>CM062810.1:908573563-911271063 GCA_031772625.1 Pinus tabuliformis
TCAGGGATGAGGAGGGATGGGACCAGGAAGGGGCCACGGACAATTAATTTGTTACGATTGCGGAGGACTAGGGCACTATGCCCGTGATTGCACCAACTCGACGAGGATATCTATTTGTATTGTGCCTAGTTTGATCATGAAATGATAGATTGTCCTACGTTGATCACACAAATGCACAAAAAAGGGTATTCCAGCCTCCTCTGACTTAGAATATACAAATGATGAGATCTGAACCATGCGAAGAAGACCCGAATGTAAACATGATGCTCAGAAACGGTGCAACCACAGGAGAGGATAAGGGGAAGTAGCTAGAGGAAGATACATGGGTTCGCAAGGCTCCTGCAAAGGAACCTAAATATGACTTAGAACACACAAAGGAGACGTTCACGGAAGCTAAGAAGAGCTTCACGAAGGACTCCACTTCATGTAATAAGGATCAACCAGAGCCAGGAATGGAACCTTCAATGCTTACTACCTTTTGGAGACATGCATGAAACTGTTGCGCGACAACAAGGCAGTTAAGGGACTACAGGAGCTGATCACCAAGTGCGCAGGGTCAGGAGAACTGTGCGTAGTCCGGAAATTAGGGAAGCACACATTGTGCACCAAAAGAGAAATGAGATTGACTGCGCAGATTGGTGAGTATGAAATGGATCAGGTAATCCTAGATTTGGGTTCAAACGCGAATGTGTTACCAAAGCAAACATGGGAACGCATGGGAAGGCCCTCGTTACAATGGTCCCCTATTCAGCTATGAATGGCGAGCCAACAGAATATTTTGCCCATGGGGAGGTTGCAAGGAGTAATAGTTGATATTGAAGGCATGAGCACACAGACATATTTTGAAGTGATAGAGATTGTCAATGACAACAATCCCTATCCCACGCTGTTAGAAATAGACTGGGCCACCAATATGAATGGAGTCATCAACCTGAAGAAGCAAAAGAAGATATTCGAGAAGAATTCACTACACATAGTAGTCCTGCTAGACCCAGCCGAAGGAGGACGCTACACTGAAACAATATGCGACAATGAGTTGGGCTGTATTTACAAGATAATGTCGCGAGACCAAGATTGGGTGAATTCGACTGTAGATGGGAGAATCTCGTGGGAGCGCGAAACCTCCTGCACTTCAGATTTAGACGAAGAAGTAGAGCACTGGTAGAATCGGTTGCACGAGGTGACAACGATGAATTGCAACATGATGATCAGATCACTGCATTGCGTGACAACAGAGGCACGAGAGCTGCCGACATATGGTGGATTGACAGTAGTGGATGAATTCTTGAGAAAATTTGAAAGCGTAGTTGCAGAACAGCAGTGGTTCGATGCGTTGAAATGGGCACTTCGCGCAACACCCACATGATGGTGGAGTACACATCAAGGCAAGTTTGAGGACTGGCACAGATGTAGAAGGATGATACGCCTATGGTTTGCAAGCCCTCAGCCTCAAACAAGAGTTAGTCAACCAGGGTGGAGCAGCTTGCACGCCCACTTGTCTTGATGGGTACATACATGCACACATGCACAACCCGAAATCAGGATCGAAAACTGGAACGGGACACAGCAGCAAAAAAGGTGACGCACACCACAAACGTTCCACGTAAAAGCATTCCTCAAGGTCTATAGGATCCTAAACACAGTTCACCAGGCACGATGATATGATTGGGACCTGCACGTACTAGCGGTACGATGTGCCTATAGGGCCATGTACAAAAACCTAAGCGCGGAGACGATTCCGAAGCTGAAGAGCAGAGCTGAGACCATGGTTTCGGAAGGAAGGAATCCTCATGCAGTAGCTCCCACAGCTGGGACAGTACGCGAGGACCCGGACAAAGGAATTATGTAGTTACAGGAAGCCATTCAGCGAGGGGACCTTAAACTTTGCAAACTTGAAGAAGATCGGGTACGCCTGAGGAGGAAAAGCATGTTAATGGACACAGAAATCAACAAACTTGAAACCAAAATCGCGCAAGCAGGATGCACCAAGAAACTAAGAATGACAAGACAAGATATGGGCAGTCACATTATTGCATTAGAAGATTTCTGCCAAGAATTTGTAGCTCTACTACCATGGCTGCAACCGCACCTTACTAGACAAAGTAACCAAGGGAGCGCACCGCATAAAGAAGAACGCAAGGTGATGACTACCGCAAGGGTAATTGAGGAGTGCTTGCGGAACGGCCTGGAAGGTAAATTGAAGCTTCGCACAGGTGGTGCGACCACCTGACTATCCATAGGAAGCATAGTCTTAATGCTCCAAGCAGTTGAAAGAGAGCGCGGGACTATAAAAGAGTCTGTCAGGGAGCTGCGCGACAAGGGGGTTACGCGCCGGATTAGTATGCCACAAGGGACACGCCCATGCATAGGGGGCTATGCTACCATGCGGGTAGGTTGGGAAGTGACCATTGGTGTCACTGTTCATGACAAGACGTCCAATTTATGGCAACGAGGAATGGGCGGTGGGCAATTAAGACACGAAGTCAGAACTAGATTTCGGATGATCTGCCGCCAATCTCGCATTAATAAGCTGAATAAGGGGGGAACAGTCAAATTTGAATTCAAAAGGACCTATAAATCACCAGTGGTTATCCACTAAACAACCCTTGGAGTTTTGAGAATTCAGTTGTTGCACTATCAATTGGGTATGGACCCTACGAATTTAGGGGCTATGAGAGAAAGTTCAGTGTTTGAGACATTGCCGAAGGAGATGCGAGACTTCCTGAGCAGTTGTTGCGGGCCAAAATGGCTAACACCATCAAGCTTCTGGAAGGAGCACTGACCGCAGATAGTATGGAGGACAGAGCCGCGATGGGTCGGATCAAGGGACTTGGCCTAAACTTGGCTGCCCTTCTGCGGGATATATTATACTAGCTGCAGGACGGAGTGATAACAGAACTTCGTGCTAGGGAAGGATGCGTAGTGCAAATGCTCAGTGAACAAAAATCAACATTGAGCAGCTTATCCTACAACACGATGAAGTGCTAGCGTAGAATCAGCAACTGGAGCAGATAGTAGAGGAAGCATGTCGTCGCGCCCCAGAGCTAGAAATTGCAATATACCTACCAATAGGAGTGCAAATTCACAAATTGGCCAGTGGATTCCGTGAGGAAAAGGAGGAAGCAACAAGTATTCAGCTGGACCTTAACCTTCAAATTTCTAAACTGCGATTAAAGAATTAGTCATCCACACCCCCGGAAGTTCGGGAACAGCGCGCTGGTGCTATCCAAAAGGGGCTGGAGGAAATAGGACAGGCAGTGCAGACCTGTACCACTATGTTGGAAGAATCCTTCGGGGTCCTCACTTCCTTACAGGAGGACCCCCCCATACAGAGATTGGAAACAGAGGTGTGGGAGCTTCAAATGCAATATGATAGTGTGCGCGGGTCAGTGCAGACAGTAGTCCTGACCCAGTGGCTCGCGAAGCTACAACAGGCGAAGGCATTGAAGGAGCAAGTGGATGCAGCGCACCAAAAAGAGGCAATACTTAAAGCACACGTCCAGTCCTAGATTGATGAGGCCTTCCTCATCACCACTGACATTGAAAGAAAGCTCACACAGATGAAAGTAATGCATGCTTTAAGACAAGGATTTTCCCCTGACAGTGAGCATTCAGTTGAGCGAGTAGAGTAGATCCAGCAGATGTCAGAGCATTGCACTGTGGACCTTCACGCAACCCAGACACAGTTGGAAGGGCTCCGTGCCAGGATCGCCGCACAGTGACTCGAGATGAGTCACGATGATTGTGTTGGGGGCCTGTTGGGCAACGGTTCCCCCCCACAGCATGTTTTTGGGGCTTAAAGTCCGAGTTTTGGTCTATGCAATGTAAAGACTCCGCTAAGTATAGCCGCAGAACACAAAATTCTAGGATGAGTCATAGGGAAGTCTACCCTAAGAATTGTAAAATAATGTAAAGTTGTGTCGGCCTACTCATGGTCTGTGGAGCATGGGATTGTATAAATAGAGTGAGGCTCTAATTGAAAAAGAGAGTTGTTTTGGGGGGACAAGTAAGTAGATAGATGTGAAGGCATGGTTAGAGAACAGAAGCGGATCTGAAGTGTATTGGGTCGCAGTAGTAGTAAGAGGCTCTGCAACTGAGTGCGCAGAGGCCTAGTAGAGTCCACAGCTGAGTGCGCAAACCCCTGCAGATGAGTGCGCAGGGCGGAGTCGAGTCTGTAATTCAACTGAATTTGAAAACAATTATTAATAAAGATAAGTTGCATTTGGAATACTGTGCATCTAATCTATATGTTTGATATTATGCATTGATTGTTATCTGGTTATTTCTATGCGCGCATTTGATAAACTCTTGTCTGAATGTTTATGTATGAAAATATTCTAAGTAATTAGCGAACAGAGCCTAATTAAGGAAGACTTGGGTAATTAACATGGGTCGCGCTACAGCCAGAGCTGCGAGAAGGCAGTAACACAGAACAAAATGTGCTCGCTGGTGCGTGTAGCCCAATAAGCACTAAGGTTGGATCGTGTCCCTATCGCCACATATCAGACATCCCCAGGGTGCAGAAACCTGGTTCTAGTACCCTCCCATACTACTTCGGGTGAGACCTCAGTCTGCGCTCCGTGGACTATTACCGAAAAGGCCAGTAGTATCGAGATTTGCTTGGCTAAATCACTTCTAAACCCGGGTCAGGCCCCACATAGCCAACAACCATTGTTCTTGGCATTGTTTGATGAAACATCTAACTAAATAAACCAATGAAGATAACCAAAGGTTCACAAGCACTATCAAGTTGAAGTAAAATAAGATATAATATTTGATGCTTTACATTTTCGAACATGGTATCAAACCTAAGGTGAAAAAGTAAGATAGATGGAAGGACACTAGAAAGAATTATTGATCAAAAGGTAAGAAGCTCTCAAATCATGAAAGAAGAAGACTACAAGGAAAATTGTCTATTGAAGGGATCTGAGTGCCTTCCAATCTAGGGTTTCTACATTGAAGAAGATCAAGACTACACCAATCTCGCAAGGAGGATGTTGATCTCAAAAATTATATTTGCAAGGCATCAATCTTGGAAGTTGTTTGTTGAGGAATTCTAGGAAAGATATTTGAATGAAATCATTAATAACTCTCCAAAGGCCTTGAAAGAATCAAGAAGATTGGAGACATCATCAAGGAAAATAGTGGTCATCAAGTAAGTAACATATTATTACATCATGCCTAAATCTTCAAGTCATGTGGGTTCTTTCTTCAAAAAGCGCAACAAGATCATTGTAGCATCAAACTATCTAGTATGGAAGAAAAAAAATTGACTTGATATTTAAAAAACAAGAAGTAATGGAATATGTTACTAGGGAAATTACTAAACCCGAGGAAGATAAGACACAATAAATAGAAAAGTACAAGAAAGGGGAAGTAAGGGCTCAAAAGATAATATTTGAATCAATTAAGGATTCTCTTGTTCCATTTGTTACAAATTTGAAAACTCCCAATGTCATGTACGACAAGCTAGTAGATTTATATTTGGTAAGTACAACAGGTCAAAATATGTCATTAAGGAAAAAGTTATATAGAATAAATAAAAGGATGAGGATGTGGCATCCTTCCTCATGAGAGACTCTAAACTAAAATACCATTTGCAAGGACTTGAGGAACCAATCAATAATTATGAAGTAACCATTTGTGTATTGAATGTATTGCCACCAAAATGGAGCAGCTTTGCAACAAGTACCTATTGCAAGAAGGATTCAACTCCCTTTGATGAGTTGTGGGTGCAGTTCATATTGGAAGAATCAAGGATCAAGGTCAAGGATGATATTGGATTTGATGAATAATCTCAAGCCTTTCTAGCCTGAGTCTAGAGGCTAAAGAAAGGAAAGTTTGGTAAGTCCAAGAAGAAAGACATGTCCAAAGTGTAGTGTTTTGGATGCAATGAATTTGGGCACTTTAAGAGGGACTGTCCAAACAAGCAAAACAACAAGAGAAAATAAACGAGTGAAGCTCATGTAGCTGAAGTAGTGGGAGAACCTAATAGAAGGAAAAGAAGGTATAAGTGAAGGATCTTTACTACTAAAGTAGGTTCACTATCTGACAAGTTCCCTATGAAGTTTAATATTTCTTTTAGGATAGTATGTTTTTCATAGAATCATAGGAAGGAGCATATGCTAGTAGCATGTATAGAATTTACATGATTAAGTTTCTTTGTAGAGATCATCTAGATAAATGGATAGATAGAACCTTTTTTGCATATTTATCATCCAGGAATTATCTAACATTATGTTAGAGGTAGTCATCTTGCTTAGGTGGTGTTATGCTCCTATACCAATAGGTATCATATTTCATGATTGACTTGATGGACTATGTAATATGTTCATACCTTTCCTTGTTGCAAAGGTTTTCCATATTGTCAAAAAATCAAAAAATTTTAAAAATGTAAAGAGGGTATACCCTAAAAGAAAAATCAAAAGGTGAAAAGAAATAAAATGGTCAAAAAATGAAAGAAAATGAACCCCACCAAAAGAAAGACCAAGGAAAGTGTGCAAGTCTAAATACCACTACTTTTTACTCTTATGTAATAACCAAATTGTGTGCAACTTCTAACTTATGCCACAATTGATGAACAGTCAAATAGCTTAAGCTTGACTAGTTCATATTTTCAATTTTATGTTTTAGAGATAGAGAATAAAATCTGACCAAATTGTTTAATCTTGGCAGATAAGTAGATAGGTAGAGTGAATAAAAGGAGCTCAATAGTTTAATCTGAGCCCTTGGATGTAATAAGGTTAGACTTAGATAGATTTCTACATGTAAAAGAAAAGAAAGTGTGATAAGGGTTTGCCAGTCTAAGTGCACCCTAATAAAGAAGAAAAAATGTTAGGTTAAAGTAGGTAGGGTAGGTAGATGATGTTGCAGAATTACATGTGATGGATAATGTCTCTAAATGTGTTAATTTTCACTTTCATCACAAGTGCAAGGCAAACATTACACTAGAAGCATTTCAAGCAAGACAAGGTCAAATAATTAACTCCCCTTCTCATTTTTCCTTAAAAATTTCACTAATTCCCCCTAAGTACTAAGGCATTTGAAAATTAGAGGGGCTCAGAGCATTTCTCTGACTTATAGAGGAACCGTACCCTCGGCCCAATAACTTAAAAGCCTAAGTACTTAAAACCATCATTCATTCACTCTCATAAGTCTTTTCCTAAGTAAAATCCCATTTTACTTAGGGAAAATACACAATATCACATGAAAACCCCTTTTCTCCACTTAAGCAAAAGTTAAATACCCATTCTAATGTTTTACTTAGCGCTTTCTATTACATTTCATGTCATATTAACTATTAACCTATGTATTATATAAATCCCGCATCATTTGACCCTTTCCCGTAATATTTAAATATATATAAAAATCCCCAAATTTTATATATTCTGCCCCTTTGGTTAATTATAACCATAAATATGTTTAAATAGGATTAACTAGTTAACAGCCTAATCCCCCCCCGCATTAATTGGGATTAATTAACTCTCACAATTAATTAAGAACCCTCCCCAACAAATCATATCACTCCCGATACAATTAAATAATTTTTAAATGGGTCGGGCCCGCTCACGTTAAACCTCGCCGCATTGCGCCTCCCGTCAGCCGTCCGATCATGCCTCCATCATCCAACGACCATTAATGATATCGTGCACCACTTTGTGACCGTGCGTTAGTGCATGATCACAAAGTGGTTTTCGCACAGTACCCCGCCACGCGTCGCAAAACCTGTGGAATCGCTGACTCCCGGCGAAATACCGCCTGTCTCCAAAAGTAGTACGATACCATACCACTTACCGCCCTCCGCATATGACAAAATGTCCTTTCCCACTTACGTCATCCGCCCAAATAATAAAAACTCCCACCAACTTTGACTTTGTGAAATAAAACCAACAAAGTGTCGTTTTCATTATTCTGTACAACAACCTGTGCTCCCATGCAAAAGACGTCCAAGTCAACTGTCTAAGCTTTCCAACCGCCACCTTACTAAGAAAATTGCAGCCGACGTAGCTTGAAACCTGTTAGCCACCATCAGCACTTGTCATTACACTGTTCATTTCCCAAATACAGGTATTTATCCAATTTCCGCTGAAATCCTTCAAGTTTTGGTTTTACATTATAAAATCCACAGAGAGAGGCAAAATTCATTGCAAATTCAGTCTTTGTTTTGCCAATATAAGTTCCCAGACCTGTTAATTTGCCCATTTTTCAACAAAAAACCCAAATTCCTTTCTGAATCCACAAGAACTAGAAATGGAAACCCCTGTGGCTTTGTCTGTTGCACCCATGAATGCCCCTCACAAAGATTTAGACTATCTCCCTCTTGCAGATAAAGACTTTCAGATAAAAGACTTATCCACTGACAAAAACCACCTTAAAGTCTTTTGCCAAGCCAGGGACCACTACCTAAATGGCTCAGATATTCTAGGACTGTGGGAATCCAACCTTCCTAGGTATTTTCTCCCCTCAGTCCATGTTTTCCCTGATCTAATTCATCAATGTCAAGCAAACTATGACCCTAACATCAGAGCTGTTATGTCCCCAAGTCAAACAGTCGTCTTCCCCATAACAGCTACATCCATTAATGAAATGTTGCAATTTTCCCCTGGTCAGGCTCTCACTCCCATTTCTATAGGATATTTGCTTGAGAAATCCACTCAATTGTCCTAGTCACAGTTGAAACGCATCTGTCAGATCTTCATGTTGCCTAAACATCAGCCTAAAGACCCACCTCCTTATCTACAGACTTTTTTCAAAGACATGGGAAGACTTATTGTTGATATGATATCATTAATCATGGGATTCAACACTAGTGAGTATGTTGATGAGGTAACCCTAGTGTTGTTATCAATTTTTACTCCTGGACAACCCCCTGCTGTCAAGTATGATTATGCCTCCTATATTGCCAATAAAATTCATGACCAATTCCTGAGAATGGACAATGAAGGAGTCTTCAAATACACCACTTTCATCTATCATCTTATGTTGTATTATCAGTCAGAGAACTTCTCTTTCCCTGTCAAGAAACTTGACACTAAAGGCAATCCAAGGTCTGTCATCTTTTGGAGTCCCATCTTCCATGCATCCTACGAATCCCCTTACTCATACAATGAGTTCATTGATCAATTTGTTTACCCAGCAACCACCTTATTGACAGGGGTTTCCCCTCCTAGGATCAGTGGTGACATCAAGAGAATCCTACAGCTCTCCAAGCAGTACAGAATAGGTGATTGGTACCTATACAAGAACCATACAGAAATCGAGATATATGGATGTGAGCTCTGCCCTTTCAAATTACCAAAATATGTTCCAATGAGACTCTTTGCATTGGAATATTTCAGATAAATGATACATACAGACATGGTTCATTTTTGCAAAGCCAAAAAGAAAGCTCAACTCAGAATAAAAAATCAGTTAGGCCCTTTTGTCTACAATGATAGGGAAGCATGGAGAGAAGCAGAGATAATTCTAGAAGATCATCTTAAGTTGCACAAAAGTTTTGGTTAGAGGCCATATGACCCTAATAGCTGCATCTGTGATAGGAGAATGAAAAACAGGTTGTCACCATACTTTCACCATAGGATTACAAAGATTGAACAATTTGCAAATATGGATGAATGGAGGGAAGGGACCCTAGTAGAACATGATAGTGAACAGGTCAATATTGAGAATGTTATGAGAGATATTGAGAAAATGCGTGACCTGGATTCTTTTGGGCAGGTACCATTTGAGTTATCTCAAAATCAGGAATTGGTGCCTCCATTGCAGAAACCTTTCAGTAACCTTCACAGGAAACAAGCACACCAACCACTGGAACATCAAAAGGCAAGGAATTAGAGACCAACATTCAAACCACAAAACAGGCTACAATGTCTAAACAACCTGAAACTTCCAAAGAGCAGGCCCAAATACATACTCCTCCCACTCAGGTCAACATGGGAGAACCTCCAGTTTTACAAACTCCTCTAAATGAGGAAAGAAAAAAAAAAGAGAGACAAGGAAACAACTACCCCTACCGGTGAACCTTCAGGACAGCTCGGAACAAAAAGAAAAAGACTAAATCCCCTTTCAGAGGAGGAATTTTCTGAAGAGACTACAAATAGTCGGAGGGAATGAAGAGTAGAGAGCCAGCAAACTTTTCCAATAGGAGGAACATCCACTAGCTCACAGAGACAGGAGCTAGAAAGACAACAAAGTGTAGAGGTATCTTCTATCAGGCCACTAGGGACAGATGCCTCAGATATCAAGAAAACATTTATAGAAATAAAGGCCAGGAATGATCCATTGAGGCTTCAAGTTTATAATCAATATTTGAAAATTGCCCCCACAAATAAACAGAGATTAATGTCAGCCTATGACATCAAAGAAGGAAAAATGATAATGAGCTATTTCAAACCAAAGGTGCAACAACCTAAATCAACAGCAGATTATCTCAGAATAAATTTTGAGGTCATGGCAAAGGATATTCATCCTTTGGATCAGATTGAATTGCATAAACAAGCTGGAGAAATGATTTATTGAACCTTGACTGGTAAGGCAATGATGGCCCAAAGGTTGCAAAATTCTTTGGATAACACTACTGCCCAACTACACTTAGAGAAAGCTTCCTCCCAGGCCAAAGATAACAGAATAAAGTCTTTAGAAGAAATAATTACTGGATTGGGTCATGATCCCAAAGAAGTTAAGGCTACAGAAGCCTTAATCAAAAAGAAAGATGAAGATATTGCTTCCCTAAGGAAACAACTAAAGCTGCCTCCTTCAAGGCACCCACAGATTGCTGAAATCATAAAGCAAAAATCTGAAGAAGAGCTGATGGATTTACTCTTAAAACTTAATGAACGACTGAATGAGACTGAGCAACAACTTGAAAAAGCATTAAAGGACAAGCAGGGAGAGTCGACCTCTCAGCCTCCGAATGTGATACCAGTAGTCTCAACAATAGTCCCTTCAACTCTTGGAGCAGCTCTGGCACCAAATATTCCAGCAGTTACAGCAAAGGTGGTTACAGGTACAACAACAGCAGGAGCAACAGGAATAGTACAGGGCAGCACTACCAATTTGAGCACAGAGGAACTAATAAAAGCAATGGAAGAAATGAAACTACAAGTTTCAGAGCTGAATAAGGTAAAAGAGCAGAATGCCAACTTAGAGCAAAGGTATGATCTCTAAAAAATAAATGTTGCAAAAAAGACAAGAGAGATTAAAGGATTGGAAAACAAAGTGAAATTACTAGAAAAGAATCTCACTTTTGACAAGCCTCTGACAGAAATCAAGAAAATTCTTTGGGCCAACATCACTCAATCAATAAATGATGTTTGGCCATCAATTCAAATAATTTTTGAGCAAATTGATTTAGTGAAACTAGCTCAAGAAGAAGTTCAAAAGACAAGGGCAGAGTTAGGCAATATCCCTGAGGAATCCAGCAGGCTCATACAATTTTTGAATAACAGGAATAAGTACCAGCTTGAAGAGCTGGGCATCCAAAATAGAACAAGGACAATTTTTGAAATCAAAAGGGTTTTTACTAAAAGAACTGTGATGCAAAACTTAGAAAGAAGGTACCACGACATGCAGGAAGAAATCAATGCTTTCATGAAAAGATTTGATATTTTACAGAGTAAAGGGTTGCCAAGTCCTTTAGTTATTCATGATAAACTAATGAGTCATAAAGACTATGTGGAGAAACTAAATAAGTATGCAGGCAACCAAGTAGGTTTATCAACAAGTGCATTAGCAACAAAAGCATTGCCTACAGGCAGAGTTCTCTATGACAGTCTAGAGAACTTGTTTTATGTCGAGCATGAGATAAAGCACTTGTTTCCAATTCAGCCTACCTTTTTTAGGTACATAGAAACTGATGAGACCCTGAGAAAACTTCAGAAAACCAGAATGTTAGAAGCACAATGGTGGGAAGACATATTAGAAATTTTGTAAAATTATCCTTGGTAAAATGTAAATTTTGGTCATTTACTGCAGTAAGTAACGATAAAGAAGATAAACAGAGATCAAACAGGTCAAAGTGTATCAGAACAAGTAAAGAGTATCAGTGAAAATAGGGCAGACAGCACAGAGTTACCAAAGAAGACAGCAGCAAGCCAAATCACAGGACCTACCTCTAGCACACTCACAAGAATAGGAACAGCACAACATCAGTTTACCTTTTCTCCTATCTTCGAGACCATTTGTCTCTATTTTCTTATAACTTATTCATAGTCATCCTAGAATATATCTCACTCTGTTATGAGATATTTTTTGTAAATTTTTGTGTAAATACTCCCTCAATTGGAGTATTGAGGGTGGATTCTTAGACATTGCTGTAATATTGATTATTCTGGAATAAAGTGTTGTTGGAAAAAAATTTGTATGGCTTGTTGGATGAAGAATTAAAGCAAAGGACTTTTCACAGAATTCTTGAGTTAGACACCGGATCAATAAGTCTTCTATATCTCATGTTTTAAAGTTTTCCTTGTTTATTATATCATCTGTGTTTCATATCTGAATGATAAACGAAAAAGAATCATTCGGAAAGTGCTTAAGTACAATCTCTTTTCAATCGTTGTTATTCTTAATGTTTTCCTCTGAATTAGGATAAACAGTGAATTCTCAATTGCTCCTGTTTCCTAGTTTATTCACTTTGATTATTTAGTAAAGAATTCTTAAATGCTCTTTATTAGAAATCATTCAAGTTCCCTCTTTCGAATGTGTTGAAGGATTCTTCACTACCCTTCACCCATTTTTGAGTCCATTCCATCTATTTTAAGTCTTTATTTGTTCCCTGTTTGACTATCTTGCCCTGGGAAACCCTCCCTTGTTAAGAAACCAAATCCAGTTAAGCCATCTTCTTTTGACTCCATTAGCCCAATGGCCTAAAATATTCAATCATACCCCTCTGCTATTGCATTTCACCACCCAAACTCAACCAAAACTCCTAAACTCCATAACTAGCCTAATATCTTTCAAAACAAAGCTAAAACTTAAAGAGAGAGCCCTCTCTGGATACAGCTTGGCTAGATTCTGTATATAAAAGTTGGTTTGTGGTTACCTCGGACCCCTTTCCTCTTCCCAACAACTTCAAGGAAAATCTGAGTGATAACATAGTGGCGACTCCATTGGGGAACGAATAATTTGTTTGTTACTATTGTTTACTTTATAAACTACAGACAGAGCCTGAAGTTAGCCAGGTAACCTTTGAATTGCTCTTGCTTTTAAATTGCATAAGTAAATGAATGCTACTTCAGTCTATCTCCAGTCTAGTTTATGGATTGAATGTATGGTTTCAAACATTTGATCAACTCCTCTTGTAAAATAAGTCTTTGAGAAAATTCAAATCCCATATCTAAAGCCTCTTAAAGAAACTGTTGAAGTTGTATTATCAAACCCATTTAGAGAAAAACCAAAAATATACCTAGAAACATGGCTTCATAAAGGACTCACTACACCAGAGCTAATCCTGATCCAAATCCACCACTTGTGTTTAAAAATCCTAATCTGATCCCCAGAATTCTTAGGAGACAGGAAAGCCAAGAAAGTTCTGCTAGTTCTCGACCTCTATACAGAACAAGATCCTGTCCTTTAAAGTGGATCTACCTTGAGGACGAACCCTTTGATGAGCAATTTGAGACCTCTTTATTTGTAACTTTTTCTGAGTCTGAGTTGGTTCGCTTGGTTCATGACCCAGTATTTATTGAAGATTTAAAACTTGAATTTGTCACTTCACATCTTGATAGACATTTGCAGAACTCCATACAATCTGAGCTTACCTCTAAAGGAACACCAAACCTTTTGTGATCACCATAGCCTCTCCAAGTTCATCAACATTTCCTCAGACATCTCAACCTCAAACCACCCCTTCCACTTCTCCATCCACCACTCCAAGACCAACCCCAATTGTTGCTTCATTACTATCTACTGCAATGGCAAATAGATATACTCCCTTGGTATTACCAGCCAATCCAGGGGCTATGCCCCAAGACTATCAAAGTAAAATCACTCCTTTTGATGGCTCTGGTACCTACACTACACAACAACATACCAAAAAAATGACTGATTGCTTTGAGATATATGAAATAGATGCAGATGATGTAAGAATGAGAATATTTGTTCAAAGCCTGACTGGAGAAGTTAGAGCCTGGTTTAGAGCCCTTCCCAAAAATAGTATCAATGACCTAGAAGCTCTTTATAGAACATTCTTAAATAGATGGGAAAAGAAGAAAGATCCTCTCCAAATCTTATTAGAATATGAAAACCTGAAAAGAGGAACACAAGAAATTGTGCAACATTACTGCACTAGGTTCAATAATGTTCATAATGCTATCCCTCAAAACGTCAGACCTCCTCCAGATTTGGCATTAATCAAATTCCCTGATGGATTTGATTCTGATATGGCATACCAACTTATGGAAAGAGCTCCTCAAACTTTAGAAGATATGAAAAGTATAGCTATCAGTGTTGAAGCCAACCTGATATCCAAACGAGCTAAAGCCAGAAGTGAAAGGAGAATACCATTAAAAGAAGAACCCTTGGCCTTTGAATAGAAACTGGATGCTATTATTAAAGGGATGGATAGGCTAGGAGATAGAGTAGAAACAACTGAAAGGAAATCCCCTTGGGATGGTCAACCAAGCAATACTGGCAGAAATCCAAATTTCAGGAAGAATCATAACCAAAACACTGGAAAGGTTGGTCTTGACCAAAACATTAGGCCCCCATTCCAGGAAAATTATGTTGAAGCTTCAACTTATGATGAACCAGTAGAAGATACTCAAATAAACTTGATGGGACTCAATAATGAACAACAAGTTTTCTTAAACCAAGAGGATCAAGAAGCTCACATTCTTAAACAATTCCAAACTCAGTTAGGTGAATCATTTGACTTCAGTGAGGGATATGATACAACCATTTATGAAGTCCACAAGCAATATAATATGAGGAGCAGAAGAATTGATATCCCCGAAACCAACAAGTAGAAAGCTACAAAACAGCCCAACAAAGGTAAGACCAATACCACCCCTGTACATATTCTTTCTAGATCAGATCCTAATCCTGCTAATCCAATTATTGAAAATGTATCTGATAATAAACCTAATAACAAATAGCTCTCCACTTCTCTTCCTTCCAAAGGAAACGTGGAAGAACCTCCAAAAGTTGATTTGGAAACAACTTCAGCCCATAACCCCACTCCTTAAAAGGAGAAAAACACAGAAAATACAAAAAATAAAGAGAATCCAATTGTCCAAAATACAAGAACTCAGACTGAAAAACCTTTTAATCTGGAGACTAAAGTAGGCAAATTAAAAATAGTTGTTCCATTGTCTGAATTGGCTAAACATGATTTCTACCGAAGCCAAATCAATAGATCACTCAAAATCTCTGGAAATGAAGACTCAGTAAATGCTTTTGATGACCAACCTGAATTAATCTTTGGCCCTGAAGTAAATGGAAAGCCGGTAGATGGAGGAATCCCTCCTTTCTATGTAAGTTTAAACATACATGATAAAATACTTCATAATGCCATGTTTGATTCTAGGGCATCTCATAACCTAATGCCCAAGTCTGTAATGGAGAAATTAGACCTAGACATCACCAGGCCATACAAAGACCTCTTTTCTTTTGATTCGAGTCAGGTGAGATGTTTATGATTAATCAAAGACTTGTGTGTTTCACTAGTTCAATATCCTGCGAAAACAATCTTAATGGACATAGTAGTAGTAGATATTCCACCAAAGTATGACATGTTATTGTCCAGATATTGGGGTGCAAAGCTTCAAGGATCTGTTCAATTGGATATGTCATATGCTACTATTTCAGTTTTCGGCCAACCTAAGAAACTATAAAGAGAAACTTTAATGAAATATGTAGTAAATAGTCAGGAGAAACCCCAAAATTTCCCTATCTAGTCAGTACACTCTGATATGGATTCTTTCATTCTTTACAATGCTGAAAGTGATCCCTTAAATGAACTAGAAGTTTTAGTAGTAGAACCAAAAGAAATTACAAATGGAAAGTCTAGTGTTCAAATCCAGGAAATCTCTGAGAACAATGAAACATCAAATACCCAAGAGAAACTAGAAGGAAGTAAAAAACCAGATCTCACTGTTAAATAGATTCCTGAGACTCCTGATACCAATTATGAACATGAAATTCTTTGGCACTTAGAATTTGATGGTTCAGTTAACAAATTAGGAGTAGGAGCAGGAGTTTGGGTGTACAATCTTGAAAATGATCATGCTGAAGGCCATGCCTATAAATTAAACTTTAGGTGCACCAATAATATGGAAAAATATGAAGCTCTGTTGCTAGGTTTTAAACTTGTCAAAAGATTAGGGGCAATTAGAGTATCTGCCATAGGAGATTCTGATTTAATAATTCAACAGATCAAAGGGAAGTACCTACCAAATGATCCTAGATTGAGACATTACAGAGGAACAGTTACAGAGATTCTCAATACATTTCTGGAAACTCAGCTTGCTAAAATCCCAAGAAAACATAAGTTGCAAGCTCATAGTCTGGCAATGTTTGCCAGCACCTACAAATTACCATTCGAACCTAATCATCAGTTCACAGCTGAGATTAGACACAGACCAGACATACCTAACAATTTAAAGAACTAGCAAGTGTTTGATAGTGATAAGCAGATTAATAATTTCTTGACTTTAGATGAAGAATTTTCTAGTAGTAACATAGATGTAGATGCAGTTATTGAGTTTGATCAAACAAATGAGATATGAACAGACATTTCAGCAGAAAGTGCAATTCAAATGCTTCATCCAACAAAGTTCACCAACGAAGAAATGCAGGACTTAAACAAATGGATATCGATTATTGAAGGAAAATCTGAAGTCATTAATTTAAAAGACAATCATTTGCCTAAAGGATTAACTCCTCTAGAAGATCTCTTTGATTTTAATGATATTCCAAAGAAACCTAAGATAGAAACATTAAAAGCAGATATTGAGGAATATAACTTGGTGACTGAAGAAAATCTGAAAATGGTAAAGTTATCTAAATCTTTTCCCCCTGACCAAAAACTAAAATATGTTGAGCTAATGAGAGAATTCCAGGATGTCTTTCCCTAGAGCTATCAAGACTTGAAATCATATGACACCTCTATAATTCAGCGCACAATACCTCTGAAAGGAAATCAAAAACCATTCAAACAAAAAATCAGAAGAATTAACCCTGTACTACTGCCCTTAATTAAAAAAGAAATCAAACATATGTATGAAGCAGGGATAATTGCTCCTATTAGGTTTTCAGAGTGGGTGTCTAATTTAGTACCTATTAGGAAGAAACTAGAGAAATCAGATTATGTGTTGATTTAAGAAATGTAAATAAGGTTTCTTTGAACGATAATTACCCTTTACCTAAGATGGATCATATTTTACAAAGGGTAGTAGGTGTTTATAGGATTTCACTTTTAGATGGGTTCTCAGGGTATAACCAGATTCTGGTTCATCCTGATGACCAGGAAAAAATTGCTTTTACAACACCACGGGGCACATTCATGTATATCAAAATTCCATTTGGAATAAAAAATGCAGGAGAAACCTTCCAAAGAGCAATGGATATAGCATTTGCAAAAGAAATTCATGATTTTCTGGTTATATATGTAGATTACTTAACTGTTTTTTCTAAATCAAATCAACAGCATTTGGATCATCTTAGTCAAGTATTCCTAAAATGCAGAAAATATGGTATTTCTTTGAATCCAAAGAAGTCATTGTTTGGTCTAGAGGAAGGAAAACTCTTGGTCCATATCATTTCCAAAGATGGCATTAGAATTGATCCTGCTAACAGAGAAGCTATTCTGCAGATACCCCACCCTAGAAATGTCAAAGAACTTCAAGCTTTCCTACGAAAGATAAATTTTTTGAGAAGATTCATATCTAACTTAGCTGAACTAATTATAGCTTAATAATATGTTAAAAATGATTCAAGTATTAAATGGACAGTTGAAGCCAAACAAGCATTTGAAGAAATTAAAATGGCTTTGACCAGAACACCGGTCCTTACAAGTCCAAAGTTTGATAGAGACTTCATAATATTTTCATTTGCATCAGAACACACCATAGTAGTTGTTTTATTACAAAAGGATGATCAAGGATGTGAGAAACCCATAGCATTTTTTAGTAAAGCACTTAGGGATGCACCATTAAAATACAAAATCATGGAGAAACAAGCTTTTGCACTTGTAAAAGCTATTAAAGACTTTAGAGTCTACATATTGTACTCCCATGTGATAGCCTATGTACCAAATGTTGTTGTCAAAGACATCTTAACCCAGGATGGAATTGAGGGCAAAAGAGGTAAATGGATTGCTACTATATTAGAGTATGATATTGAAATAAAACCTACAAAGCTTATAAAAGGATAGGGATTGGCCAAGCTCATGACTGAAACAAATTGTCAAGCCCTGGACATTAATGAACTGGATAACGAACAGGAGATGGTGACTCCACAAATCAGCCAGGCCTTCTTAGATTCACCTTGGTATGCTGATATAATTTATGTACTATTAAACCTGCAGGCTCCTCCAGGGTTATCTAGAACAAAGAAAAGGTTTTTAAAGATGAAAGCTTCAAAGTTTTGTATTTTAGATAATACTCTTTTTTGGAAAAATCATGAAAGTATTCTATTGAATTGTTTATTAAAAGAAGAAGCTAAAAAGGCTCTCCAAGAATTTCATGAAGGAGACTGTAGTGGACACCTTTACTGGAAATCAACTACAGACAAGATCCTAAGGGTTGATTTTATTGGCCAACCTTATTCACTGATGTAAAGAATTATGTCACTGCTTGCCATAAATGTCAAATTTTTGAAGGTAAGAGAAAACTATTACCTATATCCTTAAGACCAATTTCCACTGAAAAACCCTTCCAACAATGGGGCCTAGACTTCATTGGAGAAATCCATCCTCCCTCTTTTGGCGAACATAAATGGATTTTCATTGCCACAGACTATTTCACCAAATGGATAGAAGCCATTCCTTCCAAACAAGCCAATGACACAGTGATCATAGGATTCCTAGAAACCAACATATTGTCTAGATTTGGTTGTCCTGATAAAATCATAACTGACAATGCTGCTACCTTCAAATCCAAGAAGATCATAAGCTTTTGTAACAAGTACCATATCACCTTAGGGCATTCCACGACCTATTACCCTCAAGGTAATGGACTGGCTGAGTCTTCCAATAAAAGCCTTATTAATATTATTAAAAATTTATTGGAGAAGAACAAGAAAAATTGGCACAAGAAACTTACAAATGCACTATGGGCAAACAGAATTACCACCAAAAAATCTAGTGGAACTAATCCTTATGAGTTAGTCTATGGCATGGAGGCTATATTTCCTTCATCTTTAGGAGTTTCTGTAATGAAATTACTTCAAGAAGCTCAGGTGGAACCTAATGATATTCAAAGGAGGATAAACTAGACCATCAATCTGCAGCAGACCAGAGAGGAAGTATATCAAAGATCCCAAGTGTTGCAGAAGAAGCTTAAGAAGATATTTGATAAAAGGACCAAGGCAGAAGATTTCCACCTTGGAGACAAGGTTTTAAGATGGGATTCCAGGAGAGAGGATAAGGGAAAACATGGGAAGTTTGACTTCCTATGGAAAAGACCTTATATTATCTATGCCTTACAAGGAAACAATACATATTATCTGAAAAACTTGGATGGCACAGAAACATAAGAAAGGCCAGTTAATGGTCGGATGTTGAAACATTACTTTGATCCTACTTATTAATGTATCCTGATTTTTAACATGTACATACTATATCCTTGAAAATGTCATAGTTTTGATTGGATGGTGACTTGCTAGAGTTGAAGCCCAAAGAGAAGGCCCTAAGCTTCAGAAGTGTCACTGTCATACATACAATAAAGCAACAAGCAGAAGAAGATTCCATAGTTCAGCCAAAATCATTTAGAGGCCATCTGACCTGTTCTTCTTGACTTTCCACCAGGAAAAGCCATCCCCAAGTGGAGCCAGTGTTATGCTCCTATACCAATAGGTGTCATATTTCATGATTGACTTGATGGACTATGTAATATGTTCATACCTTTCCTTGTTGCAGAGGTTTTCCATATTGTCAAAAAATCAAAAAATTTAAAAAATGGAAAGAGGGTATACCCTAAAAGAAAAATCAAAGGGTGAAAAGAAATAAAATGGTCAAAAAATGAAAGAAAATGAACCCCACAAAAAGAAAGACCAAGGAAAGTGTGCAAGTCTAAATGCCACTACTTTTTACTCTTATGTAATAACCAAATTGTGTGCAACTTGTAACTTATGCCACAATTGATGAATAGTCAAACAGCTTAAGCTTGACTAGTTCATATTTTCAATTTTATGTTTTAGAGATAGAGAATAAAATCTGACCAAACTGTTTAATCTTGGCAGATAAGTAGATAGGTAGAGTGAATAAAAGGAGCTCAATAGTTTAATCTAAGCCCTTGGATGTAATAAGGTTAGACTTAGATATATTTCTACATGTAAAAGAAAAGAAAGTGTGAAAAGGGTTTGCCAGTCTAAGTGCACCCTAATAAAGAAGAAAAAATGTTAGGTTAAAGTAGGTAGGGTAAGTAGATGATGTTGCAGAATTACATGTGAAGGATAATGTCTCTAAACGTGTTAATTTTCACTTTCATCACAATTTCAAGGCAGACATTACACTGAAAACATTTCAAGCAAGACAAGGTCAAATAATTAACTCCCCTTCTCATTTTTCCCTAAAAATTTCACTAATTCCCCCTAAGTACTAAGGCATTTGAAAATTAGAGGAGCTCAGAGCATTTCTCTGACTTCTGGAGGGATCGGACCCTCGACCCAATAATTAAAAAGTCTAAGTACTTAAAACCATCATTTATTCACTCTCATAAGTCTTTTCCTAAGTAAAATCCCATTTTACTTAGGGAAAATACACAATATCACATAAAAACCCCTTTTTTCCACTTAAGCCTAAGTTAAATACCCATTCTAATGTTTTACTTAGTGCTTTTTATTACATTTCATGTCATATTAACTATTAACCTATGTATTATATAAATCCCTTATCATTTCACCCTTTCCCGTAATATTTAAATATATATAAAAATCCCCAAATTTTATATATTCTGCCCCTTTGGTTAATTATAACCATAAATGTGTTTAAATAGGATTAACTAGTTAACAGTCCAGTCCCCTCACTGCATTAATTGGGATTAATTAACCCTCACGGTTAATTAAGAACCCTCCCCAACCAATCATATCACTCCTGATACAATTAAATAATTTTTAATTGGGTCGGGCCCGCTCACGTTAAACCCCGCTGCATCGCACCTCCCGTCAGCTATCCAATCGCGCCTCCATCATCCAACGGCCATTAATGATATCGCGCACCACTTTGTGACCGTGCGTTAGCGCGCGATCACAAAGTGGTTTTCGTACAGTACCCCGCCATGCGTCGTAAAACCTGTGGAATCGCTGACTCCCGGCCAAATACCACCCGTCTCCAAAAGCGGTGCAATACCATACCACTTACTGCCCTCCGCATACGAAAAAACATCCTTTCCCGCTTACGTCATCTTCCCGAATAATAAAAACTCCCGCCAACTTTGACTTTGTTAAATAAAACCAACAAAGTGTCGTTTTCATTATTCTGTACAGCAACCCGTGCTCCCATGCAAAATACATCCAAGTCAATTGTCTAAGCGTTCCAACCGCCACCTTACTAAGAAAATTGCAGCCGACATAGCCCGGAACCTATTAGCCACCGTCAGCACCTATCATTACACTGTTCATTTCCCCAATACAGGTATTTATCCAATTTCTGCCGAAACCCTTCAAGTTTTGGTTTTACATTATAAAATCCACAGAGAAAGGCAAAATTCATTGCAAATTCAGTCTTTGTTTTGCCAATATAAGTTTCCAAACCTGTTAATTTGCCCATTTTTCACCAAAAAACCAAAATTCCTTTCTGAATCAACAAGAACTAGAAATGGAAACCCCTGTGGCTTTGTCTGTTGCACCCGTGAATGCCCCTCACAAAGATTTAGACTATCTGCCTCTTACGGATAAAGACTTTCAGGTAAAAGACTTATCCACTAACAAAAACTACCTTAAAGTCTTTTTCCAAGCCAGGGACCACTACCTAAATGGCTCAGATATCCTGGGACTATGGGAATCCAACCTTCCCAGGTATTCTCTCCCCTCACTCCATGTTTTCCCTGATCTAATTCATCAATGTCAAGCAAACTATGACCCTAACCTCAGAGCTTTATGTCCCTAAGTCAAACAGTCCTCTTCCCCATAACAACTGCATCCATTAATGAAATGTTGCAATTTTCCCCTGGTCAAGCTTTCACTCCCATTTCTATAGGATATTTACTTGAGAAATCCACTCAATTGTCCCAATCAAAGTTGAAACGCATCTGTCAGATTTTCATGTTGCCTAAACATCAGCCTAAAGACCCATCTCCTTATCTGCAGACTTTTTTCACAGACATGGGAAGACTTATTGTTGATATGATATCATTAATCATGGGATTCAACACTAGTGAGTATGTTGATGACGTAACCCTAGTGTTACTATCAATTTTTACTCATGGACAGCCCCCTGCTGTCAAGTATGATTATGCCTCCTATATTGCCAATAAAATTCATGACCAATTCCTGAGAATGGACAATGAAGGAGTCTTCAAATACACCACTTTCATCTATCATCTTATGTTGTATTATCAGTCAGAGAACTTCTCTTTCCCTGTCAGGAAACTTGATACTAAAGGCAATCCAAGGTCTATCATCTTTTCGAGTCCCATGTTCCATGCATCCTACGAATCCCCTTACTCATATAATGAGTTCATTGATCAATTTGTTTACCCAGCAACCACCTTATTGACAGGGGTTTCCCCTCCTAGGATCAGTGGTGACATCAAGAGAATCCTACAGCTCTCCAAGCAGTACAGAATAAGTGATTGGTACCTATACAAGAACCATACAGAAGTCAAGATATATGGATGTGAGCTCTGCCCTTTCAAATTACCAAAATACGTTCCAATGAGACTATTTGCATTGGAATATTTCAGGCAAATGATACATACAGACATGGTTCATTTTTGCAAAGCCAAATAGAAAGCTCAACTCAGAATAAAAAAATCAGTTAGGCCCTTTTGTCTACAATGATAGGGAAGCATGGAGAGAAGCAGAGATAATTCTAGAAGATCATCTTAAGTTGCACAAAAGTTTTGGTTGGAGGCCATATGACCCTAATAGCTTCATCTATGATAGGAAAATGAAAAACAAGTTGTCACCATACATTCACCATAGGATTCCAAAGATTGAAAAATTTGCAAATATGGATGAATGGAGGGAAGGGACCCTAGTAGAACATGATAGTGAACAGGTCAATATTGAGAATGTTATGAGAGATCTTGAGAAAATGATTGCCCTGGATTCTTTTGGGTAGGTACCATTTGAGTTATCTCAAAAATCAAGAATTGGTGCCTCCATTGCGGGAACCTCTCAGCAACCTTCAAAGGAAACAAGCACACCAACCACAGGAACATCAAAAGGCAAAGAATTAGAGACCAGCATTCAAACCACAGAATAGGCTACAATGTCTAAACAGTCTGAAACTTCCAAAGAGCGGGCCCAAATGCATACTCCTCCCACTCAAGTCAACGTGGGAGGACCTCCAGTTTTGCAAACTCCTCTAAATGAGGAAAGAAACAAAAAGAGAGACAGGGAAACAACTACCCCTGCCAGGACCTTCAGGACAGCCCGGAACAAAAAGACAAAGACGAAATCCACTTTCAGAGGAGGAATTTGCTGAAGAGACTATAGATAGTCGAAGGGAATGAAGAGTAGAGAGCTAGCAAACTTTTCCAGTGGGAGGAACATCCACTAGCTCACAGAGACAGGAGCTAGAAAGACAGCAAAGTGCAGAGATATCTTCTTTCAGGCCATTAGGGACAGATGCCTCAGATATCAAGAAAACATTTATAGAAATAAAGGCCAAGAATGATCCATTAAGGCTTCAAGTTTATAATCAATATTTGAAAATGGCCCCGACAAATCAACAGAGATTGATGTCAGCCTATGACATCAAAGAAGGCAAAATGATAATGAGCTATTTCAAACCAAAGGTGCAACAGCCTAAATCAGCAGCAGATTATCTCAGAACAAATTTTGAAGTCATGGAAAAGGATATTCATCCTTTGGATCAGATTGAATTGCATAAACAAACTGGAGAAATGATTTATTGACCTTGACTGGTAAGGCAATGATGGCCCAAAGGTTGCAAAATTCTTTGGATAACACTACTGCCCAACTACACTTGGAGAAAGCCTCCTCCCAGGCCAAAGATAACAGAATAAAGTCTTTAGAAGAAATAATTATTGGATTGGGTCATGATCCCAAAGATGTTAAGGCTACAGAAGACTTAATAAAAAAAAAAGATGAAGATATTGCTGCCTTAAGGAAACAACTAAAGCTGCCTCCTTCAAGGCATCCATAGAATGCTGAAATCATAAAGAAAAAATCTGAAGAAGAGCTGATGGATTTACTTTTAAAACGTAATTAACGACTGAATGAGACTGAGAAAGAACTTGAAAAAGCATTAAAGGACAAGCAGGGAGAGTCGATCTCTCAGCCTCCCAATGTGATACCAGTTGTCTCAACAGTAGTCCCTTCAACTCTTGGAGCAGCTCTGGCACCAAATATTCTAGTAATTACAGTAGAGGTGGTTACAGGTACAACAACAGTAGGAGCAACAGGAATAGCATAGGGCAGCACTGCCAATTTGAGCATAGAGGAACTAATAAAAGCAATGGAAGAAATGAAACTACAAGTTTCAGAGCTAAATAAGGTAAAAGAGCAGTATGCCAACTTAGAGCAAAGGTATGATCTCTAAAAAATAAATGTTGCAGAAAAGACAAGAGAGATTAAAGGATTGGAAAACAAAGTGAAATTACTAGAAAATAATCTCACTTTTGACAAGCCTCTGACAGAAATCAAGAAAATTCTTTGGGCCAACATCACTCAATCAATAAACGATGTTTGGCCATCAATTCAAATAATTTTTGAGCAAATTGATTTAGTGAAACTAGCTCAAGAAGAAGTTCAAAAGACAAGGGCCGAGTTAGGCAATATGCCTGAGGAAGCCAGCAGGCTCATACAGCTTTTGAATACAAGGAATAAGTACCAACTTGAAGAGCTGGGCATCTGTTATCACTCAGGTTGTCCCTTTTGACTCCTAAAGGGATACGGCCGAGGTAACCACAAACCAACTTTGGACTGCAGGTCCTAGCCTACCTGCAATCAGAGAGGGCTCTCTCTTTATGATTTAGCTTTGTTGAAAGGGATGATTTTAGGCTAGATATGATGCATAGGGGTTTTGATTGAGTTTTGATGGGAAAACTGACACTTTTAGGTAGAGAGGCAGAGTATAGTCTGAATCTTTCAAGCCATTGGGCGTGGAGTCGAGGAGGGGAACTGCTGGTGCGTTTCCTTAATAACAGTGAGGGAACATGGAGCGAGATAGCTGAGGTTGAAGCAATCTTCAGGTTTAAGAGATGAACTGAATGCTAAAGAAAGAGAGGCAGTTAAGAATCTCTCCAATAGATTAGCAGAGAAAATAACAGGGCGCTACCTAGGGGCAGTTAAGAATCCCTAGATAATTGGCCAACACAGGTGAATTGGGGTAAACATGAGATGGAAGGAATTCAATGTGCATAACCAATTCTTTTAGAGGAAAACATCAAGACAGCAGAAATTGAGCATAGAGAGTATTTAAACTAATTCTAGGCTATTCCTTTTTTCTGCTATTTAGATAATGGCAAACACATAAACAGAGATAAGAGGCACTTATTGCTTCAGGTCGCAGCGCAGGAATTCCATCTTCAACTCTTCAAAACATTCATCAACAACAGACAGTTCACTCTCCAAGCTTTAAGCAATCTTTGATTACAGAAAAATTCAGGTATACACAGCGAGTCTCTAGTGAAAACTCTCAATTAACCAACCCTTAAAACTATACAGAGGGTGGTATATATAGGGCAAAAACTCTCTGCAGAGTTCCTTTATTACATCTTGACCTAATTAGGTCATAAAAAATGACTACTTAACCTAATCCTATCCAGAAATAAATGCAAAAAATATCTCGGGCCGTGCTCAGGGCCGCCGTATCAAAACTGAATAAATGATGTTGTCCTTGGTGGCTTGCTGCAGTGTTTTCTGCAATAAATGAGTATGGGTTTCTGCTTTCTTGCTGTCCTGGTGCTTTGAGTGCCTTGATGGTGATTTGAAGGCAAGGATGAGCTGATGCTTATTGATTTGACTTTCTGGGGGCTTCATCAATGTTCAGGTGCCTCGAGCCCCTAAAAAATCTTGACTGATACTCTCTGGCGTCTTTTCTCCCACTGATACTCTCTGACAAAATCTGGACTGCTGATCTGATGTGCTGCGGGTCTAATCACCAGTAAATGGCCGTTGTTCGGCCTCTGTATCATCTGGAATTGTCTTCTGCTCCTTTTGGTATGCTCTGTGAAGAAAACAGATCATTTTTGCGCCTTTTCGGGCTTCCTGGGGCCGCATGGTGAGAAGATTCCTTAAAGATTCCCTGAAGATTCTCCATTTCGGCCTAAAAAATCCTGCGATGAGTGATTTGCGCAAATCGCTCATCAAAAACTGCCTCAGAATTGGATTCCGGGGCTCCGAAGTGCGACTTTTGCGCCTCTGCGTCCAAAAAAGTGCTGATGACGTCAGCATGACGTCAGCATTGTACGGCAGGTGACGTCAGCATTGTACAGCAGGTGACGTCAGCATGACGTCAGCAGGGCGATGTGGCGGGATGACGTCAGCATGACGTCATCACGTACGGACGATGACGTGGCAGGTATGGTGGCGGGGACACGTGGCAGTGACGTGGCAGGAGGCCATGCAGGCAGGTGACTCATCGGGTGACTGGACAAGGGGTGACGTAAGCAGGGACTGTGCAGGGGGTGACGTGGGGTATGACGTCACAAGGTGGTAAGCGGTTTCTGGCGCACCGCTTATGGGCAAAGGTGGTTTCAGGGGAGGGGGCTCCGCCACACCCCAGAGCCTGACGCGTGGCGGGAGTATGGCGGAAAAACCGCCGAACTCCCGGACGTTAAAGCCCAGGCGTGTCGGGGATGGGGATGCCCGCCAGCCGTTGATCTGTGGGGCGGGCGATCCAACAGTTGGCGGCGATTGCGAGGTAACGGCGGTTAGCGGGTGGGAATATTCGCAGGAATATTCCAAATTTGATACGCGTGGCGGATGGGTTTTAGACTTAGGTTTAGTGGGTTATGGGGTTTAATAAAGGGCGCATTCATGTATTTACAGTCGGACTTAGGGATATGAGTGAAATATGGGTTTTTGAAGGTTTTTTAGAGGATTTTGGTTTAGGGAAGAGGTTATTATTCTGACCGGATGTCAGAGTAATCCCTGGACACGGATGGGCTAAAAACAGTCCCAGATGGACTGTGATTTCCCTGACTTAGTGAATAATATGGCTATATTGCCCGGAAGGGGTATTTACATAGGGGCGTTTTATATACATGATTTAAATAGGGGAAAGGGGAAAATTGTTAGGGAGTTATATAATAAAGTTAATAGTTAATATGGAGATGAAAAGAGGGCGCTAAGGTATGAGACCTTAGGCCATTTTGGGGAAAAGAAGACTCACAAACACTGAGTGAGCAATCCTTGAGTGAAGCAGATGTTCACCAAGGCACATGTCATGGAAATGATGAAACTGAGAGGCTCAAGCAGATCTTGACCTCTTGGGGGATCTTAGTAAGTGACTTAGGGGTGATGAGAAGAAGGGAGAGGTTAGTGAATTCCAGCCTCAGTACCTCCAACTGAAAAACTGCCTCAAACGAAAAAATGGATTGCTTATCAAAATTGGAACACAGCAGTGGCACTTAGACTAGCACACTCTTATGGACACTTCTTTTGCCATCTGTAGCAAATATGGAGCATTGCAGCATGCATAGTAAGACATATTTGGCATGTAAAAATGTCGATCATGAAAGATGATTAACCTGCTGTAGCAGGAGGCTAACAGCATCCAAGATAGAACAAGGACAATTTTGGAAATCAAAAGGGTTTTTACTAAAAGAACTCTGATGCAAAACTTAGAAAGAAGGTGCCATGACATGCAGGAAGAAATTAATGCTTTCATGAAAAGATTTGATATTTTACAGAGTAAAGGGTTGCCAAGTCCTTTAGTTATTCATGATAAACTAATGAGTCATAAAGACTATGTGGAGAAATTGAATAAGTATGCAGGCAACCAAGCAGGTCCATCAACAAGTGCATCAGCAACAAAAGCATTGCCTACAGGCAGAGTTCTCTATGACAGTCTAGAGAACTTGTTTTATGTCGAGCATGAGATAAAGCACTTGTTTCCAATTCAGCCTACCTTTTTTAGGTACACAGAAACTGATGAGACCCTGAGAAAACTTCAGAAAACCAGAATGCCAGAAGCACAATGGTGGGAAGACATATTAGAAATTTTGTAAAATTATCCTTGGTAAAATGTAAATTTTGGTTATTTACTGTAGTAAGTAACAATAAAGAGGATAAACAGAGATCAAACAGGTCGAAGTGTATCAGAACAGGTAAAGAGTATCAGTGAAAACAGGGCAGCCAGCACAAAATTACCAAAGAAGACAGCAACAGGCCAAATCATAGGACCTACCTCCAACACACTCACAAGAATAGGAACAGCACAACATCAGTTTACCTTTGCTCCTATCTTCGAGACCATTTGTCTCTATTTTCTTGTAACTTATTCATAGTCATCCTAGAATATATTTCACTCTGTTATGAGATATTTTTTGTAAAATTTTTGTATAAATACTCCCTCAATTGGAGCATTGAAGATCGATTCTTTGACATTGTTGTAATATTGATTATTTTGGAATAAAGTGTTGTTGGACAAAATTTTGTATGGCTTGCTAGATGAAGAATTAATGCAAAGGACTTTTCACAGAGTTCTTGAGTCAGACACCGAATCAATAAGCCTTTTATATCTCATGTTTTAAACTTTTCCTTGTTTATTATATCATTTGTGTTTCATATCTCAATGATAAACGAAAAATAATAATTCGGAAAGTGCTTAGGTACAATATGTTTTCAATCGTTGTTATTCTTAATGTTTTCCTCTGAATTAGGATAAATAGTGAATTCTTAATTACTCCTATTTCCTAGTTTATTCACTTTGATTATTTAGTAAAGAATTCTTAAATGCTCTTTATTAGTAATCATTCAAGTTTTCTCTTTCAAATGTGTTGAAGGATTCTTAACTGCCCTTCACCCATTTTGAGTCCATTCCATCTATTTTAAGTCTTTATTTGTTCCATGTTTGACTATCTTGCCCTGTGAAACCCTCCCTTGTTAAGAAACCAAATCCAGTTAAGCCATCTTATTTTGACTCCATTAGCCCAATGGCCTAAAATATTCAATCCTACCCCTCTGCTATTGGATTTCACCACCCAAACTCAACCAAAACTCCTAAACTCCATAACTAACCTAATATCTTTCAAAACAAAGCTAAAACTTAAAGAGAGAGCCCTCTCTGGATACAGATTGGCTAGATTTTGTATCTAAAAGTTGGTTTGTGGTTACCTCGAACCCCTTTCCTCTTCCCAACAACTTCAAGGAAAATCTGAGTGATAACATAGTGGCGACTCCACTGGGGAACGAATAATTTGTTTGTTACTATTGTTTACTTTATAAACTACAGACGGAGCCTGAAGTTAGCCAGGTAGCCTTTGAACTGCTCTTGCTTTGCAATTGCATAAGTAAATGAATGCTACTTCAGTCTATCTCTGGTCTAGTTTATGGATTGAACATCTGGTTTCAAGCATTTGATCAGTTCCTCTTGTCAAATAAGTCTTTGAGAAAATTCAAATCCCATATCTAAAGCCTCTTAAAGAAATTGTTGAAGTTGTATTGTCAAACCCATTTAGAGAAAAACCAAAAATATACCTAGAAACCTGGCTTCAGAAAGGACTCATTACACCAGAGCTAATCCTGATCCAAATCCACCACCTATGTTTGAAAATCCTAATCTGATCCCCAGAATTCTTAGGAGACAGGAAAGCCAAGAAAGTTCTGCTAGTTCTCGGCCTCTATACAGATCAAGATCCTGTCCTGTAAAGTGGATCTACCTTGAGGACGAACCCTTTGATGAGAAATTTGAGACCTCTTTATTTGTAACCTTTTCTGAGTCTGAGTTGGTCCGCTTGGTTCATGACCCAGTATTTATTGAAGATTTACAACTTGAAGTTGTCACTTCACATCTTGATAGACATTTGTAGAACTCCATACAATCTGAGCTTACCTCTAAAGGAACACCAAACCTTTTTGTGATCACCACAGCCTCTCCAAGTTCATCAACATTTCCTCAGAAATCTCAACCTCAAACCACCCCTTCCACCCCTCCATCCACCACTCCAAGACCAACCCCAGTTGTTGTTTCATCACTATCTACTGCAATGGCAAACAGATATACTCCCTTGGTATTACTAGCCAATCCAAGGGCTATGCCCCAAGACTATCAAAGTAAAATCACTCCTTTCGATGGCTCTGGTACCTACACTGCACAACAAGATACCAAAAAAATGACTGATTACTTTCAGATATATGAAATAGATGCAGATGATGTAAGAATGAGAATATTTGTTCAAATCCTGAATGGAGAAGTTAGAACCTGGTTTAGAGCCCTTCCTGCAAACAGTATCAATGACCTAGAATCTCTTTATAGAACATTCTTAAACATATGGGAAAAGAAGGAATATCCTCTCCAAATCTTATCAGAATATGAAAACCTGAAAAGAGGAACACAAAAAATTGTGCAAGATTACTGCACTAGGTTCAATAATTTTCACAATGCTATCCCTAAAAACCTCAGACCTCCTCCAGATTTGGCATTAATCAAATTCCCTGATGGATTTGATTCTGATATGGCATACCAACTTAGGCAAAGAGCTCCTCGGACTTTAGAAGATATGAAAGTATAGTTGTCAGTGTTGAAGCCAACATGATATCCAAACGAGCTAAAGCCAGAAGTGAAAGGAGAATACCATTAAAAGAAGAACCCTCGGCCTTTGAACAGAAACTGGATGCTATTATTAAAGGGATGGATAGGCTAGGAGATAGAGTAGAAACAATTGAAAGGAAATCCCCTTGGGATGGTCAGCCAAGCAATACTAGGAGAAATCCAAATTTCAGGAAAAATGAAAACCAAAACACTGGAAAGACTGGTCCTAACCAAAACAATAGGCCCCCATTCCAGGAAAATTATGCTGAAGCTTCAACTTCTGATGAACCATCAGAAGATACTCAAATAAACTTGATGGGACTCAATATTGAACAACAAGTTTTCTTGACCCAAGAGGATCAAGAAGCTCACATTCTTAAACAATTCCAAACTCAGTCAGGTGAATCATTTGACTTCAAGGAGGGATATGATACAGCCATTTATGAAGTCCACAAGCAATATAATATGAGGAGCAGAAGAATTGATGTCCCCGAAACCAACAAGCAGAAAGCTACAAAATAGCCTAACAAAGGTAAGACCAATACCACCCCTGTACATACTCTTTCTAGATCAGATCCTAATCCTATTAATCCAATTATTGAAGATGTATCTGATAACCAACCTAATAACAAATAGCTATCCACTTCTCTTCCTTCCAAAGGAAACGTGGAAGAACCTCTAGAAGTTGATTTGGAAACAACTTCAGCCCATAACCCCACTCCTTAAAAGGAGAAAAACACAGAAAATAAAAAGAATCCAACTGTCCAAAATACAAGAACGCAGACTGAAAAACTATTTAATCTGGAGACTAAAGTAGGAAAATTAAAAATAGTTGTTCCATTGTCTGAATTGGCTAAACATGATGTCTACCGAAGCCAAATCAATAGATCACTCAAAATCTCTAGAAATGAAGACTCAATAAATGTTTTTGATGACCAACTTGAATTAATCTTTGGCCCTGAAGTAAATGGAAAGACGGTAGATGGAGGAATCCCTCCTTTCTATGTAAGTTTAAACATACATAATAAAATACTTCATAATGCCATGTTTGATTCTAGGGCATCTCATAACCTAATTCCCAAATCTGTAATGGAGAAATTAGACCTAGACATCACCAGTCCATACAAAGACCTCTTTTCTTTTGATTCGAGTCAGGTGATATGTTTAGGATTAATCAAAGACTTGTGTGTTTCACTAGTTCAATATCCTGCGAAAACAATCTTAATGGCCGACATAGTAGTAGCAAATATTCCACCAAAGTATGACATGTTATTTTCTAGATCTTGGGGTGAAAAGCTTCAAGGATCTCTTCAACTGGATGTGTCATATGCTACTATTTTAGTTTTCGGCCAACCTAAGAAACTATACAAAGAAACTTTAATGAAATATGTAGTAAGTAGTTAGGAGAAACCCCAAAATTTCCCTATCTACTCAGTACACTCTGATATGGATTCTTTCATTCTTTACAATGCTGAAAGTGATCCCTTAAATGAACTAGAAGTTTTAGCAGCAGAACCAAAATAAATTACAAATGGAAAGTCTAGTGTTCAAATCCAGGAAATCTCTGAGAACAATGAAACATCAGATACCCAAGAGAAACCAGAAGGAAGTAAAAAACTAGATCTCACTGTTAAACAGATTCATGAGACTCCTGATACCAATTATGAACATGAAATTCTTTGGCACTTAGAATTTGATGGTTCAGTTAACAAATTAGGAGCAGGAGCAGGAGTTTGGGTGTACAATCTTGAAAATTATCATGCTAAAGGCCATGCCTATAGATTAAACTTTAGGTGCACCAATAATATGGCAGAATATGAAGCTCTATTGCTAGGTCTTAAACTTGTCAAAAGATTAGAGGCAATTAGAGTATCTGTCATAGGAGATTCTGATTTAATAATTCAACAGATCAAAGGGAAGTACCTAACAAATGATCCTAGATTGAGATATTACAGAGGAACAGTTATAGAGATTCTCAATACATTTTTGGAAACTAAGCTTGCTAAAATCCCAAGAAAACATAAGTTGCAAGCTCATAGTCTGGAAATGTTTGCCAACACCTGCAAATTACCATTTGAACCTAATCATCAGTTCACAGCTGAGATTAGACACAGACCAGCCATACCTTACAATGTAAAGAACTGGAAAGTGTTTGATAGTGATAAGCAGATTAATAATTTCTTGACTTTAGATGAAGAATTTTCTAGTAGTAATGTAGATGTAGATACAATTATTCAGTTTGATCAAATAAATGAGATAGGAACAGACATTTCAGCAGAAAGTGCAATTCAAATGCTTTATCCAACAAAGTTCATGAACAAAGAAATGTAGGACCTTAAACAAATGGATATCGATGAGATTATTGAAGGAGAATCTGAAGTCATTAATTTAAAAGACAATCATTTGCCTAAAAGATTAACTCCTCTGGAAGATCTCTTTGATTTTAATGATATTCCAAAGAAACCTAAGATGGAACCATTAAAATCAGATATTGAGGAATATAACTTAGGGACTGAAGAAAATCCGAAAATGGTAAAGTTATCTAAATCTTTACCCCCTGACCAAAAACTAAAATATGTTGAGCTGATGAGAGAATTCCAGGATGTATTTGCCTGGAGCTATGAAGACTTGAAATCATATGACACCTCTATAATTCAGCATTCAATACCTCTGAAAGAAAATCAGAAACCATTCAAACAAAAGCTCAGAAGAATTAACCCTCTACTGCTACCCTTAATTGAAAAAGAAATCAAACGTATGTATGAAGCAGGGATAATTGCTCCTATTAGGTTTTCAGAGTGGGTGTCTAATTTAGTACCTACTAGGAATAAAACTAGAGAAATCAGATTATGTGTTGATTTAAGAAATGTAAATAAGGTTTCTTTGAATGATAATTACCCTTTACCTAAAATGGATCATATTTTACAAAGGGTAGTAGGTGCTTCTAGGATTTCACTTTTAGATGGGTTCTCAGGGTATAACCAGATTCTGGTTCATCCTGATGACTAGGAAAAAACTGCTTTTACAACACCATGGGGCACATTCATGCATATCAAAATGCCATTTGGACTAAAAAATTCAGGAGCAACCTTCCAAAGAGAAATGGATATAGCATTTGCAAAAGAAATTCATGATTTTCTGGTTATATATCTAGATTACTTAACTGTTTTTTCTAAATCAAATCAACATCATTTGGATCATCTTAGACAAGTATTCCTAAAATGCAGAAAATATGGTATTTCTTTGAATCCAAAGAAGTCCTTGTTTGGTCTAGAGGAAGGCAAACTCTTGGGCCATTTCATTTCCAAAGTTCACATTAGAATTGATCCTTCTAGAATAGAAGCTATTCTGCAGATACCCCACCCTAGAAATGTCAAAGAACTTCAAGCTTTCCTACGAAAGATAAATTTTTTGAGAGGATTCATATCTAACTTAGCTGAACTAATTAAATTGCTTAATAATATGTTAAAAAAGGATTCAAGTATTAAATGGACAGTTGAAGCCAAACAAGCATTTGAAGAAATTAAAATGGCTTTGACCAGAACACCGGTCCTTACAAGCCCAAAGTTTGATAGAGACTTCATAATATTTTCATTTGCATCAAAACACACCATAGCAGCTGTTTTATTACAAAAGGATGATCAAGGATGTGAGAAACCCATAACCTTTTTTATTAAAACACTTAGGGATGCACCATTAAAATACAAAATCATGGAGAAACAAGCTTTTGCACTTGTAAAAGCTATTAAAGACTTTAGAGTCTACATATTGTACTCCCATGTGATAGCCTATGTACCAAACACTGTTGTCAAAGACATCTTAACCAAGGATGGAATTGAGGGAAAAAGAGGTAAATGGATTGCTACTATATTAGAGTATGATATTGAAATAAAACCTTCAAAGCTTATAAAAGGACATGGATTGGCTAAGCTCATGACTGGAACAAATTGTTAAGCCTTGGACATTAATGAACTGGATAATGAATAGGAGATGGTGACTCCACAAATCAGCCAGGCCTTCTTAGATTCACCTTGGTATGCTGATATAATTTATGTACTATTAAACCTGCGGGCTCCTCCAGGGTTATCTAGAACAAAGAAAGGTTTTTAAAGATGAAAGCTTCAAAGTTTTGTATTTAGATAATACTCCTTTTTGGAAAAATCATGAAGGTATTCTATTGAATTGTTTATTACAAGAAGAAGCTAACAAGGCTCTCCAAGAATTTCATGCAGGAGACTGTGGTGGACACCTTTACTAGAAATCAACTGCAGACAAGATCCTAATGGCTGGATTTTATTGGCCAACCTTATTCACTGATGTAAAGAAATTTGTCACTACTTGCCATAAATGTCAAATTTTTGAAGGCAAGAGAAAACTATTACCTTTACCCCTGAGACCAATTTCCACTGAAAAACCCTTCCAACAATGGGGCCTGTGTTAGTGCCTAGATTTACCTCAGGTTGAACAGGTAGGATCCAGGGCCAACATCAAACCACGCTTAACCTGGTAGCTAGCCCTAACAAGTTAGGAGAGGGCTCTCTCCGGGTCAATCTCAGCAAATAATGATCTATGGGTATCAGACTGGTGAGAAGATGAAGAGGGCAAGAGCGTATCAAGAATCCTCTTCAAACTAAAGAAAACATTGAAAATTAAACAAAACTAAAAGGCAGAGCATAGCAAGCTAATGAATTCTACCTTTGTCACTCATATGTTTAATTTCAGAAGCAAAATAAAAAGGAAATGGTACACACAAATATCAGTGAACTTACAAATTACATAGAGAAGAACACCATCAAAACACAGAGCCACAAGGATCCCAAAAAGTGTTGCAAACCCTGGTCTTTCCTTTGCCAAAAATGCAGAAATCAAATGTACAATGGAGTGCCAAGCAATCCTAAGTGTCCAACCCTAAAAATGACTGAGAAATTACATGATATAGACAAGCCTAACTCCTTCCCATGCCTCTAGGGGTCGAGCTCATCATTCTAGGAGTTGTTTCAACCATATCTAAACAAGGAACTGAAAAATAGGCAATGAAACAACTTGCATATATATAAAAGGAAACTGATTCATTCACTGTCTTTTCACTTTTTAGTGAATGAATCTACATGGATGAGTAACAATGTGCCAAAATTACATCAAATTCATGAATTTACATCAAGATAAATCAAGAGTTACATGAAAAAGTGAAACTAGTCAAAACTAGGTGAAATTCTGAGCTGCTGAGTGAAAAATAGGACAAATTTCCCTATGCGTCGCCCGTGAAACCTGTATGCATAACACAACTTTGAGGCTAATTTTGAGGGCCTTCCCAAAGTCCAAATTGAGCTCATGATAGCTCGTTGGAAATCCCTGCCTATCTACTTTCCAACCCAAGTGGAATTTCTAGATTTGGTGTCCATTTGCCCCTCCAAAAATCCAATCTCCCAACACTGCTTCCTATGGGTGCAAAAGGTGGCAAAAAGGTCATTTTTTGTGTGTTTTTGACCCTTTAGGCAACCCAGAACTTGATGAAATCCTTAGGTAATTCATGAGCATGCATAAATTTTCATAAAAAATCCAGAAATGCAAAGTTTTCCTCCAGAGGATCTCCCAATTATAAGCGCGTGCCAAGTGGCGCTACGTGTTGGGTAGGAAAATCTGTTTTGAAGCCAAAAAATTCAAAATTGACAAAATTTTCTCCAAATTTGCTGAAATTTGGACTGAAGGTCCATCATCAAGTATCATGCTCAGCCAAAGAAGCTTCGGCCAATATTTGAAGCCTATCATGCCTTTTGCATCGTTTTAGTGCCCTCCTTAGTCTTGCCTTCAGGATTTTGATCCTCACTTTGCAAACATAAGTTCATGCCCAATAATGGTTTTTCAGGTGCCTAAGCATGTCCTTGTCCTTGTTTGCCTTCGCCAATAGCTTCTCAAGATGAATGTTGACTCTTTCAAGCCAAGACTCCTGATGCTTGCTAATGTGTGAGGTTTCTTGATGAGATTTATGGTGATTAGGTTTTTGCTGCCAAAGGTATGTTTGTATGAGGGGCTGTGGAGGGAATGTGGAAGAACTATGTATGAGAGGTTGGGTAGATTGTTTGTAGGGCTTTTGAGAGAATGAGGGGGTTTTAGAGAATGATATTTAGATTTTTGGAAAACAATTAGGGTTTAGGGAATTTTGTGGTATGTATTTGGGTTTTAGGAAATAGGAATAGGAGTATATGATTAGTGAATTAAGGGGTATGTAAACTTGGGAAATAAGGGAAGCAAGGGGAGTATGGAACTAGGGAGTGATGAGGTGGGGGGATACTTGGTAGTAAAATGACCAACACAAAACCTTAGCAGCAATTTCCTTTGACAACTTTGAAGGGATAGGGTTTGCTTTCCTTAACACACTTCACCATTCATCAAGCACCATCAACAACCATCAATCTTGGATGAAAAACCATGAGAGAAGTTCAACCAACTTGTACAAATGATGATACAAGCATATTTGGTGATTTTGGAGAAAATTTTTGAAATTTTTGGGCTTGCTGGCTGTATGCGCCGTGCATCAAACCCAACACGCCGCACCTTCTCTATGCGCCACGCCAATGTAAATTTGCACTGGAAATTGCAGCCCAATGCGCCGCGCCACCTTCCCAATGCGTCGCACTTTTTCTAGGAGACTTTTGGAGGCTTTCCTGGTGTCAAAATTGGGCACGGGATAGCTCGTTGGAAAGATATTTGAGTCTACTTTCCAACCCACCTAGAATTTTTTAATTTGGGGTTCATTTTCCCTATCAAAAATCAAATCTCCCAAGACTGGTCAAAATGTGAAAAATGAGGCTGCCTAAAGGAAAAGTGCTGTTGCAGTCAACTTTTGAAGAGCTTCCTCAACTCCAAATTGAGCTCATGATAGCTCATTCGAAAGCTATTTGTGTCTAGTTATCTTTTGTCTCATCAAGAAAGTCATTTGGCCAACCAAGCTAGGAGAAAACTTGATTTTCCCAAGGTCACTTCAGAGGTGCATCAATTCTCCCAAGGCAACTATATTTTTGACATTTCTCTAAAACCACAACACCTGTGTAAAAAGTGAGGGAGGTTTCTCTTCCTTGGCCTATTGTGGACAAAAATATCTCTCAGTTTTCCAAAATTCATCTTTTCTTGCTCAGAAACATCATTTGAGTAAAACCTACCCCGATGTGTGGAACAGGGGATTTGTTGAAATGAAGCGAAATGAAGGGGATAAGGGGCTTCTAAATTCTTGAGAAAATTTTGGGAAGTAGGGAGAGATGTTAGGAAGCAGGGGAAAGTGTAATTTCAAATATTGAGTGAGGGGAAGGGGTCCAAAAGGGCAAAACACAGGTCTAGCCTAGAAAATTGCCAAGTTGTAGCAAGAAACTAGGGTTTGTGCGAAAATGAGGAATTTGGGGGATCTCAGTGATGGGAAGTGTTTAATAAGGTACATTAAGGATAGGGGAAGGTGTATGAACATCGGGATACAAGTTTTGCTGATGATTTGACCATCCAAGAGAAATTACCTTCAAAACCCTAGGAGAGGGAAATGAACCTTACCTAGGCACAACTGAAGCATGAACAAGGTGTAAAATGACCCAATGGAACTTGACATGATGATGACAACCCTATGAATGATAGTACACTCAGCTGAATGGTGACATGGACTGACATTTGGACAACTTTGACAGAAGTAAAAGAAAACCCTAGACCTAATACCTAGTGACCAAATTTTTTGAAGACTCACTGAAATGACAAAATTTGACCTTGACACCTTAAAATCACTTTGTAAGAGCATGTTTGATCACTGGAGGAAGGCTGCAAAGACTGACACTAACATTGGCTCCAATGGGGATGGTAGCTCCTTGGAGGTGCCAAGAACTACAGATCTTTGGAAAGCAGACAATGCCTTCATCCATTGGGCAATGGAGTCAAAAACTCAAGCTGAAATGCATGACTGAAAACTGATGACTCGACGACACAAATTAACTCTCACTCAACTAAAAACTGACTCGATAATTAAACATGACCAACAAACTGGAAATGATGCTCAAAGTGGAGCTTATTCATCAAAACCTACTCTAACAGTTTCATTCATCACCTGATCAAGTGAAATGAAACAACCAATGCAACCAAGTAAGTATTTCGGCTGCTCTTTGAATTCTCCGCAAGTGCTCGCTTATGGACAACAAGAGAGAACTACTGAAAGGCAACTCCCATGACAACTTAGAAACATATCCGTTGAATACTATAGATTCTCTATCCGCCTCCAAAAACACTACATAAGGATCTCGAAATTCATGCACATTGGGACTTAGCTCATCCAATGAATTATTTCTCTTTTCCTCATACCATGAATGCAAACTTTCATCTGAGATTTGTGACGAGACTCCTGATGAAAATGACAATGAAACTCGCTGTCGGATCAAGTTTGTATCAATACACATTTCAAGCTCACATATAGTCAATCGAGATGGAATTTGACTGCAGACATCATCCAACACATCAGCTATTGGATCATGAAAAACTCGAAAAGACTGTTGCAACCCATTTTCCATTGGTTCCGATGAGATTCCATGATTTCCTACAGGTTGCTCATTTGAAGATATACTATGCAATTTATCCTTCAAAAACTGAAATGATTCAAAACAGAAAGGTACGGAATCATCTTGCATCATCTAATCATATGTGCCAGCTTCTAAGTCTTTATTTGCAACTTGACAATCAAAGGCATTCGGGAGCTGCAAATCTGGATATGAAAAGTCTTGAACAAGGTTTTCATTGCTCTCAAGATGGTCCAAATCAGGACTTGTCGACAGTTGATTTTTGATTGCATGAATGTTGTCTCTGATGAACTGAAACGAATCAAAACAAAAAGGCAAAGATCCTTCACTTACTTCAAAATTTGCTGCATTTTCCTCGTCATTTCCATAGCTGATATGTATCAGTTGATCCTCGAGCTACTGAAAATGAACTTCCTCCTTCCACAAACTAGATGCTGATTTGTCTGCAATATTAGCTTCTGTTTGGAGAACATAATCATCATCATCATACTGATCAAACTGAGGCAAATCATCAGTATAAAAGACATCATCAAGCATACATGTCATATCAACAGATCTCTCTTCTCCAAGATGATCTACAAAACAATCATTATCAGATCTATGACAACTAGGATAAGAAAAAAGATGTTTTGGATCAGCAACTTGTTCTTCTTCAATCAACGAGCCATGGGTTTGAACATTATACTCATTCCTTGTGATGATCCTTTGCATCATCTCTTCCACTGCACTTACCAAAATGTCAAGCTTTACCTCTAGAGATGTCGATTTCTCTGGATCTATGTTTTTCATCTCTTCTTCCTTCAACTTTGCCCTTCAAATCAACAAATGAGCCTCTACATCTACTGCACGGTTTTGCATCTCTTCAAGTGTTGCAAGGTTCCTTTCTCTCAGCTGAAACTCCATTTCCAGATCAAAGGCACCTGGATAGTGCAAGAGAGTGGATCTAGGAGGAGGTCTTATATTAACAGGCATCGAATAATAAACTTGGTTAAATCTGGCAGAAAATTGTTGTATTGTCTCTCCCAGCTATCTTTTCAGCTGGTTATACTCTTCTATAATCAAGAAAGGGTTCTGTCTGACCACCTACCTGTCGAGGAAAACTTTGACGAACTGCTAGTAATTTGAGATGCTCACATCAGGCAGGGTTTTGAACCAACTCTTGACTTTGCCTTGCAAAGAAAGAGAAAAAATACTAATACTGACATCTTCTTCATCAACTTCAAAAAGATCAAGAAAAGACTCAAAATTCAGAACATGTCTCTTGGCAGTGATGTTGTCGCGTTCACCATCAAATCTTGGTAGATATAGGTCATGATTTTTAGGGAAAGCATGGAATATAGGAGGTAAAATCAGAGGCTTGTATCGATCTGGAATTTTACAAGGTAGTGGGGTATGTACAGAAGCTGTAGAATCAGTCTTGGTCTCTTGAGGCTCATCAATTTGATGACGGTCATCACAAGATTCAGAAAAAGGGTCTTGATCAAGCTCAAAGGCATGCAAATCTTTGGTATTCACAATCTTCAAAGAGAAGGAATCAAATGCAGGCCGAGGATCTTTTCTCAAACATAGTATACTTTGCAAAGCCTTCTTGACATTCTCGGGAAAAGAGAAGAAATAATTTAGAACAAAGAACAAAATGTCTTGGATGCACTTCCAACTTGAATACCTGATCTTTCCATATTGTCCTTTCATGTTTCTGCTAGTCAGGTTCATCCTCCAATGGAGTCCTTGGATCTGATCTTGAAAATGATTTGGAATCGCCAGGTGAATGATTTCAGCCTTGTTGTGTCTGATCATTATCCACCATCAACAATTAGATCTGAACTTGATACATGTTACTAGGGAAATTTGCAGGTCAGATGTTTCAGCTTATAAGACTAGACCGGAGATTGACTGAAGCAGCTTTTATCTACTTGCGCTAATGCAAAGTAAAAGCATTTCGAAGGCTACTTGGTTAACTTCAGCCTCTGTCTATAGTCTACAAAGCCAAACAATGAAAATAAACTTTCTTCCCCAGTATGGTCGCCACTATGTTAGTGCCTAGATTTACCTCAGGCTGAAAAGGTAAGATCCAGGGCCAACATCAAACCACGCTCAGCCTGGTAGCTAGCCCTACCAGGTCAGGAGAGGGCTCTCTTTGGGTCAATCTTAGCAAATAATGATCTATGGGGCTTGAGATGACTGAAATATCTTCTGATTTTAGGCTAGGTATGAAGTGCAAGGATTTGATTTGATTTTTGGGGGTTTTGTTAGAATCAAGGGAAAGGAAAATTTGGGTCCGGGGATGAAGGCCAGTTTTGCAGAGTTCTGATTGGGGCAAGAAAGACAATCGTTTTGATGCTTTGATTTGTAAAGATGGACGGTTCATACTGGAGAGAAGCTGAAGAGGGAAAGAGGGTATCAAGAATCCTCTTCAAACTAAAGAAAACATTAAAAATTAAACAAAACTAAAAGGCAGAGCACAACAAGCTAATGAATTCTACCTTTGTCACTCATATGTTTAATTTCAGAAGCAAAATAAAAAGGAAATGCTACACACAAATATTAGTGAACTTACATATTACATAGAGAAGAACACCATCAAAACACAGAGCCACAAGGATCCCAAAAAGTGCTGCAAACCCTGGTCTTTCCTTTGCCAAAAATGCAGAAATCAAATGTACAATGGAGTGTCAAGCAATCCTAAGTGTCCAACCCTGAAAATGACTGAGAAATTATATGATATAGACAAGCCTAACTCCTTCCTATGCCTCTAGGAGTCGAGCTCATCATTCTAGGAGTTGTTTCAACCATATCTAAACAAGGAACTGAAAAATAGGCAATGAAACAACTTGCCTCTATATAAAAGGAAACTGATTCATTCACTATCTTTTCACTTTTTAGTGAATGAATCTACATGGATGAGTAACAATGTGCCAAAATTACATCAAAGTCATGAATTTACATCAAGATAAATCAAGAGTTACATGAAAAAGTGAAACTAGTCAAAACTAGGCGAAATTCTGAGACGCTGAGTGAAAAATAGGCCAAATTTCCCTATGCGCCACGCCTGAAACCTGTATGCGTAGCACAACTCTGAGGCTAATTTTGAGGGCCATCCTAAAGTCCAAATTGAGCTCATGATAGCTCGTTGGAAATTCCTGCCTATCTACTTTCCAGCCCAAGTGGAATTTCTGGATTTGGTGTCCATTTGTCCCTCCAAAAATCCAATCTCCCAACACTGCTTCCTGTGGGTGCAAAAGGTGGCAGAAAGGTCATTTTTTGTGTGTTTTTGACCATTTAGGCAACCCAGAACTTGATGAAATCCTTAGGTAATTCATGAGCATGCATAAATTTTCATAAAAAAATCCAAAAATGCAAAGTTTTCCTCCAGAGGATCTCCCAATTATAAGTGCGCGCCAAGTCGCGCTACGCATTGGGCAGGAAAATCTGTTTTGAAGCCAAAAAATTCAAAATTGACAAAATTTTCTCCAAATTTGCTGAAATTTGAACTGAAGGTCCATCATCAAGTATCATGCTTAGCCAAAGAAGCTTCAACCAAGATTTGGAGCCTATCATGCTTTTTGCGTCATTTTAGTGCCCTCCTTAGTCTTGCCTTCAGGATTTTGATCCTCGCTTTGCAAACATAAGTTCATGCCCAATAATGGTTTTTCAGGTGCCTGAGCATGTTCTTGTCCTTGTTTGTCTTCGCCAATAGCTTCTCAAGATGAATGTTGACTCTTTCAAGCCAAAACTCCAGATGCTTGCTAATGTGTGAGGTTTCTTGATGAGATTTATGGTGATTAGGTTTTTGCTACCAAAGGTATGTTTGTATGAGGGGCTGTGGAGGGAATGTGGAAGAACTGTGTATGAGAGGTTGGGTAGATTGTTTGTAGGGATTTTGAGGGAATGAGGGGGTTTTAGGGAATGATATTTAGATTTTTGGAAAACAATTAGGGTTTAGGGAATTTTGTGGTTTGTATTTGGGTTTTAGGAAATAGGAATAGGGGTATATGATTAGTGAATTAAGGGGTATGTAAACTTGGGAAATAAGGGAAGCAAGGGGAGTATGGAACTAGGGAGTGATGAGGTGGGGGGATACTTGGTAGTAAAATGACCAACACAAAACCCTAGCAGCAATCTCCTTTGACAACTTTGAAGGGATAGGGTTTGCTTTCCTTAACACACTTCACCATTCATCAAGCACCATCAACAACCATCAATCTTGGATGAAAAACCATGAGAGAAGTTCAACCTACTTGTACAAATGATGATCCAAGCATATTGGGCGATTTTGGAGAAAATTTTTGAAGTTTTTGGGCTTGCTAGCTGTATGCGCCACGCATCAAACCCAACGCGCCGCGCCTTCTATATGCGCCGCGCCAGTGTAAATTTGCACTGGAAATTGCAGCCCAATGCATCGCGCTTTTTCCAAGAGACTTTTGGAGGCCTTCATGGTGTCCAAATTGGGTGCAGGATAGCTCTTTGGAAATGTATTTGAGTCTACTTTTCAACCCAACTAGAATTTTTCAATTTGGAATTAATTTTCCCTGTCAAAATTCAAATATCCCAAGACTAGTCAAAATGTGCAAAATGAGGCTGCCTAAAGGCAAACTGCTGTTGCAGTCAACTTTTGAAGGGCTTCCTCAACTCAAAATTGAGCTCATGATAGCTCATTGGAAATATCTTTATGTTTAGTTATCGTTTGACTCATCAAGAAAGTCATTTCGCCAACCAAGCTAGGAGAAAACTTGATTTTCCCAAGGTCATTTCATAGGTGCATCAATTCTCTTGAGGCAACTGTATTTTTGATATTTCTCTAAAACCATGACACCTGTGTAAAAAGTGAGGGAGATTTTTATTCCGTGGCCTATTTTGGACAAAAACCTCTCTCATTTTTCAAAAATTCATCTTTTCTTGCTCAGAAACATCATTTGAGTAAAACCTACCCCGATGTGTGGAAGAGGGGATTTGTTGAAATGAAGCGAAATGAAGGGGATAAGGGGTTTCTAAATTATTGAGAAAATTTTGGGAAGTAGGGAGAGATGTTAGGAAGCAGGGGAAAGTGTAATTTCAAAGATTGAGTGAGGGGAAGGGGTCCAAAAGGGAAAAACACAGGTCTAGCCTAGAAAATTGCCAAGTTGTAGCAAGAAACTAGGGTTTGTGCGAAAATGAGGAATTTGGGGGATATCAGTGATGGGAAGTGTTTAATAAGGTACATTAACGATAGGGGAAGGTGTACGAACATCAGCATACAAGTTTTGCTGATGATTTGACCATCCAAGAGAAATTACCTTCAAAACCCTAGGAGAGGGAAATGAACCTTACCTAGGCACAACTGAAGCATGAACAAGGTGTAAAATGACCCAATGGAACTTGACATGATGATGACAACCCTCTCAATGATGGTATACTCAGCTGAATGGTGACATGGACTGACATTTGGACAACTTTGACAAAAGTAAAAGAAAACCCTAGACCTAATACCTAGTGACCAAATTTTGCTTGAAGACTCACTGAAATGACAAAATTTGACCTTGACACCTTAAAATCACTTTGTAAGAGCATGTTTGATCACTGGAGGAAGGCTGCAAAGACTGACACTAACAATGGTACTCCCATGTGATAGCCTATGTACCAAATGCCGTTGTCAAAGACATCTTAACCCAGGATGGAATTGAGAGCAAAAGAGGTAAATGGATTGCTACTATATTAGAGTATGATATTGAAATAAAACCTACAAAGCTTATAAAAGGACAGGGATTGGCTAAGCTCATGACTGAAACAAATTGTTAAGCCCTGGACATTAATGAACTGGATAACGAATAGGAGATGGCAACTCCACAAATCAGCCAAGCCTTATTATATTTACCTTGGTATGCTGATATAGTTTATGTACTATTAAACCTGTGGGCTCCTCCAGGGTTATCTAGAACAAAGAAAATGTTTTTAAAGATGAAAGCTTCAAAGTTTTTTATTTTAGATAATACTCTTTTTTGGAAAAATCATGAAGGTATTCTATTGAATTGTTTATTAAAAGAAGAAGCTAACAAGGCTCTCCAAGAATTTCATGCAAGAGACTGTGGTGGACACCTTCACTAGAAATCAACTGCAGACAAGATCCTAACGACTGGATTTTATTGGCCAACCTTATTCACTGATGTAAAGAAATTTTTCACTGCTTGCCATAAATGTCAAATTTTTTAAGGCAAGAGAAAACTATTACCTTTACCCCTGAGACCAATTTCCACTAAAAAACCCTTCCAACAATGGGGCCTGGACTTCATTGGAGAAATCCATCCTCCCTCTTCTGGCCAACATAAATGGATTCTCACTGCCACAGACTATTTCACCAAATGGATAGAAGCCATTCCTTCCAGACAAGCCAATGACACAGTGATCATAGGATTCCTAGAAACCAACATATTGTCTAGATTTGGCTGTCCTGATAAAATCATAACTGACAATGTTGTTGCCTTCAAATCCAAGAAGATGATAAGTTTTTGTAACAAGTACCATATCACCTTAGGCCATTCCACAGCCTATTACCCTCAAGGTAATGGACTGGCTGAGTCTTCCAATAAGAGCCTTATTAATATTATTAAAAAATTATTGGAGGAGAACAAGAAAAATTGGCACAAGAAACTTACAAATGCACTATGAGAAGACAGAATTACCACCAAAAAATCTATTGGAACTGGTCCTTATGAGTTAGTCTATGGCATGGAGGTTGTATTTCCTTCATCTTTAGGAGTTCCTGTAATGAAATTACTTCAAGAAGCTCAGGTGGAACCTAATGATATTCAAAGGAGGATAAACCAGACCATCAATCTGCAACAGACCAGAGAGGAAGTATATCAAAGATCCCAAGTGTTGCAGGAGAAGCTTAAGAAGATATTTGATAAAAGGACCAAGGCAAAAAATTTCTACCTTGGAGACAAAGTTTTAAGATGGGATTCCAGGAGAGAGGATAAGGGAAAACATGGGAAGTTTGACTTCCTATGGAAAGGACCTTATATTATCTATGCCTTACAAGGAAACAATACATATTATCTGAAAAACTTGGATGGCACAGAAACAGAAGAAAGGCCAGTTAATGGTCGGATGTTGAAACATTACTTTGATCCTACTTATTAATGTATCATGATTTTTAACATGTACATACTATATCCTTGGTAAGGTCACAGTTTTGATTGGATAGTAACTTGCTGGAGTTGAAGCCCGAAGAGAAGGCCCTAAGCTTCAGAAGTGTCACTGTCATACATACAATAAAGCAACAAGTAGAAGAAGATTCCATAGTTCAGCCAAAATCATTCGAAGGCCATCTGACCTGTTGTTCTTGACTTTCCACCAGGAAAAGCCATCCCCAAGTGGAGCCAGTGTTATGCTCCTATACTAATAGGTGTCATATTTCGTGATTGACTTGATGGACTATGTAATATGTTCATACCTTTCCTTGTTGAAAAGGTTTTCCATATTGTCAAAAAATCAAAAAATTAAAAAAATGTGGAGAGGGTATACCCTAAAAGAAAAATCAAAGGGTGAAAAGAAATAAAATGGTCAAAAAATGAAAGAAAATGAACCCCACCAAAAGAAAGACCAAGGAAAGTGTGCAAGTCTGAATGCCACTACTTTTTACTCTTATGTAATAAACAAATTGTGTGAACCTTGTAACTTATGCCACAATTGATGAATAGTCAAACAGCTTAAGCTTGACTAGTTCATATTTTCAATTTTATGTTTTAGAGATAGAGAATAAAATCTGACCAAACTGTTTAATCTTGATAGATAAGTAGATAGGTAGAGAGAATAAAAGGAGCTCAAAAGTTTAATCTGAGCCCTTAGATGTAATAAGGTTAGACTTAGATAGATTTCTACATGTAAAAGAAAAGAAAGTGTGATAAGGGTTTGTCAGTCTAAGTGCACCCTAATAAAGAAGAAAAAATTGTTAGGTTAAAGTAGGTAGGGTAGGTAGATGATGTTGAAGAATTACATGTGATGGATAATGTCTCTAAATGTGTTAATTTTCACTTTCATCACAAGTGCAAGGCAGACATTACACTGAAAGCATTTCAAGCAAGACAAGGTCAAATAATTAACTCCCCTTCTCATTTTTCCCTAAAAATTTCACTAATTCCCCCTAAGTACTAAGGCATTTGAAAATTAGAGGGGCTCAGAGAATTTCTCTAACTTCTGGAGGGACCAGACCCTCAGCCCAATAATTTAAAAGCCTAAGTACTTAAAACCATCATTCATTCACTCTCATAAGTCTTTTCCTAAGTAAAATCCCATTTTACTTAGGAAAAATACACAATATCACATAAAAACCCCTTTTTTCCACTTAAGCCTAAGTTAAATACCCATTATAATGTTTTACTTAGTGCTTTTTATTACATTTCATGTCATATTAACTATTAACCTATGTATTATATAAATCCCGCATCATTTCACCCTTTTCTGTAATATTTAAATATATATAAAAATCCCCAAATTTTATATATCCGCCCCTTTGGTTAATTATAACCATAAATATGTTTAAATAGGATTAAATAGTTAACCCGTAACTAGTTAACAGCCTAATCCCCCCGCTACATTAATTTGGATTAATTAACCCTCACGGTCAATTAAGAACCCTCCCCAACCAATCATATCACTCCCGATACAATTAAATAATTTTTAATTGGGTCGGGCCTACTCATGTTAAACCCCGCCGCATCGCGCCTCCCGTCAACCGTCCGATCGCGCCTCCATCATCCAACAGCCACTAATGATATCGTGCACCACTTTGTGACCATGCATTAGTGCGTGATCACAAAGTGGTTTTCGCGCAATACCCCACCACGCGTCACAAAACCTGTGGAATCACTAACTCCCGGCCAAATACCACCCGTCTCCAAAAGTGGTTCGATACCATACCACTTACCGCCCTCTGCATACGACAAAACGTCCTTTCCCGCTTACGTCATCTGCCTGAATAATAAAAACTCTCGCCAACTTTGACTTGTGAAATAAAACCAACAAAGTATCGTTTTCATTATTCTGTACAACAACCCGTGCTCCCATGCAAAAGACATCCAAGTCAACTGTCTAAGCTTTCCAACAGCCACCTTACTAAGGAAATTGTAGCTGACGCAGCCCAGAACCTGTTAGCCACCGTCATCTCCTGTCATTACACTGTTCATTTCCCAAATACAGGTATTTATCCAATTTCTACCGAAACCCTGCAAGTTTTGGTTTTACATTATAAAATCCACAGAGAAAGACAAAATTCATTGCAAATTCAGTCTTTGTTTTGCCAATATAAGTTCCCAGACCTGTTAATTTGCCCTTTTTTCACCAAAAAACCCAAATTCCTTTTTGAATCCACAAGAACTAGAAATGGAAACCCATGTGGCTTTGTCTTTTGCACCCATGAATGCCCCTCACAAAGATTTAGACTATCTGCCTCTTGTGGATAAAGACTTTCAGATAAAAGACTTATCCACTGACAAAAACTGCTTTAAAGTCTTTTGTCAAGCCAGGGACCACTACCTAAATGGCTCAGATATCCTAGGACTGTGGGAATCCAACCTTCCCAGGTATTTTCTCCCCTCAATCCATGTTTTCCCTAATCTAATTCATCAATGTCAAGCAAACTATGACCCTAACCTCAGAGCTGTTATGTCCCCAAGTCAAACAGTCCTCTTCCCCATAACAGCTGCATCCATTAATTAAATGTTGCAATTTCCCCTGGTCAAGCTCTCACTCTCCTTTCTATAGGATATTTACTTGAGAAATGCACTCAATCGTCCCAGTCAGAGTTGAAACGCATCTATCAAATTTTCATGTTGCCTAAACATCAGCCTAAAGACGCACCTCTTTATCTACAGACTTTCTTCACAGACATGGGGAGACTTATTGTTGATATGATATCATTAATCATGGGATTCAACACTAGTGAGTATGTTGATGTGGTAACCCTAGTGTTGTTATCAATTTTTACTCCTGGACAACCCCCTGCTGTCAAGTATGATTATGCCTCCTATATTGCCAATAAAATTCATGACCAATTCCTGAGAATGGACAATGAAGGAGTCTTCAAATACATCACTTTCATCTATCATCTTATGTTGTATTATCAGTTAGAGAACTTCTATTTCCTTGTCAAGAAACTTGACACTAAAGGCAATCCAAGGTCTATCATCTTTTGGAGTCCCATCTTCCATGCATCCTACGAATCACCTTATTCATATAATGAGTTCATTGATCAATTTGTTTACCCAACAACCACCTTATTGACAGGGGTTTCCCCTCCTAGGATCAGTGGTGACATCAAGAGAATCCTACAGCTCTCCAAGCAGTACAGAATAGGTGATTGGTACCTATACAAGAACCATACAGAAATCAGGATATATGGATGTGAGCTCTGCCCTTTCAAATTACCAAAATACGTTCCAATGAGACTATTTGCATTGGAATATTTTAGACAAATGATACATACAGACATGGTTCATTTTTTCAAAACCAAAAAGAAAGCTCAACTTAGAATAAAAAATCAATTAGGCCCTTTTGTCTACAATGATAGGGAAGCATGGAGAGAAGCAGAGATAACTCTAGAAGATCATTTTAAGTTGCACAAAAGTTTTGGTTGGAGGCCATATGACCCTAATAGCTTCATCTGTGATAGGAGAATGAAAAACAGGTTGTCACCATACATTCACCATAGGATTCCAGAGATTGAACAATTTGCAAATATGGACGAATGGAGGGAAGGGACCCTAGTAGAACATGATAGTGAACAAGTCAATATTGATAATGTTATGAGAGATCTTGAGAAAATGCTTGACCTAGATTCTTTTGGGCAGGTACCATTTGAGTTATCTCAAAAATCAGGAATTGGTGTCTCCATTACGGGAACCTCTCAGCAACCTTCACAGGAAACAAACACACCAACCACAGGAACATCAAAAGGCAAGGAATTAGAGACCAGCATTCAAACCACAGAACAAGCTAGAATGTATAAACAGCCTGAAACTTCCAAAGAGCAGGCCCAAATACATACTACTCCCACTCAGGTCAATGTGGGGGAACCTCTAGTTTTGCAAACTCCTCTAAATGAGGAAAGAAACAAAAAGAGAGACAGGGAAACAACTACCCCTGCCAGTGAACCTTCAGCATAGCCCGGAACAAAAAGACAAAAACTAAATCCCCTTTCAGAGGAGGAATTTGCCGAAGAGACTACAGATAGTCAGAGGGAAGGAAGAGTAGAGAGCCAGCAAACTTTTCCAGTAGGAGGAACATCCACTAGCTCACAGACACAGGAGCTAGAAAGACAGCAAAGTGCAGAGGTATCTTCTTTCAGGCCATTAGGGACAAATGCCTCAGATATCAAGAAAACATTTACAGAAATAAAGGCCAAGAATGATCCATTGAGACTTCAAGTTTATAATCAATATTTGAAAATGGCCTCCACAAATCAACAAAGATTGATGTCAACCTATGACATAAAAGAAGGCAAAATGATAATGAGCTATTTCAAACCAAAGGTGCAACAGGCTAAATCAATAGCAGATTATCTCAGAACAAATTTTAAGGTCATGGCAAAGGATATTCATCCTTTGGATCAAATTGAATTGCATAAACAAACTGGAGAAATGATTTATTGAACCTTGACTAGTAAGGCAATGATGGCCCAAAGGTTGCAAAATTCTTTGGATAACACTACTGCCCAAATACACTTTGAGAAAACCTCCTCCCAGGCCAAAGATAACAGAATAAAGTCTTTAGAAGAAATAATTATTGGATTGGGTCATGATCCCAAAGAATTTAAGGCTACAGAAACCTTAATCAAAACGAAAGATGAAGATATTGCTGCCCTAAGGAAACAACTAAAGCTGCCTCCTTCAAGGCACCCACAGACTGCTGAAATCATAAAGCAAAAATATGAAGAAGAGCTGATGGATTTACTCTTAAAACTTAATGAACGACTAAATCAGACTGAGAAAGAACTTGAAAAAGCATTAAAGGACAAGTAGGGAGAGTCGATCTCTCAGCCTCCCAATGTGATACCAGTAGTCTCAACAACAATCCCTTCAATTCTTGGAGCAGTTCTGGCACTAAATATTCCAGCAGTTACAACAGAGGTGGTTACAGGTACAACAACATCAGGAGAAACAGGAATAGCATAGGGAAGCACTGCTAATTTGAGCACAGAGGAACTAATAAAAGCAATGGAAGAAATGAAACTACAAGTTTCAGAGCTGAATAAGGTAAAAGAGCAGTATGCCAACTTAGAGCAAAGGTATGATCTCTCAAAAATAAATTTTGCAGAAAAGACAAGAGAGATTAAAGGATTGGAAAACAAAGTGAAATTACTAGAAAAGAAACTCACTTTTGACAAGCCTCTGACTGAAATCAAGAAAATTCTTTGGGCCAACATCACTCAATCAATAAATGATGTTTGGCCATCAATTCAAATAATTTTTGAGAAAATTGATTTAGTGAAACTAGCTCAAGAAGAAGTTCACAAGACAAGGGCAGAGTTAGGCAATATGCCTGAGGAAGCCAGCAGGCTCATACAGTTTTTGAATACCAGCAATAAGTACTAGCTTGAAGAGCTGGGCATCCAAGATAGAACAGGGACAATTTTGGAAATCAAAAGGGTTTTTACTAAAAGAACTCTGATGCAAAACTTAGAAAGAAGGTGCCACGACATGCAGGAAGAAATCAATGCTTTCATGAAAATATTTGATATTTTACAGAGTAAAGGGTTTCCAAGTCCTTTAGTTATTCATGATAAACTAATGAGTCATAAAGACTATGTGGAGAAACTGAATAAGTATGCAGGAAACCATGCAGGTCCATCAACAAGTGCATCAGCAACAAAAGCATTGCCTACAGGCAGAGTTCTCTATGACAGTCTAGAGAACTTGTTTTATGTTGTGCATGAGATAAAGCACTTGTTTCCAATTTAGACTACCTTTTTTAGGTACACATAAACTGATGAGACCCTGAGAAAACTTCAGAAAACCAGAATGCCAGAAGCACAATGGTGGGAAGACATATTAGAAATTTTGTAAAATTATCCTTGGTAAAATGTAAATTTTTGTCATTTACTGCAGTAAGTAACGATAAAGAGGATAAAAAAAGATCAAACAGGTCGAAGTGTATTAGAATACGTAAAGAGTATCAGTGAAAATAGGGCAGCCAGCACAGAGTTACCAAAGAAAATAGCAGCAAGCCAAATCATAGGACCTGCCTCCAGCACACTCACAAGAATAGGAACAGTACAACATCAATTTACCTTTTCTCCTATCTTCGAGACCATTTGTCTCTATTTTCTTGTAACTTATTCATAGTCATCCTAGAATATATCTCACTCTGTTATGAGATATTTTTTGTAAAATTTTTGTATAAATACTCCCTCAATTGGAGTATTGAGGGTAGATTCTTAGACATTGCTGTAATATTGATTATTTTGGAATAAAGTGTCGTTGGACAAAATTTTGTATGGCTTGCTAGATGAATAATTAATGCAAAGGACTTTCCACAAAATTCTTGATTCAGACACCAGATCAATAAGTCTTCTATATCTCATGTTTTAAAGTTTTCCTTGTTTATTGTATCATTTGTGTTTCATATCTCAATGATAAACGAAAAAGAATAATTCGGAAAGTGCTTAAGTACAATTTGTTTTCAATCATTGTTATTCTTAATGTTTTCCTCTAAATTAGGATAAACAGTGAATTCTTAATTGCTCCTGTTTCCTAGTTTATTCACTTTGATTATTTAGTAAAGAATTCTTAAATGCTCTTTATTAGTAATCATTCTTCCTCTTTCGAATGTGTTGAAGGATTCTTAACTGCCCTTCACCCATTTTGAGTCCATTCCATCTATTTTAAGTCTTTATTTGTTCCCTGTTTGACTATCTTGCCCTGTGAAACCCTCCCTTGTTAAGAAACCAAATCCAGTTAATCCATCTTCTTTTGACTCCATTAGCCCAATGGCCTAAAATATTCAATCCTACCCCTCTGCTATTGGATTTCACCACCCAAACTCAACCAAAACTCCTAAACTCCATAACTAGCCTAATATCTTTCAAAACAAAGCTAAAACTTAAAGAGAGATCCCTCTCTAGATACAGATTGGCTAGATTCTGTATCTAAAAGTTGGTTTGTGGTTACCTCAGACCCCTTTCCTCTTCCCAACAACTCCAAGGAAAATCTGAGTGATAATAGGTGGATCATTGTGAGATTGGAAGAACCATCGTTATGGAAGGTTCTTGCGAAAATCACTATTACAAGGTTATTATGCGTTCCACGTAATGTAGAATTAATAATAGTGAACAGATGAAGGAGTGCAATGGGTTAGGAAACAAACTATTTATGAGATATATGAATAGCTAAATGATCGAATGAAAGCATAGGAATGCATGCTCGACATAAAACTTTGGATACGATTCATATATATAACCTTATATATGATTAGGTATATGGATATATGATTCTTGAGAAGAATAAGATTAGACTTACCTAAGGATGTATAAATAATTTAAGATTTTATTTATATATATATATATATATATATATATAATGATTAACATCTACCATAATATCTCGAAGAAAAGTCGTAACTTGGTAATCAAGTTCGATCCTCGGGCACTCTGTTGCATAAAGGAAGATTCAAGTGGAGATGGACCACAAGGATTTTGATGGAACAAGAAGGTCATCATGATGAGGTATGTATGATTTTTATTATTATTGGTTACCTAGTTAACATATTATTTTTCTACTCGATAGAGAATTGCAGGGATATATGATGGCAGTTGAGGCAAGCTCAACTTTATGGATGAAGGGTATTGATGGAAGCTCAATATTTGGTACCTGGAAATTGTGAAGTCAAGATATGGACATCTTGAAATTGAAAGGTAGTGGTGCAAGAAGATAACCTGAAGGTCAAAGGAAGTTCACTTTAAATAAGTGATCAACTTGAAGTTTGGGAAGGTTCAATTTAATTCCTTCATATCGAAGAAGAAAGTGATAAGCAAGAAGATTGTCCTGGAACTTGTCACAAAATTGAAGAGAGAAGGTGGATCCATGATACCTTGGAAAAAGAAAAAAACTTGATGATATAGGTGAAAGAAGGATCCATGAAACTATGGAGAACTGGTAGCTAATACTCTTATTAAGATCATTTGTAAGGCTTGTGATGATGATTTCCAAAATAGAAAGGAAGTCTAGATATCCTCTAATTTTGAGAGGGAGTAAAGGAGTCTCCTTGTATAGGATAAATGTTCTATTCTCAAGATTAAAGGAGAATAAAGGTGTCCTCTTTGGTTGATAGGGAGTGATTTTGGACATAACATGTCCATTCTCCTCTTAAGGTGATGAAGAGATAATGGTGGGGGATTGAATAAGAATCTATGGTTTCCTTGAGGATATAGAATCCAAGAAAGGAAATGCACTGACACTCTTTAAGGATGTGACAGGTATCCAAGAGAAGAGTGGTCGAAGAGGACCAATATTCTTTGAGGACATAGGATTGGAGATCCAAGATAATAATACTCCTAAAAGAATAAACCTTGTAGACATCTATATGGGTTATGTACCTTGTAGAAGTAGTACAATATCACATGTAAAGCCTCCTGGCATAATGCTCTTGATTAAAGTAGAGCTTGTCCAATTAGGCCTCATGGACAGCATTGGTCATGATGGTGATGCTTATAGTTTGGCTTATCAATCCAACTCTTCTTGTGAGAAGTCTTCAGTTTGAGATATGATGTTGTACTAGTTGTACAATTATGAATACCTCCCTATTAAAGAGGGAGTATTGAGAAATGTAACTAGTTTTGGTCTTCATAATTGTTGTACTCATTTCAATATGTATCCTATGTAACAAACAAGAAAAGAAGAAATAAATTTACTATTATTAAAGCACGTGTTTCGTGCTCATTATTGATAGTCTTCTAGGTAAAATCATGTTCTTTGTGCTTCTAGGGTTTGTTAGGTCTTAGGATTTATTGTCATGAGTCAATGGAGTCAAAATCATGTTTATGAGACCCTTTTTGAGAAAGTTGTAATTGTAAAAGGAATTATTTTTTATTCTAGAATGTCCTAGAATCTCCAAGAATACAAGTTGGTCCTCGGATCATCAAGTCGGAAAGGAGGGAATTCAACTCCTTGAGAAGGCTACATAAAGGAGTAATTTGACTTCATTTGGGACTCACTCACTCACAAGCTTGATCTACAAGAAAGAGTTTGATTTGTAGCCAGGAAGGAAAGAAAAAGGAGAGAAATGGTATAGAAGAAGTTGGGAGGATGAAAATTCTTATTTTTGGGCTATCTCACTCACACATGCAAAATTCTAGGGTTTATGGGTTGCAAAAACAAGCCAAAATTGCAGGTCTGAATTACAGTACGATGAAGTGCAAAATTCGATAGCTGGAAGAGAGAAAATTGTTATGTTTATCTTGTTGACCATGGGAGTTGTCTCTAAGTAGGACTCAGGAGGAGAATATATAAGGGTTTCCAAGAAACTACAAGGAAGAAGTTGTTAGTTTAAGTTGCAGGTCGATTTTCAGTGTTATAGCTATTAGGTCAAAGTTGAAAGGTGTAGCAATTCCATGCAGAATAAAGGAAGGACTTGAGAAAAGTTCGACTTGGGATTGGGAGAAGGACTTGGTCTAGGGATTGGGTCTTGTATCTAATTTGAGGTAGATTCTATGAAGATAATAGTTTATGGGTTTTCCCCTTGCAGGGGTTTTGCCCTGGCTAAGAGCCCATATATGTGCCCTCTTTTCATTATAGTTATTGTTATTGATATTGTTTGATGAAATACCTAACAAAATAAATTAAAGAAGATAACTAAATATTCACAAGAACTACCAAGGTAAAGGAAAATAAGATATAATAGTTGTTTCTTTACATTTTCCAACATGGTTTGTTTACTGCTAAGTTGCACATGGTTAACATTGAAAAAAATGGACTTGTAAAATCATTGGTGACTAGAAATGCATGGGTTCCCTAGTTGTTGGTGTATGCGTTAGATACCCAATCCTTGGGATTGTGGTATATTCTAAATATGGTTGTAAATATTAATTTAAGTGGAATATAAAGAGTCATAGGTGAATAGGACGAGTCATTTAAACCCATTAGAATATGAAACTAATGGCCAATTCCTAATTTATTTGTGTATGGATAAATTTAACAAAATTTCTTTAATGTATGCAGTTATTCATCCTTAGCCTCATAGTGGTATCATAGCTCTAATTGTTTTTGGAAACTCCATGATTTAAAGTTTCTCTCCAACTTCATATTCATGCTCCTAAGGATATTTTCAATCCTTTATCTCTATTTATTATGAGACAATCCATATTTAACCTTGCTTGGTTACTGAAATTGCTATATCATGGTATTTCTTTGTCCAAATCCCTTGAGAGATTGTGTGATGCCTTAGACCTAGTGGGAAAGAATTTATAGAACCCATTATATACCCTTGGATCCATTTTCATATGTTTGTAATTGGAATAGTCATTCAAGGAATATGATAAGCCCACCAAAGGTATCCTAAATAGCCAAGAGGTCACCTATACCATCTCTATCACTTTCTAGTTTTCCTTAAACCACTATTGGTTGTGGAGCTTAGTTATCTTATTGATTCAAAGCTCTTGTTTTAGATAATTTTTTATCCCAATTCATAAATTGGGTTGTAAGTGGGGCTTTCCCCCTCACTATTATTTATCGGGAATTAAAGGGGATAATGACAACATTTTGGATGCCCCTAGTGGGGGTTCAAGGGAAACACCCCTGGCAAATATTTTTCTTAAAAAATTTCCTTGTAAAATATTGTAACTTTATACTTAATCTAGATAAATCATCATTAGGTTGTAGATATAATGATAGAAGTTATGATAAGTTTTTTTCCTTGGAAATAAACCATGTCTTTATGACATAGTATTGCAAATGTGTATTATTGAGATAGTATTTTAATTGAGAGAGGATATTGTATGAAAGTGAAGAGGAGGTTTTAATGGATGTGTTGTAGGTAGTATCCGTTCATTTTTTTGGATGGTATAAAATGAAGGACTAACTATATCTCCATGGACATAGCCCAAATAGGGTGAACCATCTATATTGTTGTATCCATTGTATTTTGATATTATGTGTTTTATTTCTACATTCATTTTTATTTTATTACTCCATGACCTTATTCCTAACAGCTAGTTTCAAAGATGGACACTTTTTTAAGTGATAAAACTCATAATAAAGGAGGGTTCCTGGTTGAAGTGGGAGCAATGATGGAAGAAGGTTTTGTGGTCAAGAATTTTAATGGAAAAAAATACCAACTATTGAAGATAAAAATGGAACATGATCTTAACGAAAAGGTATTGGGAACATTGCAGTTGTTCATGGCAATATTATTGGCTTTCAACATTTCAAAAAAAGGACAATGGAGGGTTTGATGAAGGAATTTGATAAATTGTATAAAAAACCTTAATCTTCTAGTAAGGTATTTCTTATGAACTTATATTTAATATGAATATGTTAGAAGGTGGTTTTGTTGCTGATGATTTAAATGAATTTAATGTGGTCACTAATTAGGTAATATTTGTAGGAGTAAACTTTGATGATGAGGTTAGAGATATTTGATTTTGTGCTCATTTCTAGAAAACTAGAATATCTTGGTCATGGTTGTGAGGAATTATGTATCTAATTCAAGAGCTTTGAAGTTTAGTTATGTTGTTGGTGTTATCCCTAGTGAGTAAATGCAACGTAAAAGAACATATGATACATCAGGTAATGTTCCGACTATAAAGAATAGGGGAAGAAAAATATATAGAGGAAAGGGCCTAGGGAATAATGGAAATTATAAGTAGGGAAGATCCAAATCAAAAGGGAGGTTCACACAATGGAATTTTGGGAAGAAAGGACACAATAAGAAATATTATTGGTCTCTAAAAGGAAAATAAGGATATGACAACATGAAAAAAACAAGGAAGAAAATGTTGCAGATGATGTGTTATAAGATGGTTTATTCCTTTCAATAAATAATATTATTGATTCTTGGATTGTATAATTAGGGGATTCATTTCATGCCACACCGCATAAGAAATATTTTCAATACTATGTTCAAGGAGATTTTGTATAGGTTTTTTAATCTGATGATGAAACATGTAAAATTGCTGGAAAGGGTAAGATATGGATAGAAATACAGAATGGAAACCAATGGTTGTTGAAAGAGGTAAGGCACATTCCTAATTTAAGAAGAAATCTAATTTCAGTAGGGAATTTGGTAAGTGAAGGATATACAGTTACATTTACAAGAAATTCATGGAAGGTCACTATCGATGAGTGAAATAGACATGCTAATTACTCAACAATTTCCGAATCCTTGGTGGGATAAACCAAGAAAGATGGGAATGATAACCTGAATTTATAGACTTCTTAGAAAGTCATATAACTTCAAAGTAACTCCCTAGTAGTTAAAAACAACAAACATCAATGTGACTATCCCAACTATGTGTGTGTGTGTGTGTACACACTGACCACAAAAAGATATCACAAATATAAAATTGAAAATAGATTTAAAGAAGTTAAGAATGATAAAATAAAAATTATGTCAAATACAAAGCATTTATGATGAATAATCAAACATGTGATCACATTCATTCATTGTCTCTATTTGAAATATAAATTTATTAATAGAAGAGATTATATATACAACACGAAAGATAATGCATCAAGAAAGTAAAGAAAAGAAACAATAGAAATATGACACAGGATGGTAAGATAAGAAATAGATCCTTCATGGAGTATACTTGAAAATGTTGTTTAGATAAAATAAACTCAAACTCAGCAGATTAAAATAATATGCATCAAGAATACCCTTTACAAATGACTACATCAATGTATAAGTTAAATTAAAGTAACAAAAAACAATAAATAATCCTTGGCCTTATGATGGCTAGCTCAGTGAGAAATTTTATACATTGATATGCTACTTATTCAGTAAGTGAGACTTTGAAACCTCCATTCATTGCTACTACTTAAAATAAGCCCATACTCCATGCAAAGTTATGATCTCCTATTTTCCTTCCTCAATCAAGTATTTATAGTTGAAATACCTACGAGATGGTTATGTAACCATTTTATTATTTCACTTTTAATTAGGTTAATTATAAAAAACAACTCGAATGAGTAAGGAGGAAAACAACTTAATATTAGGCTCCTAGGAAATAGGCAATATCACGCAACTCAAAGGGAGGGGGTACCCACATCCACATTCATATACTACCATCATATTTCATAAAATCATTAGAATAGATTCATAACATGAATTATAGTCTCTTATGTTTTTCACATTATCATACACTACATAATGGTCAATTAACAAAATTGAATTTCATCTCATGACTGTAATACCTATATGTATAATGTCTAGAAAGGAAGTGCATAAATGTCCATGTAAGTTGATCACCAAAAATCATCATAGAACTGCCACCAAAAGTATGTAATAGTCCTGTTGATGGTGTTGGATTTGCTTACATGTCAGGGGATCTCCCCGATAAGAAGTCCCAACTAGACCTCAAACCGTTTGGAGTAGGAGTCCCAGCAATGGGTAGTATGGTATCGACTTAACTGCGGTTGCGCGCAGAGGTAAGTAAGATGTCCTTGCTGGAAGCAAGGGTGTGACCTTGCAGCAAGTTAGGGAAGATGCATGAAATTCTCTAACACATGGAAGGGGAGAGGAGTGTGCCCCTTAGAAGCCTGTGATAGCACACAACTTGAAAGGGAACACACAAGCTAAAAGACATCACATGATGGACAGCAGAATAGTCAACAATCCAAAGTGATGAGTTAAACCAACAACACACTTCGATAAGATTAATACAAACACATACGGAATAGTCCATACATACATGCATAAGTTACAACTACATACATTGTTAGAGTAACCAGAAGAGTCTAACTACAATAACAATACATGCATGAAATGTGTTGACTTTGTTATATTAAAAGAGTGAAAGATCCAATCATACATACAACCATAATAGCCACTAGCCCTAATAATGGAACGTTACAGTCACTGCCTCCTTCTCCTCCAAAGAGATATACTCACTCTACGTTGTGGAGAAGCCAAGGCTTGTTACAATACACTCCAATATTTCTCTCAGTTATACCTATCATAAGCTTGGCTCCCAAAAGCCTGTACAATGAGTTATGAGGTTCTATATATAGCAAAGGGTGGGGTGACCCTTAACATTCCCCTTTGTGACTTTTCAACTACCCTCATGACTCTTCAACTTACACATGACTATCTACATTCTACTATTGGCAATCAGTCTTTCAGTTTACAACATGTTTACAATACATTCTACACATGTACCCATGTGAGACAAAAATGGGCTTGAGTAAGCAATTAAATACATCACTAAGACTCAGATAGTTGTCAGAAGACTAACTCATCAACATCCTCTTGGTGATCGATGGTGGTGAACTGATGCCAAGCTTGGTAGTCTGTTATGTTGTTCGCATACTCCGTGGTGACATACTTCTAAAAAAGAAATCTTGCCTCTGTTGCATCCAGGTACACTGATTTGGTACCTTTATCCAACTCATCATATATCATGTGCATCATGGTCTTGAGTGTATCCGAACCAGTGACATACTGGTGCATAGTGTCTGTGCTCATCTGTAAGTCTGTGTTGGTGGCTATGCACATCAACTGCTTGAAGTACATGTCTAGCTCGAGTCAGACTTGGTTCTTTGTTTTCGCCTCGGTGAGTGTGCCAATGGATGGGATTGCATGCGTGCACACAATGACATCCATGCTCCTGAACACTTGTGCATGTGAAGCTTGTAAGCTGGTGATGAGCTATGGGAGTTCCTCATAGTTCCAGATCTAACTCCGGATGCATTCCTTCAACTCCACTGTCTTTGGCTTCATCATATTTGACAAGTACAATGGGGCTCCCTTTTACCTCATTGTCCATATTTGTATGTGATCGACAATCAAGATGTGTTCTCTCCTAGCACAACGCTGCTGCCAACCATTACGATGGACAACTGAATTATGCATAATGATGAACTTAAAGTACAGCTTCCACATGACTGTCTTGAGAGATGATAGTTCATCAAGTATTACTTTCTTCAACTCTGCTCTAGCGGATGTTGTATCTTTCTCTTCTCTCTGTTTGGTCGCTTGAAATTATTTAGCCATGCGCTCGTTCTCAGCTATCAAGAATCTCACACTTGAGCTGGTGGCTTCATCATATTCCTTTGTATCATTATCCAATGTAGCTAGATGTCTGCACACATCGAACCCGATTACTCGTTCTCGAAAATGCACAGGAGATGCATGGACATTCGGAGTGGGCACTTTGTGTGACTGGACAACTCTGTGTTATGACTCGTCAAAGGATATGTTGTGCACATCTACTTCTGAATTATCCTCAAGGACTTCAGTGTCTCCTTGATCACTTGGGACATACTCTACTCCCAGATCTGGTGAAGTTGGTAGAGTGACCTCTGGGCCTTTGGGCATGAGATCTATATCCTGATCCTACTTTGGCTTAACCAAACCAGTGTCCATCTGCTCCAACATCTGTTCAATCTCTTGAGCGAAGTTTTTCTCTTGCGACTACTCATCTTGTTTGCTATCTACTATTTGTTCCTATTTAATAACCTGTATTTGAGTAGTTTCATCAATGTGTACACACTGCACTTTTTGTTGTTCCTGTTCCTACTGCACTTCCTTCTCCCTTCTGCATAGCTCTTGTTCTTCGCTTATTTGTTGCTTCACCTCTTGAAACTTCTTCTCTACCTCCTCTAGTATTTTATTTTCCCTCTATCATTACGTAATATGTCTTCTACACCACCACTTCTTTACCTCAATCTCCAAAGTTTCTCTCATTACAGGTGGATCTGCCTTGAATTTGTATCTTTACTCTACCTCTGCATTGTCAGTAATCTTCCTCTTTCCTTTTTCATGCACATGTTTTCTACCCTCTACTATTGCTGATGTTGTTGCCATGTGATCTTGATCTCCTCATCTATGCACAACTTAGCATCTTCATAGATGGGGAAGCTCACAGACACTTGCTCAACCACATCTCCAGTTGTGCTCTCTATGGTGTCCTTTGACCCTGCTCTTTTGGAAGCCATTGTACCTGTCTTGATAAGAGATTGATGAAATCCTATGATTCCCAGAGGTAGAGAAACACTCATGGCAAGAAAATTGTCAGTTTAAAACCAAAAGAAACTTGAGGACTAACATGCAACACACCTGATTGACTGACTAGTAATATTGTGCAATTTTCTCTGGGAGAGGCTGGGAGACTAACTGCCAGAACTGTGCAGTGCATAGTCTAGGCTACCAGTGAGTTGAATGAATACTAAAACTACGTAGATCACAATCCAGCTTGGCCTGCTAAGGACTGAAACTGTAAAATGTGCAGTTTCAGTCAGCATGACTACTACCTAGGAAATTGCACTACGCAATCCCAAGGGACAACTAAGGCACTGCCTCTCAAAATTGCGTAGAGCATATATTGGGAGGCCAGTGTGAGGAAAATTTTGCACAATTCCTAGGAGCAAGGCAAGGCCTTCCATCGTAGAAATGCACAGTGCAAGTCGGGCAAGGCAAGGTCTAGACCAAGGCAGCTCAGACCTACAGACGGGCGACTGAAACAAGTAAGGAATGAATATGTGTGAAAATATGGTGCAGACATGAGTGAATGAACATTCATGTGATTACTGTTAGTGAAGGATTCAATAGAAATGGAAAACAATATAGTGTGTGAAGCAACTTGCTGCAATGGTGACTGTTAGTGCAGAAATAGTGTCATGCATGCGACAACAAGGAAATGCAATGAAAAACTAAAAAAAAAACTTGTACAAAATAACATGCATTGAAACAAGAAAAATCATTCAATAAAACCAAGAAAGCAAGATTCATACAAACCGATATGTAAAAAGCGACAAAAAACCAGTAAAAGACATAAAAAGCGGACTTACCCAAAAAAATTGCAATGAGTGTGCCAAAGGTTCCTATATGTGTTGGGAATTCCAGAGCTCCAAGATCAAAAGTGAAGAATGAGCTTTGAGATATCAAATAGATAACTTTGACAAGATCCAGGCTTATGACGTGCATGCCACAATTCTAGGAAAAAGCGACACTTGGTGGGAGGTTTCTAAAACAGATTTTGCATGTAACCCCCAACTACTAAAAATAGATCCCTAAAATCTAGGGATGCTTTTTTATTTTTTCTTTTTTCTTTTTCGGGAAAAACTGCACATGCATGCATGGCAATATTGCACAGTCCTGAAGAGAACTGATCAACCTATGAGCACATGCAACGGAGAACAAGCCTTAGGATGACTTCTGCACAGTTTCTGGGCTGAGTGGCTCTGGCTTCCCCTCAATCTCTACACAATTTTTGGACTGAAGCCAAGGCTTCTAGCTAGAGCTACGCAAATTCTAAGAGAAAGCCTTGTGACGGGCTGCTCTGCACAATTTTCTTGGGGAAGGAAGCCTTCCTACTATGTGTAATTCTTTAGAGCAGTGCTGGTTGTGAGGATGCACTGCGCAATTCTGGAGAGAAAGGTTGGTTGCCCTCTAGTGTTGTGTAGTTCTCCAATTCAACACAAGTACTAGTTGGAGACCAAGTCATGGGAGGTCATCTTGTGGGTGAAAGACAAACAAGTTAGTGAACACAAGCTGATAAGCCAAAGAAACTCAACTGAAAGCATAAGTACCTGGGCAGTGCAAGACATGCTGCTAAGGATGGTTGGTAGGGAGGCTCCAAAATGAAGCTAAGGAAAAATTTTGGAGGATGGTTGTAGCTGCTACAACATTAGCGACACACTGGTAGAACTCCAGCTCTCTGAATGGACCTTGTTTTGTGAAAAGCAAGTCTAACTCCTCCGGAAGTATTGTTCGATTCTCCAATCATCGTGGTTTCCACACTAGCTTGAGTGAAAGATGTAGCACTTGCCATGCTCTTGATCGGTCAGCACACATTCCAATCCAAGTTAACTTAGTTGTTTCGATTGGGGATGAGGGGTATATTGGTGCACATGTAATATGACTGTCAGAGTTTCAGTTTAATCTCTGGTGTTGCTCCACTGTGAGCAGGACTAGACAGTACCCCGGTGGAGTCATGTAGGAACACAAGCATTGCTCTGCTACCAACAACCCTGGTTAGTACCCCGGTGGAGTTACTTGCATTACCCCAGTGCGTAGGAATCCTTTCTCTTCTTTCACCTTATTCATTTTTTCAATTTTTTCATATTTTCATTTTTTTCATTTTCAAAGAACTTTGCATAGGCACTTATATATTTCAGAGGTGGAAGAGGGATCCCAACTTATTGAGAGTAGATGAATTTGTTCCTTCAAAGAAGTATGCTATATATACCTCTAACATACTTGCTAAATTTTTCCCCTCACCTTACTCTTATTGACTGAGCTGACAAAGGTTAACCCAAAAACAACCGACTAGAGTAGGTGGTACTAGTTAGAGCGAAAGTCTGTGTTTTCACCAAGATTCATTTCAAACAGAACGTATTTTTCATTAGTGTATCATTGACTGAAGATAACAAGTTCTACATAAAGAGAGAGGACAACATATAACGAAGTGTTGATAGTTGTATAGATCTTATTGTACTTTACCATGCTTATCTTAAGAGTTGTACACAGTTTCATACAAAAATAACCTACGAATATAAACAAGAAAACAAAAGAATAAAGCAAAGAGTAGAAGAAAATGTGAAATAAAAGAAAGTAAGAAAAGCAAGCAAGAAATCAGACAAACAAACAAATAAATAAAGCAAACATGCATGCAAGCAAACAAGACAAAAAGAAAACACTAATCCTACTCCTAAGCTAACGGTGCATGGGCCTGATCACGTGAAGTGATATTTCCAATGCAGCCACCAGTGCATTGGTTGACCCATGTTGGTGAAGGAATGTTTTACAAAAAGGGTACTCATGTGAACTAGCAAACATGAAATATATAACAGTGAAGACCAACACACTCTAAGTTTGAATGTGTCCACAGAAATGAAAAGAATGAGTGCAAGACAAGCACTTTTTGGACTTAACAAGGTGTCGTGACACACTACATGCAGATGATAAGAATTCACACTCTTTTGATAGTGAAACACAAGCAAACATGAGAAAGGCAGACAACTTATGCCTTGCAAGTGTGCTTGTTGTGTATGATTCCTCCAATGCATGAGCAGTAGGTTCATGTGATTCAAGTGGAGGAAGAAAAATGTGTGTATTGGATTGATCTTTAGTGCATACAGATGAGTGATGAGGAGCCTTAGGTGTTTCAACAATTTCCTAATCAGAAGTGAAACTAACCTCCGAATAGTGAGGACCTGACATAACCATCATCTCGGGCTGAAGTGCCTCGACAACCTGTGGGGTTTCGACTTCATTGACAGATAAATAATCATAACAAGTAGATTTGAAAGATTAACAATGATTGAATCAACATCATGATTGAATGTAGGAGTAAAGAGATCATGATAGCTACGATCAGAAAAATAAATGAGCTCATCGGCATCCTCATGATCTAATGAATCATACAGAGGGGTAGATGATAAGAAAATATGTTCACCCTCTGCATTTTCGAAAATAGTAGATGAAAAATTGAGTGGATTCTCAATGAAAGTTTTTTCCTCTCCACTATCGAATGATGGACTCACATCGAGTGTGTTCTGCGAATGATCGGAAGTAGATGCATCTGTGGATGGATTTACACAAGGAAAATCAAAGATAGCAGAATCACCAAAGATGTCAAGAAAAAGCGGAGGAGGCGCAGACAGAAGGAGGTCATCCTTCACTGTGGTTTCATGCTTAGATTGCTAGTCATACTCATCGTAAGTGACAACGTAGGTTGGTTGTGAAACATCAACTCCATCGATAGGTTGATCCTTGTTCACATCAAGTGTGGAGTCTAGAATGGAAGAACACAAGACAATGCAATCCGAAGGATCAACAGAATGTAGAGAGGGAGGTTGAGGTAAAAAGTGCATATGACAACCCATGGGATTCCCAACCAAATCTATGCAAAAATTAAGAGTAGTGAGGGTGGGAGGATGTGACAATTGAACAGACTTATGTGCATGCTCTCCCAAATCACTCTGCAAGGGTGGAGCTGTTTGATGAGAGGAAGGTGGACAGTCCCTTGTGACAACAACAATGTCTGCTTGTGATTGCGCAGCTCCATCACCAAAGTATTCTGAGTGGGGTTTGACCTTTTTCTTCACTTTTAGATAGAGCGATTTGATACAGACATACTCATATCTTTCCCAAATATATTGGAACCTTCATCTTACTTTTCGTAGCTTCAAAACAGAGATGACGGAAGCACTCCCAAAATTCAGGTAGAGATACATGTGAGGCCTTCCATTGTTGTAACATTTATTTATCAAGTGCTTCAATATCAAACTTGTAGGTTTTAACCCTGTACAGAAATTACCTGCATACAAGTTAAAAAAAACATAAAATAAACAAAGGCGAGAGCATAACACATAAAACAAATATACACAGAGATTTTCCCCTGGATCCCAAAACCGGGACGACCAACTTGATTTTTCATTATGTTCCTTTCAATTTTACAATACATATATATACATGCCGAAGCATCCAATACCATGGACCGAAAACCATCGCGCCTAAAACCATGTGCGAAAACCATGCACAAAACCATAGGTAGGTCTGCCCACCTAATATAAGGTCCAAAACAAATATTTCCTCAGGCCACTGCCCCGAACCCTATAGAGGGATAACCACCCCCCCCTCAAACCCCTTGTACAGGGGGGGTTGCCGCCCCCCCCCCCCCCCCCCACTGTGCAATCAGTGAAATGAAGGGGGGGGCTCCACCCCCCCGATTAACTAGGTAAGCTAGTCGTGGAAAGAATATTACACAACCCAACATTCTCCCACTTGTTGTTTTCTTTCCACAAGGGGCCACAGGAGAGCTTAGCCATTTATCCAGCCTTGAAATGCCCATTATTTCTCTACACCAAGAGAACTTCTCAGAGCTCACAGATTTTGTCAATGCATCTGCAGTATTCTTCAAAGTGTCCACCTTTACTAGAAACACCTTTTTGTCTTCTATCATATCCCTCACAAAGTGATACCGAAAATCAATGTGCTTTGTCTTTGAATGATAAGCATGGTTCTTTGCCAAGAAAATTTCACTTTGGCTGTCACAGTCTATCCTTATAGCTCCCTGTACTAACCCCATACTTGAACACAATCTCTGCAACCAAACTGCTACTTTTCTTGCATGAGTGGCTTCCATGTATTCTGCCTCTGTAGTTGATAGTTCCACTACAGATTGTTTCTTACTTATCCAACTGAATGCACCTCCAAATAGGTTAAACACATACCCACTTGTGGATCTTCTCTGATCCAGATCTCTAATCCAATCTGCATCAACAAAGCCACGAATATCCAAAACTCTATCAAATCCTAGTCTTCCTTGGTAGCACAAACCATAATCACTAGTGCCACGCAATACCTGAAAACCCGCTTCACTATTGTCCAATTCTCCTTCCCTGGTTTTGACATAAACCTGCTCAATACTCCCACTGCATGTGCAATGTATTCTCTAGTACAAACCATCGCATACATCAGGCTACCAACTGCACTTGCATATGGAACACGGGACATGTCCTCTTCCTCTTCTTGTGTCTTAGGACACTGTTCACCAGATAACTTTACACCTACAGGAATAGGAACCTTCATCGGTTTATTATCCTGCTTATTAAACCTCTGTAGTATTTCTTGACATACTTCCTCTGATTTAACCAGAGCTTCCTCTTTTCCCGATCTCTTTTAATTTCCATGCCGAAAATATGGTTTGCAACACCAAGATTTTCATGTCGAATTTGGAGGACAATTGGGTCTTTAAATCCTGGATAATTTCTTTGTCATTTCCAACCAGCAACATATCATCCACATACAAGACCAAATAAATAACACGGTCACCAATTAATTTAAAATACACACAGTGATCTTCTTTGCTTCTAGTGAAGCCAAGTCCCCGTATAAATGTATCAAATTTTTGATACCACATCCTTGGTGGCTGTTTTAACCCATACAGAGACTTTTATAACTTGCATACCAGTTCTTTCTTACCCTTCACCGCAAAGCCTTCTGGTTGCTTCATGTAGATCTCCTCTTCCAGATCCCCATGAAGAATTTTTTTCTTCACATCCATCTGTTCTACCTCAAAATCAAAAGCAGCAGAAACAAATAAAAGTAATCTAATAGAAGCTACCTTGGAAACAAGAGAAAAAATATCACCAAAATCAATTCCTGGCACCTCGGAATAACCTTTTGCAACCAACTGATCTTTGTATTTCTCCACATTTCCTTTTTCATTTTTCTTCTTCTTGAACACCAATTTGTTTCCAATGGGTTTCCTTCTAGCCGACCACTCCACCAGATCCCAAGCCTTATTTTTGTGCAAAGATGTCATTTCATCAACCATGGCCTCTTTCTAGAGTTTTCCCTCCTTTGAATCTACTGCTTCCTTCACAGTTCTAGGATCATCATCAGTAATAGATAAAGCAAAATTTGAACAGAAAGCAGATGGACTATACCTTTATGGCTGCCTTCTTTCTCGAATTGATCTTCTCACAATCGGAGTTTGTGCCTCTTCATCTTCTGATTCTTCTTCTACTATAGAGTTTGATTCTTCCTCCTTTGGCTCAAACTCTATCTTCTTAGGTTCCTTTGAAGTGATTTCATGTTTAATAGCATCTTTCACCTCTCTGAACACCACATCTCAGTTGTACACAACCTTCCTTGTTACTGGGTTCCAAAGCTTATAACCCTTTAAACCATCCTTATACCCAATAAAGATGCACTTTTCAGATTTACTATCCAACTTTGTTCTTTTATCCTTTGGAACATGTACATATGCATCACATCCAAATACCCTTAGATGTGAAAGAGAGGGTTTCTTACCAGTCCATACCTCTTGTGGAGTCTTATCCTCCAACGTTGATGAAGGTGATCTGTTGACTAGGTAACATGCAGTCTCCACCACCTCTGCCCAGAATTCTTGTCCTAATCTGGCACCACTAAGCATACTTCTTGCCCTTTCCATCAACGTCTTGTTCATTCTTTCTGCAACTCAATTTTGCTCAGGTGTGTATGCAGTATTCTTCTGACGTGCTATACCACACTTCTTATAGAATTCTTCAAATTCCTTCTTGCAAAACTCTCCACCATTATCTGTCCTTAGCACCTTTATCTTCTTCTCTGTCTGGTTTTCCACCAGAGCCTTAAATTCTTTAAACCTATCAAAGACTTTAGATTTCTTCTTAAGGAAATATATCCATGTATTCCTTGAGAAGTCATCTATAAATGATACATAGTACAAAAAATTACCCAGTGATGAAACCTTCACAGGTCCAAACACATCACTGTTCACAATCTCTAATATTTGTTTCGCCCTCTTACCACCAGAGGGGAAACTCATCCGATTCAACTTCCCATATACAAAATTTTCACATAAATCAAAATCCAGAGAGCTATTAGTCATACCTTCTACCATACCTTTACCATGAAGTATTCGAAGGTCCTTCTCTCCAATATGTCCAAGCCTTTGATGCCATAGCATGGTCTTTTCTCCAGAGACCACTAGATTTTCTGCTCCACTTTCAGGAACCACAAAACTGTTTCACCCATCAACAACAGTGCTACCTTGCAGCTTATACAGAGTTCCAATCCAAACTCCCCTTATCAATACCAGTGCTCCCCAAACCATCTTGTAGGTATCCTTCTCGAACACTGTTTTTACATCTACATCATCTAGCTTGCTTACAGAAATTAGATTTCTGGCCAATGCATGAATATGCAGAACACCTGGAAGTGTTCTAACCCTTCCACCTTGCAACTTAAACTTTAATTTTCCATGACCAACGATTCTAGCCTTCCTATCATCCCCTAAGAAGACATCACCACCATCGTATTTATCATACTCGTAGAACCACTCTCTATGGGGAGTGAAGTGAAAGGATGCACCTAAGTCAATCAACCATGCCTCATGATCTACATATGTACTTGAAGAAGCCAAGTACACATCCCCACCTTGATCTGAGGTGGTTTTCGCCTTTGCAAAAGGAGCATCATCAAATCCCTTTCCTTTTTCAGGATCTTTAGATTTACAGTCCCTTTTGTAGTGCCCTTCCTTTCCGCATTTCCAGTACACCTTTACAGGTTTTCCTGGAGATTTAGATCTCCCTCTAGATTTAGATCTCCCACTCGATGACTTATTTTTGTTTCTATTTTGGGACCTTCCTCGTATAGACAAGGCATCACTATTCTGGCTCTCCATATTTTTCCATCTCATCTTCTCCATCAGTAAGGATGAGACTATTTCATCAAACTGCAAGGCAGTTTCATTGCTACCTATTGCAATAACCAGACTATCCCACGAATCTGGTAGAGAACACAACAAACTAATGCACTTATCTTCATCTGAAATTTTAATATCAACAGATAATAATTGACTTACCACAGTATTGAATGCGTTCAAATGCTCTGTCACTGAGTCTCCATCTTTCATCCTCATGTTCTATAGATTTTTCCGTAGGAACATTTTATTCACTAGAGACTTAGATTGGTACAAAGTCCCTAACTTGTCCCACAAAGCCTTAGCCGTAGCTTCCCTTGATACATTCAGCAATACTGAATCTAAGACACATAATCATATTGTGCTCTTTGCCTTTTGATCCAACTTCTTCCATTCTTCATCAGACACTCCTGTTTGTTTAGTACCCGGATCTACCACAATCCACTGATCTTTACCTACTAACAGATCCTTCATCTTGAGTTTCCATAACTCAAAACTCTGACCATTAAATTTCCCAATCTCTATCTTTCCACTGCTCACCATCTTCTTTCATCACCACAATCGATCCTGCAGATCTCCCACTGAATAGGGTCTACCACAGGCCCGAGAAAAACCCCTCAGCAACAAAGGTGTCCCCTTGAAGCCAAAACAGCTCTGATACCAAATGTAGGTTTTAACCCCGTAAAACAATTACTGTTGGGTGTGAAGCCTGATTATCTTCTGTATTCAAAAGTATTGCCACATTGGACCCCAGTTCAAAATGGGGCGGCAACGTTGCCCGTAAAATATTCGTTGTAGGGGGGGTCCAGGGGGGGCAGCTATGACCTTTGGGGAGCCCCCCTAGCGAGGGGTTTCGGGGGCAGCGCCCCCAAAGCTAAGAATAGATGTAATATTGCCTTGTAAAAGTATAGTAATTTCTAGTCAATCTGGGCCGTTCATTAGGCAGAGATCTAACGGTATAAGTCATGTTTAATTTAGGGTTTTTTGCCCTAGAACGCAACCCCTCACTATATATGAGGGAATTGTATTGTGTCTATGTAAATCTATATTCTAAGTGAGAAAGAGAGAGGAGACTGAGAGTGAAGAGGGTGTTACAGCGAATCTGTTGTAGTTTGTATCTCTTCAGTTTGCTGGATAATATAAAAGGAAGGACTACTTTTTTCTCCGTGGACGTAGCCCAAACTAGGTGAACCACGTATATTTGTGTCTCTCTTCTTTTATGCATTTTTTGTGTTTATATTTCCACAATATTTTATGTGTTCCATTGCTCCGTAATATATAATTTTCTAACAAATGGTATCAGAGCCGAAGGTCTATTTAGCTGATAAACTCACAGGAGAGAAGGGTTCCTGGTTTGAGTGGGAGCAATGGCTGAAGATGGTAGGTTTAGGGTCGAAAAATTCAACAGCCAAAACTACCAGCTGTGGAAGATGCAGATGGAAGATTATCTGTATCAGAAATATCTGTACCTACCATTGGGCGGAAAAACAAAGATGCCAACAGGTATGACAGATGAAGAATGGAACCTTCACGATAGAAAGGCACTCGGAACAGTACGGTTATGCCTCGCAGCGTCAGTCGCCTTCAACATTTCGAAGGAAACAACGACGAAGGGTTTGATTAAGGCGTTGGCGAAACTATATGAAAAACCCTCGGCCTCAAACAAGGTATTTCTTATGAAACAGTTATTTAATATGAAGATGTCGGAAGGTGGATCTGTTGCAGACCATTTAAATGATTTTAATATTGTTACAAGTCAGTTAAGTTCTGTAGGGGTAAACTTTGATCATGAAGTTAGAGCTATGTTATTCTTGTGCTCATTGCCAGAAAGTTGGAATGGTTTAGTAATGGCCATCAGTGACTCTGTTTCTGGATCTAGTACTTTAAAGTTTGATGATGTTACCGGTGCTATCCTTAGCGAGGAAATGAGACGGAAAAGCTCCAGCGAGACATCAGGTAATGCTTTAAGTGCAGAGTCTAGGGGAAGAAAAATGGAAAGAGGAAAGAGCTCAGGATATCACAGTAAATCAAGGAAAGGTAGATCCAAGTCCAGATCGGGGATAGTGTGCTGGAAATGCGGAAAGAAAGGACACCTAAAGAAAGACTATAGATCTTGGAAGGGAAAAGAAGGAGATGCACAACAAGAAACTAATCATGAAGCGAATGTAACAGGTGATGTGTTGCAAGATGCTTTGATTCTTTCATTAGAAAATATTATTGATGCCTGGGTGGTAGATTCAAGGGCCTCATTCCATGCCACACCTGATAAGAAACATTTTCATGATTATGTTCAAGGAGATATTGGACAAGTTCGATTGGGTGATGATAAACCCTATAAAATTGTTGGAATGGGTAAGGTTCTTGTAAAACAACAGAATGGAAACCAATGGCTACTAAACGAGGTAAGGCATGTTCCAGATCTGAAGAAAAATCTGATTTCAATAGGGCAATTAGGCGATGAAGGTTGTGTGACAACTTTCACAGATAAAGCTTGGAAGGTCACCAAAGGAGCCCTGATAATAGCAAAAGGTGAAAAGGTTGGTACATCAGGGAAAATTTTAAGAACCACCCTAAATTTATATGTATAATAAATAGGCGAATCTCCATGGTATATAGGAAAAATGGAAGGCAATTTTATCAATAATATAATATGTGTATATAATTTTTTGGCGAATCTCTCACCAAGCATGGTGAATATTTTACTCATTATAAAATCTTGTAAGATATTGGTATTACCATGGGTCAATACCATGGGTTATCATAAACCTGGAGCTTAAATATTACTATTAGTAATTTATAAAAATTAATAAAATTAATAGCTGATTTTTATTTTATTTTTTATTTTAACCAAGCTAAAATATTTAACATACATTAAATTGCAACATCCATCTTTACTCTTGATCTACCATGAGAGGGATCAAATATTTTTTCACTCTATGCTAGTTTGCATATCACGATATTTGATACCTCTCGGGGGTTACTAGATCCAAAGTAAAGATGGATCTATGTTGGTTTAATTCCCCCATTTAAATAGGCTACATTCCAAGTGAATACCATGGGTCAATACCATGTGCCATTTTGGTGAATACCATGGGTGAATACCATGGGTGAATACCATGTGCCATTTTTATTTTTATTAATACTAATATTAGGGTTAATAATGTTTTTTCTGCATGGTATTAATAACAATCTAGTCCATAGGTATTTGTACCAGAGTAAATATAAAAAGAGGTTTTATTTATTTACCATACATCTAGTTTATTTATATTTTTATTTATTTACCATACCTTTTGAGTAAGTATAAAAAGACGTTTTATTTATTTACCATACCTCCACTTTACTTATATTTTTATTTGTTTAAACCGTTGCATGTATATAAGGTGACTTATGGAGTAAATATAAAAAATGTTTTATTTATTTACCATACCTTTCATTTATTTATATTTTTATTAATTTACCGTACCTCTTTTATAAATATGGTATTTGGCCCATAGGATTCACTTAAATAAAACCTATTCTTGAAAATGGGCGAATGGATTCACTTAAATAAAACCTATTCTTGAAAACTCCTAATTTCAAGGGCTAAATTTACCTTTTTTACCCTCTCCCTTAAAATAAGGTGGGCTATTTAAGGTGATTTGTAAAAATGTACTATGATACAAAATATTCGCCCACTAAAAATTTAAAACCCCGTAATTTCGCGAAAGGGCGAACATTCGCCCCTAAAATTTTCTATGTGGTACATTGTATTTATGCAATGGTATTTATAACTATGTTAATGCTTTAACTTCCAAAGGAGCAGATGCAGCATTATGGCATCATAGGCTCGGACACATGAGTGAGAAGGGGATGAATATCCTTCACTCAAGGAATTTGTTGTCGTGTTTGAAGAATGTTGATTTGGACTTCTGTGAGAATTGCATTTATGGAAAACAGAAGAGAGTCAGATTTCTCAGAGTTGGAAAAGAAAAGAAGAGCGAAAAAATAGAGCTTGTGCATACAGATGTATGGGGACCTGCTCAGGTATCATCTCTCAGTGGCTCTCGTTATTATGTTACTTTTATTGATGATGCAACTAGAAAAACTTGATTTATTGTATTAAGAATAAATCTGATGTATTTGATACTTTCAAGAAATGGAAATCTTTGGTTTAGATTGAGATAGGAAAGAAATTGAAGTATCTCAGATCAGACAATGGAGGTGAATATTGCAGCAACGAGTTTGATAGGTATTGTTCAGAGCATGGAATTCACAGAGAGAAGACAGTTCCAAGAACACCACAAGAAAATGGTGTGTCAGAAAGGATGAACAGAACAATCATGGAGCGTGCAAGGTGCATGAGATTGCATGCAGGATTGCCTTTACAATTTTGGGCAGATGCTGTAGATACTGTTGTTTATCTAATAAACAAAGGGCCTTCAAGTTCCTTGGATGGTGGCGTTCCAGAGGAAGCATGGACAGGTAAAAAGGTAGACTACTCCCTTTTAAAGCCTTTTGGTTGTGAGGCCTTTGTCCATATTAATAAAGAAAATAGAACAAAGCTTGAGGCAAAATCAAAGAAATGTACCTTTATTGGATATGGTGTTAATGATTTTGGTTATCGCTTATATGATTACGAAAATCAAAAAATCATTAGGAGCAGAGATGTAATATTCAATGAAAAGGTCTTGTATAAGAATCAGTTGCAGAAAAAGAAACAGGAAAAAGAAAACAAGGAATACACAATTCTTGATGAGATCACTGAAAAAGTAAAGGTGCCTGAAAATAATAATAATAAACAACCACAACAACAGCAACCACCACAACAGCAACAGGCACCCCAAACACCTAAAAGTGGTGTTAGAAAATCTACCAGGATAAGTAGACCCCCTGAATGATACTCTCCTTCATTATATTATGTATTGTTGATTGATTTTGGTGAACCAGAATGTTATGAAGAAGCAGTGCAGGTAGAAACCAGGAAGAAGTGGGAGCAAGCCATGAAAGAAGAGATGGACTCCTTAGAACATAACCAGACTTGGAACTTAGTCAGGTTGCTTGCAGGTAAAATAGCATTGTAGAATAAATGGGTTTACAGGCTGAAGGAAGAAGATGGAGGAAAATAGAGGTACAAAGCTAGACTTGTGGTGAAGGGGTTTGCACAGAAGAAAGGTATTGATTTTGATGAAATATTTTCTCCTGTTGTTAAAATGACTTCAATCAGAACTATTTTAAGTCTAGTAGCAGCTGAAGATTTGCATCTTGAGTAGTTACATGTAAAGACAACCTTTCTCCATGGGGACTTGGAGGAAGAGATATATATGCAGCAGCCACAAGCATATCAGGTAAAAGGAAAGGAGAAACTAGTTTGCAGGTTGAAGAAGAGATTGTATGGCTTAAAACAGGATCCAAGGCAGTGGTATCTAAAATTTGACAGGTTTATGTCTGAACAAGGTTATACTAGATGTCACTCTGATCATTGTGTTTATCTCAAAAGGCAAAATTATGGCATCTATATTATATTGTTATTGTATGTAGATGACATGCTTGTTGCAGGTTCTAACATGCAGGAAATAAATGTGCTCAAAAGAAAATTGGCAAACTCATTTGCAATGAAGGATTTGGGTGCTGCAAAACAAATCCTTGGTATGAGAATAACTAGAGATAGGAAGAATCGCAAATTAACATTGTCTCAAAGTGAGTACATAGAAAATGTATTGAAAAGGTTTAATATGCAGAATGCAAAACCAGTTAGTAAACCTTTGGCTAGCCATTTCAAATTAAGTAAGGAAGCGTGTCCCAATACTCAGGAAGAAATGGCTCATATGTCTAAAGTTCCATATGCATCAACAGTTGGAAGCTTAATGTATGCAATGGTCTACAAAAGGCCTGATATTGCACATGCAGTGGGAGTTGTAAGCAGGTACATGAACAATCCAAGAAAATAACATTGGATGGCAGTGAAATGGATTCTCAGGTATTTGAGAGGTACCACAAATCAAGCATTATGCTTTGGTGGTTCAAACATTGCTCTACAGGGATATGTTGATGCAGATATGGCAGGTGACAGAGATAATAAGAGGAGCACTACAGGATATGTGTTTACTGTAGGTGGAATAGCTATCAGTTGGGTTTCAAAAATCCAAAGTGTTGTTTCACTTTCAACAACAGAATCAGAGTATGTTGCTGCTACAGAGGCTAGTAAAGAAATGATTTGGTTACAAAGGTTTATGGGTGAATTGGGTAAGGAGCATGATATGGGTACGTTATACAGTGATAGCCAAACTGCCATTCATCTTGCGAAGAACTCAGCATTTCATTCTAGGACTAAACACATATAGCGCAAGTACCATTTCATACGATCAGTGTTGGAAGATGGAGGGTTGAAGCTGGAAAAGATACACACTAGCCAGAATCCTACATATATGCTAACAAAAGTTGTAACCAGGGAGAAACTGAGAATATGCTCAGTTTCAATTAGTCTTCAAGTATGATGAAGAAGATGAGAAACAACCAGGTCCAAAGAGGAGTCACTGTCCAGCAAATGAAGCAGCGGTGGAGTTGCTATAATCGGTCTCCAAGTGGGAGATTGTTGGGTGTAGAGCCTGATTATCTTCTGTATTCAAAGGTATTGCCACATTGGACCCCAGTTCGAAATGGGGCGGCAATGCCACCCGTAAAATATTCGCTGCAGGGGGGGACGGCTGCGACCTTTGGGGAGCCCCCCCCAGCGAGGGTTTCGGGGGCAGCGCCCCCGAAGCTAAGAATAGATGTAAAATTGCCTTGTAAAAGTATAGTAATTTCTAGTCAATCTGGGCCGTTCATTAGGCGGAGATCTGATGGTATAAGTTATGTTTAATTTAGGGTTTTTTGCCCTAGAAGGAAACCCCTCACTATATATGAGGGAATTGTATTGCGTCTATGTAGATCTGTATTCCGAGTGGGAAAGAGAGAGGAGATTGAGAGCGAAGAGGGTGTTACAGTGGATCTGCTGTAAGTTGTATCTCTTCAGTTTGCTAGATAATATAAAAGGAAGGACTGGTTGTTTCTCCGTGGACGTAGCCCAAACTGAGTGAACCACGTATATCTATGTCTCTCTTGTTTTATGTGTTTTATGTGTTTATATTTCTGCAATATTTTATGTGTTCCATTGCTCCGTAATATATAATTTTCTAACAATTACCTGCATACCAGTTCTAAAAAACAGAAAATAAATAAAGGTGAGAGCATAACACATAAAACAAATATACATAGAGATTTTCCCCTGGATCCCAAAACCGAGACTACCAGCTTGATTTTTCATTATGTTCCTTTCAATGTTACGATACATATATATACATGTCGAAGCATCCAATACCATGGACCAAAAACCATCGCCCTGAAAACCATGCACAAAACCATAGGTAGGCCCGCCCACGTAATATAGGGTCCAAAAAAAAAAATTCCCCAGGGCGCCACCCTGGACTCTGTAGAGGGGGGCTAACTACTCCCCTCAAACCCCCTGTACAGGGGGGGCTACCACTGCACATTCGGTGCAACGAAGGGGAGCTCTACCCCCCCTCTACCTGTCGGTTAACTATGTAAGCTAGTCATGGAAAGAATATAACACAACCCAACAAAAATGGTGAAAAACAGATTCTATAAAATCACTGAACTATTTAAATGGGTGCATGCAGCCATGAGGCAGTATGATACACCATAGAAAAGGGTATTCATGAAGTGTGTGTCCAATCAGCGTACAAACGTCTATTTCATTAAAACCTTCCATGTCCTCCATGAGTGCATGGAAGTCATATAAGTGCTCAGGCTAGGCCACTTCGCCTTCACCATCATACGTGATTTCTGACAAGTCATCCCAGAACTCCCTCTTGACTTCAAATATACATCTGTTGGACAAACATTTCGGAGGGTGAACTGTAACATACTCCATGATAGATGTGCGAAGATTCAAAACAAATTGTGAGGACTCAGCTTGTCATCTGGCCCTCCTTCTAGCGCCATAAATGTTGATGGTGTTGGACCCGCCAACATGTCAAGGCATCTCCCTAGTAAGAAGTCCCAACTAGACCTCAAGTTGTTTGGAGTAGGAGTCCCAGTAGTGGGCAGTACAATATCGCCTTGATTGCGGTTGATTACAGAGGTAAGTAAGATGTCCTTATTGGAAGCAAGGGTGTGACATTGTAGCAAGTCAGGGAAGATGCATGAAAGGCCCTAACATGCGGAAGGGGAGAGGAGTGCGCCCCTTAGAAGCCCATGATAGCACACAACTTGAAAGGGAACACACGATATGAAAGACATCAAAATATGGAAAGCAGAATAGTCAACAATCCAAAGTGATGAGCTAGACCAACAACATGCTTCGATAAGATTCATACAAACACACATGGAATAGTCCATACATACATGCGTAAGTTAAAACTACATACATTGTTAGAGTAACTAGAATAGTCGAACTACAATAACAATACATGAATGAAACGTGATGGATTTGTTATATTAAAAGAGTGAATTATCCAATCATGCATACAACCATGACAACCACTAGCCCCACTAGTGGAACGTTACAATCACTTCTGCCTTCTCCTCTAAAGATATGTACTCACTTTGCGCTGTGGAGAAGCCAAGGCTCGTTACAATACACTCCAATCTTTCTCTAAGTTATACCTATCAGAAGCTTGGCTCTCAAAAGCCTATACAATGGGTTATGAGGTTATATATATAGCAAAGGGTGGGGTGGCCGTTGACATTCCCCTTTGTGACTCTTCAACTACCCTCATGACACTTCAACTTACACATGATTGTTTACATTCTATTATTGACACACAGTCTTTCACTTTACAACATCTTTACAATACATTCTACACATGTACCCATGTGAGACAAAAATGGTCTTGAGTAAGCCATACATGACATCATTGAGACTTAGATAGTTGTGGGAAGACTAACTTGTCGACATCCTCTTGGTGATCGTTGGTGGTGTACTGATGCCAAGATTGGTACACTGTTATGGTGTTAACATACTCCATGGTGACGTACTTATGAAAATGAACTCTTGTCTCCGTTGCATCTGGGTACACTGATATGGCACCTCTATCCAACTCGTCATATAGCATGTGCATCATGGTCTTGAGTGCAGCCGGACCAATGACACACTGGTGCATAGTGTCTGCACTCATCTATAAGTCTGCGCTGGTGGCTATGCACATCAACTGTGTGAAGTACATGTCTAGCTCCAGTCGGACTTGGTTCTTCGCTTTTGCCTCTGTGAGTGTTCCAACATATGGGATCACATGCATGTGCACAATTACATCCATGCTCTTGAACGCTTGTGCATGTGAAGCCTGTAAGATGGTGATGAGTTGTGGGAGTTCCTCATAGTTCCAAATCTAACTTTGGATGTGTGCCTTCAACTCCACTTCCTTTGGCTTCATCATCTTTGGCAAGTACAACAAGGCTCCCTTGTACCTCATTGTCCATATCTTCATGTGATCAACAGTCAAGATGCATGCTCTCCTAACGCAGCGTTGCTTCCAACCATTAAGATAGACACCTGACTTATGCATAGTGACAAACTTGAAGTACAACTGCCACATGATTGTCTTGAGAGATAATACTTCATCAAGTATCACTTTCTGCAACTCTGCCTTGGCGGATGCTATAACTTGCTCTTCTCTCTACTTGGCCGCTTGCAATTCCTTAGCCATGCGCTTGTTCTAAGCTATCAAGAATCTCAAACTTGAGTTGGTGGCTTCGTCATATGCCTTTGTAGCATTGGCCAATGCAGTGGGATGTCTGTGCACATCGGACATGATCACTCGTTCTTGAAAATGCGCAGGAGATGCATGGACATCCGGAGTGGGAACTCTGCATGACTTCACAACTCTATTTTGTGACCTGTTAAAGGATATGTTGTTCACATCTGATTCTGGATTGTCCTCAAGGATTTCAGTGTCTCCTTCATCACTTGGGACTTTCTCTGCTCTCGGCTCTAGTGAAGCTGGTAGAGTGACTCTGGGCCTTTGGGCATGAGATCTGTATCTCGATCTTGCTCTGGCTAAACCAAATCCATGTCCATCTGCTCCAACATCTGTTCAATCTCTTGAGAAAAGTCCTGCTCCTGTGATTGTTCATCCTGATTTCTATCTTCCAGTTGTTCCGATTCAATAACCTGTATTTGTGTGGTTTCATCAATGTGTACAGACTGTGCTTCCTATTGTTCCTGTTCCTGTTGTTCTTCCTTCTCCCTTCTGCGCAGCTCTTTTTCTTCCCTTAGTTGTTGCTTCACCTTATAACTTCTTCTCTGCCTCCTCCAATCTCTACTTTTCCCTTTGTCTTTGCGGAATCCTTCTATTGTGCCATCGCTTCTTTGCCTGAATCTCCAAAGCTTCTCTCATTACAAGTGGATCTACCTTGAACTTGCATCTTTTCTCTGCCTCTGCGCTATCGACAATCTTCCTCTAACCTTTATCATGTGCATGTTTGTTGCCCTCTGTTGTTGTTGATGTTGCTACCATGTGATCTTGATCTCCTTGTCTATGAACAACTTAGTATCTTCATATATGAGTAAGCTCATAGATACTTGCTCGACCACATCTCTAGTTGTGCTCTCTATGGTGTCCTTTGACCCTAGTCTCTTGGAAGCCATTGTACCGGTACTATTGAGAGACTAATGAACACATGTGATGCCTAGAGACAGAGCAACACTCATGGCAAGCAAACTGTTATTTAAAAACCAAAAGAAACTTGAGGACTGACATGCAACACACCTAATTAACTGACTGGGAAAATTGTGCAATTTTCTCTGGGAGAGGTTGGGAGACTGGCTACCAAAACTGCATAGAGCACAGTCCAGGCTACCAGTGAACTGACTGATTGCTGAAACTGCATAGAGCATAGTCTAGATTTGCCTGCTGAAGACTGAAACTGCACAATGCGCAGTTTCAGTCGGCATGACTTGTACCCAGGAAATTACATTGTGCAATCCTGGGGGTCAACTGAGGCACTTCCTCTCAAAATTGTGTAGAGCACATCCTGGGAGGCCACTATGAGGTAAACTCTAAGAAATTCCTAGGAGCAAGGCAAGGTCTTCCATCCCAGAAATGTGCAGTGTAGGCTGGGCAAGGCAAGGTCCAAACCAAGACAACTCAGACCAGTCGACGGGCGATTGAAAATAGTAATGATTAAATGCATGTGAAAAGATGGTGAAGACATAAGTGGATGAACATGCATGTGATTACAGTCAGTGTAGGATTCAATAAAAAGGGAAAAAATGAAGTGTGTGAAGTGAGTCACTGCAACGGCGATTGTTAGTGCATAAAAAATATCATGCCCGCGACAACAAGGAAATGAAATGAAAAACCCGAAACAACACTTCTACAAGCTAACATGCATTGAAACAACAAAAATCATACAATAAAACCAAGCAAACACCACTCACACAAACCTAAATGTAAAAGGCGACAGAAAATCAGCAAAAGACATGAAAAATGGACTTACACAAAAAAAGCTATGATGAGTGTGTCGAAGGTTCCTAGATGTGTTGGGAATGTTAGAGCTCCAAGATTGAAAGTGAAGAATGAGATCTGAGGTGTTGAATAGATAGTTTGGACAAGATCGAGGCTTACGAAACACATGCCACAATTCTAGGAAAAGGCGACACTTGGCGCGAGGTTTCTAAAACAGATTTTGCATGTAACCCCCAAATGCTAAAAAATATAATATTTATTATATCAAATTGATAAATTTTCTTATGTTTAATCAATTTATTATTTAAATTGTATTTATAATAAATTTATTATTTAAATTATAACATTGAAAATTTAAATCATATTAAAAACTAATTTTTAAGTTACCAAATTATAAATATAAGAATATTACAATTTCAATTGCAAGTGGGATAGAATCCTTTTTCAAATCTATACACCAAAACGCTAGAAATGCAATGAGAAATTAATCCACACCATTGTTAATTACCTATTCAAATGTAATTAGTAACCAATTTTGGTTTTTTATTAAACTATCAAATACTTACAATTTTAAAGTTTGCATATCATTATTGATATTTACATAAATTTTAAAATTTCCATCTTTAAGGCTCAATGGAGCTGGCTTGATCAAGATCCTAACTTAGTCTTACATAGGAGCTTGATTGAGAGTTAGTTTTAATGCTAGATCGAGTTTTTTTTTAGCACTTAAGGAGCTCAATCGAGCACTTAAAAATGTCTTGATCGAATGCTTAAAATGCTATATCGAGCCAACTATTTTTCACCTAAACGTATCCTCTCTCGCTAAAAAGTGTAACCCAGGTCCATGATTTGACCAACCTTCATGGTACTCATACAAATCTTCCATATTTAAATTGATGAGACAAACCTTCCACTAACTCACTCTTGTATGCATTATTTGAAAACTTCTTCTAAACTTTGCGAAGTCTTATCTTTTTAAATTTTAGCTTGTTATGCATTCCTTCTCAGAACCTTTATTTCCTTAAATGTCCTAACACCATGTCTCCAATAAATTTCTTCTCTCTTTTCCTCGAAATTGCATCTTTTGTATAGTTCAAGCTACTTCATTGTAGCTACCTTCTAACCTACTCATGCACTTCTTTCATAAATCCTGCAAATGTTTTAGTGTTCAAACTTCTCACACTTGTTTCAAGCAAGTTCATCAAATTTGTCACTCTTTTCCATGACTTTCCATATACAATATGAATTTCGTAAGCCAAAATCAATAAAATGATTAGCCTCCAAATGGATATCAATTTAATATCACTATAGACATCAATTTGATGTTCTCTTGATTAATCATAGTACCTAGATTGTTGACTTGTAACTTTTCATTGTAATATCATTGACCATCTCATCAAACAATTGAAGCAAGCATTTTATAGTATAGCTGGACTATTTCATTTAATAACATGGAGATAAAATCTCTGAGTGTTTTAAGAACAAATAATTCACAATTTTTTTTGTTGAAATGTGCTACCTATTTTGTTTTTTCCAGAATAAGGTATTTTCTGATGAGAAACCATGCCTTTAGAGATATTCCAAACTCTGCTAGATAAAATATCAAATTTCCTAAGTAAATGAAGATATTCACAATATATAACAAAAGTTCTTGCATTAATAGCAAATCGATACCTATCAATATGTTATTTGTGCTTCTAATGTTGTCATTATTTCTAATGCTAGAAATGTCCACGTTCTCCTTCACAAGTTATGGCAATGTATGTATTCTTGGAGCATTTTGGCTCACTCACAAATGTTAGCTGGATCACAGATGCCATTCTCCGTCACCTTCGATTTCTCTTCATCCTCTCTTATCTGCTCGATGTCTAAAGTCGCACTACTATCTTGACTAATTATCATTATTGTATTTTGGGTACCTCTCCTTCTATGTTCACACTGCTTCCAAGGCTTTTGTATCCCATGTTGAAAATAGCAACAAGAAATGCTAAATATAGAAGTTCTAAAAATAGCATTGCTATAAATAGCATTTCGGAATACATTCCAATTTTAGTTAGTCCCTAAACTAAAATTGAGAATTAAAATTCGAATTTTATCTTAGCAGTTGTTTGAAAAATAATTAATTAATTCATCTTGAGTTAATTAGTTGGAGAAAATCAAACATGAAGTCTATGTGAAGACATGCAACAGTTTTCCCTTTGATTGAGGAAGTTTTCCCTTAATTAAAGTGATCAGTATGAGTTGTACTTTGAGTTGTAATTAGTTAGCTCAGTTAACTGAGTTAACTCCAGTTAGATTAGTTCCAACAATTTGTGGAACTGATTGTGAGTTCAGTTAGTTAATGCATGCATGCATGTAACTACTGCACTTCAGATAACTGAATATTCTCTCATAAATAACTCATGCATGTCAGTTCAGTCAGAGACCCAGTTGAGATCAGATGATGGGACAATGTACTATTAGTTGCAGGAATATTCCATTGAGGATATCTCTTGCATGCAAAAGGAATTCATTCATTGGAGATTGTGCAGTTATTTCTGAGTTTGGTGAGTTGTGTGAAAGGTCAATTCACACAAGTGGCAGCCAGAGGACCCAGGAGAAACTGCACAAGGAAATAGGAGGCTTGAAGGACTGAGGGAAGGCATATGTTGTGTCTATTCAGTCTTTGAGCAGCATTGAGGGATTGTACTAAGAGCTGGATAGCTTGTGAGCTAAAGCTTTGTGTAATCCGAAGATATTTCCACTTGTATGATAATACAGAGATCAAGGTTTTTAGCTGAGGCTTTCCCCATAGTATTCTTCTGTGTTCATGTGTGATTGATTTCTCATTCTCTGTTATATGTGTTCTATTTGATATTAATCAAAATCGATTAAGCTTCCACAAGTTTGTTTGTAGAAGTAGATCAAGTATTTTGCTTTAGTATATTGCATTATCAAGTGATCTACAGTGGGAATTTCTACATCCCATTTAATCTTAGCTCTACTCATGGTTTCAACAACATATTGTCTCAATTTAGTGGCTAAACCTTAGATTAACACAGGATAAATCATTCATAGTGGCCAGACCGAAAATACTTGAATGACCACCATTTATTTATCACAAAATATTTTTGAGTTGATCCCACAACACACGTGAAGCCTCATCATCACAATCACATAATAGATCTCACGTTGTCAAACATTGATCAATGGCTCCGATACCATATGTTGGGATCATAGAGCACTGAGAGATGGTGGTGTCTAAATTCTCACATACAAATTAAAACCTAATCCATAGACCCTAAAAACACAGCTTAAAAGCATAAATCCTCATAAACAAATTAAAAAATTGTCAACCATAGTAATGAACTTAGTTCTAGAAAATTTCATGGTAGGAATTCTACTATGCATGTTGTCACTTTTTTCCACCTAATATCACTAGTTGAAAACATTAATGTACTTATTTTAATCCTATTGCACTCTCTTCCTCAACTAAAACTAAGGCACATATGCCTCAAAATATGGCAATCCAATTTGATTAGCTCACACTCTGCAATTGTTTTGTTATGCTTCTATTATGCAAGCCTAGTCTAATGAAAATGAGTGTTTTTAATTTGTTGCTCAATCATAGAGAAATCAATCACGAGATTATTCTCATGCTATCATGTCCCATGAAAGTAATAGTTGGTATTGAGGATAATTTTTTCAAACCTTCATCAATTTGTTGTAGATTATGCTTGAAATCTATTTTTTTTAATATTTCCCTTTAACTTTTAATTCCATTTGTTCATTTTTTGTTTAGTGTGAAATACACACAACATGAATACAAATATTTTTTAATCTTTTTTATCTGGTCTTTTCCATTGAAAGATGAATACTTGAAACTTATTATCCTTTTGTTACTGGTCAGGGAAAGTATAGTCCCTGCAACCATTAACCATTGGTCTTAATCTCATGGTTATGTTACAACATTTTTGTTTGTGTCTCAATCATAGTTAGGTTAAAATAACACTACTTTTGCATTTTTCTACCAATAAAATACTTTTAAAGTTTCATCAATCCAATTGAACTATGCAAGATAATAGTATTGTGCAAAATTGAAAACCTTTTATATAAGGTTGAGATTTTCAATCTCATCTCTTTGTTGTTTATTGTGGCCAATCCTTGAAATCTAAAAGTGCTTGGATTCAATTTTTATCTGGTGCATTGATGGCAGTTTGATTGAATCCCTTTAGAACACTGATTTTTATTGTGTTCATGCTCTTACTGTTTTAGTCATGGAGTCGTTAGAAAATTCTCTTAGACCTTTGAATCATGGCACTGTAAGAAAGGAAATTATTGTTGTTTATGATTCAACTAGTGTATAAGTTTTCAAATAATGATGAATTGAATGGTTTCTACCATAAAAGGATTAGAATGTATTGGTCTTTGTTGTACCAAAATGTTATAGTAGTATGAAATGCAACAATTGTTTTATGTACAACAATACGATCAATCAACTTTGGCTATATTTGATAATATAGCTCATGTATTTGATACCTTTATACCCATAAACACAAAAAGGAAACCCAAAAGAACCAAAAGAATTTTAAAAAACACATGTTTTAGAGTGCTGAAATAGGGTCCTTGTAGCTCAGAAGCAAACTCGTTGTTCTATCATTAGACAAATATTTTTGTGTTTTCTTATTTTGTGTCAAAAATATTTAATCCAATTAGTTGTTGTGGACCAAAACAATTTGACATCGGATGAAAAATTTCGATATTCATGTGCCTCTCATTTACTTGGATTAAATGTCTATCATGTTGGCTACCAAAACTTTGGTGGAAGGTCATATCAAAGGGCTTACATTATAGTCCTATGGAGTGAATTCTTTTTTCTTAATTTTTCAGTTGACTTCTTGGTGTTGATTTGTTGACTCTATGCCCAAGAAATTTCGACTCAACAACCCATTAACTAAAATCATTCCTTATTGGCTTAACATATTTACCCTGAGTAAGAAACATAATTACACCAAAGATGTCTATCTGTGGGGTTGGACTGGATAGATACAAATGGTTTATTCCTTCGGTCCATCTTTGCACCTTTAGGGGCAATTACTAGTTTCTACTCCTACAAAACATAAATGTAGCGTACATTGTACACTCTGAATTCAATGCTACTTAGAACGTCGCCTCTCTGTTTGGTCAAAAGATCCTGTAATATTATAACAGATTACCACACTGTATGGTTAAAATATTTCCATGTCCGTTTATTGTAATGTGAAATGAAGTGTGTAAAACGTATTTTTTACACTTGATTTTTTCTAGGAAAACTTCATTAATATCCTTTCAAATCCTTCTTGAGTTTCAACACTTGGAAAATAGCATTTTTGCATATCAATTCAGGAATCTTAATTTTTCCTATTTATCTCAAATCTCTATTTTTATTGATCATATTTCCCATAAAGTTCTTATATAAACTTTTTATGGCCAAGACATTTGACAAAAATAAATATATTATTCATTTTATTGAATTTGTTTTTTACAGGGATCGGAAAACCCACTAAAAATGGTTGAAAAATGGATATTATGCATTGAAGTTTCTTGTTATCGCAATCTAGGACAATAAGTGATTACTTATGTGCTATACAATATTGCAACGAACAAATTCCTCCAAAGGAAAACGGATGTAGTTGGAAGGACATCAAACAATGAAGCATATTATATTGCACTGATAGAAGGGTTACGAACAATTAGGGAGTATGGATCCAATAGAATTGTAGTCTTCACCAATTCTGAACTTGTGTGCAATCAGATGAAAGGAATGTACCAATTTGAAAAGAAGAAGTTAAAACAATTGCATGGAGAAGCAAAAAATATTGCTAGTGAATTTCAATCATTTAGCATAATTCTTTGGGAAAATGTTAATAGGATGTCTAATGATCTATTGTATGGGGCAATGCCAATTTAATATTTGTGTGGGAAAGATGAATTGGTGTCAAGGAGCACTCCATCAAAATTTATTGATGGGAATTGTAATATATCTCTGATATGTGTGTGTGTTTTAGTTATAAATGTGTTGTCTTTAATCACAATGTGTTTCTTTGAATATTATACTAAGTGTACCCCCACTTTGTAATCACAACTTGGTGAATTATTGGGTGAATTATTGGACCCTCACAAGTTTCATAAAATTTTGTATTTAATTCTCAAGATGTGCACTTTAGAATTTGTATTTTTAGTCTTGAGTATATTTTAAATGAATAATTTACACCAAATAATTTTGAAGAAACCTTAGATAGTTACATTTATTGTCTTATTAATTGTTTGAATTCTTGAACTTTTTAAATAGTAATTTTAAATATTTTTAAATGCATGAGGTGAATTAGGTTTTTTTAAATATCATCTCTCTCTCTCTCTCTCTCTCTCTCTCTCTCTCTCTCTCTCTATATATATATATATATATATATATCAAATCAAATTTACAAGGATTTAAATATGTTTTGATGTTTTTAAATTTAAATAGATAAATAAATAATCTTTCTCTCAATTTTATATATATAGAGAGAGATTCAAATTTAAGATGGTTTCTTTTTTTCACAAACACACATATATATAACATATTTTAATCATACTAAGTAACATTTTTTAAATCTTCCCTGATAGGGGTGTTATGGTTGACGGGAGAGGGTATGGGGCTTTGAGTCAACCACCCTTGAGCTCTCAATCCTTCATTTAATACAGTTTGTACACGGTGGATACTTCTCATGCATGAGCATGCTCTCTCTCTCTCTCTCTCTCTCTCTCTCTCTCTCTCTCTCTCTCTCTCTCTCTATATATATATATATATATATATATATATATATATATATATCGATCGAGGGTTTGGATCATCACATTAGCAGTCACCACCTGATTGTTCGAGGTGTAAATGGCATATAACATCAACTGAGTCTTGAGCATCAACTAGAGGGAAACTTTCTATGCATGCCGACAAGATCGGCCATGGATCGAGGAGAGTATCAGATGAATCAAGGGAGGGCCATCATTCGTTACATCATCATCATGGTATATATATGTTTATTTGAAAAATTAAATTATATTTGTAGAATCATATGTGCATATAAATTGAATTTTTTTTTTCAATTTAGCTTTATTAGTTTAAAATAAATTCCATCTTTTTTAGGACCATTCTTACTTAGTCGATGAGAGTATCAAATCAATCAATGGAGGACCATCGTTCACATCATCGTGGTATGGTGTATATATGTTTATGTGCATCTACTTCAATAATAAATCAGTAGAATCCTATGTACATACATATTGAATATATTTTTGTCAATTTAGCTTAATTACTTCCTAATTTCTATTTTTTTTTAGAAGCATCTCTCACTAGGTCATCGCATGAGGGTGCTCAACATTATCCCTGTGGTAAACAAGCTCAATCAACTCATGTACTTGGGCATGATGGTGCTCAACCATCTTCGGGTGGTCATGAATCTCAATTGGATCATCATGATCCTCATTTTGGTAAATTATATAAATTTTTTATTATTATTATGTTAAAACAAATTTGTATGTAAATAAATTGTATGTACATACACATGTATGTCTATTTTGCATGTGTATAAATACATTGAAATGTTTTAATATTTATGTAATTATATTGAAACAGGGGGTGAAAATGTTGACCAAAGTCAACATAGGTGAAGGAGACCATACGCCAATTACCACCTATCCGTCTGATATTCCTGATGATCTTCCTTAGGAAACAAATATCCAACAATGTATGTTACATAGATGCACAACTCATTATTCAAAATTGAAGAATGATCTTGGGAGGTTGGAGCTCCCTGCAGAGAGTCAGCAAAACTTAGAAATAGTTTTGCACTCTCTAAGTACATTTCTTGATATTTATAGGAACCTTGGGCCAACAATTGATGGATTTATAGATATGATGAGGCATATAATGGAAACAGTGATGAGTCTCGATAAATGGGTCGAGGTAAATAGGAGGGTTACAAAGCATATGTCAAATGTATGTTTAATTTCAAGGTCCAAAAAGAAATATGATGAATGTGAAATATTTAAAGCACCTTTAAATATCCCACCATTTGTATGATAGGTTCCTTGCAGAATATGGAAAGTTTCCATGGAATGACGAGCTCCCACATTATTTTGCTCGATTATTTTATGTAGAATTTGTTTTTGGTATGAAACCTGATTATACTGACCTTCCATCTTAATTTTATTATATTGGGAAAGGTTAGATATATGAACATAAGGGTGCATTAATGGATAATAAATTGCCTCACCCTCCACCTCCTTTGGTACCTCAACCTCCACATCTGGTAACTTTGCAATCGAAGATGGATGCCGCTTCTCAAATTGGTCAAGAAGCAGGGGATGCCATTATAGACAACATACATACTGCATTTACTAGAATTGATGTTGGTCTAAACCAAAAAAGAACACTAGTTGATGCATGTGCTAATTTTATATTTAAATCAGATGTGGAAATAGATAATATGAATATTGAATAAGTTAAAGCATATGCAAATCCTTTTCGTGATGGTTGGAAAGACCTAATTGGTAATGAGGAAGAGGGCATGGAATTGGTATGTGTTAATGTTTAGGGTTGATATTTTAGTGTAATGTAATGTATGTATTAATGTTCATTCACATACATTTTGTAATTTTTTTCAAATATAATCTAACACAAATGTATCATATGTTCACCATTTACAGTTAAGTCATTTTCTGAAAGAAAATTTTCATAATATGAAGTTGTCGAGTTCAGGTTCAAATGAAGATATGTCTAGATATGTTAGTTTTTTTTAAGAACAGGTTCATGCTATTAATTCACTTTTATTATATCGGTATTGTGAAGACATTTTTGTAAAAGAAATACTTACATAATTAAATGTTAACGAATTTCCATTCCATCTAGCATTTTCAACATAGTGTGACTATATTCCTCCCTATTAGGAGATGTGCGAGATATTGGCTTGTCACAAGTATTTAATATTTCAATTTTATTTTGTTATCAATTGAAGCAAGTTTCATTAAAAAATTAGAACTATCTTACAATTTTAAATTTTTTGAATTTTAGGTTTGTTTAGACAGTTTCCCTTCTCCAAGGACATTAGTGATGGAGTCAACTATGGGGATAGGATCGTCTAGACAATTTGAAAAAGTTGTTATATTTTTTTTAATATTCGAGTTTATGCATTTTCATGTGTAATTTTATTTTTTTAATATATGCATGTACATTTGTTGTACAGAGCATCTATGAGGCTACAATGCAGGGGGAACACCATGAGGTCTTGCATTAAATTTAAAACTTGAGTCAGTGATGGGGATTGGATCATCTAGAAATTTTGAAAAAGTTGTTACATTTTTTTAATATTACGAGTTCATGCATTTTCATGTGCAATTTTAAATTTTTAATATATACATGTACATGTGTTGTACAGGGCTTCCATGAGGGCACAATGGAGGGGGGACACCACAAGGTATTGCATAGAATTTGAAACATTTTATAATTTTTCTTTGATGATAAAATTTTCATTTAATTTTAATAAATTAAATTTTAATTCAAAAGTACACAATCTTATGGATATATGAATATTACACATGTTGTGCAAGGCACCCATGAGGATGATGATAGGATGAGGATGATGATAGATCATAGATTGCAACGAGATTCTCTTTGATGCATATTTTTATTTGACAGTCTTTTTATTATATTTACTTTTATCATGATATAAATTTTGGACATATTTTAAGTAAAACTCTTTATTATGAATTGATCTCTTTAATGCATATTTTTATTTCATGGTATTTTTATGATATTTACTTTTATAATGATATAAATTTTGGACATTTTTTAAATAGAACTCTTTATTATGAATTGATCTTTAATATGCAAATTTTGGAGTTTATACATTTTTCATGATGATTCTTATAATGTTAGTAGAAGATAATATGGATTTGGGTTGATTCTTAGGTTTTGTGAAGTTGTTTTGTCAAGTTGTTTAATGAATAGTAAAATTACAAATTATAAAACATGGTACATTTTGCATTCATGAATCTTATCATCATGTAGATGTCTCATAACTTAAATTTACATTATAAAACATTGTATACATTTTGCATTCATGAGTAGATAATCATATTGTATAGAGGAGCTACTATGGATGTGGGTTGATACCTAACTTTTAATATAAAGTTGTTCAAAGCCAAGATACTATAAAATTTCATTATAAAACATAGTACATTTTGAATGATGCACGGTTTGATGCTTAAATGTTTTACATTTAAGTTCATGAATATGAAGCAATGAAAATAAATTTTCATTTAGTTCGTACTTTGTATGGCTCACATATGTAGAGTTTTAGAACCCAACTTTTGATACCCTTTGTAATAGTTATAGTTTCCCCATACCAACTTTTAAAGTGATGTATGTTTCAAGTTAAATGATAAGTAGAATGCATCAAGTGATAAGTAGAATGCATATAGTTAAAATGTGGATAAGTAGAATGCATCAAAATTGTGAACAAATGTAGTCACATATAAGTCACATTTTGGATGCCATTATTACCCACCAAAGTTCTCATTGATCAACCTTTTCTTGGTTGTTCTAGTTAACTTCCAACTCTTTGTTTGATGTAAGGTTTCAAGTTATAGTTTGTGAGTTTAATCAACAATTGAAGCATTATAAAACATGGCACATTTTGCATGAATCGTGGTTTGATGCTTAAATGTTTTATAGTTAGGATCATGAATATGAAGCAATGAAAGTAAATTTGCATTTAGTTGGTACTTTATATGGCTCACATATGTAGAGTTTTAGAACCCAACTTTTGATACCCTTCGTAGTAGTTAAAGTTTTCCCATACCAACTTTTTAAGTGATGTACATGTTTCATGTTAAATGATAAGTAGAATGCATCAAGTGAGAAGTAGAATGCATGGTTATGGTACATATATATGAGATATGTGTTTTGTAAAAAAGGAAATTCCTTTAAGCTTGTTAAATACATAAATTCTAAAGTTAAAGTACTTTATTTGTCTTAAATCCTCTTACTATTGTATTTTTCACAAAATTTGAGAATGCTTAGAGATTGAGAATTAAAAATTGCAATGTTGAATCAACAGAAGTTGCATTAATATCAAAAGTTGCATTAGTATCAATGTGGGCCTAACTTTGTCTTAGTAAATGAAATTTTCCGATATTAAATACTATGTGTTGAGCATGCATTGTTAGTTTTAATAAGTTAATATAATGGATATTACACAATGCACATATAGATGGTGTATGCACTGCATGTATAGGAAAAACACAATAAAATGCATTCTTTTGAGCTATCAAGATGTACAAGAGATACAAAAAATTTGAAATTTATGGTAATGTGATTTTAATAAAGTAAATAATTTCACTAATGTAGCACTAAAAATATTTTAAAAAATACAAAGATGACATAAAAAAGAAAAATGCATTGAAAACATGATAGGTGTATGATCAACAACAAACAATAAGATTGTGATTCTACATCCTTAAATTATATTAGCATTTGGGATCTTTGAATTTCCTTTTAACTTAACAAAAGGGGCAAGACAATAATGAAAACAATTATGTAATACCTAGTAGTAGCTAGAATTGACAACTTGAGAGTGCCCAAAAAGAAAGGCTAACAATGTACTTGAACTCTTTCTCAAAAATGAATAAAAGGAGAAGATATTATAGGTCATCTCAATTTAAAAAATTTCTAATGTAATGTCATCCTCAATCATATGTTCATGGTCAGCTTTGACATTCTCCATTTTTTTTTCAATTTTTTTCTTGATTGAACTTCTACCAAATTTATGTGTGTTGCATACACCAAGTGACTATATTGATAACTTATGGCATTGGTTTGATAGTCTTGAAAGTAAACATGACTCCGGGTTTAATGCATTTCTTGGAAAATATATCCTTTTAGTGTAATAGACCCTCTTTCATATATAAAATCATTATCATCATAGTCCTCCAATATCTTTATCTTTCGTTTAATGCACCGCATTAAATAATACTTGACATTTTCTATGTTGTTAATGGGTGAAACTACAACAAAAACATCTCCTGCACAACAACAACAACAAAAAGTGAAAATTTAGATCATCATTAACAAAAAATTAGTTATCAACATGTACAATTTTATTAGATATGCATCTATATTTAAACTATTATCAATACTTATACATAATGGTTTTAAAAACATAAAACACACACACACACACACGTATCCTTTGAAAGCAATTGAAATGTTACCCTCTCTAACAATATAGGAAACTCTATCACCTTCAAATGACACTATAGTCTCCTCTGATTCCATCTCTTCGAATCTTGCAAGCAACATTTTCCCCTTTGTATTAATTTTTGTATGTTTCCAAGCTTTCACATACATATTGTTTTCACAAACATCATTGAATTTTGTGTCCTCTATGCAAACATGACAAAAACAAGATTCTTTTATTTTATCAAATGCAAACGCATTTCAGTCCTATTTTATTTTAATTGAATACAATTCTCGAGCCCCTTTTTAAATGTTTTATTTAAAATACAATTTATATATCAAAGATAATCATCGATCATTTATTTAAACTATAATTTATATTTTTTTTTAAATTTAAAAATTAATCAAAATCATCATATATTAAAAATATATACAATTTCATACATTTTTACATACCTGCGTACCTCCCTTGATGGGTTAGTCTCATGTCTTAGTACAACAATGCACCATTAAACAACTTGATCAGCTGAGACAAGTCAGTTCACAGGTTGGTCAGTTTGATATCTTCGAAGTGCTCATTTTATACATGCCTCTGCATCATCATGTTCTCCTTTTCCATGATCAGTATCAAAGAAATTCCAACAACGTTTAATGTTGGTTTTCATATCAAGACAACGCAACCAAAAAATTGATCATGAAGATTTGAATTGGCATGCGCATCCATCTGACCATATACAATGTTGATTGAATTTTATTTGAAGACCTTTCCATTAATCATAAATCTTATCAAAGCAATATTGTACAAAATGTGTATCATGTGCACAATTATCACTGATATAAAAATTATATTCTTTAATAACATGTTAATTCTCACTAGTGCTCTCTATATGATCAACATTTTGTTCAGCATGTATATTTTAAAAAAAGCATAGAGACTTGGTCAGAATGATAATATTCACTTTCTATTTCATTTTTGCAACAAATGTGTAATTTTCTGAAAAATCAACTATCGACAAAATTGTCCATAGTGGAAAAATTTCATGGGATTTTTTGAATTGCAGATTCTTCCATCGAGCTCTATGAGAGTGATTGGTGTATTTATAAATTTATGTTTCAAACTTCTTCAAAAACTCTATCACATAAATTTCTTCTTCTTGTAATCCAATCCTTCTAACACTTGTACTGCCACTAGCACCAATCGTTGTATGGAAATATTCATATCTCTTCCATTCCACTTTTATGTTGGACAATGATTTATCATTCATATCAATAGGATATTTTTTATGAAAAAAATTCAAATTCCATAATGATCACCTTTTTTATGAGCAACACATTTCTTTTGGTAAAATAATTCATGATTTTCTCTTCCACATAGAATTTGGGATATGAAATCATGGGCAGTGGAAGGAGGAGGTGGATTTCTATAAAATGTTTTACCAAAATTAAGGAAGGTGTCATAATATAATTAAAATTCGACATGATAATGATCACAACAAGTGTCATGTACAACAATAGGTTTAACATACCATGGTTTTTGTTGCACAAAAGTACTGATTGAGACATTAATTCCACGATTCACTTATTTGAACTTATTGAACAAGTCTATCTATGTGGTGTCCAAGATATGTTTTGCATGTCCTTCATATTGATTTCATGTTATTCTTCGTCGCATCACATCCCTTTCTTTTCGTGAAACAGTGAATTTTAACCCAATATTCATATATCATTTTTTTTACATTGCTCCAAGTCTATCTTTGTATGGTTTCCTACAAATAGCTGTCTAGCAAACAAGCTCATCATTTTCATCTATTTGCAATCGAAATTTCCTATACTTGTGCAATTTTTTTGTGAGGTCCCTAATATTGTTTCCATAGATTTTATTAAATGATTTTCTTTAGTAGTTGGTGAAAACACTTTTATTTGTATTACTCTACGTGCATCCACATCACTTTTATTTCTAGATCTTCCAATGGATTTTAGAGCACTACTTATATTTTGAATCAAATTTTCCTTCACCATTTTATCTTTTGTTGACATTTGAATGCCCAATAGTGTTTTAGTTTCTTTTAATTTCTTTGATGTTAAGAGACCTCTCAAAATTTTAGCTTGAACTATCACATTTTCATCTTTGAAGAACTTATCAATAATGAGCTTAACACAATATTGTATAACATGGTCAGCTTTTTTATCTTCATATGTGTCACTGTTGACATTTTCTAACATATGATCATCAATATTGATTTCATTTATACATATGAGAATTTAATGTAAATGAATATAAATATGTATTAAATAATTAAATAAAAAATAGAGTGATGAAATTGAACCTAACAAATATGTATAATTTCAATAATACATTACATATATATACATACCTATGGGTGGTTCAACTTCTTCTTCACTTGAATCTCTTTCAACATCTTCAACAACATCATCAACGATTGGTTCATTTTCTTCTTCACTCTATCTTTCAACATTTTCAATCTCATCATCAATGTTGTGAGGAAAATCTCTCTTTGATTACATTGCAAAATATTTTTCAAAATAATTCATCAAATAAAAATTAAATTTCACAATACACTAATAAATTTTAAATCTCATTTATAATATCTACATTTACATACCTGGTTCAACTTCTTGTTGAGATTGATTTTCCCTTTCAATATTTAAGCATTCTTCTTTCTTTTGTAGTAATTTCTCGAGTATTCTCTACGAGATTCAATGTCTCTAATTTGATCATATTTTCTCTTGAAATTTCTTTGATTCCCCATGATAATTCAATCTATATAGATTTTTAAAAAATTAATGAAAACTTTATATTAAGAAATATAATTTCAAAGAAAAAATGTATACTTTAAAAAGAAATTAAAGTAAAAAATATAATCATGGAGAAGAAACTGGACAATAGACATTTTCATTAAAAGAAAATTTTGAAAAAACCTTTAATACTAAAACCTTAAAAAGTTTTACTTATGTTATCCACAATCTTATTTATGTATTCAAGAAATTTTCTACTCAAAAAAATTTACTATCTAAAAGTTAGCCCCAAAAAGTTCAATATACAAAAGGTAGATCCAAAAAAAAAACTAAATCCATTTAGCATATAAATGAAAGCCCTATCTTCTACTTCAACCTTATCAATCCTCAAAGATAAGTCAACAATCATCTCTACTCAATAAAAATATCATCAAACCAAACCCTAACCAGTAACATTCAACTTAGTAGCTTCAGTGGTAAACCCTTGTGATTGGCAACATTAATAACCCTGAATAATAATTTGATCTAAAAATATAATGACAAACTATCACTATCAATACATCTTAAATATTCATACAACCAAACCTTGAATCAAGAATTTTGACAAATTCAGCTTAAACCAATGATTCACCATTTTTTAATAAGAAACTCAATGAAAGATACGATAAACATTTTTTATAAAAATAATTGCATATAAAAATATGATATCCACAATCTTACTTACCTATTAAAGTAATTTTTTACAAAAAAAAAAAAAAAATCGCTTTCAAAATCCAGCGAAAATTACTTTCAAAAAATTTGTTAGATTTAAATAAGTTTTTTATTTAATAGATGCACATGAGGGTTGTGAGTGAGAAAATGATGTTTTGGCCTATTTATTTATAACTTTTAGACAAAACGATCACATTGGAGAGTTTCATCATTTCAATCTCATGGTCGACCGAAAAAATGGAAAGGTTTTTCAGTTGAAAACCTTTTTCCTGTTACATTTAATGCTCATTCATGAAAAATGTTTTCAAACGAAAACATCTGCAACAACACGGCTTTACTCATTCTTTTCCAATTTTGGAATGGTTAAACTCCATCAAATATAGTGAATTTACTTTCTGAACCAACTCCAACATTTGAAAAATTGAATCTACTTTCACTAGATATAAATTTTATGGAATTTCATAGATATTTATTAATTTTAACTAATTTTCTACTAAAATGTGTGCACAATTTTTTTTAAGGTCATCATGATTCAGTGAAATCAATATTTGGTATCTTCCAAAATACATTGTGAAAAAGAATGAAAAATTTATGGTGCATTACATTGGTTCGTCCTCTTTAATGGGTAGTTTTTAGATTTTTAGTTTTTAACAAGTATGATGAGAAACGCGATGCTTTGTTAAACATTTTTAAAATCTACAGTTTTTTCATATTGTATCAATTTAAAAAATTCTAGTAATTATGATATGCATCTTTTGGTTTTGTAAATATAGCCATATCGAAGTAGGGTCTGTCTAGATTGTTGGAGCACATTTTGTTTCAAAAATGCAAGGTTAACAAGGAATACATTGAGGCCAAAAAACACGACTTTTTGTGAATCCGTTGATTTTTAAAGAACACACCGTCAAACAATTGCGAAGTTGACATATCAAATGTAAATAAACAAATTCTAAAAAAAAAAGTAATAGAAAGCTAATAAAATTTCTAACAAGTTTTCTTTTTACTGTAAAAGGAAATTATAAATAAAAAATTTACTTTTGCTTACCGAAAATTGAAAAACTTATAAAAAATGATATTTTTTCCTCAAAAAAGGCCAAGACTGTAACCCAACTGCACATTTATTACTAAATTTTATTTTTTTGTTACGTGGTTTTTTTAAATATATATATATTTAACTCATATATTAATTCATATTAAAATGGGACTTGGAGAAGCATCAAATAACTATTCAAAACTCTGGCTCTTAAGTTGTTACTAGTCTAGGCTCTAGAAAAGAACATCATATCTCTACAAATCTGTGAGGATTCACAACTCATCATAAACTGGACAAATGGTTTGAAAAAATGTTGTAACCTCAAGCTTGAACCTCTTTTATATGGCATCTCTCGCCTCAACTAAGTTTTCTCATCTTTTATTATTTAGCACATCTACAAGGAACACAATATTGACCCCCTCTTTAAAGAGGGGGTTGGGTTGGTTTATGGGACATGGAAAATAATAGAACACCTCCAAGTAGAGGCCTATGAGTTCTATCATAGGACGTTCATGGAGGATGAAAGAACAGACTGAAATGAGGATCAATTATCTTTTTTGTTTCTATATTGGCGCTATTGATATTTAACATACTCAACAACTAAACTATCATACTCAACAACTAAACTATCAAAGAGGCTACTTATACAGCTCAGTATTATATATTTTTGTAAACGCTCCAGAAGATTATTTCTCAGATGCCAGTTCTATCCTAGGACGTTCATTGAGGATGAAAGAACAGACTGAAGATGAGGATCAATTATTATTTTTTGTTTATATATTGGCACCATTGATATTTAACATACTCAACAACTAAACTATCAAAGAGGCTGCTTATACAGCTCAGTATTATATATTTTTGTAAACGCTCCAGAAGACTATTTCTCAGATGCCACTTTTCAGCACTATTTCAAATGATTTTACTATTTTTTGGAAACCAGATTTGTAAACAAAAACACCATCAACGGTTTCTTTTTAAAAAGTATTATAAATTAGCAAACAAATATATGCATGACCTGTATTGGAAAAATGTGATTTTGTTGTCTAGCAATAATAAATTTACAGTTTTTTTTAGCAAAAAAAAATCATATATTATTATTTTTATAATAATAATTGTGGAGACACATTCTGTAGTTCATTATGAGCAGATTTGTAATTCATTTAGTCTATAACAAAAATAATGTTGTTTATAACAAAAATAAAAATAAATACATAAGTTTAATTAACTATAATTAAAACAATTATAAAATATCAATAATCTCATTCATTCGTTATTGATATTACAACCCAACATGAATGAGATGTTGTAAAATATTTCACTTTCACTCTTACTCATAAATAAATAATAATTTTAAAGAGAAATAAAATAACTGAAAGTAAGGGAAATTTCTTATATTTTCTTATGCTTTTTAAAAATATTTATTAAATCCATATAAAGATAGAAAGTCATATCTATATCTATATATATATATATAATTCCCACTATAATAAAATATTCAAATGCCTAAAATTTAAAAGTAATTGAAATAAAAAAGAGTAATAAGGAAAAGATATGTAATTCATTCGGTTCTTAATATAAAATTAATATATGTTATGTAAAAATATTAATAATAATAAAAAAAACTAACTTAACTTATAAATAAAATATTTCAACACTCACGATAAGTAAACCATTTTAATAACAAATATTTATATATTGTATATGGTTAAACAAAAAAATATGTAAATATCATATAAAATAATTGAAAAAAATAATTTTTTATGGTTTAAATATTTCAATTAATCTCACTATTCTACATTTTGTCTCTTTTTCGAGGTATATTTTTTTGGTCATTTTTGTTTAAAATCCAACCAAAAATTGTCAAGTTGCAAGTGTAAGCTATGTAGTTTATATTGGACGAACTTTCAAGGCGTTGAATCTATTTATGCATTCAAAAATGCAATTTAAACAATGAAAAATTACACATGGTGTGTGTGTGTAAATCCATCATAAGAACATATCTATCTAGCACTAAGCACGATTAAATATCTAGAAGTGAAAACATTTTTTCAAGTTTTTCACTTTAAAAGAGATTTACACCTTAAGATATTTGATTTCTCTCAATACTTGGTAGATTCATACTTAAGATGGATCGATATTGGTTTAAAATAAAGTTATAATTTAGTTACCCTAATACATGTACTTAAGTTGAATTTAATGTAAACATAGGATGAACCTCCCACCACCTCCCCCTCCACATGTCATTGCCCATGTAAAACATTAATGTAACTTGCCTACCAAAAAAAGAAAAACACACTTTAAAGGATTTACTCCCATCCAAATTGAAATATAATATAAGTAATATAAACTTATAGCTAATAATATAAAATTTCTAAGATTTCCCACCATTTTATTATAATTTTAACTCAAGCAAAATTAATCACACATTTTCATTCATAGTGAAATCCTAACAAAATATATATATTATAACCCATTTATTAATAATTTAAATAACAAATTTATATTTTATACTTTAATTTTATGTGTTCCTTCCGGATTTTTTTTTAAGTAATAAAAATCTATAAATGTATTGACATTGAGTCTAGTGGTCTTAAAATGTCCAAGCTAGTGCTTTTTGTTTATTTACCATATGGGTTTTCTTTGCTTCTAATGCTAGGATGGGGTTGTGCTAGTTGTTCTTTGTATTTCTTACCTCTTATGCTTTTCCAACTAACAAAGAAAGTTTTGAGTTTAGTAGCGACCTTTCATCCAAACATGTGTTTTACATAGAATATGATTTAATTCTTTAGTGTTGCTATTTAGTACTCAAGACCTTGCTCTTTAACTCCTTTATTACATGGATTTTGGTGATTTTATCCTTGTTCTCTTCCTCTTTCCTGCTTTTTATTTCGTCAAAGTTGTTTGCATAATGGTGGGCAGGGCAAGGTGATTTCTTTTCTTAAACCAAGAGAATTTTCTTAAACTAAGAGCATTTCTCTTCGGAAGGAATCTAGCGGGTTCAAACCCACGTGTACCATTATTGTGATGGAGAGTAGGTAACGATTGTCTTTGGCTTGGACATTTTCTTAAAAATATTTATATTTCTCTTAAGCAAAGAGGGAGTTCTTATTTAGGACATTCGCATTGAAGTGTAATAGGCATGGTGTCCATTGCAATTGATATGGAGTTTATTTGGTATCCACTGCACTCAAAAAGGAATTGCCCATTATCCAACGTTTGTACATGGGTTTAATTGGTAATTTGGAAATCAAATGCTTTTGGAACATATTTTTCAATATTTACTTTATAAGATTCATATCCACATATACTTTATCTTAGTTCAACATTTTCTATAAATCTCTACAATCTATATTGAAATTGAATTTTATCAATTTTAATTATTTATAAAATAAAAATTATTTGGATGGTATAGATTTCATATACTCTAAATATTATTTTTCTGAGTCAAAATCAGATAAATTAAATTAAATGTTTGTGAAATGGAAGATCATGGTTTTCAATTTCAAACCCAAAAATATAAAATTATTTTTTTTCGCCACTTGTTAAGCGACAACTTTCATTGTCTTTAGTGGGCATTTCTCTTTCGTTACTTGTTTCAATTTTGATTTTGATTCATGTATTTAGTTTATCTAATGAACTATCGCTTGATGTTGTTATCAAGGTATGGCAGCTTCTCACGTTGAATATTTGCATTAGTACATTATTATGCTCTTGAACTCTGATCAAATATTTATGTTTAATTCCATTAAATAATATTATGACAATACTTTAATGCTACGGTATATAGACTAGGCACGGGACCTACACGTCTTACAAGTGCAAGGATTTTTGGGCAGCACAAAGGAGTAATGACTCGATTTGAACAGAGCATCATTGCATATACCAACATAGATGAGAAATGAATAATGTGGCAAAAAGGATCGCGATAGGGTTTTTGGAGAACAACGAGAGAGACAGAAAGCTATGGTTCATGTTTCCATAGACATTTGTCACCCATTCATAGTTTGAATGCAATAGGTTGTTACGATTTGTTTTAACTTATAATTAAAAATAAAAAAACAAAAACAAAAACCAAAAAAACAAACTTTGTAAACAAATTTATTAATAAGATTTTCATGTTCGATGGAAATAACAGGATAACTAATCTTAGATTTATATTATTTTAAAACCAATATAAATCTCCATTTATGTTAAACATATGTACTAATAGGATTTTAATCTTAATTAAAAATACATAATACTTTATTAGCTAATTGTAGGTTTATAGTATTTTATAGCAAATACACATCTCCATTTATGTCATTGTTATTTTTTATTTACTAAATTTTTTTTATTACCTGGTAGAGATTTTCTCTTGTCTATTAATTTTGAGCTTATCTAAATCAATACACTTTTGGTTTTGGAAGGCATGACAAGTGTTATGGGATTATATATCAGCTATGATTTATCATGAACACATGCAATTAGACAGTTGTAGTTGAGAGAACCTCCATCATTATTAGTGAAATGAAATTTGGGATGAAACCATGGTTTTCATGACCTACACTCCCTTAGAAGGACTAGAACAGTGTATCACAATGGCCTATCAGCGTATATTAACCACATTTATTAATGTGGTTGTGCTATTTCCCTATTACTTTTGTGGGTTTAGCTTCCCATAGGTTAGGAGGGAGATAGATAGTCTTGCCTAAACCAAGACCAAAGAAAAATTATCGTCCTCTAGATTAAAACTGAGAAACCATTTATTAAGGAAGAACTTATTGGTTCCAAGAAACCAAGAGCTCCTACCATACGACAGATTCTAGCTCAACTTCCACCTTTCATGGAGAGAATCTAAGGGGTTTAGATTCAAGTGTGGAGACTCTTGAGGATTTGACCATGCTACTATAAATTTTCAAAATAATATATAATTACTTCAATAGGCATACCTATTTCAACTCAAGGTGAATGTGGGCTTGCATATTTTTAATTTTTTTAAAAATGGATGGAAAGAGTTTGATCTCAGTAGAATATTATTTGTCTGATACACCCTTCTATGATGGTGATTTCACTCACCCAATTTATTTTGTGTGTTATATTTGATTTAATATAATGTTTATCTTCTATGATGGTGATTTCACTCACCCAATTTATTTTGTGTGTTATATTTGGTTTAATATAATGTTTATTTAATTAATGGATTGTTTTTCAGTTTTAAAATGCCTTGGACCTTCACATGTGCCTTACCAAATCCACCTCGTCATTTCAACTTTCAGAATCCTCCACATTACACAATCCATTTAGACCTAGTGGAAAAATGACTTGTGTATAACATGCAAGGCCAAGGGAGCAGTAAGCCAACGATCAAATCGAGGGTTCTAGGCATTGTTTTCATAGTCGTGAGGAAAATGAAGAGTTTTTGATTGAGTGTTTCAAGGGGAGCCTCTCTCTAAAGAAAGAGATGATGCTACTTGTGGTAAGAAAACTCATTGTTTGTTTGCAAATCCAAATCTGCATTACCCTAAACTAGATATGCACATGAAATTTAAGGTCAAAGGATTCATGGAATGTCTTTTACATGCAAACTCACATCTCAGTAATAAGGATTAACCCTGATTATGATAAACTTTGTGTGACAGGCTCTGATGGTGTAAAAAATTCTCCATTTTATTTCATAATTGGTAATATAGAATTATACCCAAGAAAATTTCCCAATTCTCATCTACCTTATTGCTAAGGATATTGAAAATGTGTCATGCATAATATTGAAAATGTGTGGGTAAAAGGATTTTGGTTTAGGGTTTATCATGTGTGGTGTTTTTGGGTTACTTTCACTTTAATGTGTTTTGGTTTAAAAAAAAATAATAAATATTGTTTTAGGGAGGCATAGATATTAATGAACAAAATGAATAAGTGTTTAATGTGGGTTTTTTTTTCCAAGTAATTAGTTGTGTTAAGTATTTTTGTTTGATGTCAATACATTTGAATAAAATTGATAGTAAAGTAAAATATTTATTTATTAAAAAATAATTAGAAAAAATACTATTTTAAGTGTCTTGATACATATAAGTATTTGTCACCCATTTAAATTATATGGTTGTGTTAGTTATAACATATATAATAACTAGTTTTTGTATTTTACATTAAATAAAATAAAAAAATCAAGTTTCTTATATAAAATTCATTTCCATTATTAATTCTGAATATTATTTACAATCATTCTTCTAAAATATAAAAACTCATCCAATTAAACACAAATATTTAATTTTCATTATAAATATATATTAACTAAAAACCATAACTTCCCCGCGATATTAACTAAAAACCATAACTTCCCTGCAATACCTTACATAATATTAATAATCATTTATCTACATAAAAAAATTCAAAAAAACCCTTAATTATAAAAAACAAAGAAATCAACTCAAGTTTTAAACTTCCCCTACAAATTACTGACAAAGACAAATCCTAAGACAAAGCTTCCCTACTCACTAAGACAAATCCTAAGTGCAAGCACAGGGAGCAACCCTTAATATCGTCATTCCTCCTCACAATTTTTTAATATAATATGATAATAAGTCTTCATTACCTTTTTTTATATGGGGTTATAAGATTAGGCGTTGTATACTTTTCATTGAATAATTTACACATCCTTCCCTATTGTATTTTAAGCTTTTGTTATAATGTGATTTGCAGAAGTCCTCCGGTTTTGATCGTTGCATTATGACTCTAACCATGTGACCACCATATATGAAATTGCGTACGAATTCAAGTTTGATAAAGATATCATATATATAATCTAGGTTAATTATAGAAAAATTGTTTTTAAATTTTTTTATTTTTAAAATTGGAAGGAAACAGGTTAATTGCCCAAGACTGAGAGGTATTTGGAAGGAGTGAAAGTCCGTTTTTTCACTGATGGGTTATTCCAGTTAGTTTTTTAAATAACGGTGATGAGTCAGCCTATATTCACAGTTAGTAGTTAGATAATTGTCCTCACTACTAATTTGACAACTGAATTATAATAAATTTTCTCACTTATATAAAATAAACAAAAAATTACCCAATATCTAATCAGCCAAAATAATTAAAAACAATAGAGTGATTAGCCACGGGTCCAACCTTAACTCATGTAGATAAATATCTGAATATGATTGTGAAATTTGTATGACGTGGACAACGTTTATTGTGGGAATCAATATAAAGAGTCAATGGAGATCATTCACAAAAATGAGGTCTTCTATCATACTTGTTTGTGAAGGAGATATCTTCGTATTTGTCAAGGAGATATCTTTGTACGGTTTATTAATTTGTCTTTGTAACGATGAAAGAAAAAGTGGGGAGTGGATGACGTGTAAGATTAGGTAGTGATAGTTGTCAAGTACCAGCGTTAAATCACGTTAAGTCAAGTGCCACTAAATTGGGTATTGGTCAATTGGTCAATTTTTATAATTTTTGAGAAGAATATTTAAGTCAAGTGCCACTAAATTGGGTATTGGTTAATTTTTATAATTTTTGAGAAGAAATATTTTTCATTATTGAGACATCAAGAGAGTTAAAAATGAAAAATACTTTTTCTTAGATTGCTATTTTTTTACTCACATTTATTTTAATTTTCAAAATATTATCTACACTTCTAATTTTTTTGACTAATTAAATAAGCAAAACTACAATGATATAAAAACATTTCTCTTTTCTTCAAATTTTACAAATAAAATGTTAAAATTCTCAATTAATCTCTTATTTTCTTAGGTCCTATAAACTATATTGTTCTTAATAGACATTAATCATCATTATCGAAATATAAAATAAAAATGAAAATAAAATAAATTTTAAAATAATAATTTAATATATAAAGTTAACAAATTTAAAGAAAGAATATTAGACAAGAGGATATTTATGAAAACTTAATAAATATTATGAAGAAATTAAATATTAATAGAATGTTCTATTTAAGGAATATACATTTTAGAAAATTAAAAAAAATAAATGAAAAAAATATATTAATATAAAACTTTATTTACGGAATATATATTAAAAAAAAATAAAGAAATAATTATAAAAAGTTATTAGATTAAATTATTTTTTATAGAAATTTATTTTAACTCAATTTAAAAAGTCAAATACGCTTAAAAATGAAATTTGAGTTCGAGTTTATGTTTTTACTGCAATTTATATTCAAACACTGGAATTCATGGTATTACAATATAAATTAATTGAATTTCATAACTTAATTATTTTAATAATTATCTTTTGAAAAATTTAATTAGTTTGATAATTTTATTTATATATTTTTTGTGTTTGTTAATGGTTTATAGCTTATTATCTAAAAATATTCAAATTATTAAAAGCACTTTGAGATCGCATTTTGTCTCATCATATTGATCACATTAATCTGATAACTTTTTTGAAACACTTTTAACAAAATACTTTGTCATTGATTATGTTGCATATTATGGGCTATCACATCAATCGGTATTCATGGTTTGATTTTTGTCTTTGGGGTTTCAAACCAATGACCTTTTTGAAACACCCTTAACAAAACACCTTGCTATTGACTGTGTTAAACCTCATGGGATATTATAAAGGGACGATGTGATGTTAGGGTGAGTTTATCATTTAATTTAGTCTCTTTAGGTACAATCACACACTCTACCACTACCTCATGGTGCGCTCATGGCTTCATCTTTAGACCCTCACAAGAATTCAACCATGTTCAATAGTGAAAAACTCCTTGCTTTCATCCATTAGATCCAAACTCTTTCGGCAATATTTTAATTTATGTTAACTCATGTGGTATTCTTATTGGTTTGAATGGGGTTTAATCCCCATCAGGTCGTAGGCTCAAACTTCAACAGAAGGGCTAAGGAATGAAAATGACTTTTGGGAGAATTACAAATATCCCAGGCCCAACCTATATATATATATATATATATATATATATATATATATATATATATATATAACATAAAAATTATTGATTTTAAAAATTATAAACATCATTGTTATTATAATTTTCCCCAATTAGGGCGTAAATTCATTTTTAACGAGGACATGGCAAACTGTTCCCACCACCCCATAGTACGTACAAGATTTTAAGGAGGGAGGGTGTGGCCTGCCCTCTCATGAATGTGCATGCAATCTTCCAGTTGGTGGTGGTTTTATTAATTGGATAGGATGGGGGTTGAGAAACATTTTCGTGAGTGGAGAGGAGCCAGGGGGAAGGTCCTCAACCTCCTTGTTCAGCTTCCTTGTTAAAATTGAGTGGGAGAACATGATTGTGTTGTGGTTGGCGAAGGAATTTGAAGGCCTAAGATGTGGTCATGCAAGTTTGTGTAAGAAGAAGTCAAACATTTGGGGCTCCCTGATCAAATGGTCTTGTGCTTGGCCATGGAAAGATTGTTCTCTTGAAGGGTCGTCGAGATCATATAATCTCTTATGAGATGTGAATTCTCAGGTTTACTCTTTGTTAAACTTGGTCTCCTTTATTTGGTGGCTTGTCATTATTGGTTCTATGTTTTTTGGGATTAAAATGTTGTGTATCAAATTTCAATTTTGGTTTGTGGAATTCAATCAGAGTCTTCTTAAATTGTAATTGGGTATTGGTTTGGGGTTCTTTCTTAAGGTTTAAGATGAGTAAAGGGTGTCTAATTTGAAGTGTAATATGAGGCTTTATAGGGATAAGTTCGTTCCTCGGCTAGTTGAGCTTTGGTTTATGGATCTTGGTGTGTGGTCACACATTTCTGGGTTTTGAGGTCTTTTGGTATTTACTCTATTGCTTGCGGGTTCAATGGTTTATGGTGAAAGCATCTTAGGGGAGGAATTTGTATCATTTGTCTCAATTTTAGGGTCGTCTTTTAAGACTAAGACTGAGGCAAGTGTCTGTATTTTTGTGATGATCTAGTATGTTCGTTCCCTAGCCTTGTAGAAGGTGGGCCTCATTCGTTCTCTTGTTATTTGTAGGCATAGGAATTCATAGTAGTTACTAGAAATGTGCCCATGGGTCTTAGACATGATGCTAAGACAGAGGATGAGATGTATGCGGGAAGGTGGTGGAAAAGCCCAACAAGGGCAACGAAGCGATAGACTCTTTCCACATGACTATGCTACCACCTTTTTCAAAGTTATTCTACCAGACACTCGAAGAGAAATTTAAAAGCTTGAGACCCAAGATGGGGTTGAAAGATAATCTCTCTCATACTTTGAGCTCATGGGGGATATGTCAGCTTAGGTTCCTGACCCTGGGTATACCAGGGGTAGGAAGAAGAAATACCTAAACTCTATGGCTCTTCACTAGTAAATGAAGACTCTCACAGGCCTTGTACTGAAGGAGAAGAAAATTGATAAGTACAATGTTTTTTCATCTCTAGAGGACATTAAGAGAATGCTTAAGAATAATTAGTTTTACTTATATAAAATTAACTCCCGCTTGGCACATGTAGAAAGCCATATTGCATGTGAATTGAATGGGTGGGACCTGATGGATCATCTTGGTTCTAGTGTGAGGGCTCCAACAAATATTTCTTCCTCGGAAAATGACTAGTGATCTGGGCCAGATGGTGATGCAGCGTGAAGGTTTTAGTGAAGTTTCTTATCTCGTGATGTAAGGAGCTGGACATCTCTTTTGGTATCCTCATTGTATGTTGGTACGTATGGTGGTTTGTGGTTCCTAACGCACTCTTTTCGGCACTTTTCATTTCATATAGTCTTTGTTCCATTTAGACAATGGTCAGTTGCAATGATACAATGTTGGTCTAGTTTTCTTGTGTAAGGGTTGTAAAATTTTGTGTGGTGATAAGTTTTTTTTTGGGGGTAGACCCTTTACGGTTTGAAAGTTGTCGAAGTTGTTTTTATTTTGAAAACATGTTTAGTATCTTTGCACGAGACTGTTGGATAATGATACAAATCATTTTTGGCCTTGACCGTTATGTAATTTCGGGTATAGGAGTCTTTAGTTTGTTGAAGGGAATGGAGACTTTGTTGGCATGGTTGACTAGTGTACTATGTTGAGGAGAAAATGTATCCTCTATCGTCACTTTAGAAATTCATGTAAATCTAGTTTTTGAATAATATAAAGCTTTTTTTTGGCTGAAGCAAGGGTCGGACCTTCTATTTCATTAATAAAATACATAAATTACAACATTCCACGAGGAGCTGTGGACCAAGGAAAAAACCCAAAATCAAACTATTAACAGGCCAAAGGCAAAAGCCCCTACCCCTACAAACCAAACCTCTAAACTCTTAAAAGCAAAACAATGTTGAAGCCGGCAATGGACACGAAGAGGAACAAATGTACCAGTCTATAAGGATTTCATGTCCGAAAAACTCACAAACCCGTGAACCTGTAGAACGAACAAAAAACAACGAGTCCCGCCAAGAACATTTTACATCTCGCCAAGAATAAAATGCATTAACGCCTCCCGCCATCTTCCTGACATGCATCTTTAATCTCCGCCATCAAACCTCCTCACCCGATCCAATGGTTGTGGCCAATTTCGCAGTACTAAGAAGCACAACGCTTACCCACATGGACCACCAACATGCTCGATCGATCCCAGCCGTAGATCCACCTTGCTTGATCCAACGGCTAAGGATCATATCGCACCGGCCTACATCACCAAACAATAGCGTGCAATGAGGGCGGTATTCTAGCCGACCCCACTGCCACATGTAGCTCGCTGAATGGAATCGCTCCCATTTCGGAAAAACAATTTCTTGCTTGCAAGGCCTGCTATCACCGGAAAACCGACCCAGACGCGGTATAGCAATCAAAGATGGAAAACCCAGGGTTTTGAGGCCGCCGAGAGTTCCCGGATTCCAACCTTTCGTTATGTCTTCTCTACTAGAACCAAAGAAACAAGAAACACCTGCCATCCTTCCGATCATCCAAGAACCAGAGCCACCCAGGCAGCTACCACCTGGAGCCACTATGAAAGTACTTACCTGAGTTGCAAAGGTTGAGATTGGCCTGCAACCCACTAAAGACCTGATAGTGAAAAAACCGTTAATCATAAAGCACCTGATTCATCTGGACCCCGTCTCCATGGCTCTATTCCGAAACACCATCCTATCTTCATCTGCCTGGTCGTGACAATTCGCCTTTAAACTGTTCTGAGGCAGCTCTTGCCAGCTCATCGCAACCCTATTCTTTGTGCAGATCACTCCTTGATTAGCCAGAAGATCCGCCAATTTATTGTTCGTTCTTCGCACATGTTTAAAACTTACTGTACAAAGGCACTGGAGATGATGTTGAATCCATTGAAAGACTCGAATCAGCCTCTAGTTTCTTGAGGCTTTTTCCAGCTTTGTGCCCCAGCTGATTCTCTTAACCGATTTAATGATTAACTCTGAATCAGCTTCAACAATCACATTTTGGTGGTTATCCTGTTCCAGGAAATCTAAACATTGCTCCATGGCCATCAATTCTGCCATATTGTTGGTGGCTCTTCCTAAATGGCAATAGAAGATGAAAAGGATACTTCCATTCTCATCCCTTAACACCCCTACATACCAGTAGTGCACGGGTTGCCTTTTGAAGCCCCATCGATGTTTTATTTCAAAAACCCTTAGGGGGAGGATGCCAGAAATCTTGCTCATATTCCTTGGTCATTGCCTTCCTATCCAGTCCCTGAGGAATAAGTCCTTGCAAACCCAGCTTACTGAGTATTCTCAATTTTGCTGCTGAAGGTGGGTTCTTAGGGAGATTTTGCACTATAGTGTCGACCGTCTCCTTGATTTGTTTTAAGATCTGCTCATAAAGGCATTGGGATGGCTTCTTTTCATTCTTAAAGATTCTATTGTTCCTTTCTTTCCAGACATTCCAAAGAATGAAGCTTAGCGTGATAGCCCATGCTGAGCCAAGAACTTCATAATCTGAAAAGTTTCTTCTCCATTTGTTTAGGGTGTTGATAATACTCCCTTTGTCCCTATTAGTCTGTTGGAAAATGGTGGCAAAAGAATCCCACAACCTGGAGGTGAAAATGCAATTGTTGAGAAGGTGCTTCATTGTTTCCTCTTGGGCTTCACAGAGCAGACATCTGGAAGGCCCCAAGACACCCCTCTTCCTAATATTATCCCAGGTCAGAATTTTCCTATGCTGAACCAGCCACATGAAAAGTTTAATTTTCATCCAGCCTTAATGCCTCCATAGGTCTTGCCAAATCCTATCCAGAGCTTGGGAATCCAATTCAAGGAGAATGATTTTTGCCTTCTTAATATTAAAGTTACCCTCATTATTGTTTCCCCATCTCAGTTGGTCATGCCCCTCTGACATCAAAATCTTCCTTTGTTCTAACATTTTCATTAGTGTCTCTGCTTTAGCTTTCAGGGGGTTGTCATCCCTAAAATCAAAGTTCCTCCAGGTTCTCCATTTTCCTATACTGTTGGTTTGGTCCCAAAAGACTTTTACTTTAGATGACCCTTTAGTATATGTCTCTTCCTTGACGTCCCTCAAGTCCTCTTTTAACAATATAGGTTCTTGTTGCCATTTATCCTCCCAAAATAAAGCTAGGTCTCCCTCTCTGATTTCCCAGAAGCTGTTTTCTTGTACTAAGCCCCGGTTCTCCCAGGCCTTATTCCAAATGTGTGAGCCCTTTATATTTCCAGACATTCTTATGAGATCATTATTTTGCCAAGTGTTGGCATATTTTTCTTTCCAAATAATAGCCCACTAAGCTTCTGGGTCTTTTACCCAGCGCCACCATAATTTTGCTCCTAAAACCTTGCTTAGAATCTCAGGATCATCCAATCCAAGACCTCCATGGTTTTTAGGTTTGCAGATTTTTTCCCATGCTACCAAGGTCCATTTCTTTCTTTCTTCCCCGTGCCCCAAAAAAAGTCTATTTGTATGGTTCTGAATTGTTGCATGACTCTTTTTGGTGTTGGGAGAGTTGATTGCATGAAGACTGGGATTGATTGTGGGACAACCTTAGTAAGCACCAACCTACCAGCCAAGTTTAAAGATCTAATAGTCCATTTCCTGATTTTATCTTGCAACTTATTAATCACCGGCTCCCAAATGCTCTTGTGTAAAGGTTTGGCAGTTAGAGGAACTCCCAAATATTTTGATGAGAGGATCTCCTTTTGAAAGCCTAGAATTCTAGATATATTTCTCTGAATAGCAATATGAGTATTAAAGAAAAAAATCTTAGATTTGGAGAGATTAACTTCCATACCTAAAGCCATGGCAAAGTCACTCAGGATTTGTTTATATGCAAGAGCTTCTTTGACTGTGGGGATTCCCTATAGCATGGTATCATCAACAAATTGTTGATGAGTCAAGGCCTGTCCATTTTCAGAAAGTTGGAGACCTTTGACCTTACCAACTTCTTTAGCATGCTTGATAGATCGACCCAACCCTTCCATCATGAGTATGAAGAGAAAGGGAGAGAGTGGATCTCCCTACCTGAGGCCTCTTGAAGGAATAAAAGTCTCCGAGGGAGAACCATTAACCAGAATTGAAAAGCTAGAAGAAGTAACTAGGGCCATTACCCATCTAACCCAGTTGTGATCAAACCCAAAAGCAATAAGAACTTTCCTGATATATGTCCAATTCATCTTATCATAAGCTTTGGCTATGTCCAATTGCATGATCATTCCAACCTTCCTATTGATAGTCAGTGAGTGCACCACCTCATGAGCTTGAATGATGTTGTTGAGAATTTGTCTACCTTCCACATATCCAGATTGTTCCACCGAAACAAGGGTAGGAAGAAGAGGTTTGAGTCTATTGGCCACAACTTTGGATATTATCTTGTAAACCACATTGCACAAAGCTATGGGTCTAAACCTGTCAGGAGTTTGAGCCAAATCCTGTTTAGGGATCAGGGAGATAAAGGAGGTATTAAGCGCCTTCAAAATAGTTCTATTCCTCCTGGAATCTTCTACTACATTCAGAATGTCCTGTTTGACTATATTCCAACAATCTTTAAAGAAATCTACATTGAAACCATCTGGGTCTAGCGCCTTACCATTTTGAATTTCTTTTAGGACCTCACTAACCTCCTCTTCAGTCACTGGCCTGTTGAGGTTGAAATTGTCCTCTCTAGACACCAGCTTAGGTATATGTCTTGTTAAATCCTTGATGGAGTGTTCTCTATCTGAACAGGTTTCCTTTGCAATACCTCGAAAGTGCTGAACTAGCACAGCTTCTATTTCTTCATGAGAATTGAGAAGGTTACCTCCCTTGTCCTTGATCGAAGAAATCCTGTTGTGAGCTCTGTTCGCCATAGTGGATCTATGGAAAAATCTAGTGTTACGTTCTCCTTCTTTTAGCCATTGAACTCTAGATTTTTGTCTCCAAAATATCTCCTCTTGTTTACATAAGTTCTCCCAGTCTTGATGATATTTGGTGACTTGATCACTTCTGTCTTTATCAAAGCCATTCGTGATAAGGGCTTGGTTGAGTTCCTGCATTTTTCCTTCAACAAATTTTTTTGCTTCAAAAATATTGCCATATTCATTCTTGTTCCACTCTTTGAGCCTGAGCTTGATATATTTTAGTCTTTTTTGAAGAAGGAACATTCTTGTGCCCTGAATATTCAAATATTCTGACCACCAGTTGGCTATGTTGTTGATGAAATCTGGGTGGGAGAGCCAGATATTTTCAAATCTAAAAGGTCTATTCCTGGGGGTACCAATGCCCTGAATCTCTAGTTGAACCGGCCAGTGATTGGAGCCTCCAAAGGGGAGAACTCTTGCTACCATTTCCTTGTCCTTGAGCATAAGATCCTCTGAGATTATGAATCTATCTAATTTTGAGGCCACCTGAGACTCTCCTCCTCTTTTATTGTTCCAAGTAAAAATACCATTACTCGTTACAATGTCCACTAGCTTCATATTATCTATGAAGGTTTGAAATGCCAAAGAGTCTTTACTTAGAATTCTGGTTCCCCATTTTTTCTCCGAAAGTGATTTGATCATATTGAAATCACCCCCTAAAATCCATGGTATTCCTGCATGTCTATCTCTGAGATCCTCCAGAGAATCTAGAAACTTGAGTTTACGATCCATTCTTTGGGGACCACACACATTCGTTACTAGGTAGGTTTCCTTATCTCCCATAGGCTGAATGACCACTGATAAATAATCCCTAGATGCCTCTGCATCTATAATGCCAATTTTTTGGGGGTTTCAAAGCGTGAGTGTGCCTCCTGCTGTATTCTCTACTTTGACTTCCAAAAACTTAAATCTATTGAGCCATTTGCTGTGAATTTCTTTTATTTTTTGAATGGAACATTTAGTTTCCTGGATGAAGATCACATTTGGTGCTGCTTGTTTCATTCTATTACTAAGTAATCTTTGTTTTCTTTTACTGCCTAGACCCCTAATAGTCCAAGAAGTGAACTTCATTATTAAAGATTTGTAAAGGAGTAGCAGGTTAGGTCGTTCATCTTACCTGAATCTATCAGTAGCTTTCCACATTCCATCAATATCTTGTTCTGCTTTTTCCTGCCTCTTTTCTTTCCTGGGTTTCTGGGTGCTAATCCTGGTGTGGTTTTCATAGTTTTCACACCTTCGCTGCCCTGCCTTTCATTGTTCCTTTGCTTCTCCAGCCCTATGGTCTGAGTTTTCCATATAAACAACTACTGAACTCTATTGAACTCCTCTGGAGGTAACGAGTCCACCCCCTCCTTGGTTCCTTGTTTCAAGAATCCTTCTAGATCTAGATTCTCTTTATCAAGAATCTCTTATAGTTCGTGGTCTTCCATCTCCATCTCACTCTGGGTCATTTCCTGGTTCATTTCCATCTCACTCATCATTGTTTCTTTCTGTTTATTAATATCTTGTGTTTGTTCCCCATCTTCTTCATTCTCCTCCTCCACTGGATTTCCTCCCTTAGCCTAATCTTCTTTTGTTATCACCTCTTCTTCTTCTAATACTTGGAACCTGTTTTGACTTGCCTATTGCCCTTCTGTTTGATGTAGCTTCGACCCCCTTTTGCCTCCTTTTCCTTTCTGTACCACTTTGTGAAAGCTTTCAGTATCTTTCATGGTGTTAACTTTACTCTTGTTTTCTATTTTACTGAGATGGAAGTCTCTAAATAGCTGCCCATGCTCATGGAATTTGCGACATCTAAAAGGAATATGTTCATAATCCACTGTTTGCACCCATTCTTCATCAAACACTTCCAAGATTACCTCATCCGGTAGAGCTCCAGAAAGATCCATCTCCACACATATTCTTGCAAAGGAAGTATATTTTCCCCTTCTAGTGGCCTCAGAAGCTTTGACAAAATGCCCTAACTTATTTCCTATGGCAGATAAGGATTCCGTTTGCCAGTAATCAAGAGGTAGAGAGTAGAGTCTAACCCAAACCGGGACCGAGGTAAAAGTCTCACACTCTGGGACAAAATTCATAATCCATGGTCGCATATACAGGCCTGCAGCTGCATAAAAGTAGGGCCCTCCTTCAAACACTCTGTCCTTATCTTCAATATTAGCAAAGACCACAGTAAATAATCCCTTTGACCCAAGATGTAGGTCTATGCTTCCTTTTGGTTTCCAATGGTATTTAATCCACGTTTGTAAAGCTTTTTCAGTGGGTCATAAGCCCATGAATTTACAAATGATTACATATGTCTGCATGTGGTCCCTATGTGCCTGCAGAGCAGGATCATTTAAAACTACTCTAAGTGTCATCATAGCTTTAGGTTTGCATGGTCCCTTTTGTGCTTTGTCTTTTGTTCCCTGTTCCTTGTCTGCTTCCTCATTTTCTCTAGTGCTGTTATTCTCCCTAGATTTAAAACCATCTTGCTCCTCTTCACTATTTCTTTTCCCTCCATCCGAAGGACCTCTATCATATTCTATTGGTTTTTTGCCTCTGTTGGCCACAACCTGCTTGTAGGAGGGAGTGGAGCTCCCTCTTGTGCGTCCTTCCATGGAGAACAACCTCTGCAAAGGCCTGTAACCCTAGCTAATCATCCGCACCAAAACTTTCCCAATCTAAAAGAATTCTTGACTGTATGTGCTTTCAATAATAATCCGACGAACAATAATTCAAATAATATAAAGCTTTAATTTTAAAAAAAAGAAAATAGAAAAGAAAATAAAAATCATTATCATTATACTAATAAAAAAATATATCCCATAAAAAAAATTATTAGTTTTAAAAACAATTAACGTCATTATCATTTAAAAAACTATAATTAACATATGTCTAGACTGCCTCAGTACATAACTAAAGAAAAACCAAAAAATAGGTCTTTAATAAATGATCTTATCAATTTTTTTATTATTGATTATCTAAATTGATTAATTAATAGGAGCTCCCCACTATAGAACTCAAGTAATCTAAAAAATCATTTTTTTATAATCATTTAATCAAAACTAGATCTTTTATAAATGATCTTATAATTTTTATTATTATTGATTATTTAAATTCATATTATTATTGATTATTTAAATTCATTATCTATTATTGATTATTTAAATTCATTAATTAATAGGAGCTCCCACTATATAACTAAAGCAATCTAAAAATTCATTGTTTTTTATAATCATTTAATCAAATATATTTGATACTTTTTGGGATTTGATAAATCCAAAATTGAGATGAATTTAAGTTGGGTAATAAATTTTTATGAAAGTTGAGAAAGCTTTGGCTAATTTTTAAAATGTTCTAAATTTTTATTTTTACTATATTTAAATACTTTATTAATAAAAATAATTTCATATTTTAGGAAGTTGGAGTGGGAGGGGTAATAATCAATCATGAAGAAAATACATAAATAAAATATGCATGGGGACTTGGTGTTACAACCAACAATCAGGTCGACGCTCTTGCACTTTGGCAAGGAGTGAAAATATGCTTGGATAAAGGTTTCAAAACTTTGAATATAGTGGGTGATTCCAAGCTAATCATCAAAAAATGTATTAAGCTTCTTCAGAATGTCACTCACCTAGAAGAAGAAACTTCCTCAATCATGGTAAGGATTACATGCATGTTAAAAAAAATTGAGAAAGTTCACTTGTTCCACGTGTTGCGCGCCCCACGTGGGAGTTATATTAGGAATCGGTCAAATTTGCATAAACCATCATATTACATCATGTCTTAACCCTGATCAAAGGCATCTGGACGATGGTGTATACGGGTGTAAGGGTCATCATAGCATTAAGGAAGCAATTAAGGAGCCCAGCTCTCCAAGGCGTCTTAGTGCAATGTTAGTTAAGAAGGACAATCCCCCAAGGTACCTTCATTGTATCTTGGATATAGGGTCAGTAGGTGGTGAGTTAATTCACAGTTGTGGCAGTGTCGAACAACAATTCATGTATGTGGATAGGTGGGTGATGAGGCATCGTTTTCTCGCCGGAATTTGTAATATAATTGATTCCCTTGGGGATGAAGGAGTCATCGCTACTCGATTCTAGTTTCGGACGATGGAAAACATGGAAGGAATAGGAATTGACAAGACTATGCAATGTTCTTCATTTATGAAAGACATGTTTGGGAGGAATGTCGGGATCAATCAGGTCATTATATACCTCAGATGGCTCTGGTAAGTTAACCATAAGATCTTCATCGTGTCGAAGCGCCTTGCTGCAAAAATGTCATCTGCGAGAAATGGCAGTGAGGAAGGAACTGGTCCTGGAAGCTCGGGGTCTGGCCATGGAAGGGGGCATGTAAGAGTTGAGAGCTTAGTGGAGGGCTATTGCAAGCAAGTGGTTAAGGAAATTGTAAAGAATTGAATGAAAACATGGTGGTCATTTATGCCCAATTATTTGAGTTGGGTAAAGACTCATAACTAATGCAGAAAACCATGGAAGGCATGTGCATGGATGTTTTGAGTGTCCAGCAGAAGGTTGATAATATTGAAATCAAGGTGGAGACAGCCTCGGTTGGAGTTTTAAAGGAAGTGTTCGGGATTGGAAATTCATCGACCGTCAATGCTGATAATGTCAAGAAGGCTGATGCAAGGGCTCTAGAAGAAGACGAGGATATTATTGCTACTGCTGTTAGGGTTTAGGAAGAAGAAGAGATTGAAATGGAGGAACTAAACAAGTCTGTGGGCGAGCCTGCGGGTGATGATGCCGAGACTAGCAGTAGCTGATTGTGTTTGTTTTAATCTCCATTTATACAATATCATTGTATAGAATATGAAGGAGTTTTTTGGAGAATATATAGCTATAGTTTTCCTAATAGATAATATGTAAATAATAGGGTTAGAAAGAAGGTCCATACTCGATGTAAAGAGAGGAAAGATGTAGATAGAACAAGTCTGGATTTTGTAAGGGACCTGGCCCATTTCCAATCATTATAATGAAATGTTATACGTTCCTTAAAAAAAAAAATTATATCACTCATTTATTATTAATTCTATTATTTATATTATAAGTTTAGACACCCTAATCCTCACCCTTAATCTTGTTATGCCTTTATGTCAAAATAGAGTTATTAAAATTCCAAGATAGGAATTTTAAAAGAAAATGGTTTTTTTTTAACATAAAGGCTTAAATAAGTAATACTATTAAATAGAAGGGAAGTTGAAATTTTTAAATCAAATTGTTAAAATAATTGTTGTAAAATTAAGGATAAAAGAGGTCAAATCCTAAGGTTTTAAAAGAAAATAAAAACTTTAAAATGGAAATATAAGAAAAAAGATAAATAATAATAATAATATAAATGCTCATGAAGTGTAGTTCAATTGGCGATAATATGTTGTTAAGTATGGGTAAACTATGAAATTTAAGATTCAAATCCCATAGGTCAAACTAATAATGATTAGTAACTAGATATTTTATGGTTTAAAAAATAAAACAATTTTAAATACAAACAATTATAACAAAATTTACTTTGGTAAAATATTGTTATCACTTTGACTACTTAACCTTAATTTGTTAAATTAACTCATAGAAAAAGTAATATTTAAAATATCTAAAAAATTCTTTATAAATTTAAAATATCTAAAAAATTCTTTATAAACAATTCTGAATCTAATATTTAATTGATACTTTAAAATCCATAAAATTTATATAGTTAAATGAATTTAATATCTAAGAATACTTAATAAAATTTTTATTAAAGATAATCAATTCAAATGGAAAAAAGAACAATATATAAGTATAGTTTAATTAATAGCTGAAATGACCTTTTTACTAATACTTTTTCTAGTTAATTTTGTTCAAAATTTAATATAAATTTAAAAATCATAAGTTTAAATTGTAATGCCTCAAAAATTTTAAAATGTTGAATCTATTTATGTATGTAAAAATACATTTTAAATAATAAAAATATCAAAGTTTTATTAAAAATTATATCTTCTCATAGAGACTAAAAAGTCATTTCTTTAGTTAAACTAAAAAATCATTAGTTAAACTACACCTCATATATATATATATATATATATATATATATATATATATATATATATATATATATACATTTTAATTAAACTCTAAAAAAATTATAAAAATAATTTAATTATCTCATACCAAAAAGCATTATAGATTCAACATCTAAGATGGTGACGTGCTTTCCAATAAAGCGCTAAACACAGTTTATAAGATCAATTCTGTCTCTATTTAGTGTATATGATTAATTTATACAATTAAATTTATTGGGGGTTACATCAAAAGGATTTGGAGATAAAAAAAGTTAGAATGTTTTTAAAAGTCTCAACATGTATTATTTATTTAAGTGGATAGCTACCAAGTTTCATGCAGTAGTTAAGCTAAATGGATAGCTATGTCTATTTTAGAACAGCAGTTTTTAAATTTTAATTGAATTATTAATATTTAATTTTTAAGTAGGGGTAGAAAATTAATCTCCACAAAATATGTTAAAAGATTCTTAATAATAATTATTAATCAAATTTTAAGATTTATAATATTGACCCATGATATTTCTATTATAAAGTGAGCGTGAATCTTTATGGTTAAGAATAAATATATATTATTAATGAAAATTTAAAATAAAATTATAATTTAGCTAATTTTTATGATTTTTTAATTTTTTTATAATGTGAGATGTATCATGAGATAAGTGTTTTGATGTAGTCTATCTATATTTACCCACATATGTGTGTGTGTGTGCGCACGTGTGTTAGTTTATTTATTAATTATTTGATTTCTTTTTTTTTCTTTAATTTTAGTTGTTTTATTTTATTTTATTTTTATTTTTAATAAATTTTAATCTTTATTTAATCATTTTAATATCTTATACATTTTCTTGATTTATCATTGAATTTAATTTTTTTACGAAATATATATATATATATATATATATATATATATATATATATATATATATATATATAAGAATGGGTAGCTTTATATCTATCAAACTGGAATCAAGCTAGCTCTTTTACATTCAAACATTACACCATTTCAAGTATGTTCAAAAATTGCTCAAAATAAGTCCTATAGCTACCCTACATGTTTAGCGTTATCATTCTTACTGCATTTATCCTATAGTTTCACCAAAATACACCATTGATTTTAACAAAATGGTAAAACATTTACAGAAATAGTTATTATAGAGACCACTACCCGCTTCCTCCAACTCCTTGCAAGGACTTTCTTTCGGTGCCACTTGTTCGCTTACCTCCTCAGTGGGGAACGCCACTTCCTCTCTTTGCATTTTTTCCACCTCCATGGTAGGATAAGCCCTGGATGGGGATGCATCGTCAAGCCCAAAGACATTCTTCAAATCTCCCATGGTAGTCAATTCCACCATGACTTCCATGCTATCAACTTTGATATTTAGATTATTCAGTTTAGTTGCCAAATTGCCCATTGAACGCTGGAGATGGTCTACATCCTCCCAAATTCCTGTAAGCTGAGTGGACACCACTTAAAAGTGGGAGTGAGCTTCCTAGATAATTTGTGCCCCGCTCTTAGTTATCAGCACTGCAATCTCCTCTTTGAGTGTGGCCATCTATTCCCCTGAGAGGGCTATCATTTGTTCTGGATGAAGCCATTTTGTAAACAATCTAGCCCTGAATTTGAATCACTTTCATGCTCAAATGTTGTAGAAGACTGCTAATATACTCGCTTTGATCCTTGTCTTTTGTTGTGATTATCCTTTCACATTGATTGCAAACATCTCGTCTCTGAGCATACCCATCTCGAAACTCCATTCCTGTTTCCGCCACTCCAACCTTAATTTTACCTTACATTAACTACCTCTGCTTGATTAGAGTATCGGTTCTCCTTCCTATGAAGTGAGGATTAAATTCAAATTCAATTCGACTCCACATGTCCTCTGTCACAACCTTAATCCCTTGTCGCTTCCAACTGATGTTGTCCTTATGACAATCCTGCAAGTTGTGTTGCAACCTAATGTAATTTTGTCATGTAATCAATTTAATAAGGTCAGATAGTGGCCTATTAGATATTAATAGTAGAGCTTTCAATGCCTTGAGAGGCTTTATACTATGGTTTTCTGTTCTCATGGAATATAACATATGGTTGGCTCCCCTTGATCCAACAATATTATCCCTTGTTCTAGGTTGGTGCCTTTGTTTTCTTGTTCAACAATAGGCTTATTATTTTCCCTTTTAACATGATATATATTAGATGAATCAAATTTATTTAGAAGCATCCTTATGTGGATGAATATAGGGGGAAATATGTTTCCTTTTGATATTATATTTTGATACATCTTTGAATGACAACTATTGAGTCTCCAATCAAACTTATGTGGCAAAATCCCTTTGAGGAGGCAATCTTTAGCCCTTGCAAGAGGGCTAAATTTGAAGCTTGATTGTTTGAGGCAATTACTAATGCCTATGTGAATTTCATCTCTATTTCTCCATCAAGATTATACCAAACCCCTCACCTCATTATGGTTTGGCTTTCACTATGAGTAGTGGATTTTGTAAGTGGGTAGCAAAAATTTTTTTTTTATTTGTTATTATTATTATTATAATAATATAGTGGTGAATGTTGAAAATTGATATTAATTTTATTTAACAAATATCGTAATGTATATACATATTTTTTTAATACAAATGATATAATTTTCTTTTTAATGTGTGGTGTTAGAGTTAATTGCCATTAGAATGTGACAATCCTAAAATCTTTTGCAAATCTAGTGAGAATATGTTTAAGTAATATAGCATAAATTAATTCATATAAAAAATGTGAATAGCACATTTATTTTTCGAATCAATGTACTTAATTATTATTATTATTATTTCCTTATTGTAATTTTATTGATTATGTATGTTTAATAGATTATTGAGTTTAAATCAATATTATTAAATGTTGTTATTAATATTGGGTTGAATAAAAAAAATTGGGACTACATGTTACATTATCAACACATTATTAATCTATAAATGCTATAAATGTCTGTCAAATGTTGTAATAAAATTTTCACTTATATAACATATAAATTTAAAGCCCCAAGGGATAGCTCAATTGGTCGAGCCCTCATTGCTAAGTACCTTTCCTATTGGGAGGTCACGAGGTCAAATCTTCTCATGCCCTTGAGGTTAGGCCCAATATATTAGGCCTCCTTTGGTGGATCTTTGTGGATTATTTCCCATGGACGTAGTGGCCACTTAGTGACTGCGAATCATGGTTGCCTTAACAAACAAACAAAAAAACATAATAGCTTTAAGGATTTTAACTTATATAACATATAACTTTAAGGATGTATTGGGTTGGGGGCATTAAGGCAGAGCCATTTTAGCATCTCCGTCTTGTTTAAGTTAGTAAGGACCATATAAGGTCCCCTCCAATTAATAGGTTTTTCCCCTAGCATGCTTTAATGCCACTTATCAACCAAAAGCATGATTAATGATTTATTGGACTATGGAGAGGATCCTCTCCCTTCGATAGCAATATTCTCGATCGATGGGGAATTCACTAAGCCCATCAAGAAATCCTTTCACTTTGTGAGACCTGTCTTTCCAAATCACCAAATGTATTTTCTTCATTTCCATGTAGGTAGGATCATTTGAGAATTATGGGCCATGCTTGTGTGGGTAACCCCTTAGTAGCATAAGGTTTCAAGAATGGTTTTCCTTAAAAACATCTAGCTTCACCTCTCCCTTCCTCTATCTCTATAATTACATCATGTGTGAAGGTGATTGGTGATACGATTGATGTAGTATACCTAAGGGGGATAGTATGGGGTACATAGGGAGGTACCCAAGGGAATAATGTAATAATGGAATGGGTCATAGTTAATAAATAAAGTGGTTAACCCACATCATGTAAGGGACCACAAGTAGTTAGTAATAATGTGATAAGCCCATTGTATTAGATATATGGTATTGAGATAAACATGGTAATGACCCATGGTATTGTATGTATGAAGCCTAAGAGGCTATAGACTCACCATGGAGATATGTGAAGGAATATTGTATGGACAAGAATATGGCTTGTGTAGTGTACTCCTTCCTTAAAGAGTGATTGTATGGTGTTACCATACCTCAAGGGTTTGATTAATATAGAGAATTTTATCTATTTCTATCTTGTTATTTCTAGGCATATTTCTATTTTCATATAATTGCTAACTACTTGTGGTCCCTTACATGATGCGGGTTAACCAATTTATTTATTAACTATGACCCATCCCATTATTACATTATTCCCTTGGGTACCTCCCTTTGTACCCCATACTATCCCCCTTTCTTTTAGATTTCCATTTTGCAATCACTCAATCATATTATTAGATCTAGTTCTACTCCATGATCTGAATTTCATCCTGAAAACTTTTCTTGCTGGCTAAGTTGTTCTAATATCATCACCAAAGAGATTTCAAGCTCAGATACCACTTGATGGTAGCCAAGTCACCTCGACACCAATATCCCCAATCTACTCCACACACAACCCTATATTTACATCCAATTCGACAATATTTCATGAAAAATTTAACGTATGCAGTCAATATAAGAATATGAATTTATTATGATTAATTGCATGAGTGATTTTTCTCTCACCCTCCCTCACAAATCTCACCTCATTTCAAAAATCCAATTACATATGCTTCAACTTAAAAAATAATGTATGTGATATAATAACAATTTGACACACCCATTTAAGAACTTGCCTCGGTGTTTTAATCCTTCATGTTTATACCCATATAATAGTGGATTCGACCCTTTGTCACATTCAATTCCCAACAACAAAAATACCCACACAACTAGGCAATACGGAAGCATGCAAAAAAGTTATTTTAAACCAACACGTGACCTTTCAAAGAAAAACATTTTTTTAATTTTAAAGAAAAATTTATCAGTCACTACGAAATGATTTCTTAGTGCTTATTTTCCAATTTGTTATTTCGTCGCTATGAAATTATTTTTTAGTACTCGTTAAAATTTTGTATTTTGGTTTCGGGGAAGATGAAATGACTCGAATCCTTCCTCCGCCAACTCCCCACATCCCAGACTTGCTTCTTAACACTTTGAATGACTCACTTTGCCTCTCTTCACCGGATTCGCAATATTGGTTCAAATTTGACAGTCATAAACCAATTACAAAGGCATTTGGACCATATTAAAAAGATAGGGTGCTTTGTTTTTGTAACAACCCTCAAATAATTATAAATACCACGAAACCATTATTCCAGAGCATAATGAACATTCTCGCACAGGGTTTTGGAACCATTACAACAAGAATACCAAAGATAAATGAAAAATTACACGGTGTTTGAAGCTATAATGTTCATATTTTTTTATGTAAATCAGTTAAACATGATATAGTCTTTCAAAATGAACAATATTCAAATGAACAAATGCACAGGAATAAAAACCATGATTTCACAAGCAGAAATTGAATTGGTTAATCATAGGAATTTGATTTAATCTCAACCATTTAGCAAGCACACAACTTATAGTCCAAAATTTTTATTCATTTACGCCACTCATGTTATCGGGAAATCTAGTGTCTATGCAGAGCTGCTAGTCCCACTAAGGCTGGTAGCTACCTTAGAAACAAACAAACTAAAACTACTTTCGTTTTCCTTTATGAGAAATAGATAAGAGGGGAATAAAGGAGACTAACCTCTGTCTTGCGCTTGGCTCCTTGCTTGATTCCTCTCCCTTCTGATAGATCTTTGCCACTCGCTTCCGCGTCTACCCAGCTTCAAAGAGCACCTGTAGAATCAAAGCAGCATAACACTATCCAAGAACATAGATCTATTATCATAAACAATATAGGACCAGATATATATTGACCACACAAATGCATATATCATCAATCATACAAGAATGTGGAGGAAAAATTGAATAGCTTTATTAATAATCAAGAATAACAAAGAGGATTACAACCAATTGTTCTGACCCAGCATCATCCTCTCAGCAAGAAAGCCCTTCTTCACCTCATGAAAAGCTTAGATCACCCAACACTATGATATTGCACCAAGAAACCAGCAGCACTTCCTTACAAGATACAAAATTCCAGCCTCTGGATCTCTGGGATGAGGGATCCATATATAGATGTTTGCAAGGGGGGTGAGTCAGCTTTTGAGATTTGACTAGTGTCCTCTCTCTGATAGTTCTTGATTCCACTTGGAGATTGATGATCTCTTACTCATCCCTGGGCGAATGCAGAGAAGCAAGTGTCACAGGAGAAGTTTCTGGAAGATTCCATGATCCTCCACCTTACAGATTGACCCTGCCATTTGTCCACTCTCGCCCATCACACCCCATAGAAGGGCTTTTCAAGATGCATCGCACCTCCCGTGTGTATTTAGGTGGGATGCAGCGCACTTTGACCATGGAGCAGGTGAGATGGTCCAGTTTTGACCAGTTCTGAGCAGCTTTTCATGGAGAACTTCTGGGAGAAGATGTAATCAGTTGACCTTGTTCTTTTAGAGGTTGGAACAACACTTTTAGGGACTTAAGAGCCCTTGGTTTATGGACATTTATGATTGGGGTTGCAGTGCCCAAAAATGTCTATAACAGTTGCCCCCTAAAGCATGAGATCGTTAATCTGTTGATGTCGGGTGAAATGCTTTATCATGAGGATCTGAAGTTTTTTCAAGCTGGAAGACGACCTGTAATAAGATACAATACAATACATTATCTTCATAATATTTTCATGATCTAGCTGAGGCGGGCATTCCCATGCTCAGCTTTATAAATTCATTTTCATGTACATAAGATAGACAATCGTCTGAGTGTAGACCGATGATTCTGGTAGAGCCATCATCCCTTAGGTTGGATGATTATCTGTGCAGTAATGATGTACATTTGATGTCTTTATTTTCCTGAATATATATCGCAGCCCGGATGGATGAAACTAGATTCGGGGTCTTCAATCTAGTTCGATCTTCACTCAAAGTACAAGTCGATCCATGTGAGAGATGTTCTGGAGTCGAACATGGAAAGACATCACCTGATTACCAGCCAATGATGTAAGCTGTTAACAGGCGCGAGAGGAATCACCGATAATGATGATGACCCTCAAGGTACTACAGTACAATTCACGTGGTGTGAATAAGGGACTTAGCGTCGAACACCACGCAAAATCTTTCAGTTAAAGGCCATTGATGTAAACTTGTCGCCAGAAGTGAGAAACTTGCCATTGAGGCATGCAAGTTTCAAAGTATTGAAAGGGTTGTTCCTAGATCGACTTCTTGGATAATGAGTTGATGTCGACAAGAAGCGATCCGTCATAGGAGGGCCTTAGTGAATCCCACATCAATGACACAGAACGGAGCAAATGATTTTAATGGAGGTGAAAACGATCTGGTGATATAAGGTTCAGGGTGGCGGTCATGAAAGGATGGAGCGTGAATGTATTGCAGTGGGTGAGACACAGGTGAATTCTCTGAGCGACTTCTCTTGAACATATCGGCGACACTGACATGATGGATCGGTAGCATTAACCCAAAATATGGATGGTGTGACGGAACCATGGTGATGTGACCAGTGAATGGAACAAAACAACCCAACTCGGATGCGGAGTGAAAGTGTCATGTTCAAGAGCGACTTGCTACCAATAAAGTTTCTTCAAGTTTTCTTCCCAATTTTTCCCCAGTCATTGCTGACCAGTACCTCTTTATTTTTGTCAAGCTTGAGGAGGATAACATATGCTTGTTCTATAATTTTCCCTTCGGGCAAACCCATCGCTATGTTTTAACGAGCCTAGCGATAGTGAAACTCGTTCTCGTCTGTATGGACAAGTTTGTCGCTATTTGGTTTTAATGAGTTTAACAACAAGGATAACTCGGTCCTTTTCAATTTTAGAGAGTCTGAAAAAGGGACGTAAAGAAAACTCCAATAATCCTTTTTCGTCATATAATCCCTTGAGTCCGAAAAAGTATAAAACAATACAAAAGGGATGAATTTTCGGTACTTTTAACGAGCCGAACAAAACAAGCACTCGATCTTTTTGTGTAATAATCCCTCAAGTCCAAAAAGATTAAAATCTAAAGGAGGGATAGAACTTCTGGTCCCTTTAACGAGATGGAGAGGCCAATTGCTCGACAATCTTTTCATATTTTACGAGTCAGTTGAAAAGAGCTTAAAGGAGACTCGTTTTTTGAGGAACGAGTGATAAATTCGGGTAGCAGCTGATTCCAGGTAAGGTTTGGAATTTTCCAATCACGGCAGTGTCACAAGGATGGCTAACAGGATCACTCTTCGCAGCTGTTCCTCAAAAAGGGTAAACAATCAAATGGGGGTGAATGATCGGCCAATACAGAGTGGAGGTGATGATGAGAACACGACCAAGGCTTCAAAGGCTGATGATAATACATTCACGATGGTTATTTACCGGAAAATGGTTCATTTTTTAATGAGCTTAAACTCTGGGGGAACATTTGCTCATTGCTTATGTTTATTTTTTAACGAGCTTGAATTCCGTGTTAAAACTGCTCGATCCAGTCGTATAATCAGGATGTCTCATATAAAAACGACATTTTTTCAAAGCTTTGCCCCGCATCCTTTCTTTATGCAAGTTAGGAAATGACCAATCCTACGAGTTTAAAGGGTTAGAGGACCTACAAATTTAAAAAAATAAATGGTCGCTCTTCGCTTGCATGCCAAAAGGTTTGCATGCCCCCAGGTATAGTGAAGCAGAGTTTCTAGGTTACCCCTCAATTTGCAGAAAAAACATTTGTTTTATCGGGAAAGACCTACCTTTTCCAGGTTACCCTTCAATTTGCAGACAAAACATTTGTTCTATCGGGAAAGGCCTACCTTCTAACGGAGGTATCTTATTCCGATCTAATCCCATTTTCCCAAATGGACGGGTGTGTCAGCCAATCATATATCCTCCGCAGAAACCTACCCTATACCCAAGGTTTCCCTGTCGAAACAGGCCAGGGTGCATGCCCCCTGGGTTTCAGTCATATCCTCCGAATCACTCGCGCTCATCAAGAGGACGGACTGGGGATTGATGAGACATTCCTTGTGCGAAAAGACCATTCAGGGTTGGTATATGACTATTTGCTATGTGTGAACCGAGGAATGAAAGCTGGTCTACGAGCTTGACCACTCTTCCTTCATGCGGAAAACACATTACTCTAAAGAGTGAGGAGACAATGGCTCCCATGCAATAAATATAGTCACGTACAAGGAGTAGATTATAATCCAGGGGTCCTTGGACTACCATTACGTTCATGTGAACGATTTTCCTTCTCAATGTTATTGACACATTGGGAAGGATCCCTAACGGTCGACTGGTTCCTTTGTCAAAGCCTGTTAGATTTCTCATCTCAGGCAAAAGTGATGGCAAACCAAGCGCTTTCCAAGCAGTTGAGGAAAGGATACTCACAAAAGCCCCTTCATCTATGATGGTATCGGCCATGACCATTCTATATATTTGAGCAATGATTCGAAATGGTACACTAGCCGGTAAACAGGGTCTGCCTAGTAGATTCCAATCGAAGGAAACAACCAGGTTGCTTGGAGGTGGGACCGAATAGACGGCCGGATATGAATCTGACGAACTTCCTTCCTGCGGTAAAGGAACGGGTAGACTGCCCCCATGTTCATCGAAGTCTGTGATTACGAAGAGAATTTGAACGGTGTCGTTCTTGTTCTCTTCGGTGACTGTATCATCTGAAGATGGATCCTCTGAAGGCAAGACCGGGTCAACTACCACCTCGACCTTTTGACTCTTGTCTGGTGTGGATTCAGATGGTTTATCTTCAATGATAGACGCTTCGACCGACCACAAGGGCGTGTCAGCCGGATTTTCAACTAGTGACGGACTCGGCAAGAGCTTCTTATATCCAGGAGGAAGCCGTAACGCTGAAACCGGACGGTCGTCCAAAACTCTTTTAGCCTCGTCTAAGAAGGGACAACAGTGGACGACGTGATCGCCTTCACATAGTTTACAAGGAAATTTACATCTTCTTTTTTGTCCAGGGGCTTCACTTTCACTAGTTGACGGTGTACTTTCAACATGATCAACAGAGGTTGATGACACCGGATTGTGCAAACGAGGAGACCAATCCCTTAATATCTGAGGGATGCAAGGACAATCTCGATGATAGTGGTCTCCTTTGCAAATGACACATGGCAATTTAGGCCTGGATGGTGCAGTGTGTGGATTTTCCCTATACGATGCTTGGTTGCCCTTTTTCGCCTTTGGCTCCTTCTTCTTCTCTTTCTTCTTCTTCTCCTTCTTCTTCTCGGTTACTTGATTTTTGGCTTTACCAACTTCATCAAGCGAAGAGGAAGGAGGAGAGGAAGAATTGGACGAAGTAGAAGGTTGGGGGGTAACTCTGGTATCGTTTAGTTGCTGACTTGATTGTTCAGGAATCACGGTGTTTTGAACCACAGAAGTTGAGAAGAGCCATACGGTCAAGCCGATTGTCAATCCTGGAAGCGACAATGTGGCCATATGGGGCACATCAACATCTCCCCAAGAGGAGAAAGGACTAGGATTTCCCCCAAGGGGGACTCCTTGGTTGGTGGACTCCATTTTTCTCAACCTAAGACCAACGTAGGAAAGGTGATATTTATTCCGATTAAAATAAATTTTAGATGCTTTGACACAACTTGTTTTTTCAATTTTTAAGAGTCGAGAAAAAACAAAAGATGACTCTAGTCGCCTTCGATTTTTAATGAGCCTGAAGTGACAAGTGCTCAAATGGACCTTTTCCTTTAAGGAATCTAAAAAGGAACGAAAGAGACTGCTCTGGAAATCTAGACAGAGGGATTACCAAACCAATCGCAAAACTGCAGAATACTTTTTACGGTACGGCAGTCAATCTTCCCGAATGTTGTGTTCAGTGCATTGCGATCAATAAGGCGGCAGACACAGCTTCCTATGGATAAAGGATAAAGCTTATTGTGGTCTCCCAATATATACTCAACGGTACGTGGGAGCACAAGTCCGTACTGGCACTTATCGTCTCAAAGTGGAGGAATCACCCAACCAACAATGAAAACAACAGTTACCAGGCTTTACGACGCCGGAATACGTCTCTAGCCTAGACTTCTAAATGTTGTGCGTTAGGTTCCAAAGCATTTTTAGATTCATTAAATTTATTTTATAGTTGATCTTGCTTAAGAAATTTTCCTTTCAGGTTCACCACGTGATGTAGATGTACAATTCCTAAAGTGCAATCTAAGATGATAAACAATCGTTTAATCTTCTTTTTGCAATGAAAATCCTAGCTACTAAGGAAAGAGAGATGATATTCTTTCAACATAGAGCAGAGAGCACACACTATATGCACTGTCCTAAATCAAACCAACAAACAGTCTAAATGCAAATGCACATGCATGTATTTGTTTTCAGCCTTCTTAATGTTTGAATGATAAAAAGAAAGCTAAGCGCAAATCTGAATTTTTTTTCAAAGCGACATTACTAACAAGTTTCTTTTCAAGACAAAATGAAGACAATGACGACACTTTGCGATTTGGAATTGAAAACTTGCTTTCGACACTTGAAAAACTACTAATTCAAATCAAATACAAGAGTAACAGTGTAATCGACTATCAAGAACAATCGGATTCTCTTCTATGACTGAAAACGACACTTGCAACACTTTCAAATCAAGAAACGACAGTTCAATTACGATACTTCTTTGTAAAAGAGAACTGAAAATGACTAAAAATACATAAAAACATTTACAGTTCTTTACACAATGGAGGCAGAATAATGGCAAGGAAGGGGGTTTCAACAGAGGTGTATTGACTATAGACAGCAAAACTCCTGAATAGAGCTGAAAAGAGTGAACATAGAAACCAAAATCTAAGAGCAGAAGAGGCCTTGTCTGATCAGCGCACCTGTAACACAAGGAAAAAGAGATGCAGCGCACCTACTACACTCGGGAAGTGTGATGCATCCAGAATCCAAAGAAGAGACAGTGCGATGGTCCAGGGATGAGACTTCAACTGGGTGTCGGGTCACAGTTTGCAGCTCAGTTCAGGGATTTAGGCCGAGCAAGTGGTAATCAGTAAATCAATCAGAGGGGTAGATCTAAAGAGGTTACTAGAGCCACCACAAGGGCAATTAGAGAGCTTGTAAATCGATTGTTCAGTTCATAAACAAAACCCGGAGATAGACTGAAGCAATGTTGATCTACTTTGCACTTGCATAGCAAATGTAGTTCGAAGGCTAGCTGGCTTGACTTCAGGCTCCATCTGTAAGTTTATAAAGCAAACAAATGTGGATAAACAAACAATCTATTCGGTCCCCAGCGGAGTCGCCATTTTGTTATCGGGAAATCTAGTGTCTATGCAGAGCTGCTAGTCCCACTAAGGTTGGTAGCTACCTTAGAAACAAACAAACTAAAACTACTTTCGTTTTCCTTTATGAGAAATAGATAAGAGGGGAATAAAGGAGACCAACCTCTGTCTTGCGCTTGGTTCCTTGCTTGATTCCTCTCCCTTCTGATAGATCTTTGCCACTCGCTTCCTCGTCTACCCAGCTTCAAAGAGCACCTGTAGAATCAAAGCAGCATAACACTATCCAAGAACATAGATCTATTATCATAAACAATATAGGACCAGATATATATTGACCACACAAATGCATATATCATCAATCATACAAGAATGTGGAGGAAAACTTGAATAGCTTTATTAATAATCAAGAATAGCAAAGAGGATTACAACCAATTGTTTTGACCCAGCATCATCCTCTCAGCAAGAAAGCCCTTCTTCACCTCATGAAAAGCTTAAAACACCCAACACTATGATATTGCACCAAGAAACCAGCAACACTTCCTTACAAGATACAAAATTCCAGCCTCTGGATCTCTGGGATGATGGATCCATATATAGATGTTTGCAAGGGGGGTGAGTCAGCTTTTGAGATTTGACTAGTGTCCTCTCTCTGATAGTTCTTGATTCCACTTGGAGATTGATGATCTCTTACTCATCCCTGGGCGAATGCAGAGAGGCAAGTGTCACAAGAGAAGTTTCTGGAAGATTCCATGATCCTCCACCTTGCAGATTGACCCTGCCATTTGTCCACTCTCGCTCATCGCACCCCATAGAAGGGCTTTTCAAGATGCATCGCACCTCCTGTGTGTATTTAGGTGGGATGCAGTGCACTTTGACCATGGAGCAGGTGAGATGGTCTAGTTTTGACCAGTTCTGAGCAGTTTTTCATGGAGAACTTCTGGGAGAAGATGTAATCAGTTGACCTTGTTCTTTTAGAGGTTGGAACAACACTTTTAGGGACTTAAGAGCCCTTGGTTTATGGACATTTATGATTGGGGTTGCAGTGCCCAAAAATGTCTATAACAACTCACACAGATAAATATCTTTTGGTTCACAGGGATTTGAAAGTACATGCAAGTCTATAAACTCAGGATTATAGTTGCACAGACAAACAACGAGTTTCTCTCTTCGCTCCCTCTCTCTTCTACTCACTCGGGAGCTTCTCATTCTCACCTATTTTTCTCAAACACTCTTTTCTTATTGTTTCCTAAAATAAACCGATCACGACAACCAAGAGTCACAAAGGGTGAGTCGTTTCCCCTTCTCCACAAAATAAGGGAAACTGAAACTAAAATTTACATCAAAAAATTCATTCTCCAACATATTATAAAAATCAAAAATCACTTCCTAATGTAAATGTTTACAATTTATTACAAGCCATTTAAAAATTCCTTCCAGCAGTACCACGTGGCCATCCCATCACATTGGTAAGCTCTTATCCTCACTTCACATTTTTTTTTTCTCGACCTATGCACCTACATCAACTCACCTCTTCCATCGCAATTCATTCATATGCCAATGTTCGTGCTCTTACCTTCTCAAGTTATCTACACTTTTATCCCTACAATGCCTCAACATCGTCATCTCATCTGGTCTTTAATTTTTCTTTGTTTTATCCCACACCCCTGTTCCTCTTGTACCATTCTCTAGTCAACCCCTAATCTCCCCTCGCGTGCAATAAAATTTAGTCGCTCATTTTGTCAAATTCCAATGACATAACCACTTTATCACACAATAACATTTTTATCCAGGTAGGGAGAAATCTTGAATATCTTCCTTGCAATCCTTTAAGAAAATCCGTTTTGGCTGAAGTGTATGAATGAGTACCCTCCACAAAAAATTCAATAATGTAGCTTTCCAACACACTATTCAACCAAAAATCAACTGCGCGAGAACCTTATTAGTTAAAGAGTTCACCCTCTAGATTAATTCTGGAGTCGAAATACATGGTACAATAGGACACCAAGTTTCATCCTCTTCCGGTAACCTTTGTAACCACCTTGGCAATGAATATTATTGAAAATTATATAAACCTAGCTTTGCATCCATTTGTGCAGGCTAATTTGTTTATTTCTAGCCTAATCTACAACGAACTTGTGTTCTTTGGTCTACACCCACTATTGTATATCCTCCTTAGTAGGCCCCCACATCCCCTTTAGCCACAAATATTGGTCTCTGCAATGGAAGCATTTGTTGCCATGCAAGGGAGTTGAACTAGGATTCAAGAGAATTTTCCAACAAAACCCCTTCAGAGACCAACCCTTTCAGCAACACCTACAAATAGGTGAAGTCTCACCTGAGGCATCTAGGGGTATTTGTAGAAACATGAATAGTTTTGTAGTGATGAAGGACATAGCGACCTTAAGCTATTATTATCCATATTCAACATATTATTATCAATTTTTAGAGAATGAAATAAAGTATACCACAATACCTAAAAAAACATGCATTAATCTTAACATGGATACATTTGAAAGCAACAATACCATTAAAACAAGTGATCCATTAAACATTGCACAAATATACAAAATAGGCCAAAACAAATATTTCCATTATTACAATGGATCTTACATTACAATGATATCCATCATAGCTCACCATCCTAGCAAATCATTCAACATTACAATGCAAAAACTATATGTATAGGTTTTCCCAACCATTCATTAGATCTATTAAGGTATGTCTTTTACTTGTCAACCTTTGATCTATTTATAGGTTTACATTTGGACCCAAGCAACCAAAAAACCCCGTAGTTGTAATTTTGCACAATTCCGTCATTATTTCAATTTGCATGGGTTATACCTCGGCTGACCTTCATGCATGATTCTCTTCTACATATATCCCCAAAACTTATTACCCAAGAAACTGCTCCAATATGTATGTTGAGCCCTCATGTTTAAATACACAAATGAAGAATGACCAACCTACAGAATCAATTGACCATCTAGCTCAAAAGGAAACTTAGGCATAGCCTTCTCCATAAACAATCAGTAAAAATGAACATTCAATAGAGATCCATTAGTTCTCTCGCATTCTCTCATTCTCTTCTATTTCTTTTGGTGAAAAAAATCTCTCAAATTTTGTATATCTCTAAGTCTCCCCGCCTTCTTCGAGATGAAGGCATTGAGGGTGGGTGCAAATGTTGGCAAGGATATTCAATTAAGTTGATTAGACAACCCAAATCAATATACATAATATGTATTGTAAGTTAGCCAACTTCTCTATCAAGTCAACTGACCAAAACAATTAAGATAAGTTGGTTGATACATTTAAAAACTTGTAACTATCTATGAGGATATAAACATGTATGTACTTGACTCCATGAAATTAGTTGGTTGTTGAGAGATACACCTAATACAAGTGTTGTTTTGTTGCTTCTCTACTATTTTTGTGTCTCTTTGTCTCTTACATGTGATGCATATTACTCTTTAAGTTTACTTCTTGTTCCATTCTACTAGTAACCAATGGATACTTTTTACTAGATTACAACAATTATATTACCTATTATATACACATTAATACGGTACATAGTTATGCACATATACTTAAAAATTATCATAACATCAATTATATTTCATAATCTTGTATTAGTGCTTGGAAATATATAACACCCATGCATTAGACAATTTATTACACTAGTGCCCTACCATAAATTCCAAACCAATTCTCTTACTGATAAAGATGCATTGATCCTCAAAGATGACATGGCCATAGAATATCGATGATTTAATAGATGGTGGACATATTTATACTATCATGTGGAAGACATTGTTAATTTATGAATTGAGACATTGAATGACAAAAATATGACAACAAATGGTTTAGTGAAACCTATATAAAACTATAGTAGTTTTTCATCTTAATATGGAAAGCTTTAGTATCATATGTCTCCATAATTGCACTAATGCTTCCTTCATTACTTTCACATTAAGTACTGCAACTTTGCATTTAGTAAATGGTGCACTTGGTTTCATTAGAATTCTACATATATATATATATATATATATATAAACTAGAAAATATCTCTTAACTAGCCAATTACCTTCACAAAATATCCATGAACATTTTATTAAAACATTTGCAAAACGAGAATAATAAGATTGTGGAGGGTACTTGGTCGATGCACCTTCAATTGAAAATTATTTGGAGTTCGGGAAAAGAATTTTGCAGCAAGTTGGAGTCCGAGAGAGCAAACAACCTTCAGCGCAAACAGGGGCAATCAAAGAGATCTATGAAGGGCGGTAGAGGAGGGGGCTCCACTCTCTCCTACAAGGAGGTCGTGGCCAGCAAAGGCAAGAAGCCTCTAGAGAATGCTAGGGAAACAGGGGTGGAAGGAAAAAGAATTACGGAAGAGGGAACAGAAGAACCCATACAAAAGGATCAATATAGCACAAAAGACAAAGAGGTAGAAGACAAAAAAACAGGAAACTAAATACAAGAGAAGCAAAGGACCCTGTAAACCCAAAACAGACATAACTCCCATGGTTATTTTAAATAATCTAGAGCTGCAGGCGCACAGGGAGCACATGGGTACATATGCCATCATTTGTAAGTTCATGGGACTATGGCCCACTGAAAAAGCTTTACAGTGATGGATTAAATACCATTGGAAACCTAAAGGGAGCATAGATCTTCATCTCGGGTTTAAGGGTTTCTTTACGGTGGTGTTCACAAATATTGAAGACAAGGACATAATATTTGAAGGAGGGCCTTACTTCTATGCTACTGCGAGGCTCTACATGAGACCATGGATGATGAACTTTGTTCCAGAAAAGGAAACTTTTACTTCAGTGCCGGTCTGGGTAAGGCTCTACTCTCTACCTCTTGATTACTGGCAAAATGAATCGTTAGTGGCCATAGGCAATAAATTAGGTCGCTATGTTAAAGCCTCTGAAGCCACTAGAAGGGGAAAATATACTTCCTTTGCTAGAATATGTGTGGAAATGGATCTATCAGGAGCTCTACTGGAGGAGATAATCTTGGAATTTTTTGATGAAGAATGGGTGCAAACAATAGATTATGAGCACATTTCATTCAAATGTCGCAAATGCCATGAACATGGACATCTTTTCAGAGACTGACCACTCAACAAAGAAATAAACAAAAGCGGAATCAACACAATGAAAGAATCAGATAGCTTCCAGAAAGTGGTTAACTGAAGTAAAGGAAGTAAAAGAGGACCAAAAAATCAGCAACACGAAGGACAACAGTTCAGGCATAACAGTTTTCAGGTGCTTCAGGAAGCGGAAGAGATTACTAAAGAAGATCACGCAATGGAAGGGAGTTCTGTAGAAAAGGAGAGGGAAAAAAACCTGGAACAAACACAAAATGATGAGTGCCAGAAAGAAGCCACTATGAGCGATGCTGAACAAGAAATGGATCAGGAAATGACCCAGAATGATATGGACCCATAGGACCATGAACTACTAGAAATTCTTGACAAAGAAAACCTAGACCTAGAAGGATTCTTGAGGAAGGGCACTACAGGGGGAGTGGATTCACTACCTCAAGAAGAACTCAGTAGAATACAACAACTTTTTCTATGGAAAACGCAAGCTGGGAAGTTAGAGCGAGGGAACAACATAGATAAGCAGGACAACCGAGGGGTGAAAACGATGAAAACTACGCTGGGACTAGCTACTAGAAACCCAAGCAAGAAAAGAGGGAGGAAAAAGCAGAATGAACTCTTAATGGAGTGTGGAAAGCTGATGATTGATTCAGGTAAGATGAAAGATCTAGCTAGCTACTCCTTTACAAATCTTTTATAATGAAGTTGACATCTTGGAATATTAGAGGTCTAGGGAGTAAGAGAAAGCAGAGAATGCTTAGTAACAGAATGAAACAAGAAACGCCAGATATAATGTTCATCCAAGAAATGAAATGTTCCATTCAAAAGGTAAGACAAATCCACAGCAAATGGCTCAGCAGCTATGAGTTTCTAGAAGTAAAAGCAGAGAATACAGCAGGGGGAATACTCACTCTATGGAATCCCCACAAAATTGGCATTCTGGAAGCTGAGGCTTCCAGAAATTACTTATCGGTTGTTATTCAACCGGTAGGAGAAAGGGACACCTTTCTGGTCACAAATGTTTATGGTCCTCAGAGAATAGATGACAAACTTAAGTTTCTAGATACCCTGGTGGATCTCAGGAACAGACATGCAGATATACCCTGGATCATGGGAGGGGATTTCAACATGATTAAATCCCTTTCAGAGAAAAAAGGAGGAACAAGATCTCTAAGTAAAGACTCCATGGCTTTCCAAACCTTTTCTGACAACATAAATCTTGTTGACACTAATTGGAATACTGGCCTCTTTACTTGGAATAACAGGAGGGGAGGAGATGCCCTTGTTGCCTCAAAGCTAGACAGATTCTTCATCTCTGAGAATCTTATGCTGAATGGTAAAGAGGTAACAGTGTGAGTTCTTCCCTTTGGAGGCTCAGACCATTGGCCAATTCAATTGGAAATCAAGGGTATAGGCACTCCTAGAAACAAACCTTTCAGATTTGAAAATATCTGGCTGTCACACCCAGACTTCTCAAGCAACATTGAGAAATGGTGGTCAGAGGACTTACAGATTCAGGGGACCAGAATGTATCTTCTTCACAAAATACTAAAGCACATCAAATTCCGTCTTAAGGAATGGAACAAGAAGGATTTTGGTAATATTTTTGAAGAAAAGAGAGTAGTTGAAAACAAAATGCATGTTCTCAACCAAGCTCTAATCAAGGAAGGCTTTGATAAAGATATCAATGAGCAAGCAGATAAACATTATCAAGAATGGGAGAATCTATGTAAACAAGAGGAAATATTTTGGAGACAAAAGTCTAGAGTTCAATGGCTAAAAGAAGGAGAGCGCAACACTAAGTTTTTTCATAGAACCACCATGGCCAATAGAGTTCACAATAGCATCTCTTCGATCAAGAATGAAGTAGGGGAACTGCAGATCTCCCATAAAGCTATAGAAGTTGTGTTAGTCCACCACTTCCAAGGTATAACACAGGAGAACAATTCAGATAGAGAGCAATCCATCAGGGAAATAACTAGTAATGTACCGAAACTGGTATCCAGAGAGGACAACTTCAACCTTAATAGACCAGTAATGGAAGGGGAGCTAAGTGATGTCCTCAAAGACATGCAGAATGGCAAAGCACCGGGCCCAGACGGTTTCAATGTGGACTTTTTCAAAGCTTGCTGGAATATTGTTAAGCAAGACATTTTGAATGTTGTGGAGGATTCCAGGTCAAACAAAACCATTCTGAAAGCCCTCAATACATCCTTCATCGCCCTGATCCCCAAACAGGAGATTGCTCAGACACCGGATAAATACAGACCCATAGCCCTATGCAACGTAATCTATAAAATTATATCCAAGGTTGTGGCTAACAGACTCAAACCTTTGCTTCCGGTCCTGGTATTAGGGGAGCAATCAGGTTATGTGGAAGGCAGACAAATTCTGGATAACATCATTCAAGCGCAAGAAGTGGTGCACTCTTTAACTAGAAAGAAGCAAGCGGGTATGATCATGCAATTAGATATTGCCAAAGCTTATGACAAGGTAAATTGGGTCTACCTTAAGAAAATGTTGATTGCATTTGGATTTGATCACATCTGGGTCAGATGGGTAATGGCACTGGTGACCTCCTCCAGTTTTTCTATATTGGTCAATGGCTCTCCCTCAGAGATTTTCAGTCCCTCAAGAGGCCTCAGACAGGGTGACCCGCTCTCCCCCTTTCTTTTTATCATCATGATGGAAGGACTGGGGAGAGCTATAAAGCAGGTGAAATCATCAGGAAAGATTAAAGGTCTGCAACTTACTGATAATGGGCAGGCCCTGACTCACCAACAATTTGTAGATGATACCATGCTACAGGGACTCCCCACAGTCCAAGAAGCTTCAAACTACAAAAAAATTCTGAATCTTTTTGCCTTGGCTTCAGGTATGGAAGTTAATCTCTCCAAATCAAAAATCTTCTTCTTCAATACCAATATTGCTATTCAGAAAAACATCTCCAGAATTCTTGGCTTTCAAAGGGATTCCCTTCCTTCAAAATATTTAGGAGTCCCTCTAACTGCAAAACCAATGCTCAAAAGTATATGGGAACCTTTGATCAACAAGTTGCAGGACAAAGTCAGTAAATGGACCATCAAATCTTTAAACCTTGCTGGCAGGTTAGTTCTTACAAAAGCAGTGCTTCAAGCAATCCCTATTTTCATGTTATCAACCCTCCCAGCTCCAAAAGGGGTCCTTCAGCAATTTAGAAATATTCAAAGAAACTTCCTTTGGGGTAAGGAGGAGACTAAGAGGAAATGGGCCTTGGTGTCTTGGGATAAAATTTGTAAGCCCAAGAACCATGGAGGGCTAGGATTGGATGATCAGGAGATTCTCAGTAAGGCTCTAGGGGCCAAAATTTGGTGGCGCTGGGTCCAGCATCCAAAGACTAAATGGGCAAATATCTGGAAAGAAAAATATGCTAGTTCCTAGCAGAACAATGATATTATAAGAATGTCAGGAAATATAAAGGGTTCTTATATTTGGAACAAATCCTGGGAGAATAGAAGACTAGTACAAGAGAATAGCTTATGGGAAATCAGAGAAGGAAATCTTGCTCTTTTCTGGGAAGATAAGTGGCAGCAAGAATCAATTCTGGTAAAAGAAGACTTCCTTGATCTTAAACAGGAGTCAAATTCCCAAGTTTTAATAAAGGTTAAGGATTTCTGGATAGATTCTCATCTTACGGATAAGTGGAGAATCTGGAGAAACATAGATTGCAGAAATAACAATCTCCTGAAAACTAAAGCAGAGGAGCTCAAGAAAATAGTAGAGCAAAGGAATATCTTAGTGGCAGAGGGACAAGAACAAATGAGATGGGGAAATAAAAAAGAGGGCACCTTTAATCTTAAGGAAGCTAAAAGCATTCTCCTTGAGCTGGATCCCCTAGTTCCGGACAAAATTTGGCAAAACCTCTGGAGGCATCAAGGATGTATGAAAATCAAACTCTTCATGTGGGTTGTTTATCACAAGAAAATTCTGACTTGGGATAACATAAGGAAGATAAGTATCCAGGGGCCTTCAAGATGCCTGCTCTATGAAGCTCAAGAAGAAACCTTGGAACATTTACTCAACAACTGCATTTTCACATCCTGGTTATGGGACTTTTTTGCTACTATCTTTCAACAATCTGATAGAGACAGAGGCAGCATCATTAGTACCCTCATCAACTGGAGGAAAATTTTTTCGGATAATGAAATTCTTAACTCAGCGTGGGCTCTTACACCAAGCTTCATCATATGGAACGTGTGGAAGGAGAGGAACAAAAGAATTTTTAAGGAGGAAAAAAAGCCCCCTCAACACCTGCTGGAGATAATCCTGAAACAGCTCAAGGAGACTGTGAGAACCATTGTTCGTAACTTCCCTAAAAACCCCCCCTCAGAAGCAGATTTAAATATTCTCAGGTAGCTAGGGATGCAGGGGCTCACCCTCCTAGGCCTTGATAGGAAGATCATCTCGTCGGACACGGAGAAGGAATTTTGGCATCCTCCTCCAGAAGGCTATTTAAAATACAACATTGATGGGGCTTCAAAAGGGAACCCGGGAACAGCAGGGTATGGAGGTGTCCTCAGAAATGCAGAGGGAAGTATCATTTTTATCTTCCATTGCCACCTAGGTACAGCCACCAATAACATGGCTGAACTAATGGCTATGGAACAATGCCTGGATTTACTGAAGCAGGACAACTGTCTAAACATCATGATAGAGGCAGATTCAGAGTTAATTATCAACTCAGTGCAAAAAATTCATAATGGAACTGTGCCGGATAAAGTCTCTAAGCATTGGAAACTAATTCAGGTTTTCCAAAGAATTCAAAGCCATCTTCAGGGCCTGTGCACTATCAGTTTCCACCATGTTCGCAGAAAGGCAAATAAGCTGGCGGATCTTTTGGCCAACCAGGGAGTCAGCTGCACAGAGAATAATGTGTCGATGAAGTGGCAGGAGTTGAGTCCAAGCAGACTGAGAGCTCTATGCTGCGAACAGGCGGAAGAAGATAGGGATGTGTTTAGACTCAAAACCATGGAGACTAGCTCGATTTGATTTTCCCCTGGATGTGTCTTCATTTTGGGCAAATTTTGCTGAAGAGAAGAGAACCATGTCTGGTCACCCAGACTCAAGGTACAAGCATGATGAAGATCTCAGATAATTCCCTTAAGTCTTTGCTCGATGGAACACTCTCACCCTTACAATTTCCCAACCAAGGCAAGGAAGTTTTGCATTTGCAAGAGGAACCAAGTCATTTGGCAACTGGTGGTTTCAGACTTCGAGGTCCAGATTGCAAAACCACCTCCCAGGCGGTTTTCGACTGATCGCGCTGCCCTCAGAGTGGTAATGGTTTTGGCATTTTCGCAGCGATCCCATTCATCCTGCGACACGTGGCAGGGTGAGGGTTCTGAAAACCGCCCTCCATCGCAGATTAACATTCCTCCTTCTTGTCCTATGTGAAATATTCCTCATTCGTTGGATTCGGTTGTTGCGAATCAACGATTGTCCGGGATAGAGCAACTTGGTGGGGCAAGACAGTTAAACTTCAGGCTCTTTAGCTAGGCGTCTTTCTCCTCAGCCGTCGATCTTCTTGATTTGATGGGTCGGATCTATGGGTTTGGGTTTACCGGAGGGAGGCCACGCGAAAGTTCGCGGGCTTTCCGAGGGTTAGTCTGGAGTCATGTTAGTTATTTCTTAGGCTTGAATTTTTAGAGGTAAAGCTGTACGGTGTAGCCCTTGGAGGCTTAAGCTTTTATTTCTTTTCTGTTTCTTTGACGTTGGGTGGACGTTTGTATATACTTTACACTATTTTTTGACTCAATGATATAGAAGGATCCATACTTGCTTCAGCAAAAAAAATAAAACATTTGCAAAACGCCTTTACATCCAAGTTTAGAGGCTTTAGTAATTGCTTTTTTTAAGTGTATGTTCATGAGAAATAGGTGTTAAAAGCATAATTTTTTAATATTAAAAGTTTAACAATGACCATGATAGGAAAAGTGAAGTGAGTGATGGGATTGCTATCGAGCAACATGAATAGAATCATATGCTCATGTGTTTTAGAAAATTCACAATTTATTTAGAATTAGCATAGATTCATTTTAAGCACAGATCTAGCATGCATCAAGATAAATCAAATCTCTTTACGTACAAACATCTTTTAAAGTGAAAAATAAAATAAAAGTCGCATCCCCATATACATATACATATACATATACATATATAGATATTTCATTGTTTAATTTATATTTTTGAATGTTATATAGAGTACATTACTTAAACTTGTAACTTCAAAAAACAATTGATGGATTTAAGGAAAATTTGACCAAAAAAATATAAAAAATGACCAAAATGTAAAATAATGAGACTACTTCAAAGATTTAAACCATACAAACTTATTTTTTCAATTGCTTTATACATATTTTTTTTTTTAAATACATAATATATTTCATAGTTGACATTAACATATTTTACATAATATGTGCATTGAGACATTTTATCTATGAACTACATTGTCCACATTAAAATAGTTTTTTTGTTATTAATATATTTTTAAGTATACGTCAATGTTACTTAATCTTGCATATTAAAATATTATTGATGATGCACATTGAAATTTTTTATTTCTATAAAAAAAATTAAATGTCACATATTAATTTACGTTAAGAATTAAATGAATTACGCATCTCCCTCTATTTATTTTTATTAGGAAGTACTTCATATTTTTTATTTATCTTTTAATTTTCAATTACACACACACACACTTAAAGTTGATGGCATAAAGTAGTTAACATATATCTTTAAATAATTTATTTAAATCTCACGCTGAAATAGTTTTTAAAAGTATATGGTTTAAACATCTTACTCACACTCTTTTTTACTTCTACTTATTTTGCCTTTTTTTTTTAAGTTTATATAAAATTATATTATGTGATATGTACAACGAAATATTTTATTTACAACTAAGAGTGAGTGAAATGTTTTTACCACATTCACTTTAAGACCAACGTGAGGTTGGGATTATTAATGTTTTATAATGCTTTTAATTAAAACTAACTAAACATGCATATTCATTTTTGTTTCTTATTATATCCAACATTATTTTTGTACTTAGAAAATATTTTATTTTTATTTTAAGAGGAACACATGTCAAATCCATGTTGAACATAGAGGAAATCACACATTGCCCTCATATTGGGTTGTAAAATGGATCTGATGCAATAAATGAAAATTTAACATTTATACATGTTTTCAATAAATAAATGTTTCAGAAAAAATTAAAAAAAATATGTCTAAAATTATAGAAAATATTTTAATTTAAATTTTAAATTATAAAATATAAAATATTTATTTTATTGAAGATTCTCAAAACTTTATATGATAATAAATGATTCAATATGAATATCTTAATCAAGAAAAGGATTATTAATAATATGAAAAATAAGACAATAACTAATATATATAATTTTTCATTTATTTATTAGGTTATAGTTAAGTCATTGTGTAGTGATTTGATTATTAAAGTTTATGATGGTGTACATATTTTATCTGCTTTTGAATTTGATAATGTAAATTTTTAGAAAGAAACACATGATCTTAATCATTAAATCTACTTTTATATGATAGAAAATTGAGAGAGATCAGAGAGAGATTGATTTTACACAACCTATCACACTTGATACATTTTATTGATCTCAATGGTTAAATATTTATAGCATATAGATCATTGACTACGATACATCTAGATAGCTATTACAACTCACACATAGGACTCAACACCTTCTAGACTGACGCTTGGGAACTCACAATGACAACTACACATGACATGGAGGCATTACTTCCAACACCCTCCCTTAATGCTTACATGGAAAACATTAAAAACACATATTACAACAACAATATGATATTTTTCTGACTTGTCTTCAGCAGCACTCACATCCACTTTAGAATCTCAAAAACACTACTCTTTCTTCACCACATCTTGGAGCTATTACTTGACCTCCATTTAAAATATAACTGCTTCAGACCATATTTGATGTATTTTGCATAATTGACACTTCTCGACCTCTACGAGCATGACAGGTCAATCTTGATACTGAACCATCCTATGGACACACCTCCATCTATTGAACACGTCGTCTTCCATTGTATTCCCCCCAGTTATCTAGGAAAATTGTTTGAGTATTGAAAATCAATTATACAAGATGACATATTAAACACATAATCAAATTAACCCGTAAGATGATGTTCCTAGCTCCACACGACCCCACCAACTTATAACAAATTATACATAGTCAAATTAACGATATGTTCTTGTGTCACCATATCCATAAAAAACCACTAATTTAAAAATATATTAATTTGTTCTATAATTGGTTTTTCATTTGATTTTCACATTACACTCGTACAATAACACACTATAAAACTACAACAAACACCACATTGTACCTAGATAAATGATTAAATGACAATTAACATATAAGCAAGGTTGACGAACCCAACTGCGCCACTATGACATGAAAATCTCAACACCACCAAAATTTAATCAGAGCTTACAGTAGCTACTGTCAATCATGCATATGACCATTACACTTGTGTAGCCAATAGATGGGCACCGTCCATTCTCTAGTCTTCATTGTTCAATACAAATTCTAATACTGCACCACTAACTAATAATGCACCACCATGACTTCCGTTGTGCTAGACAGAATAACTCCATACCACTGCTGCTTTGACATCCATATACATGTCTTGACACACATTCCTCGAACCTTGCCCCTATGCTCTGCGCTTGATTGAGGCAGTTTCCAGCAAGAAGATTTGGCAGTAGTTCCCAACAAATCACATGAACTATTACACATTGACCCACATGATCCGGCTTTTCCAGATGTGATTCGAACTGTGGACTCCTTTCCAATTTCGAATTAACTTCCACACGGATGCTTCCTTAATTAACAATATTTTCTCAAATCATGAAGGAACTATTTCCCCAGACCACGACCCATGGTTCGAACCCTGTATCCGAACAGAATACTGCAACAACCATTGGGAATTCTTCCAATGGAATCTATGCCCTGGACGATGGCTCCCTACAGAACGTTGATCAGTAGGGGCATTGAAATTAAGCTCTGTTTCATAACGAGTATGGCCAGCGAGTTTCTTGTTCTGTGTTTACTTTGACACCGAAATTACCAACAATACCAATATCCATTTGAGATAGAGAGCCATTTGATTAAAGTCACAGTGTGTGATTTTTCCCGTGACTCGATCCCGCCGGACCAGATCTGACTTCGAACCATATTTTCCTCTCTATCGTCTCTGTCATGGCTCAGCCCTCTACTGCTACAAATCATATTTTTTGATCTCATATCCTCCCGGTACAGAGGGAGGTGCATAACCGTAAGAATTTGCAAAGACACAGACCGTAGCAGTGGCGGATAAATACCTCGTTCCAGATGTTTTTAGCCGACAACGCTTTGGGATAACATGTACGTTAAAGAGGTATGCAACTGGGATCGACCGTGTGCGCACAGGTACCAATATCAAATATGTTCAACAATATCTTCAAAAAAAATTCTCCACAGAAGTCGATACCAAAATTTCCATATATGCCGAAAACATTGCAAAAATTATCAAATCCGGCCAAGAAATTAGCGAAAGCAGCCTGAATCAAGACCACGGCCAAACTGCCCGCTCGACCTGCAATGTATAGTTCCACAAAGTGAAAATTGTGAACAATTGGCTATGTGGAACTCTTCACACAAATGTTTTCGTATAATTTCACACTTTGGTTCTTTCGCACAATGACACCCAACAATCTTGCTTGGACTCAAGATCTACATACACAAATAAATCTAAACACAAAGAAATAAATCTACACAAAGAAACACTGAAATTAAACACTCAATTAATCTATTTATATAGGATCAATAAACTCAAAGCTCTCTCACATATTCCTATCCCTCCCGCGAAGGAGTCAGGCCAGAATAGGGTCTGATACCATGATAGAAAATTGAGAGGAAACAGAGAGAGATTGATTGTACACAACGAATCACATTTGATACTTTTATTGATTTCAATGATTACACATTTATAGCATATAAATCACTGGCTACGATACATCTAGATAGCTGTTACAACTCACACATAAGACTCAACACCTTCTAGACACGCTTAAAAACTGGCAATAACAATTACACATAACATAGAAATATTACTTCCAACATTATATAATTATTAACTTTATAAAATTAATAAGAAATCAAAAACTATTTTTATTAAAAATATAAACTAATTATCTATATTTAATTTAAATTAAATTATTTTCTTTGTATTTCTATTAAAATTCTATGAAAAGAACAAAGAACAATATCATATTGAGTTTATATATATATATAATTCTTTTACCATTTTTTATGAGTTTATATGATCTACTGAACGTTTATGGTGTTAAGCTTCATATTTATTGTAATGAAGAATATTTATAAAGTTTAAATAATATAATTTAAATACGTAAAATGAATTTTATAGTATCAATTTTATCATTAAAATTTTTATTTTTTGAGAATTTTTTTTGTTAAGCTTCATATTTAGTGTAATGAAGAATATTGGTAAAGTTTAAATAATAGTAAAATAAAACTTTATAATATTAATTTTATCATTAAAATTTGTATTTTGTAATATTAATTTTATTTTTAAAATTTTTATTTTATAATATATAATTTTTAGAAAAGGTAATCATTGAGAAAAAAAATATGTTGGATAATTATATTATTTTGGGTCAATGCTTTAAACCAAAATAAAAAGACAATTGTGTTGAGAGGCGCTCTATAACTTAGTATAAGAGATATGTGTTGGTGTTAGATATTTTTAAATTCAAATTTTTTATATTGTAATTTTGTTTTTAATAATAAAATTAGGAAAAAGAAATAGATAAAATAAAATCATAATCTATATATCACATTAAAATGTATAACATATAAATAATAGTTATAAGTTAAAATCTATTTTATCATATATAAATTAAAATAATGATTTCCTAACCATGTTTAAATTTAATTAATAATCACATAAAAACTTAATACTTAGCATAAACTTAACCTTGGATATTCAACTTGTAAATAAGCTTTGTTACAATATCATAGGCCAATACCATGATTTATCAATACCACATGCCCAAAAACCATAACTCATTTCAAAATAAAAACCTTTTATAAAAAAATTATTTTAATGTCATTTTATAATATTTTTTAAATTAAAACTAAAAGCAAAAAAGTATTGGGGGTGATGTTGTAGTGTTCATAAATGAGTGTAAACATTTAAATGTTGGCTCAATTAATAATAAACATTTAAAGTTATAAAATGATAAAATTCAATTGGTTATATTGTAATTTTGTTTTTATTAATAAATTATGAACGATTTTTAAAATAAAAGAAAATCATAGTATACATATCCCATTAAAATATATAACATATGAATAGTAGTTATAAATTAAGATCCATTTGGCCATATAAATTAAAGTAATGATCATGTAACCACATTTAAATTCAATCAATAAGCACCTAAAAACTTAAAACTTACAATATAACAATATTCTTAACTATGATATCCACCCTCATTATACCATGGATATTATTAACTTGGAAACAAGATTTGTTACAATATCATGGTTTGTCAGTACAACATGCTCAAAAACCATAACTCATTTCAAAATCAAAATATTTTATAACTATTTTATTTTAATTTTATTTATAACATTTTTTAAATTAAATCTAAAATTAAAAAAGTATGGGGGAGTTGTTGTGGTGTAAATGTTTGTAAACATTTGTATGTGTGCTCTATTGGGCATTGGATAATCCAATGCTCCCTGTGTGTTTTGTGACATGTTCTTAACCACATCTCGAGGATCTGTTAACTCTGGCAATGTCTTTGTTTATTAATACATGTGGGTTCTGGTGTAATGGAAATCATGATTCCATCAAGTGGTATCAAAGCCAAAGGTTTCAAGTTTGAAACACCCTCGACTTGCATTGTGGGGGATATTGTTGGGAATTGGATAATCCAACACTCCTAGTGTGTTTCACAACATGTGCTTAACCGCCTCTCGAGGATCCATTAACTCTGGTGATGCATCCGTTTACCAACACCTGTGAGTTTTGATGTGATAGAATCATGATTCCATCAAGCTCAATTTAAAAATAATAAAATTTTAACATTAATTGCATAGAGCGTAAACATTTTGACTTTGTCAAAATAAAATAAAATTCAAATTAAATTAAAAAAATAAATTAATTAAATTAAATTAAATAATTATTATTATTATAATTAACAATAAAACATTTTGACTTCGTAAAATTACATAAAACTGAAAATGAAAATAAATAAAATAAAAAATCAAAATTAATAATTATATATATATATCATTATAATTAACAATAAAACTAATCTAGATTCATTTTAACTCTGGATCTATGAAGCACTGAGAGGGATCAAATCCCTTGAGATACAAATATATTTTAAAGTGAAAAAGGATATGATCCCTCTGCGTGTCTAATTGATCCTAATTTAAAATGGATATAGACTGGTTTAATTTATTATTATTTTAATTTAAAAATAATTAATTCTAATTTTTTCATAGTAAAATCTGCTTAATTCACTATATTTTATCTTATTTATAAAAAATTAACAAATTTTATACTATATAACCCATCCATTCATAATTGTAATGATATATTTATATTTTATATTTTGTTTTTATGATTTTTTTACTATATATATTTATCGTACATTCTATTTAGAATCATTGTGTTGAAAAGCGTTCTCCACCCTAGAAGGAAAGTGATGTTGTAATGTACTGTTATGTCATGTTATGTTATGTATCATCAATTCGATAATTAAAATTATAAAATAAAATTAAGAGAAAAAATTTGTTAGAAATCACATAGGAGATTTTTTATCGTCGTGTTTCAAACCATCTAGTGTGGTTCATCGTCAGGACAAGATGAAAAGACAAATCATGGCATAAGCTTAAATAGAGAGCGATGTAAAGACCCCTGGTTCAGTGAACGACTATAAAAACAACTAATTTATAAATAATATTTTTTAATAGATGGCTAGTTTATATATTTTTTTATTTTTAACATTAATTATTAGTAATAGGTTAAATATGTATAGAAAAAGAATAAAAAAAATTCAAAGTCAAACTTCAAATAAGGAGCGAAGTCAAAAATAGCAAAAGGAGTCTAGACCCTATTACTAAATAATTGATTCAAGAACCTATTAATAACTAAAAATGTTTAATTTAATGAGAAAAATGCCAAGATCAAAAAAATATTCATAAAATGTAAATAAATAAAATTCAACCTAAAAATAATCGAAGAAAGGCTAAGAAACAAGGTCAACCATAAAATAAGGGGCCAAGACCCTACAAATAATTCAAGGAATTAATAACATAAACAAAGTCTAACAAAAATACAAGCTAAGAAAGATCAAGATGATAAAAATACTTAATCAAGATGATAAAAACCAATCCAAAAAACTTATTAACAAAAACCTTTGAAAAACGGGTAAAAACAACAAAGACATAAAAATATAAAAATAAAGAAAACATAAAAATTAATAAACTGGACGGGGACCCAACTTCTGCTCATATTCTAGCCATCGTCTCTATTCAAATTATTGGGCCTTTTTTCGATTTCTAGGGCCTCCCTGAATTTTCGATGATGGAAATGACTAATCCTGGCAATGACTTGGGCATCCTCAATGCATATGTGATGCTTAGATTTATCTGCATGCTCTGCCAAAGCAGAGGAGCGAGTCCTACCATGCTTGATGTTAGCAACATGCTCACAAATCCCTTGATTAATCGAGCGACTAATCTCACCTATGTATGGAATCCCATAAGAGCAAGGGATAACGTAAACACCTTTCATATTTTTAGAGTCCGATGAGTCTTTTGAAAGATCTTAGGGAACTTCGAATGGTATTTAGAGGCCTAAAAGTTGAAGGAACCTTATGCTTCCTTAAGATCTTCACAATCTTGTCAGGGGTCCCTTAGATAAAAGGGAAATGTACTACCGGAAATCGATCCTTGGGTTCTTTCTTACTGCTAGGAAATTCTTTTGGCTTTGAGGAAAGCCTTCGTACATTGGTGTCTAATAATTATAATTCATAAAAATTCTATATTATGTAATGTAATGTTATATATTGGTCTAGATCCATCTTAACTTTAGATCTACCAAGTGCAAAGAGGGATCAAATCTCTTCTCACTTTAAAAGAGGTTTGCATGTCAAGAGATTTGATCCATCTCGACGCTTGGTAGATCTGGAGTTAAGATGGATCTAGGTGGATTTAAATTCCCCCTTTAAATAAATTATATTCTAGATGAATACCATAAATTCCCAATACCATGGGTCATTTTTATTTTTATTTTTATTTTATTTTTATATGGTTATTTTATTTTGTTTTCATTGAGTCAAAATGTTTACATTACATTACAACATCTTTGCCATACTGGCTAGAGCCTGTCTTTCGGCATAATCACTTGTGAATTTATAATGATTTTTTATATTTTTTATTGGGTAGTTTAGGTAACCTTGACTTGCTCAAGTAACTGATGATTTTTTAGCCTTACGATTATGAGAACCCATGGTATATGTGGAATATAGCCTATTTAAAGAGGGAAGGGCTTTAGGTAAATGTGTCATTTGATAACGTTAGGTGAAAAATTTTAATTTTGTAAATGTTGTTTTGTGTTTTGGGGATAATATTTTAAAAATTACTATAATATTTTTTTCCATATTACATATTTAAATATGAAAATTATATTATTTTCACTTTACATTTTATTTGTAGAAACTAAACCAGCTTAGATCTATGTTAACTTTAAATCTAGCTAAGAGTGATCAAATCTCTCGAGACGCAAACTTTTCCTCAAATTTTACACTTAAAAAGATATTTACATCTCCAAAAATTTAATCTCTCAACACTTAATGAATCAAGAGATAAAATAAATTTAAATTGAAATAATTAACCAATATAACACATAATGAATCCAGAGATAAAATAAATTTAAATTGAAATAATTAACCAATATAACATAAATATTATTTTAGAACTATAATAAAATATTATAATACCAGTTTACACATTTAAAACCAAAAGCTAAAAAAGAACCCAAGGATCCTTTTCCAGGAGGGAGATGTACTACTAGAAATCGATCACAAAGTGTTACTTTAATTTTTTCTATGATTTCTTATTTATTACATGGACAACTAACGTAAAAACAAAATTAAAATTTATTATAATGAAATAATTGAAAAAATATCACAACTTTATTAATATAAAATAATTAATAAATCCATAAAATCTAAATGACTTTTTTTTAGTTACGTCTTACACATTTTGTTTGATATTCACAAGAGCACTCTGGTATAACGTTGATCATATAATACCTAGAACATGAATATTATCTCCTTTTTTTCGGTGGGGATGTGGTTTGCTTTTTATGTTCATACGTTTATAAATATACTTTCCTGGTCATTTTCTTAAAGGTCAAATGTTTAAAGATATTTAAAAATAAAATAAAATAGCTTAACTTTAAATGGTATGTTTGAATGGGGTAATTTGAGATTTTTTTATGTTTCTTGTGTTTTATGTTGGTAGGAAAATAAAATATTTGGAGAAATGGCGGTGTGTAAAAGTATTATTGTTGGGATTTTATTAGTTATCAAGATTAATTTACTTGGTGTTTTGTTTCTTTTAAATAGGTTACATTAGAGATGAATATTATGAATAAAATCATGGGTTCTCATAAATTTGAAGTTTAAAAATTGCTACTAATTTGATTAACACAAGTTTAGTCGAACCACCCTAACAATTCCCCCCTTAAATTTGACTCAGGGAGATTGACATGGTCCCAGTCATTCATCAACTATCTCACTTGAGATATCACATTCCCCACCCCAAGCTAGGATACAAATACACCTTCCACCCTAGTACTGACCCAAGTGATCCATTCCACAACTTGATGACTCCATGAGTCATTGCACTACATATATGTCTGGTCAAAGTCTTAAGGCCTTACAACAGTCTGTGCTCCCATGCAAGATGTATGCTTGAACAATAGGTCTTACAACTTCATAGGGAAATAAACCTACCTTGAACCAATTAGAGTTTTCACACACCATTGTCGCTCTCATCACATGTTGGCTCCTTCACTAAACTTCAAACCATTGACTCCATTTCCATTTTCTCATCCATACTACCACTCTCTCGCTACATTTCTGGCTTTGTGAATCCATATCTTGACCTAGTCTTTCTCACTACTCTTGAAATTGTTGCACATTTACCTCACTAATTTTCAGCCACACATGTACAACCATGATCATTTTCTTGCCTCTATAAATAACATGTCTCTTTCTAGTGGCAGAGAAGTTATTCACTCTAAACATAGTTACCGGTCAAATGAGAAAATTACCTAGTACTCAGTTTTTTTAAGTAGCAAAAAATCACTTGATTTTGAAAAGTGGTGATTCAGAATACACATTTTTTTAGTATATTTTTGGCTCTTTAAATTTTCTTATGTATCAAGTATGAACATTTTTTTTTAGATGTTAGTGATTTTTATGCTGATTTTGAAAAGTGTTGATGCAGCGTCAACCCCTTTATTTAGAGGGTTGATTTTTGACACTTTAAACTTTCTAATTTCTTCTTCTTCCCTAATTTTTTTAAAGTGTATTTATGTATTTGTGTGTTTTTATTTTTCTTTTCAAGTTTTTTTGTAATGAAATCTTAATTTTTTCTCGTAGTTGAAAAAATTAAAAAATTGTCAATATTTTAAAGTTAGTATTTTTTATATGTTTATGTAATGTTAATTAATATTTCTGAAATGGACATCAAATAATTGCCACTAAAAAAACAATAATTGTAAACATTTGATATATATATATATATATATATATATATATTCAATATAAATATAATGAAAAAAGTACACATTTTTAGATTTTTTTGTGAAAAATAACATGTCAAATAAACGATTTTTATGGGAAAATCCTAACAAAAAAACTTTTAAAAATAGCATTTTTTATGAACTTATGTTAAAAAAAATAATACTAATCACATGTTTTTTACAAAAAAAAAAAAATGATTCACATAAAAATTAAAGTGAAAATCAGATAATACAAATATTGAACATATAACAACAATAATCAAATGCCCATTCTTCTCATAAAATCTCAAAGTCAAAACATTACAAGTAAAACTAATGAAGATCTCTCAAAATTGAGTTTGATTTGCAATCATAACTTAAATGTCATCAACAATATCATATAATCTATGTTCATCATCTTTTTCAACTTCATTATTTTCTTCTTCCACAATATTTTTTGTTTGGGTTTCTTCATTTTCCTCTTCTAATGGATCTTTCATGTCTGCAAATCTCCCAAAGTGTCATTTTCCAATCATTTCATATAATGGTGGTTGAGGTTCCTTTGCCTTTTTTTCCACACGTGATTCATTAAAATCTCATTTCTTCAAGCCAACTTCTTGCATTACATCTGGAAGAAATTGAAGAGCATTAATTCTTTGTTGAATAAAATTGCATTGGTGTGGGTCTCTTTCAATCGCAATGCAATTTCTTCAATTTTGTAGGCAACATGTTAGTGTTGTACCTAATCATCAAGCACAAAAACAATAAGTAAGTATATTAGTATTAACACATAAAAACAAACAAATAAAACATTAAAATTCAATTTTATATAATAAAACTTACCTGAACCTGAAAATAAATCCAAAACCCAATCTCTTTCATTTGAACATAAATCTATAAGATAGTTAATCAATGTTTGCGGTTTTGATAAATTTTATCTATCTCTCCTTTTGCATCTCTATCCTCATATGTTAACTTTTTTACAACAATATCATGAACCAGTACTTGGCTATGACTCTTTTCATCTACTTGGTTCAAAAGAATAGACTTATAGCTATCATCTTTTGTCCAACATTCAACATGGATGAACTCACAATCATTTGTAATTGGTTGACCTCCGAAAGAAATAAGATTTGACTTTTCCCTGTAACATGACATAGTAAAAGTTCACTCGGATGCGGGTGGCATTAACAGTTATCAATGACAAACCGCACAATTCAGACATCTGGCCTGACGGATGGCAGGTGGATGATCCGTAGGATATGCGTCGTAGGATGGCGAATTAAGTTAAGGGAAGATGAAATTAATATCGAGCAGTCTCGAATATGGTCTGGCATTAATGCGAGCATGGCTGCACTGCAAACAAGTTGGCTTATTGGCATGGATCCGCTCAATGCCCCTGTCTCAGCTACTGGCTCTTTTTATTATGAAGCAGAGCCGCTTCAGCACCCCTGCTTGGTCTTTCGAGTCTGGCTGTTAGCTTGGATTTGGAAGCTCCCTGAAACTTTCCGCGCTCCTACTGTTTCTGGCCTGCTTTGCCTCAGTCGCTCTCCCGGCACATTTGCCTCTCTGACTATGCCTCGCAGCCGAGGAATCCCACGTCGAGGTAGCCATACAGGGAACAGAGGTCGCCCTTCTCGCCCTGCTCCACAGAATGTTGCCCCTATCGCCTCAGCTCCCCCTTCTTCTCCGCCTCTGGATCAAGCTAGGCCTATCCCGAACAATTCATTCCAGACCTCCAGGTTTACTTTTCAAAGTCGGCTCAACAGGCCTGTTTTGACAGCAAGTATTACCATAATTGTCTCGGAGGAGGAGAGCAACCAGCTCAGCTCGACTCCAACTATCTCCACCCACTCTCAGGAAGATAGTGTTCTTCAAGGGGACTTGACAGGGATGGTGTTCCATGCGGATCACATGCAAGAGGATGCCCCTGTTTCGGAAGCGCCTCAGCAGCCAGTGGATCCGACTCAGAGTGATATTCTGGCCTGCGGGCCGTCTCAAAGGGCAGTTGGTATTTTAAATCTGGTAACTACTCCTGATGGAGGCGCACCGGCATATGATGAAGACGGTTTCGTGACCTGGGTAGCTTCTACCAGCCAGGTGAACGAGGATACGCCAGCTTCACCAAAACATGCAGATTAATCATGTCTCCTCTCTGCCGGGTGGCCTTCTAGCCTATATGCTATGCAATTTTGGTTTTGTGTCTTTGATTCTGAAGTTAGATGTCTGTGTCTGGTTCATTCTCATGCTACAGGCAGTGGCAACAGCCAATATAGGTTCTACTTTTTGTTATAAATATGGCTATGCTAGTTGCTTTTCTGCTTTTTTGGTCAATGAAGGGCATGACGATTTCAGTCCTGGTAAAATATTTCAGTATGTCAGAGCCCAAAGTCAAAATTTTGAAGTCTGTACTGTAAATTTGGTTGAAGGCCTGAACTGTAATGTCTCTGAGTTTCTGGTTGAGGAATGGCCTCGGCCTCCTCTGAGGTCTTGACCTCATTGTATATATTTTTTCACCTTTTTTAATAGAATTAGTATTTACGAAGAAAAAAAAAAACATGACATAGTAAAAGTTCAATTAACTTGTGCATAAAAAAAATAAAAAATAAATAAATAAAATAAAATAAAATTTAACATTAAACAAACATATAATTTCAATGTCTTACCATGTAAGTTGCATCACTGAGTTTGATTTTCCCTTGAAGCTTGTTAATAACATTGCAAATTGTGTGTCTGAATGAAATGTCACAAATCTCCAAAGTGGTGATGTTGTGACTTCTTGAAAGCCAGTAATCACTTTATTATAAGCTTGATCAGTGTAAGGCTCGCTATCATATCCAATGTCTCATAAATTAAAACCATGAGGAATGTCTGCAATAACCAGCACATATTCCCTTTTAGGTATGAGTTTTGCAATGTCTTCATAATCACCTTGTATTATTTGATATTGGATAGTGTCCAGCCCATTCCAAATGAAATGAGTAAGAGTAGAATGAAGTTCAACATTCCTAAAACGCTGCTTTTTCAGCATTTCCAACTTAATTTTATCAATGAATCTTTTGAAAGTATTTAGTACTCCATTCGCATCCTTTTTTAACATATTTAATTAAATAAACAAATATAAGTATAAGTAATAAAATAAAATAAAAAAATTACATATGAATAAAATGAATGTAAAAATCAACATACATTTTTTAATGCAAGATAAAAATCTTTAAGTGTTGTTGTAGAACTTGATTCTAGGTAGTTGAGTACAACATTATTCCAACTCTCTTAATTCAACATTCTAACCATATGTTCTTGTATTTTCATATAAATCTTATGACTGAATAAATAAAGTAAAATTGTTAATATAGTGATATGTATAACAAATAATTACAACAACAATATGTTATATTTAAAATAAAATTATAATCCAAGAAAAAAGTAAAAATAATTCAACAAAATTATTTTTGAAATTCTGAGCACATTTCCTCCAATGGCAATTCACTAGACTTCACATGACATAATATTGATTTGACTATTTTTTCATCCTTCACTCCTTGCAATGTTCTCCAAGGTGTGATATTCATATCATCTCGAAGTTGTTTCATTTTAGGATTTGTCTTACTATTGGTACATATTATGGGTTTACAATTTTTATCCTTTTAATTTCTTATGTCAATATTCTCCCACATGTCGAAAATGTCGTCAATCAATTCACATATCTCCCATGTTCTAAATTCCAACTAGAAAATGTTATCCATGCCTCTGAATATTTCTAAATTTACTTTTCCACCTTTTGATTTGATTTTATCCTCAATTCGATAACATGTTTCCATACAACATTCCTTCTGAAAGATTAAACTGAGTTTTGTCTTATCCCCACCACATTTTTCTACAAATTCATTATGAATAGATCTGACCCTTTGGATGAAAGTCATAGACATTCTATACTCATTATTTGCACTATAATCCCATGTCAATAACTTTTCCTCTGTTTCTGTTAAACCAACATAAATGATGCATTTCACTGTTTCAAAAATATAATTTCCAGGACATTCCTCAATCAATTGTCTTTTAGCCTTTGTTGAATGGTTCCCTCCAATTACGTAATATATGTAGTCAAAACAGTGTGTCCTATCAAATGCCTCCTTGTTAGGAACTTAACTTGGGTCAACAAGAACCACATAATCCACTGCATGTGCATATGGATTGTACTTGAACAATGTTTTCAAATTATGGACATGTAGGTGATCATGTGTCTTTCTAATTTGATATTGAGATTTTCCTTCATCTGGACTATAGAATTGGGTGACATTAAGCTCAAATTTTTTTCCACCATTGATTAATTTATTCTTCCTCAAGCGATTTTGAATGGCATTTTGTTTTGTTTTCATAATGTCATCCTCTAAATCAGCTCCTCGTGTTATGATTTCTTTATTGTCTTTAGAACTTTCACTTTATTCTTCACTGTTGCTTATGATTTTAACAGATTCATCAATTTTTTATTTCTTCTTCTTCCTAGTTAACATATCTTCTTCTACATAAACAATATCTTCATCATCAAGTGGAAGAGAGACATCCATGGGAATTTTTCTTTTTGGTGTTTTATTTATTTTCTCCTTTTCAATAATAGTTCTAACCTCCTCCTCACTAATGATAACATATTTTTGAGTTTCAGCTACAACTACCACATCTTCAAAAGAAAATGTTTATCTTTGTTAAATTAACCTACCATATGGATTCTTTGTTGATCTCCTATATGTACCATTGTAGTGTTATGAATAGTTGATCTTTGCTTCATTCTATTCTCTTGTTTTGATTTTGTATGGAAACTGCTGATCACATTCATAATATTTGGCTCTACATAATAAATACCCTCTGACATCATTGAAAGACTCTCAGCAAAATCCTAGCAAAGAAAGTACAATCTGTTAATGATCAATCATTTATAAAAATTTAATGATCCTTACAATAATACATAACACATAAATATAAATAAGCATACTTACAATGTTATTTGAAATGTTAGATTCTTCACGTAATGGTGTAGATTCTTCATCTGTGTCATACTTGTCCTTTGAGAGACGATATCTAACATTTTCATGTGACTTGGGCAATTTTGCAAGAACATAAACAGTGTTTGAATTTGGTACCAAACATATGTCTCGTACTCTGCCTATCGCCTCATACGGTTCACCCATGTAAATCATACCACAGTATAGATAAAGATGTGTACTATAATCAGTTTCAACATCTTTAACATGCCATGTAAAATTTGCTTTATTTATTTATCGTGAATTCATCCATTCAGAAATAATATTTGGTGTACTTGATGGGCCAGTTGGTTGACTTTTACGATGTTTCTCAGTTCAAATATGTTCGGCAATATTCATAGCATGTCCACCTACAACTTTAGATGATGAAATTGTTGTCCTTGTTCCAGACATATTCACAGAAACCTTCCTTGATGCCATCTTTTTGAATATATATATATATATATATATATATATGAAGATGACATCGAGGAAGGTCTCTATAAATATATGTGTTAGTTAATTAAAAAACCATCTATATATATATATATATATATATATATATAATTAACACTATAATTGTTATTTAAATATAAAAATAAGTTAAATTATATATAATTTTTAAAAATGGTTATAAGATTTATATATACAAATTTTATATTTTATATATATATATATATATATATATATATATATATATATATATATATATATATATATATATATATACTTTTAAAATTATTAAATATAAATTTAAAAAATTTAACATTTTTAAATAATTTGTACGGCAACTTTTATAAAAATATTATTATATATAAAATTATTAAAATGAATATATATATATATATATATATATATATATATATAATTTATTATATAAGAATTATATTTAAATTTTAATATAACATATAATAAATTAAAATTAAATTAAATTGATTTTGTGTTTTTTTTAACATTTAATTTTAAATTTTTCATTTTATTAAAAAAAATTAAATTGTTTTTGCTCCATCGATTCTTTGGCCGCTGGCCAGCGACCTGGGCATTGCAGCACTTGACCGAGCCCCCCGCCAAAGGCCAAAGGACTGCAGGTTGATTCCCAGAATCGGTCTGCAGTGCCCCCTGCCCACTCCGGCCCCCAGCTAGTGGCCAAAGATCCGGGACAATATATATATATATATATATATTCTAATGTTTAATTAAAAAAAAACAAATTAATGAAATAAAAAATAAAAAATAATATTTATATTTAAAAAACAATGTTTTTTAATAATTAAAAAAAAATAATTGATGAAGTGTAATAAATAAAATTTCAATTTAAAAAAAAAAATACAAAAACAAAGAATTTAAAAATAACAAATATATAACAAAAACAATAAATGGATTTTTTCTTCTAATTGAACATTTTTTTTCATTTTTTCCAATTAAGAATTTTTTAATTTATTTATTTTATTTTTATTTTTTATTTTTTTTCGCTATGAAAAATATTAAGAAAAACGTTTTTTATGTGGTTTTTCCCACAAAACAACAAAATTTTCCCAAATTCCTCTTTAAAAAGTCAAAATAGAAAGAAAATTAGCCTTTGCAGCTCCTTGCAAAATCGCTCCAAACTTTTTAACAAGACCCAAAAGACTTGATGTGATGTGATGAATAGAAACAATGAATGTTATTTTATAGCGATGATTGTGGGATTGCTTTAGCGTTTATTGAATGTGGGATTAAACTTAAAAAAAAAAAATAGTTAATATTATAACTTTAGGTTAGTTTTCATTCATTATGAGATAAAAATAAAATATTAATTATAAAAAATAATTTAGTTACATAGTCAATGTTAAATAATTTAAATAGAAAAAATTATTTTAATTTCGAAGAAATGCATTAAATGAAAGTTTCTGTCAATATTTTGTATAGAAACAAGGGTGAAACTTTTCAAAATCAAAAGTTTAGTAATATGTTTTCAAGTAAATTATAGATGAAAATTTTGGAGGGAAATATTTCAAAATAAAATTTTTGGAGGGAAAATTTTCAGTGAAAGTTTTTGGGGGGGAACTTTGGAAGGAAAATTGTCGGCGAAGACTTTTGAGGGGAAAACTTTAGAGGGAAATTTTCATTCTCTACGTTATAATTTGTTATTGGGAGAGAGTGCATTTGTATCATTGAAAATCTTATGATTGAAGGTCATGGATTCTTCTGATAGTGAAGGATTTCTTTCTTTAGCACCGACATCTTCGTCATGCAACAACTCTATTCATTTTGAGGAATGTAACAAGAATTCTTTCATTATGAATAGAGAGACAATTTTTCCACTTGGTCTTAATCCTAAGGATGATGAGAGCAACATTAGTGAAGGGCAGCCAAATGAATTTCCTGTGAATAGAGAGTCAATTTTTCCACTTCCTCCTAATCATAAGGATTATGAGAGCGCCACTGATGAAGGGGGGGATGAAGAATTTCCAGAGTCAAAGTTTCCACATAGTCCTAATCCTAACGATTATGAGAGCACCACTGATAAAGGGGGGGATGAAGAATTTCCAAAGTCAAAGTTTCCACATAATCCTAATCCTAAGGATTATGAGATTACCACTGATAAAGGGGGGGATGAAAATTTTCCATAGTCATAGTTTCCACATAGTCCTGATCCTAAGGATTATGAGAGCACTACTAATGAAGGGGGGGATGAAGAATTTGCAAAGTCAAAGTTTCCACATAATCCTAATCCTAAGGATAATGAGAGCACCACTGATAAAGGGGTGGATGAAGAATTTGTAGAGTCAAAGTTTCCACGTATTCCTAATCCTAAGGATTATGATAGCACCACTGATGAAGGGGGGGATGAATAATTTGCAGAGTCAAAGTTTCCACATATTCGTAATCCTAAGTGTTATAGACATTTTTGTGCCTTACAGCATGGAGCATGAAATGTCCATAATCTAAGGGATCCAAAGTCCCTAAACATGTTTTTCCTACCCCTAGAGGAACAAGGTCAGCAAACCACAGCACTGAATAAAAGTTCTCCACCTGAAAACACTCAAAAACAAGGCAATTCTGGATCATGTCAACTGCTCCACTGAGCATCTGCGCTGAATGTCAACTGCTCCACTGTCTACCTGCGTTGAATGTCAACTGCAAAGAAGGCTACCTGCGCTGGGCGAATTGGGACATGTGGCACAGTCATTCCTCAAGGTGTCAATGCCCAGGAAGCTTCCAAAATGACACTTGGATCAGGGAATTCGACTGGTGATGAGTAAGAGGTTCTAGATCTCCAAGTGGAAGCAAGAACCTCCAAGTGGACTCAAGAACTGAAGAATAACTGAAGTGAGAGAGGACACTAGTCAGCTTCATGCCAGCCTCAAGCTGACTCATCCTTTCTCCAAAACTCCTATATATAGATCTATCTCATGAGGTCTGAGGAGGCTGGAATCTTGGGAATGTAAAGAATTGCTGTTGGTTTGAGTTTAGAACTATTGGGTGATTTGCTTTGAAGGAGGTGAAGAGGAGATTTCTTTCTGCTGGGAAGGTGATGCTGGATTGGGCCTCTTAGGGTTGTATCACTTCCTGAACTTTACTTCTTCCATTAATAAAGCATTTGAGGTTCTTCTATATGCATGTGTCTCAATGATGTATTGTTATACTTGTGTATTTGATTTATTCTAATCCTTGAATCAATTATGAATGTATGCTTCTTGTAGTTTCCCTCTCTTGCCATTTTGCAGGATCTTGGTGTAGCTGGGCCAGTGAAAGAGCAAGGAGCTGGGAGCAAGTAGCAAGGAGAGAAGATTGGATCAACCATTAGCGAAAGACATCGGTTAGTGGATCTCTTTCTCCCCTATTTTACTTTCATAAAGAAGAAATCTTAGATAGCTTTGCTTTGATTGTTGCTGAGGTACTATCACCCTTAGAGTGGGATAGGGTCATTCCGTATTGGATACTTTTCCCAACAACAAATTGGCGACTCCGCTGGGGATCGTATCTTGTTGGTTGTTTGTGTTTTTGCTATTCATTTCCTAAACACAGGGAGTACCGAATCGAACTGCATTTGGATCTTTCAAATGCAAAGCAGAGGGCAGCTACTCTAGCTCAGTTTCTGGGCATGTTTATGATTTGAAGAGCTGATCCACAAGGACTCTGAACAGCTCTTAGTGATAGCTTTTCATCCTCCTTTTCATCCTTTAGTGTGTACTTGATTGATAGCTTTGATTTGGCCAAAAACTGTTGATTTTTGAGCAATCTGTGACCCAGAACCTGAGAAAAACGAAAGTTTCTCTCTTCATTGCAAGCACTGTGAAGGCAGTCTGCATTTCATCGCAGGTCCCGAAGGGGCTACCTGCGCTGAATGTCAAACTGACAGTGTTCTACCTGCGCTGAACCAGTGTGGCCTTGTGCAACTGGGGTTCTCTGCTTTCTGTTGCCCTGTTTTCATCCCTGTTTTTGCAGCATGTTATTAGTCAATGTACCTATATGAAACCACCTTTCTTTGCCACTATTCCGCCTCGGTTGTATAAAGAAACTGTATTTGTTCTTTGTGTATTTCTTACATCATTTGCAGTCTCCCATAACGAAAGTGAACTAGTCTTGCTGTGGCCTCTTAGATCTAGACCTGTGATAAGTGTCGTTCTGATCTTAAGAGTTAGTTTGTTTGCTGTTCATAGCTGATTGAGCTTTTGCTTTCGTCATATGGTTTGAATTTGTGTATTTCTAGTGTTGAAACAAGTAAATCTTAAGGTGTCTTTTGATTTTGGACAAAAGCTTGTTTGCTTTCACTTGAAATTGAATTCAAAGTTATACAACAGCTTTCTTTTTGTAGTACATCAACATTAAGAAAGAGAAAAGAAATACCTGCATTGTGCATGTGCATTTTGACAGCTTGCATGTTGATTTAGGAAAAAGTGCATTAGTGTGTGCTCTATGATCTGTGAGAAAAGATGATGTCTTTCTTTTCCCTCAGTAGTTAAGATTTTCATAAGTTGAAAAGATTGAAAAAGCTTGCTTCTCATCTTTAGACTGCATTTAGGAGTTGTACCATACATCTCGTGGTGATCCATAAAGGCAAACTGCTAAACAAGATCAACCTAAAATGAATTGAATTTACATAACAACGCTTTGAAACATAACGCAAACACATAGAGGTCTAAGCTAGAGACGTGTTCCGGCGTCGTTAAACGTGATATCTTAGCGTTGAGTGGTTGGGTGATTCCTCCACGGTGAAGCGATAAGTATCAATACGGACTTGTTCTCCCACGTACCGTCGCGTATATATTGGGAGACCCCTATAGGAACAAAGCCTTTATCCATAGGAAGCCGTTTCGGCCGCCCTACTGATCGCAATGCAGTGAACACAGCATTCACGAAGATCGACCACCCGTACCGTAAAACGTATTCTGTGGTTTTGCGAAAGGTTTGGCACACCCTCTGCCTAGAACTCTAGAGTAGTTTCTTTTGGCCTTTTTCAAACTCTATAACTGAAAAAGTCCATCCGAGCATTTGTCACTTCGGGCTCGTTAAAACATCGAAGGAGACTAGAGTCATCTTTAGGCTTTTCTCGACTCTTAAAAAGTGAAAAAGCAAGTTGTGTCTAAAGCGTCGTTATAAAAATTATTTTAAACGGAACATAATCACCTCCTATTCCTGCGTTGATCTGTAGGTCGAGAACATGGAACACACCAACCAAGGAATTCCACATGATGGAAATCCTAGTCCTTTCTCCTCTTGGGGAGAAGTTGGTGCGCCCCGCATGGCCACATTGTCGCTTCCAGGACTGACAATTGGCCTGCCAATTTGGCTATTCTCAACCAATGTAGTTCAGAACACCATGGTTCCTGAACAGTCGAGTCAACAGTTAGATCAGTCTAGAGCTGCCCACCAGCCTTCTACTTCCTATAACTCTTCCTCCAATCCTTCATCTTCGCAAGGTAGAGCCGGCAAAAGCCAAGCTCCCATGGAGAAGAAGGAGAAGAAGAAGAGAGAGAAGAAGAAGAAGGAGCCTAAGGCGACTGGGGGCAAGCAAAAGACATCTGACAAAAATCCACACACAGCACAGACCGGGCCTAAATCGCCATGTGTCATATGTAGAGGAGACCACTTCCATAGAGATTGTCCTTGTATTCCCCGGATACTAAGGGACTGGTCCCCTCGTTTGCACAGTTCGGGAGCATCAACCTCTGATAGCCATGTTGAATGCTTACCGTCAACCAGCAAAAGTGAAGGTTCAAGACAAAGAGGGGGAGCAAGATCCCCCTGCAGACTGTGTGAAGGCGATCACGCCATCCACCGTTGTCCCTTCTTAAACGAAGCGAAGAGAGTTTGGAAGATCGTCCGGTTTCACCGTTGAGACTTCCTCCTGGATACAAAAAACTCGTGCCAAGTCCTTCGTTGGTTGAGAATACAGCTGGCCTGCTCAAGTGGTCGGCTGAAGCGTCAGTCATTGGAAATGAACCTACTGAATCCAGACTGGACGAAAGTCCAAAGGTCGAAACGGCAGTTGACCCGGTTCTCCCCTCAGAAGTTTCATCTTCAAATGACACCGTCACTGAAGACTCATCTTCAAATGACACCCTCACTAAAGAGAATAAGGATGACACCATCCAGATTCTTTTCATCAACGCAGACTCTGATGAGTGTCAGGGAAATGCGCCCATTCCTTTATCGCAGGAAGGAACATCGTCAGGGTCATATCCGGCCGTATATTCGGTCCCACCACCAAGCAACCTGGTTGTATCCTTTGATTGGAATCAACTAGGCAGACCCCGGTTGCCAGCCAGTATACCATTCAGAATCATAGTCCAAATATACAGAATGGTAATGGCTGGCACTATCATTGATGAAGGGGCATCTGTGAGTATCCTTTCCTCTATTGCTTGGAAAGCACTGGGTTCCCCGACGCTTTTGCCTGAGATAAGAAATCTCTCGGGTTTCGATAAAGGAACCAGTCGACCATTAGGGATCCTCCCCAATGTGCCTGTTACATTGAAAGGGAAGACCATTCAAATGAACGTGATGGTCGTTCAAGGACCCTTGGATTATAACCTACTCCTTGGACGAGACTATATATATTGCATGGGAGCAATAGTCTCCTCACTCTTTAGAGTAATGTGTTTTCCACACGAAGGAAGGATGGTCAAGCTCGTAGACCAACTTTCATTTCCGGGATCACGCATCGCAAATAGTCACATACCAACCCTGAATGGTCTATTCAATCAAGAAATGTCTCCACCCCCAGTCCTCCTTCCCGATGAGTGCGAGTGATTCGGAAAGATGGGACTGGAACCCAGGGGGCATGCATCCTGGTCTGCGTTGGGCAGAGAAAACTTTGGGTATAAGGTAGAATTTCCGCGAGAGAATATGACTAGTCCGTACCCCGTCCGTGGATGGAAGAGGGGTTGTTCTAGAATAGGATTCTTTTGTCAAAGTTACGTGTTTGGCACCAGTCATTCACCCTTGTCTATTTCGGTAGGCATTGCTGAGGAAGTGTTTTGTTTGAAAGATTAACGAGACAATCTTTGGGTAACTAGAAAGAGGTAAGCCTCCCTCAATAACACAAATGTTTTGTCTTTGAGTAGTGTTCTTCTCTTGTCGCAAGTAGCTGCTCTCTTGTCGCAAGTAGCTATTCTCTTGCGATCTTGCGAATAATCTGTTAAAAGTTGGGCTAACGAGAAGACAAGTATCGTATAGACCCGTTAAAAATAACGAGAAGACAAGTATCGTTAACATTAGACTAGCAAGACGACAAGTAGCTGTGAACACCCAAAGAAAAGCAGAGGTGGGAGAGAGGAGGGGCAACCTTGAAATTGTATTTTATACCTGGGGGCATGCAAACCTTTTGGAGTGCAAGCTAAGAGCGGTTATTTATCTGTTTTTGGGATTAGCCGTTTCCGAACTTGCATAAAAAAAGGATATGGAGTAAAGCTTAGTGAAGATGAAACTCCTTAAAAAATAGAGATCTCACAGGGGACATTTCTTATCTTATGACTGGTATTATCGAGCAGTTTTAGCATAAAGTTCATGCTCGTTAAAAAATAAACGCAAGATCCGAGCAGTTTTAACGCGGTCTTCATGCTCGTTAAAAAATAAATAAAAGCAGTGAGCAATGTTTCCTCCAGAGTTTAAGCTCATTTTTAAATAAAAAATGAACCTATCCCGGTAAATAACCGCTGTGATCGTAAATTTATCAGCCATAAAAGCCTTGGTCGTGTTTTGCACCTGCCACCTCCATTGTCATTTGGCCGATCGTTCACCTCCATATGATTGTTTACCCATTTTGAGGAACAGCTGCGAAGAGTGATTTCACCTAGCCATCCTTGTGAAACTGCCGTGATTGGAAAATTCCAACCTGTACCTGGAATCAGTTGCTATCCCTGTTTATCACTCGTTCCTCAAAAGACGAGTCTTCTTTAAGATCTTTTCAACTGACTCGTAAAATATGAAAAGTTTGCCGAGTTTTGGCCTTCCAGCTCGTTAAAAGGACCGGAAGAGCTATCCCTCCTCTAGATTTTAATCTTTTTGGACCTGAGGGATTATTGCACAAAAAGGTCGAGCGCTTGTTTTATTCGGCTCGTTAAAGTTATCGAAAACTCATCCCTTCTGTATTGTTTTATACTTTTTCGGACTTAAGCGATTAGATGACGAAAAAGGAATTTTGGAGTTGACTTTATGTACCTTTTCAGACTCTCTAAAAATGAAAAGGACCGAGTTTTCCTTGTCGTTAGACTCGTTAAAATGATTAAATAGCGACAAACTTGTCTTTAGACGAGAACGAGTTTCCCTATCGCTAGGTTCGTTAAAACATAGCGATGGGCTTGCCCGAAGGGCAGGTTATAGAACAAGCATATGTTATCCTCCTCAAGCTTGACAAAAATAAAGAGGTACTGGTCAGAAATGATTGGGGAAAAATTGGGAGAACCTCAAAGCTTTAATGGTAGCAAGTCGCTCTTGAACATGACACTTTTCTTCCGTACCACATCGGGTTGGGTTGTTTCATTCACCGGTCTCGCCAAACCATGGTCTCGCCAAACCATCCACATTTGGGGTAATGCTACCGATCCATCGCATCAGTGTCGTTATATGTTCAAGAGATGTTGTTCAGAAAGAGTCAACCGTGTCCCATCCACTACCATACATCATCTTTCATCCTTTCATGACCGCCACCCTGAATCATATTTCACAGATTGTTTTCACCTCCATTAAAATCATTAGCTGCGTTCCGTGTCACTGATGTGGGATTCATTAAGGCCCTCCTTTGACGGATCACTTCTTGTCGACTTCAGCTCATTATCCAAGAAGTTGATCTAGGGACACCCCCCCCAGTACTTTGAAGCTTGCATGCCTCAATGGCAAGTTTCTCACTTCCGGCGACAGGTATACATTAATGACCTTCGACCGAAAGATTTTGCGTGGTGTTCAACGCCAAGTCCTTTATTCACACCACGTGAATTGTACTGCAGTACCTTGAGGGTCATTATCATTATCGGTGATTCCTCTCGCGCTTGTTAACGGTTTACATCACTGACCGGTAATCAAGCGATGTCTTTCCATGTTCGACTTCAGCGCAATTCTCACATGGATCGACTTGTACTTAGAGTGAAGATCGAACGAGTTTGAAGACCCCGGATCTAGTTTCATCCATCCGGGCTGCGATATATATTCAAGAAATATGAAGACATTTGACATGTACATCATTGCAGCAGATGATCATCCTACTCAAAGGATGATAATTTTCACCAAAATTATCAGTCTACCATCAGACGATCATCTGTTCTATGTACCAAAATGAATTTATAAAGCTGAGCATGGGAATGCCCGCCTCAGCTAGATCATGAAAGCAGTATGAAAAATAATGTATTGTATTGTATCTTATTACAGGTCACCTCTCAGCAATTGAATGAACTTCGGATCCTCCTGATAAAGCATTTCACCCGATAAACGACCTCATACTTTAGGGGGCAACTGTTATAGACATTTTTGTGCCTTACAACATGGAGCATGAAATGTCCATAATCTAAGGGATCCAAAGTCCCTAAACATGTTGTTCCTACCCCTAGAGGAACAAGGTCAGCAAACCACAGCACTGAATAAAAGTTCTCCACCTAAAAACACTCAAAAACAAGGCAATTCTGGATCATGTCAACTGCTCCACTGAGCATCTGTGCTGAATGTCAACTGATCCACTGTCTACCTACGTTGAATGTCAACTGCAAAGAAGGCTACCTGCGCTGGGCTAATTGGGACATGTGGCACAGTCATTCCTCAAGGTGTCAATGCCCAGGAAGCTTCCAAAATGACACTTGGATCAGGGAATTCGACTGGTGATGAGTAAGAGGTTCTAGATCTCCAAGTGGAAGCAAGAACCTCCAAGTGGACTCAAGAACTGAAGAATAACTGAAGTGAGAGAGGACACTAATCAGCTTCATGCCAGCCTCAAGCTGACTCATCCTTTCTCCAAAACTCCTATATATAGATCTCTCTCATGAGGTCTGAGGAGGCTGGAATCTTGGGAATGTAAAGAATTGTTGTTGGTTTGAGTTTAGAACTATTGGGTGATTTGCTTTGAAGGAGGTGAAGAGGAGATTTCTTTCTGCTGGGAAGGTGATGCTGGATTGGGCATCTTAGGGTTGTATCACTTCCTGAACTTTACTTCTTCCATTAATAAAGCATTTGAGGTTCTTCTATATGCATGTGTCTCAATGATGTATTGTTATACTTGTGTATTTGATTTATTCTAATCCTTGAATCAATTATGAATGTATGCTTCTTGTAGTTTCCCTCTCTTGCCATTTTGCAGGATCTTGGTGTAGCTGGGCCAGTGAAAGAGCAAGGAGCTGGGAGCAAGCAGCAAGGAGAGAAGATTGGATCAACCATTAGCGAAAGACATCGGTTAGTGGATCTCTTTCTCCCCTATTTTTCTTTCATAAAGAAGAAATCTTAGATAGCTTTGCTTTTGATTGTTGCTGAGGTACTATCACCCTTAGAGTGGGATAGGGTCATTCCGTATTGGATACTTTTCCCAACAACACTAAGGATTATGAGAAAACCACTGATGAAGGGGGGTTTAAAGAATTTCCAGAGTCAAATTTTTCACATAGTCTTAATTATAAGGATTATGAGAGCACCATTGATGAAGGGGGGATGAATAATTTCAAGAGTCAAATTTTTCACATAGTCCTAATCCTAAGGATTATGACAGCGCCACTGAGGAAGGGGAGGGAAAGGATGAACAATTTCCAGTAAATAGAGATTCAAAGTTTCCACTTAGTCTTAATCCTAAGGATTATGAGAGCACCACTAATGAAGGGGACGATGAATAATTTCCATTAAATATGAATTCAAGGTTTTCACTTATTCCTAATCCCAAGGATTATGAGACCACCACTGATGAAACAAAGGATGAATAATTTCATACAAATGATAATTTGACTATGAATAGAGTCATATTTTCGACTTAATCATAATCCTAAGGATTATGCGAGCACTAGTGATGAAGGGGAGGATGAAGAGTTTCTTGCAAATGATAATTTTAGAGGTAGAGATGTGAATAATGCATTTTCTCTAAGTGAGTGTTTCAAAGGAAGACATGGTGATGACGAATTGAATCCTCCAAGGGAGGTTTTCAAAAGCAGGGATGAAGATGGTGAAGAATTTCGTCTAAGTTGGGATTTCAAAAGCGTAGATGTTGGTAGTGAAGAATTTCCTTCAAGTGAGGATGGTAATGAATATTTTCCAAGCAATGACGGTGATGAATTTTCTAACTATGTTCAAAATGATCATAGTTAGTATAATATTCCTCCTAATGATGATAAAAATGCTTCTGCAGAGAATAATGAAATGAGGGAGATGTTGCAAGCAAATATTGTATCTAGGAGTAGGAGTAGACCTTTTCATATCAATCCAAAATATTCATGTTATACAAGGTTTAGGACAAAATATCTCACAAGTAGAAGTTTTATTGGTGATCTGATTTCAAGTGAATGTTGTTGAAATGATTGCTTGAAACATATGGATTTCAAGTTTCTTTTGGAGCAAAGGAAGAAATATTTGGCAATGAATAAAAGCATGCAAAATTCATTTTTAGTGGGTTGCATGCAATCTACACTAGCAGGTTATGATTATCATATTGGGAATGTATTGATCTGTAGAAAGGCTTTCAAAATGTTGCATTCAATTGGTAATTTTCGTTTATCAAGAATGACTCGAAAAGGATCCTACATAATATTCAGAAGTACATTATAAAAAGAGGTTGGACCATCAGCAATTACTGCAATGTCATGGATGAAAGACTTCTTTTCAAAGCATGGAGAGTGTATTCCAAATAAAGACACAATACATATTCCAGATAATTTCTCAAGATGAGAAATCTATGACTGATACAGAGAATATGCATAAGGTGTTGAAGGAGATGGTAATTTTATTACATATTCATATTTTACAAGGATATGGAAGAACGAATCAAATTATGTTCGTATTCCTAAGAAAACAAGGATGGGGGTTTTCAGTACATGTGCTTCTCTTAAATAAAAAAAGGGATAAATGTCAAGGGACAGAAAGAGAAATACATTCATAACATTATTTTTAAAATTTGGATAGTGATCAACTATGAAAATATATTTATTCATAAATTTCTTTTATTTTATGTGAAGATTCCATTGTCAGAGCACTTCAAGAGCATCACAATCAGCGAACAAGTGAAAGACAAAAATTGTATAAGAATCGAAAAAAGTGTTATGATAATCCAAATAAATATTTGGGTTTGATAATTGATGGTATGGACCAAAAGAAAACACTTTTGCCACATTTTGTCCACACACCAAAAAATTTACAGGAAGAAAATTTTATTTAGTTTCACTTGGTTGGCTGTATGGTCTTTAATGGGAAGATGTTGCCAAGGGTTTACTTCATAGCTCAAAATATTCATAATGATGCAAATATTACCATAACTATAATCCATGATGGGCTTTCTCATTGGTGTGGCATTCTTCTTGAAGTTTTGTATCTGCAATTGGACAACACAAGCCGTGAAAACAAAAATCAAATTACTTTTGGATATCTAAACATGCTTGTTCAATTGGGAATTTTTAAAAAGGTAAAGGTTGGTTTCCTTCTTCTTGGGAACAATCATGACCATATTGATCAAATGTATAGTCATTTTTCAGTAACATTAAGGAGGAAGAATGTTGGAGCCTGCCATCATTAATTGAATGTATGCTTGCCATCATTAATTGAATGTATTATGAAATCACACATTCCAGAGCCTGTTTTTCATGTGTTGGGAGACACTATTGACATGCAAAGGTTTATTATGGGACCACATGGCGAGGAGAAATGCATTGAACAACTTAATGACATTAGCTTCCAGCATCAATTTCCTATCAGAAACATTGATGGAAAAACACTTATATGGGGCAAGAAGTATTCAACTGTCGCAGAATGGGGACTGTCATCAGGTTTAGCATTTTTGAAGTTCATTCTAGATCATCTAATATTTTCCTCAAATATAATATTATTACAATTAGTTGTTGAACTCCAAAATGCACGAAGGCATAAGAGAGAGATAAATTATTTTGAATGCCTAGAAGAAATAAAAAGATGTATTAGAGATACATATGAGTACTTTGATGTTGCTGATTTAGTTTGGTGGGAGTCTTTTTTCAGCGATCAAAGTGATATCATTTCAATATTAGGAAATGAATATACACTTTTGAAGACTCCATTTATTTGGCCTCAAAATATGCCAAATGAACAGGAGGACAGACAAATTGTTGAACAACAACAATCTCAAGGCATTATTAATTCTAAAAAGGAAGAGGAAAGAGAATTCTATATTGGTTCTAGAAGCTCACGTGAACAACGTAAAGCCATGGAAGACCTTTACAGGGGTTCTGTGCAGGATGTTAAGGAGGTTGCATGATAAAAGTATTAGCAGATGGGGATCCACTTGGATATCCATTTTGGGTTGCGAATGTTATAAAATTCATTAAAGAAAATGAAGATATTACAGTTGTTGAGGTACATTGGTATGCCACAAATACCCACCCATTCAATGGTTTGTACAAGCCAGAGATGGTAGTTGATAAAAATATTCACAGAAAGAAAAAGAAAAAAGAAAAAAGAGAAAGGGTACCAATATAAATCGTCGCTGCATAAACCTCTTAAAATTGGAGGATGTTGAAATACTTGTCTATGACTTCAATTTAACAAACAGGGGAACTATTCGCTTCAAGACCATAGAGATTTTGAATAAGTTGCTACCAAAAGGAACATTGTTGAGATGGGAATCTATTGCACCTAGTCATAGATCTAGAAGACTTTTGAAACCCGAAATGGTGGGCATGCATGTTGACTTAGATGGGACTCTAGTTAAAGAAAGAGAAGAATATGGGTTCCCCAGAAGGTTGTACAGATGATGTGGTCTATGAAGGTGTGCTACTTGCCGGTTTACCGCTTGCCCCCATGAGTAGTATAAAAGGATTGCTACAACTCTTCATCTGCATCCAGTCATTCATCTAAAGATGTAGATTTTGATGGTGTGCTAGATCCTATGGATGATTTTGAATAAATTTCTAAGAAATTTTATGTAAATGATGTTTTCGTGGTTAGTTGAAATAAATATTTTGACTTCCATATGATCTTACATGAAGTTATGAGTCATTTCTATGTTTGTTGGATTTAATGTTTAAATTAAAAGGAATTCATATCTTTAGAGTTGTTTGCATGGTAACTTGAAATAAATATTTTGACTTCCATATGATCTTACATGAAGTTATGGGTCATTTCTATGTTTTTTGGATTATATGTTTTAATTATGAAGAATTCATTTCTTTAGAATATTCACAATGCAATCAGGGGGTCTTTATTGGTGGAGCAATATCATACCACGTGGGTTCATATTGGGGGATATATATTGAAGAAAAAATGGCATAATATATTGGGGGATATATAGGGGGTAAAGGGTTTTCATATTGACAAATATAAAAAAATGGAGCTTAAAGTTAATGAGAAAATATAAAGTGGTATAAAAAATGTTAATAAAAAATAGATACCTACAATATTTAGTGAATCCCCGTGAATGCAATAATGAATTACAAAAATAAAATGTATGTGATATTCAATCTACGAAAGTTGATATTTTGATTAAAAGTAAATAAATATTAGAAATTAATGTTGATTTTTAAAATTATACAATGATATTGCCATGATATTATTTATTGTTATCATTTGGTATAATATAGTTTTAAAATTGTAGAAATTTTAATGCCTCATTAAAAGGGACACTTCGTTTTGATGGTTAATTTTTAGGTTTTTGTTGCAATAGGATAAGTTGTCTTAAGCTAAAATTTGAAAAGAGTTATAGTTTTAGCCTTTGAAATAAAAATTACTCTTGGAATAATAAATCTTTCATTTACTTGTTCATTTAAAAAAATTGTTTTAGTCATATAATTTGTCCATAATTTCATGGTTGAAATATGTTAAAAACTGAAGGTTTTTAATTACATTGCTGAAAATTTTGCCAAAATCTTAAGGTTTTTCTGAATTATGATATTTTATCTTTAATGTTATTGTTGAAAACAATTACAATTTCAGGGTTTTTTAGAGTCAAGATATGTTATCTTTAACAACATGGATGGAAATTGTTGGAATTATCAGGATTTGAGACATGATATTTTATCTTTAACATCATGTCTGAGAATTGTTGGAATTTTACAGTTTTTCAAAGTCTTGATATTTTATCTTTAATTCCATTCCTAAAAAGTGTCAAAATTGTAACCTGGTTTTTTTTTTGTTCCAACATCAACACTTATTTTTTGTGGGTGTTTTTTTCATCCATTTTGCAAAAAAAAAATGGTTTTTACTTCCATTTAAAAAAAATGTGGAAACTTTACCCTAAAAAAACATCATTCTGGCATACACAATTTTCATTTTTGGGTTGTTTTTTCATGTTTTTTTGGGGTTTTTGGGCTAGAGTACCCGTTTTGAGGTAATAGTTCCCGTTTGATTGGTAACTATGTTTCTAACTAGCATTCCAACTTTTTTTTGCTTCATAAGTCCGACAGGCCGACTACACATGGAAACCTCCTCCTCATCATCCTATACAATGTTGATCCTCTTAAGAACATCAAGAGGACTTCCTCTTGCTATGAATTTATTTTCATCTACACAACTTAGATCTTCAATCTCATCCTAGTTAAGGTCATCTTCCTCCTCAGAAGATGGTTTGTTGAAGACAAAAAAAGATCACTACCTTTGTTAGACTTTGTAGGGTTTGTTTTGACTTTGATGAAGGTATTGTCACCAAATTTTTCAGCCTTTGATTTTTGACTACCTTCATCAGCGTCATCAATTATTATTTTGTCAACCAAAATTGCAATGCCTTTTAATTTCTATAAGAAATTTTATTAGTCCTTGTTGACTCATCCAACTCTTTGACAATCTTTGATCTATCGACTAATTTGACAACAATTTCAAATTTTGTTGCCAAATCTTCATTAGATTTTGGTTTCTTGCCATAATCTTCACCAATCTTTGGCTTTTTTTACTCGACTCAGTAACAATTTTATCTTCACCATTCCTCTCTTCCTCTTTCACCTCAATTTCTTCCTCACTGTGATTTGCAAAAATCGCATTTGTTTTCCTCTCGACATTCTCTTGCATAGGTACTCGATGCTTGCCACATCTGAGCTTGGATGAAATCACATTCTTTGTTACCGATGTTGTGTCATAGATCTTTTGTCTATAGCTTTTACCCCCTTCATTATTTTCATAGTTATCTTCCTTTGTTGATGTTTGAATAAGTTGTTGATGTTTATGTTCACCATATCCAAGTTTGGATATATAGCATTCTTTGTTGTCGAAGTCACACCATAAATATTTTTCATGGAACTTCTATCATGCGTGGCCCTTTCTTCATTTTCTCATTCTTTATCATTTTCATTTAATTTCTCCTCTTTGTCTTCATAGGAACCGACCTCCTTTCCTTCATTGTTCTCTCCACCTTGGAGATTCTTCTTTATGTCTCTATTTTCTTCTCATCGATTGACTTCTCAATGGCATTGCAACAGGTTCTTGACACCTTTCATATGTTAAGAAAAAATTGTTAATCCAGATCCACCTATATGCCACGACTTCAACAATTCTAAGGATTTACTCACTTTCCCTCATGGGTTAATGAGATTGCTTTGCCCAGTTTTCTCCACCAGAGTCATCACCTCTTTGCAACCAATCTACTATCATTTCTTTACTCACCCCCAGTTCTTAGATTGTGTGCTCCAAATCTTCTCTCCTGCACCCTTCACAACTTTCTACACACATGCTCTACCAGGCCATCCAAACTTTGATATCAATGGTTAGTATCACGAAACACTAAGAGAAGAGGTGGTGTCTAAACAGATTGTTGTTGGGACCCCACTAGTCACGAAGCCTAATCTACTTGGAGTCTTTTTGCCTTAAAATAGACTACATTAAATATAAATATCATAGAAAAAATCATGAGTTCTCATAACTTAGAATTTGAAAACCATTAATAACTTGAGCATATCAAGTTTATCTAAACTACCTAAACATATACTTTACTGTATTAAAAATAATTTAAATTTAATAATAAGCTTTCGCTTTAAAAACATATTTTCCATAAAATATTATTTAACCCTTTAATCTTTGTCGATACTTTGTTCTTAAACTTCTCTTTTATATGATTTTTAGTGTTTTTATCATTTTCCTTTTCATCTTTCATTTTTTTTTATAGTTTCTCAGAGTTGTTTATAGAATGGTTGATTTCTTTTTCCGGCCTCGTAGAAAGGGGAAGGAGGTTTCTTCGCTCAAGCCAAGAGCATCCTCTCTTGGAAGGTTTCCATTGTTTTGAATTGGACTTACATGTCAATCATTTTTAAAATGGAGAGGGATTGAGAATTGTTTGTCTTTTTCTTAATGGTAGATGATGAGACATATTTGAAAATTTTCCATTTTCATTAATTCTTACCTTTCTTCTGAATTAAAAAAGACATATTCTTTTGAATAATTATTATTAAAATTTCCATATACATAGTATTTTTTTGAATAATCTAGGCCTTCTTACATATTGTATTTGAAACTACGGTTGGAGTCTTCCTATGTATTTCGACAATTAGTTCCCTCATCGCGTTCACGAGTGATTTAGTTAATTCGATTAATGATAGTATAATGTGAGTTGCACACTTCGTCATGGTTTCCTTTGTCGCAATATGAGTCTACCCATGTGACGACCATATAACAAATTGCAAGTGGACTCCATTTTGATGTATATACGTAACAAAAATATATGATCGAAAATGGACCACGAACTGCCGCACGTCACGCCAATCTCCATTTTGTTTTACAGCGATGCTTCTCTTTGTCTTTTTGAATATATTTTTATATTCAATTGTTTGAAATCTTACTTATAAATAAAAATTTTCTAATACATATACCAAAGCAAAGACATTTAAGGTAAAAAATCATCACCTATCGTTATGATATCCTCATCTCCGATGTGTGTTTAAAAGATTTTGTAATTCAATGGTTTTTTTGAATTTTTTGGAAGTTTTTTAGTGGGTTTTTCGGTCTAATTTCTCTGAAATCTAGCAGGAATTTATTGAAATCACAAGTTTGATTGGTACTGCCTACACAATCGAAATGCCCTAGGGATTTTTCAAGGTGTTGAATCCATATATACAGTGAAAAAACCGCTTTATATAACACAAATCAAGATTTCACCTCAAATTTTTCTGCGAGATTCTAGCACCAAAAAGTCTAAAAAATCATACTAAAGAGAACTCCCTTTGTGATAGCATGGAACGAGGAGGTACTACTAGCATGGCGAATCTCTCCGGTGACCGTTTTCCAACAAATGTTATTATTTGCATGCGAGGATTTTGTATGGAGAGAGAGGTGGTGGTCCTCGAGGAGAGAGTTGGCCCCTCCACATAGTTATGCATGGGCCGCGTGTGACACCCTTAAGGCTATCACCATGGGAGCCATCAGTTTGGGATCAGTGATAATAAATGTGGCATGCACAGGGTTAAGGTAGTTTTTTGGATCATATGTTTTGTTAACTAAACCTCCCTTGCTTGTGCAGGCATGGAGGTCCTTTCCCAGGGGCGATTAGTTATTACAGACCTTTGTACTCACATTGAAGGAATGTTCATTTATGACCTCATTCTAGGTCATTGTTTTGGGATGGTAAAAATGTGGAGTACACGTTACGCCTGGCAATGACCAAGGAAAATGCAGGAGTTGTGTTTTAATTGTGTTGCTTGTGAACTAGCACAACCGACTATTTATACACAACTTTGTGTTGGCCTAGGGTGGCAAAAAATTGGGTATTATAAGCTTGACATTCTTTTGTTGCAGAGGGTAGGCTTTCGTTCGTGGTTCCATCTTCAAAAGGTCACAATGGGAGATCGGTTAGAGAAGTTACGTCTTCGGCCCATTCGTCAATCTCACTCATTGGTTTGAAACTCTATTGTCTTGCAACCTTGGGTAATCTGACTTCCCTTAACTTCTTATTGTGGGAGTCTATGTTGGTTTCACAATTTGCTTCATCTATGGTGTCCATGCCTTTTGTATTATTTCTACATAATTTTGGGTAAGGTCCCTTGTTTGAACTATTCGCAGTACTTCCTACAACAACCTCCCAAAGTTCTGACTTGGCGGGCATTTCATTTAATTGTCCAGTATTGGTTTGTGGTGTATGGTTTCAAGGCATGTCACCCTAGTAGGAAAGTGGCGTTGTAATGTATTTTTATGTCATGTAATGTTATGTATCATCAACTTGATAATTAAAATTATAAAATAAATTTAGTAATTGTAATTCATAAAATTTCTATATTATGTAATGTAATGTTATATATTGGTCTAGATCCATCTCAACTCTGGATCTACCAAGTGCCAAGAGGGATCAAATCTTTTTTCAAACTAAAAGAGGTTTGCATATCAAGAGATTTGATCCCTCTTGACGCTTGGTAGATCTGGAGATAAGATAGATCTAAGTTGGTTTAATTTCCCCCATTAAATAAACTATATTCTACATGAAGAGCATGGGTCAATTTTATTTTTATTATTATTTTATTTTTATATGGTTATTTTAATCTTTAATTTTAATTTTAATTTTATTTTCATTGAGTTAAAATGTTTACATTACATTACAACATCTCTGCCGCACTGACTAGAGAGTGCCCCTCGGTGTAATCACTTATGAATTTATAATGAATTTTTATATTTTTTATTGGGTAGTTTAGGTAAACTTGACTAGGTCAAGTAACTAGAGATTTTTGAACTTTAGGTTTATGAGAACGCATGGTATATGTGGAATATAGCCTATTTAAAGAGGGAAAGGCTTTAGGTAAATGTGTCATTTGGTAACGCTGGGTGAAAATTTTGAAATTTGTAACTGTTGTTTTTTGTTTTGGGGACAATATTTTAAAAATTACTGTAATACTTTTTTCCATATTACATTTAAATATGAAAATAATATCATTTTCAGTTTACATTTTATTTATAGAAATTAGACCAGACTAGATCTATGTTAATTTCAAATCTCGCTGAGAATGATCAAATTTCTCGAGGCACAAACTTTTTCTCAAGTTTTACATTTAAAAAAGAAATTTACGTCTCCACACTTTACTAAATTATTTAAAAATATCACAAAGTGTTACTTTAATTTTTTCTATAATTTCGACAACTAACGTAAAAATAAAATTAAGATTACATCAAAAATAAAATTTATAATAATTATATTATTTCATAATTAATATTATGTCAAAATTAAAATTTATAATAATTATGTTGTAAGGCATTTCCCTCTGAAATCAACTCCCATCTCTGCGCACCTGTCATCCTTGTAAGGCACAAGATTATATGTTAGACGATTGAAAAAGTTTCAGTCGTTGATTCAAAGTGGTTACAAATTCGTTGCCCAAATGGTGTTCGAGTTTATCGAGGCTACCATTTGGCATCTGGTCATAAACAATGAATAGATCCATCCCGCAGTTGAACCGGGCTTCAGTGCTACATGCGTCCCACAAACACCTTCATTCCCTCCCTGAACTCTTTTGTTATGCATTTCACTGCGATTTCTTGGCCACTGCTAGGGATAACACCCATATAAACCTTCCCAAATCCCTCTGGTCCAAAACATTTTCGTCCCTGAATCCACTGGTGGCGATGCAGAGTTCCTTGTAAATGAATCTATGGGGCCAAAAATCCTGCTCCCATTCTTCAATCTTTTCTCTAATGCCATATTGCCTTTGCTATGGAGCCAGAATCTCTGCAGATTCACAGTTTGATCATTGCAGAAGATGTAAGGGTTTTTCTATATAAAAGAGATGTATTACATCTCATGCAATATGATCATATTTTGTTCAATCATCTCTTTGCAATTGGAATACACACTTCAGATGTTTATGTATTGTAAATCCATATAATAGAGCCTCAATTGTTTCAATTTTGTATCCATGGAGATTTATGGGAAATCAATAACAGATACATGGTTCGATGTCAGAGTGATATACTTAAGATTGAACTCCTGTTTGCTTAAAAGTGCACCATATTTTTTTACAATTTTGTTTTCCGCTAGAAGCATGTTAACTATTCTTGAGGTTAATGGCATCAGAATTCCTTCCACAAAGCAAACCTCTCGCAAGCTGCGAAGAGACAGAGTAGATACAAAATTTGTCGAGGCAACTTATATCAGTACCGATAATTTGCGCACTAATGAAGGCTTGCCCTTTGAGCTCCATCATAGAGGCGAACTCCTTGTTACAAGGAATTTTGAGAGATTGGCTTTGGAAAATCCCAAGGCTAGGAAAAAGGTCTAGACCATGGAATGTACCTCTATAATATCTGTCGGATCTTCCTATATTCTATCGAGCAAGGCTGAAGTGCTTTCAAGTCTGAGTGCATCATTCCTCGAAGTTTATGTGGCTGGGAAAGGCTTGGGTCGGCCCATTTTTTTGACCAAGATGGTGCACTTGCTACCTCGTAGGAAATGGATTCGATGAATTTCTTTAGATGCAATACCTGAAAATGATGATAATGATGGGTCGGGAATTGGTAGATCAAATTTGAAGTCTTAGGTGAACAAATTATATGTGCTTTCTGCGCTACATTTTTTGAATATTGTTATTCTTTATTGAGTATTTATATGCAGGGAAATTTCCGGATCATGTGACGCAGCTTTGCATCATTGCTTCCATTATTCTTAATAAACCACTATTCTTGATCAACCACAAGCCAGTAATCCTGCTCCCATTCTTCAATCTTTTCTCTAATGCCATATTGCCTTTGCTATGGAGCCAGAATCTCTGCAGATTCACAGTTTGACCATTGCAGAATATGTAAGGGTTTTTCTATATAAAAGATATGTATTACATCTCATGCAATATGATCATATTTTTTTCAATCATCTCTCTGCAATCGGACTACACACTTCAGATGTTTATGTACTGTAAATCCATCTAACAGAGCCTCAATTGTTTCAATTTTGTATCCATGGAGATTAAGGGGAAATCAGTAACAGATACATGGTTCGATGTCAGAGTGATATACTTAAGACTGAACTCCTGTTTGCTTAAAAATGCATCAGATTGTTTTATGATTTTGTTTTCCGCTAGAAGCATGTCAACCATTCTTGAGGTTAATTGCATCAGAATTCCTTCCATAGAGCATACATCTCGCAAGATGCGAAGAGACAGAGTAGATATAGAATTTTTCGAGGCAAATTATATCAGTACCAATAATCTGTGCACTAATGAGGGCTTTCCCTTTGAGCTCCATAATAGAGGCGAGCTCCTTGTTACATGGAATTTGGAGAGATTGGCTTTGGAAAATCCCAAGGCTAGGAAAAAGGTCTAGACCATGGAATGTACCTCTGCAATATCTGCAGGATCTTCCTATATTCTATCGAGCAAGGTTGAAGTGCTTTGAGGTCTGAGTGCACCGTTCCTCGAAGTTTATGTGGCTGGGAAAGGCTTAGGTCAGCCCATTGTTTTGACCAAGATGGTGCACTTGCTACCTTGTAGGAAATGGATTCGATGCATTTCTTTAGATGCAATACCTGAAAATGATGATAATGATGGGCCAGGAACCGGTAGATCAAATTTGAAGTCTCAGGTGAACAAATTATATGTGCTTTCTGCACTACATTGTTTGAATATTGTTATTCTTTATATTCTTTATTGAGTATTTATATTCAGGGAAATTTCTGGATCATGTGATGTAGCTTTTCATCATTGCTTCCATTATTCTTAATAAACCACTATTCTTGATCAACCACAAGCCAGTAATCCTGCTCCCATTCTTTGATCTTTTCTCTAATGCCATATTGCCTTTGTTATGGAGCCAAAATATCTGCAGATTCGCAGTTTGATCATTGCAGAAGATGTAAGGGTTTTTCTATATAAAAGAGATGTATTACATCTCATGCAATATGATCATATTTTGTTCAATCAGCTCTTTGCAATCGGAATACACACTTTAGATGTTTATGTACTGTAAATCCATCTAACAGAGCCTCAATTATTTCAATTTTGTATCCATGGAGATTCAGGGGAAATTAGTAACAGATACATGGTTCGATGTCAGAGTGATATACTTGAGATTGAACTCCTGTTTGCTTAAAAGTGCACCAGATTGTTTTATGATTTTGTTTTCTGCTAGAAGCATGTCAACCATTCTTGAGGTTAATGGCATTAGAATTCCTTCCGTATAGCAGACCTCTCGCAAGCTGCGAAGAAACAGAGTAGATACAGAATTTTCCAAGGCAACTTATATCAATACCGATAATCTGGTCACTAATGAGGGCTTGCCCTTTGAGCTCCATCATAGAGGCGAGCTCCTTGTTACAGGGAATTTTGAGAGACTGGCTTTGGAAAATCCCAAGGATAGGAAAAAGGTCTGGACCATGGAATGTACCTCTACAATATCTGTAGGATCTTCCTATATTCTATCGAGCAAGGCTGAAGTGCTTTTAGTCTGAGTGCACCGTTCCTCGAAGTTTATGTGGCTGGGAAAGGCTTGGGTCAGCCCATTGTTTTGACCAAGATGGTGCACTTGCTACCTCGTAGGAAATGGATTCAATGCACTTCTTTAGATGCAATACCTGAAAATGATGATAATGATGGGCCAGGAATCGGTAGATCAAATTTGAAGTCTCGGGTGAACAAATTATATGTGCTTTCTGCACTACATTGTTTGAATATTGTTATTCTTTATATTCTTTATTGAATATTTATATTCAGGGAAATTTCTGGATCATGTGATGGAGCTTTGCGTCATTGCTTCCATTATTCTTAATAAACCACTATTCTTGATCAACCACAAGCCAGTAATCCTGCTCCCATTCTTCGACCTTTTCTCTAATGCCATATTGCCTTTGCTATGGAGCCAAAATCTATGTAGATTCACAGTTTGATCATTGCAGAAGATGTAAGGGTTTTTCTATATAAAAGATATGTATTACATCTCATGCAATATGATCATATTTTGTTCAATCATCTCTCTGCAATCGGAATACACACTTCAGATGTTTATGTACTGTAAATCCATCTAACAGAGCCTCAATTGTTTCAATTTTGTATCCATGGAGATTCAAGGGAAATCAATAATAGATACATGGTTTGATGTTAGAGTGATATACTTAAGATTGAACTCCTGTTTGCTTAAAAGTGCACCGTATTTTTTTACGATTTTGTTTTCCGCTAGAAGCATTTCAACCGTTCTTGAGGTTAATGGCATCAAAATTCCTTCCGTAGAGCAAACCTCTCGCAAGTTGCAAAGAGACAAAGTAGATACAAAGTTTGCCGAGGCAACTTATATCAGTACCGATAATCTGCGCACTAATGAGGGCTTGCCCTTTGAGCTCCATCATAGAGGTGAGCTCCTTGTTACAGGGAATTTTGAGAGACTGGCTTTGGAAAATCCCAAGGCTAGGAAAAAGTTCTCGACCATGGAATGTACCTCTGCAATATCTGCCGGATCTTCCTATATTCTATCGAGCAAGGCTGAAGTGCTTTCAGGTTTGAGTGCATCGTTCCTCGAAGTTTATGTGGCTGGGAAAGGCTTGGGTCGGCCCATTGTTTTGACCAAGATGGTGCACTTGCTACCTCGTAGGAAATGGATTTGATGCATTTCTTTGGATGCAATACCTGAAAATGATGATAATGATGGGCTAGGAATCGGTAGATCAAATTTGAAGTCTCAGGTGAACAAATTATATGTGCTTTCTGCACTACATTGTTTGAATATTGTTATTCTTTATATTCTTTATTGAGTATTTATATTCAGGGAAATTTCTGGATCATGTGATGCAGCTTTGCATCATTGCTTCCATTATTCTTAATAAACCACTATTCTTGATCAACCACAAGCCAGTAGGCCTACTTCTCCTCCCTGACAATGCCCTTAGAATAGTTTCACCAATTTTTTCCCGCCTTGCTTTAATCCCTCCTGTAAAGATATTAAGATATTTTTTTCATCTGATGCTTCTTTCAATTTTTCACCACCAAACTTCCATTATCAATCCAGATCTTCTTCAACCATAGTTTCAGTATGGCTACCTTTCCATCTTCACTTTTGACCTATATCAACAGGACCTAGGATACTGTTTAAACTCACAAAAAAAAATTATTACATTTTTTTTACACCTAGCTATCAGGACTTCAGTCATGATGGTTCAATCACTACGTGAGGCCACTTTCTCGAGAAATCAAGAACTAACAAAGCTCTACTAACATTCAAAGAAGTTGACCTTTTTGAACAAGTACCTATTTAACATTTATGATGGTTCAATGATTTCAATCACTAAATAGGTTCTTGGAGGCCACTTTCTAGAAAAATTATACTTGAGGAGAGTATTTACCATTTATAAAATACTATTGAAAAATGGGACCCTGTTTAGACTTTGAGGCGACCACCCAATAGTATTTAATAGTCAGGACTGTAATTAACATAACTTATATATAAGTTCCCTGTTTGATTTTTGAAAACTGCCTATTAGAGTGAAAACTGTTATTCCAATCATTGGAAATATCCAACCAAGATTCCTTCTCTAATGAAATTTTGATGTAATACCACAAATCTATACAGTTGTGATGAAAGAGCCTGAAAAAATAGAATTTTTTTAATTTTATGTTTCTGGTTAGGAAACCATGTTGTTGGAATTCTTTAAAAATTAAAGAGGGTGACTGAAAAAACAAAAACTTGTTCGATTGCATATTCTCCACACTTGGGATGGGTTTGTCCCTTTTCACTTCTCCACACTTTAGGGATGGGTATGGCTCCATGATCCCAACAGCTTAGCTTGGGTTAGAAGAGATCAAGGGTCCTCTAGAAATAGACCCTGTGACCTATTGGGACGAAACACTACACAAGTCAACTGGGGTTGTATGTCTGCCCAACGTATTTAAGGCATCATAGAGCCTTGGGAAAATCCAAGGTTATCAATATGCAGTCAGCGGCAATGTATTTAATGTTGCTGCTGGCTGCATATTGTTCCCCAAAATCTAATCCAGTACGTTTCTTTGTCGACTGTTTGATATAATATTGTGTATATATAGACTACTCCATGTGAACAAAGAAAGTGTTTTAATGGGAGATAAAAGAACTTTTATTTCTACTTCAATTCGGGCATTTTGTGTGTGCGTTTTTTTAATTTCCATAACAAAAAAGTGTTCCTGTCCATTAAATTGGAAACAAACAGAAATGCAAAATGAAATATAAAATTTGTAAATAAAATTTTGGAACCATTAAAAATTAAAAGCTTTGTATTAAATTTGAAATTAATGAAAATTGAGAACTGAATCATAAAATTTGAAAGTAGATTATTTTGAAATCTCCACGCCTACCCCTGTTATTTTTTGTTTGCCTCCACCTCCGATTCCAATGGTACCTACAGGCAGAAACCAATTATTTACTAATTGTAGGTGTAGTTTGACATTAAAGACAATGTCCATCAAATTGTTTGCAATTATTGAGTAGGATTACTAAAGGTGATCAGCAATAAACTCATAACATTTTCTACTGCAATGCCATTTTTTCTTTGTCTTAACTGTTTATAATATCTGTATGTTCAACAGGAAAATTTATAAAAAAGATTATGTTCATAAATCAAAGGATTCAACAGTTGCCATGATATTGAATCATTTTACTGCGACAAAATATTTTATGTTGAAGGAGGCAGAGAAGCAGGGGGAGAGCTATCATGCTTCAAGGAAGGTGTTAGGTTTGGTATGGGAATAGGTTTGGAGATGTTTCTTGGAATCTGCATTGGAGCTGGCTTGATGATCAAGACCTATCAGGCAACTGTGAGGCCTTTTAGAAGGCGTCTGCCCTAAGTAATTTGTGCTGCTTCACCCACAAATTGTCAATAAAAGGAGATTTAATATGCTCGTCTGCAAGGAATTTATTCAGTCTCCCTACTGACAAAACGACACATTTTCTGAGAAAGGAATCCGGCTGGAAACTCAAATATGATCACCGGTTTGTAGCTTTTTGGTTCGTGAATAAAGAATTCTGCACAGAACCTCCAAAACTAGCTTCGTTTGTAAATTTTTGGTCTGTGAATAATGAATTTTGCACATAATACCTCTAGAGCCACTCCAGAACTGCCTTATACTTAAAGGGAGGAGAAAATGAGAGGTTGTACTTTACTAGCCAAAAATCTGTAAATAGAGGGATACTTTTCGCTGGGGAATCTGGTAACGTGGAGGTCTATATCCTTCACAGGTAAACATAACAATAATAAAACCATGTAACCATACACGGATTCGACTGAAGTATTGAATTTTCATATGTATTAGTTTGGAGGGGATTTTGGTTTTCCGTTTTAAAACTATCTATATTAATTAATTATTTGGGAATTATTTAAATTTCCAAATGAATAGAGAAAAAAAATAACAGAATGTATTGTCCTTCCCGTGTCTTTACGGGAAGGATGTATGTTTAAGATGTATACTATCTATTTTTCTTTTTATTTTTCATTATCCTTACGGGAAGGAAGTATGTTTAAGATGTATACTATCTAATAGAGAGGAGTATGTGTTAAGGGAAAAGTTCCCCTAGGGTCTTGGGCTGATACCCTAGTAGACTGAAAGTTGTCTATACAGAGAAACACACATTCCATACAGCCATAATGCTAATATAAGCAAACTCTACGATAAGGGGCGTACCTGAGGTCCTACATTTGAGAAGGTCCTTCCAGGGTCCAAACCCTTCTTGGAGTTCCTTTTGCTCCTTTGACCTGCAAAACAATCAATTCAAGAAAGTACAGCAATATATGGACTAAACATTATAAAGAAACCATCTTCATATTATAAAGAAAGGTAGTTAGTTATGCAATTAAACAACCATTCACATATGAATTCTAACATGAATATCATAAACATGAAGAAGATTTATATCAGGAACAAAGACATGTGTTTCTTTTATTATAGACAAATAAAGTACAGAAAGGAATAATTTCACTTGAGTCATCCTTTCGCAGGCTCCAAGTGGAACCGTCCTCCGGATTTGTCCAGTCTCAAGCCTTTAACAAACTCCTTCCATGACTTACTCCATGATATCACAAGTAGATAGACATCAACACATAAGGAAACAAGTGTTTCCTGCAAATGGGGGAAGTGCTGGAAGCACAAGGGACTTCAGACCTGGTACAGGGATTATCTCAGCAGTGTGATCTTTCTCTCTATTCTCTCCTCCCTTAAGCCTTCCCATTGAAGCCTTTTTATACTTCTCCCAAAGTAGTTTTTTAGTTGGGAATTCGTTGGGAACAGTTGGGCCACAGGCACTAATAGGTGATCAGCAGGTAAAACCCGTGATCTCTGCCCGAAATTAAGGAGATTTAATTTTTTTTTAAGTGTTTTAAGACATATATGCGGGTTGGGTATACACAGACCCGTGTATACACGCGTTTAGCTCAGGGAAATGTCGCGTATAGGGAATAAAACACTGTTTTTTAAATTTTGGACCAGGTCTGGAAGGAGGGGTTTCCCTAGGCCATGAGTGCAGCATCACAAACCATAAGAGTGAGATTTGGAGCTATAACAGATGCCCCCTAATATATGAGGTCAGAAGGGGTACATGATGGCTGAAATGTATTAAGCAAGTACATGGAAAGGAAATCTGTCAAAAACCGAGAAGGACTTCACCAGAGTTCAGCCTGCCAAGCCACAAAAGGAGATCAGAAAGAAACACTGTCTGAGGCGGGCATACCCATGCTCAGAAAAAGTAAAGCATGTTTGCATATCAAGTACAAGTGGATCCACTAAGTATACAAGTATAAAGAACTGGAAAATACATAATGGATCATCTGATCATGATCGAACAAGTACATGTCTAAATATCACATATAAGACTGTCAATGATGCTGAAAGATGCAACGGATCACTGATATCAAAGACTGATCCCAAAAGGTACCAAATGAACATGATGGAGTAAGATGGTACTACACTGCAAACTCAGGTGCCAGCATATAAAATGTCGCCATGAATGACTACAACATATAAGGTGGAGTGGTATCAACTAGCAGCAATAGGAGCAATCGTCAAGTGAACCAATGAATGATGATGCAACCTGAGGTCTTCACCGACCGTTGTGGTACATTTCTACACCATGGGAATAAATGATCTGAAGTAGACCATGTGAGAAATCGTTTGATTACCGGTCATTGATGTATACAGTTAACAAACGCGAGATTACTCACCGATAATGATAATGAGCGTCAAGGTACCTAGTACAATCTAACAAGTGTGAATAGATGAGCTGGAGTCGAACACCTGTAAGAATCTATTGATCAGGAGACAATGATGGTTTCCCATTGTCGATAGCAAAGGATCTGCCACTAATGACTGCAAACCCCAAGGTACTGCCAAATGGACTCTAGATCTTTGCCCCATAGCAATGAGTTGGAGTCGATAGGGAAAGATCCGCTATAAGGAAGGCATTAAGGCATCCTTCATCAATCTAGCGTGAGTGTAACCCGTAGGCCAATAATGTGGAAGGAATCAGACGAAAGAGATGTAGTAACCCAACCGAAGTACGTTTCTGGCGTACACAAGATGTGGCTAGCGCACGACAGAAACCCTCTAAACCAACCAATAATGGAAGCTGACAGAGAGGCGAGGTATCCACCAATAGGGTCAAATGGAAACCAAGGTACTACACGAATCCCAACGTGTGATAATGTAAGCTCATGTCGAACACAAGGGAAACCACTCAGTCAAAGACCCATGATACTGATCGATGCTGAGCACAAGGTGACCTATCAATAATGAAAATAGGGTCAGGGTGCAGCTCTAGGCCTATCCTCAGAGCAAGATGTCATCGTCGATAAGGACAAGACCTGCTAGCAAGAAGTCAATGGAGACCTTCTCAAACCGGCACGAGTAAAGGACCAATACACCTGATGTGATGATAGACATGATACTGACAACCAAGGATGGCCGACTGAAAAATGAGTCAAGAGACACCACAGAGAGGCCGACTCAGGCTAACTTCCCTTGAACAAAAGCACGACTCAATGTGACTATGTGGCAGCATATGATGACTTTGTATAAGTTCGTCATGCAGGAGGCACGAACGAACCCTCCATATGATTGGAAGAGATAACTAATTGGGGGAGAACTGACTCAATAACAAGGTTAAGGCGTACCTAAGTCAAACTAAATCCCGTCCAAACGGAGGAGATTTTGTTTTGAGTGCTTTGTTCAAGGGCGACATGGCTGACTCTAGCTACCAACAATAAATGGAAATATTGTCCTGTTCTTGCTCTTTTTGGAATATATAATTTTTTTTGTCTTTTTCTGTTAAGCTGGAAAAAGAATAAAAGAATGCTATGGTACAGTGGAAAGAACGAGTGTTGGTGAGACAAATGATCTAGTCCCTGGGAATGGAACGTTCCTATGCTCAATGCAGGGAGGTGAAAACTAGTCAATGACACTCAAAGGTGTGTTCCTTCCACGGGTCAAGGTGTTTCAAGTTGCAGAGGTCAAAGATATGCAAGGTTGATTTTGCAATCGTCACGGTCAAAAGATGGCTTAAACACGAGTCCAAGTGAAGCCGGCTCTAGGCCAAAAGGTGCAAGTAGTCAACATGCAATGCAGTAGTACAACTCAACACAAAGGAGCCTCTAGGGTATAAGGCCAGAACGAAGCGAAGAAGCAAAGAGGAATGAGTCTTCATCGCATAAGTCACGGCGGGACTATAGAGGACTCCTGAGCCTACTCAAATCGGAGCAGCATGGGCAACAAATGTTAGTGAGGTGCTAACTACGATGCCCATGTAAAGGATGGCTCTACCATCGTGTCATGATTTAAAAAATCGGTGAGTGAAGATGGCTTACGAACCATAACATGATGGGGTCGACCCTATGGCAGATGTATCGAAAAATGGAGGCTAGTATGCATAATGCAACAGAAAAATGGCTTCCCTAACCTATATGCCAGTGAGAAAACGATACTTGCCATGATGGGTCAGCAGTCATGGAACCGTCTTGAAATTGTCGAAAAACGTCCAAAATGTCCTGAAAATCAAACCATTCTCGACATTCCAAGCTCCCAAGTTAAAAGTCACATGAGGCCAAACAAAATAAAATTTTGAAAAAATTTTGCATTTTCAAAACCTATAAAAGAGCTTTTGGACTCACCATTTTCACCATTTGAGTTTGAGAGCAAAGAAGTGGAGCAAAAGGAGCAAACTTTCCATACGCCAAATTCAACCGTTCAGATTCTTCAAAAACCTCCAAGTAACTCTTATACTTGTCTTGCAATCCATTGTGACTAGTTTTAGGATTTTTAATTAATGTTTTACTGTTGAATTTTTTGCCAAAAATTTCACCGCGGCGTATACGCGGGTTGGTAATATGAAACCCGCGTACACGCGGGCCCTATATGTGACTGTGTGCAAAGGGACCCGCGTATACGCCGCGAACATTTTAAACAAAAAAACTAACGGTTGAAAATAATTTTTCCTTTAGGATGCCGGTCACTTGGCGAGAAAGAGAGCATACCGCAGTGGACGATGAGGTCATGAACGATCCTGATGCTTTGGATGCCCTACGGGGATGTGGTTTGCTTAAATTCTTCAAACTGCCGAATATGAAAGCAAACACACGTCTGCTTGAGATGCTCATTGATTACTAGAATATCGAGGAGGATGCCTTTATGATTGACCAGATGCCACTCAGGATAGAAGTGGAAGATATCTATTTCATCACGAGCCTTTCTCGAAGGGGAGAGGTAGTACATTCCTGGGCAGGACATGGAGCAGTCTCTCGATCAAGGACTATGTACAGATATATTGCCCGAGACATCCAAAAAAAGTTGGAAGCCAAATTTCCATTACACATGTGGCAAGTTTACCGTTGAGGATCATCCTGTTCACCATAGCTCAAGTGAATCAATCAGCTTCTTTGCACCAGGCATCATGGCTAACCATGAGCGTGGCAGTTGACTGCCTCACCACTGTATTTGACTGGTGTACTCCTCTTCTGGCGAGCATGAAGAGACAACTCACTATCAAGAGGGGTCAGACCAAAAACTTTGGATATGGGTCTATTCTGTGTTCTTTCTTTTTTGAGAGGGTCCCTGCACTCCGCCCTAGGGTAGCATTTTCCATCAGCACCCCACGAGATCCATGCATGGGCATGTGGGCCGACTTGATTAAATGTCTAGGGGGTGGGGACGTCCCACGGACTGCATTTGACGTTGACTTCTTTACCTGGTGGGATCAACAGATCATCGCCATAGATGACTACCCTTATGCTGGGTTGGATTTCCGAGGAGATCCCGATCTAGCATTACCACCGACCATAGCATGGGGTGACATTGGTAGGTATTTTTTGATTTTTTGGATTTTTCAAATATAATAATGAATTTTGAATTTTTTTTTTGATGGGATTCAAATGACTAATATGATGATCATGTTCCAGATATTGGGTCGGTACGACTAGATGGGTTCCCGCGGCATGGACAGTGCGGCCAAGGAGCCGAAGAGGCGGCTGCTGATACAGAACAACTTCTACATACCGTTCATTGACACTTGGTGAGACTAAGTCACCAAGTACCGATGGCTACCGTAGAGGAACTTCCTAAGGATATGCAGCGTCATGTGGTTGGCATGCCACGTGATTGGGTTTGCACTTTTCGGCGTGTGGCCAACGCGATAGCTACCTACTTAGCCGCTCATCCTGAGCCGGGGCATTAGATATGCCGGACATGATTATGGGCATTTGAGTCACAATTTTGTATATTTTTTGGACAAACTTATGTACACTCGAGATGTTTTATGATATATATATATATATATATATATATATATATATATATATATATATACAGTTCGACTTTTTGATGCTTGATTTTATTGTGATGAATGATTGATGTGCCAGTCTAATGCTTGATTAGCAATAGAATCTGCTAAACAATTATGAGATCTTGGAATGTGCAAATAATTAATATAAGTAAATGATCTTTGCAACAACCTCACCCTTAAATACTGGCGATATAGACATGGATCCCTTACCCGATAAATGTTGTTCAATTGTGACATTATCAATTGTGAATCAAGATAAACTACTACCGAGTCGATTCCATAAGAAATTGCCTCGGATAGTAAATTAATGACGGCAGTATACTCATCCATATTATTTGAAGTGGTACCAATGCATATGCCCCTTGATACCATCAATTGACCAGTTGGATAGTAGAGTACCCAAGCTGCGGAAGCGAGATTCTGAGTGTGCCGACTAGCACCATCGGCGAACCCAAAATAAACCAAGTCATCCATCAACACCTGCCACAGCAGACCAAAAAGTGTTGATATAAAAAACTCTCGATGAGATATGTACAAATATACATAATGTACAAAGAAGCCATTGCCTAACTCCTACTTAAGTAAAGTACTTCTTTAGGTAGAGCCCGTTTCCGGGCTCCACCAATTTGTTTCCCTCAAAATCGATTAACTCATACGACCATTTTTCTAAAACTCATTTAATAATGAAGGGACCGTACCACATAGGCTTAAACTTGCCTACCCCAAAGGTGTCCTTATCTTGGTCATAGACCAAGACAAAGTCACCTTCAGAAAAGACTCGAGGATGGACAACTTTATCATACTGCATTTTAACCCTTTTCTTATGAGCCTCATTCATCATGGCGGCATCTCGACGCTGCTCATCGAGATGTTCCAAATGAAGGAGGCGCTCTTCGAGACTCGAAGTCTCTGGAAGGAGCTCAACAGCTAACTTAAGAGATTGAATTTCACATTCAATAGAGAATATGGATTCCATCCCATAAACTAACTGAAAAGGTGTAAAACCAGTAGCAGTCTTTACGGAGGTCTGGTATGCCCAAAGAGCCGGATACAACATAAGATGCCAATTGGACCGATTTTTGTTGATTGTCCATTGCAGGATTGTCTTAAGAGTTTTGTTAATTGCCTTGACCTTTCCATTGGCCTGAGGATAATAAGGAGATGAATGCTCCTGCCGGAAACACAATTTTAGAGCCAATTCAAACATTAGTTGATTCTGGAAATGACTGCCATGATCAGTGATAATCTCTCTCGGGATACTGAATCTTGAGATAATCTGATTAAAAAGGAACAATGTTGCCTTGTCACTATAGTTTTTATAAGTGGGCATGGCCTCAGCCCACTTCGTAAAGTAGTCCACAACCACGATAATGTACCTGTGATTCGCCGCTGAAGGCGGATTACAAGTTGTAAAATCGATACCCCACTTAGTAAATGGACCAACAGTGACAACGGGAAAAAGAGGAGCTGGATGAGCGCGCATCTTTCGAGTATAGATTTGATAGGGGTGACATCGTTTGACCGCTTCAACACAGTCTTTAAAGAGTGAAGGCCAAAAGTAGCTGGCACGCAGGATGCGCTGGGCTGTAGCAAGCCCTGATAGATGACCACCACAAGCTCCACTGCGGCAGTCATTTAGCATTGACTCTGCTTCCTCTAAGGTTAAACAGCGCCAAAGGGTTGAATCAACCCCTCAACGATATAATGTATCACCAATGATAACATAATTTTTGGCTAGGTGACGTAATTTCCGACGTTCATCCTTAGAGAAAGTAGAAGGAAACTTTGAAGTCTGGAGATAGACAATGATATCTCCATACCAAGGGTTGAGTGAAGAGATGAGGAACAAATGTTCATCGGGAAAACTTTCCTCATAAATAGTATCCTCTCCACAAGGCAGCTCTGAATTTAGCTCGGCGAAAACCATGGAATTCTTAGACTTGGCAGACAAGAACTCGATATCAAATTCTTGCAAAATGACTATCCATCGATTATATTTGCCCCCAATCACTCGCCTACTAAGGACAAATTGAAATGGATTGACCGCCGCTAAGACAAAAGTTTTGCGTAGCAGGATATAATGACGGAGTCGTTGGACAGCGTGAACAACTGCCATAACCAACTTCTCAACTGGAGAATAGCGAAGTTCAGGACCTATTAAGCCTCGGCTCAAATAATAAATCACATTCTCTGTGAGAGCATTGTCTTCCTGAATGAGAACCATACCAATGGTTGATTCTGCTGCAGCGAGATATAAAAGGAAGTCCCTACCATAATCCGGTGGACTCAAAAGCAGGGCAGAGACTAATGCCTTTTTCAAAGCATCAAATGACCGCTACGCAAATTCGTCCCACACGAATGGAACTCCTTTGCGTAGAAAATGCATAAACCCTTTAGTGATCTCGGCATAATTCGCTATAAACCGTCTTAGGAAATTAGCCTTCCCTTGAAGACTTTGAAGTTGTCAAATTGAAGATGGGGGAGGAAACTGAACTATTGCCTCAACCTTGAAGGGATCAACTCGTATCCCTTCATTTGACACAATGAACCCTAACAACCGACCGGATGGCATGACCAGGAACTCATAATGGCCTTCATGAGTTCTGAAAGCAGTCTTTGGAATGTCGACTTCCTTCATGCGAATTTGGTGGTAGCTCGAGCGAAGATCCAACTTAGTGAAGAATTGAGCCCCATTGAGTTCATCCAAAAAATCGTCAACCACCAGGATGGGAAATTTATCTTTGACTGTCAACTTATTGAGGGCCTTGAAGTCTGGACACGTCCGCCACTCCCCATCTTTCTTGAGCACCATGACCACTGGTGATGAATAAGGACTAATGCTAGGACGAATGACACCTGCTTCCAAAAGTTCCTTGATTATTTTTTCTATTTCATTCTTTTGGGTGAATGGATATCTGTATGGGTGCACATTTGGGGGTTGAGCCCCTGGAACAAAGGTGATGCTATGATCATGTTCCCTTCTTGAGGGTGGAAGCTCATGAGGCTTGTCAAAGATCGGCAGATGGTTATTTAAAATCTGTTGCATCTCAGGATGAATCGGCAGAGACTTGGTTTCGACTGCCTGGATGGCATTAAATTGAGCTATAACTCCATGATGGCCCTTATCAACAATTTATCCATCATATGCGAGCTGATGATAGAGGGAGCTCCCACCTGGAGTCCACGGAGGGTATGTGTGGAGTTGTTCTACTTAAAACTCATATATAACTCCTGGAAATCCATTGTGATTGGCCCAAGAGTGCGAAGCCATTCAGCACTGAGGACAATGTCGCACCCTCCCATGTGAAGTTTGACATTTTCACAGAGGCCTTCACATTTCATTGTGCCCCCATCCGCAATTTGGACTTGGAAGTTAGAAACTGCTCGTACAAAACAATGCACTGCTTTCGCGACTTTTTGATGGATGAAATTATGTGTACTTCCACTATCAATCAAGACTACTACTGGGCGATGTTTAATAAAACCTCTGATTTTGAGAGTTTGAGGTGAAGAAATTCCTGCCAAAGCATGCAGTGAAATAACTAGTTCGTCAGGGACATTGTCCTTTTGGTTGTCCTCTTCTACTACCTCATGTTCCTCCAGTGGTGGATCTTCCTCCGATGAGCTGTAATCAGTGGCATCAATTTGAAAAAATTTGGGCTCCTTGCATTTATGACCTGGGGAGTATTTTTCATCACAGTAGTAACATAATCTTTGCTTTCTTATTTCGGCCATTTCTGCAGGTGACACCTTTTGAACCTTAAGTGTTTGAGTCGTGCTGTGAGCCTGTGGGGGGCGACCCTTAGCGGTGAAATTTGGGTGACTGTACTGGGCTGCTAACGCACGTTCCACGTTACGAGCTACCTTACAAGTCTCCGTCCATGTGGGAGGGTGGTGCAGTAAGACGTGGGCTTTTATGGCTTCTTTAAGGCCGTTGATAAAACATTTCGTGTAGAACACATCTGAGAGACCCCTAGTGCGAAAGGCTAAGGCTTCAAAGGCTGTAATATATTCATCCACTGTGCCAGTCTGTCGGAGCTTAGTAAGATGACCCAAAAAAGAAGATTCCTGGTCAAAGCGTTCTGTAAGAGCTTTTTTGAAGGAGTTCCAAGTCCTAAAAGGTCCATTGCAATGTTGATGCCATTCCCACCATTGCCACCTTTCATTGTCCAAGTACATGCTCCCCACCATAAGCTCAGTCTCATTATCTAAGATGTTATTCAGATTGAAATACTGCTCCATTTGTGCTATCCATGCTGCTGGGTGAGAACCATCAAATTTATGCATATCCAACTTGGGAGGTCGCGGATGGGATTGTTGGTTGGGGCCCCCGAGGTGAAGAGAGTGGCTAGACTCACCCTCACTGTGTCCATTGCCAATATACGCCTCCTCATGGGCTTCCTCCTTGCCCGTTGGGATTATGCTAGGGATCATGCTATTTAGTCGGTCAAGCTGAATTCGGAGGGATTGCAAGGATTCTTCAAGTTTTTCCAGGCTTTCATTGGCTATAGCTTGAGCTCTAGTTTCTACCATGCACCGACCTGATATTCTTGAAAATTGGGACCGCCTAATTTTTCTTTTTTCACTAATAATTGAATGGTACCACCATGCTCAGCTCGTCGTCCTAATTCTTATGGGCTAGATCACCAATAAGCACCCCGACAAATCCTCAAAATGTCAATGCTGCCAAAAGTCCTACGAAAATTATACCCCGGTATAGGAACCCCACACAACTACTCAGATCTGGTGGATCTGAGAGATCTGAATGGCAGATCGGATAGCTCTGGACAACGGAACAAACTGCTGCTGCGGATCTGATGGATCTAATAGATCGGAATGGCTGGTCTGCTAACTCGGAACTGCGGGACTGATGTCTGTTGCTGCTGCACCTCTTTGCGCGCTGATTTGGCAGAGATGATGCGTGATCCCCAGATAGAAAAGGGAACTATGGTCTCGAGGAGTGTCAGGTGCTACAGATCGAAATATACATAAGGGTATGATAGTAGTACTCAGCCCAATGTTTCAGGGCTCTAACTAAGGAGGATCAACCGTACCCTTAGCCGTACAACCCGACTACCTTATCGTACGGGCAAGTAATCTCTCCGAGTGCTGTTTTCAGTGTACTGTAGTAGCAAGACGGCCGACGGTTTATCTATGGCGAGGTTGCAGAGGAGCTAAGGGGCTTCCGATATACCCAGAAGGTACTTGGAAGATAGTCTGTACGCGGTTCTGTCTAATGTGCTACTACTCGAAGGGGTACCCACAGGGGTTACAAGGGAGTCCAACAAGTGTGACCACCTCTTGTATTTCCTGCGTGCATGCCTCCCCAAATCCGCAGGTTTATGCGCTCAACGACAAATCCCGTGGTTTAAAGACGCTGGAACACGTCTCTAGAAAAAAAAAAATTGCTAAGAAATGGAGATCCCACTGGCCTTAGAAAGTGCTCTGATACCACTTGTTATGCTCTTAACCTGCAAAAAGATACCCAAATACAGAATATGCGAAGAAAGATACCCAGAACATAGAATAGTGAGAGACAACAACAAATATTTTATTATTCAAAAAGCAACGTTCACTAGCCTCTTCGAGGGGGCAACCTCCAATAGAGCAGAGCTCGATACAAAAATAAGACACGATGCTCCTTGCAGGGAGTCTCTATCCTTTATATATGACTCATACATGCAATACCAAGGATCAATACCATGGGTTTTATTAATACCATCTATCTAATACTATGGCCCATTTGCAACTAACTGTGGTCCCGTCGTTAATTGTGGGTTAACCACTTACAATTATTAATATGGGCTTTATTGACTCTTGACTATGACTCGATCCCATTACATAAATAAGGGGGTTGGGGTGGGACCCTAACAAGCCTTGTTTAGGTCCCTAAAATCGATGCATACTCGGATTGTTCCTTGCTTTTTATCCACAGGGACTGGATTAAAAACCCAATCAGTAAGAGGAACAGGGTATATAAAACCCGCCTTGAGCAGCTTCTCTACTTCAGCTTTAATTGCTGTTGCTTTCCTAGAATTAACTGGTCGAAGCCTTTGACGGACTAGTTTGGCGTTTTCATATGTCTTGATCTCATGTTGAACTATAGAAGGATCAATGCCAGGCATTTCTTCATAAGACCAAGAAAACACATCTCGAAATTCCTTGAAAAGGTCGGTGTAAATTTGAATTTCTTCAGGGGAACATTCGATTTCGATGAAGAGATTATCGATCATGTTAGGGTCCCTAGAGATGTTTATAGATATCATTTCTGAAATCACCGACATATTACCTTCGGCACGAAAGTGTGTTGGAGCCAAAGGATTTGATACCGTACAAACATCACTAGTAAAGAGCTTGGAGAATCTAGATTCTACTTCCTGCAATGGAGGAAGAAAGTATGAACGATGGTGTAAGTCTTCCCAAGGTCGATCTATACCCATCTTCGCTTTGAGGATTGCTTCTTTAGAAGGTAAAACCAAATCTAAGCAGTCCAAGGCAGAGGTAGAATCAAGGCTCCAGGCCGGGGCCACATCACCATCTAACTCCTCTTCAGAAAAAGGAGTAGAGTGGTCATCTGCAGAGTTAACGATAGACTGATATCTAAGCTCAGCTGCAGACATAGGGAATTCCATTCCATTTACTTGTCCTTCAGCTAATGTGGTCGTAGGTGAAGGTAAGGTCTAAGGGTATGAAAAATAACGAGTTCGGAAGAACTCTTCTCGAGGAGACTCCTTAGATGATGAAACGACATTGATTCTAGCAATAGGAGAGGGAAAATCAAAGGTACCCATCAATGAGGAATACATCCCAACTCCTAGATTCTCAGTAGGCGAGCGAGGGTTATCCACTGAAGGAATGGTAGAGTCAGAAGTTGCTTGAGGATCGACTGGACAATAATCCAATTGATCAACCTTAACGATTTTCCCTTCACGAGGAAAGCAAATGACACGAAACAGAGTCGAAACAACGGCGTCCATTTCGTATACCCAGTTCCTTCCTAAGGGGAGATTGTAGTCTAGGTTAGCATCTATGACTTCTACTTCAATATTGACGACCTTCCCCCAAACACATATAGGAAAGGTTGGGATAATCCCATGCGGCTTATGAGAATGACCATCAAATGCAGTCAGGACGGTAGGTGAAGGAACAGTCGAAGGCGATCCAATAGCCTTCCAACATGACATTGACATGATGCATGTGGAAGCTCCTTCATCAATAACAGTATGAAAAATGTTAATTTTCCGGTATGTAGACTTTATTTGGAAAGCCATATGATGAGGGAGTCGCTTTTTGACATTTAACATGTCGAAAGTGAGCACTAAAGAGTTAGTTGGATCAGCTGCCCCAATCGCAGAAAGTAAAGCACTTCGTTGAGCCGGACACGATTGGAGAACCTCTAAAGCAGACATGGCACATGGACTCTGAGCCAGATCCTCCATAATGGAGTAGTTCTGGGCGGCCCTAGCATTAAGATTAATAGTCACGCGTTTAGCGGAACCTTTTGGTATCCGTGGTATAGTCTCGACAGGGGGTCGCTCAATATGAAGGTCGGTATTCCCGGGAGCAGTTTTATCCTTGGAAGTTTCAGCTTCACCATAATCCCGTGACCTAGTAGCCACATGGATATTAGAACTCATCATGAAAACATTTGATGATTTTTCCCCTTCCTGGCTGCCTCATGTGGAGGTTCCAGGTTTTGAACTCGCGCCAGCAAGAAGTTGCTACCCTTGGGGAAAAGGGTTGGTTAACACAACCTCAGAACTAGAAGTCCCTTGCTGCCCTAACAAGCGCTGAGCATCTTCAATCTTGGGGCAGAGGTGAGTTAAATGGTCTCCATCGCACAAATTGTAGGAAACTTGACTTTCTTTCTAGACTCATTTCTACCACCACCAGCGTTATTGCCAGATTTATTTGCGTCAACCTTCCCATCCTGGTTCTTTTTCTTACCTCGTCCTTTCCTTTTTCCCATTGGAATTTTGATTTCCTTTGGGGTTATCAGATTTGATGGCATTGATCGAAGAGGATTGGGAGGCCAGAGGGTTAGACGATGTGACTTGGTTGTTAGGAGCAGTTTGCAAATACAACTGCTACAATCGGCTCAAAAAGTTCACCGCATTTATGTCTACCGATCCAACGATACCATCCGCATGGGGACCTAGCTTCGACTTGGCTATATCAACCTTAGACCCAGGAGCATCTGGCAAGTATTTTTGTAGGATCCCAGACTGAGAGTAGATCAATTCTAATTGCTGGGCCCTAAAAATGGCTTGCTCCTCAGAATAGACTCCGGACATGGAGACATCCTTAGAGATTTCAGGTTGTAAAGATTTCAAAAACCATTCGAGACGGTACTCCGGAGGGATTTCAGCTTTAATGAGCCTCTTTCTCTGTCTCCATTCCTGAATATGGTCAGAAATGTGAGTTTCCTTATCCTGACAAAAAGTGGCCAGAAGTTCAGTTCCGGCATCATAACAGACAGGCAACTGGAAATGATTTAAGAAAATATTAGCTAAGTTAGCGAAAGATGTAAAGCTTCCCCCTGGCAACTCTATATACCATTTGGCCGCATTACCAGTCAAGGTGAATTGAAAAAGTCTCAACCTAATCGAGTCATCAATAAGGGAGTTTGATGAGCACCACAAATGGAATGTGGTTACATGGTCGCCTGGGTCTTCACTGCTCTTCCCTTCGAATTTTGGAATGTCCGAAGGGAATTTGGTTGGGACCGGAGGCCAGGCCGGATTGTATTTGATTGGATCGTTTGTTAACTTAGTGAGATCTGGCAAGTTCAAAGTTGCCAGAAACAAAAGCCTAAGAGGACCTTGGAGATTCCACCCAGAATGGGCGGAGCTCCCAAAGTTCTGAAAAGATTGGCCTGCATTTTGGAAGGCATCAGGCTGCCAAAGTAACTAGCTGAACCAAAAGGCAAGCCTTGTGATCCAGAAAAATTCGGATTTTGACCAACTCTAGCTGCAAAGCCTCCATAACCAGCAAAGCTTCCTCCTAAAGGATTATAAGGAGTTGATAACCCCTGATACGGATTCCAAGCATAAGCTAAGGGAGGAATACTTTGAAACAAACTAACTGTGGAGTACGGCCTATTGCCTTGTTGGCCGAAAAACGGATTCCCAATTCCCATGCCACTAACCGCAGGGTTAGTCCAACCTTGGAAAGGATTGCTGCTTTGTCTTGTAGAAGAAAAAGGCATAGATCCTACTGTCAAGTTGGAATGTGGTATATGACCACTTCTGAAAGGAAAACCCTGGAATGAAGCCAATCCACCCATTATGGATGTGGCGGCACTAAACGGAACTGATGGAATACCCTATGAATGGGTGCCAAATGGGAAGAATCCAGAACTAAAAGCATTGGTTTAGGAATTTCCACTCGTGGACGGAATGGAGGTAGACCCAACTAAAGATGTGCTAGAAAAAGACCCAAACAAGGAAGTAGAGGAGATGGAGATCATTCCTCCCCCTTGTACTGATGTTGGAGTCTGCATAGTTGTAGCACTTGTAGTAGAAGCCATGCTTCCAGTAGTGGTCATCAACGGTAAGTGCGTAATGTGACTTGGACTTGACGGTCTATGCGTCGGAGTCCCAACGTATTGTAATACTTCTGGATGGCTAGATGGTAGGGGAGAATTCAGAGCCGCTAACGACTTTGAGAGTTCTTCTACCTCTATGTTATTCTCTATTTGAAAGAGAACTCGAGAAAGAACTAGAGTGTTCCTCTCTTGTTCTACGGAAGTGCCTGGCCTTACTTGAACACTAATGCCCCCGAGAGGAGGATCAATCCCCGATGCGTCAGCTGCCATGGGACGAAACCCACCAGCAGTATTACCTCTGCGCCTTCTAGGAGAAGGCTCTAAACTTGGTGGTGAAAGACCACGAAGTCTTCGAGACCGTCTAGGTGATCAGTCAGCCACTTTGAATTTTTTATTAAGATCTAACTAAAGACTCAAAAAATTGAAAGATATGCCAACTAAGAGCATAGAGCACACGCTATAAAGTCCTTAAAGATATCAGCCAGTCAAACAACTTCCAAGTATTTCCACTCCGGGTGATTAGGACCGGACACCAAAATACAAGAAAGTGAATTAAGGGGCCTTCCAAAGATAGTCTGGGATAATGATGGCCCAGTCCTATCAGCGAAGGTAACAGAGGAAGTTACGCTGACCTCCTAACAACAGTCTGCGCCGATGCAAGCCCCCAAGCTTTGCAAGGGTGCCCTCCAGTAGTACCGTTGAGAGTGATGCAACGTTGACCTCAGGTGCCACGGGATTCCCCTCTGCAGCCACCTGTGTAGATCCCTAGGAGTAGCAACTATTGATACCAACTCGTTGCAGAAGCTAGGCGGAACAGTCGTGAGGTAAGATCAGACAAGTAGGAGAGGGGGTATGTCTCTTCCCTGTCTTCAAAAACCCTCATGCTTAACTCCCAGATCTGGAGCTTTCCTGGTCTTCCTAACGCTATTGGATATTCACTCACTATTCAGACTCCTATGTTTGACAGTTTAAATGGCCTTGAAGAGTTATCTCTCCACTCGCCTAATCCAAGGCCCTAAAATCCTAAAACTTTTTGGTGTATCTAACTTGATAATAAAAAAGTTTTAGTGAATTTTAATTAGCACTTGATTTTAAAATAGGCTATTCTTTAAGTCACGGGATAAGCGGAAGTGAAACTAGTGGTGTTTTGACGCAAAAGAAATTAATAAAAACCAAACTACATGCAAATGCACTTGTTTTCGTTTTTCGATGAAAAGAAATTTCTACAGGGTTCAGAGGAACTTCAAGAAAAACAACAAATTTTATTTTCTTCTCTTTTACTCACGCTTCACACTCACAAAAGTTAACAAAGCTATGGATGCCTAAAAGGATGTGCAAATCTATCCTAATGCAATAAGTACATGCTGATGCAAGACTTAAGACTACTCTAAATCAAGAAATGAAAGTTACTTGTTTATCAATTTTTATTTTTCCACTTAAAATGTTTAGATGGAATATGAGATGCTACCATTCATTTCGTCTAAACACTAAAAACAAGTTTCAAGACAAACAAAAATGCACTTTCATTCACTAAAAGGAAACCAAATCAAAACAAAGTTCAAGAAAGCAAAACCAAGTTTTTCAAAAAGTTTTCTTCAAAAGAAAAAACAAAAATGTCTTTTCAAAAATGCTCTCAACAAGACTGAAACTTTATGATTGAAGAATAGGCAACAAACACTTTTGCAAGTTGACAACACATAATGGATGAAAACTCAACAAAAAGAAATGTGTTTAAAGATGCTCTTAACAATCAAAAGTAGCAATGAAAGCTTTGGCAACAAAGACCAAAAGATCAAAAAGACAAATTTCAAGAAAGTGTCAATCAACAACTTTCATGAAACAAAAAAGTGGATGGTCACAAAAAGCAATTTTGTCAAGCAAACAAAAAGTCACCTAAAACAAGATTTGACACAAAGATTGAGATCAATCTTCCTGCCCCGAAGAATCAGAGCAGCCAAGATTTCCAGCAAGAAATCTTGCGTGTTTAAAACAAAAAGGATGACGCTTGCAAAAACAAAAACAAGACCAACACTTCTCACAATCAGAGAGAATTTGAAATCAGATACTTGCTGTAAAACTAACAACTGACACTGGAAAGTAACTGTTCAGGACTGAATCAAACCAGCAGACAGACCTTCAGAGACAAAAAGATTTAAAAAATCTTGAAAATTGCAAGATATATGCGACTGTACTTATGTACAGATTGCGTGTATACACGACTGTGCCTAAGGAAACCTGCATATACACGGGTTCACTTAAGGAAACATGCGTATATACGCCTCTGTAAACAAGAAAAACAACGTATATAAAAGATTTCAAGAAAAAATAAAAAACAGTCTGAAGAAACTGACCAAACTTACAACTCAAGTTCCTATAGGAACAGACTACACAGCAACAGCAAGCAAACAGACAGCTGAGCCCTGATTGGCTTGAACACACCCAAACTAGGAACAACAATGATGTTGTCCCCAGTGGAGTCGCCAATTCTGTTAAGGGAAAAGTTCCCCTAGGGTCTTGGGCTGATACCCTAGTAGATTGAAAGTTGTCTATACAGAGAAACACACATTCCATACAGCCATAATGCTAATATAAGCAAACTCTACGATAAGGGGCGTACCTGAGGTCCTACGTTTGAGAAGGTCCTTCTAGGGTCCAAACCCTTCTTGGAGTTCCTTTTGCTCCTTTGACCTGCAAAACAATCAATTCAAGAAAGTACAACAGTATATGGACTAAACATTATAAAGAAACCATCTTCATATTATAAAGAAAGGTAGTTAGTTATGCAATTAAACAACCATTCACATATGAATTCTAACATGAATATCATAAACATGAAGAAGATTTATATCAGGAACAAAGACATGTGTTTCTTTTATTATAGACAAATAAAGTACAGAAAGGAATAATTTCACCTGAGTCGTCCTTTCATAGGCTCCAAGCGGAACCGTCCTCTAGATTCGTCCAGTCTCAAGCCTTTAACAAACTCCTTCCATGACTTACTCCATGATATCACAAGTAGATAGACATCAACACACAAGGAAATAAGGGTTTCTTGCAAATGGCGGAAGTGCTGGAAGCACAAGGGACTTCAGACCTGGTACAGGGATTATCTCAGTAGCGTGATCTTTCTCTCTATTCTCTCCTCCCTTAGGCCTTCCCATTGAAGCCTTTTTATACTTCTCCCAAAGTAGTTTTTTAGTTGGGAATTCGTTGGGAACAGTTGGGCCACGGGCACTAACAGGTGATCAGTAGGTAAAACCCGCAATCTCCGCCCGAAATTAAGGAGATTTATTTTTTTTTAAGTGTTTTAAGACATATACGTGGATTGGGTATACACAGACCCGCGTATACATGCGTTTAGCTCAGGGCAATGTTGCATATAGGGAATAAAACATTGTTTTTAAATTTTGGACCAGGTCTGGAAGGAGGAGTTGACCTAGGCCATGAGTGCAGCATCACAAACCATAAGAGTGAGATTTGGAGCTATAATAGTATGAGATGGAGATTGAGCCCTAGGGCTACTCAGAAAGATGTCAAGAGTGGTTCTGGTCGCCTTGCTTTGCAGGTATATGGAATTTCCATCTTGAATGTTATAAAGTTTCCATATCTGAAAGCAAAAGAGCCTGCTACAGTTCACAGATAGAAAGTAGACATGCAAGGCTCTAAAAATTAGAATGCTTGAAAGTAACAATCTCACTGATTCTAAGAATTTCCAATAAATATTTTGTTCTCCTGTGTTGATACGATCTGTTTACAATATCATCCAGATGTTTGCAAAGGAGATAATTGTATAGTTCAATTTCAGAAGATCAGTCAGGCTCATGAGGTAACTTGCTCTGTCTCTGGAAAGCTTTTGTTTATTTATTCGTTCAGTTTTAACGACATTGCTACATGTTAGAGTATATAACCCCTTTTTATCTCAAATGTGTTCATGTTATTGATTATGTTATTTTTGTGATAAATGTGCAGACTGTAATGTCCAGTTTGGCACAAGCAAAGCAGAAAAATGGTTCCGAGGATTGACTCAGATGAGCAAAATCTTTTTGAGATTTCTCAATCTTGACGACTAATTTTCTCTGCTTAGGAGTTCTAATCTTGTACATATGCTCTATTTATTTTAATCTCTCATCTACTAGAAGGTACCTTTGGATCTCTCTCCATCATGCCAGAGGATCTGCTCTTAAATGAAGAGTTGAATATTATTGTTGTAATTGCAATGCTATTCAATGAATGGAAACCATTTATTTGATCCAGAGACATTTTTGTCAGTGATCTGAATGTTGTTGTTTCATTCCACAAATGTACTTTTCTATGGTATATCATAATGAGCATACACTTATTGAAATAAGATATTAAATATTGACAAATTTTTCCTTTACAGATGTCAACATTAATGTTGATTTTTTTAGTTTTCTTTGTTAACCAGAATATAAGTAATCTCAATTAGTTTAGAGGATGTGGGGAGGGTTGAACTTCACATATTTTATGGTCCAATCACAGGCAAAACTAGATATGTCTGAGTTACTTTAAGCTCCATTTCTTAAGTTGAAAAAAAACCAACCTCACTAGCTTTGTAGCTTTGAATTACAAGTTGCAGAAATTGTTATTAGGACAATGTTGGGGTAGACCGTAAGAAATTATGCTCTGAAGTTTAATTGTGAGGCTGTTGAGTGGATCGTTGATGCCCAGATCTTGCCACAAGAGAGTTTTGAACTGTCCAACGCCAGAAAAGTTGAAAAGGGGAATTCAAGTGGGGAATTGGCCGATTCACAGATGTAGGGAAAGAGTGGACAACAATGGGAAGGCCCTCAGGTGTTTCAAATGGATTTTAGCCCTTTTTAGATTGGTTTAAAACCTTTTGATTTGTAATTTTAGGAAGGATTTTAGCTTTTTTTGATTGGAGTTTAAAACCTTTTGGTTTGTAATTTGTAATTAATTATGTGCATGTTGTGAATTGTATACAGGATTTGAGTGAAAAATGTTGTGAAGTGTATAATTTTCCATTCTTTCCGGAGTTAGAAAGACTAAATTTTTTTGGCTATATAAGATTGGTGTATAGCAAATTCTAACATAGTTGAAATCCTCAAATTTGAGTTTCTTTGTTTACTTAATATCAAAGTTGAAGAGGACCAGCCTAAGGGGAAGAAAAAGAGCATGGGAGTTTGCCAAAGTATTTGATAAATGCTAATAAAGTTGTAACCCTGTCCGTTATTTGAAATAATATACAAAATTTGAGGAAGTTAAAAATTGTTGGCTCCTTTTCATGGCATGCCAATCAGAGTTGAAGAAAATTGATACATGGGAAAGAGAAGAATATAAAAATCTGTACAAAGTATTTATAAATATTTTATAGTAAATATATAGAGATATTGTAATAAAGTAAAAGATGAGAATAGTTTGATATAGATCAGGCTAGATAACTGAATTCAGTTGCTTCATAGCCATATCTCTCATGCTACTTTCTCTTACAAAGGCTAATCCTCAAGGGTTCATCTAGAACATGAGGCTCAGGAATTTCTACTTCTAATTGTAAGTTAATTAAACCTACCCGTCCTTATTAAAAGCAAAGCAAGGTTACATCATTTACTTTATGCCAAACAGAAACATAAACATATATCATAAGTAATTTATACAAGAGGTGGAATTTCAATTCTACTTAAAAATAATTTAAGTCACTGAAATGTCAATGCATCTACTTCCTTAAAAAAAAAAAAAAAACTTAAAGAGAAGACTCTATTAAAAGAACAATGTTGCAAATTAAGAACTAAATAATTGTTTCCAGACAATTTCCAGGTGATAAAGACTTCAATTTCAGAAGATCAATCAGGCTCATCAGGTAACTTGCTCTGTCTCTGGACAACTTTTGTTTATTTATTTTTTCAGTTTTAATGACATTGCTGCATGTTAGAGTATATAACCCCTTTTTATCTCAGATGTGTTCATGTTATTGATTATGTTATTTTTGTGATAAATCTGCAGACTGTAATGTCCAGTTTGGCACAAGCAAAGCAGCAAAATGGTTCCGAGGATTACTATATGGATGGCATGATGGGAATTAATAACGATCCTTGCGACGAGTGGGAAGAATGGATGGGATGGGAAGGAGCTGGAACCCTTGATTATTCCTCCCATATTAACATCTATGCATGATTATACCTTTATCCTCATTTGTATTCATGTCACCTCGCCTTGTAAATAATTAGGCCTCTCCATGACCATCCCCAAGTTAACGAGTTATGGCCTACTTCTGAGACTCTTACCTGTAATGCTTCTCATTCCTCTCTGTAAATTGAACTTACTCTTCTCAATCTTCTCTGTAAATTGAACTTACTCTTGTATTTGTATAGCAGATTTCATTTCTATTGCCTCAGCTTCTGCTTCACAAGGGCCTTCTTGACTCAGATGAGCAACATCTTTTTGAGATTTCTCAATCTTGACGACTAATTTTCTCTGCTCAGGAGTTCTGATCTTGTACATATGCTCTATTTATTTTAATCTCTCATCTACTGGCAGGTACCTTTGGATCTCTCTCCATCATGCCAGAGGATCTGCTCTTAAATGAAGAGCTGAATATTTTTAAGAGCTGAATATTCTTGTTGTAATTGCAATGTTATTCAATGAATGGAAACCATTTATTTGATCCAGAGACATTTTTGTCAGTGATCTGAATGCTGTTGTTTCATTCCACAAATGTAATTTTCTATGGTATATCATAATGAGCATACACTTATTGAAATAAGATATTAAATATTGACAAATTTTGCCTTTACAGATGTCAACATTAATGTTGATTTTTTTAGTTTTCTTTGTTAACCAGAATATAAGTAATCTCAATTAGTTTAGAGGATGTGGGGAGGGTTGAACTTCACAGATTTTATGGTCCAATCATAGGCAAAACTAGATATGTCTGAGTTACTTCAAGCTCGATTTCTTCAGTTGAAGAAAAAACAACCTCACTAGCTTTGTAGCTTTAAATTACAGGTATTGTTATTAGGACAAGGTTGGGGTAGACCATAAGAAATTATGCTCTGAAGTTTCATTATGAGGCCGTTGAGTGGATCGCTGATGCCCAGATCTTGCCACAAGAGAGTTCTGAACTGTCCAACGCCAGAAAAGTTGAAAAGGGGAATTCAAGTGGGGGAATTGGCCGATTCACAGATGTAGGGAAAGAGTGGACAACAATGGGAAGGCCCTCAGGTGTTTCAAATGGATTTTAGCCCTTTTTAGATTGGTTTAAAACCTTTTGATTTGTAATTTTAGGAAGGATTTTAGCTTTTTTTTATTGGGGTTTAAAACCTTTTGGTTTGTAATTTGTAATTAATTATGTGCATGTTGTGAATTGTATACAGGATTTGAGTGAAAAATGTTGTGAAGTGTATAATTTTCCATTCTTTCTGGAGTTAGAAAGACTAAATTTTTTTGGCTGTATAAGATTGGTGTAAAGCAAATTCTAACATAGTTGAAATCCTCAAATTTGAGTTTCTTTGTTTACTTAATATCAAAGCTGAAGAGGACCAGCCTAAGGGAAAGAAAAAGAGCATGGGAGTTTGCCAAAGTATTTGATAAATGCTAATAAAGTTGTAACCCTGTCCTTTATTTGAAATAATATAAAAATTTTGAGGAAGTTAAAAATTGTTGGCTCCTTTTCATGGCATGCCAATCAGAGTTGAAGAAAATTGGTACATGGGAAAGAGAAGAATATAAAAATCTGTACAAAGTATTTATAAATATTTTATAGTAAATATATAGAGATATTGTAATAAAGTAAAAGATGAGAATAGTTTGATATAGATTAGGCTAGATAACTAAATTCAGTTGCTTCATAGCCATATCTCTCATGCTACTTTCTCTTACAAAGGCTAATCCTCAAGGGTTCATCTAGAACATGAGGCTCAAGAATTTCTACTTCTAATTTTAGGTTAATTAAACCTACCTGTCCTTATTAAAAGCAAAGCAAGGTTACATCATTTACTTTATGCCAAACAGAAACATAAACATATATCAAAAGTAATTTATATAAGAGGTGGAATTTCAATTCTACTTAAAAATAATTTAAGTCACTGAAATGTCAATGCATCTACTTCCTTAAAAAAAAAAAAAAAAAACTTAAAGAGAAGACTATATTAAAAGAACAATGTTGAAAATTAAGAACTAAATAATTGTTTCCAGACAATTGCCAGGTGATAAAGACAATTTGTCATGTTGGAGTCCTAGGATGTATACTATACATAGGTCACACAGACTCTGCACTGTGTGTTTGTAAGTGCCACCACCAAGCAACAGGAATGACATCGATCAGACATAAAGAATAGGGCTCTCTTAAAATAGGAGACAACATAGATTACATGATTTCTTTGTCAACTGCAAAGCAAGGGACAATAGTAAGTTTCACAACATTGAGATCTTCAAGACCAAAATATGATGATAGCCTTTAAATTTTCAACTCTAAATTTCCAGAGAAGGTGTAACCTTTTACATAACGATCAAGCAATGAAATACATGGGGCTTTTACATAACCAAATGAAATCATTAAGATCAGGCAATGAAATACATGGGGTTCGGTAGCTTGAAGGTCCTGATCTCCTTGGTACTAGTGGTAATGCTTCTGAGGACAAGGGCAATCCTTTGACAATATCTCATATACAAAGGTTTCAAAACTTCTATATATTAAATGGCTAAACAAGATAGCTTCTATATCTTAAATGGCTAAACAAGATTTGTTAGACCTGTGGATTTTAATATATGAAACCATTTATACTTATGTTACCTGACTAATTGGCTCTCTTATGCAGCAATGTTCTTGGATCATATGCCCATTTCATATGGAATGTCTACTAAGTGTTTCCAGTTAATGGGGCATTGATTTGTGTGTTCAATATATTTTTATTCTTTATCAAAGTATTTTTTTGCTCTATTTGCTTTCTTCAATTTATGCCTTACGACGTTTTCTTTGCAACATCTGGTGCAAATGCTAGTTATATTATAATGAAATAAAGGAAAAAATTATCACAACTTTCTTAATATAAAATAATTAATAAATCACTTAAAAAGTTAATAAATCTACAAAATCTAAATGACTTTTTTTAAGTTACTTCTTACACATTTTGTTTCATATTCACAAGATCACTGCGGTATAACGTTGATTATATAATACATAGAAGAATATTATCTATCCTTCTTTTTTTCAGTGGGGATGTCATTTTCTTTCTAGGTTCATAAAGGATATTTAAAAAAAAATAGCTTTTTTCCAATGGTTAACTTTAAATTGTATGTTTGAATAGGGTAATATGAGAATTTTTTTTATGTTTCTAGTCTCTTATGTTGGTAGATCACGAAACACTTAGAAAAATGGTGGTGTGTAAAGGTAGTATTATTGGGATTTTATTAGTCACCAAGATCTTTTAAAGAGGTTATATTAGAGATGAATATTATGGCAAAATCATGGGTTCTCATAAATTTGAAGCTCAAAAACCATTAGTAACTTGACTAACCCAAGTTTACTCGAACCATTCTAACAATTCCCCCCTTAAACTTGACTTGCGGAGATTAACATGGTCCTAGTCATTCATCAACTATCTCGCTTGAGATATCACATTCCCCGCCTCAAGCTAGGATACAAATACACCTGCCACCCTAGTACTGACCCAAGTGATCCATTCAACAACTTGATGACTTCATGTGCCACTACAATACATATATGCCTAGTCAAATTCTTAAGGCCTTACAACAATTTGTGCTCCCATGCAACATGTATGCTTGAACAACATGTCTTACAACTTCCTAGGGAAATACACCTACCGTAAACCAATACCCTTAGGGTGTTCACACACCATTGTTGCTCTCATCACATGTTCGCTCATTCACTAAACTTCAAACCATTGACTCCATCTCCATTTTCTCATCCATACTACCACTCTTTCGCTACATCTTTAGCTTCATTGACCCATATCTTAAACTAGTCTTTCTCACTACTCTTGAAAAGGTTGCACATTTACCTCCTTAATTGTCAGCCACACATTGTTAGATGCACATGGAATGTGAGGAGACGTGAATTATAAAACAATGAATTGCTTTTTATTATTAACATAGATGTACATTTACAATACATTCTTGTGATTGTTGGATTCATCTTCCAACATCTCTTGGACTCCTTTGACTCTTTAACTTCCACACCATAACCCTTAGAGGATTAGGTGTCCAACATTCCCCTCCTTAGTCCGAAGAGGTATGTATGAGTCCAAGAAAAGAGTTGTAATAAAAAATGTGTAAAAATGCATGGAAAAACTATGTTGAATGTGCTCTTTGAAATGTTGGTATAAGGGGATGGTTTAAGGATGACCACCAACATTGGAGTTCTTAGTGCGTTCTTGAAACTCTTCCAAATATTGCAATAAGTTGAGGTCTTCTGCTAGAGGAAGTGCTCCTTAATGCTTTGAAGAGGGAGACCTTCAACATGGAAGAAGGGAGGTATACAACCTGCATAAAAAGGGAAAACCTCAACCTGAAAAGGGAGGTCCCAACCTACGTTGGTTTAAGGATTACCACCAACTCTGGAATGCTTAATGCAATTCCTAGAACTCTTCCAGATTTGGCGAGAAGATGAAGTCTTTTGCTAGAGGAAGTGTCCCCAATTCTTTGAAGAGGGAGAAGCTCAACCTAAAAAGGGAGGTCTCAACCCCGCATAGATGGTTTATGGCTAATCACTAACCAAAGGTATTGCTAAGGGCATCTCTGTCTCTGGCAACAATTTTGAATCTGGTATGGCAGGTTGTGGCTCAAGCTCGCTTGATGTGGCTTTGAAACTTATATATGACCATCACTTCCCCCCCTGTCAAATACAAGGTGAGAAGATGGAGAAAACTCAATTGTAAGAATGTTCAATACTCTAGAACATGTTCTGACATATGACTGAAATATCTTCTTAGTTGTTGAAGCCCATTGCCAAGAAGCGATCCATCCAAGGTGAATCGTTGTTCTTGTAGGAGGCTTGTTTTTGAAGCATATGTTTTAAGAATGAGTGGTTTTATGACAATGCTCACATTGATGAAGATCAAAATAATGATCTTTCATATGGTCAACTCGGTCACAGTGTTGGTATTTAAAAACTTTTGGCTACAAATGTGTATGAGCAAAATCTAAAACAATTGAGGATGAACTGTCATAAAGAAATCCAACACTCTGAATTTGGATAGGCATTGAGTAATCTGGAACATGAAAAGAAGCATCCTTTTCATATCCAAGACCGATTATGTTTCTATTATTCACAAGCTCTTCCCAAGGTCTAATGATGATCTTGGGAAGTGGAACCTAAATACTTGCATCTTTATACAAAATTGCTCTTGAAATGGGTACTGCATCTAAAATTTCTCACTGCTGATGGGAATTTGTCTCAATGATCTGAACAAAAATAGGTTTAGAATGATGTCTATTATGTAGCTCATCTTGTTGTAGTTGTGATTCAAGCTGCAAAAAATCAATCTTCTCTTATGTATGTTGTAAGCAAGTTTGAATGTCAAAAAAAGTTTCCTTGTTAATGTTGATTGTGCTTTCAGTGGTTGACATAATTAGAGTTCTTAATAACTCTAATAAATTTCCAATATGAGTCATTTTTAAACTTCAAAAAGTCAACTCAATTCATCAACAATAATCCAAAATAAATATAACTTAGTTGGCAACCTTCAATGTTTCAAACCACCACAAAGAACAACAAAGAGAAGCAACAACAACCATATGGAAACTCTCCAATGCACACATGAGAGTTAAGAACATCTAAGAAAAAAATATGATCGAAACCCAATAAATGGAATATAAAATGGAATTGACCCCTTCAATCTATTGTTGTTGAGCCATATGCTTTTCCCTCTGCTCTTTCCATTCATCTATTACAAGCCCTTCACCAACAACACGAGGAGTTGTGTCTTCTCGAGGTTTCTTGTTCGCCTCAACATCAACCTCAGCTTTAGCTAATTGCTTCCTGAGTTTTTCCAGTTCAGGAGTAGGACGTTGTGGATCCAAATAAACAACTCGTAGAATCTACTCTACTGCCACTAGTTCCTTGTTGCTTTGTTGGTTCCACAAACTTAAAGACAGTTGTTATAAGTGACTCTCCTAGTGCAAGTGACTCTCGGGTCACCTAAGTGTGGAACGTCTTGCTTATATTATGTTTAGACTGCCCACGCTGTATCGATTCCTGAGCCTTTAAACAATGTTCAAACCGTGCTGATCCAAGTCATGACGGTTCCTTTATCCCCTTATCTAACCCCAATAATATTTAAAATGTCTATTGCATAAGAAAATTTTGCTCCAAGCTTCGACGGTAGAAATTGTGTTTCAATCTTTAACAATATTTAAAATGTCTTACAGGTACGAAGTCCAATAACAATCTTCAATGACCGGAGGAAAAAGGGGAATTCGCAAATGCAAAACCCTCGAAACCTTATGGAAACCTGAACGGCTAAGTAGTCGACCCTCGTATCTCAGTTTGAAGCTGAGACAACTTCATTAAAAACAAGAAAATAATTCAAACTCAACCCTCAAAATGCTTGTGCCAGCGGTATCAGACGAAATCCCGAGGAGGGGTTTGAGTTATTATTCTTTGAAATATAACCCTAAACTGGCTTATATTCCGGAAGGGAAGTAATGGCCGCACAGGTCACGGGAAGCGAAGTGACTTTCTGGAAACATTCGTAGGACCACGATTATCTGTTGAAGGTCGAGGGAGAAAACCGAACATTTTTACACCTGACCATATCTTCTGAAGGAGATGAACTCCCAAAATTCCAGACTATTAGTTTACAGAGAAATAAACCCTAATTGTTTCAGCGTAATGAAGAAGAATAAACTTTAAGTGACACTCTGCATTCAGTTGCCTTCCTCCTTTCTGCGGCAGGATTTGCAATGTTATGTCTATAAGAAAATATTTGTGTTGTGCAAAGAGCGCCAATATAACATTTCAGGATTTGAGGGAGGCTTCTTTTTCTTGTGTCAAAATAAATATCATTTCACAACCAATGAATCGACCCATTTTTATTAGGCATTGAACTTCTCATGTAGAGTGACGTCGACCAACCTTTTCTTGAACTGCAAGCCCGAACGATTCTAAACCACATGCTCTAATCTATTTTTGAGGAAAATCAAACTTCGCTTGTACATCGACACACCTTCATGCAGATATGTCCCCAACTGATTCTCATTCATGGGATTCTTCTTGACTCACTCAGATTTAATGCACCATATTATCTTCCAGAGGCTCCTCACAAGTATTCATAAGGATTTTCCACATTGCTACAACTATCTACGCACAACTCTATGTAGACAAAGAGAGAGAGACCAAGCCTTGGCCTATGCTCACTTGCCTATCAGTGTGTTATTTCTTCTTGACACAAAGTGTTGTGTACCCACAAAACCTTATGGCTCATGTGTCTCAAGTGTTAAAGCTCGACATAGAAGGAGGGCCGATGTGCAACGTGGAAGGAGGTGACAACCTGCAGAATTTTCCTCTAGTTTCAGACCCTGGGATAGAGCTTCTCAATCGCATTCAATACTCAGCCATGTATGTCCACCATCCGCAAAATCCAACATCAATCCATCATTTTAAGTTCTAACATGATTCTCATACATGCAACAAGATCTTCCAAGGAAAAATACCATGCATTCAAGCATCAAACCATCGCACACAACATTCAACATAGCATACAATAAAATTTGACATTAATTTGCATACGATGCAACAAAAATAATGATTTAGACACATCAAATTTCTCTTCTTCATTCTTCAAAATACCCACTCAACGGTCGTGGTGAATAACATTGTACCAAAACAGTGATGGCATGTCAAAATATTCAACGCAAATGATTTGCTTCTCAAACTCACATACCAGATTGCAAACTCCTCTCTATGGCAATGATTCGAAATTCTGATGAATCAATAAACGCTACCCCGCATCTCCATAGTGATCTCAATGGACTACATTGAAATTTGGACAGATTTTTGATAGACGTAATGGACAGATTTCAAAATTAGGTTAGGCACATAGAGAAAATACGGAAAATTTGACAGGAGTTACAGTGGCGAAAGGATGCTAGATTTGGACCTGCGAACCTCAATATGAGGGAGCATGCACAGTGGAGGGCAGAGTAATAGGGACGTAGTGTTGTGAGAGCGAATAAGGAGGAACGATTCTATAGGGGTTGGTAGAGCTGCAACAATAGCAGAACAAAAGAAAAGGAATTACAACTGAGCAAAAAATACCTTTGGCAGATAGGAAACTTTAATTTAGCTTCAAAGAAATTCAGTAGTGCAGATCAGTGGAACAGCATGCAGTGAGAAATATGCAAGCACATAACAATGGCAATTCTGACATGTAGGTAGGCAGAATTGACATTTAGAGAGCCCACAAAAAAAGTGGCTCAGATTAGAGCAGGCCTAGAATTCTCTTGCAGTTCTGATACCATGTTAAACACATGAAATGTGAGGAGACATGAATGATAAAACAGTGAATTTATTTTTACTATTAACATAGATGTACATTTATAATACACTTGCGACTGTCGGATTCATCTTGGACTCCTTTGACTGTTTAAATTCCACACCATAACCCTTAGAGAATTAGGTGTCCAACACACATGTACAACCATGATCATTTTCTTGCCTCTATCAATCACATGCCCCAATATAATGCCCCAATATAGTGGCGCGAAAGCTATTCACTCTAACTAGCATTCCAACTTTGCTTTTTGATTCAAAAGTCTGAGAGGCCCACTACACATGGAAACTTCCTCGTCATCATCTTATACAATGTTGATCCTCTTATGAGCATCAAGAGGACTTCCTCTTGCGGTGAATTTATTTTCATCCACACAACTTAGACCTTTGTCATCTTCCTCCTGAGAAGATGGTTTGTTGGAGACAACAAAAAAAAATCACTACCTTCGTTAGACTTTATAGGGTCTGTTTTGACTTTGATGAAGGTTGCACCAAATTTTTCAGCATTTTAAGCCTTTTATTTTTGACTACCTTATCATCAATTTGTTTTGTCAGCCAAAATTGCAATACTTTTTAATTTCTCTAACAAATTTTATCAGTGAGTGTTTTCTCAGCCAACTCTTTAACAATCTTTGATCTATTGACTAATTCAACAACAATTTCAAATTTTGTTGCCAAATCTTCATTATATTTTGGTTCCTCACCATAATCTTCACCAATCTTTGGCTTTTTTTTCTCGATTCAGTGACAATCTTATCTTCACCATTCCTCTCTTCCTCTTTCACCTCAATTTCTTCCTCATTATGATTTGCAAAATCCCATTTGTTTTCCTTTCGACATCATCCTGCATAGGTACTTGATGCTCGCCACATCTGAGCTTGGATGAAATCACATTCTTTGTTGTAGATGTTGTGTCATAGATCTTCTCTCTATAACTTTTACCTCCTACATTATTTTCATAGTTATATTCCTTTGATGATGTTTGAATGAGTTGTTGATGTTTATGTTCACCATATCCAAGCTTGGATATAATAGCATTATTTGTTGTCGAAGTCACACCATAATTTTTTTTCATGAAACTATTATCATGTGTGGCCCTTTCTTCATTTTCTCATTCTTTATCATTTTCATTTAATTTCTCCTCTTTGTATTAATGGGAACCAACGTCGTTTCCTTCTTTATTCCCTCCACCTTGGAGATTATTCTTTACGTCTCTATTTTCTTCCCGTCAATTGACCTCTCAATAGAATTGCAACAAGTTCTTGACACCTTTCATATGTTAAGAAAAAATTCTTAATCCAAATCCAACGATATGCCACAACTTCAGCAATTCTAAGGATTTACTCACTTTCCCTCATGGGTTAATGAGATTGCTTTGCCTAGTTTTCTCCACCGGGGTCATCACCTCTTTGCAACCAATCTACTATCATTTCTTTACTCACCCCCAGTTCTTAGACTGCGTGCTCCAAATCTTCTCTCGTGCACCCTACACAACTTTATACACGCATACTCTTCCAAGTCATCCCACCTTTGATATCAGTGGTTAGGATCACAAAACACTAAGAGAAATGGTGGTGTCTTAAGAGATTGTTATTGAGTCCCCACTAATCATGACGATCAATTTACTTGGAATCTTTTTACCTTTAAATAGACTACATAAAATATGAATATCATAGAAAAAATCATAAGTTCTCATAAACTTAAAGTTCAAAGACCATTAATAACTTAACCATGTTAAATTTACCTAAATCATCCTAACATATGCTTTACTAATTATTAAAAATAATTTAAGTTTATCTTTGAAAATATTTGCCTAAAATATTATTTAACTCTTTAATCTTTGTCGAGACTTTGTTCTTAAACTTCTCTTTTATATGATTTTTAATGTTTTTATCATTTTCCTTTTCATCTTTAATTTTTTTTTTAATAGTTTCTCAAAGTTGTTTATAGAATGGTTGATTTCTTTTTCCGGCCTTGCAGAAAGGGGAAGGAGGTTTCTTCGCTCAAGCCAAGAGCATCCTCTCTTGGAAGGTTTCCATTGTTTTGAATTGGACTTGCCTGTTAATCATTTTGAAATGGAAAGTGATTAAGAATTGTTTCTCTTTTTTTACCGGTAGATGATTAGACATACGTAAAAATTCCCCATTTTAGTTAATTGTTATCGTTCTTATCTTTCGTCTGAAATTAAAAAAGAGTTATTCTTTTGAAAAATTTCCCATTTTAGTTAATTCTTATCGTTCTTATCTTTCGTCTGAATTAAAAAAGAGTTATTCTTTTGAATAATTCTTATTAAAATTTCCATATACATAGTATTCATGGCACTTGAAAAGGAGTTTTTATTATCCAATGCCTATACATGAATCCGATGAACACATTTTTTTGAATAATCTAGGCCTTCTTACATATTGTATTTTAAACTATGGTTGGAGTCTTCCTATTTATTTCGACTATTAGTTCCCTCATATTTAGTTAATTATATTAATGATAGTATAATGTGACTTGCACACTTCGTCATGGTTTTCTTTGTCGCAATATGAGTCTACCCATGTGACGACCATATAACAAATTGCACGTGGACTCCATTCTGATAAAGATACGTAACAAAATATATGTTTTTATATTCAATTTTTTGAAATTCCTAATAAATAAAAATTTCCTAATACATGTACCAAAGCATAGACATTTAAGGTAAAAAATGATCACCAATCGTTATGATCCTCGCTTATCTTCGAGGGGTTTAAAAGATTTTGTGATCGAGTTGTTTTTGTGAGATTTTTTTGGAAGTTTTTCCACTAGGTTTTTTCGGTCTAATTTCTCTTAAATCTGGCAGGAATTTATTGAAATCACAAGTTTGTTTGGTAATCTATACACAATTGAAGTGCCCTAGGGGTTTTTCTAAGTGTTCAATCCATATATACAGTAAAAAAACCACTTTAAATAACACAAATCAAAATTTCACCTCAAATTTTTTTGAAGGGTTCGGACAGTGGAAAGTGTAAAAAGTCGCACTAAACACAACTCCCTTTGTAATTGCATGGAACGAGGACATATTACTGGCATGTTGGATCTATCCGGCGACCGTTTTCCGACAGATGTTATTATTTGTATACGAGTATTTTGTATGGAGAGAGAGGTGGTGGCCCTCGGGGAGAGAGTTGGCCCCTCCACATAGTTACGCATGGGCCACATGTGACACCCTTAAGGCTCTCACCATGGAAGCCATCAATCTGGGATCAGTGATAATAAATGTCGCATGCACAGGGTTAAGGTAGTTTTTTGGATCATATATTTTGTTAACGAAACCTCCCTCGCTTGTGCAAGAATGAAGCTCCTTTCCCAGGGCGGATTAGTCATTGCAGGCCTTTGTACTGACACTAAAGGAATGTACATTTATGACCTCATTCTGGATCATTATTTTAGGATGGTAAAAATGTGGAGTACGTGTTACACCTGGCTACGACAAAGGAAAATGCAACAGTCGTGTTTTAATTATGTTGCTTGTGAACTAGCACAACCGACTATTTATACACAACTTTGTGTTGGCCCAGGGTGGAAGAAAATTGGGTATTATAAGCTTGACATTCTTTTTTTGTAGAGGGTAGGCTCTCATTTGTGGTTCCATCTTCAAAAGGTCGCAATGAGAGATCAGTTGTGGTTCCATTCGTCAATCTCAGTCATTGATTTGAAACTCTATTGTCTTGCAACCTTGGGTAATCCGACTTCCCTTGACTACTTATTATGGGAGTCTGTTGGTTTCACAATTTGCTTCATCTATGGTGTGGATGCCTTTTGTATTATTTCTACATAATTTTGGGTAAGGTCCCTTGTTTGAATTGGTCGCAGTGCTTCCTACAACGACCTCCCAAAGTTTTGACCTGGCGGGCATTTCATTTAATTGTCCAGTATTGGTTTGTGGTGTATGGTTTCAAGGCATGTCACCCTAGTAGGAAAGTGGCATTGTAATGTACTTTTATGTCATGTAATGTTATGTATTGTCAACTCGATAATTAAAACTATAAAATAAAATTAATAATTATAATTCATAATATCTCTATATTATGTAATGTAATGTTATATATCGGCTTAGATCCATCTTAACTCCGGATCTACCAAGTGCCAAGAGAGATCAAACATTTTTTCAATCTAAAAGAGGTTTGCATGTCAAGAGATTTCCCCCTTTAAATAAACTATATTCTACATGAATAGTATGGGTCATTTTTATTTTTATTTTTATTTTAGTTTTATATGGTTATTTTAATTTCATTGAGTTAAAATATTTACATTGCATTACAACATCTGTACCACACTGGCTAGAGAGTGCCCCCCCTCGGTGTAATCACTTAAGAATTTATAATGAATTTTTATATTTTTAATTGGGTAGTTTAGGTAAACTTTACTTGGTCAAGTAACTAGAGATTTTTGAGCTTTAGGTTTATGAGAACACATGGTATATGTGGAATATAGCCTATTTAAAGCGGGAAAGGCTCTAGGTAAATGTGTCATTTGGGAATGTTGGGTGAAAATTTTGAAATTTGTAACTATTGTTTTTTGTTTTGGGGGACAATCTTTTAAAAATTACTATAATATTTTTTTCCATATCACATACTTAAATATGAAAATTATATCATTTTCACTTTACATTTTATCTATAGAAATTAGACCAGACTAGATCTATGTTAATTTCAAATTATGATCAAATCTCTCGAGACACAAACTTTTCCTCAAATTTTACATTTTAAAAAAATAATTGCATCTCCAAAAATTTAATCTCTCCATACTTGATAAATCTAAAATTAAATTTAATCTAAAATTAAAATAAATTTAAATTGATTAATAAAATAATTATTCAATATATCATAAATATAATTTCAGTAACATTGTGAAATTTCATATTACCACTTTACGCGTTTAAAAAAATATTTAAATGGCCACTTTACACGTTAAAAAATATTTAAATCTAATTTATATGAACACTTTACTCAACCATTTAAAAGTATCGCAAAGTGTTACTTGAATTTTTTTCTATAATTTCTTATTTATTACGGACAACTAACGTAAAAATAAAATTAATATTACGTCAAAATTCAGATTTATAATAATTATATTATAATGAAATAGAGGGAAATAGTATCACAACTTTCTTAATATAGAATAATTAATACATTCAAAATAATTAATAAATCACTTAAAAAGGTAATAGATCTACAAAATCTAAATGACTTCTTTTAAAGTTACTTCTTACACATTTTGTTTCATATTCACAAGAGCACTATGGTATAACGTTGATTATATAATACATAGAAGATGAATATTATCTATCCCTTTTTTTTCGGTGGGGATGTCGTTTGCTTTCTAGGTTCATAAAGTTATAAAAATACTTTCCTGATCATTTTGTCAGAGGTGAAATGTGTAAAGATATTTTAAAAAATAGCTTTTTTCAAATGGTTAACTTTAAATTTAAATTGTATGTTTGAATAGGGTAATTTGATTTTTTTATTTTTTTTTATTTTTTTTTTTTTTTTATATGTTTTTTGGTTTTTTTTGGGTAGGATCATGAAACATTTAGAGAAATGGTGGTGTGTAAAGGTACTATTATTGTGATATTATTGGTTACCAAGATCAATTTATCTCGTGTTTTTTTCTTTTAAATAGGTTATATTAGAGATGAATATTATGGCAAAATCATGGGTTCTCATAATTTTGAAGCTCAAAAGTCATTGGTATCTTGACTAACTCAAGTTCACTAGAACCACCCTAACAATTTCCCCCTTCAGATTGACTTGCAGAGATTAACATGGTCCTAGTCATTCATCAACTATCTCAGTTGAGATATCACATTCCCCACCTCAAGCTAGGATACAAATACACCTACCACCCTAGTACCGACACAAGTGATCCATTCCACAACTTGATGACTTCATGTGCCACTGCACTACATATATGCCTAGTCAAATTCTTAAGGCCTTACAACAATTTGTGCTCCCACGCAACCTATATGCTTGAACAACATGTCTTACAACTTCCTAGGGAAATACACCTACCGTGAACCAATACCCTTAGGTTGTTCGCACACCATTGTTTCTCTCATCACATGTTCGCTCCTTCACTAAACTTCAAACCATTGACTCCATCTCCATTTTCTCATCCATACTACCACTCTCTTGCTACATCTCTAGCTTCGTTGATCCATATCTTGAACTAGTATTTCTCACTACTCTTGAAAATGTTGTGTATTTACCTCCCTAATTGTCGGCCACACATTGTTAGACACACATGGAATGTGAGGAGACATGAATTATAAAACAGTGAATTTATTTTTACTATTAGCATATATGTACATTTATAATACATTCTTGTAACTGTTGGATTCATCTTCCAACGTGTGTTGGACTCCTTTGACTCTTTAACTTCCACACCATAACCTTTAGAGGATTAGGTGTCCAACATTCCCCCCCTTAGTCTGAACGGGTATGTATGAGTCCAAAAAGAGAGTTGTAATAAAAATGTGTAAAAATGCATGGCAACACTAGGCTAAATGTGCTCTCTGAAATATTGGTATAAGGTGATGGTTTAAGGATGACCACCAACATTGGAATGCTTAGTGGAGTTCCTGAAACTCTTCCAAATATTGCAAGAAGTTGAGGTCTTTTGCTAGAGGAAGTGCTCCTTAATACTTTGAAGAGGGAGACCTTCAACATGGAAGAAGGGAGGTATACAACCTACATAAAAAGGGAAAACCTCAACCTGAAAAGGGAGGTCCCAACCTGCATTGGTTTAAGGATGACCACCAACTCTGGAATGCTTAATGCAATTCCTGGAACTCTTCCAGATCTAGCGAGAAGATGAAGTCTTCTGCTAGAGGAAGTGTCCCCATTTCTTTGAAGAGGGAGAAGGTCAACCTAAAAAGGGAGGTCTCAACCTTGCATAGATGGTTTAAGGCTGATCTCCAGCCAAAGACATGCTCAGGGGCATCTCTATCTCTGGCTACAATTTTGAATCTGGTATGGTAGGTTGTGGCTTAAGCTCGCTTGATGTGTCTTTGAAACTTGTATATGACCTCACTTCCCCCCTGTCAGATACAAGGTTAGAAGATGGAGAAAAATCAACTGCAAGATTGTTCAATACTCTAGAACAAGTTCTGACATATGACTGAAATATCTTCTTAGTTGTTAAAACCCATTTCCAAGAAGTGATCCATCCAAAGAGAATTTTTATTCTTATAGGAGGCTTGTTTTTGAATCATATTTTTAAGAATTAGTGGTTTAATAACAATGCTCACATGGATGAATATCAAAACAATGATCTTTCATATGGCCAACTCGGTCACAGTGTTGGTATTTAACAACTTTGGTCTTCGAATGTAGAGTAGAATAATCTAGAATAGTTGAGGATGAACTGTCATAAAGAAATCCAACACTCTGAAACTGGATAGGCTTTGAGTAATATGGAATATGAAAGGACACATTCTTTTCATATCCAAGACCAATTATGTTTCTATTATTCACAAGCTCTTCCCAAGGTCTAATGATGATTTTGGGAAGTGGAACCTGAATTCATGCATCTTTATACAAAATTTCTCTTGAAATGGGTACTGCATCTGCAATTTCTTGTTGTTGATGGGAATTTGTCTCAATGATCTAAACAAAAATATGTTCAAAATGATGTCTATTATGGAACTTATCTTGTTGTAGTTGTGATTCAAGCTCCAAAAATTTAATCTTCTCTTATGTATGTTGCAAGCAAGTTTGAATGTCAAAAAGAGTTTCTTTATTGATGTTGATTGTGATTTCAGTAGTTGACATAATTAGAGTTCTTAATAACTCTAATAAATTGCCAATTTGATTCATTTTTAAACTTCAAAAGGTCAACTCAATTCATCAACAATAATCCAAAATAAATAAAACTCAGTTGGCAACCTTCAATGTTTCAAACCAACACAAAGAGCAACAAAGAGTGGCAACAACAACCATATGGAAACTCTCCAATGCACATCTGAGAGTTAAGAACATCTAAAAGCAAAGATGATCGAAACCCAATAAGTTGAATATAAAATGGAATTGACCCCTTCAATCTGTGGTTGTTGAGCCAGATACTTTTCCCTCTGCTATCTACATTCATCTATCACAAGTCCTTCACCAAAAACATGAGGAGTTGTGTCTTATGGAGGTTTCTTGTTCACCTCAACATGTGCCTTAGCTTCATCTAGTTGCTTCCTGATTTTTTCCAGTTTAGGAGTAGGACATTGTGGATCCAAATAAACAACTCGTAGAATCTGCTCTACTGCCACTAGTTCCTTGCTGCTTTGTTGGTTCCACAAACTTAAAGATAGTTGTTATAATGACTCTCCTGGTGCAAGTTACTCTCGGGTCACTAAGTGTGGAACGTCTTGCTTATATTATGTTTAGACTACCCATGCTGTATCGATTCCTGAGCCTTTAAACAATGTTCAAACTGTGCCGAGTAATATTTAAAATGTCTTTTTCATAAGAAAATTTTTCTCCAAGCGTCGACGGTAGCAATTGTGTTTCAATATTTAACAATCTTTAAAATGTCTTATAGGTATGAAGTCCAATAACAATCTTCAATGACTGTAGGAAAAAGGGGAAGTCGTAAATGTAAAACCCTCGAAACCTTATGGAAACCTGAACGGCTAAGTAGTCGACCCTCGTGTCTCAGTTTGATGCTGAGACAACTTCATTAAAAACAAGAGAATAATTCGAACTTAACCCTCAAAATGCCTATTCCAGCGGTATCAGACGAAATCGTAGGGAGCGGTTTGAGTTCTTATTCTTTGAAATAAAACCCCTAAACTGGCTTATATTCCAGAAGGGAAGTAATGGCCACACAGGTCACAGGAAGAGAAGTGACTTTCTGGAAACAATCGTAGGACCACGATTATCTGCTGAAGGTCCAGGGAGAAAACCAGAAATTTTTACACTTGACCATATCTTCTGAAGGAGACGAACTCACAAAATTCCACACTAGTGGTTTACAGAGCAAGAAACCCTAATTGTTTTAGCGTAATGAAGAAGAACATACTTTAAGTGACACTCTTCATTTAACTGTCTTCCTCCTTTCTGCAGCGGGATTGCAATGTTATGTCTGTAAGAAAATATTTGTGCTGTGCAGAGAGCACCAACGTAACATTTCAGGATTTGAGGGAGGCTTCTTTTTCTTGCGTCAAAATAAATATCATTTCACAACCAACGAATCGACCCATTATTATTAGGCATTGAACTTGTCATGTAGAGCGACGTCAACCAACCTTTTCTCGAACTGCAAGCTCGAATGATTCTAAACCACACGCTCTAATCTATTTTTGAGGAATATCAAACGTCGCTTGTACATCAGCACGCCTTCATGCAGATATCTCCCCAACTGATTCTCATTCATGGGATGCTTGTTGACTCACTCAGATTTAATGCACCATATTATTTTCCAGAGACTTCTCACAAGTATTCATAAGGATTTTCCACATTGCTATAGCTATATACACACTGCTTTATGTAGACAAAGATAAAGAGACAAGGCCTTGGCCTATGCTCACTTGCCTATCAGTGTGTTATTTCTTCTTGAGATAGCAGTGTCATGCACCCACAAAACCTTATAGCTCATGGGTCTCGAGCGTTAAAGCTCGACATACAAGGAGGGTCGATGTGCAATGTGGAAGGAGGTGACAACATGTAAAATTTTCCTCTAGTTTCAGACCCTGCGATGGAGCTTCTCAATCGCATTCAATACTCAGCCATGTATGTCCACCATCCACAAACTCCAACATCAATTCATGATTCTAAGTTATGACATTATTCTTATACACGCAACAAGATCTTCCAAGGAAAAATACCATGCATTCAGGCATCAAACCATTGCACACAACATTCAACATAGCATACAATAAAATTTGACATTAATTTGCATAGAAATGCAACAAAAATAACGATTTAGACACATCAAATTTCTCTTCTTCATTCGTCAAAATACCCACTCAACAGTCGTGGTGAATAACATTGTACCAAAATAGTGATGGCATGTCAAATATTCAACACAAATGATTTGTTTCTCAAAATCACATACCAGATTGCAAACTCCTCTCTATGGCGATGATTCAAAATTTTGATGAATCAATAAATGCTACCCCACATCTCCATCATGATCTCATTGGACTGTATTGAAATTTGGACATATTTTTTATAGAGGTAATGGACGGATTTCAGCGTTAGGTCGGGCACATAGAGAAAATAGGGAAAAATTGACAGCAGTTACAGTGGAAAAAGGATGCCAGATTTGGACCTGCGAACCTCAATATGAGGGAGCGTGCACAGTGGAGGGTAGAATAATAGGCACGTAGTGTTGCGAGAGCAAATAAGGAGGAACAATTCTACAGGGGTTGGTAGAGCTGCAAAAATAGAAGAACAAAAGCAAACTTGGAGTTACAACTGAGCAAAAAATACCTTTGGCAAATAGGCAGCTTTAATTTAGCTTCAAAGAAATTTAGTAGTGCAGGTTAGTGGAACAATATGCAGTAAGAAATACGCAAGCACACGACAATGGCAGTTCTGACATGCAGGAAGGCAGAACTGACATTTAGAGAGCCCACAAAACAAGTGGCTCAAATTAGAGCAGGGCCAGAATTCTCTTGTAGTTCTGATACCGTGTTAAACACACATGGAATGTGAGGAGACATGAATGATAAAATAGTGAATTTATTTTTACCATTAACGTAGATGTACATTTATAATACATTCTTGTGATTGTTGGATTTATCTTCCAACATCTCTTGGACTCCTTGACTTTTAACTCCCACACCATAACCCTTAGAGGATTAGGTGTCCAACACACATGTACAACCATGATCATTTTCTTGCCTCTATAAATCACATGCCCCAATATAGTGGCACGGAATCTATTCACTCTAACTAGCATTGCAACCTTGCTTTTTGATTCACAAGTCTGAGAGGCCCACTACAGATGGAAACCTCCTCGTCATCATCCTATACAATGTTGATCCTCTTATGAGCATCAAGAGGACTTCCCCTTGCGGTGAATTTATTTTCATCCACACAACTTATATCTTCAATCTTATCCTAGCTAAGTTCATCTTCCTCCTGAGAAGATGGTTTGTTGGAGAGAACAAAAAAATCACTACTTTCGTTAGAATTTGCAAAGTATGTTTTGACTTTGATGAAGGTTGTCAGAAAATTTTTCAGCTTTTGACTTTTGACTACCTTCATCAATGTAATCAATTTATTTTGTCGGCCAAAATTGCAATACCTTTTAATTTCTCTAACAAATTTTATCAGTCACTATTTTCTCAGTCAACTCTTTGACAATCTTTGATCTATTGACTAATTCGATAACAATTTCAAATTTTGTTGCCAAATATTCATTAGATTTTGTTTCCTCACCATAATCTTCACCAATCTTTGGATTTTTTTTTTTCTCAATTCAATGACAATCTTATCTTCATCATTCCTCTCTTCCTCTTTCACCTCAATTTCTTCCTCATTGTGATTTGCAAAAATCCCATTTGTTTTTCTCTCGACATCCTCCTGTATAGGTACTCAATGCTTGCCACATTTGAGCTTGGATGAAATCACATTCTTTGTTGTAGATGTTGTGTCATAGATTTTCTCTCTATAACTTTTACCTCCTACATTATTTTCATAGTTATAAACTTATATTCTTTTGTTGATGTTAATGTTCACCATATCCAAGCTTGGATATAATAGTATTATTTGTTGACAAAGTCACACCATAAATATTTTTCATGGAACTTCTATCATGCTTGGCCCTTTCTTCATTTTCTCATTCTTTATCATTTTCATTTAATTTCTCGTCTTTGTCTTAATGGGAACCAATATCCTTTCCTTCTTTATTCTCTCCACCTTGGAGATTATTCTTTACGTCTCTATTTTCTTCCTGTCGATTGACCTCTCAATAGCATTGCAATAGGTTCTTGACACCTTTCATACGTTAAGAAAAAATTGTTAATCTAGATCTAGCTATATGTCACAACTTCAACAATTCTAAGGATTTACTCACTTTCCCTCATGGGTTAATGAGACCGCTTTGCCTAGTTTTCTCCACCAGGGTCATCATCTCTTTGCAACCAATCTACTATCATTTCTTTACTCACCCCCAGTTCTTAGACTGAGTGCTCCAAATCATCTCTCTTGCACCCTACACAACATTATACACACATACTCTTCCAAGCCATCCAAACTTTGATATCAGTAGTTAGGATCACAAAACACTAAGAGAAGTGGTGGTGTCTAAAGAGATCATTGTTGAGACCCCACTGGTCACCAGGACCAATTTACTTGGAGCATTTTTGCCTTTAAATAGACTACATTAAATACGAATATCATGAAAAAAGATCATAAGTTCTCATAAACTTAGAGTTCAAAAACCATTAATAACTTGACCATATCAAATTTACCTAAACCATCCTAACATATACTTTACTAATTATTGAAAATAATTTAAATTTATCTGTGAAAATATTTTCCTAGAATATTATTTAACTCTTAAACTTCTCATTTATATGATTTTTAATGTTTTTATCATTTTCCTTTTCATCTTTTTTTTTTTATAGTTTCTCAAAGTTGTTTATAGAATGGTTGATTTATTTTTCGTGCCTCGTAGAAAGGGGGAGGAGTTTTCTTCGTTGAGGCCAAGAGCATCCTCTCTGTGGAAGGTTTCCATTGTTTTGAATGGAATTGCATTTTATCTTTTTTAAAATGGAGAGTGATTGAGAATAGGGGGAGGAGTTTTCTTCGTTGAGGCCAAGAGCATCCTCTCTGTGGAAGGTTTCCATTGTTTTGAATGGAATTGCATTTTATCTTTTTTAAAATGGAGAGTGATTGAGAATTGTTTGTATTTTTTTAATGGTAGATGAATAGACATACTTAAAAAATTTCCATTTTAGTTAAATCTTATCGTTCTTGTCTTTCGTCTGAATTGAAAAAGAGTTATTCTTTTGAATAATTCTTATTAAAATTTCCATATACATAGTATTCATTGCACTTGAAAAGGAATATTCATTGCACTTGAAAAGGAGTTTTCATTATCCAATGCCTATACATGAATCCGATGAACACATTTTTTTGAATAATCTAGGCCTTCTTATATATTGTATTTTAAACTATGGTTGGAGTCTTCCTATTTATTTCGACTATTAGTTCCCTCATCGCAATCATAAGTGATTTAGTTAATTAGATTAATGATAAGTGATTTAGTTAATTAGTGTGACTTGCGCACTTCGTCATGGTTTTCTTTGTCGCAATATGAGTCTACCCATGTGACGACCATATAACAAATTGCACCTGGACTCCATTTTGATAAAGATACATAACAAAAATATATGATCGAAAATAGACAACGGACTGCCACACGTCACGCCAAACTCCATTTTGTTTTACGGCGATGCTTCTCTTTGCCTTTTTGAATATATTTTTATATTCAATTTTTTGAAAGCTTCCTTATAAATAAAAATATCCTAATATATATGCCAAAGTAAAGACGATTAAGGTAAAAAATTATCACCTATCATTATGATACCCTGCGTCCCCGATGGGGGTGTTTAAAAGACTTTGTGATAGCATGGAACGAGGAGGTACTACCCACATGGCGGATCTCTCTGCAACTGTTTTCCGCCCGATGTTATTATTCGCATGCGAGGATTTTGTATGGGGAGGGAGGTACATGGTTATGTATGGTTCGCGCGTGGCACGCTAAGGGCTCTCACCATGGGAGCCACTAATTTGGAATTAGTGACCATAAATGTTGTATGCACAGGGTTAAAGTAGTTTTTTGGATCATATGTTAGGTTAATAAAATTTCTCTCGCTTGTGCATGAATGGAGCTTTTTTCCCATAGTGGATTAGTCATCGCAGGGTTTTGACACTTAAAGAATGTTCATTTGTGACCTTATTTTAGGTCATTGTTTCAGGATGGTAAAAATGTGGAGTACACATTATATTTGGCTACAACCAAGGAAAATGTAGGAGTCATGTTTTAATTATGTTGTTTGTGAACTAGTACAACCGATTATTTATACACAACTCTGTCTTGGCCCGAGGTGGCAGAAAATTGGGTATTATAAGCTTGACATTGTTTCGCTGCACAGGGTAGGCTCCTGTTCGTGGTTCTATCTTCAAGAGGTCATAGTGGGAGATTGGTTGGTTAAGTTACGTCTTCGGCCATTTGTCAACCTCACTCATTGGTTCGAAACTCTCTTTTCTTGCAACCTTGGGTAATCCCACTTCCCTTGAAAACTTATTGTGGGAGTCTATGTTGGTTTCACAATTTGTTTCATTTATGTTTTCCATGTTTTTTGTACTATTTCTACATAATTTTGGGTCAGGTCCCTTGTTTGAACTGGTCACAGTTCTTCCTTCAGCGACCTCCCAAAGTTCTAACCAAGCGGGCATTTCATTTAATTGTCCAGTATTTATTTGTGGTGTATGGCTTCAAGGCATTGTTTCGGTCTAGTTCTAATAGACACACTTCCCTCTCTCACCCTCTGGGTTATCCAAGCATTCTCACCTGGTTAAGTTTTGGTTACCACGTCCGCTGGGTCTCAGTGGAAATATTCAGTTGTGTGTGTTTGTCAGTTCGAACTCAGTTGGTCTTCTTTGACTGGGAACAATTCACCCTCCTCATACTAGTCGACTAGTGAGGAGGTAGCCCTTTCATAGAAGCATCATGTATCTTGTCAATTATCGTAACGTTGGGGGCTTTGTCTCTACAATGGTATTCTTCTATGGGGGTAAAATATCAAAAACTCCTTAAGCCGTACTTCTTTGATAGGCCTGTTCATTCTAGCGAGGCAATTAGTTGGGCCCTCTCCCACTTGTTTCAAGTCTTGGTCTTGTGTTTTCTTGGTAGGTTCTCGGTGGAGATGGCTCCACAACAAAGGTTTCCCTATCACTAGGGTGGCGTTTTGATCTGAATATGTAAACTTGAAGATTTTTAACAATTTGCAAGTGAAAATTATATGTGTTTTGGGTAGAGGATCAATTTACTAAACACATAAAACAAGTGAATTTAATCACAATTTACAGCCAGAAAGAGACAATAAGCATATCTAAAACACATAACACAAAACATGATAAAGGAGTTCACCCCTCTCCTGGGCCACATTTCTTGGTCCAACTTCCAATGTAGGACCTCTTTCATTAAGTTCTCAAAAGTGTGTTTACATGTTTTTACATTGCTCAAACATCAAAACTAATGTCTCCGATGGATTCAACATTGTCAAAAACCCCCATCTGGGTTCTTTCTGCACGTCATTTGGCAAAAAATTGAGTAAGTTACGTCTGTTTCAAGTTTTTCCCAATTCCATAGCTAATCATCCTCCAATTCGGCCCAAACCTAGCTTGTGTGCCCCAAACCCGAAACCGGCGCGCAAAATTGGCCTACTGTCCTGTCCAACAGGCGAAATTATAGAATTGTTAATTCGGCCATCAAGCCCCCAGTTCTGAAAAGCTTGGTCACGTTGGCGCATATAACCACATAGGGGGCGAGATTCTAGGGCCTAACTCCACGCCCTTTGGTTTTGTCATGCCCCTGGTTCTGTGGTATGCCATGTGGCCTTGGCACTGTCCCCCTCAAAATTTTTGCCTTTGGTCTTGTGCACTGGGTTCCGACGGTAATGTATTGGGTGTAGTGGTGATCAGGTGCTCATGTCCTAAGTGTCGTAAAATGCTCAAAATTTAAAATGCTCAGAACTGGTTCAAAGTTGAACGAATGGAAAGTGCTCGTCTTCTTGATTCCGGCGTCGCAAACGGTTCGAAAAACGGTTATCGTATGAGAAAGTTATGGCAAAAAGAAGAATTTCTCAGTATCATTGAAATTTTGAATTTTTCAAAAAAAAAATTAGAAAAGAATATTCCACAGAATATTCCTTGGAATATTCCAGGGAATATTTCTTTTGGGTAGCGAATCAAAAGCTGCCACGTGGCAGGCTTGGAGGGCGCGACGTGGCCCTGGGTGACGTCAGCAAGGGTATGTGCATGGTTTAAAATTTTTGGGAGTTCCGTGGTTTGAACCCAAGACCTCGTGTCTACAAATGCAGTGCCTTACCGACGCACCACATGGGTCAGACTTGTTATGTTGGCCTGGGCAAGTTCATTTGAACTAAATTTAGGTTTGGGCGGGCCCGACGGGGGCCAGCCCCCATACCACGTGACCAACGCCATTAAACCGTGGGCCTAAACCCCCACCGCCCAGCACGAAATCCAATGCAAATAACCACCGCCGGAATTTTGGTCACATGCACATTAATCACTGCAGTTAAGTTGGTGGAAATTTGGCAGGAGCGCCAAATTTGGCCGGACCCGCCATATATGGCGGGCCTAACTGGGTCCAACTAAAGTTAACTGGAGTTTTTCAAGGGCAACTGGCAGTAGGGAATAAATGGCCATAACTTTGGCTAGGAAAGGCGGTTTTGGACGATTTTTTTTTTATTTTTGGTATTTTCGACCTTCTGAAGCCATTGGTGCAAATCTTACAGCCAATTGAGGTCATTTGCAGAGGTTTTGGAGCCGTGGAAGTTCTAGGAGCCACTAGGGCCCAGTATTGGGAGAACTGTATAGGGTTGCAGGTATCCATTGGAGGTGAACCAGTAGTCAATCCTGAAGGATTCAAGTGTTCTGAATCTGTTTTTACCATCTATTCGACCTGTAGATGCTTCTGTTCAGGTGTATATTCAATTTGAGCATTTAATTAAAACAAGGATAGGCCCATTTGGGAGCCTTGGACCCAGCAGACGTAGCCCAGGAGGGATGAACTGCTTCATCAACTTCTTTTGCATCTGTGGTTGATTTATTTTGCAGAACAAATTCATTTTAGTGTGTTAAACAGTAAAAGGAAATAAATCTGCTATACTTAAATGGGTCATGAACAACTGGAAATTTCATTTGTTTCTTTTCTGCAAGACATGGACATCTTTTAAACATGTATATTTCTGAAGTGAATACCTTGCAAACCATTTACAAGTAGTTTCTAATTCAGATCAAGTTGGTATCAGAGCTATGTTGTTGTTTCTTTGTATCAAAAGCAGTCAAATAAACTATAGACAGAGCCTGAAACAAGCCAGGAAGCCTTCGAAATGCTCTTGTTATACAATTTCAAAGTAGATAAATGCTCTTTCAGTCAATCTCTGGTGTAGTTGTCTTTTGATTGTTTTTGTGCAAAGATCTTCTAACTGTCTTGCAAGTATTGATGCTTACCAGGTTGAAACTTAAAAGAGGGGAAGGACAGTTGACTAGAGAATGAGAGAATCCTCAGTCAAGGAAGGCCAGAGAGCCATCACCTCCACCTTCAATTTCACCCTCAAGAGTCTCAGTAGAAGCTTCAAGAATGTCTAAACATGAAGGAGAAATTCCTGCAGACATGGATCCAAAAGAAGAAGAAAGAGTCTTCAGAAAGGCTTTCTTGGACCTCACTGAAATGGTGAGGATATTGTACCAAGAAAGAAATGAGAAATTGGCTGGAGAAGGGTCCAAACATCCACATGAAGGAGAGGGCTCTTCAGGAGGTAAGAAGGATGATGATCATTCCAAGAAAGGACATGGAGGTAATGGTGATCCACCATCCCCATCGTCACCTTCTTCCTCTTCATCCTCGTCTTCTTCTTTTGTGCATAAGCATAGATCCTTTGGAAAAAGTCCTTTTTTGAAGCTTGATGTAAAATTCGAATTACCTATGTTTAATGGTGAAGTGAATGCAGAAAAGCTTGAAAACTGGATTAGGCAGTTGGAAGTTTACTTGAGGATCCAAAATATGCATGATGATGCCACCAAGATTCAGTTGGCTTCTTTGAGAATGGATGGAGCAGCATTGGTCTGGTGGGAGGCCAAGACTAAAGAGGAGATCAAGAAATTTGGTAAGTTTACCTTAACATGGCCTGAATTTATGTTAGCCATTAAAAAACAGTTTTATCCTCTTGCTCACATGCAGAAAGCCATTATGAACTGGAAAAATTTCAGACAACTTAAGGGTCAGAGTGTCCAAGACTACACCCAAGAATTCAGGAGAAGAGCTCTCTTGTTAGGGGTAGATTTACAGACCCAGGAAACCTTGCTGAAATACATTGGTGGCTTGCATAGCTACCTTAGACACACCATCTTGATGTTTAACCCTACTAGCCTGGACGAGGTTTGTGTCCAAGCTACACATTTAGAGGCAAGGGGAAAAAACACATTTGAAGAGGGTAGAAACAAGCCCCCCAAGGGGAAAAACAAAGAGAAAACCTCCAAGGGAAAGGGCAAAAAGAATGCATCTATCAAACAGGAGAGTGAGAAAGTGATCTGTAAACATTGTTCTAAATCAGGCCACTAGGAGAAAAACTGTTGGAAATTACATCCTGAAAAAAGACCTCAATCTAACAAATCCAAAGGGAAACAGAAAACTGCTGCTACTACATCTACACCACAGGATTTAGGGGATGATTCAGGTGATGAAACCAAAATTGCAGCCATGGGTTTGAAAAACTTGAAGGGAAAAGAAATTGAAACTCAAGCCAGCACTAGTACCTCAAACTGTGATGTACAAGCTCCTAATGAGGAAGAAAGAATTGAACTGTTTCATGTGAGGGTGATTTCAAAACATACTAAGATTGACACACTTTTTGATAGTGGGTCACAAGCAAACCTTATATCAGAGGACTTGGTCAAGCAGCTTAAACTTGAGACCGTTCCACATCCGAAACCATATCCACTTGGATGGGTTTGCAATGATGCAAATTTACAAGTTTCAAGAAAGTGCACATTGCGCTTTACAATTACTGCACATTTTATTGACACAGTTGAACTTGATGTGGTACCTTTTGATATAGCAGGAATTATTTTGGGAAGTCCTTACTTGTTTGACAGGAAAGCTATCTTTCATCGCCATGAAAACAAATATCATCTTTTCAAAGATGGTAAGGAGTTCATTGTTAGAGCTCATCGCAAGAAGACAAATATAGCGATGGTGAATGCAGGACAGGTAAAAAGGCTGGTCAATTCAAGTAAGAATTTTTTTCTTCTTATGATTAAGCCCAAGGTTGATGTGAATCATGAGTCATTTGACAATTATAGAGTTCAGGCTTCTGTGATCCATATCAAGTTAAGAAAGATTCTTCGGCGAAAATCACCTGTTGGAGGCTCCGTTTAGACTATTTAACATGATGAGCTTGATCTGTTTCTTCAACTTGTCCTGACGATGAACCACACTGGTTGGTTCGAAACGCGTCGACAAATGATATTCCATGTGATTTTCGCCGAAGAATCTTTCTTAACTTGATATGGATCACAGAAGCCTGAACTCTATTATTGAATCCCTGCACGGAGAAGCCACGGCAAATAAGGTTCGTCGTTTTGAACGAGCTCGCTTGCAGGTTTCAAGGTTGAAATCGGATCTTGCTTTTCTTAAACGTTGCAGAGACTCCTCCATCATTCCTATCTTCGCCCGGATTAAGCACCACCTTCACAATCCGCGAAACCATCAGGTGTTCCTTAAGGCGAGTTTGGCATTAATAAGGTCGGAAATCAGTAAGGTCAGAAATTCCCTGAATCAGCTTTCTCGGGTTCTTTTAGATTTGCACTTGGATCTTGGAAACTTATTTTCGGCCTCCCTTTGGGCCAGAATAGATGCCTGTTCTGCTTTAAAGTCTCTCAGGGTAGAAGAGATTCGTAAGCAAACAGGCTTCCAAGTTTCTAAGGCTTGCTGGTGATTCAGAGTTTCAGAATAGAATGGGCGCTGCTTCCCAGAGCCGTATCTCTTCTGGGAAAATCTCTGCGTTGAATGATTGGTTATCTGGCCGCTCGGGGGAGGTCTCTGGTTTCCCATCTCTTGGCCCCTCAGCGTGCTTTGATGAAGTCCCTTCAGGCCTGCATTCAGCGGCAGTCTTACCAGTTGAATGTAAACGTGGCCGTATCTGCGCAGAGGAAGAATTGGGCTGTTGTTCTCAACGGGGCGTTGGTCCTGTGTCTTCATTACCTGAACGTGATTCTGTGGACAGCATTCCTGGTCTCTACATGTCTTTCACTAATGCTTTCGCCATGAGCTCTGATTCTTCAGTGCAAAGGGAGAAATCTGTGGGTGATCTGGTTGAGCGGGTGGGTATGGATATCGTAGAGCCTTCATGTGCGAGTTCGCCGAAGGATGGCTCGTCGTCCTCGGTGCCTATCCTACCCAGGTTCCCTATTAACGCTATGGCTGGTGGTTCTGTAGAGGCTAGCGTAGGTTTGTTGACCGCTCCCCAGTCTGCGGTTAATGGTGGTACGACTGGCTGTTCCGGAGAGACCAGCGAGGCTGTAATCAACGCTCCCTTCTCGTCGGTCAATGGTGGAGGGGCTGACAGTTCCAGCACAGGTTTGATTATCAATCCCCGCCCTTCGGTCCATGGTGGAGTTTCTGAGGCTTGCGCTGTTCCAGTGGACGTGGTTTTCGGCAATGAGGATTCGCACAACAGGTCTGGTAAAGGTCACCCTAACTCCTTTATTAATAACCGCAAGCAGAATTTTTATAACATTTCCTGCGCTGGTAATAATCGAGTTAATAATTTTAACAGTAATATTAAGTGCCGTGATAATATGGGTGACATTAATAGTTATAAGAGCCATTACGATAGTGTTTATTTTAATAATAATAATAATAGTGTTTATTTTAATAATAATAATTATATTAATTTTAATATTAATAATAATATTAATTTGAATAATAATAATAATAATAATAATATTAATTTTAATAATAATAATATTAATAATAATAATATTAATTTTAATATTAATAATTACAATAACAATAATATTATTAATAATAATTTTGTTAATAATAATAATAATAATAATAAAAGTAGTTGTAATATTAATATTATCTGTGGGGACCAGATTGGCAAAAGCATCTCTATCTCTGAATATAATAAGAATAAGAGGGCTACTGGTATTACCCCTTCTTCTCCTTCTGGTAACAAGGTTATTAATCTTTCCAGTTTCGTTTTTCCCCCTGTTGTTTTTAAAGTTTTGGGCAAAGGTTTAAATTTTGCCTTAGCCCCTAGAAAAATCCCCGTAGAGGATATTATCTGTGATATTGAGTTTGGGATCCGAGGTTTACCTGATAGGATCAAGGATACTATCAGGCAGGATTGTGTTGTTGCCCTGAGGAGGGCTAAGCCGCCTAAGAGTAACCTTAGCAAAGAGGAATCTCTAGCTCTCAGATCCTTAAACCAAAACAAGGATATCATTGTTCTAAAGGCAGACAAAGGTGGTGCTGCCGTAATTCTTAACAAAGTTGATTACCGCAGCAAGATGTTGGATCATCTTCATAATAGTGGTAGCTACAAAAAGCTTCCCAGAAATCCTTTGAAGAAGGTTGCTAGAAATGTGGCTATGGCCATTAAATCCATTGGCTCCTTGAGTTCCTTGCACCATAAGCTCATTGAAAGCAACCCTATTACTCCTAGAATCTACGGCCTCCCCAAGATTCACAAGGAAGGGGCCCCCTTAAGGCCCATCGTCAACACCATTGGAGGTCCGACATACCTTCTTGCGAAGTTCCTTGCTTTAAAGCTTAAGCCCCTTGTTGGTCGTACGGAGTCCTTCGTAAAGGACTCTGCTTCCTTTATTGAGGAGCTCAAGGGCATTAAGCTTGATCCTGGGGACATTCTTGTCAGTTTTGATGTTGTCTCCCTATTCACTTGCATCCCTATTAATGAGGCCATGGATGTGATTAACCACCTAACAGATCCTGACACGGCCAAGTTGGTTGAGATCTGTATCACTTCCACCTTCTTCAGTTTTGAAGGGGAGTTCTTCGAGAAAACATGTGGGGTGGCAATGGGATCCCCCCTTTCCCCTATTGTTGCTAATCTGTTTATGGAAGATTTTGAGTCCAAGGCTTTGAACTCTTCCCGGCTCCTTCCTAAGCTTTGGAGGAGGTATGTGGATGACACCAATGTCATCTGGTCTCATGGCCAGGTTGAGCTTGATCTCTTCTTTGATCATCTCAATAGGCAGTCCTCAGCCATTAAGTTCACTAAGGAGCAGGAGGTAGATGGTTGCCTTCCTTTCCTGGATATTCTCATTTCTAGGAATGATGATGGCTCCCTCGCCCATCGAGTTTTCCGGAAGAAAACTCATACGGAGCAGTATCTTCATGCCAGTTCCCACCATTTCCCGGCTCAGAAGATGGGTGTCCTTAGTACCCTTGCTACTCGGGCCCTGAGGATCTCAGACAAGAATAGCTTTGAGAAGGAAAAATCCCATCTACTGGATGTCTTTGCGGAGAATGGTTATAGTAGATACTTGGGTCAAAGGGCTTTCCTTAAAGCCTCCAGGAATTGTCTGACTAAAAGAGAACCTAGAGATCGTATTCCAGGTGTCCATCTTCCTTATGTTCAAGGGACCACTGATAGAATTGGCAGGATTCTCAAGAGGCATAATGTCCCTGTGACCTTTAGGCCCCTGAACACCATTCGTATGTCCCTCAGATCAGTGAAGGATCCTATCGACCCTAAGGATATGAAGGGCGTTTATATGATCCCGTGTTCCTGTGGGACCCCCTATATTGGGGAGACTGGTCGTTCCATTAATCAGAGGATTAGCGAACACGCAGCGGATCTTAAGCATAGGAGAGCTAAGTCTTCCGCGTTGGCTGAACATGCTGAGAAAACCAATCATCATGTTTGTATTGAAGAGGCCAGTGTTATTGCTAAGGTTTCGCATTTCCATCATCGAAAATTCAGGGAAGCGCTTGAGATTGAAAAGAGACCAAGCAATCTCAATAGAGACGATGGTTGGAAAGTCAGTAGGTGTTGGGTCCCTGCCCTCTCGTCCTAGTCGTTTTTCATCCTCTTTGGTTATTTTTTTTATTTATTTTTTACTATTATTTTATTTTATTTTGATCTATTTTTTATATATATAATTATTTTTATTTATATATTAAAATTTTATTTTTATTTTTATTTATTTATTTATTTTTTTTTAATCTATTTATTTTTATTTTATTTTATTTTTTTATTTTATTTATTTTAATTTGCAATTGTCTATAGCACGACTTTTTGAAAGTTTTTCCGGCGGGTTTTTCCGGTCGAAATCCGGCAGGAATTTATTGGAATCGCAAGTTTGATAGCTAGTTTCTGCACAATGAAAGTGTCCCAGGGGTTTTTCAGGGTGCTGAATCCAAATATGCAGTTAAAAAACCATTTTAACTGCAACAAATCAAGATTTAACCTCAATTTCTTCCACCGGATTCCATCACCGGAATCTTCAAAAAGTCGCATTATAGACAACTCCTTTTAATTTTAGTGTGATTTCTATTTTTGTTTTCTCCTTTCTTTCTATTTCTTCTGATATTTCAAGGCCTTCTTATTTTGAGGTCCTTCTTATAACTATTTTTGTTCCTTTTATTTTAAACTAATTTTGTGTCCTTTTTCACCTTTTTGTAGTAATTAGCATACATTCTTTAAGGATTCTTCTAAATAATATTATTTTATTTATTCTTTTTATTTTATTGAGGCAATTACCTTTTCATAAGGTCTTTTTCCTATTAACTTATGGTAATTAACTTTGATTTCTAACCTAATTTCCTTTTATTCATTAATGAAATTTAATTAAAATTATTATTTTTATATTAATAAAATGTAAATAAAATTATTATTTTAGGTCATTTATTTAACTAGCTGCCCTTTAAATTATTAATCAACTTATAATTTTTAATGATTCTTTTAATTAATATTATTCTATTGAAGCATTTACCTTTTTCATAAGGTCATGTATTTAACTAATTTCCCTTAACTTATGATAGTTAGCCTTGATTTTTGAACTTAATTACCTTTTATCTATTAATAAAAATTTAAATAAAATTATTATTATTATTTTTATATTAATAAAATTTAAATAAAATTATTATTTTCTATATTAATTTTTAGGTATTCTATAAGGCCATTTATTCAACTAACTTTCCGTTAAATTATTAATAATTTTTAATAATTATGTCTTTAAACAAAATTAAACGAATATAATAATTTTGACCTCTGTCCTTGAGTCAAACTAGCCGTTAGAAAAGATAGCTGTTGGAGGCTCCGTTTAGACTATTTAACATGATGAGCTTGATCTGTTTCTTCAACTTGTCCTGACGATGAACCACACTGGTTGGTTCGAAACGCGTCGACAAATGATATTCCATGTGATTTTCGCCGAAGAATCTTTCTTAACTTCATTTGACAATTGTGATCCAAAGCTTAAGTCAGAACTGTATGATGTAGTTGATGCATATCATGAGATGTTTCAGGAGCCAACAGGTTTGCCTCCTAAGAGGGAGATTCAGCATGAAATCCATTTGCATCCAGATTGTCCTCTTCCAAACATAGGCATGTACCGCATGTCTATTATGGAGAATGCTGAAATAAAGAAGCAAATCAAGGACTTGTTGGACAAGGGTTTCATAAGGCCAAGTACTACGCCATGTGGGTCACCGATTGTACTGATTCCAAAGAAAGATGGCACTTGGCGTATGTGTGTTGATTTCAGGGCCTTGAACGAGATAACAGTAAAGGATCGTTACCCACTCCCAAGGATAGATGATTTGCTAGACCAGCTGAAAGATGCTCGATATTTCACTAAGTTAGACTTGCGCAGTGGATATCATCAAGTAAGAATTGAAGAAAGTGACATTTGGAAGACAGCCTTTAAAACCAAACAAGGACTCTTTGAGTGGCTTGTGATGCCGTTTGGTTTGTGCAATGCACCTACAACTTTCATGCGGGTAATGGATGATGTCTTGCGTCCTTTTCTTGATGATTTCATTATTGTCTACTTAGATGACATCTTAATTTTCAGCAAGTCTAGAGAAGATCATGTCATGCATGTTAAGAAAGTACTTGATGTTTTGAAGAAGAATCAGTTATTTCTTAAAATGTCAAAGTGTGAATTTGGAAAGACTTCTTTGGTTTATTTGGGACACATAGTAGGAGGAGGTGCTTTGAGAATAGATCCTGCTAAAATCGAGGCTATTGTGAATTGGCCTACTCCCAAATCCATAACAGAGGTAAGAAGTTTTTTGGGTGCAGCTCAATATTGGAGGAAGTTCATCTCTAACTTCTCTGCTATAGCAGCTCCTATGCATGCAGTGACAAGTGTGAAGCATGCTTTCCAATGGGGAGGCAAGCAGCGAAAAGCTTTCGAATCTTTGAAAGAGAAGATTAGTTCAGCTCCAGTCCTTGCATTACCGGATTTGAGACAGCCATTTGAGATACAAACCGATGCTAGTGATTATGCCATGGGTGCAGTTCTTCTACAGCATGGTAAGCCTATTACTTTTCATTCTGAAACTTTTAATGGTGCTGTTGTAAATTATCCTACATATAATAAGGAGTTTTATGCATTGGTACAAAGCGTCAAAAAGTGGAAACACTATTTGATGGGCAAAGAAACTGTTATACATACCGACCATCAGCCCTTACAGTACTTGCAATCACAAAGCAAGTTACAACAGTCACGACACTTCAGATGGATGGGCTTCTTGCAATAGTTCCATTTGGTAATAAGGTACAAGAAAGGTACTTTGAATAAGGTTGTTGATATGCTTTCAAGGCCTATTATTGGTGTTGTTACTTTACTTAAGAATGATTCCATTGTACATGATAGTTACATAGAACAATATGCATCTGATGATGACTTTAAAGATGTGTATGCTAACTTGAGTAAAGGGAATCATGTAGAGGAAAATGACAATTTGTTGTTTCATTTGGGAAAGTTTTGTATACCACAGGGGGAGAGAATAAATGTCATAAGAGGAGCTCATTCTTCTCTTATTGCTGGCCATTTTGGGGCAAGCAAAACAGTTGCACATCTACAGAGGTATTGTTATTGGCCTCGCATGGTAGATTCTGTTTCAAGGTTCATAAGAGGTTGTTCATTATGTGCTACAAGCAAGCCTAGTAATAGGAAGCTTGGTTTGTATACTCCTTTGCCGGTACCTTCTAGACCATGGGAGAGCATCTCTATGGATTTTGTAGGAGGCTTGCCAAAATCTAGAAAGAAGCATGATTATTTATATGTAGTAGTTGATTGTTTCAGCAAAATGTGTATACTTATGCCTTGTAAGAAAACTATAACTGCTGAACAAACTGCTGAATTATTTTTTCGTCATGTATGGATTCACTTTGGTTTGCCTACTTCCATTATTAGTGACAGGGATTCTAGATTTGTGGGGAATTTTTGGTCCAACCTATGGGAGATGATGGACACAAAGTTGAAGAAAAGTATTGCTTTCCATCCGCAAATAGATGGACAAACAGAAGTTGTGAACAGAACCATTGTGCACCTCTTGAGAGGATATTGCAGCAAGAATCCCAAGCTTTGGGATGAACATTTGCACTACATACAGCATGCTTACAACCGTGACAAGCACTCTTCCACAAACACCTCACCGTTTGAAGCTTGTTTTGGTTACTTTCCAAAATCACCTCTTGATTTCATTCTTGAGAAAGATGTTGCCATTGAGGGACATAGTGATATTGACAAAGCTTGTTCATTCATTGAAAGAATTTAGTAAATACATCAGCAAATTCAAGAACAGCTTGAGAAGAGTCAAGGCAAGTACAAGGAAAGACACGACAAGCATAGAGTTGATCACAAGTTTCAAGAAGGGGATGAGGTATGGCTGTACATTAGTAAGGAAAGGATGCAAGGAGAAGGTAAAATGCTGAAGCCTATTCGTTATGCTCCATTCAAAATCCTCAAGAAGGTTGGAAATAATGCTTTTCAATTAGATTTGCCTTCCTACATGCAAATGTATTCTGTTGTCAATGTGGAGAACTTACGTTTGTATGAACCTCCTTTGGTTGTTGATCATGAAAGTGTTGTTCAGCTGCCATCTATAGACGATTTCTCACCAGAATTCTTAGATGAGTTGAAAGAAGATACAATCCTTGATAGAAGGACATGCACTTCAAGGAGGGGCAGTGTAGATTATGTTCGGGTTGGTTTCAAAGGCAGCAAACCGAACAAGGAAAAGTGGATGGAGGTGGACAGAGTGAGGGAGTTTTACCCTCACCTCTTTAACAGGTAGTTGAAAGCTTTTGGGGTCCAAAAGCTTCCCAATGGGGAGGCGTGATCAGGTGCTCATGTCCTAAGTGTCGTAAAATGCTCAAATTTTAAAATTCTTAGAACTGGTTCAAAGTTGAATGATTGGAAAGTGCTCGTCTTCCTAATTCCGGTGCCGCAAACGGTTTGAAAAACGGTCGCCGTATGAGAAAGTTATGGCAAAAAGAAGAATTTCTCAGTAACATTGAAATTTTGAATTTTTTCAAAAAAAAAATTAAAAAGAATATTCCACAGAATATTCCTTGGAATATTCCACAAAATATTCCTTGGAATATTCCTTTTGGGGCAGCGAATCAGAAGCTGCCATGTGGCAGTCCCGTAGGGCGCCATGTGGCCCTGGGTGACGTCAGCAAGGGTATGTGCATGGTTTAAAATTTTTGGGAGTTCCATGGTTTGAACCTAAGACCTCGTGTCTACAAATGCAGCGCCTTACCAACGCACCACATGGGTCGAACTTGTTATGTTGGCCTGGGCAAGTTCATTTGAACTAAACTTAGGTTTGGGTGGGGCCCGAAGGGGGCTAGACCCCATACCACGTGACCAACGCCATTAAACCGTGGGCCTAAACCCCCACCGCCCAGGATGAAATCCAATGCAAATAACCACCGCCGGAATTTTGGTCACATGCGCATTAATCACTGCAGTTAAGTTGGCGGAAATTTGGCAGGAGCGCCAAATTTGGGCAGACCCGCCATATTTGGCGGGCCTAACTGGGTCCAACTAAAGTTAACTGGAGTTTTTCAAGGGCAACTGGCAGTGGGGAGTAAATGGCCATAACTTTGGCTAGGAAAGGCGGTTTTGGATGAATTTTTTTTTTATTTTGGGTATTTTTGACCTTCTGAAGCCATTGGTGCAAATCTTACAGCCAATTGAGGTCATTTGCAGAGGTTTTGGAGCCGTGGAAGTTCTAGGAGCCACTAGGGCCCAGTATTGGGAGAACTGTATAGGGTTGCAGGTATCCATTGGAGGTGAACCAGTAGTCAATCCTGAAGGATTCAAGTGTTCTGAATCTATTTTTACCATATATTCCACCTGTAGATGCTTATGTTCAGTTGTATATTCAATTTGAGCATTTAATTAAAACAAGGACAGGCCCATTTGGGAGCCTTGGACCCAGCAGACGTAGCCCAGGAGGGATGAACTACTTCATCAACTTCTTTTGCATCTGTGGTTGATTTATTTTGTAGAACAAATTCATTTTAGTGTGTTAAACAGTAAAAGGAAATAAATCTTCTATACTTAAATGGGTCATGAACAACTGAAATTTTCATTTGTTTCTTTTTTGCAAGACATGGACATCTTTTAAACATGTAAATTTCTGAATTGAATACCTTGCAAACCATTTACAAGTAGTTTCTAATTGAGATCAAGTGGTCATGGGTCGGGCTAAGGCCTAGCCCCTTGGCCCCTTCGCTTATAGTCTCGTGGGCACTGGGGTGGCCAAGGACTAGGGATTAGCCCAACACCCTCCCCCATATGCACTACCATTAAAGTTTAAATAATGCCCATCTACCATAGTTAATAAGAAACACTTGTAGTGTGGTGGTGGAGCACCGTGCTACCACTCCAGAGGTTTTCTGTTTGAATCCCATGGAGGCATGATCTGGCCATAAACTAAATTTTGTCAAATAACAGGAGGCCACGTGGCAGCCATCGATTGGCCCACTTGGCTCCCTAATTAGTCTAGCACTCAACAAATGAACCAATAAAAACCAGTATACACGAGCAAATAAGAATGCAACAAGTGTCATCCATCCATAGGTCCTCATAAACACAATCACCTACCTAGTCAGCATACGAATTGTTAAATGGGTCTACCTGCAACTTCAACTTTTAAAATTTTAGTTGTTTAGAAAGTCAATCAGAACACGGTATTGAGAGCATACGATATTGATTTTGAGTGAAACAAGTTGTGTTGGATTCAGATCGCCAAGATATACCCAATCATATAGGTTTCGAGCATTTTTAACACTTTGAATTTTGAGCACTAAACTAATCCCTTGGATCACTAATCCCCATTATTAGCTTTTGGACCTCCAAAAGACTACTTTTAGTCAACAAATAGATGAGGGTATAGTTCCCTCACCCTTCCAACCTCAATCCATTTAGATTTTCTTGGATTTGTGCCTTCGAGACCAACACACAGGTACTCCACATTCCCTTGTTTGAAGTTCTTGTCTTTCTGTCAAGGATAGTATCCTGTTTCAATTCTTCAAAAAATTCTCGCACGAAATCTTCTATTGAAGGAATCTGAACATACTCTCCTTGATCATCAATCAAAGGAGGCTCATATAGTCTCAAATTCTCAACATTAACAACTGCATACATTTTCATATAAGGAGGCAAATCCAAACGGAAGGCATTGTTACCAATCTTTTCTAGAATCTTAAAAGGTCCATACCTTATTGGTTTCAACATTTTACCTTCTCTTTTAAGCCTCTCTTTGCTAATGTAATGCCAAAATTCATCTTCAACTTGGAAACTGTGGTCAATGCGATGCTTATCATGCCTTGTCTTGTACTTGGCTTGGCTCTTTTCCAATTGTTCTTGAACCATTTGATGCACCAATTGAATTTGCTCAATGAACCACTTGGATTTATCAATGTCGTTATGACCATCAATAGCAATATCCTTCCCAAAGATAAAAATTAAAGGAGATTTTGGTAAGTAACCAAAGCATGCCTCAAATGGAGATGTTTGAGTCAATGAATGCTTTGCCCAGTTATAAGCATGCCGAATGTAGTGTAAGTGTTCATCCCAAAGCTTGGGATGTTTGTTGCAATAACCACAAAGAATATGTACTAACGTTTTGTTCAACACTTTTGTCTAACCATCAGTTTATGGATGGAAGCTTGTGCTTTTTTTCAACTTGGTGCCCATAAGTGCCTATAAGCTTGACCAAAATTTCCCAACAAATCGATAATCTTAATCAGAAATAATGGATATGGGCAACCCAAAATGTACCCTTACATGTTGAAAGAACATTTGTGCAGTTTGTTCAATTGTAACCTTCTTCTTACAAGGCATCAAAATACACATCTTGCTGAAACGATCCACCATAACATAAAGATAATCATGTTTTTTTTAGACATAGGCAGTCCTCCTACAAAGTCCATAGAGACACTTTCCCAAGGACGGCAAAGAACTACAAGTGGAGTACACAATCCTTACTTTATATTGCTAGGTTTACTTGTAGCACATAAAGAACATCCTCTTACATATCATGATACATTTTCATTCATTTTAGGCCAATAATAATACCTTTGTAATTGTGCCACCATCTTGCCTACACCGAAATGGCCAGCAATAAGAGAAGTATGTGCTTCCTTTATGATGTTAACTCTTTCACCCTGTGGAATGTGTAGCTTGCCAAGATGATACAAAAGTTTATCATGCACATGGTAATCCAATTCCTCTACTTGGCTGCCTTGACACAAAGTTGCATATACATCTTTAAAATTTTCATCTAAATCATATTGTTCAACATAATTCCCATGCATGATAGAATTATGCTTAAGAATATCTGAAGCACTAACAATTGGTCTAGAAAGCATGTCAACAACCTTGTTATAGATACCTTTCTTATAACTTATCACCAAGTGGAATTTATGAAAGAAACCCATCCATCTGAAGTGCCTTGCTTGTGGTAGCTTAGTTTTTGATTGCAAGTATTGCAATGGTTGATGATCACTGTGAATGATGATTTCTTTTCCCATCAAATAGTGTTTCCACTTTTTCACATTTTACACCAATGCATACAATTCCTTATCATATGTATGATAGTTAACTACTGCATCATTAAAAGTTTTAGAATGGTAACATATGGGCTTACCATGTTGCATCAAGACTTCTCCCATGGCATAATCACTTGCATCTGTTTGTATCTCAAATGGTTGTCTTAAATTAGGAAGTGCAAGAACTGGAGTTGTACTGATTCTCTCCTTCAATGCATCAAAATATTTTTGCTGCTTGCCTCCCCATTGAAAAACCTGCTTAATGCTTGTCAAGGCATGTAATGGAGCTGCAATTGAAGAAAAGTTAGAAATTAACTTTCTCCAATATTGGGTTGCTCCCAAAAAGCTTCTCACCTCAGTTACATTTTTGGGCTTAGGCTAATCAACAATGAATTGAAATTTGAGGGATCTATATTTAATTCACCCCCTCTAACAATATGTCCCAAATAAACTAATGAGTTCTTTCCAAACTCACATTTAGACATCTTTAAAAACAAATTTTCTTTCTTCAAGACATATAAGACTTGTTTCACATGCTTGACATGTTCTTCACCAGCCTTGCTAAATATCTCTATGTCATCTAAGTAGACAAATACAAAATCATCAAGAAAAGGTCGTAAGACATCATTCATAACTAGCATGAATGTTGCAGGAGCATTACAAAGCCCAAATGGCATAACCAACAATTCAAACAAACCTTGCTTTGTTTTGAAATTTGTCTTCCATGTGTCTCCTTCAACAATCCTAATCTAATGATAACCACTTTTCAAGTACAACTTAGTTAAATACACCACATCTTTCAATTGATCAAGAAAATCATCAATTCAAGGAAGCGGGTAATGATTCTTTACCGTTATCTTGTTCAAGGCTTTGAAATCTACACACATGTGCCATGTACCATCTTTATTTGGTACTAATGCAATTGGTGACCAGCATGGCGATGCCTTGGTTTTTTGAACCCTTTTTCAAGAAAATCTTGTATTTGTCTCTTAATCTTTGCATTTCCCATAACCGATATCCTGTACATGCCAATGTTTGGAAGAGGACAATCTTGTTGCAATTGGATTGCATGTTCGATACCTCTTTTAGCAGGAAATCCTTTGGGCTCCTGAAGCATCTCATCATATGTGTTAACAACCTCATACAAATCAAATTTTAACTTTGAATCACATCCTTGGAAAGCTTAATTTTAAACACTCTCTTTAGGTTTCATCATCAAAAGTACAAAGTTCTTACTAGCATTGACTAACATCTTCATTTGTCCATATCATTACAAGTGACAAATTCAACTTCTTGTTATGTGCTCTAATAATGTACTCAACTCCATTTTTAAACAAGTGATATTTGTTCTCATGGCAATGAAAGATGGCTCTCCTATCATATAGATATGGGCTTCCCAAAACAATAACACAAATATAAAGTGGAATGACATCAAGATCTACCTCATCTATAAAGTTTGTAGCGATGGAAAATCTTAATTTACATCTTTTTGTCACATGCAATTTTTCATTTTCACATTTCTATCCTAAAGGATATGGTTTAGGATGAGAATTTGTTTCCAAATTCATTTTCTTGACAGTGTCTTCATAAACGAGGTTTGCTTGTGAACCACTATCAAACAATGTATCCATCTTAGTATGTTTTGAAATGAATCTAATGTGGAAAAGCTCTATTCTTTATTTTTCATGTTGAGTTTCATTGAGGCTAATACTTGAAGAACTAGTACTTGCAATAGAGTCCTTACCTTTGAATCCCATGGTTGTGATCTTTGTTTCATCCCTAGAGTCAGATCCTAAATCATGTTGTGTAGTTGCAACAGTCTTTTGTTTCCCTTTGTTGTTAAACTTTTTGGGTCTCATTTCAAGATGAAGTTTCCAACAATTTTCTTCATCATGTAATTCTTTTTAACTATGTTTACAGGTGAGATTTTCTCTCTCTTTCTTGACTGAAGCATTCTTCTTGCATTTGCCTTTGAATTTACCCTTTCCTTTTTCACCATTCTTGAATGGATTTTTGCTGCCCTCATGAGGAACATTTTTCCCTCTTTCTTCTAAATGAGTTTCCTGTGCAAAAATTTCAACTATTTTTGTAGGGTCAAACATGAGAATTGTGTGTCTCAAATAACTATGCAATCCTGCAATGTATTTGAGAAAAGTATCTTGAGAAGACAAATGTATGCCCAGAATCAAAGCCCTTTTTCTAAATTCTTGAGTATAGCTTTGACCATTTTCCCCCTTAGCTTGTCTAAAGTTTTTCCAATCCATAAGAGATTTCTGCATGTATGCTAATGGATAAAATTGCCTTCTTATTGCAACAAAAAAATCATTCCAAGAGGATAAAACCTTACCATGTTTCTTCATGTCCTCTTGAGTTGGCTTCCCACCAAATTAGTGTTGCACCTTCGAATATAAGAGAAGAAAGAAGAATCTTGGTTTCATCATCCATGATTCTTTGTATCCTACAATACACTTCAATATGACGAACCCAAATATCCAATCTCTCTGCATTTACCTCTCCATTGTACATAGGCAATTCAAACTTAATATCAAGCTTAAGAAAAGGAGTTTAACCAAGACCCTTTGGGAAACTTGGAGGTGTTTCTGAAAGGGTATAATAAGTAGTAGAAGATGATACTGAAGATGAAGGTGAGGATTGAGGTGAAGGTGGTGGCTTGTCACCATTTCCTCCATTCCCTTTTGGAGGTTTGTCTCCTTTTCCTCTAGGAGGTTTTGAGCTTTCTCCTTGCAACCTGGAATTCCTCTCCTCATACAGAACCTTCACCATTTCATACATCTCAAAGAATGTTTTTCTAAAATTTATTTTATCTTCAGACATCCCTTCAAGACCTCCTTCATGTGCCATGACTATTGAAGCTTGAGGTGTGTTTGTTCTCCTCGAAACAATTTGAGATATTGGCTCCGCAAGTTCTCCTTCTCCTCTTTTAAGATTCAACCTTGTAAGCATAAAAAAAATAGTTGCAAACAAATCAAACCTTCACAATAACCTGATGCTCTGATACCAAAATGATCTGAATATGTAAACTTGAAGATTTTTAACAATTTTCAAGTGAAAATTATATGTGTTTTGGTTAGAGGATCAATTTACTAAAAACATAAAACAAGTGAATTTAATCACAAGTTACAGCCAAACAGAGACAAAATAAGCATATCTAAAACACATAACACAAAACATGATAAAGGAGTTCACTCCTCTCCTGGGCTACATCTCCTAGTCCAACTTACAATGCAAAGTATCTTTCGTTAAGTGTTCAAAAGTTTGTTTACATTCTTATACATTGCTCAAACAACAAAATTGACATCTTCAATGGATTCATCATTGTCAAAAACCCCCATCTGGGTTCTTTCTGCACCTCATTTAGCCAAAAAATTGAATAAGTTATGTCTGTTTCAAGTTTTTGCCCAATTCCATAGTTAATCATCCTCCAATTCAGCCCAAACCTGGCTTGTGCTCCCCAAACCCAGAACTGGCACGCAAAAATGGCCTACAATCCCGCCTGATGGGAAAAATTGTAGGACCGTTAATTCAACCATTAAGCCCCCATTTCTGAAAAAATTGGTCACTTTGGCACATATAATTTCATAGGGGGATGAGATTCTAAGGCATAACTCCATGCCCTTTAGTTTTTTCGTGCCCCCGGTTCTATTGTTCGCCATGTGGCGTTGGGGTTTGTCCCCTCTGCATTGTCACACTCATGGTCATATATTGGGTCATGTGACTTCAAGGTTAGTCCCCTCCAACTTTCCACCTTCGGTCTTGTGTGTTGGGCTCCAATGGTAATGTTGTTATGAAAACAACTCAAGAAAAAGATAGAAAAGATAGATCAACGCCTTAAAATTCAGCCTCTTCGAGGGGGCAACCTCCTTTACATTACATAAATGAACAATTCTTGGATGATTCAAATGACAAAACCTCCTTTCTATATATAGGAGTCTAAGGAGTCACAATATAACCCAACCGACCTAACAATAATGATATAAAGCCACAAAAATAACAATAGAGGGATTTTATGGGGCACAGTAATAAAAATATGGGGACAATAGGGGCACAACAATATTAATAAGGGGTACAAATACAATAGTAATGGGGTAATCACTAGTATTATAGGGACCCAACATGCCCCTCTCCTTCAAAAAAGTGTTGTCCTCAACGCTTGAGTAGTTCTCGATGCTTCTGTATAAAATTATCATCCTCCCATGTGGAATCTTCAGTAGATAAGTTCTTCCACTTGATAAGATACTCTGAAATTGATCGATTTCGCAGCTGTCGAGTTCTTGTTTCTGTGACTGCTTTTGGTTCCAATATAATTTTTCCTTCCTCATCAAGTTCTGGCAATATTGTTTGAACTGGGAGCTTATCACCTATAACCTTCTTTAAACATGAAACATGGAAAACTGAGTGCAATCGAGAAGCTGCAGGAAGCTCCAATCTGTATGCCATAGTACCAATCTTTTGCAACACCTTGTACGGACCATAATACTTTGGTGATAATTTATTATCCTTCTTAGCTTGCTTGAGGGACATTTGCTTATATGGTTGTAGCCGTAGGAATACCCAATCACCTACATCAAAACTTCTTTTGTTGCGATGTTGACGTGCCTGTTGTTCCATTCTATTTTGTGCCAACACGAGGTTATCCTTTAAGAGTTGGAGGACTTGTTGTTGATGTTCGATGTGATGTTCCACTGCTTGAACCTTAGAATTTTCTCTTAAATATGATGTGATGGATGGTGGCTGATACCCATAAAGTGCCATAAACGGGGTCATTTTTGTTGCTGTATGGAAGGAAGTGTTATACCACCATTCAGCTAGAGGCAACCATTTGACCCATTGTGTCTGTTTATCAGGTACAAAGCAACGAAGATATCCTTCAAAACATTTGTTTACTATCTCACTTTTCCCATTAGATTGAGGATGATAAGATGAGCTATGAGCTAACTGAGTACCAAGACAAGAAAATAATTTTGTCCAAAAATTTCCAGTGAAAATGGGATCTCTGTCACTTACAATAATGTTTGGGTTTCCATGTAGCTTTTGAATTGTTTCCATAAATGCAGTAGAAACTGTACTAGCTTTAAATGGATGTGATAATGCACAAAAGTGTGCATACTTGGTAAGTCTATCAACTACCACCATGATGACACTCTTTCCCCCAGACTTGGGTAAACCTGTGATAAAATCCATTGAAACCTCCTCCCAACGTTGGCTTGGAATGGATAACGGTTGTAATAGACCTGGTGTCTTAATTTTTTTAACTTTATTTTGTTGGCAAACCAAACATTCTGCCACAAACTTTTGAATATCTGATTTAAGGCCATCCCAAAAAAATTCCTTCTTAACCCTGTGGTAAGTTTTTAAAAATCCTGAGTGCCCTCCTAAGGGAGAAGTGTGCAATTCCATAAGAATATTTTGTTTTAGCTGGGAATTCTTACAGAGGTATAAGCGATCTTTGTACCATAACGAATCATTTTTCCAGCTAAATGTATCCGACGTACTGGAATCTTGTTGTAACTTTTGAATAAGTGCCCACACTTCTTCGTCATTCTTCCATTCCTCCCTTGCTTCGTTTATCCAATCTGGTTGGATAATAGAAATGGTGCACAACAATGCTTCCACATCCTCATCCTTTCTTGAGAGTACATCTGCCACCACATTTTGCTTCCCTTTTTTGTAGATGATTTCAAAGTCATAACCCAACATCTTTGTGACCCACTTTTATTGCTCTTCAGAGGATAATATTTTTTTCTAAAAAGTATTTAAGGCTATCATGATCCGTCTTTACCTTGAAGTGTCTTCCCATTAGGTAGGGTCGCCATTTCTTAAGTGCATGGAGTATTGCCAACATTTCCTTCTCATAAATATCTTTGTGTAAAACTTTCCCTTGATTGGACGACTTTCAAAAGTAATGGGTCTTTCATCTTGCATTAAAACAACACCAATTCCATTTCCTGAAGCATCACATTCCACAATAAAGGTTTTTGTGAAGTCCGGTGTAGCTAGGACAGGTGCTTGGCACATTGTCTCTTTAAGATGTTCGAAGGCCTTTGTTGCTTCTGCATTCCATGAAAATGCATCTTTCTTCAATAGTGTTGTTAGAGGTGCTGCTATTCTCCCATAATTCTTAACAAACTTGCGATAATACCCTATCAACCCGAGAAATCCTCGCAGATGCTTTATGGATGTGGGGATTTTCCATTCCTTAATGGATTTAATTTTGCTAGGGTCTACCTTAACTCCTTCATGAGATACAATATGACCCAGATATTCTAGCTCTTGTACTCCAAAGAAACATTTGGATCTTTTTGAATATAATTGTTTCTCCTCTAATAGTTGTAGCACCCTGTCAACATGTTCAACATGATCCTTCCAAGACTTGCTGTAGATTAGTATATCATCAAAAAATACTAACACAAATTTTCTAAGGAATGGTTTGAAAATTGAATTCATCAAACCTTGAAATGTTGAGGGTGCATTGGTAAGGCCAAAAGGCATGACCAAAAATTCATAATGACCCTCATGAGTTCTAAATGTTGTTTTCCGAATGTCTTCAGTCTTCATTCTGATTTGATGATATCCTGAACGAAGATCCAACTTGGTGAAGTAAATTGATCCATGCAATTCATCCAGTAATTCATCAATGATAGGAATGAGAAACTTATCTTTAATAGTGAGCTTGTTGAGCTCCCTTTAATCCGGACACATGCGCCATGATCCATCCTTCTTGTGCACCAATACTACTGGAGCAGAGAAAGAACTTTGACTCGGTTGAATTATACCAGCCTCTAGCATTTCTACAACCATACGTTCAATTTCACTCTTTTGGGCATAGGGATATCTGTACGGCCTAATGTTTGGAGGAACACTTCCTGGAATCAAATGAATAGCATGATCATGATCACAAATAGGTGGGAGACCTTTGGGAGTCTCAAATACCTTGGAATGATTGTCCAAAACTTTTTGGAGATCTGGAGAAATAAATGATTCCAATGTGGAAACATCTAGCGAACATAATTGTGCAATTACACCTTTTCATTCCTTTTTTAGAAGCTTTGTCATACCGTAGAGCTGATTATCTTTCCTGGTTTCCCTGCAATACCCCTTAATTCAACTTCCTTTCCTTCCATAGAAAATTTCATGAAAAGTTCTTGAAAATTAAAATCTATTGTACCCAAGGGTTGTAGCCATTGGACTCCTAATACAACATCAACACCTCCCATTGGAATGGAAAGCATTGGGCTAGTCAATACATATTCTCCCATGGATAGCTTGATATTATGGCACTTTCCAGAGCAATTTATTGTTCCTCCATTTGCAACCATCACTTGACACTCTGGTGCTGGATATAAGAAGCAATTCAATTCTTTTGCTACCTTACAATCAATAAAATTGTGGGTACTTCCTGAATCAATCAACACTATTACCTTTTTCTTCTTGATTTTTCCTTCTATCTTGATGGTTTGAGGAGTGGTAATTCCCACCAATGCATTACAACATATGGTCGGATTCATTTGTTCTTCATTTAGGCTTTGTTCCTGGAGTATATCCTCTTCTTTTGACCTTTCTTGCTCCTTTTCTTCTTCCTTTTCACAATCTATGTAGAATAATTTCTTCTCAGCACACTTATGACCTTTAGTGTATTTGCTATCACAACTGTAACAAAGCCCTTTTTCTCTTTTTTCTTCCAATTGTTGTGGTGTCAACCTTATAGGTTGTGGAAGACTAGCGGCAACAACACTTCCATCTTTATAGTTGTGAGTGGTATGCTTCCTGGTTCCCATAATTTTGCTTTCCATTTTTCTTGCTAACCTGAATGCCTTCTCTAATGAATCAGGTTCCCAAAGGTGAACATCATGTTGGATATTATCCTTTAAAGACCTTATGAACACATCAATCCTATGCTCCTCTGGAATATTTTTTACCCTTATGTTCAATTTTTGGAACTCCTCAATGTGCTCCATTATTGAACCCTTTTGTTTGAGACTTATCAATTGGCTAAAAAAAGTGTTGCTTTTTGTATCCTCATAATGTGCTATCAATTCTTCCGTAAAAATTGCCCAAGTGATAAATTGTTTACGAGACCAAAGCCATTGATACCATACAAACTGATGTGGTTCCAAATATAAAGTTGCAATACGTACCTTTTGTGTGTTTTGCACATTATTGAGATCGAAAAATTGCTCCATCTGTAATATCCATGTTGCAGGATCCTTGCCATCAAACTTCCTCATATCGATTTTTGGAATATGGTGCGTCTTCGATCCAACATTAGAGTCTATGAAATCATGATTAACATTTCCTTTGTTTGCATCATGAGTTTCCTTTCCTCCCCTTTCACCATTAGTAAGTATTTCTTGTAGAAAATTTGTCAAATTTGCCTTCAAATCTATCTTCAAATCGTCAATCTTGGCTTCCACGCCCTTTATCTTAGATTCCACTCCATTTATCTTAGCTTTTGTTAGCTTTTGTGAGAGTGAAATTTGTTGCACTTGGTCTTGTAATTTTGATATATCATGTAGCATTTCTTCCTCTTCTTCATGAGTCATGCTAGAGCTTTCAAATTGCTTACTAGGTGTTTGCGTTTTCTTTCCTCAGGACATCAGTTACCGATACTAATTCTTTACTATGCCCTTTGAATTCCTTCAAAATAATTTTTCAAACCAAGCTTAAGCAAAAATTTAAAAAATCTATACACCTCTTTTCACTTTGTAGGAGCTCGATATTTCCTCTGATGTATCTCTGTAATTTCCGATTATCCAATTCTGAAATTGCGACCTGCGGTAGCCCTCTGTGTCCTCTTTCCAATGCCACTAGTCTAACCCCAATTGGATTCTCCAATGAAGAGTTATGCCAAATCTCCCACAGTGACCTGATTATAGACTAATTTAGTAGAGTGAACTTGTACAACGTGCCACGTGTCCCTGTTTTGACCTTTGGCTCTGAAAAATATATGCAAGAAACTACAGTCTGTCCTCTTTCTGTACCTTCTTACAAAATTTCAATCCGATGCTCATAGAGAAAGTTATGATGATTTTCCCCAGGTCACCTGTTTGGAATGTAGTTCAAGAGTCTGCAAAAAGACCAACTTCCTCAGATCATATCTCCGCAAATATAGCGCAAAAAACTCTGAAATTTGGACTCAAGCTTCAGCACGATGTCTTCTCAAATGGGTTTTTTTTTAGCTTCTGAAACGTCGCAGAAAAAAATTTATAGCGAAAATGCCACGATGACCTGTTTGGAGCAGTGAAACCCTAGAATCCAAAGCTCTGATACCAAATGTTATGAAACCAGCTTAAGAAAAAGATAGAAAAGATAGATCAACGCCTTAAAATTCAGCCTCTTCGAGGGGGCAACCTCCTTTACATTACATAAATGAACAATTCTTGTATGATTCAAATGAAAAAACCTCCTTTCTATATATAGGAGTCTAAGGAGTCACAATATAACCCATCCGACCTAACAATAATAATATAAAGCCACAAAAATAACAATAGAGGGATTCTATGGGGCACAGTAATAACAATATGGGGACAATAGGGGCACAACAATATTAATAAGGGGTACAACTACAATAGTAATGGGGTAATCACTAGTATTATAGGGACCCAACAAATGTCTTGGGTGCATTGGCCGTGGGCTGGGCTAAGGCCTAGCCCCTTCGCCCCTCCACCTGTGGTCGCGTGGGTGCTAGGGTGGCTAGGGGTTAGGGCTTAGCCTTACCCCCTCCCCCATATTCACTACCATTAAAGTTTAAATAACGCCCATATACTATAGTTAATAAGAAACACTTGTGGCGTAGTGGTGGAGCACCGTGATGCCACTCCAGAGGTTTGTTGTTCGAATCCCATGGAGGCCCAATCTGGCCATAAACTACATTTTGTCAAATAAGAGGAGGTGATGTGGGAGCCACTGATTTTCCCACATGCCTCTCCCTCATGAGTCCAACACTCAACCAATGAACTAATAAAAACCACCATACACGAGCCAATAAGAATGATACAAGTGTCATCCAGCCATAGGTCCTCATAAACATAGTCACCTTCCCAATCAAATGCCCAGATAGTGTATACACTACTGACTGGGTGTACTTGCAACTTCAACCTTTAAAATTTTAGTTGTTTATCAAGTCGATCAGAACACAATATCAGAAGCATATGATATCAGTTTTGAGTGAAACGAGTTGTGTTGGATTCAAATCACAGGGGTCTATCCAATCGTATAGGTTTCGAGAATTTTTTAGCACTTTTGAATTTTGAGCACTAAATTGATCCCTTGGATCATGGTTTGAGGGGATCCACTTCCAAGCACCGAAAACTATTTGGTTGGGAATCAATAGCCATGTTTTTTTATGCAGCTCCCTTGGAATTTCGAAAGGAGATTTTGTAGTTGGAAGCAAGGGAGTTCGAGGATCAGATATATCACTCTAATTCTAAAATTGGTAATAGTTCTTTGAAATGGGTTCTTGGTCCCAGAAAATTCAGCAAAATAAGAGTGCATTTTCTGCATTCCATCACTACTCATTGACGGATGGAAACTTTTCTTAGTATGGTTATTTAGGATAGACAAGTTGACAATTATAAGATTTTTGTTGGACAAGAAGATGTCAAGAGAATTATGAGGGACATTAGATATGACCTTGATGATATAGTAGTCAGATAAAATCACATGGAATGATTCGGGGTTTCTCACTTAAGGACATAATCAAATGAAAATCAAGAGAATGACACAGTTACCAATTCTCCTCTTCTAAACAATATCCCACCTCTAAACACTTTAGATGCAAACTCTCCTCCACTTAATTATGAATTTTCTTTTTAGTCCTTTTGTTTGAGGTTGGAGGATTAGTAAAAATAAATTGTTCACTGTCTTAGGAGTAGGGTAGCTCGATGCATTCTAATAGTTAAAATTTTCATGGTTATATATATTACATTGTTTTGTATATTTGTAGGGGATATATATATATATATATATATATATATATATATATATATATATATATTGAACAACACCTTTTTCCATATGTCCACAACACTCAATTTGTACCTACATCACTTATCATTTTATGATTTTCCATATGAATGTAGATTTCATATCCCTCATTTCCAAATGGATTCCCAGGAGATCTCATTTTCTAAAGGGATCTCATTTTCCCAATGTGGACATCAAGAACTCAAGTTATGGCCTCTAGAAGATAGTGACTCAACAAATGTTCATCTTCTCGATGTGAATCTTGAACATTGATTTATAAATCTGCCCTATTTTTCTAAATTCATTGTGGAAGGGAACTTGTAACAATTTATATTAAAATGGGATCCCCATGCTATTTTTATATGAAGTAGAGAGAGCCATGGAACCTTATATTACTTGTGTGTAGTGTAATATTTTGGTCAGCACCAAAATTCCCAATTAATCATGCCAAGTCATTTCCCATTCATTTGTGTCCAATTGACACCTTCCAAGTGTCAGCAAGAGATACTTCCACATGTCATTAGAAGGCATGCCCAAGAAAAAGGATGGAAAACATAGGATATAAGAATTCGTGAAAATAATATAAGTCTAGAGAATGATGGAGGTGGGGAGCATAGTGAAAAGAGTTAAAAGAAATGTTGAGAAGTAAAAATGAAGAAAATGGACTAAGTGTGGTGAACTAAATAAATTACTAAGAGTAAAATTAGGGTTTGTAGACTTGACAAGGTGAAGTGACATAGATGATTATAATAAATAAGGGTGATGAGGTGAGGTGCACACATAAAGGTAATAAAATGGCCAAGTATGAATAGAGGAGGAATGATATAGAAGATTATAATGAGGGATACGAAATCTACATTCATATGGAAAACCATAAAATGATAATTGATGTAGTTCCAAATTGAGTGGTGTGGACATATGGAAAAAGGTGTTGTTCAAAGTGTGGGGAAAGGTTTTGTAAAATAATATATTCACACAAGTCATTAAAATATCTAAGTATGAAAATATATGGACGAGTAATTCTGGAAAATTAATAAGTAAATGGATAATAAGGATAAAATGGATAATATAATGAGGAGAATGTGGGTAGGTTAAATCCATGGGTTCTTGGACCAAATTAGTAATATATCAATGATATCTTTTTTTGATTCTATAAATGTTGGATGAAGTTGACACCATAGAGGTATCCTATGAGAGGAAGAACATAGAAAAATTATTTCTTTTTGGTATCTCTCTCTCTCTCTCTCTCTCTCTCTTTATTCTTCAATTGAGAAATCATTCTCATTTGTTGGGAAAAATACTACGAGGGGGGGGGGGGATAAGTATTTTAAAACTCACTTAAAATTTTCAATTTCTTATTTATAATTTTGTATGCTATTGTCATTAAGTAAACTAGTGTATGTACATGACTATGATGAAGGAAAACAATGTATATCTAGTTAGCTAACTTTTCATATATTTCATCATCTATTCTACTTTAACCAGTATGTCATTACTTCATTAGCCTTTAATTGAACAATAACCATGAGAAGTAAGAACAAAATAAACCATCACACATAAGAAACACATCAACACATGAGGACACTAGGATTTTTAGGTGGAAACCCAATGTGGGAGAAAATCACCATTGTCGTCATCTTTGTCTTCATCTTTTATTATAAAGGAAAACATATTAAAATCTTGTACTGGCACAGACTCATACCAGTATGCAGGCACCCACTTGCAGAATGCTACAACCTTCACTCGCTCTCTAGCACCCATTGTGTTGTAGCTCCCAGAGACAACCTTGGATTGCTTACAAACCAATGCCTGGGCACACCTAGTGTCTCAAACGATTCTCAGTGAAATGGAAACCTCAAATATATTTTACATATAGATATAAAGGTTTGGTTCATTCATCCAAAGGTATAAGACATGTACTTTTGGTACTTCTTCACATGTACAAATCTCAGAAATATGTGCATAAAACAGCGGAGGCCGAGTAGTTCAAGGACTTACAGTTTAATAAGATTTTGTAGATAAAATGAGAGAGGATAAGGAGAAAGGGAAACTCATCCATAGAGCCTAAAACATCAAGAATTCTATATTTACCACATAGAGCTTGAAGCAATAATAATTTCTATAGTTATTTGAGTTGCTGGCAGATATAATGGACAGAAGAGAGACTGAATGATATGATTGATGGAGCGCAAATTTTAAAGATATAATTTCAATAACCCATATAGGAACATGCCTTAACAATATCAATAGAAATGAATATGTGAGAAATTTACAGGCACTTGCATTAACATATCGATCCAAATGAATCTGTGAGGAAGTTTGAAATATTTCTAGCAGCTATGATTACATGAATTCAAAGAATAAACATGAAAATAAATAGGTTTTAACAGAGGGATAACACACTGTAATACTGGAAGGGGGAATCACCACCATTTTCTTTATATTTTTAAAGATCTGTATTATAAAGCCATACAGTCTGAAAATAACATGTAGTGTTTTCTCTGGAATTTATGAACCTTTGTGAGGTGTTGATTCCTCCTATTTATCTAGAGAGTAGGAGTGTTGAACATTCATTACATTGAAATATCTTCAATCGAGTCTCAGCTGTCAGGTTGACTAGCTCCCTTGGCCAGGAATGGCTCCGTGGCCCAAAAACATTACAAAATTAATTGCCTCAATGAAGGTAGGGATATTACAGGACAAAAGATAATTAAATAATTAGACAAAAATGTAAATGAAATATCTTTGTGCCCATCCCTGTGATCACCTCTGCTTCAGGTTGCAATTCTCTCTTTGTATGGCCTCCTGTGTTGTTTAGCCAACTCCCATCGTTTCAGCGTTTACTACTTGAACCATTTATCCTTTAAAGTTGGGAGTGTCACCATCAATTTCATGCCATAGTACTAGAGCAGAGGACCCCTGGGTTGTACGTCGTCTTCCCTCTGTATGGGACACCATGTCAGATAATTAAATCCTCATGAGCTACTAAGTCCCTTTTTACTCCTGTCAGCGTCAACCCTGGTTCCATGTCACAATGGGCTTTTCTAGATCAGCCCATGCCGAGTTTGAATGCACCACCTGTTTTCTTAAAAGCCATAGTTGTTGACTCATCACGCCTTTAAAGTCGTGCACTTCACTATCAGCACACTGATATGCTTGGTGATGCACTTATGGTGTAATATGGAGGACTTTCTGGTGTTGGCCTCTATCACTAAACATTGCAAAACATGTAAGTCCTAATCCCCTTTAGGTCCCTTTTCCTCGGTCTCTTTCTGTAATATTCTTCATATGACCGGTGTCTTGAACTAGGTGCTTAGCTCGAAGGCACTAGATCCTTTAAAAGCTAGTCTGGGGGGCCTATCTCTTTTAATACATGAAATCCCTCACTTTAGTAATTTCTAATGTTTGCCATTGATATTTCCTCTGGACCCTTGTGATCGCTGATCTACAGGGGTTGGGCCCACCAAATGTATCGCAATTGCCATACGGGAGAGAGAGACCCCTTTACCTCCTTTCATAGCATTGGCCGACAGTCTGGACACAAAATCCTCATGAGATATAATGCATAAAATATCGTGTCCAGGAGAATCTTCACATATAGCAATGGAGAGTCGAAGGGGACTTTGGTGGAGGAGGGACCTTGCCTTGCGCAATCACTGATCACTGATTTGCAATGGGTGACATCATCATTGCCACGTGTCACCCTGTGAGTGGTGACAGGTGTCACTCAGAAATTCCCCCTTAGGACCCCTGAAAATGACGAATATGCATGCCACGTGTCCTTTGTACTGCCACATCATCTTCGTACTGCCATGTCATGAAGTCGTTAGCTTCCATGTCATTTACAAGGACCAATGGTATTTCGCCACGTGGCTCCCCTGGAGGAGAGAGAAAAAGGCTTGGCCTCCCTGTTTTTGCGTTGATTTCCTTTGTTAAATGTTTTCGGCCTTCCCCGACGATTTAACACTACAGGCGTGAATCTTGGGTATTTTAGCACTATCTCTACATTCCTCCTGTGATTCCCTTAAGGGTGATCCATTGTAGATGCTGACTAACAATTCCGATATGTGTGGGCTCCGCCAATCAACGATTTTATGATGTGCCATGCCTTAGACCTACTGATCTGCGATTCACGATATCGGCGATCAGCGGATTGCATATTTTGCCGTCCACCCCTGTCTTGCCTTAGAAGAGCCCCGATTTTCGATTTGCGATGGCCTGTTGTCTTGCGATTTTCAATATCGGTGATCATCCAATTGTAGACTCTGATATCTTCCCTTGCCACTGCGTGAGTGAGGTCGCGATTTTGATTTGTGATGAGCCTGACCCTTAGCCATTTTTCCTTTATTTTCTGGCTTTGAAATGGTATATTCACTCTGCTCTAATTTCTGATCAAGGAGTCTATTTTAGGACTTCCATATACCATTGGAAAGCTCGTTATGAGAACTATACAACATGGGGGGGGGGGGGGGTCAAATTTGGCTTTGAGTGCTTATGTAGCTTGGAAGATGGCTTCAAACTTCACTGCTCTTTGGCAACTTTGATCAACTGAAAACTCATAATGTAGTGAGTGACAAAATTGACTCCAACTATGGACAATGCCTTGCTGGCAAGGTGCTAAGAACTTGCAGACCAGTAGCTTTCCTTCCATTGGCCATGGATTTATTTATAACAAACAATAACTCTGTGAAAGTGGAATTTTCAACATAAACTGGAAATTTACTATAACAATTACATTAAACACACTGGTATTTACAATGAGTGCAAGATAGGTACCTTTAGTTTTGGAAATAAAGTTTTAAGAATTGACCATTTACTAGAAGTTCCAAAGATTCATCATCCAGATTTTCAAGCATGTACATGTTATTTCCTCTTTATTATGAAATCTTGAAAGGGTCGAACCATAGCGGATCAAATTTCCTGTGCTTGCCTTTGTCTTTCCATCGGACATCCTAGTGGAGCACTAGATCTCCTGTTTGAAGAGGTCTATCTTTGGCCTTCTTCTCAAACAAGGATTTCATCTTTTATTAGTAATTTGAAAATTTGACCCCCACCTATTCTCTATTCTCATGGAGCTCGACCAACTGATTTATCCTTCGTGTTAAGGCACTTGGCTCTTCCTTTGCTTCTTGTAGTAACCTCACCACCGTCATCGCTAATTGGATTGGAAAGGTTGTATCCTTACCATACACTAGCTCAAAAGGTGATTTCCCCATGGATCATTTAGGTGTTGCTTGGTTGGACCATAGGGAAAACTTCAGTTAGGAGTCCTAGTTCCTCTTATTCCCAATGATGGTCTTCTTCAGCATCCTCACCACAGCTTTGTTTGAGGACTCGGCCAAGCCATTACCTTGAGGATAGTAGGTAGTGAAATATTTATGGTAGAAGTTGGTGAACTAGGCAGATTTAAAGACCTAATAATTATCAGTGATAATTTTTAAGGGACAACCAAAGTGAGATAGTGTGTTCTCCTCCATGAATTTGATCACCACTGAGTCTATAACATTTCTAGGTGGGATGGCCTCTGCCCACTTGGTGAAATAATACGTGGTTGTCAATATCCACTTGTGTTAGCCACTGGATGGTGGGTTTATTTCTCCTATGAAATATAGTCCCCACTATCTGAAAGGTTCTTCCACATGTACTGGAATCATGGGGAGAGGAGAAAGCATTTGCCTCTCAGCAAACACTTGGCCCTTCTAACATGACTTGACCTGGGAATGAACATTTCCAAATAGTGTAGGCTAGTAGAATCCTGAGGATTTTATGTGTTGTGGTCTTCCAACTATAGTGACCTCCACAAAATCCTCCTTGAAAATCCTCAATCACCTTATGGGTTTCAACCTCCACCAAACATAATAGCAATACCCCCACCGGGTCCTTCCAGTAGAGTAGGCCATTGGATATGATGTATTTTTGCGCTTGCAATATCAAACTTCGGTATTTGGATTTATCTAGCCCCAATGGGCACCTCATGAATCAGAGATAATGAACGATGTTCTTATACTAGGGTGACCCTTCATATTTGGCATAGATTTTCTGCTCAAATGTTTTAATCCCACTCTAATGATCCTCTGGTCTACCTTCTTCTCTGATCAGGTTTATCCCTAAAGCTTGGTAATTAGATTTTTATAGAACCTTGGCCTTTTATGAGCTTGCTAGGCTTTATGTCTAGCTCATATTATTATATCTTAACTATCCACCTACCCCTTTTTCCTTTGTTGTCTCCTTGCACTAGGATGTCCTTGACTACTGTCATTGGGACAAATGCTGTGATTTCCGATTGTAGCACATACATACGAAATGCCTTCAAAGCCTTGGCTAGTGCATAGGCTTATTTCTCCAGGGTGTTATATTTCAGCTCATCATCCCTCAGGACTTGGCTGAAGAAAGTGATGGGTTGTTCATAACCATCTTTATTTTTTTGTAGCAACAATGTGGCAATAGTATGTGGAGAGGCGAAAGAAAAGATGTAGAAAGGCACTGAATAGTTGGGGCTGACTAGTACCGGGGCTTCATCCAAAGATTCTTTAATTCTAATGAAATAATCTATGGGGGAAGGTCTCCATTTGACTCCATTTTCTTTATTAATCATGTCTGTAATAACCTTGACAATTTATGCATCATTGGGTATGAACCTCAAGAAATTTATTCTCCCCAAAAAGGCTTGGATTTCTTTCTTATTCCTAGGCAGAGGAATATGGAAGATGGATTCGAATCATTTGGGGTCAATATTCACACCCTCCTGTGCTACTATATGTCCTAGTAGCTTCCCCTCACTCAGGGATAAATGAGATTTCTTAGCGTTCAGAGAAAGACCATACATCCTGCATTTCTCAAAGGTGAACTTTAAGTGGAGGATGTGCTCTTCATCAGTCTTAGAAAAGACTGTGATATCATATAATATAAACCACCATGAATTTTTCTTGCTCCCCTACGAAAGTTATGTACATGGATCTCTGAAATGTGGCCCTTGAATTAATAATACCAAAGGGCATGCAAGTGTACATGAATTTTCCCCACAGGGTGGTGAAAGAAGTTTTCTTGTGGTCGTCAGGGTGGAATACCACCTGGTTGTAAGTTGAGAACCTATCCATCATGGAAATTTTGGTTTAGCCAACCATCTTATACAATATATAATCCATCTTTGGCAATGGGTATTTGTCTTTTAGCGATGCCCTGTTTAGATTCTGAAAATATACACATAGCCTTATTTCTCCACTCTTTTTTTGCACAGGGACTAGGTTGACCACCCATTCAAAGTACCTCAAAAGCACTATGATCTTTGCCTGTAGCAACTTTCTCACTTATTTTTCAATGGAGAGGAGTAAGAGCAGATTTATCTACCTGATTTTATGCTTTCATGGATTTATTCCACTCTTCAAAGGAATCTTATGCTGAATGATGTTAGTATCAAATGCTTTCAAATCCTCATAAGACCAAGAAAAAACATCCCTATAGATTTTGAATATATTTAAATACCTTTGTCTGTATTGCAAGGGGATTCCTTTTGATAGCCTGATTATTTGGGGCTCCTCCTCTGAGCCAACGTTGCATTCTTCTACTTGATCATCTATTTCTGAAGCTATCGGTTTGGAGACTATGTTGTCCTTATTAACAATCCTTTCTAGTGGGACTAGTGCGTGAGGGATAGTATTCCCTTTCAGTTGCAAAATTTTGCACCCAACCATTGTGTCTTTCCACGAAGTGGCTTCTTGATTTGCTTCTTCTTCTTCTTGATCAATGGTGGAGTGGGTGAACTCCCCAACGACTTCTATGAATCTTTTCACCTTCTCATCATCCTCGAATACCTGCTAGTGCTTGGCATTATTAGGTATTGAGGGTATGTATCTAATTTCTACCTCATACCTAAGGAGCGGATTTTGAGGGAGCCTAAAACTACTTGCTACTACAACAAGGGAGTCAGCCATCTTGTTTCCTCCCTGGGCAGAAATTGAATATTAAATGCCATGAAGAAATTGCCAATTAGATCCCACACTTCATTTTGATACATCCTCAGTCTGGGTTGTTTGGCCTAGCATTGATTTCTGATATGCCTTACGACCAACTCAGAGTCTCCATAGACCATTAGGCATTCAATATTCATATTTTTTGCCATTTGTAACCCAAGGAGAAATGATTCATACTCCGCCACGTTGTTGGTAACTTCAAGCTCCAGCTTGAAAGAGAGGTGTATCAGACTGCCCTCCAGAGATACCAACAATATTCCATCTCCATTTCCCTCTTTTGAGTTTTCTCCGTCGAAGTATAATTTTCATACCTCATTTTCATTTGCTCGATGGTGCTATCCCTACCTTGTTAGGTGTACTGATGTTTCCTCTAAGAAGTTCTCATCTTCTTCTAGGAATAGGCAAGAGAGGTCACTTTCTTTCCCATGCACCGGGGAAGTTTATGAGCCTTTAGCTGGGGTCATAGTTTTTACAAACCTGGATTCTCTCTACAGCCTCCATCGCTTGCCTCCAAATGTGGGAATAGTGGAAAAAGTAAGATATAACTTGATAGAGCCCCCCCACCTTGGAACCCCAATATCTAGATAAGAGCATGTCGAATCGAGGAGGAATATTGGCCACCACTATGTCCATTACCACACTCTTCATAGGGATCTAAGCCAGGTTTACCACCAGATCCTTTATCATCCCCAAGAACTTGACTCTCTTAGAGTCAAAGGAGTACAGGTCCTTCTATGTTATGGTGATCTCCAAGACCAGTTGTTCCATCATTGTTAATGGCATGAGGTTGTGTGAGGCTCTAGAATCCAACATAAAATTATGCAGTAAGAGGTCGTGGATTACTAGGGTCACGTAGAATGGTGCAATAGAAGGATCCAGCTCTTCCACATGTGGCCCAAAAATAACCATTGGCCTCTCCTCTTGGAGGTTTAAACTATCATGGGTTGGTGCTTAAGTAGATGGATGCATGAATTAAGAGACTTGAGCTTTATAAGTAGGCTTCTTTAGAAGTTCAGTCAGAGGAACAAGAATTTTTACCTTTTCAAGCTCCTTTTGGAGATTGAATGCAGGTTGGACTTTTCTATACCTCCTGGATCTGTTCCTTCTTCCTTACCACTGACAGTTTTCAACAAAACAAGTGCCTCCTTTTCTGTGTGTCCCTCTGAACTATTGCTTTCCTTATTGGAGGGGAATTTCATCTTGGAAGGGTTAGGATTTAGCTTACCTTTCCCCTTATCTAGTACTGGAGGAATAACTTGGGGAGCATCTCCCTCTTGTTGTTCTGGTTCTCTTGACCTCTTCTTTGTAGATCTTAGATCATATTTTCGATGTGGTTGTGTTTGCATGAAGTATGCAAACTATTTACAATAATAATCTATATCTTCCTCATTTGTTGCTGCTTCTCTATCGTGACTAGCCTCCTAGTGAGCCATATTCTCATGTTCTTCTTCGGAAAATTAGAATACAAGTTTCCTTACATCTCCAGTGTATCCGATGATTGCTCATCGGGATCCTCTTCTAAATACAGAGGATGAGGGATCTGATCGCGTTGTTCTTTTCTTTCCCTTGGAAGTATTTGGAATGAAGGTCTTCTATAATGCGGGTTATAACCCCGGTTGTTGACTTGAGCATTATGTTTGGAGAGATATTTGTTCTCAAGTTCAATCTTTCCAACCTTATGTGATAAACTCTTGATGATTTTTCCAATTCATCCCACTTCAGGTTTGGGGATTCTCTATCTCGACCAGAGGAGGATGTCTCTTCTTTCCCCCTTTTATTCTCAGTAGGTTCTTTCTTTCCTCTTGACTTCTGAGGTGAAATTTTCTTCCACCTCTAGTACATTGATTTGGAGTTGATATAGAGTGAGAGACTTCCTTTCCCTCAGAGTAAAGCCAAAATCAGATTCAAAGGCTCCCAAAAAATCTACTTTAGCAGCTACTGGAGGAGGCTTTATATCAACTGACGGGTTATTGTACTTCTTGTTGAACCTTTTTATAAATTCTAAGATATCCTTTTTTGGCTTCTTCTTTATGGATTTAAACTCTGTTTGGAGGTACTCACGATTTCTCTTTTCACCCCATTTCTGTGTGAAAGAATTTTAAAGTTCCTCACAGGTAGTGATGGAGGCATTGGGTGGGGATTTGAACCACTTTTTGGCCTCTCCATCGAGGGATTGTACAAAAAGTCTCATGATCACATCCATTTGTTCCACGTTTAGGTTCTTGACAAAGGCACAGAAGGTTTCGATGTGTCTCTGTGCAGTGTTATCATCCTCCCCATTGAACCTAGGTAGAATATTTAGGTAGCCTTGGGGCATAACACTTAGAGGCTGAGGTAAATTAAGAGGTGCATATTTATTTAGCAAAAAACCTGGAAGATCCATCTGGATTAATGGAGGGGGATTGAGACTTTCCTAAGGAACTTGGCCCAAAAAACAGTGGTAAGAGTGGTTATACTGAATGCAGGGTATGTAAGGGTCTTAGGAGTAAGTCCTGAGTAGTGAGTAACAAAGGGTTGAGAGCTGGAGGAGGAGGCTTCAAAGACTGATTAGACGGTAGTGCAGGCAGTAGGATTTTTCTCCTTCTAGACTTTCCTAAAAATTATTTTCTCCGAGTTAGATACAAATGGGGCTTTCTGCTAAGAGGTATCTGAGCGAGTGTGAGGCTTTTTAAAAGCCAGGAAAATGAATGATGATGGGGTGTGTGGAGTCTCCAAGGTGATGTAGATGAAATCAGAGCGTCTTTTCTCACCCACATAAAGAGTGCTCAATTTGTTGTATCCCAGGGGAAAAATCCTTCAGTACGTTCCCCGACAATGACACCAGAAGATGTTGTAGCTCCCAGAGACAACCTTAGATTTCTTACAAGACCAGTTCCTAGGGACACCTAGATTTTACATATATATATAAAGGGTTGGTTCATTCATCCAAAGGTATAAGACATGTATTTCTGGTACTTCTTCACATGTATAAATATCATAAATATGTGCATAAAACAATGGAGGTCGAGTAGTTCAAGGACTTACAGTTTAATAAGCGTCTGTAGAGAAAATGAGAGAGGATAAGGAGAAAGGGAAACTCATCCATAGAGCATAAAACACCAAGAATTCTATATTTACCACATAGAGCTTGAAGCAATAAGAATTTCTACAATTATTTGAGTTGCTGGTAGATATAATGGACAGAAGAGAGATTGGATTCTATGATTCATGGATCACAATGTTTAAAGATATAATTTCAATAACCCATACAGGCACATGCATTAACAATGTCGATACAAATGAATCTGTGAGGAAGTTACAGGCACTTGCATTAACATATCGATACAAATGAATATGTGAGGAAGTTTGAAATATTTCTAGCAGTTATGATTACATGAATTCAAGGAAGAAAAATGAACATAAATGGGTTTTAACAGAGGGATAATATACTGTAATACTTGAAGGGGGAATCACCACCATTTTCTTAATATTTTGAAATATTTGTATTATAAAGCCATACAGTCTAAAAATAACATGTAGTGTTTTCTCTATAATTTCTGAACCTTTTTGAAGTGTTGCTTCCTCCTATTTATCTAGAGAGGAGGAGCGTTGAACATTCATTAGATCGAAATATCTTCGGCCGAGTCTAAGCTATCAAGTTGACTAGTTGTCTTAGCCAGGAATGGCTATGTGGCCCAAAAACATTATAGAATTAATTGCCTCATTGAAGGGAGGCACATTATAGGACATCAAATAAGTAAAAAATCAGACAAAAATGTGAATGAAATATCTTTGTGCCCATCCCTGTGATCGCCTCTGCTTTAGGTTGCAGTTTTCTCTTTGTATGGCCTCCTGTGCTTCTTAGTCGACTCCCATCATTTCAGCCTTTACTGCTTGAACCATTTATCCTTTAAAGATGGGAGTGGGCACCATCAATTTGCCACAGTACTGGAGCATAGGACCCTTGGGCAGTACATCGCCTTCCCTCTGTATGGGAAACCATGCCAGATAATTAAATCCTCCCAAGCTACTAAGTCCTATTTTACTCTTGTCAGCGCCGACCCTAGTTCCATGTGACAATGGGATTTTTTGGATCAGCCCATGTCGGGTTTGAATGCACCGCTCTTTTTCTTAAAAGCCAGAGTTGTCATCCCTTCATGCCTTTAAAGTCCTGCACTACACTATTAACACCCGCATATGCCCGATGATGCGCTTATGGTGTAATATGGAGGAATTTCCTATGTTGGCCTCTATCACTAAAAATTACAAAACATGCGAGTCCCAATCCCCTTTGTGTCCCTTTGCTTCGACCCCTTTCTGTAATATTCTTCATATGACCTGGGTCTTGAACTAGGTTCTTAGCCCGAAGTGACTAGAGCCTTAAAAGCCTGGGGGGGGGGGGGGGGGGGGGTTCTTTTAATACATGAAATCCCGCACTTCGAAGATTTTTGATGTTTGCGATTGATATTTCCTCTGGACCCTTGTGATCGACGATATTTGGGGGTTAGGCCCACCAAAGGTATCGTAGTTGCCATATGGGAGAGAGAGACCCCTTTACCTCCTTTCATAGCATTGGCCGACAGTCCGAACATGAAATCCTCGTGAGATATAATGCATAAAATATCGCTTCCTGGAGGATCTTCGCATATCGTAGTGGCAAGTCGGAGGGGACTTTGGTGGAGGAGGGACCTTGCCTTATGCGATCGCCAATCGCCGATTTCCGATGGGTGACTTCATCACTGTCATGCGTCACCTTGTGAATGGTGACACGTGTCACCTGAAAATGCCCCCTTAGGACCCCTGAAAATGTCGAATTTGCGTGCCACATGTCCTCCGTACTACCACATCATCTCCATATTGCCATGTCATGAATTTGACAGTTTCAATGTCATTTATAAGGACCAATGGTATTCCGCCACGTGGCCTCCTTGGAGGAGAGAGAAAAAGGTTTGCCCGTCCCTATTTTTGCATCGATTTCCTTTATTAAATGTTTTCGCCCTTCCCCGACGATTTAACACTACAGGCTCGAATCTTGGTTATTTTAGCACTATCCACGTATTCCTCCCATGATTCCCTTAAGGGTGATCCATTGTAGACATTGAATGGTGATTGCGATACGCGTGGGCTCTGCCGATCACCGATTTGCTGATGCACCATGCCTTAGAACCGTCGATCTGCGATTTGTGATATCGGCAATCGGCGGATCGTAGATTTTGTTGTCTACCCCTATCATTGGCTTAGAAGAGCCTTGATTTGTGATTTGTGATGGCCTTCCATCTTGTAATTTGTGATATTGGTGATCGGCCAATCGAAAAATATAATATATTCCCTTATCATTGCTTCAATAAGGTCGCGATTGTGATTTGCAATGAGCCTGACCCTTAGCCATTTTTCCTTTATTTTCTGGCTTTGGAAGGTTATCTTCACTCTGCTCTAATTTCTGATCTAGGAGTCTGTTTTCGGACTTCCATATACTATTGGAAATCTCATTCCAAGCATTATACAACCGGGGGGGGGTCGGATTTGGCTTTGATTGCATCTGTGGCCTGGAATATGGCTTCAAACTTCACTGCTCTTTGACAACTTTGATCAACTGAAAACTCATAATGTAGTGAGTGACAACACACTGGAAGGTAGCTCCAAACCCCTGATCTCATTTACTAACACCCACTAGAAGGGATCTTCATACCTTTGATTATATTCACAAAATACCACTCGAAGGAAGATTCAATTTCCTCACTGAAGGCTCCAACCCTCAATGCCTCTGTGGACCGTGTTTCATTATATTTCATACTGGATCCACTTGACCCAAAACATCAAACTTGTAGGCCACTTTTCATCATATTTTTAGACTAGACCCAAATAACAATGTTGAAACCAATCATTGTATCAAATCAATTAATCACTAAACCAATCAAATCCCTGAATTTCTACCATTTCTTACAACTGAATCAAACCAAACCATAACAAATATAAACCATCAAATACCAAACCAAGCATTGTTACCCTTCACATAATCCAATTGATGCTACTGCAAAACCCTGATAAACCATATGTCAGGGTAAATACACTGTTGTTCTAAGTCATACCCGTGTATGTATGCACTTCTCCTTAAGAGGACCTGCATCCATATCTCAAAATATTGAACAACTGAATCTAAATCATTGTCACATTGAATCAATGATTGAATCACATACTAAACCCATCACAAATCACTAAACTAGATACAGATCATCACACCATAACATCATCCCTAGTCAACATATCATAAACAAATCAGCCCATCCAACACTATCAAACACATATTATCATAAGAGATACTTCATCAACATACAACTACAAACATAACATAACTGATCAGACATCATAAATAACTCATGCGGTGAAACCCTAGAAGATGTACATGTGTTGGGTCCCTATAATACTAGTGATTACCCCATTACTATTGTAGTTGTACCCCTATTATCCCCATATTGTTATTACTGTGCCCCATAGAATCCCTCTATTGTTATTTTTGTGGCTTTATATTAATATTGTTAGGTCGGCTGGGTTATATTGTGACTCCTTAGACTCCTATATATAGAAAGGAGGTTTTGTCATTTGAATCATCCAAGAATTGTTCATTTATGTAATGTAAAGGAGGTTTCCCCCTCGAAGAGGCTGAATTCTAAGGCGTTGATCTATCTTCTCTATCTTTTTCTTGAGCTGGTTTCATAACATTTGGTATCAGAGCTTTGGATTCTAGGGTTTCGCTGCTCCAAAACAGGTCATCGTGGAATTTTCGCTATAACTTTTTCTCTGCGATGTTTCAGAAGTTGCAAAAAAACCCCATTTGAGAAGAAATCGCGCTGAACCTCGGGTCCGAATTTCAGAGCTGTTTGCGCTATATTTGTGGAGATATGATCTGAGGAAGTTGGTCTTTTTGCAGACTCCTGAATTACATTCCAAAAAGGTGACCTAGGGAAAAGCATCATAACTTTCTCTCTGGGGATCAGATTGAAATTTCGTAAGAAGTTATAGCAAGAGGATGGATTGTAGATTATTGTATGCATTTTTCAGATCCAAAGGTCAAAACAGTAACTCGTGGCACGTCGTACAAGTTCGCTCTACTGAACTAGTCTATAATCAAGTCACTGTGGGAGATTTTGCATAACTCTTCCTTGGAGAATCCAATTTGGGTCAGACTTGTGGCATTGGAAAGAGGACATAGAGGGCTATTGCAGGTCACAAATTCAGATCTAGATGATTGGAAAGCACAGAGATACATCAGAGGCAATATCGAGCTCCTACAAAGTGAAAAAAGGTGTGTAGATTTTCTTATATTTTTGCTTAAGCTTGGTTTGAAAATTTATTTTGAAGGAATTCAAAGGGCATAGTAGAGCATTATTATCGGTAACTGATGCCCCAAGGAAAGAAAATGCAAACACCTAGTAAGGAACCTGAAATCTCTAGCATGACTCATGAAGAAGAGGAAGAAATGCAACATGATATATCAAAATTACAAGACCAAGTGCAACAAATGTCCCTTGCACAAAAAGGAAAAGAATCTAAGATGGATGGTTTAAAGAAAGGCGTAGAAGCTAAGATGGATTGTTTAAATAAAGGTGTAGAAGCTAAGATGAATGACGTGGAAGCTAAGATGGATGATTTGAAGATAGATTTGAAGACAGACATGGAAGAATTGAAGATAAATATGAATAAGTTGCTACAAGAAAGGGTCACTAATGGTGAAAGGGTAGTAAAGGAAAATCATGAGGAGAACAAAAGAAATGTTAATCATGATTCCATAGACTCTAATGTTGGATCAAAGACCCACCATATTCCAAAAATCGATATGAGGAAGTTTGATGGCAAGGATCCCGCAACATGGATATTACAGATGGTGCAATTTTTCGATCTTAATAATGTGAAAAACACACAAAAGGTACGTATTGCAACTTTATATTTGGAAACAAATCAGTTTGTATGGTATCAATGGCTTTGCTCTCGTAAACAATTTATCACTTGGCCAATTTTTACGAGAGAATTGATAGCACATTATGAGGATACAAAAAGCAACACTTTTTTTAGCCAATTGATAAGTCTCAAACAAAAGGGTTCAATAATGGAGCACATTGAGGAGTTCCAAAAATTGAACATAAGGGTAAAAGATATTCCAGAGGAGCATAGGATTGATGTGTTCATAGGGTCTTTAAAGGATAATATCCAACATGATGTTCGCCTTTGGGAACCTGATTCATTAGAGAAGGCATTCAGGTTAGAAAGAAAAATGGAAAGCAAAATTATGGCAACCAGGAAGCATACCACTCACAACTATAAAGACAGAAGTGTTGTTGCCGCTAGTATTCCACAACCTATAAGGTTGACACCACAACAATTGGAAGAAAAAAGAGCAAAAGGGCTTTGTTACAGTTGTGATAGCAAATACAATAAAGGTCATAAGTGTGCTGAGAAGAAATTATTCTACATAGATTGTGAAGAGGAAGAAGAAAAGGAGCAAGAAAGGTCAAAAGATGAGGATATACTCCAGGAACAAAGCCTAGATAAAGAAGAAATGAATCCGAACATATCTTGTAATGCATTGGCGGGAATTACCACTCCTCAAACCATTAAGATAGAAGGACAAATCAAGAAGAAAAAGGTAATAGTGTTGATTGATTCAGGAAGTACCCACAATTTTATTCATTGTAAGGTATCAAGAGAATTGAATTGCTTCTTATATCCAGCACCAGAGTGTCAATTGATGATTGCAAATGGAGGAACAATAAATTTCTCTGGAAAGTGCCATAATATCAAGCTTTCCATGGGAGAATATGTATTGACTATCCCAATGCTTTCCATTCCTTTGTCCATCTCACCTGTAGTATTTTCATGACCATCATGTTGACATTTTTATCAAGTAGGTTTCCATCAAGGACAACCTTCATCCATTCTCTCTGTCACATTGCATAATCATCATGTTGATATATTTATCAAGTAGGTTTCCATTAAGGAAAACACATTAATCATAATGCCAACAATCTCCCCCTTTGGACTTGATGGAAACCACTTTGGTGTTTAGTCACCACTACCTGTAGATACCTGTAAACACATATGTAAGCTTCTCTTAAAGCATTCTTCTCCAAACACCAAGCTACTCTACCCCTTTGACATCAAGGGAAAAGGGATCATTAATGATGAATGAAGACTTCTTGCTCCCTTTGTAGAGAGGATCATTGTAGGTCTGATCTGCTGAATATGAACATGGACCATGCTCCCCCTGAGCATATGTTGAATCTTTAGGAATATTTTCAAGGAAGTACATGACTCTATGACTCAACCAAATATGACCTTTCCTATCACCAAGGACTCATTCTTACATCAATCACCCAACATAGTGGGGTTACATATTTGACTCAACATTACATCAAATGCCCAAAATAGGATTACATACATAATTGACTTGACCCCCAATAGTCCAAACATGACTGAATTTTACAATTATTACATCATAGGCCTTTACATTAAGAGACAAATATGACATTTATGATCAAAACCAAAGACAAGGACCTCCACCATGTGGTAGAAAGACCATAATAGTCATCATAGGATCTTACAACATAGATAGTAACAATATGAACAACAACATGCACATCCTCATCATCAATATGCAAGATAAGACAATGTAGCTTCAATATCATCAACCTGTGACCAAGTATGCAACATTACCAAATTGTAGCATAAGATTGTTCCGTAGAGATATATTATCAACTCATCCCCTTGACCTCATCAAGGTCAACTTTCTCTTTCCCTTTGTAGAAGGAACCTCAATCCATGTACATCAAATACATATATATATTTTCCAGCACAACAACATATCTCTTCATGCATCAACAACATATGTGAGAACCAAGAATATCATCATAAAGTAAGATAGGACAATGTAGCATCAATCAACATCACCATGTGACCAAATATTTCAAGCATCAATATGTGACTAAATATGCAATGTCTCCAAGCATCACCCAATAGTTGTAGCAGTAGTATATCAATAACCATCCTCTTATCTTCATGTAACCTACCTTTTCCTCATAGGAAACAATATCATTATTTTGGATCATGATGTCATCATTAGCATCTATCAAAGATAAGGAGAAAATTCAAAATCAATCAAGTGTATCAAGAAGAATCATCACACCATAGGAAACTCAAGTGATCATCCATAAGATTCATATATGCAATTTATTGATATCCCATGACATAGAGATAGAAATATGTAATAATTCATCATCATCAACTAATCATAAGATTATGCAATCAAGCTTTGTTAGTAACCCATCTCCTTGATCTCATATTATCAAGATCAACATGTTCTATATACGAAGAGCCACAATCCTCAAGAAACATACCATATATAGCATAACATCACCATGTAACATATGTGAGAACCAAAAACAACACTATAGGCATCATCCATAACTACACCATATGCAATTGATGCATCATTGAAGATACAATGATAGAAACACATAAGTAGAGAGTGAAACTCATCATCATCGGCTAATATCAGTAAGGACCATGGCACGTGTGTCCTCTTCATGTGGAATTAATTCCACTAAGTGCAACTTTATCATCACTAATGAAAAAATAACAAAATCATATGTGTCTTCAACAAAAACAACTACACATGATTAATGATATATATACTTATCATTAACATCATCATGGAATAAGGAATTCTCAATAAATCATAACAATGCACCATTAGAAGCATAGTAAATGCTCCCTCTGAACATGTGCCACCTATTCACTATTAGGTATGATCATATCCATCTTCATCAATTAGTAAAATCCATCAAAATAACTAAAGCAACAATTTCATATTGGAGCAACACATAAACCATCATAAGACAATACTAGTTCTAAGTAGTATCTGAGCATCAACATATTGTAACCAACCAATGTTAGAACCAAAAAGCCAAATAACAACTAACTTAAGAATATCAGAAATTCTCCCTCAGTCTGTCCCACAAATTCTTCATCTCAAATAATCATACACGACTGTCTAGACCAAAACTTGTGTATATACATGACTTTCCTGTATGAGATACGCGTATAGAAAGTAAAATGTTGAAATTTCATAGCCACAACTCCCCCTGAGCCTGTATTGTATGTTCCTAATTCACTATTAGGACATCATATGTACTGCAGTAATATAAGTAACATGAATATCAAATCAACATGAGAATCACCATCAATATTTACATATGTATAGTTCCCCTTGAGATTATACATCACTAATCCTGAAGACCTGATAATCATCTCCTGCTCTTCATGAGGTCACGTACCTCTCATTACTTCTGCAATCGCTATGATAAGTATTATTTTAAGAACAATTTACCGTAATAGATATCATCTTCTTTTACTTTGAGTCTGAATTCTCCTCATTTATGCGAGAATTTAGTTCTTTAAACACAAATAATTTATCTGGATTTCTGTATCCTATTGCTATGCCAGATTTTTCATCCATAACCTTGCATTTAGTTAATGTAAACACTATTATATTTCCTCTATTTTCCATTTTACCTACACTTATAATATTTTTCATTAGCCTTTGAACTAATAAAGTATCAGTTGCTCCTTTATGATTATTAATTATGGCTCTACCTTTTCCCAGAACTTTTGCTGGAGCATTATTTCCAAGAATAAGCTTACCATATTGGTTTTTCTTGAGAGACTCCATATTACTCTCATCTCCAGTCATGTGATGAAAGCATCCATTGTTTATGTACCATTCATCTTCTTCCTCAAACGAGAAGAGATAAAGACCACACCTTATATATTCTTCTTCTTTCTACTTATTATGAGAAATGTTGGTGGATCCATCTTTTTCAAGTCTTTTGACATCAATATTCTTATCTGATTGCTTGCCATGTTGTCTGAGGTGATCCATAGATTTGTTCCTATATTCTTTTGCTACATGCCGAAACTTGTTACAATCATAACATCTTATATGAGGAGAGGAATCATAATAAAACTGTTTCATATTCCTTCTATTGCGATCAATAGCTTTGTGACCAAATATGTTGCAAGAAAAACAATATCCCTTAAAGAAACTTGAGTACCTAGAAGTTGATGATCTTTCTATAAAGTAGTTATTTGCATGAGATAGAAACAATATGCTTCTACAATTGGCTTTAATTTGTCTATAATTATGAAATATAAAATATTCAACATTATTGATCAAAGGAGAGAATCGATTAAAGTCTCTATTACTGGGAGAAACTAATTTCTTTTGAGAATTCATCTTCTTTAGATGTTGATCTGGTTGACTTATAATCTCTTTGAAAAGAATTTTAGATTTCATAATGTTTTCTTTCAAGATCATTGTACAAGCCGATGAACTAGATTCTCCTTTTACAGTTTCATGAAAACCAAGACCAGATTTAATGGTGAAGAACCTTTGACTACTAAGAGTATTATCCAAAATCTTAGTACTGTCTTGAAATATCAAGTGTTTATCCTTTTCTTCTAATTTACCTTTTCAACCTCCATTCTTTGGTATTGCTTTTCCTTTTCAAGATATTTCTTTCTCATTCCTTCTTCAACCTTCCTTCCTTCTTCCATTTTCTCCTTTAAGTTAATAAGTTATTCTTTCATCCCATTCTCTTGTTCTTCAACTGCTTGAAGTAGTTCTACATTTCACTTGTTTGACTTTTCGAGATCTGCTTTAGAGAGACAATCTCTACTTCAAGGCCTTCACAATATTTCTTAGATTCTATTGTAGCATTTACTAATTTAATATGATCCCTGTTATCATATGCCTAAAAATTATCTTTAAGATTAATAATATTTTTCAAAGCAAGATCAAGTTTTCTTCTAAGATTAAGAACTTCCTCTATTCTGTATTCTTCTGAATCAGTAACATACTCATATTTTGATGCATCATTATTTTCTTTAGAAATAAGGTTACCTGTTGGTTATTCGGATGAAAAATCTTCCTTTTTTATTTCTTCATGGATTTCTTGTAGCTTATCTCATACTTCCTTTACAGTTGCATAATTCATAACCCTATTTAATGCTAAATCAGGTATGCTATTAATGATATCACTTAATGCCTTACTGTTCTTTTGCTCTTATTCATCTGAAGGAGGATTTTTGGTGAATCCATTGCATACTAAATACCAAACATCAAGGTTCATTAGAATAGAATTCATCTTTTATTTCCATTGTTGATAATTATCATTGCTCATAGATACGACTTCATTGCCCATTTTTTCTGACTTGCCTTGTTCTTCTGCTTCTAGGGCCATCATTTTTTACAGTTTTCTCTTTAGAATGCTTACTTTCACTTTTACCCATGAGTGAAAGTTCATTTGATTCACTGTCATATTCACTATCAGAATTATTACATAGACAACGAATTAGATCACAATCAGAACAAAAACCCATACCTGATAATTATTTGTTACTATCTTCTTCATTCTTGATCAATAGAAAGTGGATTGCTCCCAAAATTTAATATTTCGTGACATCTATAATTGTCACTACATCTGATATATCACTGTCACTACCACAGTTTTCTGGCTCCTTCCTTCAAGCTATCTTATTCTTTCCAATCATCCTTCATCCACTCCAAGCGGTTAAGCTTCAACTAAAGTGACTTGCTCTGATACCAATTGTTGGGAAAAATACTTGTTGGGGGGGGGGGGGGGGGGGGGGGGGGGGGTAATAAATTAGTATTTTAAAACTCACTTAGACCTTTAAATTTCTTATTCAAATTTATGTACGCTATTGTCATTAAGTAAACTAGCGTATGTACGTGACTATGATGAAGGAAAACAACATATAACCAATTAGCTATGCTTTCATGTATTTCATCATATGTTCTACTTTAACCAATATGCCATTACTTCATTAGACTTTAATTGAACAATAACCATGAGAAGTAAGAACAGAATAAACCATCACACATAAGTAACACATCAAAACATGAGGAAACCAATATTTTTAGGTGGAAACCCGATGTGGGAGAAAACCATCATTGTCACTGTCTCTATCTTCATCTTTTATTATAAAGGAAAACATATTACAATCTTGTACTGGTGCAGAATCATTTCAGTACGCAGGAACCCACCTCCAAATTGCTACAACCTTCACTCATTCTCGAGTGCCCACTAGAAGGGAGCTCCAACCCCTTGATCTCGTTTACCGGCACCCACCGAAAGGGACTTCATACCCCTAATCAGATTCACTAGCTACCAATGGAAGGAAGCTTCGACTTCCTCACTGAAAGATCCAACCCTCAACACCTCTGTGGACCATGTTTCATAATATTTCATATTGGATCCACCTAACCCAAAACATAAAACTTGTAGGCCACTTTTCATCATATTTTTAGACTGGACCCACTACCATTATTTAAGCCCAATACCAAATAATAATGCTAAAACCAATCACTATATCAAATCACTTAATCATTGAACCAATCAGATGAATGAATTTCTATCATTTCTGACAACTGAATCAAGCAAAACCATAATAGATATAAACCATCAGATACCAAGCAAAGCACTGGTACCCATCACATAATCCAACTATTTCTAACAAAACCATGCTAATCAACCATATGCCAGAATATATACGCAACTCTTCTAATTCATACTCGTGTATGTACGTGCTTCTCCTTAAGAGGACCTACGTATAGATCTCAAAATACTAAACAACTGAGTCTAAATCACTTTCACATTGATCACATACTGAACCCATCACATATCACTGAACCAACTACATATCATCACACAGTAGCATCATCCCTAGTCAAAATATCATAAACAAGTCAACCCAACTAGCACTATGAAACATATATTATCATGAGAGATTTCATCGACAGACAACAACAACCATAACAGAGTTGATCAGACATCATAAACAACTCATACTGAAAAACCATAGGATATGTATGTGACTCTTATAAAGCACATCCACATATGTACGCGTTTATCATTCACCACACCTACGTACATATATGTATATACTGCAAAATATATACACAACTACCCAATAGAGGATCTGTGTATGTATGTGACTTCTCAATGTTAAACCCACATACAGATCTATAATCACTGAGACCTTCCTTCGCTGCAACACAACATCTGTCAAACCCAAATATTAGCATGAAAACTGTTACATATACATATCATAATATCATCATCACAGATCTATCATACCATAAACAAATTTTTCAATATTTGGTCATTTCAGATCTATTAGATCTTATGCATCTCCATGCTCCCCAGTGCACTCCTATTTCAGATCAAGTCATTCATAAAATAGTCCATTACATTCAAACACTAATGCTTGATCTCCATCTCCTTATATAGTATAATAATTAGCCAATACCTTAGGTCAATCCCTTAGTAATTTCGATGGTAATCTTTGACCAGATCAAATATCTGTTGCCGCGCTCAATATTATGGTAAAGATCCCTGGTATTCATAATACCATGGTGTGGAAATTGTACGTGACTTGTCTTCATCATACTTGTGTTTGTATGTGACTTCTGTTCACGGGACCCGCGTATACTTTCCTAAACTTTACCTTTATCATCTTTTTGCCTCTGAACTGATATTCCTTTGTCCATCTCACTTGTAGTATCTACATGACTATCATGTTGACATATTTATCAAGTAAGTTTCCATCAAGGACAACCTTTGTCCATTCTCTTTGTCACACTGCAGAATCATCATGGTGACATCTTTATAAAGTAGGTTGCAATCGAGGAAAACACATTAGTCATAATGCTAACATCATTGTCCTTGTGAGAGGAAACATTGCAACATTGAAATTGACTCTAAATTGTTAAAACTTGTTAGGTCTTCATAAACAACGGTCATCTGATGCTTTCCATATTTCAAAATTTGGTCTCCAACTAGAGGGATATAGGTTCACATATGAAATAAAATCACTCTAGTAGATGTGTGAGATGAAAATTCATCAACAAAGATCTATTCAAAGTTATTGAAATCTTTACTATCAATTTTTCATTCGATTCCATTTTCTTTTGTTAGATGATTTTATGCTTGATTAATTGAAATATCTAAAATGAGATAAATTGAAAACAAAAAAAATGCACACATAATCCACAATAGACATAAAAAAATCCTGGGAAACCCTTATGGGAGAAAACCTAGGTAGAAGTTGAGGTTTCTCTACTCTCTTTTCTCTAGTATGGAAAAATGTCCAAGCACAAAGAAAGAGGTACTCTCTATGGATTTGTCTAATTCTTGTGGCCTATGTGGTTTCTACATAAATTTAACTCCATATGTTCTTCTCTCTATCTTTCCACTCCCATTTTATCTACTCAATTATGGAACAAAATACAATAGAATAGAATAAAACCCCTACTCCTCCTATTGGCCCAATATTTAACATAGCCCGATAGCCAACTACGGGTAAGGTTTGAATCCCTCAACCCTTAACTAGAATTACAAGTTTCAACCTTCTAGAGTCTTATTTAAAATTGACATGTGTCTAGTGCCATCTGCATGATTGGTGGGGGGCAATGTGGCATCCACTCGGACCATGGTGGCCAACACAGTAGGAAAACTTACAAGAGACATAACTTTTTTCTTACAAACTCCATTTTACATGATTCTTTAAACATTGGAAAGGTATCTAATTGTAGAACAATGCCTTGGGGACCTACAATAATATAAGATATTTTTGACTAAAAAAGGTTGTATAATCACTCAAAATGGCTCCAAAAGGTTTTAGACCCAAATTCTCGAAACTCGAACTTGCCAATAAAAATGTCCTTTAGAGACAATTCCTCCCATTTGGGCCACTTTAAAATCATTGAGATAGATGAAACAAATATAACAATCCAATCCAAATAAGCTCATAATATTTTTTTCTTATTTTAACAATGTATATTTTCTTATTTACACTATTTAACTTTAACACCCCAACCCACGTTATCCACTTTTACCTTCTTACTAGGGAAAACGTGACTTGAGAGTTACTATTCATGACCCAAATTCCAAGATGTAGTTACATAATTTTGAATTTCCACAACCTTCGGTCTAGGTTAGAGTCTTAAAATCACTGACGCTACTTAACCAAGAATCTCAACCATAAACTACTTTGCATGGCGGAAATATAAAGCAGTAAATCAGATATGCACAATATACACAGTTTTAAACAAAATTGTAGAATATGTACAATCCCATTCTTTTTTATATTAAAAAAAATGAGTAATACAACAATATATGGTTTATAATATATAATGACAATCTTCATTGCACAAATTCTATGTCGTATCTTGTCATGTCAGTGATTCTCTCCCGTACTTCTCACTAGTGGTGTCTTAGTCCATCAAGGCATATACACATCGAGACTCCAAGAGGGTTTCCTCCTATAATGGTTGCAATTCATGTCTTCTACAATGAACATGGGCTCATCAACTGCTCTCTAGGTAGGCCTAATTCTCGAGCTCCAATCTGCTAGGCTAGTAGTAACTTTCATCCATCAAAGTGTTGCACTTTGACACCAAAACTTCACCCAATATTGCACCAAAAAATGCCTTCTTTTTTGTTGCTCTAGGGCTACTTTGGGTAGCCAACTCGATGCCCTCCAACACCTCTATGATACCAAATCTTGTCACTATCAATTCTTCTCCTAGGAAAGACTCTTCTCCTCCTTGGAGGACCCTCCATTTGGCATTAACAGGCTACTAGAAAACTGATTCAAATTGGTTAAATATTTGACACGATACAAAACATAAATGTTGCTCCAAGTCTGTAGTATTTTTGTCCCTGCTTAGGGCATTGACATGCTGCAAAAACCCTTGTTTCTCCACCCAAACAACCCTTAATTTACTGCGGATTATTCAAGGGAGTATGCCCTAATTTCATGTTGTTGTTATAGGCTTATAACACCCTCAAACAATCCATCTTAGGCACATTTCTAAGGTGGTATGGCCTGCGGCCCATCATAGCTCTCCCCTTGTACCTACGACCCACACAAACATAGATATAACCCACCTTAAAGCTGCCCCACAGACCTACGTTATCCTCTGTTGAAACTCAACCTTCCCGAGGTATGTTACAACCCTCCACACCATTAGAGGAGCACCCAAACCAACCCTAAATCCATGTTTGTTCTATCCTCCTTTCTTGCAGCAAAACAAAAGCTAATATGCTCCCTTATTCAAGTTCTTCTTCACCTTCAACGAGCTCTTGTATTGCTCTTTTTGGATTCTTAAAATTCTCAACTCATCCCCAATATATGGGCTTTACTGCCTCCAACGAGTTCACTCAAAGAGACATGTCTACTTGGAATTTTCTTCAAGTCGACCTACCTGAAAATCCAATATTTACTATGTCAACTTCAAAAATTCATATCTCTCTAATGACAACTCAGATTCAGACGATTTTCAATGCATTGGAATCTTCGTTCCAAGCACTATCATCCTCATCCATCACATGCCGTGAATCCATCATGGTTTTCCCCAAAATAGGATGGGTTCCAAAAACCCATACTTGGGTTCCAAGCCCACAACCTACCCTTGTGGTGCTTTATCCTCCAAAACCTGAACTCTAGGGCTTGGAGTACCTCCCAAGCTACACAAATAAACACTAGCTCTTAGCGAGGGAGGTACCTCCAAGACTAGGAAGTATCTCATCATCATCATCACTAATTGCAACACTTGCTCAACTCTTGTCTCTCACAATCACAACAATCCATGTATCGTGAACTATTCCCTTCTTGGAAGTCTCACTATCACTACCAGAAGCAATCTTATTCTTCTTCTTATCCCATAACATCTTCCACTCTTTCCATGATTCCTTCTTGGAATTTGTAGGAGCACCCTTGCTCACCATTGACCGCGTGCTCTTCTTGGGTTGCAGAGTCTCCCTTTGAATCTGCAAGCTCCCTCTCGAAATAGACTCATTCTGAGTCTCTGGAAACTAGACCTTCTCGAAAAAGTGTAGCTTCTTCTCAGGAACATGTGCCTTCTCCTCTGAAGCTTGCACCTACACTTGGAATTGCTCCTTCTTTTCTGGAACCTGCACCTGTCCTTGCTTCTTTCCATGATCCTTATGCTTGGCATTCAACCTGTAGAGACCATGCTCTCTAAATTTGAGTACAATCCCATCGGAATTAGAGCCTCTGAGCTTGATTCTTGCCTTTCCATCCTAGAACAAGACCTCAAACCACTTCTTCTCCATCATCGAGACGGAGAGCACATTATTTCTGAGTCCTGGTACAAATAGTACATCATGTACCCACATCATACGTCATGTCTCCATTTTGAATGACACAACACCTGATCCTCGGATCTCCAATTGACTCTTGTCGCCCAACAATATGTGCAACTTCGAGTCCCATCTAGGAGAGTCTCAAAAATATCCTGTGACCATATCATATGCTTCATCGCATGACTGTCCACGTACCATCCATCCTCTTTGATAGTACTCTGTGAGAAATGAGAAATCATAACAAAATCCTCCTCTTTGTCTTCTAATTTTCTAGCGAGCTCATCCATCTCTCCTTTATTCGTAATAAGGGTGGTCTGGTTCCCTTTTCTTTTCTCATCATCTCCCTTCTTCTTCTTCAGACATCTTGACAAAAAATGACCCATCTCGCCACAGTTGAAACACTTGACTTTACTAAATTCCTTCTTTTGCTTACCCTTCATTCGTAAGGAAAGTGCCACATCATCATTTGAAGCTTTTTTCTTTGGCTGAAGATCCTCGTCTCGCAACTCTTCCTGAATGAAGTCATCCCACAGCTTATCATAGTATGGCAACTTCTGCCTAGAAACAATTCCTTTGATGAAGGGATTCCAATCCTCGGTGAGCCCTTTCAAGGAAATCCTTAGCACATCTCCATCTGAGATAGTCACACCGATGGAAAAAATCTCATCCTTGACTTGAGACAATCTTGTCAGATACGAGGTCACGCTTTCACCCTTTAACATCTTGGCGGACTTCGACTTATCCTCTAATACCAATACCCGGTTCTCGTTCTTATTCTGGAAAAGAATTCTGAAGAGACACCCACATCTCATGTGTGGGGTTCTTCCCAGACAAATGAGGTATTAGGGCATCCCTCACACTATCAAGGATGATCAATCTCGCCCTTGCATCCAAATCTTTCCATATTTCCAGCTCCTTAGGGTCAGTTGGTTTCTTGATCTCTTTCTTGGAAAAATACTAGATCATGTTGACCTGCAATATCAACTTGATCCTTTCCTTCCATGGACTATAGTTGGACAATCCCTCTAGCCTGAACTCATATCAGATACGTACCTACAACTTCAACATTCGAGTGAACCCTTCACCCATAATGTGACTAACTCCCTCTCATGTTGTACTTTGTTGCGCACAACTCTGATTTACTTACTTCCAAAGTAGCTCAGTCACACTCTTATACCATGTTGAATTTCCACAACCTTGGTTCTAGGTTAGAGTCTTAAAATCACTGACGCTAACAAACAAATAATCTCAACCATAAACTACATTGCACAATGGAAATATAAATCAGTAAATCACATATGCACAATATGCATAGTTGTAAACAAAATTGTACAATATGTACAATCCCAATCTTCGTTATATTAAATGAACTAAGTAATACAATAGTCTATGGTTTACAAGTTACAATGACAATATTTGCTGCGCAACTTATATGTTGTATCTTGTCCTACCGATCCTTCACTCCTGTACTACTCACTAGTAGTGCCTTAGCCCATCAAGGCATCTACACATCGAGACTCCAAGAGGGTTGCCTCCTGCCACTGCTGGAAGTCACGTCTGCTACAGTGAACACAAGCTCATCAACTGCTCTTTGGGTATGCCTAATTCCCTAGCTCCAATCTGTGAGGCTAGCAGCAACTTTCATCCATCAAAGTGCTACACTTTGGCACAAAAAATTCACCCAATATTGCACCAACAAAGTCCTTCTTGTTTGTTTCTCTAGGGCTATTTTGGGTATCCAACTTGCTTCCCTCCATCAACTCTATGATGCCCAATCCTATCATTGTAAATTCTTATCCTAGGAAATACTCTTCACCTCCTCAGAAGACCCTCCACTTGGCATCAACAAATTGCTAGAAAACTGATCCAAATTGGTCAAATCTTCGACCCAATATAAGACATAAATGCTGCTCCAAGTTTGTAGCATTGTTGTCCCTGGTTAGGGCATTGACATGCTGCAACAACCCTTGTTTCTCCACCCAAACAACCCTTAATTTATTGTGGCTTTGTCAAGGGAGTATGCCCTAATTTTTTGTTATTGTTATGGGCTTATACCACCCTAAAAAAACCCAGCGTAGGCACTTTTCTAAGGTGGTATGGCTTGCGACCTACCACAGCTCTCCTCCTGTACCTACGACCCAAACAAACTTAGAGATAACCCACCTTAAAATTTCCCCACACACCTGTGTTATCCTCTATTAAAACTCGGCCTTCCTGAGGTATGTTATAGCCCTCCACGCAGTTAGAGAAGCACCAAAACAATACCCAAGCCAACCCTAAATCCATGTTGCTCTGTCCTCCTTTGCTGTGGAAAAACATAAGCTAATCTCCCTTATTCGAGTTGTTCTTCACCTTCAACGAGCTCTTGTATTTCTATTTTTGGATGCTTAAAATGACTCAACTCGTCCTCAATATATAGGCTTTGCTGCCTCCAACGAGTTCACTCAAAGAGACACGTCTACTTGGAATTTTCTTCAAGTTGGCCTACTTGAAAATCCAATATTTACTATGTCAACTTCAAAAATTCATATCTCTCTAACAACAACTAAGATTTAGACAAATGTCAATGCGTTGGAATCATCTTTTCGAGCACTATCATTCTCATCCATCACATGTTGTGAATCCATCATGGTTTTTCCCCAAAACATGATGGGTGCAAAAAACCCATACTTGGGTTCCAAGCCCACAAGCTGCCCTTGTGGTGCTTTGTCCTCCGAACCCTGAACCTTAGGGCTTGGAGTACATCCCAAGCTACACAAGTCAACATGGAAATGTGTTCCACTTGTCCAGAAATGGCTACAAACACCCAGAGACACATGGTCACCTTGTTATTAGCCTAACTTTCCCTAGTGATCATTTTCCTCGAGCTTATACCACTCCTTGACATAGATTACTTGTCAGTTGCATGGATACATGCCTCTAAGTGTGTTGAAAGGCCTCCCGCCACATCGATAACCCATCCTCAGTGTGATTGTGGCTGAGATCTCCTAGTTCTAATAGTGCGGCCATAGACCTTGTTTCTAAAAATTAGGGCCAACATTCAACCCAACTGCCCAGAATTTTACAGAACTCTATCAACAATACATATAAGCCTTCATGCTATGTTCTTAGGCTTTGTTGTATCTCATGCTTTCCAGACACATATTATTCATTTATACAAATACTTTGTGACTATGGTACCTATAGGTCTTGAATGCATAGCTTGTACATTGTTCTCATTATTTTCATCAAATGTTCATCAAGAATGATTTCTTCCCTCTCACACTAATTGTAATAAAACAAAGATCAGTTCATGCATACATATAAATTATCCAAGAGATTTTCAAACCATGAAATAGATCAATAACAAAATCACTTCATATAACAATAAATACATTATGCATGTAACATACACTTAACCAATAATGGAGCCATGATAAACAAGTCACGTAATCAACACATTAAACCAAAACTTGTGCTTATCGATCTTCATTAAAGAATATATTAACATATGTATAGTACCAACCAAGTCAGGGACTTCCACGTTCTGCCTGACCATATATTGGTCTAAACCAATTCTTTCTTCCAGCCCAATCACCCCCTGTTCCATATTCCAAGCTTGAATTTGGGATTACATGGGATAAACCAAAGCATAACCAAACAGGGAATCTAGAGGAAAACCACCTCCACCCTCAAGCCACAATGATTTCACCTAACAATAGGTCCATAAATCACCAAAACCAATATAAGCTTGGATACCTCATAATTTCTTCACCATACCCAAAGGATTTTTCCTATCTCCACCCACCTATCAAGGTCTCTCTTGGAGAAAACCATCTCCACCCTCAACCCTTGGTATTTTCCTAAGACCACCTTAACTAGGATCCAAAATATATTGGCATCCAAAGCTTAACTAAATAGAGAACCCACTACATCATGGCTATAAGAGAAATGGCATAAGCAAGGTTGTACATGTCTGTCAATCCAGGAAAATATCCATGCCAATGACAACAAAAATTACCAACAAACAATGCATGAACCATGCATTCAAATTCCAAGAAGGTAATCAAACATGCACATCGTTACCTGCAAAAATCCTCATGTTGGCTACCTTTCTCTATCTTTTATGGCCTTTCTAGTTGTTGTTCAAACCTTCTTCTTGGATGCCACTTTAATTCCTCTTGCGCTACTTTCTTTCCTTTCTTGTCTCTTTCTTGTGTCCCAACATTATAGCTTCTCTCCTTTTCCCTCTCTTCCCCAAAGAGAATGTTAGAATGTTCTCTTTCCAAATTTCTTTTACTTTTTTTTTCTTCATTTTTTCTTGCATGCATATTCTTTTACTATTTTTATCTTTTGTTTTTGTCTCTTCCTCTTCCCCACCTGCTGAAGTGGAATTTCTTGCATTTTCCTTTATTTATTTTGCATTCTTGACTCATGTCCTTGCTATCCTGTAATAATTAATTTGTCATTTATTTCCTTTTACCTCTTTCCAATTTCAATTTCCATAACCAAAAAATAATTAACCACAAGTGGATCCCAATGAATTTTTTTCCCCTCATTCAACTTGGAATATGTGTCCCATGAAATTGGTTTGTTTTTTTCTTTTATAATGTCGATACATTATTTATTTACATGGAAATTTAACTTGGGGCTATTACAAACCTCTTCCCCTTGGGGTATCACCATCCTCGATGTTCTATGACTCTTATGATAAGACAAAACTGTTGAAAAAATGACAAACATACTACTTATTGGCCCCTTTATACACATATCTTGATAAATAATAATACAATGCCTGCATATGATCATCCATATCGCATGTGGCTTCCTCAGGCCCAAAGTGCTTCCATTGCACTTTAACTTGCTTTATTTCTTGATTTCAAAGCATGAGCTTCCTTTATTGCAAGATGCATTGAGGCTCTAGCTGGGGCTCCCCCTTTGGTTCCACCTGCAATATTGACCAATAAATCACATGATCAACATCTCGTACATACATTTTAACCATTTTCTATTCACACTTTCTATAATTCAGCAATGTTACATTGTCACTTTACATTCAAATTTTAATTTCATCATTTTTCATCATTCAAGTTATTAATAGACTCTATCATCTCAACAAGCTGAGGTAACTAAGAAAATTTAAAATTAAAATGAACAGATTAATCTTACACACATTTAGCATATTTAAAATGATAAGAATAATTACATGTTCAACAAATTTTGTGTGACCGTGCATGATTGAAACCAACCTAGATCCATCTTAACATCAAATCTATTAAGTACTAAGAGGGATCAAATCTCTCGAGGTGAAAACCTTTCCTCAAATTTTTGCACTAAAAAAAGGTTTTTCACCTCGAGAGATTTGATATTTAAATTAAGACTCAGAGAGTTCTAGTGGTCTTAAAATGTCCAAGCTAGAGAATTTTATTTCTATACCATATTGGTTTCCTTAGCTTCTCATTCTAACAGGGGGTTGTTCTAGTCATACTTTGTATTTCTTACCTCTTATGCTTAGCTAGCTAATAAATAGAGTTTTGAATTCAATAGAGTCATTTCCTTTAAATGTGCATTGTCCATGGAATATAATTTAATTCTTTAATGTTCGTCTTTAGTACCCAAAAATTTTCTCTTTAGCTCCTTTGTTACAAGACTTTTATGCTTTTACCCTTGTCCTCTTCATCTTTCACACTTTCTAATTTTTGAAAGTTGTTTGCATGAGGGTTGATCTGTTTTTCCTCCATGGTGAAACGGGTAGGGGATATGGAGATTTGTTTTTATGGACTATGAGAATTCTGTTCTTGTCTAGTCAATTTAACATCTTAAATTGCTCTACATAAATTATCAATCTGGGTATCGTAAACTGATGAAGTGTGGTGCACCATATGTGCTTAGTTAACATTTTTCTTACTTCATTGTTTTATAGTTTTTGTTTTGTTTTGGGGTTTTGTTCTTGTTGATCTCCTAAAGTGTATAATGCAAATGGGAATCCTATTCCTAAGTCTCTAGAAAGCAAATATGGATACAAATTTTAAAGCAATTATGTCCTCTATAATGATTTCCAGAACTTAACACTTCAGAAGGTCTTAGAATGTACTGGTGATGACAGTAATGCTTGAACAAGAATGGAAAATGTGTTGTTATTTAAACAAGTAAATAATGAACTACTGATCATGAAAATATTATCTCTGCTGCTGTCTAAATACAGAAAAGTGATTGAAGCTACTGCACTCAAGAAATAAAAAATTACAAAAAAAAAAAACTAAAATCAAATCACACATTGATAATTCGATCCCTCGCCAGTTAGTCTAGCTATGGTTTTCGGAGGTAACTGTCAATGATATGAGAAATTTAATACCTAATTGTAGAAAAGTAAAACTAAAATCAAATTACACATTCACAATTCGATCCCTCGCCAGTTAGTCTAGCTATGGCTTTCGGAGGTAACCGTCAATGATATGAGCAATTTAATATCTAATTGCAGAAAATTAAAACTAAAATCAAATTACACATTCATAATTCGATCCCTCGCCAGTTAGTCTAGCTATGGCTTTCGGAGGTAACTGTCAATGATATGAGCAATTTAATATCTAATTGCAGAAAAGTAAAACTAAAATCAAATCACAACATTCATAATCTGATTCTTCGCCAGTTAGTCTAGCTATGGCTTTTGAAGATAATTATCAATGACATGAGCAATCTGATATCTACTTGCAGAAAAGTAAAACTAAAATCAATTCACAACATTCATAATCTGATCCCTTGCCAGTCAGTCTAGCTATGGATTTCAGAGGTAATCATCAATGACATGAGCAAGTTGATTTCTAAACTAACTAACAAAGCAAGTAAAGAAGACTGAAATCAAAACAGAATTGGAATTAAAAAAAAACTAAGAAAAGGAAAGTCAGCAGAGAGATTAATCATGTCACTAGTTGATGCAAAAACATGTAAAGAAAAACTAATTTACAATCAACCGGTTGAACACACTTACATGAATTAAAATTGCATGAATATAAAATCTAATCTATCAAACTTAAAAGTAATCAAATGACATAATAAAATCAAAGAAAAATTACAAAATGAAATCTACTCTACCTTACATTCTAATATGCTCCATGACATCTACTTCACATCTCCTTCCATGTTGAGAACATCAAAGCTTTATTCAAATTCTTCAAAATTATAAAGTACAACAAAACTCTCCAAAGCTTTCAAAAGCCATCAAGGAAGAACTACAAACTCCAAGCTAAGCTCTAAACTCTAAGCTCCCAAAAAAATAACAAATGAAGGAGAGAGATCTCTTATTTATACAAAAAGATGAGAAGCCATCTCATTAATGAGAGTCCATGAATCTCTCCCTCTACCTCTAGAGTCCCAATCAAAATAGGAACTGATAAGACACATGTCTTCTTAGAGTTTCAATACACTTAGGAGATGTGACGCATATCCTCATGATCCCATGATTCTTTCCACTCAAATTCGAATTTGGCCTTAGAGTGCCACATAAGGGTCTTCTAGAAGTCTCATTTTGACCTACACATGTCAATAATCTCAACCCACTTGTTAGGTATAAGCATATGCACATTATTTTCTAATTTTTAACCACAAATTCACTTAAAAAGGCTAAGAATTAATAAAGTTTGGAAAAACATAAATGTGGCCCAATGATAATGAAAGTGGGATGAATGTAGTGATATAGTAGTGTAATGGAGGTGAAATGGAGGTGATATAATGGACATAATAGTGAAAGTTTAATGGAAATGAATGACATTTTCAAGACCCAACATACCCCCCAACTGAAGTTATTGCATGTCCTCATGCAATATATATTACATTAACTCTTTTGATCCTTGAGATTTGGCTTATCTTTGCATGATATCATTTGATAAGTTCATATTTCTGCAAAGTGTTTTACTTGAATTGCAACATAGTTGGTTCTTGTGTTTCACCTTTTTTTTTTTAATCTTGAAATTTGCATAATGATATTTGCAAAGTATATCTTTATTGGATTGCATAATGGTTGGTTCTTGTGTGACAACCATGATTTTGTTTGTATCCAATTTATCCTTTAAGCACTTTTTCAAAAGCCATTGTATGCTCAAATAGCAATGTAATAATTGATATATGTTGGAAGTATGTGGGTTCTTGAATATGATATGGACATGGAAAAATATGAAGATGAATGTATTCCCCCCCAACTGATGGTATTGGCAATTTTATGAAATGAGGAAGAGAAATGTTTTTCCAACAATTATCATTCTAGCTTTTTATGGAATTCTATGGTCAAAAGTTAGAAAATGAGATACCTTCACTTACCCTTTGGAATGGATGAGTTGTATGTGTGGTGGCTGAAAAATTATGATCATATTCTTCTTCAAGTGGCTGAACAAGAGGAGTCATGGATAAAGAGATAAGATGACTTTTTATTGCTTCAACTAAAACTTGTTGAATCTGCTCCAAAATGCTAAAAATAATAGTCTTCATGTCTTCAAAACTCATTGGCACAATTCCTACTATGTGAAAATATGTTCTGATGTCGAACATAGTATGAAATTGTTGACTTAGTGGCCATTAATGTATGCCACTAGTCAACACGAGAACTCTCACCATTGATGACAATGAGAGTCAAGATTCCCAAACACATTTTGCTAGATACGAACGATTTTGCCGATGTCGAGTCACCTAGAAGATCTGACGAACAAGGGACATTAATGTATTCCCATTATTTGTCAACATGAGAACTTGCCATTAAGGCATGCAAGCCTCAAGGTGTTTTTACAACGAATTTAGACTCAAAGGACTATGGACTCAATAATTTGCATTGAATCAGGTCTTATTTGCGGAATGAAAATGACAGAAAATGGAAGATGGAAATGGAGAGTAGAAATGGAAATGGGCAATAAGCATGTGAATGAGCCTCTTGCTTTTATTTGTGGGTTATGAATGGACAAAAAGAGATTGAAAGTGTGTGTGAATGTAAATGGAAAATATGGAGTGAAATGAGGTGAATGGTTTATTATGAAGTATGGATGTGATGGAGACAATAGTATCTGAAAGTTTTTCAAATGTTTGGATCTGATTTTGCATCAGCATATTTCCTCTTTGTTGTTGATCATCCTCCTGTGAAACAAATTGGTCTCTTAGAGAGACACCATTCTCTTGTAGTCATTTGTCCTTCCTCCTGGAACCTGCAAAAAAAAAACTAATACTTCTTCTACAATGGAATGTAAGATTAGCAAAGGAGAGAGGTGATCAATCTCTCTAGTTATGATATTTGCACACAAAACTAAGAATTTGTATTAATGAAACAAGTTCTCAAAGGAAAAATCAAAAGAATTTATACCTGCTTTGGAATTGGTGCCCCAAGTTGAATGTTGCTTATTTTCAGCAATTTATTTCATTATTTGCCATTTCAAACTCTAATGATGGATTTCTCATTGTGTAGATCTGTTTGAGATCTTTCCAACGATACTTGAATCATCAAAATATGATTTTGTATGAGAAAGTTAGGCTGATTTGAACAATGAGGTTTTTCAGTTGCGGAATTGGAGAACAGCTGCGGAATTGGACTTTAGCTGCGGAATGTCGACGGTTTCTGTAGCTAAAAATCTTGAATAAAAAGTTAGCCATTCATTTATCATCATCATTCCAAAATTAATCAATACCTTTAGAAAAGTGAGCAAATAACTTATTCATTTTATTGATTCAAAATTATTATTTTTTCTTGACATGCGGCGACTTAGTGATAACACACAACTTGACTTCCCTTTGACCGGGGTCTTTTTCATCGAATTGGATCAAATGAATAGGACACCATCCATGTACTGACATTTTCCCAGCTACCCATGTGGTTCGTTTCATCTCTTGACACCTATAACCTATAGAAGTAATAAAATGGCTGCGGAATTGCCAGTTAGCTGCGGAATCAGGCTGCATTCCATAGCTAAAAGACAATCAACCATTAGTTTTTTTATTTAATTTATTGGAAAAGAGATTTTATGCATTCAAGTACTAGGGAGAAAGAGCCTAAGATCACCGTTGGTGCACAAGACCAATTATTCATGAGCTTCTATGCTATTTTTCAAAAAAAAAAATCTTCACTGTTTTGCTTAATAAATTTTTTATAAATGGCATATGAAGCAAAACAGTTTTAATAATGAAAATATTTCAGAGTAATGGAACTGTATGATCTTTTCAACAGCTTTAATGACTCTTACAGCAACCGTTTAACACATATCCGTGACTGCCCATTTGATCTAGTTAAAGAAAATTCAAGTCCAAGTGTGTTCAACTGATTTAGCTCTCCCAATGAGCCCCATCATTTTTGTTCTCGGCTACTCTTCAGAATTCCCTTTACTGTCTGAGAAATGGAGTGATTGCATGGATAGAAATCAAACATATATGGATATGGAAATGGAATGAAAATGCATATGGAAGCGGATGACTGTGACTAAAGCAATTGTATGTACCTCCTCACCATTTGACCACCATTGACCACAGATTTCCTTAATGAATTCGGCTAAATCAATAGGACTTGATCCATGTCCAGGTCATTTCTAACTTGCCCACATGCCTTGTTTTGTCTGATGACACCTGCAACCTAGAGTTTAACAAAAACAGCTACGGAAAGTTGAATCAGCTGTGGAAAGTGGTTGGATTCTGCAGCCCATGAATATATGTGAAGACAGAGTGAATATATGCGTAGGCTGTGTGAAAACAAGGTGACTGAGTATGCAAAGGGCTGCGTTAAGAAGGGTTTACGAAGTAAGAAGATTCGTATGAAAGGAAAGACTGTGTGGAGGCAAATTATCCCTCATGAACAGAACCACAAGATTGAATGGAGTCCGAGTGGTTTGAGCTCATGAAAAAAATTGCGAGAGTAGAAAACGAGAATTTTGGTGAGAGAGAGACGTATTCAATTAGGTTACAATTCACAAGAATCCAATCCTTGACTTGTGCAAAGCTTGGTTCACATAATGGAGTTAAAACAGAGTCGTATGATTTTTGGATACGTCTTTGCTGTCGGTCGTGAAACTGAAGCATAGTCACGGAGGTTGCATGGAACTGTTAGTCATTAAAGATGTGTAATTAAGATTAAATACCAGCACATAGTTGATTCATAATTAGAATTCCCTTCCTCAGTCACGCCGAATTAAATCACAACCTGTTCATTAATTAAAATTCGTTTTTTTTTTCACGTGGCAGGCAAAAATGCGCTCCAAAGAACCAAGGATATCTCCGAGACTGCCATGAATTTCTAAAAATCGTTTTTGGTTTATCTAACTGACCCTACTTCCGAAAAAACCCATGTTTTATTTTTCTCAAATTCGTCTCCGTTTGGCCAAATCATGCATTTGAAGTTTGACGTTTTTCTCTGTTTACATTTTTTTGAGTTAATGTTTTTACTGTTTTGCATTTGATGAATTTGTTGCATTCAGCCTTCTAGATTTCATTTGCTGTGTAATTTCTTTAGTTGTTCTTGTCACTAATGGTGGTCCACCTTCACAGAGCGAGAGTGAACGGTCCACAAATTGATTATGCTGACGGTAAAAAAAAACGAATGCACAGAGATAAAAGAACAGTACACAAATCTTATTGCGTATTGAGGAGAAGACGGATGGTTGTAATTTCAAGCATGTCAGAACTGCTCCGAGCTGGAAAATTGGCCATGGATAAAGGACAAGCATAGGGATGTAATGAGTCATATGTTAAGCAACTCTCGGACTATATTATTTCATCCCTTGCTGAAGCATTACATAAGGAACCGAAAACAAAGATCCTTACAAATATGTTAAGCTCACTAAATGAATGCATTCAGATTTCAGGTTTGTTGCTTGAGCCTGGGCAGATTTGATGAATTCAAGTAGGTTATTACAGTTAGCATGAGCAAGGTCTGATGATTTTGATGCTGAAAAAAATTTATGTCTCACAAATTGGACGCTGCACACATTATTTTGAAAGCCACACAAGAATTTTTTATTTTTTTCTTTTCAATTGGAAAACACAACAGTCATATGCAATTCTATCTGTTGAATTTGCACAATGTTCTTGCAGGTTCGTTTTAAGGCCAAAGCTCAAGCTTGGATTTCATTTCTTTTTTTAGTGTGTGTGTGTGTGTGTGTTTTTTGAATCTATTGAAATGAGGAAGTTTATTTTGTCTCTTTTTTTCTCTCTTTTTTTTTTAACATAACAATTCTTTTTCTGATCCTCTAGATCACACAAAGTGCAAGAGGAGAGCATACTCAAGAATTATTAATTTTTTTTTTACATAACAATCATTTTTCTGATCCTTCAGATCACACAAAGTGCGGGAGGAGAGCATACTCAAGAATTATTAATTTTTTTAGATGTAAGAAATAAGGTCTCCTAATTACACTTCCTCGGCAACGGTGCCAAAATGTCTAGTCAATTTAACGTCTTAAATTGCTCTACATAAATTATCAATCTGGCTATCGTAAACTGATGAAGTTTGGTGCACCATATGTGCTTAGTTAACATTTTTCTTACTTCGTTGTTTTATAGTTTTTGTTTCATTTTGGGGTTTTGTTCTTGTTGATATCCTAAAGTGTCTAATGCAAATGGAAATCCTATTCCTAAGTCTCTGGAAGGCAAGTATGGATACAGATTTTAAAGCAATTATGTCCTCTATAATGATTTCCAGAACTTAACACTTCAGAAGGTCTTAGAATGTACTGGCGATGACAGTAATGCTTGAACAAGAATGGAAAATGTGCTGCTATTTAAACAAGTAAATAATGAACTATTGATCATGAAACTATTATCTCTGCTATTGTCTAAATACAAAAAAGTGATTGAAGCCAATGCACTCAAAGAAATAAAAAATTGCAAAAAAGGTAAAACTAAAATCAAATCACACATTGATAATTCGATCCCTCGCCAGTTAGTCTAGTTATGGCTTTCGGAGGTAACCGTCAATGATATGAGAAATTTAATACCTAATTGCAGAAAATTAAAATTAAAATCAAATCACACATTCATAATTCGATCCCTCGCCGGTTAGTCTAGCTATGGCTTTCGGAGGTAACCATCAATGATATGAGCAATTTAATATTTAATTGCAGAAAAGTAAAACTAAAATCAAATCACACATTCATAATTCGATCCCTCGCAAGTTAGTCTAGCTATGGCTTTCGGAGGTAACCGTCAATTATATGAGCAATTTAATATCTAATTGCAGAAAATTAAAATTAAAATCAAATCACACATTCATAATTCGATCCCTCGCCAGTTAGTCTAGCTATGGCTTTCAGAGGTAACCGTCAATGATATGAGCAATTTAATATCTAATTGCAGAAAAGTAAAACTAAAATCAAATCACAACATTCATAATCTGATTCCTCGCCAGTTAGTCTAGCTATGGCTTTCGAAGATAATCATCAGTGACATGAGCAATCTGATATCTACTTGCAAAAAAGTAAAACTAAAATCAATTCACAACATTCATAATATGATCCCTCGCCAGTTAGTCTAGCTATGGCTTTCGGAGGTAATCATCAATGACATGAGCAAGTTGATTTCTAAACTAACAAACAAAGCAAGTAAAGAAGACTGAAATCAAAATAGAACTAGAATTAAAAAAAACTAAGAAAAGCAAAGTCAGCAGAGAGGTTAATCTCATGTCACTAGTTGATGCAAAAACATGTAAAGAAAAATTAATCTACAATCAACCGGTTGAACACACTTACATGAATTAAAATTGCATGAATGGAAAATCTAATCTATTAAACTTAAAAGCAATCAAATGACATAATAAAATCAAAGCAAAATTACAAAATGAAATCTACTCTACCTTACATTCTAATATGCTCCAGGACATCTACTTCACATCTCCTTTCATGTTGAGAACATCAAAGCTTTATTCAAATTCTTCAAAATTACAAATTACAACAAAACTCTCCAAAGCTTTCAAAAGCCATCAAGGAAGAACTACAAACTCCAAGCTAAGCTAAGACTCACAAGCTAAGCTCTAAACTCTAAGCTCCCAAAAAAACTAACAAATGAAGGAGAGAGATCTCCTATTTATACAAAAATATGAGAAGCCATCTCATTAATGAGAGTCCATGAATCTCTCCCTCTACCTCTAGAGTCCTAATCAAAATAGGAACTGATAAGACACATTTCTTCTTAGAGTTTCAATACAATTAGGAGATGTGACACATATCCTCATGATCCCATGATTCTTTCCACTCAAATTCGAATTTGGCCTTAGAGTGCCACATAAGGGTCTTCTAGAAGTCTCCTTTTGACCTACACATGTCAACAATCTCAACCCACTTGTTAGGTATAAGCATATGCACATTATTTTCTATTTTTTAACCACAAATTCACTTAAAAAGGCTAAGTGTTAATAAAGTTTGGAAAAACTTAAATGTGGCCCAATGATAATGAAAGTGGGATGAATGTAGTGACATAGTAGTGAAATGGAGATGAAATGGAGGTGATATAATGGACATAATAGTGAAAGTGTAATGGAAATGAATGACATTTTCAAGACCCAATACATCTTAGAAGGAATACAATGTTTTGAGTCAGATTTACATGTATATCATTTTTGTGATGAAGAGTAGTTGAGGATTCCCTTTTGTTTATGTTCAAATCTTGGACACTATCTAGAAATATTTATTTTTCTCCTAAGCAAATAGGAAGTTATGTGTTAGGTAATACTAATTGAAGTGTCCATAGGCATGATACCCATTGCAATTGATAAGGAATTATTTGGTATCTATTGCACTTGAAAGGGAGTTTCTTATTATACAACATCTATACACGGGTTTGCATCAATTGCTTCTAGAAAACATTCTTTAAGATTTATTTCTATGAGATCCACATGTACAGATGTTTCTCTATCTTCAACTTTCTCTATAAATCTTTGCAATTTATTTCCTATTACTTATGGGGTTTTATCTTCCCATAGGTTAAGAGGGAGACAAATATTCTTACCCAAGCCAAAACTGAAGAAAAATTATCCTCCTTTAAATTGAAACCCACATACCATTGATTAAGACACAACCTATTAGTTTCAAGAAACCAAGAGCCCTTATCATACCGTAGATGTAAATTTGAATTCCACCTTTCATGGAGAAAATCTAATAAGTTTATATTCAAGTGTAGATACTCTTGTTTTACCATGTTCTTATGAAATTCCAAAAAAGTATAATTATAATATATAATAACTATTTTTGATCTTTTGCACTAAATATTCAACATTTTATTTTTGCGTATTTTAATAAGTTTCCAACCAGTTTTCAAAAATACAAGAATTCATTTAATTAAATAAAAGATTTAACTTTCATGGAACTAAAGCCATATATCTTCTATAATGTTAATGATTAAATTGTGGTTAGAAAAAACCATAATCAACTTCATAAGTTTGTTTAAACTTCCCCCAACAAATTAAAACATAGTTTTGAAAGCTTCCATGATGATTAAAAAAAAAAATCCTAATTGCAAGCAAAGGGAGCAACGCTTAATATCAGCATTCCTCCTCTTCTTATGTGACAAATTTTTAATATAATATGATAATAAGTCTTCATTACTTTTTTTCATTTAAAGTTTTAAGATTAGACGTTGTATACGTTTTACTGAATTATTTAGACCTCCTTATTAGTCCTTGACATCTAGCAATGGCATGGGACTATAGTAATCAGTTTGATGCATTTGACATTAGTTAGTCTTCATGTTTGCGAAGTTTTTTTCTTCATGTTTTGTTATTTTGAGATTAATCCCTTCTCATTCAACTTCACCATCTTATTTGGACTATATAATATTTTGGCTTTAGGCAGTTCATTTTTTAGAAATATTTTGCACTCAGGAACTAATGTTAACATTAGTTTGAGCTTATTAATGTTATGTATTATTAAGGTTTATTTTCTATGGTTGCAGGTAGTTGCATGGAGCCCCAATGAGATTACAGGTGTATGCATGCAAATCCAGGTGGATGCTCTGAGACTCTTCATTCTAGGTTGTCTAAGACTCAATCGACTATGAGAATCTTCATTCTGAGACTCTTCATTCTAGGCTGTCTGAGACTCAATTGACTGATTGACTGACTGGATCTGCGTCAAGGTGGGTGGGAGGAAGTAACCCTATGTATGTTGCTACCTTAGCTATTGAGTAAACTGATTTTAGTGAAATTGAAACTATTATTGTTGGTTAAGGATCTGCGCAAAGGAAACTTGGGACAGTCAAAGGGGGCTAGCTATGGAACGGTAAGAACAGTAAGAACAAAATTGAACGTGAGTAGTAGAACTAGTCGCATTGGCACAACACGGGTTGTGGTTTTATTTCCACCACACCAGTACTCTGCAACAAGCGAGTTTCCATCTTGGCAGTATAACAACATTCGAATTCCAAGCACCACGCCCGATAGGACCTGAATGTTGAAATATGGCAACAAGAATATTCCAATTTAGTTTGTCCTTGAATTAAATTGTGAATTAAATTCGAACTCAGTCTTAACAGCTACTTGGAAATAATTAATTAATTTATTTCAAATTAATTAGTTGGAGAAATTCAAGTTAGAAGTCTTTCTAAAGTCATGCAAGAGTTATCCCTTAAATTAAGGAGATAAGATTGAGTTATATTTGAGTTGTAATTAATTAACTCAGTTTACTAAGTTAAGTCCAGTTAAATTAGTTCCAAACTATTTGAGGAACTAATAGTGAGTTAACAGTCAGTTGATGCAGTAATGCACTCAACTAGTGCTGCTCCAGTTAACTGAAGATTCCATCATCAGAAACTCATGCATGTCTATTCTAAGAAATACCTAGTTGAGATTAATGTTCAAGGAAAATGTCCTATCAATTGCCTGTGTTTTCTTATAAAGAAAACTCATGCATGCAGTCAAGGAATAATCCTTGAGGATTGCGCAGTTTTGAAGGCTTGATCATCCACTTGGTAAAAGGATAATCATCCACAAGGAACAACGCAAGGAAATAGGAGCTTGGAGGGCAGAGAGGAAGGCTGGAGAGAAGCCAAGATTGTCTGTGAGCATCTGTGAGGATTGTACTGAGAGCTGGATAGCTATGAGAGCTAAGGCTTTGTATAATTCCTATGTATTTCCACCATGTATGATATACAATAGTGTGGCATTTTTAGCTGAGGCTTTCCCTAAATTATTTTCACGTGTATTGTGCCATTGATTCTTCTTCTTCTGGTTATATTTTTCAGCTCGATAATTAAGCTTCCGCAAATTGATAGTGAAGTAGGTTATAGTATTCTGCTTTGATTTATATTGCATTATCAGGTTAACCTACCATCAGATTTTCTACATGGTATCAGAGCTGTGAACAGTATACTGAGAAGAGAATTTGAAGTTTGAAGTTTGGGGTTGCAGGTGAAAATCGAATTCATATCATACTTCAAGGTTTTCCAATGGCGTTCTATGGCTTGAGACTCAAGTATGCCTTGGAAGGTAGCTCAAATTACATAGCATGGAAAGATAGAATGGAGGTTGTATTAGAAGACAATGGCTTGAATGAATTCATTGATCAAGAAATCCCAAAGTCAGCTTCAACTAATGCACAAGAGTTGGCTGAGTGGAAGAAGTGTGTGGCAAAGGCGAGACAAATCATCCTTGAGGGAGTTCGAGACCACATTGTCTCCAGTCTCCATGGGAAGGATACTCCATTTTCAATGTGGAAGACATTGAAGGACCTCTACTAGAAAAGTGGCGACCAAAGGAAATCAGCGCTCAATGATAAGCTTTGAAGAATGAAGATGGAGAAGGGCGATACTATTTCCACATATCTGAACAAGCTCACCACCTACAGAGATGAGCTTGGCATTGTGGGAATAACTACTATCGATGATGATATGGTGAGCCTCGCTCTCCTTGGCCTTCTAAAGTGTTGGAATAGCTACTAGGACTCTGTTAGAGCCTAGATTGACCTCAGGCTGAAGGGAGGCAATCCTAGGGTAACCACAAACCATGCTTAACCTTGTAGCTATCCCTACCAGGTCGGGAGAGGGCTCTCTCCTTTATGAATCTCAGTCAAGATGACTAGATCGGATATGGATTTTAGGCTAGGTGTAGTAGCTCTAGGGTTTTTTGATTGATTTTGTTGGGTTTTTTCTTGATCAAATGGAGTAGGCAGCTTTGGGTCCGGGAAATCAAGTCAGGAATGCAGGGTTTTCTATGGGGCGAGGGAGGTAGGTGTATGAGCATCAAGATACAAGTCTTTTTGATGAGTTGATCGTCCAAGAAAAATTATCTTCAAAACCCTAGGAGAGGGAAATGAGCCTTACTTGAGCATAACTGAAGCACAAACAAGGTGTAAAATGACCCATTGGAACATGAAATAATGATGAAAAATCTTTTAATGATGGTACACTCATTCGAATGGTGACATGGACCAATACTTGGAAGACTTTGGAAGGAGTGAAAACAAATCCTAAACCTAATACCCAGTGACCAAATTTTATGATAGGACCCTATAATACTAGTGATTACCCCATTACTATTGTAGTTTTATCCCTTATTAATATTTTTGTGCCCCTATTGTCCCCATATTTTTATTACTGTGCCCCATAGAATCCCTCTATTTTTATTTTTGTGGCTTTATATTATTATTGTTAGGTCGACTGGGTTATATTGTGACTCCTTAGACTCCTATATATAGAAAGGAGGTTTTGTCATTTGAATCATCCAAGAATTGCTCACTTATGTAATGTAAAGGAGGTTTCCCCTTCGAAGAGGTTGAATTCTAATGCGTTGATCTATCTTTTTCTTGAGTTGGTTTCATAACATTTGGTATCAGAGCGTTGGATTCTAGGGTTTCGCTGCTCCAAACAGGTCATCGTGGCATTTTCGCTATAACTTTTTTTATGCAACGTTTTAGAAGCTTAAAAAAAACCATTTGACAAGAAATCGTGTTGAATATCGAGTCCGAATTTCAGAGCTTTTCGCACTATATTTGTGGAGATATGATCTAAGGAAATTGGTCTTTTTTCAGACCCCTGAATTACATTCCAAACAGGTGACCTAGGGAAAATCGTCATAACTTTCTTTCTGAGAAATCGATTGAAATTTCATAAGAAGTTACAGAAAGAGGACAGACTGTAGTTTCTTGCATATATTTTTCAGAGCCAAAAGTCAAAACAGTGACTCGTGGCACGTCGTACAAGTTCTCTCTACTGAACTAGTCTATAATTAGGTCACTGTGGGAGATTGTGCATAACTCTTTCTTGGAGAATCAAATTTGGATCAGACTGGTGGAATTGGAAAGAGGACGCAGAGGGCTACTACAGATCAAAATTTTAGAATTGGATGATCCGAAATTACAGAGACACATCAGATTCAATATCATGCTCCTACAATGTGAAAAAAGGTGTGTAGTTTTTTTTTAATTTTTGCATAAGCTAGGTTTGAAAAATTAGTTTGAAGGAATTCAAAGGGCATAGTAAAGCATTATTATTGGTAATTGATGCCTTGAGGAAAGAAAATGCAAACATCTAGTAGGCAACCTGAAAGCTCTAACATGACTCATGAAGAAGAGGAAGAAATGCAACATGATATATCAAAATTACGAGACCAAGTGCAACAAGTGTCACTTGCACAAAAAGGAACAGAATCTAAGATGGATGGGTAAAGAAAGATGTAGAAGCTAAGATGGATGGTTTAAAGAAAGGCGTAGAAGCTAATATGGATTATTTAAAGAAAGGCGTAGAATCTAAGATGAATGATGTGGAAGCTAAGATGGACGATTTGAAGATAGATTTCAAGACAGACATGGAAGAATTGAAGATAAATATGAATAAGTTGCTACAAGAAATGGTCACTAATGGTGAAAGGGTAGTAAAGGAAACTCATGATGAGAACAAAAGAAATGTTAATCATGATAATGTTGGATCGGAGACCCACCATATTCCAAAAATCGATATGAGGAATTTTGATGGCAAGGATCCCGCAACATGGATATTACAGATGGAGCAATTTTTCAGTCTCAATAATGTGCAAAACACACAAAAGGTACATATTGCAACTTTATATTTGGAACCAAATCAGTTTGTATGGTATCAATGGCTTTTCTCTCGTAAAAAAATTATCACTTGGGCAATTTTTACAGAAGAATTGACAGCACATTATGAGGATACAAAAAGCAACACTTTTTTTAGCCAATTGATAAGTCTAAAAAAAAAGGGTTCAATAATGGAGCACATTGAGGAGTTCCAAAAATTGAACATAAGGGTAAAAAATATTCCAGAGGAGCATAGGATTGATGTGTTCATAGGGTCTTTAAAGGATAATATCCAAGATGATGTTCGCCTTTGGGAACCTGATTCATTAGAGAAGGCATTCAGGTTAGCAAGAAAAATGGAAAGCAAAATTATGGCAACCAGGAAGCATACCAATCACAACTATAAAGATGGAAGTGTTGTTACCCCTAGCCTTCCACAACCTATAAGGTTGACACCAAAACAATTGGAAGAAAAGAGAGCAAAAGGGCTTTGTTATAGTTGTGATAGCAAATACACTAAAGGTCATAAGTGTGCTGAGAAGAAATTATTCTACATAGATTGTGAAGAGGAAGAAGAAAAGGAGCAAGAAAGGTCAAAGGAAGAGGATATACTCCAGGAACAAAGCCTAGATAAAGAAGAAATGAATCCGACCATATCTCGTAATGCATTGGCTGGAATTACCATTCCTCAAACCATCAAGATAGAAGGACAAATCAAGAAGAAAAAGATAATAGTGTTGATTGATTCAGGAAGTACCCATAATTTTATTCATTGTAAGGTAGCAAAGGAATTGAATTTCTTCCTATATCCAGCACCAGAGTGTCAAGTGATGATTGCAAATGGAGGAACGATAAATTGCTCTGGAAAGTTCCATAATATCAAGCTATCCATGGGAGAATATGTATTGACTAGCCCAATGCTTTCCATTCCAATGGGAGGTGTTGATGTTGTACTAGGAGTCTAATGGCTACGATCCTTGGGTATAATAGCTTTTAATTTTCAAGAATTTTTCATGAAATGTTTTGCAGAAGGAAAGGAAGTTGAATTAAGGGCTATTGCAGGGAAATCGGGAAAGATACTCAGCTCTAACGGTATGACAAAGCTTCTAAAAAAGGAACAAAGAGGTGTAATTGCATAATTATGTTCGCTAGATGTTTCCACATCAAAATCATCTATTTCTCCAGATCTCCAAAAAGTCTTGGACAATCATTCCAAGGTATTTGAGACTCCCAAAGTTCTCCCACCTATTCGTGATCATGATCTTGCTATTCATCTGATTCCAGGAAGTGTTCCTCTAAACATCAGGCTGTACAGATATCCCTATGCCCAAAAGAGTGAAATTGAACGTATGGTTGCAGAAATCTAGTATAATTCAACCTAGTCAAAGTTCTTTCTCTGCTCCAGTAGTATTGGTGCACAAGAAGGATGGATCATGGCACATGTGTCCGGATTATAGGGAGCTCAAAAATCTCACTATTAAAGATAAGTTTCCCATTCTTGTCATTAATGAATTATTGGATGAATTGCATGGATCAATTTACTTCACCAAGTTGGATCTTCGTTCAGGATATCATCAAATCAGAATGAAGACTGAAGACAGTCCAAAAACAACATTTAGAACTCATGAGGGTCATTATGAATTTTTGGTCATGCCTTTTGGCCTTACCAATGCACCTTCTACATTTCAAGGTTTGATGAATTCCATTTTCAAACCCTTCCTTAGAAAATTTGTGTTAGTATTTTTTGATGATATATTAATGTACAACAAGTCTTGGAAGGATCATGTTGAACATGTTGACAGGGTGCTACAACTATTGGAGGAGAAACAATTATATGCAAAAAGATCCAAACGTTTCTTTGGAGTACAAGAGGTGGAATATCTGGGTCATATTGTATCTCATGAAGGAGTTAAGGTAGACCCTAGCAAAATTAAAGCCATTAAGGAATGGAAAATCCCCACATCCATAAAGCATCTGCGAGGATTTCTCGGGTTGACAGGGTATTATCACAAGTTTGTTAAGAATATGGGAGAATAACAGCACCTCTAACAACATTATTGAAGAAAGATGCATTTTCGTTTACTCCAGAGGCAACAAAGGCCTTCGAACATCTTAAAGAGGCAATGTGCCAAGCACTGGTCTTAGCTACACCAGACTTCACAAAAACCTTTATTGTGGAATGTGATGCTTTAGGAAATGGAATTGGTGCCATTTTAATGCAAGATGAAAGACCCATTGCTTTTGAAAGCTGTCCAATCAAGGGAAAGTTTTTACACAAAGCTATTTATGAGAAGGAAATGTTGGCAATACTACATGCGCTTAAGAAATGGCGACCCTACCTAATGGGAAGATACTTCAAGGTAAAAACAGATCATGATAGCCTTAAATAATTTTTAGAAAAAAGATTATCCTCTGAAGAGCAACAAAAGTGGGTCACAAAGATGTTGGGTTATGACTTTGAAATCATCTACAAAAAAGGGAAGCAAAATGTGGTGGCAGATACACTCTCAAGAAAGGATGATGATGTGGAAGCGTTGTTGTTCGCCATTTCTATTATCAACCAGATTGGATAAATGAAGCAAGGGAGGAGTGGAAGAATGATGAAGAAGTGTGGGCACTTATTCGAAAGTTACAACAAGATTCCAGTACATCTGATACATTTAGCTAGCAAAATGATTCGTTATGGTACAAATATCGCTTATACCTCTGTAAGAATTCACAACTCAAACAAAATATTCTTATGGAATTGCACACTTCTCCCTTAGGAGGGCACTCAGGATTTTTAAAAGCTTACCACAGGTTTAAGAAGGAATTTTTTTGGGATGGCCTTAAATCAGATATTCAAAATTTTGTGATGGAATGTTTGGTTTGCCAACAAAATAAAGTTGAAACAATTAAGACCCCGGGTCTATTACAACCTTTATCCATTCCAAGCCAACGTTGGGAGGAGATTTCAATGGATTTTATCACAGGTTTACCCAAGTTTGAGGTAAAGAGTGTCATCATGGTGGTAGTTGACAGACTTACCAAGTATGCACACTTTTTGCATTATCACATCCATTGAAAGCCAGTACAGTTTCTACTTCATTTATGGAAACAATTCAAAAGCTACATGGAAACCCAAAGATTATTGTAAGTGACAGAGATCCCATTTTCACTGGAAATTTTTGGATAGAATTATTTTCTTGTCTTGGTACTCAGTTAGCTCATAGCTCATATTATCATCCTCAATCTGATGGGCAAACTGAGATAGTAAACAAATGTTTGTAAGGATATCTTCATTGCTTTGTATTTGATAAACAGACAAAATGGGTCAAATGGTTGCCTCTAGCTGAATGGTGGTATAACACTTCCTTCCATACAGTAACAAAAATGACCCCATTTATGGCACTTTATGGATATCAGCCACCATCCATCACATCATGTTTAGGAGAAAATTCTAAGGTTCAAGCAGTGGAACATCACATTGAACATCAACAACAAGTCCTCCAACTCTTAAAGGATAACCTCGAGTTGGCACAGAATAGAATGAAACAACAGGCAGATCAACATCGCAGTGAAAGAAGTTTTGATGTAGGTGAATGGGTATTCATACGGCTACAACCATATAAACAAATATCCCTCAAGCAAGCTAATAAGGATAACAAATTATCACCAAAGTATTATGGTCCGTACAAGGTGTTGCAAAAGATTGGTACTATGGCATACAAATTGGACTTCCTGCAGCGTCTCGAGGGCACCCAGTTTTCCATGTTTCATGTTTAAAGAAGGTTATAGGCAACAAGCTCCCAGTTCAAACAATATTGCCAGAACTTGAAGAGGAAGGAAAAATTATATTGGAACCGGAAGTAGTCACAGAAACAAGAACTTGATAGCTATGAAATCGATCAATCTCGGAGTATCTCATCAAGTGGAAGATCTTATCCGCTGAAGATTCCACATGGGAGGATGAGAATTTTATACAGAAGCATCTAGAACTACTCAAGCGTTGAGGACAACACTTTTTTTGAAGGAGAGGGGCATGATAGGACCCTATAATACTAGTGATTTCCCCATTACTATTGTAGTTGTATCCCTTATTAATATTGGTGTGCCCCTATTCTCCCCATATTTTTATTACTTTGCCCCATAGAATCCCTCTATTGTTATTTTTGTGGCTTTATATTATTATTGTTAGGTCGGTTGGGTTATATTGTGACTCCTTAGACTCCTATATATAGAAAGGAGGTTTTTTCATTTGAATAATCCAAGAATTTCTCATTTATGTAATGTAAAGGAGGTTGCCCCCTCGAAGAGACTGAATTCTAAGGCGTTGATCTATCTTTTCTATCTTTTTCTTGAGCTGGTTTCATAACATTTTACTTGAAGACTCACTGAAATGACAAAATTTGACTTTGGCACCCTAAGACCACTTTGTAAGAGCATGTTTGATCGCTGGTGGAAGGCTTCAAAGATTGACACTAACATTGGCTCCATGGGGATGGTAGCTCCTTGGAGGTGACAAGAACATCGTAGACCTAGTAGCCTTATCCATTGGGCATGGAGTCAAAAACTCAAGTTGAAATTACATAGTTGAATTGAGGCTTCTGTGATCCATAACATTTATTAAGAAGAGTTTTAGCGTAAATCACATGTAGAAAACCTTTGTCGACGCGTTTCGAACCAACTAGTGTGGTTCATTGTCAGGACAAGTTGAGGAGTCAGATCATGGCTGCCAATTATATAGGGAGAGAAAATCATCCAAACGGCTAGGTTGACTAGGTTGACCATCAACGGCTATCTAAAACGGCTAGATTAAAAATAATATTAAAATATTAATAAGTCAAAGGCAATAGAATAATTAACTATTTGTAATATATTAGTTATTCAATTTTATCATATTAATATATTTTTCTTAGGTTAATAAATTATTTAATTTAACTCATTTATAATTTATTTAATAACATAAATGAGTTAAATTAAATAAGTTATTAACCTTGTTACACAGTAATTTATCACTGCCTTCCTGTCAGTCACCCTGCTGTGTCCAAGAAGTCACAATCACTAAATGTTTGCTCCCTGAACTGGCTAAAAACCCATTTTTCCAAAGTTTTGTGTATCAGCGCGTCTGTTCCTAAAATAACCGCGATGACCAGCGCCCCACAGTCTATTTCGTGCGCTGCCATCGCGGAAGAACATCACTTTTCCGCGATGACGCACAGCGCGGCTTTCACGTGTCCTTCCGCGCTGACATGGCTTGTTCAGTTGTTGTCATGTGCTGACAGCGCGGCAGTCTCCATATAATCCGCGTTGATCCAGTTTGGGCGAATTTGTTCAAACAACCAGCCTTCCAGATCTCTCCAGGCTTGGTTGTTAGCTTTGTGAATGTCGACTCCCTTCTATGGCATGTCTGTTCGACCTTTTGCAACTACTCCCCTTGAAGATAAGCTCATCCTTCCACCTTTTTAGGAGACTCCTTCTCCTATATAAACTTCCACCATTACCATGAGCAGCTGGTTAGAAAATAGCTAGACTTAGCTTGGATTATACAAGAGCTTGTAGTGCTCAGATTGCTGCTATAGGTGTGGTGTGTTAGGAGTGGAAGTGATTGATTGCTTTGGGAAGTTTGTTTGTGACATTTGTGTGAGAGAGAGAGACTAGTTTGTCTTGGGAGAACCATCCTCAAAGGTGAATGCTTGAGATACATGCTGACTGATCCCTCCTGAGAAGTTTATCGACGTCAGAACATTTGGTTGTGCTCTTCTCTATTCTGATTAATAATAGATGATTGCTATTATTGTTCCATTCTCGTTTGTTTATGCAATGGATAAATGTGAATTATGTCTTTTCTGACTGGCATATAGTTACTTTTACTAGATTTCACGCTTGCGTTTGCTTTCCCTTCGTGTGTGCAGGTGTCCATTCGCGGGGATCGCGGAAGACTGTGACCAGCTGAAGCGAAGGAGCAAGGGAAACATTCCCTCGACAAACGACAGCGCAGGAATCCAAGTAGGTGCTCTATACTTCTTGTCTAATTGTAACTAGGAACATGCGTGGCAGCATTGTGTGATTGTTGCTAGACCCCTGTTGGGCTAGTAGGGATCGCCTCTATCCGTAGAGGGGATTTACCTTCTCAACAATTTGGCGACTCCGCTGGGGATCAGCCTTTTTGTCTCTTGAGTCCATCTTTGTGTTTGAATTTGATTGCTCTCTTTTTGAAATTGGGGATTAATTATCAGTCGTTTGCGTTTCCTGGGTTGATCTGGGAAATGCCCCTGTTTGATTGAAAGATTGGCTGTTTTGATTTGGGAGTTTTGATTTGCCTGTCACTATTTTTGAGCTCCATCGCGGATTTAATTTTAACAGTCGCGCTGAAAATCGGATCATCGCGGAAAAGACGTGTATATCCGCGATGTCAGCGCCACTTTCTAGATTAATTCCGCGCTGACTGTGTTTTTCTAGCTTAATTCCACGCTGACTCTGCTTTTCTGAGATCATCTCGGTTTTTGGGGCAAAAGTCGCGCTGACAGCTCGGGTGGTCTGTGTAAAAGTTGCGCTGACATGGGTTTTTAGTGTAAAACTTGCGCTGACTCCTGAAAAGTTGTTTTTATAACTTTATCTCCTGAATTCATCAATCTTTCTTATCCCCTGTGGTTTCTTGTCCCTCATTAGCTTGTTTTGATTGCTTTTGGTTAAGGGACGCTCTCTCTTTGATTTCATTCGAGTGAGTCTTGTGACCATGTGACCTAGCCCTTTAGAAGTTTCATCGAGAAACCGTTTGCTTGGGTTACTTGTCTATTCAAGGTTCATCCACAACCCTCTTATTGATTTGCTTGAGGCTTTTTCACTGCTTGTTGCTGGTTGATTTTTAGTGTCGATTATTGAACCACTTTTTATGTTGATTTGATTTCTTCACTACCAAGCGTAGATTACGATTGTTTGGATCGATCAGTTCACATTCGCTTCCTCCTTGTTACAATCCTTGCTTGTCTTGCCGAGCTTAGATCACATAGCTCGTGCAGAACTTGGTTTTCCTTTTGGTTTGGAATTCTTTGTTGGATGTTTTGGGAACTTTGTGTGCTTTCATTAAGTAGTTTACTTGGTGTTCTAGTTCCTCCAAATTACCCTGGATGCTTTTTGTCACTGAAAGAAAATCAAACTAGTAGCTTTGCTTTTAAAAAATTGAAAAGGAAAAGAACATTTCATTGATTTACATTTTCAAAAGAAAAGTTTCCTTTCCTCGCTTTAGCTGCATTAAGGTGCTTGTTTGCTTGTATTTGTTTTGTTTGATTAAAGATTCCTTGCCCTCTCGTAGCTAGAATTCATCGAACAAAACGGAGTTCTTTGGCATATAGATTGCATCTAGGTAATTGTGAGAGAGCATACGATAGGACTTGAAATCGAAACTTAATCTCAAGATCAACTGTAAAATGAACCAAATGAATCTAAAAACGCATTGGAACTAAACGCAAATATCTAGAGGTCTAGGTTTGAGACGTGTTCCGGCGTCTTTAAACATAGTCACTGTTGTTTCACATTAGGTTGGGTGATTCCTCCTTCTGTGACTCGATAGTGGTCTAACACGGACTGCGCTCCCACATACCGTCGTGTATATAGGGAGACCCCACTAGGCTTTTATCCTTTATCCATAGGAAGCCGAGTCTGCCGCCTTACGATTCGCAATGCAGTGAACACAGCATTCACGAAGATTGACCACCCGTACCCCAAAAGTATTCTGTGGTTTTGCGAAAAGTCTGGCACACCTTTTACCTAGAGTCTCCAGAGCAGTCACTTTTGATCCTTTTCGGACTCCCTAAACGAAAAGGTGCCTGTGAGCGTCTTGTCACTTCGTGCTCATTAAACATTCGAAGGAGACTGGAGTCATCTTTTCGTCCTTTTCTCGACTCTTGAAATATGAAAAGGTCAAGTTTGGTTCCTGTGTCTTAACAATTTATTAGGCCTCGATAACATTTCCTGGTTAGATCTTGTGTGCGTTAGCTTGAGTAGGTTTCGTTTTCATTTGCTATGGCAACTTTTCCAGGATTCACTAACCCAGGTTCCCCCTCTGATGGGAACCCAGGACAATTCCCTCCTCTTGGGAATGTTGGTGCTCCGTATATGGCGACGTTGTCCCTACCAGGGTTAACTGTCGGGTTGCCTGTGTGGTTGTTTTCAACCTCTTTGGTCCCTACCGTATCGGCTGTTAGTCCGTCAGTCCCTCCACCTGAACGACATCATGTTGATCCAAAGGTGGATCTCTCCCCTTCGACGCCTACTTCTACGTCGTCCTCTTCCACTTCGCCTGGTGAAAGTCTCGATTCGCATAACCAGGTGGCTAAGAAGAAGAAGAGGAAGTCCAAGAAGAAGAAGTCTCCTAAGGGAGAGTCTACACACACAGTCCCCCTCTCAAGTCCAGCTATCCACTCCAGTACACCTGAAGTCGGGTCACCTTCTTCCCCTCCGCGGAAGGTCAAGTTTCCTTGTCGATTATGCAAGGAGGACCATCTCCTTCGTGATTGTCCTGGCATTCCCAGGGTATTAGAGGTTTGGTCTCACGATCCGGCCCGCCCTTCATCGTCCACTGATGATAATGGCGATGCTACCTCATCAGTTGGGAATGGTAAGGAGAAAAGGAAGTTTCGAATCCCCTGTCGACTTTGTGAAGGCAAACATCCCCTTCACCTTTGTCCCCTCATGGATAAAGCCTCTGCTGTGTTGGAAAGTCTTGCTGCTCCTCCGACTCCATTTCCCGCCGGTTATCAGCGTCTTTCTACAGCTGTAGATCGCGCCCTTGTTGACAAAGAGATTGTTTCAGATTCCTCTTTTGTCCAAGCCCCTCTTCCCGAACCTGGCTGTTCCCAGTCTATTCCAGACCCGCCGTTGGTCGGAAAGAGCGTTGATTCGAGTTCACCTCCTCTCAAGCACTCTGTTTCGGAAGAGCAAAATTCTCATGTTCTTCTCGTCTCCTCAGATTCTCCTGAGCTTGATAAAGGTTCTCCTGAAACCTCTCCGGAGAATTTCGATTCGGTTCTTTCCGAGCAGGGGGGCAACCATATGGTTCCCCCACCAAGTAGTTCCGTCATCTCCTTTGATTGGAGTCGTTTGACTGCCCCTCCCCTTCCGTCCCATGTGCCTTTCTGGGTCACCGCCTATGCTTGCAATAAGGCGCTGCCTGGCACTGTGTTAGACGAAGGAGCATCGGTTAGTCTTATGCCCGTTACTACTTGGCGAGCTTTGGGTTCCCCATCGCTTGTACCTGTCGCACCGCATCTCACCGCGTTTGATGGAGGAACGAGTCAGCCATTAGGGATCCTCCCGAAGTTTCCTATTACTTTGGGGGGCAAGACTGTCTATATAGACGTCTCAGTTACCCAAGGTTCTTTAGACTTCAGTCTTCTCCTTGGTCGTGATTATGTGTATGCCATGGGAGCCCTTGTTTCTTCACTTTTCCGTGTGGTTTGTTTTCCACACGATGGAAGAATCGTGACGTTCGATCAATTATCATTCGTTCGTCCACAAGCCCCTCCGGCGCACTCATCCTTCCCTCCTGGCTTTCATCCACAAGTTGCATCTGCCTCGCCGCAAATCAACTATGTGGCCACCTACCCCGTGCCCGTACCCAGTGATGACACCATCGTGCATAGTGTCCTGGGGGCATTAGGTCCTGATTTCCAAGATGTCGGCCTTTCCTCCGGAGCCACTTTCTTGGGGGCCTCCACTTCCCGTTCATTATGATGACGTCTGGTCGGAGCATAGTTCACTTTCCTATGTCAAGCTCCCTAAAAAATGAAATTAGGTCTGGATGGAGCATAGTTCTTTTCCGGTGTCAAGCTCCTTAAAAAATGAAACTAGGTCTGGTCGGAGCATAGTTCCTTTCCGGTGTCAAGCTCCTTAAAAAATGAAACTGGGTCTGGTCGGAGCATAGTTCCTGATCTTGTGTCAAGCTCGTTAAAAAATGAAACACGGGTTATGAGGATAGTTCTTTTACTGTGTCAACCTCATTAAAAAATGAAACACCTCCCTTTCCAGATCGAGTCTTTTGATTAAGATCTCGTAAAATACAAGTCGAGTCTTTCATAGATCTCGAGAGTGAACCTTCATTCCATCCACTTTGTTGAATGCAATGAAGCTTGGGGGGCATGTACCTCGATTTTCATTATTATGCTGGGGGGCATGCAAACTTATAACAAGCATAGTTTTTCGTTTCAAGCTTGTGTAAACATGAAACATAATCCAAGCAGAGTTCTCCATGGTTCAAGCTTGTGTAAAAATGAACCCATACCCGATTTACATCTCGTGATTGCCATTTTTATCCATTGGATTTTGCTAGATGAGCCTTGGTTGTTTTCATTCCATCGCCACCATCTCTTTGGCCGATCATATGCTTTCACTTGGTTGTTTATCCTTTCCTGAGGAACCGCAGCGATGAGTGGTTTTATTAGCCAGCCTCTTGACCATTACATGTTTTGAGCAGTTCCACCATTACCGGAACCAGTTGCTACCCTTTATACCACTCGTTCCTCTAGGACGAGTCACCTTTAAGCTCTTTTCTGACCCGTAAAATGTGAAAAGATTGCCGAGTATTTTTCCCTTTTTGACTCGTTAAAGAGAATAAAAATGGAGGTCTGCTTTAAGCTCTTTTCTGACCGTTTAAAGATGAAAAGATTGCCGAGTCCTCCTCTCGACTCGTTAAAAAAATGAGAGGCAGTCGCCTTTTAAGCTCTTTTTCCGACCGTTAAACCAAAAAGATCGTCGGGTGTTTGTCGTTTCGCACTCGATATTGGCTCTAAAACGACGTGTCTTCGACCACTTTTTTACTTTTTCCGGTCGGAGACACTATTCATGAAAAGTACTCCTCGGTTGTAATGACCGGGCGGTTCTTTCGAGCACAGTTTTATACTTTTTCGGGCTCGAGAGACACAACTGTACGAAAAAGGACCCCCCTGGAGTCTCCTTTTCCGCATTCTTTTCAGACTCTCGAAACAAGAAAAGAAGCCGAGTTTTTCCTTTGTCAGGCTCGTTAGACACTCAATGACATCGGATATTGTCAACATGACACACGCCAAGCATATGTTATCCCCGTCAAGCTTGTCATCCAAAAATAATCGGGGTACCTGCCTGCAAAGGTGGGGAAAATGGAACTTTGATTACAGTCGTCTCGGCAGTACGTCACTCTTGAACATGGCACTCCGCTGTTTCGTGTCTGGGTGGGGTCATCTCATCTCGTTTTCACTAGCCTCCATGGGTTTGGGATATCCTATTTGACCTCTCATCTGTTCATTGTCGTCATCATCCTATCCGCTGCTCATTTGATGTCAAGTACTGCCAAATCCGTTACAGTGCCGTTATATGTTCAAGAGAAGTTGTCCTCTGCCACAATGCAACCTCGTTCGCTATCTCATCACAAATTATTATACCTCTGTCTCATGTCGATGATGTGGGAATCATCATGGCCCACCTTCGATCAAGGCCACTTCTCGTCGACTTCAACTCATTATCCGAGAAAGTGACTTAGAGACTCTTTCCAGGTGCCTTGGAGCCTGCATGCCTCAATGGCAGGTTCCTCGTGTTCGACGCAAGGTTTACATCATTGACCTACGATCGAATGATTCCGTGGGTGTTCGACACCAACTCATTGATTCACACGCTACGGATTGTACCTATAGTACCTTGAGGGCCATTGTCATTATTGGTGGTACCTCTCGCGTCTGTTAACGGTTCTCATCATTGACCGGTAATCAGGCGATGTTCATACATGTTCGACTCCAACCCCTGTATTCACATGTGTGGACCTGTACTCTGTTCGGGTCAAGATGGAGCGCAAGACCCTGGATCCTTGCTCACTGTGGTCCAGGCTGCGATTTTGTGGATAATCATTACATGACTCATCGATGGATGGCTGCGCCCATACCTGAGTCTTCATGGATGGCTGCGACCATACCTTGTCTTTATTATGGTCTCTTTAGCTGGGTGGCTGCGTCCATACCCTAGACCAGTCTTGCATGTCTTTTGGATGGCTGCGCCCATGCCTAGACTGCGTGTACATGATTGTCAGAGATTTTTTCGGTACTTCCGGGTGGTGTTCCAGTTCGGCGTGTGTTGTAAAGCATTTCACCCCTCCCACTCTCTCGGTCTTCATGCTTTAGGGGGCATCTGTTACACAGTAATTTATCACTGCCTTCCTGTCAGTCACCCTGCTGTGTCCAAGAAGTCACAATCACTAAATGTTTGCTCCCTGAACTGGCTAAAAACCCATTTTTCCAAAGTTTTGTGCATCAGCGCGTCTGTTCCTAAAATAACCGCGATGACCAGCGCCCCACAGTCTATTTCGTGCGCTGCCATCGCGGAAGAACATCACTTTTCCGCGATGACGCACAGCGCGGCTTTCACGTGTCCTTCCGCGCTGACATGGCTTGTTCAGTTGTTGTCATGTGCTGACAGCGCGGCAGTCTCCATATAATCCGCGCTGATCCAGTTTGGGCGAATTTGTTCAAACAACCAGCCTTCCAGATCTCTCCAGGCTTGGTTGTTAGCTTTGTGAATGTCGACTCCCTTCTATGGCATGTCTGTTCGACCTTTTGCAACTACTCCCCTTGAAGATAAGCTCATCCTTCCACCTTTTTAGGAGACTCCTTCTCCTATATAAACTTCCACCATTACCATGAGCAGCTGGTTAGAAAATAGCTAGACTTAGCTTGGATTATACAAGAGCTTGTAGTGCTCAGATTGCTGCTATAGGTGTGGTGTGTTAGGAGTGGAAGTGATTGATTGCTTTGGGAAGTTTGTTTGTGACATTTGTGTGAGAGAGAGAGACTAGTTTGTCTTGGGAGAACCATCCTCAAAGGTGAATGCTTGAGATACATGCTGACTGATCCCTCCTGAGAAGTTTATCGACGTCAGAACATTTGGTTGTACTCTTCTCTATTCTGATTAATAATAGATGACTGCTATTATTGTTCCATTCTCGTTTGTTTATGCAATGGATAAATGTGAATTATGTCTTTTCTGACTGGCATATAGTTACTTTTACTAGATTTCACGCTTGCGTTTGCTTTCCCTTCGTGTGTGCAGGTGTCCATTCGCGGGGATCGCGGAAGACTGTGACCAGCTGAAGCGAAGGAGCAAGGGAAACATTCCCTCGACAAACGACAGCGCAGGAATCCAAGTAGGTGCTCTATACTTCTTGTCTAATTGTAACTAGGAACATGCGTGGCAGCATTGTGTGATTGTTGCTAGACCCCTGTTGGGCTAGTAGGGATCGCCTCTATCCGTAGAGGGGATTTACCTTCTCAACAAACCTAATAAAAATACATTAATATGATAAAATTGAATAACTAATATATTACAAATAGTTAATTATTCTATTACCTTTGACTTATTAATATTTTAATATTATTTTTAATATAGTCGTTGATGGTCAACCTAGTCAACATAGCCATTTGGATGATCTGATCTCCCTATATAATTGGCAGCCATGATCTGACTCTTGTCTTGACGATGAACCACACTAGTTGGTTTGAAACGCGTCGACAAAGGTTTTCTACATGTGATTTATGCCAAAACTCTTCTTAATAACTGAAATTACATAACTGAATACTGATGACTCAAAGACCCAAACTGACTTGACACTAACTCAATACTAAAACACAACTGACAAACTGGAAAATATGCTCAAAATGGAGCTTATTCAATAAAACCTACTCTAATTGTTCCATTCATCACCCGAATAAGTGAAGTGAAATAACCAATGCAACCAAGTAAGCATTCTAGCTGCTATTTGCATTCTCCACAAGTGATTTCTTATGAAAAACAAGAGAGAATGACTGAAAGGCAACTCCTATGAAAACTTATAAACAGATCCATTGAATAATATGGATTCTCTATCCAAATCCAAGAATACTGCATAAGGATCTTGAAATTCATGTGCACTGGGGCTTAGCTCATCCAATGGATTACTTTTCTTCTCCTCGTACCATGAATGCAAACTTTCATCTGAGCTTTCTGATGAGACTCTTGCTGATAATGACAAAGAAACTAGCTGCCATATCAAGTTTGTATCAATACCTTTTTCAAGCTCACAGTTAGCTAATGGAGAAGGACTTTGACTACATACATCATCCAACACATTAGCTATTGGATCGTGAAAACTTGAAAATATTGTTGTAACCCATTTTCTATTGGTTCCAATGAGATTGCATGATGTTCGACAGGCTACTCATTTGAAGATATACTATGCAAATTTCCCTTCAAAAACTAAAATGATTCAAAACATAATGGTACGGAATCATCTTGCATCATTTGATCATATGTTCCAGCTTCTAAGTCTTCATCTACAACTTGACAATCAATGGCATTCGGGGGCTACAAATCTATATATGAGAAGTCTTGAACAAAGATTTCATTGCCCTCAAGATGTTCCAGATCAAAACCTGTCGATAGTTGATTTTTGATTGAATGAAAGTTGTCTTTGATGAACTGAAACGAAGAAAAACAAAAAGGCAAAGTGTTGAGAAGGTAAATCCCCTCTACGGATAGAGGCGATCCCTACTAGCCCAACAGGGGTCTAGCAACAATCACACAATGCTGCCACGCATGTTCCTAGTTACAATTAGACAAGAAGTATAGAGCACCTACTTGGATTCCTGCGCTGTCGTTTGTCGAGGGAATGTTTCCCTTGCTCCTTCGCTTCAGCTGGTCACAGTCTTCCGCGATCCCCGCGAATGGACACCTGCACACACGAAGGGAAAGCAAACGCAAGCGTGAAATCTAGTAAAAGTAACTATATGCCAGTCAGAAAAGACATAATTCACATTTATCCATTGCATAAACAAACGAGAATGGAACAATAATAGCAGTCATCTATTATTAATCAGAATAGAGAAGAGTACAACCAAATGTTCTGACGTCGATAAACTTCTCAGGAGGGATCAGTCAGCATGTATCTCAAGCATTCACCTTTGAGGATGGTTCTCCCAAGACAAACTAGTCTCTCTCTCTCACACAAATGTCACAAACAAACTTCCCAAAGCAATCAATCACTTCCACTCCTAACACACCACACCTATAGCAGCAATCTGAGCACTACAAGCTCTTGTATAATCCAAGCTAAGTCTAGCTATTTTCTAACCAGCTGCTCATGGTAATGGTGGAAGTTTATATAGGAGAAGGAGTCTCCTAAAAAGGTGGAAGGATGAGCTTATCTTCAAGGGGAGTAGTTGCAAAAGGTCGAACAGACATGCCATAGAAGGGAGTCGACATTCACAAAGCTAACAACCAAGCCTGGAGAGATCTGGAAGGCTGGTTGTTTGAACAAATTCGCCCAAACTGGATCAGCGCGGATTATATGGAGACTGCCGCGCTGTCAGCACATGACAACAACTGAACAAGCCATGTCAGCGCGGAAGGACACGTGAAAGCCGCGCTGTGCGTCATCGCGGAAAAGTGATGTTCTTCCGCGATGGCAGCGCACGAAATAGACTGTGGGGCGCTGGTCATCGCGGTTATTTTAGGAACAGACGCGCTGATACACAAAACTTTGGAAAAATGGGTTTTTAGCCAGTTCAGGGAGCAAACATTTAGTGATTGTGACTTCTTGGACACAGCAGGGTGACTGACAGGAAGGCAGTGATAAATTACTGTGTAACACAAAGATCCTTCACTTACTTCAAAATTTGCTGCACTTTCCTCCTCACTTCCATAGTTGATATGCAACGACTGATCATTGTACTCGAACCACTGAAAGTGAACTTCCTCCGTCCACAAACCAACTGCTGATTTGTATGCAAGACTAGCTTCTGTTTGGAGAACATAATCATCATCATACTGATCAAAATTAGGGAAATCATCAATATAAAACACATCATCAAGCATACATGTCATATCAACAGATCTCTCTTCTCCAAGATGATCAATAAATAATAATTATTAGATCTATGACAACTGGGATAAGAAAGGAAATGTTTTGGATCAGCCACTTGTTCTTCTTCAATCAGTGAGCCATGGGCTTGAACATCATACTCATTCCTTGTGGTGATATTTTTCATCATCTCTTCCACTGCACTTACCAAAATGTTTATCTTTACCTCTAAAGATGTCGATTCCTCTGGATCTATGTTCTTCATCTCTTCTTCCTTCAACTTTTCCCTTCTGATTAGAAGATTAGCCTCTACATCTACTACACTATTTTGCATCTCTTCAAGTGTTGCAAGGTTCCTTTCCCTCAGCTGAAACTCCATTTCCGAATCAAAGGCTTTTGGGTAGTGTAAGAGAGAAAATCCAGGAGGAGGCCTTATATTAACAGGCATCGAACAATAAACTTGGTTAATCCTGGCAGAAAATTGTTGTACTATCTCCCCTGGCAGTCTTTTCAGCTGGTTATACTCTTCTAGAATCAAGAAAGGGTTCTGTCTGACCACCCACTTGTCAAGGAAAATTTTGACGAACTGCTGGAAATCTGAGATGCTTGCATTAGGCAGGGTTTTGAACCAACTCTTGACTTTGCCTTGCAAAGAAAGAGAAAAAAGCCTAACACTGACATTTTCTTCATCAACCTCATAAAGGTCAAGAAAAGACTCAAAATTCAATACATGTCTCTCAGCAGTGATGTTGTCACAGTCACCATCAAATCTTGGTAGATATAGGTAATGATTTTTATGGAAAGCATGGAGGATAGGAGGTAAGATGAGTGGTTTGTATCGATCTAGAATTTTATAAGGTATAGGAATATATACAGAAGGTGTAGAATCAATCTTGGTCTCTTGAGGCTCATCAGTTTGAAGACAGACATTATGAGATTCAGAAGAAGGGTCTTGATCAAGATCAAAGGCATGCGAACATTTTGTATTCACAATCTTCAAAGAGAAAGAATCAAATGCAGGTCTAGGATCTTTTCTCGAATACAATATACTTTGTAAATCCTTCTTAACATTCTCAGGAAAAGAGAAGAAATAATTTATAACAAAGAACATAATGTCTTGGATGAAATTCCAACTTGAATACCTGATCTTTCCATATTGTCCTTTCATGTTTCTACTGGTCAAGTTCATCCTCTAGTGGAGTCCTTAGATCTGATATCGAATCTAATTTAGAGTTGCCAGGTGAATGATTTTAGCCTTCAAATCTGAACTTTGTCCACCATCAACAATTAGATCTGAACTTGATACATTTTGCTGAGGAACATAACACCACGTTCCCCAGTATGGTCGCCACTATGTTAGAGCCTAGATTGGACTCAAGCTGAAGGGAGGCAATCCTAGGATAACCACAAACCACGCTAAACCTGGTAGCTAGCCCTACCAGGTCAGGAGAGAGCTCTCTCCTTGTGAATCTCAGTCATGATGACTGGATCAAATATGTTTTAGGCTAGGTATAGTAGCTCTAGGGTTTTTTGGTTTATTTTGATGGTTTTGTTGCCGAATTAAATGGAGCAGGCAGCTTTGGGTTCGGGAAATCAAGTCAGGAATGCAGGGTGTTCGATGGGGTGAGGTAGGTAGGTGTATGAGCATCAAGATACAAGTCTTGTTGATGAGTTGACCATCCAAGAAAAATTATCTTCAAAACCCTAGGAGAGGGAAATGAGCCTTACCTGAGCACAATTGAAGCACAAACAAGGTGTAAAATGACCCATTGGAACATGAAATGATGATGACAACTATTTTAGTGATGGCACACTCATTCGAATGGTGACATGGACCAATACTTGGAAGACTTGGAAGGAGTGAAAACAAATCCTAAACCTAATACCCAATGACCAAATTTTACTTGAAGACTCACTGAAATGACAAAATTTGACTTTGACACCCTAAGACCACTTTGTAAGAGCATGTTTGATCGTTGGTGGAAGGCTTCAAAGACTGACACTAACAGACTCTGTGAATGGAAGGGAGAAACTGGCGGATTTGGAACGACTGTGGTCGGATCTTATGCAAGAGGAGATCAGGAGGAGCACACGAGATGGTTCTTCATCAAAGAATGATGATGAAGAAAATATGGCCTTAGCAAGTAAGGCAAGGAAAGGGAAGGGGAAGGCTTCCCATTTCAAATCGAATTCTTCTCATGAAGGGAAGAAGGGTGACATGTCTAAAGTAAGATGCTTTAATTGTCACAAGATGGGACATTATGTGACTAATTACCCATCGAAGAAGTCCAAGAAGGGATCCTCAAAAGGATCGAAAGGTGAGGCATTAACGTCTCAGTTCAAAATGGAATTTACCCTCATCGCATGCATGATGTCATTGACGATGGGTTGTGTTTGGTATCTTGACAGTGGAGCCTCATTCCACATGACCGGTGATAAAATTTATTCAGTGCCTTGGAGGAGAAAGACCTCAATATGCGCAGAGAGATGGGTGACAATGGAAGGTATAGTGTTTTAGGAGTGGGCACGGTTGCTTTTCAGAGGGAGCATGGAGCTCCTCTCACCTTGACAGATGTGATGTATGTGCCTGGACTGAAGAAGAACTTGGTATCGGTCACGATGTTGGAGGACAAAGGATACGATGTTTTCTTTAGTAAAGGAAAGGCTTCCCTAAGACACATAGCCATGGTTCAGACCAAGAGGATAGGGATATAAACTAGAGGTAGATTATTGTGTAACATTGAGTATGAAAGCAGAATTGGTGCAAAGCCAAGACATTGGTGAGTTGTGGCATAGGTGGTTGGGCCATTTGCATCATGGGGCTTTGAAGATAATGCAACAGATATCTACAAGACTTCCCAAAGGTAAACTTGAGCAAGTTGACACATGCAAAGGTTGTACCTTGGGAAATTACACAAAGTTTCCCTTTCATGATCAAGGCAGTCGAGCAGAGGCTATCTTAGAGTGAGTTCATACTGATTTGTGGGGACCATTCTCGATGACATACATCGCAAAGCAAAGGTATTATTTGATTTTCATTGATGACTATTCTCGTAAATGCTGGATTTATTTCATGCAGAAGAAGGACCAAACCTTCACAAAGTTTTGTGAGTTCAAAGCTTTGGTCAAGAAAGAGTCGGGGAAGAAGATCAAGACCTTGAGAAGCGACAATGGTGGAGAATATATCTCTCAAGAATTTAAGGACTCCTGTGCAACGGAAGGAATTAAACAGGAGTTGACGGCACCTCATAACCCATAGCAAAATGGGGTGGCTGAGAAGAAGAACATAACTATTGTAGGGGCAGCACAGGAAATGTTGCATGACCAACACCTAACACTTCACTTGTGGGTTGAGGCATGCACCACAATGGTCTATTTGCATAATAGAAGCCCACATCACATACTTGGGATGAAGACACCAGAGGAAGCTTTCTTTGGTAAGAGACTAGATGTGGGTCACTTTAGGATCTTTGTCTCATCAATATATTTCCATGTGACAAAGGATGCACAAAAGAAGCTTGAGCTGACAGCAGAGTTGGGGATATTTGTGGGGTAATTGATACACCTCACAACTATTGGGTGTACTTTCCTACCAATCAGAGGACAGTGGTTCGCAGAGATCTCAAGTTTGATGAGCAGAATGCCATGCGAGTTTCCCTTGAGAGGGAGCTCTAACTACAGGTTGTGGAGGAACTGTTGGTTCCTAAGGAGGAGGAGCCTCAGATTGATGCGGAGTAGCTGCATGCAAACGTTCAGGGAGTGGAGACATCCACTCAAGTAGAGTCTTCCAGAGCTGGAAGGAAGTGCACAAAAGAAGCTAACAGATTGTTGGAGGATGCGAGAGAGAATGTGGGAGCACCATCTTCTCAGCGTAGACAGAGGAGGTCACCTGATAGGTACACTGGATACATGGCCCTTGCTGGGGAATGTGTTGATACCGAGCCATCTTCCTTTGAGGAAGCAGTGCAAGAGCCATTTTAGGTTGATGCTATGGTGGAGGAGTATGACTCCATAGTTCGTAACAGTGTTTGGGATGTGGTTTCGAGACTAGAGAACAAGTCAGTTGTGAGTTCTCATTGGATTTACAAGGTAAAGCAAGCTGTTGATGGTAGTGTGGAGAAGCATAAGGAAAGATTTGTTGCCAGTGGCTTTTCACAGGCAAGGAGGATCATGTTGTTGCAGTATATTTCGACAAAGGAGCAAGATGCTGACATTTTGACAAAGGCATTGTCAAAGTGTAAATTCGAGTTCCATAGAGACAGGAACGTGGTGGCAGATAATTCCTTTCTTGTTGAGAGGGAGTGTTGAAATATGGCAACAAGAATATTCCAATTTAATTTGTCCTTGAATTAAATTGAATTTAGTCTTAACAGCTACTTGGAAATAATTAATTAATTTATTTTAAATTAATTAGTTGGAGAAATTCAAGTTAGAAGTCTTTCTGAAGTCATGCAAGAGTTATCCCTTAATTTAAGGAGATAAGATTGAGTTATATTTGAGTTGTAATTAGTTAGCTCAATTTACTGAGTTAAGTCCTGTTAAATTAGTTCCAAACAGTTTGAGGAACTAATAGTGAGTTAACAGTCAGTTGATGCATTAATGCACTCAACTAGTGCTACTCCAGTTAACTGAAGATTCCCTCATCAGAAACTCATGCATGTCTATTCTGAGAAAGACCCAGTTGAGATTAATGTTCAAGGACAGTGTATTATCAGTTGCATGTGTTTTCTTATAAAGAAAACTCATGCATGCAGTGAAGGAATAATCCTTGAGGATTGCGCAGTTTTGAAGCCTTGATCATCCACTTGGTAAAAGTATAATTATCCACAAGGAACAACGCAAGGAAATAGGAGCTTGGAGGGCAAAGAGGAAGGTTGGAGAGAAGCCAAGATTTCCTGTGAGCATCTGTGAGGATTGTATTGAGAGTTGGCTAGTTGTGAGAGCTAAGGCTTTGTATAATTCCTATGTATTTCCACCATGTATGATAATACAATAGTGTGGGGTTTTTAGCTGAGGCTTTCGCCAAAGTATTTTCATGTGTATTGTGCCATTGATTCTTCTTCTGGTTATATTGTTCAGCTTGATCTTTAAGCTTCCACAAATTGATAGTAGAAGTAAGTTATAGTATTCTGCTTTGATTTATATTTCATTATCGGGTTAACCTGCCATCAGATTTTCTACACTGAAGAGGCTAAAGGGTCACTATAAATCCTAGCTCTAACGTCCATCGTAACTGGACATACCTCATCACGGTCCCTTTAGGCAGAGGTGGCCTTCTATGAGAGGGATTTGAAAAGAACAAGGACGAGGAGGCTAATGAGCCCTAAAAGCATGGTTGAAAGAGTAACCCTAAAGAGGAGTCTGGTTGGAATATAAACGGCTCAAATAAAGAGCCCTGGCGAAAGCCCTTGTTTCAAGAGGAGCCTAATGAGCATGGTTACACAAATGAGGTTACACATACAGGTTTTATTTTGTTCATCGATTAGGGAAGGGATGATGGATGATCCCTACCGCTTTTCGAACCGCAAAGCAGTAAGCCATGTAAGAAATTTTGCCAGATTTTCATTCTCTGCAAGAGGAATTCCAGTTTGGGGGCAGAATCCCTATTTGATTACCTTCTTTGTTCCATCGACCGACTCTCTGCACCATCCGGTAGCATGCCCTCCTACAACGTTCTTTGCCTTCCGACCAATAGTAATAACAAAGTAAGCAACTGAGGTTGGAGCATAGCAATTTGTCATTATATACAATGGGATGGGAAGGAGACAAATGGAGTGAGCATGATTTTCTTATCTATGCGAGCGACGATGGGCAAACGAATAAAAAGTAGAGCAGCAGGGGCTTATTATTAGAACTGAACAGTGAGGTAATATGACATATGTTTGGGAACCTATGTTATCTATGACATATGTTTTGGTTAAGCTGATTTGATGAAGGTTAACGCAAATAAGATCATTTATATGTTTTCCTTGCTAATAATTTATTGTGAACACATTTCATTTGATTCAACATTATGCATGTAGAGTCGTGATACGTGTGATACGTGTAAGTTACTGTCATTGTTATATAATATGGTTGTTGTAAATAAACTTCTATTGTTTGAAAATCAATTAGTAGTGACCTGAGTGCTTCCACTTTTTCTTTTTCTTCGGCTTGACTTTGTTGGTGTATATCCAGTAAGTAAAAGGATTACTGATTAAACTCTATATATGTGATTTCCTTAGGACATTTTTTGACCAGCCGCTCTATTGATTTTGCTTTCACGCTCAGATACGTCTATACTTCTTACTAGACATTACTTCATTCACTATAGACAAGCCCAGAACCTACCTAGCCACTTAGCCTGAAACTTGAAATGACAGAATGGTTGTGTATTTTCTTCCAACTATCTCATTTGAACTAAACCCAGTAAGTAAGTTGAATAAGTAAGGTAAGGCTATACACACACGTATTTCGAGGCACCTTTAGTCAAATATAGTGTGTGCTCCTAACCCTAAACCTATTCCTTTGGTTCATGGCCAGGATCCCTGATTAGGAGTCGCATTGTAGCAGGTCTCTAGTGGACGGGTTCCTTACCTGGCTACTAGGTCTAACTCCTTTTTCTTTAAGAAGAAAATATCTCAATCTCCTATCTTCGGATATAGATTTAGTTACAGTAGTGAGTCCAAGTGGAAACAATTAGAAGAGCCGAACAAAGTAAGGAAAACCCATTGGAATCATTCCTATTCAACCCGCTCAATGGAAGTATCACCATAACTATATCAGCAACATTTTATCTTTTTTTTCTAATTTCCACCATTGCAATAAAGTTAGCTACACCATCACTTGGTTTTTCTTCTGTGGGATGTTTACTTTTAGAAAGGCTTGTACCTTATTCTCATGGGTTTTTACTACAGTTTGCTTGTTTCCCATAGAAATTTTCTTGAATAGGCTAAATTTCATGCCCCAAAAAGTTGTTACAACTTTTAACCTGATGCCAAATTGTACCTGTGATATGTGATTCTTCCTTTTTAATGTAATCTTAATTAGAGATGTCTTTCCTTCTTCACAAGGGAAGTATTTAGATATAGATCTCAGTGTCTATATGCCATGTTCCAGCTAAAAGTCTTCAAAAGGAACTCCTTGCACTTTGTGATTGTCTCATTTGATTGAGGCAACAAGCAGTAGGAAGATATCCTTCTTCTAGTTCTTATATGATATTTCTTGTTATCAATATTTCTTTCATAAATGAGCTATAAGTATTCTGTCGCTTACAGTATTATAGCTTGTTGAGTGGCATCTTCTCCCTTGCATGCGTTGTCTTCCTTGCATTGAGTACTTTTTCATTCATCTAATGCATAGTGGAGAATCAAACTCTAAATTCAGAGCTTCCTTGATAATGACAACTCAAATTCAATAGCGAGAAGTTAGAGCTTGCTTGCTTTCATTCCTTATTATACTATCTTTCTGGGTTTACTGATGGATGGAATTCATACTCGAAATAAGGTTCGAATTCTAGCTTTCATTAATACTTGATTTAAGGTACTACTTGATTTAATTAACAATTCATGCTTTTCTTTATAGTGTATGTCTCAGAATTGCTCTATTATTTTTGCCTCCTCTGAATTGCAAACTTGACATATTTTTTCCTCTAACTCTTCCCTCTATTTTCTACTTTCCATCTTTGCACTAAAGTTAGCTACACCATCACTTGGTTTTTATTCTATCAGATGTTTTCTTTTAGAAAGGCTTGTACCTTATTCTCATGGGTTTTTGCCACGGTTTTCTTGTTTCGCATAGAAATTTTCTTGAATAGGCTAAATTTCCTCCCGGAAAAATCCTTCAAAAAGTTGTCAAAACTCTTCACATGATGCTAGTTTGTACCTCACTCTTAGAACTTCTCTCTTATTTCTGCCTCCTCTGAATTGCAAACTTGACATATTTTGTCATTGACCCTTGTATTAAGTTGTTACTTTCGTAGCATCTTATATGGATTGTCTATACAGAAAGGAAGGCTAAATTTCCTCCCGTAAAAATTATTCAAAAATTTGTCAAATCCCTTCACATGATACCAGTTTGTACCTCACTCTCATGTTTTTCTTTATATTGCATGTCTAAGAACTGCTCTCTTATTTCTGCCTCCTCTGAATTGCAAACTTGACATATTTTGTCATTGACCCTTGTATTAAGTTGCTACTTTCGTAGCATCTTAGATGGATTGTGTATACAGAAAGGAAAACCCTTTACATCGCAATGCCACAGGAAGCTTTGATCTATGCAATGCATTTCCTTTTGGAATAGACCATTCAAGGTCGTGGCAGTGAATTTTCATTCTCAAAAGTAGAATTTAACGAGGAGAAGGAAATCTAGGGATAACTAAGGTCTATGATGATTCTATCAAGCTATTCCCATTATTGAAAATTCTAGGAAAATGCTTAGCTAGTGGTTTTGACATTTTGTTCACTCCTTGAATAGCCTTTGGTTGCATGCTTCATCTCTCTTTCTTTCTTGAAAATGCATCTTATATATGTTTATGAAACAATGAACATTACATCAAGAATTATGCATCTTTATTTATAAGGGAGTTCTTTGGTTATTGTGTTGAATTATCCAGCACAAGTTTCCTTAGAAATATCTTGTTAGAATAGCTTTAAAAAATAAAACATCTCTGTTAGAATAACTTAACTTTAAAAAATTGGTTACTGTGTTGAATTTTGTAGCACAAGTTTCCTTAGAAATATCCAGTTAGAGTAAGTTTGAAAAATAAAACATCTATGTTAGAATAACTTTGAAAAATAAAACATCTCAAAGAATGTTCTTTCCATGCCAAAATATTATTATAAATTTGAGCTAGTTCACTTTCTGATATACATGAAGGTAGTTATGTTCTCATATCAAACATAGCCCTTTTGCAAATTTCAACACTTAGTTGTCATCAGTTAAAACTTTAAAGAAAAATCTAGCTTGATAATAGTAGCATCTACTAGATAAGATATTTAGAATGACTTTGAAAAATAAAACATCTCAAAAAATGTTCTTTCCATGCCAAAATATTATTATAAATTTGAGCTAGTTCACTTTCTTATACACATTAACAGGAAATGAATAGAAAGCATATAAGAACTATAAATAGAGATTACATGTTAAAGTGTATCATGCACCTTAACTACTTCATTCATCTAGTACACTAATCATCAATTTATTTACTAATCATCAATACCTTTTTTCTTGAATGTATTTTACTGAAATTGTTCATTTGATTTCCACATTCGCAATGTGAACAAATTAGTTCACATTTCCACTTCCAAAGGTACACAACAATTACTTCGTGCTCTACATCGAGTTTCGTTAACGCTCACATTGGCAATTTGAGCAGCTCAGTAGACATTTCCATGTGCAATCTGAAAGGTACAAAACAATTACTTCTTGTTCTTCATCGACTTTCATTGTTCAACATGTTGTTATGAAGTTGTGAATTATAAATGCATTGCATTACTAAACATATAATTGCATTGAACAATTAGTGGTCATCATGTCTGCGTTATCTAAAAAAGACAAATTTGAATTAGTCTTGGAAAAGAACCACTTATTTCACGTGAACGATTTCTTATATATGATTGGAGACTGTTTATTCGATAGTTTAGAACTTTTACTAGATTTTAGATACACATCAGTAGAGTTAAGAAAAGGAACAATAGAGTATTTTAGAAACTATCTAGAAAAACAAGATAGAGAAGAAATTTTCTCTTACGAACATGAATTGCATGAAGATTCATTAAAAGAAATGCACAACATTAGCAGTCGTGAATTGTATTTAGACAAAATGTCTAGATCGATATCAACCAATATACCACTAGAATCTAGAGGCCTATGGGGAGATATTTTTTGTATCCATTGGCTATCAAATTGGCTGAAAATTCTAACTAGGGTTTGGTCCAAAATGGACATGAGAATTTATTTACACTTTAATTCAAGTGTTGGAACAAATACTTGTGACATATTATTCCATGACGAGGATCATCTAAATGGGCACTTTGAACCTTTTCTTCGTAGGCTAGACTCTATCATGGATTGTACCTTCCAACAACAAAGCAACACCTCATACGAACAATTGAACTTATCTAGTAAACAAGATAAAATAGAAACATGTTGTCTTTGAAATAAAAAAGATACATGTGAAATAAAGATATCTCATGATGAGTCTGAAACATCTGATGCAGCAATCGAGACAAATACTGAGGACATTATGATGTTTCATTTAGCACATTCTTCAAAGAACAATATTGAAACACAACTCTGAAACAAAATGTCAACTTGTCAGAAGTCAATTTAAACCATCTTGTGACTTAAACAAGCACAAGAGAAGTTTATCTTTGTGTGTGCTTAAGGACATTGCTCGAAAAAATTTCAAAAGGAAAAAATTAAGGCTTGGATATAACATAATCACAATGAAAAAAGAAGTAGTTTTAGAAAACCTAGAACATGTTACTGACACAATGAGATTTCAGTGACTTGGACACTTGAAAAAAAACATTAGAAACATATCGCAAAGAGAAATTGTAACTTCTTGTGCCTCAAACAAACAAACAAAAAGTTTATCTCTGCATTTTCTTAAAGGAATTATTCGAAAAAATTGAAAACACAGAAAATAAAACTTGCATACTACACAACAACAATGAAACAATACATAGAAAATTTTGACTACAGCGCATCTACAACAACATCAAAGGATCTTTCATGACAGACAAAGAGATCAAAAAAATTTGATCCATTGATTCAATCAAGATCAATGAAAAAATCAACAAAATTGTCAAAGTTTGAACATAAATATCGAACACAAATAAGTGACACACCTATTTTCGATTGTTCATCATGTGATTTCTTTTTTTTTCAAAAGAAACATTTGATTAGTGAAACAAGTAAATCAAACAACACAAGCAAACAAGATTACGAAGCTATCAACTAGTTTCGAGAATCACAGACCTAGTAGTAGAAATGCCTATATTTGTAAACATTGCAAAAAAACATTTGAAGATGACACAATTCCTAAATATGTAGTTCTTGAACAGATAAGAAGAAACAATGCCACTAGGACACTCACACAACTCACTGAACTAGAGGAAAGGCTAGTTGCATTAAGATTGCCTTCTTTCAAATAAAGGAAATGGGCCATCGACATAAAAAACCATAGATAGGCTTAACTGGAGGGGTCATCACTGTCCCCACTAACATTTCTAGAATTCAATCTACATTGCCTCGAACTATAAAACACTGACACAGTGGCAGTTGTTGTCAAAAAGAGTTTAAAATTTAAAAGTGCTTATGCATTTGGTCGAGTTTGGGTTCACAAAGTCATGAAAGCATTAAAAAAACTGTGCAAAAGAATGCTTTACAAGCTAGAACGCTACTGCAGATGAAAATTGGAAGGAAGCATTCCTACAAAACCAAGAAGCATATGAAAGTTCAAGTGGGCCTGAAGATAGCGAACATGATAAGAAATAAAATGATGAACTGACCACAAAAACATTGGTTCATGGATTCATTGATGCACATACTGTCCATGACCTTGTAAATAAACAAATTAATATCGCACTTGCTGCAGGATATATGCCATTAGGGATTTTCAAATATAATTACTTAGAAGAGTTGAGTTTTCCATCACTTTTTTGTGGCAACAAACACCCAAGCGATATCTCCAAAATGTTTACGTATCAAAAGATCCGTCAGTGGGAAGTCCTTCATAAAACCCACGATTTTTCTTATCATACAACTAACATCTTCTATAAAGAAATTTGCATTATCATAAATCAAGTATTGAATACAATGTGGATTAGAATTATAAAAGGCTAGTTAAAGGGCAGAAAATTAGTTGTGAAAGGTGTTAAGCCAAACTGAATCTAGATCGCATTTTGAAGTCCGAAATTGGGTACATGGACTTAAAAACAATTCGAACTTCACCTGACTACCACCAGCAAATGCGGAACTAACTCTATGCAATGATTCGACAACTAGGCCCACACACTTTCTTTGTGTCCTTTAATAGTGAAAAGCATTTATGGGATCCTCTAATGAGTGTGTTGAGACACATAAAACAAAACACTAGAAGACCAAGCACAAATGAACTAGAATAAAATCAGCCTTGCTCATTAATTAAAAATGACCTTGTTACTTGTGTACATTAATATAAGTCTAGGAGAGATGCACTACATCAATTGATATCTCATGACTACAAGTACTATGGAGAGATCAATGAATACTTCTATGTAACAGAATTCCAAAATCGGGGAAGTGAACATGAACACGACCTATTTTGGATAAAATTTGCACCAATCTATGGTAAAAATACAAACATTGAAATCGGAAATTTCGTTGATAAATACTTGTCAACTAATTCATCACTCATTATAAAGGAACTTAGAGCCCTACAACACCATTGTCAAACAAAAGTTGTAGGAAGCATAAAAATTCTAATTGCAGATTTAATTTCCCAATACCACCAATGAAAGCAACAAAAATATTTGAGCCTCTTGAATTTGATAGCGATAAAACAAAAGCACATGCGAAGCTAATATTTGAGGCAATAAACAATACAATATATAATGAAAATGATACGTTTGATAGCTTCTTGGAAAGTCTTGGACTAGTACACAGGGAAAATTTTAAGAACCCCCCCTAAATTTATAAATATAATAAATGGGCGAATCTCCATGGTATATAGGAAAAATGGAAGGCGATTTTATCAATAATATAATATGTATATATAATTTTTTGGCGAATCTCTCACCAGGCATGGCGAATATTTTACTCAATTATAAAATCTTGTAAGATTGTTATGCTCTTAACCTTCAAATCAATACCCAAGCGAAGAAAAGATACCGAGAACACAAAATATGCGAAGAAAATATACCCAGAACACAGAATAGCAATGATTTTATTATTCAGAGAGAAATGTTCACAGGCCTCTTCGAGGGGGCAACCTCCAATAGAGCAGAGCTCGATTACAAAACAAGACACAATGCTCCTCGCAGGGAGTCTCTATCCTTTATATATGACTCATACATGCAATACCACGAGCCAATATCGTGGGTTTTATTAATACCATCTATCTAATACTACCGCCTATTTACCATCTATCTAATACTTCCGCCCATTTGCAACTAACTGTGGTCCCGTTATTAATTGCGGGTTAACCACTTACAAATATTAATATGGGCTTTATTGACTCTTGACTATGACGTGAACCCAAGACATAAATAAGGGGGTTAGGGTGGGACCCTAACAAAGATCTTGGCGAGTCTTTCACTAAATAATAAAACTTTTTAAAGTCCTAGTGAATCTTAGCATAGGCTACATGTTGGTTTAGTTCCCCCATTTAAATAGGCTACATTCCAGGTGAATACCATGGGTCAATACCATGTGCCATTTTGGTGAATACCATGGTCAATACCATGTGCCATTTTTATTTTTATTAATTCTAATATTAGGGCTAATAATGGTTTTTTGCATGGTATTAATAACAATCTAGTCCATGGTATTTGTCCCATAGTATTTTAGCCATAGGTTTCACCTAAATATAACCCATTTTTTGAGTGTTCGTAAATATAAGGTGACTTATGGAGGAAATATAAAAAATTGTTTTATTTGTTTAACATACCTCTCATTTATTTATATTTTTATTAATTTACCATACCTCTTTTACAAATATGGTATTTGGCCCATAGGATTCACTTAAATAAAACCTTTTCTTGAGCCTTCATAAATAGAACGAGGGTTATGGACTAAATATAAAAAGAGGTATATTTTTATTGATTTACCATACCTTCTGAGTAAGTATAAAAAGACGTTTTATTTATTTACCATACCTCCACTTTACTTATATTTTTATTTGTTTACACCCTTACATGTATATAAGGTGACTTATGGAGTCAATATAAATTTTTATTTATTTATTTACCATACCTCTCATTTATTTATGTTTTTATTAATTTACCATACCTCTTTTATAAATATGGTATTTGGCCCATAGGATTCACTTAAATAAAACCTATTCTTGAAAATGGGCGAATGGATTCACTTAAATAAAACCTATTCTTGAAAATGGGCGAATGGAAGGTTGTAAGTCCTAATTTCAAGGGCTAAATTTACCTTTTTTACCCTCTCCCTTAAAATAAGGTGGGCTATTTGAAGTGATTTGTAAAAATGTACTATGATACAAAATATTCGCCCACTAAAAATTTAAAACCCCTTATTTTCGCCAAAGGGCGAACATTCACCCCTAAAATTATCCTTGCTAGTACACGATGAATACATATATGTTATCCAATGTATGCTAAATCGAACAACTCTATTATTGCAAAGAAAACCAGTTGACACCTAGACAAATAACTTTGCACAACACATTCCAGGAATTTGGATTGCAAACACTGACTCCCAATTCGTACTTGATTCATATGTAGCTGCAATGTACTGCAGTTCCTACATGACAAAAGAAGATAAAACACTTACAAGAACATTTAGGAACATACGTGAAGATCATCTCAGAACAAAATATGATATCATGAATACCATTAGTTCTCTAGGGAAAGCTTTGGTCAACTTGCAACAAATGTCTGCACAACAAGCAATGCATATTGTGTTATCTCTTCCACTAAACTCTAGCTCATGAAATTGTATCTTCATCAACACATCTCCTATGGACGAATGTGCATTTGATCTTAAAATAAAAAAGGACTTGCAAAAGGAAGTAGATGACTTACAAGACGTAATGTGCCCATCAATCATTGAATACTATATTCTATGACCTATAGCTATTGAACTTGTATGTTTAGTAGAATTTGCATATAGTTATACAAAGAAAGGACAAAAACACAGAAAATCAAGTAGACCATATGTCATTCGATGTGTGAGATATAACAAATACAAGGACATTGAAAATTATTGTAGAGAACAACTAATGTTATACTATCCCTGTCAAGTAAGTGAAATTACAATCAAGCAACATCACACAACTTGGCAGTCTACATATCTTGCATTAAAAAAAACAGTGAAGGAAAGTGAACAAAAGTTAAAATTTGTTACAACAGCTACATGGGGTGACATAGATGATGCAATGAATGCAGTAGAAACAAGATTTGAACAAATATTCAACATAGATAGTTTGAAATCAAATGAAACATAAACTACAACATTTGATAAATCGATAGATGACAAATACGAAAACTATGACTTCCAAAATGATTTGGAACATTTCCAAGATACAAAGAAGTTTTCTCTACAATCTACAAGGCCATATGAAATTGTCAAACAACCACATATACTTGAAGACATAGAGTACTATAAGTTTATGCAACAATTAAGCACAGAACAAGTAAGAATATTCATTGATGTCGTAACAAGAAAATTGTATAGACCAGATGAACAGATCTATTTGTTATTAACAGGAGGTGCAAGAACAAGAAAGACACACACAACTAAGGCAATTTTCTAGTCCTTAGTACGCACACATAATGAGTCACTGCCTTATAACCCATTGCAACTAAAAGGAATAATCATTGCATGCACGGGGAAATTCGCTTTCAATGTTGGTGGTGTGACATTGCATTATGAATTCTTTTTTCCCTTTAACAAAGAAGATTTCCCTTCACTAAACAACGAAAAACTAGGCACATTATCGAAGAACTTCCAAGAACTACATGTGGTTCTCATAGATGAGGCATCACTTGGTGCAACAATGCTATACCAAATTGATAAGCAACTCTGGAAAATATTACACATGCCAACTTCATACTTTGGTAATGTTTACATGATATTCTCTGGCGATCTCTACCAAGCAAACCTGATAAGAGACTCTCTCATCTTTGAAAGCCCAAAAATCAACAAAAACATAATTCCATACGAATTTTGGGTAGAGAAATAAAATGTTATCAATTACACACAAAAATGCACCAAAAAGACCCACTGTTCATCGATGTGTTGAATAAGATGAGATTAAACATGCAAACAAATCAAGATATTTCTTACATAAATGAAAATCTCCATAGGCCCACACCTTTAACCGCACTTTTCCCATACATTTTCTATCAAAACAAGGATTTCCATACTCACAACGCAAAAATGATTTCACTAACAGATGTCGAACAAATAATGCTCACTGCAATTGACAACTACGAGATGACTAGATCGAGCTATTTTTCCTTTGATAAATCAATTTCATTGCCATCAATAATTACAATCAAACAAAACATGTTGGTTGAACTATATGTAAGAAAATACAATATTAATGATGCACTAGTTAATGGCGCTGAAGGAATTTTCAGATCCTATTCATCTAATAACAATAGACTTGACATTGTCTGGATAGAATTTTCAGACACAGAGATTGGGAAACAACAAAGAAACAAATTCAAAGAGATATACGAAATAAATATATTGCCAAGTAGCCCCAAGAGTTAGCTCAATCGGTCAATCAAGTTCCTCGCCAATGGGAGGTCACAGGGTCGAAACCCAAAAGCTCTTGGGGTCAGGTTAGTAAATAGGCCGAGGGGTGTGACCCCCTTCGGGTGGGGTCCACCCTAGCATTGTTCGATCCTGGACATAGCAGACCCACTGACCATGGGTATCCGTGAACCAGTAGTGAAAAAAGAAAAAAGAAAAAAAAATATATTGCCAAGTTGGACACCAATCTTTCGAATTGCAAAACCACTAGCAATGTCTCGTAACAAATTACAAATCACAATTCGAAACAATTTCCAATCCAATTAGCATGTGCATGAACAATACACCGAACACAAGGACTGACATTGGATCAGCTTGCATTTGACCCAACTGGTGTCACAAAACATGGTCTAGTCTATACTGCACTATCACATGTTAAGACTATGGACTCATTATACTTGATTAGCAAATTGGCCCAAGAAAAATTCCATGTGAAAAACAAGATATTAGATGAAATGGCACGACTAGAAACAATTGCTACATGGGAACTAGAATTTGCGAAGAAAAGATTTGATAACAAGAATGTTTTATCAATTGCAACTCTAAACACACATAGTCTATGTGCACATCTTAGTGACATGATCCATCACAAATACTTAATGGACAACGTGATTCTCTGTTTTCAAGAAACTCATTTGCACATTCCGCCAATAGAAAAAGAGTTATTGCCATTCAACTTTGCAATTTCACATTCTACACATGGCATCCTTACTTGTATAGACAAAAAAATAATGATCAAAGCAACAAAGACATTCTGCAAGAACAAAACTGAACTTACGCTAATCGACATGTACTTTCAACAACCAATTTGTTTAATGAACATTTATGCAACACCATTTGAACAAGTATCTACAATAATACAAATGATTAGAGAAGAAAAATCGCAAACTACACATACCAATTGTGTTTTCTTAGTCATTGGTGACTTCAACATTGACATCCAACTACAAACAGCTCGTAGCAGAACCTTTGTACAATATATGGAAATGGAAAACTTACAAGAAATAACAAGTAAATTATCTCCGCAATGAAAAACAATAATAGATCATATCTGGACAAGCTTTCCTATCAAACAATGTGAAATCAATGTGACATGGGCATACTGGTCTGACCATAGCATATTCTATGCTTTACTACAGCTCTAATCACAATTTTCTGTACAATCTGCTAAACATGCCATGGAACAAAGTCTATGTTTTCCACCTTTTTTGCATCTATTGTTTCCTCAAAGCAAAATCAATGTGACATGGACATACTAGTTTCTGTACAATTTGCTAAACATCTCATTGCAACAAAGTCTATGTTTTCCAGCTTTTTTGCATCTATTGTTTCCCCAAAGTAATCCAGGTATGTAACAACACATTGAATGGCATTATGGACATATTTACTATTGAATACAATCTATTTTTCTTGTAAACCTAATAGCTTGTAGTTGTGTTCTGTACAGGTAAACAATATGAAAATACAACATGAAGACATTGTTGCCGTGGACACCTGCAGCTCCTCTGAACCTGAAAAATTGTAAGTAAACATCCTTTATGTCTATTCTTGCAAGTTTTCTAACGCAAACAATATGCTAATTCAGATTCATTTAATTCCGCTCTGCAAGAAAAAACAACAAGAAGAGTCTCAAGTAAAGGCTAAGCATCAAGAATGCAATCCGATCACAATACAAGAACTTAAAAGCCTTAAAGTGGGAATAACCTTTCACAGTAACGTGCTTGTAATATATAAAACAACACTTGATCGAGTACACAAAATAGAATTGTTGTGTGCCGATCTAGTTAATAGCAAAGGAGATATGGAAATTACATTGAATGTGCCAGACAATCTCATCATTGTTGTTGAAGCCAAACTTGTTCTTGGCCAAGGAATTTGTATCAAAGATTTTAAGATCTCCACAAAAACAATTTATGACCATGGGGATTGCACTTGCATATTAATTTTACATGATACGCACTATAGAAACAATCCTAGCCATCTACAAGGAGTACAAGTTCGTACCAACAACAACAATTATGTAGCTCACAAACATAAGAACTATGTTTGTGATAGGCACAATGGTCGCTCTTGTAACATCTGCAAAACAAATAGGGCTTCAATATGCATTGGATTTCAAGGATGGCCAATTTGAAGAAGACAAAGCCATGGTATGTACAAACTCAATCATACATAATTTTGCACATTTAATCAAACAAATTTTAAAGTAATTACTTTTAACATTAATGCATTTTGCAATTCAGGGTTATTTGTTTCCTACATTTGTTTCATTTTTTCTTTCCATACAACAACAAATTTTGAAACAAGAAACACCAACGGTGTTGTTTTGAAATGTTGTTAGAGCAAAAGAACACAGATCATTGTGCACGTGCAAATGCACTTTTATAATAGTTGTCAACTCGAACAGAGTACTTGCAAATATGAACAAGCTAATTGTCTCAACAAAAAAAGTTATTTCATGTTTCACTAAATATAAACTCTACTGAATTATTTAATGTCCTCATAACATTTTCTATTGCAATATCTACGACTCAAACTATATTGAAACATGAACCAGGTAGAAGGAATGCTAACAATAGCAAACATTCATGCAAACCCTTTCGTGACAATTTGTAACAGTTTCTCTTTCCCAGCAGATACATTTGGAATATTTTTCGGGGATGAACTCCATTGTTCCACATGTAAATAGTCAAAAACATATCGACATTGTCTACAATTATAGTGCATTATTCAAACAAAAGAAAATGTTCGTAAGAAGTGCATTCTGAAAAACAATTTGTTATTGGAGCTTTGTCCATCTTTGATAGATCTGACATATGAAAAGTATTTACAATATGTTGCCGATGTTACATACAAACTTTGAGACTACCATGTACAAGGCAGTTTCGTAGTAGATAATGAAAATGTCATTTTGTGTATAGAATGATGCAACTTCACTGTCAAAGAGGGTTCATATCTTCTGTCTCCATTGTAAAATTCACTTTGTATGCTTCTATCATGTACTCTTGCAATAGATATAAAGAATCCCAAGAAGACCTTGGAGCAAAGATAAATAATCCCAAGAAGACCTTTCCATTCAGTTATCTTATGATTTCAGTTCTGTTCATCATTGTGCTCATAGGACTTATGGCGGGGTGTATGCTTCCCATGGTACTCGCTCTCTCTTGTTTCCTTTTCATGAAATTTGTTGAAATTGTGTGGCATTATATTACAAGGTAGAGTCGCGACATCATTGTTGTCTTGAAGGAAAGAGGCAGATCAGTCTGCTCAATAACATCATTCTCCGTGTTTCAGTTTTTTCTTTCATAAAGCATGATGCATGCACTAGTGGCCTATCTAGGTAGAGATGGTCATGAGGATTTCCTGATGTTCATAGCCTTGTTCTCATATGGTATATCAAGCCAAGACCCCAGAAGAGTTGACACAATAGGTTGGCATTTTGAAAATGTATTGAGAGTGCAACTTTTGGAATCTGGAGCAAACTTGGAAGCCTTTTGGTGTCTTCGTCCTCAATTTGAACTCTGGGATCAAGGAGTAAGGTGGGATCCTGCAGTTTAGCACAATGGTGTCTGCGTCCTCAATTTGAACTCTAGGATCAAGGAATGAGGGGGGATCCTGCAGTTCAACACAACTTCATCTCCAATAGATCTACAAAATCTAAGCATGATGGCATGATACTCAGTATGTCATGATACTCAAAATCTCTTCACAATTGTAAGTTGGAATTTTTTTGCTACAGTTCATGACACTAGCATGTAATGTTTTCTTACTGAAAAGCAATTGCAAAGTTAGCAATTGTAAATTCTCCCTGGCATGCTGATGAAATTTCAGCTTACACAATTTAAATAGATGTTAGTTGCAAGAAGCCAAACTACATGGATTGTATACAGTAGTAGCACTCCTGATACAAAGATTGCAAAGGCATATAGACTTTGATGCACATGATATTTTAGTTTGAAGGTTGCTACTTGTATGATATCTAGCTCACTTGTTTTTGGATGGAAGGCGAAGCTGGATGAACAATGTTGATGCCTTCTTTCACTATGTTTTTCCTGCTAAATGTTTAGGTATATCAATATGCAATATCTAGAATTTTCTACATTTTTCCTTATACTAATGGTGAATGGATGAGGAATAGTGTAATGATACAAATCAAGTAAAGGAACTTTTGAAAAATTTCTATCCTTTTCCTTCCTGAACTGTACAAGTAATTTTTCAACATGACTTTCGAAGTCAGAAATTTCTTCATTGTTTGCTAATAATTCCTTATTTTTTTATTATACTAATTCACCACCACATATATTCTTGAAATCACTATATTTTTCTTGTTGTTTCACTAATTTGTCTTATAAATTTTTCAAGAAGGGTCCCCGTTGGATAAAAGGAGAAGCATTCTCGATCTACACTAACCACTTCATGATCAACAACCCCGGACGAGTCATGTGAATTCGTATAGTATATTAGGCCAAGATCCCAAAAGAGTTGACACAGTAGGTTGGCATTTCGCAAATGTATTGAGACTGCAACTTTTGGAATCTCTGGTTTATTTAGGTGATCACTGATGTACTATGAATTCCATATGGATAAGAGATTAACCTATGTATTATCAAGATGCTTGTAAGAATGGTTCTTTTCTAGGGAAGGTTCGATGAACTTGAGCTTCTTGTGGTTACAGTGTCTTGGTTATCCATTTCTGAATACATCAACTTGTGAGGTTTCGGCTTATTGTTTTGTGCTCTTATTTTGTTGGCTAGATGTTGAATATTATCATTCTTATACACTATCAAGTTCTCTTTGTTGATTATGGATGATGAATAGATGTGAAAATTTTCTCTACTGCACTTGCATGTATGTGCATCATTGTTTTGTTTCACTTCTACATGTTGTTAGAAGTTAGGATTTAGGTTTTGGATTCTCAACATATTATAGATATTCTTATATCATGATTTTCTAGGAGCTCCTTTAGTGCTTGTACTTTGTATTCTCACATATGTATTTTGCAGTCCCATTGACCTATTTAAATAGCTATTAGTTGCAGGAAGCCAAACTACATGGATTGTATATTTAGATCACTTGTTTTTGCATGGAAGGTGAAGCTCGATGAACAATGTTGATGCCATATTTTGGCTTTGTTATTTTCGTTTCCCTCGAGCCCAACGACACTGAGCAAGCAAAAGAGCTTAGGCCTTGTTTCACTATGCTTTTCCTGCTTTCACCAGTCTCAACACTTCTGCTATCTTGAATTATGTTCGTCAATGTCCCATATTGCCTTGAGCAATATCAACATTTAATCAAGGTAAAAGAGATCAGTTATTGCTTCGGTTACTTCTACTATTATTACTTTGTAACATCATCATTGTTGATCTCTGTGATTGAATAGGACTAATGCTTTTCGATACAATCTGAAATGTTTAGGTATATCAATATGCAATATCCAAATTTTTCTACATTTTGCCTTATACTAATGGTCAATGGATGAGGAATTCGTGTAATGATACAAATTTCTTATGTTTGCATGTCATGTTGATGTTCCTTTATAGAAAATAGTCTTTGACAATTTTTGCAAAAGCTTTTTGGAACTTTAAAATCATTGCACTTGCAGTTGCATAGAGTTTGATGCATAGGGTCTTTTGGTTTAAAGGTTGGTGTTTCACTACAAAGATTAATAAGTCGTTGGGATTCATACAAGCTCCATGCTTATATGATATCTAGCTCACTTGTTTTTGATTTTGATACATGGCAGCTAAAGGGAGATCACTCTACTCAATAATAACATTCTCGGTGTTTCAGTATTTTCTTTCATAAAGCATGCTCCATACACCAAATGGTAATCAGGCTTTCTTGTTGTTCATAGCCTTGTTTTCATTCTCGGTGTTTCAGTGTTTTATTTGATAAAGCACACTGCATACACCAGTGACCTATCTAGGTAGAAATGGTCATGAGGCTTTCCTACTCTTCATAGCCTTGCTCTCATATGGTATAAAGCCTTTTGGTGTCTGTGTCCTCAATTTGAACTCTGGGATCAACGAGTGAGGTGGGATCCTGTAGTTCAACACAAATTCATCTCCAATAGATCTACAAAAGCTAAGCATGATGGCATGATACTCAATATTTCATGATACTCAGAATCTCTTCACAATTGTAAGTTGGACTTTTTCTGCTACAGTTCATGGCACTAGCATGTAATGTTTGCTTATTGAAAAGCAATTGCAAAGTTAGCAATTGTAAATTCTCCTTGCCATGCTGATGAAATTTCAGCTTACACGATTTAAATCGCTGTTAGTTGCAAGAAGCCAAAGTACATGGATTGTATACAACAATAGCACTCCTGATACAAAGATTGCAATTGCATATAGAGTTTGATGCACGTGATATTTTAGCTTAAAGGTTGCTGCCTGTACGCTTTTCATGAAATTTGTTGAAGTTGTGTGGCATTATATTACAAGACAAAGTCCAAATAGCAGTGTTATCTTGAACGAAAGAGGCAGATCACTCTGCTCAATAACAATATTCTCGGTGTTTCAATGTTTTCTTTCATAAAGCATACTCCATACACCAAATGACGATGAGGCTTTCCTGATGTTCATAGCCTTGTTTTCATATGGTATATCAGTTGACACAATTGGTTGGCATTTCACAAATGTATTGAGAGTGCAACTTTTGGAATCTCGAGCAAACCTACAAGCCTTTTGGTGTTTGCATCCTCAATTTGAACTCTTGGATCAAGCAATGAGGTGGGATCTTGCAGTTCAACACAACTTCATGTCAAATAGATGTACAAAAGCTAAGCATGATGGCATGATACTCAAAATGTCTTCACAACTGTAAGTTGGAATAGAATACATGAATTATGGATTCTAGCATATAATGTTTGTTTACTAAAAAGAAATTGCAAAGTTAGCAATTGTAAATTCTCCCTGGAACATTGATGAAATTTCAGCTTACAGGGCAGGAAGCCAAACTACGTGGATTGCAGTTGCATATACATAGATTAATAAGTCCTTGGGATTTATACAAGCTCCATGCTTGTATGATATTTATCTCACTTGTTTTTGGTTTTGATAAATAACAACTATGGCCTTGCAGTTGCCATTCTAATTGGTTTGCTTTTTAAATCTTTCCTTGTCTTGTATAGCTGATATTTTCTACAAAACACTGAAACATAAATGCATATTCAACTGAAAAAACATCTGATATATTTTTCTTACTACTGATCTTACTGCTCGTATTGAGATTAACTCAATCAACTCCAATTCCCTGTTCCTCCCACTGTTCCTCCCACTTAAAGCAAAGACTAGCTGCCTTGTAGCCCCCTTGTTGTAACTTGTGTTATAATGTGATTTGAAGACTTCGTCCAGTTTTGATGGTTGCATGTGTACCCATGTGACGACCATATATCAAATTGCATACGGAATCAATTTTGACAAACACATTCCTAACGAAAACACACATAATCCGAACCAACCACATAATAAGAGACAAGGAATTGCCACATGTCTAGTTAACTAAAGTTGTTAAAGAAAATACAGAGCGATTGCCACGCGTCCTCCCTTAACTCAAGGTGGATAAATATCGCAATATAATTGTGAAATTTATATGACGTGGACAATGTTTATTGGGGCACCCAATATAAAGAGTCAATGGAGGTCCTGCGCAAAAATGAGGTCTGCATCATACTCGTCTGTCAAAGAGATATCTTCACGCGGTTTCTTAATTTGTCTTTGAAAAGAGGAAAGAAAGAGTAGGGAAGAGATGACGTGTAAGATCAGTTAGTGATAGTTGTAAAGTACTAGGCGTTAAATCACGTTTTGTCAAGGGTCAACAAATAATAGAAAATAGGGGTTGAGCAGGTAGGTCTGATGGTTAATTCGTCCAAAGTTACAATGATTTCATCTCAGTGGTAGATTAAAAATATTATTTATGATAGAGAGGCTAGCAACACCAAAAGAATTTATGCATCAGAATTTATCTTTCAGAGACAGCCAAATTTTAATAAAAGAAATTTATGTAAATCATATGATTATGATTATGATTATGATTATGATTATGATTATGATTATGATTATGGTATTTTTTTATTTTTAATACCGTTGATTGTTAAAAATAGAAAAAAGGAAAGGTAAAAAAGAGTAATTTAATTTAATTTAATTTATTTATTTTATTGGGTCACAGGTAAGGTTGGTTTGATCAAACGCTTTTTAACATCTGCAAAATGTAATTTTGTTTTTTTGAATAAAATTACAATTTTTCTTTGGGAAAAAAATGAGAATGTTTTTTGTATAAGAGTATTATTTCAAACATATTATAACATATTCATGATGATATAGGAAAAACCATCATCAAATAGAATTTAATCATTACAAACATAGAATCATGTGTATCTCCAAACGAGGGGAGGCATGGAACAATACACTAAGTAGTGATTAGTAGTTTTGTAGATGATCTTTGAAACAATTTTACTAATATTGTTCAATTGATTTGAGATGAATATTAAAATTAATTATGAAAATTCTATATTTATGAAATAGATAATATATTCAAGCAGATGAATTTGAAAACGAGCGGAGGCTAGGGTTTGAAGAAAACCTGCTCAAGCTGCAGCCTTAGTAACAATGGTGGAGGAGGACAGTGCTAGAGCGGGAGAGCTGCGCAGAAGAGGACATGTTCTGACCCAACATATGAGAAACACAGGGTCCAGCGGGACCCCATCTTACAAACAGGGAATGATGCACAAGGAGAAAGCTGCACTGGACGAAGTGCAGATATTAGGGTCTGAGAAGTTAGGAAAGGAGGAACCGACAAACAAAGGAAAGCTAAAAAGTGAGGGAAAAACATCCCAAAACATAAGGAAATTATTGGCAGTAACAGTACTGAGAATAGAGACAAGGAGAACCCTTTCCCTGAGGATGAACGAGCACAGAACAATGGGCCTGAGAATGAAAGATCAGGAGACAAGGAGGATCTAAACCTTGATAAGGCACGATAGAAAGATACAGTGACGGAGAACAAAAAGAAAGCTACCCAAGGACCATGTAAACCCAAAGCAACTGAAACCCTACGGGTAATAATCTCTGACCCAGAACTACAGGCGTACCGCGACCACATGGCAATACATGCAGTGATCTGCAAGTTCATGGGCTTTTGGCCAACAGAATGAACCTTCTGCTTGTGGATAAAGTAGCAATGGAAACCCAGAGGGGATGTGAGACTCCATTTAGGAGCCAAAGGTTTTTTCACAGTGGTTTTTAACAATCTAAATGACAAGGATCGTATCTTTGATGGGGGTCCGTATTTCTTTGCCTCAGCAGGTCTTTACATGAGACCTTGGAAACCCAACTTCGCATCAGAACAGGAAACCTTCAAACAAGTAACGGTATGGATACGCTTGTTATCTCTACCGATTGACTACTGGGGACATAGCACTTGAACAAATAGGTAACAAGTTAGGCACCTTCATCAAAGCCTTAGAGGCAACATTATAGAAAAGATACACCTCCTGTGCAAGGATTTGTGTCAAGATGGATGTTTTGAGAGCTCTTCATGAAGGTCTATGGCTGGAATACAGAGATGAGGTGTATTTTCAAGTTATAGACTATGAGCAGATCCCTTTCCGCTGCAGGTAAGGTTGGTTTGATCAAATGCTTTTTAACATCTGCAAAATGTAATTTTGTTTTTTTGAATAAAATTACAATTTTTCTTTGGTAAAAAAATGAGAATGTTTTTTGTGTAAGAGTATTATTTCAAACATATTATAACATATTCATGATGATAGGAAAAACCATCATCAAATAGAATTTAATCCTTACAAACATAAAATCATGTGTATCTCCAAAAGAGGGGAGGCATGGAACGATACACTAAGTAGTGATTAGTAGTTTTGTAGACGATCTTTGAAAGAAGTTTACTAATATTGTTTAATTGATTTGAGATGAATATTAAAATTAATTATGAAAATTCTATATTTATGAAATAGATAATATATTCAAGCAGATGAATTTGAAAACGAGCGGAGGCTAGGGTTTGAAGAAAACCTGCACAAGCTGCAGCCTTAGTAACAATGGTGGAGGAGGACAGTTCCAGAGTGGCAGAGCTGCGTAGAAGAGGACAAGTTCTGACCCAACAGATGAGAAACACAGGGTCCAGCGGGACCCCATCTTACAAACAGGCAATGGTGCACAAGGAGAAAGCTGCACTGGACGAAGTGCAGATATTAGGGCCTGAGAAGTTAGGAAAGGAGGAACCGAAAAACAAAGGAAAGCTAAAAAGTGAGGGAAAAAACACCCCATAACATAAGGAAATTATTGGCAGTAACAGTACTGAGAATAGAGACAAGGAGAACCCTTTCCTTGAGGATGAACGAGCACAGAACAACGGGCCTGAGAATGAAATATCAGGAGACCAGGAGGATCTAAAACTTGATAAGGCAGGATAGAAAGATACAGTGTCAGAGAACAAAAAGAAAGCTACCCAAGGACCATGTAAACCCAAAGCAACTGAAACCCTACGGGTAATAATCTTTGACCCAGAACTACAGGCGTATCGCGACCACATGGAAAAACATGCAGTGATCTGCAAGTTCATGGGTTTTTGGCCAACAAAACGAGCCTTCTGCTTGTGGATAAAGCAGCAATGGAAACCCAGAGGGGATGTAAGACTCCATTTAGGAGCCAAAGGTTTTTTCACAGTGGTTTTTAACAATCTGGATGACAAGGATCGTATCTTCGATGGGGGTCCGTATTTCTTTGCTTCAACAGGTCTTTACATGAGACCTTGGAAACCCAACTTCGCACCAGAACAGGAAACCTTCAAACAGGTACCGGTATGGATACGCTTGTTCTCTCTACCGATTGACTACTGGGGACATGCAGCACTTGAACAAATAGGTAACAAGTTAGGCACCTTCATCAAAGCCTCAGAGGCAACATTACAGAAAAGATACACCTCCTGTGCAAGGATTTGTGTCGAGATGGATGTTTCGGGAGCTCTTCATGAAGGTCTATGGCTGGAATATAGAGATGAGGTGTATTTTCAAGTTATAGACTATGAGCAAATCCCTTTCCGCTGCAGGAAATGTCATGAACATGGACATTTAATCAGAGAATGTCCTTTGAACAGAATGACAGAGAAACCCAAGGATAATAAAGGAGATAAGAACAAGGATGCCTTTGTCCGACCTAATGCTAGACAGAGAGCAAGAAAAAGAAGACAAACTAAAGCAAACACCTCCTTTAGAAACACAAGCAATGATTTTGAGGTATTGGAGTCAGAGATAGAGTCAGAGGACAACAATCCAGAGCGCAAGACACTGAAGGAAAGCCAAACCACCACCACACTAGGAACAAAAGAACCCATTTCCATTCCATCCATCGATATCCCACAGGCTTAGGGACAAACATAAGGCCTAGAAGAATACTGTGAGATGGTGAATAGCGAAATTGGGCTAGAGGATATGGAACTAAGCGACATTCTTGAACAAGAAAGTATGGATCTACCAAACATGGTAGAAAATTGGAAGAAGAAAGGTATGGATCACATATCGGAAGAGGAGGTGAATAGAATCAACAACTTATTCATAACCAGACAACAAGTAGAACTGGACCTACAAAAAAGGAGCTTGGGTACAACAAAAGGGCTAGGGGTAAGAGCTCAAGGACTACATTAAACTACAACCAACTCAAAGCACCAGAAAAAAAGAGGAAGAAGGAAACACAATGAAGCATTACAAGAACTTGGTTAGATGCTCCTAAACTCAGGTAGGATGAAGGCCCTTGAGGCGTTCACACTCACCTCCTAAATTTCTTAATTATGATAGTACTTTCATGGAATGCTAGAGGGCTAAATAACCTCAAGAAGCAGCGGTTACTAAAGAAAAAAGTCAAAAAGGAACAGCCAGACATAATTTTTTTGCAAGAAACTAAATGCAAAAGCAAAACCATGGAAAACATCAGTAAGAAATTGGGAAAACGAATGGATTACATAGAAACAGCAAGCACTGGATGGGAAGGGGGCCTGCCCATTCTTTAGAACCCATAAGTTCTCCAGCTTATATCCTCTGAAGCTGCAAGATCTCATTTATCTATAGAAGTCCAAATGATAGGAAAATCCAGCAACCTACCTCTACACAAATGTCTATGGCCCTTAGAAACTAGAGGCCAAACTGCTATGGATAAGAGCTCTATCTAACTTGCAGCAGAGATATCCCCAAGCAAAAGCCATTTTCAGAGGTGATTTTAATATGATCACTTTGCTCACGGAAAAAAAAGGAGGTATCCGATCACTTAATAGGGATTCTGAAGTGTTCAAAGACTCTATTAAATCATCCAGGCTAGTAGATATTTTCCCCAGGAGTGGAGCTTTCACATGGAACAAAAAAAGAGGGGGTGACAGGAAAATCACCTCTAGACTGAACAGGTTCCTAGTGACAGAAACCATTCTTCTGGAAGGGATCACTGTGGACTCAGACATACTTCCAAGTGGTAGTTTGGACCACTGGTCGATAATAATGAATGCGGCCATTCTAGGAACACCGAGGAATAAGCCATTCAGGTTCTAGAAGTTTTGGCTTAGTCATCCTGAATTCACAATGAAAATAAAACAATGGTGGAGTGAACCGATAGGTATAAGAGGAACCAAAATGTTCATTTTCCAAGCTAAGCTGAAACATATCAAAACCAAGTTAAAATCCTGGAATCAAGAAGTATTCGGGAACATTTTCAAGGAAAAAAAGAAGCTGGAGGAGCAATTGGAACAAATTCACAAGGCATGGATTCAAGGAAATATTAATCAAGAAACCATGAATACAGAACAAAAACTCATGTAGGACTAGCAGACAAGATGCCAATAGGCGGAAACCCTATGGAAGCAAAAGTCTAGAATTTAATGGCTAAAGGAAGGAGAAAAGAATACAAAATTTTTTCACAGATCTACTATTAATCACAGAGGTGCTAATAAAATTTTAAGAATAAACAATGATTAGGGAACCTCGGTGCAAACTCATCAGAAAATCTCGAGCCTTCTCATAAATCACTTCGGCCAAATTGCAAGGGAACCTAATATTAACAGAGGGGAAGCTATTAGGGACCTAGTGACTTCTATTCCCAAGCTCATCTCAGAGGATCAAAACAAGGCTCTAAATCGAGCAATAACCATGGAAGAAGTGGAAGAAGCGGTAAAAGATATGCCAAATGGCAAGGCACCAAGACCAGATGGCTTCACCATCGACTTTTACAAAGCCTGTTGGGAAATAATCAAAACAGAGGTATGGGAAGTGGTGGAGGATTCCAAATGCTCCTCTTCCATCCTAAAATCTCTCAACTCCACGTTCATAACCCTTATTCCAAAGGAGGAGGAAGCAAATACTCTGTCGAAGTTTCAGCCAATCACTTTATGCAATGTCCTGTACAAGATCATATCTAAAGTCATTCCCAACAGACTAAAACCTATTCTTCCAGGTATCATTTCGGAAGAACAATCGGGTTATCTTGAAGGTAGACAGATTATGGACAACATTTTTCTAGCTCAAGAGATGATTCACACTATCCAAACTCAGAAGAAAGCAAGCATGATGATGCAGTTGGACCTACCAAAAGATTATGATAAAGTCAGCTGGCAATATTTGGAGGCTATTTTGGATGCCTTGGGATTTGCGAAGCAATGGATCAATTGGATCATGGCCTTGATTAAATCTACTAAAATTTCCATTCTGGTGAATGGAGCTCCCACAACCCAGTTTACTCCCTCTCGAGGTTTGCGACAAGGGGATCCCTTGTCCCCCTTTTTGTTTGTGATACTAATGGAAGGTCTCAACAGGCTTATAAGAAGATCAAAAGCGGATGGTATAATTCAGGGACTCCAACCCTTGCCCTCGAGCCCTACAACTACTCATCAGCAGTTTGTCTATGACACGATGCTTCCTAGTACGCCCTCTGTCAAAGAACCTCTTGGTTTCAAAAGCATTCTCAATCGCTTCAGCCTAGCTTCAGGTATGGACTTGAATTTAGCTAAATCTTCCATTTTCTTTTTTAATACGCACCTTGTAGTTCAAAAAAACCTATCCACGGTCCTTGGTTTCAAGAGGAGTAACCTTCCTTCAAGGTACCTAGGCATTCCCTTAACTGATAAACCCTGGCAAAAAATTCATTGGGAAAATATTTTGGCCAATATAGAGAAACGGTGTCAACATTGGACTCATAGAACCCTCAAATTTGTAAGCCGCCTAATCCTAACCAAATATGTCCTCCAGGCCATTCCTCATTACATGCTTTCCATCCTCCTGGCACCTAAAGGTGTTCTTCAGAAAATCCGATTCATTCAGAAATCCTTTCTCTGGTCAGGAAACTTTGTGAAACAGAAGTGGTCTTTAATGGTGTAGGATAAAATCTGCAAACCCAAAAACCTGGGTGGGATAAATATTCAGGACCCCTATACCGTTAATCGTGCATGTAGAGCCAAGTTATGGTGGAGATGGCTAAAGGAACCAAATTTACCCTGGGCCAAGCACTGGAAAGAAAAGTATGCTAATCACTATAGCCAACAGAATTTGATCAGGATGCAAGAACCCCCAAACGGATCTCCAATCTGGAATCTGGCAAGAACTAATCACAGCACAATTCAAGAAAAGAGATTCTGGGAAGTCCGTGATGGATAGACTACCCTGTTCTGGGAAGACGCCTGGCAAAAATTACCTAAGCTCGAAAGTCCAGATTACCAAACCATTCAGAGAAGACACCAGTAGTTAGGAAGGACAAAAGTGAAACACTATTGGAAACCTAATGATAATAATCAAGCATGGAATCAGTGGATATTCAATGATACAGAGCAGCCGGAAGAGGAAGATAACATCATAGGAACACTGAAGATAGAGATGGCCAAAAGGAGAATTAGGTTTTCTCGTGATGCAGACCAACTTCGTTGGGGCAAGCTCGAGGGAGGTAATTTCTCCCTGAAAGAAGCTAGAGTCTATATCGAAGAAAATGAACAAAGAGAAAAATTTAATTGGTATAGCAAAGTTTGGGATGCAGATATTTGGCCGAAGATTAAGACCTTTCTCTGGCTCTTGATGCATCGAAGAACTCTTACCTAAGAGAACCTTCGGAAAAAAGGGTTTATAGGCCCCTCACTATGCCCACTGTGTGAAATTGAGGAGGAAACCATGAATCACCTCCTCAATACTTGTAAATGGACAGAAAGCATATGGAAATGGATGGAAGCCATATTTAAGAGAATGGACAGGGATAGAAACTCAATACAGGAAAGCATAAGGAATTGGCGAAGCAACATTTCCAAATCCCAATTGGTTAACACATTATGGAAATTAATCCCGAGATTTATAGTGTGGAAGGCATGGAAAGAGCGAAATAGGAGGGTGTTTCAAAATGAAGTTAAAACCACAGAAATCATTAAAGTCATCATTTTTCAAAATATGAGGGAAACGGTTCTTACCAGAGGGAAAGTAGAACAGAACAAGGATTTCTCAGTAACTGACCTGCAAATTCTGAAGGCATTTGGTATTGAGACAGGTTCCATCATGGTCTCCTCTAAACCACGTCAACAATAAGGACCCTCCATGAATGTCTGGTCGCCACGACCAGCCGGCTTTCAAAAACTCAACTTTGATGGGGTTTCTCGTGGGAATCCGAGTTTGGCAGGCATAGGAGGGGTCCTTCGGAACCAAAAAGGAGAAATACAACATATTTTCAGCCAATCATTGGGTGAAGGAACCAACAATGAAATGGAGTTTGCAGCTTTAGAGAAAGGATTACGAATTCTAATACGCCTGGACACAGGAGCTACAGTGGTGGAAGGAGACTCCCTTTTGGCGATCAATGTAGCAAGGAAAATACAAATGGGGGTGAAACTGAATAAGGTTACTAAGCATTGGAGGTTGGCCAAGGTCACAAAGCTCATAGCTGAGCATCTCTCAAGTCTCGACGCTATCATTCTGTAAGCTGTGAGAAGAAACGCAAACGTGGTGCTGACTGTCTAGCCAACTACGGGATCGATCACCACTTCACCTTCCCGGACACCTGTTCGCATGATGTCACATGCACAGAACTTCAGGATAAGTGTTTATTCCTATTGAGACAAGACATTCGTTAAAGGAAGGGGGTGGCTGAGGTACGATGGATCATGCCTTAATAGCAAATGAAGAGGGCCTTTCGGAGGAACATCAAGCATAAGCACTGTTAGCTCTGTTATTACTTTCAACATTTTAAGGACAAATGCGAGCCTGATTGGGTGGTTTATGATCAAAAAGGAGCTCGTAGCTGTTCATTTTATTCCCTCCTCCTTCATTTGCATTATACCCTTATAACTCCCGCTACCTCTGTTTCCTCCTTCCCTTTCATTCTCCTTATTCTCCTAACTCCATTATTTCTGTTTTCTTCTATAAACCCTATAAACCCTGTTTAAGCCCTTTTCCCTCGAGCCTCGGTGCAAAGTTAACGCATCACTCTATGGTCATATAACCCCCGGTGCTAAGGTCTTAACCCTTTATAATTCCACGCGTACAAAGAAAAACAATCCCACCGGGGCCCTCACCTGTCACATCACCCAAAGCACATGCACGATTATCCACCGCCGTCCGATCCTCCGCCTTGTGATCCAACGTCATACGCTGCTCCCGCCCCGCGAACTTGCACGTCCGATAGCCCGCGGGGAAAGCGGTTTCCCGCTGGACCCTACAACCACGTGTCTCATTCTTACTGCATCGCATGCCCGCGTATGAATACCACCACAACTCCATAAGCGGTGTGGGGAAACCGCTTACCGCCCTCTCTCGTACGTCCTCCCGCTTGTTAACCGTTGCGCAGCTCCCGCATCTGATAGTCGTCCGATCATCCCCGCCCGAGATCCAACGTCCTATAATCTTCCCCCCCATATACCTTCCGATAGCCCACGTAACCTGATCTCCGTTGTCCAATCTATCAGATCTGACGACTTATAATAAATTGCTCCTCTGTGTCTTCCCATCGCCTCCCGCCATCAGATCTTGGCCATCCATCTGAGCCATCCAATGGCTAGCGTTCTTTCTCAGCTCCTCATTCGTTTTCCACGCAATTTTCGTGTTTTTGGTAGTCCTGTGCACTCGAAGGAGGAAGGCGGCCAGTGTTTCAGCTCCCAGTTTAATAAATCCTCAGCAACCACATTTAAAAGAGAAGCACGACGAAGGACGAGAAGGATAGCCTTGAGTAGATAAACACGACATTTCACCTATTCGTGAAGTACAGCAGAGCAGCAGAAAGGTAATTTTGTCCATTAAAACAATCAAAATGTATCAAATACCATATCTGATAGTAAGTGTGGTTGGTGGTCAGTTATGACCCCTCCACGCATAGGTCAACAGAGCAATTTTGTAAACAAACTCTATATATACCCAAAAGCAAGATGTAATAAGGTTGATGAATGTTATTTTGATGTAAAGTTCAACTTCTGGAGACTGTAACTACTGTGATACCTGCAGCTTCTGGTATTCATATTCAGCTAATGCAAGCTTCTTTTGCTATTAATTGCTCACTTTCCACTTCTTCTTTGTTCCAGGTTGTGCGTGTTATGCATTTTTCATGTGCTCTTGATGTTTAACATTAGAGGGGCTGTCATCCCACCTCTGTGTTAAAGTCTAGTTAGTATTATTGAATGTGTATGCAGATTTCTGTTGTTTTAATGCCAGAGAGCTATCATCCTGTCTGTGAATTAGGAAATAGATTTATAGACCTTTTAACTGGTTGGAGCTGGCCATCACAAGGTCCTATGCATCTGCTGGTGTGATCAGTATTCTCCATCATCACATTTTCCTTAAACTGTGAGTAATTGGTGGTCTAAAGCCTTGTAGTCTGGGGGTGTTCACCCATGTCTGGGGTTAAGCATAGTAGAAGTGGTTATCTGGCTTGAATATGCAGCATTTCTTTCATTCATCCACCAATTTTCCAACATTTTGTTGAGTTTGTAATGTTCCTGAGCATCTCTGATATACAACCTAGGAGAGTTTCTTGGGGTGATAACATAAATTTGCACCGTTGCCGGGGAGAGGAGAATTGAAGCTCAGCTTCCCTGGGAGAATGACACAGTTTCAATATTTGATGATAGACAAGGTTTGAACACAGTTTTTGGTTGTAATCATCTATCTGGTGACTCCATTAGAGGAAGACCAACCTTTGGCAACTCCACATTGAAGTTCTGGCTCAGTTTGTAAGACATACTCGAAGAAATCCTCAAAAATCACCAACTGAACCAGTGCCTGACCTTGAGAGGACTGTCAAATCGAGGAAAGCATCACAGAAAGGGGCATCAGAATCATGTAAGCCCAAGAAATCTTATTTGTCTCTGCATGAGGAGTTTTTAGTTAAAAATACACAATTTGAAGACTTAGAGCCTAGTGCTGCTAGTGAACAAATACCTGCAGAGATTAATAAAGCCCCTTGTTCATCTAGTTCCCCTTTGAATCTCAGTCCAAAGAAAGCTTCCCATCCAGTCCAAAACATCCCTTTGTCTCTGCTATCCATCACATTACTTCCTACTATTCAATCTGCTAGTATTCTTCCACATATTCCAATCATGGCAGGACAGCAAGCACCCACAAAGATAGAGAGAATTGTTGTTGCTAGATATGGACCTTTGGTCTTACCTGTCCTTTTGAATCCTATGCATGTGGGAGAATATCAAAAATATATGCCTAAGTTCACTGGCACAGAGGGAGTAATAGCAGAGGAACACCTAGAAGCTTTTTACAGTTATGCTGATAATTTAGATATAAGTGAAAATGATGTGTGGATGACAGTTTTTGTTCAGAGCTTGATGGAGAGGCCAGGAAGTGGTTCAGAGAATTAACCCAGAGATCTATAACTGATATTGAAGTCCTAGATGATGCATTTTTGAAGCATTGGGGAGATAAAAAGGACTTGTTGTATTACCATACTGAGTTTGGTAACCTGAAGAGGGAAAATGGTGAATCTTTGCCTGATTTTAATAAAAGATTTAACTGTATGTATAGTAAGATACCAGCTGAGGTAAATCCTACCACCACCTCTTCCAAACTCACTTAAGCCAATGCTTTTGAATCTGATTTCTGCCTGTTATTGAGAGAAAGGAGATGTGCCACACTAGCTGATATGCAGGATGCAACACTAGAGGTGGAATCCAATATTATGGCTGCAAAAAAACTAAAACGTCAAGCTGACAGAAGGAGGCAGAGAGGTCAGGCTTCTACTTCTTCTGCATCATATTCAGAACATAAATTAGATAAAATGACTAAGATGATAGAGTCATTGGCTGTTGAAATTTCTAAGCTGAAGGTTGAGCAGAATTCAGGAAAAACAAGGCAGCAGAATACATTTGCTCCAAGAAATCCAAATCCATTCAGAAGAGAAAATGAGCAGTTACAAATAATTCAAAGGGGTGAAGAATCAAAAGAAGAACAGAAAGTTAAAGCTCCTTTCCAAAATGTAGTCATGGAGGAGGAACAATTTGAAGATGAGGATGAAATTCACTGCATGGAAGATAAAGGCAGTGCTGCATTTTTTACTTTGGCTGCTTATGAAGAATCATTGCTGCAGGAACAAGACAGTCAGCAGTGGGATAGAGAAGCTGTCCTACAAACTGGTGAACAACAAAGATATAATTTGAGATCAAATGTAAAAAATGTCAAAGAGAATCCTGCCCAAAGAGCTATTGTCCAAACAGAGTCACAGAATATCAGACAGAGAAGACCAACAGCTGACCTAGTCATCCTCAAAGCACCAGTTCAAGAGGTAAAAGGTTCTGATAAGTTATCTTCTTCTTTCAGCTTTGAGTCAGAAGTTCAAAAATTGAAAATATTTGTGCCTCTGGTAGAGCTGGTAAAAAATGAAGTGTTTAGAAAGCCTATCCTTGATGCCCTTGAGCTAGAAACCACACAAACCTCCACTGATTCTGTCAATTTGCAAGATGATAAGCCTGCCATTATGCTCAACCCTATGATTGAACCTGCTGATAATAATTCTCCATCTTTCTATGTCTCCTTGACCATTCATGATAAAATCTTCCACAATTGCCTGCTAGACACAGGGGCCAGCCACAATTTGATGCCTAAAGCTGTCATGGAAGAGTTAGGCCTTGATATCACCAGACCCTATCATGATTTATTCTCTTTTGATTCAAGAAAAGTGAAATTTCTAGGATTAATAAAAGATCTAGCCATTACCTTAACTCAGCTGCCCATGAAGAGTATGATGATGGATATTGTGGTAGTAGATGTCCCTGCTAAGTTTGGCATGCTGTTGTCTAGAGGGTGGATTAAGAGACTAGGTGGGACCTTACAGAATGATCTTTCTTATGCTACTGTCCCAGTTTTTGGAGGAGAAAGCAGGAGATTGTACAGAGAAGCACAGTTGGCATACATCATTAGTGATGAGAAGAATCCTACAAATCATCCCATATATGCTGTGGACACTAATTTTGGAGCATGTATCCTCCAAATAGAAGAATCTCAGAAGGCCTCAATGCAGCTCAGAAAACCAACAAATTAGGTCGAAGAAGAGCAAGGAGGTCGAGTTTGGGAGATTTTCTTTGATGGAGCATGTTCCAGGGAGACTGCAGGAGCAAGGATGGTGTTAGTATCTCCAGAGAAAGAAAGCACACAACTGTCTTTTAAGCTGGTTTTCCAAGTTACAAATAACATAGCATAATATGAAGCTCTGCTATTGGGCCTTAATGCAGCGAAAGACAGAGGAATCAAGAATTTGAAGGTGTTTGGAGATGCTGATTTGATCATTCAGCAAGTAAATAAAACATTTTAGGCAAAGCACCCAAGGCTAGGAGCATATAGAGATGAGGTATGGAGAATCAGAGATTCTTTTGATTATTTCTGTATTTCATATATTCCTAGAACCCAAAATCAGCTTTTTGATTCCCTTGTTGTGTCTGCTAGTCTATTTGTCCCTCCAATGCCTCCCAGACTAATTTATGAAGTCCAAATGAAATATAGACCATCCTTGCCTGATAATGTCCAGCATTGGAAAGTTTTTAATGATGATGATGAGTTAAATAGGTTCCTTCAAGTCATTGATGAATTTTCTGAAATGCAAATTGACCAAGATAATGAAGCCTTGGAAGAAAACCCCCAGTCCCAGCTTAGAAATAAAATTGGTAAAGATAGCATTGTCCAGCTTCCCAGCAATCATATTCCGAAGAGTTTAATTCCTCTAGAAAGACTATTTGACCAGAATGATGTGCCTTACAAGGCTGCCCAAAAAGAAGACCAATCTCCAGTCTGTAAGCATGATATAGGAAGTCCTGGTTAGCCTAGATACATACATTTTTCCACTCATCTGTCTGCTGACCAAAGTGCTGAATATTGCAAATTAATGAATCAATTCGCTGATGTGTTTGCTTGGGAGTATAGTGACCTGAAAAGGTATGATAAGAAGATCATTCAGCATAAAATCCCTCTTGAGAAAGACACCATTCCTTTCAAACAGAAGCTGAGACCAATAAATCCTATGCTTCTTCCTCTAATTGAAAAGGAAATTAAAAAATTGTTGGCTGCCAAGATTATTGTCCCTCTCAGATATTCAAAATGGGTGGCCAATCTAGTAGTGGTGAGGAAGAAAAGTGGAGAAATAAGATTGTGTATTGATTTTAGAAATCTAAACAAATGCTCCAAGAAAGACAACTATCCTCTGCCCAAGATGGAGCATTTGCTGCAAAAAGTCTCAAGAGCCATAGTAATGTCTTTCTTGGATGGATTTTTAGGCTTTAATCAGATTGTTGTGCATCCAGATGACCAAGAGAAGACTGCATTCACGACTCCTTGGGGCACTTTTATGTATGCTAAGATGCCTTTTGGATTGATGAATGCTGGAGAAACCTTTCAAAGAGCTATGGATATAGCATTTGTGGGAGAGAAGGATAAATTTGTCCTTATCTACCTGGTTGACATAACAGTATACTCCAGCAGCCATCAAAATCATTTGCAGCATTTGAAAAAAGTGTTTCTGAAGTGCAGGAGGTTTGGAATTTCAGTCAATCCCAAAAAATCACAATTTGCTTTAGAAGAAGGCATGTTGTTAGGACATGTGGTGTCTACTGCAGATGTTCAAATTGATCCAGAAAGAATAAAAGCAATACAGACCTTGTCTGTTCCTAGATCAAAGAAGGATATTCAATCCTTTTTGGGCAAAATTAATTTTGTCAGGAGGTTTATTCCAAATTTTGCAGAATTGGTTAAGCATGTGACCTCCATGTTGAAGAAAGGAGCAGAGGTAAGATGGACTGATGCAGCAAGAAAATCATTTGATTCTATTAAAAAGGCTATTATGGAGGCTCCCACATCAATAAGTCCATATTACAGCAAGGAGTTCCATATATTTTCATTTTCCTCTGAAGACACTATTGCAGTAGTTTTATTGCAGGCAGACGAAGATGGTTCAGAACATCCAGTAGCATTTTTCAGTAAGAACTTGAGGCATGCTGAACTGAGTTATAATATTATTGAAAAACAGGCATATGCTCTTATCAAATCCTTGAAATCTTTCAGAGTTTACATTCTACAATCCAAGATAATTGCATATGTACCCTCTGCTGCAATAAAATATGTCCTAACACAACCTGATGCTGATGGAAGAAGGGAAAAATGGATTGCAAAGATGATAGAGTTTAATATGGAAATGAAGCCCACCAAGCTGGTCAGAGGTCAGGGTCTTGCCAGATTGTTAGCTGAGGAGAATTGCAAATCTTTAGATATTGTTCCTGTGCACAATTGCAAAAAATGGTCAAGCAAAAGAAGAGAAAGCAGTTGAATCGGGCAGAAAGCAGTCAGTAGCCGAAAATCTAGCTTCCTGTAATTGGTATGCTGAAATAATTATTTTCTTGCTGAAGCTAGAAATCCCTTCAAAATTTATTCAAAGTCAAGCCAGAACTATAAAGCTTAGTGCAGCTAAATATTGCATTATTGAAAATTTTCTCTACTGGAGGGATCCAACTGAAATGCTTTTAAGGTGTCTAGACAAAGAACAGTCAAAAGAAGTTATGCAACAATTTCATTCTAGCATGTGTGGAGGGCACCATTATTGGAAGACTATAGCCCATAAAATTCTCAAAGATGGGTACTATTGGCCCTCTTTATTTTCTGATGTATTTTCTTTTGTTAAATCTTGTGACAGCTGCCAAAGATTTGAAGGAAAACAGTAGTTGAAGTCCCTGCCCTTAAAACCAATACTTGCAAAAGGACCTTTTCAGCAGTGGGGCTTGGATTTCATTGGAGAAATCAATCCACATTCCAGTGGCCAGCACAGATGGATATTAGTAGCCACTGATTATTTCACTAAGTGGATTGAAGCAATCCCTACAAGGAAGGCTGATCATAATGTGGTCATGAAGTTTTTGACAAAAAATAACTTCAGCAGATTTGGTTGTCCACGTAAATTAGTCACAGACAATGAAACGACTTTCAGGGCAAAAGAATTGGTGGAAATGTGTGATTCAATGGGTATTAAATTGGTTCATTCCACCTCATATTATCCTCAAGGCAATGGTTTATCAGAGTCTTCAAATAAAAGTCTGATAAGGATAATCAAGAAGCTGCTGGAAGACAACAAGAAGCATTGGGATTCAAGGCTCAAGTATGCACTGTGGGCTGACAGAGTGACTATTAAGAAATCCACAGGGAATTCTCCTTTCAAGCTGGTATATGGTACTGATGTTGTATTCCCAATTCAACTAACTCTCCCTATGGAAAAATTTCTTCAAGAAGAACAGGATGAAGAAGAAGACTTGGAAAAGAGGATCACTGATTTAGTAGAGGTACATTAGCTTAGAGAACAGCTAGTTGAAAAGGCTGCTACACATCAGAAAATGATCAAGGAAGCCTTTGACAAGAAGGCAAAAACAGATAATTTTCATATTGGTGACTTGGTTTTGAAGTGGGATACATTGAAGGAAAAAAAGGCAATCATGGGAAGTTTGATGCTTTCTGGACAGGTCCTTTTATAATTTCACAGATTCAAGGGAACAACACCTTCATATTGAAAAGTATGGGAGGAGAAGCAGTTTTTGATGGCCCAGTTAATGGGCGTTTTCTAAAAAATTATGTTGTTTAAGGTCTTTTGGCCTTAAAAGTTGTAAATATTTGATTTTTATCAGTTTTGTTTAGGCAAAGTAGACTCCGTGCCCAATGGAACACTAGGAATTTTGGCTAGTTTGTTTTCAAGTAGAAAGGCATTGATCTGCAGGTTCTTGAGACCTCACAGGCAGGATCTTATCCCCAGAAGGAGCCAATGTTAGCTCTGTTATTACTTTCAACATTTTAAGGACAAATGCAGGCCTGATTGAGTGGTTGATGATCAAAAAGGAGCTCATAGCTGTTCATTTTATTCCTTCCTCCTTCATTTGCATTATACCCTTATAACTCTCGCTACCTCCATTTCCTCCTTCCCTTTCATTCTCCTTATTCTCCTAACTCCATTATTTCTATTTTCTTCTAGAAACCCTATAAACCGTGTTTAAGCCCTTTTCCCTCGGGTCCCGGTGCAAAGTTAACACATCAGTCTGTGGTCATATAACCCCTGGCGCTAAGGTCTTAACCCTTTATAATGCCGCACATACAAAGAAAATCAATCCCACCGGTGCCTTCACCTATCACATCACCTAAAGCACGTGCGCGATTATCCACCGTCGTCCGATCCTTCGCCTTGTGATCCAACGTCATACGCTTCTCCCACCCCACGAACCTGCACATTTGATAGCTCGTGGGGAAAGCGGTTTCCCGCCGAACCCTACAGCCACGTGTCTCATTCTTACTACATTGCATGCCCGCGTACGAATACCACCATAGCTCCATAAGCAGTGTGGGGAAACCGCTTACTACCCTCTCTTGTACGTCCTCTCGCTTGTTAACCGTCGCGCAACTCCCGCATTCGATAGCCGTCTGATCATCCCCACCCGAGATCCAACGGCCTATAATCTTCCCACGCATATACCTTCTAATAGCCCACGTAAGCTGATCTCCGCCATCCAATCTGTTAGATCCGACGGCTTATAATCAATTGCACCTCCATGTCTTCCCATTGCCTCCCACCATTAGATCTTGGCCGTCCGTCTGAGCCATCCAACGACTAGCGTTCGTTCTCAGCTCCTCGTTCATTTTCCATGCAATTTTCGTGTTTTTGGAAGTCCTGTGCACCCGAAGGAGGAAGGCGGCCAATGTTTCAGCTCCCAGCGTAATAAATCCTCAGCAACCACATTTAAAAGAACAGCACAGCCAAGGACGAGAAGGATAGCCTTGAGCAGATAAACACGACATTTCACCTATTCGTGAAGTACAACAGAGTAGCAGAAAGGTCATTTTGTCCATTAAAACAATCAAAGTGTATCAAAGACCATATCTGATAGTAAATGTGGTTGGTGGTCAATTATGACCCCTCCACGCATAGGTCAACAGAGCAATTTTGTAAACAAACTCTATATATACCCAAAAGCAAGATGTAATAAGGTTGATGAGTGTTATTTTGATGTAAAGTTCAACTTCTGGAGACTATAACTATTGTGATACATGCAACTTCTAGTCTTCATTTTCAGCTAATGCAAGCTTCTTTTTCTGTTAATTGCTCACTTTCCACTTCTTCTTTGTTCCAGGTTGTGCCTATTATGCATTTTTCATGTGCTCTTGATGTTTAGCATTAGAGGGGCTGTCATCCCACCTCTGTGTTAAAGTCTAGTTAGTATTATTGAATGTGTATGCAGGTTTTTGTTGTTTTAATGCCAGAGAGATGTCATCCTGTATGTGCATTAGGAAATAGATTTACAAACCTTTTAACTGGTTGCAGCTGGCCATCACGAGGTCCTATGCATCTGCTGGTGTGATCAGTATTCTCCATCATCACATTTTCCTTAAACTGTGAGTAATTGGTGGTCTAAAGCCTTGTAGTTTGGGGGTGTTTACCCATGTCTGGGGTTAAGCATAGTAGAAGTGGTTATCTGGCTTGAATATGTAGCATTTCTTTCATTCATCCACCAATTTTCCAACATTTTGTTGAGTTTGTAATGTTCCCGAGCATCTCTGATATACACCTAGGAGAGTTTCTTGGGGTGATAACAAGGACCATGAATTACATGAAGAAGAGTGGGAAATCATGAAAAAGGACAAAGTGCAGTGAACGAGGAGATCGAGCTAAAAAAAATATGATAGGAGACGACAACAAATCATATGGGAGTACACTTGGCATTCTTTCAATTGCCTCAAGCGTGGCAGAGTTAAGACGCTGGATACGCATCATGAACATGAATTGGGAATTTATAATCGCAGTTATTATGGTAGGAACAACGCCTATCCGATGGCGAAGTGGAAGATCTACCAAACCTTCACACCTGAAACTATATCTAAAGCTTCCAACCAGGAAATCAACATATTGACAACTCCCGGCTCGCCTCTTAGCATTCGCAGTGCTGCTAGACTATCCAGTGATTTCGCGACCTGCACTAGCATAATGGTGCGTGAAGGAAGTCGAAGTGTTTGCACTAACCGGGATCTGAGGAAGTCCCGGGAGGCTTATGAGACACGAATAACCCATAAGGAAAAGCGCAAAATAGTAGAGCTTGAAGCTGTAGTAACAGAGGAGGAAGAACATATGAACGAGCAAGATTTGGACAAGGAAATGGAGTGGATTTCTGATCCAGGCACATCAACCACAAGAGCAACTCAATTTGTTCAAACCCAGGGATAAATGTGGAGGATGAAAACCATGTTGGTTAAGGCGCTTAGCATGTAGGCAGTCGAATTCAATAAAGTTAAACAAGATGTCTCTCTCGATTCAACGGAGAATCTGGCGAGGCTTGATGCCTTGGAATTCAATCTCAGTGCCTTGACTCAGGAGATCGGAGTCCTCTCGAGGAAAGTTAGTGTACTCATCAGTATCCTTAGGCTCTCCATGCAACAAGAAGCCACTACAGGGAATGCAGCCTAGAAGGAGGTTATTGACACCAGTCAGGGGAAGAGGCCCATTCTTCAGAGGATTCCGCAGACTGAGAAAACCACTGCAACGGCCGGCCCAAGTTATCCCAGTAAAGACTATGTTACCCTGAAGCTATAATGGCTTCTTTGTTCTTGTTATCTTGTTTTGATTTTGTTATGTTATGTTCATGGCATCTAGACTCCTAGTTTCAAGTAGCAGTAGAGGTCGTCTTGGCCTCTATTGGTCCTGTTTGCACTACTGTCAAGTAGCCCTGCATGGTTAGCTCCAAGTTCAGTAGTTGATGGTTTAGTTGCTTTTAGTCATTTTGAGCATGCGTCAAGGTTGTGGCTTAGTCTGTGCATGCAGACCCTTTTGTATCCTATGTATTTTATGAATCAATAGAAAACCGCTAATTTACAAAAAAAAAGAAATAGATAATATATTCCAAATAGTAACATGATAGGTAAATGTTGGTATTGTAGTAGAAGTGAGTTGAGGTGAAACATAATGCTAAAATTAAGAGCTTAGTTGTAGAAGAAGTGAGTTGAGGTGAAACATAATGTTAAAAGTAAGAGCTTAGGCTTATTTTGACGATAAATATTAATATCAAGATACTCAATACCAAGCCGAGTCTAAAAGTATGCAATTCTCTACCTCTTCATTAAGAGAAATGAGACATTTTTACAATTCAATTATATATATATATAGATATATATATATATATATATATATATATAGAGAGAGAGAGAGAGAGAGAGAGAGAGAGATACTATGTCTTATTTTAATTTTATTATTTATATTTAATTTTTTCTAAATAAAAAATAGAATTTAGAAAAGTATTAAAATTACATTTTATATGTGTTTTTTTCTAACATATATAGAAAACAAATTAAATAAAAATTATCACTATCTATTGTTAAAATCCTTACAAATATACAAAATGTATTATGTACTCTCAAAAATTCTAACTATTGCATTATATTAAATCGATTTAAAATACATTTATAATAATAACCATTTTTTTTTAATTTCTCTAATCTCGCAAAATTAAAAACATGTCAAATCAAAAGAAATTATTTTATAATTTTCCAATTCCAAAAAATTAAAAGTCAAATTGAAAAGAAAATAAAGCTCAAAACTAACTCATAATTTCTTTTTCCTTATAATCTACTGTTAAGGGATAAATTCCCCTAGGGTCTTGGGTTGATACCCTAGCAGATCAGAGGTTGTCTATACAGAGAAACACACATTCCATACAGCCATAATGCCAATATAAGCAAACTCTACGATAAGGGGCGTACCTGGGGGTCCTTTGTTTGAGAAGATCCTACCAGGGTCCAAACCCTCTTGGAGTTCCTTTTGCTCCTTCAACCTACAAAACAATCAATTCAAGAAAGTATAGCAGTATATGGACTAAACATCATAAAGAAATCATCTTCATAATATATTGAAAGGTAGTTAGTTATGCAATTAAACAACCATTCATATATGAATCATAACATGGATATCATAAACACGAAGAAGATTTATATTAGGAACAAAGACAAGTGCTTTTATTATAGACAAATAAAGTACAGAAAGGAATAATTTCACCTAATTCGTCCTCTCGTAAGCTCCAAGCGGAACCGTCCTCCGGATTCGTCCAGTCTCAAGCATTTAACAAACTCCTTCCATGACTTACTCCATGATATCTCAAGTAGTAGATAGACATCATCACACAAGGAAACAAGGGTTTCTTGTAAATGGGGGAAGTGCAGGAGGCACTAGGATCTTCAGACCTGGTCATGGAAATCTCAGCATAGTAACCTTTCTCTCTCTTCTCTCCTCCCTTAGGCCTTCCCATTGAAGCCTTTTTATACTTCTCCCAAAGCAGTTTTTTAGTTGGGAATTTGTTGGGAACAATTGGGCCACGGGCACTAATAGGTGATCTGCAGGTAAAACCTGCGATCTCCGCCCGAAATTAAGGAGATTTAATTTTTTTAAGTGTTTTAAGATATATACGCGGGTTGGGTATACACAGACCCGCGTACACACGCGTTTAGCTTAGGGCAATGTCACATATATGGAATAAAACACAGTTTTTTAAATTTTGGACCAGGTCTGGAAGGAGGCGTTGCCTAGGCCATAAGTGCAGCATCACAAACATCAAGAGTGATATTTGGAGCTATAACATCTACTACCTCTAATGTATCAAATCTAAGATAATATTTTCTTCTTCTATATGGTCAACTACCTCTAGTATATCACCTTAAGTGAAATAAATTTCACTAAAACATGCTATATTTTCTTCTTCCTTATGCTCTACTAATTCTAGTATATCACCTTGAAAATGAAAGAAATTTCACTAAAGCTTATATGTCATATGAATGATCCAATTAAATATTAGTATCAAAGTAAGAACTTGAAGCTCAAAGAGTCACATTTAAAAATTACGTAACATCTCAGAGTGTCTTAACAATGCACCCAATCACCATCTATCCAAGACCCCATAGACATTTCTTCTAATTATTAAAATATTGAAAAGAACATAATTAAATATACTATTTATCTTAGATGAGAATGTTGTGCATATGCTTGTTTGATATAATGATTGTATTTATATTAAAACGTATGTATAAAAATTTGGTTTTTCTTACTCTATTAACATAATTTAAAAAATTTCGTAGGTGGTAGCATAATTGGAAAAAAACATGTTGGCAAAACCTTGTGTATCCAAGTGATCGAAATTTCAATCCCCTCGGACATGTCTCACCAGCTGAACTTTAAAAAAAGGATAATAAGAAAAAAAACCAAAGGATCTTAGCTTGAATGGTTTGGCATACAATTTGTTTCCCCAACTATGTGGGTCCAAGTCTGTAGATAGATGTTGTAATTGGTTTATTTGTGACATTTATGAAATAGTTGTACCTAGTGTAGTGTAAATGTATCTATAAAAGTTATCGATTCTCCAAAAAATTCTCATTCCAATTAAAAAAAGGGTTTTCATGTACTTTATTAATACAATAATAATAATAAATTAGTATGAAACTTTCATCTTGATAGTTATGGTTTGGGATAAACCTTAGTCATTTCTTTTTCGATCCCTTATTAATTTTGCATGGCCTACAACCTGAGTGATTTATGACGCCTTTAGGTACAACCTCCTCCTTTGTGGTTGTTATGAGCTGCGAATTGAGTGTGCTCTTTGTCATGCTACATGTATCCAATATGAAAGGTGGTTCTCTCAAAGGCCACTAGTATGAAACTTTCATCTTGATAGTTATGGTTTGGGATAAACCTTAGTCATTTCTTTTTCGATCCCTTATTAATTTTGCATGGCCTACAACCTGAGTGATTTATGACGCCTTTAGGTACAACCTCCTCCTTTGTGGTTGTTATGAGCTGCAAATTGAGTGTGCTCTTTGTCATGCTACATGTATCCAATATGAAAGGTGGTTCTCTCAAAGGCCACTCTTTTAAGGATGTTGAGGAGATAGAGTTGGTTATTTGTCTTCCCTCTTTTTTGGTGTTCAAAGCCCTTTCCATTCCTATTCAAATAGGGCCTAAAATTTTCGAAGAAGAATCATAATTTCTCGGCCAAATAAAAGTAGAATTTCTCAACTTCAATAACTTGGTTTGTCATTTTAATGAAATTTTGTCTCGACTTGTAGATCATCATGGCTAGGTATTTAGGTATTGGATCCCAATGATTAAATAAGAATTCTTTGTCCACCCCTATGTGAACGACTTCTTTATTATTGATAATGACATTGTTGAAGATAAGGATCTTATTATTGATTCAGGTTCATGGTTTTAGGGCATCTTAGTTTTGTGCATGCAACCTTAGTTTTCCTCTTTCAATCCTCCAATTGAATTCCTTGAATCAACACCTATTTGGGTGAGGCTCCCAAATCTATCAATAATGTTTGGGCTCTATCCTCTCTTTAAGCCCTTAGATCAACTCTAGGAAAGTTCCATTTTTCCTCTCTTGAAACCCAAAAGTGAAGCATTGGAACATAGGGAAGAATTTGTGTGAAAATGGATTTTAGTAAATGGTTCTTAGTAGAAATTATTAAGACCAGTAGAACCTATTCTTGTACCAATAAATTAGATTATGAGCTAATCTCCTTATGATGTAGGCCTTGTTTTGAAATAGGGCACATTATAGCTCAATGCCCTAAAGTGTTTAATAAGAATAGGAAGCACCAAAGAAAATCAGCTTGAGGGGTTGGTTCCATAGAATATCACCAAAGAGTCATGCCTGGTAAATCATCACAAAAAAAATAATATGATTCAATTCAATTTAGTGCCTTGAAGAGAGAAGAACCAGTCCTACATGATTTAGGGAAAGAACCATAAAGTAAATCAAGTCCTCATCCAACAAAAATTTAGATAGATCACATTAAAGAAATTAAGTCTCTAGAATGAGAAAAACTACTACCTCAAAATAATAAAGATAAAAAAAATCAACAATAACTCCAACCCCACTCCATGAGAAGTATAGACAAAAATAAGAAAAATAAAGAAATTCTCTATCCCTAATTTAATCACATTAATCACTACTATGGTTATATAACCAATTTGTGTAAATACAACCCTACACGAAATTTTAAAATGTAATTCTTTTGAATATCGATGAAAATAAATAACTTTTCAATTTGAGCTATTAAGTCCCAAACTTCCAATCATGAAATATTTTTATTTTTTTATTAAATCTATTTATAAAAAATATGTACTTTTAATTGTGAATATTTAAGTGAATAACCTACTTATCATCGAAGGATTGTATTGTAATTGGAAAATTATGAAAAAGAATTAATCAAGGTGGGGGGTGATTGAGGTTAATTATTAAAAATAAAATTATATATATATATATATATATATATATATATTTAATAAATTAAAATAAATAAGATAATGATAAAATTAATTAAAAAATTAATATTAGTTAAAAATAAAATTAATAATAATTAAATATAAATTTAATAATAAAATAAAATAAAAAAATTATAATACCTAATAAAATCAATTAAAAAAAAAAAACATAATCAACGAAAATAAGATAAAAATTAAAATAAGAGGTTAAAAGATAAAATTAAAATATGGTAAGTGAACACCAATGAGAACTAACTAAATACATGTTATAAAGAAATTAAAAATAATAAAAGGTTTCATTAGTAATTAAAAATTAAAATAAAAGGTTATAAAGATAATATTAAAATATGGGAAGTGAACACCGATGAGAACGAACTAAATAAATGTTATAGAGAAATTAAAAATAAGAAAAGGTTTCATTAGTAATTAAAAATTAAAATAAAAGGTTAAAAGATCAAATTAAAATATGGTAAGTGAACACCGATGAGAACTAAATAAATGTTATAAAGAAATTAAAAATAATAAAAGGTTTCATTAGTAATTAAAAAGAGATGAAATAAAATAACAATAATAACAATAAATGAATAGATAAAGTTAAATAAACTCATAGTAAAGAATGTTAGGTGAGGGAATAATTAAGGAAAAATTAATAAATATTATAAAGAAATTAAAGTTTAATAAAAAATTTATTAAATATTTAAAATATTTAAAAAAAATAATAGTAATAATTATTAGATTAAATTGATTTTTATTAGAATTGATTTTAGCTATTTTAAAATTTCATATGTAATACTTGAATTTAAATAATTTTTAAATTTGATATTTAATATTTAAATTTGGGTTTTAAGTTTTCATAATTACTGTTGATTTCAAATATTTAATCTTATAATATTAAAATATAAATTTATTCAATTTCACATTTTAGTTATTTCTATATATGTTTTAAAAATATAGTGAGTTTGTTTTATATATATGTAGAGGTTAGTTTGTTTACCTATTATTTTTAAAGGTATTTAAATGAATAAAATTAATATTTTTAACAAAATATTATGTTATTGATTATTTTATATTTTATGGGCTATTATAAAAGGGAGGGAGGATTATGGGTGGGTTTTGTTCGATTTATTTGTATATACGTCACAATATCATTTAATATAATCTTTTTAGGTGTAATCATTTATTCCATCACTACTTCAATGTGCTCCACATATCCATGTTAAACTCTCACAAGAATTGAACATTTCTCGATAGTGAAAAAATCATTGCTTTCCTCCATGAGATCCAACCCCTTTGGGAAATATTTTTATTTATGTTAACCCATGAGGTGTAGACGAGTTGGTTTCACTAGGGTTTAGTCCCCACAAGGTCTCAAAGTCAAAGATCATGGGAGGGGTTGAGGATGGAAGCAACTTTTGGGGGAATTAAACTATCACAAAAGGTATCCAAGCCCGACCAAACTTCGCACAATTTTGGTGATAACATCTCACTATAAGTTAATTGTTCTTCAATCCAATAAATAGACTAGCCTCGATATATATATATATATATATATATATATATATATATATATATATATATATATATATATATATATATATATATATATATATATATATAAGACATCCCCCAATAAATCTCGTGTAAAAGGACAACACCATAAGCAAACACATCATTGAATGCCGATATACCCTAGAAACCCCATAGGGTGAAAACCAACAAATATTTAATTTTATTATTAAACACCTATGTAGGTGTTCACCCATCACTCAATGGTTTATAAGGGAGTTCATTCCTTAACCATTGTCATAAAATCTTACAAAGAAATATCATTTAAATGCAACATCTAGCTATAAGCTTTTACAATAATTGTCATATCATTCACCCACAACCTTGAATCAGCATACCCTTGTGGCTTGGTTATCCCCATCAACAGATTATCTTGCAACTGACGTTCCTCAATTTGTACAGATCATAGGTTTTTTCCGACCACAACATTAAACATAACCTATCATTCACATGCATTACAATCTTTTCCTGCAACTGGTACTTGTCAACACACTTCAATATCACGATTAGATCAAATAGTGGTCAGATCAATAACAAAACCTTATTAGTGATGCTTCAAAATCTATTCATGTGCATTCAGAAAACATAAACAAAATATTATGACATTTCTTCTTTAACGATACTGTGCACACTTTAACTATCAAAGTGTGTCTACTTATTTTTACACATGTATGATTAGGATGATTAGGACACATGTCTATCCATCCATAACTTGTATGTGTAAGTAACTATGTATAAATATAACTAAGGCATGCTCACTTGTCCCTATCCCACATTTATCACAAGAAGGGAAACAAATACTTCTATCCACAAAGCACAATAACATTAAAGAACCTCCATGGTTATTATTATCTCTTCACACTAAGAAGATGGAAGATCTTCCAAGATAACACCACAAAGACTATTATTCCCTTCACAATAACACACAAAGAAAACCACTACAACTATCCATATTACTTGCATGCAATTACATAAACTTCATACAAAAGGATCTAGCCCATTAGCTATTATCATGTAATCACATATTATCTTTCAAGAAAATAACTATTCTTCTTGCACATGCAACTACACTTGTTCTCTCCAACATAAAATAACATGATAGCTTATTCTTCTTGCATGTGAAGCATATATTTCCTTCCAAAGGAAGCTAATTAAATCTTGCATAGAAAAAAAAAAAAACACACAATTTTTTTTTTCTGAGGGATCAAATGCATAACATCCATTCTTTCATGCATGTGAACATGCATTTTTCTCTCACCAAAACAAAGATAATACCATAGGTAATCCCCTTATGTGTGCAAATGCATATTCTTTTTCCCAAAATACGGGTAACACAATAAATATTTTGTGATTGCAGATTTCTTTCTTCAAAAAATCTAATACAAAAACTATTTTTTTCCATGCATGCAAGTGCATATGTTTCTCTAAAGAATCTTCCAAAATGAGGCTTAATGCAATAGAGCATGCGATTACAAGTTCTCCTTTCCAAGAATCTACAATAATGGATGCAATGATATGTTTTCTCTTCTCTTATTTTTTCAAGAGTTCTAACACAACAAATATTCTTTTTTTTTCCTTGCATATAAATATATATTTATTTTCCAAGGAATCTTAACACACTAATTATTCTTTTCCAAAAGATAGCTAACTTACTAGCTATTATGCATGCAAATACAAAAAAAACTCTAGCATTTCACACATCAGATACATATGCAATATTTCCTCAAGAAATAGCATGAATAACAAATCCTTCTCAAATAACACAAACAATTATAATTTTATTCAAAGGTTTTATGTGAAATCTTTCTCAAGAAAGTTACTTAACTACTCGAGCTTCCCATGCATGTAAATTTACATATTGATTTCAAGTAGATCAAATAATAGATGTTATTCCTATGCACATAAGCACATATTCTATTTAAGAGTCGAATGTTTCCGTTTCTCTTTAGAACTCTAGAATTCATAGGCATCATGCAAATATCTTGGCAATATTTTTAAAGAAATAACTTAGTTTATTTGTCCTTTCATAAACAAAGTTTACATGATTTTTATTTTTATTTTTATGGATTCTTTATTTGTATGCAGGGTTCATGTGTTCTTTTCAAGAACTCAAATACATGGTAGCTATTTTTCTTGCGTGTAACCTTATTTTTTTTCCTTTTTCAAGAAATTAAATGTATGGCAGGTATTTCTTTTCAAGAATTGTTATGAAAATATTCCCAAGGAAACTAATTTATCTTTTCGCACATAATCCATACATTCCTTTCAAGAAGTGACATGGGTTCTTTTCTAAAATATTAACATAGTGAATTTGTCTTTTACCATGATATCTCTCCAAGAATAAACATGGCTAATATGTTTGTGCATCAATTCATATGCACTCTTTCATTTTCTTTCAAGAACATGGTTAAGAGATTCAAATGCAAACTATTATTCCTTCAAAGAGACAAAGAAATCACACATTTCTTTTTTCAAAAGGGGCATAATTACTTATCTCTCAATAGTTGATTCTTCCTTGCGACTTGAGCTTCTCTTTATTAAATATAGGTTCTTTGATTCAAGCTGGTGAAACCATTGTTCACCATTAACACTAACACTTTGTTCCCTTAGCACAACTGAATGCACCAAAGGACTTGGTCCCCTTTTTCTCTCTTTTCATGCGTAATCGTGGCTGCAGGGGAAATGGCTAACAACTACAGTTGCCTTTCACTAGAGAAAAAGTATCCTCATGTCTAGGAGTCATCCTTTGGACCTTGTAGTATACAACCATAAAAAGATATTGTTCATCCCAATGAGAACCTTAGCATGTCCTACTAGAAAAATCTCGTAAAAGACTGTATATCGATCGAAAAGAAAGAAGTTTCCAAGACTCAACTATGGAATTCAACATATATCACTAGTCATCGCCATGGAAATGTATTTTTGTTATTATTGTTATACAACTAGTTCTACAAGTGAGTTACTTGTGTGACTCATTGGCTCAACCGAATTCCGGAAGAAAGAAAAAGCTTAGCCTTTGGAATCTTCCCCTCTAAAATGAGTACCCCTCTTTTTTCCTCCTACCGTCATATGACCAAGAAAACAATAAACAACTCCCATAGTAATTTTTAACCACCGAAAACCTAACTACCTCTTCACAACTAATTTGCATTAAATTAATAATCTTTTTATAAACATGGAATATTAATTCATAATTTTATACATATATAATTTAATTATAAAATTTATATTTTAAAGTATTTATCTTATTTTTTTATTATAAATTTTAAAACTAACAAACATTATAATTTAAAAAATATTTTATTTTAAAATGAAATTAACATCATTATTATTTTAAAAACTAAAATTAACATGTACTTATACTACCTCACTACAGAACTAAACGAAATCGGAAAACCATATTTTCCACTGATCATTTATAATTTTTTTAATGATCATTTAAACCTTAAATTAATGGTAGCTTAACCAAAACAAGTTGTGGTTTAAGAGGCTCATAACTTTATTACGAGAAAACTAAGTATTTTGTAGTTAAAAAGTTCAACAAATTTAAAAGCATATAATTAAAATGAAATTTACTTTAGGGGAATATTGTTATTTATTTCTCTATTTAGTAGCTTAACCAAAACAAGTTGTGGTTTAAGAGGCTCATAACTTTATTAGGAGAAAACTAAGTATTTTGTAGTTAGAAAGTTAAACGATTTTAAAAACATATAATTAAAATGAAATTTACTTGAGGGGAATATTGTAATATATTTTTCTATTTATTTTAAATTTTTTATTATATTTACTAAAAAAAATTGTGATATTCAAAATATTTTATAATTTTTAATAACCAATAATTTAATGTAAATAATTAGTAAATTTTGATGAAGATTTTACAATCAAATAAATAAATATATTATTATAATAAAAATAATAAATATATTATTTTAATGTAATATAAAAAATATTTATTAATTTAAAAAATCTTAAAAAATTAAGATATATTTATACTACTAATACGAAGAGCTTCGGCATAAATCACATAAAGAGAGACATTTGTCGAGGCGTTTCGAACAACTTGTCTTGACGATGAACCACACTGGTTGGTTCGAAACGCGTCGACAAATGTCTCTCTTTATGTGATTTACGCCATTTAAATCATTTTTTTAAACGATCATAAATAAATATATTGTTATAATAAAAATAATAAATATATTATTTTAATATAATTTAAAAAATATTTATTAATTTAAAAAATCTTTAAAAATTAAAATATATTTATACTAGCTCATTACAGAACTAAACCAAACCAAAAAATCAAATTTTCCAATGATCATTTAAATTATTTTTTTTAAATGATCATTTAAACTCCTTAAACTCCTTACTAATAGTAGATTAAGTCAAACAAGTTGTGGATGAAGAGGAAGATCATTTTAAATATAAATAATTTAAAAAATAAGTTGGAGATGAAGAGGAAGATAATTTTAAATATAAATAATTTTAAAAATAAGTTGTAGATTAAGAGGAAGATAATTTTAAATATAAATAATTTAAATGAAATAAATAAATATATATATATATATATATATATATATATAATTAAAATAAAATTGATTTTAATTAAATATTTTTTTTTTCCATTTTTTTTACTTTTTATATTACTAATAAAAAAACATAATATTTAAATTTTTGCTCATAATTTTTAATATATTAAGATAATTATATAAAATAAATAATTAGTAAATTTTAATAAATATTAATTTATAATAAACATCAAAATAATTACTTTATAATACATTTCATATTATTAAAAAAAAAAAATTATTATAAAAATAATATATATTATATAATTATAATTTTGATATAATATAAAATAAGTGAAGCAAGATATCTGATATGAAGTCACGATAAGTAAAATCAGAATGCCACCTAATCGATAAGAATTTTGATTATCTGGCTTCCATTCCAAATCTTGTATATAAGCTCCAATGTATCGTTCCCAATGAAGAGTATTAACAGTGATTTCCCTGCAAAATTACTACAGTGATTTAGAATTATTACAAATGCATTAAGAGTATTAACAGTGATTTCCCTGCAAAATTGTGTATCTTCTTAAACACGCACATGTTTTCAGTATGTAGGTTGGCATGTTTTCAGTATGTGGGTTGGCATGCTTTCTCGCAACTTCCCATAATATTGATTAGTTTGGAACATGGATTTCTAGCGAAAGATCCCATTTGTGAATGCTATAAACAAATTCAAAATCCTCGGTAGATTTAGTTATTTATGTGAAGTGGAATATGTATTACATTCATAGAACATCAGCTAAAAGGGATGAGTAATTCAATTTTTCAAGAAGCTTAGTTAAAATCAGTATTAACCTTGTGTGAATCAGTATTAACCTTGTGTGTATATGATTATGAATATTTTTTTAGAAGGTTAATTTTTTTTCGATTTACTTAATTTTTCATAAAAATAAATTAAAACTATAGAATGATAATTATGAAATAGACACTTTATTAACATAAATATTTGATTTATATTTTAAAATCAATAAAATTTATATAATTTGAATAGATTTAATGGTGAAGAATTAATATTTTTTCATAAAATATCATAAATATATATTTATTTGGAATTGAACTCTAGATATAATTTATAGACTTAACTTGATGATTTAATACCAAAGAGCGATTCACTGCTACACCAAGGGCACTTTTAAGACATTTTTTCAAGACAATAAATCTTTTGTCTTAAAAAGTCACTTTTTATTTTAGTTATTTTACATTAAAATTTAATATCAATTGAATTGTCTTATATAAAATTTAAGACAAAAACAATTTGAGACATAAATATTTTAAGACGAAACTTTATATTTAAGACGAAAATAGTTTAAGACAAAAATATTTTAAGATAAAACTTTAAATTTAAGACAAAAATAGTTTGAAACAAAAATATTTAAAGACAAAACTTTATATCTGAGACAAAAACAGTTTAAGACAAAACTTTATATTTAAGACAATAGCCACTTAAAACGAAACACATTTAATACAATTAAGACAAAAACATATCAATTTAAGAATTGACTATGAGGATACATTTGCTCTTGTAGCTAGGTACCCATCCATTAGATCAATTCTTGCTCTGGCTACGCAGATGGGGTGGAAGATCCACTAGATGGACGTAAAAACAACATTTCTAAGTGGGGTTATTGAGGAGGAGTTGTACATTGAGCAACCAAAAGATTTTGAGACATTTAAATGAGAATCTCATGTGTGTAAACTAAAGCAAGTGTTGTATGGTCTCAAACAAGCACCCTGTGCTTGGTACACCAGGATCGATAGTTATCTCACTGGTTTGGGCTTCACGAAAAGTGAAGTGGATGCAAACCTCAATCACATCTTGGTAGAAGGTAAATTGCTTACTAATGTCTTATATGTTGATGATTTGGTTTTAACTAATGATGAGCAACTGATGAGATCTTGCAAGGAGGACCTTGTAAGGGAATTTATAATGAAGGACATGGGTCTCATGCACTGCTTTCTCAAGTTGGAAATATGGAAAGATGACGGGGAATTGTTTGTCTCTCAAGGCAAGTACACAAATGAGATACTGTAGAGATTCTGAATGGAGAGTTGTAAACCCATGGAGACACCTCTAACAAACAACTGGAGGAAGGAGGATGCCACTTCAGGTGAAGAAGTGGATGTTACCATTTATCGCCAACTAGTGGGTTCACTCATGTATCTTGTGAACACATGACCATATATGTGCTATGTAGTCAACCAGCTAAGCCAAGTTATAGTTACGCCGACCAAATTATTTTGGAAGGTAGTTCAGCATGTTTTACGGTACCTCAAAGGTACTACCCAATTTGGACTATGTTATAGATAGGCAGAGGGACTGAAGTTGTGTGGCTTCACAAATGCAAATTGGGCACGAAGTCCATCACACCGAAAGAATACATCAGGTGGAATTTTTAGTGTTGGGTTTGTAGTTGTTGCTTGGTACATCAGGAAGCAAAAAAATGTGGTGCTTAGCTCGGCAGAAGCAGAATACATGGCTGCAAGTCAAGCAACATGTGAGGCAATATGGATGAGAAAGATACTTGTTGGATTTTTTGGTAAGATGATGGATACAACTGTGATCTATTGTGATAAACAAAATTGCATCAAACTCTCTGAGAATCTTGTATTTCACAATTGATCCAAGCATATAGATATCTGATATCACCATTTACGGGATAGTGTGCAAAGGCGGATAATGTTGCTACACTACATTCCGACAAAGGAACAAGATGCTGACATTTTGAAAAAAGCTTTGTCAAGAGGGAAGTTCAAGTTCCACGGGTGCAGGATAGGGGTGGTTGATAATCCCTTTCTTGTTGAGAGGGAGTGTTTAAAAATGGAGCAAGAAATTCTCAATTTGATTTTGCATTGATTAAATTGATAAAATTTGAATTTCCACATCAACATACAACTTGGATGCAATTAACTTATGTGACATGGCTTGCGTCACTCGATTTAATCAGTAAATTTGAGTTGGAGGAGTTAGATTTTATTTAAGCATGTGTGATTTCTAATTTGTATCAATCAAAGTTAGACTGTTATCTCAATTTGTTTTCAGTTAAACTAGTTCCAACTGTTGGAGGAACTAGTGGAAGGTCAATTGTGTAGTGGGACTTCAGTGGCGAGACACATGTCGATGGTGACTACAAAGTGAGTTGTGAATTGATGAATCCAACAATAGACATTGTTGATGATGGTGAAGCTTCCAATAAAAAAGTGAATAACATGTGTGATCTAGTTGGTATGATTGTAGTTGATGATGACCTCTTTGTATTAGAGTTTGAGGCATTTAAGTTTGAGAATAGATTCAAAAGATGATATTATTGGTATTGACTACACCTTATTTGGAGACATCATTTGTATTGTAGGGGTTGGTACCTTTCCATTGGATGTGGTTGGTGATGTGATGACTACTCAACTTATAGTAAATATTCATACTGACTCTAACAAGCCTATGGATGCTTGTTTACAAAGGGAGACCCCTCTCGACTTAGCTCATTAGATTCTTTGTTTGTTCATGTCATTTGTTGTTCTCAACTTTCCTTCTCCAAGGGGTTGAGACTATCTACTTCCTTTATTTACATGGACCAGTGAAAGAAGAAGAATGGATCTTGTCTCCACAACTTTTCCGTTTCACTAAAGTTACAAATAAAAAGAGTCCAATTCTATAGCCAATAGACTAATAACCTCTTGATACACCTTTAGTGAGCTATGCATAACTCTCACCTATCACTGTAGCTCAATGAAATGGAATCTAATAGCTCTAGCGGGAAAGAGTCCAATTTTATGCCCAAGACACTAGTAGAAATGGAGTAGTTGTGAAGGCAACAATCTCCATTGGGGATTTCCATTTTTGCTGCAACAAACAAGAAGAATCTTGGTGTTGGAGGAAGAGATAAAAGATCTCTGCCAAAAACACAATATCATCGCTCTCTTGGTGCCATTAATTTTTGTTAACTCATTCGAATGCAGGTAATGCATAAGTATTTGTTAGTATCTATGAAATTTTCTCTCTTTCCAATAGAAAAATAGGTTCATCCTAATATTAATATATAAAATAAGGTTCATTAATATGTATGGTTCAATTTTTTTTTATGATCCTATTTCTCCAAAGGATATCCTTTTTTTTTAATTTTGTTTGGTATAAGATATGGTGATACCTTTAAATATGAGGTAATTTTGGGTAAAATTAGAAGTGGAACAACAAGTTGGGGTTTGAATTTCCTTTGTAGTAGTAGGCTACATGAAATTTCTATCGAAATGTTTTGTTGTGGCCAAACATACAATAACCTTTGGATGGAAAGGTTTGTTATGGGTGGTATGTTTTTTAGCCCTTCAACTCATTAAATTATTTGTTTGTTCATGGTATTTGTTATTCTCAACTTTCCTTTTCCAAGGGGTTGATACTATTTTCTTTATTCGTTTGTCATGGCCTAGTGAAATAAGAAGAATGCGGCTTGTCTCCACAACTTTTCCATTTCACTAAGTTACAAATAAAAACAATCCAATTCTATATCAAAGAGACTAATAGCCTCTTGATACACCTTTAGTGAGATATGCATGAAGACCTTGGATGAGGGTATAACTATAATCTAGGTTTTTGAACTCAAGAGTTGGTTGTTACATGCATTTAAAATCTACCCCTTTTCCCATTTGATCATTGTTTTCATACTGATTTTTTATATTCTAGATCATTTGATTAAAATTTTTAAGTATATCTAAATGTATTCATGATTTGGTAGACATATTTTGATGTAAATGAAGCTTCTATATCTTCAAGAAAGACCTTTCCTAGAGTGGAAAATGAGGTAGTGCAAAAAGTTATATGTTGAAAAATGCTTTGTTCCTAGTGTTTGGCTTATTATCTTCAATTTATTGGTTATATCATTGTTTCCACTTCTTTAATCTTAAATTACTTTGTTCACATTTTATGCTCATGTTTCTTGGGCTATATTGATCTCATTTTTTTGGTTTTTCTCTAGATATCTTAGTGAATTGTTGTCACTATATTTTAAATCAATGGTTGTAGATTCTTCATTGGCATCATAAAGTGGAGGCAAATAGCTGCAACTATTTTTAGTGTCATGGTTATATTGTTCACTGTTGTATAAGCACTTGAAATATCCTAAAACAACCCCATTATAGTTGGAATCAGATTCCCACAATCTATCTATGTTAGCATGATCAACAGGATCCAATGTTTCATGATGAGAATAAATTAGCAACACCATATTCATGGATCTCATGTGGTCACACTCATTCATGGATGATGTAGTTTAAGTCCATTACTTTTTTCTTAATTTGGATTATAAAAAAAGGATCCTTAATTTGGGTTCAAGATGTTGTAGCGATGCAATGTATTTGAAACTGGGAGTCCTTGAACCTGCATACCATTGTGCCATTGTAATATATATTGCAAATTACTGTTCTTACATTTTTTGTTTCTAGAGATGGTTAAAATTCTTGAATTTTTAGTAGCTTACTCTCATTATCGAGAGTTGCAGATTCTTCGAACAAGAACTATGGAAAATTAATATGTACTTTGAAAGCTTCAATATTCTTTGAGATTATCTCACCCTTAACAAGCTCTTTCTTTATCCAAGAGTTCTAGTAACTCTAAATATCATTATCTATTCTTCTAGGTGGATGGAATGCTATGTATTCCCACCTGCACATATTTAATCCATTAAAATATATCTTAATGTCAATCCTTTAATGCACCAACACGAACTAATAAATCGATGAAACTTAAACCAACCTGTTTCTAAAAATGGTATGTAGATGAATGATAAGATTGTATTCATTTGGACTAAAACTACCTCACTTGATATCAACTCTCAAGTAGTTGATCCATCATAATCTGTAGCTCTTTCCACAATGAATGTTGAATACTTGCAATGAAAGTAAATATGAACCAATGCACAATAATGCTAAGAAAAACCATAGTTTCAGTTGTTGTTAGGCATCTTATTATTGGGTAAGGAGGGTTTATAGCAATAGGCATTGTTGGTCCCACATTTGTTCAGCTAAGATTTGTGCAAGGATGGAGTTTTGGGAGTCTCTCGATTTATTGGAGATTTGACAAAGAGTCATGGCCTTACCTTCTCCACACCGAAGGAACCCTTGGAGTGGACTCGCCATGAAGAGCCTTGAAAAGCTATTTTCCCTACTAGACTCATTGTGCAAAGCCCAAAAAATCTATTTTTCAAGCTATTGATGCGATGATTAATTAAAGAAACTTTACTGACTACATTGAACGGTTATGTGCTTAAACCCCATGATAGGAGAATAAAAATATTCAAATCTGATGAGTGAGGCCCAATAAATGACATATGGCCAAAGCTAGATCCTTCAGAGGAGAGTCTCAAAACTGACCCTATCTTCATGACTCATCATTCTCTCTCACGGTTGAGGTTGCGTCTACACTTATGTTTACTATGCTATTGAAAAGGATCTATTAGATTTTCCACAACATAAAAAAAGCAAAGCATGTTGTAACATAGCCACAAATTATGGAAGTGGGATAGAGAAAGCGTTAAAGATTTGCCGCATGTAACAACCCTCACTAGGGATTCCTTGAAAAACCTTAGGAACACTAGATACTTTTTTTTTTAAATAACATCTTTAAAGTGCACTCAAAACACACTACCTCTAGACAAAAAATAACATCAACCATCTATATATATATATATATATATATATATATATATATATCAATAATTACAAAAATCAAAATCTTTCAACATAGCAACAAATTCATTGAGAGTTTATTAATTCATTATAGTTCATAGTCTCTCTTTAGAGTTTGGACTTTAATCTGTGAAACATGAAGATCAGAGTATTTTTCTTATTAGTCCTTGTCGTCTACGACATGGGACTATATTAATCGATTGTATTAGTTAGAATTAGTACTTATGCATATTAATCCAAAGTTTTTATGAACTTTACCCTATGCATAAAATGACAAATAGTTAGAACTAGTTTAACTGGTCATAACTCAGTAAATTGAGTTCATCTAATTACAACTCAAATAAACTCATCCTTGACCCCTAAAACTTAGGGAGAACATATACATGACTACAGAAATACTTCCAACTCAAAATTCCTAAGCTAATTAAGTTAATTAAACTTATTTAACTATTTACAAGTTTCCATGAGAATAAAATTCGATTTTAATTCTTAGTTTAATTCAACGACAAATTTAAATGGAATTTCTTGTTTCCAATTCTCAACACTCCCTCTCAACAAGAAAGGGATTATCAGATACCCTGATCATGTCTATGTGAAACTCAAATTTACATCTTCACAATGCCTTTGTAAAAATGTCAACATCTTGCTCTTCCTTGGGAATGTACTCTAACAACATAATCTACCTCAATACAAAAACTATGAGATGATGATAACGAATATCAATATACTTGGACTGATCATGAAAAACTAGATTTTCAGAGAGTTTGATACAAATTTTATTATCTCAATAAATCATTGTTGGATCCATTTGCTGACCAAACAAACCAACTAGGATCTTCCTCATCCAGATGACCTCACAGGCTACCTGACTCACAACCATGTACACAGCCTCTACCGAATTGAGTGCAATCGATCTCTATTTCCTGCTATACAAAGAAATTGTTGTTGACCTAATATTGAAGATCCCCCCTGATGTTCTCTTCCTCTCGGATGGACTCCCTACCCAATCTGCATCGATGAAGCCTTGAAGCTTTACTGCCTCTATATTTTTGTACCACAACCCATATTGAGAAGTGCCCTGAGGTATCTCAACACATGATTTTTCGCCTTCCAATACAGCTTGGTAGGCCTAACCATTGCTTGACTAAGATGGTTAACTGCATAGCACATATGCGGTTGTGTGTTCACCAAGTACATGAGTGAACCCACAAGCTGCATGTAAGCACTATCTTCCACTATTTCCCCTGAAGTGGCATCCTCCTTTTTCCAGTTACCTGCTAAAGGAGTCTTCATGGGTTTTTTTCTCTCCATGCAGAATCTCCTGAGTATCTCATTGGCATACTTTCCCTGAGACACAAACAACTCCCCATCACCTTGCCATACCTCCATGCTAAGAAAGTAATGCATGAGCCCCATGTCCTTCATCTCAAACTCTCTTGCAAGGTCCTCCTTGCAATACTTGATCAGTTGATCATCACCTATCAGTATGAGATCATCAACATAAAGTACAATGATCAACAATTACGTTACACCACTATGTGGTACAGGTTCACATCCGCTTCACTCTTCGTGAAACCCAACCTGGTGAAGTAGCTATTTATCCTGGTGTACCAAGCACGGGGTACTTTCTTCATCCCATACAACGCTCTCTTGAGCTGACACACTTGCGACTCACAGTCAAAGGTCTCAAAAAATTTAGGCTACTCTATGTACACCTCTTCCTCAATCATGCCATTAAGGAAGGTTGTCTCTACATTCATCCGATGTATCTTCCAACCCATCTGTGCTAATAGTTCCAATATAGATCTGATCGATGAGTACCTTGCAACAGGAGAAAAGGTCTCATCATAGTCAATCCCCTCTACCTATGAAAAGCCACTAGCCACATATCTCGCTATGTGCTTCTCCACACTACCATTTGTAGCTTTCTTTACTTTGTAAAGCCATTGGGATCTCACCACTGACTTGTCCTCTGGTCTCGGGACCACATCCCAAATACTGTTACGAACTATGGAGTGATACTTCTCCACCATGGCATCAACCCAAAATAGATTCTGCACTGCTTCCTCAAAGGAAGATGGCTCTATCACAACAAATCCTCTAATAAGATCCATGTATCTAGTGTACCTCTCAGGTGACCTCCTCTGCTTGCACTGAGATGTGGGTGCTCCCACATTCTCCCATGCATCATGCAACAATCTGGCAGCCCCTCTGGTGTGTTTTCTCTCATCTCTAGAAGACTATGTTTGAGTGGATGTCTCCACCCCCGGATCCTCTGCATGTGGCTGCTCTACATCAATTTGAGGCTCCTCAATCTTAGGAACCAAAAGTTCCTCAACTGCATGTAGTTATACCTCCCTCTCAAGGGAAACTTGCATGGACTCCTGTTATCACCAAAAAATTGATCATCTAGCCTAATTTACTAGACATATTGAAGTATACCATGTAAAGCCAATTTTACCATAGTAAAATTTCTTTCACTATGAGAAATTACTTAATAAACCACCTTTGTTAAGTAATTTATAATTAAAACCATGAAGAATAATTAAATACATCGCTATTTATATAATTTTCTTCTAGGAATAATTAATTAAACCATTGTTCAATTATTATTCCTTGTCATATTTGACCCAATCATAAAAAATAAACGGATAAATCATTAATTATCTTATTTTTCTCTAAGAATAATTAATTAATCACAATGATTTATTATTCTTTGTCAAATTTTACTAAATCCCTTAGGAATAATTAAATAAATCATTATTTGTTTATTATTCCTTAACCAATTTCCTGAGATGATAAATAGGTCATTTATTTATTTATTATTTCTAAATAAAAGTTTAAATACTTTTTCCCTCCTAACCAAATATAATAAAATATTCCAAGTGGTTATTCTAAGAATGGGGTTAATAATATTTTATTATTTCTCATTATTCGAGGATAACTCAATATTTTGTTATAAATAGAAGGATTTTCCATTCATTATTCACTTATAATTATTTTCATTGTCGCACACCATATTTTTGTTGGGTTTACACATTTTAGAGGAGAGAGACTCTCCACAAGTTGAAGAAGTTTGAGGATAGCCAAGATCCCTTCCATAGAGGGGGACTGGTAACATTTACTTGTTCCATTCACAGGTGTTATAATAAAACTATTCTTTGTATATCTGGTTTCCATTGGATGATTGGAGTTATTACTATTTCTTTTTTTGTTTAACTATGATTGTGGCATAGATCCGAATTTTGGTAGGTTTTGTTTCTATCAGTCGCTGCAGATCTACAATGTTTAGCAACCATTTATATTGATAAGATTGTTTTTCATCCATAATCTTAAGTGGGTTATTTTCGTACATCTTTGAGAAGAAAACACTACAACAAAATTGGCGACTCTGCTGGGTTTATACTTCAGATCCAGAAACTTGGGTGATCTTTGTTTTCAGCTTAGGGTTTTTTTTTAAGTCTCTTAATGTTTCCTAGATTGTTAACCCTAGATCTGTTAAATTTCTGACTTATGCAAGTTTTCTAGTCTTTTCCGCAGGTCACAGGAACCAGCGATAACAAAGACAACAATTTTTTCCCAGATTTTTTGACCGAGAATCAAGGAGAAAAAATCACACTTTTTAGCCCAAAAAGTGCGATCTAGAGTCCAAAGCACACCTTTTAGCCCAAAAAGTGTGATCTCACCTGAAAACAGGTCAATACCTGTGATTTTAAGGTTTCCAGGTTTTTATCAGATCTGTTTCTAGGTTTTGCCGAGAGCTATCTGTTAGGTTGTTTGACCTTTGTCTCATCCCACTTAGGCCTTGATCTACTCTGATTTACTTGTCGAAGTTGAATTTAGCCCTCTAGGTATTATAGTATGCTTCCACCTTTATAGGAGGAGTTTAGCTGAGTGAGTAGTTTGAGTTTATGCAGCACTTTCAACCATATTTTCCAGATCTGTACCCTTCCATTTCAGATCTATAAATATAGATTGTCACCATTCATAGTTTCATATTAAAACTTTTTTTTTCATTAGCATTAGGGTCCCATTAGTTTCCCTAGGTATTTCCCCCATCTCCCTATCTTCTTACAATGATATTCCTCTCTAGTTTTTTGCTTTTTCTGCACCACTTTCCAACAACCTAGTGTCACTTAATCCTAGTCACACCAACGATTACATCTCCTTACCTTCTTAGTGTGTTTTCTGTTGATTTAGCCACCAACCAGCATAGTGTTTGCAAACCCAGTTTGGGTGGGGTTTAGTTAAATTTTTTATTGTTCATTTTCTATTGTTAATTTGAGTTTATTTCCAGCAAGTTTTTTTCTCTTTTACAAACACGATCTGGGCTTAATCAATAAATACACTTTCACACACAAGCATACCTTAAGCGAAGGGCACTTGGTTTACAACGCCAAGAAAAGACTTAACATAATAAATTTATTTCCCCTCATTAAGGCAAAGGCATATTTTTTATATCCCTTCACCATTTCCATGTCACGTGTGTCTTACCACCATTGGGCCAACAAGGCGTTTGTTGCGGAGACTATTAGGCCTTCACCCCCAGTTTCTGCTTGGGCATATTACCCCTCCCCATTGGGTTTGAGTTCATAGCCCTCCAAGTCCCCATACCAACTCTTCTCCTCATTCATCTGATTCCTCATCTGATTTCGAGCCTCCTTCACTGCATATCGTCACCATATCTGGACCCACAGCTGGTGCAGGAACCCAACCCGGTGTTGGTTCCCGTTCTATCCTAGTAGTCACATTAAGCGGAACAGTCCCAGGAAGTGTTCTGGAAGCCCCCATGCTCCCCTTTATGGTTGGGTTAAGTCTACCATATTTTAGCCAGTTGATAAACGACCCCATACACCATGATGCTATTTGGCCTTCTATGCTGACTAAGCTTCCCTCAGACATCCCAAAGTTTGAGGGTAATGATGGATAGGATCCCACCAACCATGTCTGATCCTTCCACATGTGGTGTTCATCCAACTCCATTATTGATGACTCCATTTGTCTTCTGCTATTCCAACGCATGCTCACTGGAGACGCTGCAAAATGGCATGTAAACTAGCCCACTGCATCTCATTCCTTTTTTGTGGCGCTTGCTAAAGAGTTCCTTTCATATTTCTAGTTACCTCTCTTGTACGACATTGGTACGGAGCTATTGAACTCATTCCATCAGTCCTCTGCCACTCGACTTTTTGACCATGTTCAAGAGTGGCATAGAAGGAGGAGCACATGCTCTGCCCTGCCCTTTGAAGACCGTGTCTATCTAGATTGGCTTATTAGGAGCCTTTTATCACCCATTGGAAAATATCTCGCATCCCATTTTCCTCAGACTGAGGAAGAAGCTCTCCAAACCGCTTTAAAATATGACCTGATTTATGCACAATCGGTTATGTCTATACCGTCATTCCAGACCTCCCTTGTCCTGGAAGTGCCAATGCACCAGGGGAATCTCACGCCGCCGACGGTACCATTGGAACCCCTTCAAACCCTTCGCCATATACTCAGCAAAGTTATGCCCCTCCTGTTAGTAACATGTTTTCAGGGCCCCAACCCGTCTACCAAATTGTTGCTCCTCCTTATGCACAAATGAGCACTCCAGCCCCTTAAGCATTAACACCATAGCCTCCCATGCATCCTCAGCCCTAGGAGCCACCACCCCCTCAGGGTCAATTTTTTGCGCAGCAGAGTGTGATCAATCCCCAAAATTCAAAGAAAAAGAATAAGGGGAAGGGTAACAAGGGTAAACCAAGGTAATTAAGGTAATCAACCTAGTGAACCACAGGGGAACTAACCTAACACTAATAACTAGCAACAGGGAAGCCATCCCAAACAGAACAAGTCTATTCATATGAACAAGCCTTATGCATGTTGTGGTGTACCATCCATTATACACATGAGTGTCCTCTCTTACCCTGGATGCGCCAAATGTGGGAAGCTCAAGCAACTTCTAGAGGTCAATAATCGCCTCAGAATCCTGCGCCATCTCAACCCACAGTGCTTACAAATCTTTTCCCTCGGCAAGGATGTGTTGTTGCTCAATCTCAGCCAAGTCAAGCAGCCCATCCCTCACAACCTTCTCGTCCTGGTGACTACCATATCCTTATGATGAATTCTGATGAGGTTAATTCCTCCAGTATCAACCTGCAAACTCTGTCACGCCAATATGACAAGCCATCAACTTCGTCCGCCACTGAGTCCAAAACCAAAGCATCTTCTGAGCCTCTTACGACACAAAATTGTCTGCTATAGATCTCTCAACCAAAATTTGAGGCAATTCCCAAGGTCCCAAAGGGACTATTACATTGTAATGTGGCTTCTAATCAAGTTTCCCATACATACAATATAATATACGACTTGGCGCAATCACCTGCCGCCATGTCAACGCTGGAAGTACTCCAGTCGTGTCCATATCAAAAGAAATCTCTACTAACTGCCTTGGGTGCAACAGATCCTTCTGATGAATGCTTGATTGTCTTCCCTATTGATACATAAAAACATTCCCCATTCCCTTCATTCGTTGCTTTTGAGATACTAGTCCAAGTCCGTATTACCATCATCTACCGATGCATTATTGATGAAGGTGCATCCACCTGTGTGATGTTTGTTGCCATTTGGAAACAACTTAAGTCACCTAAGTTGTCCCCCTCTACCATCACTTTGTGTGCTTGGGACAGACACTCCTCCCATCCTCTTGGCATGTCACACAACTGTCCAGTGACCCTTGCGGGCAAGACTATCCATGTAGACATTGAGGTTATTGATGCCCCTTTGGATTACAACATTCTCTTAGGTTGTAGTTACACATATGCCATGTCAGCTGTCACATCTGTGGTTTTCCGCAAGATGTGCTTCCCCCATGAAGGGAATATCGTTACCATCGATCAGTTGACTTACTACGAGTTGGCATCCGTGACCTCCCCCGAGTCCATTACCTCGTTCATGTCAGATAAGCAGTCTTCGACTCCTCTTACCAGCGTTTCACCCAGAGTCTATAAAGATTCCTCATTATTGAGTGCTTTCCCTAGTCCTCCCCTTCTCATCTGAGAGCCTAACTCTATGAGTGTTTGCATGTTACAAGAGTCGTAGGCTGCTCTCAAGTAGTCTAGTACATATGATCAACAACTAGTTCCTTAGCACTATGTTTTTTCCATCCCAGTTGAGTCCTCTAGATACCCCCCAGGACCTCCTTCATTTGTGGGTGCCTCTCCTATGTTTCCACTAGGAACTGTTCCTCCAGGTCTCAACCATACAAGAGATATTCCGTCGGGACATTACCCTGCAGGTTAGATACCTTTCTTATTCCCACCTTTGGGAGTATTTTCTGTCCCTTTCATGGCTTCACTGATCCTTCCTAACATGACTTTTGGGATCCCAGTATGGTACATCAACCCCCCTGCAAGCATTCCGCCTGGTTAGCTACGAACTTATCATGGTTTGACCCCGCTTCAACCGGTCCCTACACAACCCCAATAGGAACCCACTCATGTTGCGTAAGCATTCGGACAAGGGGGAAAATCTAAGAAGAAAGAACCTAAGGACAAAGCTCCCAAAGCTCCTCCAGCCCCCAAGGCCCCAAATTCATCACCTTTGTGCGCCTTGTGTAAAGCTTTTGGGCATGCCACCAATAATTGTCTAGAGCTTCCTCATCTTAAACCTTTGGTTCATGAAATGTTCCCTGAGTCAAATATCCCTGAAGTCCATGTTAACTTACCGGGTCCACCCAAGAAAATCAAAACGTTACGTACAATTCACCCTTGTGCCTTATGCGATCATCATGGTCACTATTCCCATTATTTCCCTTGTCTCGACGAATTTCATGATTGCCTTGAGGTGCTTCGCGAATATGAGACCACTCATAGTGGAACACCTACTCCTCTACCCGTGGATTCTGGTACCACTAGTAAAACAGAACAAGGGGACTCTAGTCCCACCATCGTGATCCCTCCACCTGATGTTGAGATGACGGACACCATTGGCCATATCCTTTACCTATCGTCATCCTTGAATTCCTCGCAAGAAAACCTTTCTGAGGTTTTTGTGCACACTTCTATCGAACCTCTTTTGACAGAATCCCAGGTCTCAACATATGTAGATCCTCCATCTACTAGCTCGATGTCTACCATTCAAGATGATATGTATGTGAACCTTCTTTCTCAGGTTGATGCAACAAGTACCACTGCCACATCATGTAGTCAGTCTTCCTCCCATCCGGCCATCTTCCATTATGATGAGGACATCATGGAAGCTATGTCTACCCTTGATTACCCTTGCACTTAGGCAAGGGGGCATATTTTTTGGAGGATTCTGAAGGCCATTTCCTTCCTAATTCTCCTAGTGCACTCTACCTCAAGAAATGTTGCTCATAGCACATCCCTTTGATTTGTGTGTCTTTATTTCTGCCATAAAGTTAGGTAGATTACATCATCTCATCTATTGTCTTTTGCACCTTTCAAATAGATCCATCATCCACACCATATATCGGTCATGATGATGGTGTGAATCTCTTCCCCTAGAATCTATCCTCAGCAGCCTATGCCATTTTTACCCCCTTGCATACGTTAGTCCTTTCGAACGGTGTGTGCATTGGATATGACAGCAATAACCAGTCCAAATATGATGCAGTGATAGGTTTGTTAGTCGATGCCCTTTCTCATCACATCCTTCATCTACATATTCATTTAGATTCCTTGCTACTTGTCATGCAATTGAATTGTGTGTATCATGTGCATAACCAAGTCCTATTTATAGAATACCTATGAGTTAAGCTGTTGGTACGTGAATTTGAAACCATTACTTTCAGTCATGTTCCTAGAGCCCAAGATAACTATGTAGATACCATTGCAAATAACATTCTAGATTGGAATTTATCACATATATACCACATAATCCAACCATAAACAAAACAAATGTCGAACCATCATCGTCATATTAAAATGCATAATCCTATTATGTATCACATAAAACATATAAGTATTTGGAGTCCACCACTCTAAATACATATAGTACACCCATAGCATACTGGGGGGAACATAGGCCCCTACATCTCCTTATCATCCTTTGGAGGATCTTGTGCCAAGTTGGGTTGAGATGCTTGAATCCTTTTTTCGATAACTCAAAACACAATGGTGCTTGTTGCACAAAATATTGTCACCATGACATTCTGCAATCGGTGTGAGTCTATTACCACTCATACCTTCCTCCTTTGCAAGTCTTAAACCTCAGTTCTTCATGTCAAGCCTTGAAAAATAAGAGAAAGCCCTTAAAAGTCTCTAAAACTCTAGTTCCACACTTTCTCTTAGCATTACCTGTGGTCCCGCACCTATTGGTCATGTCCCCTGCGTACCTGACCGCTCTGTCTCTATGTAATGGGTGCGAACCCTTGTAAAAGTCAAAAAGACGCAAGTACATTCTTAAAAACTCACTTTGGGTTATTTCTCGAAGCTTCTAGAGAAAATCTTGAGGTGGCAAGTTCGCTCCTTTAAGGTTCATGCATCCCATACCTTAAGGAGCTAACCCCTTGATGTGAGGAGCTTATCCCTTTGAAGGAGGACTCTATCCCTTCATAGGTGGACCTGTAACTTCCTTCCTCTGCACTATAACATGGGGCATTTGGCTGGTTACTGAGGAGGTTGAAAGCTGAATATTTTTGAGGTGAAATGTTGTTGGAATTTAGTCTTCCTAATTGAGCTTGAGAGGAGAGATTACATACCTTTTTTGATCTCATTGGGAAGAGTGTGAGGCTTGTCAAAGTAGAGGAGATTCTTGCTTGGACCCTGGGAGGAGCTTGTACAACATCAAGGCACCAAAGGTTGTAAAGTTCTTCTTTCAAAGTTAATACAATCAAGTTTATTTTTCTCAATAAGATGTGTTTTATGGTTTATTTCATGGATTCCTTGATCACCATGATGAATATGATTTATTATATTAGCTATGCAGGTGTTATTTGATGTGTTCTTGTTTGTAATTGCAAGTTCTTAAAAGGAAACTCTTTCGAATGTTTGAAGCGTGGCTACCACAAACTAGCGTTGGACTTAAGGTAGGGTCTAAAACACCTCTTAGTTTTTATTAATAAATCACAATATATTTAGAGAAAGGTGGATTTTCTTGTCCTGCTTGTCGCTAAATATCTGTTGATACTAGGGAGATCGGTCTTGTCTGCAAGAACGATTTATCCGGTCGAAAAATTGGCGACCATACTGGGGACTGGAATTTGGTTTTTGCCTTTCCTTTTTCTTTGACTTGAGAAACTTTTTCTTGTTTCTGATTTTTGCTTGATGTGTGTGGGATTGGGTAGTTTTTAGGATCTGGAATATATTTTGTTTTTTTCGAAATTTTGAAGAGGACCACACTTTCTTTTACAAGACAGTGCAGACATCCCCGCACTATTCCTTTAGTGCACAAAGCGATATTGCATCTGGTTCTACTGGAAGCCTGCGAACCCTGTCAAAATTTTTGAAAAAACTAAATTGTTTTCGTCTAGTTAAGCTTAGCATTTATTTACGCTTTTTAGTCTCTGCCCAGATTTGCATGTGTCCTGTCAAAATTTCTTGTAAGTGAGTTCCATTGGCATTTTGGTTTTAGGTGATTTTCTAGAAATTTTGCGTGTCTGGATTGATTTTCACTTGGTATTTGTAGTAACTCAGAGATTAGAAGCCTAAGAAACCTCAGATTACCCTGGTCTTTTTGGTCTTCTTGATGAGTCTGACTGATTTGTGAAATCTGCCCTTGGTGAGACATAGATCTTGTTTTCTCTTTGCAAAGCTTTGAACAAACTTGTTTGAAAGTTTTGAATTTCATTTTTATAAAAGAAAACATAGCTGAGTGTTTTTTGATTAATTTGTTATTCTGAATGAATTAATCCTTAGTTTATTGAATAACTAAGTAAAACGTCCTCAAAAAGAAATTTTTTAAGCTTTTACTTCAATTAGGTTTTTAGAAATTTTTAGATCTCAAGCTTAGTTTTTTTATAGTTTTGAGTGTTTTCTAAAAATTGTAGAATCTCTTTTGAAAGAAGTTGTTTTCTGTAGTTTTTGAGTGTTGAAAAAGAAAAGGATTTTTTCGTGAGCATAATTAGTAGTCTCGTTTTGAGTTTATTGAAAAAGAAAAAAAGGATTTTCTTTTCATTTATATGTTGAAGAAAAGATTTGTTTTTCAAAGAATTGCATTCTCAACTCTTTCTTTAGCTAGAAATTCATTGAAGAAAAAGAATTGTTTATCATCTTAGGTGCATTTTGAGAGTTTTGGAGTCGAGTCTTCACACCATAAAGTTTCATCTCCATTCCTATTGACTTAAGAAACAACCAATAAAAATAACGCTTAAAGTAAAATTGATCTAGCAATCTTTTTATTTCTAGGGCTCTTATCACCAACATAGCTTAGGCTAGTATCTTGGAGTAGGGAGTAATTAATTCTCCAAGATAGTTAAAACAAACAAGTAGCTATCTCTTGCGGTAGGAAATAAATTCCAATTGTTACATGTATGCTCTTGGAAGCTCCTCTTAAAGGAGTCAAGCACGAGATCATATCTGAACCAGTGAGGTAATCAATCCTTCCTCATTGGGAACGCTAGCAGATATACACATATTAAAAATGGTAAACCTCGGATAGACCATTGTCGAGGAGCCTGGGGTCACTTGTTGGTAAACCATGGATTATGTCAAGGAGCCTTCAAGGGGATTAAGCTTTGTTACTCTGCCCTTGCGTGTGTATCGGATCGTAGACTGTTCCTCCAGGTATATTTGTTTCTGTTGGTAACCTTAGTGGCCATAATCTATAGGATTCTTTCCTAAGGTGACGGTGGAGGGAAGATTCCATTGTACCCGGAGCTAACGTCGACTAGACTCACTTGGACTCTCTGGGGGGTTCTCTTCACTCGAGATGGTTTTGTGAAGAAACTTGTGCCATTCTATTTCATTAAGCAGGTTTTCGGGGTAACTGTTCCAACCGCCCTTTCTGTATTGAATTCTGCAACGTTGGATTTCATCACCAACCAGTGTTTTTGGTACGGAAAGTTACTGTTTGTGTGTGGTTTGAACTCTTAGATTTTTTAGGCGTGTAATTCAATCGTTTGTTTCTTTAGAGACTTTAGGTGGTTTTATTGAGATTTTCTTTATTTGCGTGTGAAGTAATTAAAATATTTAATCATGGTTGAATTACCGAGACAATCCCGTAGACTTCGGGGGAAACCTCCTAAGTATTCACCAAGCCAGCTTGATGGGCTATGAGCTCTTGTAACTCCTAGTGATAGTAGAGTTGGGTCACCGGAAGATAGAGAATATTCTTTAATTGTTCATCCTGATTATCAAGTTCAAGCAACAGAGTATATTTCTGAACCAATTTCATTTTCCAAAGTTGCTAGTAGTATTTCTTCTACTAGTGAATTAGCTAAAGAACCTAAAATTTCTGAGCCTGAAACTGAACCTACTGCTACTCCATCCTCAGGATTTGCTTCTCCAACTTCTAGTGGTCTTGGTTAACCCAGGGTAGGAAGGATCATTACCCAAAATCTTCCTTCGGGACTCATTTCTATTGAAGAACTTGTTAGTCCAGAAGAAGATATAAGTCTCCCTGAAAATCAACCAACTTTAGAACTTAAGGAGCGTGAATCAATTTTCTATAGTCCACCTAGGAGGGACGCTTGGTACGTCTCATTGACCAACTTTTTAGAAAATCCAGGTATTAGTTTTTCACCACCTCGAATTTCTTTTCATCCAACACCTAGAGGTTATTATCCTCCTTTGAATATGTCGAGACAGTCATCCATGTTTTCCCAATCACCAAAAACATTTTTATATGGCAATCCTTCTGTTCCTTCTGGGTATCAGTCACTCACTGGTACTTTTTCAGGAGAATCTCTTCAACCCATTGAACATGGGATATCAACTGGTAATAACGGAACTCAACCGTTGAGTGTATAAGAAACTCTTATGATGTCTGGTACTATTCCAAATCCGCAACCTCAAGGTAGTCAGTTACCGCCTGGGGGGCAACCTCAAGAACAGTACATACCTCAAGGTCAACCCCAGTATCAATATATACCTCAAGGTCAACCCCAGTTTCAGTATGTGCCTCAAGGTTATCAACCTCAAGGTCAGTACCCAACCCAAGGTTTCCAACCACCTTCTAGTCAATCATTTGTACAAGGAGCTGGAAATGTACCTTTGAATTATCAGCCCTATCCTCAACCCGGTTATGGTCCTCAATATGCTCAACCTTCTATGGGTCCATACCTTGGAATGAACATGGTGTGGGATCCATCTCAATCTCAACAGATTTTGCAACCTAATGTGCAGTTTTCATCTCAATCTGGACAACCTTTGGTTTCTGGTTCAACCCAGTAACCGGTCCAGTCTACTATTCAAACTTATGCACCTGGTGTAGCTCATCAGTCTGGGCTTAGTTCGCCTCGAACTCTGCCTCAAACGACTACTGCAGCTTCTGTTCAGTCTACCCCACCTACTTCTGGAGTATCAATAGCTCCGGTTTCTATTGTTCCTGCATCAACTCCTCAAGCCTCTTTACCTCAGTTGGGACCCACAATTCAGACTTCGGTTCAGATGCCTGTAGGACAACCTGGTCCAAGTATGGTTATCACAAGTTAACCATAATTCACTTATCAACCGTACTAGGGACAGTATCAATTCGGTCCTGTTGTGCAAAGCCCAGTTTACCAATATCAACCGTACCCGAATACACTTATCAGCAACCTCAACAACCCCAGTTTGGTCCAGTTAATCATGGTTTTCCAGGAGGATATAATATTCCAAATGCGATTCTAATTCCAATTTATCCTGGATATCCTCCTCCTGGGGTTGGTCTTATGACCCAGGGTTTTCGTGACCCTAACCGTCAGTTACCGTTTATTGCAACTTTGGACTTGCCTAATTTGTTGCACCTTATGAATGATCTGATTAATTATCTTCCGTTTTGGCCGCCAATGTTGAATAAGTTGCCATTGATATCCCAAAGTTTGAAGGTAAATCAGGAGAGGATCCATCAAACCATGTGATGACTTATCACCTCTCGTGTGCATCTAATTCCATTATAGATGATTCAATTCGCTTATGTCTTTTTCAACGCACTCTGGTTGGTCTTGTGGCCAAGTGGTACATTGAGTTACCGCGAGCCTCTTTTTATAATTTTAGTCAGTTAGCCACTTCGTTCTTAACTAATTTTCAGTTGCCTGTCAGATATGACAATGGCACGGAATTATTAACTTCATTAAAACAATCAACGTCCACATATATTTCAGATCATATTCATGAATGGCGACGTCGACGATGTTTAGTGAAAGTTTTTATTCTGGATCAAATTTTAGCAGAATGGTTTGTTAAATCATTATTACCTAAAATCATTGAGGATGTAACTAAGGCAGGAGTTGTTACTGAAGAGAAATTAATTGCTCAAGCTCAGTACCTAGACCTCGTCTATACGCAGTCGGGTACTTTACACGAAAAAATCCCTGACCTTCCGAAACAAAATCAAATAACTGCAGCTCCTTCAGGGTCTCATGCAGCTAATGGTATGATTGGTTCAGTTAACACCAAAAGCAAGAATAAATCTTCAAAGAATTCTTCTCCTATTATAACTTTACCAGATTCCCCGACAGGAGACTCTTCCACTGAAATTCCTGCCGATATTCATGTCATAGAATCATCTACGGCCAAATCAAAATCTGGCGGTAAAAAGAAAGGGAAGAAGAAAAATAAACAAAACTCAAAAGAGAAATTAGATAAAGCTAAATCTACCGACGAGAAACATAAACCTCGCTATCCTTGTCTCATTTGTGATGAAGAGCATTTTACAAGAGATTGTCCACATCGCGCTGAGGTTGCGAAAATCGTCAAAGGTTCTCAAACGCCTGTTGTCTTGAAGGATCCTTTTCCTAGTCAAGATAGTAAGATGATTGGTTCTTCCTCAAATGCCTCAGAAGAACCCATAATGATGATGTCTCATGTCAGGATTGCGACGCGATCACAAGATTATGGTATTAAAAGTCTTGTTGGTGGTAAGGAAGCAGAATCTTCTAATTCAAACCCATGAACTTCAATTCCTTCTGGTTCTGATCCGCTACAGATCGAGAAACCTAACCCGGACTTAGTTATCAAACCGCCTGCTAAAGGTATACTTCAGAAGTCAGCTTTCAATCCGCATGTGAGAGTTGCTCAGAATTATAACATTGTTGAAGACTTAGCTATTTCCCCTTCAACAATGTCGGCTTTGGAGGTGTTGCAATCATGCCCAGCACAGCGTAAATTACTTTTGTCGGCTATAAGAGCTGTTGATATTCAGGATTCAAACCTTATAATCTTCGATTTAGATAATAGTACACCTCGCCTACCTCATCAAATGGCTTTCCAGATTCCATTGTTAGTAAAAAACAGACCTTGCTTTAGGACTGTAATTGATGAGGGCGCTTCTACGTGTATTATGTCGATCCAGTGTTGGAGATTGCTTGGTTCTCCTACACTCAATCAATCCCTGACGATTCTAAAGGCTTTTGATGGTTTTGGGTTCCATCCTTTTGGCATTCTATAGGATTTACCTATAGGGGTTGAAGGCAAAACTGTTAATCTAGATGTGGAAGTGGTTGATGCCCCTCTAGATTACAACCTTCTTTTGGGTCGCAGCTGGTCTTACGCTATGACTGCTATTTTTTCATCGGTCTTTCGGCTTATAAAGTTTCCTCATAATGGAAATATCGTAACCATAGACCAGCTGACTTATTTTTCATCTGACCCAGCCTCTTCTAAAAGTATCCAACATGTCGGTAAAACAACTATCCCTTATAAGGATGTTGGGGTAGGATTGATTAAATATTCTGGTTTACTAGGAACTTTTTCTTTTCCTCCTCCTAACGTATCACCTTCTACTACAACCATTCATATGATTTCATCAAACACTATTGTTTTGGTTGATCCTTGGATCGTACCTTTCGAATCTGAGGTGGATTCATTTGGTGATGCAATGCCATTGAGTCCCTATGAAATTGCATATCAGGCTGTACAGTCATTTTCCAACCCTTCTTCAACCGAAATTGATCCAATGAATGTGGTCCATGTAGAATCACTTTCAATATCAACCTCATATTCAACAACTTTTTCCAAGCTTGTTCATACTGATGAGCAGATTCGTGAAATTTTGTCTGTTGATGATTTACCATGGGAAGATCTTCATCATCGATCTTCATTTTTACCTGAGCTTGATCATTTTGAAAATGATTTTTCATCTATTTTTACTACTAATTATGTCAAAGAACAACAGAATCCATTGCAACATCCTGATTCTGAGTTAAATTTGGGAAATATTTCTCGAATGGTTCCTATTGACATTTCAGTTAAACCAGGAATTGTTGAAAACATTCATATAGATGCTTTATGTACGGACAATGAACTCCAAACTTATAAAGCCCTATTTCAAGAATTCTGTGACGTGTTTGCCTGGTTATATGAAAAAATTCCAGGAATCAATCCAGCAATTGTTGTTCATGAAATTAAAACTTACCCGGATGCTAAACTTGTCCGGCAACGTTTGCATCAGAAACATCCGCGGAAAGCTGTTGCTATTAAAGCTAAAGTTGAGAAATTACTTCAAGCAGGTTTCATTTATCCAATTCCTTTAACGGATTGGGTATCGAATATTGTTCCTGTTAACAAAAAGCAAGGAACGATAAGAATATGTATCGATTATAGGGATATTAATCGAGCTTGTCCTAAAGACAATTACCCAACTCCCTATATCAATCAAATCATTGATGATTGTGTCGGCAGTGAAATTTTCTCCTTTATGGATGGTTTTTCTGGTTACAATCAAATCAACATACTCCCTGCTGATCAACCAAAAACGGCTTTCACTTGTCCATGGGGGACATTTGCTTATTGCAAATTACCTTTTAGATTAAAGAATGTCGGAGCAACTTTTCAAAGAGCTATGTCTTACACGTTTCATGACATCAAGTACATTGTGCAGCCCTATCTCGATGATTTACCTGCCCATTCATTACGTAGAGCCGATCATCTCACTCATTTATGAGCAATATTTATGATATGTAGTCATTATCGAATTAGGCTGAATCCACACAAATGTGTTTTCTGTATAGAAACGGGTCGTTTACTGGGATTAGTTGTTTCAAAAGCCGACATTCGTGTCGATCCCTCGAAGGTTGAAGCTATTGTCAAATTACCTCCTCTTTCGACTCTTCGCCAACTCCAAAGTTCGCAAGGGAAAGCAAACTTTTTACGTTGTTTCATTCCTAACTATGCTGAGATAACAAAGGGTTTTACCAGGTTGTTGAAATAGAATACTCCATTCTTTTGGGACGAGATAGCTAACAAATCTTTTGATGCACTTAAACACGCATTGACCCATGCACTATTATTTCATCCTCCCAGCTACAACCAGGATTACTTCTTGTACCTCGCCGCTTCTCATTCCACCATTGGGATGGTTTTAGTTCAGGAAGATGAATTCAATAGTGAACATGTGATTTACTATCTTAGTTAAACTCTGAATCCGACTGAGCTTAAATATTCGCATGTGGAGAAATTGGCCTTGGTAGCTATTCAAGTTGTCCAAATATTTTCTCATTACATCTTATTACGCAAAACTACCGTAATTTCTGACTGTAACCTTATGATCTATATTTTGACCAAACAATTGCTAGGGGACAAGTATTCCAAATGGATTGTTATCCTACAGGAATTTGACTTGGAATTTGAAAAATCCAAGGCAAAGAAATCTTTGGTATTTGCAGAATTGATGTGTGATTTCCCGCGTGTTGATACTGAAACTATGGCGGAAGAGCCCATTGCGAATGAATCCTTGTTTCTTATCAGTACTCTTGACCCATGGTATGGAGATATCGTTGTTTATCTCCAAACCCAATCTTTTCGGCCTGAAATTTCATGATCTCAGCGATGGAAAATACATTTCCAATCCCAACAATACAAAATTATTGGAGATACACTCTATCGTCGTGGGGAGGATTCTGTTTTCCGGCATTGTTTAACTCATGAAGAAGCTGAAAAGGTCCTAAATGACTGTCACTCTGGAGCATGTGGCGGTCATATGTCTGGGTATGCCACAGCCCAAAAGATATTGCGCGCTGGTTATTTTTGGCCGTCTTTATTTAAATATTGTATCTATGCGGTCCAAAAATGCCACAATTTTCAAATTTTTGATCGAAAGATGCGTGCTCCACCTACTCCTCTCCACCCTATAATTGTCGTCGGCCCTTTTGTAAAGTGGGGTATCAACTTTATTACATGTAACCCTCACTCGTCCGGGGGGCATCCGTATATCATCCTTGCGGTAGATTATTTTACTAAGTGGGCCGAGGCGATGCCTACATTTTCAACAGACGGCAAAACTGCTGCAATTTTCATTTTCAATCATATAATTACTAGATTCGGTGTTCCTCAAGCGATTAGTACTGATCATGGGAGTCATTTTCGAAACATCATGATGATTGAACTAACAGATCAACTTGGCCTGCATCACGATAGTTGTACTCCATATTACCCACAGGCTAATGGTTTGGTTGAAGCTATCAACAAAGTTCTAGTCATTATGATCCGACGAATCATTGGTATTCATAGGTTGAATTGGCATAACATGTTATTTTCAGCACTTTGGGCGTATCGAACCTCAGTAAAAACATCAACTGGTTTCACTCCTTTTCAACTAGTTTACGGTTTGGAAGATGTGTTACCCATTGAATGTGAAATTCTGTCATTGCAAATAGCCATAGAATTACTCCTAGCCACTTCCGAAGAGGAGAAACGTTTGTTGTACTTAGCTCAGCTAGATGAGAATCGACGTGATGCTGCATTGGCAATCGAAACTCGTGCCAAACGAATTAAAGCTCAGTGCGATCGAAATGTTACACCTCGTAATTTTTCGAAAGGAGACCTAGTCTTACTATACGATCAAGCAAACGATAAGCTAGGGGCTGGAAAATTTGTACCTATGTGGCATGGTCCTTATGTTGTTAAGCAAACGCTGGCAAAAGGGGCCTATGAATTGGTAGATTTTGACAATGTCTCTTTGGGTAAACCCAGAAATGGTTTTTATCTAAAGAGATATTATGCTTAAATCTGGGTGTGGAGATTTTAGTTAGATTAGTTTCTTTCTAGCTGGTGTGTTTTAAATTAGAAAAGTGTGCTTAGTTTAGAGAGTGTTTTTATCATTATTCCTGCTTATCTTGATTTTACTCTTGATATTGCAGATGTCGACGTCTCTTCAAACATACATTGGTTTCACTGATGGTGCTTGTTGTAATACACGAAACATTTCTTCCGCATCTTGGGTTATCTATTCACCCTCTGATGAGTTGGTATCTATGCATGGGGTAAGCCTCTGTCAAACAACGAACAACATTGCAGAGTATAGTGCAGTGATTGAGTTATTATCTAAATCCATCTCATTCAGGATTCGGAGTTTGATTGTTAGGTTAGATTCTGAACTCGTTGTATTGCAACTTAATCGAGTTTAAGCCATTAGAAATCCGGTGTTATTAAGATTATTTTTTAGAGTTCGTCTCTTGGAACGTGAATTTGACTACATTGAATATCAGCATATTCCAAGATATTTAAATACATTAGCAGATGCAATTTCTTCTCAAATGTTAAATAGACATTTGCAATAATCAAACAGTAAATTTAAAAACATTTCATAACATGTTATACAAGATAGCCAGTAATAGTGATATAGCATAGCATAGAAGTGTGTCAAATATACATCGTCTTCGATCATAGGTTGAAAAACACCTTATGATCGACAAAAATGATAGTACAAAAATAAAAATGTCGTATGAGTCTACAAAGGCGATCATCCTATCATTGGTGATGATCACAATAAGAAACCACTGCTTGGGCCACCCTACAAAGGAACCTCCTGAAAGGTCCTAGGACCCCAATCACATAGCGTTGTAACCTAAGTGGAATATCATCTATGCTAGTCTCTAGAATATCTGATGTCAAATGTTCTAGATGATTTTCCAATTCGGTCAGGGTCTCAGTAGATTCGTCCCGTGGGGCTGGTACTGCTGCAGCTGGGTGTCTCCTCTCATAGGGCCAGAGAGTGGCTGGTCTCCGTGGACCCACATCTGCATTTGAAACTTTTACTATCAGTTTCGGACGATTTAAAAACAAAAAATAAAAATAAAACTTAGAAAATGTTGAGAATGATTTTACCTGAATCATCCCACTGCTCCCCTGGTGGAAGAGTCATGTCTGGATCACCACGATAATCCATCCCAGCATATGGAAAATCCTGAATCACAAAAAGTTGGTTCTCCAACCAAAGAAAATACTCAGGCAGAAATCAAACAACCTTTGAACCCTCCTCAGGATGACGGGCCATAACTGCAACCCATCGCATTAGCTTAGGTTCTCGGGGAAGTCCAACTCCAATGGAAAGATGTCGTGGGACCAACATTGGGACCCTCTCTAGACCAAAGCTCACAACTAGGAAACCATATCCAAAGTTTTTTAGTTGTCCGTTCTTTGCTCTAGTTAGTTGGCCTTTTACATTCACCAACACAGCTTCGCACCAGTTGAAGATGGTGCCTCGATAACAGTCTACTGCCATTCACATTTGGGATACGGTAGCTACATGCAGTGTTGCGCTTCCATAGAGTCTGGTGACAATAAATGCAATCACTTTAAGTTCAGGATGGGAGATAGTTTTGATATCAATCCCTTTGTCCTTTGTTTGGTCATTACAAAACTCTAGTCGGAGACTATCGACAGATCGGCCACTTGGCCTAGTCCCGAATAGAGATAATCGTTCACCTCTCTTAGGAAAACCATTCAGGAAATAAATTTCCTCTAGCTCAATTTCGAGCCGGTGGCCACCAATAATGAAACATTGGTCCTGTATATTCCACCTGTCCACCAGCCATTGCAAAAAGTCTACTTGGGCCCTCATGCCAGGTATGACCCAGAATTTAAATAGCCCGCATGCCCTCAATGCATCCAATGAGGGTTGATGATTAATTGTGGCAAGGTCCACATCTTTGTGCTCCCGTTCCCGCCAAATGAGCATTTTGTATATCCTACATTGCAAAAACGGTGGATTAGAACATTTTAGTTCAAAAAATTTTGGGCGGAAATGAAAAAATTAGAGTTTTAAAACCTATTTCGCGGGGTCCGCACCCGCTTGTTAGGGATAGTGCATAGGTCCGCACTCTTCCCAAGCAGCAGGTGCAGGCCCCTGGCTCTTTCCTTTGTAGGAAAAAGTCGGGGTCCGCAGGTTTCGCATGTTGCGCCTGCGGCTCCTCGCGAATGGTTTTTTAAACTAATTTTTCCTTAAAAAATCAAAATGGAGGCCTAAAAACGAAATACAAATGGTTGAAATGCAAGATTAAAGTGATGTGGATTACCTGGAGCTCACAGTTTTCGTTTCCAATGGACGGATTTTCCGCAATCTTCACAGGAAGTTTCTTACCCAAAATCTCTCTTTTCTCACTCTGAAGTCAAATGGTAAAAATGAATTTACAAAAGCCCTTTTTATTTTCTTTTTTGAATAAATGAATTTTTAATTTGTTTATTTTTCACTTTAGAAAGGTAACTTTTGATGCATTTTTATTTATTTTAAACAGGTATGAGTAATGTTTGAGTTTGTGTGCAGAATATTGGATTTTTCAGGGAAAATTGATCATTTTCAACAAAAAACATTGGAGTCCTCTTTAAGCTCTTTTCTAACTCGTAAAATATGAAAAGATTTCCAAGTTTTTCTTTTTAAGCTCGTTAAAACGGAATTAAAAGGATGGTCCACTTACAACTCTTTTCTGACCGTATAAACATGAAAAGATTGTCAGGCTTTTGTCGTTTCAAGTTCGATATTGGTTATAAAATGGCGTGTCGTTGATCGCCTTTTTACTTTTTCAGATCAGAGACACTAATTATGAAAAGTACTCCTTGATCGTAATGGTCAAGCAGTTCTCTCAAGTATTATTTTATACTTTTTCGGGCTTGGGAGACACAAATTTACGAAAAAGGACAACCATGGAGTTTTCTTAAGTTTTTCTTCCGACTCCCTAAAATTGAAAAACACCGAGTTTCTCCTATATTGGACTCGTTAAAATTTAACAGTAAAGGACCTATTCAATTTTAAACAGGAATGGACCACTCCTTCTTAGGGTTCAAATTTTAAACTAAGTTGGACTCATCCGAAGGATGAGCTTATAACCAAGCAAATGTTATCATCCCCAAGCTTGTCAAAAATAAAGAGGTACTTGCCAGAAATGGTGGGGGAAAAGAGAGAAAAATGAACCTGTTTGTTATACTTTGTGTTTTAGAAAAGCATTTAACCACTCTTGAACACGACACTTTTTGTTCACCTGGGTTGGGAAATCCTTTGCCTAACAGTTAATCAAACCATATTGAAAGTCTTCAGTCGGTTTCTGGGTATTAGCTTTGGGTCAATTGTCACCAAACCATCTGTAGTGTAGTTATGTGTTCAAGAGGTCAGTTCAAATAAACCATTCATCTGAAAAATATCTGTCATCCATCTTGACCATCCCTGAGTTAGTCCTTGCCAAATATATTTCTTCAAACTTGATCTATGATTTCGTGTTGTGGGCTTGCCTACGACAGATCTCTTTCTATCGAATTTAGCTCATTGTCTAGAAAGATGATCTAGAAATCATCAGTACCTTGGAATCTGCATGCTTCAATGGCAAGTTTCTCGCGTTCAACGACAAGTTGTATCATTGACCTTCGATCAAAGGATTCTATGACATGTTCAAAATCAGCTCATCTATTCATATTTCATGGATTGTATTGAGTACTTTGAGAGCCATTGACATTACTGGTGGTTTCTCTCACACTTGTTAACAGTTCACATCATCAACTGGCAATCAAGTGGTTTCTACCATGTTCAACTTCGACATGTTCATTCACATGGATAGAATCGTACTAGTTCGGGAAGCAGAAATCAAGACCCTGGATCTAGTTTCCACCATCCAGGCTGCGAGGAATTTTGTTATTCATTATACAGTAGACTATTCATAAACAGATGGTTGCGCCCATACTGTGTCTACATATGTCTATACTTGTGATGTATTACAAAATCATTCCTATATCAGAGTAGTTTAGTTATTTTTCTAGTCAGTTTTGATCTGAGTATGGGAATGCCTACCTCAGCGATGATATGTTCACATATATATATTTTGTATTGAATGTTTTTACAAGATCTGACCAGGGTGTCCACAGGATGATCCTTGAAATGATAAAGTACTTCACTCTTCTTAGATGACAAATGCTATCCTCATCTATTACAGACTTCGCACTTTAGGGGGCAATCTGTTGCACAAAATATTGTCACCATGACATTCTGCAATCAGTGTGAGTCTATCACCACTCATACTTTCCTCCTTTGCAAGTCTTAAACCTCAGTTATTCATGTCAAGCCTTGAAAAATAAGAGAAAGCCCTTAAAAGTCTCTAAAACTCTGGTTCCGCACTTTCTCTTAGCATTACCTGCAGTCCCGCACCTATTGGTCATGTCCCCTGTGTACCTAACCGCTCTATCTCTGTGTAATGGGTGCGTGCCCCTGTAAAAGTAAAAAAGGCGCAAGTACATTCTTAAAAACTCACTTTGGGTTATTTCTGGAAGCTTCTAGAGGGAATCTTGAGGTGGCAAGTTCGCTCCTTTAAGGTTCATGCATCCCATACCTTAAGGAGCTAACCCCTTGATGTTAGGAGCTTATCCCTTTTAAGGAGGACTCTATCCCTTCATAGGTGGACCTGTAACTTCCTTCCTCTGCACTATAAAATGGGGCATTGGGTTGGTTACTGAGGAGGTTGAAAGCTGAATATTTTTGAGGTGAAATGCTGTTGGAATTTAGTCTTCCTAATTGAGCTTGAGAGGAGAGATTACATACTTTTTTGATCTCATTGGGAAGAGTGTGAGGCCTGTCAAAGTAGAGGAGATTCCTGCTTGGACCTTGGGAGGAGCTTGTACAACATCAAGGCACCAAAGGTTGTAAAGTTCTTCTATTTTCAAAGTTAATACAATCAAGTTTATTTTTCTCAATAAGCTGTGTTTTATGGTTTATTTCATGGATTCCTTTATCACCATGATGAATATGATTTATTATATTAGCTATGTAGGTGTTATTTGATGTGTGCTTGTTTGTGATTGCAGGTTCTTAAAAGGAAACTCTTTTGGACGATCGAAGCGTGGCTGCCACAAACTAGCATTGGACTTAAGGTAGGGTCTAAAACACCTCTTAGTTTTTATTAATAAATCACAATATATTTAGAGAAAGGTAGATTTGCTTGTCCTGCTTGTTGCTAGATATATGTTGATACTAGGGAGATCGGTCTTGTCCGCAAGAACGATTTATCCGGCCGACAGTGCTCCACAAACTCCTCCTACTAGGGGGCATCATTCCCACCTTTTCATACCAAATCAGTCCCCTCCATCACATATGTTTGCAGTCAGTATCCCATGCTTGGGGGCATGATGTTTTTCCCCTGGCCATCTTCTCAATTGATTAACATAAGTCTCAGCCTAGATCCCATTGGATCTAAGTATGGTCGATTATCCTCCCATTCCTTGGATAGTTTGTCCTACCGGCCCCTCCGGTGAGCCATATGGCCATTGCATATCATAGACGTTTGATACCACATCTTCAAATATTCTACTCCATGTCCACGTAATCCCCATGTTTGAATTAGTGGGCAAGGATGATTCTAGACCTCCTCTAGTAGTTTATTCTCGTTTTCCTCTTCCCTTAATTCTTCACCAGTAACCATCGTTCCAAGAAGCATTAAGGCCATCTTTAGACAAGTAAGGCTACTTGTGTGAAAGTCCTAGACCCCGATTCTGATGGTTAGTTTATCCGCTACGATCTCCACAAGATTTAGGGCCTTTTCCTCCTCTCCAAATTCACCACAGATCACTTAGCAAATGAATTCAAATTGGAGGGAAAACTTCGTTTCTGTTGGCTTGAGGGGGCCTGACCCAAGTTCAACGTTAATTTGCCAAACAAATCCCTAGACTACTGGCCCTTTTGGCATCAGCCCGCAAAGCGCGAACCGAAGTCTCACCTTAAGCAATATGGGGGGGTGTTGGAACTAAGTTTCTGCACCCTGAGATGGTTGTGATGTCGTTTGATTCCCTCTATCCCTGCCTTCGCGCAAGTCGCTTCGCTCTAGGGCTTACAAGAAGAACCCTTTATTCTATCCTTTAATACCTTCGCGAAATGGTATGATCGACCTTCGCGCATCCCTAACCTGCTGCTCAAGTACTTTTTCACTATTATGGCAGTGTGCTGTGCAAATTCCCTAATTAATCTAAGGGACTTGCGTATCTTATCAAATAATTATAGTTAACACCGCGTAAATAGATAATCGTAATAGCATTCAATTATTCAACGTAATTGCTTTCATTCGCGCATCACATAAGCATAATAAAGGAAATTCATACATAACATATCAAGATGCAATAAAAGAACAAAGACACAGGAATTTCCGAATATTTCTCTTTATTAATATCTTCCAAGTGTTTACAAACTCTTTTTGCCCTGCGCACACAGCTGCAGGGGTTCGTGCACTTAGCTGCGGACTTCTACCCTAGGCCTCTGCGCACTTAGTTGCAGAGCCTCTAAATACACTATGACCCAAGACTTAGACTTGTTACTTCAGAGCTACGACTCTCTTACATTATTCATCATTGTATCTCTCCCAAACTAATTAGATCTTAACTCTTTTTATACAATCCCATGGTCTGCAGACCATGGGTAGAACTCTTACAACTAACTTTGTTTTACAAAACTAAGGGTGGACTACCATTTATGACACATAACACCTTCGTGCTTTGTGACCACAAAATGTGGAAACTTTACCATTTTATTACAAAATTTAACTCAAACATGGGCTTTTAGCCCCAAAACTGCCCTTGGGGGATCCCGCTCCCAACAGGCCGCCAACACAAACATTGTGAATCGCCCTCAAGTTACTCGATAGGCACAGATATCTTTGCGTGAAGCCTATCCAGCTCAACCCGTATGACCACTACCTCAGCCATGCATTGAGCTGCCACTTTCTTTGCGTCTTTCACTGTCTTCTCGGCCACTGCTCCTGCGCTGTCAGCTTGAAGCTTTTGTTGCGTCGCTTGCAGAGTCACAAGCTTTCCTTTAATATTTCCTATGATTGTGTAAGCTTCCTACAGCCAAGGCTTTAATTGCGCCTTCAGCACTTCTTCCTTGTTCAACGTTATGTCCACCTGTTCCTTCAGCTGCTTGGCCTCCTGTAGCTTGGCTAGCCTCTATGTCAGCGCGACGGTTTGTGTTGTGCCCTTAACTTCATCGTAGCACTGTTGTAGCTCATGCTCTTCTGTCTCCAACCTCTGTATATTTGGGTCCTCCTGCAAACTTTTCAAGACCTCAAATGACTGCTCAAACAACTGTGTGCAGTCTGCTACTGCACTCTTCACCGCCGCTACTTCCTCTGTGACAGTGGTTGCCCGATATTCCTTTACCTCCTGTGGTGTTGAAGGTTGGGCCATCAACTATAGCTCTATAATCTGCAGGTTCAACTCCAACTGAACCCATGCCATCTCTGTCTGAGTGTTGCGCACCCCTGTGGCCAACTTGCGGATGCGGACCTCGACTGGTTCTTCCTTCGGAATGGCCAACTCTGGGACTATTATGCATGCCTCCTCAATGACCTACATAATCCTCTTTCTCTGATTGGTCGCCTTAGTCTCAACGGCGATGGAAACATTTCTCTGTAGGGCCATCTGTTTTTTGTTGATCCGTTGTTCACTGATCACCTTGAGGGCGCGGTGCTCTTGAGCCCTCAATTTTGCAATTACTCCATCCTGCAAGAGGTGGAGTGCTTCCTGTGGAAGCGCTGCTAGGTTCAGCCCAACTCCCTTCAAGGTGCTGGCAGTGGGCTTGTCAACCTTATTTTCTATGGTCAATGCTCCATCCGGTAGCATTATAACACTGGAAGCCTTCGTGCCCAGCATATCGGCAACCTCTGAAGTGCCAATAGCCAAGCTGGTAGACACCGTACCAGCCTGCGACGCGCGGTTCTGCAACTCCTACAACCCGGTCTGGATGGCCCCGAGGATGATCTACTGCTGTTGTTCAAATTGCTGCAAGGCCTCCATGGTGACACCTCTGACTGTGTCACTGATATCATGTAAGTCGCCCTCCGTCAATGTGATAGGGTCTAGCTAGGTCTTGGTCCCCTTGGATTTCTTTATGGACCCTCCCTTCTTCAGCTCTCTTGGGTGCTTAATGCAAGCGGATGTCTCTTGAGGGTTCACGTTGTGTTGTTTTGTGTCTTTCCTCTTCAGTCTCAGGTGAAGGCGACCTCGTGCCTTTATCAGAGCCCTGCTCTGTGCCACTTGTCTACTTTCCTACCTGTTTCGCTTGGGCCTTCTCAATGGCCTCCTTTTTCCTCTTCTCGACCAGTTGCGCCATCTTCAGCTTGGCCTCCTCCTTCTTCTGCGCGGTGGACTTGCTTCCACCCACCACCAAGTCTATGGTAGTGTGCCACTCTGTTGGCCATTGATCAAGAACCGCATCGATGGCATCATTCGTGGCCAGATATGGTAAGTCGTACCACATCTGCGCACGGTCCTTCAGCGCCCTGATGGAGACCGATGGAAATCAACTTTGAACTCGGCATAACTCTACAAGTTAGTGTACACTGTGGGTGACAATCGCGTCTTACGATTGATGGCCATCTTGATATTCATCTCCATCAAGATCTAGAAGATCTTATTGTCATGAACTCACTGCGCGTCCTTGGTCGCCCACAGCGAAGCATACTTTGCTACTTCAGGGAGGTTTGGCACCAAAGGGAACTGGCTATCCTCTGGTAGCTCCCATGCTACCAGCACAATCGACAGCAAGAGCCACGCATAGTGGAAAATCTTGTTGATCTCTTGTGTTTCGCAGCAGTTTGCCAGGAACTCTCTGCGAAGGTAGTCCGACCAGTTAAATTGGACTCCTTCAGCGCACTGTTGTACAAGCACGATGACAGGCACTGGCACCTCGTCAGTGCGACACTTCCACATCACCTTCCCTACAAGGATCTACATTTCTACCTTCACAATGGGGTCGTAGATGCTAGAGATAGCGTACCCACATGGCTTCTTCACTAGTTTGAATTTTTCCTTCATTGACTCTGCAAGAGCATGCTCGCCACCCTTGCCGCCAAAGATCATCGCCGGATTCTCACTTGTATATGGCAGGTGTGTTATTCGGTGAATTAACCTATCTATCATGGGTATCGTCTCCTCCAGCCACAAACACCCATCATGCACAAAGCATAGCAGATGCTTGATGACCAAAAATGTCACCGGGGTGCGGTTGTAGTGTGGCACCCAGAGTAGGTTAAGCAATCCTGCCTTCTCTACACCCTTGAGCCACCTCCATTGCTCTAATGTTGTCATTTCTGTATTTGTATCTATGATGCGACCCATCAGCTACTCATCCGCCAAGTGTGGGAACTTCTCGTGGTCCACTAAGTCCCAGTCTTCAAGCTTCAGTATTGACACCCGTGCCAAACGCAAATCGTCAAAAGCAATTTCATTCGGTAGCAGAGGGGTTTGCAGGGGAGTTTTACTCTCATCAATGTCCTTTGGGACCATGGACTTAGGCTTGCATGGAGGGACATACTCCGACTGTTGGAAATAATACTGAGAGGGGGGGTGAATCAATATTATCAGATCAATAATTTAATTTTCAAAACTGATTTGTATACGCTACTTCAGCTCAGTGAACTAGTGTGTATGCACAACTGTACTTAATGAAACCAGCATATATGCAAAGATCTTTTGATTTACCCAAATTATCATGTATTGAACTTTAATCAGTATATCAGGAATTCATTAGACAGTGCAGTAAAAGTAGAATAAAGCATCACACATAAGAAACACACATGAACACCAAGATATAAGGTGGAAACCCAATGTGGGTGAAAACCACCTTCTGTTGTCTTCTCTTTCTTCTTTTAACAATAAGAAATTTCTATTTACAATTTTTGTATTGGTGCAGTCTTATACCAGTACGCAGGGTTCTACCTACAAAAGGCTACAACCTTCTCTCATTCTCCAGCTTCTACTGGAAGGGAGCTACAACCCCCTAGCTCTTGTACTAGCTGATATGTTTGCTTAGTACGTAGGCGCCGACCTACAGAAGGCTACGACCTTCTCTTTTCTTCCAGGGACCACGTTTCATAAATTTTCAGACTGGATCCATCAACAACATCATTCAATCATCAAATATATCTGTATCAACCAATCACCTTTTGAACCAACCATAGCCAAATCAATCATTCACTTAGACCACCCATCAATCTGATCATTCAGAATACTGTCACCAAAATACAGTAACCAGAACCCAAACCAGAACCCAGAACTCTGCAACAGTAAAGAGAAACAACTGAAATATATTTTATAAGGTATATGCTACTTCCATGTGTCGAACCTGCGTGTACACGCGCTTTGCTCAAAGCCAACCAGCATATACATCTGCAAATATAAATTCAGAGTTCTGCAGCTATTCCAGACTTTAGTTATACCCAGATCATATCATTTACAAAATAATATATGCGTTAGTATTCAGATCTAGAATATACATGAGCAAAAACACATAATGATAGTTCATTTTACGCCTTAAGTTCCCGATCCATCATTAGATCTGATCTCTCATCATCAGCTAAGGTTCATCCTTGGTTTAGATCCAGCAATGCACCATAACCCAATAACCTGCATACTAGATCTCACACTTCATCATATATTCGATACTTGCACACCTTGGCCTAATGATCTTCTCCTCCTTTTATAGTTTTAGGCCTTTCTCAATACCATGGACCAAAACCACTTAGGACCAATACCTTGGACAAAATACGTAGGGTCAATACCTCAGACCAGATACCTCAGACCAATTCCATGGATCAAAATACCATGGACCAAATACTCCGGACCAAAAATTTATTTTTCCAAGGTATACGCACTTTTCCTTCTGTGAAAGTGAGTGTGTACGTATACACGACTTGTATACAGTGAACCTGCGTGTATACGCAGATTGGTCAATGGTGAACCTGTGTATACCTCTCTTTCTTTATTCTATGAAGACTGATTTATAATTCTTTGATGTTTACCTGCTATACTGTGATCTTTCATCTGAGTGAGTTGCCTTCTGAACTGATTCCTTGAAGCTACCCTACATTTCATCACATCTGTAAACACTACTATCATGCATTCTGTCACATCTGATATCTCTTCTGTAGATTCATCTAGTTACCATATGCAAGTGAGTTGTTCTGCTACAAGTGGGTTACCATCAAGTACAACACATACATCATAATGCCAACCGCGTAATAGGGTCCGCACCCTAGGCTTCAACCTCCTCCACTTTGGCTCCCACATCCTCATCATCCATTGAGATGTCTTCAATGTCCTCCTCCTCGGGCTCTAAGTTTATGGCCTTGCCCTTCTCTTGTGCAATGGGTTTTGGTGGGTTTCTCCTTGGCGATGGGCACACCGGTATGGTAGGTTGCTTGCCCTTCTTGTCCTTCCCAGTTTCCTTGGTTGGGGTTGGCTTCAATCTTGGCATTCTTGATGACCTAGGGACCTCTGCCAATACTTCGGCCATTTCCGGAGTAGCTACTTCTGCTTCTATCTCCATTTCCTATGCTAACTCCTCTACTACTTGCTCAGTATTTATAACTTCTTTGGGTGCCGACATAATGCTCTCTAACAGTGCTCACGTCGCCTTTGGCAAGTTTGCAAACTCAGGACTCTCTTTGAAAGTCTCGAAGAATTCTCAGTTCATGGATGCCTGAGATCTCAACAACTCAATTCTCAAAATTCCAAGTGTTTTTCGCTAGATAGCCACTTGTAATTTATAGGGAATTTTGAATTCAAATTCAACCGTTGCCCCCAAATTCGGTTCATTAATGCCAGATTGGTAGCAGATTTTCAAGGATCTGAGCCATAAATTTCGTCTTAAATGTTGGCCTCATGCTCCATTTGGCCTCACTTCTGCTATCAAATCATGAATAGTGACTTTAACAGTCAATTTCCGACCAACCTGTGCAATTTCTTCCTGGGTAGCGTAGCTCCCTCCACGCTGCCATGGACCTAGTGACACTTCCTTGCTTCGCACCATCATTCAATCGCACAGCTCCTCAACCTGGGCAATGTAGTTTATAGCCCTGCACCTCCTTTCAGCTGCCTGGAGCGCTAAGACTATGCTACCTTCATTTAGTCACATGGTCGGACCGCCAGTGTATGGCTTCAGGTGATTGCCATTCACCTTTCCTAGGAAGGGTTCTCCATTTAATTTGACCAACTATACCGCTCCTCCATCAGTAATATACTTAATGATATAGGGCCCTAACCAGTGCATTCTGAATTTTCCTGGAAATTTATCAAATTGACTATCATATAACAAAACTAGGTCATTTACCTTAAATGTGCGCAACTTGATGTGCTGATCATGCCATGCCTTTTTGCGCTGCTTTTGGACTTGTTGGTGAAAGCTAGCTAAAAGTATTTCTTCCTCCAGTTCATCTAGTTGTGCGAGCCTCTCCTCTAGGGCTCCATGATCCATCATACCTGTGAGTGCTGCTATGTGCAGACCAGGTACAATATATTCCATAGGCATTACCATTTCAACCCCATAGACGAGCCTAAAGGGGGCTTTTCCAGTCAACTTCTTGCATGTCATTCAATAAGCCCACAGTACTGCAGGTATGCGTAGGTCCCAATCACTTCGTTGAGAATTACAAACCTTGGTCAGCGTGTTCTCGAGCACTTTTTTGAATGCTTCCACTGTCCCGTTAGCCTACAAGTGGTAAGGTGTGCTCTTCTAACGATATACTTGAAATTTCTCTGTTAACGCGTTGATCGTCTCATTCAGGAAGTGCGTACCACAATCACTCATCAAGATCTTTGGACAAACAAATCACGTCAGTACATGCTCAAATAGGAACTTCATGGCAGTTGTGCCTGTGCAATCCTTCACAGGATGCGCCTCTACCCAACGAGTCAAATACTCTGTCGCGATGATGATGTACCTCGCTCCCATCTTTCCTTGGGGCTGAATGGGACCCACAAAGTCTATTGCCCATTTCTCAAAGGGTTGCAATGTCATCTGAGGATTCAAAGAAATTGCATCCCTTTGCGATGGCCTGCCAGTCCTTTGATAGACATCGCACGCCCTGCAATACACTTTTGAGTCCTGATGGAGGGTTGCCCACCACAACCCTACGCGTAGAATCTTCTGCGCGGTCACAGTCCCTGCATAATGTCCTTTGGCAATGCCCCCATGAGCATCCGCAAGGATGGCGCTTCTTTAAAACTCAGGTACATACCGCCACAATATCTCATCAGTCCCCATCTTATACAAATGCTCAGCAATGACAGAGAAATCTGTCACACGCACCACTAATTCCTTCTTTTGCTGGACAATGTATCCTTTTGGTGCAGTACCTGTCATTAGGAATTGTATGATATCCTCAAAATGACCATCCGCGACACACACTACAAATAGCTGCATGTCATGGAATCCTTCTTCTAAGTTAGTGGGTTCCTCTCCTACTTCGATGCACGACAGATGGTCTAGTCCTACATTCAGTCATCTAGGCTTTACAATAACTTCAAAATCATATTCCTGGAACAATAAGAGCCACCTGCAGATTCTCCCCCCCAACACAGGCTTATTGACCAAGTACTTCAGTGCGGAGTGATCTGTATACATCTTAAAATGGCCTCCCAGCAAGTAGTGCCTATACTTCTGGAGTGCATACACCATGGCTAGCCCTTCGCGCTCGGTGGTGGAATAGTTCTTCTCCGCTTTGGATAATCTTCAACTTGCGAACGCGATAGGATGATCCAAGCCTTCTCTTCCAGCCTGTGTCAGTACTGCTCCCAGCACTATACATGACACGTCGACATGTACATGAAACTCCTTCTTCCAATCCGAGAAGACTAGAATTGGTGTAGTGACCATCTTTTCTTTCAATATATCCAAGCTCTTCTTATAGTCATCATTCAAGTAGAACGTGACATCCTTCTTCAACAATTTTTCCATAGGCGCGGTGATCTAGGCATAGCCTTTGATAAACTTTCTGTAATATCCCGTATGTCCCAGGGTAGCACGCAGCCGTTTCGCACTCCTCGGCGCTTCCAAGTTCAATATCGGCGCGATCTTCGTAGTGTCTACCATCAGTTCCTGTCTACAAACCACATGCCCCAACAGGTTCCCAAAAGGAACACAAAATAGATACTTCTTGAGATTGAGCACGATCTGGTATCTTCAACAAGTATCCAGCATCAGGTGCAAGCTTGCTACATGGCATTTAACCATCCCAAACACAGTCCAATCATCAAAATATATCTCCAGGAACTTACGAATAAATTCCTTTAACGCGACAACAACTACGCGCGAGAAGATCATAGGCGCATTCTTCAATCCAAATGCCATTACAATGTACTAAAAACAACCCCACTCAGTCGCGAAGGTTGTCTTTCTCTTGTCCTTTGGTGCGATTTTGATTTGGTAGTACCCAGAGAACCCATCAGTGAAGGAATATGCTTCCTGGCCACCTACATTGTCCAACACTTCATCAGTGAATGGAGTTGGGAAAGGATCATGTACACAAGCGTCATTTAGCTTTCTGAGATCCACACATATCCTTATTTCATCCTTTTGCTTCTTTTCCTGTACCACCATTGGACTTACCTAGTCAGATTCTTCCACAGGCTAAATGATGCCTGCCACAAGAATCTTGTCTAGCTCTAAGCGGACCTTCTCCTTATAGTTCGGATTGAGACGGTAAGGTCTTTGTTTAACTGGATTTGCATCGAGATTTAAAATGATCTTCATCATACCTAGGTCCCCGATTATCCCCTTTAGATCCGTGAAATTGGTAGGGAATAAATCCTGGTATTCGCAGAGTAATTCAATGATCTTATCCACTATCGTGTCGTCCCAGTAGTCTCCAATCTTTGCGAATTTGGGTTCTGCCTCTGTACCAATGTTTACTTGTTTCGTTTTCAACGGCGAGTTTATATCATGGTTCTTAATCTATGGTCCTTGAACCTTGTGGTGACCTTCTGTTTTTGGAATGTTAATCTTCCGCGGATCCTCGTTCTTTTCTTCAGCAGTTGCATTATAACATTCTAGCACGTGACTCAACTGAATAGCCCATTTATGCTAAATCAAGTCTAAAGGATCCTGCGGTATCCTTAAGATTGCTTCTTTCACCTCTTGTACCACTTCATCAATACTGTCAAATGTGTCCTCAAAACTAAATGTCATCATGAATCCCTCACACAGGACATCCCATTCGCCTGTCCCATGGCAGAGCTTGGTTTCTACATACCAGTTCATCGGGACAATATCCAAGGTGTAACAGAATAAGTGCACCCACTCAGGCTAGGGCTTTTCTCCATAAGCCTGGGTCCATTGGCCAAATACACGCATGGATCATCCTACCCATCATACTTTTCTGTCATTCACATCTTAGGCTTCCTGAATCATGTTCTTATCATCCTCCTACATTCGCGCCAATCATCAAAGCTTCCCTTATGCGTAACCACCATCTTGTGGGCGTAGCGCAGTGCCCAATCCAACGCCTCGAAGCGCTGCTTTTCTGGTACCTCCCTTTCAAATGCATCCATAAAGATATCTACCTCATCCAAACCATCATAAGTAGGCAGATTTCTTACCTCTTAGGAAACACAGCGTAGCGATCAGGTCATCTTGTTGCAGTTCAACGTAGTCACTTCATGTAACCGGTTCTTCCAGCGCTCTAGCTCTTCATCGAAGTTCGAAGTGCAGGAACTCTCATGATCCCATGTAATTCGTCCATCTGCGGTGGGATTCACCCAATCTTGGTCTCACGCTATTATTATATAGATACAGTCCAAATTGTCATCACTCTTATAATCGCAAACTGATTCCATATAGCGCGATCCCTCAGCAGGATCTAGAGGTACTATTACGCGTAGCAATTTCTTCTCAGAGATCATCTTCCGCTTCTTCAGATTGATTACCCTGTTCATATCAGTGGCCCAGTCAATTCCTAGGAGTGCAAGATAGGGATTTCTATCGTCCACTATCTCTATTACTTCAAAATTAGCCAGTGCGCTCACTCCCTTAATATCCACAGTCACCCCCTGCAGCCACCCCATGGGGATGATCTTCTGCTGATTAGCCATCCTTAGCTAAATCAAAGACCATTGCAGCGCGGGTCTCCCCATTCGTTCCCAAGTTTGCTTCAATAGGACATTCACATCTGACCCCAGGTCCAAAATAACCTGATCCATTTCATACTCTCCTATCTACACGGTCAGTCTCATCTCCTGTCTCGTTCTTGTTTTATGCTTGCCAATCTTTTGTACTACGCACGGCTCACCTGGCACAGTTTCAAAGCATTTATTAATGAGCTCTTGTAACTCTTTCATAACCTTTCTATCGTGTAGTAACTTCATACAGGTTTCCAGGAAAGTTGTGAGCATAGAGGGGTCCATCTCCTACTCATACTTATCCTCGCTTCCTGAGGTGGACACCTCAGTGAAGCTCTTCTTAGCTTCCATGAAGGTTTCACATGCGCACTCCAAATCGAACTCAGCCTCCTTCGCCAGAGCTTTTCAAACCCATGTACTATCTTCTAGCTATTTCCCCTTGTCATCTCATGTCGTGATTCCACTCCTGAGCACTATATTTACATTTGGATCCTGTTCGCACAGCTCAAACCTCATCATCTGTAGGTTCTGAGTCGGCGGAGGTGGTAGCGCCCCTTTGTCACATATCCTCGCTATCAGCGTAGGGCAGTCTTCCATTTCATGATCAAACAGCGTGAAATACTTGCACGACAGACACATTGGATTAGTGCAATCGCGGGCATAGTGTCCTGGTCCTCCGTAGTTGCAAAAACTCAATTGTCCTCGACCTCTACTAGGTCCTCCTCTGCCTCGGCCTCATCCGCGCCATCCCTGCGCTCTGGTCAGGGGGCCACATTTCGGCCTGAACCCTATAGGCGGATTTCTATCGATCATCAATTCATAACTCCTGCAATTACACTCATCATGCCCTACCGACCTACAAAAGTTGCATGACAGATGTTGCGATGCCTGTACAAACTTCTACAACAAATGACAGTTATCTGTGGCATGTTTTCCTGCTACCTGACAGATAGCACACCACAATGCAGGTCCTGCTTGATCTTCTGGCCTTAAAGGCATCGGTCCTCCTCCCGCAATATAGTTCGCAAAGACTGGGCAATGGTCTTTGTCATATCCCTAACTCTTGCATTTCAAGCACCATACCTCCTCGCGCACCTTTAGTCGAACCGTCCTATCCTGCTTTAGACTTTGCATCTCAAGGCACATATTCTTCAACTGCACATGGATCTGTTGAACAACTAGATTTGGATATTACATCAGAGTTTCATGTAGTCTCATGGCAATCTCCAAGGCCTCCGCTGAGTGGTTATCTTCTGTTGTGATAGTGCGACCCTTAAGTGTGGTAGTAGTGAAGCCACAAACCACTCACAATGTTGTCTGTCTATCAAATTCATGTTGGCTTCATGTATTATACACTTCAACCTATGATCTATTTCCTAAGGTGTCTCACTTGGTTTCATCGCTATTTCTTTAAATCCCACAATCAATTGTGCCTCATATTTAAGCCTATTGAATTCTCTATTCAGTGATGTCTAGATGTCTACCACTCCAGCATTTGGGTTATCATTAGAGTACTTAATATACTAGGTTAGTGTGCGATCTTGCAGAGCACTAACTGGTGTTTCCTTCTTTATATGATCATTTGTAACATCTTGAGCTTCCAATACAGCCCTCACAATGAACCAAAATTGGTCTGGGTCCTCATTTCCCAAGCCTTTGAACAAAGGCATCTTCACTGTATTTTCCATACTAAATTGTTGTGGAGGTGGTATGGGTGAAGTTGGAGGCGATGGCGCTAAGGTCGGAGGTGGTGTGGGTGGAGGTGGTATTCATGGGAATCCTTCTCTTATTAACTGAATATCACTTCGCAGACTAACCTTCACTATCTCTTCCTCGTCACCTTACGGAGGTGAAATAAATGGACTATGCTTCGGTCCATTTTTTCCTTCGTTCTTGTGAGTTTTTTCACTTCGCGTAGTTGCGAACATCAAGGTAGCTGCATAACTTGTTTTTTGCACAATAGCATTTTAATCTAGGTATTCAAATATTTTACGTACTTACCTTGCGGTCCTTTGAAAAAGCATCACTCTACCTCGTTGTAGCTGACTGAGGTGTTGACCACGAATTCAGTCACAAATCCTCCTATGACGCGATCAAGCCAGTGATTGGCAGCGCAGACAATCTTGTCCTCCAATGCTTCCAATTTTTGTATTAGCTCCGGGGTCCAAACAATAGGACTGTGAAGTTTCCACCTCCCCTATTTATCTACTAGCTTCGCTATCCACTCGTATAGTTCAATTGGGAACGAGAAGAAAAATATCTTGTGGATATCTGTATACAGGTATATGTCCAACCATTGTTCCTTTGTCAGTCGCGGGTTTCTTTTCTCCTGTGTCGCGAATTCGTGGATCTTTCTATCCAACCAATCTCCAATATCCTTCTTAGTTGGATTCCAGTGATACGACATCACACATCTCTTATGCAGATTCTGGTCCTGGCAACGGAAACATTTGTTGGCTTGAGGGGGCTTGACCTAGGTTCAACATTAATTAGCCAAACAAATCCCTACACTACTAGCCCTTTCGGCATCAGGCCGCAGAGCGTGGACCAAAGTCTCACGTAAATTAGTATGGGGGGGGGGGGGGGGGGATGCTGGAACCAAGTTTCCGCACCCTGAGATGGTTGTGATATCATTTGATTCCCTCTATCCCTACCTTCGCGCAAGTCGCTTCGCTCTAGGGCTTGCAAGACGAGCCCTTTATTCTGTCCTTTAATACCTCCGTGAAAGGGTATGATCGACCTTCGCATAGCCCTAGCCTGCTGCTCAAGTACTTTTGTATTGCTATGGCAGTGTGCCATGTATATCCCCCAATTACTACAAGGGACTTGTGTATCTTATCAAATGATTATAGTTAACACCGCGTAAACAGATAATCGTAACTGCGTTCAATGATTCAACATAATTGCATTCATTTGTGCATCACATAAGCATAATAAAGGAAATTCATACATAACACATCAAGATGCAATAACAGAACAAATACACAGAAATTGTCGAATATTTCTCTTTATTGATATCTTCCAAGTGTTTACAAACTCTGTTCGCCCTATGCACAAAGTTGTAGGGGTCCGCGCACTCAGCTGCAAACTTCTACCCTAAGCCTCTCCACACTCAGCTGCAGAGCCTCTACCTACTTTACGACCCAAGAATTAGACTTCTTACTTCAGAGCTATGACTCTCTTACATTATTCATCATTGTATCTCTCCCAAAATACTTAGAGCTTAGCTCTTTTTATACAATCCCATGGTCTGCGGACCATGGGTAGAACTCTTACAGCTAACTTTACTTTACAAAACTAAGGGCAGACTACCCTTTATGACACATAACACCTTCACACTTTGTGACCACAAAATGCGGAGACTTTACCATTTTATTACAAAATTTAACTCAAACATGGGCTTTTAGCCCCAAAACTACCCTTGGTGGATCCCGCTCCCAACACTTTCATAGAAAAATCCACAATTTTTCTGTCACCCATTGTGACAAAACCGTAGCTCAGTTTGATGAACCATCAACACTATTGGAAATCTCTCATTGATTAATATAATGGGTCTTCCTCAGTTTTTGATGATTTGATACTTCACCAAGAAGTCATTTTTCCAAGAAGGGTCACTTCGTCGCTTCTCAAAATTGAATTTCTTCACACGCGACACTTGTACCTTAGGGATCACCTTCCTTTAATACTTTTCGTACCACATGTCAATTTTCATCATGAGTAACCATCTTTTACTCATGTTTTCATGGTCCCCACCAGGCCTATTCTGTGTGGCAGTGTCATCAAGTCACCCTTGTTCAGAGCATTCACGATGAGTCACCCTTGCATCCATGGAGTCTGCTTCACATACCATTCTATCATGTCACAGTATTCCATCCATATTTTCATACAATTCATCTTGTGTTGCCCATTTTGGCCTCTAGTCATACTATCCACATCCCCTCCAGAGTTGAGTCAGTGGCTTCCAGGTCAACCATGCACTTTATGCTCTGACAAGGGAAGTCATTTGTTTGTCCCTCAGTACAACTTTTCTCATTATCCCTGGTGTCATTCCATCATTCACAATACTATTTTCCCTCATGCCTTAGTTGAGCATCCTCATTTTCTCATCTATCCGGGGCCCTATTTTGTCGACATCAACTCATTTATTCCAGAAGAACGACCTAGAGGGCGGTGTATCTTGGTTCTAGATTCCATTCTTGTTTGGTGCCTCGGATTGAGCAAAGGGACTCATTATTTCCTTTTGACTTGGTTGTTTCATGTTCTTGATTCATACACTTGATGGTCCAATGGTGTAGCAGATTGTACCAGTGATTCTCGGGTGTGCGTGAGATGTTTCAGACCTCATGAGGGGTTCACCCTTCAGGTAGCCCCGCACATGCTTGGATGCATTCCTATTATCCTACAGCCTCAGATGCAGTTCCACAGAGTTGATGGGGTCGATTCCTACTGATCGCAGTGTCCATAGCATGCACGTCTCCTATAGATGACCCATTTAGTTTTGCAGAGTCCTTCCCTGATTAATAGGGCTTCTTTGATTGTTCTACCCTCCCTCCCACCCATTTTTTGAGGGAAGGGCCATTATATCTCATGTACTCAGATATTATGGTATTCAGTCCTAGCTCATGTTTTTCTGGGTGCATTATGTATATGGGACACATTGTATTATTTTCTTGCTCTTTTATACCAGCATGTCATGTACCATTCAGCATGTACTTCATTGCTCAGTTTTATGTTTTTTAGCACACCATTATTTTTGTACTAAGTTATCTCGGCAGGTGTGGGTATGCCTCCCCCGCCTCATTGAGGTCTAGTACCACAACATAAAAGGATACTTTCATTGGTCTCGCCCCCTCTGTCCCTATCCTCTTTCGCTTCAACTTTAATGGTCTCTCTCTTTCTCTCTTTGAATCCATTGTGTTGTCTAGTGATTGTGTATTTACAATGTACTTTAGTCATACATTTTTCTCCTAACACTCATACATTGAGGGCAATCTGTTATCACCAAAAAAATGATCATGTAGCCTAATTTACTAGATGGATCGAAGTACACCATGTAAAGCTAATTTTACCATAATAAAATTGCTTTCACTATGAGAAATTACTTAATAAACCACCTTTGTTAAGTAATTTATAATTAAACCCATGGATAATAATTAAATAAATCACTACTTATTTATTTTTCTTCTAGGAATAATTAATTAAACCATTGTTCAATTATTATTCCTTGTCATAGTTGACCCAATCATGATAAATAAACAGATAAATCATTAATTATTTTATTTTTCTCTAAGAATAATTAATTAATCACTAATTAATTATTATTCTTTGTCAAATTTGACTAAATCCCTTAGGAATAATTAAATAAATCATTATTTGTTTATTATTCCTTAACCAATTTCTTAAGATGATAAATAAATCATTTATTTATTTATTATTTCTAAATAAAAGTTTAAATATTTTTTCCCTCCTAACAAAATATAATAAAATATTCGAAGTGGTTATTCCAAGAATGGGGTCAATAATATTTTATTATTTCTCATTATTCGAGGATAACTCGATATTTTGTTATAAATAGAAGGGTTTTCCATTCATTATTCACTTTTGAGTATTTTCATTGTTGCACTCACTATTGTAACTCTGATTATTTTCATTGTCGCACACCATATTTTTGCTGGGTTTACACATTATAGAGGAGAGAGATTCTACACAAGCTGAAGACATTTGAGGATAGCCAAGAACCCATCCCATAGAAGGGGACTAGTAGCATTTATTTTTTCCCTTCACAAGTGTTATAATAAAACTATTCTTTGTATATCTGGTTTCCATTGGATGATTGGAGTTATTACTATTTTCTTTTGATGTTTAACTACGACTGTGGCATAGATCATATTTTTGGTAGGTTTTTTTTTATCAGTCACTGCAAATCTACAATGCTTAGCAGCCATTTATATTGTTGATATTGTTTGTCATCCACAATCTTAAGTGGGTTATTTTCGTACATCTTTGAGAAGAAAACACTACAACACCTTCTTCTCATCAAACTTGACATCCTTGCGAACCACTGTCATCCTGTTGGTTGGCAAGTACACTCGATAGTTGTGAGGTGTATCAGTGTACCCCACAAATATCCCCAACTCTCTTTTCATCTCAAGCTTCTTTCATGCATCTTTGGTCACATGGAAATATATCAATGACCCAAAAATCCTGAAGTGACCAACATTTGGCCTCTTACTGGAGAAACCCTCCTCTGGTGTCTTCATCCCAAGTTTCTGATGCAGGCTTCTATTATGCAAATAGACCACTGTGTTGCATGTGTCATCCCAAAAGTGTAGTGGTAGGCCTTGATCATGCAACATCACTGGTGCTGCTCGTACAATGCTTATGTTATTCCTCTCAGCCACCCAATTCTATTGTGGGTTATGGGGTGTCATCCACTCCTGTTTAATCCCTTCTTCTACACGGAAGTTCTTAAACTCATTTGAGACATACTCACCACTGTTATCACTCCTCATAGCTTTAAACATATTTCTTGACTCTTTCTCAAACAATGCTTCAAATTCACAAAACTTTTTGAAAGTTTGATCCTTCTTCTACATGAAAAATATCTAACATTTACAAGAAAAGTCATCAACAAATATAACAGAATACATGTGTTTGGTTGTGGATGTTGTCGAGAATGGTCAACACATCTGAATGGACTCGCTCTAGAATAGCCACTGGTCGATCATCTCTGTTGTGAAAGGAAGTCTTGGTGTATTTTCCCAAAGTACACCCCTTGCATGTATCAACATTCTTAAGTGTACCTTTTGGAATCCCATTACATATCTATTGCATGATCTTCAAAGCCCCATGATGCAAGTGGTCCAATTACCTATGCCGCAACTCGCCAACGTCTCGCCTTTGCACCATCTATGATTTTTTGCTCAAGGAAACACAATCCTCTACCTCCAACTTATAGAGATTCTTCACCCAAATCCCAATATTCTTTACCTGACCCATGGCTATGTGTCTAAGGAACATCTTTCCTTTGCTAAATACCACATCATAGCCTTTGTACTCCAACATGGTGACTGATAATAAGCTTTGCTTCAACCCGAGCACATACATAACATCCCTCAAGGTGAGAGGAGCACCATGCTCCCTCTGAAAAGTAATCATGCCCAATCATGTAGCACTATACCTCCCATCGTTACCCATCTCAATATGCATCTAGAGATCCTTCTCCTCTAGGTCATTGAACAAATCCTTGTCATCAGTCATGTGGAAAGAAGCTCCATCATCATGGTACCATACACTACCCATCATTGATGACACCATGCATGCAATGAGAGTAAAGTCCAATTCAAAGTGACAGGCCAAAGCCTCACTCGTCGTCCTCCTGAGGAATTCTTCTTGGACTTCTTGAGTGGACAATTTGTAGCAAATGGCCCAACTCATGACAATGAAAGCACTTAAATTTTGATGTGTCTTTCTTCTTACCTCCATGGCAAGAATCTAATTTGGAACAGGAAGCCTTCCCTTTCCCCTTCCTTGCCTTACCTTCTAAGGCACAATTTTCTTCATCATCAGTCTTTGATGAGGAACCATCTCTGGCAAGGAAAATTTTAAGAACCCCCCCAAATTTATAAATATAATAAATGGGCGATTCTCCATGGTATATAGGAAAAATGGAAGGCGATTTTATCAATAATATAATATGTATATATAATTTTTTGGCGAATCTCTCACCAGGCATGGCGAATATTTTACTCAATTATAAAATCTTGTAAGATCTTGGCAAGTCTTTCACTAAATAATAAAACTTTGTATGGATATAAGACGATAGAATTTCCCCTTTAAATAGTGAATGCTCACATGAATACCATGGTATTACCATGGGTCAATACCATGGGTTATCATAAACCTGGAGCTTAAAAATTACTATTAGTAATTTATAAAAATTAATAAAATTAATAGTTGATTTTTATTTTATTTTTTATTTTAACCAAGCTAAAATGTTTAACCTACATTAAATTACAACATCCATTTTTACTCTTGACCAAGCCCCAAGAGGATCAAATATTTTTTCACTCTATGCTAGTTTGCATATCACGATATTTGATACCTCTCGGGGCTTAGTAGATCCAAAGATGGATCTATGCTATTTTAATTAATTCCCCCATTTAAATAGGCTACATTCCAGGTGAATACCATGGGTCAATACCATGTGCCATTTTGGTGAATACCATGGGTCAATACCATGTGCCATTTTTATTTTTATTAATTCTAATATTAGGGTTAATAATGTTTTTTTGCATGGTATTAAAAACAATCTAGTCCATGGTATTTGTCCCATAGTATTTTGCCCATAGGTTTCACCTAAATATAACCCATTTTTTGAGTGTTCGTAAATATAAGGTGACTTATGGAGTAAATATAAAAAAATGTTTTATTTGTTTACCATACCTCTTGTTTATTTATATTTTTATTAATTTACCATACCTCTGTTACAATATGGTATTTGGCCCATAGGATTCACTTAAATAAAACCTCTTTCTTGAGCCTTCATAAATAGAACGAGGGTTATGGACTAAATATAAAAAGAGGTTTTATTTATTTACCATACGTCTAGTTTATTTATATTTTTATTTATTTACCATACCTTTTGAGTAAGTATAAAAAGAAATTTTATTTATTTACCATACCTCCACTTTACTTATATTTTTATTTGTTTACACCAAGTGAATTATGGAGTAAATATAAAAAATGTTTTATTTATTTACCATACCTCTCATTTATTTATATTTTTATTAATTTACCATACCTCTTTTATAAATATGGTATTTGGCCCATAGGATTCACTTAAATAAAACCTATTCTTGAAAATGGGCGAATGGATTCACTTAAATAAAACCTATTCTTGAAAATGGGCGAATGGAAGGTTGTAACTCCTAATTTCAAGGGCTAAATTTACCTTTTTTACCCTCTCCCTTAAAATAAGGTGGGCTATTTGAGGTGATTTATAAAAATGTACTATGATACAAAATATTCGCCCACTAAAAATTTAAAACCCCTTAATTTCGCCAAAGGGCGAACATTCGCCCCTAAAATTATCCTTGATCTCTGGTGTTCCTTCTGATCTCCTCCTACATCAAATCCAACCATAGTCATTCCCTATTTGGCATCTTTTCCCTTCCACCCACAGAGTCCTGATAGCTATTCCAACTCTTATGAAAGCCTAGGAGAGCTAGGTTCATCATATCATCCTCGACAATTGTTATTCCAAAACTTCAAAGTTCATCTCTACAGGTTCTAAACTTACTCAAGTAGTTTGGAATGGTCTCGCCTTTCTGCATCTTGATTTTTCGAAGTTTATCTTTTAGTTCCAACTTCCTATGGTCACTTCTATTCTGGAAAAGTTCTGTCAATGCTTTCCATATAGCATATAGAGTTTCCTTCCCATGGAGACTCGAGACACTGTGGTCTCGAACTCCCTCAAGGATTATCCACCTCGCCTTTTCCACACACTTCTTCCATTAGGCCAGATCTTTTGCATCAAATGTTGGTGGCTTAGGAATGTCTTGATCAATGAATTCCTTCAAGCCATTATCCTCCAACACGACCTCCATCATGTCCTTCCAGACTATATAATTCGAGCTGCCTTCTAAGGCATACTTGAGCTACAAACCGTAGAACACCATCTTCCGATCCTGAAGTATGTAATGCAAATTTGAATTTCACTTGTAACCCCGAACTCAAAAAATTTGAAATCTCCTCTAGTATAATATCTTTAGCTCCGATACCATCTAGATTTTCATGTAGATTCACAAGCTCATGCAATGTACTAAAGCACAGGACAAGAATATACTTCTACTTTCAACCAATGGAAGGCAATGGATCGATGAAAACAATATGAACAAGAAGAAGATAAATCAATGGCACATAACACAATAAGTTTCTCTAGTGAAATCCACTACTCAAAACCCCACTTATCTGTATTGCATTAATTAGAAATATGAGTGAGGATACAAATCTTGTTCTCACAAGAATAATTCCACACAAGTACGCTCAACTCTTTTCCTCACAAGCCTGCTCTTAGCAAACACTTAGCCAATTTCCACTGCCTACCAAGCCCCTATTCTCTTGCACAATTCGTAGGATGAATGGCTCGTATTTAAAGGGAATTCATGCTTCCAAAACCATCCAATCCTAGTTAGGTCCTTTTCTGATTACATGCATGATATTTACAACTTAGTAAATCATACAACTGATAGTACATTGTCCCTGCACTCTAGTCCCAACTGGGTCTTTCTCTTAACTGACATGCATGATTTTATCATGAGGGAATCTTCAATTAACTAGAGTAACACTTGTGGATGCACCACTGCACCAACTGACTGCTAATCCTATACTAGTTCCACAAATAGCTAGAACTAGTTTAACTGGCCATAACTCAGTAAACTGAGTTAATCTAATTACAACTCAAATAAACTCATCCTAGACCCATAAAACTTAGTGAGAACATATAAATGACTACATAAATACTTCCAACTTGAAATTCCTAATCTAATTAAGTTATTAAACTTGATTAACTATTTACAAGTTGTTATGAGAATAGAATTCGATTTTAATTCTCAGTTTAATTCAAGGACAAATTAAACTAGAATTTCTTGTTGCCATTTCTCAACAATATTTGTCTTCCACACTATGTTATTTGACTTTACTAGACATATTACTTATATGAAAGATGGATCTTTTATTTCCCCATGGTATCTTGGTTTCTCTTGGATGTACTTTGAATGGTAGTTTTGGTGTCATTTTTGGTTTTTCCTTTTTGAAATGGGTGTGCCATTTTTGTTGTACATTGAGGAAAATTCAGCAAGGCATACATGCTTAATGGCACTAGGTCATCTGATGTAGTAGTCAATGATGGAATTACACATTACATTTTCGGAGTTATCATCTTCTTGCTTTAGAAGGAACAATGGTTTGAGGATAAATGTGCATTCATCCATTGTTGTTGTGTTTATGAATATGCATTCTCGTGAACTATGGTTCAATGGAAGAGAAAGTGTTATATGGACTGCCTGTTGAGCTGACATCTGTTGGAGATTAAGAAAAGAATTTCCCAAGGAACGTATCATTTCAATAGCATTTAGTTTTCTCTTTTCATGTTCTCTTCTTATCCTTTTAAATGCATTTGTCATTGATTTGTAAACTTTTTGTCATATAAGAAGTGAAATATGATGTAGTTGCATATGCATTAAGGACAAATTGTGCATCATTATTTGCATTCCACAGTTGCAGCATATTCCTTGCGAAGGTATTGTTTCAAATGTGAGAGGATTTTGTTGCAATAAAATCATTGGTTGCTTCACTGTACTTTGAATTATTCTAATGTAATCAGTTTCGGTTAAATGCAATTCATCTAAAAATTGGTGAAAAGTATTGTTTTTGTCATATTGTTTATTCCAAGAGGTTATATAGAAAAATTAATTTTTTGTTTATTGTGTTATCTACCAAGTCAATTGGTTCAAGAACTTTTGTGCTTCTCATGGGTAGCATTGGGAAGTTGTATCTACAATGTGAAATTTTTCTCTTTTTACAACTTTTTGTGTGGTGGTGTTCATGTATTTTTGCAAGCTCTGGATCAAGGTGATCTGTGCTACAAGTCAAATATTTGTCAACAAAGTTTTCAATGTCAGAGTTACTATTGACTCCATTTATTGGTGCATTTTCCCCCCATAACAATCCATGTTCATGTTCACTTTGTGTATTTTGGAATCCAGTTACAAAGTAGTAATCAACTATCTTTCCGAAAAATGGTTTTTCTTGTGATATCATTTTCTTTAAGGCACAATTCTATGTCTATAAAAATGAGTACAAGAGATAGTCAATGTTACAGTCTTCTATTGTTTCAATATGCTTTATTTTTTTTCTTTTGTCATGTAATGTGGTCGATTTATTAACTAATGGAGTCCATCAATGTTCACTGCTTGTAAATGTCACAAAGAAATTCGGTGGCCCTTGTTGACATATCATGGAAAAAAAAAAAAAAAAATCATATGTTGTAGGAAGTTAGGAGATGTTCTTATGTTCTTGAAATCCATGTAATCGATATCATTTTTAAGAATGGTATCCAAGTTTTCTTTGTATTTCATGTATTTTACCAATAATTCCCTTCCTTTTAATTTCCCTTTTTTTATTCTTATTGAAATGCATGCGAGAAATTTCTCAATTATTATTCGCAATGTTTTAAAAAACAAGTTAGCTATGTGGCAAGAGAAATCACCACTATAGTGCATTAACTCCCATTGTGCAATTTTTTGGTAGCAAACTTGTTCTACAATGTTACTATCACACTGGTCACCAAAGAAAAGGGTTGGAAATTTCATTTCCTCTGCATATCTATCTTTGAAAATTCCAAGCGGATGTTCTCCTTCAGCTAGAGAAAGTTCAATTAGTTTGTCTTGTAAATCATGGATAGAGTGAGAACCTATGTATCCATGTACCAATGTCTCATTGGTATTTCTTTTTCTGAGTCATTACTTGTTTCAATTTTGTCTTCAATGTTATCATTTTCAATTGTGACATATGGACTAGTTGATTGTAGGACACTATCTAGTATCCACATTTTTATTTATGTGTATGTTTTCAGCTTTGTAAAGTTGTCAAGAACATAGTTCTTTTAGTGCTTTCATGACATTATGCACACAAAATTTTTCTATTTGAAATGCATTTTTATATTCCAGTTGTCTTTTCAGCGCAATAGTGACCGTTGTTGTGTTTTCCATAGATTGTGGCAATGAAATTTGAACAATGTTTGTTTGGATAAGAACATTGATAATAGATCTTGTTAAACCTAGTTGTGATTGTTTGTGTCCCAATTGTCTTATTTGTGCAAATTCAATTCTTAATGCCACAAGACGTTCTTCAAGTTCCGAGAGTGTGGCTACAATTGGCAATGGCTTGTTTCACCTAATGTTCTCAGGTGTAACAAATTGTGGCAATTTTCTATTTTGAAGTGCTTTTTTGCAAACCTTTCATATTACTTTCTGGTGCAAACTCTTACAACTTTCAAACAAATATATATATATATATATATATATATATATATATATGTTCCTGTTATAGGACAAAATGACCTCCTCATCAACTCAGAGGTGAAAGACAAAATGACTGAAGCAAAGACCACAATTGCAGGCCTTGAATCCACACTAACGCTGGCTTTACACTGCTAACCTACTTTATAAAGCTTGTTACCAAGCATAAAGGAGCGTTAGTCACCCTGCTAACTCAAGTTGTTAGACCAGGGGGAGCGTTAGTGAACCTAAGAGAATTTCAATGAGTCAAGCCAACGAATCTGCTCATAAATATCTAGATATTAAATCCCTAAATTTTCTCAAGAAAAGCAAGGAAACTCCAAAAATCAAGATATTTGGAGAAATTCCAATTTGAGAATGAAGGCAAATGGGAAAAAGCTTGTAAACAGGGCAGGTTCATGGCTTTTTCCCTAATGAACTCTAGGAGGAACTTGGCAACCCTGATTCAATTGCTATATAAGCATTGAGAGGGTCATTGTGACAAGGATCAGAGCATTTGGAAGGATAGCCCATAGAGCTGTCGTGAACTGTCATATTCTTGAAGAAGCTAGCTGAAAGAGGGAGAGAGAGAGAGGAAGAAGGGGTAAGGAAGGCTGATACAACGGATGGTTGTAATTACTCTTTCATTTTGAATATAGAACTACAACTGTGTTCCCTACTCCATAGTGTCGGTAATGTTGTTCATTTATTTGTTCATTTTGATGCTTGTCGAGATGAGTAGTTAAGTTATACATTAATGCATTTTTTTTGTGCATTCTTACATTAGTTTTCAGAAGTGTATGTTGTGATTAGTTTTCCTTTTCCTTTGTACAGGAATTTTCTTGGAGCCAGCCTTGGAGGAGTTCTTCTTGCCGCATAGAGATCCCCAAGCAAAGCTAAAAGGAGCTAAAGGTAATCCTCTTTCCATACCCTGTCAATTTATGTTTGATAGATGAACATGTGTGTAACTTGGTAGCTTTTGTAGATAATCTTATGGTCTGTCGAAGGTCCCGGGAAGACCTTTGAGGGTAGTTTTCACCCCATGCATTTTACCCCATAGCAGAATTGGCGACTCCGCTGGGGACTATACATCTAGTTCCCGGTCAACCTGGACTCCTCTCAGTTCTTCTCTTTCTTCTAAGAGCTTCCTACTTCTTCAAATCCTTTTCTGATCCACCATCTATCTTGTTACATCCTGCTAGTTTGCATTCTCCTCAGAAACTGATCCTAAAGGCCCTCTTTTTGAGCTATTTCCCTCACTAACACAGGTTTCTAGTCTACACAAAGCTTTATAAAGCTATTTGACTATGCATAGGGAGCGTTAGTGGCCAAACTAACTCTCTGTTTACATTGAAACAGAGCACTAATCTCCCATTTCCATGTTTTCCAGAAGTTTCCGTGGACCAAAAGGGGGGAAACTTGTCTCAGGGGCTAAAGTAAGATCTGCAATAGTATTATGTTAACAAATTTGGTGTCTTGAAAAATTATTTTTAAGAAAATGTTTTAGTTTTTCTCTCTTAAAAGACATTTTTTTTAAAGAAAGACTGATAAATTGTATTGATCCTTCTGTCGAAATAGTTGTAAGCTACTTCATTTTGGTTTTCAGTGGTTGTTAGGAATATTGGGAAAATAATCTTTCGGTTATGCAAGTGTTGAATGGCTTTAGGTGCACTGACGAATCCATGAATATGTGAAAAGATGAATGTGTAGAATAAGACTTGTTTGCATAAGAAATTGAAAATAAAAATTAGAGCATTGTTCTGCATGGTTTATTGAGTCGAGAGTCTCACCATATTCATACGTCAACACCCCTACAGAAGACAAATAATCAGGTACACTAAAATTTACATTAAAATCAATGAGTTATTCTTTTGAGAAAACCAACATCAGCTAGATTAGGACCTTGGGATAAGCATGTGAGTGAACTGCCCAAGGTTGAAAATCAAAACTAGTGTCGTTAACAAGTGAAAAATCCTTCTGCACTCATATTATTAGGACCACTCCACTAACAACGGATCGAAATACGAGACAACATCAGACTGTAATTGAAGGTAGCCCGCCTTCTCTTACAAATCCTTTGGGCATTTGTGTATTGGGGGTCCCTTCAGGGATTTTGGAACTGAGTCGAGGACTCAGGTATCCTGCCCACATAGTGTGTTGTTTACGACTATGTCCCCCCTGGTAATGTCTCTGATTTGAGGTATCTCTAGTGGCCAAAACTTCTAGGTACTTGCACAAGGTGACTGGGACGGGCTCTCCTGGTACCTAAAATAAATGGACCTACTTTGTCTTCAGTTTTTGGGAGGGTGCTCATCTTCACGAGAGTACTTGGCCCCTCAATCTGAGGTTCGGGCGAAGCTCAAAAGTAACCGTAATCATACATTTGGCCATCCTTCTCTGTTATTCATTGAGATACTAGGTTTCATCTCCAGTGATCGGTGCTTATCAGACGAGGTACTTTCCCTCTGTTTGTTGATTGATATATTTAGTGTATTTTTTCTTTTTAGGTACCTGAGTGCTATCATTTTTGAGACTTTAAAGAATATCACATTAAAATTTATTTGATAAAACTTAACAATCATCGTGGCTACATCCAGCCCTCGTCGTCACTCTAGACGATTGTTAGGACTTCCTCCACTCATTGTGGAGGATTCATCGAATTCCACTGACTCGGATTCCTCATCTTTGAGGAATCAGTCTCCTAAATCTCACATGGGATCCATGTGGACAACCGACGATTCCAGTTTGCTGAAGGATTTCTTCATGGAAGGATTCCTTCCTCACTTTAACACTCTGCTTACAGATCCGTAGGATCCTATCATTGCTCCCGTGGTACCTGTACTTCCTTCTTCAATAGGTGGAACTTTCCCATCTATTCAGTTGATGCCTCAAGGGTTGTGGAATTATAGAGACATTGTTGGTCCTCTACCACTTCCCTGGTCGACAGTCATCACAACACCGGTAATGTGGAATCCCGTAGTCCCGTTTGTCCCAGGTCCGACAACTCACATAACACCCTCTATCAGCGGAACCCAACAGATGCCAGGTTCCACTCCTATGGTGCCACAATGCATACCTTCAACTAGTGCCACATATAGTGTTCCGTATAACACTCAATGCGGCACTATGGGTGCGGTTCCAGTTTACCAACAACAAGGTCGGCCGCCAATGTACAGTTCCAACCCCCAAATTCAGATATCTGGGGGGGTTCCCAATATGCACATGCCAGTGGGGAATGTCATAGTTCCCCCTCCATTCTCAGGCATGCATGGATAGTCGCTGATTGACATGAGTGTTCTCTCTGTCAATCAAAGCCATATGGTTAGTTCTGTGTCAGTTGGGAATCCACAAGGGATACCCAACCAATCCATGGGGGCACCCTACTCACAAACTCAAATGAGTCAAGGGGGCACCACTTATACTGGGGGAAATTCCATACCCCAGTATCAAAATCCTCATGGAAATCGACTCTACAACATCGTACCACAAAGCCGCTGCTACACCATACAACCCATGTACACTATGGGGAACCAGACGATGGGAGGAGCACAAAGCTCCTCAAGTCATTCGTCATCACCATGGTCCAAGTCGGGGGCACCCAACAATCTGCCTTTTTTGGCAACGTTGGATATTCCTGACTTATACAAGTTGACAAACGACCTCATCTTCCACAACTTACAATGGCCGCCGATCCCGCATAAAATATCGACAGACATTCCAAATTTCGATGGAAAACAAGGGGAGGATCCGGGCACCCATATCACCACCTACCATCTTTGCAGTGTTTCTAACTCCATGGTGGATGATAGTGTCCGGTTACGTATTTTTACCCACACCCTTACTGGCAATGGAGGAAAGTGGTATATTGAGTTACCACGCGCGTCAGTAAATACCTTCAATAATTTAACGATGGAATTCCTGAAGCACTTTCAGTTATGTATCCATTATGAGACTGGGACAGAGCTCCTTACTTCATTTCATTAGTATATCGCCACCCACATCTTCGATCATATTCATGAATGGAGACGTAGGCAGAGGTTAGTCAAAGCTCCCCTCCTAGACTTCCTCTTAACACACTGGTTCTGTAGGTCGTTACTTCCACAAATCGCTAGAGATGTCACTCTACGTGGTGCAGTCACGAAAGACCAATCCATATGTCGTGCCTAGCACTTAGATTTTATTTATTCACAATCTGGCACTCTCATGACATAATCCCCCATGCTCCCGGTAACCCCAATCCTCCCACCACTCAGCACCCCGGAGTACACGTCGACGGGATTGTCGGCGCAACCTCTGGGGTCGTTGTAAAACAACTCAGTGGTTCCATTGCCAAGCTGGCAGTGGACCCCTCTACCAAATCGACTGCTCTTCCTGCCACTATGATTAACTCTGTGTAGTCTACACAGAAATCCGGTGGCAAGAACAAGAAGAATGAAAACAAGACCATTCCTTCTGAAGAGCAGTCATCTAAGCAACCCAACTTGAAATAGAAGGTTGCTGCACCTACTAATGAGGAAAATGATAAAGGCACCAAATATCCATGCAAACTCTGTCTTGAAGACCATGTAATCTAGCGTTGTCCGCGTCTTCAAGAATGCACAGATTACCTTGCCAAAAACGATATTGGTAAGGCACCTACTGTCCTTAGAAATCCTTTTCCTACTCAATAGCAACAAAATCTCATTGCCAACCAACCACAACCCACGCCAGGGGGCAGCAATGGTTTGCAACATCCTTCAGCTGGTGAAGGAATTTCTACCATTTACACATTTGAAATAGTATAACTAGCCACAAGAGCCAAATCTTATGGAGCTCCTATCGCTCCGGCAGCAAAACCATCCTCAGGTCAAAAACCATCGCCACCCAATGATTTGCATATCGAATGGCCGGTTGAGGACTTTGTAATTCGACCCCCCAAGGGGTCACTTCAACGCATAATGCACAATACATCTGCACGTGTTGCACAACACTACAACATCGTAGAGGACTTGGCGCAAGCACCGGCGGCTATGTCGGCGCTCGAAGTATTGCAAACATGCCCCAGCCAATGGAAAGATTTTCTTTCGACTATTAGAGGTATTGACCCTGTTATCACCAAAATAGGACCCTGATAGGCTGCTGATCAGACTATCTCAGTGTAAGTATTTCAAACCAATATTTTAGCTAAGGCTTAGCCTCCTTAGCCTGAGAGGGCTCTCTCAAAGGGTTAATGATATTGATTAAAGATATGGATAGATGGCTAACTCTATGGTTTGTGATTTTATATGTTTGTAGATTGGAAGATGGAGACTTGCTACCATTGGGCTATGGAGTCAGTGACAGAGATAAAGATAACAAATAGCTCTTCTTATAAAACTGAGGCTTGTATATACTTCAATGAAAGAGTGACACATTCAAGAAAGTCTCAATAACTTGAAGTTCATAGGAGTCAGAGCATGTGGGCATGAATTCTGAGTAATGATACATCATGGTATTCAAAAGGAAAGAATTTAAAGTGATAGATCAGAGTTTAATACCTACATGGAAGTCAGGGCATTCAGCATTTAAACATTCAGAACATAAACTCATATGGGATCACACAGTTTATGAATGTATACAGGAAGTCAGAGCACATTTAGTGAATTCTGAGTGATTATACATCCATACCACTGTAAGAATTAAGGAAAGGACAACATCACATATTCTGAACATAAAAAATCCTTCATGAATCCTGAGAAGTAAGCATTAAGACTATGGAAGTAAATCATTTCAAAGATAAAAGATGAAGCTCACTGAAGTACACTAAGAATCTCAGCTTCAGAAAAGTCCAACTGCTTCTGTATATATCAATCCCTGCATATCATTTACAAAAGTAGTCTTTTTCTCTAACATTTTCCAACCCTTTGCTAATTCGACCTCTTGCTCTATATAAAGCATTTACAATTAGGATTCCATCATCCCTCATCAAGAGAATTCGAATTTTCCATCAGTGACACCTATTCTAACCATAAAACAAACCATTAATTAGAACTAGTTGTTAACTAGGAGTGCTAGTGACCTAATACAACTAGGAGTGTAACTCCTTATTATGATTACAACAACCTTATATAAGCAATTAAAGCATTATTTGACAGCTGCAACCTCATGAAGTCGAATTTGATGAAGCCTCCCATGTGGTCACCCAACTGCTGATGACAAACCCTAGAAATTAGGGAACATGTTTCCCTGTTTTTAGGTTTAGATCCTTGAAAATTGGCACGTGGGACAGAGCCTTTATCTCTTCATCCATGACACGTTTTATGAAACTGAAGGAGGTTTTTTTAGCCCATGTTTTCCAGAACAAAAACCTCTCCTGGTTTTTTAAAACATTTCTCCAGCTGTCCAGAAACTGTCCTTGAAAAACACGTGGCAAACAGGAAAAATCCGTTTTCTGAAAGTAGGGTCTCAATGAAAGCTTAGTATATCCCAACTGAAAACACTTATGAATAAAGTGAGATAGGTTATTGTATTTAGAGAGTTTATTAAGAGAAACCTCCCTCATAATTCCAAAATACATCTTCTTGTAACCAGAAACGGATCTTGAAAAAGACTGCTGAAACCAGAAGACAAAGCTTGACTTTCAGCAGTTTCGTAGCGCAAGTTTAACCATAAATTTCTCCCACCTCATAATGGAATTGAAGAAACTGAAAGAGGTTTATGTAGTGAAGCTTGTTAGGAAGAAAAGCCTCTTTCAGTTTGCAAAATTAAGTTCTCGGCTGCTCAGGAAAGCTTTTGGAAGTTAACTAGTAAAAACAGTTTTTCTGCTAAAACAGGCTGCTACAGGGGTTTCGTAGCGCGCTACGAAAACTCCTAGTTCAGTGATTTCGTAGCTACTTTCAAAATTTCTCCAAAATGATGTGAGATATGACTTATAAACACCTGGTAAGACTTCTAAAACATGGAATGAGGCTGTCAAACATTATTTGGAAAAGAGATATGATCTTAAAAGACTTCTAACCTTATGACCTAACCCTTAAAGCATGAAATGACCTAGAGACCCTTTAACACCATGACTAGAAGAAGGGTTTGTAAATGAGAATGACACTAATTGTGATGAGATGACTCAAAAATTATAAGACTATGACTAGAAACAAGGCAACTTTCCAAAGCTTAGAGACAAAGATTTTAGGGTGATAACAGACCCTATGGATTCCATGCTTGATATTTTCGACATGGATAAGTGTAAACCTCCCCTTTCCCACCAGCTTGCATTTCAAGTGCATATCACTTCGAAAGGTAAAGGTATACATCGAACTGTCATCAATGAAGGTGCTTCAACCTGTGTCATGTCAGCTTCATGTTGGCGCACCCTGGGATCTGCAACCCTAACCCCACCGTCAAACTCCCTGAAAGCTTTCGACGACCACACCTTTATCCCAAAAGGATACCTAGCCAGTTTTCCCATCACTTTGGCTGGAAAAATAGTAACATGGACGTAGAAGTCGTGGACAAAAAACTTAACTATAATCTGTTGCTGGGTCGCAGTTGGACATATGCCATGATGGTCGTCGTATCCATTACCTTTCATATCATCCTATTTCCATTGGATGGAAAGGTCATTACAGTGGATTAGTTGTCTTTCTACACCCTTGATTATTCACCATTACTAGGTGGCTCCGTACCCCTAGTAGGAGGTGGAACTGACTCTTATGTCAGTTTAGGTACCAGTCTACTAAAGGCTTCTTCCCTAATGGGTTGTTTTCCTCTTCAACCGCCCCAGGTTTCACAATCGGTCAACATGCTTTCATCAATTCCTCATGAACTGACCGATCCCTGGATCCTCACAACTCCTTCAGACCTTGACACATTCGGAGACCAAATGCTACTGTCACCAGCTGAATCGGCCAACCAACCCATTCAACCCGCATCTCTGATCATGTTGGTTATGGCCGACGGTACCACATATCCTCCCATAACAGCTCCTCCTTTAGATCCGCTCGATCAACTCCCATCTATGGACGAAGCTATTCGAGAAATCATGAGTTTTTGAGAGCAACATTGGGAGGATTGGCATCTTTGTGTTCCAACATCTAATTCGGACATGATGCCTCTTCAAGTCCTGTCCTCTGACATAAACGAAATCATTTCCCCACCCTATACAATCATCCACACTTTTGGGGCGGAAGGAAATATGGGTGACACTTCCATGTCATTTCCCATAGATATTCCAATCACGACATGCATCGTGGAATACACATAGATGCGAGAAGATTGCAATCTTGAGGAAATTGCAAGCTCCACCTGCCTAAATGAGGAATTCCATGATGAATTTGTTTGGTCTCACGAGGAAATGCCTGACTTTAATTCGTCATTTTTTGCGCATGAGATCCAACTTTACGATGAGGCAAAATGAAATGGGTGGCCAATCCCTTCCCTAGAAATAGTCGTTGAACGCATGCCCGGCCCTACTACCGAAGAAGAACGCCTACTATACCGTAAACAACTGGATAAAACCTGTTGAAATGTCAATTTGGCACTCGCAGCTCACAAGGAGTGGGTATAAACCCAATTTGCGAAAGCGGTTAGGTTTTGTTCTTTCCAAGAAGGCGACTTCGTATCACTCTATCATCCAAAAGATAACCTCTTGGAGGCATGCACGCTTCGACCCATTTGGCTAGGTCCTTATGTCATAACGAAAGTCTTCCCCACAGGGGCATACGAATTACAAGACTGGGAAGGAGTCCCGCTCAAGGAGCCCAGGAATAGGCTTTACCTAAAGAAGTATTATGCCTAGTATTGTACTAGGCATATGCTATGTAATTCTAGATAGAGCACTTTTAGGGATATTTTATTGCTCTTTAAAAAATATAAACATCCCCGAGCTTTCGTCGTTGTGCTCGTTAAATCTATGCAACGATAGATAGAGCACTTTTAGGGATATTTTATCGCTCTTTAAAAAATATAAACATCCTCGAGCTTTTGTCATTGCGCTTGTTAAATCTATGCAATGATAGATAGAGCACTTTTGAGATATTTTATTTCTCTTTAAAAAATATAAACATCTCCGAGTTCTTTGTAGTAGGGCTCGTTAAACATATATACCGCAATCAATAGAGCACTGTTAGGGATATTTTATCGCTCTTTAAAAAATACAAACCTCCCTGAGTTTTCATCATTGCACTCGTTAAATATGCAACGATGGTCAGAGCACTTTTTGTGATATTTTATTGCTTTTTAAAAAATAATAAAAACTCCGAGTTTTTCATCATTTGCACTCATTAAATATATGCAAACAATGCTCTGAGCACCTCTTTTTTTATCATTTTCCAGCTTATAAACTAAAAAAGAGCAAAGGAGCATTCTTTTTAGGCACTTTTTTCTCTCTCTTTAAACTGAAAAAATCCCGAGCTGTGTCTTGCTGCTCGTTAAACTTGCTAAAGATGACCCAAGCATTCTTTTAGGTTCTTTTTCTTGCTCGCTAAAAAATGAAAAATCCTGAGTTTTTGTTACTGAGCTCATTAAAGTGTCACAGCAAAACACGAGTTTAGTCTATCGCCTCGCACTTGTAACAAAATGAGGTCGACATCTATTGAAAATAGGTTTCTCTTCATCTGGGTTCAGTAGATTAAAATACGAAAAAGTAACCGATCCGGGTATACTATTAACCTTTTGTCGCACCCGTTAACAACTATGACAAAGGGACCACTATGGAGTCTCTCTTTACGATCTTTTCAGACTCTCTAAATATGAAAAGACAACCGAGTTGTCTAGTCTGGACTCTTTAAATACACAAACAAGATAGAGTCGTTCTTTTTACGATACTTTTCAGACTCTTAAAACATGAAAAAATCGACGAGTTTGCCTATTTGGACTCATTAAACTAATCAGATAGGGCAAAGAGTCATTCTTTTTGCGATCCTTTTCAGACTCTTTAAACATGAAAAGATCGATGAGTTTACCCGTCTGGACTCATTAAAAACTCAAACGGGGAAAGTGGACAATACAACTGTATTCTGTATTAGAAAGCGTGGTTTGGTAGCCATCGTTCCCTTGAACATGGCACTCCCTCAAATAAACCTTCATTTTGATGGCCTCTCAATATGTACCCTACAATCCTATGAGTTTTAGCCTATATACCCTGATGTAATTACATCTCTGTATCTTAACACTCTGTAGTGTTCATGAGTCTAGTGTTGTCCGGATAAAACCGTTGTTGTGCCTTCTATTGTTCAAGGGTCCCCATTTATTTCCTCTATTAATCAATCCTACATATCCTTTCATCATGCCCTCCGTTGTTTAGACCCAAATGCTCAAAAGATTCCTCAAAAAGCAAAATCATTCTTGTCTAGTTTCATGTCGACTAATATAGGACATGTCATTGCCTACCTTTCGACAGGTTTCTTCCTATCGACTTCAACACTCTATCTAGGAAGATAACCTAGAAACACATTTAGTGCCTTGGTACTTGCAGACATTAGTGGCAGGTTACCTTGTGTTTGATCACAGGTTTTCATTATTGACTTCTGGTTAAGCGATTCTACAAGTGTTCGACGACAAAGAAATTCTTCACACTTGCTAGTTTGCACCGTGCATCTTGGAGACCATCACCATTATCGGTGGCCTTTCTCGCATCTGTTAACGGTATCCATTATTGACTAGTAATATGATGATTTCGTGCATGTTCGACATCAACACATCTTATCACATTTACCGATCTATGTTGTTCGGTGAAGCGGAAATCAAGACCTTGGGTAGAGGCTTGCATCATTCAGCCTTGTTTCCTCTCCCAAGCCGTGGATATTGTTCTTTAGAGACAGCTATTTTAGGATGATCTATTATGACCATGGAAAATTTTAGGGGCTAATGTTCGCCCAGTGGGCTAATTTTCCATGATTTTTCCACAAAAAAGATTCGCCAATTTCCAATTTTATAAAAGACGATTCGCCCAAATTTTAGAATATAAAATTATTTTACCTTAAAAATCGCCAACATTATAGAGAGACTATATATAAAATAATTATAAATTTGATTAATTTTACAAATATATCAATAAACATTTGCATATTAGGGATTAGTGAGATTCGCCAATGTTTTAAACTTCAAGCTTGATTATGACATTGGACATGCCCTGTGCCATATTGGCGGCCAACATTGTTATATCTCAGATGATAAAATTACTCTGACATAGCTACTGAGCATGGGAATGCCTGACTCAGGACATGATTTTAGCAGTTTATATATATGTATCTATGTTGTATTAGGTTTTCCTTGCTGCCTAAAACTTCTCTCTCTCTCTCTACAAAGATTTTGACAACAAATTACAGTTTTTTCTAAAGTATTTCGGCCATCGTCTCTGCCTTTGATGTCATACTTTAGGGGGCATATGTTATAGGACAAAATGACCTCCTCATCAACTCAGAGGTGAAAGAAAAAATGATTGAATCTGTTAGGTCCCTATAATACTAGTGATTACCCCATTACTATTGTAGTTATATCCCTTATTAATATTTTTGTGCCCCTATTGTCCCCATATTGTTATTACTGTGCCCCATAGAATCTCTCTATTGTTATTTTTGTGCCTTTATATTATTATTGTTAGGTCGACTGGGTTATATTGTGACTCCTTAGACTCCTATATATAGAAAGGAGGTTTTGTCATTTGAATCATCAAAGAATCATTCATTTGTGTAATGTAAAGGAGGTTGCCCCCTCGAAGAGGCTGAATTCTAAGGTGTTGATCTATCTATTCTATCTTTTTGTGAGCTGGTTTCATAACATTTGGTATCAGAGCTTTAGATTCTAAGGTTTCGCTACTCCAAATAGGTCATCATGGCATTTTCGCTATAACTTTTTTTTTTGCGATGTTTCAGAAGCGAAAAAAAAAAAAAAAAAACAAAAAAAAAAAAACCCATTTGAGATGAAATCGCACTAAACCTTGGGTTTGAATTTCAGATCTTTTCGCGCTATATTTGTGGAGATATTATCTGAGGAAGTTGGTCTTTTTACAGACTCGTGAATTACATTCCAAACAGGTGACCTGGGAAAATCGTCATAACTTTCTCTCTAAGCATCGGATTGAAGTTTCGTAAGAAGGTACAGAAAGAGGACAAACTGTAGTTTCTTGTATATATTTTTCAAAGCCAAAGGTCAAAACAGGGACATGTGGCATGTCGTACAAGTTCGCTCTACTGAACTAGTCTATAATCAGGTCACTGTGGGAGATTTGGCATAACTCTTCCATGGAGAATCCAATTTGGATCAAACTAGTGGCATTGGAAAGAGGACATGGAGGGCTACTGCAGGTCAAAATTTTAGAACTGGATGATCCGAAATTACAAAGATACATCAGAGGAAATATCAAGCTCCTACAAAGTGAAAAAAGGTGTGTAGATTTTTTTAAATTTTTGCTTAAGCTTGGTTTGAAAAATTATTTTGAAGGAATTCAAAGGGCATAGTAGAGCATTATTATCGATAACTGATGCCCCGAGGAAAGAAAATGCAAACACCTAGTAAGCAACCTGAAAGCTCTAGCATGACTCATGAAGAAGAGGAAGAAATGCTACATGATATATCAAAATTACAAGACCAAATGCAACAAATGTCACTCTCACAAAAGCTAACAGAAGCTAAGATAAATGGCGTGGAATCTAAGATAAAGAGCGTGGAAGCTAAGATGGACGATTTGAAGAGAGACAAGGCATATTTGAAGACAGACATGGCAGATTTGAAGACAGATTTGACAAATTTTCTACAAGAAATACTCACAAATGGTGAAAGGGTAGTAAAGGAAACTCATGATGTGAACAAAAGAAATGTTAATCATGATTTCATAGACTCTAATGTTGGATCAAAGACCCACCATATTCCAAAAATCGATATGAGGAAGTTTGATGGCAAGGATCCCGCAACATGGATATTACAGATGGAGCAATTTTTCGATCTCAATAATGTGAAAAACACACAAAAGGTATGTATTGCAACTTTATATTTGGAACCAAATCAATTTGTATGGTATCAATGGCTTTGCTCTCATAAACAAATTATCACTTGGGCAATTTTTACGGAAGAACTGATAGCACATTATGAGGATACAAAAAGCAACACTTTTTTTAGTTAATTGATAAGTCTCAAACAAAAGGGTTCAATAATGGAGCACGTTGAAGAGTTCCAAAAATTGAACATAAGGGTAAAAAATATTCCAGAGGAGCATAGATTTGATGTGTTCATAGGGACTTTAAAGGATAATATCCAACATGATGTTCACCTTTGGGAACCTGATTCATTAGAGAAGGCATTTAGGTTAGCAAGAAAAATGGAAAGCAAAATTATGGTAACCAGGAATCATACCACTCACAACTATAAAGATGGAAGTGTTGTTGCCCCTAGTCTTCCACAACCTATAAGGCTGACACCACAACAATTGAAAGAAAAAAGAGCAAAAGGGCTTCGTTACAGTTGTGATAGCAAATACACTAAAGGTCATAAGTGTGCTGAGAAGAAATTATTCTACATAGATTGTGAAGAGGAAGAAGAAAAGGAGCAAGAAAGGTCAAAAGAAGAGGATATACTCCAGGAACAAAGCCTAGATAAAGAATAAATGAATCCGACCATATCTTGTAATGCATTGGCGGGAATTACCACTCCTCAAACCATCAAGATAGAAGGACAAATCAAGAAGACAAAGGTAATAGTGTTGATTGATTCAGGAAGTACCCACAATTTTATTCATTGTAAGGTAGCAAAAGAATTGAATTTCTTCCTATATCTAGCACCAGAGTGTCAAGTGATGGTTGCAAATGGAGGAACAATAAATTGCTCTGGAAAGTGCCATAATATCAAGCTATCCATGGGAGAATATGTATTGTCTAGCCCAATGCTTTCCATTCCAATGGGAGGTGCTGATGTTGTACTAGGAGTCCAATGGCTACAATCCTTGGGTACAATAGCTTTTAATTTTCAAGAACTTTTCATGAAATTTTCTGCGGAAGGAAAGGAAGTTGAATTAAAGGGTATTGTAGGGAAACCGAGAAATATAATCAGCTCTAAGAGTATGACAAAGCTTCTAAAAAAATAACAAAGAGGTGTAATTGCACAATTATGTTCGCTAGATGTTTCCACATCAAAATCATCTATTTCTCCAAATCTCCAAAAATTCTTGGACAATCATTCCAAGGTATTTGAGACTCCCAAAGGTCTCCCACCTGTTCATGATCATGATCATGCTATTCATCTGATTCCAGGAAGTGTTCCTCCAAACATCAAGCCGTACAGATATCCCTATGCCAAAAAGAGTGAAATTGAACGTATGGTTGCAGAAATGCTAGGGGCTGGTATAATTCAACCTAGTCAAAGTTCTTTCTCCGCTCCAGTAGTATTGGTGCACAAGAAGGATGGATCATGGCACATGTGTCCGGATTATAGGGAGCTCAACAAGCTCACTATTAAAGATAAGTTTTCCATTCCTATCATTGATGAATTACTGGATGAATTGCATGGATCAATTTACTTCACCAAGTTGGATCTTCGTTCAGGATATTATCAAATCAAAATGAAGATTGAAGACATTCCAAAAACAACATTTAGAACTCATGAGGGGTCATTATGAATTTTTGGTCATGCCTTTTGTCCTTACCAGTGCACCTTCTACATTTCAAGGTTTGATGAATTCCATTTTCAAACCCTTCCTTAGAAAATTTGTGTTAGTATTTTTTGATGATATACTAATCTACAGCAAGTCTTGGAAGGATCATGTTAAACATGTTGACAGGGTGCTACAACTATTGGAGGAGAAACAATTATATGCAAAAAGATCCAAATGTTTCTTTGGAGTGCAAGAGGTGGAATATCTAGGTCATATTGTATCTCATGAAGGAGTTAAGGTAGACCTTATCAAAATTAAAGCCATTAAGGAATGGAAAATCCCCACATCCATAAAGCATCTACGAGGATTTCTCGGGTTGATAGGGTATTATCGCAATTTTGTTAAAAATTATGGGAGAATAGCAGCACCTCTAACAACATTATTGAAGAAAGATGCATTTTCATGGACTCCAGAAGCAACAAAGGCCTTCGAACATCTTAAAGAGGCAATGTGCCAAGCACCAGTCTTAGCTACACCAGACTTCACAAAAACCTTTATTGTTAAAAATTATGGGAGAATAGTAGCACCTCTAACAACATTATTGAAGAAAGATGCATTTTCATGGACTCCAAAAGCAACAAAGGCCTTCGAACATCTTAAAGAGGCAATGTGCCAAGCACCAGTCTTAGCTACACCGGACTTCAGGAAATGGAATTGGTGTTGTTTTAATGCAAGATGACAGACCCATTACTTTTGAAATTCGTCCAATCAAGGGAAAGTTTTTACACAAAGCCATTTATGAGAAGGAAATGTTGGCAATACTGCATGCACTTAAGAAATGACGACCCTACCTAATGGGAAGACACTTCAAGGTAAAAATGGATCACGATAGCCTTAAATACTTTTTAGAACAATGATTATCCTCTGAAGAGAAACAAAAGTGGGTCACAAAGATGTTGAGTTCTAACTTTGAAAACATCTACAAAAAAGGGAAGAAAAATGTGGTGGCAGATGCACTCTCAAGAAAGGATGAGGATGTGGAAGCATTATTGTGCGCCATTTCTATTATCCAACCAGATTGGATAAATGAAGCAAGGGAGGAATGGATGAATGATGAAGAAGTGTGGGCACTTATTGAAAAGTTACAACAAGATTCCAGTACATCTGATACATTTAGCTGGCAAAATGATTCATTATGGTACAAAGATCGCTTATACCTCTGTAAGAATTCCCAACTCAAACAAAATATTCTTATGGAATTGTACACTTCTCCCTTAGGAGGGCACTCAGGATTTTTAAAAACTTACCATAGGGTTAAGAAGGAATTTTTTTGGGATGGCCTTAAATCAGATATTCAAAATTTTGTGGCAGAATGTTTGGTTTGCCAACAAAATAAATTTGAAACAATTAAGACCCCGGGTCTATTACAACCTTTATCCATTCCATGCCAACATTGGGAGGAGGTTTCAATGGATTTTATCACAGGTTTACCCAAGTCTGAGGGAAAGAGTGTCATCATGGTGGTAGTTTACAGACTTACCAAGTATGCACACTTTTGTGCATTATCACATCCATTTAAAGCCAGTACAGTTGCTACTACATTTATGGAAACAATTCAAAAGCTACATGGAAACCCAAAGATTATTGTAAGTGACAGAGATCCCATTTTCACTGGAAATTTTTTGACAAAATTATTTTCTTGTCTCGGTACTCAATTAGCTCATACTCATCTTATCATCCTCAATCTAATGGGCAAACTGAGATAGTAAACAAATGTTTGGAAGGATATCTTCGTTGCTTTGTATCTGATAAACGGACACAATGGGTCAAATGGTTACCTCTGGTTGAATGGTGGTATAACACTTCCTTCCATACAGCAACAAAAATGACCCCATTTATGTAACTTTATGGATATCAGCCACCATCCATCACATCATATTTAAGAGAAAATTCTAAGGTTCAAGCAATGGAACATCACATCGAGCATCAACAACAAGTCTTCCAACTCTTAAAGGATAACCTCATGTTGGCGCAGAATAGAATGAAACAACAGGAAGATCAACATCACAGTGAAAGAAGTTTTGATGTAGGTGATTGGGTATTCCTATGGCTACAACCATATAAACAAATGTCCCTCAAGCAAGCTAAGAAGGACAATAAATTATCAACAAAGTATTATGGTCCGTACAAGGTCTTGCAAAAGATTGGTACTATGGCATACAAATTGGAGCTTCCTGCAACTTCTCGAGTGCACCCAATTTTCCATGTTTCATGTTTAAAGAAGGTTATAGGCGACAAGCTCCCAGTTCAAACAATATTGCAAGAACTTGACGAGGAAGGAAAAATTATATTGGAACCAGAAGCAGTCATAGAAATAAGAACTTGACAGCTATGAAATCAATCAATTTCGGAGTATCTCATCAAGTGGAATAACTTATCCACTGAAGATTCCACATGGGAGGATGAGAATTTTATACAGAAGCATACAGAACTACTCAAGCATTGAGGACAACACCTTTTTGAAGGAGAGGGGCATGTTAGGTCCCTATAATACTAGTGATTACCCCATTACTATTGTAGTTATATCCCTTATTAATATTGTTGTGCCCTTATTGTCCCCATATTGTTATTACTGTGCCCCATAGAATCCCTCTATTGTTATTTTTGTGCCTTTACATTATTATTGTTAGGTCGACTGGGTTATATTGTAACTCCTTAGACTCCTATATATAGAAAGGAGGTTTTGTCATTTGAATCATCAAAGAATCATTCATTTGTGTAATGTAAAGGAGGTTGCCCCCTAGAAGAGGCTGAATTCTAAGGCGTTGATCTATCTATTCTATCTTTTTGTGAGCTGGTTTCATAACAGAAGCAAAGACCACAATTGTAGGCCTTTAATCCACACTAACGCTGCCTTTACACTGCTAACTTGCTTTATAAAGCTTGTTACCAAGCATAAAGGAGTGTTAGTCACCCTGCTAACTCAAGTTGTTAGACCAGGGGGAGCGTTAGTGAACCTAAGAGAATTTCAATGAGTCGAGCCAACGAATTTGCTCATAAATATCTAGATATTAAATCCCTAAATTTTCTCAAGAAAAGCAAGGAAAATCCAAAAATCAAGATATTTGGAGAAATTCCAATTTGAGAATGAAGGCAAATGGGAAAAAGCTTATAAATAGGGCAAGTTCATGGCTTTTGCCATAATGAACTCTAGGAGGAAATTGGCAGCCCTAATTCAATTGCTATATAAGATTTGAGAGGGCCATTGTGATGAGGATCAGAGCATTTGGAAGGATAGCCCATAGAGCTATTGTGAACTATCATATTCTTGAAGAAGCTAGCTGAAAAAGGGAGAGAGAGAGAGGAAGAAGGGGTAAGGAAGGTTGATACAATGGATGGTTGTAATCACTCTTTCATTCTGAATATAGAACTGCAGTTGTGTTCCCTACTCCATAGTGTCGGTAATGTTGTTCATTTATTTGTTCATTCTGATGCTTGTTGAGATGAGTAGTTAAGTTATACATTAATACATGTTTGTTGTGCATTCTTACATTAGTTTTCATAAGTGTATGTTGTGATTGGTTTGCCTTGTCCTTTGTGCAGGAATTGTCTTGGAGCCAGCCTTGAAGGAGTTCTTCTTGCCGCATAGAGATCCCCAAGAAAATCTAGAAGGAGCTAAAGGTAATCCTCTTTCCATACCCTGTCAATTTATGTTTGATAGATAAACATGTGTGTAACTTGGTAGCTTTTGCAGAAAATCTTACGGTCTGTTGAAGGTCCTAGGAAGACCTTTGAGGGTATTTTTCACCCCATGCATTTTACCCCATAGTAGATCCAACTGCTCTCCAATTCTTTCCATAGTCTTTTGAAATTGCAATTGTTTACATATTGGACATTTCTTCTCATGTGTGTCTTCTATTTTCGCTAGGTAAATTTTCAAAGGATTTTTCTTGGATAAGTAACGATGTTGGTTTTGCAACTTCCATTTGCATGATTTTTTATGGTTTTCTGTTTGTAAACATAATATTTTTTTTAATCTATGGACATTGATCGTAATGTTGATGTATTTTTTCATTAGTATCACACCATTGTGCAATTTGTCTTCATGTTTATATGTAGTTATTGTAACACCCTCTTCTCGCATCTACCCAAGCAACCAACTAGCCGAGATAAACATGTGACGAGAGGCCACTATAATATGATTCAACCTCCTAAGTCACATTAAAGAAGTGGAACTAATGGAAACACACATACAGACATCCAAAGTCATCAATAGAACCCTCAGAATACAAGTCAGCCACTCAAACAGCCTATCCCTAGGTCCCACTCTTGTTTTAGGTCTCTTGAGCCATAGTCGTTCTCATTCTATGGGTAAGGGAGTGACAAGCAACCTAAAGTCACTGCCATAGGCTTGCCTGCCAACGACTGTGGACCAAAATTATCAGTGATGTGCCAGCGACCCTGGGATTTAAGCCACCTTCTCAGGCTCATAGCCCAGGACACTGCTCAGAACTAATCCATCTCTTCAAATGAGTAAAGTATCATGGAAATGAAAGTACTAAAGAAAATACTTGTTCAAGGCCTTGACTAGATCCCTACTAGCCATGCCAGGCATTTTGTCAAACATATCATCGACATGTAATCTACAAGTGTAAACAACAAAATTAAGTGAAGGGATCTCATACTTATCTTTGAATCGCTATGAACCATTGTCTCCTTATCACATTAGCTTCCATTTCATACATTAGGTCATAAATACATTGATCATTCAATAAAAAGTAAGAACATGATGAGATCCACTCATGGTTGTTGTCATAAAACATGTAATAACCAGCATAATAGGGATAGAAATACTAATGAAATCACAGCCATATAAACCACATACAATCCATGATAATTATCATAGAGATACAAGGAGAAATAACCTTTCATTAATGAAACAAAATCCAAACCCAGGATGGGACTTACACGTTCCACCCAACTGTAGACTGCTTGAGCCAAATCTCTCTTCAACCATTCACCCCTGTGCCATATTCCAAGCATGAATGTGGCATCTCATAGAACACATCAATTGAAACTTGTCGAGGGCTTCCAGAGGCCATCCACCTCAGCCCATCACATAGTGATTCCACCTGACGATCCGACATCACAAAACCATCATCAAAATGGTCTCTATCCCAGCCATCTAGGGCTCCAAAGTGTTTGTTACAACCAAGGCTCCAGGACTAGTAACTAAACCCATAGTTGTCGTTCGGCTAGAGAGCGTTTTTCCAACTAAGGCTCGAGGACTAGTACCTAAACCCACCAAGGGATCCAGAGCATTTGTTGAACCAAGGCTCCAGGACTAGTAATTCAACCAAAGTTGTTACAAGGCTCCAGAGCATTTGTTCAACCAAGGATCCAGGAACTAATAACTCAACCCAAGCTAAGGAAACATGAGAACCAACCAAAACAAAACAATGAAAATAAACATATAATCACCATGGCTATCCAGGAAATAGAAAGGCTAGGCAATCCCCTGTCAATCCAAGAAATCCTCCATGCTAATGATATATCATGACCAAGAATCCACATGCATATGACATGCATGTCCAAACTAGTGAAGAAATCATACATGCAACTCAGTACCTGCAAGGAAAATTGTTGTAGTTGCTGATCTCGATGCCCTCTTGTGCTTTCCTACTCTTCCTTTGCCTTATTTTTCCAAGAAATAAGTATGCCACAACCTCCAAGAGTGATCCAAGAAAACTCTAAGTATCCAAGAGTAAGAGAGAGATCCAAAACTGAATTGTCGAAGTCTTAGCCAAGAGCCTGTCAACTGATCCTCAGAAGCATTTTCATCAATGAGGCCTCTAATTTCTTAATTTTCCATTATTTTCCTTCAATTTCCTCCTCACATGCAACCTGTGACCTTTCACCTTCCTTTTCTCCTAATTTCCATTATTTTCATAAATAAATGTGCCAAAATACAATTTTGCCTCTTTAATGCCTTAGCCATTACCTTTTCCAAAATCCTTATCCATAAATAGCCAAATGAACACCCACTATGATGTCCTACCCACCATTCATCTTGGAATATGTGTCCCATTCATCTGTGGTTATTTTTTTGTTTATCTTTTATTACATGGAATTTTCACCAGGGTTGTTACAGAACCCTCCCCCTTGGGGGAGCACCATCCTTGGTGTTCAATGACACCTATAACCAACAAGAGCACTGGAAAAAAACATACTGCCCATGGAGCTTTATAACATAGCTCGTTGCAGTATTTACAAAGACCATATGCTAAAACAAAACATCATGACAACATGAAAACAAATTGCATAGTCGAGCTTTATAACACAGTTCATTACAGTATTTACAATAATCACATATACACATACACATTTGCTTCAACCAGCAATTAACCATATTGTCTATGGAGCTTTATTCCAACTCGATACAGTTTTTACAATAATATATGCATATACACATTTTCTCAAAAAACAAATAAAAAGATACGATGCTTACATCCACAACAAGGGATTCCAGAGTCTCACACCTCCACTGTCAAGTAATATTAGGATTCACCTCCATCCCAAGAAGTCCAGAATCTATAGCCACAGTCAAAATGCATGTAATGTGCAGTGCTCTAATCTTGCGCCACTTTTCCTCTCATTGAACAGTTACCAGCTCATTGTTCCTGGGCGCACTCCCAATGTGCATATGATTCCATCTAGAAATGCTCATGACCAAAACAAATCCATTCTCAATCTTCCCTTCTCTGCTACACAGTCACTCGGGCAATCCAGTCAACCCTTCCATGCAGTCACTCACCTTCCAAGTTTCGCTGGAACCCACATCTCGGGCAGTCCATCCCTTGGAAAGGCTTCCCTGTATTGGAAGATACCAAAACCAAGGCATATCCCTGCCTCAAAACCATCATACCAGTCATAGCATGCTCATGGAATCAGTGGACACTATTGGGTACCACTGTCCCACAATGGCCCTGTTCCTGAATTCTTTACCAACATACTGCTACATATTCCAATTCTTTTCATTGTTGTTGTTGATTCTTGCAGTTGATTTTAGCCACCCAACCAAGCATTTCCATGCTTCCTATACCAAGCACATAACTTCCATTAGATTCAAAATAAATTGAAATAACTTCAAATCATACCTCATTGGTTGCTCGTCAATAAGGTACACTTGTGATCTTGTTTACTTCCTATCACAACAAGTCAAACTAACATATTTAACCAAATCAACATCTATAAAAATATATCATCATGTTAGCTCAAAACATAACCATCATAGATCAAAATCATAAATCACATGTAACCATCATAAACCAGAATCATAGATCACATGTAATCATCATAGACCATAATCATAAATCATATGACTAGTAAAACTGAAACACAATGTTGATACTTATCCTTCATCGATCCTTACTTCTGCCTTTGTTCTTATTTTGTATGCACACTGAACCGACTTCCAGACCCGACAAACACCGAGTGTCTTCTCCTCAGCCAAGTGCACATAAACATAGTGTGCATCACACACACACAACAACACATGACATACAAATCCATGCAATACATGCACCTACACCTGACATACAACACACACACCTACACCCAGTGTATACAATACAATACATACTCCTACATCCAGTGCATAACATAACATATACACCTACACCTGGTGTACAACACAACAGAATACATTTATACCCAATGTACAACACCACACAATACATGCACCTACACAATGCACATACATAGTACCACATGCTATCAACACAGCATGTACGACATGCACACAATACCACACGTGCACTAGTACCATATGTACAACATGTACACAATACCACCTCTACATCGCACCTTCTGCAAAACGTGTGCACAGCATCATATGTACACAACGCCACCTGCAAAACATGTACAAAATTCCACATGTACACTACACCACATGTACATAGTACCACATACATGACATGTACGCGAGAACACATGTACACAACGTGACATGCATGACATGTACACAACACCACCTGCACACAGCGCCACTTGTACAAGATGTACACAACACCACATGCACACATCACCACTTGTATAATCATGCACACCACACCATATGTACATAACACCACGTGTACAACATGCATGCAACACCACATGTACATAGCATCATATGTACATAGCACAACATATCCAACACACGCAGAGCACCATATGCATACCCAACACTGAATATGCAACATTCATACAACACTATCTATAATAACACCCTGTACATAATATTACATAAACAACATGTACACACACTAAATATGCACAATACTGCATGTGCACAATCATCCCAGATTCAACATGTACAACATCTACAACATATTCCCAAAATTAATACCTCGCATCCGAAAGCACATTGTCTCTACCAAGGAACCTTGCTTCCAATGTCTTATCCATGCTTATCCTAGCATGTCGTAGACCGCACTACTTTCATTTTGCTGGTGTATCCCACAGTATAGCCTATCCATAACATAGACATAATATAATCACATAATATCAACTCATACCCACATGATATTGACCTCATATATTTTTCATGACTACTCTTCCCAGTTGATTCCTTGTAAGACCAGGAACCTCTTCATGTCATTTTCCTATGTAAGCAATCGTTCCTCCAAAAGAAGGATTCTTGATGGCCCTATCAGATAGTGACATAGATACATGGATACATACATATATAATCGTCAACATAAAACAAATTTCATCATCTTGTCAGATAATTACATACATACTTACATGTATACATATATAAACATCAGTATAGTCATGATCATAACATAATTACTAGATAACATAAGCTCTAGGTTAAGAGAACTTCCTTATTGTACACAACATGCTCAACATTAAGAACCACAGTTCCCAACTTATCCAATGAATCTAACATCTTAGGTCCATTTACTTTACCATTTCTAGTTACCTTTCCCATGTTTGTACTATCTCCATTTGTTTACCACAATGGACCCAACCAATCCAACTGACTATCTTAGTCTTACCTTTCGTCATGCTTACTCATGCACTGAGCTTCATCTGAGTCCTTACATTACCTGTCGGGTACCACACATCTCTCCTGAGCTCCATTAACTTTCCTCTTTCCCATCCAATTCCCAAGACTCAAAACATAAAATGCAAGCACAAGAAACAAACAAGAAGAAGATCATTAAAACCAATGACAACAATACGACACCACAACCAAAGTGGAAAGTCCTTGCACTAGACATAAATAAAACTACAAATCAAGCTCAGCAAATCAGAAAATAACAAGAGCACAAGACTAGCAACAAACACTATGACTCAATCCCCATGGTTCCCAAGGAAACTCAACCAGAGACTTCTTCAAGATTTCATGGTAACCTCTCTTTCCATGAAACTCCCTACATCATACTGCCATAAGCACATAACTGTTAGTGTGTAAATAAACATAACAATACATCAATTACCTTATCTTATTGTGCCAAGCATGTTGCTTGCAACTGAACACATCCACGCCATCTCTCAAGGGACTCCAATCCTTTGACATATCCACCTGTAACTAAATACTAGCTAATATACCTGTCAAGTATGTGTTCATGAATATAGCACATATCCACATAATGTCAGACAAATCAAAGGTTGAGAAGACTTCCTGTATGCAAAGCACTCATTCATTTGGAAGTAGGGTTTCCAAACATAGTCAAAGGAATTATTACCCTGGTCATTTCTTTTACCATTTATCTTACTACAATTGAGTCTTACTAGGTACCATCACATCACTCAACTATTCGTTATATAGGAAAATCACTTATTACCTTGCCACACTAATACCAAGCATGTTTACTGCAACTTCTCACACATGCCAACCACATGTTCCAAATATCAAGACAATTGTATCTATCAATTTGAAATCAACCTTTGCCAAGACTAACAAACATGTCATAATTCATAGTAAACTCATAGTCCTTAGACATAATGCTACAACTGTCACCTACTATACTCAAGTACATATCAACTATTAATTTATGAAGATTTTCAGAAAAAATCACATTGACAATATTTGGTCGACGCGTTTCGAACCAGCCAATGTGGTTCATCTTCAGGACAAGACATATGTGTTAGTACAATCCTCTTAAAACAAGATCATTTTGGCAAGAAACTGTATAAACACATACTCATATTATGCAATTCATCAAACATTCAACCAACTTGCAACATACCATGTTAAATGAATAAACCAGATGGCGTAATAGACACCAAACATTAAAACAACAAATAGATGGCATAATCAAACAATCAAGCACAAAATATACGACAAAAGTGAACTCATACCTTAGTGTATTTCAGGGAAGGCTATCTCGCCTGCATAGTTGATCTAGTTAGCAAAATATAACTTTACAACATGTCAACTCAAACATAAATAAGATCACGATATCCATAACACTAACTAACTAACATGTTCACATTGTAAACTCATAAGCATTTATCATTTATGCATAGCAATCACATATGTACGATTAGTCTAGATTAGTAATACACAATGCACCACAATAAGTCGACTCATACATGAATGTTGTAACCCTAACCATCTACCTAGGGCAATCCAATTTAGCATGATACATATGACATCAAGATCTTAATGAAATAACCCTAATCATCAAGTTACTAGCATTTAAAAATCATAAGCTATATATCATGCTTATTGAAAACATATAACCTAATCGTCAAACTAACTATCATATAACAACAAGAAGTTAACCTATAACATACTCATCAACAACATATAACATAATCATAAGGTTATCTAATATAAAGCAACAATAGCAATGCATACACCTACATGTTACGATCATTCTTAACTATCTAACTAATGTGCATATGACTACGTTAATCAACTATCGTCTATTAGGTACATAACCATAACATCAAAATACATGTACATAACCTAATCTATATAACCATAATGCATATAATAATCCTTAATATACATACTTGCATTCCCAACATACAAACCTGTATGACGACGTGCTCTCACCTCGAGGTCCAATGTTGCAACTTCACTTTGATTATTTGCATCTCCTGCTTTAACTCATTCAACACATTAGCATCATAACATACCAATAGCACCATGATGACCTCACTTGCATACAATCAATTCAAAAGGCATGTTTGACCTACTATTCAAACTATAACCAAGACCATACATGCATAACAACTACATATAGACATATAACACGAGTGCAAAACCATATACACACCATTCTAGCTAGAGTCCAATCATCACTGCATGACCATATCAACTACACAAACCATGACCTCATGTATGACAACAAAAACCACCTCACGTGAATTTTATAACATGTGAACAATGATGTGCATAACAATGCATAATCAATCATACACACCTGAAGACATACTCCATGACCACACCTTCAACCTTCACATGGTGACATCACTAAAACCATGATCAACACCATGAAAATTCAACAAGCACATGGACTACATGCATAAGGAACACATATGCAACCAACATGAAAGCATGAGCAACACACAACCCAAGGAGAGCACAACCATGCCCTGATACCACTTTTAACACTCTCCTCCCACATCCACCCAAGCAACCATCCAGTCGGGTTAAACATGCGATGAGAGGCCATTATGATATTATTCGACCTCATAAGTCACATTAAGGAAGTCAAACCAATGCAAACATGCCATACAAAAATCCAACATCATCAACATAACCCTCATAAGACAAGTCAACCACTCAGACAACCTGTCCCGGGGTCCCATTATTGTTTTAGGTCTCTTGGGCCAGAGTCGCTCTCATGTTATGGGCAAGGGAGTGACTAGCAACCTAAAGTCATTCTCAGAGGCTTCCCTGCCAGCGGCTGTGGACCAAAATTGTCATTGTTGTGCCAGGGACCCCGTGATTTAAGCCACTTTCTCAGGCTCAGAGTTTAGGAAACTACCCAGAACTGATCCATCTCTTCAAATCAGTAAAGTATCAATGAAATGAAAGTACTAAAGAAAATATTTGTTCAAGACCTTGACTGGATCCCTACTAGACATGACAGGCATTTCATCAAACATATCATCAACATGTAATCCACATGTGTAAACAACATAATTAAGTGTAGGGATCTCATACTTATCTGAGAATCACTATGAAACATTGTCTCATTATCCTATTATCTACCATTTCATCCATTAGGTCATATATACATCGATCATTCAATAACAAGTAAGAAAATGATGAGAATGACTCATTGTTGTTGTCATAAAACATGTAAATAACCAGCATAATAGGGACAGAAATACTAATGAAATCAAAGCCATATAAACCACATATAATCCATCATAATTCTCATAGAGATACAAGGAGAAATAACCTTTCATTAATGATGCAAAATCCAAACCTAAGATGGGACTTCCACCCTCCACCCAACCGTAGAATGGTTGAGCCAAATCTCTCTTCAGTCATTCACCCTCGTGCCATATTCCAAACATGAATGTGGGATCTCATTGAACACATCAATCGAAACTCATCGATGGCTTCGAGAGGCCATCCACTTCAACCCATCACACAGTGATTCCACCTCACGGTTGGACATCACAAAACCATCATCAGAACAATCTCTATCCCAGCCATATGGGGATCCAAAGCATTTGTTCCAACCAAGGCTATAGGACTAGTAACTCAACCCACAGTTGTCATCGGGCTCGAGAGAATTTGTCCAACCAAGGCTCCAGGACTAGTACCTCAACCCACCAAGGGCTCCAAAGCATTTGTCGATCCAAGGCTCCAAGACTAGTAAATCAACCCAAGTTGTTACAGGGCTCCAGAGCGTTTTTCCAACCAAGGCTCCAGGAACTAATAACTCAACCCAAGTTAAAGAAACATGAGAACCAACCAAAACAAAACAATGAAAATAAACCCATAATCACCATGGATATCCAAGAAATGGAAAGGGTAGGCAATCCACTATCAATCCAGGCAATCCTCCGTGCCAATGATAGATCATGACCACGAATCCACATGTGTATACCATGCATGTCCAAACTAGTGAAGAAATCATACATGCAACTCGATAACTGCAAGAAAAATTGTTGTAGTTGTTGATCCTGATGCCCTCTTGCACTTCTTGATCTTCCTTTCTCTTCTTGCTCCAAGAATCCAAGTATGCCACACCCTCCAAGAGTTCTCCAAGAAAAATCTAAGTGTCCAAGAGTATGAGAGAGAGAGAATAATGAGAAAGCTCCAAAACTGAACTGTCCAAGTCTTAGCCAAGAGCCTATCAACTAATCCTCATAAGCATTTTCATCAATGAGACCTCTAATTTCTTCATTTTCCATTAGTTTCCTTCAATTTCCTCCTCACATGCAACTTGTGATCTTTCACCTTCCTTTTCTCCTAATTTCCCTTATTTTCAAAAATAAATGTGCCAAAATACCTTTTTGCCTCTTTAATGCCTTAGTCATTACCTTTGTCAATTTCCTTAGCCATAAACAACCAAATGAACACCCACTAGGATGCCATGCCCACCATTCAACTTAGAATACGTGTCCCATTTATTTGTGGTTATTATTTTTTTTTAATCTTTTATTACATGGCATTTTCACCAGGGTTTTCACAGAACCCTCCCCCTTGGGGGAACACCATCCTCGGTGTTCAATGACACCTATAACCAACAAGACCACTGAAAACAAAACATACTGCCCATGGAGCTTTATAACATAGCTTGTTGCAGTATTTATAATGACCATCTGCTAAAACAAAACATCATGACAACATACCACATAGTGGAGCTTTATAACACAACTCATTACGGTATTTAAAATAATCACATATACACATACACATTTGCTTCATCTAGAAAATAACCATACTGTCTATGGAGCTTTATAAATCCAGCTTGATACAGTATTTACAATAATATATGCATATACACATTTGCTAAACCAGCAAATAAAAAGATACGATGCCTGCATCTACAACAAGGGAGTCCAGAGGCTCACACCTCCACCCGGAAGTAATACCAGGATTCACCTTCTTCCTAGGAAGTCCAGAATCCACTTCCACAGTCAAACTGTATCCAATGTCCAGTGCTATAACCTTGCGCCACTTGTCCTCTCAGTGAACAGTTACCAACTCATTGTTCCAGGGTGCACTCCCAATGTACATCTGATTCCATCTAGCAATGCTCATGACCAAAACAAATCCATCCCCGACCTTCCCTTCTCTGCTACACAATCCCTCAGGAAATCCATTCAACCCTTCCGTGCAGTCACTCACCTTCCAAGTTCCGTTGGCACCCCCATCCCGGGTAGTCCATCCCTTGGCAAGGCTTCCTCACATCGGAAGCTACAAAAACAAAGGCAAATCCCTACCTCAAAACCATCATACCAGTCAATGGACACTATTGGGTACCAGTGTCCCACAATGGCCCTATTCTTGAATGCTTTACCAATATACTGTTGCATATGCCAATTCTTTTCACTGCTACTATTGATTCTTGGAATTGATTTTAACCACCCAACCAGGCATTTCTGTGCTTCTGATACCAAGCACATAACTTCTGATAGATTCAAAATAAATTGAAATGACTTCAAATCATGCCTCATTGGTATCTCTTCAATAAGGTACACTTGTGATCCTGTTTACTTCCTGTCACAACAAGTCAAACTAACATATTTAACCAAATCAACATGTATAAAAATATCTCATCAGGTTGGCTCAAAACATAAGCATCATAGATCAAAATCATAAATCACATGTAACCATCATAAACCAGAATCATAGATCACGTGTAATCATCATATACCATAATCATAAATCATACGCATACTAAAACAGAAATACAATGCCGATACTTATACTTCATCGATCCTTACTTCTGCCTTTGTTCTTATTTCATACGCACACCGGATCAGTTGCTAGACCCGACAAATACCGAGTCTATTCTCCTGAGCTAGGTGCACATATACATAGTGCGCATCACACACACACATGACCACACACGACATAAAAATCAATGCAATACACGCACCTACACTTCACGTACAACACACACACCTACACCCAGTGTATAAAATACAATACATATTCCTACATCCAGTAGATTACACAACACATACACCTACACCTGGCATACAACACAACATAATACATATATTCCCAATGTACAACACCACACAGTACATGCACCCACACAATGCACATACATAGTACCACATACCCTCAACACAGCATGTATGACATGCACATAATACCACACGTGCACCAGTACCATATGTACAACATGTACACAGTACCACCTATAAATCACACCACCTACACAAAGTGTACACAATACCACTTGCACAACGTGTACACAATGCCTCATGTACACTCTGCCACTTATACAACGTGTACACAATACCACATGTACATAATACCACATGGACGACATGTACGTGATACCACGTACACAATGCCACATGCACGACATGTACACAGCACCACTTGCACACAACGCGACTTGTACAACATGTACACAACACCACATGCACACAACACCACTTGTACAATCATGCACACCACACCATATGTACATAGCACCACATGTACAACATGCACACAACACCACATGTACATAGCATCATATGTACACAACACAACATATCCAACACGCGTAGAGCACCATATGCATACCCATCACCAGATATGCAACATTCATACAACATTATCTAGAATAACATCCTGTACATAATATTTCATAAGAAATATGTACACACACTACATGTGCACAATATTGCATGCGCACAATCATCCCAGATTCAACATGTACAACATATACAACATATGCACAACAGTAATACCTCACATCCGAAATAACATTGTCTCTACCAACGAACCTTGCTTCTAGTGTCTTATCCATGCTTATCCAAGCATGCCGCAAACCACACTGCTTTCATTTTGTTGATGCATCCCTCAATATAACCTGTCCATAACATAGACATAATATCAACTGATAACCACATCATACTGACCTCATATATTTTTCATGACTACTTTTCCCAATTGATTCCTCGTAGGACTAGGAACCTCTTCATGCCATTTTCCTCTGTAAGAAATCATTCCTCCACAAGAATGATTCTTGATGACCCTGTCAGACAGTGACATAGATACATGGATACATACATATATAATCATCAACATACAACAATCATCATCCTGTCAGATAATGACATACATACATACATGTATACATATATAAACATCATCATAGTCATGATCATAACATAATTACCAGATAACATAAGGTCTAGGTTAAGAGAAATTCCTTATTGTACACAACATGTGAAACATTGAGAACCACAGTTCCCAACTTAGCCAAGGCATCTAACATCTTAGGTCCATTTACTTTACCTTTTCTGGTTTCCATTCTCATGTTTGTACTGTCGTCATTTGTTTACCACAATGGACCCAACCAGTCCAACCGACTTTCTTATTCTTACCTTCCGTCGCACTTACTCATGCACTGAGCTTTATCTGAGTCCTTACATTATCTTTTGGGTACCACACAACTCTCCCGATCTCTAGCAAATTTCCTCTTTTCCAATCAACTCTTAAGACTCAAAACATAAAATGAAAGCACAAGAAACAAACAAGAAGAAGATCATGAAAACCAATGACAATAACACCACAACCAAAGTGGCAAGGCCTTGCACCAAACATAAACAAAACTACAAATCAAGCTCAACAAATCACAAAATACCAAGAGCACAAGACTAGCAACAAACACCATGACTCAATCCCCATGGTTCCGAAGGAAACTCAACCAGAGCCTTCTTCAATATTTCATGGCAACCTCTCTTTCCATGCAACTCCCTGAATCATATTGCCATAAGAACATAACCTTCAATGTGTAAATAAACATAATAATACATCAGTTACCTTATCTTGTTGTGTCAAGCACGTTGCTTGCAACTGAACACATCCACACCAACTCTCAAGGGACTCCAATCCTTTGACATATCCACCTATAACTAAAGACTAGCTAATATACTTGTCAAATACATGTTCATGAATATAGCACATATCCATATAATGGCAAACAAAGTAAAGGTTAAGAAGAATTCCTATATGCAAAGCACTCATTCGTTTTGAGTTAGGGTTTCCAACATAGCCAAAGGAATTATTACCCCATCCCTTTATTTTACCATTTATCTTGCTGCAATTGAGTCTTACTAGGTACCATCCATCACTCAACTATTAGTTATATAGGAAAATCACTTATTACATTGCCACGCTAATGCCAAGCATGTTTGTATCTGTCAACCACGTGTTCCAGATATCAAGACAATCATATCTATCAATTTGAAATCAACCTTTACCAAGACTAACAATCATGTCATAATTCATAGTCAACTCATGGTCCTTAGACACTATGCTACAACTGTCACCTACTATACTAAATTACATATCAATTGTCTCAATACATATGTTTTAATGAAATCCTCTTAAAACAAGATCATTTTGGAAAGAAACCTTATAAACACATACTCATATTATGCAATTCATCAAACATTCAACCAACTTGCAACATACCATGTTAAATTAATCAACCAGATGACATAATAGACACCAAACATTCAAACACCAAATAGATGACATAATCAAATAATCATGCACCAAATATACGACATAAGAGAACTCATACCTTAGTGTATTTCGGGGAAGGCTATCTCATCTGCACAGTCGATCTAGTTAGCAAAATATAACTTTACAACATGTCAACTCAAACATAAATAAGATCACAATATCCATAACACTAACTAACTAACATGTTCACATCGTAAACTCATAAGAATTTATCATTTATGCATAGCAATCAAATATGTATGATCAGTTTATATTAGTAACACACAATGCAACACAATAAGTTGACTCATACTTGAATGTCGTAACCCTAACCATCTGCATAGGCCAATCCAATTTAGCATGATACATATGACATCAATATCTTAATAAAATAACCCTAATCATCAAGTTACTAGCCTATAACAACCATAAGCTATATATCACGCTCATGGACAACATATAACCTAATCATTAAGCTAACTGTCATATAACATTATATGGCATAATCATCAGGTTATCTAATATAAAACAACAATAGAAATGCATACACCTACATGTTACTGTCATTATTGATTATCCGACTCATGTGCATATGACTATGCTAATCAAATATCGTCTACCAGATACATAACCATAACGTCAAAACACATGTACATAACCTAATGTATATAACCCTAATGGATATAACATTCCTTAATCTATATACCTGCATGCCCAACATACAAACATGTATGATGACATGCTCTCACCTCGAGGTCCAATGTTGCAACTTCACTTTGATGATCTGCATCTCCTGCTTTACCTCATTCAACACATTAGCATCATAACATACCAATATCACCATGATGTGTTGGCATTATGATACATATATTGTACTTGATGGCAACCCACTCATCTCAGATGATAAATTATAGTGCAGCAAAGTTCACGCACTTTCATGAAGATAAAAGTTTCTTTCATGAAGATAAAAGTTTCTTTCATGTAGAGAAAAGTTCACGCACTTATATGCAGAGAAAAGTTTATTTCATGTAGAGAAAAGTTCACGCACTTTTATGCAAAGAAAATTTTATTTCATGTAGAGAAAAGTTCACGCACTTTTATGCAGAGAAAAGTTTATTTCATGTAGAGAAAAGTTCACGCACTTTCATGCAGAGAAAAGTCCCTTTCATGAAGAGAAAAGTTCACGCACTTATATGCAGAGAAAAGTTTATTTCATGTAGAGAAAAGTTCATGCACTTTTATGCAGAGAAAAGTTTATTTGATGTAGAGAAAAGTTCACGCACTTTCATGCAGAGAAAAGTCCCTTTCATGAAGAGAAAAGTTCATGCACTTTCATGGTTGGCTCATGGTATTAGTCCGACAGTTTTTGATCCTATGGTTTTGGTCCGTGGTATTGCATCCAAAAGTGTTGATCTCAGGCACTTTCATGGTTGGTTCATGGTATTAGTCCTATAGTTTTTGATCCTATGGTTTTGGCTCGTGGTATTGCATCCAAAAGTGTTGATCTCACGCACTTTCATGGTTGGTTCATGGTATTAGTCCAACAGTTTTTTGATCCTATGGTTTTGGACCGTGGTATTGTGGAAGGCCTAAGACTATAAAAGAGGAAGGAGATCATTTGGCAAAGCATTATCGAATAAATTGAATATCTAATAAGTGCTAGATCTGAAATATTTGTGATTGGGTTATGGTGCAGATCTGGATCTGAATGAAGGAGGAACCTTAGCACATAAAGAAGGATAAGTTCTATTGATGGGTCATAATCTTTATGCTTGAATAATAGTATCTTTGCATGATTTTGATCTGTTATATGAGGCGCATGCTTGATCTATAAATCTGACAATCTGGGTTAATTACTGTCTGAATATTTGAAAGAAGGAATTATCCTTTATAGATCTGCACGCTGGTTTCAGGTTGTTGAAGTAGCGTATATCTTTAAATTATGATCTAGCTGCCTCTGTCTATTGCTACAGTATTCTGGGTTCAGAATTTGGTGTGTGGTTACTGTTACTGTGTTCTGGGTACAGCTGTCAGAGAAGTGTTTACTTGATTCAGTGCTAATTGGGAAAAGGAGATTGTTTGATGCAGATATACTTGATGATTGATTGATGTTCATGGATCCAGTCTGAAAATTTATGAAACGTGGTCCCTGGAAGAAAGAGAAGGTTGTAGCCTTCAGTAGGCCAGCACCTACGTACTAGTATCTTGGCTAATACAAGAGCTAAGGGGGTTGTAGCTCCCTTCCAGGAGAAGCTGGAGAAAGAGAGAGGGTTGTAGCTCTCTGCAGGTTGTAGCCTGCGTACTGGTAAAGGACTGCACCAGTACAAAATCATTGTAAAAGGAGTTTCTAATTGAAAGAAGATAGAGACATATTGCAGCAAGTGGTTTTCACCCACATTGGGTTTCCACCTTATATCTAGTGTTCTTTTGTGTGACTATTTGCTTTTCTTGATTCCTGCTCATTATTTTATGATACTGACATACAAAGTAATGATCAATATTTGAATAATTATTCAAAGTATAAATAAGGAAGATAGATTGAAAAGAATTTGATAATACTGATTCACCCCCCCCTCTCAGTATTATTTCCAACAATTGGTATCAGAGCAGGTCCTTCTGAAGAAGCTTGATCGCTTGAAGGAAGATCTAACATCATGAGCAACTACGAGAGGGAAGCATCAATCAGGCCACCAATTTTTGATGGAACAAACTTCGTATATTGGAAGGTAAGAGTTACTGCCTATCTTCAATCTTTGGGTACATAAGTATGGGACATTATAGAAACAGGGTATACTTTTCCATCAGCTACTCCTACAGATTCAGCTGAGAAGAAGAAATATGAAACAAATGCAAAGGCGGTTAATACTCTTCTAGGATGTCTATCTCAATCTGAATTTGTGAAGGTTATGCAATATAAAGCCGCAAAAGAAATATGGGACAAGATTGTTTTGACTACGAAGGAGATGAACAGGTAAAACGTGCAAAACTTCAAACCCTCAGGATTCAGTATGAGAATCTCAGAATGTATAATGATGAAAGTGTGGCTAACTATTTCCTTCGGGTAGATGAGATTGTTAATTGTATGAAAAACTTGGGTGAAGAAATAAAAGAGGTTGTTGTGGTTGAAAAATTCCTAAGATCATTGTCCCCCAAATTTGAATCTAAAGTGTCTGCAATAGAAGAAAAGGAAAATCTACGAACTCTTACTATGTCTCAGCTACACGGAATTCTAACTGCTTATGAAATGAGAAAAGGAGGTCCATCAGACAGGAGAGAAGCTGCTTTTAAGGCTTCAGGCAAAGGAGACTACTATGAATCAAGTCATGTGCTAGAAGAAGAAGAAGAATCAAATTTTGTCAGAAATCTTCAACGGGGTACTGGAAGGTTCAGAGGTAAGCTACCTTTTAAATGCTTTGCTTGTGGAAGAGTAGGTCATTATGCTACCAAATGTCCTCATAAGGATAAGATTGACAAAGGAAAGGAACCTGCCAGATGGAACAAGAAACAGAATGCAAATAAGAAAAGCTACTACACTCATGAAGACAGTGATGGTCTATCAAATAGTGATGAAGATGAACGAGGTAATGACTATAAAATTTTAATGGCATTTGAAGATGATGATTACATGGATGTTATAGATGTGGATAGTTTTTATGAAGAGATTTCTAGACTTAAGACATGTATAGAAGAAAAGAATATGATCATTGATACTCTACAATTTCAAATTGATGAAAAAGAAAAATATCTTGAAAAGTTAGAAGGTGAAATTGTTGGCCTTAGAAAAGAAATTGAGAAAACAAAGGCTATTAATCTTAAGTTTGTCAAAGGATCTGAAACTCTGGATGAGATCATCAATGTACAACGTTCTCCGCTAAACAAGACAGGTCTGGGGTATAATGGAGAAACATCTCAAGCATCCACCTCAAAGAGTTATCTTGATGCAGCAAGAAGGAATGAGCAAAAGCACAATGGAGATCACCAGGTAAAGCAGGGACGAATTACATCAAGAACGAACAAAGACTATTAGGTAAACCAGGGGCAATCTGTCTTTAGGATGAACAAAAGCTACAACCAACCACAGGTAAAATCTTCTCAATTTGCTTCAAGAATGGATGACAATAGAAATTACAATCATTTGGCTGGTAGATTTGATAATCGCAGAAGTTTCTTCAATGGGCAATGTTTCTCTTGCCATAACTTTGGTCACAAAGCAGCTCAATGTGTTGCATATAAAACAATCATGACTAGAGAAGCTCAAAAACAAAGAAGTATGATCGGGATTACAAAAAGGACCTATAACAACTTTTCGGCTCTTGAAAATGAAGTTGAATGCTCTATTTGCAATAAATTTGGTCATGAAGATTCTGAATGCAGGAGCAGGTTTCAGCAGACAAAGGAACAAGCCTCAAGCACCAGAACATGGAGAATAAAGGAACCACAAACAGAAAGATGTGGGATAGCATTTTATGCAGAAGGACAAGAAAATCTATGGTACATTGACAGTGGATGTTCGAAACATATGACAGGTGATAAAGAAAAACTTGAATCATATTCTACTTTAGAAAAGGGAAAGAAAGTCTCTTTTGGAAATGATACTCCTACAGCTATAAAAGGAAAAGGCACTGCTCAGTTAAAAGAAAAGGTCAAAGTTGGAAATGTTTTGTATGTTGATGGATTGAAGCATAATTTTCTAAGTGTCAGCCAGATGTGTGATCAAGGAACCGAGGTGATATTTAGATCAAACGGATGTCGTGTTCGTGATCTTGATACAGGTGAAACAGTGATTAAAGGTAGAAGAACTCCAAATAATCTATACATATTTGAAGAAGGACAACAACAATGCTATTTGAGCAAGGATGATGAACACTGGTTATGGCACCGGAGGTTGGGGCATCTAAGTTTTTCACAAATAAGGAAAGCATGCAAATATCAGGCAGTTCGTGGTCTTCCAGATATCAAAATTCCAGACAACACCATATGCAAATCATGTCAGTTTGGAAAGCAAACCAGAACTAACTTTCCAGAGAAGGAAGGATCAGCTAGCATGCCTCTTGAGCTAGTCCATACAGATGTATGTGGTCCATTTAGGAAAAGGACACCTCGAGGAGAAGAATACTTGATATTATTCATTGACGATTTCTCCAGGTTTGTTTGGTTAGGACTTATGAAGCACAAAGACGAAGCATTCGAAAAATTCAAATCCTTCAAAGCCTTGGTTGAAAATGAATCAGGTTACAAAATTAAGTGCCTCAGGTCTAACAGAGGTGGGGAGTTTACCTCAAATGAATTTTTCGATTTCTGTGAAGAACATGGGATAAGAAGAGAATTCTCTACAGCTAGAAATCCTCAGCAAAATGGAGTGGTGGAAAGGATGAACAGAACAGTCCAACAAATGGCTCGTGCTATGCTGGATGAGTATGGAACTCCCGCAACTTTCTGGGGTGAAGCCGCATATGTTGCGGTTGTTATTCTCAACAAAACAAATGTCCGAGTGAACAACACTCAAAATCCTCATGAGCTCTGGTATGGTGAGACTCCTTCGGTAAAGCACTTCAAAATCTTTGGGAGCAAATGCTATATTAAGAATACTGATGAGCAACTTGGCAAACTTGAACCTAGAGCAGATGAAGGCATTCTTCTTGGTTATTCTCCACACAGCAAAGCATATAAGTGCTACAATAAAAGACTTGGAAGAATTGTTGACAGCATTGATGTAGTGGTTGATGAAAATGGATACATTCCTAGGCAAGTAAATCATGAAAATATCGAAGAAGATGAAGACTACCCTCAAAGACAGAATGATGAAGAAGAAGAACCTCAAGAAGCACCAGAGGAACAGATAAGGATAGAAGAGAAGACTCCATCCTGGTACGTTCAGAAGAATCATCCAGAATCTTAGATTTTGGGGCAAAAAGAAGCAGGTGTACAAACAAGAAGAACAATTGCAGAAGCTTCAAGCTATTTGGCATTACTCTCCTCCACTGAACCACAAAATGTAAAAGAGGCATGCAAAGATGAATGTTGGGTCAAAGCAATGGATGAAGAACTTGAGCAGATCGAAAAGAACAACACTTGGGAGTTGGTTCCTAGACCAAAGGATAAGAATGTTATAGGGACAAAATGGGTCTTCAAAAATAAGTTGAATGAAAATGGGGAAGTAATTAGAAACAAGGCAAGACTTGTTTGTAAAGGGTATGCGCAGCAAGAAGGAATAGATTTTGAGGAAACTTTTGCTCCTGTTGCAAGAGTTGAGGCCATCCGAATGTTCCTTGCTCTCTCAAGCTTTCAAAAGTTCAAAGTATTTCAAATGGACGTGAAATCAGCCTTTCTGAATGGAGACTTAGAAGAAGAAGTTTACATTGAGCAGCCAGATGGTTTCATTCTTGGAAATGATCCAAATCTTGTATGCAGACTGAAAAAGGCTCTCTATGGTCTTAAACAAGCTCCAAGGGCTTGGTACTATCGTTTGGACAAATATCTTCATCAACAAGGTTTTTCAAAAGGATCAGCAGATAGCAATCTTTATATAAAAATTGAAAATGACAAATTGCTAATACTTGTTGTGTATGTATATGACATTATCTTTGGCAGCAATGAAGAATCTATGAGTCAAAGCTTTTCCTTGGTGATGCAGAAAGAATTCGAAATGTCCTTTCTTGGAGAATTGACATATTTTCTTGGCCTGCAAATCCAACAAAAGGAAGGAGGGATCTTCTTGTCTCAAACCAAGTATCTCAAGCAGATTTTGAAGAAATATGGCATGGAAGATGCAAAACCAATATGTACACCCATGGTCACAGGATGTAGCCTCAGTGCAAATGATGAATCAGCAGCAGTACATCAACCAACCTACAGATCTATGATTGGAAGTCTACTTTATTTGACAGGTACCCGACCAGACATCATGCATGCAGTGGGAATATTTGGAAGATTTCAGGAAAATCCAAAGGAAACTCATCTTCAGGCAGTAAAGAGAATCTTCAAATATCTTCAAGGGACTAAAAATTATGGCTTATGGTATCCTAGAGATACAGATCTCACACTTCATGCTTATACTGATGCAGATTGGGCCGGAAGCGTGGATGACAGGAAGAGCACAAGTGGTGGTGCATTCTTTATGGGTTCCAGATTAGTATCTTGGTTCAGCAAGAAACAGAGTTCGATTGCCTTGTCTACAGCTGAAACAGAATATGTTGCTGCTGCATCTTGCTGCACTCAACTCCTTTGGATGATGCAAACCTTGCAGGATTTTCAAATCACTTGTACACCACCCATCTCCATCTTATGTGATAATACAAGTGCAATTAGCATTTCAAAGAACCCAGTCATGCATTCAAAAACAAAGCACATACCAATCAAGTATCACTTTCTCCGGGAACAAGTGCTTGAACCAAAGGTCAAGTTGGAGTTCGTTCCTTCTAAGGAACAGGTTGCTGATATACTCACCAAACCATTGCCTAGGGAGACCTTTGAATACCTCAGGGAAAAGCTGGGGGTTGTTGATGCATCATCTTGTTGTTGAATCTCTTCTGATTGTTGGTTGTATGCAAGGTTCATCTGAAGTATATGCGTACATGTGCTGGGTTGCGGATTGGTCAAAGATCGAATGGCACAGGTTCAGGGGGGGCATATCATGCATTGTTGGCATTATGGAGGAAGTACAGAAGGAGATCATGGATGCTGGTCTGAATATTGTTGCAATACGTCTCTATCTCTTTCATGGTCATTTATGGTGTTGATGGATTATGGTTCTTCTTTGCAGATCTGGTTTATAGTCAAGGGGAGCATGTTCTTAGGGGGAGCATAACCCTTTGCCCTTGATGTCAAAGCGGGAGAGTGATTGGTTGTTGTTGCCATCAAGTCCAAAGGGGGAGATTGTTGGCATTATGATACATATGTTGTACTTGATGGCAACCCACTCATCTCAGATGATAAATTATAGTGCAGCAAAGTTCACGCACTTTCATGAAGATAAAAGCTTCTTTCATGAAGATAGAATTTTCTTTCATGTAGAGAAAAGTTCACGCACTTATATGCAGAGAAAAGTTTATTTCATGTAGAGAAAAGTTCACGCACTTTTATGTAGAGAAAAGTTTATTTCATATAGAGAAAAGTTCACGCACTTTTATGCAGAGAAAAGTTTATTTCATGTAGAGAAAAGTTCATGCACTTTCATGCAGAGAAAAGTTCCTTTCATGAAGAGAAAAGTTCACGCACTTATATGCAGAGAAAAGTTTATTTCATGTAGAGAAAAGTTCACGCACTTTTATGCAGAGAAAAGTTTATTTCATGTAGAGAAAAGTTCACGCACTTTCATGCAGAGAAAAGTCCCTTTCATGAAGAGAAAAGTTCACGCACTTTCATGGTTGGCTCATGGTATTAGTCCGACAGTTTTTTATCCTATGGTTTTGGTCCGTGGTATTGCATCCAAAAGTGTTGATCTCACATACTTTCATGGTTGGTTCATGGTATTAGTCCTATAGTTTTTGATCCTATGGTTTTGGCTCATGGTATTGCATCCAAAAGTGTTGATCTCACGCACTTTCATGGTTGGTTCATGGTATTAGTCCAACAGTTTTTTGATCCTATGGTTTTGGACCGTGGTATTGTGGAAGGCCTAAGACTATAAAAGAGGAAGGAGATCATTTGGCAAAGCATTATCGAATAAATTGAATATCTAATAAGTGCTAGATCTGAAATATTTGTGATTGGGTTATGGTGCAGATCTGGATCTGAATGAAGGAGGAACCTTAGCGCATAAAGAAGGATAAGTTCTATTGATGGGTCATAATCTTTATGCTTGAATAATAGTATCTTTGCATGATTTTGATCTGTTATATGAGGCGCATGCTTGATCTATAAATCTGACAATCTGGGTTAATTAGTGTCTGAATATTTGAAAGAAGGAATTATCCTTTATAGATCTACACGCAGGTTTCAGGTTGTTGAAGTAGCGTATATCTTTAAATTATGATCTAGCTGCCTCTGTCTATTGCTGCAGTATTCTGGGTTCAGAATTTGGTGTGTGGTTACTGTTACTGTGTTCTGGGTACAGCTGTCAGAGAAGTGTTTACTTGATTCAGTGCTAATTGGGAAAAGGAGATTGTTTGATGCAGATATACTTGATGATTGATTGATGTTCATGGATCCAGTCTGAAAATTTATGAAACGTGGTCCCTAGAAGAAAGAGAAGGTTGTAGCCTTCAGTAGGCCAGCACCTACGTACTAGTATCTTGGCTAGTACAAGAGCTAAGGGGGTTGTAGCTCCCTTCCAGGAGAAGCTGGAGAAAGAGAGAGGGTTGTAGCTCTCTGCAGGTTGTAGCCTGCGTACTGGTAAAGGACTGCACCAGTACAAAATCATTGTAAAAGGAGTTTCTAATTGAAAGAAGATAGAGACATATTGCAGCAGGTGGTTTTCACCCACATTGGGTTTCCACCTTATATCTGGTGTTCTTTTGTGTGACTATTTGCTTTTCTTGATTCCTGCTCATTATTTTATGATACTGACATATAAAGTAATGATCAATATTTGAAGAATTATTCAAAGTATAAATAAGGAAGATAGATTGAAAAGAATTTGATAATACTGATTCACCCCCCCTCTCAGTATTATTTCCAACATGATGATCTCACTTGCATACAATGACTTCACAAGGAATGTTTGACCTACTATTCAAACTATAACCAAGAACATACATGCATAACAATTGCATATAGACATATAACACATGAGTGCAAAACCATGTACACACCATTCTAGCTAGAGTCCAATCAGCAATGCATGACCATATCAACTACACAAACCATGACCTCATGCATGACACAAAAAACCACCTTACGTGCATTTGATAACATATAAACACTGACGTGCATAACAATGCATAATCAATCATCCACACCTGAAGACATACTCCATGACCACACCTTCAACCTTCATATGGCGACATCACTACAACCATGATCAACACCATGAAAATGCAACAAGCACATGAACTACATGCATAAGGAACATACCAACATTAAAGCATGATCAACACACATCCCAAGGAGAGCGCAACCATGCTATGATATCGCTCTGTAACACCCTCCGCCCACATCTACCCAAGCAACTGACCATCTGAGGTAAACATGCGATGAGAGGCCACTCTGATATGATTCGACTTCCTAAGTCACATTAAGGAAGTGGAACCTACAGAAACACACCATACAGACATCCAACATCATCAACAGAACCCTTAAAAGAGAATTCAACCACTCAGGCAGCATGTCCCAGGTTCCCACTGTTGTTTTTAGGTCTCTTGGGCCATAGTCGCTCTCATGCTATGGGCAAGGGAGCGACCAGAAACCTAAAGTCGCTCTCACAGGCTTTCCTTCCAGTGACTATGAACCAAAGTTGTCAGTGTTGTGCCAACGACCCTAGGATTTAAGCCACTTTCTCAAGCTCATAGCCCAAGGCACTGCTCAGGACTGATCCATCTCTTCAAATTAGTAAAGTATCATGAAAATTAAATTACTAAAGCAAATACTTATTCAAGACCTTGACTAGATCCCCACTAGCCATGCCAGGCATTTCATCAAACATATCATCGACATGTAATTTATAGGTGTAAACAACAAAATTAAGTGTAGGAACCTCATACTTATCTGAGAATCATTATGAACCATTGTCTCCTTATCACATTAGCTGTCATTTCATCCATTAGGTCATAGATACATTGATCATTCAATAACAAGTAATAACATGATGAGAGCCACTCATGGTTGATGTCATAAAACGTGTAAATATCCATCATAGTAGGGAAAAAATTACTAATGAAATCGCAACCATATAAAGGAGAAATAACCTTTCATTAATGATGCAAAATCCAAACCTAGGATGGGACTTCCACATTCCACCCGACCATAGAATGGTTGAGGCAAATCTCTCTTCAATCATTCACCCCCATGCCATATTCTAAGGATGAATGTGGGATCTCATAGAATACATCAATCAAAACTCATCCAAGGCTTCCATAGGCCATCCACCTCAACCCATCACATAGTGATTCCACCTCACGGTCGGACATCACAAAACCATCATCAGATTGGTCTCTATCCCAACCATACAGGGCTCCATAGCATTTGTTCCAACCAAGGCTCTAGGACTAGTAACTCAACCCACAGTTTTTGTTGGGCTCCAGATCATTTGTCCAACCAAGGCTCCATGACTAGTAACTCAACCCACCAAGGGCTCTAGAGTGTTTGTCCAAACAAGGTTCCAGGACTAGTAACTCAACCCAAGTTGTTACAGGGCTCTAGAGCGTTTTTCCAACCAAGGCTCCAAGAACTAATAACTCAACCCAAGCTAAGGAAACATGATAACCAACCAAAACAAAACAATGAAAATAAACCCACAATCACCATGGTTGTCCAGGAAATGGAAAGGCTAGGAAATCCACTATCAATCCAGGAAATCCTCCATGCCAATGACAGATCATGACTAAGAATCCACGTGCATATGCCATGCATGTCCAAAATAAATCACCATGCATATCCAGGAAATGGAAAGGTTAGGCAATCCACTGTCAACCCAGGCAATTCTCCATGCCAATGACATATCATGACCAAGAATCCACATGCATATGCCATGCATGTCCAAACTAGTGAAAAAATCATACATGCAACTCGGTACCTATAAGACAAATTGTTGTAGCTGTTGATCTTGATGCCCTCTTACACATTCCTACTCTTCCTTTGCTCTCTTTCTCCAAGAATCCAAGTATGCCACACCCTCCAAGAGTGCTCCAAGAAAACTCTAAGTATCCAAGAGTGTGAGAGAGAGAGAATGTTAAGAGAGCTCCAAAACTGAACTATCTAAGTCTTAGCCAAGAGCCTGCCAACTGTTCCTCATAAGCCATTTTATCAATGAGGCCTCTAATTTTTCATTTTCCATTACTTTACTTCAATTTCCTCCTCATATGCAACCTATGACCTTTCACCTTCCTTTTCTCTTAATTTCCATTATTTTCATAAATAAATGTGTCAAAATACCTTTTTGCCTCTTTAATGCCTTAGACATTGCCTTTGCCAATTACCTTAGCCATAAACAACCAATTTAACACCCACTAGGATGTCCTACCCACCATTCATCTTGGAATACGTGTCTCATTCATCCGTGGTAGTTTTTTTTTTTTATCTTTTATTACGTGGAATTTTCACCAGGGTTGTTACAGTTGTTGACATGGGTCCATGTTCTCTATGCAATGAGGTTGTTTCTATTGGCATTATTTGAGAATGGACATTACCCATGTTGATATCCTCATCTATTGACAAAGGTGCATAATGAATATGTAATGGATCTATTTCAAATGACACTATGTTATATGTTTGATTTGAAATGTTGTTGGATTAGTAATAATTAATAATGCTCCTAGTCAAAAAGGACCATTCTTGTATGTTTACTTTGAATATTATTTTTGCCCATTTCAAACAAAATGGCCCACCTTTAATGCCATCTTTTTCATATGGCATTGCCTTATTAATAAGCTATGCTTTCCAATTTGCAATTTTTTTTTGAGTTTTCATGATATCATCTTATAGATATTTGTGTAGACAATGTAATGCATCTTGTGAATTACACATGATTGAATTACAGAATAATTGTACAATGTAAAGTCTTAATGATTCTACATCAAAGCAAGTTTCCATCAAATGGCAAAGTGGAAAGAACATGTTATCTCCACAAATGGATGTAGTATTTGTTCCTTTGTGCAATGCATGTAATTGTATTTTATGACTAACCGTTTTCCAATAACTTTCTAGATATTTGCAGGAAGGAGAAAAGTATTCAGTGCATGTTGCAAATGATTGTTCTATTTTTTTGTATAACAATGGTTCATAGTGTCCATTGAGAGGGCTATCATCATGGAACAATATATGCAATGGATCTGTTGTTTTGTTTGAGATGAAGAGAAAATACCTTTTCTTTCTTGTGATTCACCAAATTCCTATTGAAAAATCCAACCATTTTTCCATCCAACATATACAAAATGTATCTCCCCATAGTCCTTGTTCATTGTCAATAGGACTATTTGAAGCAGAGAGACACATTCTAGGCAAATATGTTTCAACGCCATGAATTCCATGAATTTGATACAAGAAGTCGTGTGCTAGTTAGTAATTGAGTGATTTTATTGCTTCTATTTTCCCTTGTTAAAGGCATATCAAGAAGTGGTCTATTGTGCCATTTCGTAATTCAATAGATGTATAAAAAAAATGTAGAAGCACTTCAATTGCGTTGAAAGACAATCGCCTGGAATGTATGAAAATGCTTGAAGTCTAAAAAGATTATTGGCTTTCAAGACATCATCAATAGTGGCATCATTATCACATTTTTGTTTTGAATCATAATTGTCAACGTCAATTATTTCAGCCATCTTTCTATAGTTTTTTGTTGAAGGATTTTGTTAAAATTGGCAAGCTAAATGAAATTGTGTTGTTGCAAAAAAACAGATATTTGCAATAGTATAGGAAATTTGTACTTGCAATGAAACAATAGTAGGAACATAGTGCAATGCAATGTCCAACTAACTTGATGCTTATACCCCACGTATTTGCAAGACACCTCTGCAGAAGAAGAAAATGAGTTTTCCATATGAGTTTTTATATTTGGAACCAATAACATATGAGATAGAACGAAAGAAGGTGGAGACTTCAAGAAAGGAGAATGATGACCAATGAATAAACGAAACCTGACATGCTTTGTCTATTTTTTCTTGCATGGTAGTCTAATCTATATTGTTTGATCTTTTCACAATAACCAAAAACATGATATTGAACTTTGAAACAAATAAATGCAAGCTGCAATTGCAATAAAAGACATGATTTTTTTTTGCAACCTCTTATTGCATCCATAAAGAAACACATTATTGCATAACAAAGTAGCTAGGATTGTTTGATTGGTCATGTTTTTCTTGGGAGTGAACTATTAGGAAATTAAAGTTTATTTATAGAAAAGGTGTTTTCTCTTTTCTAAGCTTTTAATTTCCCTATAACAAGATTCTGCAATAGCCTAATTAGACTAAATGTGCAAATCATGAAAATGAAAACAGATATGGAGAATGTTTTTATAAGAACTTGATATTAATGAGGATAAATAGATGCAAATGGAAAATCGTTAAGCTTACTACATGACAATCAAATTGGATTAATAACAAATATCACTAGTTAGAAGATAGGACAAGATTAAAACTAATTAGCACCATATATCAACATCCAACTTTTCATGAATACAATAAACCATCTTGGAAGGGCACATTGAACATGATGATGCATATACATAAAATATTACTTAATATAATCCATCACTCATGAAAACAAATTCTTTCAACCTAAATGCATATCTTGGCTCAACACCATCATTAAAACATAAAAAAAAATGTACTTCATCTTGAAGAATATGTAGCTCTAAATTGGACAGAGAGTGAAAGTTTTCTATTTTTTTTAATTGTGCAATTCTTTTTTTGATAATTGTCTAAAATTCTTTCATAAAGTTTCATAAATTCTATTTATTAAATTGATTATTAAAAAAATATTAAGTATTTTTCAAAAGATGCTAGTCTATTTTAATTATCAATTTCATTTTAATTTACTAGCCATGCCTTTTTCAATGAATTAACTATGTCTATAATTTTGAAGCTATTTCTAGCATGTTTTATTTTATTCTAGGATTCTGTTGATATCATTTAGGACTTGTGCAATGTGAGCTACCATGCTAACCATAAATTTGATAAACCGTTCTAGGAACAAATTGTTTTTTTTTTGTTATTTTTTCTCAGCTTCATTCTTGTTTGAGACTTGTCATCTAAAGTTGATAACATTTATATATGGCCAAATGTTTGTGAATGAGGTTTTCCTTAATTAATTTGTTCATGTGAAATCTATGTTGAAAGCTCATAACTTGTTGTGTAGTTAGGTTGAATAGGATGGTGCATGCCAATCCAACCTACCCCAAAAGAGTGTATTGCAAGGAGAAACAACCATTTTAACTTGATCAACATTCACAATTTTCTAGATGTTTCTAATTTCTCCTTGAACATGAGTTCAATATTGCAAAATCTGTAAATTCCTTTGAAATCAATTGTATGTTTGAATCCTATTCAGACAATAAGGAAGCCTTGGGTTTATTGGAAAAAAATTTGAAGTGTTCATGGGGTGGCTTGTCAAGTGTCCAAATGATTTCTCTTAAATTATGTTTCAATTAGTTTCTTAGGTTGTGTCCACAAGTGAAACTTCTACAAGAATTAGAAAACCATGAAAACCAATTGACAACTTTCACTCTCTATATATGAGTTCAAACCCAGAAGTGTTAGACATATATAGAAATAAATACTTTTGAGTTCCTATTCAAAATATTTTTGTAAATTCCTTCTTTAATCATAATGAAAGGTGAAAATATTCTTGGTAATTTTAGGTGTATTTTTCTAAAAAATAGAAACATGAAAAGACTCAGAAAGTAACTTAGCACTCACTATCCCAGAAATTTAGATATGCATAACTTTTTCACCATTGCCTCTTTTATTAAGGTTTGATTGATTTGAAGTGTCAAAAAAGACTATGAATGTCATATTGATTCACATGTCTACATCGAGTAAAAGCATTAGGTTTTATGAATCAATAAATCCATAAGTTGAACAACACAAATAAATCTATTGCATGGTGACCTTTGACACTCACTCAACATCATGGATATGAACAAACATATTGCACTAAACAACATCAACATGTGCACTAATATAAGTTACATCTAATCTACTTATTGTGACATATCATGAATGTGATACTTATTTACCAAAACACATCCAAAAATTTTATTGAATAACTTTCATACTTTTTAAACCAAAAGTAAAACCATAGCTTAGCTTTTCCCTTCCAATAATATCTGATTAGAGTCTCTTTAAACATGTTCGTGAGTGAACAAATAAACTACATTTCCTTTTGATTTACATTTCTTTGCTAAACTGAACAAATAAACTAAGAATTTTTTTTGAGAGCATTCTAACTTTTAGATTTTTTTGTTTCCTTGAATTTGGGAATAATTTTTTATTAAATTATAAATATTAATTTTTTAAAATATAAAAAAAATTTGATCTTATTATAAATTTTAATTGTTTTATAAATAAATTGAATATTTTAAAAATCCTTTGAACAATAAATTTATGTACATTACATTTCTAGAACTTATAATTCAAATAAGGCAAAATTCATATACCCACTGAAAAGCAAAAACTTGCAATAAATCAACTCCTTTTCCCTAGTTGACATGTTGAACAAAATGAGTACCACAAATTAGTTGCATATCCAGTTGTCCTAGGATTTGTTGTGGTTGCGACTAAATAAGGTTGCATTAAAGCACCTTTCAACAACTTGCAGGAGTATTTTGTGTATCATTTAATGGATTTGAAATAAAATTTTAATTTTCAGTACAGATGGGTGACTACCGTAGAGGATGCTCTTTGGAGTCACATTAATTATTTTTTCCCTTTCACACATGTTCTAAATTTTGTTCTACAAATTGGTCTAATTTTTCCATGTTTATAAAACAAAATGTAGATATTCATTATTTTTATAACTTGAAGGTTTACATTTTGTATAGTTTTATCAGAATAAATGATTCTGATAATTTAAAATAAGTTAAAATACCTTTTCTAAATAGAATTTTGACTTCCAAGATAAAATTCACCTGGAAAAAATTGAGACAAATAGTACAAATCAAATCAAATTTATAGCACTCCTTGAAAAATTTATAGCACTCCTTACTTCAGATAAAAGAGGGCCAACGTGGAGATCTTGGCAATGCGTGACGGATTTTTCCTTTTAAATTTTTAAATCTGATATTTACTTTTAAAATTATATAAAATTAATTTTATTATAAATTTATTTTGGTTGATTATTTTGTTCATAAATTTGCAAGGTGATACCATCAAGTCTAGACACACCAATTTGTATTTACGTTGAATTCATATTTATAAATTTCAAATAAATAACGATTTTACTGCAAACTATTTTAGCAAAACATTTTATTATCAAATTTTTTACATCAATAATTTTGTTGTCTAGGTTAGCAACAATTTTTCCTAAAACTAAGGAGATTTATTTGTAAATATATAGTTGTTTTATATATTTGTGGCCTGAGTCCATACAAAGATTACATAATTTCATCCTTTTGTACACAGTTTTCACACAGTGATGAAACAGGGATACATGTGGTTTCTATTTTTATAACATTTTTTTTATGTTGCATGAGGTTGGAACATTGGGAACTTGGGTACAGGTACCTGGAACAACTAGAGGTTTTGTCACAACCCTTTACACATAAATATACATAGTAAAAAAAAAAAATTTCTATGGTCTGAATATTAAAACTCATACCATACATATGAGCTGATACACCATATGTGCCACCATGTATAATCTCACGCGCTTCATCTAATTGTCATTTAGTCAATCATTATGCTATGCATGGTTCACCATAATAAACTGTTTATTAACTCGTTGATCGACATTGGTTTCGATGTTTGCATTATGGTGTTAAGCGATAACATATCTTTGATGTAACATGTATGTTGACTTCTGAGCCTAACCCCTAAACCCTCCCCCAGCATACGGAGTATTTAATGGGCTCGGGGTTTGGAGGTCCGGTTGCAGATTTGGGCAGGCTCAACTCACCTACCGCATCGGTTGTATCGGCTCACAGCTGGCCAGGTGGCATGGCCTGTACACACAGCCATGTGACACCTCGGCCTTGGGATCCTCGGCCTTCCCGCCTCTTCTTCCCGCTTCATCTGAATGGTCAAGATCTATTTCGGCGATCGAAGGGTGGAAATACTTCCAAGGGTTTCAAGTCACTACTTAACCTCCGTGGCCTAAGGTCGGGGTTCATTTGTTTGCATTGCTTTGTCGGTTCAGCTCTCTGCCGAGACTTTGGTTCATTCTTCCCAGACTTACAGTTACCACCTGCAACTTCTCCAAAGGCCGTGAAGGGCCCAGCTCTGGTTTTCCTCAGGTGATTACGCTCTTGTGATTAATGGATAACGTTCTTGTTATTTCACTGTAATGTTATGGTTGATTTAATGTGTGCCTTTCTGCTGTTGGGCGAGCACAGGTGGAGCTGCTTAACCCGTTCATGGTGTCGAGGTGATGGTCTCGACAGTCCAACCTCCTCGGCGGATACAGGTCGGTTCTCAGTAATGTTTGCTTGTTTTTCTTTATGCGAGCTCAGAACCTATCGTTTCTGAGTGGTGCTCCCATGTTTTGCTTTCAGACCGCCGAGGGTTTGCCGGTTCTGTGCTTGGGTTCAACGAGGTACTCTCCAAGAGAACCCTCATGGTTGCCTTATGAACTATAGGCTAGTTGTTTTAGAGTTTTGACTGGAGGTTCTGTTTCAGACGGAACCCATGTATCGTTTTTTCTTTGTTTCCTCAAGAACTAAGGTGGTTTTTACGCGGCCGGACTTGGGTCTTTTAGTCTTTTGCATAACTTCCAGCATCGGTCTGGCCGTATGCTCACATTGAAGTTGGCGGAACCAGGTTCCTTTGTTTTAGTACTGCCTCTATTTCTGCTGTATATGCATATTGTTTCCTTATCAGAGGTACACTGCTGTATTGTTTTTAATTGACGACATAAGCAGAAACTTATCATTCTGTTCAAACCCTCCGACGGCATAAGCTTTTCGTTTTGAATTATATCTAAGGATATTCATCTAATGTATATTCATTTTGCTTATTGGAATTAAATGTCGTTGCCATTATACTTGTTCTGTATACCTAAACGCTGTGTATCTCAGCGCTGCTAGAACTCGTGTTTTCAGTTTATTTATATACAGTTGTCTTTTATGTAACAGGTTCAGATACATGCATGCGATTCTAGACCTTTTAGCTTTGCTATTGATGCTCTCAATATATATATGATGATACTTTTGTTCTGTTTTCTTTAGATTATGAATATCGAAATATACAGAAGTATGAGGGTTTGATCCGCCATTCATCGTTCCTCATTTGAACTAGTTTCGCTGTTCTTTTTGTGGAAAAGCTATGGTTAAACTCGCACTGATTACACTCAGGGACAGGGTCCCATATAGCTGTAGGATGTTTCTCTGTGTAACTATGTAGCTGTTTCGTATTTCATCTACCATGTATATATGTATATTTTGGCATGCTCTTTCCTGTACTGTCTCAGCAATTGTAATCCGGCTACAGCCGTGACCTCTTTCCAAGCGCTGGGGTTCTAGGCTCGACTTTCATAGTTCATAATATGTAACGATAATTTATGTTTCAGATATTTCGGTATAAGTTTTCTGATATAGTTTTCCTGAGCATGTAATACCTTGGTTATTTCTGCCTGTTCCGTGCCATACTCTGCACCCTTAACAGACATTCGATAATTTAACCTAGGCAGTTAATAAACTAATTCTGGCATTGCAGAAGCTAACTCAGGCGTTCTATAATCTAGCCTCTGTACTTTTAATAACCGCCAGCTAGTTTTTCGACCAGGTCTATCAGCAGATAGCCTATTCCTTTAACTATCACCACACTTATGCGGATTCCAAGTACATTGTAACAGTTCTAAGAAACTATAACATTTCTTGTTAACTACTGTGGTCATTTATAAGTCTCCTTTCTAATGCAACAAGGACTCTGAGGTTAGAATCCGTACCTGATTCGCCAGAGTCACAATTAGATACTCGAGCAAGTCACCTGTGCTTCGAGTCTGCTCGTCCACCCAGCCATGAGATCCATCTTCCTGACGGAATTCTCTCCCCCGAGCTATCTTGCAGGCCTCAAGCCCTCAACAAGATCTGAGCACCTTGTGCCTGGTTATCTGGTCCTTACCAGACTTAACCGATTTCCTCAGTGTATCCTCTTTTCCCCTTTCCTTTTCTCTGGAAAAGAAAATTACTTCTGTTTGTCCCAACAACACAGAACTTCCTCCCTACACCCAGGGCTTTTCCTGTTTGGGAGGGCAGTTTAAATCAATTATTACAACTGCTTTCCTTTCTTTGAAATACACCTCCCAGAGGCTGCCAGCATTTCAAGAAAATATTTCATTTATTTAATAATGTAGTTCATCACAGTTTTGTTTCTTTTAACATAAACAACAACTACTACTATATTGTCTTTTTACCACAGTAAAATCCACATTTACATTCTACTGGGGGCATTACATCTCCCCCTCCTGTGATTGGACATCGTCCCGATGTCCGTTTCCCTTAAACAAATTCGGGTAAGCTTTTTTAAGGAGTTCCTCATCCTCCCAAGTGGCCTCTTCAGGTCCATAATGCTGCCACTGCACCTTAGCTTGGATAATAGCCCGTTTCCGCAGCTGCACTTCTCTCCGGTCGAGAATGGTCAGTGGTTCGACCAGAACCTCGCCTTCCGGCTCGACCTGCGAAAGCAACAGATTTAGTTATTCCTTGTTTAAGGATAAAGCTTATTCATAATGACCAAATTTAATTCTTACCCGAACATCCTGCCATTGAATCACATGTTTAGGATCGTAGACGTATTGTTTTAATACGGAAACATGAAAAACATTGTGAATCTTAATATGGCTTGGTAGGGCAAGCTGATAAGCTACTGGCCCCACTCTTGCCAGGATCTGGAAAGGTCCAAAATAGCGTGGTGCCAGCTTGGCACACCCACTCCACTGCAAGGTACTTCTTCTGGTTTGGATTCTTACGAAAACATGGTCTCCGACCTGGAATTCTTTGAACCTTCTCTTTCGGTCTGCAAAACTTTTTTGTCTGTCCTGAGCAGCCTTCAAATTGTTACGCACCTTCTTCACCATGTCTTCCATTTCTTTGAGCATATCTGGGCCCAATCTTAATCTATCTTCAGGTCCACCCCAACTTGAGGGTGTGCGGCACTTCCGCCCATACAGAACCTCAAAGGGACTCAACTGTGTTGATGTATGATACCCGTTATTATACGCTAATTCAACCAGATGGAGGTATTCCTCCCACTGGGTTGGTCGCATCATAACACATGCTCTCAGCATGTCCTCCACCACCTGGTTTACCCGCTCTGTTTGCCCATTGGTCTGGGGATGATAGGCTGTACTAAAGTTCAGTTGTGTCCCCAGTTCCGCAAACAATGTCCTCCAAAAGGCTGATGTGAACTTAACATCACGATCCGAGATTATTACCTTCGGAAGTCCATGCAACTTGAACACATTTTGCATGAAGATATGAGCAATTTGCACAGCTTTATACGTGGATTGAACCGGTATGAAGTGTGCTGCCTTACTTAACTTATCCACTACTACCATAATGGAATCATTATTTTTCCTTGTTCGAGGCAACCCGGTTATAAAGTCCATGGAAATGATCTCCCATTTCCATTCCGGAATGGGTAAGGGTTGTAGCAACCCTGCTGGATGCATATGCTCTGCTTTAATCTGCTGGCATTCTAGACACCGCGCTAAATATTCAGCTACCTCTTTCTTCATTTTTGGCCAATAGTATTCCTTCCGAAGTGCAACAATCATTTTCTGGTACCCTGGATGCCCGGTGTAATGGCTGGTATGGAATTCATCTAGAATCAATTTTCTAAGATTATTTTCATTGGGCACATACAGCCTTTTATGAAAATACAACATTCCGGCATCGTCTAACTCGTATCCTTGTTGTACTTCCTTATCAGAAAGCTGTTGTATTTGCTGTTTAATTCGCTGATATACAGCATCTTGATCAGCTGCTAATTTTATCTTCTCAAGTAAGGTACTCTGCCATTTACTGGCCGAAAGTCTGCACACACATTGCACCTTTCGGCTCAATGCATCAGCCACTCGATTCTCCTTTCCCTTCAAATGCTTAATTTCAAAATCAAACCCACTTAAGAAATCTGCCCAACGAGCTTGTCTCGTATTCAAGGTGGGTTGACTGAAATAGTTCGTCAAACTGTGATGGTCTGTCAACAACAGAAATTTTCTTCCTAACAGGTAATGTCTCCACATTTTCAACGCATGAATAACAGCTGCCAATTCCAAGTCGTAAGCGGAGTATTTCTGTTCATGTTCCTTCAATTTCCTTGATTCATATGCAATCACTCTTCCTTCTTGCATCAACACTCCCCCCACACCTTCTTTACTTGCATCAGTACAGACCACGTAATCCTTATTAGGATCAGCTATACTCAAGATAGGTGTTGTGGTGAGTAAGTGTTTGAGCTGTTCAAAACTCCGCTGACATTCTGAGGTCCACTTAAATACCTTCCCCTTCTTTTGTAAAGAGGTGATAGGGTATGCTACCCTTGAAAAGCCTTCTACAAACCTTCTATAATAACCTGCTAGCCCCATAAAGGATCTGATATCTGCCACGTCCTTTGGTATAGGCCACTCCATTATAGTTCTGATTTTTTCAGGGTCTACTGCAATTCCTTCCTTTGTGATCACATGGCCTAAGTATTGTATTTCCTCCTTGAAGAAATCACACTTACTAAACTTTGCATATAACTGATGTTCTCGCAAAGTTTGCAACACCACTCTAAGATGTTCTTCATGCTCCTTTCTCGATCGGGAGTAAATCAGAATGTCGTCTATGAAGATTAGCACAAACTTATCTAAGAACTTGTGAAACACACTGTTCATCAAACACATGAAGGTAGCAGGTGCATTGGTCAGACCAAAAGGTAGCACCACGAACTCGTAGTGTCCATACCGCGTTCTGAAAGCTGTTTTAGCGATATCCTCCTCCTTAATTCTGATCTGATGATAACCAGATCGCAAATCGATCTTAGAGAATACCGTTGCTCCCTTCACCTGATCAAAAAGTTCATCGATCCGAGGTAAGGGATATTTATTCTTGATCGTGAGCTTATTCAGCTGACGATAATCAATACACATCCGGAAGGTTCCATCTTTCTTTTTGACAAATAACACTGGGGCTCCCCAGGGTGATACGCTGGGACGGATGTAATTCTTGTCTAACAGCTCCTGCAGTTGCATTTTTAATTATGTTAGTTCTTGTACGCTCATTCGGTAAGGTGCCCGTGACACGGGTGCCGCTCCCGGAATCAGTTCAATGGTGAAGTCCACATCTCTTTTAGGTGGTAGTCCTGGTACTTCTTCAGGAAAAACATCTACAAACTCTTGTACCACTGGAATGTTGCCCAGCATGGCAGTTTTATCCTTCTGATTTGCGTAACCCACCTGAATAGCATAAATTTGACACTTCTTCTTGATGCATTTAGCTAACTGAGATGCTGTAATAGGTCGAATCTGTACGGGATGTTTGATTCCTTGTAACTCCTGCTGCTCTCCATGATCATCCTTATAATAGATAGTTTTCGTCTTGCAATTCACTAATGACCAGTGTTTTTCCAGCCAATCCATCCCAATCAGGATGTCATATGAACCCAACGGTAGTATGTTTAAGTCTGCCACTATTGGCTGCCCTGCTATGGTTAAAGAGCAATTATTTATTTTGGCCAAGACTCGCCTCTTGGCTCCTGTAGCTAATTGGACCAGCCATGGATTTCTGAATTTCTCAGATTGTAACTTACATTGCTCTACTATCTTTGGGCTAACATAACTTAAAGTAGCTCCTGGATCAATAAGAACAGCTAAAGAAAGATTTGAGATTTTACCTTCAAATTCAACCATAGATGGCTGGTACTCCGCTTGGCGGTCCTCCAAGGCTGCATTAATTCTGGGTACACTACGTGCCATGTCCCCAACGGTCGATGCTTCATGAATTTGGGATATCTGGTCCGTCCCCTTTCGCTGCGGGCAGTTTTTGACATAGTGAGGTCCTCCACAACCCCAGCATTGAACTGGAGGTCTGGTCATCCCTTCACTTTCTGGCCTAACAGGCTGTTCACTTACTCTAGATTCACTTGCTGGCCTAGCTCGGGACGCACTTCTTGCTACAGATCTACTGTTAAATCCTTTACTAGCTCCCTTACTTCCATTGCTGCGACCTCCCTTGCTGTTTCCAACCATCCGACTACTCTTTTTCTCATTCCATCTTTTGTTTGAAGTATCCCCCTTCTGTTTATTCTGCTGGTAGCAGATCCTTGCTTTTCGAATGGCTTCATCCATGGTCCTAGGATTGTCAAACTCAATCCGCTCCCTTATATATGAAGGTAAGCTGCTCACAAACCTTTGAACCTTGGCTTTCTCCTCCTTGATATAAGGTACATAACGTAACAGAGAGGTAAAGCGGTTAATGAACTCATCCATAGTCTGCTGCCCCAGTCTTAAATCATGGAACTCTCTCGCTTTCTCATCGTAGAAACGCTCAGTTAAGTACCTTTCTTTGAAGTATTTCTGAAACTTCTCCCAAGTAATGGTTCGTTCGCTGACCCCCTTAACAATCTTGATTTCCTCCCACCACAAGGTTGCCTTACCTTGTAGCTGGAAGATAGCTAGTCTCGCTTTCAAGTTGTGATCATACTCATACAACTGAAAATATTTATTCATATTTATTAACCATGCTTCTGCTACCTCTTCCTGTTCGCCATCGAAATGTGGGGGTTTAATCTTCCGGAATTCTCCCTGCAACTCCATTTTCTGACGTTTTGAGGTTTGCTGTTGTGGTACATTGTCAGAATGATCCTCTTTGCCTTCTGAATTTTCAGGTACATTCTGAAAGTCTTGCTCCTCTGTCACCCTCTGCTGTTCCGCGCTGGGGTTAGATGAAGGTGGATTCTGCCTGTCCGACAAACTCTTCAGAATTCTTTCTTGTTCTACTGTTAAACGTGCGTTGTCTTCTCGCAAACGTGCCATCTCATTTTTCAACTCCTGAACAGTTTCTAGTATTGCAAGGTTGGTACTTCGTGTTGCCTCACCCAACTGTACCCACAGTTCTGGATTTTCCTGAGGGTTACTGCCGTCTCCTTGCATTTCGTTACTTTTCCCTTTTTCTTTGGCTGGACTGCTAGCTTGTTATAGTTCTGTGTGTCACCCCTTCATAACAGAACAACAGTTAAATAATTTTATCAGTTTTTTTTATGTAAATATACATGGTGTATGCTCCTGCACAGTGAAACATGTCATGTTGAGGCCACAGTGTTGTAACTGGGCTCTGATACCAATTTGTCACAACCCTTTACACATAAATATACATAGTAAAAAAAAAAAAATTCTATGGTCTGAATATTAAAACTCATACCATACATATGAGCTGATACACCATATGTGCCACCATGTATAATCTCACGCGCTTCATCTAATTGTCATTTAGTCAATCATTATGCTATGCATGGTTCACCATAATAAACTGTTTATTAACTCGTTGATCGACATTGGTTTCGATGTTTGCATTATGGTGTTAAGCGATAACATATCTTTGATGTAACATGTATGTTGACTTCTGAGCCTAACCCCTAAACCCTCCCCTAGCATACAGAGTATTTAATGGGCTCAGGGTTTGGAGGTCCGGTTGCAGATTTGGGCAGGCTCAACTCACCTACCGCATCGATTGTATCGGCTCACAGCTGGCCAGGTGGCATGGCCTGTACACATAGCCATGTGACACCTCGGCCTTGGGATCCTCGGCCTTCCCGCCTCTTCTTCCCGCTTCATCTGAACGGTCAAGATCTATTTCGGCGATCGAAGGGTGGAAATACTTCCAAGGGTTTCAAGTCACTACTTAACCTCTGTGGCCTAAGGTCGGGGTTCATTTGTTTGCATTGCTTTGTCGGTTCAGCTCTCTGCCGAGACTTTGGTTCGTTCTTCCCAGACTTACAGTTACCACCTGCAACTTCTCCAAAGGCCGTGAAGGGCCCAGCTCCGGATTTCCTCAGGTGATTACGCTCTTGTGATTAATGGATAACGTTCTTGTTATTTCACTGTAATGTTATGGTTGATTTAATGTGTGCCTTTCTGCTGTTGGGCGAGCACAGGTGGAGCTGCTTAACCCGTTCATGGTGTCAAGGTGATGGTCTCGAAAGTCCAACCTCCTCGGCGGATACAGGTCGGTTCTCAGTAATGTTTGCTTGTTTTTCTTTATGCGAGCTCAGAACCTATCGTTTCTGAGTGGTGCTCCCATGTTTTGCTTTCAGACCGCCGAGGGTTTGCCGGTTCTGTGCTTGGGTTCAACGAGGTACTCTCCAAGAGAACCCTCATGGTTGCCTTATGAACTATAGGCTAGTTGTTTTAGAGTTTTGACTGGAGGTTCTGTTTGAGACGGAACCCATGTATCGTTTTTTCTTTGTTTCCTCAAGAACTAAGGTGGTTTTTACGCGGCCAAACTTGGGTCTTTTAGTCTTTTGCATAACTTCCAGCATCGGTCTGGCCGTATGCTCACATTGAAGTTGGCGGAACCAGGTTCCTTTGTTTTAGTACTGCCTCTATTTCTGCTGTATATGCATACTGTTTCCTTATCAGAGGTACACTGCTGTATTGTTTTTAATTGACGACATAAGTAGAAACTTATCATTCTGTTCAAACCCTCCGACGGCATAAGCTTTTCGTTTTGAATTATATCTAAGGATATTCATCTAATGTATATTCATTTTGCTTATTGGAATTAAATGTCGTTGCCATTATACTTGTTCTGTATACATAAACGCTGTGTATCTCAGCGCTGCTAGAACTCGTGTTTTCAGTTTATTTATATACAGTTGTCTTTTATGTAACAGGTTCAGATACATGCATGTGATTCTAGACCTTTTAGCTTTGCTATTGATGCTCTCAATATATATATGATGATACTTCTGTTCTGTTTTCTTTAGATTATGAATATCGAAATATACAGAAGTATGAGGGTTTGATCCGCCATTCATCGTTCCTCATTTGAACTAGTTTCACTGTTCTTTTTGTGGAAAAGCTATGGTTAAACTCGCACTGATTACACTCAGGGACAGAGTCCCATATAGCTGTAGGATGTTTCTCTGTGTAACTATGTAGCTGTTTCGTATTTCATCTACCATGTATATATGTATATTTTGGCATGCTCTTTCCTGTACTGTCTCAGCAATTGTAATCCGGCTACAGCCGTGACCTCTTTCCAAGCGCTGGGGTTCCAGGCTCGACTTTCATAGTTCATAATATGTAACGATAATTTATGTTTCAGATATTTCGGTATAAGTTTTCTGATATAGTTTTCCTGAGCATGTAATACCTTGGTTATTTCTGCCTGTTCCGTGCCATACTCTGCACCCTTAACAGACATTCGATAGTTTAACCTAGGCAGTTAATAAACTAATTCTGGCATTGCAGAAGTTAACTCAGGCATTCTATAATCTAGCCTCTGTACTTTTAATAACCGCCAGCTAGTTTTTTGACCAGGTCTATCAGCAGATAGCCTATTCCTTTAACTATCACCACACTTATGCGGATTCCAAGTACATTGTAACAGTTCTAAGAAACTATAACATTTCTTGTTAACTACTGTGGTCATTTATAAGTCTCCTTTCTAATGCAACAAGGACTCTGAGGTTAGAATCCGTACCTGATTGGCCAGAGTCACAATTAGATACTCGAGCAAGTCACCTGTGCTTCGAGTCTGCTCGTCCACCCAGCCATGAGATCCATCTTCCTGAAGGAATTCTCTCCCCCGAGCTATCTTGCAGGCCTGAAGCCCTCAACAAGATCTGAGCACCTTGTGCCTGGTTATCTGGTCCTTACCAGACTTAACCGATTTCCTCAGTGTATCCTCTTTTCCCCTTTCCTTTTCTCTGGAAAAGAAAATTACTTCTGTCTGTCCCAACAGCACAGAACTTCCTCCCTACACCCAGGACTTTTCCTGTTTGGGAGGGCAGTTTAAATCAGTTATTACAACTGCTTTCCTTTCTTTGAAATACACCTCCCAGAGGCTGCCAGCATTTCAAGAAAATATTTCATTTATTTAATAATGTAGTTCATCACAGTTTTGTTTCTTTTAACATAAACAACAACTACTACTATATTGTCTTTTTACCACAGTAAAATCCACATTTACATTCTACTGGGGGCATTACAGGTTTCCCCAAATTTTACAAGAAACAGCTAATCTAGAGCGTCCAGAACAGCTAAAGGTTTCCCCAAATTTTACACGAAACTGCTAATAATATTATATAATAAAAAATAAAAAATTACATAATTTATATAATAATCAAAATTAATATTAATCAAAATATTAAAATCAATTTAAATATATAAATATATAATATATAATCTCTCTTATACATAAATATATTCTCTTGGTGTCTCTCTCCATGAGTCTTTCCCTTTTATATATATAAAATGTCAAGTTCATTATCAGTTCTATGACACATGACTAGTCTTTGAAACAATCTGGCTTAAAAATACAAAGAAACAATTTTACATATGTTTCTCTAGTTATTCTTAAGAGAAAAATCAATATGCACACACAATCTTTTGTGATATATATACAGCAAAAGAAATACTCATCAATATGACATCCCAAATATCGCCCTTAAGTCGAGGTGCCACACGCTTCCTTAACACATCAAGAGATTGATCCAGTTTCTCAACTAAGGATATCTGTGTTAAAGATGTCTTTGGCCTTTCTTCTTGTGAAGGTTTCAACATAGGCTCATGTTTTGTGGGCAGTTCAACATATTTCTCTACCTACTTTGTATTTTCTCTACATACTTTGTATTCCCCAATCCCAAGGAAGGCCGAAACTCCACAAAAACAGTGTTCAAAGCTCTCGGAACTGTCACCAACTCCCATTGCAGCTCCGGCTGAAAAGGTAACATCTCCATATAGTTCGAAAGTTCCTCAGAGCACGGGAACCATTGGAACCAGTTTCCCACCTCTGAGAAGTAGTTTCAAGTGTAACAAAGCATTTTTAGCTTGAATAGTTTTTCCCTAAAGCTATTTAGTTTTAGCTTTAGTTTTTGTCCTCCCGTGGATTTCTATTTTTATAACATTTTTCTGGAATAGTTAAGAAGTTGAAGCTAAAGAAGTTCAATTCGCCAAAAAAATAAGTTTTGAGGAAGTTGCATTCAAGATGGACTATTTGACCAAGCCACCATCACTATAAGATTTTTGATTTGGAACAAAAGAGAAAATGGTCAAGGGAATACAAAATATCTTCAATGAAACATGTGAATCACTGTGCTACATTTTTTCTCGAATAGTTAAGAAATTGAAGCTAAAAAAGTTCAATTCGCCAAGAAAATAGGTTTTGAGGAAGTTGCATTCAAGATGGACTATTTGACCAAGCCACCATTACTAAAATTTTTGATTTGGCACAAAAGAGAAAATGGTCAAGCGAATACAAAATGTTTTCAATGAAACATGTGAATCACTGTACTTAGAAAACAAGGGAATTGCTAAAAGAATAGAACCACCGTAAGGAGAAAAGTGTAAGAGGGCTGAGTAATATAAAAAACTATATTTTTCTTTCCAAAGGAAAAGAAAAAATGCAACTCAAAGCAAATGGCAAAATATAAACCGTTTATAAATTGCCACCCTAAAAGAAGCATCCCAAAAAAACACCACCAGAGCTTTCAAAAACACCTACTGCAACTACTAAAACACTAGAACATTATAATAAAGAAACATACCTTATTCATAGTGTGTTAGCTCTCATTCAATTTCAGGCAGCTCTCCTAATCTCTGTATTTGGTGACTTGTCCCATGCGTGGCAAAAAGGAAGGATTTGGTGGACAGGTCCCATGCATGGCAATAAGGGCCCGACCGCATACAATTTATTTATTAGTAATAAATTTTTCGAGCATCGTCATTATGTAGGTATTTTTTTTATTTGACTATTGGTAAAGTAAAATTTGAGTAGTAATAGTAGTTAAAATTTGGTTAGTGCGAATAAGTTTTGATTAAATATTTAAAAATAAAAAAATAAAGTAATATTAAGAATCTTGTTAATATATTTTGGAATTCATTACAATAAGTAAATAATTTACTTGACCATATAGAATTTATGTAAATTTTATATAGATTATATGAAGTAATTAGTTTACTTGACCATATAGAATCTATGTAAATTCTATATGGATTACATTAAGTAAACTCATATAGAATCTACATGCTGCTACAGTAAGGATTTGGTGGAAGTCCCATGCGTGGAAATAAGGGCCCGATTCCATACGGTTTATTTATTAGCATTAAATTCTTACAACAGCGTCACTATGTAGGTATTTTTCTTCATTTGAGTGTTAGTAAAGAAAAATCTGATTTGTAAAAGTGGTAAAAAATTGATTAGTGTGAATAAGTTTTGATTAAATATTTAGAAAGTAGAAAAAATAAAGTAATATTAAGGATCTTGTTAATATATTTTGGAGTTCATTGTAATAAGTAAATAATTTACACAACCAAGTGTGAAGTTTATTTGACTTATCTTTTTATTGAAGTGAATTTATAAGTAATTTCTTCTTAGATTTACTAATAAAAGAGTTTGTTTATTTTAATATACATAAATCTAAAAATAATTTATCAATTATAAAAAATTATCTTACCAATGGGAAGAATTTACCAAATCTAATATGTTTGGAAACATTTAAACTATTTTGTATTCCCTTTAAGAGAGCAACTTTGGTTTCTCAACATAACAACAAAATTATAATACTATTATATTATAATACTATTAGATTATAATACAATCAAATATAACAATTTTTTCACTTTTTTATTAATAACAAAAAAATATATAATCCAGCAAAAAAATATAAAATTATTAAATTAAAAACAAAATTATAATAGTATTAAATTAAAATCAAATCAAATGTACCATATTAACAATAAATATTAAAAAAAAAAAAATTACACCACATGTACGCTCATTGTTGTACTCATATACCATGAGAAAGTATCATAAAAGCTCTTGTTCAATGTTATCTCTAAAAACTTATAATTGGACAAATTGATTAGCGTAAATAATATTTGATTAGATATTTATTATTTGATTAGTGTAAATAAGATTTTATTATTATTATTATTATCCATTTTTAAGGTCACGACTAAGCTAGACACCAAATTTGTGTATAAGACCCTTTGTTTGTGGGACAAGGGACCCACCTCCGTGCAATGATTTGATTACGAAGTCTACTAAGGAATACATACTCTACCCCTCTGATTTTGAACCTAATGAATGTGGTTAACCTAACATAACTAATATATTGAGTTTATTTGAATTCTCTTTTGCATGTAATAAATTTATAAAATGTATTGATATGATTTTTTTAATATCAATATATAAATATAAAAATAACTCTACAATTTGTAAAACTAAAGTTAAATTTAATAAATTAAAAAATATTTAAATTATTTTATATTTCTTTATACTCTTATTAAAAAAAATATTTAATTTCACAAGATAACAGCACAAATATATTATTACTAAATTAGAATAGAATCAAATGAATAAAATGACCATGAAGACCCACACATACGACTTATTTATTATCAATATAAAAACCTAACGCAGTAAAAAGACATAAATTACAGATCCGCGTCATTAAATAACTTAATGAGAAGCATGAATTACATATTTATCTTTGCTCGCTCCTAGGATTACATTAAAGTAAATTGATATTGAATCTACATGCTTACTATAGCCGACGTAAAACCCTGTACAAATGCTCAGAATTGTCAACCTAATCAGTGACACAAAGTATCATGATACAATAAGACTCAATGTTGTTGAACAAATCACAATTTAGATAAATAAATTGAAAATATTCTCGAAAAATAAATTAATTTCATTTATAATATTTTGATTTTTATCCACCAATCTATTAATTCACAGTTTGAACATGAATCCAATACGTGTACCCTCTGCATTGCGGCAGGGATAATAACAAGTCTTCATATTTAAAATTCTAAGAGTAGGGGAGGGTCGCCATTACATGTGCGCCCTCCCCGCCACGTCAGAAAACCACGCGTAAAAGAAGGTACGACACCTGTCCACCGTGAAGTTCCATGTGTTGGCTACCGTATCAACCCATAAAACTTTGTGTTCGCGCCATTTCACAGGTTCGTTTGGGGTCATTGCTGCGATGTTCGAGTTTCCCTTTGTCTTTCTGCTCGGGGCCGGTTGTTGGGTGAAGCCCCCCGCCGAAGATGGCACGGGACGGCCCCGGAACCTGCGCGCTTCGTCGTTTATTCGTGTGTTGTTTGAGGCATTTGTTCGGTTGACAGGGTTTGTGGACCTGTGCGCTTCGCCTGGTATGCAGGCGCTGGTGCGAATGTTTGCTGGAGTTTCAGGGTTTGTGGTTGGCACAACGCTTCTGCTTTTCTTGTGCTTTTCCGCCTGGAGTTCTTGGTCGTTCTGGAATGCCAGTTGTTTAGCATTTCTCTGTTGCTGGTCTTATTCGACGATTTTGTTGTTTGGGGAGGAGTCGGTCGCTTTTTTACTGAGCTCGAGGTCAAATGGTGTTTCGCTGTTAATTTGCTGTTTTGTGGTGGTGTTTTTGTGGTTTTCTATTCCCTAATATATATTTTTCTTCTCGTTGCAGGTGTGCAGAAGGTCGTTGCAGGTGTGGAGAAGGTCTGGCGAGCTCCGGGGAAGGTGGGGGAGGTCAGCGACCATGTATCCGGTAGGATTTTAATCCTACCAGCGTTCTCTGTGTTTTTCAACACAAGCATCTCTATTTTTGGATATTTTGTAAACTTTTATGGCATTTTTTTGAGGATTTTTTTCCGAGGGTTTAGGGTTTATGGGATATTTTGATGCTGTTTATTGTTGAAGGTTTAGGGTTTATCTGAAATTTCGTTTTTTTCGCTGTTATCCTAGGCCGTCCCATGCTATCCTCGGCCGTCTGGTGCCCTCGCTATTATTTTTGCTGTTTTCGGTGCTATCCTAGGCCGTCCCGTGCTATCCTCGGCCGTCCTATGCCCTCGCTGTTATTTTTGCTGTTTTCGGTGCTATCCAAGGCTGTCCCGTGCTCCTCGGCCGTCCCGTGCCCTCGGCCCCCGAGCAGAAAGACAAAGGGAAAATGGAACATCGCAGCAATAACCCCAAATGAACCCTCGAAACCCTCTGTCGCTGCTCTCAATTGACTTGCATAACTTATCTTCTCCTCGTCCGTGAAAGCTTCTGTCAGGAACTTCACTCTTTGTATTTGAAATGAAGCCTCGAAACCCTCTGTCGCTGCTCTCAATTGACTAATTTGAGTATATTTACAGTTTAAGCAAATTTGGGGTTTGTTTGGTTGCGCTGAAAATAAAAAATTCTTTAATGGCCATATGTATGGGGCAGTATAAGTCTACCATTGCAGTTATTTAACTATGGAGAAAGAGAAATCCTGTTCGTTTCTGGAATTTGTTACTCCTAGTTATTAATTTTGGTGCTTTTTGCTATTTTCCTGAACCTGATGTATATGTTTTGCAATATGGATATCCTGTATACACAGTGCTTTTTGTTTCCATGCTGACGCTGCTCTCAATTGACTAATTTGAGTATATTTATAGTTTAAGCAAGTTTGGGGTTTTTTTTGGTTGCGCTGAAAATAACAAATTCTTTAATGGCCATATGTATGGGCTACCATTGCAGTTATTTAACTATGGAGGAAGAGAAGTCATGTTCGTCTTTGGAATTTGTTACTCCTGCTTATTAATTTTGGTGTTTTTGCTATTTTCCTGAACCTGATGCATATGTTTTGCAATATGGATATCCTGTATACACAATCCTTTTTGTTTCCATGTTGACGCTGTTCTCAATTGACTAATTTGAGTATATTTACAGTTTAAGCAAATTTGGGGTTTTTTTGGTTGCGCTGGAAATAACAAATTCTTTAATGGCCATATGTATGGGGCAGTATAAGTCTACCATTGCAGTTATTTAACTATGGAGGAAGAGAAGTCTTGTTCGTTTCTGGAATTTGTTACTCCTGGTTATTAATTTTGATGCTTTTTGCTATTTTCCTGAACCTGATGTATATGTTTTCGAACCTCTGACATTTGCCTTTCCTCGAGATGTCTCGGACAGTGGCTGTCATATGCCACCCTTTTGTATATTATGATGTTTTTTATATTGTCAATATAATCTGTGATGCTTTTTTCTCTGAAAAAAAAAGGAGTTCACACATTTTACAGTCGATTCCAAAACCGGTTACTGATGGTTACAGAGATAAGAGAATAAATATTTTTAGTAATGAATTATGTTCTCATACATAAAATGCATTTCAATAACTAACCCTTCTCGGGTTCCAACGATAAAACCTTACTGTATCAGTGACTTTGCATTTTAATTTAATTAAGGATGTGGATCATGTAAATGAGCAAATATGACTTATTCCTAGGTCCCGCTGATTCAATTGTTCACTTCAAAGTTCTAATGTAAATTAGTATATGATATAATAGTTTACTCATTGTGTGAATATCTGAAGTAGTCTCTGTTTCCAGCCCGTCTTAGGGTTCACTGACTAGCTATTACAGAATACAATGGGTAGAAATTGCTTTGTAAGCATTATGGTTGAAGCATGAGCTATCAAGTTGAATGATGTTCCTTTAGATAACGGTCCACTTATTGGAGCCATAAGTGAGTTTAGAGCTTTGTACAGTGCTGCAAATTTGATGCCTTCAATGTTGAGATCGAAGGCATAAAAAATACAATGTATAAAATGCTCTTAGAGAAAAGATCATCCAAAGATTAATGGGTTGAGTGTCAAACTCATCTCTCCTAACATTTGATGTCAAAATTTATTGACCACATGAAAAGCCATTGAGCCATTGAGGTGCGAACTGTCTAGCCATTGAGCCATTGAGGTGCGAACTGTCCACTAAGTAGAAGAACCGAGACATATTAATATGGAACCACATATAGAAATCGAAAGAATGTTCAATACGGGATGATCAAGAGTATCTGTCTCAGGGTTTCCATCTGATTGTGAGGGAGTTGAGTGGACAAAGCTATACTTCTCCCTCCTTCACTTCCAGCGAACAATGTCATCCCTCCAATTGCTCCCAAGAATGGGGCTTGCACATTCAGTGGCCTTACTTTTCATTTTAATTTAATTAAGGATGTGGATCATGTAAATGAGAAAATATGACTTATTCCTAGGTCCCTCTGATTCAGTTGTTCACTTCAAAGTTCTAATGTAAATAAGTATATGATATAATAGTTTACTCATTGTGTGAATACCTGAAGTAGTCTCTGTTTCCAGCCCGTCTTGGGGTTCACTGACTAGCTATTACAGAATACATGGGTAGAAATTGCTTTGTAAGCATTATGGTTGAAACATGAGCTATCAAGTTGAATGATGTTCCTTTAGATAACGGTCCACTTATTTAGTCTTTTTCATGCTCAACTTGATAATGAGAGCAACTTGATAATGAGTGCTCTCAATTTCTCAAGTGTCCCCTCAATGAATAAAATTATTAGTGGCTTTTTCACATTTAATAAAACTTATTATGAGGTACATTGCCTCCTCATTGATTTCTATATTTAGCCTTTTTCATACTCAACTTGATAATGAGTGCTCTCAATCATAATAAGATTGTATGGTCATTTGATTTCTATATTTAGCCTTTTTCATATGCAACTTGATAATGAGTGCTCTCAATTTCTCAAGTGTCCCCTCAATCAATAAAATTATTAGTGGCTTTTTCACATTTAATAAAACTTATTATGAGGTAGATTGCCTCCTCATTGATTTCTGTATTTATCCTTTTTCATACTCAACTTGATAATGAGTGCTCTCAATCATAATAAGACTGTCTGGTCATTTGATTTCTATATTTAGCCTTTTTCATATGCAACTTGAAATGTTATTATTGAATTCCCAAACATCGCAGCAATGACCCCAAACAAACCTGTGAAATGGCGCGAACACAAAGTTTTATGCAATGATATGATGGCCAACACATGAGCTCCATGGTGGACAGGTGTTGTACCGGCTCCATGTGCTTTTACGCGTGGTTTTCTGACGTGGCGGGGAGGGCGCACATAATAACTTATAGAAATAGTTTTATCATAATTAATATTTTACAGAAAGACATATTCCATTGAAAATTTCTTATCAACACACAGTTAGGTTGCCACAAGAAATCACTACTAGGTTGTTAGCCAAAATGTTTCTTGGGACAAGAAAAAGATACAATCTAGTGTTGTAAGCCAAAATATTTCCGTGACAAGAAAAAGATACAATCTAGTGTTGTAAGCCAAAATGTTTTTGTGCCAAGAAAAAGATACAATCCATCCAAAATCCACATCATAATGTGGTTAGAACCAAAAACATATGGCACCCCTATTCTTTATGGCCCTGAGAATCTTGAGTGCCAAAACTCCCCGAGTTACCTTCTTGAGCCAGGTAGGTTGGCCTACCAGTCAAGGGCTAATTAGGAAATGGTTGATTGATGTCATATGATTGATTCCAATTTGCAGCTTCCAACCATGGAGGTACTGAGTACCCATACCTCACATTTTCCCTACTGACCCCTGCATTAAGTGGAGGTGTGTAATGAGCATACAGAGAATTGACACTAGCTCTGGTAGGAACAAGGCAAGTGGGTAAACCCTCAGTTTGATAGTGGGGCACTTGAATGTTTATGAGATCTTGGAATAATGGTGTATTGTCTGCAATGGAGTCCAATGAGTTTGAAATAATCATGGTTTCATCAGCTATTCTTGTATCATTGATCATCCCTTGTTCCTTTTCAAGCATTTGTTGTGCCTTTCGTTTTTCCTTTTCCTGTCTTGCCATTTGCTTTTGTTGGTCCTTAACTTGCCTTGCTTTATCTCTTTCAATCCTTTCTTCTGCTCGACGTTGTGCTGCAACAATCCTTGCTGCCTTCTTCTCCTTGACTATATCCTTCTTTTTCTGTTTTAATTCTTGCATTTCAAATTTCTTTTTTTCTGACTCAACTAACAGGTTTATATAGTCCTCTAAGGTGAGTAACTGTGAGCTTCGGCCCAGACGAAGACTACCCGGTGCACCTTGCTTTTTTTTCATTGATACTCTCTCTACTGGTAGCTTTAGGAACCGTCCAAGTGTCTTCTCCACCCCTCCCACCTGCATGTCATTGCTTGGTACTTCCCTTTCAGTATCTGTTGGAATTGATTGAACCATATCATTATCTTCATTTGATGCCTCATTATGTCCTTCATCTTCTTCAATTGATCTATTGTCCACAAAAAAATGAACAATTTCACTGTTCAATTCTGCTGGTTGTGAGGGCATGTTCATGCTTTCTTCATTGGTTGCTGAGACACTATGTGCATTCATATTGATCATTGCTTCTGCTAGCCATGAAGGTGGGGTTACTTGGCTTGGCAATGTCAATTGGTCATTGTCAACTGCATGTTCAACAATATCATTAGCAATATCAGCAACAGGATTTTCATGTTCTTGAGTTGGTGGAACAATCTCCATGTTACTAGGAATTTGTTCATTGTTATATTGTGTTTCACATACAGTTTCATCATCTTCAGCATATAAGTGTCCTTGAGACAGGGAAATCATATTACCAGCGGCAACAACATCATCTTGGTCATCTACTTCTTGCACTTCAACACCTGTTTCGACATTCCCTTCTTCCTGACCATCCACATGAAACGCTTGGCTACAACCAGTATCATGCATAAGAGCATCATAGTTCAGTGGCCAGATTCATGTCCTCCTAAAGCCAGCCTTAATATTTGATGGTGTCAAAGCCCTTTTAAAAGCTTTACTTGCAAGCTCTGCTAGCTCAAACCTTTTCACCTCAACCCCTGGATTCTTTGCCATCCATGCAGCACGCTCCGACCTGAAATAGTTCTTGAAAGGGCCAAACACACTAACATCAAGGGGTTGCAGCCTATGAGTGGTATGAGCGGGCAATGTCAACAGGTCGATGCCTAAATTGTTTGCTTCCTCAATTGTTTGTACAACCATGTGGCTCCCATGGCCATCTAATATCAAAAGGTGTATGTTATTAGGCGAGACGCCACCTGGTACCGATGCAGCAAAGTGAAAAAGCCAAATTAGAAACAGTTCTTTAGTCATCCATGCATGGGGATGTGCAGCCATGCATGCACCTGGTTCACAGTTCTGTATATAGTTTTTCAGTTGATTTTTACCTTTGAATAGATAAAATCCTGGGATTGAAGTACCAATTGCATTAACACAACATAAAATAGTTATCCACTCCCTGCTCTTGGGCAAAATCTTTGGCACATTTCGGCTCCCTCTCTTGGCAATTACCCGCATGCCACAATTCCTCCCTGCCTGTAAACTTGTTTCATCACAATTCCATATATGGTCTACTCCATAAGAATGTTTATCGTAAGCACTAGAAAGTGTGTCATAGAACTTTTGCACAACTGTAGGGTGCAAATTTAATGCTCTGTCTCTGTCAAGGCCCTCAGCAGTACGCAATACAAGTTCTGGATGCCTTTATTCAAACCCAAACCACCATGATTTACCAGGAAACCCATCTTTGAATGGGTTTGGCCTCCCTTGACAGATTTGAGCAACTGTTGATTTGAGTTGTATCAACTCTAGCCCATGTCCCAGTTGGGCCATCTCTTTACGCCACTCAACCACCTCGGCCTCCTCCTCCTCAGTCATAACTGTAAGAGCCCCTCTACGTTTTGTATGAGTCAGTCCATTTATCCAATAATGTATTGATGAGGGAGGAATACTTTTTTTTTTTGGAGATTCCCGAACTGAGTATCCATTAAACTCTATGTCGTCAATTGCAACTAACATTTGTTCTTTTGTCCATCCTCTTATAGCACTGATCTTTTTAGTTGAGCTTGCCCCTTGGACTGTTGTTGATGGTGGTTCTGTGGCTGATGGTGTGTTAACATCAGCAGCTGTCACATGGTCATTTTCAACAATGTTCCCTGGTGCATTGACGGCATTGACATCAGCTGGCCTGTCATCATCAGACGATGTGCATCGCAGCTGCGCACCCCTTGTCACTCTCTTGCCACTTCTCCTTGTATGAGCAGAGTAACTTCCTTTTGCCATATATGCAACAACCTGTAAAATTATTGCATGCATTTAGACATTAGAATATATGTCAAATTATGCTTTATTACTTCTGCAAAAATACTTTTCCTCCATTACAAAAATTATCAACATGTATGTTATTGTTTTCATAATGAGAGTAAATGTTTCACTTTCATAGTGTATGTTACTGTTTTCATAATGAGAGTAATACTTTTCCTCTATTACAGGAAATTATCAACATGTATGTTACTGTTTTCATAATGAGAGTAAATGCTTCACTTTCATAGTGTATGTTACTGTTTTCATAATGAGAGTAAATGCTTCACTTTCATAGTGTATGTCACTGTTTTCATAATGAGAGTAAATGTTTCACTTTCATAGTGTATGTTATTGTTTTCATAATGAGAGTAAATGTTTCACATTCATAGGGCAGTGTCAAAATTTTGCAAATGTCATTCCAAGTAAATCCATAGTTCATCAATTTAGCAACTTTTATGTGGATTCAAGTAGATTCTATGATAGTTGTTTCAAATATCATTTTCCATTTACTTTCAATAGCTTGTTTCCATTTACTTTCAACAGCTTTATACAGGTAAACCAATGAGGTATGTAAACATGTATGAATTACGTCATTCTCCTTATATCTGTTAAAGATTAGGGAATACAGGTAATAAGCAGGTACTAACCATGCTTGTTTACCTAATCACTTGCTTGTTTATTTTCCTGGTTCAGTTCTTCCAGTTTTGTTATTTGTGCCAATTTTGGACAAGCGGGCTATATAGTTGTGTTTCATGGCTTTTTCATGATGGGGTCACTGGTTGATAGAACTATCTGCCTTTTGTTTACAAGCAACAGTGGGGGGCTTTATCATATAGCTCATTCATCAGTCTTATGTTTTCTATGTTTTCAGTCACAGGTTGTTGTGATCTGTCTATTGTTACTCAGCAATTTGAGGGGGGCTTTTTCTTATAGCTCTTTCATCTGTTTTATGTACTGAAGACCTTTTATATTTTCTTAATATAAATCTATCCTGGTTTTTTTCCTCTGAAAAAAAAAAAAGGTTGACCTATCAGTACTAACCTAAGAAATACATGTATAGATATGATAAAGTATGTGTATCACAGGTTGGTTATCTCCCTAATAGACTGGATTCAGCTTTAATATAGATATAACATATGTAATTATATAGAGCTTTGTTCTAGCTCACTCATAGATAAGGGTGAACTGAAACCATGCTCAGATACTAATACGAGCTTTTTAGTGTATAGAGCTTACTAGTGATAAGATGAATGAGATGTATTGAATATGATACATACCTTTGTTCAATGTATTATGTTATATTAGCTTATACAACTTAGCTTCATACTAGATCACGTATTGAGTAAGATACACGAGTTTCATCAGTTCCAATACTCTGACCGTAATCATACTAGTATACCTGTTCTAACTTATAAGTAATTTGTATAGGTATATCCCTAATTAACACTATCATAACATGTAAGAAACACAGACCCTTAGTAATACATGTTCCTTATAACTAGTTGCAAGCTTCATTAGTATCACTAAACAGTTACTCAGCTGAGGCTATGATCAGAGCTTGTATCGTTTCATCATAGTTCATAAGGTAAGCATATCCATATTCAACATACAAAAAACAACACGTTTTAAGCATAAGATGTAATCAGAGCTATGACCAAGTTGGTTGATTAGATGAATACGACTGTATTCAATAGGTTCAATTCCTGTAAGCTAAGGTTCAATTCCTGTAAGCTAAGGTTCAATTCCTGTAAGCTAAACAAGCTGTGACGTTGATTAGATGGATAAGACTATATTCAATAGGTTCAATTCCTGTAAGCTAAGGTTCAATTCCTGTAAGCTAAACAAGTTGTGACTACAGTACTAACACGACATACGTAACCTCTGTGATATGTAAGTTGTAATCACTATGAAGCTGATGATTGAATAATTCTTGTAAGCTAAGGTTCAATTCCTGTAAGCTAAACAAGCTGTGACGTTGATTAGATGGATACGACTGTATTCAATAGGTTCGATTCCTGTAAGCTGAGGTTCAATTCCTGTAAGCTAAACAAGCTGTGACGTTGATTAGATGGATACAACTATATTCAACAGGTTCAATTCCTGTAAGCTAAGGTTCAATTCCTGTAAGCTAAACAAGCTGTGACTACAGTACTAACACGACATACGTAACCTCTGTGATATGTAAGCTGTAATCACTATGAAGCTGATGATATAATAAGCTAGAACACATACATAAACTCTGTATAAAAAAGGTTAACTGTAACTATATAGGTTAACTATAACCCTATGGACAGAACTGTAAGAACAACGACTTTCAATGGCTGTTTGTGAAACCATCCAGGTATCCTTCTAGCAGTTATGGCCAGACAGACCATGTAAGAAATCTGATAAATGAAAATAATGAAAACAGAACTCTAAGAAAATGAGTTGTAATTCATATAACTAACTTGGATATATTGGCCACTGTTTTGTGATGTTGTCTTCAAGTTTGCTGAATAGTTTGAAAGCATAAGATGCAACTTCAACAGTGGGTGGACTTCTTTTATAGTTTTGGGGACTTGATTTTAATTGGACATGGATGCACATGGATTGCAATGGCTTCATTTTGAATGTGTGGTATGGATTTAATTTGATGTGATCTAATGGTTGGGATTGTTTATTTGTTGATCCATGTGCTTTGATCTGTTTTAATGAGAAATAGAGTGAGTTGGGTGTCATTTATTGAAGTTATTGGGTCTGGGTGTCATTTATTGAACAAAGTGGGTTTAAATGTTATTGGGTTGGGTGTCATTTATTGAACATAGGGTGTTTAGTTGTTGAACAACACAGCAGTTATGGCTGACATAAATTCCTTTTGTTATGTGCAGGTAGGCATATTTATTTGGGATGCAGAGTTGCAGTTTTGATGAGTGGGGGTTGAAGTGACTGCTGTTTTGTACTTCTGGAATAAACCAGTTTGGAAGCCTTTATGGCTCTAGCTGTTTTCTACTTGGGTCAATATGTTTTGCAGTGTTAAGTAGTAAAATACTATTTATGGACAGTTGTGGGCCCAGCCAATGAATGGGTGATTTTTGGACATAAATTAATACTTATTTATACATAATGTTATTTATTTCTGTTTAAATTTTGGTTTCAAAAGTCTCAATTACTGGTGGTTTGGTGGGACCAGTACTATATCAATTACTGGGCCCTGCACAATATTAAGAAGCTCTCCCCTACCTAGCTGTTTTATACTTTTTGTTGACCTCTCAAATCTTACATTTTCTTGATAAGTGTTTCCATTTATTTATTTATTTATTTCGACTATTATCACACTAATGAACGTGCTTGAGTTGATTACATTCATGACACTTTACTTGCACTCTTCGTCGGTTTCCTTTGTCGTATTATGAGTACCCATGTGACGCCCATTTATCAAATTGCATAACATTTTGACAAAGACGTCCTTAACGGAAAAACATAAAATCCAAATAGACGGCGAATTGCAACGCGTCTTCTTTTGGGTGGAATCCAAATGATTCCATCAATGTGATTGTGAAATTTGTCTGACGTGGACAATATTTATATTGCGACCCGATATGAACCGTCAGTGTTTATATTTCGACCCAATATCAAGAGTCAATGTTTATATTGCGACCCGATATCTTCACATGGTTTCTCGAACTGTGTTGAAAAGATGAAAGGAAAAATGGGAAGGAGATGACGTGTAAGATCAGTTGGTGATGCTTGTCAAGTACATGGTGTTTTCTGTCTCTGGGTACTTCTGCTGTTTGTTGGGGGGTATTTCAATTATTTAATTTATTGTTATCAGGTAAAAAGCAAGGCACTTCTGGTAATTAACAAAATCCTCAAATTTAAAATTTAAAATTAATTTTAACATGATTATAATAATAATTGATGTTATTTTTCACATTAAAAGAGTAATGGAGACCATTATATGTATATGGAAAAATTTGATGAATATTGTCTTTGTTTTTTATTTGGTTTGAAAATTAGACACTCTTTTTTTTTTTTTTTTTTTTTGTAGAAGTGAGCTTCTCAAGTATATAGAAGTTGTACAAAATATAATATTTATTTTATTATTTAATTTTTAGTCAATTAAATTATTTTTTATTTTTTGGGAAGTGGAAAAACTTATTATAATTTAGTTGTCAAATTAATAGTGGAGGGAGTTATTACTGGCTATAAGGGGGTAGGGTTTCACTCTTGCCAGATACTTTTAGGTCTTGAGCAATTAACTTGTTTCCTTAAATTTGAGGAAGATGAACTTTAGCCAAGCAAATACAGTTTTAGGGCATATTCCAAACTCAATTTGCTTACATTGTTGTTTGATTTGTTTTATGAATATTAATTAATTTTTCCAATTTTTTTTAATGTAATTTTTGAAAATAAGTTATACCCTAATTTTTTTTAATTAAAATATTTTATTAAGATATGCTACAATCAAATATGATATAGCATTTAAAATGTTATTTCATATGAGCAATTTTTTACAATGTTTACTTTGCCAAATTTTTTAATATTTTCTTGTTCCAATAATATATTTTGATGTATTTCAATTAGAGTCATTATGGTAATTGGAATTGAGTTAAAAGAGGTATATAAAAAGCTAGAACTTATCTACGGCTGGCTTGTTTGTATTTACATAGCATAGAGAAATATGCATAAAAAGGTTTATATAATTTCCAATTAAACATTTCATAGTAGTTTATTTTTTCTTTTTCAAATGAAAATTTGATAATTTATTTTACTATAATTTTTATAGAGGCATTAAACAGATCATAATTATTCAAATTGATGTTTGAATATACTCTTCAAATTTGATACTCTGGTGAAATATACTTTATAATGTTTGAATATATTTTATTGGAAGCCTACCTCATAATCATGTTAATTCTAATATAAATGATTAATTCACTAATATTTTTTCCTATTAATGATCATGTAATGGAATAATGGTATGCACAAAAATGCAATTAATGAATATGAAAATACATATACAATTAAAAGTTTTCAAAACCATTAATAGAGTATAAGAATTGAAAAGAACCAAAGCTAAAAAATGTACAGCGTGGAAAGAATGACAAATATATTACTACCTACATTTTCCATTGACACATGAGTATCCCCATGCCCAAAAGGGATGGGAGTAGTTTCCTCTATTATGGATGGAAATAACTATATCACATCTTCACGCAAGGGCCATACTACAAATTTAGCATTAAGCCCCACAAAGAGAGCTCTTTAGGACACTTACAGGCTTTGGATCTTGGTACCACCTAGGACACCAAGTTCTATGGGTTGTCACCCAAGAGGCAAGTGAACCAATTGACCTACACAATCATGCCCTATATCACTAACTACATATAAGATATTGCTACTCTATTGAGTTACATTAGCAAACAAAAGGTGCAATATGAAAAGTACCTCAATGTTTTTTTATCTATTAACCATTGATAGGTATAAAAAAAAATGAGATAACTATGTGTATTTCAATTTCTTTTTAATCTCAGTCATTTCTTAATGGAGTTTATATAAATAGAGGTGTAGCTTGATCATAATTACAATTGAGATACTTTTCATATTCCATATTATATTACTTATATGCACTTCTCAATCTAGTAAGCATAAAGAAGGATAAAATAAATAAATGGAGATGCAAATTCTTATGCTTATAATACCTCAAATTTAAATGGATATACATTGTTATGTATATTTTCTACACATGTAATTAAAATTAAGTATCTACGTCTAATTAAAATTAAGTATCACTATATATAAACATTGTTAAAACAAAAAATGCACTAATAATCTTAAACATTTAAAAAATATGAAAAACTAATATATAAAATCATATTGTATATGTAATGGTATAATATTCTATTCAATCTTATTGCTTCAACATTATAATAAATTTATAAAATATATTTAACTTGAAATTTCAATCTCAATTCTTTAACATGACTCTACTATAATACAACATTTGCAAAGAAACTTTTAGATTGTTTATCACTATCAATTATGATATTATAAGGAAGATGGGGTAAATTTGTGAAATTTTCTCATATGGAAAATATACACACCAATGTAGATCCATTTAAATTTGAGGTATCCTACATATAAGAATTTGCATTTCCACTTATTTATTGTATCCTTCTTGATGCTTACTAGATTGAGAATTGCATATAAGTAATAGAATATGGAATGTGAAAAGTACCTCAATTGTAATTATGATTAGGGTACACCTATATTTATATCATATCTATTAAGATTTGACTAAGATAAAAAAGAAATTGAGATACATATATTTATCTCAATTTCTTATTAATATATGTCAATATTTAATAGATAAAAAATATTGAGGTACTTTTCATATTCCACCTTTTGTTTGCTAATGTAAATAGAGTATCCTTACTTCATATGTAGTTAGTAATAAAGGGCATGATTGTGTAGGTAAAGTGGTTCACTTTCCTCTTGGGTGGCAATCCATAGAACTTGGTGTCCTAGGTGGTACCAATATTTAACTCACTTGAGTGTCCTAAAGAGCTCTCTTTGTGGGGCTTGATGCTAAACTTGTTTTATGACCCTTGTGTGAAGATGTGATATAGTTGTTTCCAACCATCCTAGAGGAAACTACTCCCATCCCTTTTAGGCATAGGGATACTTATGTATCAATAGAAAATGTAGGTAGTGATATATTTGTCATTATTTCCACTGTGTGCATTTTTTAGCATTGATTATTTTCAATCTTCTACTCTATTGATGGTTTTGACAAATTTTAAATGTATATGTATTTTCATATTCATTGATTGCATCGTTGTGCATACCAGTATTCCATTACATGATCATCAATAGGTAAAAAAATATTAGTGAGTATCATTTATATTAGAATATAAAGTAGAAGGGTTTTACTGAGGATGAAGGGGTTTCACTAAGGATCAAGTATCAAATGTGAAGGGTAGAGGCAAACATCAATTTGAAGAATTGTGATTTTTTTCATGTCTCTATATTAATATAGTAAAATAAATTACGATTTTCATTTGAAAAAGAAAAAATAAATTATTATGAAATGTTTAGTTGAAAATTGCATAGACTTTTTTTATACATATTACTCTATGCAAATAGAAACAAGCAAGAAGTAAATTATATATATATATATATATATAGTTAGTTAGTTATTTAGTTTATTCCAGACACCATAATAACCCTAATTGAAATACATCAAAAGACATTATTAGAACAAACAAATGTTAAAAAAATGGCAAAGCAAACAATGTAAAAAAATTGCTCACATAAAGAGAATTTTGAATGTTTTATCATATCTGATTGTAGTGTATTCTTTTAAAAGTTTTGAATTATTAAAAATATTATAAACAATAATTCATTTTAAAAAATTACATTAAAAAAAGTTATATGAAATTTGAAATTTAGTTATTCACTACTGAGTTGCCACTACTGGAGTAGTTGCAACGTAGTTTGAACAGCGGAGTTACTGCAAAGTAGAAGATAGTTTCCACAGCTACAATAGGGAGTATCTGCAATGTAGTTTCAACAATGAACACCTACATCTGAGTTGCAACAACTCTCCGAACACCTACAATTGAGTTGTGACAACTCTATGAACACCTACAATTGAGTAGCTATGGAATTGTACCAATGAGAAAGACTACAATATTAACTATAAATGAGAGATAGCACAGAAATTGTTGTCAAAAAACATCATGCACAAATCTCCCATTATGTCCCTCATGGATAAGCTAGATCTACTACCAAAACTAGGTTATTATTGTCTAGTTAATAAAATAAAATTCTTCTCATTTGATCAGAGTGTTTCCTTTGGAACCCATCAAATCTTAAGAGGGAAGGGTAAGGAAAATTCCTTTCTAATCGAAGGCATATGATAGACAGTGTGTTAGGAAAACTTGCTATGAGACCATCTAATCTATAAAAGCCTCAACATTTTGAGAGTTTCATCACATACATATTTTTCTCAGATGATCCTTACTTTCCTATTATCGCCCACCTTGAATAGATGAAGAATAAAAGTTGATGAATAAGAAGAACACGGTCTTTATCCTCATCACCAATTTTTTGAATTCCAAGATGTGGTGTGGTAGTATTTGTTGGGTTGGTGGAGGCCCCAAAGCCACCGATTTCACCCTTGTTGGTGTTATCAATGGGTCGAGGGTGTCATCATGAATTTTTGCATGTCATTAGTGTTGAAAAGTGTGCAACAAGAAATGCTTGTTGAGAATGCAACAAGATGATGGAGTTTAGTGGAAAGGAGTCACCTTCACTAAGTGGGCCCGAAGGCAAATTATGGCGCAAAGTCTATATTTGGATCACAGCAGGAGTGATCACAGTAGGAGTGATCACAGCAGGGGTGATCACAGCAGGAGTGATCACAGCAGGAGTGATCAGAGTCTATTTTTAGACTGCTAGTCAAAAATAGAAAAGTCAAATATTATTGTCTCATAATAATATTTAGACTATAAACTTTATCTTATTCTCTTGGAGCACTTCAATTTGAGCTACAGATGTGGCACATGCAGTTGTCAGAAGGAAATACGCTTTCTTTGTGGGTCGGTTGAGCTACTGCATGCAGAACATCAATTAGAACTCATGTGGTTGAGTTCTGTGGAGTTGGATGAGCAGTTAATGGAGTTGTGTTCAGTTTGACTTTGTTAAACTAGTTGTATTTAGTCTAACTGATCAATAGACTAAGTGATGAGTTGTGTGAATTAGTTATTAATTAATTCACTAATTATTAACTCATAATGCAACTGAAGAATACATCAGTTAACTCAGTGCATGTACAGTTTAGTGGAGACAGGTGTTAGAGGTTGAGATTACTATCAGTTGTGCATGAGATTTTGCACATGCATGGATTGAGTAATGCCAATGAAGACTGCGTAGTGTTGGGGCCAATACCAAGAAATATAGCTTGTGCTCACGTGATTCCCATAGTGGGTGATTCTCTTGAGGTAAAAACGAGTTTGGTTCAGCCATTCTCATTCATTCTCTAGCAAGTATTGTGCAATGGAGGCAGGCAAGCAGCGAAGGAGATTTGGAGATCAGATCTGAGCTGTATTGTGTGTAACAGGTGGAGATAGTGTTGGATACTTGTGAGTAGTATTGTACTATGTATTGTTACATGTTCTCAATCATTAATATACAGATAGTGTGGGGTTTTCAGCTGTAAGCTTTCCCCGGGATACATACTGTGTTAATGTGTGCATGCGATTGATGTTTCATTGTTTTTGATCGTGCTAAATTGTTAATCATCGTAGAGGAGCTTATGTATTGTGCATGTATTCCGCAATAGTGCATGATCAGGATAATCTCTATTGAATAATTGTCTTATTATTCAAAATTTCTACATGGTATCGGAGCTGTTGATCATCAGATCTACTTTTCAGGAAGTGTTTACATCTTATTTCTTCAGGCAGAGCCTGTAATCGGGCCAGGTAGCCTCTGGATTCATCCTTCTTTTGGAAGGTGAGATATCCGGTGAATGCCCATACAGTCGATCTCTGTACAAGAAATGCCTTGTTCTCACAAATTCTAGATCAGAGGCGGTTGAGTTGTTGAGCTGGTGGAATTTGAATTTGCAGTAGTGTTTTCTTGGTGTCAAAGTTGAAATGTCTTTCAACGGATTGCGATTGGAGTATGCCCTTGAGGGCAGCTCGAACTATATTGCATGGAAGGATAGGATGGAGGCGGTATTAGATGATAATGGGTTGAAGGAGTTCATAGATGCGGATGTCCCAAAACCTATTGATGCTGCTCAAGTCGGGGATTGGCAAAAGAAGACAGCAAAGTGTCGAAGGATTCTGTTGGAGGGCGTGAGGGATCACATTGTGTCTAGCCTCCATGGAAAGGCTTCTCCATATTTGATGTGGAAAACGTTGACAAAATTATTCCAAAGCAAGAGCGACCAGAGGAAGTTGGCGCTCAAGGATAAACTCAGAAACATTAGGTGTGAGAATGGAGACAGTATGCCCCAGTGGCTCACGAAGTTCACCCAATGCCAGGATGAGCTGGGAAGTGTGGGGGTAACTGTTGAGGATGAGGATATGGTGAGTCTAGCACTCCTTGGCCTTCCTAAGAGTTGGCATAGCTACCAGGACTCGGTGAATGGAAGGGAGAAATTGCCAGGATGGGAGAGACTTTGGTCGGATCTTGTGCAAGAGGAGATTAGACGGCGCACCAGAGACAGTTCTTCATCTATGCATGATGAGGAGAACTGTGCCTTAGCGAGTAAGGCGAAGAAGGGGAAGGGGAAGGTTTCTCTTTCCGAATCCAGTTCTTCCAATGATGGGAAGAAGGTTGACAAGTCGAAGGTGCGATGCTTTCTTTGTGATGAGTTGGGCCATTATGCTACTAATTGCCCAAAGAAGAAGTCCAAGAAGGGATCCGGGGAAGGATATGAAGGTGAGGCAGCCTCACTTGCTTCATAGTTTGAGTTGGACTTCACACTCTTCGCATGCATGGTTTCATCCATGGTGGGAAGTGGTTGGTTTCTTGACAGTGGAGCTTCTTTCCACATGACCGGTGACAAAAGTTTGTTCAGTACTTTGGAGGAGAAAGATCTCCATATACTCATATGGATGGGTAATGATGAGAAGTATAGTGTCTCAGGTGTAGGCACAGTTATTTTTCAGAGGGAGCATGGAGCTCGCCTTACCTTGACCGATGTCAAGTATGTACCAGGACTGAAGAGAAACTTGGTGTCGATCACGATGCTAGAAGACAGAGGCTATGATGTAGTCTTCAATAAGGGAAATGTTTTCCTTAGACACATCATCACTAAACAGGTGAAGCAGATTGGTTCACGGGTCAAGAACCTGTATTCTCTTGAGGTTAAAGATGCATGCAAAGCCTTGAGCAGCGAGGCAACTGATGGAGACTTGGTGGTTGAGAGGGAGCGTATATTACCTCTCAACATGCAGAGCCAGAAGAAGTCTCAGACGGTTGTGGAGGAGCCACGATTGGTGCAACAACTTCAGGAGGTTGTGGAACAGCCACAACAAGGGAAGCTGAGAGGAGATCGATTAGAGACATCTACTCATGCAGAGACCTCCAGTAGGGGGAAACTTCGAGCCAAGTGGGCTGAGGGATCGCATGCAGGCATACCTCCAAGTAGGAGGTGGGGTGATGTGGATTGATTTTCCCAAGGAAGAGGGGCAGGATCCTTGAGGTACCCAACCTCTTGGATGAGACCTTGCTACGGGAGCCCCGATGTGGAGTAGCAGGAACTGATTGATTGGGTAGAGACAGATGCGGATGGAGCGGCAGAGAGAGCGACAGTGCAAGGAATCCCAGGACAGCGCATAGCATGCAGGTTGCAGCAATGCGAGAGGCATAAGTGTTTTGCACAGTGCTAGGTGGCACAGAGAGGTGTGCAATGGTGCGGGATGCATGGAGATGTTGCAATAGCGCAGATGTTAGAGAGGGAGCACTTGTTAGCAGCAGGTATAGCTTCAGCATCAGAGTATGTTCCTAGCCCAACAGAGTGGTTAGTTGGGAGTGTTTTTGTTCCAAGTGTTGTTGGAGCAAAGTGGACCGGGCAGATGTGTTGCATGCAGAACATTCCAGAGTTACAGGATCGGGTTTGAGAGGAAGCCTTTCTTGTTGAGAGGGAGTGTTGAAAAGTGTGCAACAAGAAATGCTTGTTGAGAATGCAACAAGATGATGGAGCTTAGTGGAAAGGAGTCGCCTTCACTAAGTGGGCCCGTAGGCAAATTATGGCGCAAAGTCTATATTTGAATCACAACAGGAGTGATCATAGCAGGAGTGATCACAGCAAGAGTGATCACAGCAGGGGTGATCACAGCAGGGTGATCACAGCAGGAGTGATCACAACAGGAGTGATTAGAGTCTATTTTTAGACTGCTAGTCAAAAATAGAAAAGTCAAATATTATTGTCTCATAATAATATTTAGACTATAAACTTTATCTTATTCTCTTGGAGCACTTCAGTTTGAGCTACAGATGTGGCACATGCAGCTGTGAGAAGGAAATACGCTTTCTTTGTGGGTCAGTTGAGCTATTGCATGCATGACATCAGTTAGAACTCATGTGGTTGAGTTCTGTGGAGTTGGATGAGCAGTTAATGGAGTTGTGTTCAGTTTGACTTTGTTAAACTAGTTGTATTTAGTCTAACTGATCAATAGACTAAGTGATGAATATTATTGTCTCATAATAATATTTAGACTATAAACTTTATCTTATTCTCTTGGAGCACTTCAGTTTGAGCTACAGATGTGGCACATGCAGCTGTCAGAAGGAAATACGCTTTCTTTGTGGGTCAGTTGAGCTATTGCATGCAGGAAATCAGTTAGAACTCATGTGGTTGAGTTCTGTGGAGTTGGATGAGAAGTTAATGGAGTTGTGTTCAGTTTGACTTTGTTAAACTAGTTGTATTTAGTCTAACTGATCAATAGACTAAGTGATGAGTTGTGTGAATTAGTTATTAATTAATTCACTAATTATTAACTCATAATGCAACTGAAGAATACATCAGTTAACTCAGTGCATGTACAGTTTAGTGGAGACAGGTGTTAGAGGTTGAGATTGCTATTAGTTGTGCATGAGATTTTGCACATGCATGGATTGAGTAACGCCAATGAAGACTGTGTAGTGTTGGGGCCAATACCAAGAAATATAGCTTGTGCTCACGTGATTCCCAGTGTCGGTGATTCTCTTGAGGTAAAAACGATTTTGGTTTTGCCATTCTCATTCATTCTCTAGCAGGTATTGTGCAGTGGTGGCAGGCAAGCAGCGGAGGAGATTTGGAGATCAGATCTGAGCTGTATTGTGTGTAACAAGTGGAGATAGTGTTGGATACTTGTGAGGAGTATTGTACTATGTATTGTTACATGTTCTCAATCATTAATATACAGATAGTGTGGGGTTTTCAGCTGTAAACTTTCCCCGAGATACATACTGTGTTAATGTGTGCATGCGATTGATGTTTCATTGTTTTTGATGCTGCTAAATTGTTGATCAACGTAGAGGAGCTTATGCATTGTGCATGTATTCCGCAATAGTGCATGATCAGGATAATCTCCGTTGAATAAGTGTCTTATTATTCAAAATTTCTACAATTAGCATCAATGAGGTAACATAATTACTTACCCTATATTGTGATTCATGTCACTTACTTTATATGTTTCCCCACTCATCGCTTTGGAGAATCAAGCCTTTCATATGCAACACTCTGATATTTCATTGGATCAGGCTTCATATCAATCAGCAGACCTTTGATATTCAAGCTTTGTATCCATGGTATAAATAAAATGGTCTGTTCCAACTTGATGTTGTTGGGGAAATTGGAATCTTATTTTTAATTAAAAAACAAACGCAAAATGAAATTACCTCACCATATACAAATTACAACTCAATTCAACAATAGATCAAAAAGGATGAATAGAGAGAATCATGACTTGCTTAGAAAGGTTAATCTAAGATGCACCCCAAATTAGGCAACCATGAGCAGTAAGATAAGCTCAAAAGTAAAAGGGAGGGTGATAGAAGGTATGTGTGAGAGTACCTCTACCTTAGATACCTATTCTTACTCTACTTCTTATGTTGCCTCCGCTCTTGAAACTAGATAAACTCGATCTCGAACATCATATGTGACAAGAGACTATGCAACTAGAGGATCTGAAATTGGCTCTCGAATGAGCTTTGTAATTCACACCAAAGATGCAGGAGAAGAAGGATTGTGTAGTTCCCTTTTACCAAATCCAATTAATCGCCTCCCCTATGGGCTATGGAAACTAAAACTTCATTCTCCAATCTCAACTATTGATTCATCGATCAATCTAGTTCACAAATTCGAGGGAAGGCACGATCCAATAGATCTTAGGCAGGAAACAAGAGATTTAAGAAAACATAAAGAAAATATCTTGGGCATTAAGCAAATGAAATTTATTGAGATTAAAAATTTCAAGTACCAAACAAAAGATACCAGAGAAAAAATAACTTGAGAAACCTCCCTTTGAATTTCTTAAGAACGATCACAACCTATATGTCATCGTCCTAGTGGTAGAATTGTTATATGCCTTCTGATGATGTTCGCTCGTCCATCCTCCCACTTGCACACATGCATGAAGTTTTCTCCCTAAAATTAACCAACACATATTGAAGAAATTTGTTGTAAATACATTGAAACCCAAAGCTTTGTTGCTGGGAATTTCCTTGATGGTTTCCTCCACCCCTTAAAAGGATATCTCCCACATGAGAGTTGCATTTTGCTATGGAGTAATTAGTTAAGGGATGTGTTACATGATCTTGGTTATGGCTTCATTTTGATCTTCTTGTTCCTCCATTAAGAGTTTCTAATATAATGATACTGGTTCCTCCTCGATATCTTTGTGCTTCACCAATTGTGTACCATGTTAAGAGTTTAAGGAGTATATGTGATTTTGTTGCCTGTGCTTAACTAGGGCTTTATGAAAAAAACTGGTGTTCTTCTCTCCTTTAAGAAGCCACTGGATGCACAATTTTGTCTCCAGTAAGTTTCTTCTTATTCCTGGTGGGCTTTTAATTCCTGCAATATTCAACTTTCCTCTTTAGCCAATGCTTCCATTCACCCTTGCTTTATTATTTCGAATTGAATGTCCTCCATTTTTCCTTCCAACTTTCATTTTTCTTGAAATATATCCCTAAATTCCTCTTGGTTCCATTGTTTGATGCACAACTTCAGTTCTTTTAGTTTAATTTGTAGAGAATGCATTTGATTCTGCCCCTAGATCCATATTTCCTTCCACCACTCTTACAACTTAGGGAGGAAGTCCTTGTGCTTAAGCCAAAAGTGCTTGAACCTGAATGGTCGATTGTGATGAGACCTTTTCATGTCAACCTCAAGTTGAATGGGTCAATGGTCGAAGCCCAAGCTAGATAAATCTTTTCTTCTATAAACATGTCTTTGTCCATTAATTTCTTAGACATAAATAATCGATCTAGCCGACTAGCGATATGATGGGTTCCACTTCGTCTGTTGTTTCAGGTTAAAACCCCATTGATTTTATCAATGTCCACTATTTTCATTTCCCATATCAAATCCTGAAACAACAATGACACAACATCCAGTCGCCTTATCCCACCCTTCTTCTCCTTAAGATTTATGATCACATTGAAAGCACCCCCAAGGATCTATTCTTCCCCTTAAACTAACCGATGTAATGTTATGATTTCCTCTAAAAAGCCCTCCTTCCTTCTTGGGATTGAGGGGCTATATACCGCTAATAACCAAAACCCTTTCGCTGACCCAAGGCACTGAAAGAGACCTGATAGAATATTTGGTGTGGCCATCCAATCATCGAATAGAACCCATCAAGGGTCCCGTAACACCACTATAACACTAGCATAGCCTATAGAATCAATGGCCATGGCTTCACACCCCATCCAATACCGAGAGAAAATAGATGTTAGTGTGGAGTTATTTACCTTGGTTTCATGCAATAAGACTATATCTAGCTTCTCCTTAGAAATCTTTGATCTCAGGTATCATTGCTTGCCTTGACTATTCAAGCCATGAATGTTCCATGAGACAATCTCCATGGATTAACTAGTGATGGGTGGAGAAAATACTTCATTATCTTGTTGATTTGACAATAATCCAAGAGAAACGCGCCTATTGCACGTAGGAATTCTTAAGAGGTTTTACACCTTTTTCGGTTGCGTCAGTCATTGGTGGTTTGTTCTTTGGATTTATGTAGCTGGGGTGATCATTTTCGTCCCAATCTAGCCAAAAAAGACCCTCAACCAGGGGCTAGATCTTATTTTCTTCTTTTTCCATACAAATGAGGTGATGGAGTTGTTCCGCGTAAATTGATTGTGCCTTAATTCTCACCCAAGTGCACGAAAATTCCAGCATGATTTTTTCGTCTGAATCTAAATTATCATGATGATACTCCACCTATAGGATTGATGAAATGTTTGCTATTATCTCCTTAAAAAATTAATCCCCACTTGAGTCCTCCATAGATTACGCTTCATCAATGTTTATCTTGTTGCATTCTCCACCTCCATCAGTTGATCTCCTAGGGTTCATTTCTCATTCTCTTATGTCTCCTCTATGGTCTCCTCCTATGTGAGGATTACAAAGGGATTCTCATTCATTTTCACGTTGGATATCTCTTCTTTCGAGTCCTTGAGAGACCCCAGAATGATGTCTAGGGTTATTTTCTTGTTTTGGTTTCCCTAGAGCCTCACGGGTCATGTTACCTTTTCACCTAGACACCTCTTGAAAATCCCCAACATTTTCTTTCTCCCTAAAAACTTGTTTCTCAACAATCATGATGGGACAGTCTTAGATCAAATGGCCATACTCATGGCATTGGTGACACTTGAAGGGAGTGTGTTCATGGTTCAAAGGTTGGGTCCAAATATCGTCATGATATTCTAAATATATCGATTATGGTAATGGCTTTGAGATGTTCATATAAACACGAATTCAAACATAAGAATCATGTATTCATCATTTTGTTATCTCTAATACCTTAAAAAATTTACCAATGGCATTTCCAAGCCCTTCTAGAATGTTGGGTTTCCATAAATTATCAGGGAGAGAGCTAGAATCTCATGAACAGACCCGCGTTATTCATGAAATAGGAACCATTTTAAAAAACCCTCTTGCAATATGCTAGGTCATCAAATATAATAGGGAAATAACCTTTTTCTTAGATGTGTATCTCAATGGACCCCTGGATTTTTAATTTCAACTAGATCCAATTGTTCTAAGAGCAGATGTTTTATACTTTTTGTTGACCTCTCAAATCTTGCATTTTCTTGATAAGTGTTCCCATTCATTCATTTATTTATTTCGGCTATTATCACACTAATGAACGTGGTTGAGTTGATTACATTCATGACACCTTACTTGCACTCTTCGTCGGTTTCATTTGTCGTATTATGAGTAGCCATGTGACGCCCATTTAACAAATTGCATAACATTTTGACAAAGACGTCCCTAACGGAAAAAACATAAAATCCAAATAGACGGCGAATTGCAACGCGTCTTCTTTTGGGTGGAATCCAAATGATTCCATCAATGTGATTGTGAAATTTGTATGACGTGGACAATGTTTATATTGCGACCCAATATCAACCCTCAATGTTTATATTGCGACCCGATATCTTCACATGGTTTCTCGAACTGTGTTGAAAAGATGAAAGGAAAAATGGGAAGGAGATGATGTGTAAGATCAGTTGGTGATGCTTGTCAAGTACATGGTGTTTTCTGTCTCTGGGTACTTCTGCTGGTTTGTTGAGTGAGTATTTCAATTATTTAATTTATTGTTATCAGGTAAAAAGCAAGGCACTTCTGGTAATTAACAAAATCCTCAGAATCAAAATTTTAAATTATGGTAAGTGATTATAATAACGTTAACTAGTTATAATAAAAATAAATGTTATTTTTCATATTGAAAGAGTAATTGAGACCATTATATGTATATGGAAAATTTTGATGAATATTGTTTTTTTTTTTATTTGGTTTGAAAATTATCCAAAACTTTATTCTTTTTCTTTTTTTATCTTTCTTTCTTTTCCTTTTCTTTTCTTTTTTTTTTTTTTTTTTTGTAGAAGTGAGCTTCTAAGTAAGTATATAAAAGCTCTATAAAATATAATATTTATTTTATTATTTAATTTTTAGTCAATTAAATTATTTTTTATTTTTTAGGTAAGTGGAAAAACTTATTATAATTTAGTTGTCAAAACAATAGTGGAGGGAGTCATTACTAGCTATAAGGGGGTAGGGTTTCACTCTTGCCAAATACTTCTAGGTCTTGAGCAATTAACTTGTTTCCTTAAATTTAAAGAAAATGAGCTTTAGCCAAACAAACGCAGTTTTAGGGCATATTCCAAACTCAATTTGCTTACATTGTTGTTTGATTTGTTTTATGAATATTAATTAATTTTTTCAAAATTTTTAATGTAATTTTTGAAAATAAGTTATAGCCTAATTTTTTAATTAAAATATTTTATTAAGATATGCTACAATCAAATATGATATAGCATTTAAAATGTTATTTCATATGAGCAATTTTTTTACAATGTTTACTTTGCCAAACTTTTTAATATTTTCTTGCTCTAATAATATATTTTGATGTATTTTAATTAGAGTTATTATGGTAATTGGAATGGAGTTAAAAGAGATATATAAAAAACTAGAACTTATCTATTGTCGTCGGCTTGTTTGTAAAATTAAGTATCACTATATATAAATATTGTTAAAACAAAAAATGCACTAATAATCTTAAACATTTAGACAATATGAAAAACTAATAAGATATGAGAAGGAGCTCCCGGAGCTGGAAAAAATGGCGAAACCCTAGGGTTTCTGCCTGCTGAACGACGGTTTTCCCGGTCTGTGTGCGACCTTCTGGATCTGGGTTATGGCTACCGCCGCGGGCCTGCCTGCGGGTTAAGGGTTTAAGAATTTTATATGGTTTGGCACCATTACCCGGGCCTGTCGGTGGTTTTTTTTAAAGGTTTTGACAACGATTCGGGCTTTCTGCTTCCGTGATTCTGCTCATTACCTGCAGTCGGTCCCCCCCTGGTCATACGGTGGTCAGGCGGTGTTTTTTGTCGGTTACCATGGTTGAGGAGGACCTCGTTGACTACGAGGAGGACCCCATGCCTGAACAGGAGATTTGGGCACATAAAAAAGGTTCGGACATGGAACCCTGGGGCAAACAGATGGTTCGGTCGACAGCTGCAGCTCACCCGGCGCAACACCCGCCGCTCCCGGTAAAAGGCAACATCCGGCTGTCAATGTGGAGGACTTACCGGCCCTAGAATGCCCTCCCCTCTCGCCGACTACCTTGCATCTACTTGGCTCATGTATGCAGTCATCACCCACTTTCGACTCCCCCTTACCTTTCTCCCCGCTGCAATCCCCCCCACCACCTGCGCAGGTCTCCCAGCACTTGAACCCTCCCTCCTACTCCTTGGCCCCGACCGGCCCCTCAAATCTGCATCGTCCTGCTCGATCCTTTATCCATCCTGGCTCCTGCAGCTTAAACCCTCATTCTCCTATTCGTTCGGGTTGCTTCAGCTCCCCATTACTGCCTGCACGCCCTTCTTCTTCCGCCCAGCAAAGCACCTCGGACCCGTGTCGGAACCTGCTAAAAGATTACCCAACAGGCCGGCGCTCGGACAAGCAGAAAAGGGTCAGTGCCTTAGACCCTTAGACTCGGATATTAATCTGACCTTTGGTGAAGATGTTCACATGGAGGATGCAATGGAGACTGCTAGGAAAGTATTGGTTGGTCGTGTCCATGGAAAGATTACGTCAATGGACCGAGGAGATTTGGGGTCAACTCCTGAAGGAACTTCCTACAATAAGGGTCCTGGCCAGAGGCTGGTTTGCTCTACACTTTCATAGAGCGGAGTACACGCAAATGATATTGTCACAATTCTGGCATATTGAGCTAGCACCAGTCCTATTGAAGCGTTGGGACCCCCTTTTTGATCCAGAGTGCGAACAGCTTGGCGCTGGGCCTATATGGGTGAGATTGCCTGGTTTACCTATGCAATTTTGGACTCCACAAGTTTTCAAGCGTATTGGGGATGCGTTGGGAACCTATCTGGAGCACGATCAATCCTACGAAAGAACAAGCATTATGACCATGGCTAGGATCCTTGTACACCTTGATACCAGGGCAGGACTGGAAGAGAAAATTACTCTACACCGAAGGCACTTCTCGCGCAAGCAACTACTGGACTATGAAGGTGTCCCATTTCGTTGCAGGAGGTGTCACAAAGTGGGCCATTTATACAAAGATTGTCCATTACTCTCTGCGGTGACCTCGGAAAATTCGAAGGGGACAAAAAACCAGGCTTCGGTGGAGCAGAGCAAGGGTGACTCGAAGCGAGGAGATGGAGACAGGAAACAAGCTGCGGCCCCATCGGAGACAGAGGAAGGTGCTTCAAAGAAAACAAAAAACAGGCGAAAAGCGGCGACCTCTCCTCCTCGGACCCGCTCCAAGTCTACAGTGGAAGCTACTTCTATCCCGGGTAAAGTGACTATTCCTATAACTACTGCACTCTATTAAGAAGTTATGTTCTCTGTGCTGCATTCATCTCTGCACCCTCCCTCCTCTGCTTTGGGCACTATTCCCTCCGTCCCCTGCTCCATCATCCCTCCCCCCCCCACTTTCTCCACTACTCCCACCTCCCTCAGGGAGATTACCACTCCACCCACCCGCTCCTCCTCCCATTCTGGGACGAGCTCTCATCCCTACAATCTTCGATCTAGACCTCGGCCAAAACATTTGGGGTTGGGTCTCTCCCCTGGACGGTAAAAAAATAAATCTAAAGCAGCCAGAGGCCGTCCATCCAAGATCAAAACTGCCATTAAGTCGGCGGTGGCGGATGTTGCCACGGGCCGACAATACACCATAGAAAGGGCGCTTAGAGCAATTGAGCCCTCTGCTCCTGTTTCCCCATGATTTGTCTCTCATACAATTGCAGGGGACTAGCCAACCCCAAAAAGAGATTGGCTCTCAAGCGGCTAGTACTAGAATCCAAATGTGATATCCTCCTCCTACAGGAAACTCTTGGCTCCTCTGAAATCATTACCAGAACCCTCCAATCTACTCTGCCAGGTTGGGTATTTCAGGGTTTGGACGCTAATGGCAAATCGGGTGGCCTAGCAATTGGTATTAATCCCAAAGTTGTCAAGATCTATTCATCCTGGGGAGGGTGGGGCTTCTTAGGTATGGATATTTTGGTGGGAGAACTCGGTATCAGAATTAGAGTGATCAACATTTATGGGCCTAACCAGAACAGAGCGGCTTTCTGGCTTAACTTCTTGGAACATAACCTTATTACAAATGCTACCATTATTGGAGGGGATTTAAACTTTTCATTGGGAATGGAGGAATCCTGGGGTCATCATGCACAAATGGATCCTATCTCGGAGCAGATGAGCACATTACTGGACACCTACAAGCTTATTGACGTTCCCATGAACAAGAAAGTACCCACTTGGCATAATAGGAGAACGGGGGAAGCCGCCTTGGGTCGAAGATTGGACCGTTTCCTAATCCATGAAAATCTACTTCGTCAACTTCCCCTGTACAGACAATGGGTTGGCACTGGTGGTTCATCAGATCATCTACCTATTCTTCTTCAAATCTCTGGACCAACCAAGAAGTCGCGTCCTCCTTTCAAATTCTTTACGGGCTACCTTCAGGATCCGGAATTCATCAACCTTGTAACTGATTTCTGGCAATCTCAACCTCCGCTACGGGAACAGAGGATGGCGGCTGATTTCTGTGAGAGACTCAAAACCCTCAGGAACAGGACCGAGGAATGGTCAAAGAGGAAGAAATGGAGAGATGAACAGCATCTCGTCGATATAGAATTACAGATTGCACAGCTAACGGATGAACAGGGGCTTGGTTTCTTATCAGAGGAGTCTAAAACATATTTGAACAATCTGGAGAAACAAAAAAATAAGCTGCTACTTGACAAAGAAGAACAGTGGAGGTTGAAAAGCAGGGCCATCTGGCTGCAAGCGGGAGATGGAAATACAAAATTCTTCCACAACTTCGCAAATGGTAGGAAGGCAACAAATACTATCTGGCAGCTGCCTAATGAACCTGATGGATGGGCCTCAACTCACAAGCAGTTAGCCAGATTGGGAACTTCACATTTCAAAAGACAGTTTACGGCTCCAACAGATATCAATCTACCAGAGATCATTAACCTGGCAGGGCTTTTTCCAAGATTTGTGGAACCTGAAGCAGTGGAGGATTTGATCCAATCGGTAACTATGGAGGAACTGGAAGGTACACTAAAGTGGTTCAAAAAAGACAAGAGTCCAGGGCCGAATGGTTGGCCAGTGGAATTTTACTTGGCTTTCCTGGAGCTGTTGGGAAAGGATCTTTTGGCAGTCATCGAAGAGAGCAGAATCACAGGACATATTCATCCTCCTATGAACCACACCTTCATAGCCTTGATTCCTAAGACTGATTCCCCTGCATCTTTCAACGACTTCAGGCCTATATCCCTCTGCAACTGCCTTTACAAAATCATTGCAAAAATTATTGCTAATCGTATAAAACCTATCCTCTCCAATCATATCTCCCAGGAGCAATTTGCTTTCCTCCACCATCGACACATACAAGAAGCTATTGGCACGGCCCAGGAAGCCTTACACTCCATTAAACAAAAGAACCTTAAGAGCATCTCCCTCAAAATTGATCTGTCAAAAGCCTTTGATAAAGTGAATTGGCTATATCTGAAAATGATCCTTACTCACCTGGGGTTTCCCCCCACCCTCATCTCCTGGATTATGGGCTGCATCTCTTCTGTCTCCTTTGCCATCCTCATAAATGGTTCGGCTTCTTCATCCTTCAATATAGATAGAGGCATCAGGCAGGGATGCCCTCTTTCACCTCTTCTTTTCCTTCTAGTCATGGAAGGCCTGAGTAGACTTATTGCTGCAGAGAAAAGGAGAGGGGGACTTAGTGGACTAAAAATCATGGAGCGTTTCTATCTGACCCATCTACTTTTTGTAGATGATATCCTGATATTTTTAAATGGGAGTGTCCGGGACTCTTCCTCACTAAATTCTATTCTGATCCTTTTCTGCAAAGCAACGGGAATGGAGATAAACAGAGAAAAATCTTCCATCTCCCTAACAGACTGCTCACCACAGGAAACCCAGCTAGCTTTTCAAAAGTTTTCCTACCAAGAAACTGATCTAATGGAAGGACTCAAATACCTGGGATTTAGACTTAAACTGGATGGATACAAGATTGCAAACTGGACCTGGCTCATCACTAAAGTGGAAAAGAGAATCAGCTGCTGGTGTCATAGATTCCTCTCTAGAGCTGGCCGACTTATACTCATAAAATCTGTCCTTGAAGCCACCCCAGTATATTGGATGTCACTTGCCTGGATACCGCGGGGGATTCTTCACCGAATTCAACAAATTTGCTGCAAATTCCTCTGGAATGGTAAAAAGAGGGCAAAACTTTTGCCTGGGTAAATTGGAACAAAATTGCCACACCAAAGAAGTGGGGAGGTTGGGGGCTCAAAGTACTCCCGGCTTTTGCTCAAGCTTTGGCGGCCAAACAGGGTTGGATTTTGTTGAAACACAATAGTCTCTGGGCGGAGGTTATCCACCATAAATATATATGGCCGTCGACCATCACTGACTGGGTCAGAGGCACTTCTTGGAACAGGAGAGGTATTTCAGTAATATGGAGGGCTATCCTCAATGCTATGCCCATCATCAAAGAAGGATTACTATGGAGGATTGGAAATGGTGCATCTGTCCAAATTGGCATTGATCCTTGGCCGGGCTGTGGAAACTCCCATATATTACCAGAAGGTTTGATTCATCATCTTAATAACAGAGGTATAAAGTACCTTGGACAGATTGGAGACCAGCAGAATTCCACTTTTCATTCGCAAGCATGGTTGAATGAACAGCATGGACATATCCCAAATGAATGGAGTAGACCTTGGCAAAGTTACATTCAGGCACTTACAGAATCACATGTCAGATTAAGGAATTCAGAGGATGAACTTATATGGGCACTCTCAAAATCTAGACAATATACACCAAAACTGGGATATGACAAAATCATTGCTGATAGAAAACTGGAGGCCTTAAAAAGCTGGTGGGATACATTATGGAAATTAAAAGCTCCTCCGCGTACCAGACTGTTGATGTGGAATATATTGGAAAACAAGATCCCCACTGGATCGTATCTAAAAAAAGGGCTTTCCTGGGACCTACCCGATGTGTACTGTGTTTTCAAGATGAAGAAACGACTCATCATCTCTTCCTTTCTTGTCCCACTACCAGGAGCATCTGGTATCAGGTCACTCAATCTCTAAATTTAAATACTAACTGGCAGGGGGCAGACATCAGCTCAGCCTGGGAACATTGGTGGAGTTCCTCGGCAATGGACAAACCTCGGAACCTCCCATTACTTGTCTCTTGGCATATATGGATCAAGAGGAATACTGTTATATTTGAGGACAAACCGGTCAACTGGAACCTTATCCATCCTAAAATCTGTGCGGCATATGCTGAAATTCCAAATGACACCTGCAACACGAGACCTCGGCCTATCCGGCAGGAGCAGATCAATAGATCAATCCCTTGGGCCTATTTCGATGGGGCCGCCCAACAACATGGCTGTGGGGGTGGCATTTATTTCCATTTATCTGAAACCCATTACTTTCAAATTAGTATGGGTCTGGGGCCGGGAACAAATAACCTTGCAGAACTGATTTCTCTCCGACATCTTTTATACTTTGCTATTAAGAAAAACTGCCGAAACCTGCAAATCTTTGGAGATTCAAAGAATGTGACAGATTGGTTCAACAACACTGCTATCTGTTATGCATACACATTGAGGAATATATTGGAAGAAATTGTTTTTTTCAAAACATTTTTTGACCAATTATCTGTTTCTCATATCTACAGGGAAAGAAATGAAACTGCTGACCGGCTATCAAAAGAAGCGACGCATCGTCCTATAGGGGAGTGGATGATCGCTGAATTTACTCCAACAGGGACATACCAGTACTTTCACAGGCCTTATATAGATGGAGATATATAGGGAGGCAACGGCCTCTAATTTTTCAACATATGTATATCAACTTTTTTTTTGGCGCATAACTATGTATATAACAGTAAATGCTTGTAAATATGGACATCTTCTTTGCACAGAAGATACTACTGAACTCTATTTTGATGGTCTCAGCACCATTACTGTATACCCTCCGGGTTTCTTTCTAGTTTTTGTTTTGATTTTGACAGTGGTACAGTGCCACAGTATCAGCATATGCCTTTGGGCATCTACAGCATGTAATTTCACTATTGAAATTATGAATTTTCTTTTTCAGGAAAAAAAATGAAAAACTAATAGATAAAATCATATTGTATATGTAATGGTATAATATTCTATTCAATCTTATTGCTTCAACATTATAATAAATTTATAAAATATATTTCACATGAAATTTCAATCTCAATTCTTTAACATGACTCTACTATAATACAACATTTGCAAAGAAACTCTTAGATTGTTTATCACTATCAATTATGATATTATAAGGAAGATGGGGTAAATTTGTGAAATTTTCTCATATGGAAAATATACACACCAATGTAGATCCATTTAAATTTGAGGTATTCTACACATAAGAATTTGCATCTCCATTTATTTATTGTATCCTTCTTGATGCTTACTAGATTGAGAATTGCATATAAGTAATAGAATATGGAATGTGAAAAGTACCTCAATTGTATTTATGATCAGGGTACACCTATATTTATATCATATCTATTAAGATTTGACTAAGATAAAAGAGAAATTGAGATACATATATTTATCTCAATTCTTGTTAATGTATATCAATATTTAATAGATAAAAAAATATTGAGGTACTTTTCATATTCCACCTTTTGTTTGCTAATGTAAATAGAGTAGTATTACTTCATATGTAGTTAGTAATAAAGGGCATGATTGTGTAGGTAAATTGGTTCACTTTCCTCTTGGGTGGCAATCCATAGAACTTGGTGTCCTAGGTGGTACCAATATTTAACTCACTTGAGTGTCCTAAAGAGCTCTCTTTGTGGGGCTTGATGCTAAACTTGTTGTATGACCCTTGTGTGAAGATGTGATATAGTTGTTTCCAACCATGCTAGAGGAAACTACTCCCATCCCTTTTGGGCATGGGGATACTCATGTATCAATAGAAAATGTAGGTAGTGATATATTTGTCATTATTTTCACGGTGTGCATTTTTTAGTATTGATTATTTTCAATCTTCTACTCTATTGATGGTTTTGACAAATTTTAAATGTATATGTATTTTCATATTCATTGATTGCATCGTTGTGCATACCAGTATTTCATTACATGATCATCAATAAGTAAAAAATATTAGTTAGTATCATTTATATTAGAATATAAAGTATAAGGGGTTTTACTAAGGATGGAAGGGTTTCACTAAGGATCAAGTATCAAATTTGAAGGGTAGAGGCAATCATCAATTTGAAGAATTGTGATTTTTTTAATGTCTCTATATTAATATAGTAAAATAAATTACGATTTTCATTTGAAAAAGAAAAAATAAATTATTATGAAATGTTTAGTTGAAAATTGCATAGACTTTTTTTATACATATGAATCTATGCAAATACAAACAAGCAAGAAGTAAATTATATATATATATATATATATATATATATATATATATATATATATAGTATATTTAGTTAGTTAGTTTTTCTTTTCCCATAAGGAAAAATCGTAATTTCATTAAAAAAGGAAATTACATTCTGTAGATGTTGGTGCATATGCAGTTCATAAAACATGTCATGTATAAACAAAATTGTTGCCGTTGTTCCACGCAGGGGGCAGCAATAAAAAGGTTGTAAACCAAACAGTTACCATATTGTTATCCATACTATTTAGTGTGTCAATATAAACATACAAAAATGGTATGCGTCTATACAATGCAAATTCAAAACAATAACATGAATTAAACTTGTAGGTCCATGAATGGCCGATGGAAATATTGGTAAAATGCTTCACCATGGTGATCTCTAATCAACCAGATGCCCGGCTCCCCGAGCGCAGCCTCTTTGGATAAGCTATCGGCAACCCCATTCTACTCCCTGTAAATATGAGAGCATGAAAAAGTATCAAAAGATGTAATCAATCTCAATGTTTCTTCCAATATATGATTCAATGCATAAGTAGAACAACTAGTTTTCCAGTTCATACAGTCACATATAATTTTGGAGTCCCCAAATAATTGTAGATCTTTGCAGTTTTTTTCCAAAGCGAAATGAATGAGATGTTTTGCGGCAAGGAGTTGAGCATAATTGTTAGAGCCTCTTCGGAAGCCTATGAGCATCCTAAAAGTATGTTGATGGTTTATATGAAGAATAGGCCCCCCCATAGCCTTGCTCTTGTGCTACACCATCAAAGTAAGCCCAAGGTTTGTTTTGGTCGATTTGAACAGGAATGGGGATGCAGGTGCGACGAGGGGGGGGGGTGCGTCATCTAGAATGAGTGAGTAATTGGGCGAGACTTTGGCCGCCAATACAACCTAGTTCAACCTTATGTCCTGAAAAATTATACGGTTTCTGGCAATCCAGATAGTCCAACAAATCAAAAGGTGCAGGTTCCGGAGCTTATGCGAAGATGAAGTGTTGTACCAAGACTGCCAGGCCTCTAGGATAGAATTTCCAGCCCAATTTGCAGAGGGGGCGATGAGAGGGAGGATAAGATTCCACAAATTTCTAGCAGTCGAACAATCCAAAAACAAGTGGGAAGTAGATTCATTTTCCTTCTTGCATATACTGCACCAATGGGGACAAAAATGTGCACATTTGATGAGGTTATCACCAGTTGGGATTTTGTTTCTTAGGATGGTCCACATTAAAAGCTGAGTTCTGGGAGGAGCTTTAAGCTTCCAAAGATGTCTCCACCCATCGACAAGCATGAGAGGCTTCCTTGGTGCAGACAGTATCAGATATTCTTCTTTTGGCGAGTACCGTCCATTTTTTGAGAGAGCCCAGATAATCTCATCGTCACCATCAAGGATACAGATGTGGACATCTATGAGGGCCTGAGTGTAGTCCTCCCATTGCTGAGTCCAAACAGGAGGAATGTTTAAATGATGAGCAGTTTCCAGGCTTGTTGAAGGAAAGAGGAGTTCTCCAAGTCTGCAATTTGTGCAATATAAGAAATGTTATGTTGCTGGAGAAACTTAATGAGGTCCATAAGAAGACGGTGCATGTTCCCACATCCCACCCACAGATCGAGGCCGATTCAAACTGTGTTCTCGGAATGAATTCTCCAAGTGATTCCCTCTCTGATGGGGTTCAAAGCTTTTAGGATGGCCTTCCAGATGATAGAAATGCCCGTGGTGCTAAGGTGGGGTCTTCTAATCGAATCCATAGTGTGCATTGAGGCAATATATTTGGCATAAGTAGCCCTTGTCCAAAGGTTGTTGTTGAGCCTTGAAAATGTCATTCATTTCCATTACACTTTCACTATTATGTCCATTATATCACCTCCACTTCACTACTATGTCACCACATTCATCCCACTTTCATTATCATTGGGCCACATTTATGTTTTTCCAATCTTTATTAATTCTAAGTCTTTTAAGTGAATTTGTGGTTAAAAATTAGAAAATAATGTGCATATGCTTATACCTAACAAATGGGTTGAGGTTGTTGACATGTGTAGGTTGAAAGGAGACTTCTAGAAGACCCTTATGTGGCACTCTAAGGCTAAATTCGAATTTGGTTGGAAAGAATCATGGGATCATGAGGATATGTGTCACATCTCCTAATTGTATTGTAACTCTAAGAAGACATGTGTCTTATCAGTTCCTATTTTGATTAGGACTCTAGAGGTAGAGGGAGAGATTCATGGACTCTTATTAATAAGATGGCTCTCATCTTTTTGTATAAATAGGAGATCTCTCTCCTTCATTTGTTAGTCTATTTTAGCTTAAGCTTGTTAGTCCCTAGTTCTTAAGTTTGTAATTCTTCCTTGATGGCTTTTGAAAGCTTTGGAGAACTTTGTTGTGCTTTGTACTTTCGAAGAAATTGAATAAAGCTTTGATGTTCTCAACATGGAAGGAGATGTGAAGTAGATGTCATGGAGCATATTAGAATGTAAGGTAGAGTAGATTTCATTTTGTAAATATTGCTTTGATTTCATTATGTTATTTAATTGCTTTCAAGTTTGATAGATTAGATTTTTCATTCATGCAATTTTAATTCATGCAAGTGGCAGAGGGCCCCTGCACACTAAAACCTTGTATAGTTGTCATTTAATTCTGCATTTAATTTTGTTATGCTTCTGTATATTAGCTGTACATAAATTGCTTTCAAGTTTGATAGATTAGATTTTTCATTCATGCAATTTTAATTCATGCAAGTGTGTTCAACCGGTTGATTGTAGATTAGTGACGCACATAGCCTTTTAATGACTAATGACATGATAGAATCATCTTGTCCTTCTGCTGAAGCAGCAAGGATACTGGGTCTCATAGTCATTAGCTCATTGTTTGGTTATTGCATTTTATTTTGATTGAACTAGCTGTATATTTACACTTTTGTTTAAATACTAATTCCATCAATAACATGTTTTAAGTTCTTTTGAAGTGCTAAGTTTTGGAAGTTACCATTAGGGACATAGGCCTTGTCTTGAAATCTTTATCCATACTTGTCCTTTAAAAGTATTCTTAAGACCTTAGAATAGGATTTCCATTTGCATTAAACACTTTAGAAAACCAACAAGAAGAAAACCCCAAAAACAACATAAACTATAAAACAACGAAGTAAGAGAAAGGTTAACTAAGCACATATGGTGCACCACACTTCATCAGTTTACGATACCCGGATTGATAATTTATGTAGAGCAATTTAAGACGTTAAATTGACTAGACATTTTGGCGCCGTTGTCGGGGAAGTGTGATTAGGAGACCTTATTTCTTACATCTGAAAAAAAAAAATTAACAATTCTTGAGTATGCTCTCCTCCTGCACTTTGTGTGATCTGGAGGATCAGAAAAATGATTGTTATGTAAAAAAAAAAAGTTAATAATTCTTGAGTATGCTCTCCTCTTGCACTTTGTGTGATCTGGAGGATCAGAAAAAGAATTATTATGTAAAAAAAGAAAAAAAAAGGAGACAAAATAAACTTCAACATTTCAATTGATTCAATAAAAAAAAATGATGAAAAAATGAAACTCAACTGCTTTGATAGGTTCAAATTGTCCAAAATTGTCTGGTTATGCTTTGTAGTGGTCTTCAAAACACTGTATCCTGTTTTAATAAGGTTTTGCAACTTAGCTGCGGAAACTGCCATGATTCCGCAGCTAGCTGAGAATTCCGCAGCTGTTTCATGGTTTAGCAGGTTACAAGCATTCAATGAAAAAACCGACCACATGGGCATCTTCGGAATTGTCCCGACATGGATCCTATCCTAGTCACCTAGCTCAGATCGATGAAAAACCAGCCTAAGACCTCAATCAAAGTCCTATTTTTAACATGTTTTTCTTAAAGTATTTGCTGCCTGAAATTGAAAATCATGAATCCTTTTTATAAAATTTTACAATTTCAGAGAAAAAAAGAGAAGAAAAACAATCTATGGTTATCCTCAATCCTAGCTTTCACTGTGGCCTCAGTATGCATCCATGTTCAAATTTTGGCCTTAAAATGAACCTGCAAAAACCAAATAAATCAAAACTCTGTTGTGTTAAAATAAAAACTCTGCATTTTTGGAATCTAGTTGGAATTCTGCTGATCTGGTTTTTAAAGAAAAGGTATGAAGGATTAGTTGGATATCTTGTAGAAAAGGCATTGACAACACATTGTGTTGAAATATCTATAGAACTACCGATTCATTTGCATTAATATCAAGGTATCCAAATTCCTCCCTATCTTGCAATCTGAGAAATGGTGGAGTGATCTATCAATTGGCAAGTTCGAGAGAACCAAATATTTTTTGTTCTTAATTTATGTTCTCAGGACTTTGGATCTTCACAAAAGGATAAAGAAACTTTTTGTTTTCTTCAATCCAATACACCACTCTACAGTCATTTTATGAATTTTCACCCCGCAACCTTTTATTTTAAAATTCTGCTAGAGTTTACGATTGCTAGTTGAGGATCTGTTTATACAAGTCTCTATTTTGTAAACACATTTTCATTGTATGCTCTGTATTCTTTTTTGCAACCACTGTTTTTTTTTTTCGCAATCTTCTTCCATCTTCCGCTCATACAACCGTTCCGCCTCTGTGAAACCATCGCTTACATTCCATCAAATACCTGATCATAGCAAATGAAACAATGCTAATGTATTTGAAAATTTCTATACGGATTCATTTGTTAATCAAACAAGAAAAACGAATGCAGCAATAAAAACATCAACTCAGAAAAAATACAGAACAGAAAAAAAAAAACGTCAAACTTTGAGAGCTCTATTTGCCCAAACGAAGGTGAATTTCAAGAAAATAAAAGATGGGTTTTTTTCCCAGGTGGGTCAGTTAGATAACCCAGAAACCGTTTGAAGCAATTTGTGGCGGTCGGGGAGAAATCTTCGGTTCTTTGGAGCCTCTTTTTTGCCGCCGCATGAAGAAAAACGGAATTTGAGTTAATTAACTGATAGTTTGAATGTGTGATTCAATTCCGCGTGCCTGAGGAAGAGAAATCCACTCAGGTCCTATCTCCTTGGCGGCCAGATCATCCACCGTGTCACTGAATATGAGGAAAAAAAGATTTTTATTAAATGCACAGAGAACAATTCAAACACGGCACGCTGTAGTTGAAATACGACTCTTTGTCATTAAAAAACCGTTTGTTGATTTTGCCACCCGTCTAAGCACTTGCTCCGCCACCTCTCGATTAATAACAGTTCTAAATTAAACAAAACAGTGGTTAACAGCAATCCAATTGAACACGGCTCTCCATCACGTGAACCAGTCCAAACTGATCTGGCAATTTCTATCTAACTTCACTACTCCGCTCCGTTCCTGCCACTTGTTCTCTGTTTCTCCATTTACCATCACTGTATTTTTCTCCATAAAACCATGTCAATTCCCCGCTAACACATTATGAATCTTCTTCATCCATCATTCACGCAGATGAATTGTTAGAACAAGAAGGAAAGAATGGGTCTGTTATTGAGGGCAGAACCGGAAGGGCTTAAGTCTATGAAAGGGCCAAATAGTTATGATCATGGTTATAGGCTGTTTATCAAACTATAAGTCCATTAATAAGATTGTTTTGCTCCATTCACAGAGTTCCTACATGCAGACAATGAAAAATTTTTTTCAAAATTGATGATCGACTGTTTTAGCTTAACTTTCTGCAGCTGGCTCAACTTTCCGCAGCTGGCTCAACTTTCCGCAGCTGTTTTGTTAAACTCTAGGTTGCAGGTGTCATCAAGCAAAACAAGTCACATGGGTAGCTGGGGGAATGTTGGTACATGGATGGTGTCCTATTCATTCGATCAAATTTGATGAAAAAGACCTCGGTCAAAAGGAAGTCAAATTGTGTGTTATCACTAAGTCGCCACACTGAGTCGCTGCATGTCAAGAAAAAATAATAATTTTGAATCAATGAAATGAATAAGTTATTTGCTCACTTTTCTGAAGGTATTGATTAATTTTGGACTGATGATGAAAGATGAATGGCTAACTTTGTATCCAAGATTGTAGCTACAGAACCGTGCACATTCCGCAGCTAAAGTCTAATTCCGCAGTCAGAAAAACCTCATTGTTCAAATCAGCCTATCTTTCTCATACAAAATCATATTTTGATGATTTAACTATCATTGGAAAGATCTCAACAAGATCTATACAATGAGAAATCTATCATTAGAGTTTGAAATGGCAAATAATGAAATAAATTGCTGGAAAGAAGCAACATTCAACTTGGGCACCAATTTCAAAGCAGGTATAAATTCTTTTGATTTTTCCTTTGAGAATTTGTTTCATTAATACAAATTCTTAGTTTTGTGTGTAAATATCATAACTAGAGAGATTGATCACCTCTCTCCTTTGATAATCTTACATTCCATTGCAGAAGAAATATTAGTTTTTTTGCAGGTTTCAGGAGGAAGGACAAATGACTACAAGAGAATGGTGTCTCTCTAAGAGACCAATTTGTTTCATAAGAGGATGGTCAGCAACAAAGAGGAAATATGTTGATGCAAAATCAGATCCAAACACTTGAAAAACTTTCAGATACTATTGTCTCCATCATATCCATCCATCACATCCATACCTCGTAATAAACCATTCATCTCATTTTCCTCCATATTTTCCATTTTCATTCACATACACTTTCCATCTCTTTTTGTCCATTCATAACCCACAAATAAAAGCAAGAGGCTCATTCACATGCTTATTGCCATTGCCATTTTCCATTTTCATCTTCCATTCTTTGTCATTTTCATTCCGCAAATAAGCCCTGCTTCAATGCAAATTATTGAGTCCATAGTCCTTTGAGTCTAAGTTCTTTGTAAAAACACCTTGAGGCTTGCATGCCTTAATGGCAAGTCCTCATGCTGACAAACAATGGGAATACATTAATGTCCCTTGTTCGTCAGATCTTCTAGGTGACTCGAATTCAGCAAATTCATTCGTACCTAGCAAGATGTGTTTGGGCATCTTGACTCTCATTGTCATCAATGGTGAGAGTTCTCGTGTTGACTAGTGGCATCCATTAATGGCCACTAAGCCAACAATTTCCTACTATGTTCGACATCAGAACATCTTTTCACATAGTAGGAATTGTGCCAATGAGTTTTGAAGACATGAAGACTATTATTTTAAGCATTTTGGAGCAGATTCAGCAAGTTTTAGTAGAAGCAATAAAAAGTCATCTTATCTCTCTATCCATGATTCCTCTTGTTCAGCCACCTGAAGAAGAATATGATCAGAAATTTTCAGCCACCACACATACAACTCATCCATTCTAAAGGGTAAGTGAATGTACGTCATTTTTATAACTTTTGACCATAGAATTCCATAAAAAGCTAGAATGATAATTGTTGGAAAAACATTTCTCTTCCTCATTTCATAAAATTGCCAATACCATCAGTTGGGGGGGGGGGGAATACATTCATATTCATATATTGCCATGTCCATATCATATTCAGGAGCCCACATACTTCCAACATATATTAACTATTACATTGCTATTATGAGCATACAATGGCTTTTGAAAAAGTGCTTAAAGGATAAATTGGATACAAACAAAATCATGGTTGTCACACAAGAACCAACCATCATGCAATCCAATAAAGATATACTTTGCAACAATAATCAAAATATCATTATGCAAAGTTCAAAGATCAAAGTAGAAGGCAACAACAAAGAAAAAAAAATGGTTGTAACACAAGAACCAACCATGTTGCAATTCAAGTAAAACACTTTGCAGAAATATGAAGTTATCAAATGATATCATGCAAAGTTAAGCCAAAGCTCAAGGATCAAAAGAGTTAATGTAATATATTGCATGAGGACATGCAATAGCTTCAGTTGGGGGGTATGTTGAGCCTTGAAAATGTCATTCATTTCCATTACACTTTCACTATTATGTCCATTATATCACCTCCACTTCACTACTATGTCACCACATTCATCCCACTTTCATTATCATTGGGCCACATTTATGTTTTTCCAATCTTTATTAATTCTAAGTCTTTTAAGTGAATTTGTGGTTAAAAATTAGAAAATAATGTGCATATGCTTATACCTAACAAATGGGTTGAGGTTGTTGACATGTGTAGGTTGAAAGGAGACTTCTAAAAGACCCTTATGTGGCACTCTAAGGCTAAATTCGAATTTGGTTGGAAAGAATCATGGGATCATGAGGATATGTGTCACATCTCCTAATTGTATTGTAACTCTAAGAAGACATGTGTCTTATCAGTTCCTATTTTGATTAGGACTCTAGAGGTAGAGGGAGAGATTCATGGACTCTCATTAATAAGATGGCTCTCATCTTTTTGTATAAATAGGAGATCTCTCTCCTTCATTTGTTAGTCTATTTTAGCTTAAGCTTGTTAGTCCCTAGTTCTTAAGTTTGTAATTCTTCTTTGATGGCTTTTGAAAGCTTTGGAGAACTTTGTTGTACTTTGTGCTTTTGAAGAAATTGAATAAAGCTTTGATGTTCTCAACATGGAAGGAGATGTGAAGTAGATGTCATGGAGCATATTAGAATGTAAGGTAGAGTAGATTTCATTTTGTAAGTATTGATTTGATTTCATTATGTTATTTAATTGCTTTCAAGTTTGATAGATTATATTTTTCATTCATGCAATTTTAATTCATGCAAGTGGCAGAGGGCCCCTGCACACTAAAGCCTTGTATAGTTGTCATTTAATTCTGCATTTAATTTTGTTATGCTTCTGTATATTAGCTGTACATAAATTGCTTTCAAGTTTGATAGATTAGATTTTTCATTCATGCAATTTTAATTCATGCAAGTGTGTTCAACCGGTTGATTGTAGATTAGTGATGCACATAGCCTTTTAATGACTAATGACATGATAGAATCATCTTGTCCTTCTGCTGAAGCAGCAAGGATACTGGGTCTCATAGTCACTAGCTCATTGTTTGGTTATTGCATTTTATTTTGATTGAACTAGTTGTATATTTACACTTTTGTTTAAATACTAATTCCATCAATAACATGTTTTAAGTTCTTTTGAAGTGCTAAGTTTTGGAAGTTACCATTAGGGACATAGGCCTTGTCTTGAAATCTTTATCCATACTTGTCCTTTAAAAGTATTCTTAAGACCTTAGAATAGGATTTCCATTTGCATTAAACACTTTAGAAAACCAACAAGAAGAAAACCCCAAAAACAACATAAACTATAAAACAACGAAGTAAGAGAAAGGTTAACTAAGCACATATGGTGCACCACACTTCATCAGTTTACGATACCCGGATTGATAATTTATGTAGAGCAATTTAAGACGTTAAATTGACTAGACAGTTGTCTGTTGATACTAACTACCAACCAAGTTTGGCAGCAAGTGTTGATGAGAAGTCTTCTAGCTTTTTTAATCCCCACCCCCTCCCCCATTTTTTTGGTAGGTTCAGGGCCTCCCATCTGAACCATGCAAAATTCCTGCCATATTTGTTCCCTTGCCAAAGAAATCTGCAGCAAAGGGATTGTATTCTAGTGAGAATGCCTCTTGGTATCCAAGCCAGGGACATCCAATATACAGGAGTGGCTTCCAGGATGCTTTTGATTAGAGTGAGACGTCTTGCTCACGAAAGGTATTTGAGGTACCAGGTATTTAGTATTTTCTCCATCTTGGAGATGAGCCAAGTCCAGTCAGCAATTTTATAGCCTAATGGCTTCAATTTATAACCCAGATATTTTAAGCATTCAGATAGTTGTAACTGAGCGAACTGGAAATGTTGCAGAGAAAAGTAGATATCATGCGGAGTACATTCGGCTGCAGTCAAAGTGGACTTTTTTTCATTTATGATCATACCTGTTGCCTCTCGAAAAAGGGAGAAATTGGCTTTGATGATACTAATGTCCCCAATACTGCCATTGATGAATACAAGGATATCATCTACAAAGAGAAGATGGGTCAGGATGCAACCTTCTGTTATCCTTATACCTTTTAATCTGCCCCTTCAATGATCTTCTTTGATGAGATTACTGAGGCATTCCATAACTAGCAGGAAGAGTAAAGGTGAGAGGACAGCCCTGTCTCAGTCCCCTTTCCAAAGTAAAGAAGGGAGAGGCACTTCTATTCACTAGAATACTGAAGGTGATATTAGTAATGCAACTCATGATCCATTTGATGAATAAGTAAGGAAAACCTAAATGAGTTAACAACATTCTAATATATAGCCAATTTACCCTATCGAAAGCTTTTGATAAATCAACCTTCATAATCATACCTTTGCCACACCTAGAGTGTAGAGTATGTATTACTTCCTGAGCAGTACTCACAGCTTCATGAATCTGTCCGTCCTTTAGGAAGGCGAATTGTTCCGGAGAGATATGATTAGAAAGGATAGGTTTCATCCTGTTTGCAATTATCTTAGCTATGATCTTATATAAACAATTGCAAAGAGATATGGGGCGAAAATCCTCAAAGGAGTCCAGGTTGTCCGTCTTCAGAATGAGTGCAATGAAAGTAGAGGTGATTGAGGTTTCAAGATATCCTCTAATTCTTGAGTCCTCAACAATTCTGAGCAGGTCTTCCCCAATGGTGTCGAAGAAAGCCAAGAAAAATTCTATCGACCAACCATTGGGTCCCGGACTTTTGTCCTTTTTGAACCACTTTAAGGTGGTTTCCAATTCCTCCAGAGTAACTGCCTTTGTTAGTTCACCTTCCTCCTCTAGATCCACATATCTGGGGAAGAGATGTGCTACCCTGATGATTTCTACCAAGTTGATATCCCTGGGAGCACGGTAAGTGTGCTTGAAATGAGAGGACGCAAGTTCAACAAGTTGTGGGAATGTATTAACAACCTGCCCTTGCTCATTCTATAGTTGCCATATGGTGTTGATCGCCTTTCTTCCATTGGCGAATTTGTGATAGAATTTGGTATTTTCGTCCCCTTCATGCATCCGGATGGCTCTACTTCTGAGGCGCCAGGTTTCTTCCTTATATTTGAGAATTTTTGCTCTGTTAGCGTCGTGAGAAACCATCCTTTCCTTATGTTCCTCTGAAATGTATATTCCTCCAAGATCATTTTCAAATGCAGCGATTTTAGATTCAATCCTACAGAGAGATTGATCCTCCTGTATTCTTTTGTTCTGTGCCCAAAGTTTGGACATTTGCTTCAGGATTGTAAGATTGTGAATAAACCCTTTAGTGTTGTCTTCCCTCCTCCCAAGGGGATTGTCCTTCCAGAATTCAGTGACCATTTTTTATAGGAATCTTCCTTGATCCAGACAGAACAGAACTTGAAGGGACCTTCAGGCTTTGTTTTCCCTCCATCAATTTCCAAGTATATGGGTAGGTGATCAGAGATCCCACCTGTACCTACCCAATGTCTGATATGAAAACCCAAGTCCATAACCTTTTCTTTGACAAGAAAGTGGTCAAGCATGCAGGCCAAACTGTCTTCCCCAATCTTGTTGTTCCTCCATGTCACTTGAGTTTTAGCAGAGGGGATGTCAATCAAATGGTGAGCTTCCAGTTCAGATAGAAAGTAATCTGAAAGGGAGTCTCATTGTGCTTTGTGTCCCCAGGATTCAAAGTGTCCAATGGAGAAATTTATGTTTCCACCAAGAATCAAGTGGTCAGTCAAGAATAAATCAGTACTCAGGAGGTTCTACCAAAAAGCAGGTCTATTTTGGCAAGGCCCATAAACATTATATATCCGAAAATTCATACCCAGATCAACAGATCTGATATCTTCGCCAAGATGGCCCAGACCTCCCCAGCAATTGAGCAACTTGATGGAATGGGAGTTATAGCCCAAAGCTAATCCTCCCGATCTCCCATGAGCATCAAGTCCGATGAAAATCCAACCAGGGAGCATGTTTTGGAGGGATTGAGAGATGTCTAATGTAGGACCCAGGGTCTCTTAAAGGAAAATAATATCAAGTGGTACATTGGTAAGCAAACGACAAAGAGCTATTTTTTTGTTCGGCCTAGCCAGCCCTCTACAATTGTAAGAGAAAATCTTCATGGAGGGGGGACAGATAGGGATTCTTTGGCTCTAAGCATCCCTTGGATAGTAGATTGTACCCCCAAAGCAATCTCATCTTCAACAGTGCCTTGGCCTTTAGAAAGATTAGAAGGTCAGCCCCTATGGAGTTTGGGTGGGGGAGGGGAGTATATCAAACTTGACATGGTCCTAGGCTTGTCTCTTCGATTTCGAATGGGTCATGTACCCCCCAGGTGGGGGGGGCCTCGGGGATAGATGAAGATGATGGGAGGTGAGAGGGAGTAGGCGCAGAGGGGGTAGGTGAGAAGATGGGGTGAGATGTAATCAGGCAGGAGAGCGGAGAGGAGAAAGGGAGCTCAGAATCCTGACCCAATCCCAGATGTTCAGAGAATGGATTCATGACATGAAGATCAGAAAAAGAACTAGATAAAATGCAATCAATATGTGATGAGCTGCAAGAGGAAACCAAGTTGAAAGGAAGATTCATACCTGACGAGGGTGAGCCCTCGGATGGCGACAGAGGACGAGAAGGAGGAGGCGGAATAAGGAGGTTGGGAGGTTGCCCTCGCTTCTTTGGCTATGGGGGTGCCACAATATTATTTTTTGGAGTCTTCTGCTATCCGGCCGGGATCTCAGGAGAAACCGTGTTCTGAGGAGCAGTAGAAGCCTGGCTCCTAGGTTGAGCATCCTGGGAAGTATGCGGGTGGGTCGCAATTTCCTACACCGAGGGTTGGTTTTTAGATTTTCCCAACAGGGGGCAGTCTTTATAGAGATGCCCAACCTTATGGCACCCCTGGCAATGGAAAGGTATGCCCTCATAGTCCAACAGCTGTCTTATGGTATTGTTCCTCCATTGGATGTCAATGTACTCAAGCAAGCCCTCTGAAAGATCCAAGTGAACCAATATCCTGGCATAAGCCATCCTCCCCATGGCCTGGTATGAGGTTTCGAAAGTGAGGTAAATGCCAAGGGCATTCCCTATACGCTTGAAGACATCATCCGTCCAGAAATGCAGAGGTAGTCCGAGCAGTCGGACCCAAATAGGGTCGGCATCAACCCTCTCCCGCTCTGGATCAAAAAAGGGTGTCCATCTTCTGAGTAAGACAGGGGCCTGATCAATGTGCCAAATCATGGATAGCACCCAGTTCGTGTGCTCCAGATAGCTGAAGTGCAATGCAAACCAACCTTTGAAAAAATTCTAGACCTTTGGGGTTTCCTTCAGGTTTTCACCCCAAACCTCTAAGGTCCATTATTGTAATTTCTCCACACTGTAATGTCTTTCGTGAACTCGACCCACAAGAACCTTCTCGGAAATTTCCATAGCATCCAGAAGTTTAATGTCCTCTGCAAAATCGAGGGGCATTGCGTTGATCCGAGGCTTGAGACCCCTTTTCTTCTTTGAAACCCCAAAAATCCTCGCAGCCGGTGTTTCCTGAGTTGAGGAAGTATGAGCAGGTTCCAACGAAGGAGAAGCCCTAGGGTCTTCAGTCGCCACCTGCGGAATAGAAGCAAAGATTCCAGAGATTGGTCCAATGCCAGTATAATTCCCTCGAGAGGGGACCGAAGAGAAAAAAGGAGTAGATGGTACCGGACCAAAGGCTGCTGAACTCCGGGGATGATCTGAAAAGGGGGGGATGTTCACCGCCTGAGGAGGGATTAGGGCAGAATCACCAACTAGGGTAGAGCAGCTAGGGTTTGTCAGAGGGTCGATAAGAGCTAGGGAGTGCGATAAGAGGGGTTGAGAGATGGATTTAGGGGGAGAGGGAGCGTCTTTAGGGAGGGATACCGGCAGGATGCGAGGGTGAGAAAACGGAGGGAGAGCTTCAATCTCATCAGTGAGGTCAGACATGAAAGGGAATAAACCGGCAGCTGTGGTCCTGGTGGGGGTCCAGATGGGCACATCCTCTGAAGGATCCACGAAGTCGCCCAACTCATCCATAACTGTCAATGAAAGCTACCAGAAGGGGACAGAAGCACTAACAGCAAATGGTGAAGGTTTGTTACTGGGAGAGGAGGTGAGCCCGTGAGGGAAGGAGTGTAATGCAGTAGCAGGGGTCAGTCAGTCAGTAACCAGGTTCAAGAAGCACAGGGGGAATGGAGGTAAGTCCATAGGGTTACGGGGGTAGATGCAGGTGGGCATTAGAGTTTGTGGGATGTAGGTAGACCCAACATCGAAACCCTAGACCCGTCGCCATTTTTCTCCTCGGTCCTTCCAATTAGTTAGTTAGTTAGTTAGTTAGTTTATTCCCGATACCATAATAACCCTAATTGAAATACATCAAAAGATATTATTAGAACAAACAAATATTAAAAAAAATGGAAAAGCAAACAATGTAAAAAAATTTCTCACATAAAGAGAATTTTGAATGTTTATCATATCTGATTGTAGTGTATTCTTTTAAAAGTTTTGAATTATTAAAAATATTATAAGCTATAATTCATTTTCAAAAATTACATTAAAAAAATTATATGAAATTTGAAATTTAGTTATTCACTATTGAGTTGCCACTACTGGAGTAGTTGCAACGTAGTTTGAACAACAAAGTTGCCGCAAAGTAGAAGATAGTTTCCACAGCTACAATAGGGAGTATCTGCAACATAGTTTCAACAACAAACACCTACATCTGAGTTGTGACAATTCTCCAAACACCTACAATTGAGTTGTGACAACTCTACGAACACCTATAGTTGAGTAGCTATGGAATTGTACCAATGAGAAAGACTACAATATTAACTATAAATGAGAGATAGCACAAAAATTGTAGTCAAATCACATCATGCACAAATCTCCCATTATGTCCCTCATGGATAAGCTAGATCTACTGCCAAAACTGGGTTATTATTGTTTAGTTAATAAAATAAAATTCTTCTCATTTGATCAGAGTGTTTCCTTTGGAACCCATCAAATCTTGAGAGGGAAGGGTAAGGAAAATTCCTTTATAATTGAAGGCATATGACAAACAGTGTGTTAGGAAAACTTGTTATGAGACCATCTAATCTGTAAAAGCCTCAACATTTTGAGAGTTTCATCACATACATATTTTTTTCAGATGATCCTTAATTTCCTGTTATCGCCCACCTTGAATAGATGAAGAATAAAATTTGATGAATAAGAAGAACATGGTCTTTATCCTCATCACCAATTTGTTGAATTCTAAGGCATGGTGTGGTAGTATTTGTTGGGTTGTTGGAGGCCCCGAAGCCACCAATTTCACCCTTGTTGGTGTTATCAATGGGTCGAGGGTGTCATCATGAATTTTTGCATGTCATTAGCATCAATGAGGTAACATAATTACTTACCCTATATTGTGATTCATTTCACTTACTTTATATGTTTCCCCACTCATCGCTTTGGAGAATCAAGCCTTTCATATGCAACACTCTGATATTTCATTGGATCGGACTTCATATCAATCAGCAGACCTTTGATATTCAAGATTTGTATCCATGGTATAAATAAAATGGTATGTTCCAACTTGATGTTGTTGGGGAAATTGGAATCTTATTTTTAATTAAAAAACAAACGCAAAATGAAATTACCTCACCATATACAAATTACAACTCAATTCAACAATAGATCAAAAAGGATGAATAGAGAGAAGCATGACTTGCTTAGAAAGGTTAATCTAAGATGCACCCCAAATTAGGCAACAATGAGCAGTAAGATAAGCTCAAAAGTAAAAGGGAGGGTGATAGAAGGTATGTGTGAGAGTACCTCTACCTTAGATACCTATTCTTACTCTACTTCTTATGTTTCCTATGTTCTTGAAACTAGATAAACTCGATCTCGAACATCATATGTGAAAGGAGACTATGCAACTAGAGGATTTGAAATTGGCTCTCGAATGAGCTTTGTAATTCACACCAAAGATGTGGGAGAAGAAGGATTGTGTAGTTCCCTTTCACCAAATCCAATTGATCAGCTCCCCTATGGGCTATGGAAACTAAAACTTCATTCCCCAATCTCAACTATTGATTCATCGATCAATCTAGTTCACAAGTTCGAGAGAAGGCACGACCCAATAGATCTTAGGCAGGAAACAAGAGATTTAAGAAGACATAAAGAAAATATCTTGGGCAGTAAGCAATTGAAATTTATTGAGATTAAAAAATTCAAGTACCAAACAGAAGACACCAGAGAAAAAATAACATGAGAAACCTCCTTTTGAATTTTTTATGCACGACCACAACCTGTATGTCATCGTCCTAGTGGTAGAACTGTTATATGCCTTCTGATGATGTTCTCTCGTCCATCCTACCACTTGCACACAGGCATGAAGTCTGCTCCCTAAAATTAACCAACACATCTTGAAGAAATTTGTGGTAAATACATTGAAACCCAAAGCTTTGTTGCTTGGAATTTCCTTGATGGTTTCTTCCACCCCTTAAAAGGATATCTCCCACATGAGAGTTGCATTTTTCTATGGAGTAATTAGTTTAGGGATGTGTTACATGATCTTGGTTATGCCTTCATTTTGATCTTCTTGTTCCTCCATTACGAGTTTCTAATATAATGATACTGGTTCCTCCTCGATATCTTTGTGCTTCACTAGTCATGTACCATGTTAAGAGCTTAAAGAGTATATGCAATTTTGTTGCCTATGCTTAACTAGGGCTTTATGAAAAAAACTAGTGTTCTTCTCTCCTTCATGAAGCCATTGGATGCACAATTTCTATCTCCAGTAAGTTTCTTCTTATTCCTAGTGGGATTTTAATTCCTACAATATTCAGCTTTCCTCTTCAGCCAGTGCTTCCATTCGCCCTTGCTTTATTATTTCGAATTGAATCTCCTCCATTTTTACTTCCAACTTTCATTTTTCTTTAAAGATATCCCTAAATTCCTCTTGGTTCCATTGCTTGATGCACAACTTCAGTTCTTTTAGCTTAAGTTGTAGAGAATGCATTTGATTCTGCCCCTAGATCCATATTTCCTTCCACCACTCTTACAGCTTAGTGAGGTAGTCCTTGCGCTTAAGCCAAAAGTGCTTGAACCTGAATGGTCGATTGCGATGAGACCTTTTGATGTCAACCTCAAGTTGAATGGGTCAATGGTTGAAGCCCAAGCTAGATAAATCTTTTCTTCTATAAACATGTCTTTGTCCATTAATTTCTTAGACATAAATAATCGATCCAGTCGACTAGTGATATGATGGGTTCCCCTTCGTCTATTGTTTTAGGTTAAAACCCCATTGATTTTATCAATGTCCACTATTTTCATTTCCCATATCAAATCCTGAAACAATAATGACACTACATCCAGTCACCTTATCCCACCCTTCTTCTCCTTAAGATTTCTGATCACATTGAAAGCACCCCCAAGGATCTATTCTTCCCCTTAAACTAACTGATGTAATGTTATCATTTCCTCCAAGAAGACCTCCTTCCTTCTTGGGATTGAGGGGCCATATACCACTAATAACCAAAACCCTTTCGCTGACCCAAGGCACTGAAAGAGACCTGATAGAATATTTGGTGTGGTCATCCAATCATCGAATAGAACCCATCAAGGGTCCCATAGCACCACTATAACACTAGCATATCCTATAGAATCAATGGCCATGGTTTCACAACCCATCCAATACCAAGAGAAAATAGATGTTAGTGTGGAGTTATTTACCTTGGTTTCATGCAGTAAGACTATATCTAACTTCTCCTTAGAAATCTTTGATCTCGGGTATCATTGCTTGACTTGACTATTCAAGCCATGAATGTTCAATGAGACAATCTCCATGGATTAACTAGTGATGGGTAGAGAAAATACTTCATTATCTTGTTGATTTGACATAAATTCAAGAGAAAATCACCTATTTCACATAGGAATTCTTAAGAGGTTTTACACATTTTTTTGGTTGCGTTGATCATTGGTGGTTTGTTCTTTGGATTTATGTAGCTGGGGTGATCATTTTTGTCCCAATCTAGCCAAAAAAGACCCTCAACCAGGGGCTAGATCTTATTTTCTTCTTTTTCCATACAAATGAAGTGATGGAGTTGTTCCGTGTAAACTGATTGTGCCTTCATTCTCGCCCAAGTGCACAAAAATTCCAGCATGGTTTTTTCGTCAGAATCTAAATTATCATGATGACACTCCACCTATAGGATTGACAAAATGTTTGCTAATATCTCCTTCAAAAATTAATCCCCGCTTAAGTCCTCCATATATTACGCTTCATCAATGTTGATCTTGTTGCATTCTCCACCTCCATCAGTTGATCTCCTAGGGTTCCTTTCTCATTCTCTTATGTCTCTTATGTGGTCTCCTCTTATGTGAGAATTACAAAGGGATTCTCGTTCGTTTTCACATTGAATATCTCTTCTTTCGAGTCCTTGAGAGACCCCCTAGAATGATGTCCAGGGTTATTTTCCTGCTCTGGTTTCCCTAGAGCCTCATGGGTTATGTTACCTTTTCGCCTAGACACCTCTTGAAAATCCCCAACATTTTCTTGCTCCCTAAGAACTTGTTTCTCAACAATCATGATGGGACAGTCTCGGATCAAATGACCATACTCATGGCATTGGCGACACTTGAAGGGAATGTGTTCATAGTCCAAAGGTTGGGTCCAAATATCATCATGATATTCTAAATCTATCGATTGTGGTAATGGCTTTGAGATGTTCATATAGACATGAATTCAAGCATAAGACTCATGTATTCATCGTTTTGTTATCTCTAATACCTTAAAAAAATTACCAATGGCATTTCCAAGACCTTCTAAGATGTTGGGTTTCCATAAATTATCAGGGAGAGAGAATATATGACCCTAAATTGGATCCACCGGGAACTCTTCCTTCTCGAGGATATAACACTCTTCCTTGAATCTCATGAATAGACCCGCGTTATTCATGAAATAGGGATCGTTTTAAAAAACCCTCTTGCAATATGCTAGGTCATCAAATATAATAGTGAACCTTTTTCTTAGATGTGTATCTCAATGGACCCCTGGGGTTTCCATTTCAACTAGATCCAATTGATAATCTCTTGTTCCTTTCGCCATATTCCCATAAACTTACAAATAAGTGCATATTCCTTCATGTAGCTTTGGGATCCCTCCAATCTGTTGTTTCGAAAGATGAAATTAGGGTTCACTACTGCTTTGGGCAAGAAAAAAAATTTCATCTAGGCCTGCCATTGGGTGCCCAAAACCGGTCCATTACCACTACCACTTTAACCACCGGAAAAACCTACCCCACCTACTGCTTTCTGTAACAGTCCCAGATTGATTTTCCATGTAAATAAAATAGTACCAAGGTCATCAGATACATATTCCAACTAAATGGTGGGTGAACATCATAGTGGGGATCACTTTCGGTTTATCTATGGCTATGGACATTAGAAAAGGCATTGGAAAAGGAAAAGAGGTAATAATTGGAATTTAATTATGAGAAATAAGGAAAATAAGAGAAAAGGAAGATGAAGAAACACAAATTTGCATGCTAAGGAAATTAGAGGAAAAATGAAGGAAAATGAAGAAAATAGAGGCCTCAATGATAAAAGAACATCAAAGAATCAGTTGTTATCCTTTTTATAGTTTTGGGTTGAGCTCTCTTTCATTCTCTCATACTCTTGAACACTTAGATAAATATTGGAGCATTCTTGTAGAACTTTGACATTCACTTGGACTTGGAGAAATAAGGCAAAGGAAAGTGAGGAAGTGCAAGGAAACATTGGATCAACAAATACAACTAGATTTCTTTGTAGGTAACAAGTTTTATGTGTGATTTCCTTGCTAATTTTTGGATGCATGGTATATGCATGTGGTTCCTTGGTTATGGGTTGTCATTGGCATGGATATTTTCCTAGATTAACAGAGGATTTTAGCCTAGCCTTGCCATTTCTTGGATAGCCATGGTGTTGTGGTTTCTTCCACCTTTTTTTTCTGATTGGTGCGCATGTTCCTTATGGCTATGGTTTGGAACAAATGCTCTAGAATCCTGGGAACAACTTGGGTTGAATTACTAGTTCCTAAAGCCTTTGGTTGGGACAAATGCACAGAATCCCTTGGTGGGTTGAGTTACTAGTCCCTGGAGTCACGGTTGGAGAAAACAATCTGTAGCCTTGGAAGGATGTGGGTTGAGTTGCAAGTTCCTGGAGCCCTGGATAACTTAGGTAAAGACTGATCTGGTTGATGTTAATGATTTCTAAACCATAGATGTGGAATTATTATGGTTGAGGGTTGAGGTGTTTTGGCCTCTGGAAGCCCTAATTGGTTTTGTTTTGTTTTATTCTATGAGATCCCACATTCATGCTTCAAATATGGCATGGTGGTGATTGGCTGAAAGAGAGATTTGGTTCATCCCAATATATGGTTAGGTGGTATGTGGAAGTCCTTGACTTGGTTATAATTTTCATATGTTAATAAGAGTTATTTTTCCTATTGTGATTTATGAGTACTTGTATTGGTTATCATGTTGACATTATGGCTGACTTGCCATGGTTTCTATATTGGTTATATGTTGGATATATGATGTATCCTATCTATGAATCTTGTCATGATTTGATAATTTATCGAATGGTCAATGGATGTATGGACTAACAAGTGTTATTGCAGCTAGCTAGAGAGATTTTTCAGCCTTCTTGGTGATTCTCAGATAAATACTATCAGTTTATTATAAAATATGCATTCATGACATATAGGTTACAATTTTACCATATGTTTGACGAAATGTCTATTTTGTAGTAGGCATGTTTAGCTCACATTCGGGCTTCAATTTTGTATGTTTGGCATTGTTATCACTTTAGTTATGATTCTGGAAAGTTACAGGAAATTTCGATAGTGGTTTGGAGACGAGCCTAAAAGGGTGGCACAGATCCTAGAACTGCATGCTCAGAACTGAAGGTTTTAAGTCATAACTGCATGGAAGCACGATTATGAGAGTAGTTGGAGGCACATAATCACATGCATGATGTGTTGTGAGTGTGGTTGGGGGTTAAGCTTGTGAAAAATAAGTTCCAACTCAAGATCTGGTCATCATAGGTTGTGGAATAACTTTTGGGTGATATAGTGTTCCTGAGGGATGTCTGTAAGTTGTCAGTGTGTCATCCCCACTTCCTTAGCTAGAACTTGGAGGTCGGGTCATATCATAGTAACATTCAGCCTCACATTTACCCTGGGAGCTTGTAAAAGTGAGTAAATATTGGGAGTGGTGGTTACAAATTGATATTAGAGCAAGGTTGCAACATTGTACCTCAGGGTAAAAAGTAGATCGTCATATAGGTTTGTATGTTTGGAATGTAGGTATGATAGATAATGGTTGTTATATTCATTGTGATTATATGCATGCCTATCATTTCATTGTTGTTGTGCCTACATTCATGATACATTCTAGTTGATTTGTGCGGTCATATGTGCATGCATCAGATAGTCATGCATGGTAGTACTTATTGTTATATGAATTTTAGTCATATGCATGATGATTATTGTCATTGTGGTGAAGATATTGATATTATTATGTATCATGCTAATCTAGATTGGTTTGTGCATATGGTTATGGTTATGATATTCATGTATGAGTTGATATACTAGTGGTATTGTGTCGTACTAATCTGGACTGAACTATGCAGATGAATAGCCTCCCCTGAGATACACTAAGGTATGATGTTGATTATGTATCTATTTGGTTTATCTAACATGGCATGATTGTAGGAGATACAATATCATAGATGAAGAGAAGAATGGTGGACTATAGTTCACATGACTCCCCTTACATGCCTGATGTGAATTCAATGGCATGGGAAAGGTCAAGGAGAAGAGTATTTTCCTGGTTTGGTGGAAACATTGAGAATATTGAAGGCATAAATTAGATGTTGTAAGGAAAATAATAGCAGGTTGATTGAGGCATAAGAAAGACTTGCCAAATATCAAGAAAAGAAAGCATAAGTTAATGCAGTGATCCTTCAGAGTCTTTTAGATTTTATAAAGTAGGGACAATTGAGGATTAGTCATGGGCAGGAAGAAAGGGCTAATGGGGCATATGGTAGCAGGTCTCATAAAATATATAGGTTAGACAAGGATGACACAGTCAGCAGTGGAATATGATTGGATACAGTTTATAGTAGACACAATGTTTATGGGTTTTATTCTAGTTCTGGTTCAGATAGACATCATGGTAATCACCATCATCATCCTTATAGGAGGAGTGAGAAGTCATATTTGCTAGAAGTGTTCAGGAAAGATAAGTCTCCTACCTTGATAATGAGTTGACTAAGTCAGAATATGCAGAAGCATGGTTGTTTGGGATGAAGAAGCTATTCAGGTTGCATGATTACTCAAGGAACATGAAATCCAGATAGCTACCTTTAGCCTTAAGGGAAAGCATATATCTGGTGGGAAGATGTGAAGCATTTTTATGAGCGGTCAAAGCGCAAGCTTAAGTTCGAGCGTGATTGGAACGGGAAAGAGAAGACTAGAGGAACATGGCTTGAGAAGTGAGGAGAATATTAGGGTGCATGTGGCAAGGGAAGGTGACACCTTACAATAAGTTCAATGCAGCTAAGAAAGGACATGGGTCTCAGCTTGTGAAGCAACAGAGTAAAGGTAATGACAAAGAATCATCATTTCGGCATTGGACCCATGGTGGAGATCATTGCAGGAAGGATTTACCTTTGTATCAGTGCATCTAAATCATGACAGACCTCAATTCTACAGTGTGCAGGAGGCATGGATAGTTGGGTATGTACGTTAGAGCATTCCCTGAATCTATGCAATAGTAGATAACAAGAAGACAAATCATCAGGCATTTATCATTGAGATGGAAATAGAACTGCGAGTAGAGTTCTAGGAAGAGCCTCAATGCATCTTATTACAGAATAATATCATGCTTCGAAACATAGCAATAAAGAAAGTAAAGTGCGTGGAAGCACTTTGGGGCCAAGGAAGCTACATGTAAGATGATGGATCACATGTAGGCATAATAGCTAGTTTTCAGTTATAGTTGGATTTGCAAGGGAATTGGAATCCCTTGAGAGATGGTATGTGAAGGTGTTCAGTTACAAGGCAGCATGCTTGGCATAGCGAGGTAAGGTAGCTGGTATAATGTTGTATTTATTTATGCATTGACAATTATGTGTTTATGGTATTATGATGCAGGGGATTGCATGGCAAAAGAAACTGCCATGAAATATTGAAGAAGGATCAGGTTGATATTTCCTTTGGAAGCACTAGGAAACATAGGGGTTGAGTCATGGTGTTTGTTGAAATTTTTGTGCTTTTAGTGTTTTGTTATTTGTTTACACTTGATTTTCGGTTTTGATTGTGTCTGGAGCATGGACATGCTACTTTGTTTGTGGCATTATATTGTTAATGGTTTTTCATAGTTTTCTTCTTCTTGCTTTTTGTTCTTTCCTTTTATTTTTTGAGGGTCTTGGGAATTGGTTTGGAAAAGAGGAATGTTAATGGATATCGGGGAGAGATAAATAAGACCTAGATGAATCCTGATACATGAATAAAGGGTAGATGAAAGAAATAATATGACATCCAGTTGGGCTGGTTGGATCCATTGAGGTAAATGGCCAGTGGTAGGACAATTATGAGAAAGGCACAATTATGAGAAAGGAAATCAAGGAAAGTTAAAGTAAATGGGCTTGAGGTATTAGATGATTTGGCTATGTTGGGAACTGTTGTTATCAATGTTGTGCATTGATAAAGGGAGTTCTCTTAACCTTGATCCTATGAATACTGGTAATTATGTTGTGATTGTGATTATGCAGATGTTTATATATATATATATATATATATCTATATATATATATATATATGTATGTATGTATGTATGTATGCAATTTTCTTACAGGGTCATCAGGGATCCTTCTTGTGGAAGAATGATTGTTTTATCTAGGCGAATGGCATGAAAAGGTTCCTGGTTTTATAAGGAATCAAGTGGTTTGAGTCACCCTGACAAATCTATGAGGTTAGTATCATGTGGATATGATTTTGATATTATTTTCTTATAACTATGCTTATGTTTATGCTATGGTAGGCAACAATGAGGGAGACATTAGCCTAATGAAAGTTGTGTGATCTGTGGCATGTTGGGACAAGCATGGATAGTGTAAAGAGCCATAGATCCTGGATTTGGATTATGGATGCACATAGTAAAGCATGGGAAAGACATTGGAGGCAAGTTTTCCTGGTAGAGACAATGTGGTCTCTAAATGTGTAGTATTGTTGTTGTGTACATGTGGTATTGTGTAGTTTTTGTATCGTGACATGTATTCGTTGTGTTATATTGGTGTATGTATATGTGTGGTGTTGTACATCAAGTCTAGGTGTATGTGTTCTGTTATACATCACGCATAGTTGTATCTATTGTGTTATACACCGCTTGTGGGTGTATGTGTTGTGATGTACATCATGTGTATGTGTATGTGTTGGGGATTGGTTCTCTGGATCCCTAGAGGTTGTGGGTGGAGCCCTATAACACCTTGGGATTGTACGGAGGTTGTGGGTTGAGTTATTAGTCTCTAGAGCATGAGGGTTGGGACAAAATCTTTAAATCCCTAGAAGAGATTGGGTTCTCTAGAGGTTGTGGATTGAGTTATTAGTCACTGGAATCTGTGGATTGGGAAAATGCTCTAGAGCCCTGGACAACTTGGGATGAGACCAACCTTGAGTTGTTGATATTAAGGGATGAGACGATATAGTCTATGGACACCCTTGTTGCTAAATTGTACTAAAGAGAAAAAAAGGAATTGGATGCTTGCTAGGTTTGGAAACTGATCCAGTGTGTGTATGTGGTTGAAGAGAAGAGAAGGCATTGGGTGCTTGCCAGGTTTGGAAATTGATTCAGTGTGTGTATGGAAAGGACAAAGAACAAAGGCAGAAGAAAAGACCCATTTGGAAGATAAGTGTCAATATTTTATTTCAGTGTTTAATTATGTACATAATCTACGACTCTAATTTATGATGGTTGAGTTTTAAGCTAACCGATATGATATGTTTATACATGATGATTTTATCAAAGAGATAGTTTGACGTTTTGTGACAAGAAGTAAACAGGATTTCAAGCGTACCTTATTGACGGGCCACAAATGAGGTACAATTTTGGTTTATTTTATTTCCTTTTATGTTTAATGAAAATTATATGCTTGGTACAGGAAAGCATAGAAAATACATGGTTTGGGTGCCTTTAGAACTAGCTACAAGAGAATATGCAGCAACAATAAAAGGAATTAGAACATGCAACAGTGTGATGGTAAGGAATTTATGAGCAGGGCGATTGTGGGACACAAGTATCCAATAGTGTCAATTGATTTCCATGAGAATGATATGACTAATATGATGCTTTTGAGGCAGGGATATGCCTTGGTTTTTTTCCCTTCTGATGTGAGGAAAACTTGCCAAGGGATGGATCACCCAAGGGACTATGTAGCAGAGAAGGGGATTTCAATGGAACTTGGAAGGTGTGTGACTGCATGGAAGGGGGTGATCGATTTCTAGAGGGACTGTGTAGTGGAGAAGGGAAGGTCGGGGAATGAATTTTTTTCGGTCATTAGCATTGCCAGATGGAATTAAAAACACATTGAGAGTGTGCTTTGGAACAATGAGTCGGTACCTGTTCACTAAGGGAACAAGTCGTGCAAGGATTGTGGCATTGGACATTGCAGACATAATTTGATATGGCAATGGATGTTGGACTTCCCAAGAATTAAAGAGGTGAATCTTAGTACTACTTTGAGGGCGGAGGCGTGAGCCTCTAGATTCCCTTGTTGTGGATGAAGTCATCATATCCTTTTATTTGTTTGTTAGAGCAAATGTGCATATGTATATATTTGTATATTATTGTAAATATTGTATCGAGTTGTGTTTATAAAGCTCCATAGATATTATGTTTATTTGATGGTTGAAGGAAATCTACATGTGTATATGTTGTTATCGTAAATATCGCATCAAGATGTGTTATAAAGCTCCATTAAGCAATATGTTTATCATGTTTCAATAGTTTTTTATTGTAAATACTGCAATGAGTTGTGCTATAAATATCCATAGGCAGTATGTTTTGTTGGTCATAACCGTGATTGAACACCAAGGACGGTGTTCCCCCAAGGGTGAGAGGTTTGTAACAACCCCACTTTGATTTTCCATGTAAATAAAATAATACAAAGGTCATGGGACACCTATTCTAAGCTGAATAGTGGGTGAATATCATAACAGGGATCACTTTTGGTTTATTTATGGCTATGGAAATTGACAAATGCATTAGCAAAGGAAAAGAGGAAATAAGTAACATTTAATTATGAGAAATAAGGAAAATAGGAGAAAAGGAAGGTGAAGAGACATAGATTTGCATGCTAAGGAAATTAGAGGAAAAATGAAGGAAAATGAAGAAAATAGAGGCCTCTATGATAAAAGGATGTCAGAGAATCAATTTCTAGCCTTTTGACAGTTTTTGTTTTAGCTCTCTTTCATTCTCTCATTCTCTCATACTCTTGCACACTTAGAGAAATCTTGGAGCATTCTTGGAGAACTTGGGAATTCACTTGGATTTGGAGAAAGAAGGAAAAGGAAAGTAGGGAAGCACAAGGAAACTATTGGATCAACAACTACAATTGGATTTCTTTGTAGACAACAGGTTGCATGTGTGATTTCCTTGCTGATTTATAGATGCATGGTATATGCATGTGGTTCCTTGGTTATGTGTTATCATTGGCATGGATATTTTCCTAGATTGATAGTGGGTTTTAGCTTTGCCTTTCCATTTCCTGGATAGCCATGGTGTTGTGGGTTTCTTCCACTTGTTTTTCTATTGGTGTTCAGGTTCCTTATGGCCATGGGTTGGAACGAATGCTCTGGAAGAATGTGGGTTGAGTTAATAATTCTTGGAGCCTTGGGAAACTTGGGTAGAGACTGATATGGTTGATGTTAGTGATTTATGGACCATAGAGGTGGAATCACTGTGGTTGAGGGTTGAGGTGGTTTGGCCTCTCCCACATTCATGCTTGGACTATGATGTGAGGGTGATTGGATGAAAGAGAGATTTGGTTCATCGCAATCTATGGTCAGGTGGTACATGGAAGTCCTTGACTTGGTTGGAATTTTCATATGTTAATAAGAGTTACTTTTCCTATTGTGAACTATGAGTACTTGTATTGGTTATCATGTTGACATTATGGTTGACTTGCCATGGTTTCTATATTGGTTATTTGTTGGTTATATTATGTATTCTATATATGGCTCTTTTCATGATTTGACGAGTTATCAAATTGTTGAAGGATGTATGGACTAATAAGTGTTATTACAACTAGCTAAAGAGGGTTTTGAGCTTTCTTGGTGATTCTCATATAAAGACTATTAGTTTATGATCAGATATGAATTCATGACCTATAGCTTACAAGTTACCATATGTTTGATGAAATGTCTGTTATGTACTAGGCATGTTTAGGTCAAGTTTGAATTTTTGGCATTGTTATCACTTTAATTATGATTCTGGAAAGTTACAGACAATTCTGGGAAGTGGTTTGGAGGCTAACTTGAAAAGTTGGTATAGATCCTAGAACCACATGCTCAGGGATGAAGGTTTTAGGTCATAACCACATTGAAGCATACTTATGAGTGTGGTTGGAGGCTGATAACCCCATGCATGTTGTATTTTGGTCGGGTGTTAAGCTTATGAAAAAGCAGTTCCAACTCAGGATATGGCCGTCAGAGGTTGTGGAATGACTTCAGGGTGATCTATTGTTCCTAAGGGATATCTATAAGTTGTTAATGTGTCATCCCCACTTCCTTAACTAGAACTTAGAGGTCTGATCATGTCATAGTAGCACTCAGCCTCACATTTACCCTGGGAGCTTGTAAAAGTGGGTAAATGTTGGGAGGGGTGGTTACACCTTTGTCGCTTGAAATTTTATGGCATTTCGATAAGAGGGGGTTTCCACCCTCCACTCAGGGTTGCTCATGGAACCAACCAACAATCCAGGTTTTTTGCAATTCCCATATTTGACACAACAGAGGCGAATCAAGATCTCTATGATGTGAAAACTATGCCAACAACTTCAAAACCATAATTTGCTCAAAGCGCTTGATTTTATTTAAAATTTAGTTTTTGAAGGTTGTTTGCAAGATAGTTGATCTCTTTTTCCTCCTTAGTAAATGATGAAGTAGGTTTCTATTTTTGTGGCAAGAGCATCCTTTCCTTATAAGGTTTCCAGTAATTTGGATTGTATTTGCATGTACACCATTTTAGTGATGGAGAATGGTTGAGGATTTCCTTTTCTTTATGTTTAATGGTTTGAATATTATTTGGAAATATTTGTCTTTCTATTGAGTAGAGTGGGAGTTATTACATAATCAATTCTAATGTAAGTGTCCATATGTATGGTATCCATTGCACTTCAAAGGGACTTACTCATCAACCAATCTCCACACATGGGTTTGATGATTGATTTAAAAATCAATTGTTTCTAGAAGGCATTTTTCAAGATTTACTTCTATGAGATCTACATGCATATAAACATGCTCTATCTTAGCTCAAGTTTCTCTATAAGTCTCCCAAATTTATTCCCTATTACCTCTAGGCTCTTTTAGCTTACCAAAGGTTAAGGGGGAGATGGGATAGTCTTTATCCAAACCAAGACTAAAGAAAAATTCTCCTCCTTTGGATTGAATCCTAGAGGTAAGTGATTAATATACAACATAGTGGTTCCAAGAAACCATGAGCCGCTATGAAATATTAAGTGTTCATCCTTGAATTGAAAAAGAAAATTGGTGAAACCCTTACCATAGATGCAGATATAGATTCTACCTTTTATGGAAGCAATCTAATGGCTTTAGATTAGAGACTCTTAAATTCTTACCACGCTCCCTTGAAATTTCAAAATATGCCTTCATTAGAATACACAAAATCCCCTTTTCAATCTCTTACACTAAATGTTCAATATGATATTATTTTAAATTTTCATAATTTTCTACTATTATTTTTTAATGATGTTTTTTTTCTAGAGAAAAAAACAATGATTTCATTCATATAATATTATTGATGTTACATTCTACATATACACATTAAATGTGTATGCATTAACCACCCCATAAGTAGCAACAATTTTACAAAAATATCTCTTGGAGAAAAAAACACATATGTGTTTATACATTTTGACAACAACTAAAGATCATAAAAATATGTGGCCAAGCCTAATAGAAGAAAGTTGATGATATCACTCCATAGCAGTATGCAAAAAAATAGTTCATTCCAAAAGCAACATTTATGGATACTGACAATAAGAGACACTATAAACATAGCCATATGAAGACAATGCATAGAAGAAACTAGAGATTCTAAGTGAAAAGGCTTATTCTGCTTCTGATATTGTTTCGCAGTTTATGTCCCTTTATGGTCAATGGTAGAAATCATAAGATTGTCCATTGATTTGTTTTGTTATACCCCAAACATCTTTTTCCATATCCAGTCCTTCTTTCGAAAGGTTGCATGTTGATTAGTTCCTTTCCTTGTATATATGTGAACAAGAGAAATAAGTGAAAATATTAATAATCCTCTTTCTTTCCTCTAGAATAGCAATATAATTATGTTCCTGCACGCAATAGTATTGTTGAGCGAATTTATAGTTAGCACGGAATCCCCAAAAATATGAACATATGTACATTCCTTCTATTAGGAAAACAAAAGTAGATGTTTGCATGCCAGGAGTTCCGCTTGGTTATTTGTCCCATGACCAAATCCCATTTTGACTTGGTAATTGTGTTTTGATGTGAGAAATGAGATGGAACCTACACCACTTTGTTGGCCATTATTAATTGAGATATCATCGAAATAAACCCACGACCTAAAAAGGTCTATGCATTTAGAACTAATCACTTTAGGGTAACCAAACCTTTTTCCTATAAAAAATGGCTTAAGATTACCAAAACTTCAACTGCATTGTACACAAGAACCAAAATTTTATCTTAAAAAACGTCTTGTTAATTTTTTAATAATATTTACCACCATTAAAACAAAAAACAAAAAAAAAAAAACAAAACATGAAATAGAGAGGAATATTTAACTTTTATTATGGATTCAACTTCATCAAAAAAAAATATCACCTACAACACCACAGAAAGAAAGAGCAAACGCTAATTACAAGTAGAGAGGGCAACCCTTAATATCATCATTCCTACTCCTCGTGCTGTTATACAGAATTTGTGCATATATCATTAATTATAATTTTAAATAAGATGCCGTATACTTTTTGTTGAATAATCTTGACTTCTTAGACATTGAACATTCTTGATGAAGCGTTCCCATTTTATTTATTTATTTCGACTATCATCACACTCGTTGACTAGATTAGGGAGAGTTTAATACGACTTGCACTCTTCGTCGGTTTCATTTGTCGCATTAGGAGGCTACCCATGTGACTCCCATATATCAAATTGCATACCGACTCCATTTTGATAAAGACGTCCCTAACTAAAAAACATACAATCCACGAATTGCCACGCGTTCACTTTTTTTGTGGAATCCAAATGATTACCTCAATGTGATGGAGAAATTTATATGACGTGGACAATGTTTTATATTGCGATGCAATGTGAAGAGTTAGTGGAGGTCATGTTTAATATGGGTGAGATTATTTGTAAATCGATTTTAAAATTTTAAAGATGGGAATTGTGATAAGATTTATTTTCATATTGTTTGTATTTAATTATGTCTTCATTCATATTGATCAGTGAAAATATATATTTATGGAAACTAATATTTATAGAGTTATAGTTCTATTATAAATCGTGTTATGTAATGTAGATCTTTATATTTCTTAATTAGATTTATAATGGTTTTTTTCCTCTGAGTTATAATTTTATTAATACATTTGGTAGTATATATTAATTATTAGATTTTATATTTGATTAAATTTAATAAATGAAATATGCATTAATAAAGCTATAGCTCCAAAAAATATAATTGTATTCACATCCTTTCAAAAAATAAAAAAATAAAATAAAAATAAAATAGGTGTAAAATCAGTTAGTGATGGTTATCCATTACGAGTCGTTAGAACACGTTTTGTCAAGTGACCCCACAAGTTTGAATTGAAAAGAAAAAATGATTAAATAATGGAGGGTTTAAGAGCTCAAGGTCTTTCCCTCTACTCACGGTCCCCTTTCAACCGGCATCGTAAAGTGCATGAGTTGTTGGGTAACTCATTGTTGGTCGATGACATTGAATTTGTTTTAATTTGAAAGGTGTAAATTCTCCGTGGATGTGGATGTAATATAATTATTTACTATTAAGTGTTAATATTGATTGTAGTTATATTTAACTTTGTATTTATTATTTATTTTATTTTATATATGAAATTATTTTAGGTTCGGAAATTTGTTTTATATTAATATATGTCTTATTTAATTGAATTTTTTATTATAAATTTGCGATATTTATTTAGAAAGAAAAATATTTAATATTTATAAAAATTTAAGAAGACTCTACTCATTTTAAGTTGAATAATTAAAATGAGAGGAGTCAATAAAAATGGAGAGTTCTTTGATAAGGGTTGTAAGTTAAAGTCATGAATTAGAATATTTATATTAACAAAGTCTTTTTATGAGACCACTGTAAAATTTAAATAAAGATTTAATATAAAAATACAATATATTTTATAAGGGAAGGTACTCATCACCAACCAAAAAGAAGAAGAAGAATGATAAAGATTATATATGAAATTTTATAAATTGAATAATGTTAGTGATATAAGAAATAACTTTTAGTTTTCTTATCCCAAAATTCAAGGGACTCAAGTTAGAAGCAAAGTCTTTAAGAAAATTATAGAGAATCAATAGATTATAAAATATGTTAAATACTGAATTTATAGGGTAAAATGGAAAATCCATGGAGGATATGAATGAAGAAATTTTTATTTTGCATGAGTTTCTACCATAGAAAGATAATGAAGATAACATGAGATGAGAACTATGATGAGGGAAAATCAAGATATTATCATAAAGAAATAGGAAATGGAATAGTTGTTTTCTCCTTTGAGATGAATAAGAATTTTGTATGTAATGGTAAAATTTCAAACGTATGATAGTATGATAACAAATTGAACAATATAGTAAAAATCATAGTTAATTAGAATTTTATTATTATAGACATCTTTTACAAGCATTAATCATGCATATCTCCAAGAGAGGGGATGCTAAGTAGTGACTAATAATTTAATACTTTTGTAGAGGATGCTTGAGAGAAGCCTATTAATTTCTTTAATGATTTGAGATGAACTTTGAAATTAATATAGAGATATTATACTTATGAAAGGACAATGCATCTCAAGTAGTGACATGGTGGATAAATGTTGGTGATAAAAAGCAAGAGCTAATGTTTAGCTTTGTCAACTAGTAAAGTCATAAAGTCACTCGTTCATGCCAAAACAAATCTACAAACATGAAATTCTCTAGCTCTTCATTGTAGCAAGAGAAATGATAATTTTTTCTGATTTATTTTGATATATAACATTATAAGAATAAAATATAATATAATAATTTATCATTCAATATTAAATGTAAAAAAAAAAAAAACCATATTAAAATAAATTCATCTTAATCTCCAATATTTTGCCTCTTATTTGTTTTATTTTTTAGTGCTATATAAATCCAAGATTAAGATGAATGTATGCTGTTTTTTTTTCAAGGAAAGGTTCAATATATTTGATATTTTATAAAATAATTAAAATACATTTCTACTAGGCTTTCATCTAAGTTCAAAATACCATTACTATCCATCACTTACAACATCGAAACTACTTAACCTTACATCAAAATATTACATTTATCCTTCCAGCCATAAAATTGATTACATTTCAAGACTTACATGAAAATAACTAACAACCTTAAAAGTAAAAACTAGCCTTTATGACTCTTAAGATATATAAACCAACACCACAAGCAACTAAGAAAAAACTCAATAGAGTTAGAACTTCCACTACCAAGGCAGTTGAATCCCTATATTCTTGCATGGTCAGTATTCCTCCCTCCACCCTAAGAGCTTCCTTGGATAATAGATCTATTTTGTAATTAAAATTCTTATAGACTTCTAGTGAGAATAAGATTATGAAGAGGAGGTTTTGAAACATCCATCTCAGAAAATCTTCATGAAGTCTATATAATAACTAAACAACCTAATAAAGAGCCACCAATTCCTCCATACCCATTGAGATTAATATTAGAAATTCCTACTACCTAGTTAGAGATTGATTTTTTGGGAGAGATAAAGAATGTGTGTTTTAGAATACCACTCTTCCAAGCTATTAAAGATGTTCCTATCTACTCCAAGGAAATTAGAGAACTATGTTTGAAAAATATAGGTGGTAAGAGGAAGGATCCTTAGGCAGTTCACATGGTCAGGAAGTTAGCATACCTAATGCTAGGGAGACTTCTCATAGCCATATACTCAAACCATTCAAACTCATTTGTTAATGTGCAAATTAGTAATATAATTATTCCCAATGCATTGATATATTTGGGAACAACTATTAATGTCATGACCTAAGAGACTATGGAAGCATTAGGATTTTCAGGCTATAGATAAAGCCTTACTATGTTATATCTTGCTAGCCTATCTACCATCAAACCAAAGGAAATATTGGAATAAGTTGTTACATCTATCGATTCCTAGGAGTACCCTATTTATTTCAAGGTATTATAGCCCAAATATACTTTGGGAGGTTATCCCTTAATCCTGGGTTAACCATGGCTCACAATCACAAATGCCTACATTAGTTGTGGGTCTTGAAACATGACCATCTCCCATGAAAATTCTACAAGGAAACTTACATTCTATTCCCCAACTAAACCCAATATTGATCTTGAAGTCCCATTTTGGATAAATGGGGAGGAAAATGATGAGGAGGAAGTTCATTGCCCAATTCTTACTATAAATCACTTTCCCTCAGGGATAACACTGAGAATGAAGAGATCGGTGACTTTAGAGCTTCAACTTCCCCTCTGACACAACACACTCTAAACCAAATATTAGTACATGATGCTCAAGCCTCTCTCTCATAAACATATGCATCACGAATAGATCATGGTTCATCCTTTGATGGGAATATTGACTCAACTACTGAGTCTATCAAGATGAATCTTGAGAAATTTTGAAACATTCATCAAGGGCTCTCCAAAGTTCAAAAGGATTGGTTAATCAAAGTCTTGTAAAATACCATTGATGCCTTTGCTTGGGATTGCACTGACATGGAATGAATCCATCATGACCTTATTACTCACCATATTTACATTAACAAGGAATCCTGACCCATTCACCAATTGTTGTGATGAATGAACCCAACACTAAAGGAGATAGTTAAGGGAGAGCTCCGCAAACTTCATTTACCCTATCTGTGATAGTGAATGGATCTCCTCCCTTATCAACATACCCAAGAAGAATGGTAAATGGAGGATCATGTAGATTACTTAGAATTGAATAATGCAACCCATATTTTGGTTATCCTAATTATCACTCTTTATAATTATAGGGTTATCAAATTATGGTAATGGTTATAATTACATATATAATGATATTTGTATTTTTTTTTATGGTTCACAGATTTTTTCTTAAGAAATTTATGTATATAACTATGATAATGATTATACTTGAAAAAATTATATATTCTTGAGGAAAGAAATCAAACTTCCTCTTAGTCTGAGTGTTAGAGTGAGGTTGTTGGTACCGGAACGGCACATAAACATAACCACTTACGAGTCAACAATACTATAAGTCATTACAACATTAACAATATTTATCAACACATTATAGCTCATTATGTCACTAGTGGGGGATTTAAATATAGGTGGGGAAGATAACAGTGATTTTTTTAAAGAAATTCATGTATTTAATTAAAACAATAAATAAATTATAAAATTATTTATTTAAAATTAATTAATACAATAATTAAATTATTAATTTAAAATTAATTAATTAATAATATTACTTTTAATACTTTTATGAAAAAAAATTAATGAATACTTTCTACGTTTTTAGATAGCATTCCCAATAAATCCATTATAATACATTATTGTGCTTCAAGTAGATGATTTCAAATAATATTACTTTTAATACTTTTATGAATAAAAATTAATGAATACTTTCTACGTTTTTAGATAGCATTCCCAATAAATCCATTATAATACATTATTGTGCTTCAAGTAGATGATTTCAAATCTTAAATCTATTAGTGTAAAATAAACTAAATACACAAGAATATTAGTGATAACTAATTTGACTAACCCTTTGGTATTAATCATGCTACATATACTTATACAATATAAATTTATACACAAATGCTTTAGAATATACAATATAAATTTATACATAAATGCTTTAGAATAATTATGAGAACAATGATCTTTCATAACTTTGCTGAGTGCTTTGGAATATCTATAACACCGATGTAATAAATCATTTATAGTACCAATGTCTTACTATAAATTTCAAATCACTTCTCCTACTAGTGCACCTCACCTAGACTAAATTAAATCTTGCAATACCCAATAATATTGGCAATAACCAATTTACCTAGCCACTTGGGATTAATTATGTTACTTATTATACACAAATTAATATGATGTAAAATTATGTATAGATGCTTAAGGAAAATTATAGCAACAATAGTCTTTCATAATTTTGCATTGGGGCTTTGGAATGTCCATAACACTCATGCATTAGACAATTTATCGCACTAGTGCCCTCCCATAGACTCCAAATCAATTCTAATAACAACCACTCAACCATGACCTTACAGTGTTGTTTCTTTAATAGATGGTGGACATATCTTTGATACAATTTGAAATAGACCCTGTTAATTAAAACTAAATGGAACAACCGTAATGTGAAGAAAAATGGTCCAATGCATCATATATAAAACTAAAATAATATTTCATTTTATTAGGGAAGCCTTAGTATTGCATGTCTCCATAGCTGCACTAGTATTTCTTGCATGCCAAAATAATTGTTTCTTGAATAGCGGGTTCTGTAACCTACATTTAGTGGTGGTGCACCTGGTTTAATTAACAACACCAATGTGCCATTCATTTAAATGTGTTATTTAGTTCTTGATAGTAGGTGTGCTCATATCTATCTTGGTGATTTATGTGATATATATGTGCCATTCATTTAAATGTGCTATTTAGTTCTTGATAGTACGTGTGCACATATCTATCTTGGTGATTTATGTTATATGTGTTAAGAAATTAATAAAAAAAAATATTTTAATGGGTTGATAACCCTTACAAAATCTTCGCAAATACTTAAATAAAATATTTCGAAAATACTTAAATAAAACATTTGTAAAACCCCTCTGCATTCAACTATAAAAAAAATTAATGTTTAATTTTAAAAAATTAACTAATAAATACTTATAAAAATATTTACTAAAAACATATTCTTTTCTTAATAATAAAACCTTGTAATTCATCATGATGACCAAATGTAAAATAAGGTGAAGGGATGCCTACCCAGGGAAACCCCTAACATGATGTAATCACATACCTTTTTTTTATATTTACAAATTATCTTAAATTAACGGGAAGTTAATTTTTTATATATGTTTGGAAAAATAAGATTGGGAGACAAGCTCTACAACTAGGGTTTTGATTTGTCTAGGGTTTTTACTAACTGTTGTCTACTCGCTCCTCTAAACCCATTTATTCTGCAACTTGTGACCTGTGCCATGTAGTCGCTTTGGTAGCCTTATGGGGGTAGGGGCAAGGGTGGTGGCATGAAAGGCCCTCCTATTGCAACATCATCTTTGGAAATGCAAGCACCAAAGGGAAAATAATCTTTGCAACAACACCTCATCAACTAGCCCTAGAACAATCCTTAGCAAGTGGATCATGATGCACCAAACTTATAAAAATACAAGGTGATGCTCGACAGAGACAAAGTCAACATCATTATCTTCTAAAATCTATGGAGAACCCCAAGTACAAAGTTCGCTCAAATAAAATAGCTAGATTCATCCAACACATGCAAGATCATACTATGATTTGCAAGTTCATATGGATCTGACCTTCAGAATGAGATCTTGTGGCATGGATAAAAGAAAAATGGAAACAAAAAGGGTAAAACAATATGGAGCTAAGAGAAAAAGGTTTTTACAATGGTGTTTTCCAACCTCTAGAATTGAACCCAAATTTTGAAAATGGCCCTTATTTCTTCAACAATGTTGATCTCTTCATGAGATTTTGGACTCCAAGATATTGCCTGAACAAAGAAAAATTATTGGCTACTCTTATCTGGATCAAGCTCTACTCTCTCCCAAAGGAATATTGGGAAGAGGAAATATTAGAAGGCATTAGAAATACAATCAGTTCCTTTGCTAAGGTATCAAGAATAACCAAAAAAGTAAGTTATACAACATATGCCAAAATATGTGTCTACATGATTACCTCCCAGCTGCTAATGAATCTACAGAGATCTCATATCAAAATGAAGACATAATCCAACCCTTGGATTATGAACACATCCCATTTCAATTCAAACTCTACTATCAGTATGGCCATCTTTTCAAAGATTTCCCTCTAACCTATCCAGTAGTCCCTCCAATGCAATCCACATTTGTGAACTTAGAATGTTTCCAAAAATCCAACAATTGAAGAAGGAATCCAAAATCCCCATCCTCATCTTCAAGGGATCCCCTTCATTCAAAGAATAATTTTGACTTGTTATCTTCTTCAAAGAAAATGAATATGAAACTAGAAAAAACCTCTGAGGCTTCAACATTTCATCAAGACCGAAAATAGGTTTTATCCTTTAAAAAGTGAAAGAATCTAGAGAATACGCAAGAAGCTCCAATTGAGGAACAAACAAAGATCTTGGATGTTGAGATAGCTCTAGAGTAGGATATCCCTAGAGAGATGGACACAGATGAGCTAGTGCTATCAACCATGGTAGACGAATGGAAGGGGACATATCCGAGAACAATCCTTGATGCAAAATTAAACAATTTCATCAAGCTTACCTCAAAGTGAAATATCTGAAGGCCCCCTATCAACAAGAACAAATTAGTCTAGTTCAGCACTAAAGGTCCATGCACATGCCCTCAAATATAATTGAAAAAAAACCAAGGAAAACTAAAAGAGAGAGAGAAAAAACAAAAAATTAGTTAATCCAAGAAGCAGGTGAATTTATAACCAATTCAGGTAAAGTTACACTAATCATTGGGTTGTTTTCCTCCTATGAATCCCTTTCTCAGTGGAGATTATTCATGGAACATTTGGGGCCTTAATTGAAAAGGCTCTTCAAGGATTTTTACTAAAAAGGACATGCCCAGTGTGATAATTCTCCAAGAAACCAAGTGCTCCAATGATAAGTTAGATTACTTAATGCAGAAATGTTGGAAGGGTAGTACATTTGTAGCCCTAGATGCAAATGGCTACATTGTAGGCCTTGTAGTCCTCTAGAACCATTTTAGAAATTGAGTTTACCAACTGGGTTTTAGCCCATCAAATCCTTGCAAGTCATTTTCAGCCTCTAGGATCCAATGAAAAGAGTTGTTTTTTTCGCTATATATGGGACTCACCTTCTGGCAAAAAAAGTTGTTTTCCTAAATTCCCACTTTCAACTCAAAAAGCTAATGACTAGAAATATTGAAATAATTGGAGGTTACTTCAATATGATAAAATCCTTGAAAGAAAAGAAGGGAGAGGTAAAACACTTGGACTCAAAATCCCACTTGTTCAAAGAGACAATCTGATCCATGCTCAGCACAGATGTTGACACAATCAATAGAATCTTCACTTGGAACAATTGTTAATGAGGTAAGCATCAAATCACTTGCAGGCTTGACATATTTCTTATTTCAAAATCCTTATTGGAGAAACACATTTTTTTGGAGGCATTTATCCTTCCCTATTCTAAGAAGTGGTGGAAATAAATAGATGTATTTAGCCCCTCCCTAATGTATAAATTCCAATTGTAGTTAAATACCTCAAGTATTAAATTCGTGAATGGAACAAAGATGAATTTGGTAACATCTTTGAAGCCAAAGAATAGCTAGAAATTCAAATGGAAGTCATCTAACAATGAATAATCCTCAAGGGGTGCATAGAGGAGCTCACTCAACAAGAGGGAGACACTCTAACCCAGCTATAGAAGCAAAGGAAGCAGGGGGAGATCCTCTGGAAATAAAAATCTAGAATCAACTAGCTTAAAGAGGGGAGGAGGGACATGAATTTTTTTCACAAATCCATGTTAAAAGATATGAACCACAATTGCATCTTCTCACTTCTAGACCATACAAGAGGAAAATTAATATATCATAACGAACTTGAGAAGAAGCTCAATAGTTTCTACAATAAACTCATGAGGAAGCCTTCCCCAAATACACTTTTAGTGATCAACAAGATCTTAAATCACATTCCCATTCTAGTCTCTGCAGAGAAAAATGATGCCCTCATGAAGTAAATATTGTTTGATGAAATTGAATAAGGTGTTATGGGAATGTCAAAGCATAAAGCCTTGGGACCAAATGGCTTCACTACTAAATTCTTTCAATATTTTTGTTCCTTCTTGGGGAAATACATTCATGAACTAGTAGGGGATATTAAGACAACAAGGGTTGTCCTACCTACCCTAAATTCCAACTTCTTAACCCATATCCCTATATCATATTGGCTAATGATCCCAATTACTATAGGCCAATTTGCCTCAGCAACATTATCTACAAAATAATCTCCAATATCATTTCCAATTGTCTAAATCCCTTACTTCCCTCCCTAATTTATAAAGAGCAATCGAGGTATGTAGTAGGAAGAAAAATTTTGGATATCATATTAGTCACACATGAGTTCATTAATCCTTTAAGTAAGCTCAAGAAATTGAGCATGGTGATCAAATTAGATCTCTCCAAAGCCTTTGATAATATTAGTTTCTCTTATCTCTATCACATCCTTATAGCTTTTGGATTTTCAAAATAATAGACAAACTTGATTGGATCACTTTTCTCCTCACCCTTATTCTCCATGCTCCTCAACATCTCTCTGACACACACTTTCAACTCAACAAGGGGTGTTAAATAAGGGTATCCTCTGTCTCCTTTTGTCTTTTACCTTCTTTTGAAATGACTGGGAAGATACCTTCAATTTTGATGCTTGACAGGGTATCATCAAAGGAATATGATTCAATGGTATTCAAAGCCTAATAACTCTCCAAAATTTCTTGGATGATATTATTTTGATGGGCTTCCCTTTAGTTAAAGAGGCATAGGCATTTAAGAAAATTATATATGACTTCTTTCTATTCTCAAGAACCTCTATCAACCCCTGAAAGACTCAAATCTTATTATATAACACCCACCCCAAAGTTTAGGCTCACGATGCCAAAATCGTTGGCTTTCAATATTCAACTCTTTTTGTTTTTTATCTTGGATCCCCCTTTGTGGATAACCCCCTGAATAATGTTCATTGGCAAGAACTCATTGAAAAAATATCCTCTAAGCCAGACAACTAGACCTTCAAATCCCTAATATATCTAATTGAATTGTCCTTCTCAAATCAGTTCTTCAATCTCTCTCTTTATATCACATCACAATCTTAGCAACCCCAAAGGGAGTTTTGAGGTGCATAAGGATTCTCTACAGTTTTGTCCTATGGGGATGGGCCACTAAGGAACGAAAATGAGCTTTCGTCTCTTGGGAGAATCTATGCCTTCCGAAACTAAACGGGTGGTCTATCCCTTTATGACCCTAAGATCCTTAAGAAATTTTTTGGCGCTAAACTATGGTGGTGCTAGATTCAAGGAGGCTCAAACTTATAAAAAATCATATGGAATGGGAAGTATTTCCTAAACCAAACTCCTTAACAAAATATAAGAACCAAAGAAAATATCCCAAGATCTACAATATGGAATAGGGCAGAGCTCAACAAACATCTAATATAGAAACACAACTTCTGGAAGGTTGAGAAGGGGAATTCTAAAAAAAATTGGAAGACTCATGGAAAAAAATGCCCAAGATTAGAGGGAAGGTAGAATACTACCACCTAGAGGCCCTACTAAAGGCAGGAGTCTACAATTCGATCAACTAGTATTGGAAACTTAAACCAGGTAATGATACCTAGAGAGCTTGAAAATCCATAGAAGACCAGAACATGCCTCTCCTAGCTCATGAATGGTTCCTTCTATTAAAAAAGCTACAACAAAGGAAACTCTTAATTACTAAGGCTCAAACAGATTAGATGGGGATATAAGCTCTTTGGAACATTTACAATAAATGAGGGATGTCATATTTTCTCAGAGCACAACCAAATTAATTAAGATACAATCTGGTCTCATATCTAGTCCCTGAACCTTTGGCCTAAAGTTTCCCACATTTTGAGGCTTCTTTCAAAAAAAAAAAAATTATCACTTGGGATTGAACCATGAGACATTTCGTCGGTATTTCATATGTGAAAAAATAATCAGGAAACAATAGATCACATCTTCAATGTTTGTGCCTTTGTAGAACACATATAGACCTAGGTAGCTATTCTATTTTCATAATCTGGCATGCATAATTTGAGCATCCTTAAAAATTTAATAACATGGAGACTCTCAGCCTTGCACAATCCCATACTTAATTGTTCTAGGATCCTCAGTCATGGATTTGTGCATTGGTTGATTTGGAAGAAAAGAAACAATCACATGTTCTATATGAAATCTATGAATGAGGAAGTGGTTTGGCTCTAAGTTCTCCAAAATATTCAAGAATCAACCTTGATAGGTACATGATCCCATAAATATTGGAATATTTCCCCATAAGAATCCCCTATCGTAGTAAAACTCTCTCTTCGCCCTTACCCCCTCCCCCCCCCCTCCCACCTGTCAAGATTCCTCAAATTAAACTTCATTGGAGCATATAAAGGAAATATAGGAAGTGTTGGATATATTAGAATTTTCAGAGATAATGAGGGGCACCCAATTTACATCATAGTAAGCTCCATGTGCTTCAACATCAATAATTTTTTTGAACTCCTTACTCTTGAAAAGGGACTTTTAGCTGCCACAAACTTAGGTTTCCACAAAATAATCATTGAAGGAGACTCTCACCTAGTAATTTCCACCCTAAAGAGGCTCCTTAATGCTACATGTGTGGACAAGTTTTCCTCTTGTCTGAGGCTTAAGAACTACCTCTCTTGTATTGTTTCTCTCCTTTACCATATCCTTTTTCTCATCCCCCTCCACATTTTTTGCTGAGGGAACATGGTTACTAACTTCTTATAAAACCTTGGTTGCTCAGAGGAAAACTTATCCTTCTCTTCCCACTAGTCCTCTATCAAATCTTCTGCCTTATTGTGAGATTTATTTCCCTTACTCTCCAAGGAGATCAGGAACAAGTTTCCATAAGGATCAATGAGCCTTCCTTGGATGGGATGACAAAAATAAGAAATGTGCAAGGGGGGACATATCCACTACCATCACCATACTCAATTAAGGTGGGAGGCATGGATATCCCACACTTTGCTTGATTATCCCTTCAGTTTCATGATCCATCATGCTATGATATACATCACATCACATTCATTGGTGTAGGTTGGAAAGTGGGAGAATTATCCCATAGGAATAGGGAGATGTCTAAGGCAAGCACGAATAAGGCCATTCTGGTTGTGATTAGTTTCATCCTCTTGCTCCAAGATCACTCCATCCATGTAACTAATTTCCATTAACAAATCATTGTTTCTATAATCCACATGGGAGTAGGACTAGGTCCTCCTAATCTAGCCTCCCCTGATGAGCCCATCCTTTGGTTCTTTACCAATATCTTGGAAAAATACTAGGCTTGCATGCATAGGGTGACAAAGACACCATCATGGAGTTTTGAAGCTGAGCGATGGTCTATGCATGAAGGGAGCTACACCTACACTGATTGGACTAGGGGAGACAAGTGGGTTCCATGCTCCAATATAGGTCTATCACTCCAATAATTTTTAACCAAGTATTTTGGTTGTTTTTCCTTAATTGCATTTCTTTACATAATCATTTTAAATGTTGATATATCATTAATGTTTGGTGGCCACAATACAGTATTGTATGCATAGTCTTCTCTTTGTGGTCTTGCCTACATAACCCGCATTCTGCATGTTAGTTACCTATTTCCACTAACTTGAGTCCATTTCTCTTGCCACTCTCCCTCAACTCAAGCTCCCATTTGTGCCATGAACCACCCCGATGCATTCATGTTATTGTTTTCCTTCCCATTTTCTTGGGCTATTAGCTCTCCTCATATCCATTGCTACTTAGTGTGGCCTACTCTTTACTACCCTCATGAATCTCTACCCATGCAATCAACATCCCATAAGACTCCTCATGCCTCCCCCTCTACACTAGCATGCCTCAATAGTGGTCTTAGAGTTTCCAAGGCTCTTCTAGAAGGGTATAAGGGAGCATTCAAGCTCACCTTCATTCCCACAATTTAGTCAAGCACTATCACACATAAAATCCTCCTGAAATCCATAATGAAATTGAGAATGTAGTTGTGGAAGTCCATATGGATATAGACGAATTATTGGATGTAGAGTAACTCATTTCAGTGGTAGAATAGGTCCCTGATCTATGGCATGCCTGGGAATTCCAAAACTGGCACCTTTGCACAATTGAACTATTCTTGAAAATCAAGCCCCCACTTAGTAAAGTGCTCTTACAGTCAAATGAAGCCAAAAGAGAAAATTTAATGTAGTTGGACGAGATCCAACTAGAGAATTGGGACTTGGGATTTGAGCATTGAGATATGGCCTTGAGACTTGCTCTGATATGTTATAGCCTAAATCTACCTCAGGCTGAGAAAGGTAGGATCTAGGGTAACATCAAACTATGCTTAACCTGGTAGCTAGCCCTACCAGGTTGGGAGAGAGCTCTCTCCTTGTCAATCTCAGAAGAATATGGTCAATAAAGCTTGAGATGACTGATATTAAGACTGATTTTAGGCTAGGTATGTGAGCTGAGGAGTTTGAATGAATTTAATTTTTTTTTGCTAGCTCAAATGTGAAAGGCAGATTTGGGTACAGAGAATGGACACAGTCTTGCAGAGATATCTACGGGGCGAGGTAGGCAAATGGTTTAGCACTTCAAATTGAGTGAGATGGAGAGCTTTTAGACTGGTGAGGAGTTGGAGAGGGCATTAAAGTCTCAGGGATCCTCTTCAAGCAACTGAAAACATAAATAACTAAACAAACCCTAGGTAGAGCACTGCAACTTCAATGAATTCTACCTTTATCCTTGTTTCATTTAGTTAAGATGAACAGAGAGAGATGATGGCATACATAAAACACATGTAGAATTGCAATTACAGAAGGAAAAACAATACCAAATCAAGTTGCCACAATAATCCCATAAAGTGCTACAAACCCTGGTCTATTCCTTTGCTAAACTGCTGAAATGAATGTACAATAATGCTCAAAGCATTCACAAGAGTTCAACCTTCTGCCAAATTCCAACCTTTACCAATGACTGAAAAACTAATAGATATAGGCATAAAACAACTCATGCTAGGATTTAGGGGTCGAATTCATGAGTTTAGGAGCTGTTTCAACAAGATCTAAGCTAAGAACTAAAAAGTAGGCAGTGGAACAATTTGCCTCTAAAACCTAGGAAATTGATTCATTCAGTTGCAAACCACTTTTTCATGATGAATCTACTTCTATGAGTGAAAATTTAGCATATTTACATCATAATCCATCAAGTCACATCAAATTACATCATAAATTTGACTATTAGAAAGAGAAAAGTCAAACCGTGAAGAAACTAGGCGAAAAATAGAGTTTTTTGGCCAAAATGAGAAAATTTCATCCTGTGCGCGGCGCTCTTGTCCCTATGTGCCGTGCTGCTTTGGGGCTGATTTTGGAGGCCTTATTGTGCACCAAATTTTCTCCAAGTGGGCTTGTTGGAAAGGTATGCCTGTCTACTTTCCAGAACATGTGGAATTTCGGAATTTGGTCTCCATTTTCCCCTCCAAAAATGAGTTCTCCCAACACTGCTTCCTGTGTGGCTAAAAAGGGGCAGAAAGGTCATTTTTGAGGTGTTTTTGACCTTTTTGGAAGCTCAAAATTTGTCAAAATTTCTTGGCCATGTGAGGGCATTCATATTTTTCCACGAGGAATCCAAAAATGCTAAGTTTTCCTCAAAATGAGGTCCCTAGCAAAAGAGCGTGCCAAGAAGAAAACCCTGTTTTTTAGGCCAAAAATTCAAAATTTGCAAAAATTTTCCCAAAAGTGTTCTTCATCAAGTGCTATGCTGATCTAAGGAAGCCTCAACCAAGATCTGGAGCCTATCTTTCTTTTTTCTCTTCCTCATGGCTTTCTTCAACTTGGCCTTCAAAATCCTGATTCTCGCTTTGCACACCTTGTTTCTCGCCAAGTAGTGGTATGCCATGTGCCTCAACATGTTTTTCTCTCTATTGGCCTTCTCCAACATCTTCTCCAAGTGCATGTTTGTCCTCTCAAGCCAAGATTCACGATCAGCTTGAATTTCTTGTTCAAGTGTGGTCAACTTGATTTTCCTCCTCTTGGCAGCTTGCCGGTTTGCCTTTATGTTTTTGAGCTCCATGATGGTTTTTTGATCCTCTAGCTGTTTGTTCCTCTACTCCAAATAATTAATTATCCACTTGGCCCTTTCCATGTTGAGGGACAAATGATGAATGTCATCTTGTTGCTCCCGAATGATCTCTTTGAGCTTTGAGCTCAAATCAGTGTCATAATCCTGAATAAGAATGAAATCTGCCTCTTGACCTCCTGAAGGTCCCTCATCATTAAGGGCTTCTTACCCTTGTCCTGTACCTACTTTGCTAATGGAGGAAATGAGACCCCTTCCACCCCGGGTGGAGATAGTACTTGTTTTGCTGCTGCAAACAATCTCCTAGTGCCCTTTTGGTATGTGACAAACACTGGCACACTAGTGGTTTGTGTCTCATGAACCTCTTGTTGATGTGAAGGCTCTCCTACCTCATGAAAAAATGATGGGGGCACTTAAGGACCTATAAAGACCTCATGTGAGATGAAATCCTCCCATGACACATTCAGTAAACCAAGCTGATGCAAAACCACAATTTTGATTAGTGCAAAGTGATAGATGTTGTTATACTGCTGATGAGGAGGCTTCCTTTGCACTAATGTAGTCATCTTCTCAATATTCTGGCAAATGAAATAAGGGAGGTTCATCATCCTCACCCTAGTAAAGTGCATCAACAATATGATATGATAGGTGTACAGATAAGAAAATCTGCCCTCACAGCTGAAATATTTAATTATGAGTTTCATCAAGGGAGCATATGTGTCCTGTAGGTACTTGAATGGGAAAAATCTACTGACATGTCTCTGAAAACCAGCCTTGATATAAGGCTCATAATGATCTTTGTCTACCAGCTGCCCCTTATTCCACTGCTCACCTACATTCGGAATATTGGTTGCTTGAGCAATTGTCTCAAGTGTCAAGGTGAATGTCACACCTACCAAATTGACTTGGCCATTGTGAAGATGGAGCACAAACAGTCTGGCCAGCTCATGGTGGTATTTGACTCTTTCCACCATCTCACAAAATTGATAACAGGATTGATGTTGGAAGCATGTGACAGCAAGAGGACAGGCCAACAGCTCGGCAAGTGAAGTAGGCTCCTGGTTATGTTTTCCACTCTTATGAGGCCTCCTTGGTGCATGAATTTCTCTAGAAGAGTCACTGACTGTTTCCTCATTTCTGTCATAGGAAGAATCTGACTCCATGTTTGCCAATGCTTGAGTTTTCTTAGATGAGTATGAAGAGATTTTATGGTGTCAATAGGTTTTTGCTGCCAAAGATATGAATTTATGAGGGACTGTGGAGGGAATGTGTATGAGGGGTTTGGGAATGCTACTGATAGGTTTTTAGGGAATAGAAGGGTTTAGGGGATGATATTTAGGGTTTGGGATAGCAATTAGGGTTTGGGGATATTTGACTAGGGTTTGGGATAGTGGGATTAGGGATTTAGGGTTAGTAGTTTAGGGATATGGGGAATATGGAATGGGTAAATATAAATGAAAAGGGAGGGAGAAAATGAAGTGAGGGAGTGAGGGAATGAAAATGACAAGGGTGGAATTTAGCAGCAAAATAGCAATATATAAACCCTGGGCAGTGGTTTTTTAACAAACTGTACAAGTAACTAGGGTTTCAATTTTTCCTTTTGAATCACCATAAACACTAAGACAAACTCATTCATTGGCCATGAGGGAGTGTTAACTTACTTGGACAATGAGGAATTAGTGATTTTGAGAGTTTTGGAGGAAGTTGTGAGCGATTTCGGGTGTTGTAGTCCTGTGTGTTGCGCCAACTCACAAGTGTGCCGTGTTGCCTCGATGTGTCACACCAATACAAATTTTCAACGGGGAGTGGGCTCTGTGTGCGCCGCGCTGCTTCTGTGCGCTGCGCTCTAACCCAGGTGCGTCGCGCTTGCGATTTTCGCCCTTTAAACACACAATCTCTCTCTTGGCTCTTGAAAACACAAATGGACTTGCTCTCTTTCACTTGGGGACACAAATGAGCCTTCTTTGTATTGAAAACACTTTATATTGCAATGGCTTTAATTTTTCATTCAAGAAAACCCACTTTGCTAATGTTTGCTCATTTCACTTTCTTTTAAAACTCTGTTTTGAGCAGTTTGCTTTACTTTTGCCTTTGATGGACTGAATGCTTTGAATTTTTGTTTCTTTTGTAGGTGGTGAAGTTGCGGAGGCTTGGCAAGGTGACCAAGGCTGCCTCTGAAATTATTACATATGGAAAAAAATGAGATTACATCAAATTTAGTGCATGAAACATAAAAAACTTTGTTTTTCCTCAAAACAGGGTTTTGAGGAAAAATCAATCGTCGAGCATGTGATTGTTGAAATTATTGTTTCTGGGACTTTATTTCACCTCCTCATGGGCCTGCTAACCATTATTGTGCGTTTTAAAGACATTATTGACGAAACCATAGACCTAATGAGACCTAAAACCCTAAAAATGACTTTTGCAGATTTAAAGACAAAAAACGAATGCAGATGATTTAGATGTATGAAAATGGGCTAGCAGGTAATGAACGTGAGGGAGAATGTATAATATGCCACTACCATCAGATGATCCATGACCCTAATGGAATGCAGCTGATCGAGTGAGACACTTAGCATGCAATGCAACAAGAGAATTTGATCACTGATGGAGGGATGAAGATACCGACACTAACATGATATAGGCCATTTTGTTGCATGGAAAAGGTACTTCCTCACCAAGCGCCCCACACCCCCCCCCCCCCACCCCTGCGAAGGCCATTAAAGTGTCAACCTTGTCCTAAGTTGTTTTCATAGCTTGTAGTCTCATTAGTTTGATCTCCCATTCTCAAGATAATAATATTTATATGTTATATCTTTTGATCTTCAGGTTACTATTTCTATACATCTAGCCTATGTTTATGTCATCAGTGATAAATATGCTAACATACTCAGACTTAAAAGGTACAACCAATGTTGTTTCTTTTTCAAAATTTGGTTCAAATATTTACTCTTCTAACATTGGTCTAGTTTCCCCATGACAAATTACAGTAGTAAGAAAGATATCTATATAAATCTCTTTAATATCTAACAAATTTTACAAAAAAAAATAAAATTGAAAAATTAATTTAAAAAAAAAACTCAAAATATATTAATTTTTTTCATAATTATAATTATAATTATAGTTTATTCTCCAAGGTGTAGTTCTATTGGTGTTTGAGGTGATTTGATTATTTTGTAAACTAAGAGATACAAGGTTCTATACCCTAAAAGTAACCCGGTCTATGGAGAGTTAGACAAGTTGTAAACCCTAGAAGTATAGTGGTAACTGTCAGAATTGACCCTATATCACGCGAGTACAAGACTAACCCAATTGTTGATTCCTCTTATATATATATTCTAAACTAAATGATAAATGTGAATCTCTTTAGAGCTATCCCTCATGAGCTTTAAGGCCCTCGGCCGACCTGCATATATATACATGTATTTTGTATGGGATGGGACACCCATGACTCTTATCCATTTGGCTTATCTCTCTTAAGCTTATTAAGGCATCAACCTAGGTTGACCTATAACTCACCTATGAAATATAGCTTATTAGAGCTCATGAGTATCCTTCTCGAGCTCTACAATTTAGAAACTATGGCCAATGGGAAAATTAGTTATTAAGGCAAACACTCAAGCATTTTTGCAAATATCTACCTATATTTTTCATACTGAAATCATTTAGGTCAAGTATCTCCTTAGAATGATCATAGGAACAAGCCCATTTTAGAGAAATTTCTCAGAGGGCTAGCACCTCACTTTCACATAAGAATAATGGAATTCCTTGCTGTTAATCTAAACATTTTATCAACACTATGGCCAGTATGAAAAATTCAATACCAAGGAGCATGAGCAAACATTAATGCATCAAACATACAAGAATTTTCCATTCCTCATCAATTGTATAGGAATTATCTTTACCCATTCACACAAAGATCAACATTCCTCTGCATGAACATAAGCATTGAATCAACATATTGGACATATACATAACTTTCACATGCAACATAATAAAATTCCAAGGATTTAGCTTATAACTGCAAGTAGCAACATTCTACAACCATGCAATATTTCTCAAATCCATAAAATTAAATTCCACAAGTATAGGCTTCAATTTCTCATCTCTTAGTTAAATACATGCAAATAGAGTAAAGCCAATGGCCAAACGGAAGGTGGGACTTCGATTTTCCACCCAACCTTAGACTCATTGTAGCCATAATCACTTGCAATAGTCACCCCCAAGCCAGATCCACGATCTAAGGGAAATTTCTTCAATAGTTTTTAGCGAGAGGTCATACTCAGCTCAAAAAGGAGAGAGATTAGTTATAAGATCAGGTGGTTTATCCACTCTTTAGCAAATACCCTGAGTGGTTTCTCATCCAACTCTTGGCAAGCACTCATTCCAATTTTCCTCATAATTTGTTGAGCTCCTCCATGCCACAATTTAACTTCCTAGGGAATTGCATTCCCTCTCACATTTGCAGGTCATTCCAATGCTCCCAATGAGCTCCCCCAAGAGGAGGTCAAACCCCAACATTGTTGTGCAAATAATTTTTTATAATTTCTCATGGGCACCTCTTCATTCTCCTCTTGGACTCTTCATCCCCCCTTGGAAGCTTCCTCTAATAAATTAAACATCCCATAATTAAATAGTGGTGCTAATGAGCTCTACACAAGCTTATTTTTCCTCTTTCTCCTTTGATCATGGATATGTGGTCCCACTCTTCAAGCCATTACATAAAAATATATATTCATTTATCATTTAGAATATATTTCATTGCAAAAATTAAAGGGAAATCATACCAAGGGTTTCACACCATATATAAAATCAAATCTTATATTTTATAATTCATCTATTAATAAATTTAATAAAAATATATATTATATATATTATATATTATAAATTATGTTTGTTTCTTTATACTCTATATTCATCATACATTATATTTAGTATAATTAACCAAATTGGCCAAGCATTTAAGGGCCTAGAATGATAACCACGTTAGGTATACATCATAATATCTGAAGGTTTTTTTACAAAATTTCATCATTTATTCGCTTCATGATTTAAAAACATTATAAAATGTATTAAGACAAAAATATTATTAGTGCATCTATATAAATTAAATAATTTATAAACATCAAAACACTAACCTCATGATACATTTCAAATTACCAAGATTCAAAAAAATCATAAAAATTAAATAAATTATAACTTTATTTTAAATTGTTGTATATATATATCTTACGAAGAAATATCTAGGTATATCAACTCAAGGGGATCACATCTCACTGGCTTATTAAGGGTTTCGAGGAGAATTGACCTCGTGATCTCCCATAGACTAGATGTTTTAGCAACGAGAACTCGACCAATTTCAATGATCATCCCTACTTACAACAAAATAACTATGAAATAAAATTATTGATACGTTAGCCAATAAGTGTTGTGTCTCGTTAGCTTCATATATCTCCTCCTCATGGAAATCCTTTGAAGAAAAGACTCTCCCCTCAAGCAAGAATGTTGTGCCATATCTAAGCAAGACAAATATCCTTGACTAGTATCTCTCTATCTTATTCCTTCATGCTCTTTTTCTATATCTTTCAGTGTGTAATTAGCCTATTGTAACAACCCTAGTTTAAAAGTTCATGTAATAAAGTTAATAAGGGCAAAATAATACCAAGGTCATGTGACACGTATTCCAAGGTGAATGTTGGGCAAAACATTCTAGTGGGAATCACTTGTTGTGTAATATGGCTAAGGGGAAATTGGAAAAGGCTTTGAAAAGGGAAAGATGCATTTTTGGCATTTTGTTTATGAAAATAAAGAAAAATAGGAAAAAAAGGGAGGTCAAAGGTCACAAGTTGCATGTGAGGAGGAAATTGAAAAAAATTAAGGAAAATGAAGAAATTAGAGGAATCAATAATAAAAAGACATCAAAGAATTAGTTTGGGGCCTTTTGTTAGTTTTGTTTTGGAATTAGTCTCAGAGAGGGGAAGAATTCCAAGAGGAGAAGGAAAGCAAGCAGGTAAAGGAAGGACAAGGAGAGCAAAGGAAGTACAAGGAAAGAAGAGGAAAGCAAGGATCAAGAAAGGAAAGGTTGGATCAAGAAACTTTAGCAGGAATACTTGCAGGTAACATGTTGCATGTATGATTTCCTAGCTGGTTTTAGCATGCATGGCATGTGCATATGTGTTTTTGGTTCATTTGTTGTCATTAGCATGGGTTTTGTCAGGTTTAAACAATGGTATTAGCCTTACCTTACAATTTCCGGATAACCATGGTGTGATGGGATTCTTTCTTGGTTAAACTTTGGATTTCCGAAAGGATTTGGTTCTGGATGAGGTGGTCTCCGGAAAATCCCAAGGGTTGGGGGTGGAGATGGTTTTCTCCAGGAAGCCCTCAATAGGTGGGTGGAGATAAGAACATTCCTCAAGGGATTGTGAAGGAATTCTAAGGCATCTAAGCTAGGTTTGGTTTTGTGATCTCAGGAGCGGTTTAGGTGAGATAACAGTATGGTGAAGGTGGAGGTGGTTTAACCTATGGATTCCCTTGGTTGTTTATGGATTAGTTTATCCCATGAGATCCTACATTCATGCTTGGAATATGGCACAAGCATGATTGGCTGAAAGAAAGATTTGTTTAAGCTCAATCGGTGGTCGGGTGGTACGTAGAAGTCCCTGACTTGGTTGGATTTTTCATATGAATTATAAGAGCTATTTACCCTTGTAATTGTTGAGTAATTATACTTTTTATTATGTGGCTTTAATGGTTATTCTATCATTGTTATTTATCTGGTTATATGTTGGTTATTGTAACACCCTCCTCCAACATTTACCCAAGCTAACTGGTCCATCAGTGTAAACATGTGACGAAGAGTTACTATGATATGATTCAACTCCATAAGTGTAATTAAGGAAGTGAAACCAACGAACCAACACCTTACGAACCTCCCTCAGGTGCCGCAGGACCTCCAAGAGCTAATCTACCACTCTAGGTGCCCAACCCCTAAGTTAAGCTAGCCTTTCAATGAATTAAACCCCCAGTCACTCCCATGACATGGGCATGCATGCGACTCAAACCTTCCAGTCGCTCCCACAATCCCTGTGAGGGAGAGACTAAAGTATTTTTCATCCAATTTTGTGCCAAAGACTACAAGATTTAAGCCACGTTTTTAGGGCTAGTCTCCAAACCACTACCTAGAACTTGATGATACTTTCCAAGACAATAAATGAAACTATGACAAAGCCTCTTAACACAAAACTTGATCAAGGAATTGACCTAACCAAGCCTAACCATGACATAAATTTCGTCGAACACATTGTGCACATGTAATCTACAGGTCATAACAATAGATCTGAGCATAGGGGTCTCATACTTAACTGAGACTCGTAAGGAAGCATTGATGCCTTATTACATTAGCTAAATTATCATATTTTAGGTCATATATTCATTATTCATTCATTAATCAACCAAAACAAGATGAAATCCATACATCATAATTGTCATAAACATGATCATAACGAGCATATAACCAGCATAAATAACAAGGATACAACAACCATAATGCCACATATGAACCAATATATTTACACATGAAATACCAAGGAGAAGGAACTCTTATTAATGAATGCATAAGCCAACCAGGTTTGGGACTCCCTCATACCACCTGACCATATATTGGTTGTACCAAATCTTTCTTTCAGCCAATCACCCTCGTGCCATATTCCAAGCATGAATGTAGGACTTGTTATCACTCCAGGAAGCTCTCCTAGGTTGTAGCTCAGAGATGTCTGGTAACATATAATCTTCAATATTGTTCTCGGAACTATTGGAATGGATGTAGGTTTGGATCAAGCTAGATAACCTTTTCAACTCTGTTTTCACTCCAGACATACATGAACACCCTCAGCTTGACAAGGCTTTAGACCACTAATGCTCAATAGTTATAGATTCAATGGATAGATGGAGAATACTGACTATACTTGCAGATGCATACATAAACATATATGAATGGCTACAGGAAGTAAATGAAGCTTGCAAATCTAATATATTAGCGCAGAGATAAGATGACAGTTATCTGGCATTAGACACAGAAGAAAACATGAATAACCTATTCAATTGCAAATCCAATTTATCAATGCAGAGATAAGATGACAGTTATCTAGCATTAGACACAGAAGAAATCATGAATAGACTATCCAAGTGCAAGCATAGAACAGAAGAGAAATTGATATTGAACATGTAACAACAAAAGAAGCTTGTATTACTGGAATGAAGATGAGACGTTGCAAGGAACATAATATCCACAGTCTCCAGAAGTTGAACCCTTCATACATTTAACTTTCAGCCATTTATAGGCCTTTTACAATGCTCCTCAGCTCTCAAAAGCTCGGAGTGTCTTAATCTATCCTCCTTGTTTTTTTTAACTGTCTGATGCCATGACTAGGCACACATGGGCTTAGAGGTTTCTTCTTCTGATAGTAGAGTAACTATGTTATGGTAGTTGGTTGCATTGTCTGGGAGCTCTCTTGTGCCATAGATGCTCCATGATCTCTTTGGGTTGATTTGGCTGCATCGTGTTGGGCTTTTTCCCTTTCCGGCCTCTGTCCACCGACCATTGTCTCCTGGCCGAATCCCTCTTCTGGCATGTAGATATTATTGCATAACGCCTCTAAGGATGGTTGGCCACTTGTACATGTAATGGAATGGCTATCGGCCCTGTGAAATCCCTACAACGACCCCTTTCAAATGATAACCATGACTATTTTCTGTTTTACACAGAAAATGTTGCAACTGTAAAATCGCGCCCATCTCTGCTTATTTTGGACTTCAAAAGTCCTCAAATATGGCCTATTTCTCTATCGGGTCTGCCCTCTGGGTCGCTATCGCATGTCGCCAGTGGCATGTTCCCTTGCTTCCCTTTGTATTTTGGAATATGTTAAAAACACTGGAAATATATGAAAATTGGCTTCGGCAGACCTAAAATAATATATATTTTCATTCCCAAACCCTATCGGGTCCGGGTCTTATCGCATATCGCAAGTCACTCTGGTCCCGCTCGAAGGTTCCCCTTTGTATTTTATAAATACGTCAAACTGCGAAAATGCATTGAAAATGGCCTTTCTACGGACCTCAAATATTATGAAATAATATTTAAAATACCATCAAGTCTGGTTCATCGGGTTGCACACATATATGTGTAAAGGCCCCACCCATGGTGTTGCTCCGATGCGATATAGCGATGCGATCTGATCATAGTCGCATATCGCTCATGCCTCGAGCCATTGATAGCGCTCTTCATCAGTCTCCGATAGCGATCCTGCGATGTGATGTGGGTCGTCGATCTACGCGCTTGATCGACGGTCCACGTTGCATTGCCAATTGATGTTTCAAGTTCCATACTGTCTGCGCCGATACCCACCGATTGCCTTTGCCGATTGTGACCCGCAGATCAATTTGGACCGTTGATTGGCCAGATCTGACGACTGTTGTGCGTTTGAATGTGTATGCCTCCGATACTTGGTTTTTAATTGTTTTCTCTGCTTTTCTACCTCCCGATAGTGATTTTCCGCCATTCTAAGGGCTCCTGGAATGCCATTGTTGTGATCTTTGAATGATCCTTAAGAAAATTTTGAAGACTTCGGGAGTGTTTTGGATCCATTTTGGGCCACATGCCAACATGGATAACATTGGCTCCTTCTGGGGATGAAAGCCTCCTTGTGAGGTTTCAAGAACTATAGAACAATGCCTTTCTTGTAAAACCAAAATCAAATCTTCCTCCTAGTGTTCCATTGGGCATGGAGTCTATTTTGCAACAAAATAAAAACTGGAAAAACATGTTTACAATACCAAGGCTTTAAAGCCTTAAATGAAATAAAGTTTCAAGAACCGCCCATTGACTCGGCTATCAAAAACACCATCCCCCTCTAAATTGTGCAAAATAAAAATGTTGCTCATCTGAACTTGAGCGATGACAAACGGACCTGTCCATAAGGCATCAAATTTATCATGGTTGCCCATATTTTCCTTCGATGCATCCCATTTGAGAAACTAGTCACCAACTTGGAAATTGTCCACTTTTTCCTTCCTGTCAAAGGTTTCTTTGATCCTCTTCTGATGAATTCTTGAATTCTCAACTAGCTGCTCTCTGATCTGTTGTAATTCAACTAGGTTACTCATTCTCCTTGCCATGTCATTTTCTTCAATGGCTTCATTTTCTTGGTCAATGTGCATTTCAACAAATTCATCAAAGACTTGTAAAAGCCTATTATTTCATCATCAGATTCAAAAAATTTCCAGTATTTGACATTGTCATGCAGAGAGGGTCTATATTTCACCTCATCTCTGTATGCTTTTAGCCTTGGATGCTTTGCTTGGAAATTTTTGTTGACCTGCTGAATGATGAGGTCTGCATCTCCAAACACTTTCAGACCTTTGATGCCCATTTCTTTAGCAACATTTAACCCCAACATCAAGGCTTCGTACTCTGCTATGTTATTTGTGACCTGAAAAGTTAATTTGAAATATAAATGAGTGCATTCTTGTGTGGGGGACACAAGGACTACACCTGCCCCTGCAGCTTCCTTAGAGCAAGCTCCATCCAAGAAAATTTCCCAAATTTGCAAGCATTCTTTCTCTATGATCTGGCAAACTGGTTTTTTAAGCTGCATGGAGGCCAACTGAGATTCTTCAATTTGAAGAAAACAAGCTCCAAAATAAGTGTCAACAACATAGATGGGATGATTAGTGGGATTCCTTTCATCGCTAATGATATAAGCCAACTAATCCTCTCTGTATAATCTCCTGCTCTCACCTCCAAAAACTGGGACAGTAGTGTAGGACAGATCATCTTGTAATGTTCCACCTAATCACTTGATCCAACCTCTGGAAAGCAACATGCCAAACTTGGGGGTTACATCTTCTACCACAATATCCATCATCATGTTCTTCATGGGCAGCTAAGACAAAGTGATGGCTAGGTCCTTGATTAATCCCAGACATTTCACTTTTCTAGAGTCAAAAGAAAACAGATCATGATAAGGCTTGGTAATGTCAAGACCCAATTTATCCATGACAGCCTTAGGCATTAGATTATGGCTGGCTCCAGTGTCCAGAAGGCCGTTGTAAAGGATTTTATCATGAATAGTCAGAGAAACATAGAATGATGGGGAACTGTCTTCACAATTTTCAATCATTGGGCTGAGAATAACAGCTGGTTTGTCATCTTGGAGATTTACATAGTCAGTGGAGGCTTGGATGGCTTTAGACTCAAGGGCCACAAGGATAGATTTATTAAAGGACTCATTCTTCACTAGTTCAATCAGAGGTATAGGTATTCTTAGCTTCTGAATTTCTGATTGAAAACTGAAAGGAGAAGGAGACTTGTTAAGGCCTCTTACCTCATGAGCTAGAGCTTTGAGGATGACGGGATCAACTGTCGGCTGCCTCTGATTATTAGCTTGCTGTACTGGAGGGACAACAGCTCTTTGAACAGGATTTTCCTTGGCATTATTCATCTTTGACCTCAGATTATATCTGTGCTGATCTTCAGTTTGCAGAACAGCTTCATCATCCCATTCTTGGTTGATCTGGTTATTGAATAATGACTTTTCATAGGCAACTAAGGTCAAAAAGGGGGCACTACCTTTGTCTTCCATACAATGGATCTCATCATCTTCATCAAACTTCTCCTCTTCCATGACTACATTTTGAAAAGGGGTCTTCACCCTTTGGTCTTCATTGGCATCTTTGCTTCTTTGCAAAATCTGCAATTGCTCATTAGCTCTTGCATATGGATTTAGATTTCTAGGAGCAGAGGTATTAGGAACTCTTCCTTTCCCAAAGTGATGCTCAACCTTTAATTTGGAGATTTCAGAGGCTAATGACTCTATCATCTTGGTCATTTTATCGATCTTGGGATCTGAAGATGATGAAGACTCACCCCTTTGTCTTCTTCTATCAATATTTCCCTTGAGATTCTCTATAGCCATGATGTTTGATTCTACTTCCAATGTTGCATCCTGCATATCAACGAAAGTAGCACATCGCCTCTCCCTCAACAGTAGGCAGAAGTCAGAATCAAAAGCACTGGCATAGGTGAGTTTAGCAGAGGTAGTGGTGGGTTTTACTTCAGCTGGTATCTTGTTGTACATGCAGTTAAACCTCTTATTAAAATCAGACAGCAACTCACCATTTTCCCTCTTTAAGTTCCCAAACTCAGTGTGGTAGTAGAGGAGATCCTTCTTATCCCCCCAATGCTTTAGGAATGCATCATCTAAAGCTTCAATATCTGCTATAGATCTTGGGGTTAGTTCTCTAAACCATTTTCTAGCCTCTCCATCTAGGCTTTGGACAAAGACTCTCATCCACACATCATCTTCACTAATGTCTAGGTTATCAACATAGCTATAGAATGACTCAAGATGTTCTTCAGTTATAACACCTTCAGTCCCAGTGAACTTAGACCTATATTATGATATTCTCCAGTAGGCATGGCATTCAAAGGAGTGGGCAGTACTAGCGGTCCATACCTAGCAGCTATGATTCTTTCCATTTTGGTGGGTGCTTGTGGTCCTACCATAGCTGTGGTGGCTATAAGGGTACTGGCATGTTGAATAATAGAGGGCTGAGGAGTGACTGCTAGGACTAAAGGAGTATGATGGATAGGAGGTGAGGTTTCCTTTGGGCTTACAACAAAAGAAGAACTTAAATAATAAGGGGCTTTATGAATCTCTGAGAGTTTTTCTTCACTTCTAGTATTAGTTGCTATACTCTCAACATGTATTTGTTCTATTGTAGGATTTTCTTGAAGATATGTGGAATATTATTTAGGTTTACCTGAACTTGATGCTCCTTTCTGCAATACCTCTCTTTCGTTGATGACTTTTTCAGGGTCAGGTACTGGGTCAGGTACTGGGTCAGCTTGTGACTTTTGAGGATTTCTCCGAGTATGCCTCACAAACTGAGCCAGAACTATGAAGTGGAGTCGCCAAGAGGTTCATCCTTTAGTAGAGTCACCAGATAGATGATTACAACCAAAAAAGTGCCCAGACTTTGTCTATCATCAAAGCTAGATCTGTGTAGTCTCCCAAGGAAGCTGAGCTTCAGTCTCCTCTCCCCGGCAATGGCGCCAATTATGTTATCACTCCAAGAAGCTCTCCTAGGTTGTAGCTCGGAGATTCCTGGTAACATATAATCTTCAATATTATTCTCGGAACTATTGGAAAAGATGAAGGTTTGGATCAAGCTAGATAACCGTTTCAACTCTGTTTTCACTCCAAACATGCATGAACACCCTCAGCTTGGCAAGGCTTTAGACCACTAATGCTCAATAGTTTATAGATTCAATGGATAGATGGAGAATACTGACTGTATCGGCAGATGCATACATAAACATATATGAATGGATAGCTACAGGAAGTAAATGAAGCTTGCAAATCTAATTTATCAACGCAGAGATAAGATGACAGTTATCTGGCATTAGACACAGAAGAAAACATGAATAACCTATTCAATTGCAAATCCAATTTATCAATGCAGAGATAAGATGACAGTTATCTGGCATTAGACACATAAGAAATCATGAATAGACTATCCAAGTGCAAGCTTAGAACAGAAGAGAAATGGATATTGAACATGTAACAGCAAAAGAAGCTTGTATTACTAGAATGAAGATGAGATGCTGCAAGGAACAAAATATCCACAGTCTCCAGAAGTTGAACCCTTCATACATTTAACTTTTAGCCATTTATAGGCCTTTTATAATGCTCTTGAGCTCTCAAAAGCTCGAAGTGTCTTAATCTATCCTCCTTGTTCTTTTTAACTGTCTGATGCCATGACTAGGCACGCATGGGCTCAGAGGTTTCTTCTTCTGACAGCAGAGTAATTGCATTCTGGTAGTTGGCTACACTGTCTGGGAGCTTGCTCGTGCCAGAGATGCTCCATGATCTCTTTGGGTTGATTCTGTTGCATTGTTTTGGGCTTTTTCCCTTTTTGGCCTCTGTCCGCCGGCCAATGTCTCCTGGTCGAATCCCTCTTCTGGCATGTAGATATTATTTCATAATGCCTCTAAGGATGGTTGGCCACCTGTACCTGCAATGGAATGGCTATCGAGCCTATGAAATCCCTGCAACAACCCCTTTCAAATGATAACCATGATTGTTTTCTGTTTTAGACAGAAAACGCTGCAACTGTAAAACCCTACCCATCTCTGCTTATTTCGGACTTCAAAAGCCCTCAAATATGGCTTATTCCTCTATCGGGTCCGCCCTCTGGGTCGTTATCGCATGTTGCCAGTGGCCTGTTCCCTTGCTTCCTTTTGTATTTTTGAATATGTTAAAAACACTGGAAATATATGAAAAATTGGCTTTGGTGGACCTGCAATAATATATATTTTCATTCCTGAACCCCATCGAGTCTGGGTCTTATCGCATATCAAAAAGTCGATCTGGTCCCACTTCAAGGTTCCCCTTTGTATTTTATAAATACGTCAAACTGCGAAAATGCAATGAAAATGGCCTTCCTGCGGACCTCAAATATTATGAAGTAATATTTAAAATACCGTCGGGTCTAGTTCATCAGGTTGCACACATATATGTGTAAAGGCCCTGCCCATGGTGTTGCTCCGATGCAATATAGTGATGCAATTTGATCACAATTGCATATCGCTCATGCCGCGGGTCATTGATAGCTCTCTTTGTCAATCTCCAATAGCAATCTTGTGATGCAATGTGGGCCATTGATCTGCACGCTTCATCGACGGTCCATGTTGCATCGTCGATCGCTGTCGCAAGTTCCATACTATTTGCGCCGATACCCTCCACTTGCCTCCGCCGATTGCGACCCGCCGATCAGATCTGGACCATTGATTGGCCAGATCTGACGGTTGTTGTGTGTTTGACTATGTATGCCTCTGATACTTGGTTTTTAACTGTTTTCTCTAGTTTTCTACCTCTCGATAGACCTTTTCCACCATTCTAAGGGCCCCTGGCATGCGATTGTTGTGATCTTTGAATGATCCTTAAGCAAATTTTGAAGACTTCGGGAGTGTTTTGGATCCATTTTGGGCCACATGCCAATGGGGCTAACAGGACTCAAACCAAAAGAACAAAAGAGGGCTTCCCGAGGCTAAACTGCCTCGCCCTCATCAATAGAATCATTCTTTACCGCAATCCTCACCAAATCATTAGGCCATAAAAAAACATGGATGCCATTGGATTTCTCCACCTACACTATGCGGAATTTTCCTATCTCCTAGTCTCTAGGCTTTACCACAATCCACATTCTAATTTAGGGATCACTAGGCCATAATTGCGACACCACCCTCTAGGCTTTACCGTATATTCCACCATTATCTGGAAATTATTCCTAGTTCTGATCAAGGGAAACCACCTCTATGATTTCCTGTATATCCTGCATTCATCGGTCGAGGATTCATACACTCACCGAGGCACACAATACCTAGATTTACCGCAACCCATAGTTAGGTTCAAGGGTTACTAGGCTAATGGCTTTACTGAAATCCACAGTCTAGTTCATGGATCACTAGGATATGTGCTATTTTCTTTCATAGATCCACCTCACTCAAATTTGAATCCATCCGACAATCCATCTCAACCAAAACATGAGAACCCCATCACACCATGGCTATTCGGAAATGATAAGGCTAGGTTGAAAAAAATTGTCAAACCTGGAAAAACCGATGCCCATGACAACAAGAGAACCAAGAAGACACATGCATAATCATGCATGCCAAATATAGCAAGGAAATCACACATGCATATCGATACCTGCAATTAAACCCACTATAGCTACTTGATCATGCTATGTCTTTCTTGATCTTTTGCTTCCTCTTTGCCTTATTTGCCTTTCTTGATCCAATGCTGAAGTGCTCCAAGAAAATTCTGTGTCCAAGAGTGTGAGAGAGAGAATAGAGAGAGAACTCAAAAATTGAACTGACAAAAGTCTATGAACTGATCCTCAGAAGCCTTTATATCAATGAGGTCTCTATTTTCTTCATTTTCTATTATTTTCGTTCATTTTCCTCCCGACATGCAACATGTGACCTTTCACCTTAATTTTCTCCTAATTTCCATTATTTTCATAAATAGAATACCAATTAATGCCTCATTCCTTTCCAAATCATTTTCCATTGCTTTTTCCAATTTCCTTAGGCATAATAAACCGAAATGAACACCCACACTAGGATGTTTTTCCCAACATTCATCTTGGAATACATGTCCTATGACCTTGGTCTTATATTTTTTTTACATGATTTTTTACTAGGGTTGTTACAGAACCCTCCCCCTTGGGGGAACACCATCCTCAGTGTTCAATGACACCTATAACCAACAATAATGTTGTAAGCAAAACATATTTCCCATGGAGCTTTATAACATAGCTCATTAAAGTATTTACAATGAACCGTTTCTGAAAAAATGACAAACATACCATTTATTGGAGCTTTATAACACAACTTTTTACAGTATTTACAATAACAATCACATATACTTATGCACATTTTCTTCAACCAACAAATAAGCATACTTTCTATGGAGTTTTATAATACAACTCAATACAATATTTACAATAATATACACATATGCACATTTTCTCAACCAACAAATAAAAGGATACGATGTCTGGATCAGCAACAAGGGAATCCAGAGGCTTAAACCTCCACTCTCAAAAGTGGTACCAGGATTCACCTCCTTCCCAAGAAGTCCATAATCCACTATCAAAATCAAATATGCATCCAATGTCCAGTGTTATAATCTTGCGCCACTTGTCCTCTTAGTGAACAATTATCGGCTCATTGTTCTAGGGAACACTCTCAATGTGCATCTGGTTCCATCTGGAAATGATAATGACCAAAAGAATCCATCCCCAACCTTCCCTTATCTACTACACAGTCCCTCGAGCAATCCGTTCACCCCCTTTCGTGTAGTCACTCACCTTCCAAGTTCCCCGAAACCCCCTATCTCGGGCGATCCATCCCTTGGCAAGGTTTCCTTGCATAGGAAGTTCAAACAACCAAGGCATATCCCTACCTCAAAACCATCCTACCGGCCATAGCATGCTCATGGAAATCAGTGGACATTATTGGGTACTAGTGTCCCACAATAACCTTGCTCCTGAAGTGCTTTACCAACATATTGTTTCCTGTTCCAATTCCTTTTAATGTTGTTGTTAATTCTTGTCGTCAGTTTCAACCACCCAAACCGAGCATTTCCATGCTTCATGTGCCAAGCACATAACTTCCATTAGATTTAAATTAAATTGTAATAAATTTGCATCATACCTCATTGGTATCTCATCAATAAGGTACAACAAGTCAAACTAACTATTTGATCAAATCATAATGTATAAACATATCGCATCTAGTTAGCTCAAAACGAAACCATCACAATAAAAATTATAGATAACATGTAACCATCATAAACCAAAATCATAGATCACATGCATAATAAAACTGAATGACATACTGATACTTATCCTTCAATCGGTCCTTCGCTTCTACCTTTATCCTTTGTCCTCTTTGTACGCACATTGGTTGCCACACCCAACAACACCTAGTGCCTTTTCTTTTCCTCAATCATGTACACATACACAATGTACATCACAACACATTTACCTACACTCAATGTACAACACAACACATACACCTCCACTCGATGTACAACACAACTCATACATCTATACCCAATGTACAAAACCACACAGTACATGTACCTACACCTGGCGTACAACACAACACAATACATGTACTACACAGAGTAAAACACGACGAATACACATGTCACGATACCACAACTACATAATACACATAGATAGCCCGTAACACAACATGTATGACATGCACACAATACCACATGTACACTAGTACAATATGTACAACATGTACACATTACCACTTGTACACAACACCACCTGCACAACGTGTGCAAAAAATCACATGTACACGACACCACCTACACAACATGTACACAATGCCACATGTACACAACACCACATGTACAATGTGTACACAATACCACATGTACAATGTGTACACAATACCACATGTACACAACACCACATGCATGACATGTACACGACACCACATGTACACAACGCCAAATTCACGACATGTACGCAACACCACCTACACACAATGCCACATGTACAACATGTACACAACACCACATGTACAAGCATGCACACAACACCATATGTACATAGCACCACATGTACAACATGCACACAACACAATATGTACAAAGCATTGGACATACAACATGTACATAGCACCATATGTGCACAACATCGCATATCCAACATGAACACAACACTACATATCCATCATGCACACAATACAATAGGTACACAACACCGCATGTCCAACATGTACATAGCAACATATATACCCAACACTACATATGCAATATGCACACAACACCATATCTGCAACAGGAACTCAACACCATAGGTACAATCACTAGGTATACAATATGCACAAAATATACACAACAGTAGCACTACACATCCACCACACTGTCTCTACCAAGCAACCATGCTTCCAGTGTCTCTCTGCCATCCATGCTTATCCTAGCATGTCGCAGCTCATGTTGTTTTCATTCTATTGATGTATCCCTCAGTATAGTCTGTCCATAACATAGACATAGTATAATCACATAATATCAACTCATAACCACATCATATTGACATCATAGACTTGTCAGAACTACTCTTTCCACTTGATTCCTCATAGCTAGGAACCTCTTCATGCCATTCACCTACATAAGAAATCATTCCTCCACAAGAACGATCCCTAACAACCTTGTCAGAGAGTGACATAGATACATAGATACATACATATATATATAAACATTAGGATAAAAAAATCATGATCTTGTCAGACAACGACAAACATACATATATACATATAAGCATTAACATAAGAATAATCACGATCCATGATGACCCGTCTAGACATGAAATACATACATACATACATGTGAACATATGTAGACACCATCACAATCATGATCATAACATAATTACCAGATGCCATAAGGTCAAGGTTAAGATAACTCCCTTTATCAGTTCACAACATGCACAATATCGAGAACAATGACTCCCAACATAGCCATGGCATCTGACGCCTCAAATCCATTTACTTTGCCCTTCCATATTACTTTTATCATGTTTGTACTACCACCGTCCATTTACCACAATGGACCCAACCAGTCCAACCAACTGTCATATTCTTTCCTTCAATTTCCCTTATACATGCACCGAGCTTCATCTGAATCTGACATTACCTATTGGGTTTCATTCATCTCCTCCCCGACCTCCATTAACTTCCTCCTTCCCAACCAATTCCAAAGACTCTCAAACATAAAAGGAAAGACCAAGAAACAAACAAGAAGAAAACATTGAAACACCAATAGAAACACGACACCACAAGAAAAGTGGCATGGCCATGCAACAGAAGCAAACAAAATGACAAATCAAGCTCAAACAAATCACAGGGCACTGAAAGCACAAAACTAGCAACAAACACCATGACTCAATCCCCATGGGTTCCCAATGCTTCTAAGGGAAATCTCAACTTGAGCCTTCTTCAATATTTCACGGCAGACTCCTTAACCATGCAATCCTCTGCATCATACTACCACAAAAACATAACTGTCAATGCATAAATAAATATACAATATACTAGCTATCTTACCTTTTTGTGTCAAGCGCGTTACCTTGTAGCTAAACACATCCATGGCATCTCTCAAGGGACTCCAATTCCCTTGATAGATCTAGCTATAACTAGACACCAACTTTTATACCTTTCAAAAACATGTCCATGAATATAACACATATCCACATATTTTCAAATAAGATTAGGGTTAATAAGAGTTCCTGTAGTCATGCAAGGAACTCATTCCTTCATAAATGTGGTTTCCAAACATTTTGAAAGGAATTCTTACCCAATTCCTTTCTTTTGTCTTGCTGCAATCGAGTCCTACTATGTACTATCACATCACCCATCTGTTAGTTATATAAAAACATCAACTATTACCTGGTAATGCTAATGTCAAGCATGTTTCCCTGCAACTCTTCACATATGTCATTCACACGTTCCAAAGATCAAGACATCATGTGTATAAATTTGAAACCCATTTTTACCAAGACTAACAACCATGTCATAATCAACTAATAGTCAAAATCATAATACTACAACTAGCACACACTGGCGCTTAAGGACATATCAGTTGTCTCAACACATAATGTGTTAGTACAACCGTCTTAAAATAAGATCATTACCTCATGCAATATTATAGAGACATACTCATATCATGCAATTAATCAAAGATTCAAACAAACTATAAATATACCATGTTAGATAAATCAACTAAATGACATAATAAACACCAAACACTCAAACACCAAATAGACGACATAATCAAATAGTCAAGCACCAAGTATATGACATAAGCAAACTCATACCTTAACGTATCTCAGGGGAGGCTATCTTGTCTAAACAATCAATATAGTTTAGCATGATATAACTTCATGACGTAGGAAACCTCGATCACAAGGCAATCCCCCCTTCATATACCAGCTATTGATCCATTTCCGTGGACTTATGGTTATGCTCACAATCATCTATCGAAAGTGTTCATTATTAGCGTAGTTCACATAACACCGTAACCAATCAAAACTCAGGATACAAAGAAATATACGGGAATCCTGACCAACGGACGCCGGTCCCATTCCGACACATAATACCAGACCTCAAATAGAAATACACTCGCATCTATAAACTTTCAGGTCAATGTATTTCAAACCCTTTCCGTAGTGATTAAATCTCCACCATTGATCCCTTTCTGATCCAACGGTTTACACTTCACCCGATCTGAGAAAATAGTTCGCTCGATCTCAACCGTTCAATCAAGCCCGCTTGATCTGACGGTTGATATTAATATCGGGTGGATAACTTGTGAGATGGTTAACTTCCCGATAAAGCGGTTTCTCTCTCTCCTCCGCTGCTACGTGTCAATTGATGAATGGTATCAGGTGACCACCCTAAATACCACTTACCACTTTAGTGCCACTCGATATTCCACTTACTATTTATGGAAACCGTCTTTCGCCGATTAACTAACTCCGCGATATGTGATTTGCGATTAATTCTGGACTGTCGATCTGGCTTCTGATTCGACAGTTGACGTTAAATTGCAAGATTGCAATCGCTATGTCTCCACAGCCGGTTCCGATAACTCCAAAGGTTTTCCGTCGATGCGATATTTCGGCAATCACTCATCACAATCATCCAAGGCCTGAGGTTCGACCTTCTTAAAACAAAGTTGCCGATGCGATGTGAGGGACTCTGATCTCTGTTGTTAATCTTGTTCGTTGATCTATGAGATCCAACGGCCCCTATGCATTACTCTTCACCTCTTTATTCTATCTCTTTACTTGATTTCATTCAATATTGTTGGACTTATGCCTTTCGTAGGTTTCCTCTGACATATTCCATTTTCACACACAAAATTCATATATAACAGTAAGCTATGATATCTTTGAAGCAGGTTCAGCCACTGTTATAACACTAAGGACCCCAATTATGCTTTCAAAACTGCGATTTATAACTTAAGGCATACAAACAGAGAAGAATGTTTCAGTTGTTCCGCAGGCAACTATATAGAGGCAAGTGAAGGATTTCAATAAAAACAACACTTTCACACACACTAAATCATTTTATTCAATACAATAAGTTTACAGAGTCTCAGCCCTCTAGCTCGATTACAACAATAAAAGACCCTATTTCAATATTGAAATCCTTGCTCTCTCTTACTCGATTCTAACCTAGCTAACCTCTAGCTAACCTATCCAACCTTTAGCTGATCTCTTCAACTAACCTAGATAACCCATGAATTATACAAAAGACTATATTTATACAAAAGTGGATTCATGAACCAATTCTGGTTCAGATCCAATCTCACTCTCTCCTAGAGAATCTCTTCAACTCCACTCTTTTCTAAACAAATGCTAAATCAAGTCTTTCAAATCCCTCATATCCTATTCAAACCAAATAAATCTAACTGTTTGGCCTGATCTCCACACATGGAGGATCACTCAGCCACTATACCCTTTTTCTCATATTTTACAATAAATTAACACTCTCATACATTTAAATAAATAAAATTAACTAAAATATTGTCTTCCAACCCTTTGTTAGTCACAACATGTGATCATTTCATCACATTGCTGACTAGGCCTGAATGCTCTTGCATTAGACTCCCAAAGTTGAAAGCTTTCATGATCTCCTGGTCATGTGTTTCTTCTGCTGATCATCTAGTATCCCAAACTTTACTTTGTAACTGGTCATCACTTTCATCATGCTGCTGATTCAATTCTTCTGCCACTGTCACTTCTGTTCTTCCAGATTTCCAAATCTTATTTTGCTACTGTCCTTGATCAGGTTCGGGTGTGAAGAAGGACCCTTCCAAGACCTTTTACTTTTGTGATGTGTTAAAATTTCATTTTAAAATAACATTAATGAATACATCTGCATGTGGAAAAGAAGAGGAACAAGACAATCATCAACACATAAAAACATAAGTCGTTGATAACGGAGTTCATCCAGGAGGGACTACGTCTCCAGGCCCCGGTGTCAAGATGGTGTAGGCCGTTGCATTAAGTGTTGTCAATAAAGGTGATGTACACAAGAGACGATGTCGCTGTCATACAAGGAAAAATGTACTCACACAGGAGTGGCTCTAAGAGATGTTCCACAACAACAACTCTCAATCAAAAGACTCCTATCAGTATGACACAAAAACATGCTTGATGAACATCCCACCAACATGGCATAAAAGGGATTTCAAAAACAAAACATGCATGACGACAACAAGAGTATCCCAACAACGTATAACAAGGGATCTCAAATCATAACATGATGAGTTATGACAACAAGTACATCACATAGAAGATTCCGAATCAAATCAAGCAAGGAATCATGACAACATGTAATAGACAAGATGCTACATCAATATCAATCAAGGATCTATGCAACATAATGCATAAAGAAGAAGTACATGAAAAATAATCATATACCTCACACCAAAGCCATCTGAAGAAGTGGATGTTCATATCTTTAGCAAAAACAATCCACCGTGAATAATGTGGTTCACATTGTCGATGCATAGGCATAGCCCATTACCAATATAGACTTTGGCTCCCCTTGCATCGATAGTTTTTTGGCTTTCACAATCAGTAATTTGAAACAGGAGCTATCAAAGTGTTGAAGCTTGCTGAAACATCGATCTCACAGCATCGATTGCAAGAAGAAGGCTACTCTGGATGCTCTGCAATGTAGCTCTCTGGCTACCTGGCTATGTAGCGCTCTGGCTACATCGCTGCAATCCTGCGACTCTGCCTGACCCTCTGGTTCTTTGGCTCACCTTCTCGTGCTGCCTTGATGAAGCTCAGTGGCTCTGCGGCTCTCAACACTCTCATTTTCAAGCGCTCTGTCTTTCAATCTACGCTGAGTAACTCGTGGGGAACTATCTAGTCTGGCCCTTTCGTTCTGCGGCTCTCCGTCGGGTGCAGCCTTGATCCTTGGCCCTCTGCCACTCAGGCTCTCGCGCACTCCAGCACTCAGGCTCTCGAGCTTCCTCTAGCTCTCAAGCTCTTTTTGGAACAACACTCTTCAGCCTCGAGACTCTTTCACACATCATGTTTTATAACACGTTTTTGGGACAGGGCCGCTTCAAATGTGGAGTTTGCTGGTGTAGAATAGAATTCGTTTGCATAGAAGAATCGACAAGTGCAACAAACCCTGAAAATAGGCCTTTTTCTGTTTAAACAGAAATACACACAGAAACACTAAAAAACAGAAAACCCCGAACTTCAAATTTCATCAAATCGGGTCCATAAATCCATCGGGTCCGTGCTATATCACAATCGCATATTGCTTTGTCAATGGCCCTGTATATCAGCAGATCACTAATCGCTGATACGCTGATCCGTTGATCACCGATATGCCAATTAGATCTAGACCGTTGATTTGTTCCTTGATCGGAAGGTCCAGATTGCATCGCATGTCGCTATCGCAACACCCCTTGGTATCTGGGATTGCTGATCTCCCAACCGCCGATTTAATCCTGGCCATTGATCTGTTTCCGATCCGACGGCTGAGATTGCATGTTGCCATCGACATATCGCATCGCTACGACCCAGGGGTCTTGCCTTTGGCATCCGCCAATGCCGATCACCGATCTCCGATTTGATCGATCCATTGCATGTTTTAAGTCTCGATATCGCCAATAGCCTACCCCCGATTGCGATTAGTCGGGGATCGTTGATCGGGGGTTCATATTGCCGACCTTTAATCTGCCCTTTGGACTCCTCCGATTGCGATTTTCCTTTATAAGGCTTAAAACCCATTTTTATAAGAAATGCCTCCTTTTTCAAAGGAACTAAGGAAAACTCTTTTCATGATAACTTCATCATCCGGACTCATATTAGAGTGTCATTCACACTGTTGGAATTAGGACAACGAGATCTACACTTTGGTCTTGGGTCGACATCATCCTGAACACTTTGATTTTCGAGTGTTCATCAACCCTCTTTGTCATCTGTGTCTTTCTGGAGCCACCTGGATCAATCCTCCCCACTAAGGATCTTTTGGTCCTCCAAAAGCATGAAAAATAATCTACAGCTCTTTTTGTACCCTGCCTGCATCACAAGCATCCTAAAAAGGTCTCGCTTCCATCTCCTTCACCTTTGTTCTTTGGAGCCTTAAGCGACGAACCGACACCTGCTACCTGTGTGACCTATTGTACATTGTTTGCAAATTACATGCTTGAATGACATGACCAAATAATGACCCAAACGTCCCACACTTGCCACGAGTTTATAACACATACTCAGTGGTCAAGTTTACAACAAGATGGATGTAACACTCCAGCTATGACAACAAGGCCAACATATCATTGTTGCTTCAAAAAGTGATGGAAAACACATGATCACTGCAACACATGATTTACATACATAAGGCCACACACTATTGTTTTGACAAGTGATGGAAACATGACATCACTTTCGAAGTGTAAAATACAACTCAAAACATGACCAAACATCATTGTTGCTGACCAAGTGATGGAAACACATCATCACATTTACATTTTAAAATGCAACAAGTGATTTACAAAAGAATGACCATGAAATGACAACATGTCTAGAAACCATTTTTCACTTATCATGGTGAATGGGTCGCCTCCTTTTGGTGATTTTGCTTGTCGAACAACTTCTCTTCCTGGTTCACGCACCAACGCTTTGTTTTTAAGGCACTGCTCTGGATGGAGCCTCCAAAAAGTGGCTCTTTGATATGTAGAAATTTTGAATAATATGAGACATATTCAGAGAGATTATCCTGATTATACACTTATAAGTGGAACATGCATAATACATAACCTCCTCTACGTTGATCATCAATTTACAGAAGTAGAAACATTCACAGGCGCACATAGAAGCATCAATCACACATATCAACATAGTATTTTCCGGGGAAAGCATCTCGCTAAAAACCCCAAATATCTGTATATTATAGTGATTGAATCATGTAACAATACATGGTACAATACTCCTCACAAGTATTCAGTACTATCTCCACATGCTACACACAATACAGCTCAGATCTGATCTCCAAATCTATTCCACTGCTTGCCTGCCTCCACAGCTCAATACCTGCTGAACTGAACATGCACTGACATGCAACTAAGTTAACTGATGTATTCTGTAGTTTCATTATGATTTAATAACTTGTGAATTAATTAATAACTAATTCACCCAACTCATCTCTAGTCTATTGATCAGTTAGACTAAATACAACTAGTTTAACAAAGTTAAACTGAACACAACTCCATCAACTGCACCTCCAGTCCACTAAACTCAACTCACTTGAGTTCTAACTGAAGTCCTGCATGCAAATATTAGTCATCCCATAGGTAACCACGTATTTCCTTCTGGGATCTGCATGTACCACATCCGTAGCTCATCCTGAAGTGCTCCAAGAGAATAAGATCAAGTTTATAGTCCAAATATTATTATGAGACAATAATATTTGACTTTTCTATTTTTGACAGCCAGTCTAAAAATAGACTTTGATCACTCATATTGTGATCACTCATACTGTGGTCACCCATACTGTGGTCACCCATACTGTGATCACTCATACTGTGATCACCCATACTGTGATCACCCATACTGTGATCATCCCTGCTGGGATCAAAAATAGAACTTGCACCATAATTTGCCTGCAGGCCCACTTAGTGAAGGCGACTCTTTTCACTAAGCTCCATCATCTTGTTGCAATCTCAACAAGCATTTCTTGTTGCACACTTTTCAACATGATAGCCAATTCTATCGCAATGACTGCAATAGGTTTTCTTCCTCCATATCTGCTTAACCTGTTTCTTTTCATGCTGTTGAGAGGGTCTTTCATGCCTCATGAGTGCTTCCATTCTTTTCCAACACTTAGAAAAGGTATGGTTAGGTAAACCACAAAAGGTACATGTTTTTCGATGCTTGGATCTTCGTTCATTATTAACAACATGATCATAATCAAAATGAATATTTGAAGATCAAAAATGGTTATACCTTCCCTTGTTGTCTCTGATGTTAGTATGGTGATGAGAGCTTGCCTGAGGTCCCTCCTTACAATGGGCACTGCCGTGGGATGATGGGGATGTGTTCCCATCATTCTTCTTCCTCGATGATTTCAACGATGTCTCGGACAACTCTAACACCTTCGAGAACTCTCCTTTAGTGTACCTCGAGCCTGCAAATTGATGTTCGTGCACAACCTCCAAAGGTTGAGTCATGCCTTGGTTATTAACACCAAGTTCTTCTTTCTCCTCGTGCCTCATCCTTTTTAGGAGCTTCATGTTTGTCCCTGTAATTAGGATCTCCAAATCTCCAACAGACATCATACTATGAGAAGATGAAATCGAAAGGAAATCAACATCTTTTACCTCCTCTTTCGATTTGGAAAGAACTGATGAGGGCTTCTCATCATCCATTGTTGGTGGATCGCTAACTATCATGGCACATTCCCCAACCTCTTTCCTGACATACCCAAGTCCTTCCTAAAGGGGTAATTCCTATACTTTAATGGGATTGACAATGCCTTGGCCATTAATACCCAAGCCTTTTCCTTCATACCCCATTCTCTTCAACAGTTTGGAGCCAACACCTGTGGTATGATTTTTGAAAACAGCGAAATCATTATCAGGAAACATACATGAAGATGGACAACTACTTTTTACCTCGCATGGGTCACGCTGCAGCTTTTCCAAGGCCTCGTCCTTTGCTTGCAGCTGTCGTAGCAAACTTTTTTTTTCCTCTTTCTATTCATGTAGGCGCATCTTCAATTCATCATTCTCTGTTTGAAGATTATGTTTGTTTTGCTTTAGCTCTTTCATGGCCTCTTCTGTGGCTTGCAACTGAAGCTGCAATCGCTCCTTTTCCTCTGTCTCTTTCTGTAAAGTTTCATACATGATTTCCACTTTCTTGGAAATGTTGACCATGGTCTCGTACATCGCTCTTTCATCCTTTGTCATTGTTCACACTACAATTCACATTAACGCAAAGACCGCTCTGATACCACTTGATCCGGGTCCGGGTGTGAAGAAGGACCCTTCCAAGACCTTTTACTTTCATGATGTGTTAAAATTGCATTTTAAAATAACATTAATGAATGCATCTGCATGTGGAAAAGAAGAGGAACAAGACAATCATCAACACATAAAAACATAAGCCGTTGATAACGGAGTTTGTCCAGGAGGGACTACATCTCCAAGCCCCCGTGTCAAGATGGTGTAAGCAACTGCATTAAGTGTTGTCAATAAAGGTGATGTACACAAGAGACGATCTCGCGGTCATACAAGGAAAAATTCCCTCACGTAGGAGTGGCTCTAAGAGATGTTCCACAACAGGAACTCTCAATCAAAAGACTCCTGTCAGTATGACACAAAAACATGCTTGATGAACATCCAGCCAACATGGCATAAAAGGGATTTCAAAAACAAAACATGCATGACGACAACAAGAGTATCCCAACAACATACAACAAGGGATCTCAAATCATAACATGATGAGTTATGATAGCAAGTACATCAAGTAGAAGATTCCGCATCAAATCAAGCAAGGAATCATGACAACATGTAATAACAAGATGCTGCATCAATATCAATCAAGGATCTATGCAACATAATGCATAAAGAAGAAGTACATGAACAATAATCATATACCTCACACCAAAGCCATCTGAAGAAGTGGATGTTCATATCTTTAGCAAAAACAATCCGCTGTGAATAACGTGGTTCACATCGATGCGCAGGTATAGCCCATTACCAATCTGGACTTCAGCTCCCCTTGCATCGATAGTTTTTTGGCTTTCACAATCAGTAATCTGAAATAGGAGCTATCAAAGTGTTGAATCTTGCTGAAACATCGATCTCACAACATCGATTGCAAGAAGAAGAGTGCTCTGGATGCTCTACAATGTAGCTCTCTGGCTACCTAGCTGTGTAGTGCTCTGGCTACGTCGATGTAGTCCTATGGCTCTGCTTGACCTCTGGTTCTTTGGCTCACCTTCTTGCGCTGCCTTGATCAAGCTCAGTGGATCTGTGGCTCTCAGCACTCTTGTTTTCAAGCGCTCTGGATTTCAAGCTTCGCTGAGTAACTCGCGGGCACTGTCTAGTCTGGCCCTTTCATTCTATGGCTCTTCATCCGGTGCAGCCTTGATCCTTGGCTCTCTGGCACTCAGGCTCTCGTGCACTCCAGCACTCAGGCTCTCGGGCTCCCTCTAGCTCTCAAGCTCTCTCTGGCATAGCATTCTTTAGCCTCAGCTCTCCGTCACTCATCGTGTTTTATAACACATTTTTGGGACAGGGTTGCTTCAAATGTGGAGTTTGTTGGTGTAGAATAGAAGCCATTTGCAAAGAAGGATCAGCGGGTGCAAAATACCCTGAAAATAGCCCTTTTTCTGTTTAAATAGAAATACACGCGGAAACACTAAAAAATGAAAAACCTCGGACTTCAAATTTCATCAAATCGGGTCCATAAACCCATCGGGTCCGCACTATATCGCAATCGAATATCGCTCTGTCAATGGCCCTATATATCAGAGGATCGTCGATCGCCGATATGTCGATTAGATCTGGACCGTTGATCTATTCCTTGATCGGACGGTCCAAATTGCATCGCATGTCGCTATCACATCGCCCCTTGGTATCTAGGATCGTCGATCTCCCGACCACCAATTTAATCCTAGTAGTTGATCTGTTTCTGATTCAACGGCTGAGATTGCACGTAGCCATCGGAAAATCGCATCGCTATGGCCCAGGGGTCCTGCATTTGGCATCGGCTGACGCCGATCGCCAATTTGATCTCTCCATCGCATGTCTTAAGTCCCGATATCGCCGATAGCCTGCCCCCGGTTACGATTAGTCAGAGATCGCTGATCGGGGGTTCATCTTGCCGGCCTTTAATCTGCCCTTTGGACTCCTTCGATTGTGATTTTCCTTTATAAGGCTTAAAACCCATTTTTATAAGAAATGCCTCCTTTTTCAAAGGAACTAAGGCAAACTCTTTTCGCGATAACTTCATCATCTGGACTCGGATTGGAGTGCCATTCTCACCGTTGGAATCAGGAGGACGAGATCTACACTCTGGTCCTGGGTCGACATCATCCTGAACACTTTGATTTTCGAGTGTTCATCAAGCCTCTTTGCCCTGTGTGTCTTTCCGGAGCCACCTAGATCAGTCCTCTTTCCTTACTGATACAAATTCCTTTTGTTAATTTCTCTTCCTTGCTATCCCTCTTCTCATCTGATTTCATCTTCCACAATTTCTCAATTTCCTCCTTACCATTTGTTCTCAACTGAACTCCATTGACATCTGCCTGCTGTACATTTCTCCTCACCATAGAAATTATGAAATTTCTGTCCAATTCTTCTTCGCCTCTGTCATTTACAAACTATTGTTTCTACTCTACAGCTCCCCTTCCATTATCATTAAAGATAATCCTTTCCTCTATGTTATCAGGTTCATCTAATAACCTTCCCAGAAAAATACAAATTCCTTCATATTCAATAAGCATGTCATTTGCATATGACTCCTCCTTCCTATATAAAACAGAATTTCCATCACAATTGTCAGATTCAAAATAACTATGGTTTTCACTTTCCATAGGTAATTCTGCCATCAAATCTTTATACTATCCTTCTGCATAAGTTATGAATTGTCATCAATTTTCATTTCCATACTTTCCTCTGTATTATACGGTGTTCCTTGTTCTAACAAAAGACTATCATTCAACAATTCAATAGCTAGGATTTCTTGGAGCATATCATTGTGAAGTATCCTTTCATCTTCTATACTTATACCATTGCAACAAAATGATGTTGTTTTATCTTCTCCTACAACAGAAACAAAATTCTAGTTTTTTAAATCTTCTTCATGGTTTACAGATTCATAAAAATAATCCACTTTAAAATCACAGAATTCCTGAACTTCTACATCTGTCAACATCATCATATATTCCTTCACAATTTCTATAATACTTTCATTTTGATTCTCTACTGAAGATATTTCATTCTGGTTATCATCACAAACTTTCATTTTCTTATCTTCAGCTTCTTTAATCATGACAATTTCCCTGTCAATACCATCATTCTCAAGATTATTAAATACATTCTCAATGTTTCTTTTTGTTTTAGCCATCTCTTCCAGTAATCTCACTTCTTCATCAACATGCATAAGCACATTGTCCAATTGTTTTTCATCACCTGTCAAACCTGAAAACATACACAACATGTCAGTTTCAAAAATACAAGGCTCTTCATTTGAAGCCTCAGTGATCAACTCCTCATGCTTCTCTGAACTATTCTGATAGTTCACTAAGTTATTGAGAAATTCTTCCTCAACATCTCTGACTTCTTCCTCATTAAAGAAAACTTCTGGGACTGCAACTTCTTGACTATGCTTGGCAACTTCATCAGAAGTTTGTAGAATACCTTAATGTTCTACATAGCTTCCTCCAACACTCAATTTATCCAATAAGACAACAATGCCTCCTCCTCTTCTGTGATAAGTCTTTGATCTTTCAAAGATTTCCTTGACTTAACTTCTTTAGCTGAGTTCTCTGCGTCAGCTTTTCTTCTCTTCACTTCACAAATCTGCAATGCATATGTTTCCTTCCCTTTTTCCATTTCCCATCGGTCTTCTATCCATGCTAAAATTCCTTCTAACATGATCCAATAAGTTTTCACTAAGAGAAGACACAACCATTCAGCCATACCTTTTAATTTCCTCCACCAATTGAAGTCTTGAAAGTCTTTATGCATCTCCTTTTGTGGTTTTCTTGCCTTTGCCTCTTTCACCAACACATTTCTCTCATTCTGATCTACATAGATCAAATCTTCATCACTGTCATCACTATCTTCACTGTCTCCTTCCCCAGGGAGATATCCTTTCTCTGGTTCACATATGTATTCTACTCCTCCATCCTCAACTGTTCAGAGTATTAATTTCTCAGCAAATAATTCTCTGACAGGCCATTTAACTCTTTTTCCCACATAAAATCCTTGTTTCCATTTTTCTCTAATTCCTTTCAATACCAGCTTCTTCAAATGACTGAGTTTTGCCTTCACCTCAGCCAACTCTATGTTCCTTTCTTCTTTACTCATTTGTTTGAGCCCAACTGCTTCAGCACTCTTTTTCCTTTGTCTGTGACTTTCCTCTGTACCCCTGTCATGACTATCAATAGTCAATTCCATTTCTTCCTTTGGTGAACTTTCCTTGTTCACTAGTGAGATGCAACTAGCCTTTTTCATTTCATCTGTAACAAGTCTCCTTCATGCCTCACCAAACTTTCCAGAGTTTAGCCTTTTGGCATCTATTGGTTCTTTCCTCGAACCTTTCACTGACTAACAATTCTACCCAGCGCTCCTCTTGCTGGAATTGTTATCCCCTATCCACAATCACAATTGTGGAGCTGCCTCAACAACTTCTACCAACCACAGTTGGAATTTTTTCTCAACTTCTCTCGAACACTCCTTGATTTAGGCTCTGCATCTTCAATTGCTCACCTCCTTCTTGCATTCAGTAATTTCATTTACTGTCGGGTACTGTCACCTTTACTCATCCTATAGTTCTTCTTGCTCTATCTTCTTTAACATTGCTCATATGCTATGATGTTGGTACAACTCATTTTCAACAATTCCACTGCTTCCACTGACTTGCACAATCTTGTCTCAAGATACATCAAAGTACCTTTCAAGCCTACAATATTTCTTCAAAGATGTCTTAAAACTAATTCCCATTCCATCAGTTAAATCTTTTCCAAATGATTCATCTGTTCACTATTTCATTTAAAATTTCCATTCAAAAGCCTTCATACAGCCAACAACTATTTCCCATTTTACTTTTCATAATGGACTCTTCAGCTTTCAAGATCAATTAAGATTAGATCTGAATTTCAATTATTTTACCAATTCATGACAGACACTATCAATTCCTTCTAATAACCTGTTTATAAGCAAATCCTATTTTGCTTCTACAAATTCCAAAATTCATTCCTTGTAGTGACACTCTTTTCAGATCTATTGAATCCAACCTTCAGTCTAACTGTTCCTTCATCTATCAATATCATTGTCTTCAACAATTCTTTAAGCAATCCTCAATCATTCTCAGTTTTCACAAAATTCTTCAAATCATTTAAATGACTTCAATGCCATAGCAAACCACTCTTCTATTTAGCTTTAACTTCTAAATCTTTCATTTCAATTTACCTTTTAAATCAAACCAATCATTCAATCAACTTACATGGAAATTTCATTTTCCTAAAAGGAAAACATCTTCTCCTTTTAAATTTCAATCCCTTGTTGTTCTTTAAACATTCAAAACACATATTTGCAAAATTATCAAAATAAACATTCTTACCAGACCTTCATCAGAATTTCACTGCTTCCCCATTCTGATCTCAGTGCCCTTTGTAGTCTAATCCCCATCTGTATCAAATTCACTTCAGTGCAATTATACATATGTTGAGATTGCAATTCAATTTCCAAACCATTCTTTATAGAGCATTGAGCTAGCTCTGATACCAAAAATGACACAGGAAACCCCAATCACAAGGCAATCCCCCCTTCATATACCAGTTATCGATCCATTTCCATGGACTTATGGTTATGCTCACAATCATCTATCGGAAGCGTTCATTATTAGCGTAGTTCACATAACATTGTAACCAATCAAAACTCGAATACAAAGAAATATACGGGAAGCCTGACCAACGGACGCCAGTCCCATTCTGACGCATAATAACAGACCTCAAATAGAAATACACCCGCATCTATAAACTTTCAGGTTAGTGTATTTCAAACCCTTTCCTCAGTGATTAAATCTCCACTGTTGATCCCTTTCTGATCCAACGGTTTACAGTTCACCAAATCTGAGCAAACAATTCACTCAATCTCAACCGTTCAATCAACCCCGCTTGATCTGACAGTTGATATTAATATCAGGTGGATAACTTGCGAGATGGTTAACCGCCCGGTAAAGTGTTTTTCTCTCTCTCCTCCACTGCTACGTGTCGATTGATGAATGGTATCGGGTGACTAGCCCTAAATACCACTTACCACTTTAGTGCCACCCGATATTCCGCTTACTGTTTATGGAAACCACCTTCCGCCGATTAACTAACTCCGTAATATGCGATTAATTTTGAACAGTCGATCTGGCTTCCGATCCAACAATTGACGTTAAATCACAGGATCGCAATTGCTATGTCTCCACAGTCGGTTCTGATAACTCCAAAGGTTTTCCGCTAATGCAATATTTCAGCAATTTCTCATCACAATCGTCCAAGGTCTAAGGTGCACCCTTCTTAAAACAAAGTTTTCGATGCGATGTGAAGGACTCTAATCTCTGATGTTAATCTTGTTCATTGATCTATGAGATCCAATAGCCCCTGTGCATTACTCTTCACCTCTTTATTTTGTCTCTTTACTTGAGTTAGTTTAATATTGTTGGACTTATGCCTTTCGCAGGTTTCCTTTGCCATACTCCATTTTCACACACGACATTCATATATAACAGTAAGCTATGATATCTTTGAAGTAGGCTCAACCACTGTTATAACACTAAGGACCCCAATTATGCTTTGAACGCTGCGATTTATAACTTAAGGCATACAAACAGAGAAGGATGCTTTAGTTGTTCCGAAGGCAACTATACAGAGGCAAGTGAAGGATTTCAATAAAAACAACACATTCACGCACACTAAATCATTTTATTCAATACAATAAGTTTACAAAGTCTCAGCCCTCTGGCTCGATTACAACAATAAAAGACCCTGTTTCAATCTTGAAACCCTCGCTCTCTCTTACTCAATTCTAACCTAGCTAACCTCTAGCTAACCTATCCAACCTTTAGTTGATCTCTTCAGCTAACCTAGCTAACCCCTAAATTATACAAAAGACTATATTTATACAAAAGTGGATTCATGAGCCAATTCTAATTCAGATCCAGAAATCTCTTACTCTCTCCTAGAGAATCTCTTCAACTCTACTCTTTTCTAAACAAATGCTAAATCAAGTCTTTCAAATCCCTCATATCCTATTCAAACCAAATAAATCTAACTGTTTAGCCTGATCTCCACACAGGGAGGATCACTCAGCCACTATACCCTTTTTCTCATATTTTACAATAAATAAACACTCTCATACATTTAAATAAATAAAATTAACTAAAATATTGTCTTCCAACCCTTTGTTAGTCAAACATGTGATCATTTCATCACATTGTTGATTAGGCCTGAATGCTCCTACGTCAATTCACAACACATCAACTCAAACATAAATAAGGTCATGATATCCATATCAGTAACTAGCTAACATGTTCACATCGTAAGCTCATAAACAATTATCATTTATGCATAACAATCACATATGCACATCCAGTATAGATTATTACAACACACTATCGCAAATATATCATCTCATGCCTGAATATCATAACCATAATCATATGCATAGGTCAATCCAAATTAGCAAAAAACATAACAACATCAAGACCTCAACTACAATCACCATAGCCATCATGCATATGACCACAATGCATATACCAACAAGTTAGTATCCTTCATGGCTATCCAACACATGTGCATATGATCACACTGATTAACTAACATCTATCATACATGTAACCACAATAACACTAGAATGACAAACATGTATACAACCCTAATTCATATAACAATCATTAACCAACATACCTGCATGGCTAGCATACAAATCTATATGACGATCTTCTCTTACCCCGAATTTCAGTGTTGCAACCTCACTCTGGTGATCTACATCTCTTGCTCTATCTTAGCCAACACATTAGCATCATATCAAACAATGACATCATGATGACACAAACTACGTACAATGACGTCACAATGCATGTCTAACCTACTATACATGCATAACTTTAACCATGACAATGCATGCATAAAAACATATAGACACTGACATGCATAACAAATTCATATATAACCATCGTGCATTCATGACAAACACTTCCCAACAACAACATCATAAATTTCTACATGACAACACAACTGCAAAAATGACCATCGCCATGCATACACATCAAGCACATTCCTCCCATCCAGTCCAAGTGTTGAACCACACTCTGATACCACTCAGTAACACCCTCCTCCCACAGTTACCCAAGATAACCAGTCCATCAGGGTAAACATGTAACAAAGACTTAATATGATATGATTCAACTCCCAGAGTGCAGTTAAGGAAGTGGAACTGATGAAACAACACCTTACAAACGTCCCTCGGGTGCTACAGGACCCTAGGAGCTATTCTACCACTCCAGGTGCCCAACCCCTAAGTTAACCTAGCCTTTCAAAGAATGAAACCCCCATTCGCTCCCATGAAATGGGAATTCATGCGACTGGGACCCTCCAGTCACTCCCATAATTCTTGCAAGGGAGAGACTGTAGTCTTTTTCAGCTAGTTATGTGCCAAAGACTGCAAGATTAAGCCCCTTTTTTAGGGCTAGTCTCCAAACAACTGCTTGGAACTTGATGAGACTTTCCAAGATAATAAATGACACTAATAAAAATCCTATAACAAAAAAATTGATCAAGAACTTGACCTAACCAGGCCTAACCGTGACAAACATTTCGTCAAACACATTGTGCACATGTAATGTACAAGTCATAACAATAGAGCCGAGCATAGGGGTCTGATACTTATTTGAAATTCATAAGGAAGCATTGATGCCTTTCACATTAGCTACATTATCATCTATTAGTTCATATATTCATTATTCATTCATTTATCAACCAAAACATGATGAGAGCCATACATCATAATTGTCATAAAACATGCTCATAACTAGCATATAACCAACATAAATAACAAGGATACAACCACCATAAATACCACATATGAACCAATAAATTTACACATGAAATACCAAGGAGAAGGAATATTCTTAATGAATTCATAAGCCGACCAGGTTTGGGACTTCCACATACAACACAACCATAGATTGGTTGAACTAAATATTTCTTTTAGCCAATAACCCCCATGCCATAATACAAGCATGAATGTGGGACTCAAACCAAAGGAACCAACCAGGGCTTCCCAAGGCTAAACCACCTCACCCTCATCAATAGAATCAATCTTTACCACAATCCTCACCAGATCACTAAGCCATAAACAAGCATGCATGCCATCAAATTTCTCCACCTACAATGTGAGGAATTTTCCTATCTCCTAGTCTCTAGGCTTTACCAAAATGCACAGTCTGATTCAAGGATCACTAGGCCATAATCAAGAAACCACCCTATAGGATTTACCATATATCCCGCCATTCACCGGCAAGGATTCCTAGGCCCTATCAAGGGAAACCAACTCTAGTTTTTACCATATATCTTGCCATTCACCAGTCAAGGATTCCTAGGCCCACTGAGGCACAAAATACTTGGCTTTTCCACAACCCACAGTCTAGTTCAGGGGTTAATAGGCCGGTGGCTTTATCATAATCCACATTTCGATTCAAGGATCACTAGTCCATGTGTTTTTTTCTTTCAGAGATCCAACTCACTTAGCTTTGAATCCATCTAGTAATCTAGCTCAACCAAAACATGAGGACCCCATCACACCATGGCTATTCGAAAATGGAAAGGCTAGGCTAAAAAAAACTATCACATCTAGCAAAACCCATTCCCATGAAAACAAGAGAACCAAGAACACACATGCATAATCATGCATTCCAAATCTAGGAAGGAAATCACACATGTAAATCAATACCTGCAAGTAAACCCACTATAGTTGCTTGATCCTGCTCTGTCTTGCTTGTTATTTTGCTTTCTCTTTTCCTTCTTTGCCTTTCTTGATCCAATGTTGAAGTGCTCCAAGAAAACTATAAGTATCCAAGAGTGTGAGAGAGAGATAATAGAGAGAAAACTCCAAATTTGAACTCACATAAGTCTATGAACTAATCCTCAGGAGCCTTTTTATCAATGTGGCCTTTATTTTCTTCATTTTCCATTATTTTCGTTCATTTTCCTCCTCACATGAAACCTGTGACCTTTCACCTTCCTTTTCTCTCAATTTCCATTATTTTCATAAATAAAATACCAATTAATGCCTCATGCCTTTCTAAATCCTTTTCCATTTCCTTTGCCAATTTCCTTAGCCATAATAAACCAAAATGAACACCCACACTAGGATGTTTTTCCCAACATTTAGCCTGGAATATGTGCCCCATGATCTTGGTATTATATTTTTTTTACATGAATTTTTACCTAGGTTGTTATGGTTATATGCATGGTTATATGAAAGATCTAAGTATGGATATTATCACATTTTAATCAATGAATGTATGGTTAATGAATGTATGATCTAATTGGTGTTATGATAGCTATTCTGAGAAGGAATTAGTCCTTATTGGTAAGCCTCAAATAATTTTCATACCCCTATTTCCAAATATATATTCATGACCTGTAGGTTGCATGTTTACCATGCATTTGACAGAATGCCCGTCCTGGTAGGGAGGGGTCAAGTAAATTCCTTGCTAAAGTTCTTGGTTTAGAAGCTTTGTTTCTATGTTATTTATCATTTTTATAATTTTCATTGAGTTCTGGGTAGAGGCCTGAGTCCTAGCCCTGAAAAAGTGGCTCATAATTTGGGGTCACTCGCATAGAACTAACTAGAAAATTCCATATTCGTCGGGAAGCAGGCCTATGGGAGTGACTGTTGATTACATTCACTTGGATGCCTTGTTGAGGGATCGACTAAGAGCCCAGGTTAGTGAAAAAGAGATTTAGGTCAGGGGTTGGACACCTAGAGGGGGTGAGTATCTCCTGGAGGTCCTGTAACACCTGAGGGAATTCAGTAGGGTTTTAATTTGTTCACTCCATTTACTTAAGGTCATATAGGGGGTTGAGTCTTATCATAGTGACCCTCAGCTCATGTTTACCCCAAGCAAACCGGTGAAAGTGGGTAAATGTGGTAGGAGACAGTTACAGGGTGGTATCAAAGCAGGTTGCGCTCTTTTTGTGTAAAATATGATGTTGTAAGGTTATGGTTGTCATGCATGGGGTCATGGTATATAGTTGGTATGGTCATGCATGATGTTGTTAGATTGATATTATTATGATTATATATGTATCATGCTAATGTGTATTGATTTTGTAGATGAGATAAGCCTCCCCTAAATGTCAATGAGGTATGGATTTGATTTTGTTATCTATTTGGTTTATCTAACATGGCCTACTTGTAGGAAGAATATAATCAAAGATGATGAACAAAATGGTAGACTATAGTTCCCATAAATTTCCATACAAATTAGTTGGGTAGCAAGGATATGAGTATTCTCCTAGTTTAGTAGATACAATAATGAGTCTGAAGGCAGAAATCAGAAGTTGCAAAACTGACACTGATAAGTTGGTTTGAGGTTTAGGAAAGACTTGAAAGGGCTCAAGGAAAGAAAACATTTGGTGGAAATATGTGAATAATTTCAAGGGTATTTGATAAGAATAGTTGATTTGGGATGAGTTCGAGAGACTCCTTGAAAAGAAGTAACCTATCAGAGAGGTACTATGATGACAGAGCTAAGGAATTTTATGAGGTGGAGATGAGTTCTATGATAGATGATGAGTATACTAGCAGGTTCCTGGAGCTTTTGTTGTAGGTTTTAACCCCGTACAGAAATTACCTGCAAACAAATTCTTAAAATAAGAAAATAAACAATGAGGAGAGCATAAAACATAAAACAAATAGACACAGATATTTTCCCCTGGATCCCAAAGTTGGGACTACCAGATTGATTTTTCATTATATTCCTTTCAATGTTACAATACATATATATACATGACGAAGAATCCATAAACCCCAATCCATTAACCCTAGATTAGAACATAACCGTAGTTCCCTTGACTAGATCTACAAAATACCATGGACAAAAAACCATCATGCCCAAAACCATGTGTGAAATCCATGCACAAAACCATAGTTAGGTTTGCCCACTTAATATAGGGTCTAAAATATTTTTCCGGAGGCGTTGAGCCTAGCATAATGTATAGGGGGGGCTAACCCCCCTCGTGTGGGGTAGTCGTGGAAAGAATAAACCACACCCAACATTCTCCCACTTGTTGTTTTCTTTCCACAGGAAATCTTAGTCATTGGTCCAACCCTACAATGCCCATTTTTTCTCTACACCAAGAGAAGTTCTCAATGCTCACATACTTTGTCAATGCATCTACAATATTCTTCAAAGTGTCCACCTTTACTAGAAACACCTTCTTTTCCTCAATCATATCCCACACAAAGTAATATTGAACTTAAATGTGCTGGGTCTTTGAATGATAAGTAGAGTTATTTTCCAAGAAAAATGCACTTTGACTGTCACAGTCTCTCCTTATATCTCGTTGTACTAACCCCATACTTGAACACAATCTCCACAACCAAACTGATTCCTTGCTTGCATGAGTGGATGCCATGTATCATGCCTCTGTAGTTGAAAGTGCCACTACAAACTGCCTCTTACTCATCCAACTGATTGCACCTCCAAATAGGTTAAACACATACCCATTTGTATATTTTCTCTTACCCATGTCTCTAGCCCAGTCTGCATCAACAAAGCCACGGATGTCCAAAACTCTGTAAAATCATGGTCTTCCTTGATAGCACAAACCATAATCACTAGTGCCACGCAAATACCTGAAAACCCGGTTCTTATTGTCCAATGATCCTTTCCTGGTTTTGACATAAACCTGCTCAATACTCCCACTGCATGTAAAATGTCTTGTCTAGTACAGACCATTGCATACATTAGGCTACCAACTACACTTGCATATGGAACACAGGACATGTGTTCTTCCTCTTCTTATGTCTTGGGACACTATTCAATAGATAACTTTACACTTACAGGAATAGGAACCTTCACCGATTTACTATCCTGTATATTAAACCTCTGTAGTATTGTATTGACATACTTCCTTTTGTTTAACCAGAGCTTCCTCTTTGCCCGATCTCGTTTAATTTACATTCCCAAAATATAGTTTGCAACACCAAGATATTTCATGTCGAATTTGGAGGACAATTGGGTCTTCAAATCCTGGATAATTTCTTTATCATTTCCAACCAGCAACATATCATCCACATACAAGATCAAATAAATAACATGGTCACCAATTAATTTAAAATACACACAATGATCTTCTTTTCTTTTGGTGAATCCAAGTCCCCGTATATATGTATCAAATTTCTGATACCACATCCTTGATGATTGTTTTAACCCATACAGAGACTTTTTTAACATGCATACCAGTTCTTTCTTACCCTTCACCATAAAGCCTTCAAGTTTCTTCATGTAGATATCTTCTTCTAGATCCCCGTGAAGAAATCCTATATTTGCATCCATCTATTCTACCTCAAAATCAAAAGCAACAACAATAGATAAAAGTAATCTAATAAAAGCTACCTTGGAAACAAGAGAAAAATTATTACCAAAATCAATTCCCAGCACCTGGGAATAACCTTTTTCTACTAACCGAGCTTTGTATTTCTCCACCTTGCCTTCTGCATTCATCTTCTTCTTAAACACCCATTTGTTGCAAATGGGTTACCTTCTAGCTGACAACTCCACCAGATCCCAAGCCTATTTTTGTGCAAAGATGTTATTTCATCAACCATGACCTCTTTCCAGAGTTTGCCATCCTCCGAATCTACTTCTTCCCTCACATTTCTGGGATCATCATCAGTAATAGATAAAGAAAATTTTGAATAGAAAGAAAATGGACTATACCTTTATGACTGCCTTCTTTCTCGAATTGATCTTCTCACAACTGGAGTATGTGGCTCTTCATCTTTTGATTCCTCTTCTGCTGTAGAGTCTAATTCTTCCTCCTTTATCTCAAACTCTATCTTCTCATGTTCATTTGGTAGGACTTCATTTTTAATAACATATTTCACCTTTCTAAACACCACATCTCAGTTGTACACAACCTTCCTTGTTTCTGGGTTCCAAAGCTTATAACCTTTTAAACCATCCTTATACCCAATAAAGATGCACCTTTCAGATTTACTATCCAACTTTGTTCTTTTCTCCTTTGGAACATGTACATATGCATCACATTCAAATACCCTTAGATGTGAAAGAGAAGGTTTCTTACCAGTCCATAGCTCTTGTGGAGTCTTATCCTCCAACACTGATGAAGGTGATATGTTGACTAGGTAACATGCATTCTCCATTGTCTCTACCCATAATTCCTGTTCCTACCCAACACCACTGAGCATGCTTCTTGCCTTTTCCATCAACGTCCTGTTCATTCTTTTTGAAACTCCATTTTGTTGAGGTGTGTATGGAGTATTCTTCTGTTCATTCTTTCAAATTCCTTCTTGCAAAACTCTCCACTGTTATCTATCATCAACACCTTTATCTTCTTCTCTATTTGGTTTTCCACTAGAGCTTTAAATTCTTTAAACGTGTCAAAGACTTCAGATTTATTCCTGAGGAAATATATCCATGTATTCCTTGATAATTCATTTATAAATGATACATAGTACACAGACTTACCCAATGATGGAACCGACATAAGTCCAAACACATCACTGTGCACAAGCTCTAATATATGTTTTTCCCTCTTAGCACTAGAGGGGAAACTTACCCGATTTTGCTTTCCATGTAGACAGAAATAAAAAATACAAAGAGAAATTAGACATACCTTCTACCATACCATTACCATGAAGTATGCGAAGGCCCTTCTCTCCAATATGTCTAAGCCTTTGATGCCATAGCATGGTATTTTCTCCAGAGACCACTAGATTTTCTGCTCCACTTTTAGGAACCACAAAACTGTTGCACCCATCAATAACAATGCTACCCTGAAGCTTGTATAGAGTTCCTCTCCAAACTCCCCGCATCAATACCAGTGTTCCCTGAACTATCTTGCAGGTAGCTTTCTCGAACACTGTTTTTACACCTGCATCATCCATCTTGCTTACAAAAATCATATTTCTAGTCAATGCAGGAATATGCAGAACACCTGGAAGTTTTCTAATCCTTCCATCTTGCAAATTCAACTTGGCTTTTCCGCGACCGAAGATTCTAGCCTTCCTGCCATCCCCTAAGAAGACATCACCACCATCATATTTCTCATACTCGCAGAACCACTCCCTATGGGGAGTGAAGTGAAAGGATCCACTTGAGTCAATCAACCACGCCTCATGATCTACATGTGTACTTGAAGAAGAAGCCACATACACATCCCCACCTTCATCTGAGGTGGTTTTCACCTCTGCAAAAGGAGCATCATCGGATCCCTTTCCTTTCTCAGGAGTTTTAGATTTACGGTCCCTTTTGAAGTGCCATTCCTTTCCACATTTCCCACACACCTTTACAAGTTTTCCTAGAGATTTACATCTCCCTCTAGATTTAGATCTCCCACTCGAGGACTTATTTTTGTTTCTGTTTTGAGACCATCCTTGTATAGACAAGGCATCACCATTCTGGCCCTCGATATTTTTCCGTCTCATCTCCTCCAACAACAAGGATGAGACTATTTCATCAAACTGCAAGGAAGTTGCATTGCTACCTATTGCAACAACCATACTATCCCATGAACCTGGTAGAGAACACAACAAACTGATGCACTTATCTTCATCTAAAATTTTAATATCAACAGATAATCACTGACTTACCATAGTATTAAAGGTGTTCAAATTCTCTGTCACCAAGTCTCCGTCTTTCATCATCAGGTTATACATTTTTTCCGTAGGAATAGTTTATTCATTAGAGTCATAGATTGGTACAAATTCCCTAACTTGTCCCACAAAGACTTCACCGAAGCTTCCCTTGATACATTCAGCAATACTGAATCTGAGACACACAGTCGTATTGTGCTCTTTTCCTTCCAATCCAACTTCACCCACTCTTCAGGTGACATTTGCGTTGGTTTAGTAATCATATCTACCACGATCCATTGATCTTTATCCACTAGTAGATCCTCCATCTTGATTTTCCACAACTCAAAACTTTGACCATTAAATTTCTCAATCTCTATCTTTCCACTACTCACCATCTTCTTTCACCACAGGAATCGATCCCGCGGATCTCCCACTAAACAAGGTCTACAACAGGCCCGAGCAAAACCACTCAGCATCAAAGGTGTCCCCTTGAATGCAAAACAACTATGTGTTACACTAAAAAATGTCACCATGACTATTCACAGTTAGGATGGCTCTATCAACAGTCATGCTACCCTCTTAGGCAAGTCTTATGCCTCTGCTCTCCATGTCAAACTCCAAAAAGAGAGAAAGTCTTTCTAAATGTATTTATCTCTGGGGACGCAGGTTCTCTCAACCTTACCTGCGGGGACGCACCCAATGTTCACAAAAGCTGCGTCTTTGGACGCTCTGTATGTAAAGGGGCAGGTGCGTCCCCCTGAAAAGGTTAAAATGCGCAAGTTTCATCTTTAAAAAGTCACTTGTGGTCATTTCTAGAGCATTCTAGAAGGTTGTTCGACGTGTATTGAGCGCCTCCAGATGGTTCATGCACTCCTACCAAAGAGGAACTTATCCCATCAATAAGGGAGCTATCCCATCCAAAGAGGGGATTATCCCATTGATGGTGGACCTGATTAACTTCCTCTTGAGCACTATAAATACAGGCATTGGGCCAGAAGGAGAGGAGGTTGAAAGCTATACATTTCTAAGGGTAAATGCTGCAGGAATTAGGACTCCCATTTAGAAGCTTGTGAGGAGAGATTGCCATCTTTGCTTGTTCTATTTGGAAGTGGGTGAGCTTTGTCAAAGTAAAGGAGAACTCTTGATGGACCCTGGGAGGGACTTGCACAACACCAAGGCTCAGGTTGTATTTGTTCCTTTTGTTACCTATTAATGCAAAGGAGTCCATTCTTCTCAATAACTTGTTATTTATGAGTTGTTTCATGTACTCCTTGGTCTATGTGTTAAATATGTTTTATTCTATGAGATTATCAAGTGCTATTTAATCGTTTGATTGTTAGTGTATGCAGGTTTCAAAGTGAAGGAGGAGCTCATCCGGATCAGAGGAGCTGGACTGCTACAACAGCGTTGGATTACAGGTAGGATCTAAACACTTGATTTCCCGTATAGTAAATGCATGTTTAGAGAAGGATTGCTCTTGTTTGTCTTGTTTGTCACTAGAGAGTCTTAGGCTCCTAGGGAGGTTGGTTGTGTCCGCACAATCGACTCTTTCCGCCTGACAAATTGGCGACTCCACTGGGGAATCCATTGATGTGAAAAGTCTTTTCCTTTGTGTGAACTTTGCTCTGAGAAAATTGGTTTATTTTTCTGGTTTTGGCTCTGTGACTTTGTCTTTGGGTGGGTTAGCTTAGGATTAGATTCATTTTGGTTTTTCTTGAGTTTTTCAGTAGGACGCACCCTCTGAGTGTTGCACAATGCGTCCCTGGACGCACTGTCTCTGTGTGCACAGAGCGGGCCCGCACCTGTTCTAACGGGTCGCCTGCGTCCGCTGCTAAAATTTGAGAAAATTCCATTTTTTGCATTTTTGCTCTTAGATTTTGTTTTTTATTAGTTTTTACTGCCCAGATTCATTAGTCCCTTGTCAGAGATCTTCACCTGAACTGGTTTCGATAGCATTGAGTGTTTTAGTGGATTTCATCGAAGTGTAAGCCCTAGGGTTTGATTTTTGAGTAGGTCTTGTAGTGACTTTGGCGGTAGAAGTTGTCAAGCCTTAGATCTCTCTGGTTTTGTCAGCATTCTAAGAAGTCAGACCTGTCATAAAGTCTACCTGTGTGAGCAACTTACCATTGAGTTGTCTCTTTGGGCAAATTTCGAAGTGCTTGTTGTTTAAGTCTTGAATTCCATTTTACAAAAAGAACAAAAAGATTTGAGTTTTGTTTTGACTAGTCTTTTGATTCTGCATTAGCTGGTCCTTGATTTGATTTTGGTCAAGTAAAACAACCTAGAATCATCTTTGTGAGCTTTTGCGTTGTTAGGTTTGCCTAGAGTAATTTCCCTTTTGATTTGCTTGTGAGTCAAGTTTTCATAGATTTTATAGCTTTTGAGATTGTTTTTTGTTAAGATAGGTTTATATGCTTAATTAAAAAGAGAAAATACAAAAACATCTCCTTTGAAAAGTTTTGTTTCAAGTAGCTTTGAAAAGTTTTGAAAGAAAAAGAGTTTTTTCGTGCACGTAAGGAGTGGTCATGTTTGTATGCTTGAAAAGATAAAGAGAATTGTTTCTTTGATTATCTTTTCTAAGGAAGTGGTTTTCTATAAAATTTGCATCTCTCAACTCTCTTAGTTAAGAATTTCATTGAAAAAGGAAAGTAGCGTAAATCATCTTAGGTGCATCTTTGTAGTGGTTTGAGTCGAGTCTACACACCATTGGTTTCACTTCCGCTACCTTTTGTCTTTAAGAAAAACCATAAAATTAACGCTTAAAGTAAAATCGACGTAGTAATTTTTATTTACTAGGGCTCTGAAACACCAATTTAGATCAGGCTAGTGTCTTGGAGTAGGTGAGTAATTAACTCTCCAAGACAACAAAACCAAACAAGTAGCTTATCTTGTGATAGAATAAATCCAATTGTCTCACTTGTACTCTGGGAAAGCTCCTCTTAAAGGAGAAGCACGAGCTCGTGTTCGAACCAGTGAGGGGATCAATCCCCCCTCGTTGGGATCGACGCCAGACACGCACGTATTACAAACGGTAAACCTCGGATTAACCATTGTCGAGGAGCCAGGGGTCACTTGTCGGTAAACCTTGGATTATTGTCAAGGAGCCGGCAAGGGGATTGAGCTTGCTACTCTGCCCTTGCGTGCTGTCGGAGTTTAGACTGTTCCCCCAGGTGCATTTGTTGCGGTTGGTAACCTTAGTGACCATTATCTTTAGGATTCTACCGAGGTGACGGTGGAGGGAAGGTCCCACTGTACCTGGAGCAGACGTCGGCTAGACTCACTTGGATTTTCTGGGGGGTTCACTTCACTCGAGACGGTTAAAGTGGAGGAACTTGGTCCAGTCTATTCATTAAGCAGGTTGCCGGGGTAACTGTTCCACCCGCCACTTCTGTACTGAATCCAGCGATGTTGGGCTTCATCACCAACTAGCGCTTTCGGTCTGGAAGGCTACTGTTTGTGCTTGGTTTGACGCCCTAGATTCTTTAGGCGTGTGATTCAAATTTGTTTGGTTCTTTAGAGACTTTAGGTGGTTTGATTTGAATTTTTATTTTGTTTTCGTGTGTAGTAGTTAAAAGTTTTTAGCTGTGGCGAAATTACCGAGACAGTCCCGTAGACTTCGGGGCCAGTCTCCTGAAGTTGTTTCTGTGGCCGAATTGTTGAGAAGATCCCGTAGGCTTAGGGGATCGCCTCCTCGAGACGACCCAGGTAATCTAGAAGGTTTAAAGGTCCTTGTAACTCCTCCTAGTGGCAGTAGAGTAGGTTCACCTGAAGAAGGAGAATCTTCCTTGGTAGTCCATTCAGATTACCAAGGCTTAGAGACAGGGTATAATCCCGAAGCTGTTACAGTTTCTGAGCTTGTTGGTAGTTTTTCGTCTGCTAGTGATACAGGCGAAGAACCAGAAATATCTGAACCTGTTACTCCGACTTCTAGTGTTCCTGATTCACCGAGAATAGAAAGAATTATCACCGAAAATCTTCCTACTGGTTTGATTGCTATTGAAGAACTTGCTCCAGAGGAAGAAATAGGCGTCTCTAACCTTGAAGATCAACTTACTATTGATCTAAGGGAGCGTGAATCTATCTTTTACAGTCCTCCTAGAAGTACTACTTGGTACCTTTCGTTAACCAATTATTTAGACAACTTTGGGCTAGGTTTTTCTACACCTCGTACTCCTTTTCCACCTGGAGGTATTCATACTCCTGTAAATATGTCTGGTCCGTCGTCCGTGTTTTCTCAAAGTCCTGAATCTTTCTTACATGGCGGTCCTTCTGTTCCCACTGGGTATCAATCTCTTTCTGGTACCTTTGCGGGGGCATCTCCTCAGCCCGTTGATCATGGGTTATTAGTTGGAAACAGTGGTAATATACCATTGGGTGTAGGAGACATTTACATGATGTCAGGTTCAGTTCCCGTTTCCCAACCTCAAGGTGGCCAATTACCGCCTGGGGGGCAGCCTCAGTTAACGCCTGGGGGGCAACCTCAAGGTACATCATTTGTGTTTGGGGGGCAACCTCAAGGTCAGTACACGCCTATGGTGCAATACATACCTCAAGGTCAACCCCAGCCTCAATATGTACCCCAGGGTCAACCTCAGTATCAATATCAACCTCAAGGATGGCAACCTCAAGGATGGCAACCCCAAGGGTATCAACCTCAAGGATACCAACCTCAAGGTCAAGGTCAACCCCAGTATCTGTATTTACCTCAAGGTTATCAACCTCAAGGTCAATACTCAGGTCAAGGCTATCAACCACCTCAAGGTCAATCATATGGTCAAGGTATGGGAACTGCACCTTACAATTATCAATCCTATCCTCAATCCGGCTATGGATCTCAGTATCCTCAACCTGTTACGGGTCAATACCCTGGAATGTTAGTGTGGGATCCGTCACAGGGTCAACAGGTGTTGCAGCCAAGTATACAGTTGGTACCTCAAGCTGGACAACCCGTAGTTTCTGGTCCACCCCAGCAACCGCAACCTGTCCAGTCAAGTGTTCAAACTTCTGTAACTTCGGTAGTTACTCAGCCGCCAATTGCACCTAGTACTCCATCTCAAACGGCTGCTGCAACTACCACCACATCTACCATACTTACTTCTGGAGTATCGACGGCTCCGGTTTCTACTGTCTCTGTAACCACTCCTCAGACATCTTTACCGTTGTCTGGATCTACGATTCAAACCACGGTCCAGATGCCTGCAGGTCAGCCTGGTATAAGTACGGTTGTCACTACTCAACCTCAATTTGTTCACCAACCGTACCAGGGACAGTACCAACCTGGGCAAGCTGTCCAACAGCCGGTTTACCAGTATCAACCGTATCCTGGGTACACTTATCAACAACCTCAACAACCCCAGTACGGTCCGGTTAATCCTGGTTTTCCAGGAGGATATAATATCCCAAATGCGACTCCTGTTCCTAGTTATCCTGGATATCCTCCTCCTGGGGCTGGTATTGTGACCCAGAGTTTTAGAGATCCTAACCGGCAGTTACCATTTATCGCAACTTTGGATTTACCGGACTTGACGCGCCTAACGAACGATCCAATTCAATATCTTCAGTTCTGGCCGCCAATGCCAAATAAGTTGCCCAGTGATATACCCAAGTTCGAAGGTAAGTCTGGAGAGGATCCGTCCAATCATGTGATGACTTACCACCTCTGGTGTGCTTCAAATTCTATCTCGGATGATTCGATCCGCTTACGTCTTTTCCAGCGTACACTCATTGGTCTCGCGGCCAAGTGGTACATTGAGTTACCACGGGCCTCTTTTTACAATTTTAGCCAGTTAGCTACCTCGTTCTTAACTCACTTTCAGTTGCCGGTCAGATACGATAACGGCACGGAGTTATTAACTTCACTAAAACAATCAACGTCCACGTATATTTCTGATCACATTCATGAGTGGAGACGTCGAAGAAGGCTAGTGAAAGTTTTTATCCCGGACCAAATCTTAGCTGAATGGTTTGTTAAATCATTATTACCGAAGATTACTGAAGATGTAGCTAAGGCCGGAGTAGTTACTGAGGAGCAAGTCATTGCTCAGGCGCAATACCTTGACTTAGTTTATACTCAGTCGGGTACATTACACGAGAAGATTCCGGATCTTCCAAAGTCAAATCAAATTGCTGCTGCTCCTTCGGGATCTCATGCTGCTGATGGTATGATTGGTATCGTGAATACAAAGAGCAAGAAGAAGTCTTCCAAGGCTTCAACTACTCCTATTATCACTTTTCCTGATTCCCCGACAGGAGAGTCTTCTCCTGAACTTACCGCCGATATTCACGCTGTAGAGACATCTACGGCCAAATCAAAAAACGGTGGAAAGAAGAAAGGAAAGAAGAAGGCTAAAGCAGACAAGGCTCCGAAGGAGAAAACGGAAAAGTCGGAAACCAATGACGAAAAACGCAAACCTCGATATCCTTGTCTTATTTGTGAAGAGGATCATTTTACGAGAGATTGCCCTCATCGGGCCGAGGTTGTGAAAATAGTCAAAGGTTCTCCCACTCCTGCTGTGTTAAAAAATCCATTTCCGGAGCAGGAGAATAAGATGATAGGTTCTTCCTCGAATGCCAGTGAAGAACCCATTTTGATGATGTCTCATGTGCGGATTGCGACTCGATCGCAAGATTATGGTAGTAAGGCTCCTGTTGATGGTAAGGAAGCAGAATCTTCTCATTCTAACCCATCAACCTCAGCTCCTGGTTCCGATCCACTACAGATCGAAAAACCTAACCCGGACTTAGTAATTAAACCGCCTGCCAAGGGTGTACTTCGAAGGTCTGCTTTCAATCCACATGCGAGAGCAGCCCAGAATTACAACATTGTTGAGGACTTAGCTGTTTCACCCTCAGCAATGTCGGCGTTAGAAGTGCTGCAATCATGCCCAGCACAACGAAAATTACTTTTGTCGGCTATCGGAGCTGTTGATGTTCAGGACCCGAACCTGATAATCTTCGATCTAGAAAATAGTACACCACGTCTCCCCCATCAAATGGCTTTCCAAATTCCAGTGATAGTCAAAAACAGGCCTATTCATCGGACTGTGATTGATGAGGGAGCCTCTACGTGTATTATGTCAATTCAATGTTGGAGATCTCTTGGTTCTCCTTCGTTGAACCAATCCCCCACCATCCTTAAGGCCTTTGATGGCCGTGGGTTCCGTCCGTTTGGGATTCTACAGGAATTGCCTATAGGGGTAGAAGGTAAAACCGTTAGTCTGGATGTGGAAGTGGTTGATGCCCCTCTAGACTACAACCTTCTTTTAGGTCGAAGTTGGTCATATGCTATGACGGCGGTCGTTTCATCGGTCTTCAGAGTAATTAAGTTTCCACATAACGGTAAGATCGTGACTATTGATCAGCTGACATACTTTTCATCCGACCCAGCCTCTTCAGAGAGTATCCAGCATGTCGGTAAGACGACAATCCCTTATAGGGACGTTGGTGTAGGTTTAGTTAAGGATTCCGGTTTACTGGGAACTTTTCCTCTCCCTCCACTCAGCGTAGAACCTTCATTTGCAACAATTCATATGATTACATCAGAAAACATTATTTATGATGATCCTTGGATTGTCCCATCTGACTCTGAGATAGACTCATTCGGTGATGCTATGCCTTTGAGTCCATATGAAATTGCTTATGAAGCTGTCATGTCTTTTACCGACTCTCATTCAACCGAGATCGACCAAATGAATGTGGTCAGTGAAGAATCACTTTTCACCTCAACCTTAGAACGGATAGCGTTTCCCGAAGTCGTGTCATCTGACGAACAACTTCGCGAAATCCTAGGTGTAGACGATCTACCATGGGAGGATCTCCATCACAGATCTTCGTTTTTACCTAAGGATGATGTATTTGAAAATGATTTTTCATCTATCTTTACCGCTGAATATGTCAAAGACGCTCAGGATCCAACGAAACATTCTGATTCAGAGTTGAATTTAGGGAATATTTCTCGTACTATTCCCATTGATATTTCAGTGAAGCCCGGAATTGAGGAGAACATTCATATAGGTGCCGCATGTACAGAAGATGAAATCCACACTTACAAGGCCCTATTCCAAGAATTCCGCGATGTGTTTGCCTGGTCTTACGAGGAAATGCCAGGAATCGATCCTGCCATTGTTGTTCATGAAATAAAGACCTACCCGGATGCTAAACCCGTCCGGCAACGGTTGCGTCAGATTCACCCTCGAAAAGCGGCTGCCATTAAAGCAGAAGTCGAAAAGCTGTTGAAAGCAGGTTTCATTTATCCGATCCCGTTAACGGATTGGGTATCGAATATTGTTCCGGTCAACAAGAAACAAGGAACAATAAGAATCTGTATCGACTATAGGGATATCAATCGAGCTTGTCCAAAAGACAACTATCCTACGCCTTATATCGATCAAATTATTGATGATTGTGCCGGAAGTGAAATGTTTTCCTTCATGGATGGTTTTTCGGGCTATAATCAAATCAATATTCTACCTGCCGACCAACCAAAAACGGCATTCATTTGTCCATGGGGGACATTTGCTTATTGCAAATTACCTTTTGGGCTTAAGAATGCCGGGGCCACTTTTCAACGGGCGATGTCTTACGCATTTCATGATATCAAGCACATTGTGCAACCGTATCTCGATGATTTGCCTGCTCATTCATTACATCGAGCTGATCACCTTGTCCACTTACGCGCAATCTTTATGAGGTGTAGGCATTATCGAATTCGGTTGAATCCCCACAAATGTGTTTTCTGTATAGAAACAGGTCGATTGCTGGGATTTGTTGTTTCAAAAGCCGGCATTCGCGTCGATCCCTCGAAAGTCGAAGCTATCATCAAATTGCCTCCTCCTTCGAGTTTGCGCCAACTCCAAAGTTTGCAAGGGAAAGCAAACTTTTTACGCCGATTCATCCCAAACTACGCCGAGGTCACTAAAGGTTTTACACGGTTGTTGAAACAGAACGCTCAATTCTCTTGGGACGAGATTGCCCAACAATCTTTTGATGCACTTAAACACGCGTTGACCCATGCACCGTTGTTGCATCCTCCCAACTACAACCAGGACTACTTCTTATACCTCGCAGCTTCGCATTCCACCATTGGAATGGTGTTAGTTCAAGAAGATGAATTCAGAGCGGAACATGTGATATATTATCTTAGTAGGACCTTAAATCCCACTGAGTTAAAATATTCGCATGTGGAGAAATTGGCCCTGGCAGCCGTTCAAGCTGTCCAGCGTTTTCGTCACTACATTCTTCTCCGTAAAACTACAGTTATTTCGGATTGCAACCCTATGATTTATATTTTGACAAAACAACTGCTAGGGGGCAAGTACTCTAAATGGATCGTTATCCTGCAAGAGTTCGACTTGGAGTTCGAGAAGTCCAAGTCTAAGAAATCCTTAGTTTTTGCGGAATTGATGTGTGATTTCCCGTGTGCTGACACAGAGACTGTGGCAGAGGAGTCCATTGCGGACGAATCTTTGTTTCTTATCAGTACTGTAGATCCGTGGTACGGAGATATAATCATCTATCTCCAAACCCAAACCTTTCGGCCTGAAGCTTCCAAAGCGGAACGTCGAAAAATTCGGTTTCAATCCCAGCAATACAAAATTATTGGAGATACACTTTATCGCCGGGGGGCAGACTTAGTTTTTCGACGTTGTTTAACTCATGAAGAGGCTGAGAAGGTTTTGAATGATTGTCACTCTGGAGCATGTGGCGGTCATATGTCTGGGTATGCCACAGCTCAGAAGGTGTTGCGCGCTGGCTATTTCTGGCCGTCTATGTTTAAAGATTGTATCATTGCAGTCCGGAAGTGCCACAACTGTCAAGTGTTTGATCGAAAGATGCGCGCACCACCTGCTCCTCTCCACCCTATAATTGCCATTGGTCCATTCGCCAAATGGGGTATCGAATTTATTACTTGTAACCCTCACTCGGCCGGGGGGCATGCGTATATCATCCTCGCGGTTGATTATTTCACTAAATGGGCCGAGGCGATGCCTACATTCGACGCAAGCGGCAAAACAGCTGCAGTTTTCGTATTCAATCATATTATAACTAGGTTTGGTGTCCCACAAGCAATCATTACTGACCATGGGAGCCATTTTCGAAACATCATGATGACTGAGCTTACAAGCCAGCTTGGTTTGCGCCACGATAGCTCTACTCCTTATTATCCGCAAGCCAACGGTTTGGTTGAGTCTATCAACAAAGTTCTGGTTATCATGATCCGACGAACCATTGGTATTCATCGGTCGAATTGGCACAACATGTTATTTTCGGCGCTATGGGCATACCGAACCTCAGTGAAAACTTCAACAGGGTTCACTCCTTTCCAGCTAGTTTATGGCTTGGAAGCTGTGTTACCCATTGAATGCGAAATCCCATCACTTCAAATGGCTGTCGAATTACTCCCAGCTACTTCCGAAGAGGAGAAACGTTTATTTTACTTAGCTAAATTAGATGAGACTCGACGTGACGCTGCATTGGCAATCGAGACTCACGCGAAGCGAATGAAAGCTCAGTATGATAGAAATGTGACCCCTCGAAGTTTTTCGGAGGGAGACCTAGTGCTATTATATGATCAAGCTAACGATAAGCTAGGTGCTGGAAAATTCGTTCCTATGTGGCATGGACCCTATATTGTAAAGCGAAAGCTAGCAAAAGGGGCTTATGAGCTGGTAGATTTTGATGGGGACTCTTTGGGTAAACCCAGAAATGGACTTTACCTAAAGAGGTATTATGCTTAAATGGTGGGTATGGAGATTTTTTAGTTAGGTTAGGTTTTCTTTCTAGCTAGTATGCTTGTTAGTTAGTCAGTGTGCTTAGCTTAGCGAGTGTGTTTTTCGTCGTTATTCTGGCTTATCTTGGTTTTACTCTTGATATTGCAGATGTCGACGCCTCTCCAAACATACATTGGATTTGCTGATGGTGCTTGTCGTAGTACACGGAATATCTCTTCCGCAGCTTGGGTTATCTATTCACCCTCTGACGAGTTAGTTTCTATGCATGGGGTAAGCCTCGGTCAAACAACGAACAACATTGCAGAATACAGTGCAGTGGTTGAATTATTATCCGAATCTATTTCATTTGGAATTCGACGTTTGATAGTGAGGTTAGATTCTGAACTTGTTGTATTACAGCTTAATAGAGTTTATGCCATTAGAAATCCTGTGTTATTAAGGTTGTTTTTGAGAGTGCGTCTCTTGGAACGTGAATTTGATTACATTGAATATCAGCATATTCCAAGGTCTTTAAATACATTAGCAGATGCAATTGCTTCTCGAATGTTGGACAGACATTTACGATAATCATGCAAGTAAATTTAAAAACATTTCATCACATATGAAAAACACCTTATGATCGGCAAAAATGATAAAGTACAAAAAGTCAAAAATGTCGCATGTGTCTACAAAGTGACTAGCCAATCAGTGGTGGTGCTCCCTATACGACACCACTGCACGGGCTACCTTACGCAAAAATCTCCTAAACGGTCCAGGGACTGCGACTACATAGCGCTGAAGCCTGATAGGAATATCATCCATGGTAGTCTCAGGCATATCCGCCGTCAGACGCTCTAGATCATGCTCCAACTCAGCTAGTACCTCTGCAGCCGCGTCCTGTGGGGCCGGTACCGGTGCAACTGGATGTCTCCTTTCAAAAGGCCGGAGGTTGGCTGGGCGCTGTGGACCAACATCTGCATTTTGAAAATTTTTACTGTCAGTTTTGAGACGATATATATATAAAAAAAAAAAAAAAATACATAATTTGAAAACTTGTGAAAAATAAAGTACCTCTGTCATCCCATTGTTCTCCCTGTGGAAGAACCGTGTCCGGATCATGTCGAAAATCTACTCCGGCATACGGAAAGTCCTGGATCGAAAAAACCTGGTCCTCTAACCAGTGAAAATAACTATCAGAGAATCGAACAACCGCCGCGCCCTCGTCAGGATGCCGGGCCATCACCGCAACCCATTGTACCAGCTTTGGCTCCCGAGGACCCAAGATATCAACAGTGAGTTGCTGAGGGATCAGCATCGGAACTCTCTCTAAGGCAAAGCTCACGACTAAAGGCCCATATCCAAAAGTTTTCAGTCGTCCGTTCTTTGCCTTAGTCAGTTGGCTCTTCATATTAGCCGACACAGCATCACACCAGTTGAAAATGGTGCCTTGGTAACAGTCAATTGCCATCCGCATTTGGGACCCGGAAGCAATGTGTAAAGCGGCTGCGCCGCAAATCCTGGTAACCGTGAAAGCTATAACTTTGAGTTCACGCAGAGAGATGTGTTTGATTTCCACGCCTTTCGAATGGTGTGCATTGGGTGTGCACCAATCTTCCCGGAGACTAACAAGGGATTGGCCACCCGGCCTAGTCCCGGCTAGATTGAGTTGCTCGCCTCTATTTGGCAAGCCAGTGAGAAAGTATACATCAGAGGGCTCTATCTCGAGCTGGTGCCCTCCTATGTAAAAGCATTTCTCTTGAACGTTCCATCTCTCAACCAGCCATTCTAAGAATCTCACCTGAGCCCTCATGCCAGGTATGGCCCAGTATTTATATAGCCCGCATGCTTTTAGGGCATCAATGGAAGGTTGATGTTCAATTGCAGCTAAATCAACGTCCTCGTGCTCTCTTTCTCTCCAATCCAACATGGTGAGTGCCCTACACACCAAGAAGCAATGATTAGAATTAATTTGGGGAAATTTGAATGGTTGTTTGTGAGGATTGGGGTTTCAAATTCCGCGTTCCACGGAGGACGCACCCCGCGTTTAGAACACAGGGCGTCCGGACGCAGCTGGCCTGAAGGTGGGCTGCGTCCCCCGACCATTTTCCTGTATAGGAAAAAGTCGGGGGACGCAGGTCACCCGAAGGGCACCTGCGTCCACCGCAGAGCGCATTTTGAAACCTAAACCCCCCCAAAAAACAAAACTAAAACCTAAAATACAATTTTAATCGGATGGAATTGAAGAGTAGGATGTTGTAAAATACCTGGAAGAGACGGCGTTCGATTCTGACGGTCGGATTTTCCGCAGCGACCACGGGAAGTTTCTTGCCAAAAGCCCTTTTTTCAACCTCAACAGTAAAATGGTAAAAATGACATGGTAAAAAGTCTTTTTATAGGTTTTTTGGATGAATTTGTTCATTTTTCACCATGGAAGGATGTTTTTCGATGTATTTTTGCCTATCTTAAACAGGTATGAGTAATGTGTTGTTTTTGTGCAGGACAAAGGGACTTAGAGGGAAAATTGTCATTTTTCACGAACCAAAATATCAGAGTCATCTTTTAAGCCCTTTTCTGACTCCTAAAAAATGAAAAGATTGCCGAGCGTTTCTTTTACACTCGTTAAAACGGAATTAAAAGACGGTCCCCTTATAGCTCTTTTCTGACCGTAGAATCAGGAAAAGATTGCCGGGTTTTTGTCGTTTCAAACTCGATACGGAAATAAAACGACGTGTCCTTGATCGCTTTTTACTTTTCAGGTCAGTGACACTAATTATGAAAGTACTCCTTGGTCGCAAGATCAAGCGGTTCCCCCAGGTATTATTTTATACTTTTTCGGGCTTGAGGGACACAAATCTACGAAAAAGTTCAACTTGGAGTCTTCTTAAGTTTTTCAGACTCTCTAAAATTGAAAAACGCCGAGTTTCTCCTATACTGGGCTCGTTAAACATTTCACAGTAAAGGACCTGTTCAATTACAAACAGGAACGAACCACTCCTTCCTAGGGTTCGAATCAAAACTAGGTTGGACTCATCCGAAGGATGAGCTTATAATCAAGCATATGTTATCCTCCTCAAGCTTGTTAAAAATAAAGAAGTACTTGCCAGAAATGGTGGGGGAAAAGAGAGAAGAATGAGCCTATTTGTTACCTTTTGTCTCAGAAGAAACTTTATTACCACTCTTGAACACGACACTTTTCATTCACCTGGGTTGGGAAATCCTTCACCTCACAGTTGATCAAACCACTTTGAAAGTCTTCAGCCGGGTTCCGGGGATTAACTTTGAGTCGTTTATCACCAAACCATCTGTCGTGTCGTTATGTGTTCAAGAGGTCTGCAAGCAAAACTTTCATCTGCAAAATACTTGTCATCCATTTGACCATCCCTGAGTCAGTCCTTACAGCAACATTTCTTCAACTTGAACAATGATTTCGTGTTGCAGGCTTGCCTGCAACAGGTCGCTTTCTATCGACATCAGCACATTATCTAGAGAGATGACTTAGAAATCGTCAGTACCTTGAAGTCTGCATGCATCAATGGCAAGTTTCTCGCCTTTGACGTCAGTTTACATCATTGACTTTCGATCAAAGGATTCCGTGAAATGTTCGACATCAACTCATTCATTCACATCTCATGGATTGTACTGGGTACTTTGAGAACCATTGACATTACTGGTGGTCTCTCTCACGCTTGTTAACAGTTTACATCATCGACTGGTAATCAAGTGGTTTCTACCATGTTCGACATCAACTCATTTATTCGCATGGCTAGAATCGTACCAATTCGAGAAGTAGAAATGAAGACCCTGGATCTAGTTTCCACCATCCAGGCTGCGAGGAGTTTTGTATTCATTATCTAAGTAGACTAATCATAAACAGATGGCTGCGCCCATACTGTGTCTACAAAAGTCTATGATTATGATGTAATGCAAGATTATTCCTGTATCAGAGTAGTTAGTCTGTTAGTTAAAGTTTTAATCTGAGTATGGGAATGCCTACCTCAGTGATGATATAATCTTATACATGTATTTTGTGTTGAAAATTGCAGGTTCTGACCAGGCTCTCCACGAGATAATCCTTGAAATGATAAAGCGCTTCACCCTTCCTAGATAATACAAAACCTTAATCTATTTCAGGCTTCGCACTTTAGGGGGCAATCTGTTACACTAAAAAATGTCACCATGACTATTCACAGTTAGGATGGCTCTATCAACAGTCATGCTACCCTCTTAGGCAAGTCTTATGCCTCTGCTCTCCATGTCAAACTCCAAAAAGAGAGAAAGTCTTTCTAAATGTATTTATCTCTGGGGACGCAGGTTCTCTCAACCTTACCTGCGGGACGCACCCAATGTTCACAAAAGCTGCGTCTTTGGACGCTCTGTATGTAAAGGGGCAGGTGCGTCCCCCTGAAAAGGTTAAAATGCGCAAGTTTCATCTTTAAAAAGTCACTTGTGGTCATTTCTAGAGCATTCTAGAAGGTTGTTCGACGTGTATTGAGCGCCTCCAGATGGTTCATGCACTCCTACCAAAGAGGAACTTATCCCATCAATAAGGGAGCTATCCCATCCAAAGAGGGGATTATCCCATTGATGGTGGACCTGATTAACTTCCTCTTGAGCACTATAAATACAGGCATTGGGCCAGAAGGAGAGGAGGTTGAAAGCTATACATTTCTAAGGGTAAATGCTGCAGGAATTAGGACTCCCATTTAGAAGCTTGTGAGGAGAGATTGCCATCTTTGCTTGTTCTATTTGGAAGTGGGTGAGCTTTGTCAAAGTAAAGGAGAACTCTTGATGGACCCTGGGAGGGACTTGCACAACACCAAGGCTCAGGTTGTATTTGTTCCTTTTGTTACCTATTAATGCAAAGGAGTCCATTCTTCTCAATAACTTGTTATTTATGAGTTGTTTCATGTACTCCTTGGTCTATGTGTTAAATATGTTTTATTCTATGAGATTATCAAGTGCTATTTAATCGTTTGATTGTTAGTGTATGCAGGTTTCAAAGTGAAGGAGGAGCTCATCCGGATCAGAGGAGCTGGACTGCTACAACAGCGTTGGATTACAGGTAGGATCTAAACACTTGATTTCCCGTATAGTAAATGCATGTTTAGAGAAGGATTGCTCTTGTTTGTTTTGTTTGTCACTAGAGAGTCTTAGGCTCCTAGGGAGGTTGGTTGTGTCCGCACAATCGACTCTTTCCGCCTGACACTATGATACCAAATGTAGGTTTTAGCCCCATACAGAAATTACCTACAAACGAATTCTTAAAAGCAGAAAATAAAAAATGGCGAGAGCATAAAACATAAAACAGATATACACAGAGATTTTACCCTAGATCCCAAATTCAGGACCACCAGATTGATTTTTCATTATATTCCTTTCAATGTTACAATACATATATACATGTTGAAGCATCCATAAAATCCAATCCATTAACCCTGGATTAGATCATAATCGTAATTTCCTTGACCGGATCTACAAAATACCATGGACAAAAAACCATCATGCCTAAAACCATGTGTGAAATCCATGCACAAAACCAGAGGTAGGTCTTCCTACCTAATATAGGGTCCAAAAACAATTTCCCGAGGCGCTGCCCCAAGACAATCCCCCTACAAACCCCACCCCCCCCCCCCCCCCCCGCATGTGAGGTAGTTGTGGAAAGAATATAACACAAACCCAATAGTTGTGGTATGTGCCTTACCTCAAGGATGAGAAGGATAAGATTCATAGATTCATCAATGGGTTTCCAGCAACATATAGAGATCGGATTGAGTTTGATGAGCCCGATCATTGGAGGAGGCCATCCAGAAGTTAAAGTATTATTATGAGTAGTCAAACTGAAAAGCTAATCCTAAGCGTGTTTTGAAAGGAAATGATAAATTTAAAGGGAAGTGGTCACTGAAACAGGGAAGACCTCAGGATGTAGGTGAGAAAGAAAATGTTGCTCCTTATAAGAAGTTCAATGTAGTTGAGAAGGGACATGGGTCACAGCCTCGAGAGCAGCATAATAGAGGTGATGTTAGGGGACCATTGCAGTGATGAATATGTGGAAAAGATCATCGCAAGAAGGATTGTCCATTGTACTAGGGTGGCAGACCTTAGATCTATAGCTCTAAGGAGGCACCGGAAATTGGGGATGTTGGTCATAACATTCCTCGAATTTATGCAACCGTGGAAAACAAGTAGGCATATCACCAGACATCCATTATTGAGATGGAAGGTAAGTTATGTGGTCAAGTTGTTTCTATTTTGATTTATCTTGGATATAATTATAGTTATGTTAATCTTGACCTGGTGGATAAGTGTGACTTCGGAAAAGAAGTGCATGTAGAGTCTAGGTTGGTGCAGTTGGCTATAGGTACTAAGAAGAGAGTTCATTATTGGGTAAGAGCTTGTGCATTTGAGCTTAATGGTATGCCTACAACAACACATTTGAATGTACTACCATTGGGATCATATAATATGCTTTTGGGTATGGATTTGTTGTATCTTCACAGGACCAAAGTAGATTGTTATGACAAGGCCATTGAGTGCCTGGATGATAATGGGGAAAAGAGAATCTTGTAGGGAAAGAGGAAGCCTACATCAGTTAGGATGGTCACAGTTATGCAGGCTAAGAGTAGTTGCAGGAAAGGGTGTGTAATGTTTGCAGTTCATATTTCCAGTGACAAGGGTAAGGATGTTGAGGATGAAAAAATATTCAAGAGGTACCTTCTATTATAATAGTTTCAGGATGTGTTTCGAGTAGAGATTCTAGATTTTCCTCCCCATAGGCAAGTGGAATTTTCTATTGAGTTGGTACAAGGAGCAACACTAGCATCAAAGGCACCTTACAGGATGAGCACACCATAGTTAGTGGATTTGAAGTTGTAGCTGAAGGAAATGATTGATAAGGGATATATTAAGACAAGTGTATCACCTTAGGGTGCACCAGTATTGTTCGTGACAAAGAAGGATGGTACTCTCAGGTTGTGCATTGATTACATGCAACTAAACAAGCTGACAATCAAGAACAGGTACTGCTTCCGAGGATTGATGACTTGTTTGATCAGGTGAAGGGAGCAGTAGTGCTCTCGAACATTGATTCAAGATTAGGATACCATCAGGTGCGCATCAAAGAAGAGGACATCTACAAGACTACTTTTAGGACAAGGTATGGGAATTGTGATTTTGTTGTGGTTCATTTTGGTTTGAATAATGCCCCAATTACTTTAATGTGCTTTATGAATAGTGTATTGCATCCTTATTTGGGCACGTTTGTGATTGTATTCATTGATGATATATTGATATATTCTAAGAATGAGAAAGAGGGTGTCAAAAAGTTGTTAGCAGTATTGCTAAGCTAGCATCATTTGTATGCCAAACTTAGCAAGTGTAGTTTCTTTCAGACATAGGTACATTACCTGGGACATGTTGTTTCTAAGGAAGGCACAATAGTGGATCCAAAAAATATAAGGGCTATCATGGAGTAGGAAGCTCCTGAGAATGTGGATGAGGGTAGAACATTCATGGGGTTATCAGGCTATTATAGCAGGTTCATTAGGAAATTTTCACGCATTGCATATCCTATTGCATCATTCCAAAGAAAAGGTAAGAAATTTTAATGGATAGAGGAATGTGTAGCCAGTTCTGGGCAATTGAAGTAGTTGTTGAAAAATGATCCAATTATTAAGATTGCAGATTTGGATAAAGAGCTTGTGGTGTATACAGATGCTTACAAAAGAGGACTTGGTGGAGTCTTGATGCAAGAAGGACAAGTGGTGTGTTATGTGTCCAAGAAATTGAATAAGCACGAGCAGAACTATGTGACTCATGATCTTGAGTTGACAACTATTATTCATGCCTTGAATATGTGGAGAAATAATATTCTTGGTAGGAGGTTTGTATTGATGAGCGATCACAGTGTGTTGAGATATTTGTTTGACCAATTGAATCTGAATGCCAAGTAGGCTAGGTAGTTGGCCATGATCAGTGAGTTTGACTTCGAGATCAGATACATTAAAGGTGAGGAGATGATCAAGACTTATGCAAGAATGAAACATAATAAAGATATAAAAATGGACACATAGATGCAACAGAAATAAAACTTCATTTCATTACTATCAAAGCACTAAAATACACTTACATACATAATGGAAATAAACTAGCTCGGGCGATGGTAGCTTATATCTTAGGAGAGATGCGGCAGCTAAATGCCTTTGAATTGTGTTAAAATGAGGCTCAAGGGCCTTTTTATTATTGAAAAAAAAAGGAAAACCCTAAACAACAAAATACCTAATCCCAGGAGATGAAACACCAAGCGTTTCTGGGCCCCATTGGGGTTAGTTGGGCTGCCAACTTCCTAGGGTCGTAACTTCGTCATATGATCTATATTTGGTGCATATGATACCTCATTGGAAATATATCTATGATTACTATAGGATTTGCCATAGACCCTTGCTTATGTTTATGAGTCTGCTGCAGACCTAAAAAAACATCATTTAGGGGGTCAAAACAACTTAGAAGTTCAAGACCAAAAAAAATTGCTAAAAATAGTAAATGTTGCTATAATCAAGGAAATAGATGAGACTGACTAGAGGTCTAGGTGGCATAGGTGGGTGGCAAAAAATATCCACCTCGATGAATCATCCACCCTTAGGAAGCAATGGTCCCCATTGCATGCAGAGCCTCCATTAAGTGAGGAAATTTCTATTGAACTTGGTCCTTGATGATCCACTTTCCATGGTGAAGGAGTTGAAATTCTTTGACAACTCGATATAGTTGGATCCTCTGATGGAAATTGTTCTTGATATGTGTGACCATGATCTTGTCAATTGTTTCCTACTTGATGCAGCTTGGGTTGAGCTATGTTGGTGTCAGTTTCTCAATAATGTCAGATGTGTCCAACAATGGAGGAAAGCATGGTCGTAGTCGATCCACATTGAATACTCGGGGCAGACCAAGGAATGGTGGAATTTTGAGCTTGAAGACATTGTCCCCTACAACCTTGGTGATGGTGTAGGACCCATATCAGAGTGGGAAAAGCTTTCAATGTGGCCCAGTGAGGTTCTCCTGCAAATGTAACCAAACTTTGTCGCCCACTTGGTACTTATGTGGCACTCGATGCAAACCATGACACTACTTGTGCTTAGCATTGGCTCTATCTAATATTTCGTGGACCTGTTGGTGGATGTGTTGAATGCATTCAATGAAGTTGTTAGCTCGATCAACTTCGAACTAGACATGAGTTGAATATTCTTGAGTAGGTACAAATAGTATGGCCACATCAATGGGACATATTGGTTGGAATCCCAACCCCACCTAAAAGGGGTTGTGGCCAGTTGATCTATGGAGAGCTTTGTTGTAGTTGTGTTAGTGTTGGGTCCCTATAATACTAGTGATTACCCCATTACTATTGTAGTTATACCCCTTATTTATATTGTTGTGCCCCTATTACCCCCATATTGTTATTTCTGTGCCCCATAGAATCCCTCTATTGTTATTTTTGTGGCTTTATATTATTATTGTTAGGTCGGCTGGATTATATTGTGACTCCTTAGAATCCTATATATAGAAAGGAGGTTTTGTCATTTGTATCATCCAAGAATTGTTCATTTATGTAATGTAAAGGAGGTTGCCCCCTCGAAGAGGCTGAATTCTAAGGCGTGGATTTATCTTTTCTATCTTTTCTTGAGCTGGTTTCATAACATTTGGTATCAAAGCTTTGGATTCTAGGGTTTCGCTGCTCCAAACAGGTCATCGTGGCATTTTCGCTATAACTTTTTTCTGTGATGTTTCAGAAGTCGCAAAAAAAACCCATTTGAGAAGAAATCACGCTGAACCTTGGGTCCAAATTTCAGATCTTTTCGCGCGATATTTGCGGAGCTATGCTCTGAGGAAGTTGGTCTTTTTACAGACTCCTGAATTACATTCAAAACAGGTGACCTAGGGAAAATCATCATAACTTTCTCTCTGGGGATCGGATTGAAATTTAGTAAGAAGGTACAGAAAGAGGACGGACTGTAGTTTCTTGTATATTTTTTTCAGAACCAAAGGTCAAAAAAATGTACACGTGGCACTTCATACAAGTTCACTCTTCTGGAAAGGTCTATAATCAGGTCATCTTGGGAGATTGTGCATAACTCTTTCTTGGAGAATCCAATTTGGATCAGACTGGTGGCATTGGAAAGAGGACACAGAGAGCTACTACAGGTCACAAATTCAGAACTAGATGATTGGAAAGTACAGAGATACATCAGAGGCAATATCAAGCTCCTACAAAGTGAAAAAAGGTGTGTAGATTTTTTTAAATTTTTGCTTAAGCTTGGTTTGAAAATTTATTTTGAAGGAATTCAAAGGGCATAGTAGAGCATTATTATCGGTAACTGATGCCCCGAGGAAAGAAAATGCAAACACCTAGTAAGGAACCTGAAAGCTCTAGCATGACTCATGAAGAAGAGGAAGAAATGCAACATGATATATCAAAATTACAAGACCAAGTGCAACAACTGTCCCTTGCACAAAAAGGAACAGAATCTAAGATGGATGGTTTAAAGAAAGATGTAGAAGCTAAGACGGATGGTTTAAAGAAAGGTGTAGAAGCTAAGATGGACTATTTAAAGAAAGGCGTAGAAGCTAAGATGGATGGCATGGAAGCTAAGGTGAATGGCATGGAGGCTAAAATTGATGGCATGGATGATAAGATGGAAGAATTGAAGATAAATATGAATAAGTTGCTACAAGAAATGGTCACTAAGGGTGAAAGAGTACTAAAGGAAACTCATGATGAGAACAAAAGAAATGTTAATCATGATTCCATAGACTCTAATGTTGGATCGAAGACTCACCATGTTCCAAAAATCGATATGAGGAAGTTTGATGGCAAGGATCCCGCCACATGGATATTACAGATGGAGCAATTCTTCGATCTCAATAATGTGCAAAACACACAAAAGGTACGTATGGCAACTTTATATTTGGAACCAAATCAGTTTGTATGGTATCAATGGCTTTGTTCTCGTAAACAATTTATCACTTGGGCAATTTTTACGGAAGAATTGATAGCACATTATGAGGATACAAAAAGCAACACTTTTTTTAGCCAATTGATAAGTCTCAAACAAAAGGGTTCAATAATGGAGCACATTGAGGAGTTCCAAAAATTGAACATAAGGGTAAAAGATATTCCAGAGGAGCATAGGATTGATGTGTTCATAGGGTCTTTAAAGGATAATATCCAACATGATGTGCGCCTTTGGGAACCTGATTCATTAGAGAAGGCATTCAGGTTAGCAAGAAAAATGGAAAGCAAAATTATGGCAACTAGGAAGCATACCATTCACAACTATAAAGACGGAAGTGTTGTTGCCCATAGTCTTCCACAACCTACAAGGTTGACACCACAACAATTGGAAGAAAAAAGAGCAAAAGGGCTTTGTTACAATTGTGATAGCAAATACACAAAAGGTCATAAGTGTGCTGAGAAGAAATTATTCTACATAGATTGTGAAGAGGAAGAAGAAAAGGAGCAAGAAAGGTCAAAAGAAGAGGATATATTCCAGGAACAAAGCCTAGATGAAGAACAAATAAATCCGACCATATCTTGTAATGCATTGGCGGGAATTACCACTCCTCAAACCATCAAGATAGAAGGACAAATCAAGAAGAAAAAGGTAATAGTGTTGATTGATTCAGGAAGCACCCACAATTTTATTCATTGTAGGGTAGCAAAAGAATTGAATTGCTTCCTATATCCAGCACCAGAGTGTCAAGTGATGATTGCAAATGGAGGAACAATAAATTGTTCTGGAAAGTGCCATAATATCAAGCTATCCATGGGAGAATATGTATTGACTAGCCCAATGCTTTCCATTCCAATGGGAGGTGCTGATGTTGTACTAGGAGTCCAATGGCTACAATCCTTGGGTACAATAGCTTTTAATTTTCAAGAACTTTTCATGAAATTTTCTGTGGAAGGAAAGGAAGTTGAATTAAGGGGTATTGCAGGGAAACCAGGAAAGATAATCAGCTCTAATGGCATGACAAAGCTTCTAAAAAAGGAGCAAAGAGGTGTAATTGCACAATTATGTTCGCTAGATGTTTCCACATTGGAATCATCTATTTCTCCAGATCTCCAAAAAGTCCTGGACAATCATTCCAAGGTATTTGAGACTCCCAAAGGTCTCCCACCTATGCGTGATCATGATCATGCTATTCATCTGATTCCAGGAAGTGTTCCTCCAAACATCAGGCCGTACAGATATCCATATGTCCAAAAAAGTGAAATTGAACGTATGGTTGCAGAAATGCTAGAGGCTGGTATAATTCAACCGAGTCAAAGTTCTTTCTCAGCTCCAGTATTGGTGCACAAGAAGGATGGATCATGGCGCATGTGTCCAGATTATAGGGAGCTCAACAAGCTCACTATTAAAGATAAGTTCCCCATTCCTGTCATTGATGAATTACTGGATGAATTGCATGGATCAATTTACTTCACCAAGTTGGATCTTCGTTCGGGATATCATCAAATCAGAATGAAGATTGAAGACATTCCGAAAACGGCATTTAGAACTCATGAGGGTCATTATGAATTTTTGGTCATGCCTTTTGGCCTTACCAATGCACCTTCAACATTTCAAGGTTTGATGAATTCAATTTTCAAACCATTCCTTAGAAAATTTGTGTTAGTATTTTTTGATGATATACTAATCTACAGCAAGTCTTGGAAGGATCATGTTGAACATGTTGACAAGGTGCTACAACTATTGGAGGAGAAACAATTATATGCAAAAAGATCCAAATGTTTCTTTGGAGTCCAGGAGGTGGAATATTTGGGTCATATTGTATCTCATGAAGGAGTTAAGGTAGACCCTAGCAAAATTAAAGCCATTAAGGAATGGAAAATCCCCACATCCATAAAGCATCTGCGAGGATTTCTTGGGTTGACAGGGTATTATCGCAAGTTTGTTAAGAATTATGGGAGAATAGCAGCACCTCTAACAACATTATTGAAGAAAGATTCATTTTCATGGACTCCGGAAGCAACAAAGGCCTTTAAACATCTTAAAGAGGCAATGTGCCAAGCACCGGTCTTAGCTACACCGGACTTCACAAAAACCTTTATTGTGGAATGTGATGCTTCAGGAAATGGAATTGGTGCTGTTCTAATGCAAGATGAAAGACCCATTGCTTTTGAAAGTCGTCCAATCAAGGGAAAGTTTTTAAGCAAAGCTATTTATGAGAAGGAAATGTTGGCAATACTCCATGCACTTAAGAAATGGCGACCCTACCTAATGGGAAGACACTTCAAGGTAAAAACGGATCATGATAGCCTTAAATACTTTTTAGAACAAAGATTATCCTCTGAAGAGCAACAAAAGTGGGTCACAAAGATGTTGGGTTATGACTTTGAAATCATCTACAAAAAAGGGAAGCAAAATGTGGTGGCAGATGCACTCTCAAGAAAGGATGAGGATATGGAAGCATTGTTGTGTGCCATTTCTATTATCCAACCAGATTGGATAAACGAAGCAAAGGAGGAATGGAAGAATGACGAAGAAGTGTGGGCACTTATTCGAAAGCTACAACAAGATTCCAGTACTTCTGATACATTTAGCTGGAAAAATGATTCGTTATGGTACAAAGATCGCTTATACCTCTGTAAGAATTCCCAGCTAAAACAAAAGATTCTTATGGAATTGCACACTTCTCCCTTAGGAGGGCACTCAGGATTTTTAAAAACTTACCACAGGGTTAAGAAGGAATTTTTTTGGGATGGCCTTAAATCAGATATTCAAAAGTTTGTGGCGGAATGTTTGGTTTGCCAACAAAATAAAGTTGAAACAATTAAGACACCGGGTCTATTACAACCTTTATCCATTCCAAGCCAACGTTGGGAGGAGGTTTCAATGGATTTTATCACAGGTTTACCCAAGTCTGAGGGAAAGAGTGTCATCATGGTGGTAGTTGACAGACTTACCAAGTATGCACACTTTTGTGCATTATCACATCCATTTAAAGCCAGTACAGTTTCTACTGCATTTATGGAAACAGTTCAAAAGCTACATGGAAACCCAAAGATTATTGTAAGTGACAGAGATCCCATTTTCACTGGAAATTTTTGGACAGAATTATTTTCTTGTCTTGGTACTCAGTTAGCTCATAGCTCATCTTATCATCCTCAATCTGATGGGCAAACTGAGATAGTAAACAAATGTTTGGAAGGATATCTTCGTTGCTTTGTATCTGATAAACAGACACAATGGGTCAAATGGTTGCCTCTGGCTGAATGGTGGTATAACACTTCCTTCCATACAACAACAAAAATGACCCCATTTATGGCACTTTATGGGTACCAACCACCATCAATCACATCATATTTAAGAGAAAATTCTAAGGTTCAGGCAGTGGAACATCACATCGAACATCAACAACAAGTCCTCCAACTCTTAAAGGATAACCTCGTGTTGGCACAAAATAGAATGAAACAACAGGCAGATCAACATCGCAGTGAAAGAAGTTTTGATGTAGGTGATTGGGTATTCCTACGGCTACAACCATATAAGAAAATGTCCCTAAAGCAAGCTAAGAAGGATAATAAATTATCACCAAAGTATTATGGTCCGTACAAGGTGTTGGAAAAGATTGGTACTATGGCATACAAATTGGAGCTTCCTGCAGCTTCTCGATTGCACCCAGTTTTCCATGTTTCATGTTTAAAGAAGGTTATAGGCGACAAGCTCCCAGTTCAAACAATATTGTCAGAACTTGACGAGGAAGGAAAAATTATATTGGAACCGGAAGCAGTCACAGAAACAAGAACTCGACAGCTACGAAATCGATCAATTTCAGAGTATCTTATCAAGTGGAAGAACTTATCCGCTGAAGATTCCACATGGGAGGATGAGAATTTTATGCAGAAGTATCTAGAACTACTCAAGCGTTGAGGACAACACTTTTTTGAAGGAGAGGGGCATGTTGGGTCCCTATAATACTAGTGATTACCCCATTACTATTGTAGTTATACCCCTTATTTATATTGTTGTGCCCCTATTACCCTCATATTGTTATTTCTGTGCCCCATAGAATCCCTCTATTGTTATTTTTGTGGCTTTATATTATTATTGTTAGGTCGGCTGGATTATATTGTGACTCCTTAGAATCCTATATATAGAAAGGAGGTTTTGTCATTTGTATCATCCAAGAATTGTTCATTTATGTAATGTAAAGGAGGTTGCCCCCTCGAAGAGGCTGAATTCTAAGGCGTGGATTTATCTTTTCTATCTTTTCTTGAGCTGGTTTCATAATAGTTAGACATAGGGGAGGCTTTCATCCCATGTGCATGGATGCTTCGATTTTTACATGTGAAAAATGTGCACAATCATCCTATTGACAACCTTTATTTAGCTATCAGTTTGGGGGTGGAAGGTCATGGACTTAGTGATCTTGGTATCCAACATTGACTAGAGGATTGACCATAATGTACTCAGGAACCTGATATACTGATCTAAGATAATGGACTGTGGGATCCCAAAATGTACCCACACTCGTTCAAATAAGAGCTCAGCAGTGGCTTATGTTGTGATACTCTTCTTGCAGTCTGCCAGAATGGCTATCTTAGAGAATTTGTCGGCAATCACAAACACGTAGTCATTTCCATGCTAGATAGAAGGAAGGCCTGACATGTAATCCATGGATATGGATTCCCAAGTCCAACCAGGAGTAGACAAAGGAGTATATAGGCCTTGCTTCTTGATTTTTGGTTTGACAATGGTGCAGGCAGTGCAACATCTGATGTAGTTCCCAACATCCTGTCGAAGGAAGGTTCGGCCATTAAAAATACTTCTGCAACGCTACCACTATTTTCTCTACTTTGAAATGTCCAACAACCAAAATGTAGTGTGACTCCGAAATAATATTGGCACGCTGACTTGTAGGAATGTAGAGGTGTCCCAGGTGGCATAACAATGCACCATAGAAGTGAAAATTTAGAACTTGCTTGCCTTCCAGGAGCATCCGATATGTGTTGCCAAATTTTGGATCGCTCTTGTAAGGATGCGACCACCCCGAAGTTTTGTGTCCATAAGATTCGAGCGCAGTGGTCACTGCCATAACCAATTGTCGACTGAGACAGTTTGCAACATTATTGATGCTACCCTTCTTGTACTTGATGTTCAAATGGAACTATTGCATATATGTGGACCATTTCTGATGGTGATTGTTCTGCAACTTCCCTCATGTTTGTATGAACTGCAGGGTTTGGTGGTCTATGTGGATGACCATTTCCTTCCCCATAATGTAATGCTTCCATTGTTGGCAGGCCTGCATAATAGAATACATCTCTTTGTCATAAGTGGATACTTTCAGACTGTATCTTAAAGTTTCTCACTATGATATGCCACTGGATGCCCATGCCAGGTAAGAACTGCACCAATAGCATAGTCAGAGGCGTCTGTCTCAATTTCAAATGGTTGTTGTAGGTCTAGTAATGTGAGAACTGGTGCAGAGTAGAGGCTATCCCTCAACTCAACAAATGCCTTATGTTGGGATTCAGACTAAAAGAAATTTTCTTTCACTCCGCCCTTGGTGACTTGACTCAAAGGCTAAGTGATATGAGACAATCCCAACATGAACCAACAATAGAAATTGGCAAGACCTAGAAATTTATGGAGCTCTATTAGAGATGTTGGGGCTAGTCAATCTTGAATAACTTGTATCTTGGTTGGGTCCACATGCACACCCCACAAATTAATGATGTACCCCAGATATTGAACCTGGGTCATACTAAAAGTGAATTTCTCCAAATTGAAACACAATTTGTACTATCCCAAGGTTTGGAGGACTTGTCGGATATGGTACATGTGATCTTCCCAACTCTGGTTGAAGATCAGGAGTCGTCCAGGTACACTACCACGAAAGAGTTGGTAAAGGGCCACAAGATCTCTTTCATTAGCCGAATGAACTTTGTGGGGGCATTCGTTAACCCGAAAGGCATAACTAGCCATTCGAAAAGGTCCTCCTTGGATTTTAAGGTAGTGTTCCTCACATCGTAGAGTTCAATTGGTACCTAGTGATAATTGGGATTCAAGTCAATCTTGTTGAAATATTTGTCCCCCTTGAGCTGGTCCAAAAGGTCATCAATCCATGGGATTGGATACGTATTCTGGACAATGATCTTATTCAGTGCCTGATAGTCAATATAGAGTCTCCAGGTGTCGTCTTTCTTCTGTACCAACACGATCAGGCTCCCACAGGGTCATGAAAATGGCTTGATGTGCCCTTTCTAAAATAGATCATGAATCTGCCTCTTAATTTCATCATTCTCCTTAATAGAGCATCAACAGGTCGGTCTGTTGGATAACAGCACGGCCGAGGTTCAATTGATGGAGTGCTTGACTTGACAATGTAGGGGTGTTTTGGAGAATTTGGTGTCTATGGATAAATACTAATTCCCTAGATAAGTAGCCATATCTAGAACAATAGTTTAAAGTATTTTAGTCTTTTCCTATAAGCAATAGATAAGATGAGAAGAGGAGAAGACCTACTTGTAGTTCCACTTTCCTCTCGTCTCCTTTGTATCAATCCTGTCGCTCCTTCCTGTACTTAATACGCTTGAGAAGTACCTATAAACATAACAAAAAACAAAAAATCGATCAAAGCAAGAGATCTATTGAATATAAGTGAATGGAATTAGATACATTTCACAAATATAAGCTTTATAAACAATACAAACATATGGGAGAAAGGTTCAAACACTTTATTAAATAGAAGAAGGAATTACAACCATTGTGTCTGATTCAAATTCATTCCTCCAGCTTGGATCCCATCCACATCACATCAAAAGCATGACAAACTTGTAGCATTATAATACTTGCTTCAAAGCCAAATCTCACAGCAACATTATCTCCTTACAATTCAACATAATCCAACCCTTGATCACTTAGATGAGTGGTCAATTTATAGGGAGATGAAGGAGGTTTTGTTATAAATGGTGGCATTGAATGGCCTTCCATACTTAGAATTAGTTCCATGGAGGAAGGGATGAGAGGATAGGATGCATCTTAACTCATTCCTCATCCATTTTCGAGCTCATAGGAGTTGACAAGTGAGGGAACCTTCTAGATGACTCCAAAAGATAGGAATATTCCTCAAACCCTATGTGAATTTCGCTCAAACTCACCCAGCGCAGGTGAAAGGAAGCCTAAGTGCTCTGCAGAGCACCCTGGCATGGACTTAACTACTCTGCAGCGCACCCTTGTTGGGTTGTGTTATATTCTTTCCACGACTAACCAACGTAGTTAAACGGGGGGTTAGAGGGGGGCGGTAGCCCCCCTTCGTTGTGCCGATTGCGCAGCAGGGGGGTCACAGTGGGGGCGGCAGCCCCCCCTGTCCAGGGGGTTTGAGGGGGGCGGGTAGCCCCCCTCTACGGGGTCCGGGGCAACGCCTCGGGAAAATTTTTTTTGGACCCTATATTAGGTTGGGCGAACCTACCTATGGTTTTGTGCATGATTTTCTCACATGGTATTGGACGCGATGGTTTTTCGGTCCATGGTATTGGATGCTTCGGCATGTATAAATATGTATTGTAACATTGAAAGGAACATAATGAAAAATCAAGCTGGTAGTCCCGGTTTTGGGATCCAGGGAAAAATCTCTGTGCATATGTGTTTTATGGGTTATGCTCTCGCATTGTTTATTTTCTTTGTTTAAGAATTCGTATGCAGGTAGTTTCTGTACAGGGTTAAAATCTACAACCCTTACATGGGCCTACCTATGTTGGTCCCTTTAGAGGCCATTTATGGATGTCTTCAAGTCATGAAACTGTCTGGGAAGGAGGAATTCAAAGGGGTGACTTGTTTTGGGCATGTAGCAACTGAAATTAGGGTTTGATGAGCCCTAAAACACTAATTTGGATGATGGGATTTATGTGCCCAAATGGATCTGTAACAACTACCCCCTAAAGCATGAAGTCAGAAAAATGCCAATGTCAAATGAAATGCTTTATGATGTGATGAGGAGGTATCGAAGTGGAAGGAGACCTGCATCAATCACAATACATATATCATGTTTTTTTATTTTTACATGAATCACCGAGGGAAGGCATACCCATGCTCAGATTATAAACTTTCATTACATGTACATAAACAGTCGTCTATAGATATAGACCCATGATCGGGATGACCATGTTAGGCCCCTATACTACTAGTGTAACCCCTTATGGTTATTAGTACAACCCACTTATTATATTGATGTACCCATGTAGTGCCCATATTGTTACTATTGTGCCCCATAGAAGCCCACTATTGTTATTATTGTGCCCTTACATTATTATTGTTATGTCGGCTATGATTATGTTATGACCCCTTAGACTCCTATATATAGAAAGGAGGTCTTTTCATTTGTATCATCCAAGAATTGTTCATTTATGTAATATAATGGAGGTTGCCCCCTCGAAGAGGCTGAATTCTAAGGCGTTGATCTATCTTTTCTATCTTTTCTTGAGCTAGTTCCATAACATTTGGTATCAGAGATTTGGATTCTAGGGTTTCGCTACTCCAAACAGGTCATCGCGGAATTTTCGCTATAACGTTTTTTCTGCGATGTTTCAGAAGTTGCAAAAAAAACCCATTTGAGAAGAAATCGTGTTGAACCTCGAGTCCAAATTTCATAGCTTTTCGCACTATATTTGCGGAGATATGATCTGAGGAAGTTGGTCTTTTTGCAGACTCCTGAATTACATTCCAAACAGTTGACCTGGGGAAAATCGTCATAACTTTCTCTCTGGGAATCAGATTTAAATTTTGTAAGAAGGTACAGAAAGAGGACGGACTGTAGTTTCTTGTATGCATTTTTCAGATCCAAAGGTTGAAACAATGACTTGTGGCACGTCGTACAAGTTCGCTCTACTGAACTAGTCTATAATCAAGTCACTGTGGGAGATTTCACATAACTCTTTCTTGGAGAATCCAATTTGGATTAGACTGGTGGCATTGGAAAGAGGACACAGAGGGCTACTACAAGTCACAATTTCAGAACTTAAAGATCTGAAAGTACAGAGTTACAGTCGTTTCAAGATCAAGCTCCTAAAATTAAGAAAAAGCAAGATGAGGAAGTTTGATGGCAAGGATCCGGTAAATTGGATACTTCAGATGGAGCAATATTTTGATCTACATGGTGTACCACTGTTACAAAAGGTACATATTGCATCTTCATATTTAGAACCTGATCAATTTTTATGGTATGAGGGGCTTTGTTCTCGTAAACGACTTGTTATGTGGTCAATTTTCACGGAGGAAATGATAGCACATTATGAGGATACAAAGAGCAACACCTTCTTTAGAGCAACACCACAACAATTGGAAAGAGTAAAAGGGCTTTGTGACATAGTGGAAAGAAAAATTATGGAAACCAGGAAGCATACCCCTCACAACTATAAAGATGGAAGTGTTGTTTCTCCTAGCCTTCCACAACCTACAAGGGTTACACCACAACAATTGGAAGAAAAAAGAGAAAAAGGGCTTTGTTACAATTGTGATAGAAAATGCACTAAAGCTCATAAGTGTGCTGAGAAGAAATTATTTTACATAGAATATGAAGAGGAGGAAGAAAAGGATCAAAAACATCAAAAGAAGAGGATCTACGCCAGGACCCCACCCCAGGGAAAGAAGAAATGAATCAGACCATATCTTGTAAATCATTGGCAAGAATTACCACTCCTCAAACTCTCAAGATAGAAGGACATATCAACAAGAAAAAGGTGCAAGAAGTGAAAGATCACATCGAGAAAGAAGAAATGAATCCAACCATATCTTGTAATTCATTGGTCAAAATTACCACTCCTCAAACTATCAAGATAGAAGGACATATCAAGAAGAAAAATGTTCAAGAAGTGAAAGATCACATCGAGCATCAAGAAATGAATCCGACCATATCTTGTAAAGGATTGGAAGAAATTGCCACTCCTCAAACTCTAGAGATAGAAGGACATATCAAGACGAAAAAGGTTCAAGCAGTGAAAGATCACATCGAGCATCATCAAGAAGTTCTCCAACTTTTAAAGGATAACACCACTTCGGTGCAAAATCAAACGAAGCAACAGGTAGATCAACATCGTAGTGAAAAATGTTTTGATGTAGGTGATTGGGTATTTTTATTGTTACATCTCAAGCAAGCTATTTATGAGAAGGAAATGTTGGAAATACTACATGCACTTAAAAAATGGTGACCTTACCGAATGGGAAGACTCTTCAAGGATGAGGATGTGGAAGCATTGTTTTGTGCTATTTCTATTATCCAACCAGATTGGATAAACGAAGCAAGGGATGAATGGAAGAAGGACGAAGAAGTACGGCCACTTATTCAAAAGTTGCAAAAGATCCCAATTCAAACAATATTTCCAGAAATTGAAGAGGAAGGAAAAATCATATTGGAACCTGGAGCAATCACAGAAACAAGAACTCGACAGCTACGAAATCGATCAATTTCAGAGTTTCTCATCAAGTGGAAGAACTTACCCGCTGAAGATTCCACAAGGGAGGACAATAATTTTATACAGAAGCATCAAGAACTACTCAAGCGTTGAGGACAATGGTTTTTGAAGGAGAGGGGCATGTTAGGCCCCTATACTACTAGTGTAACCCCTTATGGTTATTAGTACAACCCACTTATTATATTGATGTACCCATGTAGTGCCCATATTGTTACTATTGTGCCCCATAGAAGCCCATTATTGTTATTATTGTGCCCTTACATTATTATTATTATGTCGGCTATGATTATGTTATGACCCCTTAGACTCCTATATATAGAAAGGAGGTCTTTTCATTTTTATCATCCAAGAATTGTTCATTTATGTAATGTAAAGGAGGTTTCCCCCTCAAAGAGGTTGAATTCTAAGACGTTGATCTATCTTTTCTATCTTTTCTTGAGCTGGTCCCATAACAGACCATCAATGTAAAGCCATTGTACATATGATTTAGTACTCCTGAAATCACAACCCGGATGGATGAAACTAGATTTGGGATCTTCTATCTCATTCAATCATTCACTCAAGTACGAGTCTAACCATGCGAATATGTGATCTGAAGTTGAACATGGGAAGACACCATCTAATTACCAGCCAATGATGTAAGAGAAATCACCGATAAAAATGATAATGATCCTCAAGGTACTACAGTACATTTTGCATGGTGTGAATGGATGATTTGATGTCGAACACCATACAAAGTCTTTCGGTCGAAGGCCATTGATGTAAACCTATCGCTGGAAGCGAGAAACCTGCCATTGATGTATGCAAGCCTCAAGGTACTGGAAGGGTGTTTCTAAGTCAACTTCTTGGATAATGTGTTGATGTCGACAAGAAGCAACTCGTCACAGGAGGGCCTTGATGTATCCCACATCAACGACATGAAACGAGTGTAATGATTTTGGAGACAGAATTTGACTGACGACACAAGGTTCAAGAATGGTGGTCATGAAAATGAAGGTTTATGAGTATTGCAAAGGATGAATTTTAACTGAATGACTTCTCTTGAACATATTGGCGACACTGAATGAATTGGCAGCATTTACCCAAAACAAAAGTAATGGATGGTGTGATAGACCATAGGTATGATAACCATCAAGTAGATAACCCAACCCAAATAGTCTGAATGAATTGGCAGCATTTACCCAAAACCAAAAGTGATAGATGGTGTGATAAACCATAGGTATGATAACCGTCAAGCAGATAACCCAACCCAAATAGTCACATAGATGAAGTGAAAGTGTCATGTTCAAGAGCGACCTGCTACCATAAAGTGGTTTTCCCCTTTTCCCCATTTTCCCCAGTCATTGTTGACCAGTACCTCTTTATTTTTTATCAATTTTGAGGAGGATAACATATGCTTGTTGTATAATTCCACTCTTCGGGTGAATCCATCGCTATGTGATGTTTTAACGAGTCTAGCAAAGGTGAAACTCGGTCTTCTCTAGATGGACAAGTTTGTCGCTATTTGATGTTTTAACGAGTTTAACGACAAAGATAACTCGGTCCTTTTCATGTTTAGAGAGTTTGAAAAGGGACAAAAATAAAACTCCACAAGTTATTTTTCGTAAATTAATCTCTCAAGCTCGAAAAAAGCTTAAAATAATACAAGAAAGATGTCGTTTCCAATCCGTTAACGAGCTGGAAAGGACAAGTGCTCGACAATCTTTTCATATTTCGAGAGTCTGAAAAGAGCTTAAAGAGGACTCCGCTTTGAGGAATGAGTGGTGTCTAGGATAGCAACTGGTTCCAGTGATGTTGGAACTTCTCAAAAAATGTTGATTTATGTGAAGAGGCTGGCTAATAAGACCACTCATTGCAACTGTTCCTCAAAAAAGGGTAAAACAACCAAGTGAAAGCATATGATCGACCAAAGGGATGGTGGCGATGGGATGAAAACAACCAAGGCTCATCTGATGGAAAAGGCTGATAGAATGGCAATCACGAGGGTTAAAATGGATATGGGTTCATTTTTACACAAGCTTGAACCATAGGGAACTATGCTTGGATTCAGTTTCATGTTTACACAAGCTTGAAACGACAGACTATGCTTGGATTCAGTTTCATTTTTACACAAGCTTGAAATGAAAAACTATGCTTGGATTTAGTTTCATTTTTAAATAAGCTTGAAATGAAGAACTATGCTTGAGATTGGTTTACATGCCCCCAACATGATGAAAGGGAGAGTCTCCTGTAACCATATGGAAGTCGCTGCGGTGAAGCAGGACGGTTATCCAACACCTTTTGGCTTCGTCCAGATCGGGACAAAGGTGAATGGGGTGATTCCCTTCACATAACCTACAGGGAAACTTAACTTGACCACTAGGTGCATGCCCCCAAGCTTCATTACATTCACCTAAGTAGACTACTTGTGGCTATTAGATGGATGCAATGAAGGTTCTTTTACGAGATCAAGTGGAAGACTCGACTGGGATTTTACGAGATCTAATCAAAAACTCAAATTGGAACTTTGCTCCAGGGGACCTTGTTTCATTTTTTAATGGGCTTGACACAAGACAAGGAACTCTACTCAAATTCCTTGTTTCTTTTTTTAACAAGCTTGACACAAGACAAGGAACTATGCTCATACCCTTTGTTTCATTTTTTAACGAGGTTGAAATAAGACCAAGAACTATCCTCATATCCTTGGTTTCATTTTTTAACGAGGTTGACACAAGACAAGGAACTATCCTCATATCCTTGGTTTCATTTTTTAATGAGGTTGACACAAGACAAGGAACTATCCTCATGGGAGTTGTTTCATTTTTTAATGAGGTTGACACAGTAAAAGAACTATCCTCATAGACCCTTGTTTCATTTTTTAACGAGCTTGACACAAGACAAGGAACTATGCTTTGGGACCTGTTTCATTTTTTAACGAGCTTGACACAAGACAAGAAACTATGCTTTGGGACCTGTTTCATTTTTTAACGAGGTTGAAACAGTAAAAGATCTATCCTCATAAACCCTTGTTTAATTTTTTAACGAGTTTGACACAAGACAAGGAACTATCCTCATATCCCTTGATCACGACCCATAAGAGGTCATGACTTCCAAGAGGTTCTCATCGGATGGGAGAACAATGCTTTGGAAGGAGAGATCTGGTTCCAATGCCCCAACTACATAATGTACAACATCACGGAATTGATCGTCTGTTGATGTAGGCATGGAACGGGTTGCCGCATAATTAATCCATGGCGGGGATGATACCATTGGTACAAAAGGACCATTTAGGGAAGATGACTGATTGGAAGCCAGATTTGGACCGGGAAATGAAAGCTGGTCAATGGTGACAATTCTGCCTTCATGTGGGAAACAAATCATTCGAAAGAGTGTTGAAACAATAGCTCCCATGTCATAAACATAGTCGCACCCAAGAAGTAAATTGTAATCTAAAGGGCCTGGGACTACCATCACATTTAGATAAACGATTTTTCCTCCCAAAGTAATAGGAAAGTGAGGAAGGATCCCTAATGGTTGACTGGTTCCTCTGTTAAAAGCCAACAGATTCTGGGTAACAGGCACAAGTGACGGCGAACCGAGCACTTGCCAAACAGTGGAGGAAAGGATACTCATGGATGCTCATTCATCTATAATAGTGCCATATACAATCATATTACAAACTTGTATTATGATCTGGAAAGGCACATAAGAAGGAAGACAGAGTCTTTCCAGTCGATTCCAATCAAAGGAAGTGACTAGACTACTTGGAGGGGGTACCGTAAGAACAAGAGAATTATCCCCTTGAATTACGAGAACGGGAGGGTTTTCCTCCTGTCTTGATGGAACAGGAGGATTTCCCCCAAGCTCATTGGAATCTAAAGAAACAAAAATAACCTGAGTGGTATCATATTCACTCTCTTTGGGAAAGGTACGATTAACTGAAGGTGAAATGAGGTCAACTATTTCCTTGACCTGTCGATTTGGGTCGGGTATAGACTCATAGGATTCACTTTCAGAGAGAGTGGGTTTGGCTGACGGTTGATTTGAGTCAGTCAATTCATCAACTAGTGAAGAATTAAGGGAGAGTCTCCTGTAACAAGATGGAAGTCACTACGGAGAAGCAGGAGGGTTATCCAACACTTTTTGGGCTTCATCCAGATAGGGACAAAGGTGAATGGGGTGATTCCCTTCACATAACCTACAAGGAAACTTAAATTTAACCTTCTTTCCATGAACTTTACTACCACTAGTTTATGGTGTGTCACAAGCATGATCTCTAGAAGTTGATGACACAGGATGATGTGAATGGGAAGACCATTCTCCTAAGACCTGAGGAATACCAGAACAATTTCGAAGAAGATGGTCTCCCGTACAAAGTTTGCATGGATATCGAACTTTGTGAGGCTTGATGGACGGCTTCTCATCGGATGTTGCATTCAAAGTAATGGTTGCTTGGTAGCCCCTCTATTGAATTTTCTTCTTCTTCTTCTTCTTCTTCTTCCCTTTCTTCTTCTTCTTAGCCAACTAGTTACTAGTACTAATACTTTCACCAGGTGAAGAGGAAGAAGGGGAGGAATAAACAACCGAGGAAGAAGGCAAAGGGTCAACTTTAGGATCAACTGGAGGTTGATTTTGTCCAATTGGAGGAGTACTCGATTGCGGAGAAATCACGACATTTTGAACCAAGGAGGTTGAAAACAACCATACTAGCAAGCCAATGGTAAATCCCAGAAGGGACAATGTAGCCATATAAGGAGCACCAATATTTCCGAAAGGAGGAAAAGGACTAGGATTCCTATCAAAAGGAATTCCTTGATCGGTGGACTCCGGATTTGTCTCCATATGTTTCAACCTACGATCAACTAAGGAGTGAGCATGGAGGATGTTATCCGCAGTCAATTAATTTTATTTTAATCAAAGTAACATAACAAAATAAAAGAGGTATAATCTAGGCAAAGGTTTACCATGCAACTGTGAACTGCAGAATACCTCCCGACGAACTGAGAAGTACGAGCAGGCAATCTCCCTAAATGTTGTGTTCGGTGTATCATAGTGTACAAGGAAACTGACTCAGTTACCTAAGGATGGATAGAAACCTAGTGTTGTCCTCCCATATATACCTGAAAGTCCGTGGAGTGCCAATCTGTATAAGCGTTGTCTAATGCAAAACCGCACAGTGAGAGCATTCCCATATACTTTAAGTACTGTAACACCACTCTATATACCCGAAGGTACATGGACGAGCTACGATATACTCACGTACATGGAATGAGGCATCACACTTGGGATGTATTGTAGACAAGTTAGCGATAGCTACTTTGTTTTACGATGTCAGAACACGTCTCTAGCCTAGAACCACTAAATGTTTTTCATTAGGTGACAATGCTCCATTAGGTAAATTCAGATAAATTTTAAGTTGATCTTCTTTAGAATTTGCCTTTCAAGGTTCACCACGTGATGTAAGTTTGCAATTCCTAAAATGCAACTAATATGATAAGCATTATTTTCATTCAATTGAACAATGAAAACCTTAGCTGCTTAGGGATAGAGCAATTAGATTTCTTTCAATCAAAGAGCAAAGAGCACAATCTAATGCAATTTCCCTACACTATTCCTATGAGCACACACAAACTTTTTCAATGCAACATGCATGTATTTCTTTTCAATTTCCTTAATGTGAATATGAACAATGGAAATATGCACATACAATCAATCAATCTTTTGTAAGAACGAAGACTTTTACGATAGTTCTATTTCGAAGGAAAAGAAGACTTTACGACACTTTCTTTCGAATGACGATTAATCAACTATATTCTAACTTTGACTATAGATTGATAATGACAAAGGAAACATTAAAGAAACATTAATCAATCAAATCGAAGTAGGGCTAGAAAAGGATATAGAAACTTGTTCTCTGAGACATAACATTCATTGATCAATAAGCAAACAAACAAATAGAGAAAAGATGGCAAAAACACATTCCGCAGGTGGGAAACTGACCCTAGGAGGATCAACACAGCCCTGAATGGGAGACAGTGCACTTCATAGCACTGTCCCTAAGCCAGGGGTGCTCTATAGTGCATTGTGTCCCCCACAAGCCTGCGTTGGTGTCAGTGAGCCATTTCAAGAGGAAATTTGACATAGTTTTGACCAAATTTTCAATGCAAAGAGCTGAATTACAATCTATGAACACAAGTAAGGTCTGCAAGGATGTCCTAGGAGGTGGATAAGCTACTAGGAAAGAGGATCTCCCCCATTGGAGTCAACAAGTTGTTTTGGATAATTTGGTATCTACAGATAAATACTAATTCCCTAGATAAGTAGCCATATCTAGAACAACAGTTTAAAGTATTTTAGTCTTTTCCTATAAGCAATAGATAAGAGAAGATGAGAAGACCTACTTATAGTTCTGATTTCCTCTCATCTCCTTTGTATCAATCTTGTCGCTCCTTCCCGTACTTAATATGCTTGAGAAGTACCTGTAAACACAACAGAAAACAAAAAATTGATCAAAGAAAAAGATTTATTGAATATAAGTGAATGGAATCAAATACATTTCACACATATAAGCATTATATAACAATACAAACATATGGGAGAAAGGTTCAAACACTTTATTAAATAGAAGAAGGAATTACAACCATTGTGTCTGATTCAAAATCATTCCTCCAGTTTGGATCCCATCCACATCACATCAAAAGCATGACAAACTTGTAGCATTACAATACTTGCTTCAAAGCCAAATCTCACAACAACATTATCTCCTTACAATTCAACATAATCCAGCCCTTGATCACTTAGATGAGTGGTTAATTTATAGGGAGATGAAGGAGGTTTTGTTATAGATGGTGGCATTGAATGGCCTTCCATACTTAGAATTAGTTCCATGGAGGAAGGGATGAGAGGATAGGATGCATCTTATCTCATTCCTCATCCATTTTCAAGCTCATAGGAGTTGATAAGTGAGGAAACCTTCTAGATGACTCCAAAAGATAAGAATATTCCCAAACCCTATGTGATTTTTGCTCAAACTTGCCCAATGCAGGTGAAAGGAAGCCTAAGTGCTCTACAAAGCACCCTAGCATGGACTTAACTGCTCTGTAGTGCACCCTTACATGGGCCTACCTACGCTGGTCCCTTTAGAGGCCATTTCTAGATGTCTTCAAGTCATGAAACTGTCTGGGAAGGATGCATTCAAAGGGGTGACTTGTTTAGGTCATGTAGCAACTAAAATTAGGGTTTTATGAGCCCTAAAAAATTGATCTGGATTATGGGATTGATGTGCCCAAATGGATCTGTAACAAGGGGTACCCCTATGGGTAAGTTGAAGATTTCCCTGTACTCTTCCACGAACTTGTCCATCTTTTGTTTCCGTGTGGAGGAGTCCTTTCTCGAGGTTGTGGACATGGCCACATTCCTCTTCTTGCCTTGAGGGCGAATCATAAGGAAGAAAAACTTCCTGGTTTGGGAAATGATCTTATTGCATAGCTTCACAGAGATCAAATAGATGGCAGTAGGTGATGCTACCTATAGTATCTTGTATAAATTATTTCCCAAAGAAATATTGACAGTGTGAGGCTTAGACTCATACACAACATGAAGCTTCTACAAGTATGGTTGGCCTAATAATACATCACAAACTTCACGAGGAGCAACATCACACAATACCTCATCAGTGAAGGGCTTGATGTTGTGTGGAAGGTGACACTATTGGCTGACATGGAACTCTCACCCTTGGTGAAACCACCTAATGGTGTATGGCTGCAGGTGTGGTGTGGTCAGTAGGACCAACCGCTTCATGACCTCTGGTGAAATGAGGTTATTTTGGTTTCCATTTTCGAAAATGAACTGCAGGGGAGAACCCTTCACCCACATTTGTGAATGGAAGATCTGCTCCCCCTCCTTTGGATTTTCGAGCTCAATATTATAGATCTTGGTGGTGGAAATGCTAGCACTAGGCTCCACATCAATAATATACTCCCATTTGTCATTCCCCTTGTCTGTTTCCGATTCAGAGTCGGAACATGCATCTGATTCGGAAGTGTTCAGCCCGGCCACTAGTGACTTCTTGGATCGACACTCACTTTTGTTGTGAGTGGGGCTCTTATGGAACTCACATCATTTCCTTGTGTCCTTATTTGTCTTCTTGATATTGTTCTTTTCTTGCGGCTTCAGCGGGTTGTCCTAGGTCACCCCGCCTTAGATTTGTCCTGTGTTCTGCAATTTGGGGGTGCCTTTCCCTTGCCTCATATTCATAGATCCAACGTCTCACTTCTTCTGTTTAAATGTTTTCTTGATATTGACAGTGTATCAATAGACAACACCAAGCGAGGAGATGTCTAAGAACTCCATCTCATCCTGGATGTACTTATGTAGACAACCACAATATTTGAGTACCAATTGCAGCTCAGAATCCTTGATACCTAGATTTATGTGAAGGGTATGAAAAATATTTGTGAACACCAGCACATGGATGCTAAGTTCACTTCCAAGTTTCGGAAGGAGTTGTTTGCAGGTTTGGGGACAAAGTTTTCTTTCAGTAAACTTATCATCCGCAGAAAGATGGACAGATAAAGAGGGTCAACAGGTTTCTAGAGGATATGTTGAGGATGTAAAAAATATTTATGTAAACCATCACAGGGAATTTAAGGAGTTTCGGGTTGGGGATCATGTGTATTTGCGCATCAAGCCCAAGAAGAGATCCTTGAGGATTGGATCATGTGTCAAGTTGGTACCACGATATTGCGCGCCTTTTGAGATCCTTGACAGGATTAGACCAAGGGCCTACAGACTTGCATTGCCTCTGACAGTGAAAGTCCATGATGTTTTCCATGTTTCATTGCTTAAAAATATGTGAAATATGTTGATCATGTTATTCATTGGTTTGTATTGCATGTAGAATTAGAAGGAGAATTCTAGCTAGAACCTTAGTGCATATTGCAGTGGAAACAACTCATGCTTCAGAACCAAGCAATTGAGCAAGTTAAAGTGCATTGGAAGCACTTTGGGCCCGATGAAGCTAAATGAGAGATAGATGATCAGATGTGGGCTATGTATCCTTCATTTTTTATCGATGGAGGGAAATGAGTTTTTGGCATTTGTACATATTTGTGTATGGTTTCTATTGTAAATATCGCAATGAGCTATGTTGTAAAGATCCAATAAGTGGTTCGGTTGTCGTATTGTCATGATTGTCATGATGGTTTTTCTTTTGAGTTGGTTGTTCATTATAAATACTACAACAAGCTAAGTTATAAAGATCCATAAGTAGTAAGCTTTTGGTTTTCAACGGTTTTGTTGGTTGTAGGTGTCATAGAACACTGAGGACGATGTTCCCCTAAGGGGGAGGGGTTTGTAATAGCTCCAGGTTAAAAGTTCATGTATTAAAGTTAATAAAATAAAAATAAGACCAAGGTCATGGGACACGTATTCCAAGATGAATGTTGGGAAAAACATCCTAGTGGGCATCACTTGTTACGTATTATGACTAAGGGGATATTGGCAAAGGAAATGACAAAGGCTTTGAAAAGGAAAAGAGGCATTTTTGGCATTTTGTTTATGAAAATAACGGAAAATACGAGAAAAGGGAGGTGAAAGGTCACATGTTGCATTAGAGGAGTATATTAAAGGAAAATTAAGGAAAATGAAGAAATTAGAGGCATCAAAAATAAAAATACATTAGAGCATCAGTTTAGGGCCTTTTGTCAGTCTTGTTTTGGAATTAGTCTTAGAGAGGAGAAGAGCACCAAGAGGAGAAGGAAATCAAGCAAGCAAAGGAAGGACAAGGAAAGGAAAGGAAGGATAAGGAGAGAAACAGAAAGCAAGGATCAAGCAAGGAAAGTTTGGATCAAGCCACTTTATCGGGAATGCTTGCATGTAACAGGTTGTATGTATGACTCCTAGCTAGTTTTGGCAAGCATGGTATGTGCGTGTGTGTATTTGGTTCATTTTTTGTCATTAGCATGGGTTTTTTTGGGTTTCGGCAGTGGTTTTAGCCTTTACTTTCCATTTCCGAATGGCCATGGTATGATGGGATTATTTCTTGGTTGAGATTTGGATTTTCGGAAGGTTTTAGATCTGGGTGAGGTGGTCTCGGGAAAATCCCAAGGGTTGGGGGTGGAGATAGTTTTCTCCATGAAGCCCTCAACAGGTGGGTGGAGACAAGAAAATCACTCAAGGGATGGTGAAGGAATGCTAAGGCATCCAAGCTCGGTTTGGTTTTGTGATCTCGGGACCAGTTTAGGCGAGATCACGGTGTGATGAGGGTGGAGGTGGTTTAACCTCTGGATTCCATTGGTTGTTTATGGATTGGTTTATACCATGAGATCCCACACCCATGCTTGGAATATGGCATGGGGGTGATTGGTTGAAAGAAATATTTGGTTCAACTCAATATATGGTCGGGTGGTACGTGGAAGTTCCTGACTTGATTGGATTTTTCATATCACTGATAAGAGCACTTTCCCCTTGTAATTTATGAGTAATTATACTTGTTATTATGTGCCTTCAATGATTGTTCTATCATTGTTATTTATTTTGTTATATGTTGGTTATAAGCATGGTTATATGACGGATCTAAGTATGACTCTTATCACATTTTAATTAATGAATGTTTGGTTAATGAATGAATGACCTAATTGGTGTTACAACAACTCTTGTGAGAAGGCACTAGTCCTTCTTGGTAAGCCTTAAATAAGTTTTAGATCCCTATGTTTAGATATGCATTCATGCCCTGTAGGTTGCATGTTTACCATGTGTTTGACGGAATGCCTATTTTGGTTGGGAGGGTTCAGGTCAAGTCCTTTCTCAAGTTCTTAGTTTATAAGCTTTGTTTCTATGTTATTCATAATTTCTGGAACTTTCATTGAGTTCTGGGTAGAGGCCTGAGTCATAGCCCTGAAAAAGTGTTGGACATTAGATAAGCCAATGCTCCCCGTGTGTTTCGAGACATGGACTAACTAACTCTTATGGATCATTACCTCTAGTGATGCAATCATTGACTAACACTTGCGGCTTTTGGTCTAATGGCAGTCGTGATTCCAAACAAATGGTATCAGAGCGTAGGTCACGAGTTTGATACACACCCGACTCGCGTTAGGGTGGAGATTGTTGAAAATTGTATAAGCCAACGCTCTCAGTGTGTTTCACGACATGGACTAACCACCTCTCGTGGATCCTTATCTCTAGCGATGCGATCGTTGACTAACACCTGCGGGTTTTGGTCTAACGACAATCATGATTCCCAACAAAAAGTGGCTCAAAAGTCTGGGTTGTTGGCACATAACTGACTGGAAAATTCCATAGTCGCTGGGAAGTAGGCCTATGGGAGTGACTAGAGGGTTACAGTTGCTTGGAGGTCTTTTCAAAGGAGCGATTGAGAATCCATATTAGTGAAAAAGAGAGTTAGCTTAGGGGTTGGACACCTGGAGGGGTTGGGTGGCTCTTGGAGGTCCTGTAACACTTGAGGGAAGTTAGTAGGGTCTTAATTTTTCGACTCCATTTCCTTAAGGTCATATAGGAGGTTGAATCTTATCATAGTGACCCTCAGTTCATGTTTACCCCAGACAAACTAGTGAAAGTGGGTAAATGTGGGAGGAGACGTTTACACCTATGTGACCTAGTTTTTATTTTTTATATCAATAAGACAAAATATGTCATTTTCTATTTTGAAAAAGTTGAGAATTTTGGTCTAGCCTAATTTTCTCAATAACAAAATAACCCAAAACTCCATGACTTAATATATGCTTCATGTTTTTAAGCAATTCAAAATATTTACCTCACAAAAATAACTACTTTAAAGATAAATTTTATTTTTTAATTTATAACTATTATTAAAAAAATTCTTAAATAGTTAATAAAAATTAAATCCCTATCATCCATTTAATAAATATTAATAACTAAATTAAAATTCTAAAAATTTATTCCAAAATATACATATTGAGATGACTAAAAGAAATTACAACTCTCTAACTTCTAAAACAAAACACCTCCCGTGACTTTTAGATTATTTTAATACATTCTCCATATTCACAAGTGCGGTACACTATAATGTTTGATTTTTATATATATTACACATATGGGCTATCATTTCTTGGGCAAAGGGGTGTGCATAAACACTCGAATTTGTTTTCTCCTTATTACTTTCTCAGTTGTCAAACAAATATATTTGATGAAACAAATGATCAAACAAAGATATTTGGACAAGGAAAAATGGATTTAAGTGGTTTTTTAATATTTAAGTTATTGATTTTTTTTATATAGCGTGTGGATTTTTTTAGATTCTAATTTTAGATTTGGGATGGGGTTATGTTAATTTTGTGTATTTCTCACTTTTTATACTTTACTATTAAATAGAAAGCTTGAGTTTAAAATGCGTAATTTTTGAGTTTTTGTTTTCCATTTCTTAGACTTTGTTTTCAATTTCTTTTTTAGAGTTTTAAGATTTGTCTTTTTCTCTCTAGCAAAAAGGGGAAGGAGGTTTTTTCCATAGGTTAAGAGAATTATTTTAATAGAAAATTTATAGTACTTTGGAGTGTACATACATATATATCATTTTTTTTAATAGTGAAGAGAGGTTAAGGATTTTTTTTTCCTTATGTTTAATGATTGCGATATTATTTGAAAACTTTTTATGTGTATTGAATAGAGTGGGATCTCTTCTTTAATTAATTCTCATTAAAGTGTCTACGTATGTATGGTATCTATTATACTTGAAAAAGAGTCACTCATTAGTCAATGTCTATACATGAATTTGATAATTAATTTAGAAATCAATTACTTTTTATGAAATCTAAATGCACAAATCATGCCGCTCTCTTAACTCGACTTTCTCTATAAATGTCCCTAATTTATTTCCTACTACTTATAAAATTTTAACTTCCTAAAAGTTAAAAAGGAAAATAAAATAGTCTCTATCCGAGCTAAAACCTAATAAAATTTCTCGTCCATCTAATTGAATCCTTCTACAGACCAATAATTAGGATAAACGTAGTGGTTCAAAAAAAACACTATAAACCCATATGAAATATTAAACATTCATTTGAAAAAAAAAACACACACACTAGATAAAATCCTTATTGTAGATGCAAATCTACATTCCACCTTTCATGCAAATAATTTAAACTTTAAATTAGAGATTCTTGAGGTCTAAACACACTCACGACCTTTTAAAATAGGCTTTTATTAAGATACATAAGATCGCCTTTTATTATTCAATATGAAATTGTTTTTATTTTTCATAATTTGCTATGACATTTGCAACCATTATTCTAGAAAGACGGGTATCGTGCAACACCAAGAAAATAATAAAGTTAAAAGATCATTAATTTACATAAAAGGAGGCGTGGTTGAGGAAACCCTATGCAAGGAATAAATTTCACAAACTAGTTTTAATCAAAGTCTAATTATACGCAGATTATATGCAGAGTTATTCTTAACATTATTATTCTTTTTCTTTGTGTTGTTATATGGCTAATTTAGATGTATTTTAATTTCGGATTTATTAAGTAGTGAGAGGGATTATTATATGATTAGTTTAGATCTATTTTAATTTCGGATTTATTAAGTATCGAGAGAGATTCTTCGAGGTGCAAATCTTTTTTTGAGTGAAAAAACTTTAGAAAAAGTTTGCACCTCAAGAGATTTGATCCCTCTTCGAACTTGATAGGTCCGGAATTAAGATGGATATAGGCTAGTTTAATTATTAATAATTATAATTAATAATTTTATTTTTATATAATTTGATAAAGTCCATGCAAAAATGTCATAAAATTAAATTAAAAAACACATTTATAACATATTTTGATCGTGAAATGAGAGATGATTTTTGGACATGTGGTATTCAGGAGCCATGATATTGGCCCACTGTATTGTAACAAAATTAATAATATCCATGGTTAAAATTCTTTTCATACTATAAGAATTAATTTTTTATGTGTTTATTAATGAAATTTAGATGTGGTTACAAAATTATTATTTTAATTTATACAGTAAAATGAATAGTAATTTATAGATGCTATTTATATCTTATATATCTTAATGTGATTGACAGTCTAGATATATCTGAAAAATAATTATAATCTTTTTGCTTTTAGATTTTATTAAAAAAATATTATCAATTAAATTCAAATAAAATATTAATAAAAGATTGCTTATAGATTTTATTAAAAAAATATTATAAATAAAATTCAAATAAAATATTAATAAAAGATTTTGATTGTGAAATGAGAGATGGTTTTTGGGCATGTGGTATTGATGAACCATGGTATTGTAACAAAGCATATTTACAAGTAATAATATCTATGGTAAAGTTGGCGTGAATATCCATGGTAAAAAATATTGTTATATGGTAAGTGTAAGTTTATTATAAATATTAAATTTTTGATGTGCTTATTAATTAAATTTAAATATGGTTAAAAATCATTATTTTAATTTATAAGGTAAAAGGGATCTTAACTTATAGCTACTACTATATATGTATATTATTATTTTATTTTTAGTAAACAAAATTACAATTTTCATTACTTTTAATTTTCTTAGGATATTACATCTCTTTGGCAGTGGGCTCTATATTACTTTCAGCTTTTTATAAATATTTACAAATCTTTTACATTTTATAAATATAACATATTAATATAAACTCGACAAGTAAAAATATTTACAAACTTTCTTATATTACACCTACACATTTGCCCTATACTAAATTGTAAAGCGCCTCTGGACTTAACAAATTTATAATTATAACTTTAAAAGAGATTTAAATAATAAAATTTCATTCTGTTTCGTATTTTAAAATTCTAAAATTAGATGTATACTTTTTGATGAGTAATCTACAATTTTCTCGATGAAGCAATCCCGAGTCATGCACGTGAAGCTTTAGTTCATTAGATGAATGAGAGTTAACATGGACTTGCATTCTTTGTCGGTCTCATTATGATTTGTAACATTATGAGTCTACCCATGTGACGCCCATCTATCAAATTACATACGGAGTCCATTTTGATAAAGACATCCATCTAAGCCAATTTGTGGGCCACTCTTATATCTAATTTTATAGTAAAGTTAATGCAGTTTGACATGATCGTTTGATATTTAGATATAACTTGCGCGCGGTGATGACTGGGAAAAAAAACAGCGTGTTATATCGGACTATCGAACGCCCATGTCAAACCGCATTAACTTTGCTATAAGATTGAAAATTGCATTTCCCCAACTTGTAACCCACGAGTAAATTTCTAAAAAAAATCACCATCTAAGCCAAATTGTGACGTCATCGGAAGACGACAAAAATAAGGTCTTCATCATGCTTGTCTTCCAAGGAAATATCTTCACACGGTTTCTCGTAGTATCTTGAAGAGGTGAAAGGAAAAATGAGGTGATGACGTGTAACATCAGTTGGTTATGGTTGTCATGTACGAGGCATTACAACACGTTTTGTCAAAATGTCACCAAGTTTAAGAGGCCACCGTCTTTTCCACTAATCACGGGTGCCTTTCAATAGGCATCGTAAAGGGCACGAAGGGGAGTTGTCGGGTAACTAATTGTTGATGGATGACAATGAATTCGTTTTAATCTATAGGGTGTAAATTCTTGTGATATCACCCTTTACTATTAAGTGTTAATATTGAGTGTCGTTATATTTAATTTGTATTTAATATTTATTTGTTATTATATCGCACATTTGATGTTATATGTGAAATATTTTTACGTTGGAATCTTGTTTTATATATATTTTTTCATTTATTTTATTTTTTATTATAAAATTTGTTAATATGGATGGAGATAGTAAAATTGTTAATATTTATAGAAGTTTAATAATAAATTAGTGTACAAGTTGTGAATGGGTGTGAGTTTTTAAGTTAGTTATTTTTAGTAAATCAGATTCATTTTTATTGGATCTAGTCGACATCATATATATGTAATTATTGTTTGATCAATAAAATATACTATGAAGCTCTAAGGGTTAACTTAATTGGTCAAGTTCTCGTTGCCAAGTATCTCATCAGTTGGGAGGTCACATGGTCAAATCTTCTCAACACCCTTGGGGTTAGGCTTTGCTTGTTTGGCCGACGGGTATATCCCTTAGGGTTGTTCTACTTGGATTTAAAAAAAACCTTGGGAAAAAATAAAATATAATTTTTATTTGGTGTGTGGTTAGACGTGTTTTCATAGGTTGAAGGTGGTCCAATGAGGAGGGGACAAGTGGCAAGCCCTGAGGCCGCCACGTGTCCCTCCAAAAGGATCGGGCTCGACGCACAATGGATCAAAATGTTTATGTAGGAGTTAGGGTTTGACCCATAACCTCCCCTTTGCAACTAAGGCTCTTTACCATCTCCACTACCCATTGTGACTTAACCTTATAGTTCACAACATATGTTTATTACTTAATGGTATAAGGATTGGGGTTTAAGAGGGAGCCAACCCCCTCCATGTGAACACCCTAACATCTAACGGTAATGGTTAACACTAACCAGCGACGGCTATGAAGACCACAACCGTGACATAACTGCAATCATGTGTCCACCTCCTTAAACCACAGGTTGACGGTCAAGAAACCGTGCCGATAATGCGCTTAACCACGAACTTTCCACAATGACATGTGACCACTCCAAATTGACCATCAGGGTTAGCGGTTAGCAAAATGCAGGTTAGCATTAATTCAGGATTAGCATTTAATTAATCTGATTTAACCATTAATTAACCTCCAGTTAAGTAGAGTTTAATTCGACGGAGTTTTGGTGGTGCCACCAAATTCAGCCTAACACCAAAATTAGCGGAGCTAACTGGAGTTCCCCCTATTTTAGTGGAGGATTACTAAGAGAAACTGTTTTGACCATATCTTGGCCAAAATTTGACCAAATGAGGATCAAGAAAAGGTGTTCCTAGCTAATTTTGACATTCTGAATACATTGGAACAAGTATCAAGAGTAGTAGAGCTTTGTAAACAACAATTTTTTTCCATATTGAGCTATACAAAGGCCCAAGCCATGGAAGCTGGACGAAGGAGATGTGGCCCAGGAGGGGTGAAATCCTTCATCAAAACACTATGATAAGTGTTCAATTGATGGTTTGCTATACTTTTTATTGTTGTTGTTTAACACCTATCTTTTATGCTATTTTTTTCATGAATGTCACAATAAACTTGATAAAATTTACCTGTTTACATTCAAAAACAACCTAAGGAAACCTATGCACAGGAACCAATGGACAAGCATTTGCTTATAAATATGTAATTAAAATTAGCACAACAAAACTAACATTCAATAACAGATCAAGTAGGTATCAGAGAAAAGGTTTATTCACTTGATTGCTTGAGTTTTGTGCGAGTAGGGTTTTAATGGTTGCAAATTTATGATGCTTACAAGGTTAAAGTTGCAGATAGGAGAAGGGAAATTGTTGATTGCAAGTCCTGAGGTAATGCCCAGAAGAAGGAGATCCGCAAGGCCACAATATCCACCCAAAGTTCCAATTCCAGCTGCACTTGAAACACCTCAAGTTTTGCCTTCAATTGAGATTGAAGAGGTATAATAAGTACCAAAAACTGAGCCTGAATCCACAACCATCATGTCAGGAGAAAGAGAGACTGAAGGTATTTCAGAAGAGGAAGCACTCAAGAAAGCTTTCTATGACTTGACTGATATGGTTAGAGTCCTTTATGAAGAGAGGAACACTAGAATGGTTGGAGAGAGTTCTAAGCCTCCACATGGAGAAGGAAGCTTAGGAGATAAAAAAAGATGATAAGAAGGATTCAAAGGGTAATGGAGGAAAGCCTCCTCCATCTCCACCATCTTCATCTTCCTCATCATCTTCATCATCCTCAACATCTCAAACAAAAACATCTTCCACTTCCACCACCAAAACTGCCCATACTCATTCTGAAACCCCAAAAGGAAAAACTCCCTTACTCAAATTGGACATTAAGTTTGAACTTCACATGTACAATGGTGAAGTGAATGCAGAAAAGTTAGACAATTGGATTCGACAATTGGAGGTATACTGCAAAATTCAAAACCTTCAAGAAGATGACATAAAGATCTAGTTGGCTTCATTAAGGCTAGAAGGAGTAGCATTAGTCTGGTGGGAAGCAAAGACTCAAGAGGAAATGTGAATTCATGGTAAGATATCCATTTCTTGGGTTGAATTTGTTTCTACAATTAAAATACAGTTTTACCCTTTAGCCTATATGCAAAATTTCACTATGAGTTGGCAGAATTTTAGACAGCTCAAAGCCAAACAGTCCAAGAATATACCCAGTAGTTTAGAAAGAAGGATTTTTTGTTAGGAGTCAATTTGAATTCCCAAGATACACTATTGAAATATATTGGGGGTTTAAATTCCTATTTGAAACATACTATCCTTATGCTCAATCCAAGCAATTTGGATGAGGTATGTGTGCAAGCCATGCACCTTGAAGTAAGGGGAAAGAACATTCAGGAAGAGGGTAGTAAGAAGAAGCCTTTTAAGGGTAAGGAGAAAGAGAAGGGGGGAATGGAATGTAAATAAGAATGCAAGTGTGAAGAAAGAAGGGGAAAAAAACCATATGCCAACATTGTTCCAAAGCTGGGCATGATGAAACCCATTGTTGGAAATTACATCCCGAATTAAGGCCTAAGAAACAAAACAATAAGGGAAAACAAAAGACAATTGCTACCACACAACATGACCTTGGATCAGATTCTGGTGATAAGACCAAGATTTCAGCCATGGTCACAAAAGGAAAAGAAGTTTTTGCAAGCACTAATTTCTCACACAGTCAAAATAACACTCCAAATGAAGAATCAGGAACAGAATTGTCCCATGTAAGGGTAATTTCAAATCATACAAAGATTGATGCATTATTTGATAGTGGGTCACAATCAAACTTAATTTCAGAAGACTTGGTCAAAAAACTCAACCTTGACACTGTACCTCATCATAAGTCATATCCATTGGGTTTGATAGTCAATAATTCAAATTTACAGGTTACAAGGAAGTGCTTATTCAAGTTCTCCATTACTGAAAAGTTCATTGATGAAGTTGAATTAGATGTAGTTCCACTTGACATATCAGGAATCATTTTGAATAGTCCTTATTTGTATGATAGGAAAGCACTATTTTATCGCCATGAGAACAAATACTTATTTCTCGATAATGGGGTGGAGTACATTGTGAGAGCCCATCGCAAAAAGCTGAACACTTCTTTAGTTAATGCAGGGCAAATGAAGATACCAGTAAATGCAAGTAAAAATTTTGTGCTTCTCATGATCAAGAAAAAGAGTGATATTGATTATGAATATTTTGAAGGTTGTGATGGAAAATTGAAATCTGATTTGTTTGATGTGGTAAGCAAGCATGGCGAGATGTTTCAACCAAAGGGGTTATCTCCCAAGAGGGGAATTCAACATGAGCTACAGTTGCAGCAGGATGTTCCACTTCCAAACATTGGCATGTATCACATGTCAATTATGGAAAGCATGGAAATTAAAAAGAAAATTCAAGAATTGTTGAACAAAGGTATCATATGCCCATCTACTTCGCCATGTGGTTCACCCATTGTTTTGGTGCCAAAGAAGGACGGGACTTGGCACGTGTGTGGATTTTTGTGCACTGAACAAAATCACGGTAAAGAATCATTATCCACTTCCAAGAATTGATAATTTGCTTGATTAGTTGAGGTATGCAAAGTATTTCACTAAGTTAGACTTACGAAGTGGCTATCATCAAGTTAGAATAGCTGAAGAATACATTTGGAAACCCACATTTAAAACTAAACAAGGATTGTTTGAGTGGCTTGTTATGCCTTTCGGTCTTACAAATGCTCCATCTACTTTCATGAGAGTTATGAATGATATATGGAGACCATTTCTGGATTAATTTGTCATTGTGTACTTAAGTGATATTCTCATATTCAGCAAATCTAGAGATGAACATGTCATGCATGTAAACAAAGTACTTGATGTCTTGAGAAAAGAATAATTGTTTTTAAAGATGTTGAAGTGTGAACTTGGCAAGACTTATTTAGTGTATTTGGGACACATTGTTGGAGGACGTGAGTTGAAGATAGACCCCTGTAAAGTTGAGGTCATTCCGAATTGGCCCAAGCCTAATACAGTTACAGAGGTAAGAAGATTTTTAGGGTAGCACAATATTGGAGGAAATTTATTGCTAATTTGTCTTCCATTGCAGCTCCATTACATGCATTGACTAGTGTCAAGAAAGTCTTCCATTGGGGATATGTACAACAGAAAGCATTTGATGCTTTGAAGAAAAATATCAGTTCATCATTGGTATTGGCTCTTCCGATTCTTAGACAGCCATTTGAGATTCAAACGAATGCTAGTGATTACACCATGGGAGCATTTCTTATGCAATATGGTAAGCCCATTTCATTTCGTTCCAAAATAATTAATGGAGTTGTAACTATCTATCCCACTTATGGAAAAGAACTTTATGCATTGGTACAAAGTGTCAAAAAATGGAAACACTACTTGAGGGGAAAGGAGACCATTATCCATACCAACCATCAACCATTGTAGTACTTACAGTCACAATCAAAGTTGCAGCAGTCACGACACTTCAAATGGATGGGTTTTCTACAACAATTTCATTTGATTATCAAGTACAAAAAGGGAATCTACAATAAGGTAGTTGATATGATTTCAAGGCCTATTGTAAATTCATCTATTGCATGAAAGTTACATTGAGCAATATGCATATGATAATGACTTTTGAGATGTGTATGCAAGCTTGAGTCAAGGAAACCAAATTGAAGAGTTGAATTATCATGTACGTAACTATTTGTTGTATCACTTGGGCAAGTTATGTACTCCATAGGTAGAAAGAAATAGTATCATAAGGGAGATGCACACTTCATTGATTGTTGGACACTTTGGTGTAGGCAAGACAATAGTGAATCTCCAAAGGTATTGTTATTGGCCATGCATGTTTGATAATGTATCTCATTTCATTAGAGGATGTTCTTTGTGTGCAACAAGTAAGCCTAGCAATAGGAAACTAGGATTGTACACTCCACTTCCAGTACCTTCACATCCATGGGAGAGTATCTCAATGGATTTTGTAGGAGGTCTTCCATTGTCAAGGAAAGGTCATGATTACTTGTATGTAGTTATAGACAAGTTCAACAAAATATGCATACTAACACCATGTAAAAGGAAAATTACAGCTGAACAAATAGCTCATCTTTTCTTCCAAAACAATTGGGTTCATTTTGGTCTTCCTACTTCCATTGTAGGCGATCAAGATTCTCAATTTGTTGGGAATTTTTGGTCAAATTTGTGGGACATGATGGACACAAAGTTGAAGAAGAGTACAACCTTTCATCCGCAAACAGATGGACAAAACAAGGTGTTCAACAGAACAATCATTCATCTTCTTAGAGGATATTGTAGCAAACATCCCAAGTTGTGGGATGAACAGTTGCATTACATAAAACAGGGCAAAGCATTCTTCTACAAACACATTGCCATTTGAGGCATGTTTTGGGTACTTGCCAAGATCGCCTTTGGACTTCATCTTTGAGAAATATGTCACCATCGATGGTCACAACGACATCAATAATGCAAGGAATTTCATAGAGCAAATTCAATTGATAAATCACACAGTGCAAGAACAACTTGAGAAAATTCAAAGTAGCCACAAGGCAAGGCATGACAAACGCCGCATTAATAAAAATTTCAAGTTGGAGATGAATTTTGGTTATATATTAGCAAAGAGAGACTTCAAGGGGAAGGTAAAAAGCTTAAGTCAATCTGTTATGGTCCTTTTAAAATTCTGGAAAATATTGGTAACAATGCATTTAAGCTTGATTTGCCTCCTTATATGCAAATATACTCTGTTGTTAATGTTGAGAATTTGAGATTTTTTGAGCCTCCTTTGATTGATGATCAAGGAGAGTATGTTTAGCTGCCATCAATAGATTTCTCACCAAAATATCTTGATGAACTTCAATAGGATCTCATACTTGACAGAAGAACTAAAACTTCAAAGTGAGGGAATGTCGAATACCTTAGAGTGGGACTCAAAGGAAAAAAGCCTTCTAAAGCCAAATGGTTGCAGATAGATAAGGTGAGGGAGTTGTACCCTCACCTACTGAACAATTGATAGTATCTTTTGGGGTCCAAAAGGTTTCTAGTGGGGAGGATTGATCGGGCACTCAGTATTTAGCTCAAAAATCAAAGTTCTCAGAATGGCTTGAAACCTAACGACTGCATCCATCTCAAAAAAAACGATCCTAATGCAACTTGTTTCACTAAAAACCAAGTTCGTATGAGGAAGTTATTGAGTTCTCTCCACTTTGCCAAACAGAAGAAATCTTGCAAAAAAATGCCCAGTCACTGCACAGTCAGCAGTCCGTATTGCTGATGTGGCAGGTGATTAGGCAGGGTCAAGGGACAGTCAACATCTAGTAAGGTTGCAACAAGTGTCACATTGGGGTTGGTTATCAGGTTTGGTACGTGGCGTGTTTTCATAGGTTGAAGGTGGTTTAGTGACAGGCCACCACATGTCCCTCCCCAAAGAACCGAGCTCGGCGCGCAGTGGATCAAAATTTTTATGCAAGTGTCAGGGTTCAACCCCGCGACCTCCCCTCCGCAACCAAGGCACTTTACCATCTCTGCTACCCGTTGTGACTTAACCTTATAGTTCACTACATACATTTATTGTTTAATGGTTTAAGGATTGGGGCTTAGGAGGGAGCCAGCCCGCAAGATAGCCCCCTCCATGTGAACACCTTAACATCTAACAATAATGGTTAACACTAACCGCCGGTGGCTATGAAGACTAAAATCATGACATAATTGCAAACATGTGTCCACCTCCTTAAACCATGGGTTAACGGTCAGGAAACCGCACAGATAATGCGCCTAACCACGAACTTTCCGCCATGACATGTGACCACTCCACCAAGACTGTCGGGGTTAGTGGTTAGTAGAATGCGGGTTAGCGCTAATCTGGGATTAGCATTTAATTAATATAGTTTAACCATTAATAACCTCCAGTTAAGAAGAGTTTAATTTGGTGGAGTTTTGGCGGTACCACCAAATTCGGCCTTAACTCCAAAATTAGCGGAGCTAACTAGAGTTCCTCCAATTTTAGTGGAGGATTAATAGGAGAAACTGTTTTGAGCATATCTTGGGAAAAATTCGACCAAATGAGGATCAAGAAAAGGTGTTCCTAGATAATTTCAACATTCTGAACACATTGGAACATGTATCAGGAGAAATAGAGCTTTGTAAAAAAAAAATTCCATATTAAGCTAATATAGAGGCCCAGACAATGGAATCTGGACCAAGGAGATGTAGCCTAGGAAGGGTGAACTCCTTCATCAAAACACTGTGTTAAGTGTTCAATTGATGGTTTTTTATACTTTTTATTGTTGTTGTTCAACACCTGTCTTTTATGCTATTTTTCTCATGAATGTCACATTAAAATTGATAAAAATTACTTGTTTACATTCACAAACAACCTAAGGAAACTTATGTAAATGAAGCAATGGATAACCATTTGTTTATAAATCTATAATTGAAATTAGCACAACAAAACTAACATTCAATAACAGATCATTGACTCCCTCTCGGGAGGTCCAGTGTCATGGCTCCACACCGTGTCGCCTTATGACCATTATGGGTGTTGTGCAACATGACCTATTGGAAATTAAAAGGTGATAATAGTGTCATCTGTCTTATTTTTATTTTCCCCCATTGATTTTTCTGCCAATTCTTCTTCTGGTGAAGGTTCTTCTAGAGATTACTCAAATTGATGGTCTGTGGGTAAAGATTCTTGTGATGATTACTCAGAGTGTTTAGGGGTTGGTTGTTTTACTGCACTTCCTAAATAAGGGTATTGGAAAGTGAAAGAATGTTGTTCTAATTTTGACTCCTGGTAATTCCCACTAGTTTCCCCTTGTCCTTCTAATCCAAAGTCCTAAGTACTAGTCTCTCCTTTTTGTTCCTGAATTGCAGTACTAGGAGATTGTAGACTGGTTTGAGGAGGATGGGGTCCTAGAACAAAGGAACCAGAGATTCCTGATTTTGATACAGATGTAGTAGGTTTTCATGGCCTTGCTTTCCTTACATATCTATGCGATGTTGATTGTTCCTTATCTTCTTTTGAGATCAATTCTTGAATGTATGTAGTCCTCTCTTGATCAATATTTTTCTTATTCTTAGGTCAACCCCTATTTCCTATAGGTTTATTTTTATCTCTACGGGTTTCTTATTTTCCACCCATACATCCTATACATGGACCCGATGTATAAGTATTTGCACTCTTTAAGTGTCTAATTATTGCAGGAGTGAGCCCACTCAAGTATGTTAGATCAATGTGCAAGTTCTTACCTCTTGCCTTACCACCCAACACCTGCAAAATTAGAGAGACACTATGAAAACAAAAATAAATAAATAAAAACTCACTAACACACCCTAATTTTCCTAATTATTACAGGGGTGAGCCCATTAAATTATATTAGAGCAATGCACAGGTTCTTACCTCTCATCTTACTGCCCAGCACCTGCAAAATTAAGAACAAAAAAATCTCAAAAGAAAAGCGTTGACTGATTGTATCGCTACAATATTCCCCGGAAACGACGTCAAAATGTTCAAATTTTTAATTTGACTAAACTGCAATCATTTAATTTTCAACTAGGGTAAGTCTTTTTATTTCAAAGGTGTCTACACTGTGTGTGCCAATACACAACAACCAGGGAAAGAAATGAAAGAAATGTCGTTAAACACAATTGCAGAACTTAAAGAGCTCATGCATAAATTAAAAAAACATACTACATGAATGAAAACCACTCATCATGCTTCGTGTTTTTCTCAGAGAATAGGCGCGCCACACATTATTAATAAAATTGTATCCGCTGATTAAATATTGTAGCTCTAGCCAATCCTATGTGACAACATATAATGAATCTGAAAACACAAGTTCATCTATGCTACAATTTATACAACAAAAATAATAAATCCACACTAAAAGAAATAAAAGTAATTAATCTACTATTGTTGCAATCCCTGCTAAAGAGGAGGGCCCTTTCTCCCTAGCAAGGTGCAGGGATAAAACAAAAACTAGTTAAAAACTCAAAATGAGATATGTGTAAACATCACTAGATGTGTTATGTATTAGAAATGACTGAAATTTACAAGATCAAAATTGTATTTAACCCCGTACATAAATTTCTTGCATACAGATTCTAAAAATAGAAAATAAACAATGGCGAGAGCATAATACATAAAACAAATATACACAGAGATTTTCCCCTGGATCCTAAAACTGGGACTACCAGATTGATTTTTCATTATGTTCCTTTCAATGTTACATATATATATATATATATATATATATATATATATATATATATATATATATATATATATATATATATATATATATATATACGTGTCGAAGCATCCATTAACCCCAATCCATTAACATTGGATTAGAACATAACCGTAGTTCCCTTAACCATATCTACAAAATACCATGGACCGAAAGCCATCGCGCTCAAAACCATGTGCGAAATCCATGCACAACACCATAGGTAGGTCTACCCACCTAATATAGGGTCCAAAAAAAATTTCCCCGAGGCAATGCCTCGGACCCCATAGAGGGGGGGCTACCACCCCCCTCAAACCCCCGGACAGGGGGGGTTTTCGCCCCGTCTGTGACCCCGCCACTACGCCCGGTGCAATGAAAGGGGGGCTTCGCCCCCCCTCTGTCCCCCCAACTTAACTACTGGGGCTAGTCATGGAAGGAATATAACACAACCCAACAAAAATGTCGATATTGTTCATGTTTTTTGTCCCCTTTTTATGCGACCAAACCCCTTTTTATAAATTTTTACAAGCCCCCAAAATTATGGAATAGATCAATCATGAGAATATCACGATTCTCATGCTGACCAATATTAAGAGTAAAATAGAAATCATTACAAACAGTTTCCAAATAAAAGACCTACCAAAGTTACACCATCTTCTACAATCATAACTACTTAGATCCTTTAAATGCCCGTAGATAATTTCATGATTCTCAACAAATGTCTTTTAAAATAGAAATCACGTTCCTTGGCAGTTATGGTGTAAACAATATCCTCATGGTGTAAGAACAACATTGAGCTGTCACATCAAAACTTCGGAATGTAACAACAAATCTTCAGAGTGTAACAACAAGTAACAACATCAACTATTCATCCCTTAGTCCTTAGTATATGGGCAAAGCTTGAAAGAAAAATGACCAGAAGACCTCTTCCACAATTACATTGGTTAGTCATCCCAAAAATACATTACTTCATTCGATATTTAACAAAAAAATGACAAAATAATATGTTGGAGAAAATATTTCTCTTATAACCAGGGAAATTGGCATTTGTGACATAAAGTTCATAGGTTTAAAGAGAGAAAATGATCAAAAATAGGGAAAGAGGTGTCTAAGATATACTTAAAGACTGCACCCAACAATGATCATACCTGAATAAGATTTCTCTGGGAAGAAGCTAGATGTATCCCATTTTTGAATTTTTGGAGCTACAATCTCTTGTCATGTCTCCAAGGATATCAGGAAAAAGTTGGAGCCTACATCTGAGATGGGGATCTTTATAGGATACACAAAGGCACCTCATAACTATCAGGTGTATTTCCCCTCACTCACGATGACAATGATGAGGAGAAGGAAATGAGAATCTCTCTAGGGTGAGACCTTAGTATTCCACCAGAGGAGGAGCTTCTAGCTCCAAAGGAGGAGCCTCAAGATGTTGTGGATAAGACACATATGGAGGAGCAGAAATAGGGTCGAGTGTAGACACCCACTCAACCAAAATCTTCCAAAGAGGAGAGGAAGAGAACCAGATAGGCTAATAGGTTAGTGTAGGATGCACAGGAGCATGTGGGAGCTCCTACATCCTTGCACAAACAAAGGAGATCACTAGACATGTATACTAGTTATATGGCACTCATGGCATAACACATTAATTTTGAACCTTCTTCATTTGAGGAGGTAGTTTCCCAACCAATGTGGGTATATTCCATGGTGAAGGAGTTTGACTCCATCATGAAGAACAATGTATGGGAGGTGGTGTCAAGGCTAGAGAACGAGTCAGTGGTTGGTTCTAGATGGATATAAAAAATGAAACATGCAGCCAATGGAAACATCGAGAAGTATAAGGCTATATTTGTGGCCAAAGGCTTCTCATAGGTAGAGGGAGTTGATTATGAGGATATTTTTCCCCACTGGAAAGATACTCCTCCATAAAAACCATTCTAGCATTAACTGTGTTGATGGGGTGGAAGATTCACCAGATGGATGTGAAAACTGCCTTCCTCAATCGAGTGGTTGATGAAGAGATTTACATAGAGAGTCCCGAGGGATTTGAGACATTTGATAGGGAGACACATGTGTATAGACTCAGGAGAGCCCTTTATGATCTCAAGCAAACACCCCATGCTCGGTACACTCGGCTAGACACATATCTCAATGGATTAGGCTTCACCAAGAGTGAAGCAGATGCCAATCTCTACTACATTGTGTTAGATGGAAAATTTCTCATTCTTATCTTGTATGTAGATGACTTGATATTGACAGGGGATGAGAATTTGATCTAGTCTTGTAAGGAGGACCTTGCAAGAGAGTTCAAGATGAAGGACATGGACTTAACGCACTATTTCCTTGGTTTGGAGGTGTGGTAGGGAGATGTGGAATTGTTTGTGGGTCAGGGCTAGTATACCTCTAAAATACATCAGATATTCCATATGCAGGACTACAAACCTATGGACACTTCTCTAGCTACAAAATAGATGAAGATGGATGCTTCTACAGGAGAGGTACTAGATGCTACCAACTACGGATAGTTGATGGGGTCCTTGATGTATCTAGTGAACACAAGGCCTAAAATATGTTATGCAGTAAATCAGCTAATTCATTTAATGATGAAGCCTACCAAGCTTCACTAGAAAGCAGCAAAACATGTGCTTAGATACCTCAGAGGCACAACAAATTTTGGGATATGGTACAAGAGGTCTGATGGTGTGAAGATCCAAGGCTTCACTCATGCAGATTGGGGAGGGAGTCCATCAGATAGAAAGATCACTTCAAGAGCTATCTCAAGTGTTGGGTTTGCAACTATTTCCTGGTATAGCAGGAAACAAAAATCTATAGCACTCAGTTCAACAAAGGCTGAGTATATGTTTGCTAGTCAAACAACATTTGAGGCCATTTGGATGAGGAAAATTATTGTTTGTATTTTCAATCAGCAGATAGATCCTACTGTTATTCACTGTGATAACTAGAGTTGTATCAAACTCTTTAAAAATCCATTATTTCATGATAGGTCCAAGCACATTGATATTAGGTGCCATCACTTGAGAGATTGTGTGTAGATGAAAATTGTGATGTTGCAACACATTCCCATAGAGGACAAGATGCAAATATTTTGACAAAGGAATTTTCAAGAGGAAAATTTGAGCTCCACAGGATCATGATAGGGGTGGTTTAGAACCCTTTTCTTGCTAAGAGGGAGTGTTAAAATGTAGCAAGAAAAGTCTTCATTTGGATTGTGCCTTAGTCAAATGGAGAAATTTGATTTTCCACATCAGCAAGTTGAATTGGATTGTAGTTAGTTGGAGTGGCAGGGCTTTGTCTCCTAGTTAAGTTAGTAAATTCGAGTTATAGGCTAGAAGTAGAGTTGTGCATGGGTTGATTTCTAAAATTTAACAATCTAGTGGATTTATTGTTAGTTAAACTTAGTTAACTGAACTCTAGTCAGTAGGAGTTCAGTTGAGTGGTTATAAGAATTGTTAACTCACAGATCTCTTAGTTAATTGGTCAATTTACTAAAAATAAATGCAGCCATGCATGGAATTCAAATTTCCTAGTTGCAGTGGAGGAAAAGGCACATTGTAATTATCAATTGTATACTAGTTGAGTGTACATTTTTTTTGCATTAAGCAGGTGGTCAATTCCTTCAGGATTTTTGCAAGGAAATAGGGAATTATCCTATTTTTTAGGGGCTAATTTCCTCAAGGACTGTGCAAGGAAATAGGAGGAAGGTCAATGCTTGAATTGGCTTAAGTGTTTCTCAAAGTAGGTCAATGAGCAGGAGATTAGAATTATAGTGCAGGGTGTGCTTCAGGATTGAAGCAAGACATTGTAATTGATCCATATTATCATCTAAATTAATGCAAAGCAATGGAGGGGTTTTTCCTAGTTGGGTTCCCCTATAAAATCATTATGTTCCTTGTGTTTTGATGGTTGCATGTTATTGGATGTGTTTCTATCGTGTGTTTTCCTTTCCGTGGAATAGTAGAATAAATTTATATCTCTTGATTTCAGTTCGATTTCATTAGTAGTAGAAAATTTATTACAATTTCCACATTTAGTATGTTATGGAAGCTAATTTCCACAATGATGTTCTATCCTTGCTTGATTCTGGCATAGATGGGTGTCTAATCATGAATCCAATAACTAAGTTGAAATGAGCGAAATAAAATTGTAACAAGAATTGTAGCTACATAATTTAACTGAATAACAACAAAAAGGAAAATAGTTAAAACACAATTTTATCAGTAATTTCTAACGATGATATATTATTGGAGAATAATAAACATTACAACAACAGAGTTTCTCCAACAAAAATCCATCCCTTTCTGCAGCAAAAATCCCCCCCCGAGGAGTAGTTGTTCTTATACATGATAGACACATCATAATATAATTCTTAGATAAATATAATTCTAGAGAGGAAGCACATGTCTGGTATGTTAGTTGAATGGTTGTGTATGTTGACTAGGAGTTGTTGCAATAGTGAGAATGAGTGTTAGAAATAGTAAGGCAATGAATGTTAGTAATAAAACATCAACAAGTTGCCACAACAGTGTCCCAACTATTTTATGCAACAATGAACCAGTGAGTTACCACAATGGTGAACTAGTGAGGTTGTCACAATGGTGAACTAATGAGTTGAGTTGAGTATTTGTGTTATGAAAACTTTGGTTAGTGTGAGAAGGTAATCATTCATTGAAAACACATGAGAATACACATAAAAATGGCATAATTATATATTCTTCGTACATGTTTCCAAAATTGTTGCATCTCCCTTATGCAACCAATTGGTCAGTATGAATTTGAGTGTTGGGTAAATTGGTGATGATTGTTGATAATATAATCAAGCTTCCCAGATTCATCAAAATGAAGATACCCTGTTTTTCTTGAATCTCATTCTAGAATTCAAGTTATTGGTTCTTGGTCAACTTATATGACCATTGATATTTCATTGTTAGCAGCCAGATCATTGGAAAATGAAAATTAAACTTGATCCATTGATTCCCACAAATTTCCATGCAAGAAATATATTTATGAACCCTTGTTAAGGCTATGTATAAGTTGTTCGGGTTAAAGGGATATCTTTCTCAGGTTTTCTTTCCTGCATTATCCCATCTTTCTTTACATCCTCCTAGAGAAAACAATCTTCAATGTTTGATTCTACTCTATGTAATATGCAATGGCCTACTACCTATTCCTAGCAATAAACTTTACATGCTATAAGGAATTAACCTGGTATTTGTGTATTTACATGATCTATAGAGGGTTGTAAAATTATCCTCTAACCCAAACATTGGTCTTGAAATTATGTTGAGTAATTTGAAGAGTTTCCAACTAGCTAGCTTAATTTCTCAAATAAGATACAAAATCTCTCAACATGACATCCACTACATAAGGGTTGGGATTTCAAGTTGGGTCATGAAACAACAAAAAATTATGTTGGTACAATTTATAGAGAAATTCCTTTGCTTCATTCATACATGCATTGTACACTACTAAAAATGTAATTGGGGAAGTAATCTCGAAAGGCTTATTGGTCATGATAGCCTTCCCCTGAAAAATCATAAATATTTCTTGTAAATACATGTGGCAATGGGTTAAAAGAGACCTACAATTGAGTGCATATTCCCTTAAGAGTCTAAGATATATCTTCTCAATCTCCAACATGTGCACCTTCATTTCTAGATTAAGCATATTCTTTTTTCCTTCTTTCAATTTCTCTCTCTCTTCTTCCCAACTCTCAAAATATTTTGTCCATCTCTCCCTATGGTGACAAATTATCTTTTGGTGCTCTCATAAGGGTATTAATTCTTTCTCATACAAGGCTAACAACTAGGCCCATCTATCCTCTTTTTCTTTTATCGAAGGATTTGGTATCTCCACTCGAACAACCTTTTCCTTTACCATGCTTCCTTCTATACAAGAATAACTGTGGGGTATTTCTGTTTCCTCATCCTTTTTTTGCACAACAATGTCTTGGGTCTATTTCTTGTCTTTTTCCTCATACAAGGCTATCATCTGGGTCCATTTATCCTATTTTCCCTTTATCAAAGGATATGGCATCTCCAACTAAACAACCTTTTCCTCTACCATCCTTCCTTCTTTACAAGCAAAACAGTGTGCTATGTCTGGTTGCTCTTCCTCTATCTACACAATAATGTCTTGGGTATATTTCTTTACAAGGGATATAATTTCTTTGACCTTAGGGGAAGGTACATTTATGTAACCCATGGACAAGGAGTCTACAACCAGGGCCAAGCAATATATTTTTTCACAAGCTTATTCCTTTCTTCTCTGCTAGGGTTTTAACTATGTTATGAAGTTCTCTATTTTTCCTTTGTAGAACCTTATTCTTCCTTAATAATGAAATACACAAAGGAATAAATGAAGGGGTATTAATGTTTTAATGCCCCTTTTTCCTTCTTCAATTATGGTGTGGTTTCTTCAACCTCCAAAACATCCTTGTCATCTTGATATAATTATTGAATTATGGTGAGGCCCTCTCCCAAAAATTTCCATGTTGGTTCTTGCATGTCAGCAAGGTGGCTGATTTGTGTTTCCATCTCTACATCATATACAAGTTCATTGTGGTTTTCCTTTATTACCTCTACTAGTTCTTATATAGCAGTAGGGGGAACCTTCTCTGATGGTTCTTGTGTGTTAGCAAGGTGGCCAATTTCTATTTCCATCTCTACATCCAATATAGGTTCATCATGAGTTTCCTTCATTATCTTTGTTGGTTCTTTTGTATTAGTAGGGGAAACCTTCTCTACTAGTTCTTGTGTAACAACAAGGAGGGTTTAAGTAATTACAACAATAGGGGGGCCCTTTGTAGTCCTCTTCTTGGCTATTGGCACCAATTATAGGTTATTCCTTATTCCTCTCAGTCTTCTAGTGGCAAGTTTAATCCCCATGATTTATACATCATCATCATCTTGGTTGTCTTCTTTCTGTGGGGAATTAGTAGTAAAATCCTCAATAATCCTCGTAATTCAAACACTAGGTGGCTTGGTTCCTAGATGAGTTTTCATATTGCAAGAGTTTGTGGGAATTGCAACATTCGGGTGGTCATGGGGTGGTGTTGTGGCTTTTGTCACATATTTTGGAGAGGTAACAACATCTGCAAGAAATGGCCTTCCAATTATATTATTCCAAGTTCTCCCTTCCTTTTACAATTCACTTAAAACCAAAATTTTAATGAGGCCATGGTGGTACATGGCTTCCATTGATTGTTTAGATTTATGTACCAATCAAGCCATATATTATAGGGGTTTTGCAAGAAAATAGGGCATGTTGACCAACCTGGCATGTGAAAGTGATCTAACAATTGGATGTGCTGTAAATAAAAAATTGCATACATCCTCTTGAAAATATACCTCCGAACACAAGTCTGCAACTTTTTGTCTTCTTCTCACTTGCTTCTCTCCAGTCTCTCCTTTTCCATACTATGATACCAAGGCATGTAGCCAAAAATATTTTTTTTAATGAAATACCCATCTACCACCTTTTCGTGGTTGGTAACTACCTCCATTCCAACCTCCACTTCACCAACATGTGCTAGATAGTAACTGGCTCATTAATGAGCTTCTGTTTCCCACTCCCAAAGATAACATCCTGTCTTTTAGGGAAACAATTAAATGAAAAATTCCATAATTTCATAATAAATGTAATCATCCAGATTATATGCATAGGATTTATTAATGGGTAATTAATAATTTTCATCAATTTGTAGCTTCATCTCTTTCAACCAAAAGTACTCCAAAATTAATTTTCCATAACTATTTATTTATAAAAATAAAAGCATCATAATTAGAGATTTATAATCAGTCATTATCAGTAACAAATTACTGATAATTAAATTCTTCATATGTCTTCTAGACTTTAAAACATTCAAAAATGAAAACATATATATACAATATTTACATTAAACCCTCAAGTCAGGGAGTGTCACATTTGACTACTTGGTTGATCCACATATAACAATTATTTGACTAACTTATGCATTGTTACAGTTGGTGTGGAGTTACGACACCCTTATTTAGATTTGTAATAACAACCATGTGGTGCAAGTCACAACAAAAGTTGGAGTCACAACAAGCAAGAGCTGCAACATCGAAGAGGTAAGAGTCATTGGAACCAAGATTTGAGGATTGCAGCAATGAAGATATTAGAGTATCAACAAAGAGGAGTTACAGAAATGGTGGTAGCAACCTAGAGTTGCAGCATGAGTGGTTGCAACTTAGAGTTGCAACAAATCACATGTTGGGAGTTTCAGTTACAAAGAGTTGCAACAACTGTTGAGAGAGTTGCAACACCTACACTTAGAAGGTACCTATGGAGCCTCATTCTTGAATACCATTGATACATATAAAAGTAGTAATCTCCTGAAAATGCATAAGAATAAGTATTGAATTAGCATATTAAGGGGATAATTATATCTTGACCAAAAATGAATCATTATGGATGAAAAGGATTGTATCAAAATGAGATGGAAATAGGAAAAATGTATGCAAAAAGGTATTGGATGGGTGTTGAAATGATGTCAACTTGAGCACCTACCATCTCCCCCAAGTTGAACTCATTACATGTCCTCATGTAACCAAATAGTTAGTTTGAGTATGAGTAGGTGAAGTTCCTCTAGAGGTTGTTGGGGCTACAATCAATTTTCTCTGCTTCATTAGCATGGAAGTAGCCTCCTTTTCCCTAATTTTCCTTCGAATAGGCCAGTTCCTCTATCCTAGACAACTAGTACCCCTTCTTGTATTCTCCGGTACGTAGCTAGATCATTTGATAGTGAAAACTTAAACCTATCAAGTCATTTTTATATCTTTATATGCACTTAACATATTTGTGCATTCTCTGTAGTGCTACTTTTAGGTTGTTGGGATTATAAGGGTCTCTTTGTTGAATTTCCTCCTTTGCTTGCTTCCATCTCTCAGTACATCCTTTTATGGCTACCTTTTCCAATACTTCAATTTGTGACTTATAATGTGTAATGACGCGTTCCTTGTTATTGATCATGAATTATGCATGCGTGGAGTGCAGGTTCACTTTTTTTATGTACTAATGATTTTTAGAGGCCTATAAATCTCTTCTTTGACCCATAGGTTACTTCAGGGATTTTTCTTTGCAATATTATAAGCAGTTTCCCAATTAGCATGGTTACTTAGACAAGACACAAATGCTCTTAATTGGACATCCCCCACGAAGTGGCTAGGATTCCACACTAGGTCATGGAATAATAAGATGTTATGTTGATACAACTTGCAATGGAGGTTATTCACCTTGCTAGTACATGCATAATGTGCCTCCATAAAGGTGGTAGGTGATGTAATATCAATTGGTTTATTGGTCATTATAGGTTTTCTCTGAAACATCGTAATTTTCTTTTGTAAAAACATATTATAGTGAGGTGAGGGAGCTTTGCAACTAAGAGTCGACTCAACCAATAAGAAAAATTGATTTTTCTACTGGTAAGTCCCCTTTTTAAACTTATTCTTAGTATTTGTTGCCTTATCCCTTGGGTGTTGTATATGGACAACAAGGGGAAAGTGAGGGAAGACACCACGAGAGAAGTTGCATTGAGAGCATAGAAGTTTGTTGAAAAGATTAGGCAGATCATGTTATGCAACCAACTCACAAAATATAAGAAAGAGAAAGATCAATGACTTAAAACACAGCCTCTTCAAGGGGGAAACCTCCATTACATAACACAAATAAACAATTCTTGGATGATACAAATGACAAGACCTCCTTTCTATATATAGGAGTATAGGGGGTCACAATATAATCAAAGCCGACATAACAATAATAATGTAAGGGCACAACAATAACAATAATGGGCTTCTATGGGGCACAATAATAACAATATGGGGACAACATGGGCACACCAATAATAATAAGGGGTATAATGACAATAATAGTAAGGGAATACACTAGTATTATAGGGACCTAACATGTCCTTCTCCTTCAAAAAAGTGTTGTCCTCAACGCTTGAGTAGTTCTAGATGCTTATGTATAAAATTCTCATCCTCCCATCTAGAATCTTCAGCGGGTAAGAACTTCCACTTGATGAGATACTCTGAAATTGATTGATTTTGTAGCTGTCGAGTTCTTGTTTCTATGACTGCTTCAGGTTCCAATATGATTTTTCCTTCCTTGTCAAGCTCTGACAATATTGTTTTAACTGGGATCTTGTCACCTATAACCTTCTTTAAGCATGAAACATGGAAAATTTGGTGCACTTGGGAAGATGCAAGAAGTTCCAGTTTGTATGCCATAGTACCAATCTTTTGCAACACCTTTTATGGACCATAATACTTTGGTGATAATTTATTATCCTTCTTAGCTTGGTTGAGATACATTTTTTTGTATGGTTGTTGCCGTAGAAATACCCAGTCACCTACATCAAAACTTCTTTCGCTGCGATGATGATCTCCCTATTGTTTCATTTTATTCTGCACCAAAGTGAGGTTATCCTTTAAGAGTTGGAGAAATTTTTGTTGATGCTCGATGTTTACTACTTGAACTTTAGAATTTTCTCTTAAATATGATGTGATGGACAATGGATGATATCCATAAAGTGCCCTAAATAGGATCATTTTTGCTACAATATGGAAGGAAGTGTTATACCACCATTCAACGAGAGGCAACCATTTGACCCATTGTGTCTGTTTATTAGATACAAAGAAACAAAGATATCCTTCCAAACATTTGTTCACTATCTCAATTTTCCCATCATATTGAGGATGATAAGATGAGCTATGAGCTAACTTAGTACCTAGACAAGAAAATAATTATGTGTAAAAATTTCGAGTGAAAGTAGGATCGCTATCACTTACAATAATCTTTGGGTTTCCATGTAGCTTTTGAATTGTTTCCATAAATGCAGTAGCAACTTTATTGGCTTTAAATGGATGATATAATGCACAAAAGTGTGCATACTTGGTAAGTCTATCAACTACCACCATGATGAAACTCGTTCCTTCGGACTTGGGTAAACTTGTAATAAAATCCATTGAGACCTCCTCCCAACGTTGACTTGGAATGGATAAAGGCTGTAATAGACCTGGGGTCTTAATTGTCTCAACTTTATTTTGTTGGAAAACCAAGCATTCCGCCACAAACTTTTAAATATCAGATTTAATGCCATCCCCAAAAAATTCCTTCTTAACCCCGTGGTAAGTTTTCAAAATTCCTGAATGCCCTCCTAAGGGAGATGTGTGCAATTCCTTAAGAATATTTTGTTTGAGTTGGGAATTCTTACAGAGGTATAAGTGATCTTTGTACCATAACGAACCATTTTTCTAACTAAATGTATCAGATGTACTAGGTTCTTGCTACAACTTTTGAATGAGTGCCCACACTACTTTGTGATTCTTCCATTCATCCCTTGCTTCGTTTATCCAATCTGGTTGGATAATAGAAATTCCACAAAGGAATGCTTCCACATCCTCATCATTTCTTGAGAGTGCATCTGCAACAACATTTTTCTTCCCTTTCTTGTAGATGATTTCAAAGTCATAACCCAACATCTTTGTGACCCATTTTTGTTGCTCTTCTGAAGATAATATTTGTTCTAAAAAGTATTTAAGACTATCATGATCTGTTTTTACCTTGAAGTGTCTTCCCATTAGGTAAGGTCACCATTTCTTAAGTGAATGTAGTATTGCCAATATTTCCTTCTCATAAATATCTTTGTGTAAATATTTTCCTTTGATTGGATGACTTTCGAAAGCAATGGGTCTTTGTTCTTGCATTAAAATAGCACCAATTCCATTTCCTGAGGCATCACATTCCACAATAAAGCTTTTTTTGAAGTATGGCATAGCTAAGACCAGTGCTTGGCACATTACCCCTTTAATATGTTCAAAGGCCTTTGTTGCTTCTGGAGTCCAAGAAAATGCATCTTTCTTCAGTAATATTGTTAGAGGTGTCGCTATTCTCCCATAGTTCTTTACAAACTTGCGATAATACCTTGCCAACTCGAGAAATCCTTGTAGATGCTTTATGGATGTGGGGATTTTCCATTCCTTAATGGCTTTAATTTTTCAAGGGTCTACCTTAACACCTTCATGAGATACAATATGACCCAAATATTCCACCTCTTTTACTCCAAAGAAACATTTGGAGGTTTTTGCATATAATTGTTTCTCCTCCAATAGTTTGAGCAGTTTGTTAACATGTTGAACATGATCCTTCCAAGACTTGTTGTAGATTAGTATATCATCAAAAAATACTAACACAAATTTTCTAAGGAAGGGTTTGAAAATGGAATTCATCAAACCTTGAAATGTAGAAGGTGCATTGGTAAGGCCAAAAGGCATGACCAACAATTCATAATGACCCTCATGAGTTCTTAATGTTTTTTTCAAAATGTCTTCATTTTTCATTCTGATTTGATGATATCCTGTCAAACGAAGGTTTAACTTGGTGAAGTAAATTGCTCCATGCAATTCATCCAATAATTCATCAATGACATGAATGGGGAATTTATCTTTAATAGTGAGCTTGATGAGCTCCCTATAATCTGGACACATGCACCATGATCCATCCTTCTTGTGCACCAATACTACTAGAGTAGAGAAAGAACTTTGACTAGGTTGAATTATACCAACCTCTAGCATTTCTGCAACCATACGTTCAATTTACCTCTTTTGGGCATAAGGATATCTGTAAGGCCTAATGTTTGGAGGAACACTTCCTAGAATCAATGAATAGCATGATCATGATCATGAATAGGTGGGAGGCCTTTGGGAGTCTCAAATACCCTGGAATGATTGTCCAAGACTTTTTGGAGATCTAGAGAAATAGATGATTCCAATGTGGGAACCTCTAGTGAACATAATTGTGAAATTACGCCTTGTTGTTCTTTCTTTAGAAGCTTTGTCATGCCGTTAGAGCTGATTATCTTTCCCGATTTCCCTGTGATACCCCTTAATTCAACTTCCTTTCCTTCCAAAACAAATTTCAAGAAAAGTTCTTGAAAATTAAAATTTATCGTACCCAAAGATTGTAGCCATTGGACTTCTAGTACAACATCAACACCGCACATTGGAATGGAAAGCATTAGACTATTCAACACATATTATCCCATGGATAGCTTGATATTATGGCACTTTCCAGAGCAATTTATGGTTCCTCCATTTGCAACCATCACTTGACACTCTGGTGCTAGATATAGGAAGCAATTCAATTCCTTGGCTATCTTACAATGAATAAAATTATGGGTACTACCCGAATCAATCAACACTATTACCTTTTTCTTCTTGATATGTCCTTGTATCTTGATAGTTTGAAGAGTGGTAATTCTGACCAATGCATTACAAGATATGGTCGGATTCATTTCTTCTTTCTCTAGGGTTTGTTCCTGGTGTGTATCATCTTCTTTTGATGTTTCTTGTTCCTTTTCTTCCTCCTCTTCACAATCTATGTAAAATAATTTCTTCTCAACACACTTATGACCTTTAGTGTATTTGCTATCACAACTGTAACAAAGCCCTTTTTCTCTTTTTTCTTCCAATTGTTGTGGTGTCAACCTTGTAGGTTGTGGAAGGCTAGGGGCAACAACATTTCCATATTTATAGTTGTGAGTGGTAGGCTTCCTTGTTGCCATAATTTTTCTTTCAATTTTTCTTGCCAACCTGAATTCTTTCTCCAATGAATCAGGTTTCCAAAGGCAAACCTCATGTTGGATGTTATCCTTTAAAGTCCCTTTGAACACATCAATCCTATGCTCCTCTAGAATATATTTTACCCTTATATTCAATTTTTGGAAGTCCTCAATGTGCTCCACCATTGAACCCTTTTGTTTGAGATTCATCAATTGGCTAAAAAAGGTGTTTCTTTTTGTATCCTCTTAATGTGCTATCATTTATTCCATAAAAATTTCCCAAGTGACAATTTGTTTACGAGACCAAAGCCATCGATACCATACAAATTGATTGGGTTCCAAATATAAAGTTGCAATGCGTACCTTTTGTGTGCTTTGCACATTATGGAGATCGAAATATTGCTCCATCTATATTATCCATGTTACGGGATCGTTTCCATCAAACTTCCTCATATCGATATTTAGAACATGGTGGGTCTTCAATCCAACGTTAGAGTCTATGAAATCATGACTAACATTTCTTTTGTTCTCATCACGAGTTTCCTTTACTACGCTTTCGTCATTAGTAAGCATTTCTTGTAGCAACTTTGTCAAATCTATCTTCAAATCTTCCATGTTGCTTTTAAGTTTTGATTCTATACCATCCATCTTAGATTCCATGCCATCCATCTTAGCTTCCATTACATTCTTTAAACCATCCATCTTAGCTTCAATTACTTTTTGTGAGAGCAAAATTTGTTGCACTTGGTCTCGTAATTTTGATATATCATGTTGCATTTCTTTCTCTTCTTCATGTGTCATAGTAGAGATTTCAGGTTTCTTACTAGGTGTTTCCATTTTCTTTCTTCGGGTCATCAATGAATAATAATTATGCTTCACAATGCCTTTTGAATCACTTCAAACTATTTTTTTTTTTTTTTGAATAAAGACTAATTCTATTAAGATAAGAAAAGTATAGTACAATCAAGCTTGCATACAAGCAAAGCAGAGAAGCAAGGGAGCCGGAGGTGATAGGCTATCAACCTCGCTCCTTAGAGACAGTCAAGGAAAGGGCCATAGAAAACACTGGAATACAAAAAGATAGAACTAAGCAGAGAAAGCTACCCCAAGGGGTTAGTTCCTGCCACACGGCATTTTTTGCCTTTTTTCTTGCTCACTTTGACCCACCCAGTGGAATTTGGTTGAGCCATAACAAGTTGTAGACTATTCTGCACTGGCGGCGGAATATCCTTATCAGAGTCTGAGGACGAAGATAAATGAGCACGTTTCTGAAAAATCTGAGGGTTAGAGGGGACCGCTGGACTAATCGAGGGAGCGTCCATCGGAATCTCATCATTCTGCATATTCGCTTCAGTTTCCTCATTATTCTACACATCTGCTTCAGATTCCTCCTCATCCGAACTAGAGAAATTTAAATCTTCCAAAGGAAGGGGAGGCTCAAAAGGATTCCAGCTCTTGGATTTGGGCTTGCGATTCAAATTCTTCTTTTTATCGATGAACTGGGAACATGTACTCTGGAGATGCCCCGTTTGATGACAATGGCGGCAGCGAAAGGCTGTGTTCTCGTAATCCAATGGCTGAGTCCAGTGGAAATATCCAAACTTGAGATTAATCTGATCCGACAGTCCTTTGCTGATATCTATTTCTGCACACAGTCTGCCGTAGGTGTAGAGACCATTTACCTTTCTTGAGGTATCTGTAGCCAGGTAGCGTCCTAAAGTATTTCCAATGGCGAAGAAGACAGAGAAATGCCAAAAATGAGCCGGAAGATTCGGGAGCCTGACCCAAATGGGAAGCTTGGAGATGACAGCTGTAGAAGGGTCGAAGTCTGGAAACCAAGGGGTGAGAAAAAGCCCAGCCGAACCCCAGAACCAAGGGCCTCCCATTAAGGCTTTCTGGTAGTCTTCATTTAAGTCAAAAAACACCAAGAAGAATCCTTTTGAACATAAGAAGATCTTGCATTTTTTAGTCCAAGAGGAATGGACCCATTGGTAAAGATTTGTTGTGTGAGGCCAAAGCCCATTAAATCTGCATATGAGTGTTGATTCTACAAGCATCTGGTAGCGATTTTCAATCTCAGGATGAGAGAAATTGATGGAGGGAATTTCCTCTGATTTGTCTACCAGAAACGGCTTTGGAGCGCCATTTGGTTGGGTTGCTTTCAAAGAGAACTGAGGTTGGGCAGTGGCTTTGCGAGCTGCATCTTTGTAAGAGAAAGAAGGGGCAGAAGAGGTCTGCCCAAAGGAACCACCTCTTAAACGAAAAGAAGCCCCAATAGAAGCATCCTTATGAATGTTGTAAAAGGAGAGAGGAAGGGGATTCATAAGTTGCTTACCCTTATATAGAAATCTGAGGTAAGAGGAGGGGATCCCCAGCCAGCATTCGAGATTTTGCAAAAGGTCTTGCACGAGATCTGTTGCGCGAACCCATTGCATCCTCGTCTTGCCCAAGAGTTTGACTTGGATCTGAAATGCCTGTGATTCTTCAAACAGATCTGGTTGTTTCAAGAGAGGAACCTCTGCATTCATATCTAGCGAGAACGAGGAGCAGATTCGTTGCTTGCTAATGGCAGAGATGAGATCTAGATCAATCCGGCCACGGAAATGGGACGAGGAGGAGATAGAGATCCATGGCTGAATCCTTGGCTTGCTGCTTTGGAATTTAAAATCAGCCCTATTTGTCGGAGGAGAAAAGGGGCGGAGCGGATTCTTGGCATCACTCTCATTTTCTTGAGCTGTAGGAGAAATGTCTGTGTGCCAAATCACCAGATTTGGGAAGTTTGCGGGGCAGGTCTTCGAACTCTGACCATCGCCACAGAAATTCTCTCGGTCATCCGCGTCAGGCTTCTTGGATTTGCAGGATTCGATCCTGGGGCTGCTGGACGCGGTGCTGTCGGTCTCGTCCAAGCTCTTGAACCCGAGACCTTCTGTGCATAAATGGAGCGCCACTGAGTGTTTGGGAGTACCTGCGATTCTCTGAGAATCCCTCAATCCAGAGGCCGAGGAAACCAAAAACGATTGGGGTTTCATGTTAGGGTTTCAACTCTGCGCTCGTCTCTTTACGGGTAAAGTACTAATCACTTCAAACTATTTTCTCAAACAAGGGTTATGAAAATTAAAAAAAAAAACTACACACCTTATTTTTGTCCGCTTTGTGTGAGTGAGATCTTGAAATGTTTGTAACTCTGTAATTTTGCATCTCCAAGTTCTTAAATTGTGGCCCGTGATAGTTCTCTGAGTCTTATTTCAAACCCCGCAAGTCTGATCACAATTGGATTCCCGAAGAAAGATTTATTCCCAATCTTCCGCGATGACCTAATTATAGACTTGTTTAATAGAGAAAAAGTGTACGGCGTGCCACTGTTTCGACCTTAGATTTTGAAAACGATACCAAACAAACTACAGTCTGTTTGATTTCTATCACATTTTATGAAATTTGAATTAGATGCTCAGATAGAAAGTTATGATGATTGTCTCAAGGTGACCTATTTGAGATCCAATTCAGGAGCTTGCAAAAACCCTAACTTCCTCAGTTCATATCTCCGAAAATATAGCGAGACAAGCTCTGAAATTCGGTCACACGGTTAATCACGATTTCGTCTCGAATGGGTTTTAATTTGAGTTTCTGAAGCTTCATAGAAAAAACGTTATAGCGAAAATTCCACGATGGCCTGTTTGAAGCAGCGAAACCCTAGTATCAAAACCTCTGATACCAATTGTTATGCAACCAGCTCACAAAATAGAAGAAAGAGATAGACCAATGACTTAAAACGTAGCCTCTTCGAGGGGGGCGCCTCCTTTATATTACACAAATGAACAATTCTTGGATGATACAAATGACAAGACCTCCTTTCTATATATAGGAGTCTAAGGGGTCACAATATAATCAGAGCTGACATAACAATAATAATGTAAGGGCACAACCATAACAATAGTGGGCTTCTATAGGGCACAATAATAACAATATGGGAAAAACATGAGAACAACAATAACAATAAGGGTACAATGATAATAATAATAAGAGAATACACTAGTATTATAGGGACCTAATAGATCCATTTGCAAGTACAAGAGATGTTGAAGAAGTCATAAGAAAGGGACAAGGCTTGACATGACTGACATGGAATAGAGAAATTGTTCAAAGTGGGAGACAAAGTTCAATTACAGCTAAACAAGGAAAGACTACACGATCCTCATAAGAATATCAAGGCTTTGCAATATGTCCCTTTTGAGGTATTGGATAAAGTGGGAGATAATGCCTAGAGACTTATTCTACCTATACATGTGCATTTTCCCAATAGTGAATGTGGAGAATTTAAAACTCTATGAGCCTTCCATGTTGGATCAAGAGGAGGAGTAGGTTGCACTTGCGATAGAGGACTTAACACCAAATGTTCAAGTAGAGTTTGCGAAAGGCAACTTTGTAAAAGAATTCTAGAATTACCAAATAGGAACATTATTATGTTTAGTAGATTGGTTTGAAAGAACAACTTCCAAAGAAAGTAAAATGGTACTCCAAAAAAAAGATAGATGAAAAAAGTTTCACACCTTATTCAATGAAGCTTTTGGAATTCAAATGCCCACTTAAATAAAAAAATATGATCTAAATTAGATCATCACATGATTTTCCATCTATTTTAATACTTTTTAGGTAAAAAAATAAATAAAACCAAACAAAATTTCTTTCCACAAAATACATCACATCCCAACCATTTTTTTTTCCTATATAATAACATTGCGTGAAACCTCTATTCATATTGCATGTTGTTCTCTCCCAAGTTTGTATCCCACAACCAATTCTTCGTATCACATAATGGATCTCTTCCATGTGATAAAAGATGCATGTTGCTCAAAAATTAAAGAAAAGTGGAACGCAATTTGTATCACCCCACATACCACATCTTTACTTAAGTGCACTGCACACGGAATTAAATTAAAATTTACCTAAATTTTATAAAAATATATTTTTTTGACTTTCAAAAATATACCGTATATACTTTTTTTTTTTCCTTAAAATATTTTTATAGTTTATTTTTCTTTAATGAAATGAAATAAAATTTTAAAGTTCATTTTTTTTTATAGCAATCATGACGTGCATAACGTGCACTCTTTGGGGTTTAATTTGTCATTGTGAGTCTCCTATGTGACGACCATATATCAAATTTACACAGACAGTCCATTTTGAAAATGAAATAAAACCGAAACCAAAGAATGCGACTTGCCACACGTCAAGCCAGCCTAAGTAGAAAAAGAAAAATACATATCGAATTGATACGCGTCCTCGCGTGCTCTCTTTTGTGGAATCCAACTAAATAGCAGAATGTGATTGTGAAATTTATATGACGTGGACCATAGTCACGACAAGTCGTGCTCAAAAATGAGGTCTTCATCATACTTGTCCATCAAAGAGATATTAAAAAAGATGAGGTGGAGATGACGTGTAAAATAGTTCCGTTGTGAAGTTAGCGGTGTGAGAGTACGTTTTCTCAATTGCCGCTAACTCTGAATTTAAGAGCCCAACGTCTTTTCCTCTAATCACGGGTGCTTCCCAATAGTCACGGTAAAGTCCGCAAGGGCGGTTGCGAGGCAATAAATTGTTGGCTGGTGACATTGAATTAGTTTTTATCTTTAGGGTGTAAATTTTCAAGTTTTTTTTTTCAGCTGGTAAATTTTCAAGTTACCTTTGAATTTGTTTTAAATTTTGGGCGTAAATTTCTATGTTGATGGGGATGTGATAGTATTATTTATTATTAAATTTTAATATTGATTGTGGTTTTAATAGGATTTCCAATTATATTTATTTGATGTTTTTTGTAAATTTGGTTGGATTACATTTTTATCATGTCTAATATATCGTGTCTAATATATCGCTTCAATCGAGCAAGAAATTGAACTAGTAACTTTACTTCAAAAATATTAACAAAACATCCAATTAATGTCTATTCAAAACCCAATAAACTGTACTTATTTAATATCATACACGAGATATTTGAATTTTTTTTTCATTTTATATGAGTATTCTTCTTATTTTTTCAAATTCTTTTCATTGTGAAATTGTTATATCGATTCAACGAAAATCATTTAATATCTCAATATAAGAGTTTAATAGTAATTGGAAAAGATTCTATCTCCTTTTATTTTTGCTTGGATTAAAATGAGAGTCCACGAGGAAGGAGAAGTCCTTACCGTTTATATATTAGAGTCATGAATTAAGAGAGTTGTATTGAGTGGGTCTTATGGATTACTTTGTGTTTGTTATAGAGTTGTATTGAGTGGGTTTTTATGGATTATTTTGCGGTTATTACATAGTTTGAAGAAAGATCTAATATGAGGAATTTAAGATTTATAAGATAAGAGACTTGTCATTAATAAAAAATAAAAATAAGGTGAAGAAAATAAAAATAAGATGAAGAAGATTATATGTGTAACTTTGTAAGTTGAGAAAAGTTAGATTTACATGAAATGTTTTTTAAGTTTATATACTAAAATCAAAATACAATTACTGTTTGTTGAGATAAGTTAGATTTATTTGGAAAAACTTATAATTTTCTCATCCAAAAAGTATATATACTAAAATCAAAATATTAATATTTTATTGATATTTTATTAATAGTGACATTTTATTAATTATAAAAAATGTAATTAACAAAATAAGAATTTATGGAAAATCACTATTCTAGGTGAGATTCTACAATAAAATGATAATGAAGATAACATGAGTTGACAACTATGGTGAAGGAAATTTGAGATATTGTCTAGAAAAATATGAATATGAATATGAATTGTGAAAGTTATTTTTTCTTTTCACAAAAATGAGAATGTCACTTGTAATGAGAAATGAAATTCTTACCTAAAATCACTATCCTATCCTGGGTGAGATTCTACCATAAAAAGGTAATAAAAGTAGTATGAATTGACAATTATGATAAAGTTAATTTGAGTTATTTTTTCAAAGAAATGTGACTTAGGAAAGTTATTTTTTCTTTTCATAAAGATGAGAATGTCCTCTCCAATGAAACAATTTCAAATGCATGATAATGAGTTGAAGGATATAAAGGAAATCGTTGTCGATTAAAATTTGATCTCTAATCACATCCTTTACAAGTATGAAATCATATATATCTCCAAGAGAGGGGACACTAAATAGGAACTAATAGATTTATTAAAGATACTTAAAAAATGTTTGTTATTATTACTTGATTTAAATAAATCAAGTATAAAATTCTATACTAAAGCAAGGACAATATACCTTATAGTAGTGACATTGTAAATACTTGTTGATACGGTGCTAAAAATAAGTTTAGACTTTAAAAAATGTTAAAAGTAAGAATTTATAACCAGCTTTGTTGTAAAATAACACTAGCGATTATGATGTCAAGTCCACAATCATGAAATTCTATATTCATAATATTAAAAGAAGTTGGATACTTTTATATTTCAAATTAATATGCAACAAGTCTATCATATTTTTTAATATGTAACTAGTCTATTATATTAACAAAATATAACCGAAATATTTTAACACTAAATATTAAAAAAACACACACATTGAAATAAAATAATTCAACTTTATTATCAATATTTTATAATTTTTATTTTTTTAATATTTAATAACTTGAAAATTAAAAAAAAATTATATTTAAAAAAAATTCAAAGAAATGGGTAGAAATTTATATTATTAAAAAAATTTGGTTATTAGGCCAAAACTTTTACACATTCCAATCTTCTTTGAAGGTTTTAAATTGAGCACGAAGGCTCAATCAAAAAACTCAAACAAGTTCCCCATAACACAAAATTTTCAAACTCATTCCAACTAAAAATTCTCCAAAAAACTCTCAATATTTAGACACATTCACATTCCATCATTCACTGCTTTTGTTTTGACTTAGTTAGACTCATTTTTTTCCTCGGCGAAATGCCTTTTCCTTTCTTCCCAACTTGAGTGCAACATGTGTTGCCTTTTCCTTTCTTCCCAACTTGAGTGCAACATGTGTTTTGTTTTGACTTAGTCAGACTCATTTTTTTCCTTGGCGAAATGCCTTTCCTTTCTTCCTAACCTGAGTGCAACATGTGTTGCCTTTTCCTTTCTTCCCAACTTGAGTGCAACATGTGTTTTCTTCTATTTCTGACATATCATTCTTTAGCACATGAAATTTGGATTCCATATTTCATACTTCGCTTTTGTTGTTGCTAATGCAATTTTTTTAATAGTATTTGCTTCCTTCTTATCTTCTGGTTCTTTCGTATCCTGAGACACATCCTCTTTAAATATCATATAATGAATACCCTGAGCTTCTTCCCACCATTTGGGCTTTCAAGTTTTTGTTTGTTTGTTTGTTTTTTTTGTTGTTGTTTCTTTTTTCGTTCTTTGCTATTTTGTAAATGCTTGGGGTATTTTTTAATTACGTGTTCTGCATGCTCTGCACTAAAAAGTAATATTCTTATAGTCAAGCTTTTGGACCCATACATAGTTTGGAGTTACTAGAGTAATCTCCACAAGAAAACCCTTATTGAAGTTCATCTCCAAAGATATTTGGGTTAAGCATAAGTAGCCTTGAAAAAATTTGCAGTTTTAAGACAACAACGATAAAACTTTCCCAATGCATTCCCACTAGAGGAAATCGATGGAAAATTCCAAAATTGAAAGGGAAGGTTTCAAAGCCTTACCAAATTGGAGCTGTAGAGATTGATGTCGTTTCCATATCAAAGATGGGAGTCTAAAGTTACATGAAGACACCAACCCTACCCCAAAACCACGACCCAACTTCATAAATGGCCTTCTTGTCCTCTATGTTATAAAAAACCATAACGAAAAAACCCTGAGCCAAAGGGTAAATATTTAATTCATATTTCAAAAGGGGTTTCCAAGTTTCAGAGATCCATTTGTGCAGATCAGCCAGTTGTAACCAAAACCCATTAAACTTGTAAACCATACCTTGCTCTGAGAAAAGAATTGACAACTCAGAGCTTCCTCATCCACAGGAACATTGAGGGAAGGAATTTCTTAAACCACTGGAAAACCATAGCCAAATTTCAATATGGAATTGTACAAAACCAAAAAGGAGCTTGCTATACCAGCTGTCATACCTATAAAAGAAACTGTCTTTTTCGTCGAATCACTAGAATTTGCCATTACTAAAGAGATCTGTAAAATATTCATAAAAATGAAGCATAAAATGGATGGCTAAGGCAAAACCCTAATTGTCATGAAAGTTTGTAGAACTTCATCCATCTTATTATTAGAAATATTATACTAAGTTATTTGCCCAATTTAAATCTAAATACAAATCTAAATGTTAACCTGTTTTAAAATTTAATAATAAATAAAAATATTAGTCTTTATAAATTATATTAATTATTATAATAAAAAATTCCTTATAAAAATAATAAAATTAAGTATTTAAAATTGATTTTATTTTAGTAAGACATTAAGTTATTTAAATATAAATATTTAAAATGAATATATTTGTTTCTAATGAAAAATGGTTATATATACACAAAAATTTAAAACAATTATATTTATTATTAATTTATTTTGTTAATTTTTTTTTCTATTTTATTTTATTATAAATTTAATATTTTATTGATAAAAATAAATTTAAATAAATATAAAAAAACATTCCATTTCACAACTATTCTAACTAAAACTAATTGATAATCTTCACCAAAATATATAAATATTCCTATAATATTCTAACTAAAACTAATTGATAATCTTCACCAAAATATATAAATATTCCTATAATATTTACCTAAACGAAAATAAAAAATTAGAAACTTAAGTATTACAATACATCGAAACTAAAATAATACAGAAGACTTTATTTAAAGAAATGAGACATTAGAGTCTATCACTTCTTAGTGATGTCGAAATTAAACTCAAAGAAATGAGGCATTAGAGTCTATCACTTCTTAACACCAAATAATTTTTTTTGCTAAGTAAGTTTAATCTATTATATACAAAAAAAAAACAATTACATTCTTGGAGAACAGAAAGCCATCAAGCCTGTGAGTTAGGCCGTTTGTTCATGACAGATTCAGAAACAGAGAGATTGAACCTTACTTCCCACGTAGGGGAGACAGAGTGATGCACATATCCGACACTAGACATTCCCTGGATTACTCATCGGGCTTCTCCTCTACGATCCTACACCAACCCATTTCCGGTTCCTGCATGTCCGGCTGAGCATGGGCCTCCGGCATGAAGCTGATGGCGCTGGCTGGCTGGGGCTGCTCCTGATGCATTTCCGAGGTGGGCTTTGGAGAACTGGGATTATGGACTTCCTCATAATGTGGAATTGGAGCGTTGGAATCTCCCTCGTTCTGAGCTTCCTCGATGAAGAGAACAGAGACATGAGCCGTTATTCGAGGGCGCGTGAGGGAGCAGTTGAACGAGAAGGTGGCTGAACCAAATGAAGACGAATTGGCAGAGTCTGGAGAATTTGGGTCCAGGTAGTGGCTAGGGGTCAGAATGCACTCTGTTCCCTGATGATGAGAAGAAATCCCCAGGGAACCCGACTCAGCAGGGGGCCGTGAAGGGGTGCCTCTTCCAGATCCTCTGCGACTCAGCATACGCTGGCGGGGTCTCGGCATCGCGTAATGACAAACTCGAACAACAGTAAAAAAGTCTCCAACAGTGGAGCTACCTTGACCTGTATTGACACCACAGGGGCTGTTGCTTGTCTCTGTGAGGGAATTACACCGCCAGAGCGTAGTCTCAGGCTCAATTCGAAACCAGCCTCCGACGTCAGACCATCCCCAGACCCATTCTTTCTCACAGCTCCGGATCTTTCCGAACAGAATGAAGCATAGACTCAGATTACTGGCAGTGAGGTCATTTAAAACGCAGGTGCCATTCCCTCGATCCTCACCCGCCATTACTATGGCAATCAAGTTCGCTGCAGGCCGAAATCCTTCTGAGCAGGCGTAAGTGGTCAGTGTTTTAATGCCAAGACCGAACAGATGAGCTCCCATGGTGTTAATCACCTTCGCATTAATGTCTTCCCACCTGAAGTTCTGTCCGGCGAGCATGCTGGACAGGTGCCAGCCATGCTCCGCCTTCCTCCGTCCCATCGTGGTTATTGCTCTATAGATCACCCGCATCCGGGGTTATTTTATTTAAATGTAATAAATATGTTGTGTTATATATATATTTTTTAAATAATGAGAAAATTTACTCTTCATTTATTAGGAAGAAATCAAATTATTTTTCGAAGATTTTTTTTTAGTAATATGGAAGATTAAGTTAAAGATGATATTAAATAAATTCGAAATAACATTAACGATAATAAATTATATTATTAGAAAAGAAAATTAGTTAAATAAATTAAAAATATATGTGGAATTTATTTTGAGGATTAGGTTTATTCACATGATGTGATTGTGGCTTCTTGTCAGGGGTGTATTGCAATTATGCGATCGAGCCAAGTAGTGGACATATGTTGACAAATGGGGATGGCATGCTTAGTTTCACACATGGAGATGAACAATGATGGATCTGGGAAATCTTGGGTGTGGTATGCTTATCGCCCACCTCCAGATTTTGCTCTTCTTCGGTGTTCTCAGAAGGCAGGTCTATGGGTTTTATGGCATTTTTAGAAGGGGGAATACCTGGCCCATTCCTTAAAATCACTTTTGGCAGGTGAAAGGGCCTGCTTTTTCCTATAGGGGGGACCTTCAGAAAATAGTGTAGCCTCTAGCATATTTCCACATGACCTTTTTTTTAGGTTCGATTGTGACTGTTAGATGCCTCCTTGTCCTCGTCTAAGTAGCTAAGGAGTTGCTAGATATTGTCTTTCATTACCCATATTTGCAAGGAGAATATCCTTATTTTCCTAGACTTAGGTGGGTATAAATATTGAAAAAGGAGAAACAAAAAAACTTCCAAATCATTCTCAAGAAACCAAATGGGAAGTCTTCCCTATTTTGGGTCATTGATTTGGACACAGTATCAACCTTGATGGAGAATGTTGAAAATAGTCTGGGCATTCTTGTAAATTCCTAGCACCTTCTTTCTCAATGCAAGTTGCTTGAGGATTCTTTTCAAATGAATGATTTTTGCATCTCTAAAAACGCCATCATAATCTTGAACCTAAGATTTTGTGGTGGTGCTTCAAGACCTAGGAACCTTGAGGGTCTTGTATTATATAATGATGCAACACAAAGGAATGGTTCCAATCCAACAAATCAAGCTTAGTTCATCCCAAAACTCTACATCATTGAACAAATGAAAAATTTCCTTCCATGGAGGTTAATTTATCAGAGTTAAACCATTTTTTCTTTGCACTCCAATCTAAAACGGTGATTTGTATATTCAATGGTATTTTTCCCCGATCTGATGTGTTGCACCAATGGGGCTTTACGAATTGGACACCCAATTGTGATATTTATCTATGTTCCAAGGGTTTCTTTATTGTTCAATTTGATATTAAGAAATATTTGGAAAGAGTAATAAATCATGGGTATTGGTTCTGGGGAAGAGTTGGGTTCTTCATCATCCCTTCGTTCCCAAATTTCGATGCCACAAAAATGGTGGTCTCAATAATGCCAGTCTAGGTGAGACTACCAAACCTCCCCTTCCCTTTCTAGCACCACAACATTCTATAGGAAATCGAGAATACACTAGGAACATTCACAAAGACGGACCTTGAAAGATTGAAAGAAAGGTATTTTCACCTTTGCCAAAATATGTGTTGAAATAGACCTTAGTAAAGGTCTACCAGATCGGATTCAGCGAAAAAACAAAAACATATAGTGGACCTAATTTTTATATTACAAAAATACAACATTTTGATGTCATATATGTTTCTAAGCAAGACACTTGTAGAACACACACCCACAAGTAGAAAGGATGGCAAAAATTAAAAAAAGGGAGGACTCGAAAAATGAAAGAATGGCATCCTTTCGATCCGTACCTCTTAGAGGAAAAAGAAGAGGAAACCACAAAGAATCCTACAAATCAAGTAGAAGGGGGTGCACCGGCTCGAAATGTAACACATACCAAAGGTAGAAGGGAACTGAATTAGAAGAAATCCAAGTATCAGAACAAAAGAAGGAAGAGGCACAAAATGAAAATGGGATAGGGGTCATAAAGAGAGCTCATGCTCAAGCAAAGAATCTCCACCGCAGACATCGAAAAATAGATTGGCAATGGTTCTAGTTGACATCAACCGAGGGGGTTGGCAAAAGGTTCAGAAAAAGAAAGGAAAAAAAGAGAAGTTAAGTGATTATTATCATACTTAACTTTGGCTTTTTATTTAATTTTTATTTTTCCCTTTTATTGCTCATAAGGCGAGAGGTTTATCTTACTGAATGCTTTCAACATTTGCAAATTGTAATTTTGTCACTTGTTTCAAGTTGAATAAAATTATGGTTTTTTCCTTGGGAATAAAAATAAAAATAAAATTATTATTAAATAACAGAGGGAGTTAACTTAACTAAACATAAAATAAATAATTAAAAATATTAATATAATAAATTAATTATTAAAAAACATAAAATAAAATAAAATATTATATTATAAAAAAGATATTTGATAAAATTAATTAAAAATGATAATAAATAGAATAAAAATAAGAGAATGAATAAATATTAATGATAAGGTTAGAAATTAAAACAATGTTAGGTTAGACTTAATAAATGTTTACTTAATAGTTAAATTCCATTAGTATGATTAGTTTTGAAGGACATGGTTTTGTATATTTAAATTTAGTAGTAGTTCAGAAGAAACACCTAGTTCCCTGAGTCACAAATATATTAACAAAAAACTCAATTAAAATGATAACAACATCTAGAGGAGAGAATGAAATATAAAAAAAAATTATGATAAAATTAGTAAGAAATATATTAAGTCGTATTAATTTCTATTTAATGTTATTGAAAATAATTTTCAAAGTTATTTTTTTGAACTGCGATTTTATATTACTCAAAATTTAGATGTCCAAATCACATTGATCTTTACTTTTTGCCCAGAGGATTTGAATTTCCTTATTATGCATCCCAAAACAAGACCAGGATTGGGCCTCCCTAAAAAAATAAGACTTAGAATTCATACCAAGCTTATAACTAAAACCCACATATACCCCATGGTTGCATAACAGTAATAGGCATGCAGGCCTGCCGACCAAAAGACACCATATAGCAAAGTCAAAATATAGACAACTAAGACCATACAAACATAAATACCAAATAATTGTAAACACCCCACCTTAACCCTGGTGACGTGTCCACTTACTAACTTGAATTCCCTAGTACCATTACGTGTCCACTTACTAACTTGAATTCCCTAGTACCATTACGTGTCCACTTACTAACTTGAATTCCCTAGTACCATTATAGAAATGGGATTTTTTTTGTTGTCTTTTTTTCTGAGTCCTCATAACTCAATATGGGTGTTATTGTTGTGTTCATCTCGATGATACATTCCATGTGGCCCTCACATGGTGCCACATGGCTTGATACCACTTTTCCACATCATGAGGTTACGAGAGCATTACTTCCATATTCTCGTAATATGCTCATATATAATGTGTACATAATTCCATATAAAATATATATATGACTCCACATATATATATATATATTTTGACTTGTACATATATATTTAGATACAATTAATTATTCTTTATGTGTGATTACATTATTGTCACATATTTATATTTTTGTATTGAGTGAAATTAGGTGTGTTGAAAAATGTAGCAAGAAATTCTCAATTTGATTTTGCCTTGATTAAATTGAGAAAATTCACATTTCCACACCAGAAGAGAAGTTGGATGTTGTTAAATTGTGTGACATGGCTTGTGTCACACAATTTACTCAGTAAATTCGAGTTAGAGGAGTTAGAGTTTAGTTCAGCATGTGTGATTGCTAATTTGTCGCAATCAAAGTCTTTTATCTCAAGTTGTTTTCAATTAAACTAGTTCCAACTGTTGGAGGAACTAGTGGAAGGTCAGTTGTGCAGTCAGACTTCATTCAAACTCAGTGATCATCTAGTTAACTAATCAATCAACCCAAAATAGCTAGTGCATGCAGAGAATTTGAGTTACCCAGTTGAGGTGGATATTCCAAGGCAGTGTAACATCAGTTGTAGACTATTCTTGAGTGTATAGGTATTGCATGTAGTCAGATGATCAGCCTAAGGAATTACGCAATCAATTTTGGAGAAATTCCTAAATAATAGGGGCCTAATTTATTAAGGAACAACGCAAGGAAATAAGGGCTCAAGCATAAGAAAAACTTGACTAAGTTTGGGTTAGAGCCTTCAGTGAGTAGAGAGATAGGTTATGAACTTGTAGGTTATGCTCGATTGAGAAAAGTAATTGTAGTACATATCTATTCATCATATTAATGCAAGTTGGCATTGGGGTTTTTAGTAGTTTTCTTTTCCCGAGAAAAATACTTATTGCATGTCTAAATTTTTTGTTCTATATTGTGAATTACTTTCTGCGGAGTAGTAGAGTAGGTTTGTGTCTTGTGATTTTGATTAAAACTTCATGAGAATATGCAAATCTACATCATAATTTATACAAGGTGTTTCACCTATAAAACTAAGTTCAACATTGCTTAGTATTCTAACCTTCCCATTATCTCACGGGCACTCCATACATGATTATATATGTATAAATTTCATGTGTGTGGGATGGCAGACCCATTGTCCACTGACCCTAGTCCCCTCTATTAACCATGGCATTGCACATGAGGTTATGTTGTATCATGGTCATCATCTAATGATCCTTTTGAATTTTCGAAATCAATGGCTCTTACCCCCATGTCAATCTAACGGTTAGTGGGGATCCTCTTTTTCTTCCCCAATGTTATATGGGTGTAACTATGCAGTGATAAGTACCTGTTGGCCGGATAAATTGATCTTGCAGACAAGGCCGATCTCCCTAGTATCAAAAGATATCTAGCAACAAGCAGGATAAGCAAATCTACCTTCTCTAAACATATTGCGATTTATTAATAAAAACTATAGAGGTGTTTAGACCCTACCTTAAGTCCAACGCTAGTTTGTAGCAGCCATCCTTCAACTGTCCGAAAGAGTTTCCTTTTGAGAACCTGCAATCACAAACAAGCACACATCAAATAACACCTGCATAGCTAATATCATAAATCATGTTCATTATGGTGATCAATGAATCCATAAAATAAACCATAAAACACAGCTTATTGAGAAAAATAAACTTATTTGTATTAACTTTGAAATAGAAGAACTTTACAACCTTTGGTGCCTTGATGTTGTACAAGCTCTTCCTAGGGTCCGAAACAAGAATCTCCTTTACTTTGACAAGCCTCACACTCTTCCAAATGAGATCAAATAGGTATGTAATCTCTCCTCACAAAAGCTCAATTAGGAAGACTAAGTTCCAACAGCATTTCACCTCAAAAATATTCAGTTTTCAACCTCCAAGTAACCAGCCTAATGCTTCATTTTATAGTGCAAAGGAAGGAGGTTATAGGTCCACCTATGAAGGGATAGAGTCCTCCTTCAAAGGGATAATCTCCTCACATCAAGGGGTTAGCTCCTTAAGATATGGGATGCATGAACCTCAGAGGAGCGAACTTGCCACCTCAAGATTCCTTCCAGAAGCTTCTAGAAATGACTCAAAGTGAGTTTTTAAGAATATACTTGCGCCTTTTTGACTTTTACAGGGGTCCGCACCCATAACATAGAGACAGAGCAGTTAGGTGCACAGGGGATATGACCTTTAGGTGTGGGACTGCAGGTAATGCTAAGAGAAAGTGCAGAACCAGAGTTTTATAGACTTTTGAGGGCTTTCTCTTATTTTCAAGGCTTGATATGAAGAACTGAGGCTTAAGACTTGCAAAGGAGGAAAGTATGAGTGGTAATGGACTTACACAGATTGCAGAATGTCAAGGTGACAATTTTTGTGCAACAGTACCATATGTCTCCCTGGACTCATCCAATAGTTGAGGATTATGCAGGACCTTCCCCCTCTTTAACGAGATCACAAGGAGGGGGCCCCATGTGGACTTCATCTATCGATCTCGCTTGGTGATATTACACCATCCATCGAGATCTATTCCTACTCAAAGTTATAACATGTGGTTGTATGACTTGTGTAACATGCCCTGTATATACACATAGTTGAACTATATGCCATATCCTAGCATCAACGTGTTTATGATAACCATGTGTGCTTATTCATTTCTCATCCAACAGACCTAGTGATGTTTGGGTCAAATTGATAGGTGATACGAAAACACTACTCCCTATGAAGGTGCTATATTTTTAGCCAACCCAAGATCATCCTTGGGGATGGGTGAACCTCCTTAGAAGTCGAGGGCCAACATAATCACAACGTATTACAATTTAGAACAGGGCCTAACCCTGACCTTCCGGCCTAGGGGTCGACTGGTTTGATTCTACAGTGTGCCAATTTTGGCAGAAGGCTCGACCTCATCCACTAGATGAGGAAAAAGGGCCTTTTGTTGGTTACTTCCAACATTGGTTATATGAGTAGGTAGGTGAGTGATGGACCTAGCCATTGCAGCCTTAGCAAAGCGATGCATTGTTTCTAGATGCCATGACACATTTGACTCCATTGTGGTTATATGTATTATAATATTTAAACGTGGTTGCAATATTAATTAGCATGGACTTATGTATATATTACCTAAAACACTCTCCCACTTATATTCTCACATAAGTGCACAAAGCAAGAGGGGCTCTCAGCATTGACTTATGGAGTGTCCATTGCAATTAAATTATGGCCATGACGACTCTACCCACTTGTGTAGAGTGCACTAACTTAGGAACATAAGCATCAAGCCCTGAATTTCCAACACCAAGTCAATTGTGTCCACACAAACACACACACATATATCCGCTTTTAAATGGAATACTACTCACGTGTTATGGTTCCTATGCTTGGCTATGACTCCTCGACATCTATATATATATATATATATATATATATATATATATATATATATATATATACCTGCTTTTAAATGAAATACTGCTGACTTACATGTTATGGTTCCTATGTGTGGTTATGACACTTCAACACATGTCTATGAATTGATTCCTACTGCATGCTCATTCAAACACTATGTTCAGCACTTTCACAGTTAACAATCGACGATGTAGGACTCCCTAGCATAGTGTGTTGGGTCCATCGCCCTCAACATCACAATATTATTGCGACCTCAACTTTAACAAGATACGTAATGGAATTCGACCCATATTTGAACAACACAGTATCACACGTGTTTAGGCACCCATACCATTGTGGCAACAGAGATGAAACACCTATGTGATCTAGTTACCTTATTAACGATTAGTTTCAAGGCAATGATACGAAATTACAATACGAACTTTTGGGTCTTTGAATCATCAAAGCTTTAATGCATATTCAAGATCCAGAGTTGATAAATTTAATATTATTTTATATGTGTCAATGTTCATTATTTTAATACACCAATAAGGTGATAACAGGTCAACCATTGTGCACAACATTTGCATGAATGTTTATATGTATGTGATTCGAGCATAAATATCTACACCCAATCAAATCGCCAATCCCCGGACTACTATACATTTAAACGCAGAAGGACTAACTAGCCTTCCCACAACAAGATTAAAAGAAGCACCTATATCTTTAAGCTTCCTAATAAAATAATAGTTTTAGTGAGCCTATTAGTTAATTTGTGACAACCAATGGGGACTTCACTCAATTATATGTTTATGGATGTATACATATGGTATGCGCAAAGGATATAAATGAAAAAAAATTGCAACAACGAGGAAAAAATATTAGGGGCTTATGAACTTAACCAAAAGAAGCCATGTAATTAAATACAAACATTATCAAATTAATTCAATCACTTAAATATGGTTTCACAATAGACATTGCACAAGAAGAATTTATCTTGGATTCAACTAAAGATGACGACTGAGTTGGGAACTACAACTCTCCACCCAGTTGTAGACGAGTTGCTGTCAGATCTCTCTTTGAACCATCATCCCCGATTTAGATTCCAGATACAGATGTATTTCTCCAGTGATGAACACCATCGATCGATTGAAACAAGAACTTTAGAGGTCCTCCCACCTCCACCTACTAACCCAAATGGCAATCAACTAGATGCACATGGAATCTAGAGGCTTGCTACCTCCACACTACAATTGTTCAATAACCAATAACACAAGGGAATCCAGAGGCTCCACCTCTACTGTACAACTATTTGAAAAGCAATAAACCAAAGGAATCCAAAGGCTCTACCTCCACCTTGAAACGTGAAGCATAGTAGTTCCACCCATGAGGGGAATATAAAACTCACTATAAAGGAATTTTTTCCCAAGCCCTGCTATTCTGCCAAAAAAAAAATGTAACAGAATCCTCTGAGAATTGTAGCAGCTCGAATTTTCTCCACGTTGTGTAAATATTTCTTCAAAATGTCTTCCTTCCCAAAATAAAATTCACATGTCACTTCCTCTTCTCTATGCTTGATGTTTTTTTTTAACCAAATGTGTGGTCTCATTGTTTTAGAGTGTTGGTATCTTCTGCCAAAAATGTGTGTTGTTCCTCTTGAATGTGGTCGTTGTATATCTTCCTTCCTTTTTATTTTGTGACTCGCCTTCTTTGTGTACAACTTTTTCCTCTATATTCCTTTTCCCAATCACCCTATTCTTTCCTGTTGATTTTTCCCGTTATCTTATTTTGTTATATTCCTCCATCCCATCACACAACCTTTGTTTCATTAACCCTCTTGTCTTGTTTTTTTCCTTTTTGTCTTACTCCCTTTTTCAAGAAAATATGGGCCGGCATCCTTGTTTGTAGTCCATAAATATTTAGGCACCAAATTATTAAAACACATCAACCACCAACTTTTAATGGCTGTCTCAATTTTTTCTGGTTTTTCCTACAGCAAGTAAACTAGGAATCCCAAGCAAGTCACCATTCTTAGCCCTTGGAATCTATGTCCCATACTCCACCCCTTTTTTTTTAAAATACAAAATTACATAAAATGTTCACATCACATTCATGATAAAAATTACGACCAGGGTTGTCACAAACCCCTCCCCCCTTGGGGAACATCGTCCTCAGTGTTCCTTGTCCATATATAATTCAAAATAAAACATGTTCAACACAACCACATATTATCAAAGGAGCTTTATATAACCAGTTCTATATAGTATTTACAATCAGTATATACATTTTCTTCAATTAGCAAATAAAAAAAGATATGATGTCTACATAGTATCATACATTTCCCAAGTGGCTTCTTTGGGCCCAAAATGTCTCCACTGCAGTTTGACTTGCTCTATTGCTCGATTCCAGAGCATGAGACTCCTCTAGTCTAGAATGCATAGTGGCACTGGATGGAATTCTCACTTTAGTTCCACCTATAGCATAGACAAATCAATTACATGATTATAACATCTCACATATATTTTAAACAAGGAAACATGGAAAACATCATGGACTCTGATAGATGGAGGTCAGGCCAATCTATAAGGCATTGGTCAATTATTTCAAGTATCTCGAATGACCCGCAAAAATGTGGTGCCAACTTGGCACATGATCCAATATTCAAGGAGCTTTTCTTGGGTCTAACTCTCAAGTAAACATGATCCCCAACTTGGAACTCCTTATGCACCCTATGTTATTTTGCATAGCTTTTATGTTGGTCTTGTGCCACCTTTAAATTTTGCTTGATGGCATGCATTTGTTGCTCCATTTATTTCAACATGTCCAGTCCAATAATAATATTATTCACTAGATCACTCCAACTAATAGGAGTATTACAACTCCTTCCATACAATGCCTCAAATGCGCTCCTCTTCAAGGACTCTTGTTAACCATTTATTATATGAAAAATCTACAAGTGGAAGATACTATTACCACTTCTTTTGTTGGTGCATTACATACATCCTCAACATGTCTTCAAGGATTTGGTTCACCCTTTCTATTTGTCCATTGTCAGTGGATGATAAGCTCTACTAAAGGCCAGCTACATCCCTAAGCCTGCAAGTAGTTCCTTCCAAAACTTAGAGGTGAACTTGACATCTCTATCTGAAATGATTTTCCTGGTGACTCCAAGTAGCCTCACAATATCTTTTATGAATATTTGTGCCACCTCACTAGATGAATTAGTGGATTTGACTGCTACAAAATGAGCCACCTTGCTCAACTTGTCAATGACCACCATAATGGCATCATGTTTCCTGGAGGTTCTAGGAAAACCTATAATGAAATCCATAGAGATCATCTCCCACTTCCATTCTATTATGGGAATAGGATGCAATAGGCCTACTGGATAATAACATTAATCTTTCACATGCTGAAAATCCAAGCATCTCGCAACATATTCAACCACTTCCTTTTTTAGATTAGGCTGATAATAGAACTTCGTAATGGCCATAAGGGTCTTTTGGTATCCCGGGTGACTGGAATACGGTCTGTCATGAAACTATCTCATTAGGAGTCTCTTCAATTCCAGGTTGTTTGATACATAGATTCTATTCTTGAATATAACCAAACCATCACTTGAGAGATGATATTCCTCATCCTCGCTACCTTGCATTATTTTATATGTTGATACTTATCATCATGTTTCCCTGCATGCTTGACCCACTCTATAAGATACATTCCATAAGATCTTATGGTTTCCATTTGATTCAATTGAATCCTCCTACTGAGTGCATCGGAAACCATGTTTTCTTTTCCCTTGATGTACTTAATTTCGAATTCAAACTTTCTAAGTATGGCTAGCCATCTAGCTTGTGTTGCGTTCAACTTAGGTTGGCCAAACAAGTATTTTAACCCATTTTGATTTTTCATGAGTGTGAATATTATACCAAGAAGGTAATGTCTCCACATCTTTAATGTGTGAATAATTGTGGCCAACTCCAAATCACGAGTCACTTATTTTTCCTCATGCTCATTCTATTTTGGTGACTCATAGCAGACTACATGCCCTTCCTACATCAAGACTCCATCGAGTCCCTCCTTGAAAGCATTTGTGCAGACTACAAAATCCTTGTTTGGACCTGCAATCCTCAACAATGGTGCATTACTTAGCAACTTCTTTAACTGCTCAAAGCTTCCTACACATTCAGTTGTCCACTCAATTTTTTTTCCCTTCCTCTGCAATGAAGTGATAGAGTGGCATATTTGCAAGAAGTTTTGTTGGGATGGGGTCCCCTAGGTCAATTTTGGGGTTAGAAATCCAAGTTTTGATGTAAATTTTGATAAAAGATGTGAATTCTCCACGATTTTTGGATGCAGAGTGCATAGATTGTTAGGAGTAAAAGGGGTTTTAGCCCCTTGTTTATGTGAAATTTGAGTTGGTTTTGAGATCCACCCTTGGTCATGGACCATGGGATTATATGTAAAAAGCTATAAATAGGTGTGTCTTAGAGAGTCTAAAGTATGTCTATGTCTGAGAAAGAAAAGAGGGAAAGTAAGGAGTAAGTATATAGAAGGAGAAAGGCTCTGTAGCTGAGTGTGCGGAGGCCTAAAGTAGAGTCCGCAATTGAGTGTGCGGACCCCTGCAGCTAAGTGCGTAGGGTAGTTTTAAGTCTGTAACACCATATTGAATATCAATAAAGAAGATTGTTGAAGAATTCTTGTGTTTATCTATTTACTTCTGTCTATTTATGACTGTGATATATGCTATGAATGAATAATGTATTGATGAAATATTGATCTAATGATGCGTGACTTTATGGAATAAGTCTTAATAACTATACACATTGCATGTTAAGTACTTTCACGAAGATTATGATACAATCTGTTATGTTTATTAAATACTTAAGTAGATCTGCATGAGTTCAGATCTAGGGTTATATTATAATACACCTAAGTGGATAAATCAACTATTAAAGGTCTGCAAAAGCCATTCGTAAACCTTCACGAAGGTCTAGAAGCTGTTTAAAGGAAGTTGCAGCACCGGGCCCTAAGGGGCTCATAAACCTACACAAAGATAGATCTAGGTCATTAAAAGACATCACACTGATCTATGGATGCAGAAACTTGGTTCCAACATCCTCCCATACTACTTTGGGTGAGACTTCAGCTTGCGCTATGCGGGTTGATGCCAAAAGGGCCAGTAGTGTAGGGTTTTTTTTGTCACATTTAACTCTAAACCTGGGTCAGGACCCCCCTAAGCCAACAAATGGTTTTGTTGTTGGGACCGTGATCTGCTTAAGAAGATGTGTGATGTCACATCACTGGAATCCGACCAAAAAGGAAATTGATAAGTGGTTGGATATAAAAATTCATGAATTCGCAGTGCAGGAGAACAAGAATTTGTGTCTATCAAAGGAGTAGTGGTTGGAAAGATACTTGTATACATAAATACACAAAATTTTCTTTTGCACCTTCTCGATAGAACTATACGAGTGGATAGCTAAGTTGACTTACGACTAAGGAAGGTGGAAGCTTGACATTCCAATAGTGTGGACTCCAGAATTGGTACAACGATTAGAAGCCTCTAAAGACAAGATTGCACATGTTGTCAACCACTGGCTTCATCAAATTATAAGAGGATTTGTTACAAAATTCGTAGTCAATACCTCAGTCAGCTATAGTGAGGCGGAGCAAAGGGTTTTCAAAGGATCGCGAGGTAAGTATCTAATATCTTTGAATACCTGGATTAAAATGTTGTTGTGTGAAAAATGGGTTATGCCATTGCCTTGATGTTCAGAGCTACGCGAAGTGGAAAACTCTTCAGAGATCAAGAAAGATTAGGTCTTGAATATAGCCCATTGATTGGACCTCCTTCGAGTGATGATGAGGGAGCGGTACAGGCTTCACCACGAAGTGTTGTTAAACTGATAAGACAAGGTTTTCCGTGGATAAATCAACCATCCACTCCACCTCCACCTCATACACCTTCACCCACACCTCCACCACTACCACCACCACCGTTCAACATGTCAAATACAATGAAGTTGCCGATTTTCAAGGGTATAAGGAGTGAAGATACAGATCAATTTCGGTTTGTTGTGAATGTTGTGTGGACATTGCAACAGATTACTGATGAAAATATAAAAAAAGCGCAATTAGTTACTGCTCTATAGGATTGAACGCTGACGTGGTATATTAATTACTATTTTGACCATCTTGTGGCAATGCTAGCAGAGACCAAGGATGCTTTAAACAAATAATTTAGTAAATCTAATTATGACTCGCAGTCAGTAGTAGGATTTAAGGATATCACGATGAGGGTTGATGAAATGCCTTGGGAGTTAGATCAAAGGTTGAAATGTGTGATTCACAAAGATAATATGCAGCTCATAGATGGTTAGCACCGTGAGTGGTTTATAGCCTCGCTTCTGCCCCACCTAAGGATTTCTCAGTCGTAGCAGAAGATAGGAACTCAAGTAGAAGCCTTGGAAATCAAGATGAGGTTGCATGCGACGCCTATGTAGGATGCAACCTTGTGGGTACAAAAAATTCACTCCCAGTTGAAGAACCTCTACTTGGAATTGCAGAGCTTGAAGAAAGAGAAAGAGACTAAACTAGAGGTGTGCGAGGAAGTATGGTGTCTGAAATGTAAAAGACAGGGGCATGATAAATACCACTGTCCCATATTTGTGAACTATATCACAGGAGGGGGACCAATTCCCCTGAGGACAGAAGCTCCAACAGGACCGAGTATGGGGGCTACACTATGGTGCACTTTTTTTCAGGTGGCTGGAAAACATGCAACAAATAATTGTCATTTGCTTCAAAAGTTCATTTAGACACCACAATAGTTGTTCTGAAACTTCTACAAATCAGTGGGCCATGATGAGTGCCACTATTGTAGTTATGAAGTAATGATGGAAATAATGACTACGTACCGGATGCAAGTGGAAACTCGGCCTCCAGATCAGGGTGCAGGAGGAGCGCGTGGGGGTTATCAAGGAAAAGGATGGGGCCGAGGAGGAGGAGGACCTTGTTGAGATCACAGACATGTTATTTGCTATAACTGTGGGACATTAGGGCACTACGCGCGGGAGTGTCAAAATCAGACACGCTCGTCTTGTCAATACTGCAGCCAGTTTGACCACACTATCGAAGAATTCCTTGTGTTGATAGCTAAGATGCAGGAGAATAAGGTGCAACCTAAAAAACCTATGCAGAACTTACAAATGATGAGATTTGAGCCCTGCGAAGAAGATCTAAATGTTAATATCGTGCCAGGAAGCGGGATAACAATTGGGGATGATGAAGAAGACGGATGGGTCCGCAAGGCCCCAGAAAAGGAAGTTGGTTTTAATCTAGAGCATGCGAAGGAAACTTTTATGGAGGCTAAGAAAAGTTTCGTTGAGGCATCCACCTCAGGAAGGCAGAACAAAGTATTAGAAACCAATGCGATTACAAAGGTTGATCCCTTTGTGTTTACTACGTTCTTGGAGACCTGCATGAAACTGTTGCGCAATAGAAAAGCTGTGAAAGGCCTGTAGGAGTTAATAAACAAGTGCGTGGATAAGGAAAACATCCCTAATGGACACCATGTAGTGAGAAAAATTGGCAAGCATAAGGCAAGAATAGGGCAGGAGATGAGGCTCATTGCGTAGATAGGAGAATATGAGATGGACTAGGTCATTTTGGATCTGGGGTCTAATGCGAAAGTTCTGCCTAAATAGTCATGGGAGAGAATGGGGAGACCTACGCTACAATGGTCTCTGATCCAGCTTAGAATGGAAAACCAATAGAAGATCATCCCTATGGGACGACTTCATGGAGTAATAGTGGATATCGAAGGTGCGAGTGCACTGGCTGATTTTGAAGTAATAGAGATTTTTGATGATAGTAATCTATATCCCGTGCTCCTCAGAATTTATTGGGCCATTGACATGAATGGGGTCATCAACTTGAAAAAGATGACAATTTCATTTGAAAGGAAATCACTGCGGGTTATAGTACCATTGGACCCTGCCGAAGGACTACGCTATACTGAATCGGTCCACGACTATGAAGAAAGTGAAGATGATTTAGACTAGATGTACAAAATAATAGCGTGAGATCAAGACTAGATTAACCCGACTGTGGATGGAAGGATTGCATGGGACTGGGAAATTTCCCGTACCTCGAATTCAGATGAAGAGTTGGAGCACTAGCAGAATAGGCTACATGAAGTATCTACATTGCGCTGCAACATGATGACTAAATCATTATGGTGCGTTTTGTCGGAGGTAAGAAATTTACCTTATTATGATGGTTTAACTTACGTGGATAAGTTTTTGGATACGTTTGAGCGTGAATTCCCTGAGCATCATAGCTTCCCAGCATTACATCTGGCACTGCGCGTTATGCCCACACGATGGTGGGGTACGCACAAGGATATCTTTGATGAATGGTAGGATTATAGAAGAATGATGAGATTGCGGGTTGGTCGACCTAACCTTTGATTGACAAAGAAATATGATGGGAGGAATGATTCGAGCGATCACCTAGCGAAGTGGACTAAAGCGTATGGAACAGAGCTACAGCCAGAGTGGGTGCATTTATTCTGCCATATTTTTTACACCATCCCTATGAACTGGTACTTGGAGACAGAGCTCTGCCATGGCACCACGGAATGGGATATATTGAGGGAAGGATTCTTAATGACCTTCAGTTTTGAAGATGGCTTCGAGAGCATTGATGAAGCCCTGCAGGAGGTTAAGGCAATGATCTTCAGAATACCACAAGAACCTCTGGAATGGGTCAAACTAGATTGGAGCACCTAGCTGCACCATGCGCTGGAATGTTATAATGTGATAGTTGAAGGGGAGGACGATGATCCTAGAAATATTAATATTCCAGAGGTAGAATGGCACCGCTAGGTCGAAGGTCGACAAATAGAGAACCCAGATATCAATGCGCCACTGAAAACCAAGCAAGTAAACATTGGAACTGAAGCAGAACCAAAGTTTGCAAAGGTTGGAGATTACTGGGAAGACACTACTATGGATAAGGTCATTGATTTACTCTACGAATATCAGGATTTGTTCCCTACTAAGTTTTCGGACTTGAAGGGTATAATAGGAGACTTGGGTGTTATGAAAATCACTCTAAAGCCAGACACGAAGCTCGTTAAGCAGAGGTTGTATTGCCTAAATCCTAAGTATAAGGAAAAGGTTCGCTTGGAGTTGGATAAGATGCTAGTAGCAGGAATCATAGAAATAGTGGAGTAGTCTGATTGGGTGGTCCCCATGGTGGTTCAGGAGAAGAAACAAAAGGATGAAATAAGGATCTGCGTAGATTTGAGGAAGCTCAATGATGCCTATGTTCGTGACCCATTCTCGATGTCATTTACAGATGAATTATTGGACAACGTTGGAGGGCAGTAAGCATACTCATTCAGTGATGGATTTTTTGGGTACCATCAGATCAAGTTCACGCCAGAGGATAGGAGAAAAACAACCTTCACAATGGAGTGGGGTTGTTTTCAATACATTGTGATGCCATTCAGACTCAAGAATGCACCAAAGATATTCTCTCATGTAGTTATAGTTGCATTTAAAGAGTTCATCCACAAGTTATTGGAAGTGTACTTTGATGACTGGATGGTGTTTGGTTTAGTAAAGCGCCATGTAGCAAGTCTGTGCTTGATGTTGGATACGTGTCACAGATACCAAATCGCGCTGAATTTGAAGAAGTGTTTATTTTATGTCCCCTTTGGGATCTTGCTGGGTCATGTGATGTGAAAGCAAGGGCTGATGGTGAACCCTACCAAGATCACGATGATAGTGAATTTGGAGGCGCCAAGGAGTGTTAAGCAGCTGCGCGTGACGCTGGGACATACAGGATATTATAGGAAGTTCATTAAGGCTTATGCTCAGATTACTGTGCCCATGGAGAAACAGTTGAAGAAGGATGCTACATTCTGTTGGGATGAAGAATGTCAGTGCAGTGTGGATGTATTGAAAGAGAAGATGGTCATTGCGCCGATCTTGATCTTCCCTGATTGGAAGAATAAATTCCATGTACATGTTGATGCCTCATGCATTGCATTGGGAGAAATGCTAACACAGGCTGGTGAAGGAGAGTTAGGCCACCCTATAGCCTTCGCCAACAGGAAATTATCAAAGGCTGAGAAGAACTACTCAATGCCTGAGCACGAAGGATTGGCCATGGTATATGCGTTGCAGAAGTTCAGACACTATCTGTTTGGTGGACATTTCAAGATGTACGCAGATCATTATGCCTTGAAATACCTGGTCAATAAGCTTGTATTGGGGGGGAAGATTTGTAGATGGTTGCTACTATTTCAGGAGTATGAATTTGAGGTGATTATGAAGCCCAAAAGGTTGAATGTAGGACCTGACCATCTATCGCGTATCGAAATAGGAGAGGAACCTACTAATTTGGAGGAAGGGCTTACAAATTCACAACTCTTCACGGTGCACGTAGCGGCTAATCATTTTGTAGATACCATTCATTTCTTGACGACGGGGATGGATCTGGAAGGGTACACAAGTCAGCAAAAGAAGGAACTTGTAGTGCGTGTGACAAAATTTTAGTAATTGTGGGACATTTGTATAAGATTGGTGTGAACGAGATATTGCAAATATATGTGCTAGATTTTGAGAGGACTAGCATTCTCACTGAAGCTCATGGAGGGGCTATGGGAGGAAATTATGTAGGAAAGGCGACTGCGTAGAAGATTTTGCGTGTAGATCTATGGTGGCCCACGTTGCATAAAGATTCCAAATCATATTGTAGGGCATGTGATGCATGTCAAAGAACTGGCAGACCACCATGAAGGTACGAGTTGCCACTGAATCCTCAAGTATCTTTGTAGCCATTCAAAAATTGGGTGATTGAATTTATTGGGCTGATTTAGCCCCTAGGGAAGAAAACCGGTGCACGCTACATCATTACCATGACAGAGTTTTAACCAGATGGGAATAGGCACAACTAGTTAAGGGTTGTACAAGGGCTATAACAATGAAGTTCTTGTTTGAGTATGTGTTAACCAGATTTGGCTGCTCGAAGGTATTGATGAGTGATCGAGGTATGCACTTCATAAATGAGACAATCAACGTGTTGACTGAGGAGTTCCAGGTATATCATCAGAAGAGCACATTGTATCAATCTCAGGCTAATGGAACAGTTGAGGCCTTTAATAAGATTTTAGAGAAGATGCTGACAAAGATTTGCAATGCGCAACAGAATGACTGGGATATGCACGTACCTGCGGTGCTATGGGTTTACAGGACTACTTGTAAAAAGATGACAAGGCAGACACCTTTTAGATTGGTCTATGGGGTAGAAGTTGTGACACCAATGGAGTATGTCATGCCTAGTCTACACATTACAACGCTCACAAGTATGGCAGATCATGAAGCCTTGGAGGAACGGCTCATGCAACTGATGGAGCTTGAAGAGGATCGATTCTTGGCTGGATTTCATCAACCAGTATAGAAGGAATGTAAAAATGATCGACACATCAAGATTCACACATTCAAGGTAAATGATCTGGTCTTGTTATATGATAGTAAGTTTACTAAATTTCTGGGTAAATTTCAGATTTATTGGCTAGCCCATATATTATCAAAGAAATCATAGATGGAGGCACATTTCAGCTTGCGAAGCTAAATGGAGAACCTTTTATAGGAAGAGTGAATGGAAGCTGCTTGAAGTTGTATACAAGGGATCCTGTGCAATGACTATATGGTGGCAGGATAGTCTTAGTGCGCCAGGCAGTTGCAAGGGAGCGCGAGACTATAAACTACCCTGCCAAGGGTGGAGGACTACGCAGTGGGTGGACTATGTGGAAAATGATGAAGTTACAATATAGGAAGCTAGGTGTAGGAAGATGCGCTATGGAGGGAGATACCACGCAACACAACAGAAAAGTGACCATTGAAGTCACTGTTCATGATTTGACAGCCAGACGAAGGTTAAGAGGAGTAGGATAGTGGCATTTAAGGCCAAAATATTTGAAGATACGCCACCAAAACCACATTAATGGTTAAAATTTTGGGGGAACGGTCAGATTTGAATTCAAAACGCCCTATAAATTACACATGCTTGTCCAACAGAGAACACTTTTCACCCTTAGAGTTTTTGCTGAGTTGTGTTGTCTGTTGCCCATGTCCCACTTGCATTTTGAGGATTTTGTAACGAGACCTACATTTTCCAAGTTATCGGAGTTGAATAAAAAATTCATCCTTGAAAACATGCTAGGCCAAAGCCCTGTAGAGACTGTAAGTATTGGTGGCGATGTTGCTTCTTAAGGAGCTGCTCCGGAGGTTGTGAGTATGGAAGCTCCGACTCTTGTACCTATGGTGCCATGGTCACCTAGGCCGAAGCCTACCCCTGCAAGAGAAACATCAAAACCAAAGAAGGATAAACAAAAGAAGCTGGTGCTAGTACGCGAATCACCTTTAAAACACTCTGCGGCTCAAAAAAAAAAGACAAGCAACCTAAGAAGGTCATCGATTTGGAGGCGGAGGAAGGATAGGGAAAAAAGGTAATAGATGCTAAGGGAATGGATCCCATTACAAAGTTTCTTGACTATATCCCTTTGCACAAGGGGAAGGCGAAGGTCACCAAGGACCCGGACTCAGACAAAATCTCTATCTCTATGCCCTTGCTGCCTGAGCAGCTTCCCTTCGAATGTCCGCGGCTTCCGCGGATACCCCTACTGAAGATGGAAGACTGGGACCTTTTAGATCATGATAGGTTCCCTAACTTAGCGAAAGATAAATATATGAAGGGTTTCTACTATGCAGACTCAGGTGTCATCACGTTTGAGATGGTGGAATGGATCCACAAAGTGGAGAATTCGGGATTGTTGAACCTGTTGTGGGTGCCCCATTATCACCACACCCCTATCAACACAATTTGTGTGTGCCAACTACTTACTCTGGTGCACGATGGGTGCTTATGGCTAGGAGGGCCTATACCCATCATTGACATGCTCATCCACAGGATCACACACCTGCCATTCGAGGGTTTGAATCCAGACAAGGAGTTTGGCAGAAAAATAGGAGAAAAGGAATTGGCAGAACGGATGAAGAGGGAATTTTCCCTCGTGAAAAAGGCACGCAGATACTCAATCACCTCCATAAACAACCTCGTGGTGCAAATTGCCACACAAATTTTAGCAGGAAAGGTAATGAGGAAGTGTTGCGTGGACAAAGTTTTGGTGCCTGTGGTCTCTTTAGCTACACAATGTGTGAAGGCTATACAGTTCAACTGGTCAAAGTACCTGTGTAGTGAATTCCTCGTGAATTTGTAGGTTTTAACCCCGTACAAAAATTACTTGCATACAAATTCTAAAACACAAAAAATAAACAATGCAAGAGCATAACACATAAAACACATATACACAGAGATTTTCCCCTGGATACCAAAACTGGGACTACTAGCTTGATTTTTCATTATGTTCCTTTCAATGTTACAATACATATTCATACATGACGAAGCATCCAATACCATCGACCGAGAACCATCACGTCAAAAACCATAGATCGAAAACCATCACGTCCAAAACCATGTGCGAAACACATGCACAAAACCATAGGTAGGTCCGCCCAACCTAATATAGGGTCCAAAACCAAAATTTTCTAGGGCGCTACCCTGGACCCCATAAAGTGGGGTTACCCGCACTCCTCAAACCCCCTGTGAATTCCCCCACAACACAATCGGTGCAACGAAGGGGGGGGGGGGCGCCCCCCTTCTAACCCCACGATTAACTACGTGGGCTAGTCGCGGAAAGAATATGACACAACCCATCATTCTCCCACTTGTTGTTTTCTTTCCACAAGGGTCCATAAGAGAGCTTAGTCATTTATCCAGCCCTGCAATGCCCATTGTTTCTCTACACCAAGAGAACTTCTCAGAGCTCACATATTTTTTCAATGCATATGCAGTATTCTTCAAAATGTCCACCTTTACCAGCAACACCTTTTGTCTTCTATCATATCCCTCACAAAGTGATATTGAACATCAATTTGCTTTGTCTTTGAATGATATGCAGGGTTCTTTGCCAAGAAAATTGCACTTTGGCTATCACAGTCTATCCTTATAGCTCCCTATACTAACCCCATACTTGAACACAATCTTTGCAACCAAATTGATTCCTTTCTTGCATGAGTGGCTGCCATGTATTCTGCCTCTGTAGTTGATAGTGCCACTATAGATTGTTTCTTACTCATCCAACTGACTGCACCTCCAAATAGGTTAAACACATACCCACTTGTAAATATTCCTTGATCTAGATATGCAACCCAGTCTGCATAAACAAAGCCACAAATATCCAACACTCTGTCTAATCCTGGTCTTCCTTGGTAGCACAAACCATAATCACTAGTGCCACGCAAATACTTGAAAACTTGCTTCACTGTTGTCCAGTGCTCCTTCCCTGGATTTGACATAAACCTGCTGAATACTCCCACTGCATGTGCAATGTTTGGTCTAGTACAGACCATCGCATACATCAAGCTACCGACTACACTTGCATATGGAATGTGGGACATGTCCTCTTCCTCTTCTTGTGTCTTGGGACACTGTTTAGCATATAACTTTACACCTACAGGAATAGGAACCTTCACCGGTTTACTATCCTGCATATTAAACCTCTGTAATATTGTCTCAACATATTTTCTCTAGTTTAACTAGAGCTTCCTCTTTGTCCTATCTCTTTTAATTTCCATGCCCAAAATATAGTTTTCGGCACCAAGATCTTTCATGTTGAATTTGAAGGACAAATGGGTCTTCAAACCTTGGATAATTTCTTTGTCATTAAAAACCAGCAACATATCACCCACATACAAAACCAGATAAATAACATGGTCACCAATTAATTTAAAATACACATAGTGATTTGCTTTGCTTCTGGTGAAGCCAAGTCCCTGTATAAATGTATCAAATTTCTGATACCACATCCTTGGTGACTATTTTAACCCATACAAAGACTTCTTTAACCTGCATACCAGTTCTTTCTTACCCTTCACCACCAAGCCTTCAGGTTGCTTCATGTAGATTTCCTCTTCCAGATCCCGTGAATAAATGTTGTCTTCACATCCATCTGTCCTACCTCAAAATCAAAAGCAGTAGCAACAGATAAAAGTAATCTAATAGAAGTTACCTTGGCAATAGGAGAAAAAATATCACCAAAATCAATTCCCAGCACCTGGGAATAACCTTTTGCTACCAATCAAGCTTTGTATTTCTCCACCTTTCCTTTTGCATTTGTCTTCTTCTTGAACACACATTTGCTTCCAATGGGTTTCCTTCTAGTGGGAAACTCCACTAGATGCCAAGCCTCATTTTTGTGCAAAGATTCCATTTGATCAACCATGGCCTCTTTCCAGAGTTTGTCATCCTCTGAATCTACTACTTCCTTCACAGTTCTAGGAATATCGTCAGTAATAGATAAAGCAAAATTTGAATGGAAATCAGATGGACTATACCTTTCTAGCTTCCTTCTTTCTAGAACTGATCTTCTCACACCCGAAGTTTGTGGCTCTTCATCTTCTGATTCCTCCTCTGTTGTAGAGTCTGATTCTTCCTCCTTAAGCTCAAACTCTATCTTCTTAAGTTCCTTTGGTTGGACTTCATGTTTAATAACATGTTTTACCTCTCTGAACACCACGTCTTGGCTATACACAACCTTCCTTGTTACTGGGTTCCAAAGCTTATAACCATTTAAACTATTCTTATACCCAATAAATATGCACTTTTTAGATTTACTATTTAGCTTGGTTTGTTTCTCCTTTGGAACATGTACATATGTATCACATCCAAATACCCTCAGATGTGAAAGAGAGGGTTTCTTACCAGTCCATACCTCTTGTGGAGTCTTATCCTCCAATGCTAATGAAGGTGATCTGTTGACCAGGTAACATGCTGTCTCCACTGCCTCTGCCCAGAATTCCTGTCCTAACCTGGCACCATTGAGCATGCTTCTTTCCCTTTCCATCAACGTCTTGTTCATTCTTTCTGAAACTCCATTTTGCTGAGGTGTATATGGATTAGTCTTCTAATGTGCTATATCACACTTCTTACAGAATTCTTCAAATTCCTTACTGCAAAACTCTCCACCCTTATCTGTCTTCAGCACCTTTATCTTCTTCTCTGTTTGGTTTTCCACCAGAGCCTTAAATTCTTTAAACCTGTCAAAGACTTCATATTTCTTCTTAAGGAAATATATCCATGTATTCATTGAGAATTCATCTATAAATTATGCATAGTACATAGACTTACCCAGTGATGGAACCTTCACAGGTCCAAACACATCACTGTGCACAAGCTCTAATATCTGTTTCGCCCTCTTACCACCAGAGGGGAAACTCACCCGATTCTGCTTCCCATATACACAGTTTTCACGAAAATCAAAATCCAGAGAGATATTACTCATACCTTCTACCATAAATTTACCATGAAGTATTTGAAGGCCCTTCTCTCCAATATGTCCAAGCCTTTGATGCCACAACATGGTCTTTTCTCTAGAGACCACTAGATTTTCTACTCCACTTTCAGGAACCATAGAACTGTTGCACCCATCAACAATAGTGCTACCTTGTATCTTATACAAAGTTCCAATCCGAACTCCCCGCATCAATACCAGTGCCCCTTGAACCATCTTGTAGTTATCCTTCTCGAACATTGTTTTTACACCTAGATCATCCAACTTGCTTATAGAAATCAGATTTCTGGCTAATGCAGAACACCCGGAAGTGTTCTAACCCTTCCACCTTGCAAATTCAACTTTACTTTTCTGCAACCAACGATTCTAGCTTTCGTTTCATCCCCCAAGAAGACATCACCACCATCATATTTCTCATACTCACAGAACCACTCTCTATGGGGAGTGAAGTGAAAGGATGCACTTGAGTCAATCAACCATGCCTCATGATCTACATGTGTACTTGAAGAAGCCAATTACACATCCCCACCTTAAACTGAGGTGGTTTTCACCCCTGCAGAAGGAGCATCATAAGATCCCTTTCCTTTGTCAGGAGCTTTAGATTTACAGTCCCTTTTGTAGTGCTCTTCCTTTCCGCATTTCCAGCACGCCACCTTTACATGTTTTCCTAGAGATTTAGATCTCCCTCTAGATTTAGATCTCCCACTTGATGACTTATTTTTGTTTATGTTCTGGTACCATCCTCATAAAGACAAGGCATCACCATTCTGGCTCTCCATATTTTTCCATCTCATCTCCTCCATCAGCAAGGATGAGACTATTTCATCAAATGCAAGGCAGTTGCATTGCTACCTATTGCAATAACCACACTATCCCACAAATCTGGTAGAGAACACAACAAACTAATGCACTTATCTTCATCTAAAATTTTGATATCAATAGACGTTAATTTAGGTTTTAACCCTGTACAGAAATTACCTGCATACGAATTCTAAAACACAGAAAACAAACAATGCAAGAGCATAACACATAAAACACATATACATAGAGATTTTCCCCTGGATCCCAAAACAGGGACTACCATCTTGATTTTTCATTATGTTCCTTTCAATGTTATAATACATATTTTTACATGTCGAAGCATCCAATACCATGGACCGAAAAGCCATCACGTCCAATACCGTGGAACGAAAACCATTGCGTCCAAAAACATGTGCGAAAAACATGCACAAAACCATAGGTGGGTCCACCCATCCTAACATAGGGTCCAAAACCAAAATTTTCTGGGGCGCTACCCCAGACCCCATAAAGTGGGGTTACGGGTACACCTCAAACCCCCTGTGACCCCCCCTCACTACATAATCAGCGCAACGAAGGGGGTGCCCCCCCCCCCCCCCCCCCAACCCCCCGGTTAACTACATGGGCTAGTCGTGGAAAAAATATAACACAACCCAACAGTGAACTGACTTACCACAGTATTAAACGAATTCATATGCTCTGTCACCGAGTCTCCATCTTTCATCCTCAAATTATACAACTTTTTTCGTAGGAAAATTTTATTCACCAGAGACTTAGATTGGTACAAAGTCCCTAACTTGTCCCACAAAGCCTTTGCCATAGCTTCCCCTAATACATTCAGAAATACTGAATCTGAGACACACAATCGTATTGTGCTCTTTTCCTTCTGATCTAACTTCTTCCATTCTTCATCGGACATTCCCATTGGTTTAGTACCTAGATCTACTGTGATCCACTGATGTTTATCCACCAACAGATCATCCATCTTGAATTTCCACAACTCAGAACTCTGACCATTAAATTTCTCGATCTCTATCTTTCCACTTCTCACCATCTTCTTTCACCACCAGAATTGATCTCACAGATCTCCTACTGAACAGGGCCTACCACAGGCCCAAGCGAAACCCCTCAGCAACAAAGGTGTCCCCTTGAAGCCAAAACAACTCTGATACAATATGTAGCTTTTAACCCCGTACAGAAATTACTTGCATACAAATTCTAAAACACAGAAAATAAACAATGCGAGAGCATAACACAAAACACATATACACAAAGATTTTCCCCTGGATCCCAAAAATGGGACTACCAGCTTGATTTTTCATTATGTTCCTTTCAATGTTACAATACATATTTATACATGTCAAAGCATCAAATACCATGGACCGAAAAACATCGCATCCAAGACCATGGACCGAAAACCATCGCATCCAAAACCATGTGCAAAAAACATGCACAAAACCATAGGTAGATCCGCCCAACCTAATATAGGGTCCAAAACAAAAGTTTTCCGGGGCGCTGCCCCGGGCCCCACAGAGTGGGGTTACTTGCACTCCTCAAAACCCCTATGACTCCCCTCACTACGCAATTGGCGCAATGAAGGGGGGGCTCCAACCTCCTTCTAACCCCCTGGTTAACTACGTGGGCTAGTCGTGGAAAGAATATAACACAACCCAACATAATTTCCGCGAGGTCCAAGATGATACCAAGCCATTCCATTATGCTTGGTTGATGCTCTCCATTGTGTTGGTTGCATGGGAGCTTCTAGAGGACAAGCATTTTCCTCCATTGGAAGAAGGATTGTTGGAGGCTACACAATTCGCCTCTCTATGGGTCACAAAGGACCCCGTGTGGGTCATAGAAACAAAAATATTTTGGGTTTTGATGGAATAAAGCCTCTGCATGGCCATCAACCAACGCCCAAGGTTGTCCTGACCTTGCACACGCAATTGTCATCTTATGCTGCATTCAAGGCTGACTTCCACCGAGTTTACATTCAGGCATGGAAGGATCTACTACAAAAATGGCATGACTTTCCATACTTGGTCACAGATACCGACATACAGGAGATAATCAAGTGATAACTAGCAGAGTGGCACTCCCGCTCAGACTTGGATGCCAGAATCAGTAAGGGCGGGGGAAGCTCAGCTGCATAGAAATGAAGGGATGCAGCCAATAAGGTTGCATGAAACTTGGTCACGCAATGGAAGAAGGAAGCTGGAGATAAGGCTCAAATGGAGAAAGAGAACACTACTAAGGAACAGGCTAAGCAAGAGCAGCTCGAGTCAGAGAGAAGTGGTAAATCCCCTTCACCCGAGACCAATGAGGAAGAATAGTCCAAACAAGGCGACGAAGGAGATGAGGAGAAAAGCACCCCATTCCAACTAAAGTAGCACAGACAAGAGAAACGGGAAGGTCCCCGAAAAAAGAAAAAATCAAACAAGTCACAGGGTGATCCCATGGTATTATCAGAGGGAAATCTCGATGAGATCGAGGAAAGAATATGGGACACTACAACTGAAGTGCTGCAACAGTTCGAGCAACAGTACATGTAGACGTTGGGGAGCATCTAAAAGGATCTACATGAGTTGTAGATATAGGTTAACATGATACATGTGGGCGCAGGTCAAGCAAGCACAACACATGTGAGCCTGGCACTGGGGATGAGTCAGGCTGCGGAATTGGTAAGGACCCTTGATCTTCGCACTATTGCATTACCCGAAGGGTCCCTACGTGAACAGTTGGCTGATGAATGCATCATCTTAAGCACCCTCAAGAACATTAGGCTGAACATCGTAGCACTCTCAAACGAGCTTCTTCACGCCCCGCGGGCAGGGGTGATAGAAGAATTGAGAGCTCTGGAGCAACGTGCTCTTAATATTATCAATGAATACAGGGTGAACAATGAAAAAATGTTCACCAAGAAAACACATGCCTTGAAAGAAAAGGAATTGTTACAGGCACAGAGTTCTTGGATGGAGTCGAAAGTTGCAGAGGCATGCATAATAGCACCCGAGCTTCACATTCCTGAAGACACATAGCTGGAAGTTAAGATCAGGAAGTTAGCTACTGGAGTGCGTGAGGCGAAGGCAGAGGTTGGATGAGTTCAATTCGAACTCAACATGAAAATCACTGATCTGTAGCTAAAGTTATAGCATAAAACTCTACCTGAGGTTAGGAAGCAGCGCAGAGCTGCCATAAAAGAAGGGATGACCACTTTGGATACTGTAGTCGCTGACTGCTTGGCTGTAATTGAGAAGGCAATGGAATTTGTGATGAATTTGCAGGAAGACCCAAACCTATAGAAACTGAATACAGAGTTTCATGAGCTACAGAAATAGTACAATGAAGTTCGGGCAACGACGCGCTCCATTGCCCTAGCACAACACCTCGCCAAATTACAGGAAGGGAAGAAGCTCCTCACGCTGGTCAAAGCAACAAAAAATAAAGAGGAATTGCTTAAGGCTAGATTGGATTCCTCTTTAGACAAATATTACCAGGTCTCGACCAACATTTAGGAAAATCTCACCAACTTGCAGCAGATGCAGCAAATGATGAAGCTGGCCACGGAAGGACCATCTACATAGAAGCTAGTGGAAGAAGTCAAGATGGAAGCTACGTAGAGTGCTGTTGAGGTTGCAGTAGTATAAGTTGGAGCTGGGGGATCTTCACAGCAAGATTATAGCGCCAGCTGAGTGACGCGAGGGCAAGTCACGACCTTTGTGTTGGGGGCCTGTTTGGATGGGATCCCGTGGGTTAGTTTTGGGGTTAAAAGCCCAAGTTTTGATGTAAAATTTTGTAAAAGATGTAAAGTCTCCATCATTTGTGGATGCAAAGTGCATAGATGGTTAGGATTCAAAGGGGTTTTAGCCCCTTGTTTATGTGAAAGTTGAGTCGGTTTTGAGATCCACCCTTAGTGCGCGGACCATGGGATTGTATGTAAAAATCTATAAATAGGTGTGTCTTAGAGATTCTAAGGCATGTCTATGTATGAGAAAGAAAAGAGGGCAAGTAAAGAGCAAGTGGATATAAGGAGAAAGGCTCTACATCTGAGTGCGTGGACCCCTGCAGTTGAGTGCACAGGGTAGTTTTAATTCTATAACACCATATTGAAGATCAATAAAGAAGATTGTTGAAGAATTCCCGTGTTTATCTGTTTACTTATGTTTATTTATGATTGTAATATATGCTATGAATGAATAATGTATTGATGAAATATTGATCTAATGATGCATGACTTTATGGAATAAGTCTTAATAATTGTACGCATTGCATGTTAAGTACTTTCATGAATATTATGATACAATCTATTATGTTTATTAAATACTTAAGTAGATCTGCGTGAGTTAATATCTAGGGTTATTTTCTAATATCCAAAAGTGGATAAATCAATTGTTAAAGGTCCACAAAATCCAATCTTATACCTTCACGAAGGTCTAGAAGCTGTTTAAAGGGAGTTGCAACAGTAAACCCTACAGGGCTCATAGGCCTCCGTGAAGGCAAATCTAGGGCATTAAAAGACATCAAACTGATCTCTGGATGCGGAAACTTGGTTCCAACATCTCGCCCATACTGCTTTGGGTGAGACTTCAGCCTGCACTATGCGGGTTGATGCCGAAAGGGGCAGTAGTGTAGGGTTTTGTTTGGCACATTTAACTCTGAACCTAGGTTAGGAACCCCCTAAGCCAACAAGTTCATGATGAATCTCCTATAGTAGCCACTATCAATCCCATGAATGATCAGATCTCATTCAAGTTTTTCGGAATTGGCCACTCCATTATGGGAATTAACCTATTCTGGATCCACTGATATCCCTTCATTAGAGACAATGCATCCCAAATAGTGTATCTGTGATTGGAAGAAATCACACTTTCTAATATTTGCATAAAGCCCTTGTTCCCCTAGAAACTGTATCACTGCAACTAAGTGCATTCTCTTCTTCAGTCTTTGAATATACCAAGATGTCATAAAAAATTACAATAACAAATTTGTGTAAATAAGGATGCAACACAATGTTCATTAGACACATGAAGGTTGTAGGGGCATTAATAAGCCTGAAAGGTACCACTATAAACTCATAGTCCCCACATCTCGTCTGAAATGTGGTCTTATGGATATATTCTTCCTTGATGGGGACTTGATGATACCCAAACCTGTTGACAGTATTGGAACCACCAACATGTCAAGGGGATCACCTTGGTAAGAAGTCCCAATTAAACGTGAGACTATTTGGTGTAGGAGTCCCAGCAGTGGGTCGTAAGGTAATGCCTTGACCACGATGTCGTATAGAGGCAAGTAAGATAACTCTGTCAGTAGAAATGGTGTGACTGATGCAGAGAGTCAAGGAATGTGTACGAGAGGTTCCAACACTTTGAAGGGAGAGAAAGGTGAAGGTGAGTTCTAGGTTGAAAGGGATCAGTCCCAACTCGGCTAGGAACACACCACACAAAGGACATGCGCAACTATCGGAGGAGCAGTCCACTTGGATGCAGAAGTCACAACATACAAGGTAAGATAACACGAAGAACACTCACGGATTAGTCTTAGACGAGTGTGATGGTTGATATAACAAGGTTCATGAGAAAGATCTATCTAGTGTCCGGCACAACAATCAACATGGATGGTGACAACATTAACAACATATGCAACACATTAACAACAAGATTCATATAATTGCATACAAATTAGTTCATATACAAGTATGTAAGTTAAACAACATATATCATTAAGGCAACTGGAATAGTCCAACTACAATAACAAAATATGCATGAAAATGTGTTGGCTCTTATTATTAAAGAAGTGTAAGTCACAATCATACAACACACCATGTAAACCTTCTAGCCCCATTAGTGGAATGTTACAGCCACATCCACCTGCTCCTCTAAAGAGATGTACTAGCTCCATGAGGTGGAGAATCCAAGGTGCGTTACTATACTGTCCAAGACTTCTTCAAGATAGTCTTAGTAGAAGCTTGGCTGACCAAAAGCCTATACAATGAGTTATGAGGGACTATTTATAGCAAAGGGTGGGGTGACCCTTGAAATTCCCCTTTGTGGCAGTTCAACTACCCTCATGACTCTTCACCTACTCTATGACTGTTACATCCAACTGTTGACTCTTGAATTACACTTGAAATGACTCAACATTACAATGCACATGTACTCATGTGAGACAACATGGCTTGAGAAAGCCTTGCAAGACATCACTGACACTTGGTCTGTTGTGGTGAGACCAAAACTTTGACATGCTTGTGATGGTGAAGCTGGTGAGTTAATGCCAAGCTTGGTCATCCATGATGGTGTGCATGCACCTCATGGTGACATCTTGCTGAAGCGAACACTTGCCTCCATTGCAACCGGTGCATTGGTTCGGCCCCTTCACCCATCTCGTCTGCCAACATGCGCATGGTCTTCTTGGGTACGGTTGAACTGAAAACACACTGATGCATAGTGTCCATGCTGATCTTCAAGTATGTGATGGTGGTCATTCGCATCAACTTGTTGAAGTGCATGTTCAACCCTAGTTGGACTTGCTTCTTGTCTTCACCTTGGTGAGTGTGTTGAATGGGTTGGATTGCATGCGTGCACTCAATGAAATGCATGCTGCTGGATCCTTTGCATGCGATTAACAACACTGCTCACTATGTTTGCTCTGTGTTAGCTACTAGGATGGATCCTTAACTTGTACTAGCACAGTTTCATCCATGAGTGCATGTTGCGCCCACTGCTGTTCCTGTCCCTGTTGCAACTCTTTGGAATGTTTGTGAAGCTTCATGTTCTTCCTGAGTTGTTGCTTCAAAACATGCAACTCCTTCTTTGTTCCATCTTTTGCCTTCGCATGATCTTCATGCCACGCCATCACTTCATAGCCTGAGTCTCCAAATTTTCTTTCATTATCAGTGGATCTGCTTAATCTTGCAACTTTGCTCCGCCTCTATGTTGTCAACAACCTTCCTCTTGCATTTGATGTGTTCACTTCATTCGCTACATTCGTTGCATTTGGTATGCTGCCTTCAGCTACTATTCATGGTGCTACTACTTGATGTCCTTTTCCACAAACAACTTGATGTCTTCATGAGTAGGCAAGCTCATAGACACTTGATCGACTGCATCCCCAAGCATGCTCTGAGTAATGTATTCATCTTTTCTCTCGTGGAAGCCATTGTACTTGTACTATTGAGAGGCAGATGAACACCTGCGATACCTAGAGACATGGAAACACTCATAGCAAGCAATCTTACAGTCGAAAACCAGAATGAACATGAGAACTGACTTGCAACATATCTGGGTGAATGATCATGAAGGTTGTGCAATTTCGGCCTAGAGGTCAGGAAACCGACTGCCAAGACTGCATGAGGCACAGTTCGGGCTACTGAGAGATTGACTAACTACTAGAACTGTGCAACGCACAGTCCATTATCACTGCTGACCGCTGGGATTGCACATTGCGCAATTCCAGCTGGGAAGGACTACTGGCCCAGGGACAGATTTGCACAATTTCTTAAGCCAAGTATCAATTGTCCTCCAGAAATGCACAAAACAGTCCTGGAGGCCAGTGTTGGGTAGGAATGTGCAAATCTGGAGAGGATGGTGAGCATTCCTTCCCCATATTACACAATGCAGCCTTGGTGAAGGCAGAATCCAGGTAAAGGTTGGCCCGACTCACCGACAGGAAACTAAAAGCAACTAAGATAGTAAACACATGGAGACACTAAGTGATAGCAGAAGTGATTGACAGTGCATACAAAACATGAATGAAATATTCAGCAAATAGATCAACATGCATGTGGGTGAGGCAGTTTGCTGGTTGGGTGAACGTCCGTTGAAAACAATTTCATGCATGCACAACAGTGAGATAGAAATGAAAATTGAAACAGAGACGGGACAAGCTAGTATATATGTAAATGACATCAAGAGGTCAAAGAAAACAAGAAAACAATACTCCTACAAGTGAAAACACAAAAAGTGATAGAAATGCAACAAAAGGCATGGGAAGCAGGCTTACCCCAAAACAACTGAGCTGAATGTGCCGAATGCTACTAGATGTGATGTGGGATGTCATAGCTGCAAGGTTGATGTGAGGAATTAGCTCTGCAGCGTCTGATTGATGTTTTTTTATAACATCGAGGCTGTGACACGCATGCCACAAATATAGGGGAAGTGACACTTGGTGGGAGGTTTTGGAACTGCTCCTTGCATGTAACCTCCAACTGCTAAACATATATCCCTGAAATAAGGGATTCCTTTGCATGTTGGCTTGGGAGAAGCAGCCCATGCAGGCAATTCTGTTTTTCTCAGTCCTGGAGGGAAGCAGTCAACTCAACTACACATGCAAGAGACTACTCGAATACTGGAGAAAAATGTGCATTTATGGCTGGGAGCTAGGCTGGTTGCCCAAGAGATTTGTGCAATTTCTGGGTAGTGAAGCTAATTTCTGCCCAAATTTGCACAAATCCTGGGCTGAACAGCTTGCTGCTAGGAAAATTTGCGCAAATCCTACTAGAAGGGTTGGCTGGTAGGATTGCGCAATCCCAGAGCTCAGTAGGCTATCAGAGAGGATTGCGCAATTCCTTGAGGGAAGGTTGGTTGCCCTCCAGAAATGCGCAATTTTCAAGGGGAAGTTACTTAGCCTGTAGCTGAACCAAGTCCGGGTGAGCAACCTATGAGGGGAATGGATCAACTGTGATCGACTGACTGCCTTTGTGCGAGGAAACCACTTGAAGCTTGAGTACTTGACGAAGCAAGACAAAGTTCTGTGTAAGGTTTGTAGGGAGGCTTCAAAAGAGGCTATAGAATTTTTTTTGAGGGTGGTTGTAGCCACTACAAAACTTGGCGACACACTAGTAGAGCTCCAGCTCTTTGAATGGACCTTGTTCGTGGAAAGCAAGTCTAACAGCTCCAAAAGTATTGTTCAGCTCTTAGCTCATTTTGGCTTCACACTAGTTTGATTGTAAGATGTAGCATCTGCCAGACTCTTGGTCGATTAACACACATTCCAAGCCAAGGAAACACAGTTGTTTCGATTGGGGTTGAGGGGTATATATGTGCACAAGCAGTATAGTTGTCAGAGTCTAAGTTTCATCTCTGGTGTTGCTCCACTGCCACCAGGCCTGGATAGTACCCTAGTGGAGTCACATAGGAACACAAGCATGGATCCGCTGCCAGTGAGCCTAGTCAGTACCCCAGTGGAGTTACTTGCATCACCTCCCTACTTAGGAAGCCTTTCTCTTCTTTCACCTTATTCATTTTTCAATTTGAATTTTTTGACTTTTCATTTTTTTCATTTTTCACTGTGCATAGCACTTATTCATTTCAGAGGCGGAAGAGGGATTATGATTGATTGAGAGTAGAGGAGGTTTTTCCAGTAGAGAAGTAGTTTATTGTATCTTTTAATTGCTTGTTAAGGTTTCCCCCCTCACCTTACTCTACTTGACTGAGCTGACAAGGGTTAACCCAAAAAAATTGACCAGAGCAGGCGACACTAGTTAGCGAGCAAGCGTTGTGTTTTCACCAAGGTTCACTTTGAACAATACATATTTTCCTTCAATGTATCATGGACTAAGAGTAAGAAGCTCATCATACAGAGCAAGATGACAGATAACCAAGTAATCATAGCTGTATAAGCCCTCTTGTATTTTACCTAGCTCGTTTCATGAGTCACACATGGTTTCATGTGAACTAACCTATGAACAAAACAAGCAAACGAACTAACAATCAACAAAGAAAAGCAAGAGTAGAAGAAAAAATGAAAGTGAAGCAAGTAAAAAAACAAGCAAGCAAAGAAACAAGAAAACAAACAAACAAGCAATCAAAGCATGAAAGCAACCAAGCATGCAAGCAAACAACTGAAAGCAAAAACTAATCCTACTCCTACACTAATGGTCCATGAGCCTGATCACGTGAAGTGATACTTCCAATGTAGCCACTGGCGCATTGGTAGACCCATGTTGGTGAAGGCTTGGTCTACGAGTAACCCAGTCATTCAGACCAACATACAAGAAAGATATAACAGTGAAGACAGCCACACTTCGTGTTTCAAAGTGCCCACAAGACATAAGTGAGTACATGTGCATGACAGATAGTCCATGGACTTATCATGGTGTTGTGTGACACTACGTGCAACTTTGAAGAAAAATCACACTCTTGACTGAGACATGTAAGAAAACGAAATAAACAAAGATAACTTGCGTCGCGAATGAGTGCTTGCAATGTAAGACTCCTCCAATGCATGAGCAATGGGATCATGCAGTTCGAGTGGAGGAAGTGTGATCTGTGTGTGAGATGGATCTTTAATGCATACAAACGAGTGATGAGGAACCTTGGGTGATTGAACAGTTTCATGATCAGAAGTGAGACTAACCCTAAGAGAGCGAGGGCCTGACATAACCATCAGCTCAGGCTGAACTGCCTTGACAGTATTGGGTGTCTCAACTTCATCATCAGGTAGATCATCATAAATTGGTGGCTTCGAAAGATCAACTACAATAGATTCATGATCATGATAAAAATGGAAGAAAATGGATCATGACCGCCATGATCAGAAAAATCAATGAATTCTTCGGCATCCTCATGATTAGATGAATCAAACAGAGGGGTAGATGAAAAGCGAACGAACTCATCCTCTGTATTTCCGGAAAATCCAGATGAAGGATCAAGTGGATCTTCAATCAATAACTTATCCTCTCCTTTGTAGAATGATGGACTAACATCTGGTGAGTCTTGCGAGTGATCAAAAATGGGTGCATCCGTGGATGAAGAAACACATGCAAAATCATGGATGGGAAGTTCACCAAAGAAGCCAGGAAAGAATGGAGGGGGATCGGATGGAAGGGAGTCATCTTCATCGAGTGTTGATGTTCAAGCTCCCAGTCATACTCTTCATGAATGACAATGCATGTTGGTTGTGCAACACCAACTCTGTAAGTGGGTTGTTCCTCGTTCACAACAAGTGAAGTGTTTGGAATGGATGAACACAAGATAACATCATCCGAAGGAACACTTGAGTGCGAAGACGGAGGTCGAAAAAAAGAATGCATGTGAGAACTCGAAGGAATCACAACCAAATATGCACGAAAATTGAGTGTAGTGATGTTGGGAGTGTGTGAAGGTTGAACAGGTGTACAAACATGATCCTCAGCATCACTGGGCGATGGTGTAACTGTTGAATGAGAGGGAGTCAGACAGTCTGTTGAGACAATGCTTTCTCCCACATGAGAATGTGTAGTTCCATCAACGAAGAAGGCTGAGCGAGCCTTGACATCAAGCTTCTTCTTGGGATAGGTAGATTTCTTAAGACAGTACTCAAATCGGTCCCAAAGATAAGAAAACTTCATCTGGCTCCTCAGAGTTTGAAATTGCAAGTCACGAAAGTGCTACCAAAAGTCAATGACAGATTGATGCAGAGCCCTCCGTTGCTGTAACAGTTTCCGGTCAAGATGGTCTGGATCAAAATGATAGGAAGTGTCTTCAATAAGATCATAGAAATGATCAAATGAGTGCACAATGTCAGCTGATAGGCTGAGCACCCAACAAAATGGAGATTCTCAAAGTCTGAATGCAAGCAACAAACTATCCTGTTTGTCAGCAAACTCATCTTCCTTATGAATCATGGAAAGAAAGTTATGCAAGTTCTCAGGCCAAGCCACTTTGCCTTCACCATCATACGTGTGAGTGGACAAGGGATTGAAAAGATTCCTTGAGATGGAGACATCTTCACGATTCGAAAAACACCTTGGGGGAAGAAGAATGCAAGACTCCATGAAGGATATGCAAAGGTTCAAAACTAGATGAGAGGACACTGCTTGTCATTAGGCCCTCCTTCTAGCGCCAGAAATGTTGACGGTGTTGGACTGCCGACATGTCAAGGGGATCTCCCTAGTAAGAAGTCCCAATTAGACCTCAGACCGTTTGGTGCAGGAGTCCAAGTAGTGGGTTGTAAGGTAATGCCTTGACTGCAATGTCACATAGAGGCAAGTAAGATAACTTTGTTAGTATCAAGGGTGTGACTGATGCAGAGAGTCAAGGAATGTGTACGAGAGGTTCCAAAACTTCGAAGGGAGAGGAAGGTGAAGGTGAGTTCCAGGTTGAAAGGGATCAGTCCCAACTCGGCTAGGAACCCACCACACAGCTTCCGGCGGAGCAGTCCACTCAGATGTGGCAGTCACAACATACAAGGTAAGATAACAAGAACAACACTCACGGATCAGTCTAAGACGAGTGTGATGATTATTATAACAAGGTTCATGAGAAAGTTCATTCTAGTGTCTGGTAGAGGAGTCGACATGGATGGTGACAACATTAACAACATATGTAACACATTAACAACAAGATTCATATAATTGCATACAAATCAGTTCATATACAAGTACGTAAGTTAAACAACATATATCATTAAGGTAACTAGAACAATCCAACTACAATAACAACATATGCATGAAAATGTGCTGGCTCTTATTATTAAAGAAGTGTAAGTCACACTAATACAATACACCATGTAAACCTGCTAGCCCCATCAGTGGAATGTTATAGCCACATCTTCCTGCTCCTCCAAAGAGATGTACTATCTCCGCGCAGTGGAGAAGCTAAGGCGCATTACGATACTGGCCAAGCCTTCTTCAATATAGTCTTAGTAGAAGCTTGGTTGACCAAAAGCCTATACAATGAGTTATGAGGGACTATTTATAGCAAAGTGTGGGGTGACCCTTGAAATTCCCCTTTGTGACAGTTCAACTACCCTCATGACTCTTCACCTACTCTATGACTGTTACATCCAACTGTTGATACTTGACTTAGACTTGACATGACTCAACATTACAATGTACATGTACTCATGTGAAACAACATGGCTTGAAAAAGACTTGCAAGACATCACTAACACTCGGTCCACTCTGGTGAGACCAACTCTTTGACATGCTTGTGATGGTGAAGTTGGTGAGTTGATGCCAAGCTTTGTCATCCATGACGGTGTGCATGCACCTCATGGTGACATCGTGTTGAAGCGAACACTTGCCTCCATTGCAACCAGTGCATTGGTTCAGCCCCTTCATCCAAATCATCTACTAACATGTGCATGGTATTCTTGGGTATGGTTGAACCGAAAACACACTGATGCATAGTGTCTATGCTGATCTTCAAGTGTGTGCTAGTGGTCATGCGCATCAACTTTCCGAAGTGCATGTTCAGCGATAGTTGGACTTGATTCTTGTCTTCACCTTGGTGAGTGTGGTTAATGGGTTGGATTGCATGTGTGCGCTCAACGACATGCATGTTGTTGGATCCTTTACATGCGATCAACAACACTGCTCACCATGTTTGCTTTGTGTCAGTTGCTAGGATGGATCCTTAACTTGTATTGCGCAGTTTCATCCGTGAGTGCATGTTGCACACACTGCTGTTCTTGTTCCTGTTGCAACTGATTGGACTATCTATGAAGCTTCATGTTCTTCCTGAGTTGCTACTTTATCACATGCAACTCCTCCTTTGTTCCATCTTTTGCCTTCACACGATCTTCATGTTGCATCGTCACTTCATAGCCTGAGTCTCCAAAGTTTCTTTCATTATCAGTGGATCTGCTTGATCTTGCAACTTTGCTCCACCTCTATGTTTTCAACAACCTTCCTCTTGCATTTGATTCATTCGTTGCATTCGGTATGTTGCCTTCAACTGTTGTTCATGATGTTACTTGCTGTGATGCTACTTCTTGATGTCCTTGTCCACGAACAACTTGATGTCTTCTTGAGTAGGAAAGCTCATAGACACTTTGTCTACTGCATCCCCAAGCGTGCTCTGAACGGTGTCTTCGTCTCTACTCTTTGGAAGGCCATTGTACCTGTACTGCTGAGAGGTAGATGAACACCTGCGATACCTGGAGACATGGAAACACTCATAGCAAGCAATCTGTCAGTCGAAAACTAGAATGAACATGAGAACTGACTTGCAACATACCTGGGTGAATGATCATGAAGGTTGCGTAATTTCGGCCGAAAGGTTGGGAGACCGACTGCCAAGGCTGCACAAGGCACAATTTAGGCTACTGAGAGACTGACTGACTGCTGGAGCTACGCAATGAAAAGTCTAGTCTGGCTGCTGACTGTTGGGATTGTGCATTGTGCAATTCCAGTTGGGAAGGACTGCTGGCATAGGGACAAATTTGAGCAATTTCTTGAGCCAAGCAGCGACTGTCCTCTAGAAATGCACCAAAATAGTCTGGAGGTTAGTGTTGGGCAGGAATGTGCAAATATGGAGAGGAAGGTGAGCCTTCCTTCCCCATATTGCGTAATGCAGCCTTGGTGAAGGCATAGTCTGAGCCAAGGTTGGCCCAACTCACCGACGGGAAATTGAAAGAAACTAAGACAGTAAATGTATGGTGACACTAAGTGATAAAAGAAGTGATTAACAGTGCATGCAAAACATGAATGAAATATTTGGCAAACAGATCAACATGCATGTGGGTGAGGCAGTTTTTCAGTTGGGTGAACATCCATGTAAAATAGTTTCATGCATGTGACAATGGTGAGATAGCAACGAAAATTGAAATAGAGCTAGGACAAGCTAGTATATATGTAAATGACAACAAGTGCTCAAATAAAACAAGCAAACAATACTCCTACAAGCAAAAACACAAAATGCGATAGAAATGAAACACAAGGCATGGGAAGCGGGTTTACCCCAAAACAACTAAGCTAAATGTGCTAACTACTCCTAGATGTGATGTGGGATGTCAGAGCTGCAAGGTTGATGTGAGGAATGAGCTCTACAACATATGGTTCATGATTTTTGAGTGACGCGCATGCCACGAATCTAGGGGAAGCGACACTTGCTGGGAGGTTTCGGAATTGCTCCTTGCATGTAACCTCCAAATTCTAAACATAGATCCTTCAAACAAGGGATGCCTTTACATGCTGGCTTGGGAGAAGTAGCCCATGCATGAAATTCTATTTTGCTCAGTCCCAGAAGGAACCAGTTAACTCAGCTGCACATGTAAGAGACTTCTCGACTGCTAGAGAAAAATGCGCATTTCTGGCTGGGACTTGGGCTAGATGCCCACGGTATTTGTGCAATTTCTAGGTAGAGCAGCTGACTGCTGTCCAAACTTACGCAAATCCTGGGCTAAATAGCCTGCTACTGGGAAAATTTTCACAAATCCTGCTGGGAGGGTTGGATGGAAGGATTGCACAATCTTGGAGCCTAGTAGGCTGTCAAAGAGGATTGCGCAATTCGTGGAGGGAAGGTTGGTTTCCCTCTAGAAATGTGCAATTTTCAAGGGGAAGTTGCTCAGCCTGCAGCTGGACCAAGTCTGGGTGATTAGCATGTGAGGGGAATGGACCAACTATGATTGACAAGCTGCCTTTGTGCGAGGAAAACACTTGAAGCTTGAGTACTTGACGAAGCAAGACGAAGTGTTGTGTAAGGTTGGTAGGGAGGCTCCAAAATAGGCTAAGGAAAAATTTTGGAGGGTGGTTGTAGCCGCTACAACAGGACCTTAAGTCAATATTGAAGAATGTTTTTCCTCCCCTCAACTGGTCAAATAAATCAGCAATATGTGGCAACAAATACCTATTCTCTATGTTTACTTTATTTAATTATAGGTATTCAATGCATAGCCTGAGTTTGTTGTCCTTTGTCTTCATGAACAGGACTTGTGTTCCCCATGGAGACACACTTGACCTTATATAGCCTTTTATCAAGCATTTATTTCAGTCGTAATTTTAGTTTGACCAATTTAAGAGTACTCATCATGTATGGTTCCTTGGATAATGGTATTGCTCCACGTACCAACTCAATCGAAAATTCTACTTCTCTATGAGGAGGTAATCCAAGAATATCCTCTGGAAACACAACCTTGATGATCCAGGTGGATATTGGTGGCCACCCACCTATTCCACTTGGAATCCCAACACTGTCTCTTTTAGTTTTTTGGTTTCCTTAATTGTAGCACAATTTACTATTTTTGGTAGTTTTCAGGTCCTCAACTTCCGGAGTCGTTTTGAGGCCCTAAATGACGTTTCTAGGGAAAACAGAGAGATCAAAGGCATTCCAAATTGGCTTGCTAGTTTGTTTTTGGCCTTCTCATCAAGATCTTTGAAACAAGGTATTATGATAGACAAACGAAGATCGTATCCCAAAGTTACGACCCCAGGAAGTTGATGTACCAATTGACCCAAATAGGGCCCACAATTTTGGTGCTTCATCTCCTAGGGTTAGGTTTTTGGATGTTTAGGGTTTTAGATTATTTCTTAATAATAAATAGGCCTTTGAACCTCATTGTAACATAGTTCAGAGGCATGTAGCTGCCACATCTCTTATCAAAGATAAGCTACCATCGCCTGAGCTATCTTATTTCCATTATGTTTGTAAGCATAGTTCAATATTTTTATATTAATGAAATGAAGTGTTTTTCTGCTGCATCTATGTATTTATGGTTATATCTATAAGTTGTTGTGTTCCTGTTTAAGTTCGGATCACTGCTATCATAGTGGTCTACTCTTTCTCTGTTTTTCTTTTCATGTCCCCAGCGAGGTCTCGGTATAAGGAGTTAGGGCTCGATCTTGTTGAATCGTTGCAAGATCAACCTCGAAAAACTTGACGACCTCCCATGGCAGAAGAAAACAAATATGAGGGGGTAGGAGATTCTTTCAAAATGTTGCTCAAGGAAGCCCTCAAGCGATAGAGGGACACGATGATGGATATGTTGTGGGGAAAAGTATCCGATGCGGATGACCCTATCCCTACTCTAAAGGTGACAGTCTTTAGCAACAACTGAAAGTAAAGCTTTGATGTTTTCCTTTATGAAAGTACAGAGAGAAAGAAGAAATGATTAACCAACCTGGTGTCCTTCGCTTAGTCGATCTTGATCCTCTCTCTTTGTCTCTTGTTCCCAGCTCCTTACTCTCTTTGCCGGTCCAGCTACACACAGATCCTGCACAAAACAAGAGAGTAAACTACAAGATACATGTACTCATAACTGATGCATGGATTAGAGTGAATCAAATATACATGTAAATACAATACATCAATGCAATACAAGTATATAGGAGAACATGCAAAACTTTATTGATAGAAGTAACAGGGTTCTGAGAAGGTTACAACCAATGATGGCTCCAATCCAGCAGCACCTCCCCAGCAGCAAGAACTCTCCTCTTCACCTTTAGTAAAACAATCACCCAATAGCTCTAACTGTAATCCAACAGCACCTCCTTGCTTTACACAAAATTCCAGCCTCCTTAGACCTCATAGAAGAGCTCTATATATAGGATAGAAGAAGAGAGGATGAGTCAGCTTGAGACTGACATGAAGCTGCCTTGTGTCCTCTCCCTCTTCAGTTAATCTTCAGTTCTTGAGTCCACTTGGAGATCCTTGGTTACACATGGTGATCAAGTACCTCTTACTCATCACAGGGCGAATCTTATGAACCAAGTGTCAGTTTGGAAGCTTCCTGGGCAGTTGACACCTTGCAGGATGACTGTGCCACTTGGCCAATCTCGCCCAGCGCAGGTAGCCTTCATTACTTTTGACTTCCAGCACAGGTACAGAGTGGGACAGTTGCATTACAGCGCAGAAGCTCAGTTAAGCAGCTGACATGATCCAAAATAAGCCTGTTTTGAAGTGTTTTCAGGTGGAGAACTGATTGGAAGTGCTGTTGTTTGATGACCTTGTTCTTTTAGGGGTAAGAACAACATGTTTAGGGACTGAGGATCCCTGTAATTATTGACATTCCATGCTCCATGATGCGAGGCACAAAAATGTCTATAACAGTTGCCCCCTAAAGTATGAGGCCGTTTATCGGGTGAAATGCTTTATCTAGAGGATCCGAAGTTCATTCCAGTGCTGAGGAGAGTGCCCTGTAATACAATACAATACAATACATTATTTTTCATTCATCATTATTATCATGATCTAGCTGAGGCGGGCATTCCCATGCTCAGCTTTTTTATAAATACATTTTGGTACATATGACAGACGATCGTCTGAAGATAGACTGATAATTTTCTGCTGAAATTATCATCCTTTGAGTAGGATGATCATCTGCTGCAATGATGTACATGGCAAATGCTTTTATATTTCCTGAATATATATCGCAGCCCGGATGGATGAAACTAGATCCGGGGTCTTCAAACTCGTTCGATCTTCACTCTAAGTACAAGTCGATCCATGTGAGAATTGCGCTGAAGTCGAACATGGAAAGACATCGCTTGATTACCGGTCAATAATGAAAACCGTTAACAAGCGCGAGAGGAATCACCAATAATGACGATGACCCTCAAGGTACTGCAGTACAATTCACGTGGCGTGAATAAAGGACTTGGCGTCGAACGCCACGCAAAATCTTCTGGTCGAAGGTCATTGATGTATACCTGTCGCCGGAAGTGAGAAACTTGCCATTGAGGCATGCAAGCTTCAAAGTACTGATGGGGGTGTTCCTAGATCCACTTCTTGGATAATGAGCTGAAGTCGACAAGAAGCGATCCGTCAAAGGAGGGCCTTAATGAATCCCACATCAATGACACGGAACGGAGCTAATGACTTTAGTGGAGGTGAAAACAAACTGTGACATATGATTCAGGGTGGCGATCATGAATGGATGAAGGATAATGTATGGCAGTGGATGGGACACGGTTGACACTTTCAGAATGACCCCTCTTGAACATATAACGACACTGATGCGATGGATCGGTAGCATTACCCCAAATGTGGATGGTGTGGCGAGGACCATGGTGATGAGACCGGTGAATGAAACAACCCAACTCGATGTGATACGGAGGAAAAGTGTCATGTTCAAGAGTGACTTGCTACCATTAAATTTTGAATGTTCTCCCAATTTTTCCCCAGTCATTTCTGACCAGTACCTCTTTATTTTTGTCAAGCTTGAGGAGGATAACATATGCTTGTTCTATAACCTGCCCTTCGGGCAAGCCCATCGCTATGATTTAACGAGCCTAGCGATAGGGAAACTCGTTCTCGTCTAAAGACAAGTTTGTCGCTATTTAATCATTTTAACGAGTCTAACGACAAAGAAAACTCGGTCCTTTTCATTTTTAGAGAGTCTGAAAAGGTACAGAAAGTTAACTCCATGATTCCTTTTTCGTCAGCAAATCCCTTAAGTCCGAAAAAGTATAAAACAATACAGAAGGGATGGCTGTTCGGTACTTTTAACGAGCCGAACAAGACAAGCGCTCGATCCTTTTGTGCAATAATCCCTCAGGTCCAAAAAGATTAAAATTTAGAGGAGGGATAGCGTTCCGGTCATTTAACGAGCTGGAAGGCCAAAACTCGGCAAACTTTTCATATTTTACGAGTCAGTGAAAAGAGCTGAAAGAAGACTCGTCTTTTGAGGAACGAGTGATAAACAGGGATAGCTACAGATTCCAGGTACAGGTTGGAATTTTCCAATCACGGCAGTGTCACAAGGATGGCTAGGTGAAAATACTCTTCGCAGCTGTTTCTCAAAAGAGGTAAACACACAAATGGAAGTGAATGATCGGCCAATTGAACAGTGGAGGTGATGGATGAAAACACGATCAAGGTTCTTATGGCTGATGAATTTACGATCTCAAAAGGTTATTTACCGGTTCATTTTTTCCATGAGCTTGAACTCTGAGGGAAACTTTTGCTCACACTTTTCTATTTTTTAACGAGCATAAATTCAGTCCTAAAACTGCTCAGATTTGCGTTTATTTTTTAACGAGCATGAACTATATGCTAAAACTGCTCGACATACCAGTCATATGAAGAACGCCTCTCGTAAGGACCAATTTTTATAGAGCTTATGCCTTACCACAGCTGTGCTCACTTTTGGCAAATTTTACTTTTGCCCCACAGGCTTTCTTTCATGCAAGTTTGGAAACGGCTAATCTTAAAACCAGATAAATAACCGCCCCTAGCTTGCACTCCAGAAAGTTTGCATGCCCCCAGGTATAGGATAGAATTTCGAGGCTGCCCCTCCTCTCCCCTACTTCTGCTTTTCTTTGGGTGTTCACATTTATTTGTCATCTTGCTAATCTAATGCTAACGATACTTGTCTTCTCGTTATTTTAAGGGGTCTTACGCAGTACTCAGGCTTCCCGTCGGCCCACTTTTAACAAACAGCTATTTATGACAATAGAAGAACACTACTCAAAGATAAAACATTGGTATTATTGAGGGAGGCTTGCCTCTTTCTTATTATTCCAAAGACGGTTCGATTTGCTGCCGCAGATCAATCTCTTTCTTCGGCGGTGCCTATCATTGGGTTGTCCTAAGATGGTTACCCTCTGTCACAACAATACGGTCTCCTTCTTAATAGACTGCCCCTGCTTATCCTTCAAAACACATGTTTCGATGGGCGAGGCTTGAATTTAAAGATGGTGACTACTTGTTGTAATAAGGGAATTCCTACTCGGGCATTGCCCACTTTTTTAGACAAAGGTGAATGATTCCCAAACACATAACTTTAACAAAAGATCATTATTCCAGAACAACCCCACTTCCTACGGACGGGGTACGGACTAGTCATGTTCTCCTGCGGAAATTCTGTCTTATACCCGGAGTTTTTTCTGCCCGAAGCAGACCAGGGTGCATGCCCCCTGGGTCCTAGTCTTTCTTTCCGAATCACTCGCGCTCATCGGGAAGGAGGACCGGGGGCGGAGGCGAATCTTGAGTGAACAGACCATTTAGGATTGGTATTTGACTATTTGCGATGCGAGATCCCGGAAATGAAAGTTGGTCTACGAGCTTGACCACCCTTCCTTCATGTGGAAAACACATTACTCTAAAGAGTGAGGAGACTATCGCTCCCATGCAATAAATATAGTCGCGTCCAAGGAGTAGGTTATAATCCAAGGGTCCTTGAACTACCAACACGTTCATCCTGACGGTCTTCCCCTTCAATGTAACAGGTACATAGGGGAGGATCCCTAATGGTCGACTGGTTCCTTTATCAAAACCTGAGAGATTTCTCAACTCAGGTAAAAGCGCCGGGGAACCCAGTGCTTTCCAAGCAACAGAGGAAAGGATACTCACAGATGCCCCTTCATCAATGATAGTATCAGCCATAATCATTCTATAGATCTGGACAATGATTCTGAATGGTACACTGGCTGGTAACCGGGGTCTGCCTAGTTGATTCCAATCAAAGGATACAACCAGGTTGCTTGGCGGTGGGACCGAATATACGGCCGGATATGACTCTGATGATGTTCCTTCCTGCGATAAAGGAATGGGCGCATTGCCCTGATGCTCATCGGAGTCGGTGCTGATGAAAAGAACCTGGATGGTGTCATCCTTGTTCTCATCAGTGAGGGTGTCGCATGAAGACGACTCTTCGGCGACGGTGTCATTTGAAGACGGGTCTTCAATGACGGGGTCATTGGAGGATAGAACCTCTGAAGGAAGAACCGGGCCAACTGCCGTATCGACCTTTAGACTTTCGTCTAGTCTAGATTCAGTAGGTTCATTCTCAATGACTGACACTTCAGCTGACCACTTGAGTGGTTCAACCGGATTTTCAACTATCGAGGGATTAGGCGCGAGTTTTTGATATCCAGGTGGAAGTCGCACCGGTGACACCGGGCGATCTTCCAAAACTCTCTTGGCCTCATCTAAGAATGGACATTTGTGGATGGCATGATGACCTTCACACAATAGACAGGGTGATCTTGGTCCCCTTCTTCGTCCTTCACTCTCGCTAGTTGACGGAATGCAATCAACATGACAACCAGAGGTTGATGCTACCGGATTATGCAACCTTGGGGACCAGTCCCTTAGTATCCGGGGAATGCAAGGACAATCACGATGGAAATGGATCCCTTTGCAAATGACACATGGCGATTTAGGCCCGGTCGGTGCAGTGTGTGGGTTTTTGTCAGCTTTCTTCTGCTTGCCCCCAGTCGCCTTCGCCAGAGGCTCCTTCTGCTTCTTTTCTCTCTTCTTCTTTTCCTTCTTCTCCTTGAGAGGCTGACTTTTGCCAGCTTTACCTTGCGAAGACGAAGGATCAGAGGAAGTATCATAAGAAGTGGAAGGCTGGTGGGTAGTTCTAGATTGTTCTGACTGTTGATTCGAATGCTCAGGATTAGTGGCGATCTGGACTACATTAGTTGAAAAGAGCCATACAGGGAGGCCGATTGTCAATCCTGGAAGCGACAATGTAGCCATATGAGGCGCACCAACATCTCCCCAAGAGGAGAAGGGATTTGGACTTCCGCCAAGGTTACTTCCTTGGTTGGTGGGCTCCATACTTTTCAACTGAAAGATCAACGTGGGAATAACAGGTGATTATGTTCCGCTTTAAAATAAATTTTATTAACGACGCTTTTAGACACAAACTTGCTTTTTCATGTTTTAAGAGTCGAGAAAAAGTTAAAGATGACTCTAGTCGCCTTCGATGTATTAACGAGCCCGAAGTGACAAATGCTCGGTTGGACTTTTTCAGTTATAGAGTTTGAAAAAGGCCAAAAGAAACTGCTCTGGAGATCTAGGCAGAGGGTGTGCCAAACCTTTCGCGAAACCACAGAATACGTTTTACGGTACGGGTGGTCGATCTTCGTGAATGCTGTGTTCACTGCATCGCGATCAGTAGGGCGGCCGACACGGTTTCCTAAGGATAAAGGATAAAAGCCTATAGGGGTCTCCCAATATACGCGACGGTACGCGGGAGCTCAAGTCCGTGTTAGTGCCACCGACTCTCAAGAGGAATCACCCACCTTCGTAGAGATCGACAGTCACTATGTTTAACGACGCCGGAACACGTCTCTACCTAGACCTCTAGATGTTTGCGTTAAATTCCAAAGCGTTGTTATGTAAATTGAGTTTATTTTAATGTTAATCTTTCTTAACAGTTTGCCTTTCAGGTTCGCCACGAGATGTATATATACAACTTCCTATATGCAATCTAAGAATGAGAAGCAAATCTTTTCAATCTTTCAACTTTGAAAACCTTAATCTACTTGAGGGAAAAGAAGGACACAACTTTTTCCACAGATCAAAGAACACACACTAAAATGCACATCTTCCTAAATCGTCAAGCATACAGTCAAATGCAAAATGCACAATGCATGTATTTCTTTTCGTTATCCTTAATGTTGATGCTAGACAAAAAGGAAACTGTTGTATGATTTTGAATCTAATTTCAAGTAGAAATAAACAAGCTTGTCCACAATCAAAAAGACACCTTATGATAGACTTGTTTAAAAACACAGGAAATGTATAGATTCAAACCATGAAATGCAAATCGAACAAACTCAAACAGCTATGAACAGTAATAAAACTAGCTCTTAAGATCACAAAGACACTTTTACAGTTCAGGATCTAAGAGGTCACAGCTATACTGGTTCGCTTTTCACAATGGGAAACTGTAACTGCAACAAGAAATACTGAAAGAACATTCACAGTTTCATCACACAACTGAGGCGGAATAATGTCAAGGAGAAGTGGCTTACAGCAAGTACAATAACCAGCAAGCAATCAGCCAAAAACAAGTGCGAACAGGGCCAAGACACAATAGGAAGACTGAGCAAAACAAGGGCTAACTGGACCAGCGCAGGTTCTAGTCTACCAATTCCACTCTCAGCGCAGTTCTCGAAGGGAGTACCTGCGCTGTAATGCAGGCTGCCTGTGTACAGCCTGCACTGACTCACGAGAGTTTCGTCTACAAAGTTTTCCGGGTCATAAAAAGCTCAAAAATGCACTGTTTTTGATGAAATAAAAAGCTATAGGTCAAGTACAGGCTAAGGTATGATCAAGAGGATGAAGATCTATCACAAAGAGTAAAGAGTCTTTTGTAGATAAGCTCTTCAAATCTTGAATTTGCTCAGCAAATGAGCAAGAGTAGCAGTCCCTCTACTTCGCTTTTGATATAGTCAAAAGCTTTTCGATTTGGTACTCTTTTCTTCAAGAAATGAATAGCAAAATACTACAAACACCAACAAGATACTAGGCTCCCCAGCGGAGTCGCCAGTTTGTTGTGGGGAAAAGTATCCGATGCGGATGACCCTATCCCTACTCTAAAGGTGACAGTCTTTAGCAACAACTGAAAGTAAAGCTTTGATGTTTTCTTTTATGAAAGTACAGAGAGAAAGAAGAAATGATTAACCAACCTGGTGTCCTTCGCTTAGTCGATCTTGATCCTCTCTCTTTGTCTCTTGTTCCCAGCTCCTTACTCTCTTTGCCGGTCCAGCTACACACAGATCCTGCACAAAACAAGAGAGGAAACTACAAGATACATGTACTCATAACTGATGCATGGATTAGAGTGAATCAAATATACATGTAAATACAATACATCAATGCAATACAAGTATATAGGAGAACATGCAAAACTTTATTGATAGAAGTAACAGGGTTCTGAGAAGGTTACAACCAATGATGGCTCCAATCCAGCAGCACCTCCCCAGCAGCAAGAACTCTCCTCTTCACCTCTAGTAAAACAATCACCCAATAGCTCTAACTGTAATCCAACAACACCTCCTTGCTTTACACAAAATTCCAGCCTCCTTAGACCTCATAGAAGAGCTCTATATATAGGATAGAAGAAGAGAGGATGAGTCAGCTTGAGACTGACATGAAGCTGCCTTGTGTCCTCTCCCTCTTCAGTTAATCTTCAGTTCTTGAGTCCACTTGGAGATCCTTGGTTACACATGGTGATCAAGTACCTCTTACTCATCACAGGGCGAATCTTATGAACCAAGTGTCAGTTTGGAAGCTTCCTGGGCAGTTGACACCTTGCAGGATGACTGTGCCACTTGGCCAATCTCGCCCAGCGCAGGTAGCCTTCATTACTTTTGACTTCCAGCGCAGGTACAGAGTGGGACAGTTGCATTACAGCGCAGAAGCTCAGTTAAGCAGCTGACATGATCCAAAATAAGCCTGTTTTGAAGTGTTTTCAGGTGGAGAACTGATTGGAAGTGCTGTTGTTTGATGACCTTGTTCTTTTAGGGGTAAGAACAACATGTTTAGGGACTGAGGATCCCTGTAATTATTGACATTCCATGCTCCATGATGCGAGGCACAAAAATGTCTATAACAGGATAACTTTTCCCAGATCCTTCGACAACTACCCACAGGCGATGCATCTTCATCTAGCGGCCACTCTGTAGCCACCACTCCTTTTAATGTACAAGTTAACTTCGGTATTCCCATATTTGATGGCTTGATAGATGCAGATGCCATAGATAAATGGTTATATCTGTTGGAAGGATATTTTTTAGTTCATTACTTTTCCAATCGGGAAAAGATTACTTTTGCACTTTTTAATGTTGCCTCGCACGTCAAGGATTGGTGGAAAACCTACTGTGAACAAAATCACGAGAGTGAACCCTCGTTTTTTTCAACCGCACCCACTTGGGATTCTTTCTGAGACGCCATCAAGGAACAATATTACCCTGTCAGGATCTATGAAGATAAATACATATAGTGGACCAAGCTATGATAGGGAAGGGACCAATATGTGTCAAAATTCACAAATATTTTCCATACCCTTCACACAATGTTGGGTATCAAGGATAATGATTGGCATTTGGTGCTTAAGTACCATGACTTTCTACACAAGTACATCTAGGATGAGATGGAGTTTCTATACATTTCCTCGCTTGGCACGGCATACCAGTACGCTATCAAGATTGAGAAGAAATGTAAATAGAAGAAGCGAGAATTTGGATCTATGAATCTAAAGCAAGGAAAAGGCACCCCAAACCACAGAACAGAGGACCAAACCAAGGCGGGGCTACCCAGGACAACCCACCAAAACTGCAAGCAAAGAACAACACCACAAAGACAAAGAAGGACACGGGAAAATAGCGTGAGTTCCATAAGAGCTCCACTCACAATACAAGTGAGTGTCAGGCCAAGCAGTCACTGGTGGTTGAGCTAAAGGCTTCTAAATGAGACACATGTTCCGACTCTTAATCAGAACCTAGCAAGGGAACTAACAAAGGGAAGCAAATCATTGATGCGGAGCCTAGTGAAACCATGGCCACCACCAAGATCTACAAGATTGAGCCTGAAGATCCAGAGGAGGGGGAACGCCTCTTCCACTCACATATGTGGGTGAAGGGTTATCCAATGCAAGTCATTGTCAGCAGTGGGAGCTAAAATAACCCCATTTCAGTAGAGGTCATGAAGGAGCTGGGGCTAAAGACTACATCACATCCAAAGTGTACACCATCATGTGGATTCACTAACGACAAGATCTTCGCGTCAGCCAATAGTGTCGCCTTCCCTACAGCATCAAGCCCTTCACGGATGAGTTATTCTATGATGTTTCTCCTCTAGAAGTTTGTGATGTATTCTTAGGACAACCATACTTACGGAAGTGACTTACGGTATATGAGCCTAGACCTCGCTCTGGGATTATTATCTTGGCCAACAAGTTGTACAGGATACCAAAGGTAGCCCCACCTACAACCATTTATTTGATCACTGCAAAGCAATGCAGTAAAATAATTTCTCAGACCAGGATTTTTTTTTCCTTATGATTTGCCCTCAAGGCAAGAAGAAGGTTGTGGCCATGGCTTCCAAGAAGGGTTCCTCTGCACAACATTAGTAGATGGAAAAGGTTGTGGACGAGTACAGGGATATTTTCGCCTCACCTATAGGGGTACCTCTGCACTGGCAGGTCAAACACTCCATCAATCTGACCCTGCGCATGTCGCTGCCCAATGGACTGATCTATCGACGCTCTTTTTTGGAGAATGATGAGATCAGGAGGTTGATTCAAGAACTATTGCAGAAATGGGTCATTAGGCCAAGATCATCACCCCGTAGGAGCCCATTGTATTGGTACAAAATAAGGATGGGACCTGGAGGCTTTGTATTGACTACCGGGCACTGAACAACATCACTGTTCAGAATAGGTACCCAATCCCGTGGATTAATGACCTTCTTGACCAGCTCAAGAGGGCCAAATATTTCATCTAGGCTGACTTGAAGTCTAGTTATCACCAGGTGCCTATCGAACCCATTGATGTGTGGAAGACTGCCTTCAAGTCCAAGGAAGGCCTTTTCGAATGATTGGTCATGATGTTCAGATTGGCATACGCCCCTACAACCTTCGTGAGACTGATGGATGACATCTTGCAACCCTTCACAATGCATTCATGGTGGTGTATTTAGATTACATCTTGATCTTTAGCCAGAGTTGGGACAAGCACCTCCACCATATTCGAGAGGTCCCTCAAACCCTGTGACAATACAAGTTGTGTGCTAACTTGGAGAAATGCACCTTTGGCTTGTCCCATGCTCAATATCTGAGGTACATAATTGATGAGAAGGGTATACATATGGACCCATCCAAGATACAATTCATTTGGGATTGGCGAGCCCCAACCACTCTAACAAAGCTCTGCAAATTTTTGGGTCTTGCCAATTTCTACCGTAGGTTCATGGTGGGGTTCTCTCATATCACTTGGACTTTAAGTCAAGTCACCAAGGGAGGAGCAAAAGCAAAATTTTTTTAGTCTAAAACCCAACAAAAATCATTCTCCGAATTGAAGAATTTCTGCACCAATGCTCACATTACCAGACCTGCAACAACCATTTGAGATTGAGAAATATTCCTTTGACTATGCTATTGGTGTGGTTCTTAGTTAGTATGGGCATCCAATGGCTTGCCACAGTGAGACATTTTCATACATAGCCTAAAAGTACCCCACTTATGACAAAGAAATGTATTCCAGTGTGCAGGTTGCCGTTAATGGAAGCATTACATTTTGGGGAAGGAAACGGTCTTCCACACAGACCACCGACCTCTAAAGTTCATATAGACACAAGGGAAGTTGCAGAACGATAACCATCAGAAATAGTCTATCTACTTGCAAAAATTCCATTTGAACATTAAGTATAAGAAGGGAAACACCAATAATGTCATTTATTGCTTTAGTCGACCACTGATCATGGAATTGATCACTGTGCTCGACTTCTATGGGCATGAGACATCGGGGTGGCCACATATTTACAAGGCCGATCCAGAATTTGGCAACGCATACTAGACACTGCTGGAAGGGAAGCATGTTCCAAATTTTCACCTTTAGGATTCATTTTTATGTCACCTAGGACACATCAGTGTTCCTTAAAGTGAGCATGCCAATATGATTTGGGAGGCGCACTACAGTCGGGTCACTGGACCTTTTGGAGTAGTGAAAACAATGGTGGTATTATAGAAGTATTTTTATTAGCCAAAACTTCATCATGATGTTGGGAAGTACATTAGATCCTGCACTGTCTACGCCATTGCCAAACCAACCATCAAGAAGCAATGCCTGTATACTCCTCTACCTACTCCTAGTCGACCTTGGGAATTTTTCTCCATGGATTACATGTCAAGCCTTCCTTCTACTAAGCACGGGAATGATTGTGTTTTCGTGCTCGTCGACAGATTCTCTAAGATGGCCATCATGGTAGCCTACAAGAAGTGTATCACAAAAGAGGACACTCCTAAGGTCTTATTTGAGTGAGTGTGGGTACACTTTAGTATCCCATAGTCCATTGTCTCAGATCAGGACATCATATTCCTGAGTGAATTTTTGTCAAGTCTCTGGTCAATGCTGGATACAAAAATGTTACTAAGTCCACGGCTTTCCATCCCCAAACTGATGGCCAAACAGAGGTTGTCAATAAGATGATCATACACATTCTATGCATGTACAACTCAAAGCATCCACACACATGGGATGAAAGCCTCCCCTATGTCTATCATAGCTACAACAGAGCTCTCCATAACTCAACGGGCCACGACCTCTTTCAGGTAGGGCTAGGATTTCAGTGATTATGTCCCATTTATGTGGCCATACCATTTGCTGCTACTCAGGCAGATTCGGCTCATGTACATTCCAAAGCCGATAGGGCTAAAATCTTCATTAAGTGCATTAAATACATCTTCCAATAGGTTCATGATATATTGGACTGAGCCAATGCTAAGTACAAGCAGTGCCATGATTAGCATTGAGTGCCACACAAGTTCCATGTGGGCGACAAAGTTTGGCTACATTCACAGAAGGAGTGCCTTGTTGTACCCCATCGCAAGATTCTCCCACTCTAATATGGGCCATACACCATCACCAAGGATGTAGGGGACAATTCCTTCGACCTTAGCATTCCACCATTCCTTAGACTACACCCAGTGTTCAATGTAGACCTCCTTCGACCATACTTTCCACCATTAATGGACACATCCTGTTGGCTTAGTGGTTCTTGACCCAGGTTCCAAGTTAGTTGAGCCAAACAAAACCTTACAATACTGGACCTTTCGGCATCAACTTGTGTAGCACAGGCTGAAGCCTCACCTGAATCAATATGGGGGGATGTTGGAACCAATTTTCTTCATCCAGAGATTAGTGTGATGTCTTCTATTGCCCTAGATCTGCCTTTGCGCAGATCGATAAACCCCTAGGGCTTGGTACTTCAACTTCCTTTAAACGACCTCTAGACCTTCATGAAGGTCTATGATAGGTCTTTACGGACCCTTAACAGATGAATCAACCACTTACGTGCACCATAAATTAACCCTAGATCTGAGTTCACACAAATCTACTTAAGTGCTTAATAAACATAACATAATGTATTATAATCTTCGTGTAAATACTTAACATGCATTGTGTTCAGTTAATAAGACTTATCCAATAGAGTCGCGCATCAATACATCATTATTTCATAAAGACATTATTCCATCACAGCATATATCGCAAACATAAATAACAGAAGTAAACAAATAAACACATGAATTTCTTCAATAATCTTCTTTATTGATCTTCAATATGATGTTACAGACTCAAAAATGCCCTGTGCACTCAGCTGCATGGGTTTGCGCACTCAACTGTGGACTCTACTCTAGGCCTCCATGCACTTAGCTACAAAGCCTTTTCCCTTCCATCTACCCTCTGTTTACTTGCCCTTTTCCTTAGACATAGACATAAGCATCTATCTCTATCTGCCTTAGAATCTCTAAGACACACCTATTTATAGTTTTTTGCATACAATCCCATGGTCCATGGACCATGGGTGGATCCCAAAACCAACTCTACTTTACATAACCGAGGGGCTAAAACCCTTTTTGACATCTAACTATCTACTCGCTCCACATCCACAATTTGCGGAGACTTTACATCTTTTCACCAAAATTTACATCAAAACTTGGGATTTTAACCCCAAAGCTAACCCAGGGGACCCTATCCCAATAGGACCCCAACACAAAGGTCGTGACTTGCCCTCGAGTCACTCGGCTGGCATGAAAATCTTGCTGCAAAGATCCCCCATCTCCACCTGCACAGCTACAACCTCAGCAGTGCTCTATGTAGCTTCCTTCTTAACCTCTTCTACGAGTTGCTATGTAGCTGGTCCTTCCGCAACTAGCTTGATCTTTTGTTGTGTCTACTGCAAGCCCAATAGCTTATCTTAAACATTGGTTGAGACCTAGTAAGCTTCTTCTAGCCAAGGTCCCAACCTGGCCTTGAGCACGGACTCCTTCTTCTGAGCTCCTTCTACCTGTGCGAGGAGCTGCTTCCCCTCCTGCAACTTGGTGAGGCGATGCACTGTAGCAATTGAGCGCATCATCACTATTGGGATCGGGTCCCCTAGGGTCAATTTTGGGGCAAAGGCTAAAGTTTTGGGGAAAAAGCCCAAGTTTTGATGTAAAAATATGTAAATTATCCGCAAGTTGCGGTCATGGAGCGCGTAGTTAGTTAAATAATCAAAAAGGGTTTTACACTTCTTTTATGTAACCTGAGTCGGCTTTGAAGATCTACCCATGGTCCGTGACCATGAGATTGTATAAATAGGTGTGTCTTAGGAATGTCTAAGGCAAGTAAGAAGTTTTCTATGGGTATGAGAGAAGAAGTCTAGTGCAGAAGTAGAAGTCTTAGAGGGGGAAGGCTCTACAGATGAGTGCACAGAGGCCTACAGTAGTGTCCGCAGCTGAGTGCGTAGACCCCTGCAACTGAGTGCGTAGGGAAGTCTTGAGTTTGTAAGATTAAGTGAATATCAATAAAGAAGATTGTTGTAGAAATTCTTGTGTTTTATCTATTAACTTCTGTTATGTATGAATACGCTTTATGATGTCATGAATAACGGTTTTATAAAATAATGATGTATTGATGCGCGACTTTGCTTATTTCACATTGTTATCTGAACACAATTAATGTTAAGTGATTACGCGAAGACTATAACACATTCTTTTAAAGTTATTAAACACTTAAGTAGATCTGAGAAAATAATGGTCTAAGAGTAATCTATGATGCATGCCAGTATATAATTCTCCTATTCAGGGTCCGAAAAAGATCGTAGAACTTTGCAGAGGTCTAGAGGCTGATTAAAGGAAGCTACAACAATAGGCTACTGGAGCATAGAGGTTTGTGCGAAGATAGATCTAGGTCACCAAAAAGACATCACACTAATCTATGGGTGTAGAAACTTGGTTCAAACATTCCCCCATACTGCTTCAGGTGAGACTTCAGTCCAAGCACCGCAGATTGACGCCGAAAGGGCTAGTAGTGTAGGGATTTGTTTGTTGCAACTAACTCTAAACTAGGTCAGGATCCCCTAAGCCGGCAAGTGGTTTTGTTGCCGGGATCGAGATTCGCATAAAGAGATGTGTGATGTCTCATCACTAGAATCTGACCAAGAAGGAATTAGAAGTGGTTGGATAGAAAGATCCATGAATTCGCGAAGCAAGAAAACAGAAATCTGTGCCTGACAAAAGAACAGTGGTTGGACAAATATTTGTACATGAAAATACATGAAATTTTATTTTTCACCTTCTTGATCGAACTATACGAGTGGATCGCTAAATTGGAAGACGACCAAGGAAGGTAAAGGCTTGACGGTCCGATAAAGTGGACCCCGGAGCTCGTGCGGAGGTTGGAAGCTTTCAAAGACAAGATCACGCACGTAGTTGATCACTAGCTTGATTGAGTCATTGGAGGATTTGTTATAGAGTTTGAGGTTGATACCTTAGTTAGTTACAGTAAAGAAAAGCGACGCTTCTTCAAGAGACCACGAGGTAGCTATTTGAGGTCTTTAAATACTTGGATTAAGATGCACTTGTGTGAAAAGTGGTTATGCCATTACCTTGATGTTTGGATCTACGCGAAGTGGACGAAGCTTTAGAAATCAAGGAAAAACAGGTCCTGAATATAGTCCATTGATTAGACCTCCTTCAAGTGATGATAAGGGAACAACAAAGGCCTCACCGCAAAGCGCTATTCAGTTGATAAGGCAGGGTTTTTCATAGATACCTCATCTACCCACACCACCTCCACCTTCACTGCCACAACATAAACCTTCACCCACACCGCCACCACCACCACCACTGGTCAATATGTCGAATACGATGAAGTTTCCAATCTTCAAAGGCTTAGAAAGTGAGGATCCAGATCAGCTTTGATTTGTAGCGAAAGCTGTATGGACAAAACAACAAATTACAGATGATAATATAAAAAAGGTGTAGTTGGTTACCGCTCTACATGGTCACGTGCTGACATGGTACATTAAATACTACATCGATAACCATCTGGCATCATTAGTGGACACTCAGACCACTCTGAACAAATAATTCGGTAAGCCTAAGTCTGAATCGCCATCAGTAATTGGATTCAAGGAAATCATGAAGAGGTTCGGTAAAACACCCTGGGAATTAGATCAAACATTGAAGTGCTAGATCTGTGAAGCTAATATGAATCTCACGGATAGTCAGCATTGCGAATGGTTTGTAGCCTCACTCCTGCCCTACCTAAGGGTTGCTTTATTACAACAAAATATAGGAACTCAGGTGGAAGCCCTGGAAATTGCGATGATATTGCATGAAATGCCTATTTAGGACGCTTCTTTAGGAGTTCAACAGATTCACGCAGAGTTGCAGAACCTTTGCTTGGAATTCAGAGCTTGAAAAACGAAAAAGTGGCTCGGTCAAAGGTGCACAAATAAGTTTGGTGTCTCAAGTGTAAAAACTAGGGGCATGATAATGATCACTGCCCTGTCTTCGCGAATTACATCATAGGAGGAGGGCGTATGCCCGTAAGTCAGAAGGCTCGAGGAGGACCAAGTACAGGGCCTGCACTATGGTGCACTATCTGTCAAGTAGCTGGAAAACATGTAATAAACAATTGTCATTTGTTGCAAAATTTTGTACAGACACTGCAACAATTGTTCTATGAATTCTGCAAGTTGTTGGGCCATGATGAGCGCCATTGTTGGAGCTATGAATTAATGATGGAGAGAACACCTACATATCGAATGCAAGAAAAAATTCGGCCTCCAGATTAGGGTGTTGAGGGAACGCGTGAAGGATATCAGGGGCACGGATGAGGCCAAGGTGGAGGAGCACCTGGTAGGGGTCAGGGTCAGGTCATTTGTTACAATTTCAGAATGCCAGGACACTATGTGCGGGAATGCATGAATCAGACATGCCCATCATGTCAATACTACACTCGGTTTGACCACACAATTGACAAATGTCCTGTGCTGATGGCCAAGATGCAGGAGAAGAAGGTGCAACCTCAACATCCTACCCAAAACTTACAAATGATGAGGGCCGATCCCCGCGAAGAGGACCCGAATGTGAATATTGTATTGCGAAGCAAGATCGTGACTGGCGACGATAAGGGAAAGTAGCATGAAGAAGGTGGATGGGTCCGTAAGGCCATAGAAAAGGAGGTTGGGTTTGATCTGGAGCATGCGAAGGAAGCATTCATGGAAGCGAAGAAAAGCTTTGTTGAAGCCTCTACCTCAGGGGGTCAGAAAAAACTACCAGATATCAGCGCGCCTATGGAGGTTGACCCCTCTGTGCTTACCACATTCTTGGAAACTTGTATGAAATTACTATGCAACAAAAAGGCTATGAAAGGGATACAAGAGTTGATAAACAAGTGTGTCGGTAAGGATAATGCTCCTGATGGACTATGAGTAATCAAAAATATTGGTAAGCATAAGGCAAGAACGAGGTGTGAGATGAGGCTTACTGCACAAATAGGAGACTATGAGATGGATCAGGTTATTCTAGATTTTGGGTATGATGCAAACGTATTGCCTAAACAAACTTGGGAGAGAATGGGGAGACCTGCGCTGTAGTGGTCTCTGATTCAACTGAGGATGGCAAACATGCAGAAGATTATCCCTATGGGAAGATTGTAGGGAGTTACCATAGATATAGAAAGTGAAAGCACGTTGGCTGATTTTGAAGTAATAGAGATTTTTGATGATAGAAATCTGTATACGCGCTCATGGGAAAGTATTAGGCTATCGATATGAATGGGGTCATCAATTTAAAGAAGTGGAGGATGTTGTTTTATAAGAAGTCACTCCACGTTGTAGCACCCTTGGACCCTACAGAAGGATTGCACTATACTGAACCGTTCCGTGACTACGAGGAGAGTGATGATGATCTAGATTAGATCTATAAAATAATAGTGTGACACCAACATTGAGTTAATCCAATAGCTGATGGACAAATTTCATGGGAGCGCAAAAGTTCCTGTACCTTGGATTCAGATGAAGAGTTGGAACATTGGAAAAACATGCTGCATGAAATATCCACTATGTGTTGCAACATGATGACCAAATTGCTGCGCTGTGTGTCGTCAGAGGTAGGACATTTTCCTTATTACGATGGTTTTATTAACGTAGATAAATTTTTGGATTCTTTTGAAAGAGAAGTTCCGGAGGGTTACTGCTTTCAGGCATTAGATTAGGCACTGTGCGCTACACCCACCCAGGGGTGGGGTACGCGTAAAGACAGATTTGATGAATGGCGCAATTACAGAAGGATGACGAGGATGAGATTTGGTCATCCTAAAGTATTGATAATTGAGAAGTATGATGGGAGGAATGATTCGCGTGATCATTTGGTGAAATGGACTAAAGTATATGGAACGGAGCTCAGCCAGAATGGGTGCATTTATTCTGTCACACTCTAGACATAATCCCTATGAATTGGTATTTGGAAATGGAGCTCCGCCATGGCACAGTGGAGTGGGATGTCTTAAGAGAATGGTTCGTGAGGACATTTAGCTTTGAATATGGGTTCGAAATCATTTATGAGGTTTTGCAAGAGGTTAAAGCAGTGATCTTCTGAATCCTATAGGATCCTTTGGAATTGATTCAACCATATTGGAGCACCCAGCTGCGCCATGCACTAGAATGCTATAATATGACTACTGAAGCAGAGGATGAGGATCCAAGGAATATTAACATCCTAGAAACGAAAGGCCACCACGAGGTTGAGGGACCACAGATATAGAATCCTGATATCACCGTTCCATTAAAGACTAGGCAAGTAAACATTGTCACAGAGGTAGAGTCGAAGCTTGCGAAGATTGGGGATTACTGGGATGATGCTACAGTAGATAAGGTCGTTGAATTGCTCCGCGAATATCAAAATTTATTCCCTGCAGTTTTTTCAAACTTGAAAGGAATAATAGGCGATTTGGGAGTGATGAAAATAACTCCGAAACTGGATGCAAAGCCTATTAAGTAGAGGCCATATTGCTTTAATCCAAAATACAAGGAAAAGGTTCGCTTGGAGTTGGACAAGATGCTTGAAGTTGGTATTATTGATTAGGTGAGCCCAATGGTATTTCAGGAAAAGAAGAAAAAGGACGAATAAGGAAGCACTGCACTATGGGGGGAGATACTATGCAACACAGCCAAAAGATAACCATTACAGTCATTGTTCATGATTTGAAAGCTAGGAGATGGCTAAGAAGAGCGGAGGGCGACATTTAAGGCAATTAAGGATGAAATATTTGAAGATCTGCCACCAAGTCAAAATTTATGGACAGATTTTGGTGGGAATGGTCAAATTTAAATTTGAATTCACCTATAAATTATGCATGGCCATCCAGTAGAGAACACATTGTATCCTTAGAATTTTTTAGCTGTGTTGTGCGTCGTTTATGAATCCTCAGGTTTTCACAGATTTGGTCGCTAGCTCATTGTTTGACACATTACCTAAGGATACCCAATAGTTCATTCTCAACACCATGTCCAGACCAGGTGAGAATGCAAGCACTGAATGAACTGTTGCTTTTGAGAGAGCGACTCTGGAAGTTGTAAGCATGGAGGCTCTTGTTGTAGTACCTATGGCGCTGAGGTCACCTAGACCAAAGCCTACACTAGTGCGTGAGAATTCCAAGCCCAAGAAATACAAGCAGAAGAGGCCAATGTCGGTGCGTGAGTCACCGAGGAAGCACTCTACTACCCAGGCTCAGAAGAAAGATAAACAACTAGCGAAGGATAAGGGGAAAGTTGTGGATTTGGAGGTCGAAGAGGGTGCAGAGGATATAGATTCCGAGGGTGTGGAGACCATTTCCAAATTGCTGGATTACATCCCTTCGTGTAAGGGAAAGGTGAAAATCACTAAGGACCTAGATGTGGAGAAATTCCTCCTAAATATGCCCCCACTACCGCAAAGTATCGACTTTGAAGGCCCACGCCTGGCTCGGATTCCCCATTTGAAAATGGAAGACTGGGATTCAGCGGACTATGAGAGGTTCCCCCACCTCGCGACAAAAAACTATATGAAGCAGGTGTACTATAAACAATCTGATGTCACCACGTTGAAGTGAGTCGAGTGGATTCACGAAGTGAATTAGTCAGGGCTATTGAACCTGTTGTGGGTGCCCCACTACCAGTGCTCCAACATCAATATCATCGTTATCAAGAAATTGTTGACCTTGGTACATGATGGGTGTTTGTGGTTGAGTGCACTGATCCCAATTAGACATGTTCATCCATCAGATCACTCTCCTACCACATTCAGGCTTGAATTTGGCCAACGAATTTGTTGGAAAACCCAGTGAGCGCAACCTGGCGTAAAAGATGAATGAAAAGTTCAAGCTCATTAAGAAGCTACGTGGGTACTCCATTATGTCTATCCTTGACCCTACGGTGCAAGTTTCCACATAAATCCTCGCGGTTAAGGTCATAAGGAAATGCCACGCGGAAGAGGCTTACGGCACCGGTAATTTCATTAGCTGCACAGTGCGCAGAAGATGTGCAATTTAACTGGTCATGCTACCTCTGCAGTGAGTTCCTTGCGAATTTTCACGAGGCTCAGGACGAGAGAAAAACCTTCCACTACATGTGGTTGTTACTCTCCATCATGCTAGTAGCTTGGGAGCTGCTAGAGGATAGCTAGTTTCCTCCCTTGGAGAAAGGACTCATGGTGGACCCTGCCAAGATCACGGTAATAATCAATTTGGAAGCCCCAAGGAGTGTTAAACAATTATGCACAATGTTGGGCCATACTAGGTATTATCGAAAATTCATTAAGACTTATGCTCAGATTACCACGCCCATGGAAAAGCTATTAAAGAAGGATGCTACATTCTGTTGGAATGAATAATGTCAGCACAGTCTAGATGTCTTGAAGGAGAAAATGGTTACTGCACCGCTATTGGTATTCCCAGACTGGAAGAAATAATTCCATGTGCATGTTGATGCCTTGTGTATTTTGTTGGGATCATTTTTGACACAGGCTCGCGAAGGAGAACTAGATCATCCTATAGCATTTGCGAGCAAGAAGTTTTCAAAAGCTAAGAAGAATTACTCAACAACCGAGTGTGAGGGATTGGCTATGGTGTATGTGCTCCAAAAGTTCAGGCACTATCTGTTAGGTGGACATTTCAAGATGTACACAGATCACTTCGCCTTGAAGTACCTAGTCAATAAGGCTGTTTTTTTTGGGGGGGGAGGGGAATATGCAGTTGGATGCTGTTATTTCAAGAATATGATCTTGAGGTAAATGTGAAGCTAAGAAGGTTGAATGTAGGACCTGACCATATGTCGCGCATTGAGATAGGGGAGGAGCCTACTAATTTGGAGGAAGGGTTGCCCGATGTGAAGCTATTTGCGATGCACGTAGTAGATAACCACTTCACGGATGTTATCCACTTCTTGACTACAGGGATGGTGCTAGAAGGATACACCAGTTAGCAAAAGAAAGAGTTGGTAGTGCGCGCAACCGATTTCTCAGTGATTGCAGGAGACTTGTATAAAATGGGATCGGACGAGATACTTTGATGATATGTGCCTGATTTTGAATGAAATAGTATCCTCGCTAAAGCTCATGGATGAGCTACAGGTGGACATTATGCAAGGAAAGCAACAACGCAGAAGGTTTTTCGTGCTGGGTTGTGGTAGTCGACGCTGCATAAAGATTCTAAAGAATATTGTAAGGCATGTGATGCATGTCAGAGGATGGGCAGGCTGTTGCAAAGGGATGAGTTGCCGCTGAATCCATAGGTGTCATTGCAACCATTTGAGAAATGGGCAATTGATTTTGTAGGACCGATTCAGCCCCCAAGTAAGAAAATAGTTGCGCGCTACATCATCACTACGACAGAATATTTGACCAGATGGGCGGAGGCACAACCTGTGAAGGATTGTACAGGGGCAACAACACTGAAGTTTTTGTTTGAATATGTGTTGACTAGGTTCATTTGCTCGAAGATATTGATGAGTGACCATGATACACATTTTCTCAATGAAATGATCAGTGCGCTGATAGACGAGTTCTAGTTTTACCATCAAAAAAGTACACCATACCATCCTCACGCCAATGGAACAGTTGAGGCTTTCAATAAAATGTTGGAGAATGCACTGACGAAGATTTGCAACGTACAACAGAATGATTGGGACGTGCACATACCAGCGGTATTATGGGCATACATAACTACTTGCAAAAAGCTAACAGGTCAGACACCTTTTTGATTGGTTTATGGTGTTGAGGCTGTAATGTCGATGGAATACATTGTGCGAAGTCTATGCATAGTGGCTTTCATATGAATGATGGATTGCAGAGCCTTAGAAGAACGGCTCGCGAAACTAATGGAGCTCGAAGAAGATAGGTTTTTGGCTAGATTCCATCAGCATGTTCAGAAGGAATGTGAAAAAGCTTGGCATGATCAACACATCAAACTGCGCACCTTCAAGGTAAATGAATTTGTTTTATTATATGATAGCAAGTTCACTAAGTTTCCAGGAAAATTTCAGATGCACTGGCTGGGGCCATATTTCATCAAAGAAATTACAGATGGTGTCGCAGTTCAACTTGAAAAGTTTAATGGAGAAATATTTCCAGGAAAGGTAAATGGAAGCTGATTGAAGCCATACACAAGGGATTTGACCCAATGACTACATGATGACAAGACAATCTTAGTGCTCCAGGCAGTTGCAAGAGAGCGTGGGACGATAAACTACACTGCCTGGTTGGTGGAACTATGCGATAGAGGGGATGCAGGGAAAAGGGTGATGTCATAGTGTCAAAAGGCACATGAAGGGCACTACACTGTGGGGGGAGATACTGCACAACACAGCTAGAAGATAACCATTACAATCATTATTCATGATTTGAAAGCCAGGAGATGGTTAAGAGGAGCAGAGGGAAACATTTAAGGCAATTAAGGATGAAATCTTTGAAGATCTGCCACCAAATCAACATTTATGGATGGATTTTGGTGGGAATGGTCAAATTTAAATTTGAATTCACCTATAAATTACGCGTGGCCATCCAGTAGAGAACACTTTGTATCCTAAAATTTTTTTATCTGTGTTGTGCGTCATTTATGAATCCTCAGGTTTTCACAGATTTTGTCGCTAGCTCATTGTTTGACACGTTACCTAAGGATACCCAATAGTTCTCAACACCATGTCTAGACTAGGTGAGAATGCAAGCACCGAATGAACTGTTGCTTCCGAGGGAGTGGCTCCGGAAGTTGTAAGCATGGAGGCTGCAGTTGTAGTGCCTATGGCGTTGAGGTCGCCTAGGCCGAAGCCTACACCAGTGCGTGAGAATTCCAAGCTCAAGAAATACAAGTAGAAGAGGCCAATTTCAGTGCGCGAGTCATCGAGGAAGCATTCTACTACCCAGGCTCAGAAGAAAGATAAACAACTAGCGAAGGATAAGGGGAAAGTTGTGGATTTGGAGGTCAAAGAGGGCACAGAGGATATAGATTTCGAGGGTGTGGAGACCATTTCCAAATTGCTGGATTACATCCCTCTGCGTAAGGGAAAGGTGAACATCACTAAGGACCTAGATGTGGAGAAATTCCTCCTAAATATGCCCCCGCTACCAGAAAGTATCACCTTTGAAGGCCCACACCTGGCACGGATTTCCCATTTGAAAATGGAAGATTGGGATTCAACTGACTATGAGAGGTTCCCCCACCTCGCGACGAAATCTATATGAAGCGGGTGTACTATAAACAATCCGATGTCACCGCGTTGAAGTGAGTCGAGTGTATTCGCAAAGTGAATTAGTCGGGGTTATTGAACTTGTTGTGGGTGCCCCACTACCACTGCTCCAACATAAATATCATCGTTATCAAGAAATTTTTGACCCTGGTACATGATGGATGCTTGTGGTTGAGCGCAATGATCCTGATCATAGACATGTTGATCCATCAGATCACTCTCCTGCCACATTCAGGCTTGAATTTGGCCAAGGAGTTTGGCGGAAAACCTAGTGAGCGAAACCTGCATAAAAGATGAAGGAAAAGTTCAAGCTCATTAAGAAGCTGTGTGGGTACTCCATTACATCTATCCCTGACCCTAAGGTGCAATTTTCCACATAGATCCTCGTGGGTAAGGTCATAAGGAAATGCCGCACAGAAGAGGTTTACGGTGCCGGTAATTTCATTAGCTGCACAGTACGTAGAAGGTGTGTAGTTTAACTGGTCATGCTACCTCTGTAGCGAGTTCCTTGCGAATTTTCATGAGGCTTAGGACGAGAGAAAAACCTTCCACTACATGTGGTTGTTACTCTCGATCATGCTAGTAGCTTGGGAGCTGCAATAGGATAGCTAGTTTCCTCCCTTGGAGAAAGGATTTCCAGAGGTTTCATAGTTTGCCTCCCTTTGGGCCATAAAGGACTCCGTGCGAGTCAGGGAGACTAAATTTTTTTGGGTACTAATGGAGGCAATCATTCGCATGGCCATCAACCAGAAGCTGTGGTTGTCCCCGATTGTGTTTGAGTAGCTATCAGAGGGCACAAAGTTTAAGGTAGACTTCCACTGTGTGTACATCAGGGCACAGAAGGATCCACAAAAAAAGCGGTTTGATTTACCTTATCTTGCCAAAAGCAATGCTATTCAGGAGGTTATCAAGCAATGGCCAACAGATTAGCATTTTCCATCCGATGTGGTCGCAGGATCTAGCAAAGGTGTAGTGGATTCCATGGAGAAAAAGAAGAAGCAGGTAGCAAAGCAGGTAGTCCAGCAGTTAGCCTAGAAATGAAGGAATGAGGCTGAGGAGAAGTCCTGGCTGGAAAAAGAGCACGTTGCAAAGTAGCAGGTTGAGCAAGAACAACGCGACTCTGAGTGGAGCGGTAAAACCCCTTCACCCTAGACCGAGGAAGAGGAGCAATCAGAGTAGGGAGGTGGTGGAGACGAAGAATATAGCACTCCATTTCGGGTGAAGGGGTACAAGGAACAACAAAAGGAGGGACCCTGGAAGAAGTCGAAAGCAACGAAGCCGCCACTGGATCACATCACGCTTAAAGAAGGTGATCTCGACGAGATTAGAGGCAAAGTGCCCAATACAACAACAGAACTATTGCAACAGTTCGAATAGAAGCACCTGTAGTCACTTGGCACTCTTCAAAAGGATATACATGAGTTATAGATCTAGACTAGTAGGATCCCCCTAAGCCAATAGTCACCTTGACCTCATCGTGCTACTTTTGGAGTTCACGAATATTTGTATTCAAGATTTTCAGTTTTGGGTCTTCCTGTAGAGTTGTTACCAACTCCATCGTCTATTCAAACAAGGTCGTGCAGTCAGTGATTGCGGCATCAAAAGTGGCCATCCCTTCCTTGATGGCGTCTCCACACTATTCCCTAACCTCGGGCAGAGTCATAGGCTGTAGTTTGAGCTAGAGCTCCATAATATTCATATTGAGTTCGAATTGAACTCACCAAACTCATGCCTTTGCCTTGTGTACTCCTGCAGCTAATTTCTTGATCTTAGCTTATAGTTGTGCGTCTTTTGGGATATGAAACTCTGGCACTATTCTACATGCCTCTACTACCCTGGACTCTAGCTTGGAGCTCTGTGCATGGATTGTTTCTTTTTCATTTAATGCCCATGTCTTCTTGGTGAACATCTGTTCACGGTTCACCCTGTATTCATTGATCAAATTTAGAGTGCGCTGCTCTCGAGCTCTTAATTCCTCCATTACCCCTGCCTGACTGTCTGAAGAAATTCATTGGGGAGTGCTGCAATGTTCAGTGCAATGTCCTTAAGGGTACTTAATATGACTCGGTCATCGGCTGATTCTACGAGTAGGGACCATTCTAGTAAAGCAACCATGTGAAGGTCCAATGTCTTGACCAATTCTACAACCTGACTTGTCCCCGGTGCTAGGCTCACTTGTGCGACACTCACTTGACCTGCGCCCACCTGTATCCTACTAGTCCGGATCTGTAGCTCGTGCAGGTATTTCTAGATGGTCCCCAATGTTTGCATGTACTGTTTCTTGAATTGTTGCAACAATTTGATTGTAGTATCTCAGACTTTATCACCGATCTCATTGAGATCACCCTATCTCAAGATCATGGGATCAACCTGCATTTTGTCTGACTTTTGCTTCTTGCAGGGACCCTCCCACTACTCCTGTCCATGATTTCTTACTTGAAAGGGGGTGTTGTGCCCCTCATCTCCTCCGCCACCCTGTTCATATTTTTCTTCCTCCTCTGTCACGGGCGAAGGGGACTTATCGCTTCCCTGTGAGTCGCACTGCTCCTGCTCAGCCTGTTCCTTAACAATGTGCTCCTTTTCCATCCGAGCCTTCTCTGCAGATTCCTTTTTCTGTTGCGCGGCCAACTTTTTTGCAGCCTACTTTGCTGCATCCTTCCTTTTCTTTTATGTCGAGCTGCGCACACCCTTATTGGTTTCGGCATCCAAGTCTGATGGGGAACACCACTCTACTGGTTAGCACTTGATCACCTCTTGAATGTCATGACCTGTGACTGAGTATGGTAAATCGTACCATTTCTGCTGTGGGTCCTTACGCACCTGAATGTAGACATGGTGGAAGTCATCTTTGAATGCGACATATGCTGACAACTACTCGTACAAGGTTGTTGACAACCTTGGCCGCTGATTGATGGCCATGATTGTGGCCCATAAGGAGGTGAACTGTGTGGCCTCCGACGACCCTTCCTTCAACGGAGGAAACTAGCTGTCCTTCGGCTGCTCCCATGTGACCAATACGATGGAGAGCAACAACCAAGCATAGTGGAATGGTTTGGTGTCATCCTAGACCTCACGACAATTTGCAAGGAATTCGCTGCATAGGTACCGTGACTACTTAAACTGCACACCCTTCGTGCATTGTGTAGCTAACGATACTGTAGGAGTTAAAACGTTGTCTATGCGACACTTTCTCATTACTTTTACTGCCACGATTTGTGTAGAAGTATGCACCACTGGGTCGTTGATAGAAGTTATTGAATATCCATGCAGATTTTTCACAAGTGCAAACTCCTTCTTCATCTTGTCCGCCAGGTCTTTTTCTCCTGCCTTTCCGCTAAACTCCTTGGCTGGATTCAAGCCCTCATGCAGAAGGTGCTTGATCCTGTGGATGAGCATGTCAGTGATGGGTATAGGACCTCTTAGCCATAAGCACCCATCATGTGCTAGAGTAAGCAACTAACGCACACAGGTTCTGTTGACAGTGGTGTGGTGGTAGTGGGGAACCCACAATAGGTTCAATAACTCGGAATTCTCCACTTTGCAGATCCATTCCACCATCTCTAACTCGGTGACACCTGAATCCGGGTAGTAAACATGCTTCATATGATTTGTTGTTGCTAGGTGTGGTAACCTCTCATGGTCTGCCAGGTCCCAATCTTCCATCTTCAGCAGGAGGATCTGCGTAAGGCACAAACCTTCAAAGAGGACCTGCTCCAGCAGTAGGGGCATAGAGATGACAAACTTATCTAAGTCTGGGTCCTTGGTTACATATGTTTTCCCTTTGCGTGGAGGGATATAGTCCAACAACTTTGAAATGGGCTCCATCCCCTCAGTGTAAATGTCCTCAGTGCCTTATCCTTCCTCGGCTTCCAGATCGAAAACCCTCTCAGGCCGCTTATCTTTCTTCTACTTTTGAGTCACATAATCTTTCTTGGGTGACTCATGCACTGCCTTTGACTTCTTCTGTTTATCCTTCTTCGACTTCTGGGTTTCTCGAACAGGTGTAGGCTTTGGCCTAGGCCACCTCGGCATCGTAGGCAAAGGAGCCAGAGCTTCCATACTCACTACCTTCGGAGCATCTCCTTCAGATGCGATATCTCCCCCCATGCTTACAATTTCAACAGGGGTTGGACCTAACATGGTGTCAAGGATAAACTTCTAGTTTAACTATGGTAAATTGGCAAATGTCTGGCTCATGAATAAGTACTCAAAGAACAAGCGGTTCATAAGCAATAGACAACTCAATTCAAAAACTCTAAGTGTGCAAAGTGTTCTCTGTTGGACTAGCGCATGTAATTTATAGGGGTTTTTGAATTCAAATCTGACCATTCCCCCCAAAATTCGATCATTAATGTTGTTTTGGCGACAGATCTTCAAAGGTTTTGGCCTTAAATACCACCATCCCGCTCTTAATCGTCTTCTGGCTGTCAAATCATGAATAGTGACTCCAACGTTCACTTTCCTGCTGTGCTACACGACACCTCGCTTTGTAGCGCATCTCCCTTCATGCAACCTCTTATACTGTAACTTCACCATTTTCCATGCATCCCACCTGTCGCAGAGTCCTCCCAGCCTGGCAGTGTAGTTTATAGCCCCACACTCCCTTACAACTGCTTGGAGCGCTAAGACTGTCACATTATCATATAGTCATTGAGCTGGATCCCCTGTATATGGCTTCAATCGGTTTCCATTCACCCTTCTCGGAAATGGTTCTCCATTCAACTTTGCGAGATGAATTGCGCCTCCATCTGTAATCTCTTTGATAACATATGGCCCAAGCTAGTGCATTTGAAATTTCCCCAGAAACTTAGTGAACTTGTTATCATACAACAATACCAAATCATTTACCTTGAACGTGCACAACTTGATGTGTCGATCATGCCATGATTTTTCATGTTCCTTCTGTACTTGTTGATGGAATCTAGCCAAGAACATGTCTTCTTCAAGCTCCATCAGCTGCACAAGCCATTCTTCTAAGGCTTTGCGATCTACCATATCGATGAAAGCTGCTATGCGTAGACTGGGCACGATATATTCCATAGGCATCACCACTTATACTCCATACACCAATCGAAAAGGTGTATGTCTTGTCAGCTTTTTGCAAGTAGTCTTGTAGGTCCACAACATTGCAGGTATGCGCACATCCCAATCATTCTGCTATGCATTACAAATCTTTGTCAATGCTTTCTCCAAAATTTTATTAAATTCCTCAACTATTCCATTAGCATGAGAATGATACGGTGTGCTCTTCTGATGATAAACTTGGAAATATTCAGTCAACGTGTTGATCATTTCATTTAGGAAGTGCGTACCCTGATCACTCAGCAATACTTTTGGGCAGCCAAATCTGGTTAATACATATTCAAACAAGAATTTCGTTGTTGTATCCCCTGTACAATACCTCAACAATTGTGCCTCCACCCATCTGGTCAGATACTCCATGGCAGTGATGATATAACACACACATGTCTTCTTCCCTGGGGGCTAAATTGGCCCAATGGAATCAATTGCCCATTTTTCAAATGGCTGCAACGATACTTGAGGATTCAGTAGAAACTCATCCCTCTGTGATGGTCTTCCCGTTCATTGACATGCATCGAATACACTACAATATGCTTTAGAATCTTTATGTAGCGTAGGCCACCATAAGCCCGTGCGAAAAATCTTTTGCACTGTCACCTTTCCATCATAATGTCCTCCTGTAGCCCCTCCATGAGCTTCTGCAAGGATGCCACTCAGTTCAAAGTCTGTCACATACCGTCACAATATATTGTCTACACCCATCTTATACAAATGTCCTGTAATCATCAAGAAATCCACTTCGCACACTTCTAACTCCTTCTTATGTTGACCTGTATACCCTTCTAGTGCCCTTCCTGTGGTCACAAAGTGAATAATATCTACAAAGTGGGTATCTGCTACATGTATAGTGAAGATATTCACATCAGGAAACACTTCCTCCAAACTACTAGTCTCCTCTCCTGTGTTGATCCATGATAGATTGTCAGGTCCTGCACACAACCTACTTGGCTTCACAATCACCTCGAAGTCATACTCCTGGAATAGAAGCAATTAGTGGCAGATCTTCCCCCCCAACATAGGCTTATTTACCAGGTATTTCAAGGCAAAATGATCTGTGTACATTTTGAAATGTCTGCCCAACAAGTAGTGCCTGAAATTTTGAAGTGCGTACACCATAGCCAATCCTTTGTGCTCTATCGTTGAGTAGTTCTTCTCGACCTTTGATAATTTCCTTCTCGTGAAGGCCATAGGGTGGTCCATCTCTCCTTCACTGGCCTGTGTTAGCACTACTCCCAACGCAATGCACAAGGCATCGACATGTATATAGAATTCCCTTTTCCAATCCAGGAAGACCAAAATCGGCACGGTGATCATCTTCTCCTTCAATACATCCAAACTGTGTTGAAATTCTTCATCCCAATAGAATGTAGCATCTTTCTTTAGCAGTTTGTCCATGGGTGCATTAATCTGGGCATAAGACTTGATGAACTTTCAGTAATATCCTGTGTGTATGAGCATTGTGCGTAGCCGTTTGAAACTTGTTGGGGCCTCCAAATTTACATCACCATGATCTTGGTAGGGTCCAACATCAACCATTGCTTGCACACCACATGACCCAGCAAGATCCCAAAGGGGACACAGAATAGACACTTCTTCAGGTTCAACATGATCTGGTATCTGTAGCATGTATCCAACATCAGGCATAGACTTGCTACATGGTGCTTCACTAAGCCGAACACCGTTGAATCATCAGAATACACCTCCAAGAACTTATGGATGAACTCCTTAAATGCTGTTATAACTATGCGAGAGAATATCGCGGGCGCATTCTTGAGTCCAAACGGCATGAAAGTATACTGAAAACAACCCCATTCAGTCGTGAAGGTTGTTTTGCTCCTATCCTCTGGCGCGATCTTGATCTGATGGTACCCTGAAAATCCATCAGTGAATGAGTAGGCCTCTTGCCCTCCAACGTTATCCAATACCTCATCAGTAAATGGTGTCAGAAAAGGATCATGGATGCAGGCATCATTAAGTTTTTGTAGATCTATGCAAATCCTTATTTCTCCCTTTTGTTTCTTCTCTTGAACCACCATCGGGCTCACCCAATCAGATTCCTCCATAGGTTTGATAATGCCCGCCTTAAGCATCTTATCCAACTCCAAGCGAACCTTTTCCTTGTATTTGGGATTAAGGTGATACGGCCTTTGCTTAATAGGCTTTGCATCTGGTTTCAAAGTGAGTTTGATCACACCCAAGTCACCTATGATGCCTTTCAAGTTTGAAAAATTGGTGGGAAAAAGATCTTGGTACTTGCAGAGTAACTCAACAACTTTATCCACTATGACATCATCCTAGTAGTCACCAGTCTTCGCAAATTTTGGCTATGCTTCAATACCAATGGTTACTTGCTTGGTTTTCATAGGCGAAGTGATGTTCGGGTTCTCTATTTGTGGACCTTGAACTTCATGATGGCCTTCTGCCTCTAGAATATTGATATTTCTTGGATCTTCATCCTCCCCCTTAGCAGTCACATTATAACATTCCAACACATGGCGCAGCTGGGTGCTCCAATTGGGCTGAACCAAATCCAAAGGATCATGTGTAATTTTGAATATCGTTGCCTTGACCACCTATAGAGCTTCATCAATGCATTTGAACCCATTTTCAAAACTGAAGTTCATTAAGAATCCTTCCCTTAATATATCCCACTTTGCGGTGCCATGACAAAGCTTCGTTTCCAGGTACCAATTCATAGGGATTGTATCCAAAGTATGACAGAATAAGTGCACCCACTTTGGTTGTGGCTAAACTTTAGTCCACTTCACTAAATGATCGCGTGGATCATTTCTCCCATCGTACTTCTAGATCAGTCGAATTTTAGGATTACCAAATCACAACCTCATCATCCTTCTGTAATCTCACCATTCATCGAAGTTGTCCTTGTGCGTACCCCACCATCATGTAGGCGTAGCGCGCAATGCAAAATCCAATGCTTGGAAGTGATGATCCTCAGGGACTTCTGGTTCAATGGCATGCAAAAATGTTGGGTAGCGGAGGTCCTGCGTAATAGTTTTGGGGGCTTAGAGCCTATAAATTAGGATAAAAATATTGTAAAAACTTCGAAATATGCAGAGCGCGAAATGTAATAGATCGATTCAAAGGGTTGTCCACCCAAGAAATAATATAGAATAATAGGAAGTAATTCGGCTTGCCCATGGTCTATGGACCATGGGAATGTATAAATAGAGCGAGGCTCTATGGGTAGAAGGTAGTTTTTGGGGATGTACTTTTGGATCTGAAATGTAATGGGTTTTTGAGGAGTGAAGTCTTGAAGCGTCTGTAAGTCTGAGTCAAGGGTGTTGGTAGGTAGATAGAGGCTCTGTAGCTGTGTGCACAGAGGCCTAGTAGAATCCGCAGCTGTGTGCATGGACCCCTGCAGCTGAGTGCACAGGGTGGATCTGGATGTATTGGTGAAGGAAGTGAATAAAGATAAGTTGATTTTGAATTTCTGTGTTAAATCTGAATTATTGTGGATCTGGCTAATGTATGGTTGATATAACTGTTTGATCTATGCACGTATGCTTATGTTATGAGTTTATGCAAATTTGTATCTTTTCTGGGTGCACGAACTGGTTATTTCTGTTAAATGTTTGCTTAAAGACCATAAAAAGTAGATCTAATATATAATCGCGCATTAGTAAATATTAAGGATTTTTCTGGGTTCGAATCTACGTAGAGCAGAGTGGCGCGAAGCCACAAAAAGGTGTGCGAACCATCTAGACCACATCAAGACATCCCAAGGGTGCAGAAACCTGGTTCCAACACCCTCCCTTGCTACCTCCGGTGAGACCTCAGTTCGCGCTCCACGGGTTGTTTCCGAAAGGGCCGATAGCTGCAGGATTTGTTTGGCTAAATAACTCTTCCAAACCTGGGTCAGGCCCATACAAGCCAACAAATGGTTCTGTTACCGGGACCATGGGATTTGCCTAAGGGGTGTCTGATGTTGGAACACTAGAATTCTACAAGGAAAGAGCTTGGAGATTGATTAGATCAGGAGTATTACGAGTTTATAGAACACCGACACGTAAGCCAAAAAGTTAAGAATGACGAGCGCGATCCAGCTACCCGTATTCAAAGGAGCAGGAAGCGAAGATCTAGAACAATTTTGGTTCATGGTAGCGGCGGTATGGGAAGCGCATGGAGTTACGGATGATAACATCAAGAAGGCTACCTTAGTTAGCACGTTGCAGGACTGAGCACTGACATGGTATATAAAGTACTCAAGCGATAACCTGAATGCGGGAACAACGGAGACACAAATCGAATTAAAAAAAGAGTTTATCCATCTGAAATATAAAATGCAGTTGATCATATGGTTCAAGGAAATCGCGATGATGCCTGGTGAAACTTCACGGGACCTAGATCAGAGATTGAAAAGTACAATCTGTGAGGCAAACATGACACTGTTGGATGCGCATCACTGCACGTGGTTTGTGGAATCACTGACGCCACATCTGAGGATGGCTTTGTCACAGCAAAAGATCTCAACCCAGGCTGAAGCATTAGAGATAGTAATAAGGTTGTATGAAACTTTGATACAGGATCTGGGGTTGGGAGTTCAACAAATTCACACGCAAATAAAAAAACCTATGTTTAGAAATGCAGAAGTTAAAACAAGAACAGGCACCCTACCCAGGAGCTCGGGAGGAAGTATGGTATATAAAGTGTAGAAGCCAAGGTCATGATAAAGATCACTGACCAGTCTTGCAAACTATGTGGCAGCGGGGGGACCACCGCCATTGCGACCAAAGGCATAGGCAGGGCCAAGCGCGACGCCCACACTCTGGTGCACGATATGTCAGGAGGGAGGAAAGCATGCCACAGACAATTGTCATCTATTATAGAACATGAGACAACCCCCCCCTAGCGGCTATTTTGCAACTTTTGCAGATTAGTGGGCCACGAGGAGCGAGATTGCTGTAGTTATCAATTATTGATGGACCAGTCACCTACTTACAAAATGCAGACAGAAGTGCGGGGTCAAGATCCACCTGTGACGATAGCGCGCGGTGGGTTCCAAGGACGTGGACGAGGATGGGGAGGAATGGGGCCAGGAAGGGTTCGCAGGTAGCTCATCTATTACAACTGCGGAGGACCATGTCACTACGCATAGGATTTTACCAATACAACCATAATATCATGCCCTTACTGTGAACAATTCGATCATGAACTGATACAGTGCCCCACACTAATAGTGTAGATTCGTGAAAAGAAGGCATCACAACCTACGATGACACAGAATGTCCAGATGATGAGGGCCGAACTGCGTAAGGAAGATCCCAACGTAAATATGGTACTTAGAAGTGGCATGGTCACAGGAAAGGATAAGGGGAAACCAACCAAGGAGGACGCAGGAGTCCACAAAAAGACAGGTCTGGAAGTTAGGGAGAGCTTCACAGAGGCATATACCCCAAGTAGTAGGGATCAATTCGAGCTAGAAGGGGATCCCTCGATGTTGACTACCTTTCTAGAGACATGAATGAAATTTATTTGCGACAATAGAGTGGTTAAGGGCTTGCAAGAATTGATAAATAGGTGCGCAGGGTCAAGTGAACCTTGCGTGATCCGAAAATTGGGAAAACATGCATTGCAGACTGGGTAGGGAATGTGGTTAACAACACAGATTGGTGACTATGAGATGGATCAAATCATTCTGGACCTAGGCTTAGATGAAAATGTACTACCTAGACAGACGTTGGAGCGCGTGGGCAAGCCCACGCTGCAATGGTCTCCTATTCAACTGAGGATGGTGAATCAACAGAAGATCTTGCCCATGGGAAGACCACAAGGGATTACGGTAGATATAGAAGGTGCGAGCACCCAAATGGACTTCGAGGTAATCGAAATTGTGGATGAAAGTAGCCCTTACCCTACGTTATTAGGAATAGACTGGGCCACTGACATGAATGGAGTTATTAATTTAAAGAAGCGGAAAATGATCTTTGAGAAGAAGTCACTCCACATAGTCATTCCGTTAGACCTGGCTGAAGGACCGCGTTACACTGAACCTATGCGCGATGAAGGAAGTGATGATGAATTAGATTGTATTTACAAAATCACTGCATGACATCAAGTGAGGGACAATCTGACAGTGGAAGGAAGAATATCATGGGAGCATGCAGACTCCTGCACCGAAGATTCAGACGAAGAAGATAAGTGATGGCATAACCGGCTGAATGGGGTAACCACGTTAAACTGCAATATGGTGACTAAATCACTGTGTTGTGTTAAATCTCAGGATCATGAACTATCAACGTATGATGGGTTAATAGTAGTAAATGAATTCTTGATCAAATTTGAAAGCACGGTACCAGAGCACCAGCGGTTCGATGCAGTGAAATGGGCATTGTGTGCGATGCTTGCGCGTTGGTGGGGCACACATGAAGGAACCTTCGAAAATTGGCATGATTGTAGGCGCATGATGCAGATACGATTTGGGAGGCCAGAACTACGCATAATGGAGAAATACGATGGACGTGATGATCCACACATGCACCTGACTAGATGGGTCCAAGCTTATGGAGAAGAGCCTCAACAGGAGTGGGTACACTTATTTTATCATACCCAGGATGTCATCCCAAGGAATTGGTATACTAAAACAAAGCTCCAACATGGCACAAGTGAATGGGATATCTTGCGCGAAGGGTTTCTATCAACTTTCCTCTTTGAGGATCAATGGATGGATACTGTGGATGATGCGTTGTAGGAGGTAAAGGCCACTATCTTCAAAATACCATTGGAACTAGAAAAACCGTGCAACTAGACTGGTTGCGACAGTTGAGCCAAGCCCTGGAATGTTACAATGTGCACGTAGAAGATGATGAGGACGACCCTAGAAACATCAATATTACAGAAACAGAATAGGGTCGCGATGTGCGTGGACCAGCAATCAAGGATCCAGACATCACCGCGCCATTGAAAAAAAACAAGTAAACATTGGAACAGAGGAAGAGCCGAAGTATGTAACGCTGGGAGACTATTGGGACAATGCCATGGTGGAAAAGGTGGTCGAGTTGCTTCAAGAATATCAAGACTTATTCCCTATAAAAATCACAGAGTTAAAAGGAATCCTTGGTGACCTGGGAATGATGAAGATAACCTTGAAGCTGGATGCAAAGCCAGTTAAGCAGCGACCTTACTAGTTGAATCCAAAATACAAAGTGAAGGTCCGCGAAGAGTTGGATAAGATGCTTGCAGCAGGAATAATTGAACCAGTAGAAGAGTCCGACTGGGTAAGTCCTATGGTTGTGTAGGAGAAGAAACAAAAGGGTGAAATTCGCATCTGCATTGATCTCAGAAAGCTCAATGATGCATGTGTCAACGATCCCTTTCCAACGCCATTTACAGATGAGGTACTAGAGAATGTGGGAGGACAGGAAGCCTACTCCTTCATGGATGGATTCTTGGGTTACCACCAGATCAAGATCGCGCCAGAGGACAGAAGTAAGACAACTTTCACCACCGAATGGGGATGTTTTCAGTATATGGTGATGCCCTTTGGACTAAAGAATGCACCGACAATATTCTCCCGCGTTGTGGTAGCTGCATTCAAGGAATTTATACACAAGTTCTTAGAGGTATATCTTGATGATTGGACCATATTTGGGCTAGTTAAGAAACATACCGCGAGCTTACGATTAATGCTGGATACTTGCTGATAGCACTAGATTGTGCTAAATTTGAAGAAGTGTACTTTCAGGAACTTGCTCGGCCATGTGGTTTGTAAGCAAGGTCTGATGGTGGATCCGGCGAAGATCACTGTCATACTCAATTTGCAAGCACCGCGAAGTGTCAAACAACTATGCACCACACTGGGACACATTGGTTACTATCAGAAGTTCATAAAAAGCTACGCATAGATCACGACACCAATGGAACAGTTGCTAAAGAAGGATGCTACTTATTGCTGGAATGAGGAATGCAACAGAAGTCTAGAAATGCTTAAGGAAAAGATGGCATCAGCCCCTATATTGGTCTTTCCGAAATGGGACATCGAATTTCATGTGCACATTGATGCGTCGTGTATCGCATTGGGTGCGGTACTCACTCAAGAAGGAGCGGAGGGAATTGATCATCCGATTACATTCACAAGTCGGCAATTGTCAAAAGCTGAGAAGAACTACTCCACTATTGAGCGAGAAGGATTGGCGATGGAGGACACTTTAAGATGTATACTGACCACTCAGCACTAAAATACCTAGTAAATAAGCCTGTGTTGGGGGGGTGCATTTGTAGGTGACTGTTATTATTTCAAGAATATGACTTCGAAGTCGTCGTAAAGCCAGGACGTTTGAACGCAGGCCCAGACCACCTATCTCAAATTGAGAATGGCGAAGAGCCCACAAACTTGGAGGAAGGACTACCAGATGCACAACTGTATGCAGTGCGCATTGTGGATGGCCATTTTGATGACATAATCCACTTCTTAACCTCAGGAACTGCGCCACAAGGATATTCCATTCAGTAGAAGAAAGAATTGGTGATACGCGCAACAGACTTTACTGTTATTGCAGGACACCTCTATAAGATGGGCAATGACGAAATATTACGCAGATATGTACTTGAATTCAAGCGAGGACAGATCCTGGCTGAAGCACATGGAGGGGTTGCTGGAGGACATTATGCGGGTCATGCCATAGCACAGAAGATTCTTCGTGCAGGACTATGGTGGCCAACTCTACATCAAGACTCGAAAGCATACTGTTAGGCTTGCGATGTATGTCAACGGACTGGGAAACCATCGCGAAGGGATGAAATGCTGCTCAATCCACAGATGATGCTGCAACCATTCGAGAAGTGGGAAATCGACTTCGTGGGACCTATTGCACCTCAAGGGAAGACGGGTGCGCGCTATATCATCACCGCGACAGAATATTTGACCCGGTGGGCAGAAGCACAACCGGTTAAGGACTGCACGACTATTACAACAACAAAATTTTTGTTCGAGAACGTGTTGACATGGTTTGGATGTCCCAAAATTCTAATGAGCAACCGGAGAATGAACTTTCTGAATGAAACTATCAGTGCACTTACTGAGGAATTTTAGATATATCATCAACAAAGCATGCCATATCATCCGAAAGCGAATGGGACCGTCGAAGCATTCAACAAAATTTTGGAGACTGCATTGACTAAGGTCTGTAACACGCAGCGAAATGATTGGGACTTGCACATCCCTACTGTGCTATGGGCTTACTGAACCACGTGCAAGAAGTTGATGGGCTAGACACCTTTCCGATTAGTCTATGGTAAGGAATCCGTTATGCCCATCGAATATAATGTACCTAGCTTGCGAATTGCGGCAATAACAAACATGATCAACCATGGGGATTTGGAGGAATGGCTCGCGCAAGTGGAGGAACTTGAGGAGGAATGATTTTTGGCCGGATTCCATCAGCAAGTACAAAAATAGTGAGAGAAAGCGTGGCATGATTGCCATATCAAGGTGCGCACTTTCAAGGAGAATGATCTAGTATTACTATATGACAGCAAGTTCGAAAAATTCCCTGGCAAGCTCCGAATGCATTGGTTGGGTCCCTATGTAGTCAAAGAAGTTACAGATGGAGGCGCGGTCCAGCTTGCTAAGCTCAATGGAGACCCCTTCCTGGGAAGAGTAAATGGCAGTCACCTGAAGCTCTACACGGGTGGGTCGACTGCCTGACTAACCGACCAAAGGATAGTCTCACCGCTCCAGCCAATTGAAAGAGAGCACGAGACGATAAAGCAGTCTGGCGGGAAGCTATGAGACCATCGAGGTGCGCTTGTATATGGTCTATCACAAGGGTTTCAGTGGTGTGGAACGGGATGCGCTGCTGCATTGACAAGCAGAGAGGTGACCGTTGCTTTCACTATTCATGACAAGATGTTTGAGTTATGGAAAAAGGGAGTAGGCGGCAGGAAATTAAGAGACAAGGTATGAACTGGATTTGGAACGATTTGCTACAGGCTTAACATAAGGACACCAGAAAAGGTGGGAGCCAATGAATTTGAATTTTGAAATTCTTATAAATCACTGGGAGACCTTTACCAAACAAGCTGTGCTTCTGAGAACCTTAAGCTATTGTGCTTTCCCACCATTATGGAACTCTTCATTATCTATGCTCAAGGAGTAAGGCCAAGAGTTGTGATATGGCAAAAGATGCCAGGCTTTCTGAAGAATACGATGTGGATAGTTGTGGGCACCACACAGAGTTCAGTATCTACGGGAGTGGATGTGCTGGAAGTTTATAGACACGAAGCAGAACTGGTCTGGATGCCATCGCCTTACCCATGGGTTGGTCGGCAAACCATAAAGGATAAAGAAAAAGTTGTGAATATGGAGCCAATTGGTGGAATTGCAGTTAACAAGTCGTCTCTGGTGTATCTTGAAGGTTGGGATCTCACAGATAGTTGTAATGGTCTTGAAAAATTGCAACACAAGCTATAACAGATAGTGCGAAGAGAAGATACGAACTTAGAAATTGGTTGCGTTCGTACGAGGTGGTTCCGTATGCGGCACCCCAACTATAGCTACGATCCTATGAGGGGGTGTTCTAGGTTAACCGAGTAGAGTAGAATGAGCATTATTGGTTGTGAGAATTGGTAGAAACCACGAAGCAAAAACTGGAAGAAGCATTGTAGGAGACGAAGAAGGAGCAGCAAAATGAAGGACGTCACTCACGGGGAGGTGAACCGCGGAGCCTAGGCAATGCGTCTTGCCGCACCGATGAGTGAATCAGGATGAGTCACGATGATTGTGTTGGGGGCCTGTGGGGTAGCGTAGGTCCTGCGTAACAGTTTTCGGGGCTCAGAGCTTATAAATTAGGATAAAAATATTGTAAAAACTCCGAAATATGCAGAGCGCGAAATGTAATAGATCGAGTCAAAGGGTTGTTCGCCCAAGAAATAATATAGAATAATAGGAAGTAAGTCGGCTTGCCCATGGTCCGCGGACCATGGGAATGTATAAATAGAGTGAGGCTCTATGGGTAGAAGGCAGTTTTTGGGGATGTACTTTTGGATCTGAAATGTAATGGGTTTTTGAGGAGCGAAGTCTTGAAGCATCTGTAAGTCCGATTCAAAGGTGTTGGTAGGCAGATAGAGGCTCTGCAACTATGTGCAGAGAGGTCTAGTAGAATCCATAGCTGTGTGCATGGAACCTTGCCGCTGAGTGCACAGGGTGGATCTGGATGTATTGGTGAAGAAAGTGAATAAAGATAAGTTGATTTGGAATTTCTGTGTTAAATCTGAATTATTGTGGATCTGGCTAATTTATGGTTGATATAACTGTTTGATCTATGCGCGTATGCTTATGTTATGAGTTTATGCAAATCTGTATCTTTTCTGGGTGCACGAATTGGTTATTTCTGTTAAATGTTTGCTTAAAGACCATAAAAAGTAGATCTAATCTATAATCATGCATTAGTAAGTATTAAGGATTTTTCTGGGTCTGGATATACGCGGAGTAGAGTGGCGCGAAGTCATAGAAAGGTGTGCGAACCATCCAGACCACATCAAGACATCCCAAGGGTGTGGAAACCTGGTTCCAGTACCCTCCCCTGCTACCTTGAGTGAGACCTCAGTTCGCTCTTTGCGGGCTGTTGTTGAAAGGGCCGGTAGCTGCAAGATTTGTTTGGCTAAATAACTCTTCCAAACTTGGGTCAGGCCAATATAAGCCAAAAAAAGACTTATCTACATTAGTTAAACAATCATAATAGGGAAAATTTCTTACCTCTGATGACACACAGTGCAATGATTTAGTCATCATGTTGCAGCGCAGCATAGATACTTCATTCAACCTATTTTGCCAATGCTCAAGTTCATCATCTAAATCTGAGGTGTAGGAAGTTTCCTAGTCCCATGAAATCCCTCCATCAGCTGTTGGATTAATCCAGTATTGATCTCGCACAACTATTTTTTAAATCTAATCCAAGTCATCATCACTTTCTTCATAGTCACACACCAGTTCAGTATAACGGGGTCCTTCTGCAGGGTCCAATGGTACTACAACCTGAAGCGATTTCCTCTCGAAAGACGTTGTTCTTTTCTTCAAGTTGATGAATCCATTCATATCAATGACCCAGTCAATTATTAGGAGCACGGGGTATGGATTGTTTCGTCAACAATTTCTATTACTTCAAAATCAGCCAGTGCGCTTGCACGTTCTATATCTACGGTGACTCCATGTAGTCTTCCCATAGGGACGATCTTCTGCTGGTTCGCCATCCTCAGCTGGCTCAGAGACCATTGCCATGCAGGTCTCCCCATTCTCTCCCATGTTTGTTTAGGAAAAACGTTCACGTTAGATCCTAGATCCATAATAACCTAGTCCATCCCATAATCTCCTATCTGTGCCATGAGCCTCATCTCGCGCCATGATCTTGCCTTATGTTTGTTAATTTTTCTTACTACGCGGTGTCCATCAGGAGTGTTTTCTTTACCAGAACACCTGTTTATTAGTTCCTGCATGCCTTTGACAGCCTTGCTATTGCGCAAAAGTTTCATGCAGGTTTCCAAGAACGTGGTAAGTATAGAGGGATCAACCTTTGTAGGTGCGCTGGTTTCTAGTACTTTATTTTGACATCCAGAAGTAGATGCCTTAGAAAATATTTTTAGGGGCCTTGTGAATCCATCTATCTTCTTCAGGTCGTTTTCCCTTATCATCCCCAGTTTTTACTCTGCTTCTCAACACGATATTCACATTCAAGATATTCCTTGCAGGGCTTGACTATCATCATTTGTAATTTATGCGTAGGTTGTTGAGCCTACACATTCTTCTCCTATATCTTAGCGATCAACACAGGGCATTCTTATATAGTGTGGTCAAACTGGCTGCACTATTAGTAGGACGGGTGTGTCTGATTCTGAAATTCCTGAGCGTAGTGCCCTAGTGTCCTACAATTATAGAAAATAACCTGACCGCGACCTCTACTAGGTCCTCCTCCTGCTCGGGCCGGACCTCTTCGTTAATAACCTTCACGCACTCATACAGTGCCCTGATCTATAGGTCGAGTCTCTACTTGCATTCAGTAGCTAGGCATTCTTTCCATCATCAGCTTGTAGCTACAATAGTGGCAGTTATCGTGGCCCACTAATTTGTAGAAATCAAAGAACAATTGTTGTGGTGTCTAAAAGAACTTTTGTAGAAAATAACAATTATCTGTTACATGTTTTCCACCCACCTGGAAAATAGCGCACCATCACGCGGGTCACTCACTCAGTCTGTAGGTTTTAGCCCCATACATAAATTACCTGTATATGAATTCTAAAACACAGAAAATAAACAATGAGAGAGCATAACACATAAAATACATATACATAAATATTTTCCCTTGGATCCCAAAATCAGGACTACCAGCTTGATTTTTCATTATGTTCATTTCAATGTTACAATACATATTTATACATGTCGAAGCATCCAATACCATGGATCGAAAACCATCGCATCCAAAACCATGGATCGAAAACTATCGCGTCCAAAACCATGTGTGAAAAATCATGCACAAAATCATAGGTAGGTCCGCCCAACCTAATATAGGGTCCAAAAACAAAATTTTCTGAGGCGTTGCCATGGACCCCATAGAGTGGGGTTACCTGCACCTCTCAAACCCCCTATGACTCCCCTCGCTATGCAATCGACACAATGAAGGGGGGGCTCCTCCCCTCTTCTAAGCTCCCGGTTAACTACGTGGGCTAGTCGTGGAAAGGATATAACACAACCCAACATTCTCCCACTTGTTGTTTTCTTTCCACATGGGGCCATAAGAGAGCTTATTCATTTATCCAACCTTGCAATGCCCATTGTTTCTCTACACCAAGAGAACTTCTCAGAGCTCACAGATTTTTTCAATGCATCCGCAGTATTATTCAAAGTATCCACCTTTACCAGCAACACCTTTTTGTCTTCTATCATATCTATCACAAAGTGATACTGAACATCAATGTGCTTTTTCTTTGAATTATATGCAGGGTTCTTTGCCAAGAAAATTGCACTTTGGCTATCACAGTCTATCCTTATAGCTCCCTATACTAACCCCATACTTGAACACAATCTTTGCAACCAAACTGCTTCCTTGCTTGCATGATTGGCTGCCATGTATTATGCCTCTGTAGTTGATAGTGCCACTATAGATTGTTTCTTACTCATCCAACTGACTGCACCTCCGAATAGTTTAAACACATACCCACTTGTATATCTTCTTTGATCCAAATCTCTAGCCTAGTCTGCATCAACAAAGTCATGAATATCCAACACTCTATCCAATCCTGGTCTTCCTTGGTAGCACAAACCATAATCACTAGTGCCACCCAAATACCTAAAAACCCGCTTCACTACTGTCCAGTGCTCCTTCCTTGGTTTTGACATAAACCTACTCAATACTCCCACTGCATGTGCAAGTTTGGTCTAGTATAGAGCATCGCATACATCAAGCTATAGACTGCACTTGCATATGGAACACGAGACATGTCCTCTTCCTCTTCTTGTGTCTTGGGACACTGTTCAACAGATAACTTTACACCTACAGGAATAGGAACCTTCAGCGGTTTACTATCCTGCATATTAAACCTCTACAATATTGTCTCGAGATACTTCCTCTGGTTTAACCAGAGCTTCCTCTTTGTCCTATCTCTTCTAATTTCCATTCCCAAAATATAGTTTGCATCACCAAGATCTTCCATGTTGAACTTGGAGGACAAATGGGTCTTCAAATCCTGGATAATTACTTTGTCATTTCCAACCAGCAACATATCATCCACATATAAGACCAGATAAATAACAGGGTCACCAATTAATTTAAAATACATGGTGATATGCTTTTCTTCTGGTGAAGCCAACTCCCCGTATAAATGTATCAAATTTTTGATACCACATCCTTGGTGACTGTTTTAACCCATACAAAGACTTCTTTAACTTCCATACCAATTCTTTCTTACCCTTCACTGCAAAGCCTTCAGGTTGCTTCATGTAGATCTCCTCTTACAGATCCCCGTGAAGAAATGATGTCTTCACATCCGTCTGTTCTACCTCAAAATCAAAAGCAACAGCAACAGATAAAAGTAATCTAATAGAAGTTACCTTAACAACAGGAGAAAAAATACCACCAAAATCAATTCCCGTCACTTAGGAATAACCTTTTGCTACCAATTGAGCTTTGTATTTCTCCACCTTTCCTTCTGCATTTGTCTTCTTCTTGAACACCCATTTGTTGCCAATGGTTTTCCTTCTAGCCAACAACTACACCAGATCCCAAGACTCATTTTTGTGCAAAGATGCCATTTCATCAACCATGGCCTCTTTCCAAAGTTTTCCATCCTCTGAATCTACTGCTTCCTTCAAAGTTTTGGGATCATCATCAGTAATAGATAAAGAAAAATTTGAATAGAAAGCAGATGGACTATACCTTTTTCACTGCCTTCTTTCTCGAATTGATCTTCTCACACCTGGAGTTTGTGGTTCTTCATCTTTTGATTCCTCCTCTACTATAGAGTTTGATTCTTCCTCCTTTAGCTCAAACTCTATCTTCTCAAGTTCCTTTAGTTGGACTTCATGTTTAATAACATCTTTCTCCTCTCTGAACACCACATCTCGGCTGTACACAACCTTCCTTGTTACTGAGTTCCAAAGATTATAACCCTTTAAACCATCCTTATACCCAATAAAGATGCACTTTTCAGATTTACTATCCAACTTGGTTCATTTCTCCGTTGGAACATATACATATGCATCACATCCAAATACCCTCAGATGTGAAAGAGAGGGTTTCTTACCAGTCCATACCTCTTGTGGAGTCTTATCTTCCAACGCTGATGAAGGTGATCTATTGACCAAGTAACATGTTGTCTCCACCGTCTCTGCCCAGAATTCTTGTCCTAACCCGACACCACTGAGCATGATTCTTTCCATTTCCATCAACATCTTATTCATTATTTATGCAACTCCATTTTGCTCAGGTGTGTATGAAGTAGTCTTTTGCTATGCTATACCACACTTCTTACAAAATTCTTCAAATTCATTACTGTAAAACTCTCCACCATTATCTATCCTCAACACCTTTACGTTATTCTCTGTCCGGCTTTCCACCAGAGCCTTAAATTCTTTAAACTTGTCAAAGACTTCTGATTTCTTCTTAAGGAAATATATCCATGTATTCCTTGAGAAGTCATCTATATTTGATACATACTACACAAACTCACCTAGTGATGGAACCTTCATAGGTGCAAACACATCACTGTGCACAAGTTCTAATATCTGTTTCGCTCTCTTATCACTAGAAGGGAAACTCATGCAATTTTGCTTCCCATATACACAATTTTCATAGAAATCAAAATCCAGAGAGCTATTACTCATACCTTTACCATGAACTATTCGAAGGCCCTTCTCTCCAATATGTCCAAGCCTTTGATGCCACAACATGGTCATCTCTCCAAAGACCACTATATTTTCTCCTCCACGTTCAGTAACCACAGAAGTATTGCACCCATCAACAACAGTGCTACCTTGTAGCTTGTATAGAGTTCCAATTCAAACTCCTCGCATCAATACTAGTGCCCCCCGAACCATCTTGCAGGTATCCTTATCGAGCACTATTCTTACACCTGCATCATCTAGCTTGCTTATAGAAATCAGATTTCTGGCTAATGCAGGAATATGCAAAACACCCAGAAGTGTTCTAACCCTTCCACCTTGCAACTTCAACTTTACTTTTCCACGCCCAACGATTCTAGCCTTCCTGTCATCCCCCAAGAAGACATCACCACCATCATATTTTTCATACTTGCAGAATCACTCTCTATGGGTAGTGAAGTGAAAGGATGCACTTGAGTCAATCAACCATGCCTCATGATCTACATGTGTACTTGAAGAAGCTAATACACATCCCCACCTTCATCTGAGGTGGTTTTCGCCTTTGCAGAAGGAGCATCCTCAAATCCATTTCCTTTATTATGAGCTTTAGATTTATAGTCCCTTTTGTATTGCCATTCCTTTCCGCATTTCCAGCGCACCACCTTTATAGGTTTTCCTGGAGATTTAGATCTCCCTCTAGATTTAGACTTCCCATTCCATGACTTATTTTTGTTTCTGTTCTAGGACCGTCCTCGTACGAACAAGGCATCACCATTTTGGCTCTCCATATTTTTTCGTCTTATCTCCTCCATCAGCAAGGATGAGACTATCTTATCAAATTGAAAGGCAGTTAAATTGCTACCTATTGCAATAACCAGACTATCCCATGAATCTGGTAGAGAACACAACAAACTGATGCACTTATCTTCATCTAAAATTTTAATATCAACAAATGATAACTAACTTACCACAGTATTAAATGCGTTCATATGCTCTGTCACCGAGTCTCCATCTTTGATCATTAGGTTATACATCTTTTTCCGTAGGAACAGTTTATTCACTAGAGACTTAGATTGGTATAAAGTCCCTAACTTGTCCCACAAAGCCTTCACCGTAGCTTCCCCTGATACATTCAACAATACTGAATCTGAGACACACAATCTTATTGTGCTCTTTGCCTTCCGATCCAACTTCTTCCATTCTTCATCGAGCACTCCTTTGGTTTAGTACTTGGATCTACCATGATCCATTGATCTTTATCCACTAACAGATCCTCCATCTTGAATTTCCATAACTCAAAACTCTGACTATTAAATTTCTTGATCTGTATCTTTCCACTGCTCGCCATCTTCTTTCACCACCAGAATCAATCCCACAGATCTCCCACTGAACAGGGTCTACCACAGGCCCGAGCGAAACCCCTCAGTAGCAAAGGCGTCCCCTTGAAGCCAAAACAGATTTGATACCAATTATAGGTTTTAACCCCGTACATAAATTACCTACATACGAATTCTAAAACATAGAAAATAAACAATGCAAGAGCATAACACATAAAACACATATACATAGAGATTTTCCCCTGGATCCCAGAACCAGGACTACCATTTTAATTTTTCATTATGTTCCTTTCAATGTTACAATACATATTTATACATGTTGAAGCATCCAATAGCATGGACTGAAAACCATCGCGTCCAAAACCATGTGCGAAAAATCATGCACAAAACCATAGGTAGGTTTGCCCAACCTAATATATGGTCCAAATTCGTTTTTTTTCTCGGGGCAACAAGTGGGGTTACCTGCACCCCTCAAACCCCCTGTGACTCCCCTTGCTATGCAATCGGCACAACGAAGGGGGGGCTCTGCCCCCCTTCTAACCTCCCAGTTAAATACGTGAGCTAGTCGTGGAAAGAATATAACACAACCCAACACAATCCTTCAAGAGCTTCGTGCCTAGGGGGAATCGGTCCCCCTCTTGTAATATAATTTGCAAAGACAGGGCAGTGGTATTTATCATTCCCCTGCCTCTTACACTTAAGGCACCAAACTTAGTCGCACACTTATGGCCTAGCATCCTCTTTTTTCAACCTCTACAATTCCAACAGAGGTTCTGTAACTATGAGTGAATCTTCTAGACTCCCAAATTTGTGTCCTGAATAGGCGTCTCGTGCAATCTCATTGCGATTTCCAAGGCTTCCACCTGAGTTCCTATCTTCTATTGTGACAAAGCAATCCTCAGGTGGGGTAGGAGCGAGGCTATAAACCACTCGCGGTTTTGACCATCTGTGAGCTCCATATTAGCTTTGTGGAGCACACATTTCAACCTTTGATCTAACTCCCAAGGCATCTCACCAACCCTCATCATGATTGTTGGGATGGGATCCCCTGGGTCATTGATGGGTTAAAAAACCAAGTTTTGATGTGAAATTTGATAAAAAGATGTAAAGTATTTGTGAATTGTGGATGTAGAGCATGTAGTTAGTTAGGAGTCAAAAAGGGTTTTTACCCTCATTTATGTAAAGTTGAGTTGATTTTTTAGACCTACGCATGGTGCGCAGACCATGGGATTGTATAAATAGGTGTGTCTTAGAGAGTCTAAGGAAGATCTATGTCTATATCTATGGGTACGATGAATGGAGTCTTAGAGAGTCTAAGGCAGATCTATGTCTATATCTATGGGTACGATGAATGGAGTCTTAGAGAGTTAGCATAGGAAAGTAAGTCTTAGAGGGGGGAAAGGCTCTGTAGCTGAGTGCGCAGAGGCCTAGAATAGTGCCTGCAGTTGAGTGCATGGACCCCTGCAGCTAAGTGCGCAAGGAAGTTTTGAGTCTGTAACCTTATATTGAAGATCAATAAAGAAGACTGTTGGAGAAATTCATATGTTTTATCTGTTTCCTTCTGTTGTTTATGTTTGCGATATATGTTGTGATGAGATAATGTATTTATGAAACAATGTTATATTGATGCACGAAACTACTGGATAAGTCTTATTAACTGAACGCAATTCATGTTAAGTATTTACACGAATATCATAATACATTCTGTTACGTTTTTCAAGAACTTAAGTAGATCTGAGTAGATTTTTATATAAGGATAATTTATGGTGCACGTAAGTAGGTAATTCATCTATTCAGGGTTTGCAAAAACTGATCATTGATCCTCACGGAGGTCTAGGGGCCATCAGAAGAGAGTTACAATACTAATCCCTAAGGGATTATAGATTTGTGTGGAGGTAGAACTAGGGAATAAAAAGACATCACACTGATCTTTGGATGCAGAAACTTGGTTCTAACATCCCCCCATATTGCTTTGAGTGAGACTTCAGTTTGTGCTAAGCGAGTTGATGCCAAAAGGGCTAATAATGTAGGGTTTTTTTTGGTGCAACTAACTCTGAACCTGGGTTAGGACCCCCTAAGCCAACAAATGGTTCTATTGCTAGGACCGAGATCTGCTTAAGGAGATGTGTGATGTCCCATCACAGGAATCCGACCAAAAAGGAAATTGAGAAGTGGTTGGATAAAAAGATCCACGAATTCATGATGCAGGAAAACAAGAATCTGCTCCTGTCAAAAGAACAGTGGCTGGACAGATATTTGTACACATAAATACATAAAATTTTCTTCCTCACCTTCCTGGTCAAGCTATGTGAGTGGATAGCTAAATTGGCAAACGACCAAGGAAGGTGGAGACTTGACGGTCCAATAGTGTGGACTCTAGAACTAGTGTGGATGATGGAAGCTTATGAAGATAAGATCATGTGTGTTGTTGATCACTGGCTTGATCAAGTCAAAGAAGTATTTGTGATAGAGTTCGCGGTTGATGCCTAAGTCGGCTACAACAAAGTAGAGCGATGATTCTTCAAAGGGTCGTGAGGTAAGTATCTAACATATTTGAATACCCGAATTAAGATGTTGTTGTGTGAGAAAAGGTTCATGCCATTACGTTGATGTTCGGAGCTACACAAAGTGGAAAAATATTGAGGGATCGAGGGAAAATAGGTCCTGAATATAACTCGATGATTGGACCTCCTTCGAGAAACGATGAAGGAGCTGTATAGGCCTCACTGTGGAGTGCAATCTAGTTGATAAGACAAGGTTTTCCATAGATACATCACCCATCCACTTGTTGTGGTCACCAACAACCCCCCCTCTTTGTTTGATATTAGCCATAAACATCAAGCAAAGGGGGGACCCTGAACAAAAAATCCAAAAAAATATTTTGTTAAAATTTTTGTATTTTTCTCCCTAAGGCTTAAATCGCATCGCAAGGAAAGACTGAAGCATCCCCCAAGCGCGAAAAGCAAAACTGCGAAAGAGCGACGCGAAGTTCATCGCGTCGCATGCATTCCAAGCGCTCTTAAAAAGAAGATCTTCAAGAAACGCCGATCGCCGATATGCGACATCGCACATCGCAAACGTCGCACTAAGAAGCATAAACCATTGAATGAAATCAGCGATCTGCGATCTGCGATGTCAGCGATCTGCGATATCAGTGAACCGCGACCAGCGATCAGCGATCTGCGATCTGCGATATGAAAAGACTCATCGCAAGAATTCTCCGACATACACGATAGACCCAAGATTAAGCGCGCGCCTTAAAGGAAATTAATCACCGCATGCTTGAGTATCCAGAAATGATTGCATCGCATTTTCCGAAGAGTCAAGTCATGATGAATGTCAGGATTATGCATTCATTAGAATTTAATGCTTTCATGTCAATCTTTTCATTTCCCTTCTTCTTTGCGTAGACTGCAAGACACGCAACTGATATAAATCTATATGCAGGAAACATCTAAGGAAAAGGGGAAAGCGCCAATCAGATAACAGAGAAAAGATGCCTCCGCAAATGGATGCCGCATGCAGTAGGACCGCGGATTCCAGACTATCAGCCAACCGGCACTGATGAAATTAGACTATCCAAGACGAAGAGTCAAAGGCGCACAAAAGCAGCATGTTTGCAAAAGATCCTGAAGCTCAGACTTGGTAAAGCAGAGAAAGAAGCGCAAGAGAAGGAGGATGCTCCAGAAAAGCCTGGAACAAAGAACGGAAGAAATTCTCGACACAGGGAATTGTCCATACAGCATGACTCCTAAATCACTCAGTCATTCGCACGACCAGAAACCAAAATAGCAACAGCAAAATCAGTTCGAGAAGAACTTGGGTTGTGCTAAGTATATACGCAGCGAATACACCCAGCTAGAGAAAGATTTTCGAAAATATCTTCTGGTCTGTCAGAAGGAGGTGCCAGCTCTTGTTATTTCCACTTTTATCTCCCGAGCGAAAGAAGAAGGCAGCCAGCCGACTCTTCCCAGGCAAACGTTGCACTGTTTACAGCACTAAGGAGAATATACAGAAACGGTCAGAAATTAGATTTAGGTTTTAGAAATAAATTTGCTTTTAGTAAAGGGCGGTGATTTGAAGCCGTTTACCTAAATTCGTGTAATTAAGATTAATTAGTTAGTAGTATTTAACCCTTCTCATGGCATTTGGAGAAGGGTCCGGAAATCTGTCAAAAAACTTGTCCTCAGAACATGCACTTCTGCACCCTCGGAGGGGGTTTTTGATGAATGGATGGATCGAGATTTATTTATGTTTGCATTTTAATGTCTGTTGCTGATGTTGCACTTCTGTACTCTTAGCAGATATTAGAACAAGTAGAAATAAATCATTATTGCTTGAAGTTTATTAGTGAAGTCAGTCATAAATGGTACTTTTATCTCTTGACTAAATTCTGCTAGTATTCCTAAAGTGATATGCAGCCGAGTTCTTTATATGTTACTGTATGAATGTGTGTATTACCATTTGACACTTCTGTACGGTGGAGTCATTTATTTATGCTTGACATATGAATAACTAATTATGCGATATGTTGTTCACAACTGTTCTGCCTAACTTCTTATGCAGAGTGGTTTATCTTTATTGATTTATATTCTGATAATAGCTGAATGATCTTTATTACCAGCTGTTGTTTGAAATCTTTCTAGATCGCATAACAAAAGAAAACACCCCGGGTTAGCGTAGATTAGATGTATTGTTTTTCTTCATTAGATTATATTAGTATAGAGTTAGTTTAGCAGTTAGAATTAAGACTAGCTTAGAAAAACCTTTAAATCAATACCATCAAACTCTACACACACACGCACACCCTTCACATTGGGAAACTGGTCCCATTACCCCCAGTCGGACCCGCTACTCCAAACGGGCAAGGAGCTGCCAACTAGGTTCTGGACCGGGTGGGTATCCCCCTTGTTGTCGACCCGATTTCGGGGCCCTCAACATTTCTGGCGCTAGAAGGAGGGCCTGAGCTATGAATGGCGCATAATTCAAAATCCAAATACCATTCTGAGAGCAAATCACCCTCACCAACTTCCCCGACTTCTCCGGTACGATTAAACTCGGAACTAGAGGTCGCTCGGGCATCCACCGCTGCTACACGCCCTAATACATCAGACCAACTTATCATTGATCCCCCTGAAATTCAAACTTTGATCCATAAACTCCATGGATTCTCTATTTTTACTCAGAGGTCTGATAAATCTAAAGGCAGCGTGACTTCGCAGTACAATCCTGCTCATCCCCTGACCAGATTGAAGAGTGAAAGGTTTGGCATCCAGCCAACTGAAATTCCTCTCCCCACTAGGAAAAGAGCAAGGAAAGCACTTCCAGAGTCTGACAGAGAGACTCTTTCGTCCACTTCGTCCATTTCAACTCCCTCTCCGCGAAGTCAACCACCCACATCTTCACCTCAAATCACCCATCCATCTTCCACAACCCTTCCTCCGCAATCATCGAAGATCATAATATCCCCATCTTCTCAACATCAGAGATCACCTTCTGCACTTTTGTTAACTAGCAACTCAGCGATGGCCCAGTCTCCATGGAACAATCCTGGGGCAGTTTTAATGCCTCCACCCCTAAGTCCAATACCCGCCCATCCTGAGAAATGGCTACCGAAGTTCAATCCAGAAATAGGAATGCTAGCTGAAGAGCATATCAATAATTTCATGCTTTCTGTTAATCTCAACGGAGTTACCAACGAAGATGCCGTGGTCCGACTTTTTCCATATACAATGCAAGGGATAACCGGGTCATGATATTTTTCGCTGCCCTCCGGATCTATCACGAGCTGAGACATTTTTCAAAATCAATTTCTTACCAAATTCGGTGATGATAGATCAACAGCGACACTGATCAACGATTTATCCAATCTTAAAGCTGAGGCTAGGGAACCCATTAAAGATTTTAACTTACGGTTCAACAAGATCCTCAACAAAATCCCCGCTGCTTCCCAACCCAGCGAGGAAGTGAGATGTGAATGGTACATCACGGCCTTACCTTCAAACTTGGCCATCTTCGTAGATAGGGCAAGCAAGACAACCTTAGTTGAAAATTTGACTGAGGCGCTAGTAGTTGAAAAACGCGTAGTAGCCCTAGAAAAGAGATCTGCAATCGAAGAATGTAAATCTAAGAAAATCTCTTTCAAAGAAGACACCAAGAAGAAGCAAACGAAAGATCCTTTCGATATGGAAGGATTACAAAAGGTGTTAAAGGCCATGTCTAATGAGATGATTGACATAAGAAAACAAGTAGCAGAATCATCCCCAAGAAAGCCTTTTAGGAATTTTAAAAGAAATCCTCCCATGGAGACGAAGCCACCCAATGTGGTCTCAAACGTTGAATCTGAAGAAGAAGAAGAAGAGAGCACCATCGAAACACAGACCGACGATGAAGAAGTGGTGGAACTGCAAGGAATGTGGGATTTCATGCTCCCACAAGAAGAAGATCAAGAAGCATTTCCGGTTAGCACACGAAGCAAAAATCAACTTGATCCTCCCCAAACTACCCCCAAACAGAAGGGCACAAGCCCTGCAGCAAAAGAAAAGGTCGCAACAAAGAAGACAACTGCTAAAGCGACCCAATTTAGCCCAGTCCAATCAGATCAAACGCCTCCATCAAGAACATTGATAGTGTCGGATGAAATGGAGTATAACATCATCGATGACATGAAAAAGACTAGGGCTAATATCACTCTGTACGAGTTGAGCAAATTGAAACACCAACATAAAATCATGATGAAAGAGTTACATGCCGTACCTACTACACCTTTACCTACAGTTGTAGCTTCCCACCATATAGGAAGACCTCCGGTCAACACGATCAATAAAATCGATCCGAATGACATCGCTTTGATTGGAGGAAGATCTAGATCTCATACTCCTCCTTTCCTCCTCACTTATGAAATCGTTAATAGAAACGTGCACAACTACTTGGTTGATTCTGGTGCCTCAACCAATATTTTACCCAGGTCAATATGTGCCAAACTGAATGTTCAACCGCAAAAATCCGCAGTGCCATAGTTCAACTTGATCGATCGCAAGTCGAAGTGATAGGTGAACTTAACCAAGTGACCATAAGACTGTCGTCTAACCCCAAGGTATGCCAGGTTATCGACATTCTAGTGGTTGATATCCCTGAATTTTATGGTTTGATTCTTAGCAGGGACTGGTCTGAGAAACTCCACGGATACTTTTCAACCGACTGGTCGCACATGTGGTTACCCTCCAACGGGAAACCAAATCAAATAAAGGTTGAACGAGAGTTGCACCAAAAATACATAGTGACGGATTTGGAAGGAGAGAATGAAGCCATAGCATACAACAACAGCGTCATAGGCAACTACTCGGTAGATTCTTTCCTTGGAAATTTCAATGCTCACATATCACCTTATTTGGAAAATTCAGTCTTGTCCCAAGTAGAAAACTTTTCCCAGACTGATGATTCAAAATGTGTTAGTTTTTTAGATAACCCTGTAAATACATCTTTATTTTGGAAATTATATTTTGATGGCTCTAAGTCCAACGAGGGAGCAGGAGCAGGATGCGTTCTAATTAGCCCAGACGGAAATAAGACTATGCTTACATGCAGACTTGAGTTCGATTGCACGAACAACACAACGGAATACGAGGCCTTGGTGCAAGGCCTATACAAAGCAATCAGATTGAACGTCAAGTATCTTCAAGTCTTTGGAGATTCCGAGATCGTCGTCAAACAGGTACGTAACACCATACACTGCCTGTCAAGTCATTTGAAGCACTATCAATCTTTAGTACAAGATCTCACTGCACATTGCATAGCATTCAATATTTCGTCAGTCCCGAGACTCCAAAATGCAAGCGCAGACCTGTTAGCTAACGTAGCCTCCAGACTCATTCCCTCCAAAGACTTTAGTCCAGATAGATTCTCGATAGAGTTAATTTTTAAACCGTCCATCCCTGACAACATCACCAACTGGAGGGTATTCAACGACGACCCAGACATCGTAAGTTTCCTCACCTCTGAAGGATCCTACTCAAACCAGATAATTGACGAAGACTGTCATGATCACCAAATACAACAAAATAGCACTGATAATGCTATACCCAAATCGGTGGTCAAACTAGAAGACTTATATGACTTAAAAAGTCGGTTCAAAAGGTCAGCTAATGCCAAGCTCTACAGTTCAACTCTGAACTACGAATCAGTGAACCTAGGAACCGATGAGAAGCCGCAAAACGTTAATCTAGGCCAAGGCCTAGCCCCCGAAGAAAAATCAGCATATATCCGTCTTCTACGACAGTACAAAAACGTTTTTGCCTGGAATTACGACGAGTTGAAAAATTACAACAATTCTATCATTCAACACACTATCCCTATGATTGACAACGAGAAACCTGTCCAACAGAAGCTCAGAAAAATCCACCCCAACTTGGAAAATCAGATAAAAACTGAGCTGAATAAGTTGTTGAGAGCCAGAATAATCTTCCCGGTCAGACATTCCAAATGGGTATCCAATATGGTACATGTTAGGAAGAAAAACGGAGATATTAGAATCTGCATCGACTTCCGGAATCTCAACAAAGCCTGTCAGAAAGACAATTTTCCCCTCCCACCGATGGAGCAAATATTACAGGCAGTAGCAGGCTCAGAGTTGATGTCTTTCCTGGACGGATTTTCAGGATATAATCAAGTGCTAGTACACCCGGATGATCAGTTAAAAACCACCTTCCGAACCAAATGGGGTACCTACGCGTATCGGAAGATGCCATTCGGTCTGATCAACGCCGGCGCTACTTTTCAGAGAGCCATGGACATTGCATTTAAAGGTTTAGTCAATAAATCGGTAGTGATTTACTTGGATGATATAACTGTGTACTCCAAGAACCGAAGCGACCATCTCAAAGATTTGAAGCAAATCTTTCAAAGATGTTTAAGGTATGGGATCTCGCTTAACCCGAAGAAATCTTTTTTCGCGTTGAGTGAAGGGAAATTGCTAGGATTCATAGTGTCCAAAACTGGCATTCACATTGAACCTGACAGAATCAAAGAAATTTCCGAAATACCCATGCCCCATAACAAAAAGACCATGCAATCTTTCCTAGGACAGATCAATTTTGTGAAAAGGTTTGTCCCAGATTTTTCACGTATTATTTCTCCTTTACAAAAAATGATAAAAAAGAATTCAAACTTTAAATGGGGTCTAGACGAGCACGAAGCGTTTAACTTGATCAAACAAGCCATCATCAACGCTCCATCTTTAGCAACCCCAAATTTTTCAGAACCTTTTGTCTTATACACGTTTGCCTCAGAGAATTCTTATGCTGCAATTTTGACTCAAGCGAACCAAGAAAAGGTAAAAGCTCCAATCGCATTTTTTAGATCAAACTTACAAGGTGCTGAACTCAATTATTCGGACGTAGAGAAACAGGCATACGCCATTTTCAAAGCGATCAAATATTTCAGACCTTTCTTGCTAAAGGCCCATACCAAGGTCATAGTGCCGTTTCCAACGGTAAGAAACCTCCTGATACAGAAGGATGTGGGCGAAAAGAGAGCGAATTGGATCACCGCCTTACAAGAATACGACCTGGAGATCAAGCCGGCACACATCGTAAGAGGTCAAGGCTTCTGTAAGATGTTAGCTGGAGCATCGCAAATCCCTGAAAACTCGTCTGAAGAGGTACACGCGTATGAGGTAAGCCTAAACGACGCAGAATCATTATATGCTGACACCATTTATTTCCTTAAGAACGGGTATGCTCCATTTCACCTGGATCACACCAAGAAGAGAGCCCTGAGATTGAAAGCTAAACAATACCAGCTCGTAAATGATGTCCTGTTTAAAAGAAATTATGATTCTGTGCTTCTTAGATGTCTTGAGAAAACTGAAGCCGAAAAGGTTTTGCAGGAACTCCACGATGGACCAGCAGGTGGACACTATGCTGGAGAAGCCACCGCACATAAAATCTTACGTGCAGGATATTACTGGCCCACGCTGTTCAAAGACTCGTACAATCACGTAAGGAAATGCCAGGTCTGCCAGACTGCTGCAGGAAAACAAAAGAAGTCATCCATGCCACTGCAGCCAGTTAACATCGAACAGTCGTTCAGTCAATGGGGCCTGGACATAATAGGTGAGATCGTTCCTCACTCCTCTAAACAACATAGGTATATCCTCACGGCAACTGACTATTTCACTAAATGGGTAGAGGCGGTTCCTCTCAAGACAGCTAATTCTGAAAACATTATTGAATTCATAGATCAGTTTATCATCACTAGGTTTGGATTGCCAACGGCCTTGATATTTGATAATGCTTCATATTTTTCTGGAAATACCATGACTGAGTTCGCGCTCAAAAGAGGGTTCAAACTGAAGTATTTTGCCAACTACTATCCGCAAGGTAATGGGTTGGCTGAATCGACAAACAAGAACCTAATCAGGATTATTAAAAAGACAGTCGACCAAAACCAAAAGAATTGGCACAAAGTGCTGGTAAACGCCTTATGGGCAGACAAAATTACAAAGAAAGCCTCTATCGGCACTTCTCCCTTTAATTTAGTTTACGGGAGAGAAGCAGTTCTTCCTACTCACTTAGTCATTCCCTCCTTGTCCTTAGTACAATACATTGATGAAGTATCTACTTCCTCCTTACAACTAAGACAAATGGAAATAATCAAGCTAGAAGAACAACGAGAACAGGCTAAGAAAACCCATGCTCACCACCAAGCGCTAATAAAATCCTCTTTTGACTCGAACATAATGACCAGAAAAAACTTTCAGATGGGAGATTTAGTTTTGAAGTGGGATAAGGCTCATGAAGAAAAGGGCAAACATACGAAATTCCAGAAGCTATGGCTTGGTCCTTTTCAGATTGTAGAGGTCATAGGCCCATCGACTTTTGTGTTGTAGGACTTAACAGGTAGGAAAGATTCTCTGCTTGTGAATGGACAAATTCTCAAAATGTATTTCCCATAGAAGGTCACTCTTCTATTTTTGTAGGATAATTTTAGTTTTATTTTAGTTTTTCATTTCTTATAAATAAGGTTGGTTGTGAATGATCATAAATAGTATTCATGAAGGAACATACCATTTCTCTATCAGATTTTGATTTCACTTGTATAAATAGCAAAACTTTTCGAAAAATCTGGCTTTTATTATTGACAGATAGAGTTAACTTTAGCCTGAATATGATGTTAGTTTCAACCTCAAAAAAATCTGGGATGAAAGTAACTTTTGGCAAAAAATTGTTTTACGCCAACGCAATGAAAGGTATCATCAATAATAAAATAAGTATTCTCTGCAAAACTGTTGTTTTTAAACTCTATTATTGTCGTCCAGAGCTTTCTTAAGGAAAAACAATGACTTCCTCCCTGCTAAGGAAAATCGCAGCATCCAGAGAAACAATCCAAGAAAACACTATATCTCAAAGAATAAGAGGTCTCATCACGAGCCGGCTTATCATGATCACAGATATATAACTTGCTGACTTTGCCAATACTGTCTATCAAAACAGGGCAACGACTCAAGATTGTTGCAATCAAAAGACAAGGGGTCTCATCACGAGCCAGCTTGTTCAGCAAAAGTGTAAATCAAGTGAATGACTGTGTCATAATTTGGCCACCAAACCAAGACATTGTTCTTTAGAGAATAAAAAAAAAAAAAAAAAAAAAAAGAAAGAAAGAAAAAGGGTCGAAAGTATTTTTCTCTGGAATGTTGTAAATGACCTCAAGCAGGAAAAAGGATCATTGCTGGATAACATGGTAACCCTGTCGAGGCTATGGACGCTTGCGGGCAGCAGAGGCTCTACCTACGACAAATGAGCATATTTTACAAAGCCAGTACGCAGAGAAGACCTTATTTTATCTTTGAAAAGACCGAGTATTGTCTGGTGTAAATACAAGAAATAACCCAGAGGAAGCAAACAATCGGAATGAAATAAAAGTTGTGGCGAAAAATCATTGACAGGATAAGGGGTAATACTCTATCTGTCCATAACAAAATTTAGATATACGAAAATTTTTCTGTTTTGGAAGTAAAAGTGCAATAGAACAAGCAGAGATAACTGGTTCTTCACAGTGAATCGCCATTGTTGTGGTCACCAACAACCCCCCCTCTTTGTTTGATATTAGCCATAAACATCAAGCAAAGGGGGGACCCTGAACAAAAAATCCAAAAAAATATTTTGTTAAAATTTTTGTATTTTTCTCCCTAAGGCTTAAATCGCATCGCAAGGAAAGACTAAAGCATCCCCCAAGCGCAAAAAGAAAAACTGCGAAAGAGCGACGCAAAGTTCATCGCGTCGCATGCATTCCAAGCGCTCTTAAAAAGAAGATCTTCAAGAAACGCCGATCGCCGATATGCGACATCACACATCGTAAACGTCGCACTAAGAAGCATAAACCATTGAATGAAATCAGCGATCTGCGATCTGCGATGTCAGCGATCTACGATCTGCGATATCAGTGAACTGCGACCAGCGATCAGCGATCTGCGATCTGCGATATGAAAAGACTCATCGCAAGAATTCTCCGACATACACGATAGACCCAAGATTAAGCGCGCGCCTTAAAGGAAATTAATCACCGCATGCTTGAGTATCCAGAAATGATTGCATCGCATTTTCCGAAGAGTCAAGTCATGATGAATGTCAGGATTATGCATTCATTAGAATTTAATGCTTTCATGTCAATCTTTCATTTCCCTTCTTCTTTGCGTAGACTGCAAGACACGCAACTGATATAAATCTATATGCAGGAAACATCTAAGGAAAAGGGGAAAGCGCCAATCAGATAACAGAGAAAAGATGCCTCCGCAAATGGATGCCGCATGCAGCAGGACCGCGGATTCCAGACTATCAGCCAACCGACACTGATGAAATTAGACTATCCAAGATGAAGAGTCAAAGGCACACAAAAGCAGCGTGTTTGCAAAAGATCCTGAAGCTCAGACTTGGTAAAGCAGAGAAAGAAGCGCAAGAGAAGGAGGACGCTCCAGAAAAGCCTGGAACAAAGAACGGAAGAAATTCTCGACACAGGGAATTGTCCATACAGCACGACTCCTAAATCACTCAGTCATTCGCACGACCAGAAACCAAAATAGAAACAGCAAAATTAGTTCGAGAAGAACCTGGGTTGTGCTAAGTATATACGCAGCGAATACACCCAGCTAGAGAAAGATTTTCGAAAATATCTTCTGGTCTGTCAGAAGGAGGTGCCAGCTCTTGTTATTTCCACTTTTATCTCCCGAGCGAAAGAAGAAGGCAGCCAGCCGACTCTTCCCAGGCAAACGTTGCACTATTTACAGCACTAAGGAGAATATACAGAAACGGTCAGAAATTAGATTTAGGTTTTAGAAATAAATTTGATTTTAGTAAAGGGCGGTGATTTGAAGCCGTTTCCCTAAATTCGTGTAATTAAGATTAATTAGTTAGTAGTATTTAACCCTTCTCATGGCATTTGGAGAAGGGTCCAGAAATCTGTCAAAAAACTTGTCCTCAGAACATGCACTTTTGCACCCTCGGAGGGGGTTTTTGATGAATGGATGGATCGAGATTTATTTATGTTTGCATTTTAATGTCTGTTACTGATGTTGCACTTCTGTACTCTTAGCAGATATTAGAACAAGTAGAAATAAATCATTATTGCTTGAAGTTTATTAGTGAAGTCAGTCATAAATGGTACTTTTATCTCTTGACTAAATTCTGCTAGTATTCCTAAAGTGATATGCAGCTGAGTTCTTTATATGTTACTGTATGAATGTGTGTATTACCATTTGGCACTTCTGTACGGTGGAGTCATTTATTTATTCTTGACATATGAATAACTAATTATGCGATATGCTGTTCACAACTGTTTTGCCTAACTTCTTATGCAGAGTGGTTTATCTTTATTGATTTATATTTTGATAATAGCTGAATGATCTTTATTACCAGCTGTTGTTTGAAATCTTTCTAGATCGCATAACAAAAGAAAACACCCTGGGTTAGCGTAGATTAGATGTATTGTTTTTCTTCATTAGATTATATTAGTATAGAGTTAGTTTAGCAGTTAGAATTAAGACTAGCTTAGAAAAACCTTTAAATAAATACCATCAAACTCTACACACACACGCACACCCTTCACATTGGGAAACTGGTCCCATTACCCCCAGTCAGACCCACTACTCCAAACGGGCAAGGAGCCGCCAACCAGGTTCCGGACCGGGTGGGTATCCCCCTTGTTGTCGACCCGATTTCGGGGCCCTCAACACCACTCCACCACCACCTTCACCTCCACAACATACACCTTCGCCCACACCACCACCACCACAGTTGTTCGACATGTCGAACTCATTAAAGTTGCCGATTTTCAAAGGTATAGGGAGTGAAGATACATATAAATTATGGTTTGTCATGACTGTTGTATGGGTTGTGAAATAGATCACTGATGGAAGTATAAAGAAAGTGCAGCTGGTTACCACTCTGCAGGATCACGCGTTGACTTGGTACATTAAGTACTACATTGATAACCCTTTGGCATCATTAGCGGACACTAAGGCCACTTTGAACAAAGAATTCAATAAACCTATGTCTGACTCGCGATCAATAGTTGGGTTCAAGGAAATTATGATGAGGGATGGTGAAAAGCCCTCAGAGTTAGATCAAAGATTGAGGTGTGTGATCGACGAAGCTAACATGCCGCTGACAGATAGTCAACACCGCAATTGGTTTATAGATTCGCTCTTGCCCCACCTGAGGATTTCTTTATCACAACAGAATATAGGGACTCAAGTGGAAGCCCTGGAAATCATGATGAGATTGCATGAAACGCCTATTCAGGACATGTCTTTGGGAGTTCAACAAATTCACTCGCAATTGCAGAACCTCTTCTTGGAACTACAGAGCTTGAAAAAAGAAAAGGAGGCTAGGTCAGAGGTGCGCGAGAAATTATGGTGCCTCAATTCCAAGAGATAGGGGCATGATAAATATCACTACCCTATATTCGCGAATTATATCACAGGGGGGGACCAATGCCCTTAAGGCAGGAAGCTCCAGCAGGACCAAGTACGGGACCTGTGCTATGGTGTGCTATTTGTCAGGTGGCCAGAAAACATGTAACATATAATTTTCATTTGCTGCAAAAGTTTGTGCAGACACCACAACAACTGTTCTGTGATTTTTGCAAATCGGTGGGCCACGATGAGTGCCACTACCATAGCTATGAATTGATGATGGAAAGAACGACTGCGTATCGAATGCAAGAAGAAACTCGATCTCTAGATCAGGGCACTGGGTGAGCGCTTGGAGGATATCAGGGGCATAGACGAGGTCGAGGAGGAGGAGGACTTGGTAGAGGTCGTAAATAAGTTATTTTCTATAATTGGAAGACGCCAGGGCACTACATGCGGGAGTGTCAGAATAAGACGCTCCCGTCATGTCAATACTGCATTGAGTTCGACCATACGATAGAGAAATGCCCTATGCTAGTAACCAAGATGCAGGAGAAGAAGGCGCAGCCTCAGCACCCTACATAGAACTTACAGATGATGAGGGTTGAGCCCCGCGAGGAGGAGCCAAATGTGAATATAGTGCTGAGAAGCGGAGTAACGAAAAGGGAAAATGGTTTGAAGAGAATGGATGGGTCCGCAAGGCCCCAGTAAAGGAATTTGGATTCGATCTAGAACGTGTGAAGGAAAAATTTATGGAGGTGAAGAAAATCTTTGCTGAGGCATCTACCTCAAGAGGTTAGGATAAACTACCAGAAACCAGCGTGCCCACAGAGATTGATCCTTCTGTACTCACCATGTTCCTGGAAAGCTGCATGAAACTTCTACACGATATTAAGGTTGTGAAGGGCTTATAGGAGTTGATAAAAAAGTGTGCTGGTAAATAAAATTCTCATGATGGACACCACATAGTCAGAAAGATTGGCAGACATAAGGCAAGGACAGGGCATGAGATGAGGCTCACTGCACACATAGGAGATTATGAGATGCACTAGGTTATTTTGGATCTGGGGTCTGACATGAACATTTTACCTAAACGGACGTGGGAGAGAATGGGAAGACCTACACTGCAGTGGTCTTCGATTCAACTGAGGATGGAGAACCAGCAGAATATTATCCCTATGGGACAACTGCATGGAGTCACTGTAGATATAGAAGGTGAGAGCGCGCTGGCTGATTTTGAAGTAATAGAAATTGTTGATGAAAATAATCCATACCTCGCACTCCTTGGAATTTATTGGTCTATTGATATGAACAGGGTCATCAAATTGAAGAAATGGACAATGTCATTTGAAAGGAAATTGGTCTGCGTTGTACTACTATTAGACCCCGCAGAAGGGTAATGATATACTGAACCGGTCTGTGATTATGAAGAAACATATGATGACTTGGAGAAGATTTATCAAATAACATCACGAGACCAAGACTGGATTAATCCAACAGCTGTTGGATGTATCACATGGGACCACGAAATTTCCTATACATCGAATTCAGATGAGGAATTGGAACACTGGCATAATAAGTTACATGAAGTATATACACTACGCTACAACATGATGACTAAATCGCTATGCCGTGTGTCATCTAAGGTAATAAATTTACCCTATTATGATGGTTTAACTGATGTAGATAAGTTTTTGGATGCCTTTGAAAGAGAAGTAGTTGAGGATCATCACTTTCAAGCACTAGATTTGGTGTTGTGCGCTACGCCCGCATGGTGGTGGGGTACACACAAGGACAACTTTGATGAATGGCGCAATTATAGGAGGATGATGAGGTTACGATTTGGTCATCCAAAAGTACGATTAACTGAGAAGTATGATGGGAGAAATGGTCGGCACGATCATTTGGCGAGATGGACTAAAGTTTATGAAACAGAGGCGCAACTAGAGTGGGTGCACTTATTCTATCATACTTTGGATATAATCCTTATGAATTGGTACCTAGAAACCGAGCTCTACCATGGAACTGCAGAGTGGGATATATTATGGGAAGGTTTCTTAATGACCTTCAGTTTTGAAGATGGGTTTGAAAGAATTGATGAAGCACTATAGGAGGTTAAGGCGGCGATCTTTAGAATTCGCAGGATTCTTTGAAGTTGGTTTAACTAGATTGGAGCACCCAGTTGTGCCATGTGTTGGAATGCTATAATGTGACTGTTGAGGGGGAGGATGAAGATCCAAGAAATATTAATATCCTAGAGGTAGAGGACTATCGCGAGGTCAAAGGTCCACATATGGAAAATTCGGACATCATCGCGCCACTGAAAACCAAGAAAGTGAACGTTGGTACTGAAGAAAAACCAAAATTTTCAAAGATTAGAGATTACTGGGATGATACCATAGTGGATAAAGTTGCTGAGTTCCTCCGCGAGTACCATGATCTTTTTCCTATAAAATTTTCGGACTTAAAAGGCATCATAGGTGACTTGGGTGTGATGAAAATTACCTTAAAGCCAGACGCAAACCCTGTTAAGCAGAGGCCATATCACTTTAATCCCAAATACAAAGAAAAGGTCCACTTAGAGTTAGACAAGATTCTTGAGGCGGACATTATCAAACTTATGGAGGAATCTGATTGGGTGAGCCCAATGGTGGTCCAAGAAAAGAAATGGAAGGGAGAAATACGGATTCGCGTAGATCTAAGGAAGCTTAACGATGCCTACGTCCATGATCCTTTTCCGACAACATTTAAAGATGAGGTACTGGATAATGTTGGAGGGCAAGAGGCCTACTCATTCACTGATGGATTCTATAGATATCATCAGATTAAGATCGTGCCAGAAGACAGGAGCAAAAAAACCTTCACAACAGAATGGGGTTGTTTCTAGTATACAGTGATGCCATTTGGAATCCAGAATGCATTGGCGATATTCTCTCACGTAGTCATTGCGTCATTCAAGGAATTTATTCACAAGTTATTGGAGGTGTATTTTGATGACTAAACAATGTTTGGGTTAGTAAAGCGCGATGTAGCCAGTCTACGCCTATGTTGGATATGTGCTGAAGATATCAGATCGCGTTGAACCTGAAGAATTGCTTATTATGTTTCCCCTTTGGGATTTTGTTGGGTAATGTGGTGTGCAAGCAAGGACTAATGGTTGACCCTACCAAGATCGCGTTAATAGTCAATTTGGAGGCCCCGAGGAGTGTCAAATAGCTACGCACAATGTTGGGCCATACTGGATATTATCGAAAGTTCATCAAGGCTTATGCTCAGATTACTGTGCTTATGGAGAAGTTATTGAAGAAGGATGCTACATTATGTTGGGATGAAGAATGCTAGTGAAGCCTAGATGTATTGAAAGAAAAGCTGGTCATCGTAGTGATATTGGTCTTCCCAAATCGGAAGAAGGAATTCCATGTGCACGTTGATTCCTCGTGTATTGTGTTGGGGGCAATGCTAATACATGTCGATGAATGAGAGATGGATCACCCTATAGCATTTTCGAGCAAGAAACTATCAAATTCTGAGAAGAATTATTCAACGATAGAGCGCGAAGGAATGGCTATGGTGTACATGCTTCAAAAGTTCATACATTATTTGTTGGGCGGACATTTCAAGATGTACACGGATCGTTCCGCCTTGAAATACCTGGTCAATAAGCCTGTGTTGGGGGGGGAATATGTAGATGGTTGTTGTTATTTCAAGAATATGGCTTTGAGGTAATTGTGAAGCCATGAAGGTTGAATGCAAGACCTGACCACTTGTCACAGATTGAAATGGGGGAGGGGCCTACAAATTTGGAGGAAGGGCTGCGCGACACACAACTCTTCGTGGTGTGCATAGTGGATAATAATTTTGCAGATATTATCCACTTTTTGACTACCGGAATGGCTCTTGAAGGATATACTAGTCATCAAAAGAAAGAGTTAGTAGTGTGCGTGATAGATTTCCCAGTAGGGTGCAAACGAGATACTCCAACAGTATGTGCCCAATTTTGAATGAAATAGCATCCTTGCTGAAGCTTATGGAGGAGCTGCTGGAGGACATTATGCAGGAAAAGCGACAATGCAGAAGATTTTGCACACGGGTTTGTGGCCCTACATTACATAAGGATACCAAAGCGTATTGTCAAGCATGCGATGCATGTCAGAGAATGGGCAAACCATCGCGGAGGGATGAGTTGCCACTGAACCCTCAGATGTCATTTCAGCCATTTAAGAAATGGGCAATTGATTTTGTAGGACTGATTTAGCCCCCAGGCAAGAAAATAGGTGCACACTATATCATGACCATGATAGAGTATCTAACCATATGGGGGGAGGCACAACCTATGAAGGATTGTATAAGGGCCACAACAACAAAGTTCTTGTTTGAGTATGTGTTAACTAGATTTGGCTGCCCAAAAGTATTGATGAGTGATCATGGTATGCACTTCCTCATTGAAACCATTAGTGCGCTGACCGAATAATTCCAAGTTTATCATCAGAAGAGCACACCGTATCATCCTCAGGCTAATGGGATAGTTGAGGCCTTTAACAAGATCTTAGAGAATGCACTGACAAAGATTTGCAATGCGCAGTGAAATGATTAGGGCGTACACATACCTGTAGTACTTTGGGTGTACAGGACTACTTGCAAAAAGCTAATAGGTCAGAAACCTTTTAGATTGGTCTATGGCATAGAAGTTGTGATGCCTATGGAATATATCGTGCCTAGTCTATGCATAGCAGCCTTCACAGGAATGGCGGACTGCAGAGCCTTGGAGCTCAAAGAAGACAGATTCTTAGTTGGAGTCCATCAACAAGTACAGAAGGAGCGTGAAAAGGCATGGAATGGTCTACACATCAAGCTGTGCATGCTCAAGGTAAATGATTTGGTTTCATTATATGATAGTAAGTTTTCTAAGTTTCTGTTTTATCCTTTGATATTGATGTAGAGATGCAGCAAATTTGTCAGGCTTCAGATCATAATGAAGACGGAATTAATTGCACTCAGCAAGAAGAAATATTGGAGGAAATTTTCTATGATCCTCAGGCAGAGGAAAAGCTTGCTCAATTTTGTAATTCCTTGCAGCAGCTTACCCCAAATAATAATCATAATAGTGAGGAAAATTCCATTGTTTCTTGGAATGATTCAGAAAAGCAACTGGATAGCTTGTCAAATAGAAAAGTGGATAGTACATCAGAGGAGTCTTGTGTGGTTGAGAATCAGGGGCCTGAAAATGAAGAGTGTTATCATGATCATTATTTTCAGCAGTTTTCTATGACAGAACACAAGGAGGCTACGCTGGTTCCTTTCTCTTTCACGATTGAGGAACTGAACACGGTGGTTGAAGATCAGTTTGTACAGCTGGAAAGTTTCGAGAAAAGACAAGCTGATCATGTGTTTTGGGATCCTATAGCTGATTACATGGAAGAGTTTTATTCTCCAGTGTTTCAGCTTACCTATGAAGATCAGAGACATTTTCAGTGGCAGCTGTCATCTCACTATTACATTGGCGCTGAACTCCGGGACAGGCAAAGAAGTCAAATGTCAGATAAAGCAAATAATTGGCTGCATTGGAAGTTTCATATTGATTGAGCTGAAGAGTTTGAATTGTTAGGGTAGGTAGGTAGGTAGATTGCAAATAAGCTCAAGGTTGGCTGAGCATTTATTTTTCAGTAGCAGTAGTTTCTTTCTCCTACAGTCATGCTTGTCAAGCAAATTTTTGTTTGTTACAAATGGGTAAGGCACTGGAGCTGCGTGTTCTTAGCGCACCACAAGGGCACACTATCCCTAGTGGAGCCACTGTTATCACTGAAAATGCTGTAGTTAAAAATTTTTAGCTTGGCTTAAAGTCAGGGTGTTTTCGCAGCGCCTGAATACTGTTTAGCAGTTTCGCAGCGCCAGGATTCTTTTAGCAGTTTCGCAGCGCCACTTGTTTTAGTGATTTCGTAGCGCAAAACACTGATCTTGCATTGGCTGCGCTGCGAAATTGGGAAATGACAGATATTTAAGGGAAGCTTCTAGAAGAACTACACAGAGCTGCATATGTGGCATTGTTGCAAAACAGTGTCTATGGTTTAGTGGCCAATTTTCTTGGTAAATCAAATAAGAGCTTGTGCAGTCTTCGATAGATTATTCTTTTCTGTTGGATGATAATGATATAAGAGGGGAGTCTCATATTAAAGATTTGATGGAAATTCTGTTCTAGCAGCAACTATTGCATGGGATAATTCTCTTTTGTGGACCTTCAACAAAGGATTAGATACGCTTGAACTGACATTGCACCAGGTATCTGCTGAATTGAGAACATTTGGAAACATGCTTCATTTGACCATGATAAACAAGAACACCTTAAGTCTTTGAAGCCATTCAGGTGTTTGTGATTAATAAAGGGTTACCAATAAAGGCAAAAGGTGTTGAGTGGAAAGGAATAGAAGCACGTGCTGGCCTCTCTGGCTAGTCAGCTGTGCTCCATTTTGCAACTTTGGCCACCTTTTTATACACCCTTTCTTCATTGCTCTACCCAATGCCAGTATTTGGACAATTCCAGTGTTAATACTATTTTGTATTCCTTGTTCTTCAATATTGTTTTCTTGTGTGGCAGCAGTGTCCTCATTACCTAGCAGGAGTATAACATGTCTTCTATTTTGGCGAAAACTTGTGGAGAGGATGAAAAAGTGATTGCTGTACAACCCAAGTGTTTGGAACTCTCGTTCAAAATCTTTGGAGCAACAATTTCAACACCGATTTCTACAGAAGACAGCGCAGGCAAATATTCAACGAATGACAAACTCAGCCGTGCTGTAGGAGATGAAGAAGCGTCGTTCGAATATAGTAATGTTGGTGATAATTGTCATGCGAAAAAACCAAATGTAGGGAGAATGGAAGCTGATGAGGGATCATGTGCAGGTGCGAGAATTAAGAGCAGCAGCTCTAGTACCAGTGATCGTAAGGTGTCTTCGATGATACCCAAGAAGAAGCCTGATTATAAGGGCAAGGTTCTTCCGTGTCCAAGGTGCGAATAGTCTAGAGAAAGTGAAGAGAGTTTTTCTGAAGGGAAGGGTGTACAAACAAAGGTTGCGGTGGACATAATGCACTTTTAAATAAGGACCGAAATTTCAGGTCGTTGGTTTGGCACCGACATGAGTGATAATACAGATGGCGCTGAAGGAGTTAGGTTTGGTCTTTTGGCTGATTTATACGCGTCCACATAATCGGTATCATGATAACTCCGATCCTCATGACCGTGAATGGTGTTAAGGAGCCCGAGTATTTTGTAAACATGTTGCGCAGATCCGAGAGGCACGTGCAGAGTATCCAATGCCAAATGTAACTCATACAGATGCTACTTAGAAGGATGATGTGCTGAGTGATGTTTTTTGTTTAGCTCACCGCGGTTTAAATAATGGCGTTATTCCAAAAAAGACACAGAGGTGCGCCTGCCACTGAAAAGATATTTCCATGGATGCTCATCCCTCGGCTATCGAGCAGCATAAGAATTGGATCCGTTTCTGGTGAAACGAATGGGGGGTGTCTACCATAGGGACTTGAAGCCAGAAAATTTGCTTCTGGATACATATGGAAATCTTAAAGTATCAGATTTTGGCCTAAGTGCTCTGTCTCAACAAGTCGGGGATGACGGTTTGCTTCAGGGAGGCAGACCTAATTAATTATTTTAGATCCCAAGAATGAAGTAATATTTCTGTAGTTGGAGTTGAAGTGCATTTTTAGGGAGTTGAGGTTGAATTGTTGTGCCAATTTTGGAGAGACCGTGTAGGGTCTTCCTAGAAATCATTCGCTCAGCCAAGTTCTGGAATATTTGTCCATATTGCTGCCTTTCAAAGCAAGGTTTCGATCAGCCAATTACACCCTAGAGGAGGACAAATGATTTACTTGCATTTCAAGAATTTGTGCCAAGTCTATCTTCAAAATTTGGAGCTGAACTTGTGGTCGAATTTACTACAACTAGTGGGCCAAAAATCTGTCTTAGGGACTGATATTTTCATGTTGATCTCAGATCTGAAGGTGCCACGAATTTGTCATTTCTGGGTTGAAATTTGCTAGATTAAATACTGTAGTACCTTTGTGTTGATTTCCTGAGTATACCCAGGTGTTGGGAGGTGAAAAACAATTATTAAATCTCTGTTGAACACTGCATGTAATTGCTGATACTATTACTCTGAATGATGACCTCCATATGCAGTCATTTGCTCACTATAGTGGCTGGAAAAAGGGTAGATATACAATGGGGCAATTGCAGACTTATGGTCATGTGGTGTCATCCTATTTGTTTTAATAGCAGGTTACTTGCCTTTTGATGATCCAAACCTTATGACATTGTATAAAAAGATATATAAATCAGATTTTACATGCCCTTCATGGTTTTCTTCTGGTGCAAAAGAGAAATTACAGGATGAAGATGCAAGGTTCAAAGACTGGAAGAAAGGGTCATTTGAATGTAGCTACAGAGGTATTTGAAGTAGCTTCTTCTCTTTTTATGGTTGAAGTCCGCAAGGCTAGAGGTGATACCTTGGAATTTCTTAAGTTTTACAAGAACCTTTTGGCAGGCCTAAAAGTATCTCCAGAAAGCAGAGGAATCCGAGCATGCTGTTTGAGTTTGTTTTTAGGAAAAGCTATTGACATTGAAGCCTGGCAGCTAAACAGGATTATTTGCAAATTGTTGTTCATTTGTTGGAATGAGGAAGATCATTAATAAATGTAGCACAGTGTTAGCAGAAAACCAGTGAGGGGGACTGTGTTTTTAAATCACACAGCAGTTTCGTAGCGCGCTACGAAACTGCTGTAGGTGATGATTTTAAAAAAACACAGAGCAGCTAGTGTAATACTGTGAGCAGGAGTTGTGAAAGAGAGACATCTGTCTATGCCACCTACAGTACATTCAAAAACATGGTAGTACTTCATGCCTGGGGTTGTTAAATGATTTGGGAACATGTTGCTACACTTTCGGAGAAGGTTGGGAGACATAGACCATTATAATAGGAGCACACTTTCTGGTCATTAAATGAGCCATCAGCGCTTTCAAGCATCCCAAGCCAGTATTCATTGTATCTGCAGCTCAGCCATCTCAATCCAACTAGCAAAAGGACGTGTGTCAAGAGCCAGAAAAGCATCAAGCATACGAGGAGAAAGGAATTAATGTTTTAGTTTGATTAGGATTGTGTGCAATTACATTTCAGCACTTTGTAATTAATGCATTAGTGAGTAGCATGTAGGAATAATTAATAGCCACCTTCGAGGCTCCCCTCATGCTGGAGGAGGATGCTCGAGGTGTTTGAGTTTGCTTGCCTATATATGGGCCAAGGTTAGATGTAGAAGGGGTTGGATTGTATATACAAAAACAGAGTTTTTTAGAGCTTATGAAAAGACTGTTACAGTAATGGCAAACAGGGTTTTTTCTTCCCAAGATTCTCAATGCATCTTTTTGTTCAAATGTGATGGTGGTTTAGTTTCTTAATGTTCTTTTTACAGCCTTGTTATGGTACAATCCCTCAGAATTCATATTATATGCTCTGACTTCCTGTGTGCTTGACAGGCTGTGGGTTTTGGTGAAGCATGTTTGAACATCACTCAGAATTCATTTTTTAATGCTCTGACTTCCTGTATGTTCAGCAGGCTTTGATTTAGGTAAATTATGTTTGAACCTTTGATGATGCAAAGAGCCTTGGCTTCTATGAGATGACTGTGATTTGGTTTATTAACTGTGAGAGACTCCATAGCCCAATGAAGACTAATTTGATGTATGTCCAACCAGCTATATTTTTATAATTGTGTGAAGAGTTAGCCCTCTAGTGTTTGAAGGATTTTGTCAAGAGTCGTGAGAGAGCCCTCTCTGATTAGGAAGGCTAATTCCTAATCTAAAGTATGGTCTGAAACAGTTACATGAGACCTTGCTTGGTTGCAGTCCCTAGTACTGGTTTTGTGATAACAGTTTCCAAGAAAGTTTCATATACACTGGCTGGGGACATATGTCATCAAAGGGATCAGAGATGGAGGCGTGGTTCAACTCGCAAAGTTGAATGGAGAACCTTTTCCGAGAATGTTAAATGGAAGCCGGTTGAAGCCATATACACGAGACTCAACTCTTTTACTATATGACGACAGTAAATTCTTAGTGCTCCAAGCAACTGTAAGGGATCGCGGGACTATAAAGTACATTGCCTAGTTTGAGGAACTATGCGACAGGGGGTCTGCGCGCAAAAGGGTGACGTTACAGTATCAGAAGTTGCGCTATGAAAGAAGATACTATGTAGCACAACTAGAAAGTGACTGATAGAATTATTGTTCATGATTTGAGGGCCAGGGGACGGTTAAGAGGAGCGGGCTGGTGGAATTTAAGGCTTAAATATTTGAAGATATGCCACCAAACCAACATTAATGATCGAATTTTGGGGGGAATGGTTGGATTTGAAGTCAAAAACCCTATAAATTATGCATGTCGGTCCATAGAGAACACTTTACACACTTAGAGTTTTGGAGCCGAGTTTTCTGTTTCTTATGAGGCGCTCGTTATTTGAGAAATTGGTCGTGAGCCCTACGTTTGCCATATTGCCCTAGTTAAATTAGAAATTTATCCTGGAAACCATGTTGGGTTTGAGCCCTACTAAGACTGTGAGCACTGGGGGAGACATTTCATCTGAAGGAGCTGCTCTAGAGGTGGTGAGCATGGAAGCTCCAGCTTTTGTGGCTATGACACCAAGCTTGCCTAAGCTGAAGCCTACACCTATGCAAGAAACCTAGAAGACAAAGAAAGACAATAAGAAGAGGTCGGTGCCAGTGCATGAGTTGCCTAGGAAACATACTACCTCTCAGATGGAGAAGAAGGACAAGCAGCTTGAGAAGGTGGTGCATTTGGAAACTGAACAGGGCACTAAGGATATAGACTCTTAGGGAGCAGAGCCCATCACCAAGTTTCCTGAATATATCCCTCCACATAAAGGGAAGGCAAAGGTCCCTAAGGACCCAAACTTAGACAAGTTCCTCATTCACATGCCCCTATTGCCGGAGAAGATAACTTTTGAAGGTCCACGCCTTGCACGGGTTCCCTTGTTAAAAATGGAGGATTGGGACTTAGCTAACCATGAGCGGTTCCCTCACCTCGTGACAGAAAATTATATGAGGCACGTGTATTACTGAGACTCAGGTGTCACTAAGTTGGAGATAGTTGAATGGATCCATGGAGTGGAGAAATCAAAGTTGTTGAACCTGTTGTGGTTGCCCCACTACCACCGCACTAATATTAACACCACCCATGTGCTACAGCTACTTACTCTAGTCCACGATGGGTGCTTATGTCTTTGTGCACCTATACCCATGATGGACATGCTCATCCACAGGATCACGTACCTGCCGCATGAGGGTTTGGATTTGGTCAAGGAGTTTGGTGGAAAGGCAGGAGAAAGAGACTTGGTGGAGAAGATGAAAAAGAAGTTTGAGCTTATGAAGAAACTGCACAACTATTCCATCATGTCCATCAACTATCCTGCATTGAACATTGCCACCTAGATACTAGTCGAAAAGGTTATGAGGAAGTGTCATGCAGATGAGGTTTTGGCGCTTGGGATATCATTAGCTGCACAATGCACAAAGGGCATGCAATTTAACTGGTCGCGGTATTTATGTAGTGAATTCCTTGCGAATTGTCGCAAGGTCCAGGATGAGAGGAAACCCTTCCACTATGCGTGGCTACTACTCTTCATCATGTTGGTTGCATGGGATCTACTGGATACAACCCATTTCCTCCATTGAAGGAAGGATTGTCGGAGGCCACGCAGTTTGCCTCCCTCTAGGCCACAAAGGACCCCACACGGCTCACAAAAGTGAATATTTTTTGGGTGTTCATGGAAGCAAGCTTCCACATGGCCAACAACTAGTGCCCAAGGTTTTCCCCAACCTTGTATGAGCAGTTGCCCACGTATGCTAAGTTAAAGGAAGATTTCCACCATGTCTACATTCAGGCGTAGAAGGAACTGCAACAGAAGTGGTTTGATTTGCCATATTTGGTCACCAATGGTGACATACAGGAAGTGATCAAGCACTGCTTGACAGACTGGCACACCCCATCCGACTTAGATGAAGGTACTAGCAAAGGCGCGGGGAGCTCAACTGAGAAGAAATGAAGGATGAAACAAAATAGGCATCACAAAAGTTGGTCGCGTAGCAGAAGAAGGAATCCAAAGAGAAGGATCAAATGGAAAAGGAGCGCATTGCAAAGGAATAGGCTAAACAACACGACTCTGAGCAAAGCAGAAAATCCGCTTCACCTGAAACCCAAGAGGAAGAGCAGTATGCACAGGGAAGTGGTGGCAGTGAGGGGTAGAGAAACCCATTTCAGCTAAGGAAGCAAAGAGAATAGCAACAACAGGAGGGTTCCCGCAAGAAGATGAAGTTAGCTAAAGCGCATATGGATCCCATCACCCTGATAGAGGGCGATCTTGACGAGATTAGTGAAAATGTGCGTGACACTACAATCGAAATGTTGCAAAAATTTGAGCAACAGTATATGCAGTTGTTAGGAAATGTCTAGAAGGATCTGCATGAACTACATATCCAAACTAGTCGAATACAGGTGGGCATGGGTCAAGTGAGCGTCACACAGACGACTTGGCACCTGGGACAAGTCAGGTTGCAGAATAGGTAAGGACAATGTACCTTAGAAAAGTTGCTCTGCTAGAAGGGTCCCTAAGTGCAGAATCGACCAATGATAATATAATCATTAGTACCCTTAAGAACATTGGCCTAAATATTGCAGTGCTCCCCAGTAAATTTCTTCATGCACTATAGAGAGGAGTGACAAAGGAATTGAGAGCTCGGGAGCAGTGCGCTCTCAGTTTAATCAACGAGTATCGGGTGAAAGATGAAAAAATGTTCATAAAAAAGACGCAGGCCATGAAAGAAAGGGATACTATCCAGGGGCAGATCTCCCAGCTGGTCGCTGCGATTGCAAAGGCCTGTAGAACAGTGCCGAAGTTGCACATTCCTGAGGACACACAACCAGAGGCCAAGATCCAGAAACTAGATGTAGGTGTCCCCGAGGCAAAGGCAGAAGTAGAGAGAGTTCAATTTGAACTCAACATGAAAATCGCGAAGCTACAGCTCAAATCACAACCCTCGACTCTGCCCAAGGTCAGGGAATGGCATGGAGTCGCCATTAAGGAAGGGATGGCTACTATGGATGCCACAGTTGTTGACTGCACAACCTTGTTTGAACAGGCGATGGAGTTGGTGACGACCCTGTAGGAAGACCCCAACCTGTAGATATTGAATACCGAGATGTGCAAGCTCCAAAAGTAGTATGATGAGGTTAGGGCAATGATGAATCCATTGTTACAATGCAACGCCTTGCCAAGTTATAGGAGAGGAAGCAGATACTCGCACAGGTGGAAGCAACTCAGAAAAAAGAGGCAGTGCTTAAGGCCAAGTTGGGTCCTTGGTTGGAAGAAGCCTACCAAGTCTCAACCAACATTTAGGAGAAGCTGATGAACTTCCAGCGCACACAGCAGAGGATCAAGCTAGTCGGTGAAGGACTAGCTACGGAGTAGCTCGTTGAACAAGTAGAGAAAGCAACTACATAAAGCACTGCTGAGGTTGTAGTTGTGCAAGTGGAGATGGGGGATCTTCATAGTAAGATCATCGCACCAGCCGAGTGACTTGAGGGTGAGTCATGACCTTTGTGTTGGGGGCCTGTTGGGATGGGGTCCTGTGGGTCAGTTTTGGGTTAAAATCCCAAGTTTTGATGTAAAGGTTGATTAAAAGATGTAAAGTCTCCACAAATTGTGGATGCGGAGTGCGTAGTTAGTTAGGTGTCAGAAAGGGTTTTCACCCTCATTTATGTAAAGTTGAGTCGATTTTTGAGGTGTGCCTTAGAGAGTCTAAGGCATATCTATGTCTATGTCTACGAGTACGATGAATGAAGTCTTAGAGAGTTAGCGTGGGAAAGTAAGTCTTAGAGGGGGAAAAGGCTTTGCAGCTAAGTGTGCAGAGGCCTAGAATAGTGTCTGCAGTTGAGTGCGTGGACCCCTGTAGCTAAGTGTGCAGGGAAGTTTTGAGTCTGTAACCTTATATTGAATATCAATAAAGAAGACTATTGGAGAAATTCATATTTTTTATTTGTTTCCTTCTGTTGTTTATGTTTGCAATATATGTTGTGATGAGATAATGTCTTATGAAACAATGATATATTGATGCGCGAAACTACTAGATAAGCCTTATTAATTGAACACAATTCATGTTAAGTATTTACACGAAGATCATAATACATTTTATTACATTTGTCAAGCACTTAAGTAGATATGAGTAGATTCTAATCTAAGGATAACTTATGGTTCTGTAAGTAGGTAATTCGTCTATTCAAGGTCCACAAAAGCCGATCGTCGACCCTCACAAAGGTCTAGGGACCATTCGAAGGGATTTATAGTACCAAGCCTTAAGGGCTTATAGATTTGCATGGAGGAAGAACTAGGGAATAAAAGGACATCACACTGATCTTTGGAGTGGAAACTTGGTTCCAGCATCCCCCCATACTTCTTCGGGTGCGACCTCAGTCTGTGTTAAGCAGGTTGATGCCGAAACATCCATTAGTGTAGGGTTTTGTTTGGCACAACTAAATCTGAACCTGGGCTAGGACCCACTAAGCCAATAGTGATTTCATTAAATCCAATGACTGACTGCGAGACAAACTTAGGCTTACTAAACTCCTTGTTTAAAGCATCCTTAGTATCTGCTAGCGTTGCTAAAGGATGATCATCACAGTACTTAATATTCCATGTCAACGTACGATCCTGTAGAGAAATAAATAAGTGAACCTTATTTATGTTGTTATCAGTGATCTGTTGTGTGGTCCATACAACATTCACAACAAACCAGAACTGATATGTATCTTCGTTCCCTATACCCTTGAAAATTGGAAGCTTTATTGAGTTCAACATGTTGAATAGTGGTGGTGGTGATGGTAGTGTGGGCGAAGGTGTATGCTATGGAGGTGAGGGTGGAGGTGGAGTGGATGGATGATGTATCTGTGGAAAACCCTGTCTTATCAGTTGGAACACATTCTGCAATGAGGCTTGTGTCGTTCCCTCATCATCGCTCAAAGGGGGTCCAACCAATGGGCTATATTCAGAGCCTACTTTTTCTTGATTTCTGAAGATCCACCCACTTTGCGTAGATCTGAACATCAAGGCAACGACGTAACCCATTTCTCACATAAGAGCATCTTAATCTAGGTAGTAAAAGATCTCAGATACTTACCTCGTGGTCCCTTGAAGAAGCGTCACCCTACTTCACTGTAGCTAATTGAGGTATTAACTATGAACTCTGTAACAAATCCTCCTATAATTCGATCGAGCCAATGGTCAACAACGCGTGCGATCTTGTCTTCAGAAGCTTCCAACCTTCACACTAGCTACGGAGTCCACGCTATTGGATCATCAAGCCTCCACCTTCCTTGGTCTTCTGCCAACTTATCTATCCACTCGTATAGTTCAATCGGGACGGTGTAGAAGAAACTTTCATGTATTTTGTATGCAAATATCTGTCCAACCACTGCTCCTTTGACAGACACGGATTCTTGTTCTCTTGCGGTGAGAATTCATGAATCTTCCTATCTAACCACTTCTCAATTTCCTTCTTGGTCAGATTCCAGTGATGCGACATCAGTGATCACACATCTCCTTATGCAGATCTTGCTCCAGGCAACAGAAACATTTATTGGCTTAATGGGTCCTGACCCAAGTTCAAATTTAGTTGCGCCAAAACAAATCCTACACTACTGGCCCTTTCAACATCAACCCATGTAGCACAAGTTGAAGTCTCATCCGAAGTAGTATGGAGGGATACTGGAACCAAGTTTTCACATCCATAGATTAGTGTGATGTCTTCTATCACCCTTGATCTTCCTTCACGCAGATCTATAAGCCCCTAGGGCTTGGTACTCAACTTCCTTTAGACGGCCTCTAGACCTTTGCAAATGTCTACAATAGTTCTTTGCGGACCCTTAATAGATGAATCAGCGACTTAAGCACACCGTAAATTAACCCTAGATCTAAGTTCAAGAAGATCTACTAAATTGCTTAATAAACATAATATAATGTATTATAATCTTCGCTTAAATACTTAACATGCATTGTGTTCAGTTAATAAGACTTATCCAATAGAGTCGCGCATCAATACATCATTATTTCGTAAACACATTATTCAATCACAACATATATCGCAAACATAAATAACATAAATAAATAGATAAACACATGAATTTCTTCAACAACTTCTTTATTGATCTTCAATATGATGTCACAGACTCAGAACTGCCCTGCGCACTTAGCTGCAGGGGTCCGCGCACTTAGGTGCGGACTCTACTCTAGGCCTTTGCACACTCAGTTGCGGACCCTTTTCTCTTCCATCTACCCGTTATTTACTTTCCCTTTTCCTTAGACGTAGACATAAAAATCTATCTCTATCTGCCTTAGACTCTCTAAGACACACCTATTTATAGCTTTTTTCCTACAATCCCATAGTCTGCGGACCATGCGCGGATCCCTAAACCGACTTGACTTTACATAACCAAGGGGCTAAAACCATTTCTGAATTATAACTATCTACGTGCTCTGCATCCACAATTTGCGGATGCTTTAGATATTTTCACCAAAATTTACATCAAAACTTGGGTTTTTAACCACAAAACTAACCCAAGGGACCCTATCCCAACACATCCAACGTTGCAGAATAGCTCACACCAACAGAGTTAAACCCATACTGCATGGAACGAGCCACCACTAATCAAGTTATGGATACACAGATCAAGAACACTCACCAACAGAAGATCCAACTATATTGGGTTGTCAAAGCTGGCCACCTCCTTCACCAAGGAAAGTGGCTCACTAGGAACCAAGTTCAACAGAATTTTTCCCATCTCATGGAGGCACTCAACGCAATGAGGATCATTTATTCCGGGGGGGGGGATGATCCAGGTGGATATTGGTGGCCACCCACCTATTCCACTTGGAACCCCAACATTGTCTCTTTTAGTTTTTTGGTTTCCTTAATTGTAGCACAATTTACTATTTTTGGCAGCTTTTCAGGTCATGGGATTCCAGAGCCGTTTTGAGGCCCTAAACAATGTTTTTAGGGAAAACAGAGAGATTCAAAACGTCCCAAACTGGCTTGTTAATTTGTTTTCGGCCTTCTCATCAAAATATTTGAAATGAGGTATTATGATATCCAAACGGAGAACGTATGCCAAAGTTACAACCCCGAGAAATTTATGTACCAATTTACCCAAATGGGGCCCACAATGTTGCTGCTTCATTCCTAGGGTTAGGTTTTTGGAATTTTAGGGTTTTCCATTGTTTCTCAATAATAAATAGGCCTTTCAGCTGAGTCATTGTAAGATAGTTCAAAGGCATGTATCTGCCACATCTCTTCTCAGAGATAAGTTACCATCACCCAAGTTAACTTATTTCCATTCTGTCTATAAGCATAGCTCAACGTTTTTCTATAAATGAAATGAAGTGTTTTTTTGCTGCATCTATGTATTTATGATTATATCTATAAGTTGTATTCATGTTTACGTTCAAATCAGTGGTATCAGATTGGTCTTCTCTTTCTCTATTTTTCTTTGCATGTCCCCAATGAGGTAAGGGTATAAGGAGTTAGGGCTCGATTTGTTTGAACCATTACAAGATCAACCTCGCCAAACTCAACAACCTCCCATGGTTGAAGAAAACAAAGACGAGGGGTCAAGAGATCCTTTCAAAATGTTACTCGAGGAAGGCCTCGAGTGACAGAGGGACGCGATGATGGATAACTTTGCCCAGATCCTTTGATGATTACACACGGGTGATGCATCTTCATCCAAAAACTACTCTGGAGCCACCACTCCTTTTAAGATACAAGTTACCTTCGATATTCCCATATTTGAAGGACTGATTTATGCAAACGCAATAAATAAATGGTTAAATCTATTAGAAGGATATTTTTCAGTTCATGAATTTTGCAATCAGGAAAAGATTACTTTTGGACTTCTCAAAGCTGCCCCACACATCAAGGACTGGTGGGACACCTAATGTGAACAAAAGGATGAGAGTGAACCCTCGTTGTTTTCAGCCGCACCTACTTGTGATTCTTTCCAAGATGCCATCAAGGAACAATATTACCCTGTCGGGAGCTATGAAGATAAATACATAAAGTGGACCATGCTACAGCAAGGAAGGGACCAAGATGTGTCGAAGTTCGCAAATATTTTCCAAACCCTTCACATGAAGCTGGGTATCAATAATTCTGAGTGACATTTGGTGCTAAAGTACCACATGTGCCTACACAAGTACATCGAGGATGAGATGGAGTTCTTGGACATTTCCTTGCTCGGCATGCCGTACCAGTAGACTATCAAGATTGAGCAAATGTTTAAATAGAAGAAGCGAGACTTTGGATCTACGAATCCAAAGCAAGGAAAAGTTTCCCCCAAACCACATAACAAAGGACCAAGCCAAGGCGGGGCTACCTAGGATAGCCCATCGAAGCCACAAGAAAATAAAAACACAACGAAGACAAATAAGGATATGGGAAAATGGTGTGAGTTCCATAAGAGCTCTACTCACAATACAAATGAGTGTTGGGCCAAGCAGTCACTCGTGGCCAAGCTAAAGGCTTCTGCATCAGATGCATGTTCCGACTCTGAATCAGAACCTGATAAGAGAGCTAACAAAGGAAAGTAGAGCATTGATGCGGAGCGCAATTCCAACATGGCCACCACCAAAATCTAGAAGATTGAGCCTGGAGATTTAGAATAGGGGGGACACCTCTTCCACTCATAGATGTGGGTGAAGGGTTCTCTGCTGCAATTCATTGTTGACAACAGGAGCCAAAAGAACCTCATTTCAGTAGAGGTCATGAAGTGGTTGGGCCTAAATACTACAACACATCCACAACCATACACCATTAGGTGGCTTCACTAAGGTCAAGATCTTCGCGTCAGCTAGTAGTGTTGCCTTCCCTACTGCATCAAGCCCTTCACCGATGAGGTACTCTGTGATGTTGCTCCTCTTGAAGTTTGTGATGTATTGTTAGGACAACCATATTTGTGGAAGTGACATGTTGTATATGAGTCTAGACCTCACTCTGTGATTATTACCTTGTCCAACTAGATGTACAGGATACCGAAGATAGCCTCGCCTATTGGAATATTTTTTATCACTGCAAAGAAATGCAGTAAGATCATTTCCTAGACTAGGAAATTTGTTTTCCTTATGATTCACCCTTAGGGCAAGAAAAAGGTTGTGGCCACAGCTTCTTGGCAAGGCTCCTTAGCATAGGAGCAACAGATGGACTAGTTTGTGGAGGAGTACAGGGATATTTTCACCTCACCTAGAGGGGTACCTCTACAATGTTAGGTTAAGCACTCCATCGATATGACCCCAGGTGCGTCGTTGCCCAAGGGTTGATCTATCGGCGCTCTGTTCTAGAGAACAATGAGATTAGGAGGTTGATTCAGGAAATATTGGAGAAAGGGCACATCAAGCCAATCTCATCACCCTATGGGAGCCTAATTGTATGGTACAGAAGAAGGATGGGACCTGGAGGCTCTGTATTGATTATTGGGCGTTGAACAAGATCATTGTCTGGAATGGGTACCGGATGTTGTGGATTGATGGCCTTCTTGACCAGCTCAAGGGGGCCAAACATTTCAGCAAGATTGAATTGAAGTTAGGTTATCACTAGATGCCTATCGAACCCTCTGATGTGTGGAAGACTATCTACAAATCCAAGGAGGGCCTTTTTCGAATGGTTGGTCATGCCATTCGGATTGACGAACACCCCTGCAACCTTCATGAGACTGATGGATGACATCTTGTGACCCTTAACCAATGCATTCGTGGTGGTGTGTTTGTATGGCATATTGATATTTAGGCAGAGTTTGGACGAGTACATCCAACATATTCGACAGGTCCCTCAAACCCTGCAATAACACAAGTTGTGTGCTAATTTGGAGAAATGCACCTTTGGCTTGACCTAGGTTCAAAATCTAGGGTATATATTTGATGAGTAGGGTGTACATGTGAACCCATCCAAGATACAAATCATTCGGTATTGATTAGCCCCAACCACTCTAACAGAGTTCTACAGATTTTTGGTTCTTTCCAACTTCTACCTTAGGTTCATGTTGGGGTTCTCTCATATCACTTGGCCATTAAGTCAAGTCACCAAGGGTGGAGCAAAAGCAAAAAATTTTTGGTTTGAAACCCAACAGTAAGCATTCTCCAAGTTGAAGAATCGCCTCTGTTCTACACTAGTGCTCACATTACCAGACCTCCAACAATGAATTAAGATTGAGACAATTGCCTCTGATTGTGCTATTGGTGTGGTTCTTACTCAGCATGGGCATCCAGTGGCTTACCACAGTGAGGCACTTTCAGACACAGTCTGAAAGTACCCCACTTATGACAAAGAAATGTATTCCATTGTGCAAGCCTGTTGTCAATGGAAGCATTACATTATGGGGTGGGAAATGGTCATCCACACAGACCATCAACCTCTATATTTCATATAGACACAAGGGAAGTTGTAGAACGATCGCCATCAGAAATTGTTCACCTACCTACAACAGTTCCATTTGAACATTAAGTATAAGAAGGGAATCACCAATAATGTCGTTGATTTCCTAAGCCGACCACTAGTCATGGCGTTGATCACTGTGCTTGAATCCTATGGGCATGAGTCATTGGGGTGGCCACATATTTACAAGAGCGATCCAAAATTTGGCAGCACATACCAGACTATCCTGAAAGGAAAGAAAGTTTCAAATTTTCACCTTCAAGTTGCACTTTTATTCCTCCTGGGACACATCTGTGTTCTTTCATGCGAGCATGCCAAGATGATTTGGGAGGCGCACTACAGTCGGGTCCCTAGACATTTAAGAGTAGAAAGAATAGTGGCGGTATTGCAAAAGTATTTTAATTGGCTGAAACTTTGTCAGGATGTTGGGAAGTACATTAGATCCTGCACCGCCTATGGCATTTCCAAACCAACTATAAAGAAGAAATTCCTATATACTCCTCTTCCTACTCCTAGTTGGCCTTGGGAAAATTTCTCCATGGATTACATGTCGAGTCTTCCTTCTACTAAGCATGGCACAAGTTGCATTTTCATGGTCATCAACATATTCTCTACGATGGCCATCATGGTGGCCTACAAGAAGAGTATCACAACAGAGGCCACTGCTAAGCTCTTCTTTGAACGAATGTGGGTACAATTTGGGATCCCACAGCCCATTGTCTCAGATAGGGACAGCGGATTCCTGAGTGCATTTTTGTCAAGTCTCTAGTCGATGCTGGATACAAAACTTACTCTGTCCATGGCTTGCCATCCCCAAATTGATGGCCAAATAGAGGTTTTCAATAGGATTATCGTACAAATTCTACGCATGTACAACTTGAAGAATTCACACACATGGGATGAAATCCTCCTTGATCTCTAGCATAGGTACGACAGAGCTCTCCACAACTCAATAGGCCACAACCCCTTTCAGTTAGGGTTGGGATTTTAGCCATTATGTCCCATTGATGTGGCCATACCATTTGCAAATGCTCAAGTAGATTTGTGTCATGTCCAATCTGAAGCCAACAGGGCTAATAGCCTCATTGAGCGCATTCAATACATCCTCCAGCAATTCCATGATATATTGGATAGAGCCAATGATAAGTACAAGCAGCGCCATGACCAGCATCAGGTCTCGCACAATTTCCAGGTGGGCGACAAAATTTAGCTACATTTGCAAAAGGAGTGCCTCATTAGACCCCACCATAAGCTTCACACTCTCCGATATGGGACATACACCATCACTAAGGCCATAGGGGACAATGCCTTTGAGCTTAGTATTCAACCATTCCTTGGTTTGCATGTAGTGTTCAGTGTAGACCACCTTCGGCCATACTTTCCACCATTGTTGGACACATCCAACATTACAGAACAACTCACACCAATAGAGCTAAACCCAGACTGCATGGAACAGGCCACCACTGATTAGATCATGGACACATAGATCAAGAACACTCGCCAGAAGAAGATCCAAATATATCGGGTTATCAAAGCTGACCAACTCCTTCACTAAGGAAAGGGGCTCACTAGGGACCAAGTTCAGCAGAAGTTTCCCCATCTCATGGAGGTATTCAATGCAATGGGGATAATTGCTTCCTAAGGGGGGAGGAATGTTCAAGGTGGATATTGGTGGCCACCCAGCTATTTGACTTGGACCACCAACATTGTCTCTCTCAGTTTTCGGTGATCAGGAGATCAAAATTTGCCAAAGATTTAAAGTTGTCAGAATGATGTGGAACATAAACGACCATGTAGATCTCATCGTCTTGATTCCGGCACAGCTCATTTTGTGGAAAATTGATATCATATGCTTAAGATATTGTGTTCTTATCATTTTGCCAAAAATGACAAATTTAAAAACAAGGACATCTCAGTCAGTAGTTTGTACTACTGATGTGGTGCTGATTGGGCAGGTGATATGGCATGTTTCCTTGGTCAAAAGCATTCTCTGGTGAATTGGGTGGTGCCAAGTGGCACCTTGTTAGTGGTCCAAGTGGAAAGTTTTGTGTGGTCCATGTGTTTTTGTGGTGGCCAATCTCAGGCTGCCACATGGCAGCCCAAGGACCACCAAAATGGTGCAAGGGTTTGGCCAAAGGCAGCAGGGGTCAAACCTATGACCTCCCAAACACTAACGCAAAGGCTTCACCATTACACCATACGAGTGTTTCTTAACCATATATGTTTTTGTTTATATTTAAATAGACATGTGCGTGGAGTTTGGGAAGTGGGGCCAGTCCACGTGGTTTATAGACCGCCCATGTGAATGCAGCCATGTCTAACCACTAACATTTAATGTGACCACCGGAGGGAGGGGGCCAGCATCGGGGGCTAGCCCCTGGGCACATGGCCCCCCCATATGACCATTATTTTGGTTTTTAGGCCTCAACGACAAAATTAACCGTCCAACAAATAAGCCTAGCTTTTAGCGGATTTGGTGGCCTGTTAGTGGAAAATTAGGTGAATTTGTAGGATGATGCCAGATTTTGTGTAATTTGTAGAGCAAATAGTGGAGAAACTAGGAGAGGTCATAACTTCTCTAGTTTTCAACAAAATTGGGTGCAAAAAGAGGCTAGATAGCCATTTTTGGACATTCTAGATTCATTGGAGTAGGTTTCATAATCAAAGGAGCACTTCCAGATAAGATTTTTTCATGTTAAATTCTATGGGTGCCATGATCAACCAAAGTGTTGCATCCATTTATGGAGGATTTTGAAGATGGAGATGACCTTTCAAGGGTTTTCTAGCCTCCATCTACTTTCTGCAATAGCTATTACATTAGTGTTGTAGCTTTTATTCCTCTTTTCTCTATGTATTTTGGAGAAAAGACTTGTTTTTGTACTTCAAGTGGATTGTGGTACTGTTGATGCTATTTGAAGTTGGAGTATGGGGTCTTGGTGCAAGATGCCTTTTTTTGTTGAAAGTTTACATGTTTCACTATAGATTAACATGTATATGGAGTGATAACTCTTACAGAAGTTTGTTTCTTTGAAGGAGAAACTAACCATTCCATTTATCAGCACGTTATGTACTCTTCTTTTCTAAACATTGAGCATAATGAGAATGGGTCATGCAGAGCTGATCCAATGAGATGTAGCCTAGGAAGGGTGAAATCCTTTAACAATGGCTCACATATCACTGATTGATGCATGCTTCCATTTAGTGTTTTGATTTCATGTTTAAATTTTTTCATGAAATTAACAGAAGAAAACACACATTAAAACTCATGTTTTTACTTGCTATTTTGGAGTACAAAACTCAAGCACATTTGTGTATTCTGATGAGGATCTTAGCATAGAAAACTAATATTCCACATTCAGATCATTCGGTTTCCTCAATTGTAGCACAATTTACTATTTTTGGTAGTTTTTCGGGTCCTCAACTTCCTAAGCCTTTTCGAGGCCCTAAACGACTTTTTGAGGGAAAAGGGAGAGACTGAAAAAGTCCCAAACCAACTTGTTGGTTTGTTTACAACCTTCTCTTTGAGATCTTTGAAACAAGGTATTATGATAGTCAAATGGAGATCGTATGCAAGGGTTATGACCTCAGGAAGTTGATGTACCAATTTACCCAAATGTGGCCCACAATTTTCAAGCTTCATCTCCTAGGGTTAGGTTTTTGGATGTTTAGGGTTTTCCATTGTTTCTAAAAAATAAATAGGCCTTTGAGCCTCATTGTAACACAGTTCAAAGGCATGTAGCCACAACATCTCTTATCAAAGATAAGCTACCATCACCCAAGCTATCTTATTTCCATTCTGTATGTAAGCATAGTTCAATATTTTTCTATTAATGAAATAAAGTTTTTTTCTGCTACATCTCTATATTTATGATTATATTTGTAAGTTGTTGCGTTCCTATTTATGTCTGGATCAGTGGTATGAGAGTGATCTTCTCTTTCTCTATTTTTCTTTGCATCTCGCTAAAGTGTCATGGTATAAGGAGTTAGGGCTCGATCTGGTTGAACAGTTGCAAGATCAGCCTCGAAAAACTCGACGACCTCTCGTGGCGGAAGAAAAGAAAAATGAGGGGGCAAGAGATCCTTTCAAAATGCTTCTTAAGGAAGGCTTCAAGCGATAGAGGGATGCGATGATGGATAAATTTTCCCAGATCCTTCGACGACTACCCACAGGCAATGCATCTTCATCCATCAGCCACTCTCGAGCCGCCACTCCTTTTAAGCTACAAGTTAACTTCGATACTCCCATATTTGAAGGCTTGATAGATGTCAATGCCATAGATAAATGGTTAAAACTACTGGAAAGATATTTTTCAATTCATGACTTTTCCAATCCCGAAAAGATTACTTTTTCATTTCTCAAAGTCACCGCACACGTCAAGGGCTGGTGGAAAAACTACTATAAACAAAAGGATGAGAGTGAACCCTCGTTGTTTTCAGCCACACCCACTTGGGATTCATTCCGAGACACCAACAAGGAACAATATTACCCTGTTGGGAGCTATGAAGATAAATACATAAAGTGGACCACACTATGGTAGGGAAGGGACCAAGATGTGTCGGAGTTTTCACAAATATTTTCCATACCCTTCGAACGAAGTTAAGTATTAAGGATACTAAGCGGCACTTGATGCTTAAGTACTGTGGTTGTCTACACAAGTACATCCAGGATGAGATGAAATTCCTGTACATTTCCTCCTTCGGCACGATGTACCGGTACGCTATCAAGATTGAGAAAAAGTTTAAACAAAAGAAGCAGGACTTTGGATCTATGAATCCAAACCAAGGAAAAGGCACCCCCAAACCACAGATCAAAGGACCAAGCCAAGGCGGGGCTACCCAGGACATCCAACCGAAGTTGCAAGAAAAGAAAAACACCATGAAGACAAATAAGGACACGCGAAAATGGTGTGAGTTCCATAAGAGCTCCAGTCACAATACAAGTGAGTGTCGGGTCAAGTAGTCACTGGTGTTCGAACTGAAGGCTTCTGAATCAAACACATATTATGGCTCTGAATCAGAACCTGATAAGGGAACTGATAAAGGGAAGAAGATCATTGATGTGGAGCCCAATGCCACCGTGGCCACAACCAAGATCCAGAATATTGAGTCCGAAGATCCAGAGGAGGGGGAATGCCTCTTCCACTCACAGATGTGGGTGAAGGGTTCTCTGTTGTAGCTCATTTTCTACAGCAGAAGCCAAAAGAACCTCATTTCAATAGAGGTCATGAAGTGGCCGGGCCTAAAGACAACAACACATCCACAACTGCACACCATCGGGTGGCTTCACCAAGGATGATATCTTCGCATTAGCCAGCAGTGTCGCCTTCCCTACATCATCAAGCCCTTCACAGATGAGGTACTATGTGATGTTTCTATTCTTGAAGTTTGTGATGTATTCTTAGGACAACCATACTTGTGGAAGTGATATGTTGTATATGAGTCTAGACCATGCTCTATGATTATTACCTTGGCCAACAAGTTGTACAACATACCAGAGGTAGACTCAGCTACCACCATCTCTTTGATCATTGAAAATAAATCCAATATGATGATTTCCCAGACAAGGAAATTTTATTTCCTTATGATTCACCCTCAAGGAAAGAAGAGTTTTTTGGCCACAACTTCCAGGAAGGGCTCCTCTGTACAACAGCAGCAAATGGACAAGGTTGTGGAAGAGTACAGAGATATTTATGCCTCACCTATAGGGGTACCTCTGCACTATCAGGTCAAGCAATCCATTGATCTTACCCCGGCCACGCCATTGCCCAATGGGCCAATATATCAGTGCTCCATTCTAGAGAACAATGAGATTAGGAGGCAGATTCAAGAACTATTGAAGAAAGGGAATATTAGGCCAAGCTCATCACCTTGTGGGAGCTCGATTATATTGGTACAGAAGAAGGAATGGACCTGGAGGCTCTGTATTGACTACTGTGCATTGAAAAAGATCATTGTCTAGAATAGGTACCCAATCCTGTGGATTGATGACCTTCTTGACCAGCTCAAGGGGGCCAAATATTTTAGCAATATTGACTTGAAGTCAGGTTCTCTCTGGGTGCCTATCAAACCCTCTGATGTGTGGAAGACTACCTTCAAAACCAAGGAGGGCTTTTCGAATCGTTGGTCATGTTGTTCGGATTCATGAACACCCTTGCAACATTCATGAGACTGATGGACAACATCTTGTGACCCTTCACCAATGCATTCGTGGTGGTGTATTTAGATGACGTCTTGACCTTCATCCAAAGTTGTGATGAGCACCTCAACCATATTTGACAGGTCCCTAAAACCCTGCGAAAAAACAAGTTGTGTGCTAACTTGGAGAAATGCACCTTTGGCCTGACCCAAGTTCAATATCTAGGGTACATAATTGATGAGGAGGGTGTACATGTGTACCTATCCAAGATACAAGTCATTCAGGATTGGCCAACCCCAACCACTCTAATAAGGCTCTGCAACTTTTCAGGTCTTGCCAACGTCTACGGTAGGTTCATGTTGGGGTTCTCTCATATCACTTGGCCTTTAAGTCAAGTCACCAAGAGTAGAGAAAAAGCAAATTTTTTTGGTCAAAAACCCAACATCAAGCATTCTTCAAGTTGAATAATCGCCTCTATTCTGCACTAGCGCTCACATTACCAAACCTACAACAATCATTTGAGATTGATACAAATGTCTCCAACTATGCTATTGGTGCGGTTCTTACTGAACATGGGCATCTAATGGCTTACCATAATGAGACACTTTCAGGCCCAGTCTAAAAGTACCCCACTTATGAAAAAGGAATGTATTCCATTGTGCAGGTCTATCGTCAATAGAAGCATTACATTCTAGGGAAGGAAATGGTTATCCACACAGACCACCGATCTCTTTAGTTCATACAGACACAAGGGAAGTTGCAGAACGATCACATCATAAATGGTCCACCTGCCTACAACAGTTCCATTTGAACATTAAGTATAAGAAGGGGAGCACCAATAATGTCATTGATTGCCTCAGCCGACCACTGGTCATGGTATTGATCGTTGTGCTCGACTCTTGTGGGCACAAGACATTGGGGTGGCTACATATTTATAGGAGAAATCCAGAATTTGGCAGCAAATATTAAACACTCCTGGAAGGGAAATAAGTTCCAAATTTTCACCTTTAGGATGTAATTTTATGCCACCAGGGACACATCAATGTTCCTCCAAGAGAGCGTGCCAAGATGATTTGGGAGGAGCACTAGGATTGGGTCTCTAGACATTTCGCAGTAGAGAAAACACTGGCGATATTGCAAAAATATTTTTATTGGCTGAAACTTCGTCAAGATGTTGGGAAGTACATTAGATCTTGCACCGCCTATGCCATTGCCAAACCAACCATCAAGAAGCAAGGGATGTATACTCCTCTCCCTACTCGTAGTCAGCCTTGGGAATCTTCCTCCATGCATTACATGTCGGGCCTTCCTTTTACTAAGAATGGCAACGATTGCATTTTCGTGGTCGTCGACAGATTCTCTAAGATGGCCATCATGGCGCCCTGCAAGAAGAGTATCACAATAGAGGCCACTGCTAAGCTCTTCTTTGAGCGAGTGTGGTTACACTTTGGGATCCCATAGTCCATTATCTCAGATCAGGGCAATAGATTCTTGAGTGCATTTTGGTCAAGTCTCTGGTCGATGCTGGATACAAAAATTAATAAGTCCACGACTTTCCATCTCCAAATGATGACCAAACAGAGGTTGTCAACAAGATGATCATACACATTCTACGCATGTAAAACTCGAAGCATCCACACACATGGGATGAAAGCCTCCCCTATGTCTAGCACATCTACAATAAAGTTGTCCACAGCTCAATGGGTCACAGCCCCTTTTAGGTAGGAATGGGATTTCAACCATTATGTCCCAATCATGTGGCCATACCATTTGCAGCTACTCAAGCAGATTCGGCTCATGTCCAAACTGAAGCTGACGGGGTTAAAAAATTCATTAAGCGTAGTCAATACATCTGCCAATAGGTCCATGATACATTAGAAAAAATCAATGCTAAGTACAAGCAGCACCATGATCAACATCAAGTGTCGCAAAAGTTCCAGGTGGGCGACAAAGTTTGGCTACATTTGCAGAAGGAGTGCCTCGCTGGAACCCACCACAAAGTTTTGCCTGCTCTGATATGGGTCATACACCATCACCAAGTATGTATGAGACAATGCCTTCGAGCTTAGCATTCCATTGTTCCTTGGTTTGCACCCAATGTTAATTGTAGACCACCTTCAGCCATACTTTCCACCATTGTTGGACACATCCAACGTTGGAGAACAACTCACATCAATAGAGCTAAACCTAGACTACATGGAACAACCCACCATTGATTCAATCATGGATGCACAAATCAAAAACACTCGCCAATAGAATATCTAACTATATCAGTTTATCAAATATGGCCAACATCTTCACCAAGGAAAGTGACTCACCAGGGACCAAGTTGAGCATAAGTTTCCCCATCTCATGGAGGCACTCAACGCGATGGGGACCATTTCTTCTTAAGGGGGGAGGAATGATCCAGGTGGATATTGGTGGCTACCCACTTATTCCACTTGGACACCCAACACTTTCTCTTTCATTTTTTCGATTTCCTTAATCGTAGCACATTTACTATTTTTGGCAATTTTTTGTGTCCTAAACTTCAGGAGTTGTTTTGAGGCCCTAAACGATGTTTTTAGGGAAAAAGGAGAGACCGGAAATGTCCCAAAATAGCATACTTATTTGTTTGTTGGCTTCTCTTTTAGATCACGAAACAAGGTATTATGATATCCAAATGGAGATCGTATGCCAAGGTTACGACCCCGGGATGTTGATGTACCAATTTACCCAAATGGGGCCCGGAGTTTTGGAGCTTCATCTCCTAGGGTTAGGTTTTTTTTTTATGTTTAGGATTTTCCATTGTTTCTAAATAATAAATAGGCCTTTGAGCCTCATTATAACACAGTTCGGAGGCATGTAGCCACCACATCTCTTCTCAAAGATAAGCTACCATCGCTTGAGCTATCTTATTTCCACTCTGTATGTAAGCATAGTTTAATATTTTTATATTAATGAAATGAAGTGTTTTTCTGCTACATCTCTGTATTTATGATTATATCTGTAAGTTGTTATGTTCCTGTTTAATTCCAGATTAGTGGTATCAGAGCGATCTTCTCTTTCTCCATTCTTCTTTGCATCTCCCCAACGAGATCATGGTATAAGGAGTTAGGGCTCGATCTGGTTGAGTAGTTGCAAGATCAGCCTTGCAAAACCCAACGACCTCCCATGGCGGATGAAAATAAAGATGATGGGGTAGAATATCCTTTCAAAATGTTGCTCGAGGAAGGCCACAAGTGATAGAGGGATGCGATGATGGATAAATTTTCCTAATTCCTTCAATGACTACCCACAAGCGATGCATCTTCATCTAGCAGCCACTCAGGAGCTGCCACTCCTTTTAAGGTACAAGTTAACTTAAATATTCCCATATTTGAAGGCCTAATAGATGGAGACTCCATAGATAAATGGTTAAATGTGTTGGAAGGATATTTTTCAGTTCATGACTTTTCCAATCGGGAAAATAGTATTTTTTCACTTCTCAAAGTTGTCCCACACGTCCAGGACTGGTGGGCAAGCTATTGTGAACAAAAAGACAAGAGTGAACACTCGTCATTTTCATTTTCATCCACTTGGGATTCTTTCTGAGATGCCATAAAGGAACAATATTACCCTGTCGGGAGCTATAAAAATAAATACATAAAGTGGACCACACTACGACAAGGAATGGAATGAGATGTGTCGGATTTCATAAATATTTTCCATACCTTTTGCATGATGCTAGGAATCAAGGATACTGAGTGGAATTTGGTTCTCAAGTATCGCAGTTGTCTACACAGGTACATCCAAAATGAGATGGATTTCTTGGACATTTCCTCTTTCAGCAAGACGTATCATTATGTTGTCAAGATTGAGCAAAAGTTTAAACAAAATAAGTGGGAATTTGGAGTTGTAAATCCAAAGCAAGGAAAATGTGCCCCAAAACCACATAACAAAGGACCAAGCCAAGGTAGGCCTACCCAGGATATCTTGTCAAAGCCGCAAGCAAAGGAGAAACACCACAAATACAAATAAGCTCACAGGAAAATGGTGTGAGTTCCATAAGAGCTCCACTCACAATACAAGTGAGTGTTAGGCCAAGCAGTCACTAGTGGCTGAGCTAAAGGCTTCTAAATCAAACACATATTATGACTCTGAATTAGAACCTGATAAGGGAACTGACAAATGGAAGCATATCATTCATGTGGAGCCCAATTCCATTGTGGCCATCACAGGGATCCAAAAGATTGAGCCTGAATATCTAGAGGAGGGGGAACACCTCTTCCACTCACAGATGTGGGTGGAGGGTTCTCAGCTATAGTTTATTGTCGACATCAGGAACCAAAATAACCTCATTTCAGCAGAGGACATGAAGGAGCTAGGCCTAAAGACTACAACACATCCACATTTGTACACCATCGGGTGGCTTAACCAAGGATGAGATCTTCGCACCAGCCAGCGAGTCTGCCTTCCCTACATCATCAATCCCTTCATGGATGAGGTGCTATGTGAGGTTGCTCCTCTTGAATTTTATGATGTATTGTTAGGAAAACCATACTTGTGGAAGCGACATGTTGTATATGATTCTAGGCCTCGCTCTATGATTACTACCTTGGCCAACAAGTTGTACAGGATACCAGAGGTAGCCTCCCCTATCGCCATCTTTTTTATCACTGCAAAGAAATGTAGTAAGATCATTTCCCAGACCAGGAATTTTTTTTCCTTATGATTCATCCTCAGGGAAAGAAGAAGTTTGTGGCCACGGCTTCCAAGCTGGGCTCCTCTACACAACAACAGCATATGGAAAAGGTTGTGGAGGAGTACAAGGATATTTTCGCCTCACCTACAGGCGTACCTCTGCACAGTCAGGCCAAGCACTTGATCGATCTGACCCCAAGCGCACCACTGCCCAATGGGACAATCTATTAGTGCTCTATTATGGAGAATGATTAGATCAAGAGGTATATTGAAGAACTATTGTAGAAAGGGCACATCAGAACAAGCTCATCACCCCGTGGCAGCCTGATTGTATTGGTACAGAATAAGGATGGGACTTAGAGGCTTTGTATTGACTACTAGGCATTGAACAAGATCACTCTCCAGAATAGGTACCAAATCCCATGGATTGATGACCTTTTTGACCAGCTCAAGGGGGCCAAATATTCCAACAAGATTGACTCGAATTTAGTTTATCACTAGGTGCCTATCGAGCCATATGATGTCTGGAAGACTTCCTTCAAATCCAACAAGGGAATTTATAAATGGTTGGTCATGTCGTTCGGATTGACAAATGCCCCTGAAACCTTCATGAGACTGTCGGATGACATCTTGCGACCCTTTACCAATGCATTCGAGGTGTTTTATTTAGATGACATCTTGATCTTCAACCATCATTGGTGTTGTCCCTTAAGAAACCAATTTCCTGGCTGTGTAGAAATTGTGCTTAAGACATTAATTTTATTTATGCATGTCACAAATTTGTATAATGTATCCTCATATGAAGAGATTGAAGGACCTAAATTTTAACCCTTAATAATTAGCTGGCATGAAAATACCAGAATGCCATGTGATGCTGAATACGAATGTTGTGTGAAGAATGCCTTGAGAAGTTAAAGATAATATGTTGTGTTTGACAGGAACTATTATCTGTAACTTAGAAGAAATATATGGGTAGGAACTTTAAATATAGGATTGCTCTTTTAAGGAACTTTAAATTAATTCACATCAGTAAACAAAGACATGCAGCTTCATTAGCATATTTAAAGAAAGGAAGAAACATGATGACACATAACAGAGAAATTACAAAATCATACCCAACAATGTGTGGAAAACTTCTGATTCTTTCATTAATCATCAATTTTCAAGAGTACAGTAGCATAGTCTATAGGTTCTTCAAAATTTGGACCCTTTTTCTATAACTTTGCCTCTTTTTATACATCATGGGACAGTTGGTAACTACCAAAATTGTCAAATTGCTTAACTACCTTCTAACTATCTAAAGTAAAAGTCATTACAAAATATTGCATTGGAGGGCAAAAGACACCACATTCTCCTCAAGAAAATAAGATAACTAGAAGTAACAAAAATTAGAGTATGATTGGTGGTTTCTTCTCGTTGTTTGAATCTGTGGCTTGGGTAGATGGTCCTGCTAATGCATCTTTGGTTTGATCTATCATCCATTCCTTTCACCTTGTCCATAATGGTACATTTGACTTTGGTGCTTCCTCTAACTTGTCAAGTGCTATTCTGCAAGCTGTAATCCTACCATAAGTAGGCTTGTCAGTGAACAAAGTCTTCACCATCCAGAGAAGCTTAAAATCTTTGTTTAGGTAGTTCACAATGGTGGCTCCTTTTAATACTGTTGTCTTTTCATGAGTGTTATCAACTTTGCTTTTTGCCTCAACCAGCAAAGTCTCATATGTTTTCCATGGCAGCAAGTTTCCCTGTAAATCCCAGCAAGAAGGAAGTCTAGCCCTAACCCTTTTATCAAACAATATGTTAAACTTTGAAATTGCTTCCTTCATCTCCTTTATCCTCTTCTCAACAATAATCCTGTAAATGTTTCTGACAATCATTTTATTAAAATCTATTGCACATGATGTTTTGTCTGGCATGTCATGTTCCTTCAACTCTGTAGTAGATTTAGAGTTAATGAAATCTATCATCCTCTTTGCAAACTTTGATCTATCTAGATATTTTTGCTTATTTTTAATGACCACCTCTTCCATATCCCAAACTAGTGTTTTTTCTTCAGATATAATCACAAGAAACTCCCAAATGCCCCTGATAACCTCAATGACTTCATCCCATAGGATTTCTTTGGCTTGAATCAAGGACATATTTCCCTTCATTTTCTCATTTAACCTTTTGATTTTATCTTCAGCCCTCAGGAGATCTTCCCTGTACTTCTTTGCATTATCTTTCTCCCTTCTTGCTTCTTCTTCACTTAAATTTAGTAGCTTGCAAACTATTTCCAATTCCCTTTGGGCTTTCTTTGTTCAACCATTTTAAGCTTTGTTCCAAACTATAAAACCTATGTTGTTGGATCATCTATGTTGGCTGGCATTACTATTGTACAAACCTGAGTGTCCACCTGTCGTTGCAGCGTGTCCAAATATTCTTTAAGTAAAGAAACTTCTTCAATCTTCTACAACACATCCTGTAGGAGCTTTTCCTTTTCATTTTCTACTTCAACTATCCCTGCAGCTATGGGATGCTCACCTGCAGGTAGATTCAACTTCTTTTTCAAAGACCCAATCTTTGACTTGGCAGATTGCAATAATTTATGAACAACAGGTTGGTCATCAGGGTTGACACCAATTTTAATGATAATTTTCTTTAGCTCATCCACCTGAGCATTCAAAGCCTTGGAGTTGGCTTTCTCCAACTTTAATTGTTGAATTACCTTATTTAGCATTTTTTCTGCCTTGACAGCTGTTGCATTTGTCTTATGTAGATCATTTACGATTGATTGCCCAGTTTGCATATGCAAATTGATCTTGTCAAGCATTGGAAGCTCATGAATGTTAATAGTTAAATTCACAGTCTTGAAATTGCTAGTAGACCCCACTGATATTTAAGTAGGATGAGAAAAAGCAATTTTAAGTTGGCTTCTCTCCAAATCCATGGCAAATAGCAATATAGTTTGTTTAGGAGTTACCTGAGACTCAGCTTGAGCTTCTATATTCAACTTCACCTTCTGATTTCTCTCAGCTATCTGAGCAAACATACTTTGAATTAAAGGAACCTGATCATGAACAGTTCTCTAGAAGATGGGGAAGCCGGGACACCCTATGTTTCTTCTAAATGAATCACTAAATGAGGTTGTGATGAAGACATTGCATCCTGAAGCTTGATTCTTTTTGTTGCTTCAGACTCTGCCTCATCCAGATCAATAACTTCCTCTCTAACCCTCTTGACCCCTTTTTTTGTAATTCTAGGGGTTTCAATCTCTGTCTGTTACAGATCCATTTGGGCACATCAAACCCAAATTATATATCAATAATATTAGGGCCCATCAACCCCTAGTGCAGTTGTTACATTCCCTACAGAAGTTAGTCATCAGAATGTCTCACTTCCTAAGAAGTTCCATCACTAAAAACATCCAAAAAACTACCTCTAAGAAGATCAGTGCAAGTAGGCCTTAATTAGGGTGCACTGCAATGCAAACCATACACTGACAAGGTGCTATGCAGTTCACTTGGTCCCTCTTTTCCATGCGATGAGTGAATTTGAGCAAAATTCCATGAGGGTTTGAAGATTCCTTATCCATTGGAAGCCTATAGAAGTTTCTCAATGCCACCGCACCTTTGAGTTCGCATTTGGATGAGGAAGGGAATTAGGAAACATCAATCCCCTATATCTTCTTCCATGGAATTGATTTCTAAATTTAGAAAGGCATTCATTATCACCATTGATGGCATAACCTCCTTCACTCACATATAAAAAGATCACACATCTAAGAGATCAGGGCCTGAAAAATATTGAGTTGTAAGGAGATGCTGGTGATATGAGATTAGAATTAAGTGCAAGTATTGTAATAGTGTTGGAGTGTCTTGCTTGTCATGAGGTGAAGAGGGATTGAATTGGAAGAGTGTCACTGGATCGAGCACATATGGGTTGTAATCTTTCCTCTTATCAATAAAGTTTTCAAGACTTTTTCCTTATGCTTGTGTTATATGTTAATGCTTTCATATGTATATCATGTTCTCGATTCCATGTTATTTATAAGCAATAGATCATTATCATTTGCCTTGATGGGTTTTTGTTTCTGTGTTTGTGCAGGTACTTTCCAAGCGGCTTAAGTATGGAAAGGAGCAGCAAGATCGGTCAAGCGAGAAAAGGAGCTAGCGAAAACTACAAGTAGGTTTCTCTTCTCTGTTGTTTTATCTATTGATTATAGAAAAGGTAGAGATTACTTTGTTTTTTCTTTCTAGACTTGCTACTAGATCTAGAGGGTTAGGCATTTGTCCAATAACACTAAATATTCCCGAAACAAATTGGCGACTCCACTGGGGAACGTTTATCCATCTTATTAGCTTATCAACCTCTTAAGACATTTCTACATACTGTACTTGTGGTCGTTTATTGATTTCAGTCCTCTTTCATTGAAAATTGAGTTGAAACTGTGACAAAATTGCCTTCAGAATTGCTTACTGTCATCAGCGTAGTCTGATGAAGGACACAATGCGCTACAATGCACTTCCTATATAGGTTCAGTGCGATTCATCACACTGTCTCTAACTACTACCTGCGCTGATCCCTTCAGGGTCAGTTTCCCATCTAGGAATTGAAATTTTTGTCAATTTTCTCTTGTTTGAATGAGTTGCTAAATGTCAATGATGTTTTGTCTCTGAAAATAGATTTTCATCTCCTTAATTTGGCCCTATTTAGACTGGATTGTTGGATGTTTTTTATGTATTTGTTTTATCATTTGCAATCCATTGTCGAAAGGTAGTTTTGATCGATTGTTTTGTCGATAGAAAAGTGTCGTAAAATCGTCATTTTCTTCGAAAAATGAAGTGTCGTAAAGTCTTCCTTCATAAATAATCGATTGATTTATTTGTGCATTTGATTTGTATTTTCATTTAAAGTGTCGAAAATATTCATTTCTTTAAAATCGAAAGTGTCGTACAGTCTTCCTTTCCCTTTTAAAAGAAATTGTCACAAATCGTCATTTTTTATGAAAAAGAGTTCTGAATAGTTTGTGCATTAGGTTTTCTTATTGCATCATTCACATTTAGAGAAACTAGAAAGAAATACATGCAATTTTCATTTTAGAGTTTGGGTTTGTGTGTTCAAAAGGAATGGTTTAAGGAATTTTATTAGTTTGTGCTCTTTTTTGCTTGTTCAAAAAGTACTTGTATGCTCTATCCCTCATAGCTAGGATTTTCATTGCTAAAATTAAATGGAAAGAGTGCCTCTCATTCTAGTTGCATTCTTAGGAATTTCAAAAAACATCTCGTGGTGAACCTTCAAAGGCAAATTTTAAGCAAGAACAATCTAAAATTTACATCAATTAATCTAATAACATATTGGAAGTTAATGAAAAACATCTAGAGGTCTAGATTAGAGACGTGTTTTGGTGTCTTTAAACCTAGTGGCTGTCATTTTCACTAAGGTTAGGTGATTCCTCCTCTCTGATTCGATAAGTGCTAGTATGGACTTGTGCTCCCTGTACCATTGAGTATATGGTGGGAGACCCCAATAGGTTGAAATCTTTTATCCCTAGGAAGTTGAGTTTACTGCCTTACCGATCGTAACGCACCAAACACAACATTCGGGAAGATTGACTTCCGTACGTAAAGTCCTTAGTCATTTCTCTTTCATTTATCACCAAGGTGTATATTGTAGTTTTGCGATTTGTTTGGTAAACCCTATTGTCTAGAATCTCCAGAGTAGTCACTTTCATTCCTTTTCGACTCTTTAAAAGTAAAAGGATCATCTGAGGACTTGTCCTTTTAGGCTCATTAAACATTGAAGGCGACTAGAGTCATCTTTTTGCTTTTTAGTTGATTTTAAGCTAATAGAATCAATCAACAATCGTGGAGGAACATCAACCCAAACCCCGTCATTTGCAGAGAAAAGTGAACCAACCGCCTTTGCCTCCTTTCGTGACACTAATTCGGACAAAGCGGTCTCGTTTAACTAATTCTAGTACATCAAGAACTCATAGTTCTTCATCTGGATTATTTGAAACATTTGCTTCAGTAGCTACAAATACTCCAGTTACTCCGACTATTTCTGGTACACTTGTTCGTAAAGAATAAGTTTCACAATTACTTGAGGACATTAGCACTAATCCTAGTGAAATAGTAACCGAGGTTGTCCAACAACAAGTTGATACTCAACTTGAAATTGTTCAACAAGAAAGTTCTTCTAAACTTGAATTAGCTCAACCAGGAGTTAGTCCAGAATCTATCCCAGTCCAAATAGAAGTTACATCTGAACATGAAGTTGTTCAGGAACCCCCGTTTGAAACTATTGTGCATTTACCTAAACATCTAGACTTCGAATTTCAACATTTAGAAGTTTTTACCCCTCATACATAAGTAACTGTTGAAACTACACCTTCATCAACACCAAAAATATTTTACAGACCTGATGGTCAAGTTCTTCCACTAGATTTGATTGCGATAGAGGAGAAATTAGTAGAAGATTCCACACCTAGAACCCCGTTTCATTTTGGAACTAGGCTTAATATTTAAACTACTACTCCTGATTATTCTACTTCATCTGATCGTGCTTCTCTTCAAGTATCTATCGAAACTTTAGGACAACTGTTGGGCCAGTTAACTATGGCTAAAAAACCATTAACATCCTAGACTGTATCATTTGATGCAGCTGCAGCAGAATCTTCTGTTGTAACTCCTTCGATATTTTCTACCACACCTGAGTCACACTTGTATGGTGAATCGTCCGTCCCGATTGGTTACCAATTATTGTATGGAACCCACTCAGGGGTTTCTTCTGCACCATGGTCATCACCCATGTCCTCAACCAGAATACTACCTCGTTCTTCTCTAATGGGAACTCAATAGTCTGATCCTGCACATCAGTATCATGCTGGGCAATTTGGTCAACAAAGACCTGTGTATCCATTAAATACTGGATTTCCACCATATGGAGAACATTATGCTTATTCATCGTATCCTCCTTATTCTGGAGGACGACCATATGGTAATTTCCCACAATATTCAAGTCAGACTGGAATTAGAGTTTGTCAATGGCAACCAGTAATGCCAACTCAACCAAGGCTTGTGTATCCAACACAACCAATGCGAACTCTGTCAAATATTCCTACTACACCTGTTGTTACTATTGTGCCATAGTCACAAGCTCAAACTGTTGTATCTCAACTGGTACAAACTGATCCTTCTCCCTTGCAACCACAATTTTCAAGTCAAGAGGTTCAAGTTTCTCAAGTTGTTATACGACATCCACTTGTTTCTGGAGCTTAGAAACAACCTCAGGTTAGTATACCTTTATTTGGATTGACCCAGGCTTACACTAGTATAGTTGATCCACACCTTGGTCAACCTTTCATTGTTGGGCAACCACAGTTGGTTCAACAACCGTGGCTGCTGCAATTCCAACAATCCCAGTTCCAACATCATTTTGGACTTGGTTCACAAGCTCAACCTGGTTTTGGTCAATATCAAGCTTACCAAGGTCCTGTGCAACAAAGCTTTGCAGGTTATGAACAACCAAAAATTAAATCTGGTTATTAACAACCACATTATACTGGTTTTGTTCAACAACCATACCAATGTTACCAAATGTAGATGCCCAACAATGGTTTGCAAAGACTGATTGCACAGGAAATTCCATCATATCCTGGGTATGCTCAACCTAAATTGAATCGAGAGTTACCATTCGTAGCAACTTTAGAATTACCAGATTTAAACCAGATCACTAATGATCCAATCGCATATGTACCTTGGTGGTTAGTAATTCCACACAAGCTACCATATGATATTCTGAAGTTTAACTGAAATGCTAGAGAAGACCCATTGAATCATGTTATGACCTTTCATTTATGGTGTTCATCCAACACTTTGAATGATGATTCGATCAGACTTCATCTTTTCCAAAGAACACTTACTGGTCTAGCTGCTAAATGGTACATTGAATTACCAAGAGCTTCTTTTGGTAACTTCACTACCAGACTGGAATGGAACTCTTGACCAACTTTAAATAGACTACCTCTACCCACATATCAGATCATATTCATGAGTGGTGGCGTTGTCGTCAAATGGTTAAGACATACGTTCTCGTTCAACTTTTAGCTTAGTGGTTCATAAAGTCCTTGTTGCCATCAATCACCAAGGTGTAGGAATTTACAGGGTAAGTTCCTCAGACAGAACACTAAAGGACACCGCTCACAAACAAATCACAGATCAATACACCAGTATTTTGATGTGGTTAAAACCCTCAAAGAGGGAAACAGTCCACCGCCTGAGCCAACACGGCCACTTCAGACAATTTATTAATAAAATAATGAAAATTTACATATGCTTCTCTCATAGACGGATTACCCTACAAATGACCTCCATGCGCTTTAAATAGAAATCGTGGACCAATCGGGTGTCAAGCCACAGATCAAGTGTTGGTAATACCGAGGAGAGAATGAACCGTCGGATCACTACATATCGTGACCGTTGGATTGTAAGTTACAAAATGTACAAGGTAAAGAAACACACTTTACCTAACTCTATACCTAACTCTATACTAGACCAAGTTGTACTTAACTATTTCTTATGTGTCGGAATATCCTAACATCCCCCCCTTAAGAACAACTTGGGATAGGATTGAAGGATTTACAAATATGACACAATAGGAGAAGGAAGGAGGCACTAGAGCCTATCCCCCCTTAGTGACAACTTCCTGAACTCCAACCATAAATCGAAGTTTAGTGAACTTCGCCTCTGTGAGAGCCTTTGTAAAGATGTCTACAACTTGATCATCTGTTGAACAATATTGCACTTCAAGAACATGGTCATGAATGAGCTTTCTGATGAAGTGCATGTGCAGTTCAATGTGTTTTTTGCGCTGATGTTGGACTGGATCTTTGCATAGCTGAATGGAACTTTGATTATCACACCAAAGTGTAGTCGGATGCTGCTGTTGAAAGCCAAACTTTGACAGGATCTGACGAAGCCACAAGGCTTCCTTACTAGCTTTTACGGCACCACGATATTCTGCTTCTACTGAAGAAAGAGAAATGGCACCTTGTTTATTGCAAGCCCATGTAATAGGTCCTGAACCAAGAGTGAACACATAACCTGCAGTAGACTTCCGATCATCAGGGTCACCAGCCCAATCGGAATCAGTGAAACCAACCAATAGAGGAGATGCTTCGGCACTGTAATGAATCCCAAACTGAATTGTACCTCGAACATAACAAAGTATTCTTTTAGCTGCTTTCCAATGACTTTCACAAGGGTTTTTCATAAACCGAGCAACAAGGCCAACAACAAAGGAAAGGTCAGGCGAGTATGGGTTAGATACAAAAGTTTTCCTACAAGTTGACGGTATAAGGTAGCATCAACTTCAGGAGAAGTACAAGTGACTGAAAGTTTGACTCCAAACTGAAAGGGAGAAGGGGTTGGCTTACAGTCTTCCATGTGAAAGTGGCATAGAATATCACAGGCATACTTGGATTGAGAAAGGGAAATACCTTCCTTGGATTGCAAGACTTGAAGACCGAGAAAATAATGTAAGTGTCCTAAGTCTGTCATTTCAAACTTCCTTTTAAGGCTAGACTTCACATGGTTTATAAGGTTGGGATCACTACCAGTCAGGATAAGATCATCAACATAAAGAACAAGAATGATAAGAGACTTGCCCACTTTCTTGGTGTAGACAGTATTGTCAGAATGACACCTAGAGAAGCCAGATTCTAAAACAAAGTTATCCATTTTGGCATACCAAGCTCGAGGAGCTTGCTTGAGACCATAAAGGGATTTCTTAAGCCAACATACAAGGCTGGAGTCTGTTTGTATAAAGCCAATAGGTTGTTCCATATAGATTTCTTCATGCAAGTCCCCATGAAAGAAGGCGGATTTAACATCCATCTGATGGACTTCCCATTTGAAAGAGGCAGCAAGGGAAAGAACAAGGCAGATAGAGTTCATTTTGGCAACAGGGGAGAAGGTTTCAGTATAGTCAATGCCTTCAACTTGTGAAAAACCCTTAGCAACAAGACGAGCTTTATGTTTATCAACTTTCCCACCTGGTCCATCCTTGGTTCTATAAACCCATTTGCATCTAACAAGTTTTCATCCCTTTGGTAGAGGAACAAGATCCCATGTATCTTTTGCCAATAAGGAATGATATTCTTCATTCATAGCTGCTTCCCAATCTGGATGGCCTGAAGCTTCTGCAAAGGTGTCAGGATCATAATTCGCTGAAGCTTGAGCCAGTAAAGAAGAGGCTCTCTCGAACTGAGAATGTGTACGTCGTTGATCTATAGGATCACCGACAAGATCACCTGCTGCATCCCGAGTAGCATGGACCCATTTTGGAAGCTCAGGAGCTGAAGGAGGATCCTGAGAAGGTGGGGGAGGATTTTCATCCTCGCTTTCATCATCTGAAGAAGAAATATTTTCAAAAGTAGAAGAGATAGGGAGAGGTGGCACATCCACCGAACTAGGCTCGCAGGCCGATATATTTTCATCAAACTTTACATCTCTTCTAATGATAACATTTTTGGACTTAAGTGGAATAAGTCTATATCCTTTGACATCTTCAGAATATCCAACAAAAATACATTTTTCACTCTTTTGTTCTAAAGCTTTATGTTTCTCATTTGGAATATGGGCCCATGCTTCACTTCCAAAAACACGAAAGTGACTTACATCTGGTTTGATTGAGCTCCATGCTTGTTTTGGAGTGATATTCTTTAAAACCTTAGTAGGAGTGTGATTTATTATGTAATTTGCACAATTAATTGCTTCTGCCCAATAATTAAGACTAAGTCCTTTAGATTGAAGCATACAATTAGCCATTTCCTTTAAGGTGCGATTCTTCCTTTCAGCTACACCATTTTGTTGTGGAGTATATGGAGCAGTATGTTGCATTTGAATTCCATTCTCAGTGCAAAAGTTGATGAATGTGTTTTTAACATATTCTCCGCCATTATCAGATCTTAGCTTAAGAATTTGATGTCCAGATTGTTTTTCAACAAAGGCCTTAAAGGCCAAGAACATGTTAAATACTTCACTCTTGAGTTTTAAGAAGTATACCCAAGTGCGCTTGGAGAAATCATCAATGAAAGTTAAGAAATACTTGTAGCCAGAGAATGAAGCAACTGGAAGTGGACCACATAAATCACTATGCACGAGCTGTAAAGGGGCCGAGGCATGCCAAGAGGCACGTTTTTCAAAACTGTCCCGATGATGTTTTCCGAGTACACATCTGGAACAAACACCATCTCTGCAAGATACCATTGGAAGACCTGTCACCATATTTTCTTTACATAGATTCTGAAGAGAGCGATAGTTTAAGTGACCAAATCACTCATGCAAAAGTTTTCTCACTTCATCATTATGAGCAACAAATACTGAGGGAAGATTTGATGACCCAAAGTTGTGAAACTTATACAACCTTGTAGAATCATCAGCAATGCTAGTAGCTAAAATCTGTTTAGGATCTCTTAGGTCCTTAATTACAACATCATGAGGTGAAAATTCAACGATTTTACCTTCACCTGAATGGGTTATCTGATATACAGATAGAAGGTTGCAGGATAAGGTTGGAACACATAATACATCATTAAACTGACCATTGTCTAGATGAACAGTTCCAGTCCCTACAACACTAAGAGATCTATCATCACCAACATATAGTGTTACAATCATTTAAAGAAGAAAACATGGCTTTGTTTTTGGCCATGTGATAAGAAGCTCCAGAATCAATGAGCCACTCATGAGAATGAGAAGAAGAAGATACATTTAGTGCATAGCCAGACCGAGATGCTTGACAACCACATGAAGAAAGTGCCATTCCTGAAGATGAAGTTGAAGTTGAAGAGTGCTCCAAATGGATGTTATGCTTCTTCATTGCTGCTTCCAAGGCTTCCATCTTCTTAAAGCATTTGGATTCTAAGTGGCCATCTCGATTACAAAAGTTGCAAAGTCTATCAGTCTTCTTCCCTTTGTTTTTATTTATCTTATCATTTTGTTGAAATGATTTTTCATTTTGAGGCTGAAATTGTTTAGGACCCTTGTTTGGTTTAGGACCATTCTTTTTAGGATACAACTTCTTAGGATTCTTTGGATTTGGTTGCTGCTAGGCGGCTAACGCTTTCTTAGAAGAGTTTCCAAGATGAAGAAGACCAAAGTGTAAGAGTTTTTCTTGTTCTCTTATTAAAGAATCACAAAAGGAATCAAAGGAAGGGGACTTGTAGGTTTGTCCTTGAGAAATGAAGGCTTCTCTTGTAGAATGGAAGGTGGAAACAAACACAGAATAGGCTGGTCCCAACTTAGTAAGAATGGAGTAGATAAGGCTACTATCTTCTTTCTTAACCTTAACACCTTCCAAGAGAAGTCTAAGGGTCTTGAACTTGGACAAAAAATCTTCAATGCAAGAAAAATTATTGGGTCCAATGTAAGCAATTCATTTTCAAGTTGATGGGCTTTAAGTTCATTTTTAATTCCAAAGACTTTAGTAATTTGTTGCAGTGCTTCATCAAGAGTATCAAGTTCTACAATATGGAATCTAAGATCTAGAGAAATAGACATCCCTATCAACCCACGTGCTTGGTCTTGCCTATTTTCCCATTTAGCTGCCTTATCTTCATCTTTCGGTTTGGTCTCTTGGCCTGTGGCTATTCTGTAAAGACCTTTACTTCTAAGTAAATCCACAATATAGGACCACCATTGGAAGTAGTTAGTGCTATCAAGAATGACTTGGCATGGACTTTCCATTTTTAACAGAAACTAAAGCTATAGATGCTAAAAATAAGTGTACCAATGGAAAGATCTCGAAAGATTAGGCCGTTTCAAAAAAACGGTTCTGAAAACGGCTTCCGGATGAAGAAGTTATGGCTTTTTAAAAAAAATTGATGAAGTCACCGACGAAGTGCGGGAATGTGCGGAAATGAAAAAATCCGCCCCCAAAAAATGGAGACTTGAACCCAAGACCTCTACTCTCATAAATTAGCTTTGCACCAAGTGAGCTATACAAAAATTTTGAGAGAGAGAGAGAGAGGGGGGGGGTTGATGCTTTGGGTTGCGTGCTTGCTTTGAGAAGGCTCTTTTTCCCTACAGAACAAAAAACACAAAGCCCAACACGGACATACAAAAAAAACGAACCTTGCGGCTCGAACTTAGCTTTAGCCGAAAAACTAAATATTTTCAAAAATGAACCTTGCGGCTCAAACTTATCTTTAGCAGGAAACTAAATATTTTCCTCAATGTTTCTGATTTTCCGAGATCACACTAAGGCGCAGCGGAAAAGAGCATACGCATGAGAAAAATCCTTCCTTTCTGTTTCTGATTTGCCCAGATCGCACAGAGTCACAGGGAAAAGAGCATACGCATAAATGAAAGGTATAGATTTGGTAATAAAAAAAGCTAAATAAATTGAAACCGAAATAAACAGAGAGAAAATAACTGTAAACTGCAAATAAACACTGTATACCTCCAGATCTTAAAAATGACGCAGCTAGGGCTACCAGAAACCTTTTCGCGTGAAATGAAAGGGGTTCCTCACTGGAACAGATACTCCCAACACAACAGAGCAGTCCTCTTGGCCCGAAAGCAGTAAAAAATAGTAGATCTAGGAAACGACAGTCGGATGCAGTTCTACCGGCTTCAGATTTGGATCACCAACGGACGCGACCCTCAAATAGCTATGATACCATGTAGGAATTTATAGGGTAAGTTCCTCAGACAGAACACCAAAGGACACCGCTCACAAACATATCACAAATCAATACACCAGTATTTTGACGTGGTTAAAACCCTCAAAGAGGGAAATAGTCCACGGCCTGAGCCAACGCGGCCACTTCAGGCAATTTATTAATAGAAGAATGAAAATTTACATATGCTTCTCTCATAGACGGATTACCCTACAAATGACCCTCCATGCGCTTTAAATAGAAATCATGGACCAATCGGGTGTTAAGCCACGAATCAAGTGTCGGTAATACCAAGGAGAGAATGAACTGTCGGATCACTACATATCGTGACCGTCGGATTGTAAGTTACAAAATGTACAAGGTAAAGAAACACACTTTACCTAACTCTATACCTAACTCTATACTAGACCAAGTTGTACTTAACTATTTCCTATGTGTCGGAATATCCTAACACAAGGATGTGGCAAAAGGTGGATTTGTCACAGAAGAGCAAGTTATCATTCGTGCCCAATACTTGGATTTGATTTACACACAATCCGACACACTCTATGATAAAATACCCAATGCACCTAGACCAGCTTACACTGTTCCACCACCTTCGAGTAAGGACTCTCATGCCAGTGATGGAGTGATCGGTTCTTCAAGCACACAAGCAACAGGAAGACCATCTGGTCAAACTCTTTCTATTTCCAATCAAGCTGCAAATGCATCAAAAAACACTCATGCCTCAGAGATTAATGCCGTTTCATCTAAAAAAGGCAAAAATCCAAAGCAACCAGGAGGTAAGAAAAAGGAGAAGAATAATAACAAGAAACAAAAAAATTCCACTCCAGAGAAATCATCTAATTCCCCTACCATGGCTAGGAAACCTCGTTATACATGTCTGATAAGTAATGATGAGCATTATACAAGAGATTGTCCACATCACTCTGAGGTCTCTAAATTTTTAAAGACTTCAACCACATCAATAGTGTTGACAGATATGTTTCCTACCCCGAAGACATATTTGGTTGCAACTGACCATGCTTCCACATCCCAAGTACTCATGTTATCCATCACAAATCCACAAAAAGATGTTTTGGTGTCAACAAGAAACAAAGATTATGGAAATCTGTCATCATCGAATAACCAGACCACTAATCAACCTACTACTTCGACCTCAACTTCATCTGAATTTGTTTGTTGGGTTGTGTTATATTCTTTCCATGTAGTTAACAGGGGGTTTAAAGGGCACTCGTAACCCCACTTTATGGGGTCCCGGGTAGCGCCCCGGAAAATTTGGTTTTGGACCCTATGTTAGGTTGGGCAGACCCACCTATGGTTTTGTGCATGATTTTCGCACATATTTTTTGGACGCGATGGTTTTCAGTCCATGGTATTGGATGCTTCGGTATGTATAAATATGTATTGTAACATTGAAAGGACAATAATGAAAAATCAAGCTGGTAGTCCCGGTTTTGGGATCCAGGGGAAAATCCTCTGTGTATATGTGTTTTATGTGTTCTGCTCTCTCATTATTTATTTTCTGTGTTTTAGAATTCATATGCAGGGAATTTCTGTACAGGGCTAAAACCTACATTTGGTATCAAAGTAGTTTTGGCTTCAAGGGGACACCTTTGTTGTTGAGGGGTTTCTCTCGGGCCTGTAGTAGACCCCATTCAGTGGGAGATCTGTGAGATCAATTCTAGTGGTGAAAGAAGATGGCGAGCAGTGGAAAGATAGAGATCGAGAAATTTAATGGTTAGAGTTTTGAGTTGTGGAAACTCAAGATGGAGGATCTGTTGGTGGATAAAGATCAATGGATCGCGGTAGATCTGGGTACTAAACCAATAGGAGTTTCCGATGAAGAATGGAAGAATTTGGATCGAAAGGCAAGGAGCACAATATGATTGTGTGTCTTAGATTTAGTATTTCTGAATGTATCAGGGGAAGCTACGGTGAAGGATTTGTGGGACAAGTTAGGGAATTTGTACCAATCTAAGTCTCTGGTGAATAAACTTTTCCTGCAGAAAAAGCTGTATAACCTGAGGATGAAAGATGGAGACTCGGTGACAGAGCATCTGAATGCATTTAACACTGTGGTAAGTCAGTTAGCATCTGTTGATATTAAAATTTCAAATGAAGATAAGTGCATCAACTTGTTGTGTTCTCTACCAGATTCATGGGATAGTCTGGTTATTGCAATAGGTAGCAATGCAAATTCCTTGCATTTTGATGAAATAGTCTCATCCTTGCTGACGGAGGAGATGAGACGGAAAAATATGGAGAGCTAAAATGGTGATGCCTTGTTTGTACAAGGGTGGACCCAGAACAGAAACAAAAATAAGTCATCGAGTTGGAGATCTAAATCTAAAGGGAGATCTAAATCCCCAGGAAAGCCTGTAAAGCTGGTGTGGTGGAAATGTGGAAAGGAAGAGAACTACAAAAGGGACTATAAATCTAAAGCTCCTGACAAAGGAAAGGGATTTGATGAGGCTCCTTCTGCAAAGGCGAAAACCACCTCAGATGAAGGTGGGGATGTGTACTTGGCTTCTTCAAGTACACATGTAGATCATGAGGCATGGTTGATTGACTCAGGTGCATCCTTTCACTTGACTCCCCATAGAGAGTGGTTCTGCGAGTATGAGAAATATGATGGTGGTGATGTCTTCTTGGGGGATGACAGGAAGGCTAGAATCGTTGGTCGCGGAAAAGTAAAGTTGAAGTTGCAAGGTGGAAGGGTTACAACGCTTCCAGGAGTTCTACATATTCCTGCATTAGCCAGAAATATGATTTCTGTTAGCAAGCTGCATGACGTAGGTGTAAAAATAGTGTTCAAGAAGGATACCTATAAGATGGTTCGGGGAGCACTGGTATTAATGTGGGGAGTTTGGATTGGAACTCTGTACAAGCTGCAAGGTAGCACTGTTATTGATGGGTGCAATAGTTCTGTGGTTCTTGAAAGTGGAGCAGAAAATCTAGTGGTCTCTGGAGAGAAGACCATGCTGTGGCATCAAAGGCTTGGACATATTGGAGAAAAGGGCCTTCGGATACTTCATGGTAAAGGTATGGTAGAAGGTATGAGTAATAGCTCTTTGGATTTTGATTTCTGTGAAAATTGTGTATATGGGAAGCAAAATCGGGTGAGTTTCCCCTCTGGTAGTAAGAGGGCGAAACAGATATTAGAACTTGTGCACAGTGATGTGTTTGGACCTGTGAAGGTTCCATCACTGGGTAAGTCTATGTACTATGTATCATTTATAGATGACTTCTCAAGGAATACATGGATATATTTCCTTAACAAGAAATCGAAGTCTTTGACAGATTTAAAGAATTTAAGGCTCTAGTGAAAAACCAGACAGAGAAGAAGATAAAGGTGTTGAGGATAGATAACAATGGAGAGTTTTGCAGTAAGGAATTTGAAAAATTCTGTAATAAGTGTGCTATAGCACGACAAAAGACTACTCCATATACACCTCAACAAAATTGAGTTGCAGAAAGAATTGATAAGACGTTGATGGAAAGGGCAAGAAGCATGCTCAGTGGTGCCGGGTTAGGACAAGAATTTTGGGCAGAGGTGGTGGAGACTCCATGTTACCTGGTCAACAAGTCACCTTCATCAGCGTTGGAGGATAAGACTCCACAAGAGGTATGGAATGGTAAGAAACCCTCTCTTTCACATATGAGGGTATTTAGATGTGATGCATATGTACATGTTCCAAAGGAGAAACGAACCAAGTTGGATAGTAAATCTGAAAAGTGTATCTTTATTGGGCATAAGGATGGTTTAAAGGGTTATAAGCTTTGGAACCCATTCACACGGAAGGTTGTGTACAACCGAGATGTGGTGTTTAGAGAGGTGCAATTTGTAATTAAACATGAAGTCCAACGAAAGGAACCTGAGAAGATAGAGTTTGAACTAAAGGAGGAAGAATCAGACTCTACAATAGAGGAGGAATCAGAAGATGAAGAGCCACAAACTCCAGCTGTGAGAAGATCAGTTCGAGAAAGAAGGCAGCCTGAAAGGTATAGTCCATCTGTTTTCTGTTCAAATTTTTCTTTATCTATTACTTACGATGATCCCAGAACTGTGAAGGAATCAGTAAATTCAGAGGATGGAAAACTCTAGAAAGAGGCCATGGTTGATGAAATGGCATCTTTGCACAAAAATGGGGCTTGGGATCTGGTGGAGTTGCCAGCTGGAAGGAAACCCATCGGCAGAAAATGGGTGTTCAAAAAGAAGACAAATGTAGAAGGAAAAGTGGAGAAATACAAAGCTCAGTTGATAGCAAAAGGTTATTCCCAAGTGCCAACAATTGATTTTGGTGATATTTTTTCTCCTGTTGCCAAGCTAACTTCTATTAAATTACTTTTATCTGTTGCTGCTTCTTTTGATTTTGAGGTAAAACAGATGGATGTGAAGACAACATTTCTTCACGGGGATTTGGAAGAGGAAATATACATGAAGCAACCTGAAGGCTTTGCAGTGAAGGGTAAGAAAGAACTAGTATGCAAGTTAAAGAAGTCTTTGTACAGGTTAAAATAGTCGCCAAGGATGTTGTATCATAAATTTGATACATTTATACGGGGACTTGGCTTCACCAGAAGCAAAGCAGATCACTATGTGTATTTTAAATTAATTGGTGACCATGTTATTTATCTGGTCTTGTATGTGGATGATATGTTGCTGGTTGGAAATTATAAAGAAATTATCCAGGATTTGAAGACCCAATTGTCCTCTGAATTCGACATGAAAGATCTTGGTGCTGCAAACTATATTTTGGGCATGGAAATTAAAAGAGATCGGGCAAAGAGGAAGATCTGGTTAAACCAGAGGAAGTATGTCAAGACAATACTGCAGAGGTTTAATATGCAGGATAGTAAACCGGTGAAGGTTCCTATCCTTGTAGGTGTGAGGTTATCTACTGAACAATGTCCCAAGACACAAGAAGAGGAAAAGGACATGTCTCGTGTTCCATATGCAACTGCAGTCGGTAGCTTGATGTATGCAATGGTATGTACTAGACCAGACATTGCACATGTAGTGGGAGTATTGAGCAGGTTTATGTCAAAACCAGGAAAGGAGCATTGGATAGCAGTGAAGCGAGTTTTCAGGTATCTGCGTGGCACTAGTGATTATGGTCTGTGCTACCAAGGAAGACCAAGATTGGAAAGAGTGTTGGATATTTGTGGCTTTGTTGATGCAAACTGGGCTAGAGATCTAGATCAGAGAAGATCTACAAGTGGGTATGTGTTTAACCTATTTGGAGGTGCAGTCGGTTGGATGAGTAAGAAACAATCTATAGTGGCACTATCAACTACAGAGGCAGAATACATGGCAGCCACTCATGCAAGCAAGGAAGCAGTTTGGTTGCAGAGATTGTGTTCAAGTATGGAGTTAGTACAAGAAGCTATAAGGATAGACCGTGACAACCAAAGTGCAATTTTATTGGCAAAGAAACCTACATATCATTCAAAGACAAAGCACATTGATGTTCAGTATCACTTTGTGAAGGATATGATAGAAGACAAAAAGGTGTTGCTGTTAAAGGTGGACACTTTGAAGAATACTGCAGATGCATTGACAAAATCTGTGAGCTCTGAGAAGTTCTCTTGGTGTAGAGAAACAATGGGCATTTTAGGGCTGGGAAAATGACTAAGCTCTCATGTGGCCCCTTGTGGAAAGAAAACAACAAGTGGGAGAATGTTGGGTTGTGTTATATTCTTTCCATGTAGTTAACAGGGGGTTTGAAGGGCAACTGTAACCCCACTTTATGGGGTCTGGGCAGCGCCTCGGAAAATTTTGGTTTTGGGCCCTATGTTAGGTTGGGCGGACCCACCTATGGTTTTGTGCATGATTTTCGCATATGTTTTTTGGACACGATGGTTTTCGGTCCATGGTATTGGATGCTTCGGCATGTATAAATATGTATTGTAACATTGAAAGGACAATAATGAAAAATCAAGCTGGTAGTCTTGGTTTTTGGATCTAGGGGAAAATATATGTGTATATGTGTTTTATGTGTTCTTCTCTTGCATTATTTATTTTTTTGTTTTAGAATTCGTATATAGATAATTTCTGTATGGGGTTAAAACCTAAATTGTTCCACCAGTTGTACCTGAATTGACGATAAAGCCACCAAAGGGAGTTGTGCACAAATCAACATTCAATTCTTGTGCATGAGCAGCTCAAAACTATAACATAGTAGAAGATCTGGCTCAATCACCTTCCGCTATGTCGACACTCAAGGTGTTGCAAAATTGTTCCTCCCAAAAACAAGATTTATTTTCAGCAATAGGTGGAATAGATCCTACAAATTCAAATCTTGTGGTTTTTAACCATGTGGGATATTCACCACAGTTACCAGTGCAATTGGCTTTCCTAATACAAGTAAAATCTCTCAATAAGAATGTTCACCGAACTATTATTGATGAGGGGGCATCTACTTGCATTATGCCATGAGTTGCTGGAAAACACTTGGTTCACTGCAATTGTCAGGATCACCAACTATAATAAAAGCATTTGATGGAAGAACATATACTCCATATGTGATTTTTGAGTAACCTACAAATCGAACTAGGGGGCAAGACAGTTACTGTTGACATCGAGGTAGTTGACAGACTCCTCGATTACAACATTTTACTAGGGAGGCCTTGGGTATATGCTATGGTTGTTGTTGTTTCCATGTACTTTTGTACAATTGCATTCCATTTTAAGGGTGGAGTCATAGTCATTGATCAGCTAGCCTTCTTTGCCAATATTTCACAGGCTACGGGAAGCATTTTTTTGATACACAGAAACCCACTGTCACTTCAAAGTGTTGGAGTAGGTTTCCTTAAAGATCCTTCCCTGACGGGCACTTTTACCCTCCCATGATCATTTGGTTTGGCAGAAGTGGCAAGAGTAGAGACTTGAAACATGATTTCTTCTACATCATCTGATTTTACGAACAAATCCAACTACTTTGAGACTGATGGTCATAGTGAGGCGTTGCCATTAAGCCCCATTGAATCATCATAGCAATCAATTTTTCGAGCTTGTGCAACAAACCCTAATCCACACTCAACAATTGTATGGGTAGATAGATCGTTAGAATATGGTACCTCTTCAGATCCTTTTTCACGTATACATTCTATAGATGAAGGAATCGCCCAATCAATGATGACAGGAGAGATGTCGTGGGAGGATTATCATCATAGTTCCCACCTTCTAGATGACAATGAAGATTATTCAAATGAACTAAATCACCCATCGACGTTGATTTTTTGTCAAATTTTGTAAATACTGTAGATTCTGAGCATAATTTGTCCAACATGGAAGAAAATATTTCTATAGACATGTCAACCAAGCCTAACATTGTAGAAAACATTCATGTCGGCAAATCCTATTCTCCATTGGAACTTGATAATTATTGTGCTCTTTTTCGCGAATTTCGAGATATCTTTGCATGGTCTTATCAGGAAATGCCGATCATTGACTCGAGTATTGTTGAACATGAGATTAAATGTACCCTGATGTCAAACCAGTACGACAGTGGATTTGACCTGTTCATCCTAAGAAAGATGCTGCCATTAAAGCAAAGGTTGAAAAACTTTTGCGTGCTGGCTTCATTTTCCCTATACCTCTTACTGATTGGGTATCTAATATTGTTCCAGTGATGAAAAAACAAGGGAAAATTTTAGTGTGCATCGATTATAGGGATGTAAACCAAGCATGTCCAAAGGAAAATTATCCTACACCTTTTATTGACCAGATTATTGACAAATGTGTCGGATGTGAAATCTTTTCATTTATGGATGGATTTTCTGGCTACAATCAAATCAATATCCACCCACAGGACCAATAAAAAACCTCTTTTATATGTCCGTGGGGCACATTCGCTTATCGAAAGCTACCTTTTGGTTTGAAGAATGCAGGGGCTACATTTCATAGGGTGATGAATTATGCCTTCCATGACATCAAGCACATTGTTCAACCTTATCTTGATGATTTGCTTGCTCATTCACAAAAACGAACTGATCACCCACAACATTCGAGAGCAATATTCTTACGATGTCGACACTACAAGATAAGACTCAATCCACATAAATGTGTGTTTTGTGTTGGCTCTGGTCAATTGCATGAATTCGTAGTTTTGAAAGATGGAATTCGACTTGATCCAATTAAGGTTCAGGTAATTCTTGACTTGCCTCCACCTTCAAACTTATTACAGATACAGAGACTTCAAGGGAAGGCAAACTTTTTGAGGAGGTTCATTCCAAACTATGCCGAATTAGCTAAAGGTTATACACATCTATTGAAGAAAGGGGTACCCTTGCATTGGGACCAAGTTGCACAAGCTTCTTTTGATGCTCTCAAAGATTCCCTGATTAGAGCATCATTAATGTATGCCCCAAACTACCAAAAATACTTTTACCTGTATCTCGCCATTGTAGATACAACCATTGGTATGGTTTTAGTTCAAGAATAAAGTGGAACTGAACATCCTATTTACCATTTGAATTGTAATCTCAACGATATAGAAAGTAAGTATTCACATGTCGAAAAGTTATCCTTGGCAGTCGTTCAAGCTATGCAGATATTTCGTCATTACATCCTCCTCCGCAAAACTACCATTATATCAGATTGCAACCCTATGACATACATCTTGTCACGTCAATTGCTGGGGGACAAATATTCTAAATGGATAGTTATCTTGCAGGAGTTTGATTTGGAATTCATCAAATCTAAATCAAAGAAATGTCTTGTCTTTGTCGAGTTACTTTGCGATCTTCCCTCATCATCCAATGATTTTACATCAGAAGCATCAATCTTGTATGAGTCTTTGTTTCTTATCTTGTCAAGTGATCCATGGTATGGAGATATACTGGTCTATCTCGAGACCCAAGCTTTTTGGCCTAATACCTACTGCTCTAAACAACGACGTAGATACCAAGCCAAAGATTATCTGATCATTGGTGATACACTTTATCGTTGTGGTGTCGATACAATCTTACGTAGGTGCCTTACTCATGAGGAGGCCGAAAAAGCTTTGAATGAGTGTCATTCAAGTGCTTGTGGGGGGCATTTATCTGGTTACACAACTGCACAGAAAATTCTACGTGCTGGTTACTTCTGGCCAACCATATTCAAAGATTTCATTCTTACTGTTAGAAGTTGCCATTCTTGCCAAATATTTGACTGTAAAACCAGATTACCACCTACACCACTGCATCCAGTCGTTGTTATTGGCCCATTCACAAAATGGGGCATTGAATTTATGACATGTAACCCCACCTCGGTTGGGGGGCATGGGTATATTATAGTCGTCGTTGACTATTTTACCAAATGGGCTGAGGCGATGCCAACATTGAACAATAGTGGCAAAACGACTGCTCTATTTTTTTTCAACCATGTGGTTGCCAGGTTTGGTGTACCACAAGCTATAGTTACAGATCATGGGTCACATTTTCACAATCACATGATGGTCGAATTAACTACCAAATTAGCACTGTCATGTGATAGTTCTACTCCATACTACCCGCAAGCTAATGGACAAGTTGAAGCTATCAACAAAATTCTTAAGAGCATGTTGCAAAGAATGATTAGAGATCATAAAAGGAATTGGCATTTAATCATGTACTCGGCTTTGTGGGCATATCAAACCTCAGTGAGAAATGCGACCGGATTTATGCCTTTTTAGTTGGTGTACGGTTTGGAAGCATTCTTACCAATCCATTGTGAAATCTCATCTCTCAAACTTGCGATTGACCTGCTACTTGACACTTCTGAAGAAGAAGCGTGTTTCTTAGATTTAATCCATCTAGATGAAACCTGTCATGATGCCGCAGTGGCTAACAAGGCACATAAAAAGCGCATCACAGCGCAATATGATAAAAATGTTAAGCCTCATGTCTTCTCAGAGGGTGACCTGGTCTTGCTTTACGACCAGGATTCTAATAAACTTGGAGTGGGAAAATTTGAACCACTATGGATGGGCCCTTATATTGTTAAACGTGTGTTGACGAAAGGTGCCTATGAGTTAGTGGACTATGATGGGATTCCATTGTCGCAACCCCGAAATGGGTTGTACCTTAAACATTACTATGCTTAGTTAAGTGTAGCAAAACTCACTGTATATATGCTTTGATTGCATTTGTGTGTGTTTTCCTTTTAGATTTTTTATTTGGTTAGGTAATCCACTTCACATTTGTTGCAGATGTCGAAATTTTTGGAACCATTTTTTGGTTATGCTGATGGAGCTAGTCATAGTACGCAGAATTTATATTCTGCAGCATGGGCCATTTTCGCTCCAAGCGGCGAGTTAGTGAGTTTTAAAGGGATATGTATTGGCCAATCAACAAACAATATCGATGAGTATAGCACGTTGATTGAACTCCTCTCTAATGCCATTTCACTTTGCATACGCCGAATCATCATTAGGCTAAACTCACAACTTCTTGTACTACAACTTATTGGCATCTATATTGTCCAAAACCTAGAAATTCATCGCATGTTCCTTAGAGTTCATATTTTGGAAAGGTATTTTGAGTTTATTCAATATCAGCATATTTCCAGAAATCTAAACACATTAACTGACTCTCTAGTGAATTATGTGTTAAATAGACATTTGCAACATATGCAAAGTAAACATTTTCAATTCACATCATCATTTCAATAGGATTGCATCACTTAACCATAATAAAACTATGAAAGTAAAGTAGATAGCTGTATATAAGTTTTTACAAATAGTTTGTGTCCAAGACAAAAATTGGTCATCTGACCCAAAAAACTCAAAAATGTATGCAGAAAATATCCAAGTAGACTAGTGCTACTCATGATAACAGGTCACAGCCTGTGCTATCATGCGTAGGAGTCTCATCCAACGACTTGACACACCAATGGTATGGTGCTGCAATCGCATAAGTAACTTCTCGATTCGGACATCTGGAATGCCTTGGGTCAAACCCTCTATGTGATCCTGTAGCTCGGCCAATGTCTCCACTAAATCTAAGTCTTGGAGAACTGCTCTCCCAATAGCTCTCTGTACTGGCGCACTTGCCTCTCGTTGGCATCCCACAGGTCGAACAGATCCAACATCTGCATACATATAAAAAATGTTTTTTTAGTCTTGGCAATAATAAAAAAACACAAAAAAAGTAGAAACTTTAAAAAGAAAAACATTTTGGTCAAACAATTTACCAATAGCACTTCACTACGCTCCAACCGGTAACACCAGAACTGGATCACCACAGAAATCCATTCCTGAATATGGATATTCTGAGAAGGCCATGTCCTGTCTGTCAAACCACTCAAAGAAAGTAGGGGTAAATGAGATCAATGACTGGTCAGCATGCCTAGCCATAAGATCTACCCACCTCTACATCCATGGGTCTCTAGGTCTAGTTACTCCCAAGGAGATGTGTTGTGGCTGCATGAGTGGAATTCTCTCTAAAGAAAAAGAAATCAAGATTGACCAATTGCCAAAATTTTTGTCCTTCCATTCTTTACCTTGGTTAGTTGTTCTTTCATGGATGAAAGAACTGCCTCACACCAGTTGAACACCTTTGGCTCCAAGAAATCTAAATCATACTGCATATATGACCTATTTGACAAGTGTAAAGTTGCGCTACTAGCCAGTTTGGTGAGGATAAAAAGGATTGTTGTCAACGGTAAATCACTAACATCCCTGATGGTAATCTTTCCATCTCTGCTAGGTTGAGCTCCTTCCTGACATAACTATCGTATATAATCTCTCATTGATTCACCTCCTTTGGTAAATCTTGATAATGAGATGGGGGCACCTCGCCTCGACAGTCCAGTCAGAAAGTAAATATCATCAATGGTAAAGGGGATCACTTTGCCCCTAATGTGAAAAACCTGATCGGTAGGATCCCAAGAACGAACAAGGTACTGTAAAAGTTCAATTTGTTGCTGCATGCTAGATAATCAAAAATACTTCACTAACCCACACTTCCTTAGGGCATCAACTGTTCCCTGATTATTTAGAGAAATCATGTCTTGTTCTTCATGCTCTCATTCTCTCCATATAATCACCATTTTGATCCGATGAATGTCTGAAATGCAACCATTAGACAAATTAGGATCCATTTTTTGCAAAAAACAGTTGAAAATTTGGGAGAAAACAGCTGTCAAAATTTGGTTTTTGTGCCCATCATAGCCCTCCATTAGAGAGAGTGTGCTACAATGCATACTGCCTTCTAGGTGTATGCAATGCAGCACACCTTTCGATATTAAAAGGGTGCACTGATCCAGAGTGTGCAAAATGAAACCTTAGGGGCCTCAAAAACCAATTTTTTTTTGCTTAAAATTGAAAATAAGTGGAATAAAATGGAAGAGAATATGGATAGCTCCTACCTGGTCCAGACAACACAAGAAATGGTCCACTGAATCCTCCATAATCAGCTAGTGAAATTTGAGGTGAAAAACTGCTCCAGAGCACCAAAGTCAAAGGGTAAAAGTGAAATGGTGAAAATGAATAATAAAACTTGTTTTTATGTTTATTTCTTGCATATTAATTGAATAAATGTTAGTTTTTATTCATTTTATCCATGAACATGTATTTTTAATCCTCTTTGATGGAGTTTTGAGCAGGTTTAACAACTGAAAGCAGAATTCAATGTGCTCAAGTGTAAATTGAACATCTTTGACCACAAAGCAAAATTTTGTTTCTTTTTCGAGCTTTGTTAAAAATGAAAAGAAACCCCCTTAGAGTCCTCTTTAAACTCTTTTCAGACTCTCTAAATATGAAAAGATTGTCGAGCGCTTGTCTATTCTAGCTCATAGAAGGATTGGAAATGACATCTCTCTTATATTATTTTACGCTTTTTCATACTTGAGAGATTATTTTATGAAAAATAACTTATGGAGTTTCATTTTTGTCCATTTTCAAACTCTCTAAACATGGAAAGGACCAAGTTGTATTTGTCGTTAAACTCGTTAAGAACATCAAATAGCGATAAACTTGTCCATCTACACAAGGCCAAATTTCACCTTTGCTAGACTCATTAGAGCATCAAATAGTGATGGATTCGCACAAAGGGTGAAATTATACAACAAGCATATGTTATCCTCCTCAAGCTTGATAAAAAATAAAGAGGCACTGGTCAGCAATGGCTGGGGAAAATGGGAAAAAGTCGAGAACACTTTATGGTACTGAGTCGCTCTTGAACATGACACTTTCACCTCATCACCATGACTATGTGGGTTGGGTCATTCAGATTGATGGTTATCACACCGTTGGTCTATCATACCATCCAATACTTCGTTGTGGGTCAATGCTACCAATTCCTCTCAATATCACCGACATGTTCAAGAGAAGTCATTCAATTCAAACTTCATCCTTTGCAATACCGAAAACCTTCATTTTCATGACCGCCATTCCTGAACCTTGTGTCATTAGTTGATTCTCATCTCCAAAATCATTTACCTCATTTCGTGTCATATATGTGGGATACATCAAGGCCCTCCTGTGACGAAGTAGCTTCTTGTCGACATCAGCACATCATCCAAGAAGTTGACTTAGAAACACCCCTTCAGTAACTTGAAGCTTGCATACCTCAATGGCAAGTTTCTCACTTCTAGCGATAGGTTGACATCAATGGCCTTCGACCGAAAGACTTTGTATGGTGTTCAACATCAAATCATTTATTCACACCACGCGAAATGTACCGTAGTACCTTGAGGGTCATTATCATTATCAATGATTCCTCTTGCGTTTGTTAACGACTTACATCATTGGCTGGTAATTAGACGATGTCTTTCCATGTTTGACTTCAGAATATCTATTCACATGGTTAGACTTGTGCTTGAGCAAAATATTAAACGAGATTGAAGACCCAGAATCTAGTTTCATCCATCCGCATTGCGATATTTTTTAGGAGTACTAAATCAAATGTACAATGGCCTTACATTCATGGTCAACCATTCATGGGTCTGTATCTGTAGACGACTATATTTTTACATGTAATGAAAGTGTATAAGCTGAGCATGGGTATGCCTTCCCTCAGGTAGATCATGAGAAAAATGAAATTATCATGATATATGTATTGTAATTGATGCAGGTCACCTTCCATTTTGAAACCTCCTCTCCTTTGATAAAGCATTTCACTCGACATATATATTTATGACTTCATGCTTTAGGGGGCAACTGTTACAGATCCATTTGGGCACATCAACCCCAAATTACAGATTGATACTATTAGGGCCCATCAACCCCTAGTGCAGTTGTTACATGCCCTAAAGAAGTTAGTCATCAGAATGCCTCACTTCCCAAGAAGTTCCATCACTAAAAACATCCAAAAAAATACCTCTAAGAAGATCATTGTAGGTAGGCCTTCATTAGGGTGCGCTGCAATGCAAACCATACACTGACAGGGTGCTATGCAGCACACTTGGTCCCTCTTTAGCTTGCACTGAGCGAATTTGAGTGAACTTCTATGAGGGTTTGAAGATTCCTTATCCAGTGGAAGCCTCTAGAAGTTTCTCAATGCCACCTACACCTTTGAGTTTGCATTTGGATGAGGAGGGGAATTAGGAAACATCAATCCCCTATCCCTTCTTCCATGGAACTGATTTCTAAATTTAGAAAGGCATCCATTATCACCATTGATGGCATAACCTCCTGCACTCACCTATTAAAAGATCACTCATCTAAGAGATCAGGGGCTGAAAAATATTGAGTTGTAAGGAGATGTTGGTGATATGAGATTAGAATTAAGTGCAAGTATTGTAATAGTGTTGGAGTGTCTTGGTTTTCATGAGGTAAATAGGGATTGAATTGGAAGAGTGTCACTGGATCAAGCACATATGGGTTGTAATATTTCCTCTTATTGATAAAGTTTTCAAGACTTTTTCCTTATGCTTGTGTTATATGTTAATGCTTTCATATGTATATCATGTTCTTGATTCCACATTATTTATAAGAAATAGATCATTATCATTTGCCTTGATGGGTTTTTGTTTTTGTGTTTGTGCAAGTACTTTCCATGCGGCTTAAGTATGGAAAGGAGTAGCAAGATCGGTCAAGGGAGACAAGGTGCTAGCGAAAACTACAAGTAGATTTATCTTCTCTCTTGTTTTATCTGTTGATTATAGAAAAGGTAGAGATTACATTGTCTGTTGTTTCTAGACCTGCTACTAGATCTAGAGGGTTATGCGTTTGTCCAAGAACACTAAATATTCCTAAACACTGTCTCCTGAGTATTTTTCAAACCTCCATTTGCCAATTTCTCTGTTTCAGGTTTGCTTTCATGTACAAAGGCTGAATATCCATTCTCTAGTCTTCTCTTTGAAAAAAATTGGTGAGGGTCATAAGCCCACTCAACCACCTGTAAAAGACACATGTCATTCAACAATCTTTCAACTTCCTGGGCAGCCTGTCTGGTGTTTACAATGAAGGGTCCCACTTCTTTAGGCAACTTGAAGAAAAAACCTTTCTTCATAGGAACAAAATGAACTTGATCTACATTTAAGCTTTGCATGATGAATTCAAGGGCAAAAATCCTCATTGGCACAAATTTAGGTAACCTGTAAGGCTTGACAGAGGCTCCATAAAGCCTAATCTCTGCATGCTCTTCAAAAATGCACCAATCCCCATATCTCACATCCTTATTCAATTGAAGAAATTCTTGAGCTTTAGGAAGGAAAGTTGGGGGTAGGGTTCCATTCAAAATTTTATAAGCCACTGGAAGGAATAAAGAAGTAAACTCAAATAAACCACTATCTCTTGGATCACCCCTTATCAGGTCTATCCAGAATACCACTGATTGTTTCTTTTTATTGATATCAACAACATTTAGCCCCAAATCAGAAAAATGTTCAACATTTTGGTACAGAAATAAATAAGTAATGACTCAAGGAAATTTGAAGGAACCAGTGAGAGGCAAAGTCATAAATTGAGTATTGATAACATCTACCCAGAATGTTGGAATGTCTAGTACTATCTTAGGCTTCATCATTAAGGAAAAAAATCCCAGCACAACTTTATCTACCTTCTTGTAGTCTTCTTTCCCTCGAATCTTAGCAATTACTTGCAACATAGGTCTTATGTCAACTACAAATATTTATAAAGAGAAGAGATTGCCATCTAGGGAGAATTGACCAGATTTAGGGGCCAAGAAAGAGGTGATATGAGAAATCTCCTGAGGAGACATGTTATCATAATAAGAAATCAGGGATTCTTCAGTAAAGGTGGTGTAAGTCCCAGACACAGGGTAATTCAAATCTTGGTGTATTAATTGTGAGGTTACTTGAAAAACACTCTCCCATGACTGATTCATTACGAAACATTTCTTGGGGTACATTGCTGAGGCTAGCCATTGAATAAATTCAGGAAATAAATGAGTTCTGGGGACAAAAGCAGCTAGATCACCTGACCTAACCATTTCCATGAATATACGAGACTTCTTATGGTTTAGAATGACCTCTTGATACAGTGAATGATGTTTAATTGTATAGAGGGTATCAGAAATATCTTGTTCAACATCCATTAATGGGGTATGGATAAATGATAAAGAACTTACTTGTTTTTCCATGGTGACTTTAGGTGACAGTTTTCTAGTGACATTTGCTGATGACAATTGTCGGGATGGTTGCTGACTCAGACTGTTGAACTAGATGCAAGGTTTCTTAGTACTAAACAAAAGACTAATGCAACGGGGTTTTGCTTGTCCTTTATATATATAATAATCAAATGGGGGAGAACCTGTAATTAATGTAACTAATTAATGGAGTGGTAGATGAGGTGATGGGGTATGGTGGATGAGGTGGATGGTAATGAATGAGGGTGGCAGATGACGTGGAGGAGATGAGATGGAGTGAAGCGATGGGGGTAACCCACTGCGAAGGTAGGGAGTGTTCGGGATGTTCATCGAGCTTGAACCCAACAATATTAGGTTGTAGATCTCAGTCAAACACCTTAACGTTATGGTCAACTGCGGGGGTTGAGCCTGAGTTATAACTTGTGCCAGTTGTTCCCCCGCAGAGCACTTTACCTAATTCTTGAGCCCATGCTTTCTCATATCTTGTGATACCACTCGAAATTTAATATACAGGTCATGGCCCCACCATATATTGGATTTGAAAGCCATCAATAATATAAAACCAATTACTACTTTCAGACTTTCACATTCTCTTTTGATTTTTTAGAACATAATATTTGATTTTTTTTGTTTTTGTTTTTGTTTTTTGTTTTGTTTTGTTTTATTTTGTTTTTTGTTTTGTTTTGTTTTGTTTGTCTTTTTTTTTTTTCTTTTTCTATTATAATATTACAAATGAAATTTAAATGATGATGGATGCTACAACATCTGGCTCCACCTAGGGATAGTGATTTTTCCACAGAAGCACTAAGAACCGCAAATCAATGCCTTCACCTCGGGCATGGAGTCATATATTGCTTAGCCAATTTTAATTCTATGGAATTTGTATAATGAATTCACTCTGGTATCTACAATGACAAGATGCTTGTGGTTCAGAATTAGAAATAATGTTTGAGGTATTGCCCATTGACAGACAACTGTAAAGTTTCGCGATCAAGATTCTCTAGGAAGAATGTATTATTTGCCCTTGCTTCTATGATCCTGAATTGGCCATACCAGAAAGGGTCAAACTTCCCATTTTTGCCCTTATCTTCTCTTCTAGTATCCCACCTTAATACTAGGTCTCTAACCTTAAAATCAATTTCTTTGGCTTTTCCATCAAAAATACCCTTCATCTTTGATTGACATAATCAAATTATCTCTTACATTATCCATGTTTTCACTCAACTCCACTACCTTATGCATCCTTCTTGTTAGAGCATCGGGATCTTCTTTTTCCTCTTGAATCATTGCAATCACAGGCTTCACAAGCTGACTAGGGAGCAGAGCTTCAGTTCCATACACTAACTCAAAAGGTGATTTTCATGTAGACCTTTTTGTAGTCACTCGGACAGCCCAAATAGAAAACTTTAATTTCGAATCCTAGTCTTTCTAATTCTCTGTAATAGTTTTCTTAAGAATTTTCATCAATGTTTTGTTAGTGGATTCAGCCAATCCATTTCCCTGTGGATGATAAGATGTTGAATGAGACAAAATGACATTATACTTTTGACAAAAAGCAACAAACTTAATTGAACTGAACACTTGAGCATTGTTAGTTATGATTTTGACAAGGATCCAAATCTTCTAAAAATGTTTTCCTCTAAAAACTTCATCACCACCTAGTCATTTTCCTTTTTGGTAGGTATAGCTCCTACCCACTTGGTGAAATAATCAGTAGCTATGAGAACCCACTTGTGCTATCCACTTGAAGGTGGGTTAATTTCTCCAACAAAGTCTAGTCCCAATTATTTGAATGGTTCTTCTATGAAGACTGGGATCAATGGCAAGGGAGCTGAACTCTTCTTCTCAGCAAAACACTTCTAACAGCTTCTGACAAACTTATATATATCAACAAATAGGGTGGGCCAATAAAATCTTTCCTGGAGAATTTTGTGTGCAGTAGATTTCTAACTATAATGTCCACCACATAACTTCTCATGATAATATTTAATGGTCTCTGTAGATTCATCTTCTGTTAAACATAACAATAAAATTCCCACAGGATCCTTCCAATACAATCTGCCCTCTACAATCACATATGGTTGTGCTTTGATTTTTAATGCTCTATATCTTGTTTTATCCAATGATTGGGGACAAGAGAGAAAACATAAATAATGAACTATGTGATTTTAACATTATGAACATAAAAATTTATATCGGATCTTCATACCTGGGTTTGATTTTTCTTCACCTTCTTCAATTATTTCCTCATTTACAGGTATTAGCAAGTTGATTCCCAATGCCTGAAAATTTGACTTTGTCAACATCTTTGCCAATCCCTGCCCTTTCACCAGCTTTGTGGGCTTTATGTCTAGGTCATACTCTTGGATCTTAGCTATCCATTTTCCTCTTTTTCCTTCCACATCACTCTGGACTAAGACATCCTTTACTGTAGCATTTGGCACATAAGCAATGATCTGTGACTGTAGTACATAAGTCTTGAAGGCCTTTAGGGATTTTACCAAAGCATATACCTATTTTTCAAGGATATTGTATTTGAGTTCAGCATCTCTGAGAATCTTGCTAAAGAAAGCAACTGGCTGCTCTTTTCCTTCATCATTTTTCTATAACAAAACAACAACTATTGAATTAAGTGATGCAAATGAAAAAATTTGAAAGGGCTTTTGATAATCAGGGCTAATTAAAACTAGAGCTGCTTGTAATGCTTCTTTGATCCTAGAGAATGACTCTCTGGCTTCCTTGGTCCAATGTACTTCATTTTCCTTCTTCAACATATTGGTAATCTCTTTTACAATTTCAGCGTAATTGGACACAAACCTCCCTAGAAAAATTACTTTTCCTATAAATTTTTGAATTTCTTTCTTCTTCCTAGGCAGGGGTATTTTCTACATAGCTTGCACCCTTGTTGGATCTATCTTCGCTCCATCTCTAGAAATAATTTGCCCCATCAGTTTGCCTTCTTCTAGAGAAAAAATAGACTTCTTAGGATACAAAGAAAGCGCAAACTTTCTACATTTCTCAAAAGTCTTTTTAAGATGGTCCAGATGCTCCTCATCTGACATAGAGAAAACTATAGAAACTTTGAATAATTTAACACATATTCAACATAGATTATCCTGATCATGTACTATTGTGGAATACATACACAATATATAAGCTCCTCTACGTTGATCATCAATATAGCAGCATCAATAACAATAAAACATCAAGAGAATTCACACATTAACACAGTATGTAACCCGGGGAAAGCATCTCGCTAAAAACCCCACACTATCTGTATATTAATGATTGAGACCATGTAACATTACAAAGTACAATGCTTATCACAAGCAATCCAGTACCAGCTCCACCTGTTACACACAATACAGCTAAGATCTGATCTCCAAATCTATTCCACTGCTTGCCTGCCGCCACTGCTCAATACCTGCTCAAGAATGAATGAGAATGGTCTACCAAACTCGTATTTCACCTCCAAAGAATCACTCACAATGTGTAAGACGTGAGAAGAAGCTACAAACTGGGCAAATACATGAGCAAACTCATTGGCATACTCAATCCCTTGATTGTGCAAGATCTGATGCACAACTATAGTCACAACTGATAGCAATCTGATTCTCTAACACCTGTCCCTGCTGAACTGAACATGCACTGACATGCAACTGAGTTAACTGATGTATTCTATAGTTGTATTATGAGTTAATAATTAGTTTAACAACTCATCATTAGTTATTTGCAGTTAGAATAACTACAACTAGTTTAACCAAGTCAAACTGAACACAACTCCATCAACTCCACAATCAACTCCACCAAACTCAACTGATTGAGTTCTAACTGAAGTCATGCATGCAACAACTCAACTGACTCATAATAAAAGCGTACTTCCTTCTGACAGCTACATGGGCCACATCTATAGCTCAAACTGAAGTGCTCCAAGAGAATAAGATCAAGTTTATAGTCCAAATATTATTATGAGACAATAATATTTGACTTTTCTATTTTTGACAGCCAGTCTAAAAATAGACTTTGATCACCCACACTGTGGTCACCCACACTTTGGTCACCCACATTGTGATCATCCACACTGTGATAAAAAATAGAACTTGCGCCATAATTTGCCTGCGGGCCCACTTAGTGCAGGCAACTCTTTTCACTAAGCCCCATCATCTTGTTGCAATCTCAACACTCCCTCTCGACAAGATATGGATTATCAGCAACCCCTATCTTGCCTCTGTGGTACTCGAATTTGCTCCTTGTGAGAGCCTTCGTTAGAATATCAGCATCCTGATCCTCCGTTGGAATGTATGAAAGCAACATGATCCTCCGCTGCACAAAATCTCTGATATGATGGTACTTGATGTCAATATGCTTAGATCTATCATGAAATACAGGATTAGCCGAGAGTTCAATGCAACTCTGGTTATCACAGTAAATCACAGTAGGATCCAAATGAGAACCGAATAAACCAACCAGGATCTTCCTCATCCATATAGCCTCGCATGCAGCCAAACTTGCTGCCATATACTCGGCCTCCGCTGAACTGAGTGTCACGGATCTCTGCTTCCTGATGTACCAAGAAACTGTTGTCGATCCAATACTGAAGACCCCTCCTGATGTGCTCTTTCTGTCCGTTGGGCTCCCTACCCAATCTGCATCCGTGAAGCCACATAGCTTCACCTCATCCTCCTGTCTGTACCACAAACCATATCCCGATGTGCCTCTCAAGTAGCGCAATACATGCTTGCCTGCCTTCCAGAAGAGCTTGGTAGGCTTAACCATAGCTTGTGAAAGCTGGTTAACTGCATAGCATATATCAGGTCGTGTATTGACCAAATACATCAGTGACCCCACCAACTGTCGATAAACAGTGGCATCCACTTTTTCTCGCGGAGTGGCATCCTCCTTCCTCCAACCTCCAGGAAGAGGAGTATCAACAGGCTTGTAGCCATGCATGTTGAACTTCTCCAGTATCTCCCGAGCATACTTGCCCTGAGAAACAAACAGTCCACCACTGCGCTACCATATTTCCAATCCTAGGAAATAGTGAAGGAGGCCCAAGTCCTTCATCTCATACTTTGTAGCAAGATCCTTCTTGCATGACAGTATCAACAACTCATCACCCGTTAGAATCAAATCATCAACATACAATACAATGATAAGCAACTTACCCTCCACCACAATCTGGTATAGGTTAGGATCCGCCTCGCTCTTGGAGAATCCAAGTCCTGTGAAATAGCTGTCTATCCGTGTGTACCAAGCACGTGGTGCTTGCTTCAACCCATACAACGCTCTCTTGAGCCTGCACACATGTGACTCGCTGCTGAAGACCTCAAAGCCTTCGAGCTGCTCAATGTACACCTCCTCCTCAATGACTCCATTAAGGAACGCAGTCTTCACATCCATCTGATGAATGTGCCATCCCATCTGCGCTGAGAGAGAAATAATCATCTGTATGGAAGAATACCTTGCGACAGGTGCAAAGGTCTCCTCATAATCGATCCCCTCTATCTGTGAAAAGCCTCGGGCAACAAATCTTGCCTTGTACTTCTCCACACTCCCGTCAGTTGCCTGCTTGACCTTGTAGATCCATCTCGAATCCACCACCGATTTCCCTTCCGGTCTAGGAACAATCTCCCATGCATTGTTTCTGACAATAGAATCATACTCTTCCACCATGGCGTCTACCTATGAGGGATCCTCCACAGCTTCCTCGAAAGAGGATGGCTCAGTCACAACACACTTGCTCATCAGAGCCATGTATCCAGTGTACCGATCAGGTGACTGTCTCTGCCTGCGTTGGGCTGTAGGTGGTCCTACAACTTTCTCTACATCTTGAGCCAGTCGCTCAACTTCTGTCAAGCGCTTTCACCCTCTAATGGTTGGCGCTGCATGAGTGGTCTCTTCCACTCCATGAACCTCGTCCTGTGGCTGATCCACATCCTGAAGCTCATCCTTAGGAACTAATAGCTCCTCATCTGCATGCAAGTGTAGCTCCCTCTCAAGCGAACACTTCATGGCTTTCTCCTCCTGAAATTTTATATCCCGTCGCACAACAGTTTTACCACTGTCTGGCAAATACACACGATAGTTGTGGGGCGTATCAGTGTACCCCACAAATATCCCAACCTCTGCGGTCGGCTCCAACTTCTTCCTGGCATCCTTCATCACATGCATGTAAACGTTAGCACCAAAAATCCTCAAATGAGAAAGATCAGGCTTCTTACCAGAATAAGTCTCCTTAGGTGTACTCATGCCAAGTATCCTATGAGGACAATGGTTCTGCACATAAACTGTTGTATTGCATGCTTCCGCCCACAAGTGAAGGGGTAGGCCCTGATCATGCAACATTGCTCGTGCAGCACCCACAATTGTTCTGTTCTTCCGCTCAGCTACCCCGTTCTGCTGTGGGTTATGGGGAGTTATGAGCTCTCTGCGAATCCCTTCTGTCTTGCAGAAATCCTTGAACTCGTCCGAGATGTATTCACCACCATTATCGCTCCTAAGAGCCTTCACCTTCTTCCCCGACTCCTTCTCGACCAGTGCTTTGAATTCACAGAACTTTGAATATGTCTCGCTCTTCTTCTGCATGAAGAAGATCCAGCACTTACGAGAGAAATCATCAACAAAAATCACATAATACCTGTGTTTTGCTGTCAAAGCAACTGAGAAAGGTCCACACACGTCTGTGTGAATTCTCTCAAGGATCGTCGTGGCGCGACTATCCTTCTCGTGAAAGGTGGATTTCACAAACTTCCCCAAAGTACACCGCTTGCACTGATCTGACTGCACAAGTGTGCCTTTAGGAAGCCCTGTAGTGATCTGCTGCAGTATCTTCAAGGCTCCATGGTGAAGGTGACCCAATCTCCTGTGCCACAACTCGCCATCATCCCGACTCACCAATCCTTCTGCCTTGCCCACCATTGCTGTGCATCCATCTACATGAAACTGATAAAGGTTCCTCACTCGAACCCCTATCTTCTGGGTCTCACCAGTTGTCTTGCTACGCAGGAAAGCCTTTCCCTTACTGAAAACAACATCATACCCCTTGTCTTCTAACATCGCCACTGAGATGAGATTCTTCATCAATCCTGGAACATGCATGACTTCCTTCAATACGAAGGGTTTACTAGACTCCCTCTCAAAGGAAATGGTACCGATACCGGTCGCACTGTATCTACCATCATCGCCCATCTCGATGTGCACTCCAAGATCTTTGTCCTCCAGATCAGAGAACAAATCTCTATCTCCCGTCATGTGAAAAGACGCACCACTGTCCATGAACCACACTGATCCCATCACACTTGAAAACAAGCATGCAATCAATGAAAAATCAAGCTCAAACTGTGAGGCTAGAGCCTCTCCTGCTGAAGATCCAGCAGCCTGCTTGTTCTTCTTCTTCTGCGGACAATTAGTGGCATAGTGTCCATGCTGGTGACAGTGAAAACACTTCACCTTGGACATGTCCTGCTTCTTGCCTTTCGCACCAGAATGAGAAGCTTTCTCGTTCTTCCCCTTCTTTGCTTTGGCAGCCAAAGCGCAATTCTCTTCATCAGATACCTTTGATGAAGATCCATTCTCATACTTATTGTTACTGAGTTTATCCTTGAGCGCCAGGTTACTCTTGCTTTGGAATAACATTCGCAATCCGTTGAAAGACATTTCAACAACATTGCTGCAAATTCGAATTCCACCAGCAACCAACTCAATTGCTTCCGATCTAGAATTCGTGAGAACACAATATTTCTCGTACAGAGATCGACTGTATGGGCATTCACTGGATATCTCACCTTCCAAAAGAAGGATGAATCCAGAGGCTACCTGGCCCGATTACAGACTCTGGCTGAAGAAATAGAATGTAAACACTTCCTGAATAGTAGATCTGATGATCAATCCTCGCTTGATATCCTGTAAAAATCTCTTCTACAAATCAAGCAGCTCTGATACCATGTAGAATTTTTTTCTAGAATTATCTAGCTTGCTTTGATACCATGTAGAAACTTTGAATAATTTAACACATATTCAACAGAGATTATCCTGATCATGTACTATTGTGGAATACATACACAATACATAAGCTCCTCTACGTTGATCATCAATATAGCAGCATCAATAACAATAAAACATCAAGAGCATTCACACATTAACACACTATGTAACCCTGGGAAAGCATCTCGCTAAAAACCCCACACTATCTGTATATTAATGATTGAGACCATGTAACATTACAAAGTACAATGCTTATCACAAGCAATCCAGTACCAGCTCCACCTGTTACACACAATATAGCTAAGATCTGATCTCCAAATCTATTCCACTGCTTGCCTGCCTCCATTGCTCAATACCTGCTCAAGAATGAATGAGAATGGTCTACCAAACTCGTATTTCACCTCCAAAGAATCACTCACAATGTGTAAGATGTGAGCAGAAGCTACAAACTGGGAAAATACATGAGCAAACTCATTGGCATACTCAATCCCTTGATTGTGCAAGATCTGATGCACAACTATAGTCACAACTGATAGCAATCTGATTCTCTAACACCTGTCCATGCTGAACTGAACATGCACTGACATGCAACTGAGTTAACTGATGTATTCTATAGTTGTATTATGAGTTAATAATTAGTTTAACAACTCATCATTAGTCTATTTGCAGTTAGACTAACTACAACTAGTTTAACCAAGTCAAACTGAACACAACTCCATCAACTCCACAATCAACTCCACCAAACTCAACTGATTGAGTTCTAACTGAAGTCATGCATGCAACAACTCAACTGACTCATAAGAAAAGTGTACTTCCTTCTGACAGCTGCATGGGCCACATCTGTAGCTCAAACTGAAGTGCTCCAAGAGAATAAGATCAAGTTTATAGTCCAAATATTATTATGAGACAATAATATTTGACTTTTCTATTTTTGACAGCCAGTCTAAAAATAGACTTTGATCACCCACACTGTGGTCACCCACACTTTGGTCACCCATATTGTGATCATCCACACTGTGATCAAAAATAGAACTTGCACCATAATTTGCCTACGGGCCCACTTAGTGAAGGTGACTCTTTTCACTAAGCTCCATCATCTTGTTGCAATCTCAACAAAAACAGTGACGTCATCCAAGTATATCACTACAAACTTATCACCCACAAATTATATCTTTTTCTAATCTTCTTTATCAATAGCCACCTGGTTATACCCAGAGAACCCATCCAACATTGACATTATGAATGATCCAGTTACCTTCTGCAGCACATGATCCATTTTAGGTAATGGATAGTTAACTTTTGAGGAATCCCTATTTAGATTTCTAAAATCCACACATAACCTTATTCTCCATTTTTCTTCCTTACAGGTTCTAAATTGGCCACCCAATCAAAGTATCGGAGTGGAACTATTATCTTGGCATCAAGAAGATTTTTGAATTCTTTCTCAATCAATGGTAAAAGCAAAGGATTGATCTGCCTGAGTTTCTGCTTAGATGGTTTAATCCCTTATTTCAAGGGAATCTTGTGCTGAATAATGCTTACATCATATGTCTTGAGATCCTCATATGACCAAGAAAAAAAATTAGTATACTCCCTTAAAAACTCAATATATCTCTCCTTATAATTAAGTGGAACTCCATTAAATAATTTGACTAACTTGGGATCCTTCTGGGTTACAATATTGTGATCTTGAATCTACTCATCATGTGGAATTTTTCTGAACTAACAGCAACATCATTGGAGTTAAAAAGTATTTGAAGAGGGACAAGCCCCTTGGCAAAATATTATCTTTCAATTGAATAATTTTTTGATTAACTATGGAATTTTTAAAACCACTTACTTCTGCACCTTTTGTTGTTTCATCTCCAACTTGATCAATCTCGATGCCCTGAAAATATTCAATCATAGTCAAGAATTCCTTAATCTATTGATCACCCTCAAAAACCTGTCAATGTTTTATATTATCCAGAATATAAGGCCTATGCCTCATTTAAACCTCATATATTAGCTTTGGATTTATAGGAGGCCTAAAAGTACTAGCAGCCATAACCAAGGAGTCTGCTAATCTATTCCCATCTCTTGGAATGAACTGTATGTTGAAATACTCAGAAATTCTCAACTAAATCCCACACTTCATTTCTATATGCCCTGAGCCTAAGGTGTTTTGTTTAACAATGGTTCTTAATTTTCTTTATAATCAGCTCTAAATCTCCAAAAACAGAAATTTACTGGACTCCCATTTGTTTTGTTGTTTGCAGAGAAATGATCAAGGATTCATATTCTACCACATTATTAGTTTCTTCGAACTCCAATTTAAAAGAAAATGGGATCATATTACCTCCAGGTGTAATTAAAAGGAAACTAGCACTTGTTCCTTCTTTAGAATAGGCTCCATCAAAGAAGCACTTCCACACCCCTTTTGTTTGCAGCTCTGTATTTACATAGGCTGAAGTAAGCTGCCTCTGGTTATCTTCAGCCAACTCTGCATTTTCATGTAGCATGAAGCAAGAAAAGTCATCTTTTTCTTGGCTATACACAGGTGAATTACTTGCTCTATTCCTTGCGATTGTTTTAACAAATCTTTTTTCTCTGTACAACCTTCTTTCTTCTCCACCAAAAATTGGTATGATAGCATAAGTAAAATCCAATTTCAGAACACCACCCAATTTAGCCCCCCATGACCTAGATAGCAACATTCCAAACCTAGCAGGGATATCTGCTACCACTACATCCATTACCAAGCTTCTAGCTAGGATCTGGGCTAATGACACCACCATATCTCTAATGACCCCGAGACATTTGACTTTATTTGAATCAAAATAATAAAGGTCTCGATAAGGTTTAGTAACTTTTAGGTTCAGTTGTTTAATTACTGATAGTGGCATAAGGTTATTTGAAGCTCCTAAATCAAACATACAATTATGCAAGAGGAAATCATGAATCAAAAAAGAAATGTAGAAAGGAGGTGTTGAAGAATCAACCTCCTCCACATGTGGACCAAAAACCATGACTGGTTTATCTTCTTGTAGATTCACAGTGTCATTTATATTTACATTCTAAGATAGGTTGATAAACTCAATAATCTCTCTTTGATAAACTGGTGTTTTGACCGACTCTGTGAGGGGCACCTGAATTCTGGTTTTTTCTAACTCTTTAGTGAGACTAAATACATGGACCTGTTTAGTATTCCTTTCATTTTCATCTTCACTTTTCTTCATCACTGAAATCTCTTCTGGAATGGAAACACTTTTCTCTAAAGGAATTTTATCACTTTTATCTTGAGAAGACAAACCTTGAAGTATTTGAGTTTTTCTATTTGTATTATGCTATTGATTTCCTTTATTTAATTTTTTTGTAGGCTATGATTCTTGTGGAATCGCCTTTTGTAGGGGAGCTGGAACTTGCTACTCACCTTCATTTTCTTGAATTATAGATCTTTTTCTTAATCTCAAGTCATATTTATTATGTAATTGTGCCTGCATAAAATCAGTAAACTACTTCCAATATTCATCAATTTCATTCTTATCATAAATGACATCTATTTCAGTATATTCTTCTCCCTCAACACCTAGTTCATCTTCATCTCCTGCATGCAATGTGGAAATATGATCATCATAATCCTTGGAATGCTCTAGTACTTCATCAGGATTTGCCTCTAAGTAAAGTGGTGCTTGAACCTGATCTTGGTCTTTTCTCTCCTTCTGCAAAATTTACAGAGGTTGTCTTCTATATTGAGGATTAAATTTTCTGTTTCGTTGTACTTTCCTTTGAGAATTCTTACTCTCCAATTCCAATTTAATCAGTTTACTAGAAAAATTTTAATCACATTATTTATATCCTCTAATGTTTGATTTTGACAGGATTCCACTTTAGCCTTTCCTTTATCTTGGGTAGATTGTGCCTCTGGTGCTTTACTTGCAGCCACTAGATTTGATTCTATTTCTAAAGCATCAGTTTGGATCTGATCAAGGGTTGTGGATCTTCTCTCTCTCAATGTGGACCCAAAATCTAATTCAAATGCCCCTGCAAAATTTATTTTTGCACCAGTAGGAGGGGGCTTGGTCTCCACTGGAAGACTGTTGTAAAGTTTATTAAACCTTCTAATGAACTCAACAACACTTTCATCAGATTTCTTTTTAATAGCATTAAACTCTGTAAGTGAATACCCATGGTCTCGTTTCTCTCCCCATATTTGGGTGAACTGGCGCTCCATCTCTTCCCATGTAGGAATAGAGTTATTAGGAATCCCTTTAAACCACTTTCTTGCTTCACCATCCAAGGATTGCACAAAAAGTCTTAAAACAACATCCAGATGTTCAACATTGAGATTTTCTGCAAAATTAAAAAACACTGCTATATGCCTTTTTGTTGTTTGTTCATCCTCCCCTAAGAAATGAGGAAGAATTTTTAAGTATTCTTGAGGCATTAGATTCAACTATTGTGGCAACTAAATAGGTGCATACCTATTCAAAAAGAATGCAGGCGCTGCCATGTTTTCTCTTGAACTTACTGAACCTTGAGTACCCACAAATGTAAAACCTATCTAAGGAGTAAATGGAGTATGAAAAGGTGGCAATATAGTTATAGGTTCAGGTTGAACAACTATCACAGACATATTTTTGAATACTGAGAAAGAAACAGAATCTAGAGGTTGTTCTTGACAGTTGGGTTCTTGAAATGAAGTGGATGTAAAAGGTAGCTCTTGGTCAATAAAAGGTGAATGTTTGGATGAAAGATGTGTTGAACTGCTGCCAGGTGCAGACAGTGTAGGACTTGGTGTAAATGGAGTTTTTGGCCTTCCAACCCTCTTGGAAACTAGTCTCTCAGGGTCTGAAAGGGCTTGAGCTTTTTGCTGTGAGGTATCTGACCTCGTATGAGGCCTCTTTGAAGCCAGAGTTATTGTTTTCTATTCAATACAGCCAAATATTCCCTCCTCACTGAACAACCAGAGGAAAATATTGAAAACCCAGGGGAAAATGTTCTTGATTTCATCCCTAGCAATGGCACCAATTAATGTTGTCCCTTAAGAAACCAATTTCTTGGCTGTGTAGGAATTGTGCTTAAGACATTAATTTTATTTATGCATGTCACTTATTCGTATAATGTATCCTCATATAAAGAGCCTGAAGGACCTAACTTTTAACCCTTAATAATTAGCTAAAATGAAAATCTTAGAATGCCATGTGATGCTAAATATGAATTCTCTGTGAAGAATGCCCTGAGAAGTTAAAGATAATATGTTGTGTTTGACAGGAACTATTATCTGTAACTTAGAAGAAATATAGGGGTAGGAACTTTAAATATAGGAACGTTCTTTTAAGGAACTATAACTTCATTCACATCAGTAAACAAAGACCTGCAACTTCATTACCATATTTAAAGAAAGGAAGAAACTTGATGACACATAACAAAGAAATTACAAAATCATACCCAACAATGTGTGGAAAACTTTTGATTCTTTCATTAATCATTAATTTTCAAGAATACAGTAGCATAGTCTCCAAGTTCTTCAAAAATCAGACCCTTTTCTATAACTTTGCCTATTTTTATACGTCATGGGATAGTTGGTAACTACCAAAACTGTCAAACTGCTTAACTACCTTCTAACTATCTGAAGTAAAAGTCATTACAGAATATTACAATGGAGGGCAAAAGACACCAAATTATTCTCAAGAAAATAAGATAACCAGAAGTAACAGAAATTAGAGTATGATTGGTTATTGCTACTCGTTGTTTGAATCTATGGCTTGGGTAGATGGTCCTGCTGATGCATCTTTGGTCTGCTCTATCATCTATTCCTTGCACCTTCTCCATAATGGTACATTTGACTTTGGCACTTCCTCTAACTTGTCAAGTGCTATTCTGCAAGCTGTAATCCTACCATAAGTAGGCTTGTTAGTGAATAGAGTCTTCACCATCCAGAGAAGCTTAAAATCTTTGTTTAGGTAGTTCACAATGGTGGCTCCTTTTAATACTGTTTTCTTTTCATGAGTGTTATCAACTTTTCTTTTTTCCTCAACTAGCAAAGTCTCATGTTTCCCATAGCAGCAAGTCTCCCTATAAATCCCAGTAAGAAGGAAGTCCAGCCCTAACCCTTTTATTAAACAAGATGTTAAACTTTGAAACTGCTTCCCTCATCTCCTTTATCCTCTTCTTAGCAATAATCTTGTAGATGTTTCTGACAATCATTTTATTAAAATCTATTGCACATGATGTTCTGTCTTGCATGTCATGTTCCTTCAACTCTGTAATAGATTTAGAGTTAATGAAATCTATCATCCTCTTTGCAAACTTTGATCTATCTAGATCTTTTTGCTTCTTTTTACTGACCATCTCTTCCATATCCTGAACTAGTGTTTTTTCTTCAGATATAATCACAAAAAACTCCCAAATTCCATGATAACCTCAATAAATTCATCCCATAGGATTTCTCTAGCTTGAATCAAGGACATATTGCCCTTCATTTTCTCCTTTAGCCTTTTGATTTCATCTTTAGTCCTCAGGAGATATTCCCTATACTTTTTTGCATTATCTTTCTCCCTTCTTGCTTCTTCTTCACTTAAATTTAGTAGCTTGCAAGCTATTTCCAATTCCCTTTGGGCTTTCTTTACATCATGTTCAACCATTTTAAGCTCTGTTCCCAACTGTAAAACCTGTGTTGCTGGATCATCTGTGTTGGCTGGCATTACTATTGTACAAACATGAGTGTCCACCTGTCGTTGCAGCTTGTCCAAAGATTCTTTAAGTAAAGAAACTTCTTCAGTCTTCTGCAACACATCCTGTAGGAGCTTTTCCTTTTCATTTTATACTTCAGCTATCCCTGCAGCTATGGGATGCTCACCTATAGGTAGATTTAGCTTCTTTTTCAAAGCCCCAATCTCTGACTTGTCAGATTGCAATAATTTCTGAACAATAGGTTTGTTGGCTTGTTTGGGCCTGACCTAGGTTTAGAAATGATTTAGCCAAACAAATCCTAAAACTATGACCCTTTCGGCAATAGTCCGCGGTGTGCGGACTGAGGTCTCACCCGAAGTAGTGTGAGAGGGTGCTAGAACCAGGTTTCCACACCCTAGGGATATCTTGATGAAGTCTGGGAAGTTAGCAAACCTATCCTGCGTGCTTGCACTGCTCCGCGCAACTTATGCAACTGCTTCTACGTAGCTCTATAACTAGCACGAAGAGGTTATCTAGATCCTTATCCCTTACTGTGCTTTTATTATAAATCTTAACTTCATTATGTGGGCCCAATATTCTCATTAATCCTTAAACATTCATAACAAGTGCGTGTAATCATAAGCAGTAAAGAGATGCATAAAGATATCAGAAGCATAGACATAAAATATTATACAAGTAACTTATCTTTTATTAATCCTCTGTTCAGATACAATTCCAACTCTACCCTGCGCACTCAGCTGCAAGGGTCTGCGCACAGAGCTATAGACTCTACTAGGCCTCTGCACACCCAGTTGCAGAGACTCTTACTACTACCAACACCCAAGACTCGGATTTACAGACTCAGAGCGAATTACTTATTCAAAAACCCATAGCACTTAAGACCAAAAAACTACCTTTTACACTTAGAGCCTCTCTCTATTTATACATTCCCATAGTTCGTGGACCATGGGTAGCCCAACACATTCTATATTAAATTACATTATTTTAGGGAGGACAAACCTAGACTCTTGCGGTATGCGCCTGCATTTTGCTGGGTCTTTACATTACATTGACCAAGACTCGGGCGACAAGCCCCAAAACCCACTATGGGGGGATTTGCTGCCCAATAGGCCCCCAACACAATCATTGTGACTCGTCCTGAGTCACTCGGCTGGTGCATTGATCTTCATGCAGAGTCCATCCAATAACTTTTACACTTCGCTGACATCTGCCACACATTATTCCACTGTCCGCTCGATCACTTGTGCGCAACCCTCCGATGCATATTTTTCAGAGGCACCTTCTTGCTTTAGCGCATATGTACCCTGAATCTGAGCCAACTTTCCTTCGATCGTGGCAGTGATCGTGAATGATTCCTCGAGCCAAGGCCAGATGTGCACTTTAAGAACCGCTTCTTTTTGGCTCTCGGCGTCCACCTATTCCTTTAGAGCCTGGGCCTCCTTCATCTTGGCAAGTCACTGAGTAAGGGCAACCATCTGTGCGGTCCCACTTATATTGTCATATACCTGCTGTAACTGCCATGCTTCTGTATCGAAGCACTGTATGGTTAGATATTCCTGTAGTGAGGTAAGCGTGAAGAGGGACTGATCCAACAATCCCGTGTAGTCCTGTACAACGTGCTCTATCACTTCCAACCCCGATTGGATGGCGCGGTGGCGCTACTCTCTGACTTCCAAGGGTGTAGAGGGCTACGCCTTCAGTCGCAGCTCCATGATCTGAAAATTCAGCTCCAACTGAACCTTTGCGGCCTCCTCCTAGGCCTTGTTAACTCTAGCTGCTTGTTGGTGAATCTTTTCTGCTTTTGGGAGTGCTGCCAGCACGACCAACTCCGATGTGCTACTACAAGCATCCTCCACAGCCTGTTCCAATCCCTAGGTTTGTGCAACTAGGTTGTCGCGTTGCAGGCTGAGTTGTTCTAAGTTTAACTTCTTCTTGTTCAAGACTTGGAGGACACAGCCCTCCCTGGCGCGAAGCTTCGTAGTTACCCATCTTGCAGCTGGTATAAGGTTTCCTTGGGCAGGGTGTCCAAATTCAACCCCCATCCTCTCATGTCACCCTCAGCTGCTACTAAGACTGTGCCTTCTGGTAACACAAAAGTGTTTATTGTGTGGACGCACTACATCTACTCAGCTTCGAATGCACCTTCCGCAAGGTGTGGTGTCATCATTCCTGGGGGTCACACCTATAATTCCTGCAACTACACTCTAAGTACCCCCAACACAGTTGTATGATCCGTCATCAATTATTCGAAAGCATCCTTGGAGGCATCGCAAACTAGTTCACCAATGTCAAAAAGGTTTCCGTCGGAGGTCTTTGTTGCCTTTGTCTTCTTCTGCGCGGTTGGCTTCTCCTAGATGCACGACCTCTTGAGTTGGGTCGAATTTGGTGCAAGGTCTATGCTTTCCTCTATCTCAGCCTCCCCCTGTATGTATTGCTCCATGGACATTTCTTGGCCTTCCTCGGTCTCATCAAGGGGCGCGGTTGTGGTCTCTGCCATCTACGCTATCGTTGTTGCCTCAGCCGCCTTCTGTTGTGTGGCCGCTTCCTATTCCTTGCACTTTCTCTTCGCCAGCTTCATGATGTGCATATTGGTTTTTCTCTTCCACTGCTATGTTGCGATCTTTTCCAGTTCTTCCAAGTTTGGAGTGCACCACTCCAGAGACCATGATGCCATCACATCGAAGATTTCATCATCCGTTGCAATGAACGGAAACTTGACCCACATTTGGGTTGGATCCTTGTGCACCCGGATATACAGGTTATGCATATCTGCCTTGAACTTTTCCGCACTTTGTAAGCTGTTATATACTGTAGGGGACAACCATGGCCAGCAGTTGATCCAGGTTCATATGATTGCCTCTACAAACACCCAAAACATCTTGATCTTGTGAATCCTCATTGCATCTTTTGTTGCCCATAGCAAGGTGTACCTCACGACTTCGGGTAGGTCACTCTCAACCTTGGGAAACTGGCTGTCTTTCGACATCTCTCCTGCAACCAACGGGATGGATAAGAGCAACCACACATAGTCCAACACATTCTATATTAAATTACATTATTTTAGGATGGACAACCCTAGACTCTCACTCTTTGTGCCCACATTTTGCGGGGTATTTACATTACATTGACCAAAACTCGGGCTACAAGCCCCAAAACCTGCTATGGGGGATCCACTACCCAACAAGGTTGGTCATTAGGGTTGAAACCAATTTTAATGATAATTTTTGTTATCTCATCCACCTGAGCATTCAAAGCCTTGGAGTTGGATTTCTCCAACTTTAATTGCTGAAATACCTTATTTAGCATTTTTCTGCCTTGACAGCTGCTGGATTTGTCTTATGTAGATAATTTATGATCAATTTCCCAGTTTTCATATGAAAATTGATCTTGTCAAGCATTGGAAGCTCGTGAGTGTCAACAGTTAAATTCACAATCTTGAAATTTCTAGTAGACCCCACTGATATTTCAGTAGGATGAGAAAAAGCAATTTTAAGTTGGCTTCTCTCCAAATCCATGGCAGATAGCAATCTAGTTTGTTTAGGAGTTACCTAAGACTCAGCTTGAGCTTCCATATTCAACTTCACCTTCTAATTTCTCTCAGCTATCTGAGAAAACATACTTTGAATTAAAGGAACCTAATGATGAACATGTTCTCTGGAAGATGGGGAAGCTGGGGCACCCTCTGTTTCTCCTAAATGAATCACCAAACCAGGTTGTGCTGAAGACATTGCATCCTGAAGTTTGATCCTTTTTGCTGCTTCAGACTCTTCCTCGTGCAGATCAATAACTTCCTCTTTAACCCTCTTGACCCCTTTCTCTATCATTCTAGGGGTTCCAATCTTTATCCCCTTCTTATTTTGCAAACCTCCATTTGCCAATTTATCTGTTTCAGGTCTGGTTTCATGTACAAAGGTTGAATATCCATTCTCCAGTCTTTGCTTTGAAATAATTTGGTGAGGGTCATAAGCCCACTCAACCACCTGTAAAAGACTCATGTCATTCAACAATCTTTCAACTTCCTGGGCAACCTATCTGGTGTTTACAATGAAGGGTCCCACTACTTTAGGCAACTTGAAGAAAGAGCTTTTCTTCATAGGAACAAAATGAACTTGATCTACATTTAAGATCTGCCTGACAAATTCAAGGGAAAAAACCCTCATTGGCACAAATTTAGGCAACCTGTAAGGCTTGACAGAGGCTCCATAAAGCCTAATCTCTACATGATCTTCAAAAATGAACCAATCCCCACTTCTCACATCCTTACTCAGTTGAAGAAATTCTTGAGCTTTAGGAAGGAAAGATGGGGGAAGGGTTCCATTCAATATTTTATAAGCCGCTAGAAGGAATAAAGAAGTAAACTCAAATAAACCACTATCTCCTGGATCACCCCTTATCAGGTATGTCCAGAATACCACTGACTATTTATTTTTATTTATATAAAAAACATTTAGCCCCAAATCAGAAAAATATTCAGCATTCTGGTACAAAAATAAATAAGTAATGACTGAAGGAAATTTGAAGGAACCAGTGAGAGGCAAAGTCATAAATTGAGTATTGATAGAATCTACCCAGAATGTTGGAATGTCTAGTACTATCTCAGGAATTCTTCAGTAAAGGTGGTGTAAGTCCCAGACACAAGGTAATTCAAAGCTTGGTGTATTAACTGTGAGGTTACTTGAAAAACACTCTCCCCTGACTGATTCATTACGAAACATTTCTTGGGGTACATTGCTGAGGCTAGCCATTGAATAAATTCAAGAAATAAATGAGTTCTGGGGACAAAAGAAGCTAGAACACCTGACCTAACCATTGCCATGAATATAGGAGACTTCTTATGGTTCAGAATGACCTCTTGATACAGTGAATGATGTTTAATTGTACAGAGGGTATCAGAAATATCTCGTTCAACATCCATTAATGGGGTATGGATAACTGATGAGGAACTTACTTGTTTGGCCATGGTGACTGTAGGTGATAGTTTGCTGGTGACAGTTGCTGATGATAGTTGTTGAGACGGTTGCTGACTCAGACTGTTGAACTGGATGCAAGGTTTCTTAGTACTAAACAAAAGACTAATGTGACGGGGTTTTTCTTGTCCTTTATACATATAATAATCAAACGGGGGGGACCTATAATTAATGTAACTAATTAATGGAGTGGCAGATGAGGTGATGAGGTACGGTGGATGAGGTGGACAGTAATGAAAGAGGGTGGTGGATGACGTGGAGGAGATGAGATGGAGTGAAGCAATGGGGCGGCCCATTGTGGGAGTAGGGAGTGTATGGGATGTTCATCGGGCTTGAACCCCTGTAGCAATCTTAGGCCATAGATCTCGTTCAAACACCTTGACATCATGGTCAACTGCGGGGGTTGAGCCTGAGTTATAACTCGTGCTCGTTGTTCCCCCGTAGAGCACTTTACCGATTCCTGAGCCCATGCTTGCTCATATCTTGTGATACCGCTCAAACTTTAACATACAGGTCGGGGCCCCACCTTATATCAGATTTGAAAGCCATCAATAATATAAAACCAATCACTACTTTCAGACTTTCACATTCTCTTTTGATTTTTTAGAACATAATATTTGATTTATTTTTATTTATTTTTATTTTATGTGATAATACTACAAATGAAATTTAAACAACGATGGATTCTACAACAGTTGGGATGAGCACCTCCACCATATTCGACAGGTCCCTCAAACCCTGCAATAACACAAGTTGTGTGCTAACTTGGAGAAATGCACCTTTGGCCTGATCTAGGTTCAATATATGGGGTACATAATTGATGAGTAGGGTGTACATGTGGACCCATCCAAGATACAAGTCATTCAAGATTGGCCAGCCCCAACCATTCTAATAGAGCTTCGCAAATTTTTTGGTCTTGCCTGATTCTACTGTAGGTTCGTGTTGGGGTTCTCTCATATCACTTGGCCTTTAATTCAAGTCACTAAGGGTGGACCAAAAGAAACATTTTTTTGGTCTAAAGCCAAATAGCAAGCGTTCTCCAAGTTCAAGAATCACCTCTGTTCTACACCAGTGCTCACATTACTAGACTTATAACAATCATTTGATATTGAGACATATGCTTCTGACTATGCTATTGGTGCGGTTCTTACTTAGCACGGGCATCCAGTGGCTTACCACAGTGAGACACTTTTAGACACAGTCTAAAAGTACCCCACTTATGGCAAAGAAATGTATTCAACTATGCAGGCCTACCGTCAATGGAAGCATTACATTCTGGGGAAGGAAATGGTCATCCACAGAGACCACCAACCCCTACAGTTCATACAGACACAAGGGAAGTTGCAGAACGATCGCCATCAGAAATGGTCCACCTACCTGCAAGAGTTCCATTTGAACATTAAGTATAAGAAGAGTGGCACCAATAATGTCATTGATTTCCTTAGTCGATGATCGGTCATGGCGCTAATTACTATGCTTGACTCTTGTGGGAACAAGACATCGGGGTGGCCACATCTTTACAAGAGCAATCTAGAATTCGGCAACACATAATAGACACTTCTAGAAGGGAAGCAAGTTCCAAATTTTCACCTTTAGGATGCACTGTTATGCCACCTCAGACACATTTGTGTTCCTTCAAGCGAGCATGCCAAGATTATTTGGGAGGCGCACTACAGTTGAGTCGCTGGACATTTCGGAGTAGAGAAAACAGTGGTGGTATTGCAAACGTATTTTTATTGGCCAAAACTTTGTCAGGATGTTGGGAAGTACATTAGATCTTGTACCACCTGCGCCATTGCAAAACCAACCATCAAGAAGCAAGGCATGTATACTCCTCTACCTACTCATATTCAACTTTGGGAATCTATCTCCATGGATTACACGTCGAGCCTTCCTTCTACTAAGCATGACAACGATTGCGTTTTCATGGTCATCGACATATTCTCTAAGATGGCCATCATGGCAGCCTACAAGAAGAGTATCATAGCATAGGCCACTGCTAAGCTCTTCTTTGAGCGAGTGTGGGTACACTTTGGGATCCCACAGTCCATTGTCTTAGATGGGGACAAAATATTCCTGAGTGCATTTTGGACAAGTCTCTGGTCGATGCTGGATACAAAAATTACTAAGTCCACGAATTTTCATCCCCAAACTGATGGTCGTACACATTCTACGCATGTACAACCTAAAGCATCCACACACATCGATTAAAAGCCTCCCCTATGTCCAAAACAGCTACAAAAAATATCTCTATAGCTCAACGGGCCATAGCCCCTTTCAGATAGGGCTGGGATTTCAACCATTATGTCCCATTGATGTGGCCATACCATTTGCAACTACTCAAGTAGATTGGCTCATGTCTAGTCTGAAGCCCACAGGGCTAACAACTTCATTGAGCGCATTCAATACATCCACCAGTCGGTTCATGATACATTGGATAGAGTCAATGCTAAGTACAAGAAACGTCGTGATCAGCATCAGGTGCCACACAAGTTCTAGGTGGGGGAAAAAGTTGGTTACATTTGCAGAAGGAGCACCTCGCTGTACCCCACAGCAAACTTAGCCTGCTCTGATATGGGCCATACACCATCACCAAGGCTATATGGGAAAATGCCTTCAAGCTTAGCATTCCATTATTCCTTGGTCTGTACCAGTGTTCAATGTAGACCGCCTTCGACCATACTTTCCACCATTGCTGAACACATCCGATGTTGCAGAACAACTCACACCAATAGAGATAAACCCAGACTCCATGGAATACGCCACCACTGATCAGATCATGGACACACAGATTAATAAACACTCGCTAGCATAGGATCTAGCTATGTCGGGTTGTCGAAGCTGGCCAACTCCTTCACCAAGGAAAGTGGCTCACCAGGGACCAAGTTAAGCATAAGTTTCTCCATCTCATGGAGGCACTCATCGCAATGGGGACCACTGCTTCCTAAGGGGGGAGAAATGATCCAAGTGGATATTAGTGGCCACCCACCTATTCCACTTGGACCCCCAACAATGTTTCTTTCAGTTTTTTCGGTTTCCTTAATTGTAGCAAAGTTTACTATTTTTGGAATTTTTTCTGGTCCTGAACTTTCGAAGCCATTTTGAGGCCCTAAACGAAATTTTCAGGGAAAATAGAGAGACCAAAAATGTCCCATTCTGGCTTGCTAATTTGTTTTTGTAGCCTCATTGAGATCTTCTAATCGAGGTATTATGATAGCCAAATGGAGATTGTATGCCAAATTTATGACCCTGGGAAGTTGATGTACCAATTCACCCAAACTAGGCCCACTGTTTTGGCGCTTCATCTCCTACGATTAGGTTTTTGGATGCTTAGGGTTTTCCATTGTTTCTCAATAATAAATAGGCCTTTGCGCCTCATTGTAACACAGTTCATAGGCATGTAGGCACCACATCTCTTCTTAGAGATAAGCTACCATTTCCCGAGCTATCTTATTTCCATTCTGTTTGTAAGCATAGTTAAGTATTTTTCTATTAATGAAATGAGTGTTTTTCTGCTGCATCTCTATATTTATGATTATATCTGTAATTTGTTGTATTCCTTCTTAAGTTTGGATCAGTGGTATCAGAGAAATCTGCATTTTCTTTGCTTGTCTTTGCATGTCCCTAAGGAGGTTAGGGTATAAGGAGTTAGGGCTCGATTTGGTAGAATTTTTGTAAGATCAACGTCACAAAACCTAACGACCTCCCATGGCGGAATAAAAGAAAGACGACGGGTAGGAGTTCCTTTCAAAATGTTGCTCGAGGAAGCCCTCGAGCGATAGAGGCACACGATGATGGATAAATTTTCCCAGATCCTTCGACGACTACCCACAGGTGATGCATTTTCATCCAACAACCACTCTGGAGCTACCACTCCTTTTAAGGTACAAGTTAACTTTGATATTCCCATATTTGAAGGCCTAATAGATGCATACACCATAGATAAATGGTTAAATCTATTGGAAGGATATTTTTCAGTTCATGAATTTTCCAATTGGGAAAATATTGCCTTTGCACTTCTCAAAGTTGCCCCACACGTCAAAGACTAGTGGGAAACCTACTATGAACAAAATAACGAGAGTGAACCCTCGTTGTTTTCAGCTGCACCCACTTGGGATTCTTTTTGAGACTCCATCAAAGAACAATATTACCCTATTGGGAGCTATGAAGATAAATACATAAAGTGGACCACACTATAGCAGGGAAGGGACCAAGATGTGTTGGAGTTCATAATTATTTTCCATACCCTTCTGTTGGCTTGATGGGGCATGACCCAAGTTCAGAGTTAATTAGCCAAAAAAATCCCTACATTATTGGCCCGTTTGGCATCAGCCCATGGTGCGCAAATTGAAGTCTCACCCGAACCAGTATGGGGGAATGTTGGAAGCAAGTTTCTCCACCCTTGAGATGTCTGAGGGATCAAATTAGTCCAACTGTGCCTACCTTCGCACAGGTTATTTTGCACATTGTTCTGACCTGTGATACCTTTGCAATTTGTTATAATTGTCCCTCGCGTAGCCCTAACCAGGGGGGTGAGGTGATTTTGTGCTGTTATGGCAGCGATCTGTGCTATTTGCCCAAGTTACACCATGTATCTTAATTATCCTCTTATAGATGTTAGTCAACTTCACATAACCAGATACTTTAACTCACATTCACTTAATCTACATAGTTATATATGTTCGCACACCATATAGACAACAGAAATGCAATTTACACCAAATATATTTGATACAAAAAACAGGAAATAAATACACATAATTGATGCAAAACTTCTCTTTATTAATGCTTCAATAGTTACAGACTCGACTCACCCTACGCACTCAGCTGTAGGGATCTGCACACTCAGTTGCGAACTACTAGGCCTCTACGCCCTCAACTACAGATCCTTCTCCTACTCTACGACCCAAAGACTCGACTTACACTTAGATCTTCTGCTATTCTTCTATTCCATGATCACTTCTTGAATTAAATTCCTTTTCCAACTACTTAGAGCCTCGCTCTATTTATACAATCCCATGGTCTACGAACCATAGGTAGATCTCTAAAGCCAACATTATATTACAAAATTAAGGTTGGACAACCCTATGACTCATTTACAACTTCGTGCTCCACGCCCACAAAATGTGGAGTCTTTACATCGGATTTACACTTTTTAGCCAAAATTTGGGCTTTAAGCCCCAAAACTTTCCTTGGGGGATCTCGCACCCAACACCTTCGTACGAAGTTGGGTATTAAGGATACTGAGCGGCATTTAGTGCTCAAGTACCACAACTATCTACGCAAGTACATCTAGGAGGAGATGGAGTTCCCGGACATTTCCTCGCTCGGCATGACGTACCAGTATGCTGTCAAGATTGAGTAGAAGTTTAAACAGAAGAAGTGGGACTTTGGATCTACAAATACAAAGCAAGGAAAAGGCACCCCCAAACCACAGAACAAAGGACCAAGCCTAGGTGGGTCTACCCAAGACATCTCATTGAAGACACAAGCAAACAAAAACACCACAAAAACAAAGAAGGACGTGGAAAATGGTGTGAGTTCCATAAGAGCTCCACCCACAATACAAGTGAGTGTCAGGGCAAGAAATCATTGGTGGCCGAGATGAAGGCTTCTGAATCGGGTGCATGTTCCAACTCTGAATTAGAACTCGATAAGTGAAACTGACAAAGGGAAGTAGATCATTGATGTGAAGCCTAGTGCCACCATGGCCACCACCAAGGTCCAGAAGATTGAGCCTAAAGATCTAGAGGAAGGGGAATGCCTCTTCTACTCACAGATATGGGTGAAGGGTTAAATGTTGTAGTTAATTATCGATAGCAGGAGCCAACAGAACCTCATTTCAGCAGAGGTCGTGAAGCGGTTGGACCTAAATACTATAGCACATCCACAATGGTACACCATCGGATGGCTTCACCAAGGACAAGATCTTCACGTCAGCTAGTAGTGTCGCCTTCCCTACAACATCAAGCCCTTCACAGATGAGGTACTGTGTGATGTTTCTCCTCTTGAAGTTTTTAGTGAATTGTTAGGACAACCATGCTTGTGGAAGTGACATGCTATATATGAGTCTAGACCTCACTCTATGATTATTACCTTGGCCAAAAAGTTGTACAGGATATTGAAGGTAGCCCCGCCTATCGCCATCTCTTTGATTACTGTGAAGCAATTCAGTAAGATCATTTCCTAGACTAGGAAATTTTTTTTCCTTATGATTCGCCCTCAGGGAAAGAAGAAGGTTGTGGCCATGGCTTCTAGGGAGGGCTCCTCTGCATAGAAAAAACAAATGGACAAGGATGTGGAGGAGTACAGGGATATTTTTGCCTCACCTATAGGGGTACTTTTGCACTGTTAAGCCAAGCACTCCATCGATTTGACCCTGGGCACGCTGCTACCCAATGGGCCGATCTATTGACGCTCTATTCTGGAGAACGATGAGATCAAGAGGTAGATTCAGGAACTATTGTAGAAAGGGAATATAATGCCAAGCTCATCACCCCGTGGGAGCCCAATTATATTGGTACACAAGAAGGATGGGACCTCAAGGCTCTGTATTGACTACTAGGCATTGAACAAGATCACTGTCTGGAATAGGTACCAAATCCCATGGATTGATGACCTTCTTTACCAGCTCAAGGGGGCCAAATATTTCAGGAAGATTGAATTGAACTCAGGTTATCACCAGGTTCCTATCAAACCCTTTGATGTGTGGAAGACTTCCTTCAAATCCAAGGAGGGCCATTTCGAATGGTTGGTCATGTCCTTTGGATTGAGGAACACCACTACAACATTCATGTGAATGATAAAAGACATATTGTGACCCTTCACCAATGCATTCATGGTGGTTTATTTAGATGACATCTCGATCTTCAATTAGAGTTAGGAAAGCACCTCCACCCTATTTGACAGGTCACGCGAACCGTGCGACAACACAAGTTGTGTGCTAATTTGGAGAAATGCACCTTTTGCCTGACTCGGGTTCAATATCTAAGGTACATAATTGATGAGCGGGGTGTACATTTGGACCCATCAAAGATACAAGCCATTTGAGATTGACCAGCCCCAACCACTCTAATAGAGCTCCGCATCTTTTTGAGTCTTGCCAGCATCTACCGTAGGTTCGTGTTGGGGTTCTCTTATATCACTTGGCTTTTAAGTCAAGTCACCACTGGTGGACAAAAATAAATGTTTTTTGGTCTGAAACCCAATAGCAAGCGTTTTCTGAGTTGAATAATCGCCTCTGGTCTAAACCAATGCTCACATTACCAAACCTGCAACAACCATTTGAGATTGAGACAGATGCCTCTAAATATGCTATTGGTGCGTTTCTTACTCAGCATGGTCATCTAGTGGCTTACCAGAGTGAGACACTTTCATACATAGTCTGAAAGTATGCCACTTACGACAAAGAAATGTATTCCAAGGTGAAGGTCTGCCATCAATGGAAGCATTACATTTTTGGGAATGAAATGGTCATCCACACAGACCACCAACCTCTACAGTTCATACAAACACAAGGGAAGTTGCAGAACGATTGCTATTAGAAATGGTCCAATTCCTACAACAGTTCCATTTGAACATTAAGTATAAGAAAGGAAGCACCAATAATGTTGTTGATTGCCTCAACCAACCACCGATCATGGCACTGATCACTGTGCTCAACTCCTATGGGCACAAGACATAGGGGTGGCCACATCTTTGAAAGAGTGATCCAAAATTTGGTAGCACATATCAGACACTCCTGGAAGGGAAGCAAGTTCCAAGTTTTCACCTTAAAGTTTCATTTTTATGCCACTTGGGACACATCTATTTTCCTTCAAGTGAGCATTCCAAGATGATTTGGGAGACGCACTACAGTCGGGTCACTAGACATTTGGGAGTAGAGAAAACATTCGTAGTATTGCAGAAGTATTTTTATTAGCTGAAACTTTGTCAGGATGTTGGGAAGCACATTAGATCCTGCACCACCTACGCCATTGCCAAACCAACCATCAAGAATCAAGGCATGTATACTCCTTTACCTACTCCTGGTAGGCCTAGGGAATATGTCTCCATGGATTACATGTCGGATCTTCTGTCTATTAAGCATGAAAATGATTGTGTTTTCGTGGTTGTCGACAGATTCTCTAAAATGGCCATCATGGCGGCCTACAAGAAGAGTATCACAGTAGAGGCCACCGTTATGCTCTTCTTTGAGAGAGTGTGGGCACACTTTGGGATCCCACAATATGTTGTCTTAGATTGGGAAAGCAGATTCTTGAGTACATTTTGATCAAGTCTCTGGTCGATGTTGGATACAAAACTTATTAAGTCCATGGCTTTCCATCCCTAAACTGATGGCCAAATAGAGGTTGTTGATAAGATGATCATACACATTCTATGAATGTACAACTCAAAGCATCCATGCACATGGGATGAAAGCCTCCCTTATGTCCCCCACAGCTACAACAGAGATCTCCACATCTCAACGAGCCACAACCCCTTTCATGTAGGGCTAGGATTTCAGTCATTATGTCCCATTGATGTTGCCATACCATTTGCAACTACTCAGGAAGATTCGGCTCATGTCTAATCCAAAGCTGGTAGGGCTAATAGCTTCATTGAGTTCTTTCAATACATCCTCCAACATGTCCATGATATATTGGACAAAGCCAATGCTAAGTACAAGTAGCATCATGATTAGCATCGGGTGTAGCACAAGTCCCAGGCGGACGATAAAGTTTGGCTACATTTGTAGAAGGAACACCTCGCTGGACCCCACCTCAAGCTTTGCCCACTCCCATATGGGCCATACACCATCACCGAGGTTATAGGGGACAATTCCTTCAAGCTTAGAATTCCACCGTTCCTTGGTCTGCACCTAGTGTTCAATGTAGACCACCTTTAGCCATACTTTCCACCATTTTTGGACACATTCGACATTGCAGAATAATTGACACCAACAAAGCTAAACCCAAACTGCATGGAAGAGGCTACCACTGATCATATCATGGACACACAGATCAAGAACACTCACCAGTGAAAGATCCAACTATATTGGGTTGTCAAAGTTGGCCAACTCCTTCACCAAGGAAAGTGGCTCACCAGGGACCAAGTTCAACAGAAGTTTCCCCATCTCATGGAGGCACTCAATGCAATGGGCACCATTGCTCCATAACAGGAGAGGAATGATCCAAGTGGATATTGGTGACCACTTGCCTATTCCACTTGGCCCCCAACACTGTCTCTTTCAATTTTTCGGTTTCCTTAATTGTAGCAGAGTTTACTATTTTGGCATTATTTCGGGTCCTGAACTCCCAGATTTGTTTTAAGGACCTAAACGATGTTTTTAATGAAAACACAGAGACCAAAAGCATCCCAAATTTTCTCACTCATTACTTTTCAGCCTTCTCTTCGAGATCTTCAAAATGAGATATTATGATAGCCAAACAGAGATCGTATGCCAAAGTTACAACCCTGGGAAGTTGATGTACCAATTTACCCAAACAAGGCCCACAGTGTTGGAGCTTCATCTCCTAGGTCTAGGTTTTTGGATGTTTAGGGTTTTCCATTGTTTCTCAATAATAAATATGCCTTTGAGCCTCATTGTAACATAGTTGAGAGGAATATAGCCGCCACATCTCTTCTCAAAGATAAGCTAACGTTGCTTGAGCTATCTTATTTCCATTCTATTTGTAAGCATAGTTCAGTATTTTTCTATTAACGAAATGAAGTGTTTTTCTGTTGCATCTCTCTATTTATGATTTTATATGTAAGTTGTGGTTTTCCTATTTAAGTTCAGATCAATGGTATCGGAGCGGTTTTCTCTTTCTCTGTTTTTCTTTGCATGTCCCCATTGAGGTCAGGGTATAAGGAGTTAGGGCTCAAACTGCTTGAACCGTTGCAAGATCAACCTCGCAAAATCTGTCGACCTCCCATGGCAGAAGAAAAGAAAGATGAGGGGGCAGGAGATCCTTTCAAAATTTTGCTCAAAGAAGCCCTTGAGTGACAGAGGGATGCGGAGATGGATAGATTTTACAAGTTCCTTTGATGGCTACCCACATGCGATGCATCTTCATCCAGAAGCAACTATGGAGTAGCCATTCCTTTTAAGGTGCAAGTTAACTTCGATATTCCCATATTTGAAGGCCTGATAGACACAAACGCCATAAATAAATGGTTAAATCTGTTGGGAGGATATTTTTCAGTTCATGACTTTTCCAATCGGGAAAATATTACTTTTTCACTTCTCAAAGGCACCCAACAATTCAAGGACTGGTGGGAAACCTATTGTGAAAAAAAGAACGAGAGTGAACCCTCGCTGTTTTTAGCCTCACCCACTTGGTATTAATTTGGAGACGCAATCAATTAATAGTATTACACTGTCGCAAGCTATGAAGATAAATACATAAAGTGGACCACGCTACGACAGGGAAGGGACCAATATGTGTTGGAGTTCACAAATATTTTCCATACCCTTTGCATGAAGCTGGGTATCAAGGATTCTGAGCAGAATTTTCTTCTCAAGTACCGCAACTATCTACACAAGTACATCCAGGACGAGATGGAGTTTAGGGCCATTTCCTCACTTGGCATGATGTACCGGTACATTGTAAAGATTGAGCATAAGTTTAAACAGAAGAAGCGGGACTTTTGATCTGTGAATCCAAATCAAGGAAAATGCGCCCCTAAACCACAGAACAAAGGACCAAGCCAAGGTGGGGCTACCAAGGATAGCCCATCGAAGACGCAAGCAAAGAACAACACCATGAAGACAAAGGACATGGGAAAATGGTGTGAGTTCCATAAGAGTGCTACTCACAATACAAGTGAGTGTTGGGCCAACTAATGATTGGTGGCTGAGTTGAAGGCTTCTGAATCAGATGCATGTTTTGAATCTAAATCAAAACCCGATAAGGGAACTAACAAAGGGAAGGAGATCATTGATGTGAAGCCCAGTGCCATTATGGCCACCGCCAAGATCCAGAATATTGAGCCTGAAGATCCAGAGGAGGAGGAATGTCTCTTCCACTCACACACTTCTTTGCAGCGTTCTCTGTTGCAGTTCATTTTCGACAGGGGGAGCCAAAAGAACCTCATTTCAACAGAGGTCATGAAGTGGCTGGGCCTAAGGACTACAACACATCCACAGCTATACACTACTAGGTGGCTTCCCCAAGGAAGAGATCTTCACATTAGCCAATAGTTTTTCCTTCCCTACAGCATCAAGCCCTTCACGGATGAGGTATTGTGTGATGTGTCTCCTCTTGAATTGTGTGATGTATTGTTAGGACAACCATACTTATGGAAGTGAAATGATATAAATGAGTCTAGACTTCACTCTCTGATTATTACCTTGGCCAAAAATTTGTACAGGATACTAAAGGTAGCTCCACCTACCTCCATCTCTTTGATCATTGCAAAGCAATGCAGTAAGATCATTTCCCAGATGAGGAAATTTGTTTTCCTTATGATTCTCCCTCAGGGCAAGAAGAAGTTTGTAGCCATAGCTTCCAGGTAGGGCTCCTCTACACAGCAACATCATATGGACAAGGTTGTGGAGGAGTGTTGGGGCCTTTGTTTTGATTTTTCAAAGGTTTTGATCATTTTGGCAGGCTAGAGAATGGGGAGGAAACGGGCAGCAACAACAGTTAGCTTGCGGGAAGGACAAATGGACCACAAAGCAGGAACAGGTAGTTGCGGAGGGGTTGTGGCAAGGTGGCAACAGAAGACAAAGGCAGTCGAGCAGATAGGAAGGAGGAGGGGTAGCCGAGGGGAAGAACAGTTGAGCAGGAACTAGCAGTATAAGCGATAGAGAAGAATATAAAAGGAGAAGGCTCATAAGGAAGCGAGGTTCGTTGGTGAGGCTATTAAGGTTGGCATTGTAGAGGGGATAGCTAGTTGCACAGACTTGTATCTTAATGCAGAAGCTTAGTTGAGCAAGACCTTTGAGCCAGAGAACGAGCCCATGAGTATGTAGATGGGTATTTCTTATATTCACTTGTGGCGAATGCTGAGATGTATTGTAATGTTGTAATGTTGAATTAATATAAAGGAAAGTCTAGACTAGTTGCGGAGCATAATGTGTATGAGTGTACATGATGTGGTGACCCACTTAAAATCTTGAAATGTCCTGTAAGATTCATGTGTGTAGTAGTTTCTATGTATTAGATGGTATGATGTTATCTTGAATATGTGTGTAATGTTATATATCTTTTATCGGTTGGTGCTTCGGTTGGTGCTTCCTTGACTCCATGACGAACCCTTCTTATTTCTGGTCATGGCACGCCTCGGGTGAGACTCCTTACCCCTTAGGTAAGGTGAAAATGTTGGTGTTGTCCTAGACTACAATGAACCATTGTTGGCTCTTCGCGCTTGAACCCAGGGTCTTTTCCCCCTGATGACTCTTTCGTGCCAACAAATGGTTCCGTTGTCGGGACCTGAAGTTACAAGAACTGGTTTAGAACATGGTGTCGAGGATATTCAAGAAAGAGATCAGGGATTGGTGGAATCATAAAATAGATCAGTTTGTAGCAGAGCAAGCTATCCACAGGAATCAACCAATTAGCAAGGTGAGTGAAGGGATTTTATATGCTGATGGTACCAATGACCAATATGAGATATTCTGGTGCAAGTTTCTAGAAGACTTGTACAATTGGTTAAGAAGACTGAAAGGGAAGACTCAGTCAGGGAGGTCGACGATAGTTCACCACAGTTGGACTCCCTTAGATCTCGTACTGCTTTAGCAGTTAGACAATGATCTGACTAGAGCAGTCGACTTTTGGGTAAAGACTACAGTGGAAGGATATATAGTTGAGTTTGCCACTGAGAGTTATCAATCCTTCTCAAAGGTAGAAGCAGTATTTGGATCCGGATTAAGAGGAAGGTTGATGAGGGAAGTACCGATGTGGATTAAGATGTTTATGGTAGAAGAAGGACTACTACCCTCACCCACCACAGATATGGTAGCATAAAATCCTAGTACCAGGGGAAGGACCTAAGGGGGGAATGCTATTGGTTGGGGAATAGAGATGTTGCTGAAGGAATGGATGTGGAAGGGTTGAAGAAAGCTAGAGATATTAGAGCACAGAGGAGAGCGCTACTAGCTGATAAGTGGTAGGAAAGAGTGGTTTAGACTCTGAAGAAAAGAAATATGGGACCCCACCAAGTAGGAGCGGTGTCAGGAAAACCCCAAGACGAAGGGGGAGAGAAAGAAGATGCAGAACAGAGCAAGATCGGCAACAGGAGGTATAGGAGCTAGGAGGGTGAAAAGGGTCCTTCCTTATAGGTTGTGGGAGGGATGGTGTAGGAGAAAATGCCGAGTGAGTATGAAGAGGAGAGAGAAGAGGACATGGGCGACGTTATGAGAATATTATTTGCCGAAGGAGAAGCATCCACTAGGAGTCAGCAACAATATCCCCAAGATAAAGGTAGTATCCCTCCTAAACTTCCCTTGGTACCTTACTACAATCCAGAGAAATTTTTTATTAAATTATCCAAGGCAATACGGGTACATAATGTGCACGAGAAATATAAGGCCAGTTTTAATATTGGAAGCAATAAGGGAACCAGTAGTATTAGTAACTTGGTGTTGATTTTGGGTAGCATCGGATGTGCTCTAGCCACAAAATTTGGTGGAGAGGCTAAGGCACATGAGATCTCCAATACCCAGAAAGGGTTTGGGCAGATTCTAAACAGTTTGGGAGATACTAAAATAATTAATATTTTTAATGGAGTCCCTAAGTGTAAACTTAGGGAAATTAAAATATTAATGTGAATTAATATAAAATTGTGTTAGAATGGTCCAAAAGTCATGGATGAAGCCAGATCTAATATTTTCCATTGATTAGGGACTTAATCTCGGAAGTTGATCTATCAACGAGAAAAATATAAGAGGAGGCTTGAGGGTCACTTAGTGAACACACCAAGAGATCAATATTTCGACTTTCTGGGGCTGGGTTTGTTGAGAAAGTTGAGAGAGTGATCTGGAGTTGCAGATGAGGGAAGTGAATACAGAAGCAAAGAGGCAGAGATAGTTTCGAGAGGATCAATGCAACAGTCAGGAAAGCTGACACAGAGGACAAAATCTGGAACTGCTGGGAACATCTGGGACTGTCAGGAAAGCTAACGCAGAGGGCAGAAGCCGGAACTGCTGGGAATAGTCGGAACTATCGGGAAAAGCTAGAACTGCCAAGAAAGTTGACATAGAGGGCAGAAGCTGAAACTTACGAGAATAGCCAGAACTAGCAGGAATTGCTGGAACTATTGGGAAAGCTGACACAGAGGGAGAAAGCTGGAACTACTGGGAACTACCTAAACTACGGGGAAAGCTGATGCAGAGGGCAGAAGAGGCTGACACAATCCCTAAAGGCTGATGCTAGGATTTTTCATGGGGCATATTGGAGCTGAGGAGCTGTCGGAGTGTTTATCCAGGGTTTCAGCTGGAGCATCTGTCTCTGAAGGAGAGGTACTACTGCCGAGATTTTTCTTTGTTGGGTGAGCCAGATTTGGCACCCAGTTTGTGTTCCAAAACTGCTTAATAAATCAAACCCTCAAATAGCTGCACCAGTTTTCCCGCATTGGGTTTTTCTGGGGACATTATTCCAAAAAAAATGGTGTCAATTGTGTGCCTGTTTCTATTTCATTCAATTGATGATCTGTAATGTGTTGAGAATGTACTTGTATTTATTTCTAGTATTTACATGGTAAATACCTTATTAATTAATAGAACAAGTAGGTAGGAATAAATTAGTAAAGTGCATGAAGGGTTTCAAACGTGTTAGACTTAGAAATTCCAACACTTGGGACTATAAAGATCCCAATAGCCAGGGAACAAAGGGTTCGTGTTTCTATCTCATACCCAAGTAAACATGGCGAGATCATTTACCAGATATCCAGAGTTTGCGGGGAGGGGAACCGAAGACATGGAACAACATTGGTACCTCTGTGAAGCTATTTGGAGAGCATGTCAGACTCCAGATAACGTTAGGATAGTGGAGTTTCAGACCATGCTGAGGGAGAGAGCTTTACGTTGGTTTATAAAATGGGCGGAGCAAAACCAAAATCCCACGATAGATGATATCAAGAGAGGATTCGTGCAGGAATTCAAAGTACCCCAGACAGATCAGCAAGGGCTATCAGAACTATGGGAGATCAAGCAGAAGGAGGGTGAAATGGCTTGGGAACTCATGAAAAGGTTTAAGGATGCCATTTCTAAGTTGAGTTACACTCTAGACCCGAACCACCAGTAGGACTCGTTTATCAAGGCACTCCTGCCCCTCACCAAAACGCCATTGACACAACATAAAATCAGAACTCTCTAAGATGCTTTGGAGAAATCATCATGCATAGAGGCCATGGATGGATATCCTCATGAATATAGAGGAAGGATGATTTTTCAAGTTCTATCAATCATGGGTCTTCAGAATCAGACTGCAACATTAACGGAGAAACTGAAATATCTTCAATCAGTGCGACCAGCCAGATCCAACATATGGTGCACACACTGGATGGTGGAAGGACATGTTGCGAAAAAATACCCAAGGTTATGAGGAATTAAGCATCCGGGGGGTTGCGGGATCATTAGGGACCCCACCAACTATAGGAATTATGGCAATAGGAGCGCAAGGAATTTTCAGGATGGAATAACCAAGACTATTGTGAGATATGCAGAATGTATGGACATCTTCCATAGATGTGCCCGATATTGTAGAAGTACTCCAACGTCCCTAATAACAACTATTGTGAGTTCTGTGAATCCACAACACATCACACGAATAGTGTCGAGCACTGGATGCTCTAGCAGAGCAACTGGACAGGTCGACGTTCAGGATTAATGAGTCAAACTGAGGAGGACGAGGAGGAAATGGGAGAGGAGGAAGAACGAGAGGGAGAGGCCCTGTAAGGTGTTACAACTGTGACTAGGAAGGACATGTTGCCAGGGAATGCCCACTCCCTAGGAGACCATGGTGCTCACAATGCAGGATTAATACTCATGCCATAGAGGATTGCCTGAAACTCATTGCAAAATGGGAGGAAAGGACCAAGAAGTGTAATTTCGTGATTCAGCCTCTTCGAGGGGGCAACCTCCTTTACATTACACAGATGAACAATTCTTGGACGATACAAATGAAAATACCTCCTTTCTATATAGGGGTCTAAGGGGTCATAATATAATCAAAGCCGACATAACAATAATAATGTAAGGGCATAATAATAAAAATAGTGGGCTTCTATGGGGCACAATAGTAACAATATGGGGACTACATGGGTACAACAATATAATAAGGGGGTTGTACTAATAACAATAAGGGGTTACACTAGTAGTATAGGGGCCTAACATGCCCCTCTCCTTCAAAAAGTGTTGTCCTCAATGCTTGAGTAGTTTTTGATGCTTCTGTATAAAAATTTTGTCCTCCCATGTGGAATCTTCAGCAAGTAAGTTCTTCCACTTGATGAGATACTCTAAAATTGATCGATTTCGTAGCTGTCAGGTTCTTATTTTTGTGACTGCTCTAGGTTCCAATATGATTTTTCCTTTCTCCTCAAGTTCTGGCAATAATGTTTGAATTGGGAACTTCTGCAACTTTGAATGAGTGGCCATACTTCTTCGTCCTTCTTCCATTCATCCCTTTCTTTGTTTATCAAATTTGGTTGGATAATTGTACCAACCTCTACCATTTTTGCAACCATATGTTCAATTTCAATCCTTTGGGCATATGGATATCTATAAGGCTTGACGTTTGGAGGAACACATCCTAGAATAAAATGAATAGCATGATCATGATCACGAATACGTGGGAGACCTTTGGGAGTCTCATATACCTTGGAATGATTTTCCAAGACTTTTTGGAGATCTGGATAAATACATGATTTCGATGTGTGATCAGTTAGCGAACATAATTGTGCAATTATGCCTCATTGTTCTTTCTTTAGAAGCTTTGTCATTCCGTCAGAGTTGATTATCTTTCCTGGTTTCCCTGTTATACCCGTTAATTCAACTTCCTTTCCAAAGAAAATTTCATAAATAGTTCTTGAAAATTAAAAGCTATTGTACCCAAGGATTGTAGCAATTGGACTCCTAGTACAACATCAACACCACCCATTGGAACGGAAAACATTGGGCTATTCAATACATATTCTCCCATGGATAGCTTGATATTATGGCACTTTCCAGAGCAATTTATGGTTCCTCCACTTACAACTATCACTTGACACTCTGGTGCTGGATCTAGGAAGCAATTCAAGTCCTTGGCTATATTACAATTAATAAAATTATGGGTACTACCCAAATCAATCAACACTATTACCTTTTTCTTCTTGATATGTCCTTCTATCATAATAGTTTGAGGAGTGGTAATTCCAACGAATGCATTACAAGATATGGTCGGATTCATTTCCTCTTTCTCTAGGGTTCGTTCCTGGTGAGCATCCTTTTCTTTTGATGTTTCTTGATACTTTTCTTCTTGATATTTCACTGTTTGAACCTTCTTCTTCTTGATATGTCCTTCTATCTTGAGAATTTGGGGAGTGGTAATTCTATCCAATGCATTACAAGATATGGTTGGGTTCATTTCTTATTTCTTGATGTGATCTTTCACTTCTTGAACCTTTTTCTTCCTAATATGTCCTTCTATCTTGAGAGTTTTAGGAGTGGTAATTCTTGCCAATGCTTTACAAGATATGGTCGGATTGATTTCTTCTTTCTCTGGGGTTGGGTCCTGGTGCATATCCTCTTCTTCTGATGTTTCTTGATCCTTTTCTTCCTCCTATTCATACTCTATGTAAAATAATTTCTTCTCAGCGCACTTATGACCTTTAGTGCATTTGCTGTCACGATTGTAACAAAGCCCTTTTTTTCTTTTTTCTTCCAATTGTTGTCGTGTAACCCTTGTAGGTTGTGGAAGGCTAGGAGAAACAAAACTTACATTATTATAGTTGTGAGGGGTAGACTTCCTTGTTGCCATAATTTTACTTTCCATTTTGTAACAAAGCCCTTTTTCTCTTTCCAATTGTTGTGGTGTTGCTCTAAAGAAGTGTTTCTCTTTGTATCCTCATAATATGCTATCATTTCCTCCATGAAAATTGACCACGTAACAAGTTATTTATGAGAACAAAGCCCTTTATACCATAAAAATTGATCCAGTTCTAAATATGAAGATGCAATACATACCTTTTGTAATAGTGGTACACCATGTAGATCAAAATATTTCTCCATCTGAAGTATCCAATTTACCAGATCCTTGCCATCAAACTTCCTCATATCGCCTTTTCTTGATTTTAGGAGCTTGATCTTGAAATGACTATAACTCTGTAATTTCGATTCTTCCAGTTCTAAAATTGCGACCTAAAGTAGCCCTCTCCATCCTCTTTCCAATGCCACCAGTATGCACAATCTCCCAAGATGACCTGATTATATACCTTTTCAGGAGAGCGAACTTGTATGAAGTGCCATGTGTCACTGTTTTAACCTTAGGATCTTAAAAATATACACAGGAAACTACAGTCCGTTTGGAATGTAATTCGGGAGTCTTCAAAAAGACCAACTTCCTCGGATCATATCTCTGCAAATATATTGCGAAAAGCTCTGAAATTCAGACCCGAGCTTCAAAACGATTTCAACCCAACTGGGTTTTTTTTTGAGCAAATGCCACGATGAACTATTTGGAGCAACGAAACCCTAGAATCCAAAGCTCTGATACCAAATGTTATGAAACTAGCTCAAAAAAAGATAGAAAAAATATATCAACTCCTTATAATTTAGCCTCTTTGAGGGGGAAACCTCCTTTACATTACACAAATGAACAATTCTTGGATGATACAAATGAAAATACCTCCTTTCTATATATAGGAGTCTAAGGGGTCATAATATAATCAGAGCCGACATAACAATAATAATGTAAGGGCATAATAATAACAATAGTGGGCTTCTATGGGGCACAATAGTAACAATTTGGGGACTACATGGGTACAAGAATATAATAAGGGGGTTGTACTAATAACAATAAGGGGTTACACTAGTAGTATAGGGGCCTAACATAGACCCAACAAAGGTTGCGGCGATCATCAACATGGAGCCACCATGCAATGTGAAGCAACTAAGGTCAACCCTAGGCCATACGGGCTACTACCGATGTTTCATCAAGAATTATGCGTCAATCATAGCCCCAATGGAAAAATTATTGAAGAGGATGGAAGAGTTCATGTGGACTAACGACTGTCAAACAACACTGAATATATTGAAAGAAAAACTGGTAAGCGCCCTGATACTTGTCTATCCAGATTGGAACAAAATGTTTCATGTACACATTGATGCATCAGGGATAGCACTAGGAGCGGTCTTAGTGCAACCAGGGGAGAAAAATATGGACCACCCAGTGTATTATACTAGTAGAAAGCTATCAATGGCGGAAAGGAATTATACAACAACCGAGAGGGAGGCATTGGCCATGGTTTATTCTCTCCAAAATTTCAGACATTACTTATTGGGGGTGCCATTCAAATTCTTCACAGACCATTCTGCACTAAAATACTTAGTAAACAAACCCATACTAGAAGGTAGAATATGTCGATGGTTGTTGTTGTTCCAGGAATTTACTTTCGAGGTGGTCATAAAACCCGACAGACTGAATGTGGGGCTAGACCACTTATCACGACTAGAGACAAGAGAGAATCAGGGAGCATTAGATGATCAGTTGCCCGATGCTGACTTATTCAGAATAGAAGCAGTCCCAGATCACCTAGAACAGATCGCCACATTATTAACAACAGGCTATTTCCCAGAAGGATATACCACAGCACAAAAGTGGCACTTAATAGTAAGGGCAGCAGATTACCAGTTGATCATAGGACACCTCTACAAAATGGGCTTGGATCAAGTATTGAGGTGGTGCATCCTTCAGCATGAAAGAGAAGATGTATTATGGGAATTCCATGCGGGAGTTGCAGGAGGCCATGTAGGGGTAAAGCCACCGCAAGAAAGATACTGCAAGTAGGACTATGGTGGCCAACCATACATAAAGATTCTAAAGAATATGCTAAGAGTTGTGATGTCTGTCAAAGGGTTAGGAATCCTTCCTGACAAGATGAGTTGCCTCTAAATCCCATTCACACAGTTGTTACACTAAAAAATGTCACCTTGACTACTTGCATTTAGTATGGCTCAAATCAACAGTCATGCTACCCTCTTAGGCAAGTCTTATGCCTCTGTTATCCATCTCAAACTCAAAGAAGAGAGAAAGTCTTGTAAAAAATATGTTTATCTCTGGGGTCGCAGGTTCTCTCTAGCCTTACCTGCGGGGATGCTGACCATGTTCACAAAATCTGCGTCCATGGACGCTCTGTATGTTAAGGGACAGGTGCGTCCCTCTGTAAAAGGCAAAATGCGCGAGTTTTATCTTGAAAAAGTTACTTGTGGTTACTTCTAGAACATTCTAGAGGTCGGTTTGATGAAATGGATGCGCCTCCAGTTGGTTCATGTATCTCTATTAAGGGGGAACTTATCCCATCAATAAGGGAGCTATCCCACCCATAGAGGGGGATGATCCCATTGATAGTGGACCTGAATAACCTCTTTACAGCACTATAAATAAAGGCATTGAGCCAGAAGGAGGGAGGTTGGAGCTATACATTTTCTTTGGGTAAATGCTGCAGGATTTAGGTCTTCCATTAGAGCCTTTGTGAGGAGAGATTGTCTTCACTTGATTCTACTTGGGAGAGGGTGAGCTTTGTCAAAGTAGAGGAAAACCCTTGATGGACCCTGGGAGGAACTTGCACAACACCAAGGCCAGGTTGTAAGAGTTTCTTTGTTTCGTTATTAATACAAACTGGTTTATTTTTCTCAATAGCTTGTGTTACTGAGTTATTTCATGTGTTCCTTGGTCTGCATGTTGAATATATGTTTTATTATATGAAATGCAAGTGCTTGGTAATTGTTTGATTGTTTGTGGTTGCAGGAATTGACTTGAAGGAGGAGCTCATCCGGATCGTCAAGAACGGACTTCAACAACAGCGTTTTGGAATAAGGTAAGCCTAAACACTTGTAGTTTTCATGTTGTAAAAGGTGTATTTAGAGAAAGATCACTCCATTTTGTCTTGTTTGTCATTAGAATGTCTTAGACTTCTAGGAAGGTCAGTCGTGTCCGCACCCTTGACAGATTCCGTGTGACAAATTGGCGACTCCGCTGGGGAATCCATTAATGAGAGAGTCTTTTCCTTTATATGAACTTTGCTTTGAGAAAATCATTTTTATTTTCTGGTTTTTGACTGTGAGAATTAGTATTTGGGTGGCTTAGCTTTAGATTTAGTTAGATTAGTTTTTCTTCATTTTCCCAGAAGGACGCAGTCTCTGAGTACTGCACAGTGCGTCTTTGGACGCGCTGTTGCCGTCTGCACAGAGCGGGGCCGCACCTGTGACAACGGGTTGCCTGCGTCTTCCTGTAAAACTTAAGAAAATTCCATTTTTGCTTTAAATTACTTTTAGATTTTGTTTTTCCTTAGTGTTTTCTGCCCAGATCCTTTAGTACCCTGTCAAGAATTTTCACCTAAACTTGTTTTGTGAGCTTTGAGTGTTTTAGTGGTTTTCAACGAAGTTTCGACCTAGGGTTTGATTTTTGGAAAGGCTTTGTAGTGACTTTGATAGTAGAAAGTTGTCCAGCCTTAGATCTCTCTGGTTAGTCAACCTTCTTAGAAGTCGGGCCTGTCGTAAAGTCTCCTTTTGTGAGCAACTTGCCATTTGAGTTGTTTTGGGTCAAATTTCGAATTACTTGTTTATAAAGTATTGATTTCCATTTTACAAAAAGAACAAAAAGATTAGAGTTTTGTTTTGGCTAGTTTTTGATTCTGCAATAAGCTAGTCCTTGATTTGATTGTGATCAAGTAAAACACCTTAGAAATAATCATTGTTAGTTTTGGCCTCGTTAAGATTGCTTAGAGTAAATTTGCCTTTAGTTTGCTTATGAGTGCATTTTCATAGATTTTAAGAGTTGTTAAGATTGATTTTTGGTTACATTAGATTTACTTGCTTTATTAAAAGAAAAATACAAAAACATCTTCTTAAAAAGTCTTGTTTCAAGTAGCTTTTTGTTTTCAAAAGAAGAAAAGAGTTTTTTCGTGTATGTAAAGAGAAGTTATGTTTTTATGCTTGGAAAAGAAAAACGAATTGTTTCTTTGATTGTCTTCAATTAAGAAGTTGCTTTTATAAAGATTGCATTCTCTCAACTTTTTAGTTAAGCAATTCATCGAAAAAGTAAAGTAGTGGATAAATCATTTTAGGTGCATTTTGTAGTGGTTTCGAGTCGAGTCAACACACCACTAGTTTCACTTCCATCACCTTTTGACTTAAGAAACAACCTTAAAAGTAACGCTTAAATTAAAATCAATCTAGTAATCTTTATTTTTCTAGGGCTCTGAAGCACCAACATAGCTTAGGCTAGGGTCTTGGAGTAGGTGAGTACTTAACTCTCCAAGACTACAAAACCAAACAGATAGTCCATCTTGAGTAGAACAAATCCAATTGTTTCAGTTACATTCTGGGAAAGCTCCTCTTAAAGGAGAAGCACGAGCTCGTGTCCGAACCAGTGAGGGGATCATTCCTCCCTCGTTGGGAACGACGCCAGGCAGTACGTATTACAAACGGTAAACCTCGGATTAACCATTGTCGAGGAGCCAGGGGTCACTTATCGGTAAACCTTGGATTGTTGTCAAGGAGCCGGTAAGGGGATTGGAGCTTGCTACTCTGCCCTTGCGTGCTGTCGGAGTTTAGACTGTTCCCCCAGGTGTAATTGTTGTGATTGGTAACCTTAGTGGCCATAATATCTAGGATTCTACCCAAGGTGACGGTGGAGGGAAGGTCCCACTGTACCTGGAGCAGACGTCGGTTATACTCACTTGGATTTTCTGGGGGGTTCACTTCACTTCGAGACGGTTAAAGTGGAGGAACTTGGTCCAGTCTATTCATTAAGCAGGTTGCCGGGGTAACTGTTCCACCCACTATTTCTGTACTGAATCCTGCGAGGTTGGGCCTAATCACCAACTAGCGTTTTTGGTCCGGAAGACTACTGTTTGTGTGTGGTTTGACGCTCTAGATTATTTAGGCGTGTGCTTCAAATTTGATTGGTTCTTTAGAAGACTTTAGGTGGTTTGATTTGAAATTTTTTACTTTGTTTTCGTGTGTTGTAGTTAAAAATCTTTAATTGTGGCGGAATTACCGAGAAGGTCCCGTCGAATTGCGGGCCAGTCTCCTGAAGTTGTTTCTGTGGCCGAATTGTTGAGAAGATCCCGTAGACTTAGGGGATCCCCTCCTCGAGACGACCCAGGTAATTTAGAAGGGTTAAAGGTCCTTGTAACTCCTCCTAGTGGCAGTAGAGTAGGATCACCTGAAGAAGGAGAATTTTCCTTGGTAGTCCATCCAGATTACCAAAGTTTAGAAACAGGTTACAATCCCGAAGCTGTTACAGTTTCCGAGCTTGCTGGTAGTTTTTCATCTGCCAGTGAAACAGGCGAAGAACCTGAAATTTCAGAACCTGTTACTCCAACTCCTAGTGTTCCTGATTCACCAAGAATAGAAAGAATTATCACCGAAAATCTTCCTGTTGGATTAATTGCTATAGAAGAACTTGTTCCAGAGGAAGAAATAGGCGTTTCTGATTCTGAAGATCTAATTACCCTTGATCTAAGGGAGCGTGAATCCATCTTTTACAGTCCTCCTAGAAGTGAATCTTGGTACCTTGCATTAACCAATTTTTTAGACAACTCAGTAGGTTTTTCTACACCTCGTACTCCGGTTCCACCTAGAGGAATTCATTCTCCTGTAAATATGTCTGGTCAGTCATCTGTGTTTTCACAAAGTCCTGAATCATTTTTACATGGCGGTCCTTCTGTTCCTACTGGGTATCAATCACTTTCTGGTACCTTTGCGGGAGCATCTCCTCAACCCATTGATCATGGGTTATTAGTTGGAAACAGTGGTAATGTACCATTGAGTATAGGTGAATTTATATGATGTCAGGTTCAACTCCCATTAACCAACCTCAAGGTGGCCAATTACCGCCTGGGGGGCAACCTTCGTTAATGCCTGGGGGGCAACCTCAAGGTACTTCATTTGTGACTGGGGGGCAACCTCAAGGGTATCAACCCCAGCCTCAATATGTACCCCAAAGTCAACCTCAGTATCAGTATCAACCTCAAGGATGGCAACCTCAAGGATGGCAACCCCAAGGGTATCAACCCCAAGGGTATCAACCTCAAGGATACCAACCTCAAGGTCAAGGTCAACCCCAGTATTCGTATTTACCTCAAGGTTATCAACCTACGGGTCAATACCCTGGTCAAGGTTATCAACCACCTCAAGGGCAATCATATGGGACTGCACCTTACAGTTATCAACCCTATCCTCAATACGGCTATGGATCTCAGTATCCTCAACCTGTTACGAGTCAATACCCTGGAATGTTAACATGGGATCCGTCACAGGGTCAACAGATGTCGCAACCAAGTATACAGTCGGTACCTCAAGCAGGACAACCTGCAGTTCCTGGTCCACCCCAGCAACCGCAACCTGTCCAGTCAAGTGTTCAGACCCCTGTAACTTCTGTAGTTACTCAGCCGCCAATTGCACCTGGTACTCCACCTCACACGGCTGCAGCAACTACCGCTTCATCTACCATGCTTACTTCTGGAGTATCGGCAGCTCCGGTTTCTACTGTCCCTGTAACCACTCCTCAGACATCTGTACCGTTGTCTGGACCCACGGTTCAAACCACAGTCCAGATGCCTGCAGGCCAACCTGGTACAAGTACGGTTGTTACTACTCAACCTCAATTTGTTCAACCTCCGTACCAGGGACAGTATCAACCTGGGCAAGCTGCCCAACAACCGGTTTACCAGTATCAACCGTATCCTGGGTACACTTATCAACCACCTCAGCAACCCCAGTACGGTCCGGTTAATCCTGGTTTTCCAGGAGGATATAATATCCCAAATGCGACTCCTGTTCCTAGTTATCCTGGATATCCTCCTCCTGGGGCTGGTATTGTGACTCAGAGTTTTAGAGATCCTAACCGGCAGTTACCGTTTATTGCGACTTTAGATTTACCCGACTTGACGCGCCTAACGAACGATCCAATTCAATATCTTCCGTTCTGGCCGCCAATGCCAAATAAGTTGCCCAGCGATATACCCAAGTTCGAAGGTAAGTCTGGAGAGGATCCGTCTAATCACGTGATGACTTACCACCTCTGGTGTGCATCAAATTCCATCTCAGATGATTCCATCCGCTTACGTCTTTTCCAGCGTACACTCATTGGTCTCGCAGCCAAGTGGTACATTGAGTTACCACGGGCCTCTTTTTACAACTTTAGCCAGTTAGCTACCTCGTTCTTAACTCATTTTCAGTTACCAGTCAGATACGATAATGGTACAGAATTATTAACTTCGCTAAAACAATCGACATCCACGTACATTTCTGATCACATCCATGAGTGGAGACGTCGAAGAAGATTAGTGAAAGTTTTTATCCCGGACCAAATCTTAGCTGAATGGTTTGTCAAATCATTATTACCAAGAATTACTGAAGATGTAGCTAAGGCCGGAGTAGTTACTGAGGAGCAAGTCATTGCTCAGGCACAATACCTTGACTTAGTTTACACTCAGTCGGGTACGTTACACGAGAAAATTCCGGATCTTCCAAAGTCAAACCAAATCGCTGCTGCTCCTTCGGGATCTCATGCCGCTGATGGTATGATCGGTATCGTGACTACGAAGAGTAAGAAGAAGTCTTCCAAGGCCTCCAATACTCCAATTATCACTTTGCCTGATTCTCCGACAGGAGAGTCTTCTCCTCCTGAACTTACCGCCGACATTCACGCTGTAGAGTCATCTACGGCCAAATCCAAAAACGGTGGAAAGAAGAAAGGAAAGAAGAAGGCTAAAGCAGACAAGGCTCCAAAGGAGAAAACGGAAAAGTCGGAAACCAATGACGAAAAGCGCAAACCTCGATATCCTTGTCTTATTTGTGAAGAAGATCATTTTACGAGAGACTGCCCTCATCGGGCCGAGGTAGTGAAAATAGTCAAAGGTTCTCCCACTCCTGCTGTGTTAAAAAATCCATTTCCAGAGCAGGAGAATAAGATGATAGGTTCTTCTTCGAATGCCAGTGAAGAACCCATTTTGATGATGTCTCATGTCAGGATTGCGACTCGATCGCAAGATTATGGTAGTAAGGCTCCTGTTGATGGTAAGGAAGCAGAATCTTCTCACTCTAACCCATCAACCTCAGCTCCTGGTTCCGATCCACTACAGATCGAAAAACCTAACCCAGACTTAGTGATTAAGCCGCCCGCCAAGGGTGTACTTCGAAGGTCTGCTTTCAATCCACATGCGAGAGCAGCCCAGAATTACAACATTGTTGAAGACTTAGCTGTTTCACCTTCAGCAATGTCGGCACTCGAAGTGCTGCAATCATGTCCAGCGCAACGAAAATTGCTTTTGTCGGCTATTGGAGCTGTCGATGTTCAGGACCCGAACCTAATGATCTTTGATCTAGAAAGTAGTACACCGCGTCTCCCCCATCAAATGGCTTTCCAAATTCCAGTGATAGTCAAAAACAGGCCTATTCATCGGACTGTGATTGATGAGGGAGCTTCTACGTGTATTATGTCGATTCAATGTTGGAGATCGCTTGGTTCTCCTTCGTTGAACCAATCCCCCACCATCCTTAAGGCCTTTGATGGCCGTGGGTTCCGTCCGTTTGGTATTCTACAAGAATTGCCTATAGGGGTCGAAGGTAAAACCGTTAGTCTGGATGTGGAAGTGGTTGATGCCCCTCTAGACTACAACCTTCTTTTGGGTCGAAGTTGGTCATATGCTATGACAGCGGTCGTTTCATCGGTCTTCAGAGTCATTAAGTTTCCACATAACGGTAAGATCGTGACTATTGATCAGCTGACATACTTTTCATCCGACCCAACCTCTTCAGAAACTATCCAGCATGTTGGTAAAACGACAATCCCTTATAGGGACATTGGTGTAGGTTTAGTTAAGGATTCCGGTTTACTGGGAACTTTTCCTCTCCCTCCACTCAATGCAGACCCTTCGTTTGCAACAATTCATATGATCACGTCAGAAAACATTATTTATGATGATCCTTGGTATGTTCCCTCTGACTCTGAGCTAGACTCACTCGGTGATGTTATGCCGTTGAGTCCGTATGAGATTGCTTATGAAGCTCTTATGTCTTTTACCGACTTTCATTCAACCGACCAAATGAATGTGGTCAGTGAAGAGTCACTTTTCACCTCACCCTTAGAACGGATAACGTTTCCCGAAGAAGTGTCATCTGACGAACAACTTCGCGAAATCCTAAGTGTAGATGATCTACCATGGGAAGATCTCCATCACAGATCTTCGTTTTTACCTAAGGATGATGCATTTGAAAATGATTTTTCATCTATCTTTACCGCTGAATATGTCAAAGACGCTCAGGATCCAACGAAACATTCTGATTCAGAGCTGAATTTAGGGAATATTTCTCGTACTATTCCCATTGATATTTCAGTGAAGCCCGGAATCGAGGAGAACATTCATATAGGTGCCGCATGTACTGAAGAAGAAATCCAAACTTACAAGGCCCTATTCCAAGAATTCCGCGACGTGTTTGCCTGGTCTTACGAGGAAATGCGGGAATTGATCCTGCCATTGTTGTTCATGAAATCAAAACCTACCCGGATGCTAAACCCATTCGGCAACGGTTGCGTCAGATTCACCCTCGAAAAGCGGCTGCGATTAAAGCAGAAGTCGAAAAGCTGTTGAAAGCAGGTTTCATTTATCCGATCCCGTTAACGGATTGGGTATCGAATATTGTTCCCGTCAATAAAAAACAAGGAACAATAAGAATCTGTATCGACTATAGGGATATCAATCGAGCTTGTCCAAAAGACAACTATCCTACGCCTTATATCGATCAAATTATTGATGATTGTGCCGGAAGTGAGATGTTTTCCTTCATGGATGGTTTCTCAGGCTATAATCAAATCAATATTCTACCTGCCGATCAACCAAAAACGGCATTCATTTGTCCATGGGGGACATTTGCTTATTGCAAATTACCTTTTGGACTTAAGAATGCCGGGGCCACTTTTCAACGGGCGATGTCTTATGCATTTCATGACATCAAGCACATTGTGCAACCCTATCTCGATGATTTGCCTGCTCATTCTTTACAACGAGCTGATCACCTTGTCCACCTACGAGCAATCTTTATGAGGTGTAGGCATTATCGAATTCGGTTGAATCCCCACAAGTGTGTTTTCTGTATAGAAACAGGTCGATTGCTGGGATTTGTTGTTTCAAAAGCCGGCATTCGCGTCGATCCCTCGAAAGTCGAGGCTATCATCAAATTGCCTCCTCCTTCGAGTTTGCGCCAACTCCAAAGTTTGCAAGGGAAAGCGAACTTTTTACGCCGATTCATCCCAAACTACGCCGAGGTCACTAAAGGTTTTACACGGTTGTTGAAACAGAACGCACAATTCTTTTGGGACGAGATTGCCCAACAATCTTTTGATGCACTAAAACACGCGTTGACCCATGCACCGTTATTGCATCCTCCCAACTACAACCAGGACTACTTCTTATACCTCGCAGCTTCGCATTCCACCATTGGAATGGTGTTAGTTCAAGAAGATGAATTCAAAGCAGAGCATGTGATATATTATCTTAGTAGAACCTTAAATCCCACTGAGTTAAAATATTCGCATGTGGAGAAATTGGCCCTGGCAGCCGTTCAAGCTGTCCAGCGTTTTCGTCACTACATTCTTCTCCGCAAGACTACAGTTATTTCGGATTGCAACCCTATGATTTATATTTTGACAAAACAACTGCTAGGGGGCAAGTACTCTAAATGGATTGTTATCCTGCAAGAGTTCGACTTGGAGTTCGAGAAGTCCAAGTCTAAGAAATCTTTAGTTTTTGCGGAATTGATGTGTGATTTCCCGAGTGCTGACACAGAGACTGTGGCAGAGGAGTCCATTGCGGACGAATCTTTGTTTCTTATTAGCACTTTAGATCCGTGGTATGGGGATATAATCATCTATCTCCAAACCCAAACCTTTCGGCCTGAAGCTTCCAAGGAAGACCGTCGAAAAATTCGGTTTCGATCCCAGCAATACAGAATTATTGGAGATACACTTTATCGCCGGGGGCAGACTTAGTTTTTCGACGTTGTTTAACTCACGAAGAGGCTGAGAGAGTTTTGAATGATTGTCACTCTGGAGCATGTGGCGGTCATATGTCTGGGTATGCCACAGCTCAGAAGGTGTTGCGCGCTGGCTATTTCTGGCCGTCTATGTTTAAAGATTGTATCCTTGCTGTCAGAACATGCCACAACTGTCAAGTGTTTGATCGAAAGATGCGCGCTCCACCTGCTCCTCTCCACCCTATAATTGCCGCTGGTCCATTCGCCAAATGGGGCATTGACTTTATTACTTGTAACCCTCACTCGGCCGGGGGGCATGCGTATATCATCCTCGCGGTTGATTATTTTACAAAATGGGCCGAGGCGATGCCTACATTCGACGCAAGCGGCAAGACAGCTGCAGTTTTCGTATTCAATCATATCATAACTAGGTTTGGTGTCCCACAAGCAATCATTACTGACCATGGGAGCCATTTTCGAAACGTCATGATGACTGAGCTTACAAGCCAGCTTGGTTTGCGCCACGATAGCTCTACTCCTTATTATCCGCAAGCCAACGGTTTGGTTGAGTCAATCAACAAAGTTCTAGTCATCATGATTCGACGGATCATTGGTATCCATCGAACGAATTGGCATAACATGTTATTTTCGGCGCTATGGGCATATCGAACTTCAGTGAAAAATTCAACAGGTTTCACCCCTTTCCAGCTAGTTTATGGCTTAGAAGCTGTGTTACCTATTGAATGCGAAATCCCATCACTTCAAATGGCTGTCGAATTACTTCCAGCTACTTCCGAAGAGGAGAAACGGTTATTATACTTGGCTAAATTAGATGAGACTCGACGTGACGCTACTTTAGCTATCGAGACTCACGCGAAACGAATGAAAGCTCAGTACGATAAAAATGTAACCCCTCGAAGTTTTTCGGAAGGAGACCTAGTACTATTATATGATCAAGCTAACGATAAGCTAGGTGCCGGAAAATTCGTTCCCATGTGGCATGGGCCCTACATTGTAAAGCGAAAGCTAGCAAAAGGGGCTTATGAGTTAGTTGATTTTGATGGGGACTCTTTGGGTAAACCCAGAAATGGACTTTACCTAAAGAGGTATTATGCTTAAAATGATGGGTATGGAGAAATTTTTAGATAGGTTAGATTTTCTTTCTAGCTAGCAAGTGTGTTAGTTTAGTCAGTGTGCTTAGCTTAGCAAGTGTGGTTTTTCGTCATTATTCTGGCTTATCTTGGTTTTACTCTTGATATTGTAGATGTCGACGCCTCTCCAAACATACATTGGATTTGCTGATGGTGCTTGTCGTAATACACGGAATATCTCTTCCGCAGCTTGGGTTATCTATTCGCCCTCTGACGAGTTAGTTTCTATGCATGGGGTAAGCCTCGGTCAAACAACGAATAACATTGCAGAATACAGTGCAGTGGTTGAATTATTATCCGAATCTATTTCATTTGGAATTCGACGTTTGATAGTGAGGTTAGATTCTGAACTTGTTGTATTACAGCTTAATAGAGTTTATGCCATTAGAAATCCTGTGTTATTAAGGTTGTTTTTGAGAGTGCGTCTCTTGGAACGTGAATTTGATTACATTGAATATCAACATATTCCAAGGTCTTTGAATACATTAGCAGATGCAATTGCTTCTCGAATGTTGGACAGACATTTACAATAATCATGCAAGTAAATTTAAAAACATTTCATCACATATGTTAAACAAGATAAGCCGGTAATAGTGATATATATAGATAGAAGTGTGTCAAAAAATATATACATCGTCTTCGATCATAGGTTTAAAACACCTTATGATCGGCAAAATGATAGTACAAAAAGTCAAAAATGTCACATGTGACTACAAAAGTGACTAGTCAATCACTGGTGGTGCTCTCTGTACGACACCACTGCGCGGGCTACCTTACGCAAAAATCTCCTAAACGGTCCAGGGACCGCGACTACGAAGCGCTGAAGCCTGATAGGAATGTCGTCCATAGTAGTCTCAGGTATATCTGCCGTGAGACGCTCTAGATCATGCTCCAACTCAGCTAGTACTTCTGCTGTCGCATCCTGTGGGGCCGGTACCGGTGCAGCTGGATGTAGTCTATCATAAGGCCGGAGGTTGGCTGGACGCTGTGGACCAACATCTGCATTTTGAAAGATTTACTATTAGTTTTGAGACGATATATATAAAAAATACAAAAAATACATAACTAGAAAACTTGTGAAAATAAAAAGTACCTCTGTCGTCCCATTGTTCTCCCTGTGGAAGAACCATGTCCGGATCACCTCTGAAATCCATTCCGGCATACGGAAAGTCCTGTATCACAAAAAGCTGGCCCTCTAACCAGTCAAAATAACTATCTGAGAATCGAACTACTGTCGCGCCCTCGTCAGGATGCCGGGCCATCACCGCAACCCATCGTATCAGCTTTGGCTGCTGGGGACCCAAGATATCAACAGTGAGTTGCTGAGGGATCAGCATTGGAATTCTCTCCAAGGCAAAGCTCACGACTATAGGCCCATATCCAAAAGTCTTTAGTCGTCCGTTCTTTGCCTTGGTCAGTTGGCTCTTCATATGAGCCGACACAGCTTCACACCAGTTGAAAATGGTGCCTTGGTAACAGTCAATTGCCATCCGCATTTGGGATCCGGAAGCAATGTGTAAAGCGGCCGCGCCGCAAATTCTGGTAACCGTGAACGCTATGACTTTGAGTTCCGGTAGAGTGATGTGTTTTATCTCTATGCCTTTTGAATGGTGAGCCCCAGGTGTGCACCAATTCTCGCGGAGACTATCAAGGGATTGGCCACCCGGCCTAGTCCCCGCAAGACTGAGTTGCTCACCTCTGTTTGGCAAGCCAGTGAGAAAGTATACATCCGAGGGCTCTATCTCGAGCTGGTGCCCTCCTATGTAAAAGCATTGTTCTTGTACGTTCCATCGCTCAACCAGCCATTCCAAGAATCTTACCTGGCCCCTCATGCCCGGTATGGTCCAATATTTGTATAATCCGCATGCTCTTAGGGCATCCAGGGAAGGTTGATGATTTATGCAGCTTCATCTTCCTCTACATGCTCTCTTTCTCTCCAGTCTAACATGATTAATGCCCTGCATATCAAAAATAGCAATTAGAAATTAATTTGGGAATTTTTGGTGGTTTTTTGAGAGAGTTGGGGTTTTGAAATGCGCGTTTCTCGGAGGACGCACCCCGGCTTTGTAGCACAGGGCGCCCGGACGCAGCTGGCCTGAAGGCGGGCTGCGTCTTCCGACCCATTTCCCGTATGAGAAAAAGTCGGGGGACGCAGGTCACCCGAAGGGCACCTGCGTCCGCCGAGAGGCGCATTCCAAAACCAAACCCCCCCAAAAAATGAAACTAAAACCTAAAAATTGATTCTAAACGGATAGAAATGCAGAGTAGGATGTGTAAAATACCTGGATGAGACGGCGTTCGATTCCAACGGTCAGATTTTCCGCAGCGACCACGGGAAGTTTCTTGTCAAAAGCTCCTTTTTCAACCTCAACAGTGAAACGGTAAAAATGACATGGTAAAAGGTCTTTTTATAGGTTTTTTGGATGAATTAGTTCATTTTTTACCATGAAAAGATGTTTTTGAATGTATTTTTGCCTATTTTAAACAGGTATGAGTAATGTGTCGCTTTTGTGCAGGACAAAGGGATTTCGAGGGAAATTGTAATTTTTCACAAACAAAATTTCAGAGTCATCTTTTAAGCCCTTTTCTGACTCCTAAAACATGAAAAGATCGCCGAGTGTTTCTTTTTCACTCGTTAAAACGGAATTAAAAGACGGTCCCCTTTTAGCTCTTTTCTGACCGCAAAATCAGGAAAAGATTGCCGGGTTTTTGTCGTTTCGAACTCGATAAGGAAATAAAACGACGTGTCCTTGATCGCTTTTTACTTTTCAGGTTAACGACACTATTATGAAAGTACTCCTTGGTCGCAAGATCAAGCGGTTCCCCCAGGTATTATTTTATACTTTTTCGGGCTTGAGGGACACAAATATACGAAAAAATTCAACGTGGAGTCTCCTTTAGTTTTTTCAGACTCTCTAAAATTGAAAAACGCCGAGTTTCTCCTATACTGGGCTCGTTAAACTTTTACAGTAGAGGACCTGTTCAATTACAAACAGGAACGAACCACTCCTTCCTAGGGTTCGAATTTAAACTAGGTTGGACTCGTCCGAAGGATGAGCTTATAATCAAGCATATGTTATCCTCCTCAAGCTTGTTAAAAATAAAGAGGTACTTGCCAGAAATGGTGGGGGAAAAAAGAGAAGAATGAACCTATTTGTCACCTTTTGTCTCAGAAGAAACTTTATTACCGCTCTTGAACACGACACTTTTCATTCACCTGGGTTGGGAAATCTTTTACCTCACAGTTGACCAAATCACTTTGAAAGTCTTTAACCGGGTTCCAGGGGTTAACTTTGAGTTATACGTCACCAAGCCATCTGTTGTGTCGTTATGTGTTCAAGAGGTCTGCAAGAAAAAACTTTCATCTGCAAAATACTTGTCATCCATTTGACCATCCCTGAGTCAGTCCTTACAGCAACATTTCTTCAACTTGAACAATGATTTCGTGTTGCGGGCTTGCCTGCAACGGGTCGCTTTCTATCGACATCGACACATTATCTAGAAAGATGACTTAGGAATCGACAGTACCTTGAAGTCTGCATGCATCAATGGCAGGTTTCTCGCCTTTGACGTCAGTTTACATCATTGACTTTCGATCAAAGGATTCCGTGAAGTGTTCGACATCAAAACATCTATTCACATTTCACGGGTTGTGCTTGGTACTTTGAGAACCATTGACATTACTGGTGGTCTCTCTCACGCTTGTTAACAGTTTACATCATCGACTGGTAATCAAGTGGTTTCTAACATGTTCGACATCGAATCATTTAATCACATGGCTAGAATCGTACCAATTCGGGAAGTAGAAGTGAAGACCCTGGATCTAGTTTCTACCATCCAGGCTGCGAGGAGTTTTGTATTCATTATCTATGTAGACTAATCATAAACAGATGGCTGCGTCCATACTGTGTCTACAAAAGTCTATAAAAAATGATGTACTGCAAGATCATTCCTGTATCAGAATAGTTAGTCCATTAGTTAAAGTTTTGAATCTGAGTATGGGAATGCCTACCTCAGTGATGATATAATCTTATCCATGTATTTTGTGTTGAAAATTGCAGGTTCCAACCAGGCCATCCACAAGACAATCCTTGAAATGATAAAGCGCTTCACCCTTCCTAGAATTACAAAACCCTACTCTATTCCAGGCTTCGCACTTTAGGGGGCAATCTGTTACACTAAAAAATGTCACCTTGACTACTTGCAGTTAGTATGGCTCAAATCAACAGTCATGCTACCCTCTTAGGCAAGTCTTATGCCTCTGTTATCCATCTCAAACTCAAAGAAGAGAGAAAGTCTTGTAAAAAATATGTTTATCTCTGGGGTCGCAGGTTCTCTCTAGCCTTACCTGCGGGGACGCTGACCATGTTCACAAAATCTGCGTCCATGGACGCTCTGTATGTTAAGGGACAGGTGCGTCCCTCTGTAAAAGGCAAAATGCGCGAGTTTTATCTTGAAAAAGTTACTTGTGGTTACTTCTAGAACATTCTAGAGGTCGGTTTGATGAAATGGATGCGCCTCCAGTTGGTTCATGTATCTCTATTAAGGGGGAACTTATCCCATCAATAAGGGAGCTATCCCACCCATAGAGGGGGATGATCCCATTGATAGTGGACCTGAATAACCTCTTTACAGCACTATAAATAAAGGCATTGAGCCAGAAGGAGGGGAGGTTGGAGCTATACATTTTCTTTGGGTAAATGCTGCAGGATTTAGGTCTTCCATTAGAGCCTTTGTGAGGAGAGATTGTCTTCACTTGATTCTACTTGGGAGAGGGTGAGCTTTGTCAAAGTAGAGGAAAACCCTTGATGGACCCTGGGAGGAACTTGCACAACACCAAGGCCAGGTTGTAAGAGTTTCTTTGTTTCGTTATTAATACAAACTGGTTTATTTTTCTCAATAGCTTGTGTTAATGAGTTATTTCATGTGTTCCTTGGTCTGCATGTTGAATATATGTTTTATTATATGAAATGCAAGTGCTTGGTAATTGTTTGATTGTTTGTGGTTGCAGGAATTGACTTGAAGGAGGAGCTCATCCGGATCGTCAAGAACGGACTTCAACAACAGCGTTTTGGAATAAGGTAAGCCTAAACACTTGTAGTTTTCATGTTGTAAAAGGTGTATTTAGAGAAAGATCACTCCATTTTGTCTTGTTTGTCATTAGAATGTCTTAGACTTCTAGGAAGGTCAGTCGTGTCCGCACCCTTGACAGATTCCGTGTGACAACAGTGCAAATATTTGATAAATGGGCAATAGATTTCATCATACCTATTATAACACAGGCAAGACCTTCACATGCAACATACATCATAACCGCAACAAAATACCACACCAGGTGGATAGAAGAAACACCCATCAAGGATTGCGCAGTGGACACAGTCGTAAGGTTTATTTTCGAGAACATAATCTCGAGGTTTGGATGCCCAAAGAGTCTCACAAGCGACCAAGGGATGCACTTTATAAATGAAACTATTGAGGCTCTTCTAAATAATTTCATGATTCAACATAACAAAAGTAGTCCCTATCATCCCCAGGCCAACGACACCATTGAAGCATTCAACAAAATCTTGGAGAAAGGTCTAACAAAGATTATATCAGCCAACAGGGATGATTGGGATGAGAGAATACTAGCAACTCTATGGGCGTACAGAACAACAGTGAAGAGACTCCATAAACAAACTTCATTTCAGCTAGTATATGGAAGGGAGGCAGTGGTGCCAACAGAGTTCATTATACCAAGCATGTTCATATCTGAAGCAACAAGAATGATAGACAACATGGCTTTGAGAGAAAGACTTAGTCAGCTAATGGAACTTGACGAATCCTGATTCTTGGCCGAGTTTCATCAGTCAGTGGAGTAGAGAAGGCAAAAAGCTTGGCACGATAGGAATATTAGGAAGAAGACATTCAGAATTGGGGATCAGGTACTACTATATGATAGCAAGTTCCAGAAATTCCCAGGGAAACTACAGATGCACTAGTTGGGACCATTTATAGTTACAAAAATCAGAGATTCTAGAGCAGTAAGATTGGCGCAACTAGATGGAATCATGTTGCACGGATGGGTAAATGGTGCATGCCTAAAGCCCTTCCATAATGCACCAACCACAAATTCAAAATAAAGAGGGCCTTGAAAATTGGCCCACAAGTAGGTAGGAGGTAATAAGAGTTCGTCAGTTGTGCTAAGCAGCTAGTTAGAGTCTTTCTCTTTATCATAAAAATAAGCAAAATGTCAATAAGGTTATGACAACATTATCATCATGCCGCAACCCATTTGTGGTCTAGGGAGGGAAAATTAGAATTAGCAGTCACAGTTAGCAAATTACACATAGGTAGGTGCTTTTTCTAGCCTTTATGATCACATGTTGTACCTATCCTTTGCATCATACCAATAGTCATTTCCATAATAAGTCACTAATAATGCAACTGTCAAAGTAGGATCCACAAAATATTTTCCCATTAAGCACAAGTTTAGTTAATAAATAAACCCATCACGAAAAAATTAATACGTCGTGCAACTCACTTTGTCCTTTCCAAGTCCGCGTCACGGTTGTCAGGTCTAGGTCAACCGACGGTGGCAAAGTATCGCTAGAACACATGGGGAAACTTATCGCAGTAATTAGTTTCTAAGGTCCAATCAGGAAACGTTGCGTCAAGCCCGACTACTTAACTCGTGGGATAATGAAGGAAATCACAGAGTTTCAATTGTAGATAGTAAAAGCATTCCAGGCTCACTCTGAAGAACAGCTACAGAAACACAGAAGTGAGAAGCCTCAGGTAACAATTGTATACCAAAGACGAAGGGAGATGGCGAAGGGGATTGTCTCTGTTCCACAGGATCCGTTAGATGAGCGAATTGAGTTGGTCGACAATTTGTATGGAAAATACGATAAGGCAATTCTAATTGACAACAACCTTATGGATTGCTTCCAATTCCCAACTCTGAAGAGGGAGGTTTATGCAGAGGAAATCCAGAAGGACGATGGCACCAAGACTTCCAGAGTCAAGGAGGCCTTTAAAGGATTACAGAGGTTGACCTTACTTCATTTGAGAAGCCTACCTGTTTTTGGCACTCAATTCGTCGCAATGCAATGTACCAAACTACTAGCAAGAAGAATGCATGGGGGGTCACTGTGGCTTGACAAAGAGTACCCCATTCATGTAGATGATATTCATCATCTAACAGGGTTGTCAACAGGAGGGAACGCAGTCAGCACAACATTTCAGGTAGGTGCTAAAAGAGCCAAGAAGTAGAACAAAGATAACTACTATGCAAGATACGGGACTGAACGGGGTGGAAGAGGAGAAAATCTTGATATGATAAACAAGGTCGACATCAGATTTTCCTGCTACATCATAGCAGGAAAAACCATGAGACATTTTTTGAGAAATGAATGCACACTAGATGCAATTTCAGTTGCAGAACATTGCTGCCAAGGAGAGGTACTTAACTGGTCTGCTTTTGTTCTTAACAAAATTTTTGAAGCATGTGAAGATGTGTATAGGCGAAGTACCAATTTTCTATTTGGGTAAATTTTGATGTCTTTATCAATGTGGAAATGGAGACCAATGAAAGAAATGGAAATGGTGACCCTTGTTGAAGGACAACCAATAACACTTTGTTACGAACCATGGAGAGCATCGGGGGATCCCAGCAAAAAAGAGATAAATGAGACGGATTTCAAGGATTGGTATGAACTAATGCTAACCACGATAAGGTCAACACAAAGGATACCTATGACTCTGCTGGATGAATTTTTAGAAGAAATCTGGTTCAGAGCCTCACACGTGCACACATACCTTAGATCAAGGTGCATCCACCCGAAGACATTCAAGATGAGACCACAGAGGTTCATTTTGTCTGCAACAACACTACAAACAAAGGTGGGATAATGGCCAAGGGTGGCTTGTGAAATTATTGAGGGGAAGTAAAAATATTTGTTCGAAGCCTTGAAGCAGCAGGCACAAGGGGGAGATACAACAGAAAGCAATAGGAAAAGGCTAGCCAAATATGTCCTCCAACCGATGGTGCTTCAAATGGAGGAGAAAATGTTCGAGCTGAGGCGAACAATTGCAAGATTTGAAGGAAAATCAGGTGAGAGTAATTATCCCATGCAATTTCAAGGTTCCACTATGTTTTCACCCATCATCACCACTCCACTGGCCATGAAACTCCCCACTAGAGTAGCCCACCCTCCATCTCAGCCAATAGTCCCCAAGCCAAAGAAGAAAAGAGTTGTTCACAGTTCGGCTGTAAAAAGCTGAAAACTGCTCCACCACCTCTAGTTGTTGACCTTACTAATGAGGTCGAGCACTCAGTTTCTGCATCTCCCATAATCGAAGAGATTCCTACCACCACCTCCACTGCCTTACATCATTTGCGGGAATCCTCCTCGCACACAGCCTCCACCTCCGCGACCCTATCAGAAACCCTCCTGTCCGGCTAATGACGAACAACTGTGGAAACAGAAGTTGAGTCAGCATGGTAGGCAAAGGGCACCACTTCTTCTAGTGGTACACAACCAACATCACTTGCATCACTACTGCTTGGGTCAGACCCACCACAAGGGGGAAGCCCAGACATTGTTCCACAGGAAGAAAGGGTTGAGCCGTACCGGCCACTTTTTCCTATAAATCTCACAGTGGTCTCGAACCCTAGCATTGTGCCCCCCACTCCATAGTTCACTCCGCAATCACAACAAGTTCATTTTCCCGCCTCCCACTCCGAAAAATCCATCGCCAGTGGCCTACCCATACAACAACATTTCCCTGAGCCCAGTACAATGCAAGCCAACACACTACAACACTAGTCATCAGTGCAATTATTCACATTCATGCAACAAGCAGTGCACAGGGCTGAAAAGATCCATGAGGATCTGGCCAAGGAGCATGAGCAGCAAACAAAGTGATTGCAAGAGGTAACAGAAGAACGCGATCACCTGAGGTGAGTGACTACATATTTACAAGCCCAGGTTGACCAGGTCACGTAGAGATTCTAGTCATTATGGCCAACGATCATTGATGAAAACACAAAGGCGCCAGTAGACATCACAACCTACACACTGGTAAATTTTTGCAACCACATCCAGGCGGCATGCTCGAATCTAGTAGCCACTAATGTTGATCCAAAATGGATTTTGGATAGACTCCTAAGTCTAAAGTGTTCCTCAGTGAGGAAAATGAAAGTCCAAGGAAGTTCCTAGAAATAGCCCCATTGCATAGATTGCCTCATTCTGAATCTACTACAACTTGAATGGGCAAAAATGGACTTAGGATGCAAAATTTATGGTAGAAAAAAGATTCCCTTTGTTCCTTGGAAAAAGAGGCAAATCTTAAAAAAAAAATGGCCTAAAAGGCTTTATGAAGAAAAATCGCATCAGAGGAGGTCAAAGGCGGACTTAAACAGAAAGGGGAAACACCCGCGATCGTCGATCCCTGACATATTGGGTCAGAGGCGGGCTTGTGTATATATAACCTAAGGCAAGACCCAGGCCGATGCGATAAAGCGATCGCCGATATCGGTGGGTTGCTATCAGCGATGGTATAAGGCAAAGGACAGACCCTCAGACCGAGAGACGTTGCGATCGCCAAAATTGGCATATCAGATGGCATGAGACTTAAGGCGAGAACACAGGCTGTACGACTTCTGATAAAGCCGGACCTGGCGGATCTTATAGGCATGAATATATATATTTTGAGATCCGAAAAAGGGGTTTTTCCTATGTAAATTAGCATTTTCGTTAAATAAATGAAACACAAAGGAATGCGTCCGATGTGATATATAATGGACCCGAAAGGTTTTATACATGAAAATATATATAATTTAAGTTCTGTAAAGGTAGATTTCGGGCGGGCCTCAAGAGATAAATGGTTTTGGGCTGGCTCCTCCCGATCCCACACACTGGTCGACACGTGGTTGGTAGAGGAGAGAGGAAAACCGCCTTTTCGGGCAGGTAACCTCCATGCTCCTAAGCCGCCCGAAATGGGATATTGACCATTGCATCAGGGATCCTACAGATCAATGGTGGAGATTGCGACAACAGCTAAAGGCGGACCTGACTCAATTTTAGGGAGATTGCAATAATATTTTGAAGTTTGATAAAGTGGATTTTGTCAGGTTTTTGAAGGTTTTCCCGTGTATTTGGGATTTTGCCCAATACACTAGTGCGATGTGGTATAACGCCTAATGTAGACACGATAGGGATTTAGGGGCAATTGAAAGGGATTTCACATTCGAAAATCACGCCCGATAGTGTATTTTGCAGGCCTTCCCTATGTAATGGGATTTTCTCCATTTTTTGATTTTCGCCTATGAAACGGCCCCGATTCCTTCTGTAACCACTCCTGATCATCATGCCACACTGTAGTAGGAATTTTTGCAGGAAATGATGCATTGTGAAGTGACAGAGTCACAGAGGGATAATGAATCATAGAGAAATGGCCAGGGAAGCCAAAATGCTGAGGAAGATGCCTCAAAAGAGCCAGAGAGCACAATTGAGAGCAGAGGAGGAAGAAGCTAGCAGGAGGCTAAGCCAAAGCAGGAAGCTAAGGCAAAAGAGAGCAGCACAGAAAGGGAAGGCAAAGAGAATGCAGAGCTAATGCACAGAACAACCAAGTGGAGTCACTTGGAAGTCAAGTGAAAAGCCCGAGAGCTTCCATTTGCGAGAGCCAAGGGCCAGAAAGATGAGAGCTTCAGAGCTAGGGAGAGATGGTGTTCTGAGTCCATTGTTCCCGTGTAAAACAGTGGAGTTGAGCCAAGAGCTTTTGAAAGGACTTTTCCATAATCCCAGAGAGCCTAGTTGAGTTGACTAGAGCTCAAGGAGATGTATCCCAAGAGTTTGGGTGAACTCCTTATTAAATTGTTGTTGTATGTGTTTGTTTTACTGCTACAATTATTTACTGTTATATGTATTTATACATTAGTTTAAGAAAATCAATTCACAGCACATAAACAATTCTAAAATATACATAAGCATACACCTATATTGTCAAGCACACATTTAATTCCACATTGGTTAATCAATAAGACTTGGGATTATTTAATCTTTGGAAGTGGGAGATGACCTTGTAAGTTAGACAAGAAGCCTAAGGGCCCCATTTTCAGATCAGGTGGTATCGGAGCTTGAGATTGATTAACCACACCTTCAAAATAAGGTTATATCAGAATGCTTGAGTGACAGAGCAAAGATTGCTTGTCTAAAAGGTGTTTAAACAGTTAGAGGTTGATTGTATGCTTGTTTGCAAACTGACTATTGTTTGAGTTTGCAGAGGTGAAGGGAAAGTTGTTGATAGCTCAGTCCAGGAAGAACAAGAAGGAAGAAGGGCTAAAGGAATTCTTCTAGTCCAAAGGACCTCAAAGCAATCCTTGAAGCCCAAGAGGTTTGTTGCAAAAGGTTTCTTAAATAAGCTCTTTATTAAGCTTGTTTGAAGTTCTTTTGTTCAGTGGTATAATGACAACTTCTACAAGTGAATCCTCAAATTCCTCCTTCATCACAAGACTCTATGATGGAGACTTAAAGCAAGACTTGTTCATCATGATGGACAAGGTGAGAGAAATGCATGAGCATGGAAGGAAGAGCAGCATGCTTAGAGAGCAGTTGAATTCCATGGAAGAAGAGAAGCAATTGATTTCTGATAGACTGTAGGAAATGGAGAGGCAACTTCATATTGAAAATATGAACCTGAAAAGGATGCACGAGTTGGAGTCACAACTTTTTGTTTCCAAAGAAGCCTTGGTCAAGTATCAGCTTGAAGAAGAGGTAAACCATTCCAGTTTGTCTTCAAATTCTTCTAAGAATGCTTATATTGGATCTTTTGAAAAACATATTAGAGGCATAGGTTCCAAGCTAATGTCGAAGATGGGCTATGAAGGAAAGAGCTTGGGAAAGCATGCACAAGGTATCATTGACCTAGTAATAATTGAGGAAAGGCCTAAGTATTTGGATCTTTGCTATGGACAAGCTTATGGAGAAGACTCCAAAGCTACCATGAAAAGCATTAAAATAGCTCCAAGAAGGAGTTGCATTGTAGGTCTTCAAGAGTGTGAAGGTTATATTCAGGAGGAATGCAATGGCTTAAAACATCATTTGTAGGATGTAGGTGTTCAAAAGCACACACTTGAACCAGAGAGTTGTGGAGACTCTGACAGCCTTGAAGAGATTAATGGTGTTCCAAAGGGAGCCACTTCTTCATTTGCTTCACCTCCTCATGAAGGCAATAAAGGTGAAAGAGGCAGGTATAAATTTGGTTCTAAACATTTTCCTTTTGATTGTGCAAAGCATGATAAATTTACACACAGATATGGGAAAATAATTGCATGTTCCTTTTGTGGTTTGGATGTTTCTAGATGTTGGAAGAGAATGGCCACATACAGGAAAATTTTGAAGGAAAAGAAGCAAAAAGCCAAAGGTCCATTGGACAAGGCAAATCATGTTGTCAAGAGGATGCACATGTGTTGCACTTACTTCCATAAGCAAGGGCGTCTTGCTGAAAGATGTTGGACTCTAAATCCAACAATGCTTCCACAAAAGCTGAAGAAAGTGGAAAGAGAAGATGGTAGAAATGGAAAGGAAGATTCCATGACTAATGTGTCTCAGGATGATTCATATGTTGATGTTGATGTGCAAACAAAGGTAGTACCTTTAAAAGGGATTGGTGAGAAATGGCTAGAGTTCTTATCCAATTAAGGTTGCATGTCTATTGATGCATCTATTTTCATTTCTTTGTTGATGAGATGAAAATTGTAGGTTTCTACCAAGAAGGTGAATGAAAAAAGGTTGAGTAGGAGACTCACTTTGTTGCATCTATATTATATTTCATTTCAGCTTCGAAAGTACAGTGTACTTAAGTGAAAGTTGAAGGATGAAATGCATGCATGAGCATGATGTGCATGGACACATGGATGTTGATGTTTTCCTTTTTTGAACATGTATGTGTAACTAACTTGTAGGGTTGATTGCTTTGACATGCATGTGACTCAATGTTGACTTGGGAGAAGTTAAATTGGTCTCCAAGATGGAGATAATAATGAAGTGTTTCATCTTTTGAAAAGAGTCCTAACGGTATTTTTTCCTACATGCTTGACTTGAAGAATCATTTGTTTAAAGGCATGTTTTGTGGGCTTGTTATCTAGTCCACCATTTGTATGCAGATGTAAGACATGGAGGTGTTCACAAGCTGTGAAATCTGTTTCTTTTGTTGAAGTAGGAGTTTAGGCCATCTAGTTGTTGTTTGTATTTTTGTTGTTGTTAACAGTTGTTATTGACAGATTGTTAAACAGATAGAAATGAAATTTTTGTGGAGTAGATGAACTTCACATTTGTCTGAGCCACCTTGGATCAATGATCAAGGCAAAGAAGTTCAAACCACCTTCTATGACTATTTCAGCAGAAGTTCTGCAGGAAGGCAAGGATGAAGACAGTTCTTCCCAGGAAGACTAGCCCATCCAGAAAGGGAAGTGGTCAGAGACTTTGGTTCAGAGGCAATATGCAAGGCAAGTGTGGGAGGCTGAAAGAAGAGGGTGATGTTACTCTCAGGTACTATCTAGATCAGTATATTAGTCTTTTGGAGACCAAAAGCTCTTTTAGTGGGAAGGCATGATCCAAAATGGATTTTGGATAGATTCCTAAGTCTAAAGTGTTCCTCACTGAGGAAAATGAAAGTCCAAGGAAGTTCATATAAATAGCCCCATTGCAGAGATCATCTCGTTCTAAATCTGTTGCAACTTGAATGGGAAAAAATGGACTTAGGATGCAAAAGTTATGGCAGAAAGAAGATATCCTTTGTTCCTTGGAAAAAGAGGCAAATATTCAAAAAAAGGAAATGGCCTAAAAGGCTTTATGAAGAAAAATTGCATTGGAGGAGGTCAAAGGCAGACTTAAGCGGAAAGGGGAAGCACCCCCGATCACCGATCCCCGACATATTGGGTCAGAGGCGGGCTTGTGTGTATATAACCTAAGGCGAGACCTGGGCCAATGCAATATCGCGATCACCGATATTGGCGGATCGCAATCGGCGATGGCATAAGGCAAAGGATGGACCCCTGGACTGAGTGACTTCTGATAAATTAGGACCCGATGGGTCTTATAGGCATGAATATATATATTTTGAGATCTGAAAAAGGGGTTTTTCCTATGTAAATTGGCATTTTTGTTAAATAAATGAAACACAAAGGAACACATCCGATGCGATATATAACGGACCCAAAAGGTTTTATACATGAAAATATATATAATTTAAGTTCCTTAAAGGTAGATTTTGTGCGGGCCTCAAGCAGTAAACGGTTTTAGGTTGGCTCCACTCAATCCCACACACTGGTTGACACGTGGCTAGGGGAGGAGAGAGGAAAACCGGCTTTTCGGACGGGTAACCTCTATGCTCCTAAGCCGCCCGAAATGGGATATTGACCATTGGATCAGGGATCCCACAGATCAACGATGGAGATTGCGACAACAGCTAAAGGCGGACCTGATGCGATTTTAGGGTGATTGCGATAATATTTAGAAGTTCGATAAGGCGGATTTTGTCGAGTTTTTGAAGGTTTTCCCGTGTATTTGGGATTTTTCCTAATACACTAGTGCAATGTTGTATAATGCCTAATGGTGGACCTGATAGGGATTTAGGGGCGATTGAAAGGGATTTCACGTCTGAAAATCACGCCTGATAGTGTATTTTGTGGGCCTTCCCTATGTAATGGGATTTTCTCCATTTCTCGATTTTCGCTTATGAAACAGCCTGGATTCCTTCTATAACCACTCCTGATCATAATGGCACACTATAACAGGCATTTTTATAAGCAATGATGCATTATGAAGCGAAAAAACCACAGAGGGATAATGAATCACAAAAAAATAACCAAGGAAGCCAAAAAGCCGAGGAAGATGCCTCAAAAGAGCCAGAGAGCACAATTAAGAGCAGAGGAGGAAGAAGCTAGTAGGAGGCTAAGCCAAAGCAAGAAGCTAAGGCAAAAGAGAGCAGCGCAGAAAGGGAAGGCAAAGAGAATGCAGAGCTAATGCACAGAACAGCCAAGTGGAGTCACTTGGAAGTCAAGTGAAAAGCCCGAGAGCTACCATTTGCAGAGAGCCAAGGGCCAGAAATCCGAGAGCTTCAAAGCCAAGGAGAGATGGTGTTCTAAGCCCATTTTTCCTGTGTAAAACAGTGGAGTTGAGCCAAGAGCTTGTAAAAGGACTTTGCCATAATCCCAGAGAGCCTAGTCGAGTTGACTAGAGCTCAAGGAGATGTAGCCCAACAGTTTTGGGTGAACTCCTCATTAAATTGTTGTTGTATGTGTTTGTTTTATTGCTACAATTATTTACTGTTATATGTATTTATACATCAGTTTAAGCAAATCAATTCGCAGCACATAAACAGTTCTAAAATAGACATAAGCATACACTTATATTGTCAAGCACACATTTAATTTCGCATTGGTTAATCAATAAGACTTGGGAATATTTAAGCTTTGGAAGTGGGAGAGGTCCTTGTAAGTTAGACAAGAAGCCTAAGTGCCCCATTTTCAAATCAAATGTCGACATGAAAAGGAAGCTGGAGATGGTAAGATCAGTACTACTTGACCCAGTAGAGATATACACAAGGACTGTTGAGGGTAAAATCACTGAAGTGGAATTAAAGAAGCAAGCACTCTGTTAGTGCCTAGATTTACCTCAGGCTGAAAAGGCAGGATCTAGGACCAACATCAAACCACACTCAGCCTCGTAGCTAGCCCTACGAGGATAGGAGAGGGCTCTCTCTGGGTCAATATCAGAAAATGATGATCTATGGGGCTTGATATGACTGAAATATCTTCTGATCTTAGGCTAGGTATGAAGTGCAAGGATTTGATTTGATTTTTTGGGGGTTTTTTTGGAATCAAGGGAAAGGAAAATTTGGGTCTGGAGATGAAGGCCAGTTTTGTAGAGCTCTGATTGGGGCAAGAAAGGAAATCGTTTTTATGCTTTGATTTGTAAATATGGAGGGTTCAGATTGGTGAGAAGTTGAAGAGGGAAAGAGAGTATCAAGAATCCTCTTCAAACTGAAGAAAACATTGAAAATTAAACAAAACTAACAGGTAGAGCACAACAAGCTAATGAATTCTACCTTTGTCACTGATTTGTTTAATTTCAGAAGAAAAAGAGAAAGGAAATGGTACACACAAATATCAGTGAACTTAAAAATTACATAGAGAAGAACACCATCAAAACATAGAGCCACAGGGATCCCAAAAAGCGCTGCAAACCTTGGTCTTTCCTTTGCCAAAAATGCAGAAATCAGATGTACAATGGAGTGCCAAGCAATCCCAAGTGTCCAACCATGCTAATGACTGAAAGATCACAAGATATAGGCAAGCCTAACTCCTTCCCATGCCTCTAGGGGTCGAGCTCATCATTCTAGGAGCTGTTTCAACCATATCTAAACAAGGAACTGAAAAATAGGCAATGAAACAACTTGCCTCTATATGCTAGGAAACTGATTCATTCACTCACATTTCACCTTTTGGTGAATGAATCTACTAAGACAAGTAAAAATGTGCCAAAATTACATCATGGTCATGAAATTACATCAAGTTAGATCAAGAGTAACATCAAAAAGTGAAACTAGTCAAAACTGGCCGAAATTCTGAGCTGAAGAGTGAAAAATAGGCCAAAATTCTCTATGCGCCGCACCCAAAATCTCTATGCGTAGCACAAATTTGGAGCTGATTTTGAGGCCCTTCCCGAAGTCCAAATTGAGCTCATGATAGCTCGTTGGAAAGCCCTACCTGTCTACTTTCCAACCCAAGTAGAATTTCTGGATTTGGATGTCATTTGCCCCTCCAAAACTTCAATCTCCCAAGACTGCTTCTTGTGGGTGCAAAAAGTGGCAGAAAGGCCATTTTTAGGGTGTTTTTGGCCCTTTAGGCAACCCAGAACTTGATGAAATCCTTAGTTAATTCATGAGCATGCATAAATTTTCATAAAAAATCTAGAAATGTAAAGTTTTCCTCCAAAGGATCTCCCAATTATAAGCACACGCCAAGTGGCGCTACGCGCTGGGCAGGAAAATCTGTTTTGAAGCCAAAAAATTCAAAACTGACAAAATTTTCTCCAAATTTGCTGAAATTTGGAAAGAAGGTCCATCATCAAGTATCATGCTCAGCCAAAGAAGCTTCAGCCAAGTTTTGGAGCCTATCATGCCTTTTGCATCGTTTTAGTGCCCTCCTTAGTCTTGCCTTCGGGATTTTGGTCTCTGCTTTGAAAACATGAGTTCGTGCCCAATAATGGTTTTTCATGTGCCTGGGCATGTTTTTGTCCTTGTTTTTCTTCGCCAACAGCTTCTCAAGATGAATGTTGTCTCTTTCAAGCCATGACTCCCAATCAGCACTGACCCCTTGAGCTCCACCCTGTTATGTTTTCCGCTTTTGCGAGGCCTCCTTGGTGCATGCATGTCTCTAGAAGAATCACTGGCTATCTCTTCATCTTGGTCATAGGAGGGATCAAACTCCATGTTTGCCAATGTTTGAGTTTTCTTAGATGAGTATGAAGAGGTTTTATGGTGTCTTTATATTTTTGTTGCCAAAGATATGAATGTATGAGGGACTGTGGAGGGAGTGTGTTTGAGGGGTTTAGGAATGTTGCTGACAGGTTTTTTGGAAATAGAAGGGTTTTAGGGGATGATATTTAGAGTTGGGGAATAGCAATTAGGGTTTTGGGATATTTGACTAGGGTTTGGGATAGCAATTAGGGTTTTAGGATTAGTAGTTTTAGGGATATGGGGATTAGGGAGTGGGTAAATAAGAATGAAAGGGAGGGAGAGTTATATGAGTGAAGTGTAGTGAGAGAAAAATGAAAATGGGGATACAACAACAAAACTATAATTTTGCAAACCCTAGGCAATTTTCTCAACACAACTTTGCAAGGAACTAGGGTTTTGTTTTTAACCTATTGAAACACCATAAACACTGATGGAAACTCATACATTGGCAATATGGAGGTGTTAACTTACTTGTGGAATAAAGAATTTGCAATTTGGAGGAAGATTTGAATGGATTTCAGGCTTTTTAGCCCAATGCGCCGTGCCATCTCAATGCGTCGCGCCAGTTCAAAATTTACACTGCAGAGCACTGCCCAATGCGCCGCGCCATCTCAATGTGTAGTGCCTTTTTGCAGGAGACTTTTGGAGGCCTTCCCAGTGTCCAAATTTGGCGTGGGATAGATCATTAGAAAGGTATTTGAGTCTAATTTCCAACCCAACTATAATTTTTCAATTTGGAGTTCATTTTCCCTATCAAAAATCAAATCTCCCAAGACGAGTCAAAATGTGCAAAATGAGGCTGCCTAAAGGTAGAGTGTTGTTGCAGTCATGTTTTGAAGGTCTTCCTCAACTCCAAATTGAGCTCATGATAACTCATTGGAAATATATTTGTGTATAGTTATCATTTGACTCATAAAGAAAGTAATTTGGCCAACCAAGCTAGGATAAAACTTGATTTTCCCAAGGTCACTTCAGAGGTGCATCAATTATCCCGAGGCAACTATATTTTTGACATTTCTCTAAAACCATGACACCTGTGTAGAAAGTGAAGGGGGTTTTTCTTCCTTGGCCTATTTTGGACAAAAACCCCTCTCATGTTTCCAAAATTCATCTTTTATTGCTCAGAAACATCATTTTAGTAAAACCTACCCCAATGTGTGGAACAGGGGATTTGTCGAAATGAAGGGAAATGAAGGAGATAAGGGGCTTCTCAATTATTGAGAAAATTTTGGGAAGTAGGGAGGGATGGAAAGTGGAATTTCAAATATTGAGTGAGGGTAAGGGGTCCAAAAGGGCTTAACATAGGCCCAACCTAGAAAATTGTCAAGTTGTAGCAAGAAACTAGGGTTTGTGGAAAAATGAGGAATTTTTGGGATCTCAGTGATGGGAAGTGTTTGATAAGGTACATTAAGGATAGGGGAAGGTGTATGAACATCAGGATACAAGTTTTTCTGATGATTTGACCATCCAAGGGAAATTTCCTTCAAAACCCTAGGAGAGGGAAATGAGCCTTACCTAGGAACAACTAAAGCATGAACAAGGTGTAAAATGACCTAGTGGAACTTGACATGATGATGAAAACCCTCTGAATGATGGTACACTCAGCTGAATGGTGACATGGACCGACATTTGGACAACTTTGAAAGGAGTAAAATCAAACCCTAGACCTAATACCTAGTGACCAAATTTTGCTTGAAGACTCACTGAAATGACAAAATTTGACCTTGACACCTTAAAATGACTTTGTAAGAGCATGTTTGATCACTGGAGGAAGGCTGCAAAGACTGACACTAACACACTCATTGATACGCTCATGGACAGCTATGCTTTGATGAATAGAGTCCATGATTGACAAATAATCCTAGCACTGAAAAATCACTTGGTCTACCCAATGAGAGAGCGAATAGAAACATTATTCACTAGCACAAAGAACTGCACAGATCCTGCCCACCTGCAATAGATCAACAACTAGATTGACGCAATCCAGGCCCAAGTTGATCAAATTGAGGAAGAGTGAATAAAAACGAAGAAGGTGATTAGAGACCTGTAGCCATTGGTTCATACACAGGTCCTAACTTTAAAAGAGGTTTGCGACTCTAGCGGAAAATAATGGGACAACTTGCAAAGCCAATGACCAATGGAGTTAACGTCAAATACGGCCAAAGAATTCACTCAACGCGCTGATGCAATCCTCGCCAGATGGGAAACTTCCATTCAGAGGTACAGAGAATTCAGGCAGCAAACCATGGCAGTTGTTCCGAAGTTGGAGCCTTCATTTGAAATGGGGGAGCCTCAAAAGGAGGAAAGTGCAGTGGGAGCAGATGCCACCCTGCAAGCGTTGGCCGAAGTGAAAGAAGCACTAGCCTAGCAGTCAGCAGAACCAGTGCAACTGACAATGCAACCACCAACCAAAGAACCCATGGAAATACCAGCAGGGCTGACCGAGGTCAAAATGAATTGACTTGGGGATGAGTCAAATAATTGTGTTCAGGGCCTATTGGGGCCTTCGTTTTGATTTTGAAAAGGTTTTGATCATTTTGGTGGGCCAGAGAATGAGGAGGAAACGCCCGCTGCAACAATGGTTAGCTTGTGGGAAGGACAGCTGGACCGAAAAATAGGAACAAGCAGTTGCAGAGGGGTTGTGGCAAGGTGGCAGCAGAAGACAAAGGCAGTCAAGTGGACAAGAAGGAGGAGGGGCAGCTAAGGGGAAGAACAGCCGAGCAGGAACTAGTAGTCCAAGTGGCAAAGAAGAATATAAAAGGAGAAGGCCCGTAAGGAAGCGAGGTTGGTTGGTGAGACTGTTGAGTCTGGCTTTGCGGAGAGGATAGCTAGCTGCAGAAAACTGGTATCAGAATGCAAAAGCTTAGTTGAGCAGGACCTTTGAGCCATAGAATGAGCCTGTGAGTCTGTAAATGGGTATTTCTTATATTCACCTATGGTGAATTCTGAGATGTATTGTAATGTTGTAATGCTGAATTAATATAAAGGAAAGTCTAGACTAGTTGTGGAGCATAATGTGTATGAGTGTACATGATGTGGTGACCCACTTAAAATCTTGAAATGTCCTATAAGATTCATGCATGTAGTAGTTTCTGTGTATTAGATGGTATGTTGTTATCTTGAATATGTGTGTAATGTTATATATCTTTTATCGGTTGGTGCTTCCTTGACTCCATGATGAACCCTTCTTATTTCTGGTCACAACATGCCTCGGGTGAGACTCCTTACCCCTTGGGTAAGGTGAAAATGTCAGCGTTGTCCTAGACTACAATGAACCATTGTTGGCTCTCCGCACTTGAACCTAGGGCCTTTTCCCCCTGATGACTCTTTCGTGCCAACAAGGAGTACATGGATATTTTTGCCTCACCTACAGGGGTACCTCTGCACTGTTAGGTCAAGCACTCCATCGATCTGACCTCGGGCACGCCGCTGCCCAATGGGCTGATCTATCGACACTTTGTTATAGAGAACAATGAGATCAAAAGGAAGATTCAAGAACTATTGCAAAAAGGGCACATCAAGCCAAGCTCATCACCCTGTGGCAGTCCAATTGTATTGGTATAGAAGAAGGAAGGGACCTGGAGGCTTTGTATTGACTACCTGGTTTTGAAATAGATCACTATCTGAAATAGGTACCAACCCTATGGATTGATGACCATCTTGACCAGCTCAAGGGGGCCAAATATTTCAGCAAGATTGACTTGAGTTAGGTTACCACCAAGTGCCTATCAAACCCTTTGATGTGTGGAAGACTACCTTCAAATCTAAGGAGATCCTTTTTGAATGGTTGGTCATGCAGTTTAGATTGGCGAACGCCCATAAAACCTTCATGAAACTATTGGATGACATCTTGCAGCCCTTCACCAATGCATTCATGGTGAAGTATTTAGATGGCATCTTGATCTTCATCCAGAGTTGGGATGAGCACCTCTACCATATTCGACAGATCCCTCAAACCCTACGACAACACAAGTTGTGTGCTAACTTGGAGAAATGCACCTTTGGCCTAACCCAGGTAAATATCTGGGGTACATAATTGATGAGCAGGGTGTACATGTGGACCCATCCAAGATACAAGTCATTTGAGATTGGCCAGCCCCAACCACTCTAATGGAGCTCTGCAAGTTTTTGGTCTTGCTAACATCTACCATAGGTTCGTGTTGGGGTTCTCTCATATCATTTGGCCTTTAAGTCAAGTCACCAAGGATGAAGCAAAAGATTTTTTTTTTTGGTTTGAAACCCAACAAGGAAGTGTTCTCCGAGTCGAAGAATCAGCTTTGTTCTGCACTAGTGATCACATTACCATACCTGCAACAACCATTTGAGATTGATACATATGCCTCCAACTATGAATTTGGTGTGATTCTTACTCTTCATGGGCATCCAGTGGTTTACCACAGTCAGACACTTTTAGACACAATCTGAAAGTACCCCACTTACAACAAATAAATGTAAGTTCATTTTGGGTAGCATCAAATGTGCTCTAGCTCCAAAATTTTTTGGAGGAGATAGAATACATAAGATCTCTAAGACCCAGAAATTGTTTGGAGACATTCCACCCAAATTGCGAGTTATTAAAATAATTAATATTTTTAATGGGTTTCTTAAATTTAAACTTAGGAAAATAAAAATATTAATGGGTATTAATAAAAATATGGGTGAGAAGCTTCTAAGAGACGAGGATAAAGTATGTTTTAATCTTAGCCATTAATTAGGGACTTAATCTCAGTCGTTGATTCATCAACAGGGAAATTATAAGAGGAGGCTTGAGGGACAGTTGGAGACACACCAAGAGATCAAATCGGTTCGATTTTTCTGGGGTGTGGTTTGCTGAGAAAATCGAACTAGTGATCTTAGTTGCAGTGAGAGGGGAAAAAGCAGAGATTTGGATCGAAAAGGAGCTACAAGTCAAAGAGTACCAAGAAGAGAGGTAGCAGTAGCATCATAGAGGTAGCGTAGAGGCCTATGCAACCCAAGAAGGGGCTCACGCAGTGCTGACACATGCCAAGAGGGTCTCTTGTAGTTGCAGTGTAGGATATTCATCAAAAGTTTGAGATTTTGCTGGAGAAGCAAGGCTCTGAGCCAGGAGGGCTGAACAATAGTCTTCCTCTAGAAAACAAATCTAGCAAAAGGGGTGATGTAGTCTCCTAGAGGCAAGACACTGGCCTAAGAATGGATTACGCTGGGATTTCACAATGTTTTCCAGAGTCAGGCCAATCAGTGGATCAATTGTGTCTTGGAGAATGAGGTAAATCCTCGTATGTATTTCTTACTGCCGATATTTCTCTGAAAGGTTAGCCAGTGTGAGAGGAAACTTGTTGTACTCAGATTCTGCTTGCTTAATAATACAAACCCTTTATTTTCCGCACTAGTTTTCCTGCATTGGGTTTTTCTGGGGATGCGTTGTCCAAAAATAACGGTGTACCTTATGTGTTTGTCTCATCTATTGTTTCAGTTTATGATATGTATGTCAGTGTAGTCTGAAGTAGTGTTTTTCATTATTGTTTATAATTAAATAACTTGTTGAATGAAATAACAAGTAGGAGATGATAAACCAGTGACTGCAATAGGATTTATGTTTGTATAGATTCAGAAATTCTCACATGGTATCAAAGGATTGTAGATCATAGGATACTAAAACCATCAGCCGAGAGATTGAGAAATCTGCTGAAGAGAGGCAGTTGTCGTGAGTGACAACGTTGTTCCAGAGCGAGAGATGCAAAGGGAGAGTGATGCAATGCAGAAGAGGTGACGCAGAGGCTCACGCATTGCCTATGTCAGCTTTATGATCCAGGAAGAGGAGACAGATTAGCTGAGAGGAGTTCACGCAGTGACTACGTCAACTCTCTAGGCTAGCGCAGAGCTTGAGGGGCTCAGTTCACCTGGTTGCTAGGGCAAAAGGAGCATTGCAGATTCAATCTGTGGTACTGGTGGGACCTTGTTGTTTTTGTTGCAGAACAGTGTCTGTGGAGACGAAACTGAGGTAGAGGGAGTCACTGCCTTAACAAATTTATTTCCAAAATAAATATAGTTCCAGGTTGCTAAGCAACAACAAAGGAGCATTGGAGAATGGGTGATTTGACATTATTTCGTGGGAAGATTTCCGTGACGGAGTATCTTGGGTAGGGATTCTCTCCCTAGTTGGTAGGATATGTGGGAAGCTCTTTGACATGAATAAATTAGGTAGTTAACTAATGCAGGAAGTAGCGGTAAAGGGGTCGAATTCAAGGAGTAGGAGGATGAGGTAGCTCTCACATCAGCGGGATAGCCAGCGTAGCAGAAGAGGAAAAAGAAAGACATAACCAAATTTAGATGCTTTAGATGTGGGGAACTGGGACATTTCACCATTCAGTGCCCTCAGAAGAAGGAAAAGGAAGAGAAGTCTAACTTGAAGTTTGCTCCATTGAAAGCTGATAAGGAGGACAATGATGAGGATTATGCCATGAGTGCTCATGCACCTCTGGAGAAGAGGTGGGGTGACATAAAGTTGTAGTCGGGAGGACTACAAAGGGGCAGGATCCTTGAGGTGCCCAAAATCTTGAATCACATATGGCTACAGGAGCCCTTAATGATAGTAGAAAAATGACGGGAGTCAGTTAGTGCGAAGGATGATGGAGCAATAGTGGCAGATCTAGAATGACAGAGTATAAAGTGGTGCAGTGGAGGTTGCAGTAGTACGAGAGGCACAAAGTAGATTGCAACAGTGCAGTAGCAGCATAAGGTTAGCACAGATTAACAACAAAGGAAGCTTCAACATCACGAGGTATCCATATTGACCAGTACGTAAGATTTTGGGTGGATTTTCAATTGCTTACCTCTTAGCAACTGAGTTGTAGTGCAATAGTTAGCAATGGCAGTGCTATGGGCACCATGATGCAACGTATTGAGAGGGAGTTGCAGTACATATGCAGTAGTGACAGTGACAATGTCATGGGCAGCAGCACAGGATGCAATAGTGCAATGGATAAAGGGAACCAAGCCAAGCATCGCCATCACAGAGGACAGATGTAGTGGATCAGTGTGATACTTAATGAGCCCCAATTTTTGGTAACAATTTGGGCTCATTTGGCCTACTTACCTTGCTCAACCCTTCATCTTTTATCACTTATGCATCATTTCTTAGTATATTCGTGTTATTTGTAGAAAGAAGGGCAGGCATTATTCCTATGTGACTAATACATGATGATTTCAGGTTTTTTGACATTAAATGGAGCAAAGACCATGCAAATGGAGACAAGGAGACAGCAAAGGTGGCATTGCAGGTTTATAGGGAGGTTGTCCACAGTCTTGAATGACCTCCCTCGTGATCTCCACCCCAACTCCGAGCTCCAACAGCTATCCCCACCGAGCTAAAAGGCAGCCAACGGATTCTACAGGAACAACAGTTTACTTTTAGTTGGACAGCCGAGCTCCACTAATTGAGGAAGCCAGCTTGATCCTCATCATGTATAAATATTGAGGCCGTAGCCTTTGATAGGAGCTTTTTGAACTTTTGAACTACTGTTGCAATTTCTGAGTACGAGCTACAGCTCGGTTTTTGCTTTTTGTAAGCCAGTTTTGGCATGATGTTAGACTCATGGTTATGATCTTTTAATAAAGGCAGGCAGATTTGGAATCAATCCTGAGTTCTTAAGAGGAGCTATAGCTCTCAGGTTAGGGCCCAACCTGAGAGCAATAGACCTCCTTTTCTTTGTATTGTTACTTGTCTTTCCTTTCAACACTTTGTTTCTTTGTTTTGACATGCATTTGGAAAACACAGTCTGCTGATTTAATTTCTTTAATGTGATTGAGTAGGATTAGTTTATGGTTAAAGTGCTTTCAGTAGCTTAGATTAGAGTAGGAGGATTAGCATTCATTAGAGCTCCAAGAAAAGGTTGACAGTGCACTCACTGCCATCTCTGTTTAGAGATTGGGGGTGTAGACCGTACCAACCACAAAAAACGCAGTCTTATACGTTCATGCAAGCTGCAACACAATCATTTCAGTCATAGAACCGTCCATGCATTCTGATCTTGAGCAGTGTTGAGTCTTGAAAATGTCATTCATTTGCATTATACTTTCACTATTATGTCCATTATATCACCTCCATTTCACCTCCATTTCACTACTATGTCACCACATTCATCCCACTTTCATTATCATTGGGCCACCTTTATGTTTTTCCAATATTTATTATTTCTAAGCCTTTTGAGTGAATTTGTGGTTAAACATTAGAAAATAATGTGCATATGCTTATACCTAACAAATGGGTTGAGGTTGTTGACATGTGTAGGTTGAAAGGAGACTTCTAGAAGACCCTTATGTGGCACCCCAAGGCCAAATTCGAATTTGGTTGGAAAGAATCATGGGATCATGAGGATATGTGTCACATCTCCTAATTGTATTGTAACTCTAAGAAGACATGTGTCTTATCAGTTCCTATTTGATTAGGACTCTAGAGGTAGAGGGAGAGATTCATGGACTATCATTAATGAGATGGCTCTCATCTTTTTGTATAAATAGGAGATCTCTCTCCTTCATTAGTTAGTCCTTTTTAGTCCCTTTTAGTCTTTTAGTTTCTAGTTCTCAAGTTTGTAGTTCTTCCTTGATGGCTTTTGAAAGCTTTTGTACTTTGTACTTTTGAAGAAATTGAATAAAGCTTTGATGTTCTCAACATGGAAGGAGACGTGAAGTAGATTTCATGGAGCATATTAGGATGTAAGGTAGAGTAGATTTCATTTTGTAAATATTGCTTTGTAGAATGTAAGGTAGATTAGATTTTTCATTCATGCAATTTTAATTCATGCAAGTGTGTTTAATTTTGCTTTGATTTCATGACTAGTGGCATGCGTGATCATCTTGTCTATGTTGCTGACCTTTATTTTTCTGTAGTTTGATTTTCATTAGTAGCATTTCTTTAACTTGCACTTTACTTTTGCTCTTAGATATCAAGTTGTTCATCTATTGATGGTTCTTTTTCCATAATCAAATAACTTTATTGGAGCCAAAATATCACTTAGTAGAACTTGGTTTAGTTTGCTTTAAGACTCACATTGCTGACTTGTTCATAACTGTTCTCACATGATAAATCTAGCTGAAAGGCAAAAAGGTTAAGAAAAGGTTAAAGTAGTGTGATTTGTCTCCTTTATGTAGTGTCACTTAGATTTCATTTTCATTTTAAATCAGCAGCAGAGATACTGGGCCGATGTCATTAGTCCTTTATTTGATGTCTTTATTTTCCTTTAAGCATTTGATTTCATAGGTAGTAGGGGGCCCCTGCCTTGTATAGTTGTCATTTAATTTTGCATTTTATTTCACCATGTATATTAGCTGTACATAAATTGCTTTCAAGTTGATTGTAGATTAGTGATGCACATAGCCTTTTAATGGACTAATGACATGATAGAATCATCTTGTCCTTTTGCTGAAGCAGCAAGGATATTGGGTCTCATAGTCATTCTCTCATTAATTGATTATTGCATTTTATTTTGATTGAACTAGTTGTATATTTACACTTTTGTTTAAATACTAACTCCATCAATAACATGTTTTAAGTTCTTTTGAAGTGCTAAGTTTTGGAAATTACCATTAGGGACATAGGCCTTGTCTTGAAATCTTTATCCATACTTGTCCTTTAAAAGTATTCTTAAGACCTTAGAATAGGATTTCCATTTGCATTAGACACTTTAGGAAACTAACAAGAACAAAACCCCAAAAACAACATAAACTATAAAACAACGAAGTAAGAGAAAGGTTAACTAAGCACATATAGTGCACCACACTTCATCAGTTTACGATCCCTGGATTGATAATTTATGTAGAGCAATTTAAGACATTAAATTGACTAGACATTTTGGCGCCGTTGCCGGGGAAGTGTAATTAGGAGACCTTATTTCTTACATCTGAAAAAAAAAGGTTAATAATTCTTGAGTATGCTCTCCTCTTGCACTTTGTGTGATCTAGAGGATCAGAAAAAGGATTGTTAAGTAAAAAAAAATAATTCTTGAGTATGCTCTCCTCCTGCACTTTGTGTGATCTGGAGGATCAGAAAAAGAATTGTTAAGAAAAAATAGGAGACAAAATAAACTTCATCACTTCAATTGATTCAAGAAAAAAAAAGAAGAGAGAAAAAAAAAGAAAAAAAAACACAATCTATGGCTATCTCCATTCCTAGTTTTCGCTATGGCTTCAATAAAAAAATCTGCCTCCCTGATCAAGCTTTGGCCTTAAAACGAACCTGCAAAAGCATTACGTCTCCTTTAGTTGTTTTCATGTCTCTTGTAAACAACAGACGCTTAATAGGCAAGTACTTGGACTCTTTTGAGGAATTCGCTCTTCTTCTTAAAGAATGAAAAAAATTGAGAGTAGTGTTGTAAGGTCAAATCTGATAACTTGTTTGCAAAACAGAATTTTATTTTCTTCATTCGAATGTGCATAGACCTCACCAATGAGAAGAAATCCCACTGCCCTTCTCTAATTACCCAATGTCCAGGCTTGGGGAGCCTTATATGCTACAGGAATTCGTGCAAGCAAAAGAGTTGCAGCAGAATTAAGGACATATTGCTATAGAATACTGCTACAAAAAATTAAATAGTGTGCTGTCCAAGCCACATGGGTGTCACCATGGAGTTTTCCCTCAATTGCAAACTAGTTTATGAAGAGGGGCCTACCTTCTGGTCACAAATGAAAACAAAAGTGCAATGGTTTTAGACTGCCTCCAGTTGAGAACTCGCATTGAAACCAGAAAAAATAGATTATTGAAGAAATTGATGGAAGTTGTGGATTTCATCATCCATCTTGTCGAGAACTGGTTGCAAGGCGGTGTGTTGGTGGGCATATGGGAGAACAGATAGAATCACCATTGTCAAAAGCCTTACCATAAGATATTTTTACAAGCTACAGGAAACACAATGAGAGCTTGACATGTATGAGAATGCAAATTCATAAAAGGCAAAACAGTGAGAACAGTAAAACTCAGAAAAAACGTAAACACAGAAAAAACGTCAAACTTCAAACGTTCGATTTGACCAAACAGAGACGAATTTAGAAAAACTAAAACATGGGTTTCTTTGCCAGGTGGGCTAATTAGATAACCCAGAAACCGTTTGAGGAAATTTGTGGCGGTCTGGGAGAAATCTTCGGTTATTTGGATCCTCTTTCTTGCTGCCGCGTGAAAAAAACACTGGAGTTGAATTGATTAACAGATAATTTGAATGTGTTCCGCGTGCCTGAGGAGGAGAAATCCAAATAGGAATCTCATGTGCTGTTATTCAAGCTTGATTGCATGTGTTTAATAACTAACAGTCCCATGCAACGTGTGACTGTGTTTCAGTTTCAGCCATCAATAAAGACGTGTTTTAAACTCATACAGCTCTTCATAGCTGCATAACTCCCGCTGCAAACTCCACGCTTCAAACCTTGATTACAGTCCGTTTACCAATAGTTTTTCAGAGGACTTCTTTTCATTCGTTTGAATGTGTGGGAGTAGAAGATTGCGTGTGCTTCACATCCTACCAATGTATGGATTTTTCCGTTTACAATTTAAAGGAAGATACATGGAGTTGGCTTCCCACTATAGATGCAGGGGACGGATGTCCGCGTCTCATGACGTTTAAACCCAGGCCCGATATGAAGGGGGTTTTTTTGGGAAAGTTGTTTACCGGGGCCTGTTTGGGAAGGCTATTTTGCATTTATCGGTGAAGGCAGCCAATTCCAAGATTGAAGACTCAACAAAACATGGCAGTTTTCCAAACAAAGCTTGGCAGAGCTGAACCGTGAATTGCACTAGTTAAGTTAGTTGTCTTGAAGGGGCACATTTTTTTTTTTCTCTTCCACGCACACAGCCACTCCATTTCACAGTACTTTCTACACTCTGCACTTTCCGCAGCCAATACAGCATTTCCGCAGCCAATACAGCGTTTCCGCAACCAATCCCAGATTCCGCAGCTGTTTTGTTAAACTCTAGATTGCAGGTGTCATCAAGCAAAACAAGTCACATGGGTAGCTGGGGAAATGTTGGTACATGGATGGTGTCCTATTCATTCAATCAAATTTGATGAAAAAGACCCCGGTCAAAGGGAAGTCAAATTGTGTGTTATCACGAAGTCGCCACACTGAGTCGCCACACTAAGTCGCTGCATGTCAAGAAAAAAAAATAAAATTTGAATCAATGAAATGAACAAGTTATTTTCTCACTTTTCTGAAGGTATTGATTAATTTTGGACTGATAATGAAAGATGAATGGCTAACGTTTTATTCAAGATTTTTAGCTACAGAGCTGTTCCCCAATTCCACAGCCAGAAAAACCTCATTGTTCAAATCAGCTTATCTTTCTTATAAAAAATCAGATTTTGATGATTTAAGTATCGTTGGAAAGATCTCAACAAGATCTATACAATGAGAAATCCATCATTAGAGTTTGAAATGGCAAACAATGAAATACATTGCTGAAAAGAAGCAACATTCAACTTGGGCACCAATTCCAAAGCAGGTATAAATTCTTTTGATTTTTCCTTTGAAAACTTGTTTCATTAATACAAATTCTTAGTTTTGTGTGTAAATATCATAACTAGAGAGATTGATCACCTCTCTCCTTTGATAATCTTACATTCCATTGCAGAAGAAGTATTAGTTTTTTTTGCAGGTTTCAGGAGGAAGGACAAATGACTACAAGAGAATGGTGTCTCTCTAAGAGACCAATTTGTTTCATAAGAGGATGATCAGCAACAAAGAGGAAAGATGCTGATGTAAAATCAGATCCAAACACTTGAAAAACTTTCAGATACTATTGTCTCCATCACATCCATCCATCACATCCATACTTCATAATAAACCATTCACCTCATTCCACTCCATATTTTCCATTTACATTCACATACACTTTCCATCTCTTTTTGTCCATTCATAACCCACAAATAAAAGCAAGAGGCTCATTCACATGCTTATTGCCATTGCCATTTCTGTTCTCCATTACCATTTTCCATTTTCATTTTCCATTCCTTGTCATTTTCATTCCGCAAATAAGCCCTGCTTCAATGCAAATTATTGAGTCCATAGTCCTTTGAGTCTAAGTTCTTTGTAAAAACACCTTGAGGCTTGCATGCCTTAATGGCAAGTCCTCATGCTGAAAAACAATGGGAATACATTAATGTCCCTTGTTCGTTAGATCTTCTAGGTGACTCGACATCAGCAAATTCATTCGTACCTAGCAAGATGTGTTTGGGCATCTTGACTCTCATTGTCATCAATGGTGAGAGTTCTCGTGTTGACTAGTGGCATCCATTAATGGCCACTAAGCCAACAATTTCCTACTATGTTCGACATCAGAACATCCTTTCACATAGTAGGAATTGTGCCAATGAGTTTTGAAGACATGAAGACTATTATTTTTAGCATTTTGGAGCAGATTCAGCAAGTTTTAGTAGAAGCAATAAAAAGTCATCTTATCTCTCTATCCATGACTCCTCTTGTTCAGCCACTTGAAGAAGAATATGATCAGAAATTTTCAGCCACTACACATACAACTCATCCATTCCAAAGGGTAAGTGAAGGTACGGAATTTTCTAACTTTTGACCATAGAATTCCATAAAAAGCTAGAATGATAATTGTTGGAAAAACATTTCTCTTCCTCATTCCATAAAATTGCCAATACCATCAGTTGGGGGGGGGATACATTCATATTCATATCTTGCCATGTCCATATCATATTCAAGAGCCCACATACTTCCAACATATGTTAATTATTACATTGCTATTATGAGCATACAATGGCTTTTGAAAAAATGCTTAAAGGATAAATTGGATACAAACAAAAAAATGGTTGTAACACAAGAACCAACCATGTTGCAATTGAAGTGAAACACTTTGCAGAAATATGAAGTTATCAAATGATATCATGCAAAGTTAAGCCAAAGCTCAAGGATCAAAAGAGTTAATGTAATATATATTGCATGAGGACATGCAATAGCTTCAGTTGGGGGGTATGTTGAGTCTTGAAAATGTCATTCATTTGCATTATACTTTCACTATTATGTCCATTATATCACCTCCATTTCACCTCCATTTCACTACTATGTCACCACATTCATCCCACTTTCATTATCATTGGGCCACCTTTATGTTTTTCCAATATTTATTATTTCTAAGCCTTTTGAGTGAATTTGTGGTTAAACATTAGAAAATAATGTGCATATGCTTATACCTAACAAATGGGTTGAGGTTGTTGACATGCGTAGGTTGAAAGGAGACTTCTAGAAGACCCTTATGTGACACCCCAAGGCCAAATTCGAATTTGGTTGGAAAGAATCATGGGATCATGAGGATATGTGTCACATCTCCTAATTGTATTGTAACTCTAAGAAGACATGTTTCTTATCAGTTCCTATTTTGATTAGGACTCTAGAGGTAGAGGGACAGATTCATGGACTATCATTAATGAGATGGCTCTCATCTTTTTGTATAAATAGGAGATCTCTCTCCTTCATTAGTTAGTCCTTTTTAGTCCCTTTTAGTCTTTTAGTTTCTAGTTCTCAAGTTTGTAGTTCTTCCTTGATGGCTTTTGAAAGCTTTTGTACTTTGTACTTTTGAAGAAATTGAATAAAGCTTTGATGTTCTCAACATGGAAGGAGATGTGAAGTAGATTTCATGGAGCATATTAGGATGTAAGGTAGAGTAGATTTCATTTTGTAAATATTGCTTTGTAGAATGTAAGGTAGATTAGATTTTTCATTCATGCAATTTTAATTCATGCAAGTGTGTTTAATTTTGCTTTGATTTCATGACTAGTGGCATGTGTGATCATCTTGTCTATGTTGCTGACCTTTATTTTTCTGTAGTTTGATTTTCATTAGTAGCATTTCTTTAACTTGCACTTTACTTTTGCTCTTAGATATCAAGTTGTTCATCTATTGATGGTTCTTTTTCCATAATCAAATAACTTTATTGGAGCCAAAATATCACTTAGTACAGCTTGGTTTAGTTTGCTTTAAGACTCACATTGCTGACTTGTTCATAACTGGTCTCACATGATAAATCTCGCTGAAAGGCAAAAAGGTTAAGAAAAGGTTAAAGTAGTGTGATTTGTCTCCTTTATGTAGTGTCACTTAGATTTCATTTTCATTTTAAATTAGCAGCAGAGATACTGGGCCGATGTCATTAGTCCTTTATTTGATGTCTTTATTTTCCTTTAAGAATTTGATTTCATAGGTAGTAGGGGCCCCTGCCTTGTATAGTTGTCATTTAATTTTGCATTTTATTTCACCATGTATATTAGCTGTACATAACAAAGCTTTTTTATTAGTGTTGTTTTACATTTTTCTCATGTATATTAGCTGTACATAAATTGCTTTCAAGTTGATTGTAGATTAGTGATGCACATAGCCTTTTAATGAACTAATGACATGATAGAATCATCTTGTCCTTTTGCTGAAGCAGCAAGGATACTGGGTCTCATAGTCATTCTCTCATTAATTGATTATTGCATTTTATTTTGATTGAACTAGTTGTATATTTACACTTTTGTTTAAATACTAACTCCATCAATAACATGTTTTAAGTTCTTTTGAAGTGCTAAGTTTTGGAAATTACCATTAGGGACATAGGCCTTGTCTTGAAATCTTTATCCATACTTGTCCTTTAAAAGTATTCTTAAGACCTTAGAATAGGATTTCCATTTGCATTAGACACTTTAGGAAACTAACAAGAACAAAACCCCAAAAACAACATAAACTATAAAACAACGAAGTAAGAGAAAGGTTAACTAAGCACATATAGTGCACCACACTTCATTAGTTTATGATCCCTGGATTGATAATTTATGTAGAGCAATTTAAGACATTAAATTGACTAGACAAGCAGTACTTCTTCGTTCCAACACCATGCACGATTTCTCTCTGAAGTTTACATTGCTGTTCGTTGGTTTAATAACACAGTTAAAATAGGTTGATGGAATTCTTGGTTTTGTGCAAGACATAGAGGATTTGTTCCATTTACACTGCGCAGCATTGTTCTATTATCTTCTTCTTCTTCTCAATCGTGCCTAAGCCACCTGCTTAACCTCTGTTCAGCTCGTTTGCCTTCCAACCCTTCTACTGTTCACGTAGCTCCATCTTTTTGACTTTTCATTGCTTCCACCCTTCTATCCACCAACCAACTGCATGCACTCTCTCTCCATCCCATCTCTCTGTCCCTGAGCCATCACTAGCCCCTTTTCATCCTACCTATCCACCCATACCACTCCTTCACTCCTCCATCACCAAAAACTCCAACCGTAGAACATCCTGTAGAAGTTAGCAGACTTCCTGTAGAAATACCGAGTTTCCTGTAGGATCCCCTGCAGACATCCTGTAGAAGCCTGCAAACTCGGTTGCCAAGCACCTGAACGTTGTGGACTTCTGTGGAATGATGTTAGGAATCCCTTGGAACCTCTCCTAGCCCTCCTAACCTTTTCCAAGTCTTCCTTCCCTCCAACTACCCCTGCACAGTCAAGACCTAGTAAGAAGCACAATCACAATAACTCCACCCACTTGAGCAAAAATACAAAAATGTGTTCTCTTCAATGAAAGTAGTTCAAATTCATGCATCTCATCTCACTAGAAGTAATGGCATCATTTCTAGAAGTTTGCACTCCCACCATTGCATCATAGAGAGTAAACTAGTTAGATTAGGGTTTACTAGGGTTTCCCTGTTTGGTTGGCTTTCAGTTCATTCTTGCAAAGTAGGTTAATTTCCTTTGAGATAGTCCTCGTTCATAATTTAGAAAGCTTCTTCTGAGAACATATAGAAGTTGGCTTGAGCCCTAGCGGACTCGTGCCAGCTGACCAAGTGACAGCTGCGACAAGAGCTAGTACTTGTGCATGCAGCACCGTCGCTTCCAAGTTTGTTACGAACTACCGCGTTGATAAAATTAGAGATAGGAAGCTCCAGGAGTTGTAGCATTATTGCTACAATACTGGAGCCCACCATCTTTTTGGCACCGTTGCCGGGGAAGCGTCAGAGTATTAGTAATTGTTGCTTTTCTTCTATTTTCTTACTCTTGCCTTCTGCCAAGTAGTTTATTTCATTTCCATTCTGCAAAAGTAGCATAAACATTTCCTGCTTTCATAGATTAGCATTTCTCGCTTTCATAGATTAGCATTTCATTTTTTCAATTTCATTTCTGCAAGCGTAGATTAGCCTTTCAATTCTGCAAGCGTAGACTAGCGTTTCCATTCCTGCAATTTCATTTGAGCAAAGTAGATTAGTTCTTTCCTGCTTTCAATTTAATTCTGCATCTTTATTTCAGTAAGATAGTTAGTTGTAGATCAATCTGTTTCAGTTTTGCAGGTACCAAAGAAAAACAAAAGCAATCAAAAAAAAAAAAAAAAAAGACTTTCCATTTCATGCCTCGTAGGAACCGAGATAAAACAGGCAAATTCCTACCCAACACCCCCACCACATCACTGAGTCACCCTTCTCTCTTCTTAGGTGACAGTGATCCAGAAGAACCTATAGGTGAACCTCCTGAGATATACGAAGATCCTATAGCAGAAGAAGAATTAGAGACCATCCCATCTGAAGCTATGGCTGACAATAGAAGAGAAGATGAGAGAATAGAAGGTGCCTTTCCCATCCGAGAGACCAATGGAGAAATGAAAATGAAAAACATTAGCCCCTTCGCTTTGCCTCACTTCCATGGACTGACTACTGAAGATCCTGATACCTTCCTGTTTGAGTTTGCTGTCCTTTGTAGAACCTATGATTATACTGAAGATGAGCAGAAGCTGAAACTCTTCCCTTCAACTCTTAAGGATGCAGCATTACACTGGTTCATGGGCTTACCTGGGAATAGTATCACTACTTGGGCTCGGATGCAGCAAGATTTCAATACCAAGTACCGGGACTACTGTAGGTCCAAGGAAACCAAGGGAGAAATCTTTCGGATGACTATGGGAAATGATGAGTCCTTAGAGGATTATGAGGAGAGGTTCCAACTTAGCTATAAGCAGGCCAGGTGCACACTTGACCCTGAATCCCTCAAGTTGGTCCTGCTCCGAGGAGTCCCTGAAGACCTCTTAGATACCCTTCACATGTTAGCTGGGGGGGATATTTACCAACTTCCTTATGAGGACATCAAGACTGTGTTTAGAAACCACTCCAGGGCAGCCCGGAAACGAGGTAGAGGAAACCCTCTCTCAGCTAGTATTCCTTTCTCCAAGCATGAGTTTGCAAATCAATTAGAAGATCTTAAGAGTGAGGTGAGACAGACCATTTCTATGCAACTGGACACATTCAGGATCCAGCAGAAGAAGGAAGAAGCTGAGAGGGCCTTGGCTATCTTCTGCCCTAGATGTACAAGGAGACACCCTAAGAACGAATGCCCATTGCATTCGGTTGAAGTGTGCTTCGTTTGTGAGGAGGACCATCCCACAAATCAATGTCTAACCTTACCTGGGTTTAAAGCTATGTACCAAGGGACAGAAGCTCCCACTGAACCTCTCTATTACCTCAACCAAAGGAGGCCACAAGGACCTAGACCTTACCAACAGGGGATGCAAGGGGCACCTCAAGCTTATTACAGCCCCAACCAATCGACTCCTATGCCTTCCTGGGGTCCCCCTGCTCATCCTTCCTGGTCTATGCCTCCTCCATGGTCTTACCCACCTCAGTACCCTACTCAACCCACTACTCATTCCTATCACTCACATGCCCAGCCACAGCCTCAGTGGAATGCACCTCAGTCGGGGTGGAGGCCCCAGTACAACACTCCTCCCGCCATTTTGCCTCCACCACCAGTTCAACCTCAGCCATTACCTCCTGCTCCTCCAAGGAAACCTCAAATACCTACTCAACTGAACCCGAACCCCAACAATAGATAGGCCCAGCAGGTATACACTGGGGAAACATCATGCCCTACTTATGCTGTGGAGATCCAGGAGATCAATCTTCGATCTGGAAAGACTCTTCCAGATCGCCAACCTCCTCCCCCAGAGGATGAGGAAGATAAACAGGAAAGTGAACCAAAGGCTATTCCACCCTTTCCTGAGAGACTAACAGCCACCACACAACCCGACCCAGAAGAGGATGAGCTTTTGGGAGAGCTCAAGCAGTTGTGTGTGAAAATATCACTTCTCCAAGCCATCAAGGATGTGCCAATATACAACAAACTGGTTAAGGAAAAGTGTTTCAAACACCCAGGCAGGCGAAAGAGAGATGCTTCAACCATCAATGTCTTAGGACAACTGTCTGACCTTATGTTAGGACAAGTCATCTGCCCAAAGTATCTAGATCCTGGGAGTCCTGTAGTAGATGTCCACATCAATGGCACCATCATACCTCACACCTTGATTGATTTGGGGGCTGCCATTAATGTGATGACCAGGGATACCATGCTGAAACTCAATCTTCAGGGTTCCTTGAGGAAGACCTCGACAGTACTGCAACTAGCAGATCGCTCCACTGTGACTCCCGAAGGGATTGTGGAGGATGTCTTGGTCTCTGTCGACTCTTGGGAATACCCTGCAGATTTCTTGGTTCTGCAACCCAAGGCAAAGCTTACTGGATATCCTCTCATTTTGGGAAGGCCTTGGTTAGCCACTGCAGATGCTTACATCAGTTGCCGTGCAGGAAACATGACCATCAAAAACGGTCCTATGTCCAAGCAACTAGTCCAATACCCTCCTGCCCAACCTTCCTTAGAGCATGACTTACCACTTTGGTTGGAGGAAGGAGAAGAGGATGAAGTGTACTCAGCACCTCTGTGCACCCTAGATACCACTAGAAGAGACCTCCCAACCGAGGATGACTTGATTGAGACTTTGATCCAGAATCCACCTTCCAGTGCACTATCCTTAGAGAAATTGGTGGAGGACGCCCAAGCCAGCACCTTAGTGGATCTTTGTACAACCAACCCTGTCACTCCCAGAGTCAAGAATGTGGAGTTCGGCCCTGAGAGAACGTTAAAGATCAGCTCCTCCCTATCTCCTTCCCAGGAAAAGGAGCTGTGTAGCCTGTTGGCCAGTCACCTAGATGCTTTTGCTTGGAGCTATAAGGAGATGAAAGGAGTCCATCCCTCGGTTTGTACCCATCACATATACATCAAGGAGGATTGTAAACTGGTTAGGCAACCTCAGAGGAGAATGAACCCAGCCCTTAAGGACATTGTCAAGGAAGAATTGCAAAAACTGTTGGATGTCGGATTCATTTACCCCATCTCAGATAGTGAATGGGTGTCCCCTCTGGTGTTGGTTCCCAAGAAAAATGGGAAGTGGAGAATCTGTGTGGACTATCGAGAACTGAACAAAGCTACCAAGAAAGACCATTTCCCTCTACCTTTCATAGATCAAGTGTTGGATGGACTGGCAGGAAAGAAGTTCTTCTCTTTCCTGGATGGGTTTAGCGGGTACAACCAGATCCAAATCAGCCCGGAAGACCAAGATAAGACCACCTTCACTTGTCCTTGGGGTACCTTTGCCTACCGAGTTCTTCCCTTTGGGCTATGCAATGCTCCTGCTACCTTCCAGAGAGCTGTCTTGAGCATCTTCTCGGAGTTGGTCCATGATGCGGTGGAAATCTATATGGATGACTTCACTCCTTACGGGTCCAACTTCCAGGAAGCATTTTCCAATCTGGGAAAGGTCCTAACCAAATGCATTGAGATGAACCTGTCCCTTAGTCCTGAAAAATGTGAATTCTTGATGACTGAAGGGACCGTGCTAGGCCATACCATTTCTTGCCAAGGGTTACAGGTGGATCCTAACAAAATTGCTCTTATCAAGAAGGTTCCACCTCCTCAAAAGGTAAGGGATGTTCGGAGTTTCTTAGGATTAGCAGGGTATTACAGGAGATTCATTAAAGACTTCAGCAAGCTAGCCTCGTCATTGTTTGACCTGTTGGCAAAAGATGTGGAGTTTAAATGGACTGACGATTGTCAGAGGGCTTTGAATGAATTGAAGGACAAGTTGGTGTCAGCCCCAATCTTGAGAGGTCCAAACTGGGCCCTACCTTTCCACATCCACACTGATGCCTCGAACAAAGCCATAGGTGCAGCTTTAGGACAAGTTGAACAAAAACTTCCATATGCCATTTACTTTGTTAGCAAAAACTTGTCCAAAGCTGAGCTGAATTACACTGTAACCGAGAAAGAGTTCTTGGCTGTGGTCCATGCACTGAACAAGTTCCGACATTACATCACTGGCTACCAAACATTTGTACATACAGACCATGCTGCAATTAGATATTTAATGAATAAACCAGATGTGAATGCTCGTATTATTAGATGGTTACTTTTGTTGCAGCAGTTTGATTTGACCATTGTTGACAAACCAGGTAAAGAAAATGTTGTTGCTGACTTTTTATCTAGATTGGATTTGTCTGCAGATGAGGATGGGACAGTGGATGACCAGATGCCCGATGAACATCTATTTGCTATCTCAGCACTCTCTCCATGGTTTGCTAATATAGCAAACTACCTTGTTTCAGCACGTTTCCCTCCACACCTATCTTCAAGAGAGAAGAGCAGAATCATCAGAAAAAGTGCCTCATTTACTTGGATCGGGGGCAATCTGTTCAAGCTTGGCCCCAATCAAATCTTAAGGCGTTGTGTAAGGGAGGAGGAAGTCTTTGATATCCTCCTCACTTGTCATGATGGGCCTTGTGGAGGACATTTTGCAGCAAAGAGGACTGCCTTCAAAATCCTGCAGGCAGGCTACTATTGGCCCACACTTCATCAAGATGTCAGAAGATATATCAGCCAATGTGACCGATGCCAAAGAATGGGGAAACCGACTCCAAGGGATGAGATGCCTCTCCAACCTCAAGTGACTCTTGAGCCATTTGAGAAGTGGGGTATGGATTTTGTGGGTCCAATCAACCCTCCTTCGAGGCAAAGGTCTTACATCGTTGTGTGCACTGACTACCTGACAAAGTGGGCAGAGACTAAAGCAATCAAGGCAGCAACAGAAGAGAAGGTGGCCGAGTTCTTAAGAGAAAACATCTTCTACAAGTTTGGCTACCCAAGAGAGCTGGTCACCGATCAAGGGAGCCAGTTCACATCCAACCTAGTTGAAGACCTGCTAGCTCATCATAGGATCAAGCATAGGACTTCCACCCCCTATCACCCTCAAGCAAATGGGCAGGTGGAAGTCACCAATAGAGCATTAGAAGGGATCTTGACTAAGGTGGTGAGCAGCAGCAGAAAGGACTGGGCAGATCGCTTGGTTGAGGCCACATGGGCTTACAACACCACATGGAAGACCACCACTGGCTTCACACCTTATGAGCTGGTCTATGGGAAGAAAGCTTTGTTGTCCATTGAGTTTGAGTACAACACTTTGAGGATGACAGCTCAGCTAGATCTAGATCTCAGCCATGCACAACAAGAAAAGTTATTGCAGCTGAATGGACTGGATGAGCACCGGATGCAGGCCCTCCTTCACTCAGAAGTGGTTCAACTGCAGAGAAAGGTGTGGCATGACCAACATCTCCATGACAAGCAATTCCAACCGAGAGATTGGGCCTTGTTGTATGACTCCAGATACAAAGATTTCAAGGGGAAGCTGAGAACCAGATGGCTAGGACCATATGCAGTGGAAAAATGCCATGATAATGGATCTGTTCTTATTCGAACCATTGACGAGGAAGCCATCCCCATGCTTGTCAATGGGCATCGCTTGAAGATATACAGGAAGCCTCTCTCAAGAAAAGAGTTCATCAAAACTATGGAGAAATCAGTGATGGTCATAGAGAAGGATTCTGCCTCTGCTTTGGGCATACCCTGAAAGATTTTAAAAAAAAAAAAAGAGAAAAAATAATAAAGATCCTTGGGTGAAAACCTCTCTGAGGCGCCCAAGGCAGGTGGTAGGGGTGAAAACCTCATTGAGGTGCCCTATTGTCTTTCAAAAAAAAAAAAAAAAGAGATTCGAAAAGATCCTTGAGTGAAAACCTCTCTGAGGCGCTTAAGGCAGATGGCAAGGGTGAAAACCTCATTGAGGCGCCCCTGTTATCTTTCAAAAAAAAAAAAAAAAAAAAAGAAAAAGAAAAAAACAATAAGCAAAAAAGACAAGGACAGCAAGTTCATAATGTAAAATTGCATGCAGGTTGCAGGTGTTCTATGGAGGAGAGGAAGCCTCTCAACTCAGAGCCAAGGATCCTTATCAGGCTGTCAGGAGACCTCACCAGCACCTCCTCCAAGAATACTCCTTTTCTCTAAGGTATGTGCACAATTTCATCACGGCTTGAGTCTTCTACAGGAAGATGCAGATTTTCTACAGGAAGATGCAGACCTTCTATAGGAAACGCAAACTTTCTACAGGAAGCTCTGTATTTCTACAGGAAACTTCCTGTAGAAGTTTGGGACGGCCCATAATTCATTTTATGAGGAGATCTAACGATTAAGGATCGGTTTGGACGCATGCAAGCTACTGTTGTCACCCTTGCACACTGCTGTCACCTCGTTCTACCATCCTTGTCGACATGCAATGAAGTTACCTGCACCAGCAAAGCAGATCGTTGAGTTATCAAAGAGAAAGCAATTTTAAGATAAAAATTGCTGAGATGTCATACCATATCCATCCCAGCCATCCATGAGCTCAAGGAGTGTGATCGTGAGGCCAAATCCTTTGTCGTGCAACATGCACCCGAGGAGGAAGAACTGTTACAAGACATCCTGCGGGAGTCCTGTAACAGTTAAGCCCACTAGAGTGTACACCATTCACAGCGCTGGCCATATGCAATGAAAATGCGGGCGCATGCATCCAAGCATCAAATCCATTGTCGGCAGCCTGTAAACATGAACCTCCGGGCCTGTGCAAATTCATCAGCGGCAAACGAATCCACTCATCATCGTCCGAAAGCCGAAAAATCGTGTTGCAGCCACACAGATAAGTGTCTCGACCCTTTCTTCCGTCAGATTGCATGAATTTTACTTTGAAATTGTTTGCAAAGTGTGAGGTGAATGGGTTGAGCGGCTGTATGGCCATTTGACTGGCCACGTCGACCAGTTAATAGTCTAGTCGGATGTTTGGGTGGCGGCCATGACAAAAGGAATGGGCAGCACACACGTGAGAGCAATCCCGTTGGGAAAAACGAGTTTAACAGAAGAGACGGCGGCGGATCTGCGGAGGGATGATGCGGTAGTAAGGGAACTCGCAGGCAAATGATGGGATGGCGTTGTCCAATGGTCCGGCAGGGACAGCTCACCCCCGCGCCACGGATTCCGCCGATTCAAATCTAATCGGCTAGATTGCACCTCATGCATTTATCATTCACCGTTTGAAACTCGAGTGATCATTCGAATCCCTCTGCAGTTCAATACTCCGAGCCTTTGGCCATCAGAACGCCTGTGAAGCAACACCAAGAGCACAGACCAACTGCAGTCTTTCCCAGAAATCACGCGCTGCTCCTACAGGAACGCTGTTTCTACAGGAAGGCGGGTTCCTCACGTCAAAAGGTGGCAGATTAAAAAGGTAAACCTAAACTCTCCATGCAATTGGCTTTTGAAGGTGGCAGAATCGTCGTCTACAGTCTGGTCACAGAAAATTGTTGTAGTTGTTGTCTGTTGTGCATAAACTGTCATTTTGCAGGATGTCAGTGTAATTAAGCTGTGTTAAGGTCCTTAGAGATAAGCTTCGTGGATTTTGTGCATGACAGAAGCGTAATTCTACGCTCTGTCTCAGTAGACCAAATTTCTTCCACGTCGCCACCTCTAGTTAAAGCAACAGTTTTTATCATGCCGGGTGGGTTCATTAGAAGAGAACCCACTGATTCAACAAAGTTAAGAGAAAACCAGGAGGTGGTGGAGCTCTTCACACGAGCACAATGGATATCCTTCTGTGACAAATTGTAGGGTTATGACGACGAAGTGGCAGAAGAGTTTTTGTAGGCCCTGAGGCCGAAATCCAAAACATTGGCCACCGTGAACTTCAGGGGCCTAAGCCTCAAACTCACCCCGCAATATATCAGTCGAATTACTGAACTTCCAATGGGTTTGCCATGGGATAAGGAAGAAAGGAAGTTGAGCCAACAGGCCAAGAAAGAATTCTTTCCCCCAGAGGAGGAATTCTCGGAAGACAAGAATGGGGTGCGTAGAACCAGTTTACTACCACCATGGAATGAAGTTAGCCTGCAGATGATGAAGTATATAACCTGCAAAGGCCATTTTAGCATTGTGTACGGGTATCACTTTAGGTTGCTCACTGAATTGAGGCACCAGATTGATCTTCCTGTAGAAAATAAACTGAGCATCCCCTATTTCCTGCTACAGTCTCTAATTGAGTGTGCCACAAAGTTAAAAGAAGGCATACCAGACCAGGTAGCCCACCATGGATTGATCAAACTTCTCGTGGAGGATGCGCTTCATTCATACAAGGTTCCCCTCTCATGGGAAGCATTCAGAAACTTGACAAGAGATGGAGACATAAGGATGTTGACCGAAGAAAGTGGTTCCTCCAGCAGTGAGGAAAAAGAATCAGTGGCCGCGGGAAAGAAAGAAACAGGCCAGAAGACCCCGACCACAGTGCAGAAGAAAGAACAAAGGAAGAAGCACGAGAAAAAGGATGCCAAGGAGAAAGATGACACACCCATCTTGACAGCAAGAGAGAAAAGGTTGCAAGGCAGAACGGACAAAGCTGAGAAGGTCCACATCAGCAAAAGTACCTCATCAGCACCCGCAACCAAACCAAAAAGAAAAACCCATGTAGCAAAGCAAACCAAGGCGGCAACACCTGTTTCTACAGGAAAGCCGAAACCGGCTTCTACAGGAAGCCCGAAAATTATTGAAAAAGGGTCTTCTACAGGAAGCCCGAAAATTACTAAAACAGGGTCTTCTACAGGAAGCCCGAAATTGACTAAAACAGGGTCTTCTACAGGAAGCCCTGAAAAAGTGAAACCCAAGGAGAAGAAAGCTGATATTCGTGAAAGGGAGGCAGCAGTTGTGCTCGCCGCCCTCAGCACGCCACCTAAGCCAAAAGGGAAGAGAAAGAGGGAGACCCCTCTATACTTTGAAGCTCGAAGAAGTGCGAGAATAAAGACGGGCAAGCCACAGCCCCCATCCAGCAGCCAAATCACTACAGGGGATGCCCCTACTTCACCCAGTGAGAGGTCCCCCTCGAAGATATCGGTCACCTACGAGAGGGGGAGCCCAAAAACAACTACTTGGAAAGGAAGGGTAGACCAATCGGCTTCAAGAGCCCAGCTCAAGGTCAAGGAAACAGAGAAGAGGGAAGGAGCGGCACCCTCATCACCACCAAGGGCAGAACAGGCAGAGCCACCAAGAGTAGGAAAGAAAGAGCGTATTCCGGAGCCTAGTTCTTGGCTAAGGACAAGGAGCTGGAGCAAAATTGCTCAAGGATGAGCAAATATTTTAGCTGGGGGGTGATGATGAGCCCCAATTTTTGGTAACAATTTGGGATCATTTGGCCTACTTACCTTGCTCAACCCTTCATCTTTTATCACGTATGCATCATTTCTTAGTATATTCGTGTTATTTGTAGGAAGAAGGGCAGGCATTATTCCTATGTGACTAATACATGATGATTTCAGGTTTTTTGGCATTAAATGGAGCAAAGACCACGCAAATGGAGACAAGGAGACAGCAAAGGTGGCATTGCAGGTTTACAGGGAGGTTATCCATAGTCTTGAATGACCTCCCTCGTGATCTCCACCCCAACTCCGAGCTCCAACAGCTATCCCCACCGAGCTAAAAGGCATCCAACGGATTCTACAGGAACAGCAGTTTACTTTTAGTTGGACAGCCGAGCTCCACTAATTGAGGAAGCCAGCTTGATCCTCATCATGTATAAATATTGAGGCCGTAGCCTTTGATAGGAGTTTTTTGAACTTTTAAACTACTGTTGCAATTTCTGAGTACGAGCTACAGCTCGGTTTTTGCTTTTTGTAAGCCAGTTTTGGCATGATGTTAGACTCATGGTTATGATCTTTTAATAAAGGCAGGCAGATTTGGATTCAATCCTGATTTCTTAAGAGGAGCTATAGCTCTCATGTTAGGGCCCAACCTAAGAGCAATAGACCTCCTTTTCTTTGTATTGTTACTTGTCTTTCCTTTCAGCACTTTGTTTCTTTGTTTTGACATGCATTTGGAAAACACAGTCTGCTGATTTAATTTCTTTAATGTGATTGAGTAGGATTAGTTTATGGTTAAAGTGCTTTCAATAGCTTAGATTAGAGTAGGAGGATTAGCATTCATTAGAGCTCCAAGAAAAGGTTGACAGTGCACTCACTGCCATCTCTGTTTAGAGATTGGGGGTGTAGACCGTACCAACCACAAAAAACGCAGTCTTATACGTTCATGCAAGATGCAACACAATCATTTCAGTCATAGAACTGTCCATGCATTCTGATCTTGAGCAGTACTTCTTCGTTCCAACACCATTCACGATTTCTCTCTGAAGTTTACATTGCTGTTCGTTGGTTTAATAACACAGTTAAAATAGGTTGATGGAATTCTCGGTTTTGTGCAAGACATAGAGGATTTGTTCCATTTACACTGCGCAACATTGTTCTATTATCTTCTTCTTCTTCTCAACCGTGCCTAAGCCACCTGCTTAACCTCTGTTCAGCTCGTTTGCCTTCCAACCCTTCTATTGTTCACGTAGCTCCATCTTTTTGACTTTTCATTGCTTCCACCCTTCTATCCACCAACCAACTGCATGCACTCTCTCTCCATCCCATCTCTCTGTCCCTGAGCCATCACTAGCCCCCTTTTCATCCTACCTATCCACCCATACCGCTCCTTCACTCCTCCATCACCAAAAACTCCAACCGCAGAACATCCTGTAGAAGTTAGCAGACTTCCTGTAGAAATACCGAGTTTCCTGTAGGATCCCCTGCAGACATCCTGTAGAAGCCTGCAAACTCGATTGCCAAGCACCTGAACGTTGTGGACTTCTGTAGAATGATGTTAGGAATCCCTTGGAACCTCTCCTAGCCCTCCCGACCTTTTCCAAGCCTTCCTTCCCTCCAACTACCCCTGCACAGTCAAGACCTAGTAAGAAGCACAATCACAATAACTCCACCCACTTGAGCAAAAATACAAAAATGTGTTCTCTTCAATGAAAGTAGTTCAAATTCATGCATCTCATCTCACTAGAAGTAATGGCATCATTTCTAGAAGTTTGCACTCCCACCATTGCATCATAAAGATTAAATTAGTTAGATTAGGGTTTACTAGGGTTTCCCTGTTTGGTTGGCTTTCAGTTCATTCTTGCAAAGTAGGTTAATTTCCTTTGAGATAGTCCTCGTTCATCATTTAGAAAGCTTCTTCTGAGAACATATAGAAGTTGGCTTGAGCCCTAGCGGACTCGTGCCAGTTGAACAAGTGACAGCTGCGACAAGAGCTAGTACTTGTGCATACAGCACCGTCGCTTCCAAGTTTGTTACGAACTACCGGGTTGATAAAATTAGAGATAGGAAGCTCCAGGAGTTGTAGCATTATTGCTACAATACTGGAGCCCACCAATACTTATATTGGGGAGTATTGCTAGAGCACATTCCTCGCTAAGAGAGAGTGTTGATTTTGGGTAGCATTGTATGTGCTCTAGCTCCGAAATTTTGTGGAGGAGATAGAATACATAAGATATCCATGACCCAGAAATCGTTTGGACAAATTACGCCCAGATTGTGAGTTATTAAAATAATTGATATTTTTAATGGGGTTCCTAAGTCTAAACTTATGAAAATAAAAATATTAATGTGTAGTAATAAAAATGTGGGTGAGAAGCTTATAAGAGATGAGGATCAAGTCTATTTTAATCTTGGCCATTGATTAGGGACTTAATCTCGGTCGTTGATTCATCAACAGGAAAAGTATAAGAGGAGGCTTGAGGGTCATTTGGAGACACACAAAGTGATCAAATCTGTTCCATTTTTCTGGGGCGTGGTTTGCTAAGAAAATCGAACTAGTGATCTGAGTTGTAGTGACAAGGGCAGAAGCAAAGATTTGGATCAGAAAGTAGTTCTGATCCAAAGTGTATCAGGTAGAGAAGCAGTAGTAGCATCGAAGAGGCATCACAAAGGCCTACACAGCCCAGGAAGGGGCTACACAGTACTGATGTAGGCCAAGATGGTCTCTCTTAGTTGTAGTGCATTATATTCATCAGGAGTTTGAGATTTTGCTAGAGAAGCAAGGTTCTGAGCTGGGAGGGCTAAACAACAGTCTTCCTCTAGCAGATTGAGCTAGCAGAAGGGGTGATGCAGTGATTGGCCCCAAGCAGGGATTGCACTAGGATTTCAAAGTGTTTTCCAGAGTCAAGCCACTCAATGGATCAATTGTGACTTGGAGAACGAGGTAAACCCTCGTATGTATTTCTTGTTGTTGAGATTTCTCTAAAATGTTAGCCGGTGTGAGATCTAACCTATTGTACTAAGATTTTGGTTGCTTAATAATACAAACCCTCTATCTATTGCACCCGTTTTCTTGATTAGATTTTTCCAGGGACATGTTGTCCAAAAATAACGGTGTCCCTTGTGTGTTTGTCTCATCTATTGTTTTAGTTTATGATTTGTATGTCAGTGTAATCTGCAATAGTGTTTTTCATCATTGTTTATAATTAAATAACTTGTTGAATGAAATAACAAGCAGGAGATGATAAACCAGTGACTGTAGTACGATTTTTGTTTGTGTAGATTTAGAAATTCTCACAATGTATTCCATTGTACAGGCCTGTTGTCAATGTAAGAATTACATTCTAGTGAAGGAAATAGTCATCCACACAGACCACCGACCCCTACAGTTCATACAGACACAAGGGAAGTTGCAGAATGATCGCCATCAGAAATGGTCCACTTACTTGCAACAGTTCCATTTGAACATTAAGTATAAGAAGGGAAGCACCAATAATGTCATTGATTGCCTCAGCCTACCACCAGTCATGGCGCTAATCATTGTGCTCAACTCCTATGGAAATGAGACATCGAGGTCGCCACATCTTTACAAGAGAAATCCAAAATTCGGCAGTACATACCAAACACTCCTCAAAAGGAAACAAGTTCCAAATTTTCACCTTCAAGATGCATTGTTATGCCACCTAGGACATATCTGTGTTCCTTCAAGAGAGCATGCCAAGATGATTTGGGAGGTGCAATACAATCGAGTCACTAGACATTTCAGAGTAGAGAAAACAGTAGCAGTATTGCAAAAGTATTTTTATTGGCTGAAACTTTGTTAGAATGTTGGGAAGTACATTAGATCCTGCATTGCCCATGCCATTGCCAAACCAAACACCAAGAAGCAAGGCATGTATACTCTTCTACCTACTCCTAGTTGGCCTAGGAAATATGTCTCCATGGATTACATGTCAGACATTCCACCTATTAAGACAAAAATGATTGCATTTTCATGGTCATCAACAGATTCTATAAAATGGCCATCATGGTGGCTTGAAAGAAGAATATCACAGCAGAGGCCACTGCTAAGCTCTTCTTTGAGTGCGTGTGGATACACTTTGGGATCCCATAGTCCATTGTCTCAGATCGGGAAAGAAAATTCTTGAGTTAATTTTGATCAAGTCTCTCATCGATGATGGATGCAAAACTTATTAATTCCGCGACTTTCCATCCCCAAACTAATGGCCAAACAGAGGTTGTCAACAGGATGATTGTACACATTCTACACATGTACAACTCGAAGAATCCACACACATGGGATGAAAGCCTCCTCTATGTCAATCATAGCTACAACAGAGCTCTCCATAGCTTAACGGGCCACAACTCCTTTCAGGTAGGGCTAGGATTTCAACCATTATGTCCCATTGATGTGGCCATACCATTTGCAGCTACTTAGGCAGATTCGACTCATGTCTAGTCCGAAGCCAACAGGGCTAACAGCTTCATTGAGCGCATAAAATACATCTATGAGCAAGTCCATGATATCTTGGATACAACCAATGCTAAGTACAAGCAGTGCCATGATCAGCATCGGGTGCCGCACAAGTTCCAAGTGGGCGACAAGGTTTGGCTACATTTGCAAAAGGAGCGCCTCGCTGGACCCCACCACAAGATTCTCTCGTGCCGATATGGGCCATACACCATTACCAAGGTTGTATGGAACAATTCCTTCGACCTTAGCATTCCATCGTTCCTTGATCTGCACCCAGTGTTCATTGTAGACCACCTTCGACCATACTTTCCACCATTGTTGGACACATCCGACGTTGCAGAACAACTCACACCAACAGAGCTAAACCCAAAATACATGGAACAGGCCACCACTAATCGAATCATGGACACATGGATCAAGAACACTCACCAGCAGAAGATCAAACTATATTGGGTTGTCAAAGCTCGCTAACTCCTTCACCAAGGAAAGTGGCTCACCAGGGACCAAGTTGAGCATAAGTTTCCCCATCTCATGGAGGCACTCAATGCAATGGGGACCATTGCTTCCTAATGGGGTAGGAATTATCCAAGTGGATATTCATAGCCACGTGCCTATTCCACTTGGACCCCTAATAATGTCTCTTTCATTTTTTCGATTTCCTTAATTGTAGCACAATTTATTATTTTTGGCAGTTTTTCGGGTCCTAAACTTCCGAAGCCATTTTGAGGCCCTAAACAACGTTTTTTTGGGAAAATGGATTGATCAAATATTTTTCAATTGGACTCACTAATTGGTTTTCATCCTTCTCTTCAAGATATTTGAAATGAGGTATTATGATAGCCAAATGGAGAATGTATGCCAAATTTGCGACCTCGGGAAGCTGATGTACCAATTTACCTAAACAGGGCCCACAGTTTTGGCACTTCATCTCCTAGGGTTATTTTTTTGGATGCTTAGGGTTTTCCATTGTTTCTAAATAATAAATAGGCCTTTGAGCCTCATTCTAACACAATTCAAAGTCATGTAGCCGCCACATCTCTTCTGAGAGATAAGCTACCATCGCCTGAGCTATCTTATTTCCATTTTGTTTGTAAGCATAGTTCAGTGCTTTTCTATTAATGAAATAAAGTGTTTTTCTACTGCATCTCTGAATTTATGATTATATCTTTAATTTGTTGCATTCTTGTTTAAGTTTGGATCAGTGGTATCAGAGCAGTCTGTTCTTTCTATGTTTTTCTTTGCATGTCCCCAACGAGGTTAGGGTATAAGGAGTTAGGGCTCAATCTGGTTGAATCGTTTCAAGATCTGCCTCATAAAACCCGACGACCTCCCATGGCGGAAGAAAAGATAGAGGAGGGGGCAAGAGATCCTTTCAAAATGTTTCTTGAGGAAGCCCTCGAGTGACAAAGGGATGCAATGATGGATAACTTTGCCATAATCCTTCGACAACTACCCACAGGTGATGCATCTTCATCCAACAACCACTCTAGAGTAGCCACTCCTTTTAAGGTACAAGTTAACTTCAATATTTCCATATTTGATGGCCTGATAGATGCAAATGCCATAGATAATGGGTTAAATCTGTTGGAAGTATATTTTTCAGTTCATGACTTTTCCAATCGGGAAAAGATTACTTTTGCATTTCTTAAAGACCCCCCACACGTCAAGGACTGGTGGGAAACCTACTGTGAAAAAAAGGACGAGAGTGAACCCTCGTTGTTCTCAGTTGCACCCACATGGGATTATTTCTAAGACGCCATCAAGGAACAATATTACCTTGTCGATAGATATGAAGATAAAGACATAAAGTGGACCACGCTATGGCAGGGAAGGGACCAAGATGTGTCAAAGTTCACAAATATTTTCCATACCCTTCAGACGAAGTTGGGTATCAAGGATACTGAGCGACATTTGTTTCTTAAGTACCGCGGTTTCCTACACAATTACATCCAAGACGAGATGGAATTCGTGGACATTTCATCACTTGGCATGGCATACCGGTACACTGTCAAGATTGAGCAGAAGTTTAAACATAAGAAGTGGGACTTTGGATCTACGAATCTAAAGCAAGGAAAAGGCGCCCCCAAACCACAGGAAAAAGGACTAGGCCAAGGCGGTGCTACCCATGACAGCCCACAAAACCTGCAAGCAAAGAACAACACCATGAATACAAATAAGGACACGGGAAAATGGTGTGATTTCTATAAGAGCTCCACTCAAAATACGAGTGAGTGTTGGGCTTACCAGTCACTAGTGGCCTAGTTGAATGCTTTTGAATCCGATGCATGTTCCGACTTTGAATCAGAACCCGATAAGGGAACTAACAAAGGGAAGTAGATCATTGATGCAGAGCCTAGTGCCAATATGACCACCATTAAGATCCAGAAGATTGAGCCCGAAGATCTAGAGGAGGGGGAACGCATCTTCCACTCAAATATGTGGGTGAAGGGTTCTCTTTTGTAGTTCGTTGTCGACAATGAGAACCAAAAGAACCTCATTTTAGTAGAGGTCATGAAGCGACTGGGCCTAAAGACTACAACACATCCACACTTGTACACCATCGGGTGTCTTCAGCAATGATGAGATCTTCAAGTCAACCAGCAGTGTTTCCTTCGCTACAACATCAAGTCCTTCATGGATGAGGTACTGTGTGATGTTTCTCCTCATGAATTTTGTGATGTATTGTTAGGACAACCATACTTGTAGAAGTGACATGTTGTATATGAGTCTAGACCTCACTCTGTGATTATTACCTTGGCCAACAAGTTGTACAGGATACCGGAGGTAGCCCCGATTACCACCATCTCTTTGATCACTGCAAATAAATGCAATAATATCATTTCCCAGACCAGGAAATCTGTTTTACTTAAGATTCGCACTAGGGAAAGAAGAAGGTTGTGGCCATGGCTTCCAGGTAGGGCTCCTCCACACAGTGGCAGCAGATGTACAAAGTTGTGGAGGAGTACAAGGATATTTTCACCTCACTTATAGGGTTACCTTTGCATTGTCAGGTCAATCACTTCGTCGATCTGACCCTGGTCACGCCACTTCCAAATGGGCCAATCTATCAACGCTCTGTTATGGAGAACGATGATATCAGGAGGCATATTTAGGAACTATTGCAGAAAGGGCACATCAGGCCAAGCTCATCACCCTGTGGGAGCCTGATTATATTGGTATAGAAGAAGGATGGGACCCGAAGGTTCTATATTGACTATCGGGAGTTGAACAAGATCATTGTTTGGATAGGTACCCAATCCCGTGGATTGATGACCTTCTTGACCAGCTCAAAGGGGAAAAATATTTCAACAAAATTGAATTGAAGTTAGGTTATCACTAAGTGCCTAACGAACCCTCTGATGTGTGGAAGACTACCTTCAAATCCAAGGAGGGCCTTTCCGAATGGTTGGTCATGTCGTTCGGATTGACGAACGCCCCCGCAACCTTCATGAGACTAATGGATGACATCTTGTGACCCTTCACCAATGCATTCATGGTGGTGTATTTAGATGACATCATGATCTTCATTTAGAGTTGGGACAAGCATCACCACCATATTTGACAGGTCCCTTAAACCCTGCAACGACACAAGTTGTGTGCTAAGTTAGAGAAATTCACCTTTGGCCTGACCCAGGTTCAATATCTAGGGTACATAATTGATGAGCAGGGTGTACAAGTGGACCCACCCATGATACAAGTCATTCGAGATTGGCCAACCCCAACCACTCTAACAAAGCTCCACATCTTTTTGGGTCTTGCAAACTTCTATCATAGGTTCTTGTTGGGGTTCCCTCATATCACTTGGCCTTTAAGTCAAGTCACCAAGGGCAGAGCAAAAGAAAAAAAAATTGGTCTAAAACCCAACAGAAAGTGTTCTCCAAGTTGAAGAATCACCTCTATTCTACACCAATTCTCACATTACCAAACCTGCAACAACCATTTGAGATTGAGACATATGCCTCCAACTATGCTATTGCTGCAGTTGTTACTAAGCATGGGCATCAAGTGGCTTACCACAGTGAGACACATTCATACACAGTCGAAAATTACCCCACTTACGACAATGAAATGTATTCCATTGTGCAGGCCTTCCATCAATGGAAGAAATACATTGTGGGGAAGGAAACGGTCATCCACGTAGACCACCAACCTCTATAGTTCATACAGACACAAGGGAAGTTGCAGAGAAATCACCATCAGAAATGGTCCACCTAACTACAACATTTCCATTTGAACATTAAGTATAAGAAGGGCAACACCAACAATGTCGTTGATTTCCTCAGCTAACAACTGGTTATGGCGTTTGTTAGAGCCCAGATTGACCTCAGGCTAAATGAAGGCAATCCTAGGATAACCACAAACCAAGCTTAACCTGGTAGCTAGCCCTACCAGGTCGGGAGAGGGCTCTCTCCTTGTGAATCTCAGTCAAGATAACTAAATAAGATATGGATTTTAGTCTAGGTATAGTAGCTCTAGGGTTTTTGATTTATTTTGTTGGTTTTGTTGCTGGATCAAATGAAACCAGGTAGTTTTGGGTCCGGGAAATCAAGTCAACATGCGGGCTGTTCTATGGGGTGAGGTAGGTAGGTGCTTTGGCACTTGAAATTGAGTGAGATGAGAGCTCTAAGACTAGTGACGAGCTGAGGAGGGCATGAAAAGATCATGTATCCTTCTCAAATAGTAGAAAACATAAAAAAATTGAATGGCTTCCCAAGACAGAGCACTGTAAACAATGAATTCTACCTATCTATCTTGATATCATTCAGCTAGAAGAAATGAATTAGATTGTGGCACATATAAAACATGAGAAAAACTGAGAAAAAAAGAAGAAACTATGCAAAAACACAATACGACAAGTATCCCATAAAAATAGTTGCAAATCCTGGTTTATTTCCTTGCCAAACTGCTGATAAAGGTGTACAATGTAGCTCAGAGCATCCAAGAGAGTCCAACCTTTGCTAATGATAGAAAAAATACATAATATAGACATCAAACCACCTATGCTAGCCATCGGGGGTCAAAACCAAGATAAGAGGAGCTATTACAACCATTTCCAAATAGGGACCAGGAATATAGGCAGTGGAACAACTTGCCTCTATAAGCATGGAAACTGATTCATTGACCCCAAAACCACCTAAAACTGATGAATCTACCCACTAAGATCATTTCACTAGAAAATTTACATGCCAAGACATTAATTACAATCATAAAATCATCCATGAAGGGAGAAAAAGTCAACTTGCAGTGAAAGAAGGCGAAAATTTGATTTTCTGGTAAACTGGTCAAAAGAGCAGCGCCATGAGCCAAAAGTGCAGTGCCGCTTTCCACCCACTTTTAGAGGCCTTTACCTTAGCAAAATTTATCCCAAGATGGCTCATTGGAAAGGTATTACTGTATCTCTTCTAGAACAACTTAAATTTTTGAATTTGGAGGTAATTTTCCCCCTCAAAACTGAAATCTCCCAAGGTTGCTTCTGTGTGTCCAAAAACAGGCAAAGAGGTCATTTTTTGGTAGATTTTGACCTTTTGGTGACCTAGTTTTGCTCCAAATTTTCTAAAACTTTCAGGGATGAATTATCTCATCATGTTGAATCCAAATATATAAGCCTTTCCTCCAACAAGTGCTCAAGGGAAAAGCGCAGCACCAATGGCGCTGCGCTTCTAGGCTAATTTCCTATTTTCAAAATTTCAAAATTTGAAAAAGACAAAAGATCATCAAAACTTGCCCAGGTTTGGCATGGGACACCACCATTAGTTGCTTTGATGGGCTAGTGAGGCTTCAACTAATATATTCAACTTATATTGCTCCTTTTTTCTCTTTAAAGCCTTCCTCAACCTAGCTTTAAGATTCCTGGTCCTTATGTTACAGATTTTGTTTCAGGTCAAGTAATGATAGGCCATGTGGCGAAGCATCTTCTTGTCCCTGTTGGCCTTCCCAATCAGCCCCTAAAGGTATATGTTGACCCTCTCAAGCCAAGTTTCCCTATCATTCTCAATCTCTTGTTCAATTGAAGTCAACTTGATATTAGCCTCCTTGGCCTTTTGCCTGTTTTCTTTGATCATTTGCAGCTCCATGAGGACTTGCTTATCGCTTAATTTCTTATTTTCTTGCTCTAAATATTTGATGATGAACTTAGCTCTCTCTAAGTTATCTGACAAAGATTTATTTTAGCCTCTTATTCCTTTATGATAATGTCTTTGACAGTCTTTGGATCCTGAGCTTCCAAATCAATAATGTCAACTCCATGGTGAGTGAAGTGCTATTGTGGCTCCTCATGCTCAACAAGATTGAAATCTCTCTCTTGCTCATCACTAGGATCCTTTTCTTGCCCTTACTTTTGCCTTTGCTTTGCTGCTCAACCTATACCTATTTTGCTGAAGAAGAAGGCAAAGCCCCTTCCACACCTTGTGGAGATAGCATTTTCCTATGGCCTGATGACGAAGGCAAGACCCCTTCCACACCTTGTGGAATAATACTTGCCTAGCAGTTGCAAAAAGTTTCCTAGAACCCCCCTTATATGTTACAAACACTAGCACTCCAACAATTTCAGTCTCTTTGACTTTTTCATGACTTGAAGGTCCACCTTCTTCATGATGTACTGATGAAAAGATTTGTGGGCCTTTGAACATCTCATGAGAAATGAAAGTCTCCCATGGCATGTTAAGAAGGTTAAGCTGATGTAGACCAATGATTTTAATCAAAGAGTAATGGTAAATGCTATTCAACTACTGGGGGTATGGCTTCCTTTGTACAATATGTGCCATCTTCTCAGTGTTTCTAAACATGAAGTAAGGGATATTCATCATCTTTACTCTAGTGAAATGCATGAGAAGTCTAATGTGGTAGGCATACAACCGAGAGAACGTACCTTCACAATTGAAGTACTTGTTAATGATTTTCATCAATGGAACATACCTGTCTTCCAAAAACTTGAAGGGGAATACTCTCTTCATTTTGTCTTTGTATCTAGCCTTGATGTAAGGCTTATAGTACTCCTCATCAATATCCTGACCTTTATACCAATTTTCACCCACATCTGGAATTCCTGTAGCCTCTGAGATGATAGCTCGTGATATGGTGAAGGTTATTCCAACAAGGGTTACTTCATTACTATGCAAATGAGTCACAAATAGCCTAGCCAACTCATGATGAAATCTGACTCTTTCTATCATTTCACAAAAATCAAAGCATGCCTGGTGTTTAAAGCAAGAAATAGCAAGTGGACAAGCTAGTAACTCCCTCAAACTAATAGGCTCTTCTCTGATAATTCTTCCTCCTTTATGAGGCTTCCTCTGATGTATGTTTCTATCCCTGGAGTTGTCACTGAATGTCTCTTTCTCATATTCATAATCACTGTCTCTTTCCATTTTTCTCCTTTGGTTTTGCAAAATGCGGTTGTATATGGTTGTTTTGTGGATAATAGTGTGGAAACATAATGGAGGAATGGAATGGGCAGAGTGTATGGAAAAGAGAGTGTGAAAATGTATGTGTGAACAAAGTTTATGGATGGGAGTAAGGGTTTAGGGATATGAGTAGGGTTTAGGGATATGGATAGGGTTTGGGGAGTGTAGGATTTAGGGAAAATGTATGAGGGGAATGGGATTTAGGAAATGTGTAAATAGGAATGGGGTTTAGTTTAGGGAATAATTGCAAGTAGATAGGGTTTTTATAATACTTGTGAAATGAGGAAAACTAGGGTTTCACCCTAGAATCTAGGGTTTGATACTAAGAATGCCCAACACCAAAATTTTTAAACAAAACCTTGATTCACAAGCTATGACAATTATACTTACTTGAAAGAGAGAGCATTTGAAGATTATGAGGTGAATTTGAGAGTTTGGGAAAGTTTTAATCAATTTAGAACTTAGTTGGGCAGATACGTAGTGCCTCACATAGGTGCGCAATGCCACTTTAAAAGTGCATCGCTTGCGCAAATTTACGAAGGAAAACACTGCCAGGTGTGCAGCGCCAACTCAGAAACGCAGTGCCCTCCTCAAAAGCGCAACGCCATCTTCAAGACAACTTTTGGCTACCTTCCCTATGTCCACATTAGGCATGGGATAGGTCGTTGGAAAGCTTGTCGAGTCTTCTTTCTAGAAAATCTTGAATTTTTCAATTTGGAGTTCATTTTCCCTGTCAAAAGCTCAATCTCCCAAGACTGGTAAAAATGTGCAGAATGAGGCTGTCAAAATGCATAGTGTTGTTGCAGTCAACTTTTGAAGGTCTTCCTCAACTCCAAATTGAGCTCATGATAGCTCATTACAATATCTTTGTGTCTAATTATTAGTTGACTCATCAAGCAAGTCATTTGGTCATTCCATCTAGGAGAAAAAATGATTTTACCAAGGTCACTCCAGAGGTGCATCAACCCTCCTGAGGCAAATGATGTTTTCGACATTTCTCCTAAACCATGAAACCTGTGTAAAAACTAAAAGAGGTTTTTCTTCTTGGGTCAATGATGGACAAAAACCTCTCTCACATTTGTCAAATTCACTTTCTCTTGCTCAGAAACACAGTTTGAAGAAAACCCGTCCCTTATATGTAGTGAATGGCTTGTCCCTTGGAATGAATTCTCGACAAATGATGGAGACCTGATGTTTGATGATATGAAATGGCCTCATACCTTCTGATATCCCTTATACCCCCTCTACTTAGATATATCAACTCTCATAGCCAACCCTAGTTCAGTGGGAGAGGAATTTAGGGTTTTAGTGCTTGTTTCTCTTTTGCTTTTGCAGGTGAATTGGTGCTCATGATGACTTGAATTTTGGTAGTGGCAGATGCTTGGCAACATCACAAGCTTAGGAGGAGCTTGGGAAAAAATATTACATATGAGAACAATAAAATTACATCAAATTTAAATATAAAATACAAATGCTCTGTTTTCACCTCAAAATCAGTTTTGAGGTGAGAACTTCATTAAGCTTACAAATTAACAAATTATGAATTTTCTTATCATTATTGTCCTCCTTATGTCTTTTCTGACCATTATTAGCAATAATCATTGAATTTTGACCATGGTGGATACCCTAAGACCTAATGAGACTAAAACCTTATGTATTTGATGAAATGAACTGAAAAAGAGCATGAATCATTGACTGAAAGATATGAAAGGAGGTCAAAAAGTACATATCATGAGGGAAAAAACTAAAATAAACCCTACCATCAGTAGATCCATGATTTAATGGAATGAAACTTCATCAGAATGGGACTCCTAGTATGAAATGAAAAAGAGTAAAGTTTGATCATTGATGGCAGTGTGAAGACACTGACACTAACAACGTTGATCACTGTGCTCGACTCCTGTGAGCACGAGACATCGGGATGGCCACATCTTTATAAGAACAATCTAGAATTCAGCAGCACATACCAGACACTCCTCGAAGGGAAGAAAGTTCCAAATTTTCACCTTCAGGATGCATTGTTATGCCACCTGGGACACATCTTTGTTCCTTCAAGTGAGCGTGCCAAGATGATTTGGGCGGTGCACTACAATTGGGCCGCTGGACATTTCGGAGTAGAAAAAATAGTTGTAGTATTCCAGAAGTATTTTTATTGGTCGAAACTTCGTTAGTATGTTGGGAAGCACATTAAATCCTGCATCACCTACACCATTTCCAAACCAACCACCAAGAAGCAAGCCCTGTATACTCCTCGACCTACTCCTAGTCAGCCTTGGGAATCTTTCTCCATGGATTACACGTGGAGACTTCCTTCTACTAAGAGTGACAATGATTGCGTTTTCATGGTCATTGACAGATTCTCTAAGATGGCCATCATGGTAGCCTGCAAGAAGAGTATCGCAGCAGAGGCCACTACTAAGCTCTTCTTGAGCGAGTGTGGGTAAACTATGGGATCCCACAATCCATTGTCTCAGATCGAGACAACAAATTCCTGATTTCATTTTGGAAAAGTCTTTGGTTTATGTTGGATACAAAACTTACTAATTCCATGCCTTTCCATCCCCAAAGCGATGGCCAAACAGAGGTTGTCAACAGGATGATCGTACACATTCTACGCATGTACAACTCGAAGAATCTATGCACATGGGATGAAAGTCTCGCCTATGTCCAACACAGCTACAACAAAACTCTCCACAGCTCAATAGGCCACAACCCATTTCTAGTAGGGCTCACATTTCAACCATTATGTTCCATTGATGTGGCCATACCATTTGCAGCTACTCAAGAAAATTCAGCTCATGTCCAGTCTGAAGCCAACAGGGCTAACAACTTCATTGAGTGCATTCAACACATCCGCCAGTATGTCTATGATATATTGGATAGAGCCAATGCTAAGTACAAGCAGCGCAATGATCAACATTGGGTGCTACACAAGTTCCAGGTGGGCGACAAAGTTTGGCTACATTTGTAGAAGGAGCACCTCACTGGACCCCATCGCAATCTTTGTCTGCTCCAATATGGTCCATACACCATAACCAAGGTTGTAGGGGACAATGCCTTCGAGCTTAGCATTCCACCATTCCTTGGCATGTACCCAGTGTTCAATGTAAACCACCTTCGGCCATACTTTCCACCATTGTTGGATGCATCCAACGTTGCAAAACATCTCACACCAACAAAGCTAAACCCAGACTACATGGAACATACCACCACTAATTGGATCATGGACACACACATTAAGAACACTCAGCAGTAGAATATCCAACTTTATCGGGTTGTCAAAGCTGGCCAACGCCTTCACCAAGGAAAGTGGCTCACTAGGGTCCAAGTTCGGCAAAAGTTTCCCCATCTCATGGAGGCACTAAACACAATGGGGACCATTGCTTCCTAAGGGGGGAGCAATAATCCAGGTGGATATTGGTGGCCACCCACCTATTCCACTTGGACCCTCAACACTACCTCTTTCATTTCTTTTAGGTTTCGTGAATTGTAGCACAGTTTACTATTTCTGGCAATTTTTCAGGTCATGAACTTTCGAATCCATTTTGAGGAACTAAACAACGTTTTTAGGGAAAATAGAGAGATCAAAAGCTTTGCAAATTGGCTTGCTTATTTTTTTTTAGAATTCTCTTCGAGATCTTCAAAACAACGTACTATGATAGCCAAACAGAGATCGTATGCCAAAGTTACGACCTCGGGAAGTTGATGTCCCAATTTACCCAAACAGGGCCCACAATTTTGGTGCTTCATCTCCTAGGGTTAGATTTTTGGATGTTTACGGTTTTCCATTCTTTCTCAATAATAAATAGGTCTTTGAGCCTCATTGTAACATAGTTCAGAGGCATGTAGCCGCCAGATCTCTTCTCAGAGATAAGCTACCATCACCCGAGATATCTTATTTCCATTTTGTTTGTAAGAATAGTTCAGTATTTTTCTATTATGAAATGAAGTTTTTTTCTGCTACATCTCTGTATTTATGATTATATATATAAGTTGTTGTGTTACTATTTAAGTTTATATCACCTGAACTGTTGCAACATGGGATATTTCCTTAGTATTTTACTCTTTTCATTTCTAGCACTAGTATTGGCCTTGTCATCACTAGTAACTTGAACAACAGATAAATGACAACCCTTCTGGTAGATATGTTTGGCCTGCATGGTTGTAATTTTCCTTACTAAGGTAAGAGTTCGCTTCCCCTACACTATTCTTTTCCCTCTCGCTTCATCTAGGCACTCAATTTCCTTCTCATAGTAATCAACTTTGGTACATTGCTTGTATAGCCAATCCATGCCTAACAACATGTTGTACACTCCCAAAAGGAACACATTTAGGTGCGTTGTTGTTGGAATTCCTTGAAGACCAATCACATACGATTTCACCCAATGGTGTACTCTTCTCTTGGTCCTTATTTCTAGCTGAACCAACCATGGTTCTCAGTGCACTTCCTTGGCTAGCTGAAATGTCTCAACAAGCACTAAACTGCCATAACCTTAGTTAGAACCGAGATCAACCAAAATAGAAATAAGTTGATTACAAAACTTACCTTCCATATCAATGATGGATGCTTGGTGGTATTCCTAACAATGATCCACTATTGCATAAATCTTGGGCACACTATTTGCTATGTCTCCCACACTGTGAGCCTCATACGTGCTGTAAATCTTTGGGCCTACACGTTTTTTTTGGGTGGCCTCTTTTCTAGTGGTCTCCCCTAGATGTCCAGCAAGGAAACGGCTCTTTGGCCTTTGTTGGCTGTGTGGAGCATGACCCAAGTTCAGTGTTAGTTAGCCAAACAAAACCCTACACCAATGGACCTTTCGGCATCAGCCCGCGGAGCGTGGACTGAAGTCTCACCCGAAGCAGTATGGGGGGATGCTGGAACCAAATTTTTGCACCCTGAGATGGTTGTGATATCGGTTTATACACTATGTTCCTACTTTCACTAAAGTCACTAAGCTTTAGGGCTCTATCAGTCTAGTCCTTTATTCCACCCTTCAGTACCTCCACGAAGGTGTACAATTGACCTTTGCACAGCCCTAACCCGCGATCCAGGTACTTTCACGTTGCTATGACAGTAGCATGTATAGGTTCCCAAGTTATCTTAGGTATATTACTTATCTTACTAAACAATAACAGTTAGCGCCGTGTAAACAAATATTCTTACTTGCATTTAATTAACTAATACAATCACATACATTCATGCATCACATGGACAATGTAAATTAAACCCAAACCGCAATATAACTAGATGCATTACAAAAAATATATACACAGAAACTGTGGAATACTTCTCTTTATTGATATCTTCAAATTATTACAGACTCTAACGGCCCTGCACACATAGCTGTAAGGGTCCACGCACTCAGCTACAGACTTATACCCTAGGCCTCTGCGCACTCAGTTGCAGAGCCTCTACCTATGCCAAGACCCGAAACACTTAGACTTCACTACCAAGACTCTTCACTCCATCCTTCATAAAATACTTCTCACTTCTTAGAACTTACTTACTTAGCTCTTTTTATATAATCCCATAGTTCACGGACCATGGGTGGATATTTACAGCCAACTTTACACTTTACAAAATAAGGGAAGACAACCCTTTATGACTCTTGACACCTTCGCGCTCCGCAACCACAAAATGCAGAGACTTTACTACTTTATTACAAAATTAACCCAAAGCATGGGCTAATAGCCCCAAAACTATCCTTGGGGGATCCCATTCCCAACAGCCCCCCAACACAAATATCGCGACTCATCCTTGAGTCACTCTGCGGGTGTGGAGATCTTAGCGCGAAGACCTTCTAGCTCGGCCTGTATGACCGCAACCTCAGCCGTGCACTGTGCGGCTGCCTGCTTCGCTTCTTCAACCATCTGCTAGGTCACTGAACATGAATTTTTTGCCTGAAGCTTTTGCTAAGTTTCTTGTAGATTCGCAAGCTTTGCTTCAACAGAGGCCGTAACCGCATAAGCCTCATCCAGCCAGGGCTTCAGTCGCACCTTCAGCATTGCCTCCTTGTGCTGCGCTACATCTACCTGTTCTTTCAACTGCTTGGCCTCCTACAGTTTTGTCAGTCTCTACATGAGCACGACGGTTCACACTGTCTCTTTTACCTCATCATAGCGCTACTACAATTCTCATGCTTCTATCTCCAACCATTGTACATTATAGTTCTCCTGCAGGCTCGTCGGGACCTCGAACGATTGTTCAAAAATTTGTGTGCAGTTTTCTACTGCACTTTCAACTACCGCTATCACCTCTATGACAATAGTTTCATGCTGCTCCTTTACTTCTGGTAGAGTTGAAGGCTAGGCCTTCAACTGTAATTTGGTAATCTGTAGGTTCAACTCTAGCTGAACCCTAGCCATCTCTGTGCGAGTGTCATGTACCCCTATAGCTGTTAGAAAATTATATATTACAGAGCAATGGAACACATAAAATATTGCAGAAATATAAACACATAAAACGCATAAAACAAGAGAGACACAGATATAGATGGTTCACCCAGTTTTGGCTACGTCCACGGAGAAACAGCCAGCCCTTCTTGTTATATTATCCAATAAACTGAAGAGATACAACCTACAGCATATCCACTATAACTCCCTCTTCGCTCTCAATATCCTCTTTCTTCCTCACTCAGAATAGATATATACATAGATGAAATACAATTCCCTCATATATAGTGAGGGGTTGCCTTCTAGGGAAAAAAACCCTAAACTAAACATAACTTCTATCGTCAGATCATCCGCCTAATGAACAGACTAGATTGACTAGAAATTACTATACTTTTACAAGGCACCCCCCTGCACCCCCCCGCGTGGGGGGTGTACAATCTTCCTGGGGTATACATCTCGCTGAAACCTTTGAATACAGAAGATAATCGGGCTCCACACCCAACAATCTCCCACTTGGAGACTGATTATAGCAACTCCATCGCTGCCTCATTTGCTAGACAATGACTCCACTTTGGACCTGGCTATTTATCATCTTCCTCATCATACTTGAAGACCAATTGAAACTGAGCAAATTCTTAGTTTCTCCCTCGTTACAACTTTTGTCAACATATCTGAAGGATTCTGGCTAGTGTGTATCTTTACCAGCTTCAACTGTCCATCTTCTAATGCTAACCATATGAAATGGTACTTGAGCTGTATATGCTTAGTCTTGGAATGAAATGTAGAGTTCTTTGCAAGATGTATGGCACTCTGGTTGTCACTGTATAGCCTTCCCAACTCCTTCTTCTTACCCAATTCATCTAGAAACCTTTGTAACCAAATCATTTCTTTACTAGCCTTTGTAGCAGCAACATACTCGCTTTTGTTGTTGAGAGTGCAACAACACTTTGCAGTTTTGAGACCCAACTAACAGCTGTTCCACCTATAGTAAACACATACCCTGTTGTGCTCCTCCTGTTATCTATATCACCTGCCATATCTGCATCAACATATCCCTGTAGAGAGATGTTTGAACCACCAAAGCATAATGCTTGATTTGTGGTACCTCTCAAATACCTGAGAATCCACTTCACCACCATCCAATGTTCTTTTCCTGGATTGTTCATGTACCTGCTTACAACTCCCATTGCATGTGCAATATCAGGCCTTGTGCAGACCATTGCATACATTAAGCTTCCAATTGCTGATGCATATGGAACTTTAGACATATAATCCATGTCTTCTTGTGTCTTTGGGCACATCTCCTTACTAAGTTTGAAATGGCTAGAAAAAGGTGCACTAACTAGTTTTGCATTGTGCATATTAAATATTTTTAACACCTTTTGTATGTACTCGTTCTGAGACAATGTTAATTTGTGATTTTTTCTGTCTCTAGTTATTCTCATACCAAGGATTTGTTTTGTAGCTCCCAAATCCTTCATTGCAAATGAATTTTCCACTTTTATTTCGAGCACATTTATTTCCTACATGTTAGACCCTGCAACAATCATGTCATCTACATACAATAACAATATAATATAGCTGCCATCATTTTGCTTTTTCAGATAAACACAATGATCAAAGTGACATCTAGTATAACCTTGTTCATACATAAACTTGTCAAATTTTAGATACCATTGCCCTGGAGCCTGTTTTAAGCCATACAAGCTCTTCTTCAACCTGCACACTAGTTTCTCCTTCCCTTTTACCTCATATCCTTGTGGCTGCTGCATATATATCTCTTCCTCCAAATCCCCATGGAGAAAGGTTGTATTTACATCTAACTGCTCAAGATGCAAATCTTCAACTGCTACTAGACTTAAAATAGTTCTTATTGAAGTCATTTTAACAACAGGAGAAAATATTTCATCAAAATCAATACATTTCTTTTGTGCAAACCCCTTCACCACAAGTCTAGCTTTGTACCTTTTTCTACCTCCATCTTCTTCTTTCAACTTGTAAACCCATTTATTCTGTAATGTTGTTTTACCTGCAGGAAGCCTAACTAAGTCCCAAGTCTGGTTATGTGCTAAGGAGTCCATCTCTTCTTTCATGGCTTGCTCCCACTTCTTCCTGGTTTCTACCTGCACTGCTTCTTCATAACATTCTGGTTCACCAGAATCAATCAACAATACATAATATAATGGAGTATCATTCAGGGGGTCTACTTATCCTGGTAGATATTCTAACACCACTTTCAAGTGTTTGAGGTGCTTGTTGTTTTTGTGGTTGTTGTTCTGGCTATTGATCATTATGATTTTTAGGCACCATCACTTTTTCTCTGATCTCATCAAGCACTGTGTATTCTCTGTTTTCTCTTTCCTATTTCTTTTCCTACAACTGATACTTATACAAAACCTTTTCATTGAATATGACATATCTGCTCCTAATGATTTTATGTTTTTCATAATCATAAAAGCGATAACCAAAATTCTTAACACCATATCCAATAAAGGTACGTTTCATTGATTTTGCGTCAAGCTTTGTTCTATTTTCTTTATTAATGTGGACAAAGGCTTCACAACCAAAAGTCTTTAAAAAAGGGTAGTTTACCTTTTTACCTGTCCATGCCTCCTCTGGAATACCACCATCCAAGGAACTTGAAGGCCCTCTATTTATTAGATAAACAGCAGTATATACAGCATCTGCCCAAAATTGTAAAGGTAATCTTGCATGCAATCTCATGCACCTTGCATGCTCCATGATTGTCCTATTCATCCTTTCTAACATGCCATTTTCTTGTGGTGTTCCTGGAACTATCTTCTCACTACAAATTCCATTCTCTAAACAGTACCTATCAAACTCTCTGCTGCAATATTCACCTCCATTATCTGATCTGAGACACTTCAACCTTTTTCCTGTCTCATTTTCAACCAAAGCTTTCCATTTCTTGAAAGTATCAAATAAATTAGATTTATTTCGAATACAATAAATCCAGGTTTTTCTGGTTGCATCATCAATAAAAGTAACATAATAACGAGAGCCACCAAGAGATGATACTTGAGCAGGTCCCCATACATTTGTATGCACAAGCTCTACTTTTTCACTCTTCTTTTCTTTCCCAACTCTAAGGAATCTGACTCTCTTTTGTTTTCCATAAACAAAATTCTCACAGAATTTTAAATCAACATGCTTCAAACTTGGCAACAAATTTCTTGAGTGAAGAATCTGCATCCCCTTCTCACTCATGTGCCCGAGCCTATGATGCCACAATGCCATATCTTCTCCTGTAGAGGTTAAATCATTAACAGAATTAGAAATACCATTGCATAAATACAATGTACCAACCTTTCCTCCTTTCGCTATTACCAGGGATCCTTTAGTGACCTTCCAGGTTTTATCTGTGAAAGTAGTTACGCAACCTTCACCTCCCAACTGCCCTGTTGAAATCATATTTTTCTTCAGATCTAGAACATGCCTTACCTCCTTCAATAGCCACTAATTTCCATTTTGCTGTTTTATGAAAACTGTACCCATTCCAATGATTTTACAGGGTTTATCATCACCCAATTGAACCTATCCAAAATCTCCTTGAACATAGTCATAAATTTGTTTCCTATCAGGTGTGGCATGGAATGAGGCCCCTGAATCTACCACCCATACATCAATAGTATTTTTTAATGAAAGAATCAAAGCATCTTGCAACACATCACCTGTTACATTCACTTCATGATTAGTTTCTTGTTGCACGTCTCCTTCATTTCCCTTTCGAGACTTGCAGTCTTTCTTCAGGTGTCCTTTCTTTCCACATTTCCAGCACACTATCCCTGATCTAGGCTTGGATCTACCTTTTCTTGACTTACTATGATATCCAAGGCTCTTTCCTCTTTCCATTTTTCTTCCCCTAGTCTCTGCATTCAAAAAATTAGTTGATGTCTCACCGGAGCTTTTCCGTCGCATTTCCCCACTAAGGATTGCATCGACAACATCATCAAACTTTAAAGTACTAGATCCAGAGATAGAGTTACTAATGGCCATAACTAAACCATTCCAACTTTCTGGCAATGAGCACAAAAATAACAGAGCCCTAACTTCATCATCAAAAGTTACCCTTACAGAACTTAACTGACTCATAACTGTATTAAATTCATTTAAATGATCAGCAACAGATCCACCTTTTGACATCTTCATATTAAATAAACGCTTCATAAGAAATACCTTATTTGAGGTCGATGGTTTTTCATATAGTTTGGCCCATGTTGACATTAAACCCCCTGTTGTCGTTTCCTTTGAAATATTAAACGCTACCGATGCCGCTAGGCAAAGCTGTAATGTTCCAAGTGCCTTTCTGTCGAGAATATCCCATTCTGTGACTTTTCGCTCAATGGTTGGTATAGATCTCTCTGATACAAATAATATTACATCTGTATCTTCCACAGCTGGTACTTTTGGCTATTGAATTTTTCGACCCTAAACCTACCATCTTCTACCATTACTCCCACTCGAACCAAGAACCCTTTTCTCCTGCAAGTTTATCAGCCAAATAAACCTTCGGCTCTGATACCAGTTGTTAGAAAATTATATATTACAAAGCAATGGAACACATAAAATATTGCAGATAAACATAGAAAACGCATAAAACAAGAGAGACACAGATATACGTGGTTCACCTAGTTTGGGCTACGTCCACGGAGAAACAGCTAGTCCTTGTTTTTATATTATCTAGTAAACTGAAGAGATACAACCTACAGCAGATCCGTTGTAACTCCCTCTTCGCTCTCAATCTCCTCTCTCTTCCTCACTCAGAATACAGATATGCATAGACACAATACAATTCCCTCATATATAGTGAGGGGTTACCTTCTAGGGCAAAATACCCTAAACAAAACATAACTTATACCATCAAATCATCCGCCTAATGAACGGCCCAGATTTACTAGAAATTACTATACTTTTACAATGCACCCCCCCCCCCCCGCATGGGGGGGTGTACAATCTTCCTGGGGTATACATCCGGCTGAAACCTTTGAATACAAAAGATAACGAGGCTCCACACCCAATAGTAGCAAGCTTGTGGGAGTGCACCTCAACCAGTTCTTCCTCATGAATGGCCAACTCCAAGACCATTTGGCATGCCTCCTCCAAGACTTGAATTATACGCTTGTTTTTCTCAGTTACATTGGTCACGGCAGCGATGGCAAAGTCTCACTGTAGGGCCATCTGCTCATTGTTAATCCCGTGCTCGCTGATCACCTATAGAGCGTGATGGTCATGGGCCCTCAGCTCCACGATCACTCCATCCTGCAATAGGTGGAACGCCTCACCAAGGAGCACTACCAGATTCAACCCCACTCCTTTGAGGGCACTGACAGTGGGCCTATCAGCTTTATTCTTCGTGGTCAGTGCTCCATCAGGCAGCACTATCGCACTGGAGATATTTGCATGCAGAATCACGACATCTTCTGAAGTATCAATAGCGAGGCTGGTGGACACCATGCCAGCCTGTGACGCACGGGTCTGCAACTCCTACAGACCTATTTGGATGGCCCCCAATATTAGTTGTTGCTACTGCTCAAACTATTTCTGGGCCTCTGCGGTGACATCTCGCATAGTGTCTCCAATGTCACGCAAATTGCCCTCTGTGAGGGTGATTGGGTCCAACGACGTCTTAGTGGCCTTGGATTTCTTCCTCAACCCTCCTTTCTCTTATTCCCATGGATGCTTGATGCAGGCAGATATCGCCTACGGTTCCGCACCATGCTGCTCTGTTTCCTCATTTATCTCTTCCTCTGTCTTGGGCGAAGGCGACCTCGCTTCTTTGTTAGAGCCCCGCTCTGTTCCACCCGTTTGTTCCTCCATTTGTTGGGCGGCATCGCGCTCCACCTAGGCCTTGTTAGAAGCCTCCTTCTTCCTCTTCTCGGCCAGATGCACCATCTTGAGCTTGGCCTCCTCCTTCTTGCACTACGTGGTGGACTTGCTCACCCCCACCGCCAAGTCTGATGTAGTGTGCCACTCTGCCAACCAACGATAAAGTACTACATCAATGGCATCATTTGTTGCCAAGTAAGGTAATTCATACCATGTTTGTGCAAGGTCCTCTGCGCCTTGATTTACACATGGTGAAAATCTACCTTGAACTCTGCGTAGCCCAACAAGTTGGCAAACACAGTAGGCAACAACCACGGTTTGTGATTGATGGCCATGCATATGTTCATGTCCATCAAGATTCAGAAGATCTTGATGTCCTTGATGCACTACGCATCCTTGGTCACCCACAACAAAGTGAACTTCCCTGGTACTGGTAGGTCTGGCACGACCAAGGAGAATTGACTGTCCTCTAGCAACTCCCATGCTACCAACACAATAGACAGCAAGAGCCACGCATAGTGGAAAGTCTTGCTGAGCTCCTATGCCTCGCAACAGTTCGCAAGGAACTCACCATAGAGATAGTGCACCCAATTGAACTGGACCCCTTCAGTGCATTGGGTTGCTAGCGCAATGACAGGTGCCAACACCTCATCTGCGCAACACTTCCTCATCACCTTTCCTGCCAAAATCTGCGTGGCCACCTTTATTACAGGGTAACTGATACTTGATATGGCATAGCCCCATGGCTTCTTCGCAAGCTTAAATTTTTCCTGCATAGCCTCCGCGAGGGCCTGCTCGCCACCTTTTCAAACAAACATCATGGCCATATTTTATCTTGTGTGGGGCAGCCGCGCGATCCTATGGATCAATCTTTCGATGATGGGTATTGGCTGCTCTATCCACAGACACCCATCATGCACCAAGAATAACAGCTGCTTGATGACCAATATTATAATTGGGGTGCGGTTGTAGTGTGGTACCCATAGCAGGTTGAGAAAACCTACCTTGTCTACTCCCATGAGCCACTTCCACAGCTCCAATGCAATCATTCCCGTGATTGTGTCAATAATTCTGTGAATTTTTTGCTCGGTCGCCAAGTGCGGGAACTTCTTCTGATCAGCTAAGTCCCAGTCTTCGAACTTTAACAAAGGAACTTGCCCCAAGAGCAGTCCTTCAAAGACAATCTCATCTAGCAACAGAGGGGTTTGCAAGGGGACCTTTCTCTCATCAATGTCCTTCAACACCTTGGTCTTGCCCTTGCACGGAGGGACGTACTTAGGCAACTGAGTGATAGGGTCATCACCCTAGACTTCAACTTCCTCCACGTCTACCCCCAAGTCCTCATCATCCATCAGGATGTCTTCGATTTCTTCCTCCTCCGGCTCCAGATTGATGTCTTTACCCTTTTCATGTGTGGTGGGCTTGTCTTTTTGTGGGTTTCTTCTCGGCGATGCATGCATTGGTATTGCAAGCTTCTTTCCCTTCTTATCCTTCGCACTCTCCTTCGTTGGGGTCGGCTTCAGTCTAGGTGTCCATGGTGATTTGGGAACTTCCTCTAATACTTTTGCAACCTCCAGGGTAGCTTCTTCTGCCTCCCTAACAACCTCCGGCACAACATCCTCGGCTATCACTACTTCGGTGCCCATAGCTTCTGTGGGTGCCAACATGATGTTATGCAATAACTCCTATGTTACCTTCGACAATGTCTCAAATACTGAACTGGCTATTAGCTTCTGTGGGTGCCAACATGATGTTATGTAATAACTCCTGTGTTACCTTCGGCAATGTCTCAAATACTGAACTGGCTATCAAAGCTTCGAATTTCTCATGGTTCATGTGCACCTAAGAGCTCAACAACTCAATTCTCAAAACACTAAGTGTTTTTCACTAGGCAGCCATCTATAATTTATAGGGCATTTTGAATTCAAATCTAATCATTCCCCCCACATTCGATTCATTAATGCCAGATTAGTGGCAGATTTCCAAGGATCTTACTCATAAAGTTCATCTTAAATGTCGGCCCACTCCATTTGGCTGCATTTCTACTGTCAAATCATGAACAATGACTTTAACGGTCACTTTCTGGTTGACCTGCGCAATTTCTCCCTAGGTAGTGTAGCTCCCTTCACGTTGTCGCAAACCATATGACACTTCCTTGCTTCGCACGATCTTCCAATCACACAGCTCCCTAATCTGGGCAGTGTAGTTTATAGTCCCGTTCCTCCTTTCAACTGCCTTGAACGCTAAAATTGTTCTACCCTCATATATTCACATGGTTGAATCACTGATGTATGGCTTCAATTGGCTGCCATTCACCTTTCCTGGGATAGGATCTCCATTCAATTTAACCAACTGAACTGATCCACTGTCAGTAATCTCCTTAATGACATAGGACCCTAACCAGTGCATTATGAACTTCCCTGGAAATTTACCAAACTTACTATCATATAACAAAACCAGTTCATTTACCTTAAAGGTGCGTAACTTAATGTGTCGATCACGCCATGATTTTGGACCTGTTGGTGGAATCCAGCTAGAGATCTCTCTTCCTCCAACTCAGCCAGCTGCATGAACCACCCTTCCAAGGCTCTGCGATCCATCATACCCATTAGTTCCACTATGCGTAGATTAGGCGCAATGTATTCCATGGGCATCACTACTTCAACACCATAGACAAGCCTAAAGGGTGTCTGTCTAGTCAAGATCTTGCATGTCTTCCGATAGGCCCATCAGACTGCGAGTATGCGTAGGTCCCAATAACTTCACTGAGCATTGAAAACCTTGGTCAGCACATTTTCTATCACCTTATTGAATGATTCCACCGTCCTGTCGGTGATAAGGCATGCTCTTCTGGTGAAATACTTGAAATTCCTCCTTCAGCACACTGATCGTCTCATTCAGAAAGTGCGTACCGCAATCACTCATCAAAATCTTTGGACACCCAAATCGCGTTAGTACATACTCAAAGAGGAACTTAGTAGCAATTGCACTTGTACAATCCTTCACAGGCTGTACCTCTACCCATTGAGTTAAATGCTTTGTCGTGTTGATAATTTATCGTGCTCTCGTCTTATTACCTTGGCGCTGAATGGGTCCCACAAAATCTATCACCCATTTCTCAAAGGGTTGTAACATCATCTATGGATTCAGAGGCAGCTCATTCCTTCGCGATGGCCTACCCGTCCTTTGACATACATCACCCTCCTTGTAGTAAGCTTTTGAATCCTAATGGAGGGTTGACCACCACAACGCTATGCATAGAATCTTCTTCGCGGTCGCTCTCCCTGCATAATTACCTCCCTCAATGCCCCCATGAGCGTTCACAAGGATACTTCTCTTTTCAAACTCCGGTACATACCGTCACAATATTTCATTAGACCACATTTTTTACAGATGCCCGAAAATGATAGAAAAGTATGTCGCATGCACCACTAACTCCTTCTTCTATTGTATGGTGTAATCTTCCGGGGTAGTTCCTTTCGTTAGGAAGTGTATGATGTCTTCAAAATGGCCATCTGAGACACACAATGTAAATAGTTGTGCATCAAGCAATCCCTCCTCCAAATTAGTGGGCTATTCCCCTATTTCGATGCGCGATAGATGGTCTGGTCCCATGTTTAGTTGTTCAGGATTCACAATAACCTCAAAATCATACCCTTGGAACAATAACAACCACCTGTAGATTATCCCCCCCAACACAGGCTAATTGACCAGGTATTTCCACGCGGAATGATCTGTATACATCTTAAAATGTGCACCCAAGAAATAGTGTCTAAACTTATAAAGTGCGTATACCATGGCTAACCCTTTGTGCTCAGTGGTGGAATAGTTCTTCTCAGCCTTGGATAACCTTCTGTTTGTGAACTCTATGGGATGGTCCAATTCTCCTCTATCAGCCTATGTCAGTACTGCTCCCAGCGCTATACATGACACGTCTACATGTACATGAAACTCCTTCTTCCAATTCGGGAAGACTAAAATCAACAGGGTGACCATCTTTTCTTTCAATACATACAAGCTTTTCTTACAGTCCTCGTTCCAACAGAACGTGACATCCTTTTTCAACAACTTTTCCGTAGGTGCAGTGATCTGGGCATAGCCTTTGATAAACTTCCTGTAATACCCAGTATGTCCTAAGGTTGTGCGCAGCTGTTTCACACTCCTTGGTGCTTCCAAGTTAAGTATTATCATGATCTTCGTGGGATTTACCATTAGTCCCTATCTACAAACCACATGACCCAACACAGTCTCAAAGGGAACACAAAATAAGCACTTCTTCAGATTGAGTGCAATCTGGTACCTTCGACAGGTATCTAGCATCAGGTGAAAACTTGCCACATGGTGTTTCACCAACCCAAACACAGTCCAGTCATCAAAGTACACTTCCAGGAACTTATGAATAAATTCCTTGAATGCAACAATGACTATGCGTGAAAATATTGCAGGCACATTCTTCAATCCAAATAGCATTACAATGTACTAAAAACATCCCCACTCAGTGGTGAAGGTTGTCTTGCTTCTATCCTCTGGGGCGATTTTGATCTGATGGTACCCAGAGAAACCACCAGTGAAGGAATATGCTTCCTGGCCATCTACATTATCCAGTACCTCATCAGTGAACGAAGTCATGAAAGGATCATGTACGCAAGCATCATTCAACTTCCTGAGATCTAAACATATCCTTATTTCATCATTCTACTTCTTTTCCTGTACCACCATTGGGCTTACCCAATCAGATTCTTCTACGGCCTCAATGATGCCTGCTGCAAGCATCTTGTCTAGCTCTAAGCAGACCTTCTCCTTATACTTCGGATTGAGATGGTAAGGTCTTTGCTTAACTAGCTTCGCGTCGGGTTTTAACGTGATCTTCATAACGCCCACGTCTCCTATTATCCCCTTTAGCTCCATAAACTTAGTAGGGAACAAATCCTGGTATTCACGAAGCAATTCAACGACCTTATCCACTGTCGCACCTTCCCAGTAGTCCCCAATATTTGCGAATTTGGGCTACAACTCTGTACTAATCTTTACCTATTTTGTTTTTAGTGGCGCAGTTATATCAGGATTCTCAATCTATGGTCCCTCAACCTCGTGGTGATCCTCTGTTTCATGGATATTAATCTTTCACGGATCCTCATCTTCTTCTTCAATAGTCACGTTATAGCATTCTAGTGCGTGGCTCAACTGAGTAGTCCAATCAGGTGGAATCAAATCCAAAGGATCATGTGGTATCCTAAATATTGTTGTTTTCACTTCTTGTAGCGCTTCGTCAATGCAGTCAAACCTGTCTTCAAAACTAAACGTCATTATGAATCCTTCGTGCAAAATATCCCATATACCTGTACCATGGTGGAGCTTTGTTTCCAAGTACCAATTCATCGGGATGACATCCAGAGTATGACAGAATAAGTGCACCCATTCAGGTTGGGGCTTCACTCCATAAGCCTTAGCCCATTTGGCCAAGTGTGTGCACAAATTGTCCTTCCCATCATACTTGTCTATCATTCATACCTTCGGCTTCCCAAAGCATGTTCTCATCATCCTTCTGCACTCGCACCAATCATCAAACCTACCCTTGTGCATACCCCACCATCTTGCAAGCGTAGCGCACAGGGCCTAATCCAAAGCCTGGAAGCGTTGCTTCTTTGGTACTTCCCTCTCAAATGCATCCAAAAATACATCTACATCATTCAGGCCATTGTAAGTGGGAATATCTCTTACCTCTGATGACACACAATGCAGTGACCGGGTCATCATGTTACAGCTCAGCGTGGTTACTGCATGTAGCTGATTCTACTCTAATTCTTCATCAAAGTCTGATGTGCAGGAACTCTCGTGATCCCATGTAATTCATCCATCCACTGTTGGATTCACCCAATCTTGGTCTCACGTCGTTATCTTATATAAACAGTCCAAGTCGTCATCACTCTCATAATCGTGGACTAGTTGAGTATAGCGCGATCCTTCAACAGGATCTAGGGATACTATTATGCGAAGCAATTTATTTTCAAATATCATCTTCTACTTCTTTAGGTTGATTACCCCATTCATGTCAGTAACCCAATCAATGCTAAGGAGTGTAGGGTAGGGGTTGTTGTCATCCACAATTTCTATTACTTCAAAGTCAACCAACACGCTTGGGCCTTCAATATCTATAGTCACCCCTTGCAGCCACCCCATGGGGATGATCTTCTACTGATTTGCCATCCTTAACTGAATCGGAGACCACTGCAGTGTGCATCTTCCCATCCGCACCCAATTTTGCTTTGGTAGGACACTCACATCTGACCCTAGACCCAAAATAACCTGATCCATTTCATATTTTCCTATCTATGCAGTTAGTCTCATCTCTCATCATGTCCTTGCTTTATGCTTACCAATATTCCGCACCACGCGTGGTTCACCCGAAGTGTTTTCGCACATCTATTTATAAGCTCCTGTAATGCCTTCACAGCCTTTCTATCACGCAACAACTTCATGCAGGTTTCTAGAAAGGTCGTAAGCATAGAAGGGTCTATCTCCTGACCAGGGTTATCCTTACTCCCTAAGGTAGAGGTCTCCATGAAGCTCTTCTTTGCTTCCATCAACGTTTCACGTGCGCACTCCAAATAAAATTTAGCCTCTTTCGCCGGATCTTTGTGAACCCATGCACTGTCTTCAGGTTGTTTTCCCTTATCATCCCTTGTTGCAATTCCACTTCAGAGCATTATATTCACATTTGGATCCTCTTCGCGAGGCTCAGACCTCGTCATATGTAGGTTTTGAGTCAACTGAGGTAGTAGCACCCCTTTGTCGCATATCCTTGCTATCAACAGTGGACAATCCTCTGTCTCATTATCAAACTGAGTACAATATTTTTACGACGGTTGCATAGGGTTAGTGCATTCGTGGGCATGGTGTCCTAGTCCTCCGCAGTTGTAACAAATTAATTGTCCCCAACCTCTGCCAGGTCATCCTCCGCCTCGATCTCCTTTGCGCCCCTAAAAGCCTTTTCGTGCCATCCCTACTTTCTGGTTAGGGAACGCGTTTCTACCTGAACCCTATAGGTGGGTGTTCTATCCATCATCAATTCATAACTTTTGTAGTTGCGCTCATCATGCCCTACCAATCTATAGAAGTTGCAGAACAGCTGTTGCGGTGTTTGTACAAGCTTCTGTAGAAAATGATAGTTATCCGTCGTATGTTTTCCCGCTACCTGACATATAGTGCACCACAACGCAGGCCCCATGGTCAGTCCTTCTTAAGCTTCCAGCCTCAAAGGCATCGGTCCTCCTCCTGCAATATAGTTTGCAAAGATCGGGCAATGGTCTTTGTCATGCCCCTCACCTTTACATTTCAGGCACCACACCTCTTCGCGCACCTCCAATTAAATTGTTATGTCTTGCTTCAAACTTTTCATTTCAAGGCAAAGATTTTTCAATTGCGCATGGATCTGCTAAACCCCCATATTCGGATCTTGCATCGATGTTTCGTGCAGTCTCATCGCAATCTCCAAGGCCTCTACCTAAGTCATAATCTTCTGTTGTGACAACGCAACCCTTAGGTGTGGCAGGAGCAAAGCCATGAACCACTTGCTGTGTTGTCCATCTGTTAAGTTAATATTAGCTTCACGAATTTTACACTTCAACCTATGATCCAATTCCCAAGGTGTCTCACCTGGTTTCATCGCGATTTCCTTGAACCCCACAATCAATTATGCCTCGGATTTAGGCCTACTGAACTCTTTATTTGGCACAGTCTCAATGTCCACCACCCGAGAATTTGGGTTATCATTAGAGTACTTGATGTACCAGGTTAGTGCACGATCCTACAAAGCACTAACCAATGTTGCCTTCTTCATGTGATCATCCGTGATGCCCTGAGCTTCCCATACATCTTTCACGACGAACCAAAATTGGTTCGGGTCCTCATTTCCCAAGCCTTTAAACAAAGGTAGTTTCATTACATTTGCCATGCTGAACTACGGTGGAGGTGGTGGTGGTATGGGTGAAGTTGCAGGTCATGGTGGTGAAGCTGGTGGTGGTGTGGGGGGTGGTGGAAATCTTGGGAATCCCTATCTTATTAACTAAATTTCACTTCACAGATAAGCCTATGCTACTCCCTCTTCATCACCCAATGGAGGTGAAATCAGTGGGCTATACTCAGGACCCTTTCTTCCTTCGTTTCTATAAGACTTTCCACTTCGCGTGGCTCCGAACATCAAGGTAGCTGCGTAACTCATTTTTCGCACAATAACATCTTTAAAAAGGTATTCAAAGACTTCAAGTACTTACCTCACGGACCTTTTAAAAAACGTCGCTCTGCCTCGCTGTAACTAACTAAGTTATCGACCACGAATTAAGTCACAAATCCTCCTATGATGCGATCAAGCCAATGATCAACAACATGGGCGATCTTATCCTCAGAGGCTTCCAGTCTCTGTACTAATTGTGGGGTCTAGACAATAGGACCGTCAACTCTCCACCTTCCTTGGCTATCCGCTAGCTTCAAAATCCACTCATATAGCTCAACTGGAAAGGAACATAAAAAGAAGTCATGAATTTCTGTATATAGGTACCTGCCTAGCCACTGTTCCTTTGTTAGCTATGGATTTCTGTTCTCTTGCACTGCGAACCGAAGTCTCACCCGACGCAGTATGGGGGGATGCTGGAACCAAGTTTTTGCACCCTGAGATGGTCGTGATGTCGGTTTATACCCTTTCTTCCTACTTTCGCGTAGGTCACTAAGCTTCAGGGCTCTGTCAGTCTAGTCCTTTATTCCACCCTGCAGTACCTCCGCAAAGGTGTACGATTGACCTTTGCGCAGCCCTGACCTGCGATCCAGGTACTTTCATGCTACTATGACAGCAACTTGTATAGGTTCCCAAGTTAAATTAGGTATATTACTTATCTTACTAAACTATCACAGTTAACGCCACGTAAAAATATATTCTTACTTGCGTTTGATTAACTAATACAGTCACATACATTTGCGCATCACATGAACAATGTAAATTAAACCTAAACAACAATATAACCAGATGCATAGGTAGGAAATAAATACACAGAAATTGCGGAATACTTCTCTTTACTGATATCTTCATATTATTATAGACTCTAACCACCGTGCGCACACAGTTGCAGGGGTCCGTGCACTTAGCTGTGGACTTCTACCATAGGCCTCTGTGCACTCAACTACAGAGCCTCTACCTATGCTAAGACCCGAAACACTTAGACTTCACTACCAAGACTCTTCAGTCCATCCTTCACTAAAAAACTTCTCACTTCTTAGAGCTTACTTACTTAGCTCTTTTTATACAATCCCATGGTCCACGGACCATGGGTTGATCTTTATCGCCGACTTTACACTTTACAAAATAAAGGCAGACAATCCTTTATAACTCTTGACACCTTCACACTCTGCAACCACAAAATGTGGATAATTTACTACTTTATTACAAAATTGACCCAAAGAATGGGCATTTAGCCCCAAAACCGTCCTTGGGGGATCCCATTCCCAACAACCTCAAACTTGTGTTTCTCTCTTGTATACTGAGGTGCATGGCCCTTATCAGCTAAACTGATTTTTGGCTGAAATCAGCTTACATTAGTTGTGGTTGTTGTTATTGGGAAATCTAGTGTCCACTCAGATCTGCTAGTCCCACTAAGACTGGTAGCTATCTTAGAAACAAACAAACTAAAACCACTTTTTTTTTCCTTTATGAGGAGTAGATAAGAGAGGAATGAAGGATACCAACCTCAGTCTTGTGCTTGGTTCCCTTCTTGGTTCCTCTCCCTTCTGACAGATCCTTGCCGCTTCTCCTTCATCTACCCAGCTTCAAAGAGCACCTATGGAATCAAAGCAACACAATACTATCGAAGAATAGAGATCTACAATCATAAACAATATAGGACCAGATGTATATTGACCACACAAATGCATATATCATCAAACATACAAGAATGTGGAGGAAAACTTGAATAGCTTTATTAATAATCAAGAATAGTAAAGAGGATTACAACCAATTGTTCTGACCCAACACCATCCTCCAGCATGAAAGCCCTTCTTTCACCTCATGAAAGGCTTAGATCACCCAACACTATGATATTCCAACAAGAAGCCAACAACACTTCCTTACAAGATACAAAATTCCAGCCTCCGGATCTCTGGGATGAGGGATCCATATATAGATGATTGTAGGGGGTGAGTCATCTTCTGGGATTTTGATTAGTGTCCTCTCTCTGATAGTTCTTGCACTTGGAGATTGATGATCTCTTACTCATCCTTTGGCGAATTTAGAGAGGCAAGTGTCACAGGAGAAGTTTCTGGAAGATTCCATGATCATCCACCTCGCAAACTGTCTCTGCCATTTGTCCACTCTCGCCCATCACACCCAGTAGAAGGGATTTTCAATATGCATCACACCTCTTGTGTGGATTAGGTGGGATGCATCGCACTTTGACCATGGAGCAGGTGAGATGGTCCAGTTTTGACCAGTTCTGAGAAGTTTTTCATGGAGAAATTTTGGGAGATGATGTAATCAGTTGACCTTGTTCTTTTAGGGGATGGAACAACACTTTTAGGGACTTAGGAGCCCTTGGTTTATGGACATGCTTGATTGGGGTTGCAGTGCCAAAAAATGTCTATAACAGTTGCCCCCTAAAGCATGAGGTCGTTAATCTTTTGATGTCGGGTGAAATGCTTTATCATGAGGATCCGAAGTTTTTTCGAGCTGGAAGGCGACCTGTAATAAGATACAATACAATACATTATCTTCATAATATTTTTCATGATCTAGCTAAGGCGGGCATTCCCATGCTCAGCTTTATAAATTCCTTTTCATGTACATAAGACAGACAACCGTTTGTGCGAGAGACTGATGATTATGATAGAGTCATCATCCTTTGATTCAGATGATCATTTGTGCAGCAACAATGTACATTTGATGTATTTATTTTCCTGAATATATCGCACCCCGGATGGATGAAACTAGATCTGGGGTCTTCAAACTCGTTCAATCTTCACTCGGAGTACAAGTCGATCCATGTGAAAGATGTTTTGGAGTCGAACATGGAAGGACATCACCTGATTACCAGCCAATGATGTAAGTTGTTAACAGGTGCGAGAGGAATCACTGATAATGATGATGACCCTCAAGGTACTACAGTACAATTCGCGTGGTGTGAATAAGGGACTTGGCATCGAACACCACGCAAAATCTTTCGGTCGAAGGCCAATGATGTAAACCTGTCGCCGGAAGTGAGAAACTTGCCATTGAGGCATGCAAGCTTCAAAGTACTGAAAGGGTTGTTCCTAAGTCGACTTCTTGGATAATGAGCTGATGTCGACAAGAAGTGACCCGCCATAGGAGGGCCTTAATGAATCCCACATCTACAACACGGAATGGAGTAAATGATTTTGGAGGTGAAAATGATCTGATGATACAGGGTTCAGGGTGGCGGTCATGAAAGAATGGAGCGTGAATGTATTGCAGCGGATGAGACACAGGTGAATTCTCTGAGCGACTTCTCTTGAACATACCGGCAACACTGACATGGATTGGTAGCGTTAACCCCAAATATGGATGGTGTGATGGACCAATGGTGATATGACCAGTGAACGGAATAACCCAACCCGACTCAGATGCGGAGTGAAAGTGGCATGTTAAAGAGTGACTTGCTACCAATAAAGTTTCTTTAAGTTTTCTTCTCAATTTTTCCCCGGTCATTGTTGACCAGTACCTCTTTATTTTTGTCAAGCTTGAGGAGGATAACATATGCTTGTCCTATAATTTTCCCTTCGAGCAAACCCGTCGCTATATTTTAACGAGCCTAGGGACAGTGAAACTCGTTCTTGTCTGTATGGGCAAGCTTGTCGCTATTCGGTTTTAACGAGTTTAAAAACAAATAAAACCCAGTACTTTTCAGTTTTAGAGAGTCTGAAATGGACGTAAAGGAAACTCCAATAATCCTTTTTCATCATATAATCCCTTAAGTCCAAAAAAGTATAAAATAATACGAAATGGATGAATTTTCGGTAATTTTAACGAGCCGAACAAAACAAGCGCTCGATCGTTTTGTGTAATAATCCCTCAGGTCCAAAAAGATTAAAATCTAGAGGAGGGATAGCACTTCTGGTTGCTTTAATGAGCTAGAGAGGCCAATCGCTCGGCAATCTTTTCATATTTTACGAGTCAGGTGAAAAGAGCTTAAACGAGACTCATTTTTGAGGAACGAGTGATAATTTCGGGTAGCAATTGATTCCAGGTAAGGTTTGGAATTTTCCAATCATGGCAGTGTCACAAGGATGGCTAACAGGATCACTCTTCACAGCTGTTCCTCAAAAGGGGTAAACAATCAAATGGAAGTGAATGATCGGCTAAAACAGAGTGGAGGTGATGATGAGAACACAACCAGGGCTCAAAAGATGATGATAAAGCATTCACAATGGTTATTTACCGGAAATTGGTTCATTTTTTAATGAGCTTAAACTCTGGGGGAAACATTTGCTCATTGCTTAGGTTTAATTTTTAACGAGCTTGAACTCCACATAAAAATTGCTCGTGATAATGGTCATCGATTTAATTTCACCGTTAATCACTTTGTTCCTTCAAAGGTTGTACCGCCTGTTCAATTGCTTCATCAAACCGATTAGAAATGAACAATATATGTTTCAAAATGAGTTAAAACACTAATATTTTACTCGAATTACGTGAAAAGTAATTTAAAAGTGGTTTTTTACCCCTCATTTTACCATTTCATTTGAACTTTGGTTTGTTGGAGCTCTGGAGGTGCTTTTCCCCCTTGATTTTCACTAGCTGATTTTGGGAGATTCTGTGGACGATTCTCAGCGCCGTCTGGACTAGGTAGGAGCTAAACCTGAGCTCTTCAGTTGCATTCCTTTCTTTTTGAATTATGTGCATGTTTCCCTATTTTTCTGAGCCTCTGGGGTTTGAATAAATCGCCCTAGCTCCATCGCACCCTTTCTATATCGAAAGGTGCGATGCATACTGGTTTGGCCATTCGCCAGTCAGTATGCATCCCACCCAGTACACTGCTGGAGGTGCGATGAGCGCGAGAAGGGAAGTTTTTGCACTGTTTTCTCATGGAATTTTTGCCTGTTTTTTGCCAAATCAGGATCCTAACTCTTCTCTTTCTTGTTTTGTAGAGATTTATTAGAGAAAAATGGTTGTTACATGGCGAGAACGCAAGCATGAAGAAGAGGACATGCTTGCTCTACATGATCTGGTTACGGTAACTGCACTGCAGAACTGTGGCCTGTTCAAGTTTTTCCGCATTTCTAGCATGAGGCAACAAATCAACTTGTTGCAATATTTTCTCGATTCATGGGATCCTACCAACTAGGTGTTTCATATCAGAGGCAAATCTATCTTTTTGATTGTCGTGGACATCTATTTTTTGACCGGTTTATAGAGGCGTGGTGCCCCTCTTTCACTATCAGGTTCCACCCGTGGGGGCAAATCCATGAGAGATTATATTCGCCGGTTTTGAAAAGAGGGATCTCAACCGAGTAGGGATAGCAAGATCAACATCTGAGATGTCGATGACCGATCCTTGAGGACCATTCTGTTCACTTTTGCTAGACTAGCTGGTAGTGTTGCTCCTCATGTGGCTAATAGGTCCTATATGCAGTACACCTTGGAATTCCTTGAACCAAAGGTGTTCAACTGGTGTGACGCAGTACTCCCTGTGATGAAAGAACAACTGACCAAGGTAAAAAATGGAAAATTGAAGAACTTCGGCTACGGTTCTATTTTGACTGCTTTCACCTTGGAAAATATCCCACTAATGCAACCGCAGTACATCTCACTTGGCTTACCTCTACCGACTGAGCCACGGATGCAGAGATGGGTCGACCTTATGGCCCGACATGCTGGTCAATCCTAGGTTTCCTTATCTGATACCTTTTTCGAGTGGTTCAACCCCCAGGAGATGGTTTTTTTTTAGTACCCAATGCTGGTATGGATTTCCGGGGTGACCCAGATTTGGTGTTCCCGGCTGGTGAGAAGTGGGGTGCTATCAGTAAATTATCTGACCATATCTTTCTTCATCATTTCTTTTTATAATGTTCTTGTGCTTTCTTCTATCAGGACTAATCAAAACTCATGTGCTCATGCAGATATTGGACTAGTTCGGCCAGTAGTACATCTGAGAGTACTAGCTACTGTTCCAGCAGGAGAGGTTGTGGGGAGGGCTATCCTTCGCGACCTTGATGTGGTCGAGACTCTTTCAGCATTGCAGGATCAGGTCAAGGGCCTCACTCTTGGTATTCCAGATGTGAGGACCGACGAGCTGCCCCTGAGGTTGCAGCGACATACTACTAGCGTGCAGAGTCGATGGACTAGGATTTTACGCATGATTGCATAGGCAGTGACTTGTTATCACCAGCATCATTAGACCAGGGTGCCCCCTAGCATTTTGAGTTTTGGGTCATTTGACCGATTTTTTCTTCGTTACAGAACATTATGTATGAAGTATAAATAGTTATATATATATATATATATATATATATAGATATATATATATATATATATATATATATCTATATATCTATATGTATATATATATATATATATATATATATATATATATATATATATATATATATATCTATATATATATATATATATATATATATATATATATATATATATATATTCGTAGCTTTATTTTGGTTGAGTTATGTGATTAAGTTTCTGGAAATATGCTGATACTGAATAGAATCAAACTGCCTTTCCAAAATCTTGACCCTTAGGAACATGCGATAGATAGCTGGATTCTGTATGGAGTAGATACCAGTGAACTGTAGGATGACGAGTTGTGAGTCTAACCTGACGACTAGTTGGCGTATGCCACGCGTAATGGCATCAAAGAGGAGCTCTATCAACGTGCTATATTCAGCAATGTTGCTTGTTGACCGACCAATACATATTCCTCTGAAACTCACTAACTCGCCGCTTGGATTGAAGATGGCCCAAGCTGCAGAAGATAGGTTCCGCGAACTACAACTTTCTCCATCGGCATATCCAAAAAATGATTCCAATAGGTCCGACATTGTTATAGACATTTTTGTGCCCTACAGCTCCAAGCATGAAATGTCCATAAACCAAGGGCTCCTAAGTCCCTAAAAGTGTTGTTCTAACCCCTAAAGGAACAAGGTCAATAGATTACAGCTTCTCCCAGAAGTTATCCACCAGAAACTGCTCAGAATTGCTCAAAACAGGATCATTTCAACTGCTCCACTGGCTAGGTGCGTTGCATTGCATCTAAATACACTATGAGGGTGCGTTGCATTTCAAAAGTCCCTTCTGTGGGGTGCGATGGGCGAGAAATGAAAAATGGCAGTGTCATTCCGTGAGGTGGAGAGACAATGGAAGCTTCTAGAATCTTCTCCTGTGACACTTGCCTCACTGAATTCGACCAAGGATGAGTAAGAGGCCTTCAGTCTCCAAGTGGAAGCAAGAACTGACAGAGAGAAGACACTAATCAAATCACAAGCTGACTCATCCTCCTTACAGATATCTATATATGGATCCCTCATCCCAGAGATCCGGAGGCTGGAATTTTGCATATTGTAAGGAATTGTTGTTGGTTTCTAGAGACAAACATCAGATTGTTGGGTGATTTATGCTTTGTTTGAGGTGAAGAGGGGCTTCTTTGCTGGGAGGTTTATGCTGAGTCGGAACCACTGGTTGTAACTCCTCCTGGATCTTTTCTTGTTTATAAATAAAAACTATTTGAGTTTTCCTCCATGCTTTTGTATCATTGATGCTTGTTACATTTTGTATGGTTAACTTAAATCTGATCCTAAGTTGTTTATGAATATAGATCCATGTCTTTGTTTAGTGCTATTCTTCTATGATCTTACAGGTACTTTGTGAAGCTGGGCAAGCAAGAGAGCAGGTAGCTGGAGACTATCAAAGAAGAGAAGGATTGGATCAAAGGATTAGCGCAAGACACAGGTTGGTTCTTTCTATTCTTCTCTATCTATAATTCATAAAGGAAATACAAAAGTAGTTTTTCTCTGTTTGTTTCTAAGGCAACTGCCACACCTTAGTGGGATAGAGCAGTTCTAAATAGACACTTTTCCCGGTAACAAAATGGCGACTCTGCTGGGGACTGTCTAATTAGTTTGTTTGTGTATCATTCTTTGTTGTTTATTTCATAAACTTATAAGTAGCTTTCGAACTGCATTTGCCATAACAAATGCAAAGTAGATAACTACTGCTTCAATCCATTCACTGGATCTGTTTATGATTTAAACAACTGATTCACAAACTATCTGATTGCCCTTGTGATATCTCTTAGACCCTTCTTAGATCTACCCCTGATTGTTGCATTACTGATTGCTTTTTACTCGGCGAAAAACCAAGGACTGAACTGCAAATTGTGACCCAGAACCCGGACAGAGTCTCGTTTCTGGCCCAGCGCAGGTACTGTTAAGAGATTCTGAATTTCAGCGCACTTCCCGAAGGGGCAACCTGCGCTGCATTTCAGATTCTCTGTGTTACAGGTGCGCTGATCAGACTAGCTCTGTGCAACTGTGGTTCTTGTGCTTCATTCTTTCCAGTTCTATCCCTAGATTTTGCTGCCTATGATCAGTATATGTCTGTTTGAAACCTCTTTTCCTTGTTGTTATTCTGCCTCCTTTGTACAAAAGAACTGTAGATGTTTTTGTGTGTTTGTTGAGTCGTTTACAGTTTTCCATTGCAAAAGTAGAATAGTCGTACTGTCGTCCTTTGATTTGGATCTGTCGCAAGTGTCGATTTCGATCATAGGAGAAAGTTTGATTGCTGTTGATGGTCGATTATACTGTTACTATTGCCTTTGGTCTGAATTTGTGATTTTCTAGTGTCAAGAACAAGTGTTCATTTCAAAATCGTAAGGTGTCGTAATCATCTCTGTTTTTTATTTCGGAAAAAGAGCTTGTTTATATTTGTCGCTTGAAAAGAAATTCAGATTTGTACATCAACTTTCTTTTTAGCATCAATACTAAGAAAGTCGAAAACAAATACATGCATGTGCATTTGCATATAAACAGTCTGTTTGGCTTGATTTAGGAAAGTTCAGTTACAGTGTGCTCTTTGCTCTTTGTGAAAAGATTGTGTCTTTCTTTTCCCCTTGTAGCTAGGATTTTCATTGCAGAAAAGAGATAAAAGTTTGTTTATCATCTTTAGATTGCATTTTAGGAATTACATCTACATCTCGTGGTGAACCCAAAAGGCAAACTTCATAAGCAAGATCAACTTAAAATAAATTCAATGAATCTAACAACGCTTTGGAACTTAACGCACAACATTTAGAGGTCTAGGCTAGAGACGTATTCCGGCGTCGTAAAGCCTGGTAACTGTTGTCCTCACTGATGGTTGGGTGATTCCTCCACTTTGAGACGATAAGTGCCAGTACGGACTTGTGCTCCCACGTACCGTCAAGTATATTTTGGGAGACCCCTATAGGCTTAAATCCTTTATCCATAGGAAGCCGTGTCTGCCGCCCTATCGATCGCAATGCACTGTACACAGCATTCGGGAAGATTGACTGCCGTACCGTAAAAATTATTCTGCAGTTTTGCGATTGGTTTGGTACTCCCTCTACCTAGACTTCTAGAGTAGTCCCTTTCGTTCCTTTTCAGACTCCTTAATGAAAAAGGTCCATCTGAGCACTTGTCACTTTAGGCTCATTAAAAATCGAAGGAGACTAGAGTCATCTTTTGTTTTTTCTCGACTCTTAAAAACTGAAAAAACAAGTTGTGTCAAAGCGTATAAAAATTTATTTTAAACGGAATATTCATTACCCCTTTCCTACGTTGATCTTGGGTTGAGAAAATGGAGTCAACCAACCAAGGAATTCCCCTTGGAGGAAATCCTAGTCCCTTCTCCTCTTGGGGAGATGTTGGTGCACCCCATATGGCCACATTGTCGCTTCCAGGACTGACAATTGGTTTGCCTGTATGGCTCTTCTCAACCTCTGTCGTTCAGAACACCACTATTCCTGAACAATCGAATCAGCAATTAGACGAGTCCAGAGTTACCCACCAGCCTTCTACTTCCTCTAATTCTTCCTCTCCTCCTTCCTCTTCGCTTGATGGGGATGGTAAAGCCAAAAGTCAAGTTCCTAAGGAGAAGAAGGAAAAGAAGAAGAAAGAGAAGAAGAAGAAGGAGCCAAAAGCGAATGGGGGCAAACGAGTGTCGTCTAATGAAAATCCACACACTGCACCGACCAGGCCTAAATCGCCATGTGTCATTTGCAAAGGAGACCACTTTCACAGAGATTGTCCTTGCATCCCTCAGATCTTAAGGGACTGATCTCCTCGTTTGCACAACCTGGTGTCGTCAACCTCTGATGATCATGTTGAAAACACACCGTCAACTAGTGAAAGTGAAGCCCCAGGACAAAAAGGGAAATGTAGATTTCCTTGTAAACTATGTGAAGGCAATCATGCCGTCCACCGTTGTCCCTTCTTAGACGAAGCTAAAAGAGTTTTCTATGATCGTCCGGTTTCACCGTTACGACTTCCTCCTGGATATAAAAAACTCTTGCCAAGTCCGTCACTAGTTGAAAATCCGGCTGACCCGCTCAGGTGGTCGGCCGAAGCATCTATCATTGAAGATGAACCATCTGAATCCACACCAGACGAAAGTCAAAAGGTCGAGGCGGCAGATGACCCGGTCTTGCCTTCAGAGGTTCCATCTTCGGATGATACAATCACTGAAGAGAACAAGGATGACACCGTCCAAATTCTTTTCATAAGCACAGACTCCAACGAACATGGGGGCAATTTACCCGTTCCTTTACCGCAGGAAGGAAGTTCGTCAGAGCCATACCTGGCTGTTTATTCGGTCCCACCTCCAAGAAACCTAGTTGTCTCCTTCGACTGGAATCAACTAGGCAGACCCCGTTTACCAGCTAGTGTACCATTCCGAATTATTGTTCAAATATATAGAATGGTTATGGCTGGTACCATCGTAGATGAGGGGGATTCTGTGAGTATCATTTCCTCAACTTCTTGGAAAGTGCTTGGTTCGCCATCGCTTTTGCCTGAGATGAGAAATCTGACAGGCTTGGATAAAGGAACCAGTCGACCATTAGGGATCCTTCCCGATGTGCCCATAACATTGAGAGGGAAAACAATTCACATGAACATAATGGTAGTTCAAGGACCCCTGGATTACAATCTACTCCTTGGACGAGACTATATTTATTGCATGGGAGCAATTGTCTCCTCACTCTTTAGAGTAATGTGTTTTCCGCACGAAGGAAGAGTGGTCAAGCTCGTGGACCAGCTTTCATTTCCCAGATCATACAGAGCAAATAGTCATATACCATCCCTGAATGGTCTTTTCACGCAAGAAATGTCTCAATTTCCAGTCCATCCTCCCGATGGGCATGAGTGATTCGGAGGGATATGACTGAAACCCAGGGGGCATGCACCCTGGTCTGCTTCGACAGGAAAACTTCGGGTATAGGATAGGTTTCCGCGAGAGAATATGACCTCCGTACTCTCGTCCGTGATTGGAAGAGGGAGTTGGACTGGAACAAGATTCTCTTTTCAAAGTTATGTGAGTTGGCGAGCACCACCGCTCACCTTTGTTTATCTCGGTAGACATCGCCGAAGAAGTGTTTTGTTTGCGCTGTGAATAGAACAATCTTTGGGTAACCTGTAAGACGTAGGCCTCTCTCGGTAAAACAAATTTTTTAACAGACTAAAGAAGGGGTAACCTTGAAACTCTGTTTTATACCTGGGGGCATGCAAACCTTTTGGAGTGCAAGCAAAGAGTGATCATTTATCTATTTTTTGGATTGGTCGTTTCCTAACTTTCATAAAGAAAGGATGTGGGGCAAAACTCTAAAAGTTTCCGTTTTATATGAGACATTCTTATCACAAGACTGGATTAATCGAGCAGTTTTGGCACATAGTTCAAGCTCGTTAAAAAATAAACATAAGACATGAGCAAATGTTTCCACCCACGTTTAAGCTCATTAAAAAATGAACTATTCCCCGGTAAATAACCATCGTGAATGTAGTACTTCAACCATTAAAGCCTTGGTCGTGTTTGCACCGTCACCTCCACTTTTCATTGGCCGACCATTCACCTCCATTTGATTGTTTACCCATCTTGAGGAACAGCTGCGAAGAGTGATTTCACTAGCCATCCTTGTGACACTGCCGTGATTCAGAAATTCCAAACCTTACCTGGAATCAGCTGCTACCCGTTTTATCACTCGTTCCTCAAAAGACGAGTCTCCTTTAAGCTCTTTTCAACTGACTCGTAAAATATGAAAAGATTGTCGATTCCTTGGCCTTTCCAGCTCGTTAAAGGGACAGGAAGTGCTATCCCTCCTCTAGATTTTAATCTTTTTGGACCTGAGGGATTATTACACAAAAAGATCGAGCGCTTGGTTAAAACTATCGAAAATTCATCCCTTCTGTATTGTTTTATACTTTTTCGGACTTAAGGGATTAGATGACGAAAAAGGAATTTTGGAGTTACCTTTATGTCCCTTTTTAGACTCTCTAAAAATGAAAAGGACCGAGTTATCTTTGTCGTTAAACTCGTTAAAAAGATTAATAGCGACAAACTTGTCTATAGACGAGAACGAGTTTCACTATCGCTAGGCTCGTTAAAACATAGCGATGTGTTTGCCCGAAGGGAAAATTATAGAACAAGCATATGTTATCCTCCTCAAGCTTGACAAAAATAAAGAGGTACTGGTCAGCAATGACTGGGGAAAAATTGGGAAGAAAACTCAAAGAAACTTTGTTGGTAGCAAGTCGCTCTTGAACATGACACTTCCACTCCGTGTCCAAGTTGGGTTGGGTTGTTTCATTCACCGGTCACATCGCCATGGTCACGCCATACCATCCACATTTGGGGTTAATGATACCAATCCATCACATCAGTGTCACCGATATGTTCAAGAGAATTCATCCAGAGAAGTCACCTGTGTCTCACCCACTACCATACATGATACTCCATTCTTTCATGACCGCCGCCCTGAACCTTATATCACTAGATTTTTTTCACCTCCATCAAAATCATTTGCTCCGTTCTGTGTCATTGATGTGGGATTCATTAAGGCCCTCTGATGACGGATCACTTCTTGTCGACATCAGCTCATTATCCAAGAAGTTGATCTAGGAACACCCCATTCAGTACTTTGAAGCTTGCATGCCTCAATGTCAAGTTTCCCACTTCCGGTGACAGGTTTACATCAATGACCTTCGACCGAAATATTTTGTGTGGTGTTCGACGCCAAGTCCTTTATTCACACCACGTGAATTGTACTGCAGTACCTTGAGGATCATTATCATTATCGGTGATTCCTCTCGCGCTTGTTAACGGTTTACATCATTGACTGGTAATCAAGCGATGTCTTTCAATGTTCGACTTCAGAACATTTCTCACATGGATCGACTTGTACTTCGAGTGAAGATCGCACGAGATTGAAGACCCCGGATCTAGTTTCATCCATCCGGGCTGCGATATATATTCAGGGAAATAAAGACATTAAATGTACAGCATTGCAGCACAGAGAATCATCCTACCAAAAGGATGATGGCTCTATCAGAATCATCAGTCTATGCTCAGACGATTGTTTGTCCTATGTACATGGAAATGAATTTATAAAGCTGAGCATGGGAATGCCCGCCTCAGCTAGATCATGAAAACAGTATGAAGATAATGTATTGTATTGTATCTTATTACAGGTCTCCTCCCAGCATTGAAAGAACTTCGGATCCTCATAATAAAGCATTTCACCCGACACCAAAAGGTTAACGGCCTCATACTTTAGGGGGAAACTGTTATAGACATTTTTGTGCCCTACAGCTCCAAGCATGAAATTTCCATAAACCAAGGGCTCCTAAGTCCCTAAAAGTGTTGTTCTAACCCCTAAAGGAACAAGGTCAAGAGATTACAGCTTCTCCCAGAAGTTCTCCACCAGAAATTGCTCAGAATTGGTCAAAACAGGATCATTTCAGCTGCTCCACTGGCTAGGTGCGTTGCATTGCACCTAAATACACTATGAGGGTGCGTTGCATTTCAAAAGTCCCTTTTGTGGGGTGCGATGGGCGAGAAATGACAAATGGCAGTGTCATTCCGCGAGGTGGAGAGATAATGGAAGCTTCCAGAATCTTCTCCTGTGACACTTGCCTCACTGAATTCGACCAAGGATGAGTAAGAGGCCTTCAGTCTCCAAGTGGAAGCAAGAACTGACAGAGAGAAGACACTAATCAAATCACAAGCTAACTCATCCTCCTTACAGATATCTATATATGGATCCCTCATCCTAGAGATCCGGAGGCTGGAATTTTGTATATTGTAAGGAATTGTTGTTGGTTTCTAGAGACAAACATCATATTGTTGGGTGATTTATGCTTTGTTTGAGGTGAAGAGGGGCTTATTTGCTGGGAGGTTGATGCTGGGTCGGAACCACGGGTTGTAACTCCTCCTGGATCTTTTCTTGTTTATCAATAAAAACTATTTGAGTTTTCCTCCATTCTTTTGTATCATTGATGCTTGTTACATTTCGTATGGTTAACTTAAATCTTATCCTAAGTTTTTTATGAATATAGATCCATGTCTTTGTATAGTGCTCTTCTTCTGTGATCTTACAGGTACTTTTTGAAGCTGGGCAAGCAAGAAAGCAGGTAGCTGGAGACTATCAAAGAAGACAAGGATTGGATCAAAGGATTAGCGCAAGACATAGGTTGGTTCTTTCTATTCTTCTCTATCTATAATTCATAAAGGAAATACAAAAGTAGTTTTTCTCTGTTTGTTTCTAAGGCAACTGTCACACCTTAGTGGGATAGAGCAGTTCTAAATAGACACTTTTCCCGGTAACAGACATCCGCAAAAAATGTAAAAGTGGATCACTTAACCAAAACAATTCCCCTTAGCGAAAACAAAAAATGTAACAAAAGTATAGGGGTTACTATCTTGAGTCAAGCATAGTAACGCTTAAAGTTCAACCCGTTGCGAGGTTGCGCCAGTGGAATCCCATCATAATCTACTAACTCGTAGGATCTTTTTGCTAATACACGTTTAACAATATAGGGGCCCATCCATAAGGATTTGAACTTACCTGCTCCCAATTTTTCGGATTCCTGGTCGTAAAGTAAGACCAGGTCACCTTCTGAGAAGACACGGGGTTTGACATTCTTGTCGAATTGTGACTTGACTCATTTCTTATGGGCTTCATTAGCCAAAGCGGCATCATGACGAGTTTCATCCAATTGGATTAGTTCCAAGAAACGAGCCTCCTCTCCTGAAGTTCCGGGGAGAATGTCGACTTCGAGTTTGAGGGACGAGATTTCACACTGAACTGGTAAGATTGCTTCCAGGCCATACACCAATTGAAAGGGTGTAAACCTGGTTGCATTCCTCACCGATGTCCGGTATGCCCACAAGGCTGAGTACAGGATCAGGTGCCAACTCCTTTTGTGGACTCCAATCATCCTTTGCAGCATCCGCTGTAGGACCTTGTTGATTGCCTCAACTTGTCCGTTGGCCTGTGGATAGTATGGAGCAGAGCTTTCGTGGGACAGTCCTAATTTGGCAGCCAATTCAACCATCATGTGATTGCGGAAATGTGATCCATGATCTGTGAATATGGCCTGTGGAACACCGAATCTAGAGACTACATGATTGAAAAAGAAGAGGGTAGTTGTTTTGCCACTATTGTTTAATGTAGGCATCGCCTCGGCCCATTTGGTAAAATAGTCTACTGCGACTATGATATACCCATGCCCCCCAGCCGAGGTGGGGTTACATGTCATGAAATCTATGCCCCATTTGGCAAATGGCCCAACAACAACTACTGGTTGCAGAGGTGCGGGTGGTATTCTAGTTTTTCTATCAAAGATTTGACATGCATGGCAACTTCTGACTGCAGTTATGCAATCTTTGAACATTGTTGGCCAGAAGTATCTTTCTCATAAAATCTTTTGCATCATAGCATAACCAGATTGATGCCCCCCACACACACTTGAATGGCAATCTTTCAGGACTTTTTTGGCCTCCTCGTGGGTGAGGCACCTCCTCAGAACTGTATCGACACCACGACGGTAAAGTGTATCACCGACAATCATGTAGTCTTTTACATGGTATCGAATTCGTCGTCGTTCCGAGCGGGAGATATTAGACCTATATGTTTGGGTTCGGAGATAGATTATTATGTCTCCATACCACAGATTTCTTGAAGATATCAGAAACAAAGATTCATCCACGATTGCTTCTTCTGATGTTACATCGTTGGATGACGATGGGAGATCGCATAGTAACTCCGCGAAAACTAGGGATTTCTTTGATTTGGATTTTATAAATTCCAGATCAAACTCTTGTAGAATTGCTATCCATTTTGAATATTTGCCCCCCAGCAACTGTCGCGACAATATATAAGTCATGGGGTTGCAATCTGACAGAATGGTAGTTTTTCGAAAGAGGATATAGTGTCGAAATCTCTATATCGCTTGAACAGCTGCGAGAGCTAGCTTTTCAATGTAGGAGTACTTGATTTCTATATCATTTAAGTTTCTACTTAAATAATATATAGGATGTTCAATTCTGTTGTCTTCTTGAACTAAAACCATTGCAATGGTCGTATCCGCTGCAACCAGATACAGGTTAAAGTCTTTTTGATAATCAGGAGCGTACATTAATGATGCTTTTATCAGGGATTCCTTTAAAGCATCAAAGAAAGCTTGCGCGACATGATCCCAGATGAAGGGTACTTCTTTTTTCAATAGACGAGTATAACCTTTAGAAAGTTCACGTAATTTGGAATGAACCTCCTCAGAAAGTTTGATTTCCCTTGGAGTTTCTGAATCTGAAGCAAATTTGAAGGTGGAGGCAAATTAATGATCGCCTGAACCTTACATGGGTCAAGACGAATCCCATCCTTTGCGACCACAAAGCCAAGTAAACGACCAGAACTGACACAGAACACACATTTTTATGGATTGAGCTGTATCTTGTAGTGTCGGCAACGTAGAAATATCGCTCTCAAATGTTGCGGATGATCGGTCCGCTTTCACGAATGAGCCAGAATATTGTAGAGATATGGTTGAACGATGTTTTTGATGTCATGGAAGGCATAACTCATTGCCCTCTGAAATGTTGCCCCTGCGTTCTTTAAACCAAAGGGTAGCTTGCGATATGCAAATGTGCCCCACAGATAAATAAATGCAGTGTTTGACTGGTCCTGTGGGTGGATAATTTTTTGACTATACCCAGAAAATCCATCCATAAATGAAAAGATTTCACATCCGGCGCATTCATCAATTATCTGGTCAATGAAGGGTGTAGGGTAGTTGTCTTTCAGACAAGCTTGATTTACATCCCTATAATTGATGCACACTCTAATCGTTCCTTGTTTTTTCATTACAGGAACAATATTCGATACCCAATCGGTTAGAGAAACCGGGTAAATAAAACCAGCATGGAGAAGTTTTTCAACTTCTGCCTTGATGGTAGCGGCTTTCTTGGGGTGCACCTGCCGTAGCCGTCGTCATACCAGTTTGACATCTGGATACATCTTAATTTCATGTTCAACTATGCTCGAGTCAATGCCTAGAATTTCATCCTACGACCAAGCAAAGACATCTCTAAATTCGTGAAAAAAAGCGTTATATATTTCCAGTTCTGAAGGACAACGATATTTGCCGACATGAATATTCTCTACAACATCTGTTTTGGTCGAGATATTTATGGCGGTAGTCTCTTCAATATTGGACAAGTTTCTCTCGGAATCCACCGTGTTTACAGTATTTGATAGAAAGTCAAAAGCTGAGGGATGATGAAGGTCACTAGGAGTATCTTCTTTGTAATCCAGAAGATGGGAACAATGGTGGTAATCTTCCCATGGTGCCCCGTCAATCATCATTGACTAAACAATTCCTTCGTCTGTATAATGTACTTACGACCAAGGATCTGAAGGGGTACCATATTCCTTAGACCTATCTATCCAAACACTTGATGAGTGTTGATTTGGGTTTGCCTCCCATGCTGAAAACATTGATTGCTACAAGATTTCTATTGGGCTTGGAGGCAATACCTGCAGATGATCCGTTTTAATATCATTTTCAGAGATATTTTGAATAGAAGATATCATATTGCAGGTTCCCACTGCTGCCACTTCCGCCAGATTGATTGGAGGTGGTAGGGAAAAAGTCCCCATTAATATAGGGTCTTTTAGTAGGCCTACTATGATATTTTGAAGCGAGTGAGGGCTTCCATGGATCATCGAAATGCTTCCCGTAACTTGTGAACTGTTGGGGAGAAATGTCTGTTGGTCGACGATTGTAATTCCTCCTTGAAAGGGAAATGCAATCTTCCTGAAGTATGTCAACACAACGGCTACCATAGCATATATCCAGGGCCTTCCCAGTAGGATGTTGTAATCTAGGTTTCCGTCAATTACTTAAACATCTATTTCTATTGTTTTCCCCCCCAGTTCGACTTGCAAGTTACTTAAAATCCCGTATGGGGTGTATGTTCGTCCATCAAATGCTTTTAATGTTGTCGAAGATCGCGACAAGGGTGGAGATCCTAAATTTTTCCAGCAACTCATCGACATAATACATGTAGATGCCCCTTCATCAATAATTGTTCAATGAACAGTTTTGTTGAGGGATTTCACTTGAATAAGGAAAGTTAGTTGAGCTAGTAACTGAGGGTCATATCCTTTGTGATTAAAGGACACAAGATTGGAATCTGTTGGGTCAATCCCACCTATCGCTGATAATAAAGCCTGCTTTTGAGAGGGGCAATTTTGTAGTACCTCAAGTGTCAACATAGCGGATGGAAATTGGGCCAGATCTTCCACTATATTATAATGCTGTGCTGCTCTGGCACGAGGATTAAATGTCGATTTGTGTACTACTCCCTTTAGTGGCTTTATTGTTAGTTCAGGAATGATGGGTGGCACAACTTCGGTCGGAGTTGTTGTCGAACTACTGGGTTGATCATTGGCCTTGTTGTCCGACAGCTGTGGATTCCCGTAATCTTTATTCCTTGTCGATATCAAAGCATCATTTTGCTGTTTTGAAACTGACAACATTAGCACTTTGGATAGGGAAGCATTGTCACTAGCAACCAAATTTGTTCCTGGATTTGGAAACGGTTCAGTCAATAGTGCCGAGGTTTTTGAATTCTCGAAGAATTTTCTAAGCTCAGCTTTATATGATCACTCTCTTGTCCAATGATCCTCATCACATATTAGGCATGGACGATTTGGTTTCCTATCTCCAGAAGGGTTTGCAGAAGATTTTTCAGGGGACGACTCCTCCAGTTTTTTATTCTTCCCTTTCTTTTTCTTCTTGCCTCTTGGTTGCTTGGTTTCTTTGCCTTTATCAGTCGATACGACATTTACTTCCGAGGTGAGAAGTTCTTCATTTTCATTTTGACCTGAAACCGTACGAGCTTTCTTCGACTTAGCCTTTACGGTTTTGTGCTGTTCGTTCCTATCATGTCGTCCTCGACATGAGAGTCTTTGTTTGATTTAGGAGATGGAGGAACGGAAAATTCCGGTCTAATAGCATCAGGGATTTTATCGTAGAGCGTGCTAGACTAAGTATAGATTAAGTCTAAGTATTGCGCATGAGCAATTACTTGCTCTTCAGTGACGACTCCTCCCTTTGCCACATCTTCCATAATCGAAGGTAACAACGACTTAATAAACCATTCAGCCGATAGCTGATCAAGAACATATGTTTTTACCATTCTACGACGACGTCGCCACTCATGAATATGATCGGATATGTGAGTGGCCATCGTTTGCTTGAAATTGGTAAGAAGCTCTGTTCCCGTTTCGTACCTTATGGGTAACTGAAAATGGGTTAAAAAGGTTGTGGCTAGGGTGCTGAAGTTATCAAACAAAGCTCTAGGCAATTCGATATACCATTTTGCTGCCGGACCAGTTAACGTTCGCTGAAAAAGGCAAAGCCTGATCAAATCATCATTTAGAGTGTTAGATGAACACCATAGGTGAAAGGTCATCACATGATTTGACGGGTCTTCACCCGGATTTCCATTAAATTTAGGAATATCTTACGGAAGCTTATTAGGAATCGCTGGCCACCAAGGGTCGTAAGCGATTGGATCGTTTGTTAGCTGGTTTAGATCTGGTAACTCTAAAGTTGCCATGAAGGGCAACTATTGATTTAGGCTCGGCGAAGCATACCCAGGATAAGATGGGATTGCCTAAGCAGGGGTCTTTGCATACCAGAATAGTGCATTTGATGTTGATAACTTTGATAAGGTTGATGGACATAACCATTATGAAATGGTTGATGTTGATCGTTTTGAATATACGGCTGCCCATTACTTGCAAAGACTTGGTGCTCAGATCCTTGGTAAACTTGTTGGAATTGTGGTTGTTGATGTTGCACCAGCCATGGTTGTGAGACCATGTGTTGTTGCCCAATACTGGTTGTTTGACTGAGATGAGGGGCAATGGTACCCGTTTGATCCTGGGTCACTCCAGTTAAGGAGCCACTAATCGATGATTGTGGTGGCGTTGCAGGGACAAGGGGTTGTTGGATTGCGACCTGAGAGACTTGAGGTTGGCATACAACAGGTAATGCTTGTACTTGCGACACCATCACAATAGCTGGTGTAGTGGGGATATTTGACATAGGCATACTTTGTTGCATTGAGTATACAACTCTTGGTTGTTGAGGCAGTATTGGTATCCAACCACTGGATGTAATTCCAGCATAACCTGAATTCTGTTGTGAACTCTCGTATGTTTGACCTCCCGGAGGAGACAATGAAAGGGCATATTGCCCCCCATATGGCGGTAATCCAATGCTTAAGGGAATTATTTGCCTTTGAGGACCGGACTACCCAAATTGACATTGCGAAGGATCAATTTGTTGAGACTCAACATAAGGGATTCCAGATATTATTCTGGATGAAAAAATGGGAACAGACCATACCATTGAAACAGCCCCTGGATGGATCCCATCCAGTGATTGTGAGCTAGTTGTGACAGATGGTACGCCGGCGAACATTTTCAGAGTAGCAGCAGGAAGTTCTGCCGCTGCTGTATCAGATGACACAATCCTAGATGTCGACGGTTTTTCAGACATATCTAGTATATCCAAAAGGTTTCCTAGCGATTCTACAAGAACTTTTGATAATAGTAGACTAATTTCCGACGAATAATGATATAGAGTGACCCCTACTCCAAATTACGATGGAGTACTAGATGGTGGATCCTCCACAATCTCTTCTATAGCAATCAAACCGTGTGGAAGAGGCAGACCATCAGGTCCGTAAAATATTTACGGTGCTAAAGAAGGTATAGATTCCGTAGTGACTGATGTTTGGGGAACAACACCTTCTGAATTAGCTATGGATGGAGCCGGTTCAGATATAGAAGTGTTTACCCTCACACTAGGATCAGTTCTACTATCCTCTTGTGGCTGCGGAACTTCTTCTGTAAAGGCAGGGGTACCAGAAATGTTTGGAGTAACCGGAGTCTCTGAGGGTGTTGGAACACTTGTTCCAACCCAACCAGGGGACTTTGAGCCAGTTAAACGAGTTCGCTTTGTCCGGAATAGTTTTGATTTTGGGGACAAAGACGGTTGACTCGTAAGTCTCCGCGAACGACGGGGTTTCAATTGACTTTCTTCCACGATTGCGGATTACTCGATCAACTAAAAATAAAGGGGAAAATTTTTTCAAATTAAATTAATTTTAGACACTTTGACACAACTTGTTTTTCAATTTTTAAGAGTCCAGAAAAAACAAAAGATGACTCTAGTCACCTTCGATTTTTAATGAGCTCAGATGGAACTTTTCCTTTAAGGAGTCTGAAAAGGAACAAAAGAGACTACTCTGGAAATCTAGACAGAGGGATTACCAAACCAATCGCAAAACTGCAGAATACTTTTTACGGTACGGCAGTCAATCTTCCCGAATGCTGTGTTCAGTGCATTGCGATCGATAGGGCAGCAGACACAACTTCCTATGGATAAAGGATATAGCCTATTGTGGTCTCCCAATATATACTCGATAGTACGTGGGAGCACAAGTCTGTACTGGAACTTGTCTTCTCAAAGAGGAGGATTCACCCAACCAACAGTGAAAGCGATAGTTACTAGGCTTTACGACGCCGGAATACGTCTCTAGCCTAGACTTCTAGATGTTGCGCGTTAGGTTCCAAAGAGTTTTTAGGTTCATTAAATTTATTTTACAGTTGATCTTTCCTAAGAAATTTTCCTTTCAGGTTCACCGCGTGATGTAGATGTACAATCCCTAAAATGTAATCTAAGATGATAAACAATCGTTTAATCTTCTTTTTGCAATGAAAATCCTAGCTACTAAAGAAAGAGAGATGATATTCTTTCAACATCGAGCAGAGAGCACACACTAGATGCACTATCCTAAATCAAATCAACAAGCAGTCTAAATGCAATGCACATGCATGTATTTGTTTTCAGCTTTCTTAATGTGTGAATGACAAGAAGAATGCTAAGTACAAATCTGAATTATCTTTCAAAGTGACAATACTAACAAATTTCTCTTCAAAAACGAAAGGAAGATAATGATGACACTTTACTATTTTGAATTGAAAACTCATTTCGACACTTGAAAAACTACTAATTCAAATCAAATACAAGAGTAATTGTATAATCGACCATCAAGAACAATAGAATTCTTTTCTTTGACTGAAAACGACACTTGCGACACTTTCAAATCAAAAGACAATAGTTCGACTATGCTACTACTTTGTAAAAGAGAACTGAAAATGGCGGAAAATACATAAAAACATTCACAGTTCTTTGCACAATGGAGGCGGAATGATGGAAAGGAAGGGGGTTTCCACAGTGGTATACTGATCACAGACAGCAAAACTCCTGAATAGAGCTAAAGAGAGTGAACACAGAAACCAAAATCTGAGAGCATAAGAGGTCTTGTTTGATCAGCGCACCTGTAACACATGGAAAGTGCGATGCAGCGCACCTACAGCACACAGGAAGTGCGATGCATCCAGATTCCCAAGAGTAAAAGGTGCGATGGTCCAGGGATGAGACTTCAACTGGGTTCCGGGTCACAGTTTGCAGCTCAGTTCAGGGATTTAGGCTGGGCAAGTGATGTATAGTAAATAGAAATCACAGGGGCTGATCTAATGAGGTTACTAGAGCCACCACTAGGGCAATTAGAAGGCTTACAAATTAGTTTCTCAATTTATAAACAAAACCCGGAGATAGACTGAAGCAGCATTGATCTACTTTGCACTTGCATAACAAATGCAATTCGAAGGCTAGCTGGCTTGACTTCAGGCTCCGTCTATAAGTTTATAAAACAAACAAATATAGACAAACAAATAATCTATTCGCTCCCCAGCGGAGTCGCCATTTTGTTATCGGGAAATCTGGTGTCCACTCGGATCTACTAGTCCCACTAAGACTGGTAGCTATCTTAGAAACAAACAAACTAAAACCACTTTCGTTTTCCCTTATGAGGAGTAGATAAGAGAGGAATGAAGGATACCAACCTCAGTCTTGCGCTTGGTTCCTTGCTCGGTTCCTCTCCCTTCTGACAGATCCTTGCCGCTTCTCCTTCGTCTACCCAGCTTCAAAGAGCACCTGTGGAATCAAAGCAACACAATACAGATGAGAATTTTTCATGGAGAAATTCTGGGAGATGATGTAATCAGCTGACCTTGTTCTTTTAGGGGATGGATCAACACTTTTAGGGACTTAGGAGCCCTTGGTTTATGGACATGCTTGATTGGGGTTACAGTGCCCAAAAATGTCTATAACAGTTGTGTTGCCTTTCTTGCCTATAATATTCTTAGGCCTCTTATTTTTATCTTTTCCACTTCCCTTTGCTTCCCAATTACCATTGAATTTTGGCCCTTTTTTTTCTTTCTCATATCAATGATTCAATTTCTTCATGGAATCTATTAGGGTCCTATAAATTATAGGATCTCAAGGTGATTGAGTATTTTGTATTTGTAATTTCATAATGTACATAATTTCAATATTCAAATGGTTTCCAAAAATATATGAAAAAAAAAAATGAAAAGAAGGTATGTTAAAAAAATAAATAAAATAAAATAAAAAGGAAATAAGAACCCCACAAAAGAAAACATAGAAAATAGGGAAAGTGCTGCAAGTCTAAATGCCACTACTGGTAAGTTAGTTCTTTTAGTTAATTATCAAATAAGGTTGTGTGCAATTTGTTTTTGAATGCCACAATGACTAAATTTCTGTTCAAGTCATAGAGTTTAATCATGATTGAACACATTTAAATTTTTGTTGAATAGGTTAGTGAATAAAGATTTACCAAACAACTTAATCTTGGTGAATCAGTAGCTAGGTAGAAATAAAATTGATTCAACAGTTTAATCTGAATCAATGGTGAAATAAGTGATAGGATAAGGTATATTTTCATAAAAATAAAAATTGTTATGGGTTTGCTAGTTTAAATGCACCCTACAAAGCAAGAAGAAAAAATGTTAGCTTAGAAAAAGAATTGAAATGAGCAGGTAGGTAGAAATAGAATGATGATTTCATGATAAGCATGAAAATGTTATCCTAAGTCAAATGTTAAAGATAATTTTCATGCGCAGGAGAAAATCAAAGGGATAAAGGTTTTGTTCTAAGGTTCGGTATATCAAATGATATTTGGTACATTATTCCACTATTCCTAAGTTTCACCACCCTAAGATCATTCCTCCGCTTATATATTTCATTTATTTACCTACCGCACCATGCATCCAATCATATTCCATTAAATTCATTTTCCTACACCATCATATGCCCATCACATCACATTAAATCCTCCCCACCTTTCACCTCATCCGAACTCTGCATTTGATATCTGATGGTCGATATTATGTTTCGGTCCCCCCTCACCATCTGAATTTTATTGTCGAGAGGGGGGGGGGGGGGGGGTTGAAATGGGCGGTATTGAAACCTGGCCCCACCACGATGTGGCACCATTTTATGTTTTCACACCCCCCTTTGCCAAAATTGTTAACTACCTCCACCCCCCTCTAAAAATTGTTTTCCCCCCACACGAAACCACTACCCTATCCATTACACTCCCACCACCTCATCTATTTTTTGCTCCTGCAAATCACATCCACTCCCTCCAAAATCAACCCGTTAAGTAATTTAATTACTTAACCGTTAATGTAACAGACCCACGCCACCATCAATGAGAAGCCAGAAAACTATAAAGTCCCTCCTTTCTCCCATTCACAGGTTACCAATTTCACACTCTGCTAATACCATTTTTCTCTGTGACAGGGTTTTCTAATTCAAATCTCAACAATTTCACCTAGTTGGGGATCTTACCAGCTAACTGACTCTTAGGCCAGTGCCTCTGTTTCCTGTTTTCTTGAACCCAAGTCCATTTCAGCACCCTGCAACCTGTACAATCCAGATTTCACCAATGTCTCAGCCTAATCCAATCATGCCTCCTAAAGATAAGGGACAGGAGCAACCTATAAGTCCTCTGATCCACCCTTCGATTGATTTTCATCATATTCCTTTGGTGGACAAGGACTACAAAATCCATGAAACCCTGTGTGAATTTGATTTATTTGAAATGTATTGTTGGCTAGAAGATAAGTTCATTGATAAGTCCGATGATATTGGACTATGGGAATCCAATTTACCCCACTACATTTTTCCCCACACCCACAGTACCCCTAAATTCATTAGGAAATGTCATGCTTGTTATCTACCCGGCCAAAGAGTTGTTATTGCCCCTATCGGAGAAATTTTATTCACCATAACTCCCCAAGATATAGACCAAATGATGCAAGCTCCTATAACATAGAATAACACTCCTTTCTCTCATGAAGCACACATTGAATTATATTAGAAAATGGACTTTCCAAAAAGAGCCAAAACCCTTGAACTTTTCTTGACTAAAGATGCCCCATTACCCAAGGAAAATCCTCCCTATCCATCCTCCATTTTCCCTGAGAGATCCAAGCAAATCATTAGAGTCATCTCCTACCTCCTTGGTTATTACTCAGATCAGTGGGTAGATGAGGCTATTGTAGGTTTCCTTTATATTTTCTCTGCAGATTCCAAGCCTTCCACCTTACTCAACTTCATCCAATTCCTTGCAGATTCCATCCATGAACAGTTTGTCAAATTCCAAACTAAGGAAGTATTTAAATATGCTTTTGTGTTAGTATATATGTTTTTGTATTTTCAGGGAGACAACCTCAAGCGTGCATTACAATTAGTGGAATTAGGAGGGAAATCAGCAATCAATCATCTTCTGGACTACACTATAATGAAGGAGCAAAAAGAATACTCATACAAACAATTCATAGAAATGTTTGTACATCCAACACTCAATCTCCTAATCAGAAATCCAAAGCCAAGAATCAATGAATAAATCAGGAAAATTTTGCTGTTATTAGACCAAGTCAAAACAGAAGATTGGTATCTTTACCAAAATTACACAGAGCTAAGGATATATGGGTGTGAACTTGCTCCTTACAAACTACCAAAATCCCCCCCAATGAGGAGTTTTGCCCTAGAATACATCAGGAAAATGCTCAATGTTGATAAGATTTCTTTTGTATCTGCCAAGAAGAAATCTCAATTCAGGATCAAAACCCAAATAGGAAATTTTATTTGTAACAGCAAGGTCGCAGGGGAAGAAGCAGACAAATTGCTGAAAGAAATGCAATTCAACCTCAGTTTCACATGGTCATATGATCCATTAGGGTTCATCTCCAAGTTAAGGGTTGAGAAAAAATCTACAGCTTATTTTCATACATCTAGATGAGAGATTGAAAGATACAAGAATCAGCTAGAATGGACGGAAAACACTCTACAAGAGGCACAAGAGAAATTGGTGTCAACTTGAACATTACAGACTCGTGTTACACAAGAGAAAACAGGAAAAAGGAACATAGAAGAAGGGTCGATTGATACTCCCAGTGAAGACTTCAAAATCATGTACAAGAAGAGGACCAAGCTCAACTCCAAACTAAACCTAAGAAAGGATTCAGATCAAGAGGATATTATCACCACCAAAGAGATACATGTTTCCTCACTAGTAAGTGATCATACTACACTTTCTCCTACTACCTCAACAGCTTCTCAGGATCAGCACCAAGTTATGCAAACCAGTACATCTACCACAGAGGAGAAAGAAAAGAGCATATTTGATATATTCAAGGAGATTAAAGTGATAAATGAAGCTTTGAAGATCAATACATATAATCAGTTCTGGAAGCAGACTTCCAGTTCTCAAAGTAGATTGTTATCAGCCTTTGAATCAGAGAGAGGCAAAATGCAGATGGCCTTTCTCCAAGTACAGATCCCACAACCCAAGGCAGCATCAAATTACAGAAATAATTCATTTGAATTTGATATAAAATACATACATCCCATTGATAAAATGGAGATGCACAAACAAACTAGTCAAATGATTTCATCCACACTCACTAACACTGCTATGAGTTTGTCTAAATTGTACTTTAACTAATGTTCAGTCACAATTAAAGATGGAGAGAGTCTCTTCACTTACAAGAGACACAAGGATCAAAGCTTTGGAGGACTTGGTAATCAAGATAGGATATGATCCTTCAAAAATAAATGCAATAGAAGAGATCATAAGAAAGAATAATACCGACATAGCAGCATTAATAAAACAATTCAAATTACCAGCCACAGAAGATCCTCTGGCCAAAGACATTAAAGAAATAGAGTCACAAAAGGTAGACATGATGAAGCTCATCATGGAACAAAATGTACAGTTGAAACAAATGGAAACAGAAATGGAGAAAATAATCAAAGAAAAGGAGCAAGCTACCAGAATGTCTATTGTCCCTTTGGAAGCTATACCTCTTGCGGTAATTCCTACATCTATCTCTTCTATAGCAAACACAGGGAATACTGCAGATCAGTTGGCAAGTGCAGTGAAGAATATATCTCTCCAAACAGAAGAAATTAAAAGATCACAGGCTCAAGTTAGTGTTCTGCAAGACCAGAAGGCAAGTACTGAAACTTTCCATGCAGCAAAGCTATAGAGAGCTCAAAACTAGATAGAAGCATGGCGGAAATCTGCAACCAAATCCTCCATTGGCCACACACTGGCTCAAGTTAAGGAAATTATATGGAACAATATTATTGAAGCCATGGATGAAATCTGGCCATGTATTTAGATTATATTTGAATAGAAAGAGTTGATTGAGAGAGCCAATCAGGCCATTTCCACTATTAACAATGAGTTGGGAAATATGCTTGCCACACCCAACAACATCATCAATTTTCTCAATTCCAAAAATAGATATGAGTTGGATGATTTGGCTATATATGACAGGACAAAGACAATTTTAGAAGTAGAGAAAGTTATTACAAAAAAAAAATTGATTGTGCAGCTTACAGAAAAATGTCACAGTTTGGAAATAGTATTCAACATATTTTTCACCAAAATAGAAGCATTAACAAAGAGGGGCCTTCCTTATTTATTTGTAATTAATGACAAACTAATGACTAGGGAAGATTATAAGAATAAGCTTAAAGACATTGCAAAGAATACTGCTAAATCTTCCCACATTAAAGGTGCTATGATAGGGAGAGATTTTTTCGAAGCTATCAACAACATTATGTTCATTCAGCATGAGATAAGGCATATTTTCATGGTAAATCCCACATTTTCTCGATATACCGAGGTAGATGAGATCTACCACAAGGCAACAAAATCACCATCCCATATGAAGAGCAGTGGGATAAATTGTGTGAATTTCAAGAGTAAAGTAAAGATCAGCTACACCCAACGCAACACCCAAATCGTGGCAACTCAGCAACTATTCTCCACGAAAATAGTGCCAGACCTCCATATCACTTCACCAAATTCACCTCTTTTGGTCACATTACTCAATTCGGTTAGTTTGAAATTAATAATAGATTTCCATGTCGATGCAGAATTCATTGTAATCTTTTTGGAAATTTTGTTTAAATACTTCATTCATTCAAAGTATTGAGGTTCGGTTCCTGATCAATGAAATTCTTCTTATTGAGCATTGTACTTTTTCCACATTGCTGGAGCGTTATTAATATAAATAATTTCACAGGATTCTTGTGCTACAATTTACTGGTGATGTTCTTCCTATTGTAATTTTTTTTCTCATTGTTATTCTCTACCTTATAATCATCTGAAAATCTAATTGTAAAATACGAAATGTGAAAAATAAGATTTGCTAATTGAACACCTTTTTTGGATTGTTTTTACAATCTGTATGTTTTTCTTCTAAAGTCTAATTGAAAAATTATTAAATTATTTTTTATCATTACTAAAATCACCTCTTCTCCATTTCATAATTCACTTTAAAGATCCAGTAAACATAACTAGCTTGCCCTGTGCTTACTCTTTTAAACATTTGTTGCAATATCCAACTTTATCTGACTCCATAGCCCAATGGAAAGCAAATAATTTGAACAGGTCAACCAACCAAACCAATAAACCAAATTCAAACAAACAACCAAGCATAATCATAACTAGCCTAAAATCAACTTAAAAACCAAGTTAAATCATAAAGAGAGATCCCTCTCTGAAGCTGGAAGGGCTAGATCCCAGCTTCAAAATTGGTTTGTTGTTTTCCAATGTATTTACTCCCTCAACCTAAAAATACAGAACGATAACAGAATCATCCAATGTTTGTGGTTCTAGAATCTCAATCTAATCCTTGAAGGCTAGAGGTAACCCACTGATGAACCAATATATCTTTTCCTTCTCATCCTTGAGATATGGCATATATATCAATAGCTCTAGGAATCTGGTGATGTATTCTTCATCTAATATTTGTCCCATTCTAAGCTCATAAATTCCTTTTCATTGTTTTCATAATACCTGTTTAATTAATACTTTTCTCTAAAGAGACCCTCGAAATCACTCCAAGTCAGCCTCTCTTCAATTATGCCCTTAACATTCTTCAAATACTCACACCATATGTCTACCTCCCCCTCCGACTATAGGTGGCTACCCTTTCCTTCATGTTCTTTGAATAATCATGGATCCTAAAGAACTTATTCACCTCAAGAAAACAACCCTCTACATCTTAAACCCTACTCTATTAGTGCAGTTCTTGCTCAGCATGGGCATCCAGTGGCTTACCATAGTGAGACACTTTCAAACATAGGTTGAAATTACCCCACTTACAACAAAGAAATGTATTCCACTATGCAGGCCTCCTGTCAATGGAAGCATTACATTCTTGGGAATGAAATGGTCATCCACACAGACCACCAACCTTTATAGTTCATATAACCACAAGGGAAGTTGCAGAATGATTGCCATCAGAAATGGTCCACCTACCTGCAAAAGTTCCATTTGAACATTAAGTATAAGAAGGCCAGTACCAATAATGTCAATGATTGGCTTATTCGACCACTTGTCATGGAGCTAATCATTGTCCTCGACTCCTGTGGGAACGAGACATCGAGGTGGCCACATCTTTACAAGAGCGATCCAGAATTTAGTAGCACATGCTAGACACTCCTGGAAGGGAAGCAAGTTCCAAATTTTCACCTTCAAGATGCATTGTTATGCCACCTAGGACACATCTATGTTCCTTCAAGCAAGCGTGCCAAGATGATTTGGGAGGCGCACTATAGTTGGGTCGCTGGACATTTCAGAGTAGAGAAAATAGTGGCGGTATTGTAGACGTATTTTTATTGGCCAAAACTTCATCAGGATGTTGGGAAGTAAATTAGATCCTACACTGCTTGCGCCATTGCTAAACCAACCATCAAGAAGCAAGTCCTGTATACTCATCTACCTACTCATAGTCAGCCTAGGGAATCTGTCTCCATGGATTACATGTCAGACCTTCCTTATATTAAGCACGGAAACGATTGTGTTTTCATGGTCATCGACAAATTCTCTAAAATGGCCATCATGGCGGCCTGCAAGAATAGTATCACAGTAGAGGCCACTGATAAGCTCTTCTTTGAGCGAGTGTGGGTACACTTTGGGATCCCACAATCCATTGTCTTAGATCGGGACAATAGATTCTTGAGTTCATTTTGGTTAAGTCTTGGGTCGATGCTAGAAACAAAACTTATTAAGTCCATGACATTCCATCCCCAAATTGATGGCCAAACAGAGGTTGTCAACAGGATGATCGTACACATTCTATGCATGTACAACTCGAAGCATCCATGCACATGGGACGAAAGCCTCCCCTATGTCCATCATAACTACAATAGAGCTCTCCACAGCCCTTTTCAGGTAGGGCTAGGATTTCAGTCATTATGTCCCATTGATGTGGCCATACCATTTGCATCTACTCATGCAGATTCGACTCATGTCCAATCCAAAGCCGATAGGGCTAATGGCTTCATTGAGCGCATTCAATACATCTGCCAATAGGTCCATGATATATTAGACAAATTCAATTCTAAGTAAAAGTAGTGCCATGATCAACATTGGGTGTCATACAAGTTCCAGGTGGGCAACAAAGTTTGGGTACATTTGCAGAAGGAGCACCTAGTTGGACCCTACCGCAAGCTTTTCCCACTCCGATATGGGCCATACACCATTACCAAGGTTGTAGGGGATAATTCCTTTGAGCTTAGCATTCCACTGTCCTTATTCTTCACCCAGTGTTCAATGTAGACCACCTTCGTCCATACTTTCCACCATTGTTGGACACATCCGACATTGCAGAACAGTGCACACCAACAAAGCTAAACCCAAACTGCATGGAAGAGGCCACCACTAATTGGATCATGGACACATAAATCAAGAAAAATCACCAGCAAAAGAGAAAACTATATTGGGTTGTCAAAGTTGGCCAAATCCTTTGCCAAGGAAAGTGGCTCACCAGGGACTAAGTTCAGTAGAAGTTTCCCCATCTCATGGAGGCACTCAACGCAATGGGGACCCTTTCTTCCTAGGTGGGGAGGAATGATTCAAGTGAATATTGATGGCCACCCGCCTATTCCACTTGGCCCCCAACACTATCTCTTTCATTTTTTCAGTTTCCTTAATTGTAGCACAATTTACTATTTTTAGCAGTTTTTCAGGTCTTGAACTTTCAGAGTTGTTTTGAGGCCCTAAAAGACATTTTGAGGGAAAACATAGAGACCAAAATCATGTTGAACCAACTTGCTAATTTATTTTTGGACTTCTCTTCAAGATCTTCCAAATGAGGTATTATGATAGCCAAATGGACATCGTATGCCAGAGTTATGACCCTGGGAAGTTGATGTACCAATTTACCCAAAAGGGGCCCACAGTTTTGGCGCTTCATCTCCTAGGGTTAGGTTTCTGGATGTTTTCCATTGTTTCTCAATAATAAATAGATCTTTGAGCCTCATTGTAACACAATTCAGAGGCATGTAGTCACTACATCTCTTCTCGGAGATAAGTTAACAATGCATGAGCTATCTCATTCCATTCTATTTGTAAGCATAGCTCAATATTTTTATATTAATGAAATGAAGTTTTTTTCTGTTGGAACTCTGTATATATGATTATATATGTCAGTTGTTCTTTTCTTGTTTAAGTTTGGATCAGTGGTATCAAAGCAGTGTGCTCTTTCTCTGTTTTTCTTTGCATGTCCCTAACGAGGTCAGGGTATAAGGAGTTAGGGCTTGATCTGGTTGAACCATTGCAACATCAGCCTTGCAAAACCCAGGGACCTCCCATGGTGGAAGGAAATAAAGAAGAGGGGGTAGGAGATCCTTTCAAAATGTTTCTCAAGGAAGCCCTCGAGTGACGGAGGGATGCAATGATGGATATCTTTTCCCAAATCCTTCGACGGCTACCCACAGGAGATGCATCTTCATCCAGCAGCAACTCTGGAGCAGCCACCCCTTTTAAGGTACAAGTTAACTTTTATATTCCCATATTTTAAGTCCGGATAAATGCAGACGCCATATATAAATGGTTAAATATGTTGGAAGGATATTTTTCATTTCATGAATTTTCCAATAGGGAAAAGATTACTTTTGCACTTCTCAAATCTGCCCCACACGTCAAGGACTGGTGAGAAACCTACTGTGCACAAAAGGACGTGAGTGAACCCTGATTGTTTTCAGCCTCACCTACTTGGGATTCTTTCTGAGACACAATCAAGGAACGATATTACCCTGTCGGGAGCTATGAATATAAATACATAAAGTGGACCACGCTACGACAAGGAAGGGACCAATCTGTGTCGGAGTTCACAAATATTTTCCTTACCGTTCATACGAAGATGGGTATCAATGATTCTGAGTGGAATTTTCTACTCAAGTACTGCAACTCTCTACACAAGTACATCCAGGACGAGATGGAGTTCCTCGACGTTTCCTTGCTTGGCATGGCATACCGGTATGCTATCAAGATTGACTAGAAGTTTAAACAGAAGAAGAGGGACTTTGTATTTGTGAATCCAAAGCAAGGAAAATGTGCCCCCAAACCACAGAATAAAGGACCAAGCCAAGGTGGGGCCACCCAAGACAAACTGCTGAAGCCATAAGCAAAGAACAATACCATGAAGACAAATGACATGGGAAAATGGTGTGAGTTCCATAAGAGCACTACAAACCTCTCATTATCTTCCTTACAACTCCTAACCTCAACCTGAAGACTCCTCAAGGTATCCATCCGGTCAAGAGAGTTTTCCCCTCCACTTTTCTCCACTGAGACTTCTTCATGCCCATGTTGTGACCTGCTAGAACTATACTAGAGCATCTTGTTGTTCATTCCTTACTTATCACTCTCCTTCAACTACTTGTGTTGTGTTTTCAATCACACATAGCTACTAGATACATCATGATATAAATAAATAAACATAATCATAACCATGAGCTTACTTTCAAGATACTACCATCAGATCTAGTTGTAACAAAAAATGCACTCATGTTAGTACAACAATATTTGTCAACATTAGTCACACATAGTACCAAATCTACATGCATACTCATAAGAAATATACTAGTCAACACAAGTTGTTAACTCACATACTGATAATCAAATCATGACAACTATTAATACAATGATGCATCATTAGTTCTCAAGGTAAAGTATATGTTGATAGGCTAGAATGTACCACGAAAATTTTGGGGGTCACCCAGGTGTGAAGTGCCAATTACACCTCACATGGTTTGGGATAGAAACCCCATCCGGTATGTAAGCCTAACTTTCATCATGTCGGTTTCACTCTTGGATGTCAAATGAGGATATGTTAGAGTCAAGACAACAATAAAATGCCTAGACAATGAGACAAAGTCAACCCAATATTGAAAAACTGCAAAAAGAGGTATAAGAAAGTAACAAAAACAATAAGAAGAAGTATGCCATCAGAAGGATCAATGAGCCAAGATAGCCCTAGACATACATGAACAAGAGCATTCCTAACTTTAATTACAAATTAGTTCACAATATGTCACCGGCATGGCGTGGAATAAGTAAGCACATATTCAAAAGCAAACACACATGTAACAACTGCAAACTAGTCCATAACATATTTCTTGTATGAAAGCACGCGTACAAATATAGTGAGAATACCAAAGAACCATTACAACCACTATGAGTAAGCATGGGAATTAATGCTATAAATGGAGAAATTTTTATTAACGTTGCTACAAATACAAGTACATATCCTATAAATTATCAAATCTTAACAATGGAACATAGGTTTCCCATACCATTATCCAATGTAAAACCCTAGCCTCACCATATCTCACCCTACTAGCTACCAAGATCTAAGTGCCTCTATCTCTCAAGCACAAATCAACTATATAATGCTAGCCCTAGCTCATGTGCTAAAAGTCCTTTCTAATGAGGCATGAGGTTCTGCTTATAGAGGTGAGGAGGGTGACCTTTCACCTCATCCTGTGACCTTTCATCTACCCTCATGACTCTTGACCTTCCTCACTATCCTCTCATGTTCAATTACTATTACATGCCCAATTGATATCTACATAGCTATGGGAATTATGATGAGAAATATGTACATATTGATAGAAGAGAAGACATGACAAGAGTACGAAGGGTTCTGGAAACCTTACAATCCTAGTTGCCAATATTGTTGCAATGGAGACTTGTATAAGCCAATGGAAAAATTGTTAAATATATAGTTTCTTTCTATTATCCCTCCTTTACATCCAACCAACTTTGATGTCGTGTCTTTGAGCTTCCTTTACATGGGTCGGTATTTTCGTCCTTCTTCATCCTTGTTTCCAATATTGTTCCAATGGAGAAGTCTTGCATGGGTCAATGAACTAAGTGTTAAATATCTATTTTCTTGCTACTGCCCTCCTTTACATCCAACTAAATTTGATGTCATGACGTTGATATTCCTTTACATGAGTCAGTATTTTCATTCTTCTTCGTCCTACACCGAAATTACAATGGTTATACATGTTTACAAACAAAGAATACGTTAAAACATAATGAATCAAATGAAAGCAAGACATTAATTGGACCCCTGTATAGTCCCCTTTTGTGTAACAGTGTTGTTAGAGCAAGTGGCCTTTACAAGGTCTTTCTAGGCTTCCTCAATCATGTTTCATCCATGGACCTATTGTCATCCATAGAACAAGTGTTGAATGTATCTTCATTGTCCTGCAATGCCAAGAGGCATAGTTCTTTAAAATTGGATGATGTATTTGCTATGTCTTTAAGTCACCTTAGTCATGCTAGACCTAGTGCGATGAGTGTATTATGTCCTTTTGTATATTTGGCACACAACGCAACATTCAACCCATGGCATATGTTGCATGTCCATAGCTTGAGAAACTCAATAAAAACAAAAAAGGTCAATCTAATTATGAATTCCTCTAATTCTTTTTATAATAGTTTGGCCTTCTTTCTCCAAGAATTTATCTTCTAAATCCTATGCCAAGTGTCATTTATCTCATGTCAGATGTCAATTTTAGTTGTTGTACTCTAAGTTTCACTTACTTATATGAATTAATATCCATTAAAATGAAATATTAAGTGTACTAACATTTCTACCAAATAACGCCTAATTTGAAGTAGAATATTTTGAATGCAGACAAGCCACATATAACTCATGAGAAGGTGAGGTTGGTCCTTTTTTGTAGCATTGGCGTGATGGCTACCACTTGTTTCCATTGAGTGTCATTTGTATGGCTTGTATTGGTAACCTCTAGGTCTTTTCCAATAGACCTAAAATGAAATGTGCACTATGCTTATAACCATCATGAGTTTTTGCCATATTACATGGACTACACACATTCTATGACATCATTTTTCTTCAACAACACGTCGAACATAATGACATCATATAGGTGTCTCTATACTTCCTCATATATCAAAGTATGGGACTTATGGAGATTGTGAATGTAGGTTTTTTTTCTCTTAAATGATAATTTCCAACCTTGCTCAAAACCTCTCTTATCGTGGCCCTTGTGGTATTTGTGTCTACTTTTCACACACCAAACTCTGTGTTGAGTGGCGTAGTGTTCTAGTAATTGTTCATTGTTCCAACCATGAATTTGGAAGTCACAAATGGAATTTCACACTATGGAAAGTCGCAAATAGACACATGACTTATGGAAGTCACATGGTTGCAGTTTAATGAAGGTCACACTCATTTTCGGCTTGTTTAAGGCTTCATCTTGTCACTTACAAGTTGACAGAGTTATCTAGTCATGCATTTGGAAAGGAGTAATGATGTGACTATGTCCAAGTTGTATTGTGGGAGTGTGATCATTCAAGTGGCAACTAGAAGGTGGGAAGGTGTTTGGTTCCAATTGATGATGTCAATTAGAGTTTAATTTAATGTCAACCCGGGAAGGTAAACTTAGAATTGCTTATCTAAAATATATAGATTTAGAAGGATTCCTAATTTGTCCAAGATCTTAAAGTCCCCTTACAAGAACATGTTCATTAATACCTCTTTCAATAACTAATCAAACCTAGATCTAACAATTGTTTTAGATCTATGGTTCTCTTCCAAGAACATATTCTACAAGATCTCTTCCAACATTAGAACATCTAATAAGAACTTAAAATCCTAGATCTAATAATTGTTTGAAATCTTACGGTTCTCTTACAAGAACATGTTCAAATAAGACTCTTCCAATATTCGAACATTTAACAAAAACTTGAAAACTGAAATCAAACAAAAACATAAAATAAATTATACCTAAAATAAACAAATAAGCATGCAAGTGAGGCCATGGGGGCCCTCCATAACTCCACAAGCACACCACTTCAATGGAGACTCAGATGTAGAAGCAAAATTGAAGTATGATCCTTTATTTCAAAATCTCCATTACAAACCAACTCTAAGATTACAACTCTAAGTTTCTAAGATTACATACTCCAAAATTCTAAGATTACAAAAACTTCAAGATTACAAATGGAGGAGATTGTACTCCTATTTATACAATGGGATGAGTAACAAACTCATAATGATGATCCACTAATCTCTCTTTAGTTCCATACATCTCTCAACCATCTAGACACATAACCCCCTTTTGTCCTTGATCTTCTCCATGAGATCATGATCTTCTCCATGAGGTTTATCTTATCAAATTCGAATTTGATCATTCAAGGCCACATAAAGGTGTCTTGGAAGCTTCCTTGGCACCTACACATGTCACAAAAACAACCCACTTTCCATATATAAAGTAAAATATATTATTTTCTAATATTTAATCAAGAATTTCTCTTAAAAATGCTTAAAAATAAATAATATTTGGAAAATATAAATGAGACCCATTAATGGTGAATAATAGGGAAAATGAAGTGACATGGTGGTGAATAATGGGTGATATAATGGAAGCATAGGTGAAAAATGTATGGTAATGAGTGACATTTTGAAACCCAAACATACTCCCCAACTGAAGCTCTTGCATGTCCTCATGCAAGCTACTACAATGACTTATTTGATTTATTTCTTAGATGAGCTTCCTTTTACAAGATGTTTGGTTCTTGTGTAACAAACATCTTTCAATCATGGACTTCCTTTTAACTTTGCACATCTTTGGATAACTTTTATTTTTTGCAAAGCATTTGCATCTTTTAATGATTGGTTCTTGTGTTACAATCATTATTTACTTTGTTGAGATCTCTTTTTAATGATTGGTTCTTGTGTTTACAGTCATTATTTACTTTGTTGAGATAAATCATTTTAAGAAGTCATTTAATATGCTCATCATTTTGTAGTAGTTTTTATTGTGGAAAGACTATGTGGGTTAAGATGTAATATGAATGAGGGAAAAAAATGAAGTGTGAAATTCCCCCCTCCCCAACTGATGGTTTTTGGCAATTTTTAATGAGAAAGGGAATAGTGAAATAGTGGAATATTTTCCAAATATCATCATTTTAGCATCTAAAAAGAATTTCAAGATTAAAGGTTAGAAAACATCATACCTTACTTACCTACAAAAGTGGATGAATCATGCATGTTCAGCTGCTACAATTCTGATCTAAAGCTTCTTCTGCAAGTTGTGGATGAAAGATGGATCTGTATTGTCATATCTGCTACTGGATAGTCTGATGAATCTGATGAGTCTGCTGAATATGGCTAAAAATCTATAAGGCTTGGAAGGTATACAAAATATATAAGTTACATTTTCCTCCCCCCAACCTTATTTATTGACTTGTCCTCAAGTCATGACAAACTGAAAAACAATGAAAGGAAATCTGCTTCATCTGCTACAAAATATGGGTCTTCAAGTCTTCAACGGTCGATGGCACAAATCTTACTATGTGATTAAATGTGCTGGTGTCGAACATAGTAAGAATTTGTTGACTTAGTGGCCATTAATGAATGCCACTAGCCAACACGAGAGCTCCCACCATTGATTCCAATGGGAGTCAAGATGCCTAACACATCTTTGTAGGTACGAATGAGTTTGTTGTGGTCGAGTCACCTACAAGATCCAACGAACAAGGGATATTAATGTACTCCCATTGTTCATTGGCAAGAGTACTTGCCATTAAGGCATGCAAGCCTCTAGGTGTTTTTACAAAGATAATTAGACTCAAGAACTATGGACTCAATGGTGTATGGAAGCAAGGTTTTATTCACAAACTGACAATGGGAGTGAAAGAGGAAAAAGGAAATTGGCAATGGAAATGGAAAGAAGAGAAAAATGCTTGTAAGTGAGCTACTTTAGGAATGTAGAAAATGTAATGAAGTGTATGTGGATTGTGAGGAATGGATAATGACTCTTGCTGGGAAAAATTGAATTATGGCATGCAAAATCTCAAATATGCTCCTTAATTCTGGACTTTCTGCTAAAATAGCTGAGTTTGACCAGCGTTGACCGACCACCTGTTGACGTTGAATTCAAGTGTGGATAGGTATTTCACCATCCTTGTACATTTAAGAACAAATACAACTCTTTGAATTTTGCTAATCTGTCATGCAACATGTCAAACCATTAAGCTTTTACAGGAAGTTGCAAAAACTTGTAATTTTCTGGAAATTTCGTTTATGTTTATGGACTTGTTTTTTTAGAATTTCTCATGAAATTAGTCTTGTGAAGACCAATTGTGCACAATTTAATCTCCTTAATGATCACTTGATTATCCTGTAACCTGCAAAAAAAACTTGAAAGAAAGAAAACATAAGTGTGTTCAAGAAGAAATGGCCATTTCCTTCATGATTCTTACGCAAAAATTTCGTATCAAATAAAATAGATTAAGGACAATCAAAGTTTTGAAATTGACTCAATCATGATATTAATATCAATCCATTCAGAAAGAAATAACCATGAAAAGTAAATTTACTCCCTGTTTTTATCAGCTAACTTTTGTGCATGGCGAAAAGCTTGGCATTATAGATTTGTTGTTTCCTGCAGATTAGTACGTTATAAAAGCATACAACAATATGAAATTGCCAATTCTAAGCAAGTTAATCAGCATTTAAATAAGCCACCAAATGTTCTTTTAAATTAATCTTCCAAATGTTCCATTATATGTTTGCAAATCATTGAAATATCAAATCTGTGTAAGATTTACTTGGAAGACTTCGAAGTATCTTTCAAGTGAAGGAGTAAAAAGATCTGCAATCAAAGGGTATTTTGAAAATGACAATAGTGATCTGAAATCCTGGTTTTGCAGTCAGGAAAATAATTGTTGATGCCACCAACCAAATTCCCTCGGATCAGTTGTGGAATATCTGTGGTGAAAATATCTAAAACCTTGGTTCTGCAGTCTCAAAAGCAGTTATTCCACCAGCCAAAGTGCCTTTCCATCAGCTATTGAAATTCTGCAATTAAAAGATGATCTGCAACCATGGTTCTGAAGAAAGAAAGTTAGTGATTTCATCAGACAAATAGCCTCAGATCTGCTATTGAAAATCTGCAGTTAAAATATGGTTTGAAACCTTGTTTTTGCAGGATCAAACTCAGTGATGCCACCAGCTAAATAGCCTCATATCAGCGAAACAATCAGTAAACCATAGTTTTATAATAGAGAGAAAGAAGCATCACTATTCATGAAAAGAGGTGCAACCCTAGAGATAAAAATGATTCAAAAGTGTGAGTGCAATACTTGGTGCGAGTTTGTGTTGAAATGCTGCCGATAAGTCCAGAATTTCTTGTTGTACCAGTCAAGATTGAATCTGGCTCCCCATTCCACCGCCTGAGGTTGGGGCCTTACCTGTCAAGGAATTCAAATTTGCTATTTCTCAGCTGTTGTTGATGTGCACAGCGCTTCATTTGGCATTTAAGAAGGCAGTTGTTGTTGATGTGCGCAGCGACAAGTTTTAACACGTAGACACTCACCTCTGTAACAACATTTCCACATGTACAGGTGCAGTTCACTTGATACGTGGCAAGTGGCCATGGACAATGAACTAGGTAAATTGCTCAAATCGAGCCACAAAGTCGCTCAAATCGCTCAAAATCTGTTTCACTGCCAGCAAAACCCGTAATTCTCTGCACATTAATTGTAAAAACCGTTTTTTTCTTCCCGCAGTTATCAAAACAGGGTCTCGAAGAACCGTGATTCCCTCTCAGACCGTTAGGAATTCAAGCAAACAATTTTTGGGTTATGTAATTCATTATGTTGTGGAAAAAACCCATGTCTTCGTTTGTCCAGATTTGTCCTGGTTTGATCACAAACCACTTTTGAAAACTGACGTTTTTCAGGGGTTGCGTATGGATAGCCTGTAAGATAGATTTGTGTGGGAACCTTATCTGGTCAGTGGTGTCAATTTGGTTGAATTATAATCATCAGTATGGATCGAGTGAGTTTTTTTAGAGAGAGCATTTGGAACCAACAATCCTTGAGACTCATGACATCGAGTGCATAGGAAGATTTGAAGGTGTAATTGTATGCTCAATAGTGATGTTGCTGGAGTAATTTTTAGCAGAGAGTGATATGTAACCAGTGTGATATATGATTCATGTTGCAAGGCCAATGCATGTCTAACAGAAAGATGGTAGCAAGTGTAGAAACGCATTTGAGTGACCTAGGAAGATTCTTGTTCCAAAGGATATATATCTATGTTGTATATGGCGCAGGAACAATAGATTTAGCTCAAGAGGCCAGAACTAGACAATGTGATAAAAAAAATTGCAAAATCAAACAATCATATGTGCATTAATAATGCCATTGATTTATTTCAATATGTTGTGAATTTAGTTTGAATAGAAAATTAAATTGTTGCAGCAGATTGATATCGGAATCTTGCAAATTTCTTATAATCTATAGAATGCGCAGCTCAATTTTTCAGCGAGAGTTTTTTTATTTGAAATAAATCAATAGATTTTCTGATCTTCCTGATCGCACGAAGCACAGGAAGAGAGCATACTAATCTTTTGATTTATTTTTATTTATGCAGGTTAGCGTGGATGGATAATAAACACAATCAAGATTTGCGACAAAACCTTGCATTATCTACACTCTTTCTGCAATGTCACGGGGGCGTTTAGACTCTCGGAAGACAAGGCTTTCCGATAATCAAGCTCCTGGCTCACCCGTGATACAGAAACAAGACATAGATATGCAAAGATGTGCCATTGAATTTATTCATGATGATTTATTTTTTTGAAAACAAGACTAAAAACTTCTAATGACTTCTAATGAGATCTCATTTTTATTTTTCTAATCTATTCTACATTAACTTAAAAGATGTTTTATTTTCTAAGTAAAAGGATGCTTCCAATGAAGTCATCTACGGACTAAAAATTCGAACATGCTCACATCAAGATTTAAAAATTTTACATTATGTTTTGCAAGTATGTGAGAATCCTGTCTTAGAGTTGGCTCAAGGTTATTGTCCTTTCTCTCCAAGAAGTACCTGTTCAACATTGTCAAATTCATCATCCGTAGATGGATTAGTGAGAAATGGGGGGTTTAAAATAAAAACTGAATTTAAATTAACTATGTGCGAAAATAAAAATAAAAGTGCTCCAAACTTTGAACTCCTTTATGAACCTGTTGTCACAAAGTTCCACAAATTAGCCCATTAAAAACAAATGCATAAAATAATTACTAAATCCTTCTAATTGCACTTCCCTAGCAACGGCGCCAAAAATGTTTGGTTCCAATTGATGATGTCAATTAGAGTTTAATTTAATGTCAACCCGGGAAGGTAAACTTAGAAGCGCTTATCTAAAATATATAGATTTAGAAGGATTCCTAATTTGTCCAAGATCTTAAAGTCCCCTTACAAGAACATGTTCATTAAGACCTCTTTTAATAACTAATCAAACCTAGATCTAACAATTGTTTGAGATCTATGGTTCTCTTACAAGAACATATTCTACAAGATCTCTTCCAACATTAGAACATCTAATAAAAACTTAAAATCCTAGATCTAATAATTGTTTGAAATCTTACGGTTCTCTTACAAGGAACGTTCAAATAAGACTCTTCCAATATTCGAACATTTAACAAAAAAACTTGAAAACTGAAATCAAACAAAAACATAAAATAAATTATACCTAAAATAAACAAATAAGCATGCAAGTGAGGCCATGGGGGCCCTCCATAACTCCACAAGCACACCACTTCAATGGAGACTCATATGTAGAAGCAAAATTGAAGTATGATCCTTTATTTCAAAATCTCCATTACAAACCAACTCTAAGATTACAACTCTAAGCTTCTAAGATTACATACTCCAAAATTCTAAGATTACAAAAACTTCAAGATTACAAATGAAGGAGATTGTACTCCTATTTATACAATGGGATGAGTAACAAACTCATAATTATGATCCACTAATCTCTCTTTAGTTCCATACATCTCTCAACCATCTAGACACATAACCCCCTTTTGTCCTTGATCTTCTCCATGAGATCATGATCTTCTCCATGAGGTTTATCTTATCAAATTCGAATTTGATCATTCAAGGCCACATAAAGGTGTTTTGGAAGCTTCCTTGGCACCTACACATGTCACAAAAACAACCCACTTTCCATATATAAAGTAAAATATATTATTTTCTAATATTTAATCAAGAATTTCTCTTAAAAATGCTTAAAAATAAATAATATTTGGAAAATATAAATGAGACCCATTAATGGTGAATAATAGGGAAAATGAAGTGACATGGTGGTGAATAATGGGTGATATAATGGAAGCATAGGAGAAAAATGTATGGTAATGAGTGACATTTTAAAACCCAAACAGAAGGTGTGACCTCCATTCAAGTTGCAGCTAGGTGTGAAGGTGTGACCTCCATTCAAGTCACAGCTGGGAGGTGTGATCTCTAGGTCACATTCAAATGTGAACACCGTGACTCATACTCAAACCTGCACATGCACCTTGGAGTGGTCTTCCCAATTTACCAATAGTGTTTGTGTACAATTGACAGGGCAATTATACTCAACACGTTACATCATGAACCTAAGCCCACCACACTAAAAGGTACCAAGCATATGTAGGGGACCATCATGCATGGCATTGTTGATAACGCCTAACAAGATTTGTGATAGGTCTTAATACTCCTACTAATGGAAAACCACACACTCTCTCCCTAAACTGGTCTTGGACTTATGTCCTCTGCTACAATGGGCCTATAATCCTCTTTCCATATTGCAGCCTCTAGTTTTGTTCCTTCCACTTGCCATTTCTGCCATTACATGTTAATTTTCAATGGATGTCTCGATAGCTCTTTGACCATTTCCCTTTGTATCCTTTTAATGTAGCAATGGAATATTTTCTATTCACATATTTTGTTTGCTTTCAAACTAGCCTTTGCATTGTTTACATGCATCATGCATCAACCTTTATAATCTCCTTCCAATGCATACATAACACTTCATGCATGCTTGTTTTAACATGTCCTTTTGACTGCATTGTAACGCATTTCCTTTAAAGGAATAGTTTATGCCACTGTGAGGTGTTTTGTGCATATAGCTTCAATGCTTTTATCATTTTATATGTCTAGGGCTCCTATTCATTTGCCATATGTATATATTAATGTCATGTATGTCTTTTACAAAGCATTATTTAAGGTAGCATTAATTTATAAGAAGGATTTGTATTGTGGGCTTAAAAAAAACATTCTCCATGCATATATCATCAAGTGCTCAACATTATTTGGGACATATATATGTATCATAAACTTAAATTTCACCATAATTCCTCTCAACAATTAGGATTTCAAGGAGCCTATGTGCCCATGGCATAGAATGCACCAACATTATTTAAACGTCCTTTGTTATATGTTGCACTTGAAATATGTTTGTCCATATAGCCTTTTTACATCAGAGGATAGGACCCTTTGATTGCGCCTTAATAAGGATATTAGGTTTGTTTCCTTGACTTTTCCTCCATGGCACCATGTAACAATAGATTAGTTAAATGATGTTACATGATAATGTTTTGTAATTTGGAAACTAAAGCCTAGGATGTGTAACAAGAATTAAGAAAGTGCATGGAAGTTTGAAGGAATACACAAATGGGTCGAAAGTCTTTTGATACTGCGATATGTTAGGAACTTGGTGGCATTTTTAAAAGTTATTCATTCATAACTTAATAAGACCTTCTCTTCAAAATGTGGCATTCAAGCACATGAATGAGCTTGATGATTGTAGGGGATATGATATGCAATGATTCTTATCGTGATGCCATGTAATGTTTATGAGGATGTGCCCCTAGAGGCATATGGACTATGTTAAAACATGAAGGGGACTTTCATTATGACAACCTAGGGTTTCAAGGATGGATGGGATAGATAATGGCTTCATAAACCATAATGCAGCTAGAGCAATGCCATGGTCATTAATACAATATGCCTTTATTCTGTTGTAATGCACATTGTGGGAAGACAAAGGTTGGAGGTCGTATGAGAGTCTTAATGCATTGCTAAAGCAAAAAACCTCCCAAAACCCTAATGCAATCATAAGGTGAATATATGAGATAAAAAATAAGTGTGGATGCAATATGCAGTGCATGAGTGGGTGTACCCATAGGGTTTGGTAGGAATGGGTCATGGGAATATTAACAAATTTAAAACATGATCATAACCCTTATGTCCTTAGGCAATCAGAGGGGAACCCGAAATTTTTGGATGTACCCAACAATTTGGGTGTTGTTGTAGCGGCTACAATAGTATATCATTAATGCATCAAACTAATTAATTACAAACCATATTTTAACACCTCAACATTAGTTTAGTTAGTTTTCTAAAAATCATTACGAAACCCCCTTGTGGAATCATGTCGCTACTTTCCCATGATAGATCCCATCCAATCCCGTGTGTTATCGAGAAATCTAGTGTCTATGCAGAGCTGCTAGTCCCACTAAGACTGGTAGCTATCTTAGAAACAAACAAACTAAAACTACTTTCGTTTTCCTTTATGAGAAGTAGATAAGAGGGGAACAAAGGAGACCAACCTCTGTCTTGCGCTTGGTTCCTTGCTTGATTCCTCTCCCTTCTAGTAGATCTTTGCCACTCGCTTCCTCGTCTACCCAGCTTCAAAGAGCACCTGTGGAATCAAAGCAGCATAACACTATCCAAGAATAGAGATCTACTATCATAAACAATATAGGACCAGATATATATTGACCACACAAATGCATATATCATCAATCATACAAGAATGTGGAGGAAAACTTGAATAGCTTTATTAATATTAAGAATAGCAAAGAGGATTACAACCAATTGTTCTGACCCAGCGTCATCCTCTCAGCAAGAAAGCCCTTCTTCACCTCATGAAAAGCTTAGATCACCCAACACTATGATGTTACACCAAGAAACCAGTAGCAATTCCTTACAAGATACAAAATTTCCGCCTCCCACCTCTGGATCTCTGGGATGAGAGATCTATATATAGATATTTGCAGAGGTGTGAGTCAGCTCTAGGTTTTTTATTAGTGTCTTCTCTCTGATAGTTCTTGATTCCACTTGGAGATCTCATTGATCTCTTACTCATCCTTGGGCGATTCTGAGAGGCAAGTGTCACAGGAGAAGTTTCTGGAAGATTCCATGATCATCCACCTCGCAAATTGTCTCCGCCACTTGTCTATTCTTGTCCATCGCACCTTATAGAAGGACTTTTCAGTATGCATTGCACCTCCCGTGTGTAGTAGGTGTGATGCATCTCACCCTCAGCACTGAGCTATCAGTATGGTCCAATTTTGACGATTTCTGAGTAGTTTTTCATGGAGAACTTCTGGGAGATGATGTAATCAGCTGACCTTGTTTCTTTAGAGTGTTAAGAAACACTTTTAGGGACTTAGGAGCCCTTGGTTTATGGACATATATGATTGGGGTTGCAGTGCCCAAAAATGTCTATAACAGTTGCCCCCTAAAGGATGATGTCGTTAATCTTTTGATGTCGGGTGAAATGCTTTATCATGAGGATCCGAAGTTTTTTTGAGCTGGAAGGCGACCTGTAATAAGATACAATACAATACATTATCTTCGTAATATTTTCATGATCTAGCTGAGGCGGGCATTCCCATGCTCAGCTTTATAAATTCATTTTCATGTACATAGGACAGACAATCGTCTGTGTGCAAACTGATGATTCTGGTAGAGCCATCATCCCTTAGTTTGGATTATTATTTGTGCAGTAATGATGTACATTTGATGTCTTTATTTTCATGAATGTATATCGCAGCCCGGATGGATGAGACTAGATCCGGGGTCTTCAATCTCGTTCGATCTTCACTCAAAGTACAAGTTGATCCATGTGAAAGATGTTCTGAAGTCGAACATGGAAAGACATCGCCTGATTACCAGCCAGTGATGTAATTTGTTAATAGGTACGAGAGGAATCACCGATAATGATGATGACCCTCAAGGTACGACAGTACAATTCACGTGGTGTGAAAAGGGACTTGGCATCAAACACCACGCAAAATCTTTCAGTCGAAGGCCATTGATGTAAACCTATCACCGGAAGTGAGAAACTTGCCATTGAGGCATGCAAGCTTCAAAGTACTGAAAGGGTTGTCCTTAAGTCGACTTCTTGGATAATGAGCTGATGTCGACAAGAAGCGACCCGCCGTAGGAGGGCCTTAATGAATCCCACATCTATGGCACGGAACGGAGTAAATGATTTTGGAGGTGAAAACGATCTGATGATACAGGGTTCAGGGTGGCGGTCATGAAAGAATGGAGCGTGAATGTATTGTAGTGGATGAGACACAGGTGAATTCTCTGAGCGACTTCTCTTGAACATATCGGCGACACTGACATGATGGATTGGTAGTGTTAACCCCAAATGTGGATGGTGTGATGGACCAATGGTGATATGACCAGTGAACGAAACAACCCAACCCGACTTGGATGCGGAGTGAAAGTGTCATGTTCAAGAGCGACTTGCTACCATAAAGTTTCTTCAAGTTTTCTTCCCAATTTTTCCCCAGTCATTGCTGACCAGTACCTCTTTATTTTTGTCAAGCTTGAGGAGGATAACATATGCTTGTTCTATAATCTGCCCTTCGGGCAAACCCATCGCTATATTTTAATGAGCCTAGAAATAGTGAAACTCGTTCTTGTCTCTATGGACAAGTTTGTCGCTATTCAGTTTTAACGAGCTTAACGACAAAGATAACTCGTTCCTTTTCAATTTTAGAGAGTCTGAAAGGGACATAAAGAAAACTCCAACAATCCTTTTTCGTCATATAATCCCTTAAGTCCGAAAAAGTATAAAATAATATGAATGGGATGGATTTTCGATAATTTTAACGAGCCGAACAAAACAAGCGCTCGATATTTTTGTGTAATAATCCCTCAGGTCCAAAAAGATTAAAATCTAGAGGAGGGATAGCACTTCCAGTCACTTTAACGAGCTAGAGAGGCTAATTGCTCAGCAATCTTTTCATATTTTACGAGTTAGATGAAAAGAGCTTAAAGGAGACTCGTTTTTCAAGGAACGAGTGATAAATTCGGGTAGCAGCTGATTCCAGGTAAGGTTTGGAATTTTCCAATCACGGCAGTGTCACAAGGATGGCTAACAGGATCACTCTTCACAGTTGTTCCTCAAAAAGGGTAAACAATCAAATGGAGGTGAATGATCGGCCAATACAGAGTGGAGGTGATGATGAGAACATGACCAAGGCTTCAAAGGCTGCTAATAATGCATTCACGATGGTTATTTACCAGGAATTGGTTCATTTTTTAATGAATGAGCTTAAACTCTGGGGGAAACATTTGCTCATTACTTATGTTTAATTTTTAATGAGCTTGAACTCCACATAAAAATTGCTCGAGGCAGGTTTATTTTTTAACGAGCTTGAACCCTGCGGAAACATTGCTCGTGATAAGTTTGCATGCCCCCAGCATAATAACACAAATTGAGGTGCATGCCCCCCAAGCTTCATTGCATTCAACTCGGTGGTTGGAATGAAGGTTTACCTTTGATATCTTGGAAGGACTTCTTCGTGGTAATTCGGAAGATGGGAATGATGGTGGTAATCTTCCCATGGTGCCTCTCCTAACATCATTGACTGAATGATTCCTTTGTCTGTAGAATGTACATGCGACCAAGGATCTGAAGACGTACCATATTCCTTAGACCTATCTATCCAAACAATCGATGAGCGTTGATTTAGGTTTTCCCCCCAGGCCAAGAAAATTGATTGCTACAATATTTCTATTAGGGCTATGATCCATGCTGACAAAATGTTCAGGAATCTTCTGAATCTAGAAGATATCATATTGCAGGTTCCCACCGTTGCCACTTCTGCCAGATTGTTTGGAGGTGATAGGGCAAAAGTCCCCATCAATGTAGCGTCTTTTAGTAGGCCTACTCCAATATTTTAGAGCGAATTAGGGCTTCCGTGGGTCATCGGAATGCTTCCCGTAACTTGTGAACTATTGGGGAGAAATGTTTGTTCGTCAACGATAGTAATTCCTCCTTGAAAGGGAAATGCAATCTTCCTGAAGTATGTCAACACAACTGCAAACATAGCATAAATCTGGGGCCTTCCCAGTAGGATGTTGTAATCAAGGTTTTCATCGATGACCTCAACATCAATTTCTATTGTTTTGCCCCCCAGTTCAACTTGCAAGTTACTTAAAATCCCGTATGGAGTGTATGATCGTCCATCAAATGCTTTTATCATCATTGACGATCATGACAAGGGTGGTGAGCCTAAATTTTTCCAGCAAATCATCGACAAAATACATGTAGATGCCCCCTCATCAATAACTGTTCGATGAACATTTTTGTTGAGGGCTTTCACTTGAATAAGGAAAGCTAGTTGAGCTAGTAACTGAGGGTCATATCCTTTATGATCAAAGGCCACAAGATTGGAATCCATTGGGTAAATCCCACCTATTGCTTATAATAAAGCTTGCTTTTGGGAGGGGCAATTTTACGGTACCTCAAGTGTCGACATAGAGGACGGCGATTGGGCCAAGTCCCCTACTATATTATAATGATGTGCTACTCTGGCATGAGGATTAAATGTTGATTTGTGTACTACTCCCTTTGGCGGCTTTATCGTTAGCTTAGGAATGATGGGTGGCACAACTTTGGTCGAAGTTGTTGTCGAACTACTAGGTTGATCATTAGCCTTGTTGTTTGACAGTTGTGGATTCCCATAATCTTTATTCCTTGTCGATATCAAAGCATTATTTTGGTGCTTCGAAACGGACAGCATAAGTACTTGGGATCAGGAAGCATTGTCACTAGCAACCATGTTTATTCCTGGATTTGGAAACAGATCAGTTAATACTGCCGAGGTTTTTGTATTCTTGAAGAATTTTCTAAGCTCAGCTTTATATGGACAATCTGATGTCCAATGATCCTCATCGCATATAAAGCATGGATGATTTGGTTTCCTATTTCCAAAAGGGTTTACAGAAGATTTTTCGGGAGACGACTCCTCTTGTTTCTTCTTCTTCCCTTTCTTTTTCTTCTTGCCCCCTGGTTGCTTCAGTTGTTTGCCCTTGTCGGTTGACATGGAATTTACCTCCGAGGCAAGAAGTTCTTCATTTGCATTTTGATCAGAAATCTTATGGGCTTTCTTAGATGTGGCCTTTGTCGATTTCGTGCTTGTCGTACTTATCACGCCATCGCTGGCATGAGAGTCTTTGTTTGATTTAGGAGGAGGAGGAACGAAGAATTCCGGTCTAGGAGCATCAGGGATTTTATCGTAGAGCGTGCCAAACTGAGTATATATCAAGTCTAGATATTGCGCACGAGAAATGACTTGCTCTTTAGTGACGACTCCTCCTTTTGCTACATCTTCCGTAATAGAAGGTAATAATGACTTAATAAACCATTCAGCTAAAAGCTTATTAGGAACGTACGTTTTTACCATTCTACGACGACGTTGCCACTCATGTATATGATCGGATATGTGAGTGGCCGTCGTTTATTTAAAATTGGTAAGAAGTTCCATTCTCGTTTCGTACCTTATGGGTAACTGAAAATGGGTTTAAAAGGTTGTGGCTAGAGTACTGAAGTTATCAAACAAAGCTCTAGGTAATTCGATATACCATTTTGCTGCTGGACCAGTTAATGTTCTCTGAAAAAGGTGAAGCCTAATCGAATCATCATTTAGGGTGTTTGATGAGCACCACAGATGAAAGGTCATCACATGATTCGATGGGTCTTCACCTGGATTTCCATTAAATTTAGGAATATCTTACAGAAGTTTATGCAGAATTGCTGGCCACCAAGGGGCGTAAGCAATTGGATCGTTCATTAGCCGATTTAGATCCGATAACTCTAAAGTTGCCACGAAGGGTAACTGTTGATTCAGGTTTGGCGAAACATACCCAGGATAAGATGGAATTGCCTGAGCAATTGGTCTTTTCATACCGGCATAATGCATTTGATGTTGGTAACTTTGGTAAGGTTGATGGGCATAACCATTATAGAATGGTTGATTTTGACCGTTTTGAATATACGGCTGCCCATTATTTGCAAAGATTTGTTGCTCAGATCCTTGGTAAACTTGTTGGAATTGCGGTTGTTGATATTGCACCAGCCATGGTTGTGAAGCCATGTGCTGTTGTCCAATACTGGCTGTTTGACCAAGATGAGGGGTAATTGTACCCATTTGGGCCTGTGTCATTCCACTAGTTGGCGATTGTGGTTGAGTCGCAGGGATAAGAGGTTGTTGCATTATGACCTGAGAAACCTGAGGTTGGCATACAACAGGCAATGCTTGTACTTGCGACACCGTCACAATAGGTGGCGTAGTTGGCATATTTGACATAGGTAGACATTGTTGCATCGATTATACAACTCTTGGTTGTTGAGGCAGTATTGGCACCCAACCGCTAGATGTAATTCCAGCATAACCTGAATTTTGTTGTGAACTCTCGTATGGTTGTTCTCCCGAAGGAGACAATGAAAGGGTATATTGCGCCCCATACGGCGGTAATCCGGTACTCAAAGGAATGATTTGCCCTTGAGGACCGGATTTCCCAAATTGACACCATGAAGGATCAATTTGCTAAGACTCAACATAAGAGCTCCCAGATATTACTCCCGAAGAACAAACAGGAACGGACCATACTGTCGAAATAGCCCGTGAGTGGGCCCCATCTAGCGATTGAGAACTAGTTGGGACAGATGGTATGCCGGCAAACATTGTTGGAGTGACAGCAGGAAGTTCTGTCGTCGCTATGTCAGATGACACAGTCCTAGATGTTGACAGTTGTTCAGACATTTCTAGTCTATCCAAAAGATTTCCTAGCGATTCTACAGGAGTTTCCGATAACGGTAGACTAATTTCTGATGAAGAAGGATATAGGGTGATCCCGAATCCAAATTGCGATGGAGTACAAGATGGAGGATCCTCCACAATCTCTTCTATAGCAATCAGACCAGGTGGAAGAGGAAGACCGTCAGGTCCATAAAATATCTTCGGTGTCGAAGAACGTATAGATTCTGCAGCGACAGATGTTTGGGGAATAACACCTTCCGAATCAACTGTAGTTGGAGCTAGTTCAGTAATACAAGTGTTTTCCTTCACACTAGGATCAGCTCTATTGTCCTTTGGTGGCTGCGGAACTTCTTCTATAGAGGTAGGGATACCAGAAATGTTTGGAGTAACCAGAGTCTCTGATGGTGTCGGAACACTTGTTCCAACTTTACCAAGGGATTTCGAAACGGTTAAACGAGTTCGCTTCGTCTGTAACAGTTTTGATTCTGGAGACAAAGACGGTTGACTCGTAAGCCTCCGTGAACGACGAGGTTTCAATTGACTTTCTTCCATGATTGCGGATTACTCGATCAACTAAAAATCAATGGGAAATATGTTTCTGAATTAAATTAATTTTAGACGCTTTGACACAACTTGTTTTTTCAATTTTTAAGAGTCGAGAAAAAGAAAAATATGACTCTAGTCGCCTTCGATTTTTAATGAGCTTGAAGTGACAAGTGCTTAGATGGACCTTTTCCTTTAAGGAGTCTGAAAAGGAACGAAAGAGACTACTCTGGAAATCTAGACAGAGGGATTACCAAACCAATCGCAAAACTGCAAAATACTTTTTACGGTACGGCAGTCAATCTTCCCGAATGTTGTTTTCAGTGCATTGCAATCGATAGGGCAGCAGACACGACTTCCTATGGATAAAGGATATAGCCTATTGTGGTCTCCCAATATATACTCAACGGTACGTGGGAGCACAAGTTCGTACTGGAACTTGTCGTCTCAAAATGGAGGAATCACCCAACCAACAATGAAAACAACAGTTACCAGGCTTTACGACGTCGAAATACGTCTCTAGCCTAGACTTCTAAATGTTGTGCGTTAGGTTCCAAAGCGTTTTTAGATTCATTAAATTTATTTTACAGTTGATCTTGTTTAAGAAATTTTCCTTTCAGGTTCACCACGTGATGTAGATATACAATTCCTAAAATGCAATCTAAGATGATAAACAATCGTTTAATCTTCTTTTTGCAATGAAAATCCTAGCTACTAAAGAAAGAGAGATGATATTCTTTCAACATAGAGCAGAGAGCACACACTATATGCACTGTCCTAAATCAAACCAACAAACAGTCTAAATGAAAATGCACATGCACGTATTTGTTTTCAGCCTTCTTAATGTGTGAAAGATAAAAAGAAAGCTAAGTGCAAATCTGAATTATTTTTCAAAGCGACATTACTAACAAGCTTCTTTTCAAGACAAAATGAAGACAATGACAACACTTTGCGATTTGGAATTGAAAACTTTCTTTCGACACTTGAAAAACTACTAATTCAAATCAAATACAAGAGTAACAACGCAATCGACTATCAAGAACAATCAGATTCTCTTCTATGACTGAAAACGACACTTGCGACACTTCCAAATCAAGAAACGACAGTTCAATTACGCTACTTCTTTGTAAAAGAGAACTGAAAATGGCTCACAATACATAAAAACATTTACAGTTCTTTGCATAATGGAGGTGGAATAATGGCAAAGAAGGGGGTTTCCACAGAGGTATACTGACTATAGACAGCAAAACTCCTAAATAGAGCTGAAAAGAGTGAAGAAAAACCAAAGTCTGGAGGAAAAATTAGCCTTTTCTGATCAGTGCACCTGTTACACAGGGATTCCAGTATGCATCCCACCTACAGCACACGAGAAGTGCGATGCATACTGATATCCTTGAAGAGAGGGTGCGATGGTACAGTGTGAGACTTTTAATCTAGTTCTTGATCACAGTTTGCAGCACAGTTCAGGGATTTAGGCCGAGCAAGTGATAATCAGTAAATAAATCACAGGGGTAGATCTAAAGAGGTTACTAGAGCCACCACAAGGGCAATTACAGAGTTTGTAAATCGATTGTTCGGTTCATAAACAAAACCCGGAGATAGACTGAAGCAACATTGATCTACTTTGCACTTGCATAGAAAATGCAGTTTGAAGGCTAGTTGGCTTGACTTCAGGCTCCATCTATAAGTTTATAAAGCAAACAAATATAGACAAACAAACAATCTATTCGTTCCCCAGTGGAGTCACCATTTTATTATCGAGAAATCTAGTGTCTATGTAGAGTTGCTAGTCCCACTAAGACTGGTAGCTATCTTAGAAACAAACAAACTAAAACTACTTTCATTTTCCTTTATGAGAAGTAGATAAGAGGGGAACAAAGGAGACCAACCTCTGTCTTGCACTTGGTTCCTTGCTTGATTCCTCTCCCTTCTGGTAGATCTTTGCCACTCGCTTCCTCATCTACCCAGCTTCAAAGAACACCTATGGAATCAAAGCAACATAACACTATCTAAGAACAGAGATCTACTATCATAAGAAATATAGGACCAGATATATATTGACCACACAAATGCATATATCATCAATCATACAAGAATGTGGAGGAAAACTTGAATAGCTTTATTAATATCAAGAATAGCAAAGAGGATTACAACCAATTGTTCTGACCCAACGTCATCCTCTCAGCAAGAAAGCCCTTCTTCACCTCATGAAAAGCTTAGATCACCCAACACTATGATGTTACACCAAGAAACCAGCAGCACTTCCTTACAAGATACAAAATTCCTGCCTCCCACCTCCGGATCTCTGGGATGAGAGATATATATATATAGATATTTGCAGAGGTGTGAGTCAGCTCTAGGTTTTTTATTAGTGTCTTCTCTCTGATAGTTCTTGATTCCAATTGGAGATCTCATTGATCTGTTACTCATCCTTGGGCGATTCTGAGAGGAAAGTGTCACAGGAGAAGTTTCTGGAAGATTCCATGATCATCCACCTCGCAAACTGTCTCCGCCACTTGTATATTCTTGTCCATCGCACCTTATAGAAGGACTTTTCAGTATGCATCGCACCTCCTGTGTGTAGTAGGTGTGATGCATCTCACCTTCGGCACTAAGCAATCAGTATGGTCTAGTTTTGACGATTTCTGAGTAGTTTTTCATGGAGAACTTCTGGGAGATGATGTAATCAGCTGACCTTATTTCTTTAGAGTGTTAAGCAAAACTTTTAGGGACTTAGGAGCCCTTGATTTATGGACATATATGATTGGGGTTGCAGTGCCCAAAAATGTCTATAACGTCGTGTTGAACCTGGATGCTCTAATACCACCCGTAAACACCCCACCTTAACCTTGGTAATGTGTCCACTTACTCGAATTCCCTAGATCCATTGTATAAATGTGGTATTTGTTTTTGGTCTTCTTTCTAAGTTCTCAAAACTCAATACGAGTGCCACTGTTATGTTCATCTCAATGAGACATTCCACGTGACCCTCACATGGTGCCATGTGGCTTGATACCACTTTTCCACATCATGAGGCTACGAGAGCACTAATTTCAAAATCTCGTATATAATATTCTCATATATAATATGTACATTATTCCTTATATAATATATATATGACTCCATATATAAGATATAATTCCTTATGTAATATATATATATATATATATATATATATATATATATATATATATATTCTTTGTGCATGATTACATTATTGTCACATCCCTATATATTCGCATTGGGAAATGACATTAACTGCTTCACCTAAAGCACTAAGTTTGACATTGATTAATCTCCTTACTTGCCCATTATTTTCTGACCACTCCAAAAATGATTATATATGTATAAATTTCATGTGGGTGGGATGGTGGACACACCCACTTATATTTTCACATCGGTGCACAAAGCAAGAGGGGCTCTCAGCACTAACGTATGGATTTTTTGCATTATATGGCCATTGCAACTAAACTCCTAGCTTTGATGACTAATCCCAAATGCATATATTATAGTGACTTACGGACACAAGAAATCGATCCCCAAACTTTCAGCACCAAGTTGACGATGTCCCCATACACATAGCATATGTACATATAAATTTTCACTTTTTAATGAAATACTATTCACTTACATGTTATGGTGCCTATATGTGGCCATGAATCCTTGGCACGTCTATGAGTTGATTCCTACTGCGTGCTTGTTCTAACACTATGTCCCCCCCTTTCATAGTTAATAATCGACGGTGTATGACTCCCTAACATTGTGTGTTGGGTGCATCGGCCTCAACATCACAATATTATTACGACCTCAACTTTAAAAATATATTCAATGGCATTTGACCCATATCTAAACAATGTGGTATTAAATCAACCACGCAGATAGGCGCATTTAGCTACATATTTCATTTACCTTTATTTTTCTTTTTTCATTAATTATATATATATAGAGAGAGAGTACAAGCATCCCTATATTACATTTTAACTATCGCATCGAGGTGTTCAGACATCCCTACCATTCTGGAAACAAATACTAAACACCTTTGTGATCCATTTAGCTTATTAATGACTAGTTTCAAGGGAGTGATATGGGACTCCAATACATACTTTTGGTTCTTCAGATCATCAAAGGTTTAATTCCTATTCAAGATCCAGATTTGATAAAGTTAATATTATTTTATATGTGTCAATGTTCATTGTTTTGATACACCAACAGTGTGATAATAGGTCAACCATTGCGCACGGAACTTGCGAAAATGTTTTTATGTATGTGATTTGAGCATAAATGTCCGTACCTAATCAAATCGCTAGACCCCAAACTACTATACATTTAAACGCAAAAGGATTCTATATTTTATTACAGATTCAAATTGCTTATGTGATACGCTAAAACAAAATACATGAATCCACTCTACTCATTAGCAGAACCAAAAATTGTCGATGAAATCACGAAGCAGAAAACGAAGAATTTCAATCACACATATCACAATGTTTTTTTGGGAAATCCTTAGCTAAAAACCCCTACTATTTGTATATTGCATTAACTAGAAGATCTGAGAAGAAAAGACAATGCTTGTTCAACCCGAACAATCTTTACACAAGTACAACCTATCTCACTACTTCACAAACCAGCTCAAGCCAATACTTAGCCAAATATATTGCCTGCCAATCTCCTACTTCCTTGTGCAATCCCTAAGGGAATTATCCCATATTTAATTGGGAAAATCCCTCCCCACAACTACGCAATCCATCATAGGCCTTCTACTGATTTCATGCACCATTTGTACAATTCGGAAAATTATGCAACTGATAGTACATTGTCCCTGAACTCTAAACTCAACTAGTTCTTTCTTAGAACTGACATGCATGATTTATTTATGAGTGAATTATCAGTTATCTAATTGATCATTGCATGTGAATTAAATCCAATTTATCTCACTTAACCACTCACTAGTTCCTCCAACACTTAGAACTAGTTTAACTCAATTTAACTCAGTTAAACTGAATTAAATAATTACAAATCAATGAGAACTCAACCTAGGCCCCTAAAATTTCGGTATCACTCTACATGACTCTAGATAGACTTCCAAATAATATTTATTGAGCCAACTAAGTCAACTTAACTTAGCTACTACTACAATCTTCTATGAGAATAGAATTACAATTTAATTCCTAATTTAATTCAAGGACAAATTAAATTAGGATTTTCTTGTTGTTATTTTTAACACTCCCTCTCAACAAGAAATGGACTATCTGCTACCTTGATCCTGCCTTTATGAAACTCAAATTTGCATCTTGACAATGCCTTTATCAAAATATTTGCATCCTTCTCCTCTCTAGGAATCTACTCCAGCAACATAATTCTCCTCTGCACACAATCTCGAAGAAGGTGATATCGGATGCCAATATGCTTGGACCGATCATGAAAAAATGGATTCTTAGAGAGTTTGATACAACTCTAATTGTAACAGTAAATCATTGTTGGATCCATCTACTAACCAAACAAACCAACATGAATCTTCCTCATCCAGATAGCCTCAAAATCTACTTGACTCGCAACCATGTACTCTACCTCTGCTAAACTTAGTGCAATTGGTATGTGCTTCCTGTTGTACCAAGAAACTGCTTCTTCCCTAATACTAAAGATTCCCCCTTATGTGCTCTTCATGTCAGATGGACTCCCTGCCCAATCTGCATTTGTGAAGCCTTGAAGCTTCACCCCCTATATCTATATATACTAAAGAAAAAACTGAGTGGTGCCTCTAAGGTATCTCAACACATGTTTGGTTTCCTTCCAGTACAGTTTGGTTGACTTAACCATAGATTGACTAATCTGGTTAACTTCATAACACATGTTTGGTCATGTGTTCACCAAATACATAAGTGAACCCACAAGTTGTCTATAAATAGTATCCTCCACTACTTCACCTAAAGTAGCATCCTCCTTCCTCCCGTTACTAGCTAGAGGAGTATCCATGGGTTTAATTCTCTCCATGTGGAACTTCTTCAGTATCTCATTGGCATACTTGCCCTGAGAGACAAACATTTCTTCATCTCCTTTCCATACTTCCATACCAAGAAAGTAATAAATGAGCCCCAAGTCATTCATCTCAAACTCTCTTGCAAGATACTCTTTGCAATAATTAATCAGCTTCTCATCACTAATCAGAATCAAATCGTCGACATATAAAAAAATAATCAAAAATTTACCTTCAACCACAATATGGTAAAGGTTCACATTTGCTTCATTTTTGGTGAAGCCCAACCTAGTGAAATAGTTGTTAATCCTGGTGTACCAAGCACAGGGTGCTTGTTTTAGTTCATACAACACTTGCTTGAGTCTGCACACATGCGACTCTCTGTTGAATGTCTCAAATCCTTCCGGCTGCTCAATATACACTCTTCCTCAATCATGTCATTGAGGAATTTTGTCTTTATGTCCATCTGATGCATCTTTCATCCCATTTGTGCTGATAGTGTTAGAATAGATCTGATTGATGAGTACCTTGCTATAGGAGTAAAATTCTCCTCGCAATCAATTCCCTCCACTTGAGAAAACCCTTTGGCCACAAATATGGCCTTGTGTTTCTCCACACTCCCATCTATTACTTGCTTTACCCTGTAGGCCATCTAGAACTCACCACTGACTTGTCTGTTGGTCTTGGGACCACTTCCCAAACACTTTTTCTGGTAATGGGGTCATATTCCTCAACCATGGCATCAACCCACACTGCTTGTTGCACTGCTTCCTTGAATTAGGATGGCTCAATCTGTACACTCTCGCTCATCAGATCCATGTAGCCAGTGTACCTCTTTGGTGACCTCCTCTGCCTATGTTATGATGTGGGTGCGACCACATTCTCTCTACCATCATGCAATAACATGTCAGCCTCTCTAGTTCCCTTTCTCACATCTCTGGAAGTCTCTGCATGAGTTGGTGTTTCCACTCCCTACTCCTCTACATCTGCCTTCTCCACATCATCTTGAGGTTCCTCCTTTGGAGCTAAAAGCTCCTCAACTACCTGTAGTTGAAGTTCCCTCTCAAAGGAACATCTCATGGCCTTCTCTTCATCGAACTTCACATATCTTCGAACCATTGCCATCATGTTTGTTGGAAGGTACACCCAATAGTTGTGAGGTGTATCAGTGTACCCAACAAATATTCCCAATTCAATTGTTGACTCTATATTTTTTCATGCAACTTTGGTAACATGGTAGTAGATTGATGAACCAAAGATCCTAAAGTGTGCCACATCTATTTTCTTCCCTGAAAAAACCTCTTCTGGTGTACTCATCCCAAGAATTTGATGAGGGATTTTGTTCTGAAAATAAACAATTGTGTTGCACGCTTCATCCTACAAGTGTAATGGTATGCCATGATAATGTAACATTGCGCGTGTCACTCCCACAATATTTTTTTATTTTTTCATCCACCCCATTATATTTTGGATTATGGGGTGTTATCAAATCCTATTGAATGCCTTCTGATGCACAGAAGTTCTTGAACTCATTCAACACATACTCTCCACCATTATCACTTCTGAGAGATTTAACTTTCCTTCCCGTATCTGATCCAGACTTTAAACAGGAACAAAACAAATTACAGAGATAACCATAAACACAGATATGCAGCGGAAATAATACTTCATTTCATTAATGTAAAATACTGAAATATGCTTACAAACAGTAATGGAAATAAACTAGCTAGGGCGATGGTAGCTTATCTCTGAGAAGAGATGTGGTGGCTACATGCCTCTGAACTGTGTTACAATGAGGCTCGAAGGCCTATTTATTGTTGAGAAACAATGGAAAACCCTTAACATTCCAAAACCTAACCCTAGAAGATGAAACACCAAACTGTGGGCCCCATTTGGGTAAATTGGTACACCAACTTCCTAGGGTCGTAACTTTGGCATACGATCTCTGTTTGACACGTACAATAACTCGTTAGAAAGACCCATGTTGCCCCAGATTTCCCAAAAAACTTCGTTTAGGGCCTCAAAACGGCTCTGGAAGTTCAGGACCCGAAAAACTACTAAAAATAGTAAGTTGTGCTACAATTAAGGAAACTGAAAATGCTGAGAGAAACAATGGTGGGAGTCCAGGTGGACTTGGCAGGTGGCCACCAATATCCACCTGGATCATTCCTCCCCCCTTAGGAAGCAATGGTCCCCATTGCGTTGAGTTCCTCCATGAGATGAGGAAACTTTTGCTGAACTTGTTCCCTGGTGAGCCACTTGCCCTGGTGAAGGAGTTGGCCTGCTTTGACAACTCGATACAGTTGGATATTCTGTTGGCGAGTGTTCTTGATCTGTGTGTCCATAATTCGATCAGTTGCAGCTTGTTCCATGCAATCTGGATTTAATTCTGTGGGTGTGATTTGTTCTGCAATGTCGGATGTGTCTAGCAATGGTGGAAAGTATGGCCGAAGGCGGTCCACATTGAACACTGGGTGCAGGCCAAGGAATGGGGGGATGCTGAGCTCAAATGCATTGTCTCCCACAGCCTTAGTAATGGTGTAAGGACCATATCAAAGTGGTCTCAGTTTCCGATAGGCTCCAGTAAGGCATTCCTTTTGCAAATGCAACCAGACTTTGTCGCCCACCTGAAACTTGTGTGGCACCCGATGTTGATCATGTCATTGCTTGTACTTAGCATTTGATTTCTCTAGAATGTCATGGACCTGCTGGCGAATATTTTGGATGCGCTCAATGAAGCTGGTGGCCTTATCTGTTTCGGACTGGACATGAGCTGAATTTATGTGAGTAGCTACAAGTGGCATGGCCACATCAATGGGGCACAGTGGCTGGAATCCCAAACCCACCTGAAAAGGGCTATGGCCAGTGGAGCTGTGAAGAGCTCGGTTGTAGCTGTGCTGAACATAGGGGAGGCTCTCGTCCCATGTGCATGGATGCTTTGAGTTATACATGTGCAGAATGTGCACAATCATCCTATTGACAACCTCTGTCTGGCCATCAGTTTGAGGATGGAAGGCTGTGGACTTCGTGAGTTTGGTGTCCAGCATTGACCAGAGACTGGACCAAAATGTGCTGAGGAACCGACTGTCCCGATCTGAGATGATAGACTGTGGGATCCCAAAGTGCACCCATACTCGTTCAAAGAATAGTTTAGTAGTGGCTTCTGCCGTGATATTCTTCTTACAAGCCACCATAATGGCCATCTTCAAGAACCTGTCGACGACCACAAAAACACAGTCATTTCCATGCTTAGTGGAAGGAAGGCCTGACATGTAATCCATGGAGATGGATTTCCAAGGTCGACTAGGGGAAGGCAACGGGGTATAGAGGCCGTGCTTCTTGATGGTTGGTTTCGCAATGGCACAGGCAGTACATGATCTGATGTACTTCCCAACATCCTGTCGAAGATTCGGCCAATAGAAATAATTTTACAGTACTGCCACTGTTTTCTCGACCCCGAAATGCCCAGCAGCCCGACTGTAGTGTGTTTCCCAAATCATCTTGGCACGCTCGCTTGAAGGAACACAAAGGTGACCCAGGTGGCATAACAGGGCATCCTGGAGGTGAAAATCTGGAACATGCTGACCCTCCAAGAGTGTCTGGTATGTGTGGCTGAATTATGGGTCACTTTTGTAGAGAAGTGGCTAATCAGAAGTCTCGTGCCCACAAGAGTTGAGCACGGTGGTTAACGCCATGATCGGTAGTCGACTGAGGAAATCTGCAACATTATTGGTGCTGCCCTTCTTATACTTGATATTCAAGTGGAACTGTTGCAGGTATGTAGACCACTTCTGATGGCGATCATTCTGCAATTTCCCTTGGGTCTGTATGAACTGCAGGGGTCGGTGGTCTGTGTGGATGACCATTTCCTTCCCCAAAATGTAATGCTTCCATTGTCGGTAGGCCTGCAGAATGGAATACATCTCTTTATCATAAGTGGGGTACTTCTGGACTGTGTCTGAAAGTGTTTCACTGTGATATGCCACTAGATATCCATGTTGAGTAAGGACTGCCCCAATGGCATAGTCAGAGGCATCTGTCTCGAATTCAAATGGTTGTTGTAAATCTGGTAATGCGAGCACTGGTGCCGTGCAGAGGTGATCCTTCAATCTATGAATGCCTTCTGTTGAGATTCAGACCAAAAGAATTTTTCTTTCGCTCCTCCCTTGGTGACTTGACTCAAGGGCCAAGTAATATGAGAAAACCCCAACACAAAGTTGCGGTAGAAGTTGGCAAGACCTAGAAAGTTGCGGAGCTCTATTAGAGTGGTTGGAGATGGCCAATACCGAATGACTTGGATCTTGGCTAGATCCACATGCACCCCTTGTTCATCAATGATGTATCCCAGATACTGAACCTGGGTCATGCCAAAAGTGCATTTCTCCAAATTGGCACATAGATTGTGTTGCCGCAGTGTTTGGAGAACCTGACGGATGTGGTGGAGGTGCTCTTCCCAAATCTGGTCGAAGATCAGAATGTCATCCAAGTATACTACTACAAATGAGTTGGTGAATGGCCGCAAGATGTCATCCATTAGCCTCGTGAAGGTTGCAGGAGCATTCGTCAATCCGAAAGGCATAACCAACCATTCGAAAAGGCCCTCCTTGGATTTGAAGGCAGTCTTCCACACATTAGAGGGTTCGATTAGTACCTGGTGATATCCTGACTTCAGATCAATCTTGCTGAAATATTTTGCCCCCTTTAGTTGGTCCAGGAGGTCATCAATCCGTGGGATCGGGTACCTATTACGGACAGTGATCTTGTTCAGTGCCCGATAGGCAATACAAAGTCTCCACATCATATCCTTCTTCTGTACCAACACGATCGGGCTCCCATAAGGCGATGAACTCGGACGGATGTGACCTTTCTACAGGAGCTCCTGAATCTGCCTCTTGATTTCATCGTTCTCCAGAACAGAGCGCCGATAAATTAGTCCATTGAGTAGCTGCGCACCTGGGGTCAAATTGATGGAGTGCTTGACCTGACAGTGCAGAGGAACCCTTGCAGGGGAGGTGAAGATGTCCTCGTACTCCTCCACGACCTTGTCCATCTGTAGTTGTCGTGCGGAGGGGCCCTGTCTGGAGGCCGTGGCCACCGTCTTCTTCTTTCCTTGAGGGCGTATCATCAGGAAAACAAATTTCTCGGTTTTGGAAATGATCTTATTGCATTGTTTTACAATAACCAAAGAGATGGCGGTACGTGGTGCTACCTCTGGTATCATGTACAACTTATTTCCCAATGTAATAATAACAGCACGGGGCCTTAATTCATACACAGCATGTCGCTTCCACAAGTATGGATGTCCTAAAATACATCACAAACTTCAAGGGGAGCAATGTCACACAATACCTCATCCGTGAAGGGCTTGATGTTGTGTGGAAGGCGACACTGCTGGCTCACGCGAAGATCTCGTCCTTGGTGAAGCCACCCGGTGGTGTATAGTTGTGGATGTCCTGTGGTTGGTAAGCCCAACCGCTTCACGACCTCTGCCAAAATGAGGTTCTTTTGGCTCCCACTATCAACAATGAACTGTAGCGAGGAGCCCTTTACCCACATCTGGTAGTGGAAGAGACGCTCCTCCTCCTCTAGATCTTCGGGTTCATTTCTCTGGATCTTGGCGGTAGCAATAGTGGCATTGGGATCCGCATCAATGATCTGCTTCCCTTTGTCATTCCCCTTGTTGGGTTCTGACTCAGATTCGGAACATGCATCTGATTCTGAAACCTTTAGCTCAGCCACCAATGACTACTTGGCCCAGCACTCACTTGTGTTGTGAGTGGAGCTCTTATGGAACTCACACCATTTTCCCGTGTCCTATTTCGGTTTCGCGGCACTGTTCTTCGCTTGCAGCTTCGGCGGGTTGTCTTGGGCTGCCACGACTTGGCTTTGTCCTTTCTTCTGTGGTTTAGGGGCACCTTTCCCCTGCTTTGGATTTGCAGATCCAAAGTCTCACTTCTTTTGTTTAAACTTCTGCTCGACCTTGACTACATATCGGTATGCTGTGCCGAGCGAGGAGATGTTCAGGAATTGTATTTCTTCCTGGATGTACTTGTGCAGGCAGCCACGATATTTGAGTATAAAATGCTGCTCTGAATCCTTGATACCCAACTTTGTGCGAAGGGTATGGAAAAGATTGGTGAACTCCGACATGTCTTGGTCCCTTCCCTGCCGCAGCGTGGTCCACTTTATGTATTCATCCTCATAGCTCCCAACAGGGTAGTACTGCTCCTTGATGGCATCCTGGAATGAATTCCAGGTGGGTGCGGCTGAAAATAGTGAGCCAGTACTTTCATCCTTCTGCTCGCAGTAGGTTTCCCACCAGTCCTTGACGTGGGGGGCTACTTTGAGAAGAGCGAAAACAATCTTTTCCCGACTCGAAAATTCATGAACAGAAAAATAACCCTTTAGTAGATTTAACCATTTATCTACGACATCTGTGTCTATCTGACCCTCGAATATGGGGATTTCAAAATTAACTTGTACCTTAAAGGGCGTGGCATTTCCAGAGTAGCTGCTGGAAGCCGATGCGTAGCTTCTAGGTAGCCACTGAAGGATGTGGGCAAAGTTGTCCATCATCGCGTCCCGTTGTTGCTCGAGGGCTTCTTTGAGAAAGATTTTGATAGGATCTCCTGCCCCCTCGTCTTTCTTCTCATCCGCCATGGGAGGCCGTCAGGATTTGCGAGGCTAGTCTTGCAAAGGTTCGACCAGTTCAAGCCCTAACTCCTTATATCCCGACCTTGTTGGGGACATGCAAAGAAAAACAGAGAAAAAGAAGATCGCTCTGATACCACTGATCCGTACTTTAAACAGGAACAAAGAAAATTACAGAGATAACCATAAACACAGATATGCAGCGGAAATAATACTTCATTTCATTAATGTAAAATACTGAAATATGTTTACAAACAGTAATGGAAATAAACTAGCTAGGGCGATGGTAGCTTATCTCTGAGAAGAGATGTGGTGGCTACATGCCTCTGAACTGTGTTACAATGAGGCTCGAAGGCCTATTTATTGTTGAAAAACAATGGAAAACCCTTAACATTCCAAAACCTAACCCTAGAAGATGAAACGCCAAACTGTGGGCCCCGTTTGGGTAAATTGGTACACCAACTTCCCGGGGTCGTAACTTTGGCATACGATCTCCGTTTGACGCGTACAATAGCTCGTTAGAAAGATCTATCCGAGCACTACCATGGACCCATGTTGCCCCAGATTTCCCAAAAAACGTCGTTTAGGGCCTCAAAACGGCTCCGGAAGTTCAGGACCCGAAAAACTGCTAAAAATAGTAAGTTGTGCTAAAATTAAGGAAACTAAAATGCTGAGAGAAACAATGGTGGGGGTCCAGGTGGACTTGGTAGGTGGCCACCAATATCCACCTGGATCAGTATCTCTCTCGACAAGTACTTTAAATTCACAAAAATTAGAGAACGTTTGATGTTTCTTCTACATCCAACACTTATGATAAAAATCATCAACAAATATTACATAATACCTGTACTTGGCCATGGATGCAGTCGAGGCATTCCACACACATCTGAGTGAACTCGATCAAGGATCACTTGTGCTCGACTTTCCTTTTCATGAAAGGAAGCTTTTGTGTACTTCCCCAATGTACACCCTTTGCATGTGTCTCTCTTCTCTAGTGTACCCTTGGGAAGTTTTGTAGAAATTTCTTGAATGATCTTCAAAGCTCCATGGTACAAGTGACCAAATATTCAATGCCACAACTCACTGATGTCTCGGCTATGCACCTTCTTTGCTTTAGTGCTCAAAGAAGTGCAGTCTTCTACCTCCAATTTGTAGAGGTTCTTCACTCGAACCCCAATCCTCTTCACATGTCTTGTGTCTATGTGACGAAAGAAAGCCTTTCCATTACTAAATATCACATCATAGCCTCTATCCTCCAACATGGCAACATAAACCAAGTTCTTCTTCAAACCCGGAACATACATAACATCTCTCAATGTGAGGGGAGAACTAGACTCCCTCTAAAAGGTAACAATATTGATGTCGGTTGTTTTATACCTCCCATCATCACCCATCTCGATATGCATCTAGAAATCCTTCTCCTCCAAGTTACTGAAGAAATCTTTGTTTCCTTCCATGTGGAAGGAAGCTCCATTGTCTAGGTACCACACACTACCCATCAACAATGACACCATGCAAGTGATGAGGATAATGTAACACCCTCCTCCCACATCTACCCAAGCAACCAGCCAGTGGGGGTAAGCATGAAAAGAGAGGCCACTATGATATGATTTGACCTCCTAAGTCACATTAAGGAAGTGGAACCAATAGAAACACACCATACAAACATCCAATATCATCAACAGAACCCTCATAGGACAAGTCAACCACTCAGACAGCATGTCCCTAGGTCCTACTATTTTTTTAGGTCTCTTGGGCCATAGATTCTCTCTTTCTATGGGTGAGGGAGAGACCAACAACCTAAATTCACTCTCACAGGCCTTCCTACCAGCGATTGTGGACCAAAATTTCCAGTGTTGTGCCAACAACTACAAGATTTGAGCCACTTTTTCAGGCTCAGAGCCTAGGTCACTGCCCATAATTAATCCATCTCTTCAAATAAGTAATATAACATGGAAATGAAAATACTAAAGAAAATACTTTTTCAATACTTTGACTAGAACCCTACTAGCCATGACAATGGTCTCATACTGAGCTGAGAATCACTAAGAGCCATTTATGCCTCAACACATCAACTTCCATTCCATCCATTGGGTCATAGATACATTGATCATTTAATTATAAGTAAAAACATGATGAGAGCCACACATGGTCATTGTCATAAAACACATACATAACCAGCATAATAGTAGCATAAAATATTCATGAAAGTATTGTCATATAGACCACATATAATTCATCAAAATTATCATAGAAATACAAGGAGAAATAACCATTCATTAATGATGCAAAATCCAAACCTGGGATGGGACTTCCACATTCCACCCGATCTTAGAATGGCTTAGCCAAATCTCTCCTTAACCATTCACCCCCGTGCCATATTCGAAGCATGAATGTGGGATCTCATAGAACACATCCATCAAACCTCATCCAGGGCTTTCATGGGCCATCCACCTCTACCCATCAAACAATGATTCCACCTCACGGTCGGACATCACCAAAACCATCACGAGATCAGTCTCCATCCTATCCATCCAAGGCTCCAGAGTGTTTTTTCCAACCAAGGCTCCAGGACTAGTAACTCCACCCATAGTTGTCGTTGGGCACTAAAGCGTTTATCCAACTAAGGCTCTAGGACTAGTAACTCAACCCACCAAGGGCTCTAGAGCGTTTTTCCAACCAAGGCTATGGGACTAGTAACTCAATCCAAGATGTTACAGGGCTCTAAAGCATTTGTCCAACCAAAGATATGGGAACTAGTAACTCAACCCAAGCTAAGGAAACATGTGAACAAACCAAAAACACAACAAGGAAATAAATCCACAAACTCCATGGCTATCCAGGAAATGTCAAGGCTAGGCAATCCACTATTAATCTAGGCAATCATCCATGCCAATGACATATCGTGACCAAAAATCCACATGCATATGCCATGTATGCCAAAACTAGTGAAGAAATCATACATGCAACTTAGTACGTGCAAGAACATCTAATGTAGTTGTTGATCCCAATGCCTCACGTTGTCTTGCTTTTCCTTTGCTTTCTTTATCCAAGAATCCAAGTATGCCACACGCTCTGAGAATGCTCCAAGAAAACTCTAAGTGTCCAAGAGTATGAGAGAGAGAATAATGAGAGAGAGCTCCAACACTAAACTAGCAAAATGTTACCAACTGATCCTCAAAAGCCTTTTTATAAATGAGGCCTCTATTTTCTTCATTTTCCATTATTTTCCTTCATTTTCCTCCACACATGCAACATGTGACCTTTCACCTCCCTTTTCTCCTAATTTCCATTATTTTCATAAGTAATTGTGCCAAAAATGTCATTTTGTCTTTCCAAAGCCTTAGCCATTGCCTTTGCCAATTTACTTAGCCATAAACAACCAAATGAACACCCCCCAGGATGTTTTGCCAAAAATTTAGCTTGGAATAAGTGTCCAGTAGACTGTGGTTGATGTTTTTAACTTTCATTACATGGAATTTTCACAAGGGCTATTGTAAGGACCACATTCAGAGTGTAAGGACCACATTCAGACTATATACATTTTTTTTTTTTTAAACAGAAAATACAACTAGAAAAGAAACGCATTGAATTTCAAAGTTATTCAACACTATCTAACACATTCCTGACACTCATTTCAGGAAACATATCATAACATTTACATACTTTTAACTAAGATCAGATAGTAATGAAATACATATGTACCATTCACTAGAAGGCGAAACTCTGTTTGCTCTGTTGTTACTGGTATTCCCTTGTTTCCAGTCACCTCCACGAGTGAATGATGACGTACTTGATCCGAATGCGAAGACCCACCGGTTAACCTCCCACCCTACTCCTTGGGTACTTTTCTTCCCCGCGGACCCCCGAGCTGCAATGGGGTTGTACAATGGAGGAAAGCACTAGCTGGTAGAGGAGAGCATACCTTAGCTCAAGAGTCCCCTCTCTAAAATCCTCTACCTCACCAAACTCACTATAGCTTCGTAATCACTGCTCTGACATCATCTCATCCATCCAACAATAGGGTTCCAAAAAGTCCCTTCTCCCATGGCTCGCCCCTTCTTTTATAAGAGTCCTCATAGATGACACTTTGCATGTCATGCATAATTATATATTTTTTTAATTCAATAGCTTGATTATTCACCTACCCATGTGTCACTCTCTCATCAAGGGTCACCCAAAATTATTTACTTAACTTTTTATTTAAAACTAATATTTTCCTCACCTCACAAGATTCCTATATCTTCTCCTAGTTGTCTCTTTATCCCCCCCCCTTTTATTCCTTAAATTGTATTCATTACTTGAAGTCAATTAATGAGTCAAGATTTTATCCCCAATCTACTCCCTAATTTAACTCGGGTTATCTCTTAGATGGATATTCTTATGTTGGTTGTTGCCACATGGAGCTTCTCTACATTTCTCTAAATTTAATTTATTATTATTATTTTAATTCACCTTCTTCTTTTCTTAATTAGGTTTAATTAGTTTAGGATTTATCTTTATCCTTACAATTATGTTCGTCTTTCCCCTTTTACCTAATTAAACCACATAATCTACCTAGTATTTTCCAACATGGGAAGGGTAGAGTTTTTAAGGTACTCTATTTTATTTCTTCCTATGATCCTTCTTATTCCAAGTTTTATTTTTGATTTAATTACCTTGGTTTCTAATCATAATTTACCCTTGATGTAAATTTACCTAGTTTTCATTCCTTGCTTATATTTATTTATTATTATTTATTTTTAATGATTCCAAGGGTGCCAAGTTTGGTTGTGCCCTTCAAGAACTTCCCTAGAAGTTCCAAGGGTGCCACACCTAATAGTTTATTTGTGATGCCAAGGGTGCCAAGTTGGTCACGCCCTTCAAGAAATTCCCCTAAAGTTCCAAGGGTGCCACAACACTTGCCCTTCAAGCATCCAGTGACTACGAGGGGAAAGTATAGTGCAACGTCATAAACCACTATCATCTCTTATGTTGCCTGCTATAGTGAGACTAATGGTGTCAGGGATCAAGGAATCCGCCTTGATGCGCGCCCCCGGTAAAATCCTCATGAGCGAACCAACTTTAGGACCTACCCTCATGGCATCGTGATCTTCAAGGCGAAGGTGTTTCAACCCTTCCAGCCCAAGTCAAAGCGGGAGTGCTAGTGGGTGAGATCAGGGACTCTGTCCCACCCCTCCCATGTAGTTCCATCCACCTGTACAACCCCATCACCCATATGTGAGTCATTCGGTCAAGCAACTAATCTGTGCCTGCAACCATTAACATATCATCATAATATAGTTAAACATATATGGCAGATTTCAAGATCGACTTAGACCTTCAAAGATAAAATAATATGAATTTTCATCAAACCAGGTGTCATTAACTCGTCATATGTGAGTGCCTCTGATGGTTTCCTGCCATACTCAATAATCATCAGTAACAAGGTTCCTCAATGTTATTCATTGTCATAATAGCATCATTAACAATTCCTAGTCATTCACATCATTGTCCATTGTAAGCCTGAACTAAAGAAAGTAGGTAACATAGGGGACACATCCATCATGGCTATCATCATTAAACATCAATGGAAACATACATATTTATTAAGCTATCAACATCGTAACAGCAATAGAAATATACCTATCCATCAAATTTATCATCATCATGCTTTTAGTAGAGAGCATACATATTCTTTACTACCCTCATCATCATAAATTCAACTAGAGACCAAACTTAACTATTTAATGTTGCAATCATTAGACTACCGATAGATAAGATACATAACCATTCATGCTATCATAATATCAATGGAAAGCATTCATAAACATCACAACCATGAATATCTCAATCACTAATAATAGAGTCATGTGCCTGGATCCTCAACCTAAGGTCCTCAAAGAATAAAGTGTGGGCCTTATGGCTAAATAGATGTTTGTGGCATATCACTGTCAGTCAACTAGAGCGGGCACTACATACAACCCCTCTTAATAATAGACTTTGTCTCGAAGTCCCTGGAATAGGTAAGGAAAACGGTGATGCATCTCCTTGGCATCCTCCCAAGTAGCTGAACTGGGACTATAATTGTCCCACTGGACCTTGACCTGGTCCACTAACCGTTGTCTAAGCTGCAAATTTCTTTGGTCCAGTATGCAAACTGGTTTGGTCATCACTGCTCCCTCGTCCGAAACCTGCAAATGACCAAAATCAATAATATGCGAAGGATCTGAAATATAATGACGTAAAACAGAAACATGAAATACATCATGCATACGTGCTAAAGATGGAGGTAAGGCAAGCCTATAAGCCACTGGACTTTTCCTTTCTAAGATTTCAAAAGGTCCCACAAACCGTGGAGACAATTTTTCTCCCTTTCCAAATTTTATAGAGCTTTTTTTGGGGCCTTACTCTCAGGAACACCCTATCCCCCACTTCATAACTTCGGTCTACTCGATGAGCATCAGCATAGCTCTTTTGTCGATCTTGCGCTTCCTTTAGCCTCCTTCTAATCATGGTCATTTGTTCTTCCATCTCTTGCACCACTTCAGGTCCTATTAATACTCGGTCCTCTAGTCGGTCCCAACTGAAAGGTGTTCTGCAAGGTCTTCCATATAAGAACTCAAATGGTGCCATCTTTATGGAACTCTGATAACTATTATTGTAAGCAAATTCTACGAGTGGTAAAAACTCCTCCCATCTCTTTTGTTGGTCCATCACATACATCCGAAGCATGTCTTCAAGGATTTGATTTGTCCTCTCTGACTGCCCATCTATTTCCGGGTGATAAGCAGTGCTGAAGTTCAACTGGGTTCCCAAAGATTCTTGCAAACTGGTCCAAAATCTTCCAGTAAACACTCCTCCCCTATCGGATATGATCTTTCTAGGCACTCCATGTAATCTCATAATCTCATTAATAAAAACCCTCGCAATTTCTGGTGCCTTATATGTAGTCTTAACTGGTGTGAAATGGGCGCTTTTGGTCAACGTGTCCACTACCACAAATATGGAATCATGTCTTCTTGAGGTCATTGGTAGTCCCACAATGAAGTCCATTGATATAACTTCCCATTTAGATTTTGGTATCTCATGGGGCTGCAATAAGCCTGTCGGATGCCTGTGCTCGGCTTTTACTCGCTGACACTCTAAGCATCTTGCTACCAAGTTCACGATGTCCTTCTTCATCCCCTTCCAAAAGAAGAGCGGTTTCAGATCCGCACTCATCTTCTTAACACCAGGGGTGCCATGTATATAGCGCGATGTGCTTCATTTAAGATTAATTGGCGTATATCTTCATTCAGTGGTACATATATCCTTCCTCGAAATTGTAGTAGCCCATCATTATCAAGGGAGTATTCCTCATATTTTGGGACCCTCATTTCATCCTCCCTCAAACTTTTTCTAACCTCTTGATACCAGGTGTCTTTAATTTGTAATTCAAGCAGTTTCTCCCTCAAATTTGTCTTCAAGGGAATCACTGAAAATATCCGCGTCCTCCTACTTAAAGCATCAGCCACCCTATTTACTGTTCCTTTGATGTAAGTGATATCAAAATCATATTCACTAATTAGCTCATACCATCGTCTTTTCCTTGCATTTAAGTGATCTTGAGTGAATATGTGTTGTAGCCCACAATGGTCAGTCCTAAGATCAAACTTCCTTCCTAGAAGGTAGTGTCTCCAAATCTTTAGTGCGTAAACAATTGCTGCCATTTCTAGATCATGGGTTGCGTAGTTTTCTTCGTGGGTTCTGAGTTTCCTTGATGCATAGGCTAATACTCTTCCTTCTTGCATCAACACACAACCCAGTCCTTCTTTGGAGGCATCAATGCAAACCAAAAATTCTTGTTCCATATCCAGCACCTTCAAAATTGGTGCTGTAGCATAGGCCGGTGCGGTTGTGGTTGACGATTTTGTTGCGGTACCCTGCGCAGATGCTGAGCTAGATGCCTATATGGTGTTCTTTTATTTCTTCCTGACCACCTTTGATGATTTAGCGTAGGACCCCCTTGCAAATTTCCATGTTCCATATTGTTTCTACCTGGCACTCCTGATTCTGTGGGCCTTGCTGACTTACTATGTTCACTGCTCATGATCTCCTCCTCTGCAATGATTGCCCGTTGAACTGCCTCGTGCAAGGTACGAGGCATTAAGATTCTAACCTTGGTCTGAATGTTAACATTTAATCCATACACAAATTTGTTCACCTTGAGCTTCTCTGTGTTTAGGTGAGGGGAATAACGGAGTAATTCCATGAAACGTGCCTCATACTCTGGTAGGGAGTGGCTCCCTTGCTTTAATGAATTGAATTCATTTAGTTGTCTCACAAGGAACTCTTCTAACAGGTAACGCTCTCTAAATTTTTCTTCAAATAGCTCCGAAGTTACTTCTGATATATCCATCCCCAATTGGGTTAATAATGTCTTCCACCAAAGTAGTGCTTTTCCCTTTAGCTGGGATATACCCATCTTGGCCTTCATGTTTGAGGTGTAATCTCTAAGGGTAAAACACAGCCATGTTTTCCAACCATGCCTCTGCAAATTGACCATCAGTGGAACCCCAAAACTCTGGAAATTTTACCTTTTCCAAGTCTCGACGTACATCATTTCTTGTGGTGTTTTGGGGTGTTTCATTTTGTATGACCGGTCCTCCATGCTCTTGTTCCAAACGGTTTATTAATGCCTCAAACATGTGTTGGAATGATCTCATTAAGTTCAACACTTCTCCTGCTAGTATTGGTTCTTGTGTTGAGATGTTTTCCCCCTCATTAGGTGGGGTGGTAAGAGTTGGCTTATGTGGTGGCACCATGTTGTGCCCTTTAGCTGCCCCACTCCTTCTTGTACCTCTTCTAACCATGGTTCACCTGCCACAGTTTAATACAATTTTTCCTTATAAGATAAAAACCAATCAAATAAAAATCATAACCAATGTGAGTGGTTCTATAATTTATTGTTATTATTACATACTTCCAAGGGGGAAATTTATGCATTTATAAATCCCTGAAATTCCTACAAATTTTTAATCAAAAAGTACCAACCTCCATAAATTCCAACTTTTAGTTTTTAACACTTAGCTTCCATGTTAAACTGGTAGTTTAATTTTAGCATTTTTTTTTTTTTACCAAAACATACTTAAGAATATATTTCTAGACTATTCATAATTTTTTTTTTTTAATAAAAATTTGTAAAACTCTATCATGAATAAACTACACTTATTAGTTTAATTAAATGGTTATTCAACCTTTTTAGTTCCATTAAAATAAACTAATATAGAATTTCATCCTCTAAACTTAACCAAAACTCAAATTAATTATACATTCTAAAGGTCTCATAGTTTATAAAGCTTACACGTGTTATGTGGTACTATTGATTCAATTACTCTTATGTAACACTGCTATGATTTGAACATGAGCTAGATGATCCTTTATTATGGATATGTGATTAGTAAAAACAGGAGCTCTGTGATTAGAATAACTGCCATATATTAGTTTTTTTTTTTTTTTTTTAAATTCTAAACTAATTTCTTTTAACATAAATATAAATTAAAACTCAACTTCAAATTCTCTAAAATTCTAAGACAATTGTTAACAACTTTATGCTCTAAATTTTATTTTATATAACTACATTTCAACAAAGGAAACTATACCCGTTCATTCTTTTAACCACACTATTTTATTGAGAGGTATATTGAACTATGCACGGTTACCAAATTAATTTTATTGAGAGGTATGTGGAACTATGAACCGTTACCAAATTAATTATTAAATTAGATTGTGTTTGTGTTATTCTAAAAATTCTATTAATGTGCGATGATAAACCAAAAATATATCAGAAATAAGATTATAATAATAACCAATAAACATTGCCGTTTATGACCACTTCAGATTTTATTTCCTTGTTTTTTTTTTTTTTTTACCATTAAAGAAAATAGTAAAGTTCAAAACGTGAGATCCTGCCGCCATTTGCTTTTATTTTGTTTTTACAGGTCACTGCATTTGTGTTTACCATTCTAGAAAAGGCAAAAGAACATACAAAATGATCAATGTATATTCTGGTGGAGTTGGTTGTCATTGACGTCTTTAAATACAATTTCATTCCACGGCTTTTGAGGAGAAACCCCGACCTCCCGTTGTTTTTTTTTTTTCCTTTACGCTCACCCGAAATATTCTGGAGGCCCGGATCTGAAAATATGACAGCCGTGTATGATAATGGCAGTGAACGCCAAAGACCGATACAGTATCTATGCGAGATTCACGACGCTGTCCTTCTTAGGATTTGCAGAAAATTAAGGAAGGCGTTAAAAATTTCAGCAAGAAAACGTGGAGCGAAAAGGCATTTTTGTCAGAATTTTAGGCAGGAACACACATAGATAGAGATTCACACGCTGTAAAGTTGGCTAAAGGAGCATGGCGCTAAGAGAAGATATTCAAAATAAATCTGCATAACGAGAAAGATATTCGAAATTAAATATGCATAGAGAACACACGGTACAGTTTGGTAAGGTAATTGCTTCGGCGGTATAAGGTATTGGTCATGGTAACAAGCAGCTTAACTCAAGTTATATACCCATAATTTAAACTTGCTCTCCGTAAAACATGCGTACTCGAGTACCCAACCAATTGTGTCGATAAGTCTGGTTTCCGTAAACGCTCCAAAGAGTATGATTGTAAGTCCAAACCCGAAAGTAGTTGTATTTAATCCTTTCAAACCAATCAAAGCTATAGCAATGTACATTGTAGTATACGCAAATGTATAAGCATGTGAAGATGGCATCCCCGGATCTTCCCGTATGCCTTATGCTGTAGACAGCCGACTCTGGTTGAACAAGACTTTCAAAATTTTTTGACATATGGATACTGGCTATGATGCCCATGACAGCCCAAGTGGCCTGTGGATTTTGTGTCCAACCTATCGTACTACCTACGATTATGATGTAAACCCATCTCATCACTGCATTCAGAAAATGACATATTGCCGGTGAAATTGGTGCCGTGTCGCTAGATGCTCCAGTTTTAAACACAGGTTCCTCTGCATCCCCAAATAGATTTTCTCCCCTCGCGCGGTTTGCAATGCTATTTCTTCTGATCATTCTGATCATTAGTGTGGAAGGAGATGATTCTTTGCTAAAATATTTGAGACGGTAAAGAACAGGGTGAAGTGGGCTATGAATATAGCATTTTGAAGGGCAAATTTTATTTGAATGTGTGGTGTTAAACCCTGTCGATATTGCGGCCATTGCCGGAGATGCAACCGCAGAATTCATACGGGAAATGCAACCACAGAATTCATACCGGGCTGTTGCATATATTTGGGTTTGTAAGCTCCAAGTTACCTTCTCTGTAGATCTGTGCACTGGGCCTTTAAGAGCAACCAAGACATATGCTCTGCTGAAGATTTATGTGTTTGGGAACGTGCTGAGAAGGGATTTAAGGCCCACATATCTAGCAATTGATTTAAAATCTGCTTCGATTGTAATGGATCTACATTCATAGAGAGGACGTGATGAGATCACAGTTTTGGGCTATCATCCAAACTTACTTTGCAATCAGATCGCATCCCCTATACATGTTTTTTCACGATGGGAATTTGGACCGCGTTAATTCTAGACCTGAAGGATTAGAAGCTTCCAAATCTAGACAAAAGACAGGTAGAGTCAGAAGCATACTTTATCTCCCTTAAAAAATTTTAACGAGAAGATTTCCACAGTCTAGATTCAGGGTCAAATCTCATGGAGAAACCTTAGAATGAAAAACCAGATCTAGAGGAAATGCTGCGAAAGGAATTACACCCAACGACATTACATACAATGTTTTGATTAATGGCGTTTGCAATGCAAACAGAATGGGGTGTTGAGAGTTGTGCTTCGGTATACAATGCACGCAGTGAAAATAACAGAGGAATTGCATAAATCCCTTTAAAACCCGATTATATCAATTGAGAGACGCCATGAGCACTCAACAAAATCATCATTGTTCAGGTTTGGAACAACAGATATTATACAAAATTAGTTATGCATGTGTGGGCCCATAGGTCTCAAGGGTTCAACATAGCTCTGATACCAAATGTAAGGACCACATTCAGACTATATACATTTTTTTTTTTTTAAACAGCAAATACAACTAGAAAAGAAACGCATTGAATTTCAAAGTTTTTCAACACTGTCTAACACATTCTTGACACTCATTTCAAGAAACATATCATAACGTTTACATACTTTTAACTAAGATCAGATAGTAATGAAATACATATGTACCGTTCACCAGAAGGCGAAACTCCGCTTGCTCTGCTGTTACTGGTATTCCCTTGTTGTTGGTCGCCTCCGCGAGTGAATGATGACGTACTTGATCCGAATGCGAAGACCCACCGGTTAACCTCCCAGCCTACCCCTTGGGTACTCTTCTTCCCCGCGGACCCCCGAGCTGCAATGGGCTTGTACAATGGAGGAAAGCACTAGTTGGTAGAGGAGAGCATACCTTGGCTCAAGAGTCCCCTCTCTAAAATCCTCTACCTCACCAAACTCACTATAGCTTCGTAATCACTGCTCTGACATCATCTCATCCATCCAACAATAGGGTTCCAAAAAGTCCCTTCTCCCATGGCTTGCCCCTTCTTTTATAAGAGTCCTCATAGATGACACTTGGCATGTCATGCATAATTATATATTTTTTTAATTCAATAGCTTGATTATTCACCTACCCATGTGTCACTCTCTCATCAAGGGTCACCCAAAATTATTTACTTAACTTTTTATTTAAAACTAATATTTTCCTCACCTCACAAGATTCCTATTTCTTCTCCTAGTTGTCTCTTTATCCCCCCCCTTTTATTCCTTAAATTGTGTTCATTACTTGAAGTCAATTAATGAGTCAAGATTTTATCCCCAATCTACTCCCTAATTTAACTCAGGTTATCTCTTAGATGGATATTCTTATGTTGGTTGTTGCCACATGGAGCTTCTCTACATTTCTCTAAATTTAATTTATTATTCTTATCTTTATTCACCTTCTTCTTTTCTTAATTAGGTTTAATTAGTTTAGGATTAATCTTTATCCTTACAATTATGTTCGTCTTTCCCCTTTTACCTAATTAAACCACATAATATACCTAGTATTTTCCAACATGGGAAGGTAGAGTTTTTAAGGTACTCTATTTTATTTCTTCCTATGATCCTTCTTATTCCAAGTTTTATTTTTGATTTAATTACCTTGGTTTCTAATCATCATTTACCCTTGATGTAAATTTACCTAGTTTTCATTCCTTGCTTATATTTAATTAATATTATTTATTTTTAATGATTCCAAGGGTGCCAAGTTTGGTTGTGCCCTTCAATAACTTCCCTAGAAGTTCCAAGGGTGCCACACCTAATAGTTTATTTGTGATGCCAAGGGTGCCAAGTTGGTCGTGCCCTTCAAGAAATTCCCCTGAAGTTCCAAGGGTGCCACACCACTGGCCCTTCAAGCATCCAGTGACTACGAGGGGAAAGTATAGTGCAATTTCATAGACCACTATCATCTCTTATGTTGTCTGCTATAGTGAGACTAATGGTGTCGGGGATCAAGGAATCCACCTTGATGCGCGCCCCCCAGTAAAATCCTCATGAGCAACCCAACTTTGGGACCTGCCCTCATGGCATCGTGATCTTCAAGGCGAAGGTGTTTCAACCCTTCCAGCCCAAGTCACGGCAGGAGTGCTAGTGGGTGAGATCAGGGACTCTGTCCCACCCCTCCCATGTAGTTCCATCCACTTGTACAACCCCATCACCCATATGTGAGTCATTCAGTCAAGCAACTAATCTGTGCCTGCAACCATTAACATATCATCAGAATATAGTTAAACATATATGGCAGATTTCAAGATCGACTTAGACATTCAAAGATAAAATAATATGAATTTTCATCAAACCAGGTGTCATCAACTCGTCATATGCGAGTGCCTCTGATGATTTCCTACCATACTCAATAATCATCAGTAACAAGGTTTCTCAATGTTAGTCATTGTCATAATAGCATCATTAACAATTCCTAGTCATTCACATCATTTTCCATTGTAAGCCTGAACTAAATAAAGTAGGTAACATAGGGTACACATCCATCATGGCTATCATCATTAAACATCAATGGAAACATACATATTTATTAAGCTATCAACATTGTAACAGCAATAGAAATATACCTATCCATCAAATTTATCATCATCATGCTTTTAGTAGAGAGCATACATATTCTTTACTACCATCATCATCATAAATTCAACTAGAGACCAAACTTAACTATTTAATGTTGCAATAATCAGACTACCGATAGATAAGATACATAACCATTCATGCTATCATAATATCAATGGAAAGCATTCATAAACATCACAACCATGAATATCTCAATCACTAATAATAGAGTCATGTGCCCGGATCCTCAACCTAAGGTCCTCAAAGAATAAAGTGTGGGCCTTATGGCTAAATATATGTTTGTGGCATATCACTGTCAGTCAACTAGAGCTGGCACTACAGCTATTACAAAACCCTCCCCCTTTGGGGACACCATCCTCGGGGTTCAATCACACATATACCTCAGCAACCTACTGAAAGAAGACATACTGCTCATGGAGCTTTATAACACAACTCGATGCAGTATTTAGAATGAAAGATCCTTTGAAGAGAAAAACATCATCACAACATGACAACATACCGCGTAGTGGAGCTTTATAACACAGCTCATTACAATATTTACAATGATCATCCTACTCAAGACAAAACATTATGACAACATGACAACATACCGCATAGTCGAGATTTATAACATAGCTCATTACTGTATTTACCATGATCATCGTGCTGAGTGCAAACTCATATAACATCATAACATCATGATAACATAACCACATGATAGCATAATTGCATGACACTCATATCGCATAGTGGAGCTTTATAACATAGCTCATTACAGTATTTACATCCATACACTGGTGTACACGTAGCAACATCATTAAAATATAGATACCAAAACATATGCCAAATCATATACCAAAGCATATATCAAAACATATACTAAACAACATGTCTAAGCATATATGAAAACATCATATAACATATATCAAGCCATCATAAAGCATATATCAACCACCATAAAGAAAATACCAAACCATCATAAAGCATATACCAAACCACCATAAAGCAAATACCAAACCACCATACAGAAAATACCAAACCACCATATCAAGTTTCTTTGCCTCAACCATAAAACAAGGATACATGGCCCACATCTGATCCGCCATCTCCCATGTAGCTTCATCAGGCCCAAAGTGCTTCCATTCCTCTTTAACTTGTTCGATTGCTCAGTTCCGGAGCATGAGCACCTTTTTCTGCAATATACACTAAGGCTCCGACTGGAATTCTCCATTTGGTTCCACCTGCAATATAGACCAGTCAATTACATGATCAACATATTTAACATATGTCTTAAGAAATGAGACATGGAAAACATCATGGACGTTCACTGTCGGAGGTAGTGCAAGTTGATAGACTACTAGCCTAATCCTCTCAACAATACAGAAGGGTCCACAAAACTGTGGTGACATCTTGTCACATGATTCAATCCTTAAGGAGCTCTTCTTCAGTTTCATGCACAAGTACACCTGTTCCCCAACCTAGAACTCCTTGAATAACCCGTTCCTATCTGCATAACTCTTTAGCCTATCATATGTTTCCTTTAGATTCTTCTTGATAACCTGCATCTCCTGTTCCATGTCTGCCAACATATATGGTCCAATCAATACTCTGCTAACCAGGTCACTCCAACTAATGGGAGTGTTACAACTCCATACATACAATTCCTCAAAAGGACTCATCCTCAATGACCTGTGATAACCATTGTTGTATGTGAAATCTACTAAAGGGAGATATTCTTCCCACTTTTGCTGTTGATGCATCACATACATCCTCAACATGTCCTCTAATATCTTGTTGACCCTCTCTGTCTGTCCATCCATTTGTGGATGATAAGTTGTGCTGAAGGTCAACTCTGTGCCTAAACTTGCAAATAACTCCTTCCAAAACTTGGAAGTGAACTTCACACCCCTGTCTGATACAATCTTCTTTGGAATGCCATGAAGTCTAACCACATCTCTGATAAACCTGTGCCACATCGCTCGCTGAGAAAGTAGACTTCACTGGAATGAAGTGTGAAACCTTTGTCAACCTATCCATAATGACCATGATGGAATCATGTTTCTTCACTATCTTCGGCAATCCTGTGATGAATTCCATAGTAATTACCTCCCATTTCCATTTTGGAATCGCAATTGGTTGTAGTAGTCCACCTGGATGTTTACACTCTGCCTTCATTTGCTTATAATCAAAACATCTAGCCACAAACTCTTCTACATCCCTCTTCAAGTTCGGCCAATAGTAAGATATCTTCACTACTATCAGTGTCTTCTGGTAACCTGGTGACCTAAATATGGTTTCACATGAAACTCCCTCAATATCACCTTCTTGAGATCACTATCATTCGGCACATATATCCTATCTCGAAACCTGACCAATCCATATGTTGTAAGACAATAGTCCAAGTCCTGTGCACCTGCACTTGTACCTATACCTATACCTGTACTTGTACCATCACATGTACCTATACCTATACCATCACTTGTACCTATACTCTGCTACAACTTGTACATAATCTCCATATATCTGACATCCTGCTATCCTGCCCACAAGATCTTGTCTTATAAATGTGTCCCATAAGAGCTCATAACTACTAAGTGATTCACCTATACCCGCCTACTAAGATCATCTTTCACTCTATTCTCCTTTCCTTTGATGTATCCGATCTCAAAGTCGAACTCACTGATCGTGGCCAACCACCGAGCCTGCCTACCATTCATATTTGGTTGTTCAAATAGATACCTCAATCAACTATGATCACTCATCAATGTGAACTTCCTACCCATAGATAGTGTCTCCACATCTCCAATGCATGTATAATTTCCGCCAACTCAAGATCATGCGTGGGATAGTTCTACTCATGCTCATTCAATTTCCATGACTCATAGCATACTACATGTCCATCCTGTATAAGGACTCCACAAAATCCTCTCTTGTATGCATTTGTGAACACAACAAACTCTCTGTCTGGGTCTGCAATCTTCAACACTAGTGCATGTGTTTACAACTACTTGAGCTACTCAAAACTAGCCTCACATTCCTCTGTCCATTCGAACTTCTTACCTTTTCTTTGCAAATATGTGATAGGATAAGAAATTTGTGACATGTTCCTAATGAACCTCCTATAGTAACCTGCCAAACCCATGAAGGATCTCACCTCATCCACATTCTTAGGAGCTACCCACTCCATGATGGCTCTTATCTTTTTTGGATCTATTGCAATACCTTCCATGTAGATGACATGCCCCAAGTAGTGTACCTCCATATGAAATAAACTACAATTGCTAAGCTTAGCATATAACTGATGCTCTCTCAACAATTTCAACATTGCTGCTAGATTCTCGGCATGTTATTTTTCGTTTTTAGAATATTTCGTTATATCATCAATGAACACAATAACAAACTTATCCAAATATGGATGCAATACATTAGTCATCAAGCATATGAATGTAGTTGGAGCATTATTTAATCCAAATGGAACTACAACAAACTCATAATGCCAATACCTAGTCCTTAATGTAGTCTTGTAAATGTCGTCTTCCTTGATGTGTACCTGATGGTATCTAGATCTCAAATCAATCTTTGAGAACATTGTTCCCCCCCTTCAATTGATCGAATAAGTCATCAATCCTAAAAAAATGGTACCTGTTCTTGATAGTCACTTTGTTCAACTTCTTGTAATCAATGCATAATCTGAGAGTACCATCTTTCTTCTTCACAAACAAGACCAGTGCACCCCACGGTGATACACTTGGTCTAATGTATCCTTTTTCAAACATTTCCTTCAATTGTAGTTTCATTTCTACTAACTTAGGTGTGCTCATCCTATAAGGTTATTTTGATGTTGGAGTTTCCCCTGGCACTAACTCAATAGAAAAGTCTACCTCCCTGTGAGGTGGAAACTTTGTAATGTCCTCAGGAAATACATCCTGAAACTGCTGCAAAATGGGGTACTTGATCAACACATATGCATTCTCAACCTCCTTACCCTTATCACTAGAAATGTGCACTGTGAATAGTTTGCACCCTTTCCTACGTGTTACACAGCAATTTGTCACCGTTTTTCACCATCCCTGTTACCCCTTACCCGCACACTGGAGGACTCATTCCGGGACCTGTGAGAAGTGACATGACCTGAAACCATTTGCATCTTATTCCTCTAAGTATGAACTTCATTTGCCCTGAAGACATCTCCTGCAAAATATTCATGAAAACAGCTCTTTTTGCATTAGCGCGGGTCCACAGTTCACTACCCGTGCCAATGAGGGAAATCCTCTAAAAAGGGCGCGCCATTGGCGCTCTGTCCCAGAGTCGCACTCGCGCCAACCGAATTGAGTAAAGTTTTTAACCAACAAGCTCCCGAAGGTTCTCTTCAACCCATTCACCAACTGAATCTATGTTGAGCTAGGATGGTTTGGCTTCGAATCTCCATAGAAGGGAAAGTGGTTTGCCACCTTTCATGGAAGTTTCCAAGTGATAAAACCAATCCCATGAATAATGTGGTTGATCCTATCTCTTTCTTCTCTATCTATAAAAGCTTGCCTCTATGCCTTGAGCAAGCTAGTGACAGTAGTTCTAGTCAGTAGTTCCAGGAGTTCAAGAGTTTGAAGCTGCAAGAGCCTTCTTTGCACCCATAAGGCCAAATCTAAGTAAGAAGATTCTTTGCACCCAAAGAGAGAGAGGCTTGTTCCTCATCCCAACAAGCTTTGCAAGACTTGTGTAGCTGACTACCCAGCCAAAGGAGGATTTGACGTCAGAACAATGGTTGTATTCTTCTTTGTTATTTATTAATAATAGATGACTATCATTATGGTTCCACTCTCATTGTCCTATGATTGATGTTGAGTTATATCTTTTCTGACTGATATATAATTGCATCTACTAGATTTTATGCTTGTATTCGTGTTGTTCTTTGCATGTGCAGGTGTCCAATCACGGAGATCGTGGGGATCGTGACTGGCCAAGGCAAAGGAACGAGGGCGACATCTCTTCTACGAACACTAGCGTTGGAATCCAAGTAGGTTCTCACCATCCACTTTTATTTGCAATTAGGAACTTGTGTGATAGCATTGTGTGATTGTTGCTAGACCCGGTCTGGGCTAGTAGGGATCGTCTCTGTCCGCAGAGAGGATTTACCTCCACAACAATTTGGCGACTCCGCTGGGGAGTTAACTTGTTGTTTGATTTGTAAACTTTAGACGGAGCCTGAAGTACGGCCAGATAGCCTTCGAAACGCTATTGCTTTGCATTAGCGAAGTAGATCAACGCCACTTCAGTCAATCTCCGGTTTGGTTTACGAACTAAACAACTTGGAGTTTGTCTTGTCTCTTTGGTTTCTCGTTTGATTGCTTAGATAGCTTTCTGGGTTGGATTTCTTGCTGTTTCTTGCTTCCTGGTTTGCCTAGATACTGTTCTCAAGCCCTGGGTTGCTTGCTTTTGTTTTTGATTTAGCAAACTTGATTAGCGCGCTTTTTAGCCTTACAGTCGCGCTATTGGCGCAAGTTGCTCAAAGACAACCCGCGCCAATCCTATAAAAGCGCGAGTTGCAGCCTGACAGTCGCGCCAGGCCTGTGAACTTTTCCAGTTTGCTTGTTTGCAAGCCTTCTGAGCTTGGATTTGTATCTTGTCACATCTTTTTCAATTACTGGAGTGTGTCAGAGTCTTGTTTGACTGGTTTTGAGTCTCTTTTTTGAGAAATTCTTAATTTGATTTCCTTTGATCATTACTTGGAGGTTTGTCTCAGTCTTTTCACAATTTTGCATCTTTTTGCTTTTGTTTTTGCAAAAAAATTTCCCTTTGAGTGTTTTTAGTTTATGATCTTTGGAACTCACACCCGTTTTTCTTGATTTGCACTTGATTGGTTCTTAGATTACATTAGAATCATCGTGTGTTTGAGAATTCTCTTGCATAGATCACACTTGCATAATTAGATACTTTGGGTGTTTGCCATTTTCCACTGATTTCACATTTTAACCCTAGGGCATCTAGTGGCTTTGTGCATCGAGCCTTCCTTAGGAGTTTTGGTCTTTTGTTGGTCCAGTCAACTTTTTGGTTACTCTCTTGCACTTTTTCAGTGATTGTTAAACTTTTTATTGCGTTATTCGAGTGATTCTCTTCTTTTCGCTTGGCTTCGTTTTGGGTTTAGATTACATGGCCCATTGAGGTCTTTGAGATATTCTCTTGGTTCTGAAGGACTGCCTTGGTATTTACGGACTTGATTGTATTTTCATTGAGTGAAATTTGTCTTTTTACTCTTTGTTATTATCTCTCAAAATTTGTTTAGTGCACTTTGCCATTGAAAAGAAAACGAACAGTCTCTTTTGCGTTGAATTAGTTAATGGAAATTAGAGCTTTTCATTGATTAGTGACTTTAAAGAAAAGTTTCGTTTATTGCCATTAGCTGCATTAGAGTGATTCTTGATTGTTTATGGTCATTTTGTTTGATTGAAAAGTTCTCAACTCTCTCGTAGTTAGTGTTCATCGAACGAAATGATACTTTTTGGCATATAGATTGCATTTAGGGAATTGTGAGAGATTACATACGGTAGGACCTGGAAATTGAAACCTAATCAAAGATCAACCGTAAAATGAACTGAATGAACTTAAAAATGCATTGGAACATAACGCTCACTGATTAGAGGTCGAGGCTAGAGACGTGCTCTGGCGTCGTTAAACCTAGTCACTGTTGTTTCACATTGCGGTTGGGTGATTCCTCCTTTTGTGACTCGATAGTGGTCTAGCACGGACTTGAGCTCCCACGTACCGTCGCGTATATAGGGGAGACCCCACTAGGTTATCATCCTTTATCCACAGGAAGCCGTGTCTGCCGCCTTACAAGCCGTAACGCACCGAACACAGCATTCGGGAAGATTGACTGCCATACGGGAAGTCCTTGGTTTTCATATGACTGCCAAGGTGTATATGCAGTTTTACGGATTTGTTTGGTAAACCCTTTTGCCTAGTTCTCCAGAGCAGTCACTTTTGATCCTTTTCAGACTCCTTAAAAGAAAAGGCTCACTTGAGCAGTTTGTCACTTCGGGCTCACTAAACATTCGAAGGAGACTAGAGTCATCTTTTTGTCCTTTTCTCGACTCTTAAAACATGAAAAGGTCAAGTTGTGTTCTTGCGTCTTCAAATTTATTTGGCCGCGATTAACATTATCCTATTAGATCTTGTTTGCGTTAGCTTGAGTAGGTTTCTTTTCGTTCTCGCTGGCAACTTTTCCGAGGTTCACCAACCCAGGGATCCCCTCTGACGGGAACCCTAGTCATTTCGCTCCCTTTGGAAATGTTGGTGCTCCTTATATGGCGACGTTGTCCCTCCCAGGGTTAACTGTTGGGTTGCCGGTTTGGTTGTTCTCAACCTCTTTGGTCTTTGCCGTCTCACCGTCTAGTCAATCCGTCCCTCCACCTGAACAACATCATGTTGATTCTAAGGTGGATCTCTCCCCTTCTACGCCCACTTCTACGTCCTCATCTTCTACTTCACCTGGTGAAAGTCTAGATTCGAGTAACCAGGTGGCTAAGAAGAAGAAGAAGAAGGCCCCTAAGGGAGAGGTTACAAGTGCAGCTACCCCCTCGAGTACACCTGAAGTCGGGCCCCCTTCCGCTCCTCTGCGAAAGGTCAAGTTTCCTTGTCGATTATGCAAGGAGGACCATCTTCTTCACGATTGTCCTGGCATTCCCAGGGTACTAGAAGTATGGTCTCGCAATCCGGCCCGCCCCTCATCATCCTCTGAAGCTCACGGTGATGCTACCTTATCAGTTGAGATTGGTAAGGGAAAAGGGAAGATTCGAATCCCCTATAGACTTTGGGAAGGCAATCATCCCCTTCACCTTTGTCCGCTCATGGATAAAGCCTCCGGTGTTTTGGCAAGTCTTACAACTCCTTCACCCCAACTACCCGTTGGATATCGACGTCTCTCTGCAGCTGCAGATCGTCCCCCTGCTGATAAAGAGATTGCTTCAAACTCTTCTCTTGTCCAGGCCCCTCTTCCCGAACCCGGCTGTCCCCAGCCTGTTCCAGACCAACCATTGGTCGGAAAGAGTGTCGACTCGAGTCCGCCACTCGCTCACTCTATTTCGGAAGAGAATCACGCCCATGTTCTTCTCGTCTCTTCAGATTCTCCTGAGTCCCGAAACGACTCTCCTAACCCAGCTGCTCCCGAAGGTTCTCCTTCGGTTCCTTTAGCACATGGGGGCAATCATACGATTCCCCGACCAAGTAGTCTGGTCGCTTCCTTTGATTGGAATCGCCTGATCGCTGGTCACCTTCCATCCCATATGCCTTTCCAGATCACAGTACATGCCTGTGCTAAGGCAGTACCTGGCACTGTTTTGGATGAAGGGGCGTCTGTCAGTCTTATGCCGTACACTACTTGGCAAGCTTTAGGTTCCCCACAGCTTGGGCCAGTCACTCAGAATCTGTTGGCCTTCGACGGAGGAGCCTATCCATCTCTAGGAGTTCTCCCAAAGTTCCCTATTACTTTGGGAGGCAAAACCGTCTATATAGACGTCTTGGTTACCCAAGGTGTTTTAGACTTTAGTCTTCTCCTTGGTCGCGACTATGTTTACGCCATGGGGGCCCTCATTTCTTCGCTTTTCCGTGTGGTTTGCTTTCCGAACGATGGAAGAATTGTGACTATCGATCAAGTGTCATTCGTTAGTCCCCCAATGCCTCCTACGCAGTCGTCATCCCCTCCTAGTTTTCATCCACCCATTGCATCTGCCCCATCACAGATCAACTACGTGGCCACCTATCCCATGCCTGGATCCAATGATGCCGCCATCGTGCATAGTGTCCTAGGGGCATTAGGCCCTGACTTCCAAGATGTTTCCCTTCCATCAGGAGTGGCACTCTTGGGAGCCTCAACTGCCTATTCATTATGATGAAGTTCGGGTCGGAGCATAGTTCCTTTCCGGTGTCAAGCTCCTTAAAAAATGAAACTAGGTTTGGTCGGAGCATAGTTCCTTCCCTATGTCAAGCTCCTTAAAAAATGAAACTAGGTCTGGTCGGAGCACAGTTCCTTGTCTTGTGTCAAGCTCGTTAAAAAATGAAACAAAGGGTCGAGCATAGTTCCTGATCTTGTGTCAAACTCGTTAAAAAAATGAAACAAGGGTTATGAGGATAGTTCTTTTACTGTGTCAACCTCATTAAAAAATGAAACAACTCCTCCTTTTCCAAATCGAGTCTTTGATTAAGATCTCGTAAAATCCAAGTCGAGTCTTTCCAAGATCTCGAAAGTGAACCTTCATTCCATCCACTTTGTTGAATGCAATGAAGCTTGGGGGGCATGTACCTCGTTTTGCGTCATTATGCCTGGGGGCATGCGAACTCATAACAAGCATAGTTTTTCGTTTCAAGCTTGTGTAAACATGAAACCGAATCCAAGCAAAGTTCTCCATGGTTCAAGCTTGTGTAAAAATGAACCCATACCCGATTTACATCTCGTGATTGCCATTTTTATCTGCTGAATTCTGCTAGATGAGCCTTGGTTGTTTTCATTCCATCGCCGCCATCTCTTTGGCCGATCATATGCTTTCACTTGGTTGTTTTTCCTTTCCTGAGGAACCGCAGCGATGAGTGGTTTTATTAGCCAGCCTCTTGACCATTACATGTTTTGAGCAGTTCCACCATTGCCGGAACCAGTTGCTACCCTTTATACCACTCATTCCTCTAGGATGAGTCACCTTTAAGCTCTTTTCTGACTCGTAAAATATGAAAAGATTGCCAAGTATTTTCCCTTTTTGACTCGTTAAATAGAATAAAAACGGAGGTCTACTTTTAGCTCTTTTCTGACCGTCTAAATATGAAAAGATTGCCGAGTTATTCCTCTTGACTTGTTAAACGTAAATAAGAGGCGGTCGTCTTTAAACCCTTTTCCGACCGTGTAAAAGACAAAAAGATCGTCGGGCCCTTGTCATTTCAGGCTCGTTAATGGTTACGAAATGACGTGATTTCGGTCGCTTTTTTACTGTTTCAGGTCGATGTCACTACATATGAAAAGTAATCCTCGATCGTAATGGTCGGGCGGTTCTTTCGAGCATTGTTTTATACTTTTTCAGGCTCAAGAGACGCAACTTTACAAAAAGGACCCCCCTGGAGTTCACTTTTCTGTTGTCTTTTCAGACTCTCTAAACAGGAAAAGACGCCGAGTTCTTCCTTTGTCAGGCTCGTTAAAACTTAATGATATCGGGTTCTGTCATAATGACGCCTTACAAGCATATGCTATCCCCATCAAGCTTGTTAAAAATAACTGGGGTACTCGCCAGAAATGGTGGGGAAAATGGACCCATAATTATTGTCATGTCAGCAGTATGTCGCTCTTGAACATGGCACTTGTCTGCTTTCGTGTCTGGGTGGGAACCTCTCATCTTGTTTTACACTAGCCTCCGTGGGTTTGGGTTATCCTATTTGACCTCTCATCTGCTCATTGCCTTGTCACCATGACCCTTGATCATTTAATGTCAAATACTGCCAAGTCCACTGTCGTGCCGCCGATATGTTCAAGAGAAGTTGACCTCTGCAGAATTACAACCTCCCTCTGATACCTCACATAATTCTGATTCACCACAACATTCTTCCTCTGTCTCGTGTCAATGATGTGGGAAACACTATGGCCCACCTTTGATCAAAGTCACTTCCTGTCGACTTCAACTCGTTATCCAGGAAGCTGATCTAGAGACTCCCTTTTGGTGCCTTGGAGCCTGCATGCCTCAATGGCAGGTTCTTCGTGTTCGACGAGAGGTTTTCATCGTTGGCCTCCGATCGAATGATTCTGCGGGTGTTCAACGCCAGCTCATTGATTCACACGCCGTAGATTGTACCTGTAGTACCTTGAGGGCCATTGTCATTATTGGTGGTACCTCTTGCGTCTGTTAACAATTTTCATTATTGACTGGTAATGAGACGATGTTCATGCATATTCAACTTCAACTCATGTATTCGCATGCCCGAACTTGTACTCTGTTTGGGTCGAGATGGAGCGCAAGACCCTGGATTTTGTCTGTTGGAATCCAGGTTGCGATTTGTGGATCATTATGTTCATTACATGACTCATTCACTGGATGGATGCGACCATGCCTGAGTCTATTTATCGATTTTCTCTGGATGGCTGCGTCCATGCCTTGGATCTAGATTATTATGTACTCTATCCTAGATGGCTGCGCCCATACCGTATATATCATGTACTTGAGATATCAGTTGTACTTCTTTACGCAGGTTCTCCGGCGGCGGTGTTTTCAGTCACGCATGTTCTTGTAAAGCATTTCACCCCTCTCTCTCTCGGGCCTCATGCTTTAGGGGGCATCTGTTACACAGCAATTTGTCACCGTTTGTCACCGTCCCTGTTACCCCTTACCCACACACTGGAGGACTCATTTCTGGACCTGTGAGAAGTGACATGACCTGAAACCACTTGCATCTTATTCCTCTAAGTATGAACTTCATTTGCCCTGAAGACATCTCCTGCAGAATATTCATGAAAACATCTCTTTTTGCATTAGCGCGGGTCCACAGTTCACTACCCGCGCCAATGAGGGAAATCCTCTAAAAAGGGCGCGCCATTGGCGCTCTGTCCCAGAGTCGCACTCGCGCCAACCGAATTGAGTAAAGTTTTTAACCAACAAGCTCCCGAAGGTTCTCTTCAACCCATTCACCAACTGAATCTATGTTGAGCTAGGATGGTTTGGCTTCGAATCTCCATAGAAGGGAAAGTGGTTTGCCACCTTTCATGGAAGTTTCCAAGTGATAAAACCAATCCCATGAATAATGTGGTTGATCCTATCTCTTTCTTCTCTATCTATAAAAGCTTGCCTCTATGCCTTGAGCAAGCTAGTGACAGTAGTTCTAGTCAGTAGTTCCAGGAGTTCAAGAGTTTGAAGCTGCAAGAGCCTTCTTTGCACCCATAAGGCCAAATTTAAGTAAGGAGATTCTTTGCACCCAAAGAGAGAGAGGCTTGTTCCTCATTCCAACAAGCTTTACAAGACTTGTGTAGCTGACTACCCAGCCAAAGGAGGATTTGACGTCAGAACAATGGTTGTATTCTTCTTTGTTATTTATTAATAATAGATGACTATCATTATGGTTCCACTCTCATTGTCCTATGATTGATGTTGAGTTATATCTTTTCTGACTGATATATAATTGCATCTACTAGATTTTATGCTTGTATTCGTGTTGTTCTTTGCATGTGCAGGTGTCCAATCACGGAGATCGTGGGGATCGTGACCGGCTAAGGCAAAGGAACGAGGGCGACATCTCTTCTACAAACACTAGCGTTGGAATCCAAGTAGGTTCTCACCATCCACTTTTATTTGCAATTAGGAACTTGCGTGATAGCATTGTGTGATTGTTGCTAGACCCGGTCTGGGCTAGTAAGGATCGTCTCTGTCCGCAGAGAGGATTTACCTCCACAACACTACGGCTACGCTTTGTTTACATAGTTGTCACCGTCCTAACTAATGTATCCTTCTTCTTACCTTGTAAGACTCTTGGTTCTCCATTGTCCTCAACACGCTCAATAGCTTTCTCATAGCAGTCTACCTTGGTTCTATGAAGATACAACCAATCCATGCCCAACAACATATTGTATGATCCCAACAATAATACATTTAAATGTGTTGTTGTAGGCATACCATTCAAATCAAATGCATAAGCTCTTACCCAATGATGAACTCACTTCTTCATACTCGGTGTTTTGTGCACATAGTTTCAATGCTTTTGTCATTTTATATGTCAAGGGGCCCTATTTGTTTCCCATATGTATATATTAATGTCACATATGTATTTTACAAGGCATTGTTTAAGGTAGTGTTAATGTATGAGAAGGATTTGTATTGTGGTCTTTAAAAGACATTCTTCGTGTGTATATCATAGAGTACACAACATTCTTTGGCACATATATATGTCTCATAAACTTAAATTTCACCATACTACCTCTCAACAATTAGGATTTCAAGGAACCTATGTGCCCATGGCATAGACAACACCAATATTATTTAAACATCCTTTGTTATATGTTTCACTTGAAATATGTTTGTTCATATAGCCTTTGTACATGAGAGGATAGGACCTTTTGATTGTGCCTTAATAAGGATATTAGGTGTGTTGCGTTTACTTGTCCTGCATGGCACCATGTAACAATACATTAGTTAAATGATGTTACACAATAATTTTTTTAAATTTGGAAACTCAAGCTTAGGATGTGTAACAAAAATTAAGAAAGTGCATGGAAGTTTGAAGGAGTACACAAATTGGTTGAAATTCTTTTGATACTGCAATATGTTAGGCACTTGGTGGAATTTTGAAAATTTATTCTTTCATGCCTTAATAAGATCTTCTCTTCAAAATGTGGCATTCAAGCACATGAACAAGCTTGATTATTGTAGGGGATATGATATCAATGATTCTTATCATGATGCCATGTAATGCTGATGAGGATGTGTCCCTAGAGACATATGGACTATGTTAAAACATGAAGGGGACTTTCATTATGACAACCTAGGGGTTCAAGGATGCATGGGATAGATAATGGCTTCATAAACCCTAATGCAGCTGGAGAGATTCCATGGTCATTAACACAATATTCCTTTATTCTATTGTAATGCACATTGTGGAAAGACAAAGGCTAGAGGTCATATGAAACTCTTAATGCATTTCTAAAGAGACAAACCTCCCAAAACCTTAATGCAATCACAAGGTGAATATATGAGATAAAAAATAAGTGTGTGTTACACTAAAATTTGTCACCATGACTATTTGCAGTTAGTATGGCTCCATCAACTGTCATACTATCCTCCTTGGCAAGCCTCATACCTCTGCTCTCCATGTCAAACTCCAAGAAAGAGAGAAAGTCATTAAAAATCTATATATCTCTGGGTACGCAGTTTCTCTTAGCCTTACTTGCGTGTACGCACTCCAAGTTCACAATACTTGCGTACTTGTACGCTCTGTATGTAAAGCAATGGGTGCGTACTCCTGTAAAGGTCAAAAGGTGCAAGTTTCACTCCAAAAAAGTTACTTGTGGTCATTTCTAGAGCATTCTAGAAGCTTGTTTGATGTGTATGGAGCGCCTCCAGATGGTTCATGTATCCCTATCAAAGAGGAACTTATCCCATCAAAAGGGGAGCTATCCCATCCAAAGAGGGGCTTATCCCATTGATGGTGGACCTAAATAACTTCCTCTAGAGCACTATAAATACAGGCATTGGGCCAAAGGGAGGGGAGGTTGAAGGCTGAACATTCCTAAGGGTATGCTGCTGGAATTAGGACTCCCTTGTAAAGCTTGAGAGGAGAGATTCCCATCCTTTCCTAGCCTTATTTGAGAGTGGGTGAGCTGATCAAAGTAAAGGAAAACTCTTGCTGGACCCTAGGAGGGACTTGCACAACACCAAGGCTCAGGTTGTAATCGTTCCTTTTGTTACCTTTTAATGAAAATGAACTTATTTTTCTCAACAGATTGTTATTCATGGTTTGTTTCATATACTCCTTGGTCTATATGATAGATATGTATTGTTTTATGAGTTTATCAGGTGCTATTTAATCTTTTGGCTTGTTAGTGAATGCAGGTTTCGAAGAGAAGGAGGAGCTCATCCGGATCGGCGAGGCTGGACTACTACAAAGCGTTGGACTAAAGGTATGTTAAGATCACCTGATTACTTGTGTTCTCAATGCATGTTTACAGAAAGGTAGTGTTTATTTGTCTTGTTTGTCACTAGAAAGCTTTTGCTTCTAGGGAGGTCGGTTGTGTCCGCACTAACGACTCTTTCCGTATGACAGTGTGGATGCAATATGCAGCGCATGAGTGGGTGTACCCATAGGGTTTGATAGGAATAGGTCATGGGAATATTGACCAATTTAAAACATGATCATAACCCTTATGTCCTTAGGCAATCAAAGGGGGGCCCGAAAATTTTGGATTTACCCAAAAATTTAGGTTTTGTTGTAGTGGCTACAATAGTATATCAGTCATGCATCAAATTAATTAATTACAAACCAGATTTTAACACCTAAACATTAGTTAATTTTCTAAAAATAATTATGAAACCCCCTTGTGGAATCATGTTACTACTTTCCCATGATATATCCCATCCAGTCCAGTGTTGAACCTAGATGCTCTGATACCACCCGTAAAAACCCCACCTTAAACCTGGTGATGTGTCCACTTACTTACTCAAATTCCCTAGTTCTGTTGTATAAATGGGGTATTTTTTTTGGTCTTCTTTATGATTCCTCGGAACTCAATATGAATGCTACTATTATGTTCATCTCAGTGAGAAGTTTCATGTGGCCCTCAATTGGTACCATGTGGCTTGATACCACTATTCCACATCATGAGGTTACGGGAGCAATATTTTCATATTCTTGTATATATTAATGCTCATATATAATATGTACATAATTCCATATATAATATATATATGACTCCATATATAAGATGTAATTCCCTATGTTATGTTATGTTATGTTATATATAGAGAGAGATAGATATAACTATGTTTTGTGTGTGATTACATTATTGTCACATCTCTATATCCTCGCATTAGGCACTGACATTAGATGTTTCACCTAAAGCACTAAGTTTGACATTGATTAATCTTCTTACTTTCCCATTATCTTCCGACCACTCCAAAAATGGTTATTTATGTATAAATTTCATTTGGGTGGGATGGTGGACACACCCGCTCATATTTTCACTTTGGTGCACAAAGAAAGAGGGCCTCTCAGCACTAACTTATGGAGTTTTAACATTATATGGCCATTGCAACTAAACTCTCGACCTTGACTAGTCAGCTCACCTACATACAGTGTAGTGACTTAGGGACAACAATCGAACCCAAAACGTTCAGCACCAAGCCGATGGTGTCCACACACACACATATGATATACATATTTTCACTTTTAAATGAAATGCTACTCACTTACGTGTTATGGTTCCTATGTGTGGCCATGACTCCTCAGCACATGTCTATGAGTTGATTCCTATTGCGTGCTCATTCCAACACTATGTTCCACCCTTTCACATTAACAATCGATGGTGTATGACTCCCTAGCATAGTGTGTTGGGTCCATCGCCCACAACATCACAATATTATTACGACCTCAACTTTAAAAAGATATGCAATGGCATTTGACCCAGATCTAAATAATGCAGTATTAAGTCAACCACGTGCATGGGTGCATTTAACTACATAAGGTTACAATCATCCCCATATTAATTTTAACTATCGCATCGAGGTGTTCATGCATCCCCGTCATTTTGGAAACAAAGACTAAACACCTTTGCGAGCCATTTAGCTTATTAACGACTGGTTTCAAGGAAGTGATATGGAACTCCAATATAGACTTTTGGGTCTTCGGATCATCAAAGTTTTAATGAATATTCAAGATCCAGAGTTGATAAAGTTAATGTTATTTTATGTGTGTCAATGTTCATTGTTTTGATATGCCAACATTGTGATAACAGGTGAACCATTGCACACAGAACTCGCAAGAATGTTTATTGTATGTGATTTAATCATAAATCTCTGCACTCAATCAAATTGCCAGTCCCCAGACTACTTTACATTTAAACACAAAAGGACTAACTATCATTCCCGCAAAAAGATTGAAATAAAATCCTTTATATTTAAACTTCCTACTCAAACGATAGTTTTAGCGAGCCTACTAGCGAATTGGTGAAAACCAGTGGGGACAACACCCACGTACATGTTTATTGATGTATACATATGGTTTGAGTACACTATTACACATAAGGAGGTACCTAATTTTCACCTAAACTTAACCCCATGGAAAGTTTTTAGCATAGGGAGAAAAAAATGGCACCTAATTTTCACCTAACCTTAACCCCATGGAAAGTTTTTAGCACTGGGAGAAAACAATGCAACTATTCCATGACCTAGAGTACATGTTCACTTCAATTAATGCACAAGAGTACGTACTAATTGCTACAATGAACACAACAACCTTGAATGAGTAATGGGTTTTTCACCCAACACTAAGACCACAAGTATCTCTAATCATTCCAAAATAAGTTTGCTAGCATTATTGTACCATGTGCCATGAATGTTGTATTATTATTTGTAATGTCTGCAAAACCCAAGTATTGATTCATCATATAATTAGATGAGGGGCGGACACTCCCAACCTGAATTGGATATAAGGGAGGTGCATAAAGACAGACATGTTATAACGGACTCGTGGATTTGATCATTAGTGAAAATCTGAAATTTTGAAATATCATACCCCGAATAGTAAATATTATTTACACAGGGATCCATGTCAAGTGCAACCATGCAGATAGACAGATTGTGCGTGAGATACGAGATCTGATTTGGTTTGACAGGCTTACCAAAGTCGCGAGGTCCTCACATAACAATCAACGGACGTTGAAATGCCTCGAATCCCTGGCACATCTTGGAACTTTCCAGAATTAAAAAATTGCATTTTGGGATGTGAACCAGATCATGCATGGCTTGACAATGGCTGTTGATACTGATTTCAAAACCTCTCTTAGGATGACAGCCATCTCTCTCACAGGCTTCATCAAAATTTTCAGCAAGTTGACTTGACGAGTTGTCTTCATGCAACACACAAGATGACGAGTGGGAAGAGTCATGTGTGTTGAGACTATTTTCATCATGGAAAAACTCATTTCCTTGTCTCGATTGAGGAGATAACTCAGAAGATGAAGAAGCAAGAGAGTACGAAGTATATCTGATGCATTTTGATGTGCTGCGAATGATAGGACACATACGTAAGTGAAGTGCAGAGGAAGCTTCGATATGGATGTCTTCTTTGACCAGTGCACATTCCAGATGTGAGTTAGAGTGTACATGAGATGAAAATAGATCATATTATTTGCTTGGGAATTCATCACAGCATACGGAAGTGTGGGAGTGATGACAGCCCAAGACTGGAGGTTGATCGAAAGAATTGAATGTGCATGATGTTTCACCGAGATTCATGGATCAAGGATCGATCAAGAATGGTTCAATGTTTTGAGAGGAATTAATTTTGTCTTCACTTTCCTACTCCTTTGCTCGTATGATGAGACTACCATGCACATGACTGCAACTTGAGCCAGCAGCTCGAGAATCAAGAGAGTGCACGTAGCTAGCTTGTGAAGTAGACCGCTCAAGCGAGTTAAGGTGTAAGGAGTCATGGCTTGTAGATGATGGAGGATGGCAGAGATGCAACTTAGACTCAAGACTTGGGTTAGAAATGGTGATTTCCTCTTGCGGAATGGAGGGATGATTTTTCACCATAGGATTTCCTAACCATTCTGGAATTTCCTCTGTTGGGGTAGGAGACAACTGAGCAGATGGATTAGGAACATGTTGCACATATTTCTCAACTTTGCAACTACTGCAGAGGGGACCCGCTGCATAGATTTCTTAGTTTTTTGGTTGTCGCGAGGGGGAATCATCTTCGAGACATGAGGTGTCTCCTGATCCGCAAGAGTTAAGGAAGAAGGGAGATCAGGAAGTTCACCGTTTTAGGAGAAATGAACCAAGAGTTTCAGCTCTTGGCTCATGAAGTCAAGGTCCACAAACTACTCAAGAATTTCATGACATAGGTGAAGGAAGCGGGTAGAAAACTCCTCAACTGATTCGCCAGGCTTCATTCTTAAATGAGATATTCTTTCATAGACATCTTGGTGGTCACAGTCATCAAAGGCTTGATGGAGCTCCTTGAGGAAAGTGAGAAGGGAATGGGTGGAAGCAGGTGGCAAGGTATGACACCATCGATTGTTAAGACCTTCAAGGTGAGGAAGAAGAGTATGCAAACAATCTCATCACTATCGATTTCATGAGATTCACAGAAATGAAGAAAATCATAAATGTGCTCGATTACGGACGTTCTGTCCTCATCGTCAAACTTTAACAAGGAAAAGTGATCGAGAAGCTCATCAGGGATTGATAACTGATTAAGGGAGAAATGAGAGAAACACCCCAGGAGCATGAGTTGTGTATTATTCATTGGGTAAGATATTCAACCCAGATGTACAGGCTCAACTTGTCATCTAACCCTCCTTCTAGCACCAAAATGTTGATGGTCCTGGACCCACCAACATTAGGGGATCTCCCCGGTGTGAAGTCCCAACTAGAACTCACACCGTTTGGTGTAGGAGTCCCATCCGATATGATGGCCTGGTTTCCATTATCTTAAAGATGTGCCTCAACTGTTACTTGTCAGCACAGGAAAGTGGTCTGCTTTATCTTCCGAGAAGTGAGGTTCACGTCCCTGGTGAGTGTAAGTGTCACTTGTGTCAATGGTTCTTTCACTGTAGAGGGAGAGGGTGGGAGTGGGTCCCAAGTCAATTGGGAGGAGTCCCAACTCTGCTAGGAACACACAACATAAGAGGACATACGCAGCTTCCGGCGGAATTGTCCACACAGATGCATAAGTCACAACACAAAAGGGAATATAACACGTATAATACTCAACAGATTAGTCTGTGCAAGTACAACATTTGTTATAGAAAGTTCCATGTAAAAGGTCTATCTGATGTCTGGGAGAGTAGTCTACATAGGCAGGACAGCGTTAACAACATATACAACACATTTTCATTAACATATGTGTATTACAACAAGTGAATTAGTTCAAGTGTTAAACACGGGTTCAAGCAACATGCATTACAAGTGTTAAAGATTAGTCTTACAACAAATATAATACATGTGTGAAAATGTGCTGGCCTGTTAGCAGGCTTCTAAATTAAGTGAAAGTTGCAAGACACATCGTTACACCATACATCACTATCTCGTCTGAAGGGTGTTGGAGCCACTGCTTACTCCTCACATAAAAAAACTCTCTTGGCTATGTGGGAGGAGATGAGGTGAAAAAAAGTCCTCTGCATGTACAAATGAGGGGGTATTTATAGCCAAGTGAAAAACTGACCCTTGTGGTTGTTCAACTACCCTCATGATTGTTTGACTTCCATGACTTTTCAACTTTACATGACTCTTTGTACAACAAGTGGGTCTCTTGGACTTCCACGTTACATTACATTGTTTGACAACATGACCCATAGTAGAGATGTGGGTGACATGACTCATGACATGACTCGACATAACAGTGCTGGTACATTCGTGTTGCTGCTGGAGTTCATGTCGAACTGCAGTGTTACTAGGTGATGGATGTCTTCATCGTGTGTCACAACTTCACCTCTGCATGGCAAGGTGTGCGGAGTCTTCGATGGTCCTTGGTTCCCTTGATGTTGCTTTTGCACATTGCTCCTTGCTTGTATGTTGGAATGGTTGACAGGTTCGTTTGCTCATGAAACTTGCATGTTCATCTGTTCGACCATCCGTGAGCACATCTTGTATGTTTGCTCATCCATCCATCCAAGAACACATCTTTGCATGATCATCTGTTCGCGAGCACATCTCTTCACATGCATTGTTCGTTCATCCATTGGTGGACCTGTCCTTCTACAAGTGCTCCATTCGTTCATCCCGTCCGTCGTCGCGCCATGTTTTTTAGTATACCTGTACCTGCAGTCACTCATGATGAGATGACATCAAATCCAAAAACCTCCTAGTCTACCATGACACACGATCATTTCAGATGTAGGTGACCAGGAGCAGCAGCAAGGTTACGAGGCGAGATGATGGCTCCAAGTACTGCTGATGAAAACTATACAAGAGTCACTGGGTGATGAAGATGGGAAATCTAAGTTGACAATGACTATCCGCGAGTTCTGGCTCAGCTGGAAGGAAAATCTGTGCAAATTTTGTGAAGGACAATCTGGGCTACAAGAAGGCAAGGCAAATAGAATCTGCGCATTTTTTGAAATGAGCAGGTAGCCAGGGCTTGACAACAAAATTTGCGCAATTTTCTCGAGGAACAGGTCAGGTTGCATGGAGGATCAGTAGGCAGAAATTGCGTAGTTTTTTTTGGAGGAACTAACTAGGAGCCTGGCAGCAGAAACTGCACAATTCCCAAGGGGAACTAGTAGTCAACTGGTTGGGTCACTGGTAATAGAAACTAGGCAATTCCTAAGGGGAACTAGCAGCAGAAACTGTGTAATTCCCAAGGGGAACTGGGAGTCAGCTGGTCAGGTGCTTGGCAAAAGAAACTGCGCAATTCCTGGAGGGAACTAGCAGTCTCCTACTGGGAGCTACTGGCGAGAGAAACTACACTGAGGATGGGAGTCTGACTTGATAATCATCTCTGCACAATTTATGAGCTGAGCGGACTGTTGGGTAGCAAAGGGCCTACTCATGAAAAATACACAATTTTCTGGATGAGTAGCCAGTCGAATTTCGGGAGGACTGGCTAGAAAAACTACGCAATTTTCTGAGGGAGACAGGGATGGGCACTGGGTGTCTGTCTGACCTATCTGTGCAATTTTTCTAGCCAGTGGAGTAGGTAAGGTATACAGCTTCTGCGGAAATTTTGAGGGGAAATAGTCCCGAGGTGGCTACAAGGTCAAATTCTCCGATCAACCAGCTTGAAGGCCAACTAATATGCTTGCGGGTAGCGCAACTTGAAATGACTTTCTTGAGGCTTCTTTGTTGTTCTCGGTAATAGTCAATCGAGTTGATGGCGAGGTGATGGTCTGGTTATCAGAGGGGACTCTGGTCATCGAAACTTCAGCAAAATTACTAAGTGTGTGAATGAGTGAAAGACGCACATGTGATCTTTCAAACTCACACTAACGTGACTTGACGAAGAGACGACCCAAACCATCCAAACACACATGCTCAACATGACTGGCCGACGGTGTGAGTGACAAGCGCGACACTTGTGATTGATCATTGATCGACCGTGAAAACACTTGTGCGATAGTGAGTGTGACTCTGTGTGTGAGTGTGACAGATGCTTTCATAGTGAACACAACATGTACACACGAAGTGAAGACCTTGAGCATGACTAGAACATGGTCGCAAGCATGAATTTGATACCAACATGCAAAAACTTGGATGAAATGAACAAGCAAGGCAGATGCAAAGACTCACACAGGCTCACGGCGTGAACCCGAGTGTGTGCAGTCATCAAGTGAAACTCTCAATGGAGGCTCTGAAATCAGGTGCAGGCCAAAATTTTGAAGGGTCATTGTAGCCACTACAGCACCATGCAACATCCTGAGATAAGAAAGCTTCGAAATTAACAAAAATACAATCCCAACTGAAGAAAATTCATTCATTATCATCTTATGAACTGAATCCATAGTTTTCCTCCCTATGAGTAGCTCTAAAGGAACAATTTCATATTTGTACACATCATATTTCTCGTTAAGCCTAGATGTCCTTGCATATTTAGGGTAAATATAACTAACAAAACCCATAACATAGGTAGAGGTGTGGGTTTTTGCAAAAGGGATACACTTGGTAATGCTAAAATCTGAAAAATGTGATTCAAATTGTTATCTATGACAATGGTGGAAGTTTTATATCTCTATAAATAATACATGGGTTACAATCATGATGGAGATATGTTAGATGTTGTGCAGCTCCCAAAGCAATCCTTAGACGCGTGTTCTAGTCTATCTTAATCTTCTTTGAAGATCCTATACACAAGATTCATTGCTTGGATTATTGACGTAGGTCATTAGCAAACATTGACTATATATGAACTTAGAATCTTCTACTAAAGCCTATATGACTATTATACATGTAAATTTCTAGATAGGTTTTTCCATCCATTTCACTCACCATGTAAGATGTTCCATAGACTTCCATTCACCATGTAGTCATAGAACAACAAATTTCCATGTGGAGAAAGAGAATAACCATGCAAACTCACAATATTTTGATGCTTGATGCTTCCAACAATCTCAAACTTAGTTTCAAATTGGCGCAAACTTTGTGGATAGTGCGTGTATAATATTTTAACAGAAATTGGCTTCCAATTCTTGAGAACACATTTATAAACTGTGCTTGTAGCACAATAACCAATTACATATTTCTCATTCAAATTTTTTGTGATTTGCATTATGTCATCATACATGTGGAGGGCCATGTCCATGTGCAATATTACTAGCCTTGGAGAACCTGGTCAGGACATCAAAGCATTTTTTAAACAAGGGACACATATTGATGTTGATATAATTCTTAAGTCCATGATATAATCCAGAGAAATAATACCTTGACCCATTTTGTTTGTTGACCCTTTGGTAAATCGTTTAGGATGATTTGAATGGTAGAGAGCTATAATGATCAAACATACTAATAAAACTAAACCCAACAAGATGCAAACAATAGATGGTGTTGAGACTCAAGCTGTCCATTTTCAAAATCAACTTAATACTCTTAAAAATATAATTTCACAGAAACTTTTATCACAAAACATAACTAATCTATGGAATCTAAAATTTAGTTAATGTTTCACCTTTTGATTGTCTAGAGTATATCCCACAAAGTGATCCAATCCAATTTCCACAGAGACCTGGATTTCCTAAAAAATTGTTGCAATAATCAATCTCGTCAGATGAAATGCACAAATCCACTAATAACCAGAAAGAATACCAAATTTAACCCAGGAAAAAATAAATAAATAAATAAATTAAAAATAAAAATAAAAATAAAAAATTAAATAAATAAATTAAATTAAATTAAAAAAATTAAAAATAAAATAAAATAAATAATAATAATAATAATAATAATAAAATAAATAAATAAATAAAAATAAAAAATGTTTACATTATATCTACACCTTTTTGAGGTAAATCTTGTAAAGTTATTTATGACAGGAATATTACCAGACAAATTGTTGTAGGAGAGATTTATGTGAAATGATTGAAATCATTTCTAGTATAAATTAGTACACGAACTAGAAATATGAATATTATTTCCTTTGTAATTTCACAACAAAATGAACTTAGAATAGGGGATGGGATTCAGATGAATTATTATAGTGTAGTAAGGCTGAAAAAAAATGGTCAACTAGTATGACACCTCCCTTGATAAACTGTTGTTATTCAATATCTTGTATATGATCCAACTCCAGAGTTATTTTTAGAATAACTGTGAACCTATTAAATAAATTGTATTTTATAATTCATTCCAAGGAACTTACAATGAGACCAAATTCTGTAGCTATTCAAGTTCTTGAGGAATGAGACTTGATAATCGGTTAGAAGAAAGGTCTCTGAATTGAAGAGATATCACACCATGTTATTGTGTCATTAAAGTGGTAATGGGTACAGTAATTAGTGATGTGGAAGAAACACAACTATAGCACACGTTTGCAGGCTACACAAATCAAGTACAAAGGACTTACATATCCTCGATGCCTCTCAGGTTTCCAAATTCTACTGGGAGAAAACCACTCAGTTTATTTCCACTCAAATTCCTTGAATTCACAATCTAATAGAGATCACAAGGATTAATATAACATCTACCCATAGAAACTTGGTTTTTTTTATAAAAAGAAAAGAAAAAACTACATGTGAAGCTTAAAATTTTAAAAGATGCTCCAAATCCCCAATAGATCCCAGAATAGGTCCAGAAATATCATTTTTAGAGAGGTCCCTAAACATTCACATCAGATCATAGATCAATAAAAAAATATATTCTACCTTTGGTCCTTTAGAGAAATTATGTTTCTAGATGAAATTTTAATGGGGAGCCTAGGAAACTTAATCAAGACACTCAAATAACAAAAATGTAGTGTGTCTAGATTTATAATATGTCCCAGCTCCATGGAATTGCTCCCTTAAAGTTGTTGGAGGACAATTTTTTGTAAAACCCACAACAAAAATTGTTAATCACTTTGAATGTACTTTTAATAAATTCAATGGTTCATTATGTTATATAAATCGATCACATTGGTTATGGCTTACAGACACTTACAAATAAGTGAGGCTGTCAAGTTTACGAAATTCCAAAGGAACAGTTCCATTCAAATGATTTCCATGTACATTGCTACACAACAAAAGTCAAGAAAAGACACGGCCTCAATATTGTTAGACAAATAGCAAGATTATATCCCACAATTTCTCTAGTAAACTTGAAGATTATATCACTTACAAGTAATTAAGAGCAATGCATGAACTAATTTTCACTAAAATCAGACCTTCAAGATGATTTCTAGCAAGGTTCCTATCCCAACAAAATAAAACCTAGTATTGTTAAATACTTGTAGCAAAAATCCACAAAATTCAATGATTAATGTGTATTATCTAATTAGATTTGAATATGCTTCTACCATGCAAACATAAAATTACAATTCGAACAGTTGTTCCAACTTCCCTAGCTCAGGTGGAATCTTAAGCTGATTTTCATTTAGTTGCTTGCATATCCATGTATTGGTCACTACCAATGGGGATTCTCTTATCATTCAAATCCAATTTCTAATTTTTGCATTGTATACATGATGATAGATGTGATTTAAAGCTCTTACCAGTAGCTCAACTTTGTCATGTTCCCCAATTCTGGTGGAATAGATCCTATGAGATTATTATTGTGAAAATATTTGAGAATTACAAAGGAAAGAGTAACAAAATAAATTTGAAATGAATGAAAGTAATAGTCAAAATGCAGGGAACCGGAGGATATAATTCAAGCATTTAAGTATGCAAGCAACTTACAACTTTCCAGTGTAAGTCAAATTTCCTAAGATAGGAGGAATTGTTCCAGTAGGATGATTATCACTTAAATCCCTGTAACAAAGATACTAATGCATCAGTGCACTAAAGTATAGACCAAAATTGTATAGTCAAATATTTAATAAGGATCACAAAACATTGATCAATGAAATAAGGAATGTGAATTGATTCTACATAAGAAATGTATTGACAATGTCCAAAAACAATATGGGTTTTAATTGAGCTAAGATTGCATGGATTTTATGGGTAGAGGTTACACTTTTAATCAGTTGAGATCCAGCAAACACTTTACTTACAAAACAGCCAGAGCCTGCATGAGACCAATCACTTCTGGAATCCTTCCTGTCAATTTGTTTCCTTGTAGTGACCTATGGAAACCACTTCAAAATTAGGTTATGACAACAAAAGAAAAAAATTTAATGTCATTCCTTGGATGGTACATACCATGCAACTAACTAAATACTTAGCCAACCTGCATTATGTCATATCCCTCCCTATTTAACAAAAAAATTATGATACTCTCTTTCACTAGCATAATATACGATAGACAAAAGATGGATTAGTGTTGTTATAAGACACTGGAACACAACTTAGCTCTAGAAAATTTTATACTTATAGAGTAGCCACTTGTAGAAATCCAATGTTGAAGGGGATCCCTACTATGATTTGATGGTATGACAAGTCCTTGATAACAACACTAGTACAATAAGTCTTAAATATGCATCACAAAAGCCATGCATCAAAACAAATCTTAAATATGCATCACAAAAGCCATGCATCAAAACGTAGTTGTCAACCCATTTGGCCATTTATAACTCAGTTGGGAAAATAGAAAAACATACAAAATCTCAAGCTTGTATAGTTTCCAATATTATCAGGAATAGTGCCCACCAAGTTGTTGCTTCACACATCACTGCGTGACAAAGATCAAAATGTTTAAAGGTAAAAAACATTTGAGTTGCCACCAATAACCTTGTATGTAAAATCCCTTAATGTACTGCAATTGCTACACTAAGATGCAACAATTTAAATATCAATGCTCTAAAAAATATACATCTCCTCCAGAAGATACAAGTGTAGTGACTTACAAGTACCACAACCAAGTGACACATGTCAGGGGAGAGTGTTCCAACTAAGAAGTTGTTGTGCAACCCCTAGAAATTATAAAAATATGATAATTTCATATAGAAGCTCCAAATTTTGGTTTGAAAAAACAGGAAAGAACAATATTGATTAACTTGAAAGTTTCCTTCAAAACTTTAATAAGGAAAATAATGACACCTTTTGCATAACAAGGAAACATAGCCATACAATCGTAAAGGATCCAGACCCTTACAAATATTGCAAATCTTCATTCCAATAGATAAGCTTGGGAATCTCCCCACTTAATTGATTATGTGCCAAGTCCCTAGAAAAATGAAAAAGCATATAATTTAATGATGGGCTCTCTAGACTCTATATTTTCCACATCCTATAAACTTTTTCAACTAGTAAATAACTGAAAAGAGAGTAGAACCCAAACTAGCACTCCCAACTTACATAATATTTAAGTTTGGAACTTGAGACAATGTCGAAGAAATAGGTCCCATTAACTTGTTATTCTTCACAATCCTGTAAATTTGGTCTATGTGTTAAGGAAACTTCCATTCTTTTCTAATACTGGTAAAAATACATAAATGATTACAAACTTAACAAAACCCTCTACAGGAGCTAACAACCACAGGACACTACAATACTTACAGTTGTTCAAGTTGTTTCAACTTCAATATTAAAAAAGGAATGCTTTCATGTAAATCATTGCACCGAGAAGTTCTCTACAGCCAGTATGGGATAGATCTCACATAAAAACTTAAACATGTAAACGTAAATGTAAATGTAAACAATCTAGTATGGGGTAGATCTCGCATAAAAACGTAAACATGTAAATGTAAATGTAAATGTAATTGTAATGTTTAACATTTAACATTTTTAATCTAATGTCATCTCTATTTAAAAATCAATCTAATTATTAGTATGTATAAACACAATACAAATTTAAAATATAAAAAGGTTTACGAACACTCAAAAAAGATGTATGGTAAATAAATAAAAATATAAATAAACTAGAGGTATGGTAAATAAATAAAACATTTTTTTAATATTTACTCCAGAAGTATGGTAAATAAATAAAAATATAAATAAACTCAAAAAATATGTTTTATTTAGGTGAAGCCTATGGGCCAAATACCATGGGACAAATAATTATTAATACCATGGGCCAAATACCATATTTATAAAAGAGGTATGGTAAATAAATAAATATAAAAGAGGTATAAAGAGGTATGATAAATAAATAAAAATATATCAAATAGGATTAGAAATCAACATCTAATTATATACCAAGCCTATGGGCCAAATACCATGGTAAATAAAAGAGATATGATAAATAAATAAAAATATAAATAAACTAGAGGTATGGTAAATAAATAAAACATATTTTTATATTTACTCCATAAACCTCTTTATACTTACTAACACTCAAAAAATAGGTTTTATTTAGGTGACGCCTATGGGCCAAATACCATGGGCCAAATTTTATTAATACCATACAAAAAAACATTATTAACCCTAATATTAATATTAAAAGATTATTATTATTATTAAATCTAATATTCATATTAATATATTATAATATTAATATTATTAAATTTAATAACTTTGGATTAATACAATATTAAATTTGTTATATTATAATATATATTAATATATCATGATATATATTAACTCTAAATATATATGGGAGGGAAGAACAAAAACATAGAGTGATAGAGGTGGAGAGACAAGGGGAGTGACAAGGGAGAGATGGAGATAAACTTAAGGATAGGGGAGAGGAGGAATGAAGAGAGAGAGAGAGAGGGAGATGAGTGGGAGATGTAGAGAAGGGTAAGAAGGGTAAGAGAGGGAGAGGGAGACACAAAGATGGAGGGGGAGAGAGAGAAAGAGAGAGGGAGGGAGATAGTGGCAGGATTGGAGGGTAGAGAGAGAGAGAGAGAGAAAGATGGGGGAAGAGAGAGGAAGGTAGGAGAGAAAGGGAGATAGAGAGGAATTACACGAGAGGAGGAGAGAGGGAGTGACGAGAGAGAGAGAGAGAGAGAGAGAGAGAGAGAGAGAGTATGTTTAGGGGTGAGATAAAGAGACAAAGAAAGAGAGATAGAGAGAAAGGGTAGAGGAGAGAGGGATGGATATAGTAACATAGCTGGAGAGAGAGAGAGAGAGAGAGAGAGAGAGAGATGGGGGAAGAGAGAGGATTGGAGGGAAGAGAGAGAGAGATAAGACTTGAGAGAGACAAGGAGAGTGATGAGGGAAGAGATAGGACTGGAGGGAAAAGAGAGAGAGAGTGATGGGGGAAGAGAGGGAGGTAGGAGATAAAGGGAGAGAGAGGAAGTACGAGAGAGTGGACTTGAGAGAGAGGAGGAGAGAGGGAGGGAAGAAGAAATACATAGAGAGTGAGAAGTGGAGAGAGAGAGAGGGAGTGACAAGGGAGATATGGAGAGAGAGTGCGTAGGCTTGGGGGTGAGATAAAGAGACAAAGAAGGATAGGTGAAGAGAATCGGGGAGAGAAGGAGAGAGGAGAGAGGGAAGGATATAGTAACAAAGTTTGAGGGTGAAGAGAGAGAGAGAGAGATGATGTGAGAGAGTGGAGAGAGGGAGGTAAAGAGAGATGGATTTGGAAGGGAAGAAAGGGAGGTAAGAATAAAGAAATAGAGGGAGAGAGGGAGTGATAAGAAAATTGGAGAGAGAGGACAACAATAAGGAAGAGAGATAGAAGCGGGGGAGAGGGAGAGAAGGGGAAGAGAGAGAGATGGAGAGAGAGGAGGAGGGAGGAATAGGTATATATATTGGAGAAAGAGAGTGTATGTTTTGGGGGTGATATAGAGAGACAAAGGAAAATAGAGATATAGATGGAAAGTGAAGAGAGGGAAGAAGAGAGAGAGGGAAGGACAAAGAGATTGATAGATATGGAGTGAGAGAGTGTGTGTATTTGGGGGGTTGATATAGAGAGACAAAGAAGGAGAGATGGAGGGATATATATATATATATATATCTGGAGGGGGGAACAAAGGGAAGAGTATTTATTGCACTAGATGCATTTATTTCAGTTTAGATGGTGATTTCTAATCCTATTTCATTGCTAGCACTAGATGAATTGATTTTAGTGTAGATGTTGGTTTATAGACCTATTTTCTTACTTGCACTAGATGCATTGATTTGAGTGTAAACATTGATTTCTAATCGTATTTGATTTCTTGCATTATATGCATTGATTTCTGTGTAAATGTTGTTTTCTAATCTTATTTGATTTCTTAAATTAGATGCATTGATTTCAGTGTAGAAGTTGATTTCTGATTTGATGTAGTTGGATGTATGATGGTACATTAATTTTAAAGTGACTGGATTAATATTGTGCATTGATTTCAGCATAAGCATAAAAAATTATTGAAAATATACATTGATTTTTGTGTTACAGTAATTCAACCTATTAATATTGGAGAGGAAGAGAGACAAGGTATGGTGTTTACTACAATATCTTGAGCTAAAGATTTAAATGGTTTATGATTTGACCTGTCATTTGCATATAATCAATATGAAAAGACGACAAAAGTAGCAAGTGTGACAATAAGAATAGTAGAAGAAAATAGTTTGAGATTAATTACAATGAAGACTATTTGTAATTTACTATATTCTTATTATTCACATTTTCTATCATTCAACACTATTATATTGTCACTTAACATTCAAAATGTGTATTTCATCATTAAAGTTATTGACAATATTTCTCATCTCAACAAACTGAGGTAACTAAGCAAATTTAAAATTAAAATGACCAGATTAATCTGAGACATATTTAGCATATTTAAAATTATTATATTAATATTAGATAATTCTACATATTATTGATAAAATCAATCATGTGTTCGTTAGATTTTCTTTGGCTGCACACGACTGAAACCAACCTAGATCCATCTTAATTCTGGATCTATCAAGCGCCGAGAGGGATCAAATATCTCGAGATGCAAGATTTTCCTCAAGTTTTGCACTCAAAAAAGAGGTTTGCACCTCAAGATATTTGATCCCTCTCGGTGCTTGATAGATCTGGAGTTAAGATGGATCTAGGCTGGTTATAAAAGACATCTCTACAACAACATTTAAGATGAAATCAACTCAAGGAATTCTATGAAACCATTAGATTAATAACTATTTGATTTCACTAGAGAGATGTTTAGAGGAACACAATAGATTGGTCGGTCATATTATATCTCATCAAAATACATTCTTGTTTTTAGCATAATACTTGATTGTGACCCATTTATCTATAAAAATAATAATATAGTAACCTTCAACCAGAGCCTGAGTGTTGGGATATGATCAAATCTACTTAAACCAACTTGTAGTTGACTATTATTTTTGTTTGGACGTATAAACATTTGAAATGGGGCCTTCCTAGAAGAATCAGTCCATTGCATTAAGAAAGAAGCCAAACCCAGCATATCGTCACAAGATGAGAAAGAAAAACTCCCAGGATTTTCAAAGCAGAGAAATAGCCAATCTCATCAGGAATTTGGCCATAGAGACCATTTCTTTTGAGGTCACTGCATACACAACATAATAAATCAACTAAGAACACCATAAGATTATAAATACTTGCTCCATATAAATGGCATTGTAATAATCAACTTAAATGACAACCCAAACAGTTTAAAAACAAATATACATTAGACCTATGGATTCACATACATCGATTCTAGACTTTTCGGATTGCTAATGACTGGGGAGATTTCACCTCCGAGATTTCTCCTCATAATATATTTTTTTCTTTATACTTTCCATATTGTTCGATGTTAAAGTAATGAGTTAAACAAGGAGAAAGCCACATTTAAAATCAAGAGAAGTACCATAAAACTATAAGGTTTATGTTGTAGCAATTTCAAATCAGAGTCATATTTGTTTCCAAAACATCAAACAAGAGATATATATAACATCAAGTAACTCAACCATAGATGTATTTTCCTCAGTAAGAGAGACATAAAATATCTCACATGCTATTCCAATTGTTAGTAGTTACCACACCCTAAAACCTACATATGAGGCTAAAGTTCCATATCTTTAGTAATGGTGCACTCAGTAGTTACCATACATCAGTTATCATAAAATCACCTCTAGATGGTAGCCTATTCCTCCCTTCATCAATCCTTGAGAATTTTCATGTTGCACCCTAAAACCTACATATGAGGCTAAAGTTCTATATCTCTAGGAATGGTGCACTCAACTTGAGGTACCCTTCCACCTAGGTTCTTTTATTGCTTTCTATTGCCAGAATAAAAGTTGCAATAGTAATTTTCATACCAAGGCATGTTATTCTTAGTTAAGACACAAAAGAAAATGGCTTAAATGCTTGATCTGATTCGCTTCAAACATACTACAGGTAGAGTGACCAACTTTTATTTCTAGTATAGTTAGTTGGTAAAGTATTTTGCTTCTAGTCATTACATCAATCCCTCATCATTGCCATCATGGGCAATCAAAGTGTAGAAATTCCTCTAAGAGGAAATACAAAGTCATTTCCCAAGATCAACTCATAAATTAAGAAAGGATGTCATCCATGAATTCAAATTTTGCAATGGTCATTGTTTCAACATATGTATTTGACCCTTGCCAACCTTAATTTCAAATTTTGTGGTAATGGAAGTTCCAATGTTTTCTCTTTTCAACTTTGACTATGATCTAGTTTCTCAATGTCTAGCAAATATATTAGGAGGTGTGTGCCAAAAAATTTGTTCTCCTTGGTTGAAGGGAAAGTACCCCTAGGGTCCTTTGGGCTAAGACTCTACCAGACTGAAAATTGCTTATTCAAAGAAACACACACACAGCCATCATCTTTACTTTTGAGCAAATTCTAATGTTAAGGGTACGTACCTAAGGTCCTACGTTCGAGAAGGCCTTTAGGGTCCAAACCATTCTTGGAGTTCCCTTCTTCTTCCTTTGACCTGTAAGACAAACAAATCAAAGAACACAACAGTACATGTACAAATACTTATGTATAAACCATCTTTATGCTATAAAGTTAGTTATAAAAATATTTAAGTAACCACTTGCATAAGAATTCAAAACAAGAATCTCATAAGCATAAAGAAAGATTGTTTTGGGAACAAAGACGTGTTTCTTTATATAGAAAGGAAAATAAAGTACATATAACGGAAAGATATCACCTGAACACCTTCAGCAGGCTCCAAGCAAAGCTTCCTCCCGGATTCGTTCCAGCCTCAAGCCTCCAACAAGAGCTCCTTCCAAGTCTTACTCAATGATGACATAAAGGATGAATGATCACCAATACACATGGAAACAAGGGTTTCCTATGCAAAATGGGGGAAGTGCAAAAAGCACCAAGGACTTCAGACCTGGTCTATGGGGAAAATCTCAGCATAATAATCTTGCTCTTCTTTTCTCCCTCCCTTAGGCCTTCCCTTTGATGTCTTTTTATACCATCTCCAAAGTAGTTTTTTAGTTAGGAGTTGGTTGGGAACAGTTGGGCCACGGGCACTAACAGGTGATCAGCAGGTAAAACCCGCGATCTCCGCCCGAAAATAAGGAATTATCTATATTTTTAAGTGTTTTAATACATACACGCGGGTTGGGTATACACAGACCCACGTGTACACGCGTTTAACTCAGGGCAATGTCGCGTATAGGGAATAAAACATTGTTTTTTAAATTTTTGGACCAGGTCTGGAAGGAGGGGTTTCCCTAGGCCATGAGTGCAGCATCACAAACCATAAGAGTGAGATTTGGAGCTATAACAGATGCCCCCTAATGTATGAGGTCAGAAGGGGAACATGATGGCCGAAATATATTATGTAAGTACATGGAAAGGAACTCTGTCGAAAAACCAAAGAGGACTGCACCAGAATTCAGCCTGCCAAGCCACCGAAAGGAGATCAGAAAGAAACACTGTCTGAGGCGGGCATAACCATGCTCAGAAAAAGTAAAGCATGTCCGCATATCAAGTACAAGTGGATCCACTAAGTATACAAGTATAAATGACTGGAAGATACATAATGGATCATCTGATCATAATGAGTAAGTACATGTCTGAATATCACATATAAAACTGTCAATGATGCTGAAAGATGCAATGGATCACTGATATCAAAGACTGATCCCAAAAGGTACCAACTGAACATGATGGAATAGGATGGTACTACACTGCAAACTCAGGTGCCAACATATAGAATGTCGCCATGACTGACTACAACATATAAGGTGGAGTGGTATCAACTAGCAGCAACAGGAGCAACTGTCAAGTGAACCAATGAACGCTGATACAACCTGAGGTCTTCACCGACCGCCGTGGTACATTTCTACACCATGGGAATAAATGATCTGAAGTCGACCATGTGAGAAATCGTTTGATTACCGGTCATTGATGTATACCGTTAACAAACGCGAGACTACTCACCGATAATGATAATGAGCGTCAAGGTACCCAGTACAATCTAACAAGTGTGAATAGATGAGTTGAAGTCGAACACCTGTAAGAATCTATCGATCAGGAGACAATGATGGTTTCCCACTGTCGATAGCGAGGAATCTGCCACTAATGACTGCAAACCCCAAGGTACTGCCAAATGGACTCTAGATCTTTGCCCCAGAGCAATGAGTTGGAGTCGATAGGGAAAGATCCACTAGAAGGAAGGCATTAAGGCATCCTCCATCAATCTAGCGCGAGTGTAACCCGTAGGCCAATAATGTGGAAGGAATCAGACGAAAAAGATGTAGTAACCCAACCGAAGTACGTTTCCGGCGTACACAAGATGTGGCTAGCGCACGGCAGAAACCCTCTGAACCAACCAATAATGAAAGCTGACACAGAGGCGAGGTATCCACCAATAGGGTCAAATGGAAACCAAGGTACTGCACGAATCCCAATGTGTGATAATGTATGCTGATGTCGAACACAAGGGAAACCACTCAGTCAAAGACCCATGACACTGATCGATGCTGAGCACAAGGTGACCTATCAATAATGAAAATATGGCCAGGGTGCGGCTCTAGGCCTGTCCTCAGAGCAAGGTGTCGTCGTCAATAAGGACAAGACCTGCCAGCAAGAAGTCAATGGGGACCTTCTCAAACCGGCACGAGTAAAGGACCAATATAGCTGATGTGATGATAGACATGATATTGACAACCAGGGATGGCCGACTAAAAAATGAGTCAAGAGACACCGCAGAGAGGCCGACTCAGGCTAACTTCCCTTGAACAAAAGCACGACTCAATGTGACTATGTGGCAGCATATGATGACTCTGTATAAGTTCGCCATGCAGGAGGCACGAACGAACCCTCCATATGATTGGAAGAGATAACCAATCGGGGGAGAACTGACTCAATAACAAGGTTATGCCATACCTAAGTCAAACTAAATCCCACCCATGCGGAGGAGACTTTGTTTTGAGTGCTTTGTTCAAGGGCGACACGACTGACTCTAGCTGCCAACAATAAATGGAAATAATGTCCCTGTTCCCGCTCTTTTTTGGAATATTTAATTTTTTTGTCTTTTTCTGTTAAGCCGGAAAAAGAATAAAAGAATGCTATGGTACAGTGGAAAGAACGAGTGTCGGTGAAACAGATGATCTAGTTCCTGGGAAAGGAACGTTCCTATGCTCAATGCAGGGAGGTGAAAACTGGTCAGTGACACTCAGAGGTATGTTCCTTCCACGGATCAGGGTATGTCAAGCTGCAGCAGTCAAAGGTATGCAAGGTTGATTTTGCAGACGTCATGGTCAAAAGTTGGCTTAAACACGAGTCCAAGTGAATCCGGCTCTAGGCCAAAAGGTGCAAATGGTCAACATGCAATGCAGAAGTACAACTCGACACACATAGGAGCCTCTAGGGTATAAGGCTAGAACGAAGCGAAGAAGCAAAGAGGAATGAGTCTTCAACGCATAAGTCATGGCGGGACTACAGAGGACTCCCGAGCCTAGGGATGAAAAATCAGCATGAGTGCCAAGCGACAAAAAGGTACTAACTAGGGCACCCATGATAAGGTAGGCTCTACCACACAAGTCATGATACTTTTAAGCAATGAGAAGGTTCCACACCATAACTTGGTGGGGTCGATCCTAAGGCAAAATGGGAAAGGAAACTGATAAGTGCACAACGCAGGTGGACAAACCTAACCTATATGCCAATTTCGAGAACCAATACCTGTCAGAAAGGACCAACCATAAACTTCCAAAGGAGAAATCTTCCAAGTTCTGTAAACATAAATAGGAACACTAGACACGAAGTTAATACATCCCACATATAAACTTCATATAAGATCTTGTGTTATAGAATACAAAACTTGAAAATGCGTACCTCATATATACAATATGGTACAGGGAACCACACAGCCTTGCAGCTTACGCATAATAGTTCTTCTGGACAAACCCCTTGTAGGGATCGGACCAAGGAATCCTTTGGTAGTCATAACTCATGGCTTCAAAGAGTTCCTCCTGTGAAGGCAAAACAAGTTCTAAGAAATCATGAGAACTACAAGGATCAAAAGAGGGAATTAAAGGGTCCCATGTCCCTATAGGATGAATCTCTCAGTCAACTGTCGGGACCAAGTCCCAAGAAGGAGAATAATAAGTCAAAGGATCCTTCTCAGAAGCAATTGAACATTGAGGACTCAATGCCACATAATTGACCCGTGGCAGGGTAGAGTCTACTTGAACACTTGGAACAAACCAAGGGGCATTCTACAATAAAGTCGAATTAGGGTGGTGATTATCAGATGCAAGCTGATCAATAGTGACAATATTCCCGTTATGAGGAAAGCACATTACTCGAAAGAGTGAAGACACCACAGCATTCATAGCATAGACATAATCACGCCCAAGTAGCATATTAAAGTCTAAAGGGCCATCAACCACCATCATATCGATTAAGACAGTCTTCCCACCTAAAGTGATAGGCAATTGAGGAAGAACACCCATAGATTCACCAGGTCTTCTATCATAGGCTAACAACTGACTCTGAGTTGTCAACAACTTTGGGGAACCCAAAGCTTTCCAAGTCAAAGAGGATATAATACTTGCAGAGGATCCTTCATCCACCATACATCGATAGACATTTGTGGAATTCACTCTGACCTTTATTTGGAAAGGTGCAGCGGAAGGAAGACGAGGCTCAACAAGACTACCCCAATCAAAGGAAACACTCTTAGAACTTGGAGGGGGAACATTCGAAGAAACCGGAATGCCCCCTATACTAGAAGACTCTGTACTAGAGATCAAACAAACTCTTTTGTTAGGCACTTCACCCCCAAAAGAGGAGTGTAATCGGCCAGCGATTGCACTGGTTTTACCACATTTTCAACCAATGGTTGATGGGATTGATGAGAAACCATATCAGGTTTAGGAGTAGAAGTACTTTCAGACTCGGACCATATCCTTTGAACCTCTGGAATACCAGGGCATAAATGAGTAAGATGGTCTCCCTTGCATATCTTACAAGGGAACTTAGGTTTAAAACTTCTACGTCCAGGTTTCTTATCAACCTCCATTCCGCCAACACGACTAGCAGTGGTTTGCGGAGAGTCCTGAACATGACTTGCAGAGGTCGGTGACTCTTTGCTAGTATGACTTGCAGTGACTAGACTTGTGCCCCCAGCATGACTTGCAGTGGCTGAAGACTCATCTTCAACATGACTCTGTCACACAGAATCTGTCAAGGGTGCGGACACGACTGACCTTCCTAGAAGTCTAAGACATTCTAATGACAAACAAGACAAAATGGAGTGATCTTTCTCTAAATACACCTTTTACAACATGAAAACTACAAGTGTTTAGGCTTACCTTATTCCAAAACGCTGTTGTTGAAGTCCGTTCTTGACGATCCGGATGAGCTCCTCCTTCAAGTCAATTCCTGCAACCACAAACAATCAAACAATTACCAAGCACTTGCATTTCATATAATAAAACATATATTCAACATGCAGACCAAGGAACACATGAAATAACTCATTAACACAAGCTATTGAGAAAAATAAACCAGTTTGTATTAATAACGAAACAAAGAAACTCTTACAACCTGGCCTTGGTGTTGTGCAAATTCCTCCCAGGGTCCATCAAGGGTTTTCCTCTACTTTGACAAAGCTCACCCTCTCCCAAGTAGAATCAAGTGAAGACAATCTCTCCTCACAAAGGCTCTAATGGAAGACCTAAATCCTGCAGCATTTACCCAAAGAAAATGTATAGCTCCAACCTCCCTCCTTCTGGCTCAATGCCTTCATTTATAGTGCTGTAAAGAGGTTATTCAGGTCCACTATCAATGGGATCATCCCCCTCTATGGGTGGGATAGCTCCCTTATTGATGGGATAAGTTCCCCCTTAATAGAGATACATGAACCAACTGGAGGCGCATCCATTTCATCAAACCGACCTCTAGAATGTTCTAGAAGTAACCACAAGTAACTTTTTCAAGATAAAACTCGCGCATTTTGCCTTTTACAGAGGGACGCACCTGTCCTTTAACATACAGAGCGTCCATGGACGCAGATTTTGTGAACATGGTCAGCGTCCCCGCAGGTAAGGCTAGAGAGAACCTGCGACCCCAGAGATAAACATGATTTTTACAAGACTTTCTCTCTTCTTTGAGTTTGAGATGGATAACAGAGGCATGAGACTTGCCTAAGAGGGTAGCATGACTTGTTGATTGGAGCCATACTAACTGTAAGTAGTCAAGGTGACATTTTTTAGTGTAACAGATTGCCCCCTAAAGTGCGAAGCCTGGAATAGAATAGGGTTTTGTAATTCTAGGAAGGGTGAAGCGCTTTATCATTTCAAGGATTGCCTTGTGGATGGCCTGGTTGGAACCTGCAATTTTCAACACAAAATACATGGATAAGATTATATCATCACTGAGGTAGGCATTCCCATACTCAGATTCAAAACTTTAACTAATGGACTAACTATTTTGATACAGGAATGATCTTGCAGTACATCATTTTTATAGACTTTTGTAGACACAGTATGGACGCAGCCATCTGTTTATGATTAGTCTACATAGATAATGAATACAAAACTCCTCGCAGCCTGGATGGTAGAAACTAGATCCAGGGTCTTCACTTCTACTTCCCGAATTGGTACGATTCTAGCCATGTGATTAAATGATTCGATGTCGAACATGGTAGAAACCACTTGATTACCAGTCAATGATGTAAACTGTTAACAAGCGTGAGAGAAACCACCAGTAATGTCAATGGTTCTCAAAGTACCAAGCACAACCCGTGAAATGTGAATAGATGTTTTGATGTCGAACACTTCACGGAATCCTCTGATCGAAAGTCAATGATGTAAACTGACGTCAAAGGCGAGAAACCTGCCATTGATGCATGCAGACTTCAAGGTACTGTCGATTCCTAAGTCATCTTTCTAGATAATGTGTCGATGTCGATAGAAAGCGACCCGTTGCAGGCAAGCCTGCAACACGAAATCATTGTTCAAGTTGAAGAAATGTTGCTGTAAGGACTGACTCAGGGATGGTCAATGGATGACAAGTATTTTGCAGATGAAAGTTTTGCTTGCAGACCTCTTGAACACATAACGACACAACAGATGGTTTGGTGACGAATAACTCAAAGTTGATCCCTGAACCCGGTTAAAGATTTTCAAAGTGATTTAGTCAACTGTGAGGTAAAAGATTTCCCAACCAGGTGAATGAAAAGTGTCGTGTTCAAGAGCGGTAATAAAGTTTCTTCTGAGGCAAAAGGTGACAAATAGGTTCATTCTTCTCTTTTTCCCCCACCATTTCTGGCAAGTACCTCTTTATTTTTAACAAGCTTGAGGAGGATAACATATGCTTGATTATAAGCTCATCCTTCGGACGAGTCCAACCTAGTTTAAATGCGAACCCTAGGAAGGAGTGGTTCGTTCCTGTTTGTAATTGAACAGGTCCTTTACTGTAAAAGTTTAACGAGCCCAGTATAGGAGAAACTCGGCGTTTTTCAATTTTAGAGAGTCTGAAAAACCTAAGGAAACTCCACGTTGAACTTTTTCGTATATTTGTGTCCCTCAAGCCCGAAAAAGTATAAAATAATACCTGGGGGAACCGCTTGATCTTGCGACCAAGGAGTACTTTCATAATAGTATCGTTGACCTGAAAAGTAAAAAGCGATCAAAGACACGTCGTTTTATTTCCTTATCGAGTTTGAAACGACAAAAACCCGGCAATCTTTTCCTGATTTTACGGTCAGAAAAGAGCTAAAAGGGGACCGTCTTTTAATTCCGTTTTAACGAGTGAAAAAGAAACACTCGGCGATCTTTTCATGTTTTTAGGAGTCAGAAAAGGGCTTAAAAGATGACTCTGAAATTTTGTTTGTGAAAAATTACAATTTCCCTTGAAATCCCTTCGTCCTGCACAAAAGCGACACATTACTCATACCTGTTTAAAATAGGCAAAAATACATTTGAAAACATCTTTTCATGGTAAAAAATGAACTAATTCATCCAAAAAACCTATAAAAAGACCTTTTACCATGTCATTTTTACCGTTTCACTGTTGAGGTTGAAAAAGGAGCTTTTGACAAGAAACTTCCCGTGGTTGCTGCGGAAAATCTGACCGTCGGAATCGAACGCCGCTTTACCGAGGTATTTTACACATCCCACTCTTCATTTTTATCCATTTAGTTTTTTGTTTTTGGTCTCTGTTTCATTTTTTGGGGGGGTTTTGGGTTCAAAATGCGCCCCTCGGCGGACGCAGGTGCCCTTCGGGTGAGCCGCGTCCCCCGACTTTTTCTCACACGGGAAAAAGGTCTGGGGACGCAGTCCGCCTTCAGGCGAGCTGCGTCCGGACGCCCTGTGCTAAAAAGCCGGGGTGCGTCTTCCGCAAAGGGCGCATTTCAAAACCCTAACTCTCTCAAAAAACCACCAAATTTTCTCAAATTAATTTCTAATTGACTCTTTTGATGTGCAGGGGCCAAAACATGTTAGACTGGAGAGAGAGAGAGCACGTAGAAGACGATGAAGCTGCGATTAACCACCAACCCTCTCTGGATGCCTTAAGAACATGTGGATTGTACAAATATTGGACCATACCGGGCATGAGGGGCCAGGTAAGATTTTTGGAATGGCTAGTTGAGCGATGGAACGTTCAAGATCAATGCTTTTACATTGGAGGGCACCAGCTCGAGATAGAGCCCTCGGATGTATACTTTCTCACTGGCTTGCCAAACAGAGGTGAGCAACTCAACCTTGCGGGGACCAGGCCGGGTGGCCAATCCCTTGATGATCTCCGCGAGGAGTGGTGCAGACCAGGGACTCGCCATAAAAAGGGCGTGGAGATAAAGCACATCGCTCTGGCGGAACTTAGAGTTATTGCATTTACGGTCACTAGGATTTGTGGCGCGGCCGCCTTGCACATTGCTTCCGGATCCCAAATGCGGATGGCAGTTGACTGTTACCAAGGCACCATCTTCAACTGGTGCGAAGCTGTGTCGGCTCATATGAAGAGCCAACTAACCAAGGCAAAGAACGGACGACTAAAGACTTTTGGATATGGGCCTCTAGTCGTGAGCTTTGCCTTGGAGAGAGTTCCTATGCTGATCCCTCAGCAACTCACAGTTGATGACTTGGGTCCTCGGGAGCCAAAGCTTGTTCGATGGGTTGCGGTGATGGCCCGGCATCCTGACGAGGGTGCTGCAGTGGTTCGATTCTCTGACAGTTACTTCGACTGGCTAGAGGGCCAGCTTTTTGTGATACAAGACTTTCCATATGCCGGAATGGATTTCAGAGGTGATCCGGACATGGTTCTTCCACAGGGAGAACAATGGGATGACAGAGGTACTTTCATTTTCACAAGTTTTCTAATTATGTATTTTTTATTTTTCATATATATCGTCTCAACGTAACAGTAAAATTTTAAAAATGCAGATGTTGGACCACAGCGTCCAGCCAATCTCCGGCCTTACGACAGACGACATCCAGCTGCACCGGCACCGGCCTTACAGGATGCGACAGCAGAAGTACTAGCCGATTTGGAGCATGATCTAGAGCGTCTCACGGCAGATATACCTGAGACTACTATGGATGACATTCCAATGAGGCTTCAGCGCTTCGTGGTTGCAGTCCCTGGACCGTTTAGGAGATTTCTGCGCAAGATAGCCCGCGCAGTGGTGTCGTACAGAGAGCACCACCAGTGATTGACTAGTCACTTTTGTAGTCACATGTGACATTTTTGACTTTTGCACTATCATTTTGCCGATCATAAGGTGTGTTAAACCTATGATCGAAGACGATGTATATATTTTTGGACACACTTCTATCTATATCTATATATCACTATTATCGGCTTATCTTGTTTAACATGTATGATGAAATGTCTTTAAATTTACTTGCATGATTATTATAAATGTCTGTCCAACACTTGAGAAGCAATTGCATCTGCTAATGTATTCAAAGACCTTGGAATATGTTGATATTCAATGTAATCAAATTCACGTTCCAAGAGACGCACTCTCAAAAACAACCTTAATAACACAGGATTTCTAATGGCATAAACTCTATTAAGCTGTAATACAACAAGTTCAGAATCTAACCTCACTATCAAACGTCGAATTCCAAATGAAATAGATTCGGATAATAATTCAACCACTGCACTGTATTCTGCAATGTTATTCGTTGTTTGACCGAGGCTTACCCCACGCATAGAAACTAACTCGTCAGAGGGCGAATAGATAACCCAAGCTGCGGAAGAGATATTCCGTGTACTACGACAAGCACCATCAGCAAATCCAATGTATGTTTGGAGAGGCGTCGACATCTACAATATCAAGAGTAAAACCAAGATGAGCCAAAATAATGACGAAAAACCACACTTGCTAAGCTAAGCATACTGACTAAACTAACACACTTGCTAGCTAAAAAGGAAATCTAACCTATCTAAAAATTTCTCCATCCACCAATTTAAGCATAATACCTCTTTAGGTAAAGTCCATTTCTGGGTTTGCCCAAAGAGTCCCCATCAAAATCAACTAACTCATAAGCCCCTTTTGCTAGCTTTCGCTTTACAATGTAGGGCCCATGCCACATGGGAACGAATTTTCCAGCACCTAGCTTATCGTTCGCTTGATCATATAATAGTACTAGGTCTCCTTCCGAAAAACTTCGAGGGGTTACATTTTTATCGTACTGAGCTTTCATTCGTTTCGCGTGAGTCTCGATAGCTAAAGTAGCGTCACGTCGAGTCTCATCTAATTTAGCTAAGTATAACAACCGTTTCTCCTCTTCGGAAGTAGCTGGAAGTAATTCGACAGCCATTTGAAGTGATGGGATTTCGCACTCAATAGGTAACACAGCTTCTAAGCCATAAACTAGCTGAAAAGGGGTGAAACCTGTTGAATTTTTCACTGAAGTTCGATATGCCCATAGTGCCGAAAATAACATGTTATGCCAATTCGTTCGATGGATACCAATGATCCGTCGAATCATGACGACTAGAACTTTGTTGATTGACTCAACCAAACCGTTGGCTTGCGGATAATAAGGTGTAGAGCTATCGTGGCGCAAACCAAGCTGGCTTGTAAGTTCAGTCATCATGACATTTCGAAAATGGCTTCCATGGTCCGTAATGATTGCTTGTGGGACACCAAACCTAGTTATGATATGATTGAATACGAAAAGTGCAGCTGTCTTGCCGCTTGCGTCGAATGTAGGCATCGCCTCGGCCCACTTAGTAAAATAATCAACCGCAAGGATGATATACGCATGCCCCCCGGCCGAGTGAGGGTTACAAGTAATAAAGTCAATGCCCCATTTGGCGAATGGACCAGCGGCAATTATAGGGTGGAGAGGAGCAGGTGGAGCGCGCATCTTGCGATCAAACACTTGACAGTTGTGGCATTTTCTGACGGCAAGGATACAATCTTTAAACATAGACGGCCAGAAATAGCCAGCGCGCAACACCTTCTGAGCTGTGGCATACCCAGACATATGACCGCCACATGCTCCAGAGTGACAATCATTCAAAACTCTCTCAGCCTCATCGTGAGTTAAACAACGTCGAAAAACTAAGTCTGCCCCCAGGCGATAAAGTGTATCTCCAATAATTCTGTATTGCTGGGATTGAAACCGAATTTTTCGACGGTTTTCCTTGGAAGTTTCAGGCCGAAAGGTTTGGGTTTGGAGATAGATGATTATATCCCCATACCACGGATCTACAGTGCTAATAAGAAACAAAGATTCGTCCGCAATGGACTCCTCTGCCACAGTCTCTGTGTCAGCACTCGGGAAATCACACATCAATTCCGCGAAGACTAAAGATTTCTTAGACTTGGACTTCTCAAACTCCAAGTCGAACTCTTGCAGGATGACGATCCATTTAGAGTACTTGCCCCCTAGCAGTTGTTTTGTCAAGATATAAATCATAGGGTTGCAATCCGAAATAACAGTAGTTTTGCGGAGAAGAATGTAGTGACGAAAACGCTGGACAGCTTGAACGGCTGCCAGGGCCAATTTCTCCACATGCGAATATTTTAACTCAGTTGGATTTAAGGTTCTGCTAAGGTAATATATCACATGCTCTGCCTTGAATTCATCTTCTTGAACTAACACCATTCCAATGGTGGAATGCGAAGCTGCGAGGTATAAGAAGTAGTCCTGGTTGTAGTTGGGAGGATGCAATAACGGTGCATGGGTCAACGCGTGTTTCAGTGCATCAAAAGATTGTTGAGCAATCTCGTCCCAAAAGAATTGTACATTCTGTTTCAACAACCGTGTAAAACCTTTAGTGACCTCGGCGTAGTTAGGGATGAATCGGCGTAAAAAGTTTGCTTTCCCTTGCAAGCTTTGGAGTTGGCGCAAACTCGAAGGAGGAGGCAATTGGATGATAGCCTCGACTTTCGAGGGATCGACGCGAATGCCGGTTTTGGAAACAACAAATCCCAGCAATCGACCTGTTTCTATACAGAAAACACACTTGTGGGGATTCAACCGAATTCGATAATGCCTACACCTCATAAAGATTGCTCGTAAATGGACAAGGTGATCAGCTCGGTGTAAAGAATGAGCAGGCAAATCATCGAGATAGGGTTGCACAATGTGCTTGATGTCATGAAATGCATAAGACATGGCCCGTTGAAAAGTAGCACCGGCATTCTTAAGGCCAAAAGGTAATTTGCAATAAGCAAATGTCCCCCATGGACAAATGAATGCCGTTTTTGGTTGATCGGCAGGTAGAATATTGATTTGATTATACCCTGAGAAACCATCCATGAAGGAAAACATCTCACTTCCGGCACAATCATCAATAATTTGATCGATATAAGGCGTAGGATAGTTGTCTTTTGGACAAGCTCGATTGATATCCCTATAATCGATACAGATTCTTATTGTTCCTTGTTTTTTATTGACGGGAACAATATTCGATACCCAATCCGTTAACGGGATCGGATAAATGAAACCTGCTTTCAACAGCTTTTCGACTTCGGCTTTGATTGCAGCTGCTTTTCGAGGGTGAATCTGACGCAACCGTTGCCGAATGGGTTTAGCATCCGGGTAGGTTTTGATTTCATGAACAACAATGGCAGGATCGATTCCTGGCATTTCTTCGTAGGACCAGGCAAACACGTCGCGGAATTCTTGGAATAGGGCCTTGTAAGTTTCAATTTCTTCGTTCAGTACATGCGGCACCTATATGAATGTTCTCCTTGATTCCGGGCTTCACTGAAATATCAATGGGAATAGTACGAGAAATATTCCCTAAATTCAGCTCTGAATCAGAATGTTTCGTTGGATCCTGAGCGTCTTTGACATATTCAGCGGTAAAGATAGATGAAAAATCATTTTCAAAGACATCATCCTTAGGTAAAAACGAAGATCTGTGATGGAGATCGTCCCATGGTAGATCATCTACACTTAGGATTTCGCGAAGTTGTTCGTCAGATGACACTTCTTCGGGAAACGTTATCCGTTCTAAGGGTGAGGTGAAAAGTGACTCTTCACTGACCACATTCATTTGGTCGGTTGAATGAAAGTCGGTAAAAGACATAAGAGCTTCATAAGCAATCTCATACGGACTCAACGGCATAACATCACCGAGTGAGTCTAGCTCAGAGTCAGAGGGAACATACCAAGGATCATCATAAATAATGTTTTCTGACGTGATCATATGAATTGTTGCGAACGAAGGGTCTGCATTGAGTGGAGGGAGAGGAAAAGTTCCCAGTAAACCGGAATCCTTAACTAAACCTACACCAATGTCCCTATAAGGGATCGTCGTTTTACCAACATGCTGGATAGTTTCTAAAGAGGTTGGGTCGGATGAAAAGTATGTCAGCTGATCAATAGTCACGATCTTACCGTTATGTGGAAACTTAATGACTCTGAAGACCGATGAAACGACCGCTGTCATAGCATATGACCAACTTCGACCCAAAAGAAGGTTGTAGTCTAGAGGGGCATCAACCACTTCCACATCCAGACTAACGGTTTTACCTTCGACCCCTATAGGCAATTCTTGTAGAATACCAAACGGACGGAACCCACGGCCATCAAAGGCCTTAAGGATGGTGGGGGATTGGTTCAACGAAGGAGAACCAAGCGATCTCCAACATTGAATCGACATAATACACGTAGAAGCTCCCTCATCAATCACAGTCCGATGAATAGGCCTGTTTTTGACTATCACTGGAATTTGGAAAGCCATTTGATGGGGGAGACGCGGTGTACTACTTTCTAGATCAAAGATCATTAGGTTCGGGTCCTGAACATCGACAGCTCCAATAGCCGACAAAAGCAATTTTCGTTGCGCTGGACATGATTGCAGCACTTCGAGTGCCGACATTGCTGAAGGTGAAACAGCTAAATCTTCAACAATGTTGTAATTCTGGGCTGCTCTCGCATGTGGATTGAAAGCAGACCTTCGAAGTACACCCTTGGCGGGCGGCTTAATCACTAAGTCTGGGTTAGGTTTTTCGATCTGTAGTGGATCGGAACCAGGAGCTGAGGTTGATGGGTTAGAGTTAGAAGATTCTGCTTCTTTACCATCAACAGGAGCCTTACTACCATAATCTTGCGATCGAGTCGCAATCCTGACATGAGACATCATCAAAATGGGTTCTTCACTGGCATTCGAAGAAGAACCTATCATCTTATTTTCCTGCTCGGGAATGGATTCTTTAACACAGCAGGAGTCGGAGAACCTTTGACTATTTTCACTACCTCGGCCCGATGAGGGCAGTCTCTCGTAAAATGATCTTCTTCACAAATGAGACAAGGATAACGAGGTTTGCGCTTTTCGTCATTAGTTTCCGACTTTTCCGTTTTCTCCTTTGGAGCCTTGTCTGCTTTAGCCTTCTTCTTTCCTTTCTTCTTTCCACCGTTTTTGGATTTGGCCGTAGATGACTCTACAGCGTGAATGTCGGCGGTAAGTTCAGGAGGAGAAGACTCTCCTGTCGGAGAATCAGGCAAAGTGATAATTGGAGTATTGGAGGTCTTGGAAGACTTCTTCTTACTCTTCGTAGTCACGATACCGATCATACCATCAGCGGCATGAGATCCCGAAGGAGCAGCAGCGATTTGGTTTGACTTCGGAAGATCCGGAATTTTCTCGTGTAACGTACCCGACTGAGTGTAAACTAAGTCAAGGTATTGTGCCTGAGCAATGACTTGCTCCTCAGTAACTACGCCGGCCTTAGCTACATCTTCAGTAATTCTTGGTAATAATGATTTTACAAACCATTCAGCTAAAATTTGGTCCGGGATAAAAACTTTCACTAATCTCCTTCGACGTCTCCACTCATGGATGTGATCAGAAATGTACGTGGATGTCGATTGTTTTAGCGAAGTTAATAATTCCGTACCATTATCGTATCTGACTGGTAACTGAAAATGAGTTAAGAATGAAGTAGCTAACTGGCTAAAGTTGTAAAAAGAAGCCCGTGGCAACTCAATGTACCACTTGGCTGCGAGACCAATGAGTGTACGCTGGAAAAGACGTAAGCGGATAGAATCATCTGAGATGGAATTTGATGCACACCAGAGGTGGTAAGTCATCACGTGATTAGACGGATCCTCTCCAGACTTACCTTCGAACTTGGGTATATCGCTGGGCAACTTATTTGGCATTGGCGGCCAGAACGGAAGATATTGAATTGGATCGTTCGTTAGGCGCGTCAAGTCGGGTAAATCTAAAGTCGCAATAAATGGTAACTGCCGGTTAGGATCTCTGAAACTCTGAGTCACAATACCAGCCCCAGGAGGAGGATATCCAGGATAACTAGGAACAGGATTCGCATTGGGGATATTATATCCTCCTGGAAAACCAGGATTAACCGGACCGTACTGGGGTTGTTGAGGTGGTTGATAATTGTACCCAGGATACGGTTGATACTGGTAAACCGGTTGTTGGGCAGCTTGACCAGGTTGATACTGTCCCTGGTACGGAGGTTGAACAAATTGAGGTTGAGTAGTAACAACCGTACTTGTACCAGGTTGGCCTGCAGGCATCTGGACTGTGGTTTGAACCGTGGGTCCAGACAACGGTACAGATGTCTGAGGAGCGGTTACAGGGACAGTAGAAACCGGAGCTGCCGATACTCCAGATGTAAGCATGGTAGATGAAGCGGTAGCTGCTGCAGCCGTGTGAGGTGGAGTACTCGGTGCAATTGGCGGCTGAGTAACTACAGAAGTTACAGGGGTCTGAACACTTGACTGGACAAGTTGCGGTTGCTGGGGTGGACCAGGAACTGCAGGTTGTCCTGCTTGAGGTACCGACTGTATACTTGGTTGCGACATCTGTTGACCCTGTGACGGATCCCATGTTAACATTCCAGGGTATTGACTCGTAACAGGTTGAGGATACTGAGATCCATAGCCGTATTGAGGATAGGGTTGATAACTGTAAGGTGTAGTCCCATATGATTGCCCTTGAGGTGGTTGATAACCTTGACCAGGGTATTGACCCGTAGGTTGATAACCTTGAGGTAAATACGAATACTGGGGTTGACCTTGACCTTGAGGTTGGTATCCTTGAGGTTGATACCCTTGGGGTTGATACCCTTGGGGTTGCCATCCTTGAGGTTGCCATCCTTGAGGTTGATACTGATACTGAGGTTGACTTTGGGGTACGTATTGAGGCTGGGGTTGATACCCTTGGGGTTGATACCCTTGAGGTTGCCCCCCAGTCACAAATGAAGTACCTTGAGGTTGCCCCCCAGGCATTAACGAAGGTTGCCCCCCAGGCGGTAATTGGCCACCTTGAGGTTGGTTAATGGGAGTTGAACCTGACATCATATAAACTTCACCTATACTCAATGGTACATTACCACTGTTTCCAACTAATAACCCATGATCAACAGGTTGAGGAGATGCTCCCGCAAAGGTACCAGAAAGTGACTGATACCCAGTAGGAACAGAAGGACCGCCATGTAAAAATGATTCAGGACTTTGCGAAAACACAGACGACTGACCAGACATATTTACAGGAGAATGAATTCCTCTGGGTGGAACCAGAGTACGAGGTGTAGAAAAACCTACTGAGTTGTCTAAAAAATTGGTTAATGCAAGGTACCAAGACTCACTTCTAGGAGGACTGTAAAAGATGGATTCACGCTCCCTTAGATCAAGGGTAATTAGATCTTCAGAATCAGAAACGCCTATTTCTTCCTCTGGAACAAGTTCTTCTATAGCAATTAATCCAACAGGAAGATTTTCGGTGATAATTCTTTCTATTCTTGGTGAATCAGGAACACTAGGAGTTGGAGTAACAGGTTCTGAAATTTCAGGTTCTTCGCCTGTTTCACTGGCAGATGAAAAACTACCAGCAAGCTCGGAAACTGTAACAGCTTCGGGATTGTAACCTGTTTCTAATCTTTGGTAATCTGGATGGACTACCAAAGAAGATTCTCCTTCTTCAGGTGAACCTACTCTACTGCCACTAGGAGGAGTTACAAGGACCTTTAAACCTTCTAAATAACTGGGGTCGTCTCGAGGAGGTGAACCCCTAAGTTCACGGGATCTTCTCAACAATTCGGCCACAGATACAACTTCAGGAGACTGGCCCGCAATACGACGGGACCTTCTCGGTAATTCCGCCACAATTAAAGATTTTAACTACAACACACGAAAACAAAGTAAAAAATTTCAAATCAAACCACCTAAAGTCTTCTAAAGAACCAATCAAATTTGAAGCACACGCCTAAATAATCTAGAGCGTCAAACCACACACAAACAGTAGTCTTCCGGACCAAAAGCGCTAGTTGGTGATTAGGCCCAACCTCGCAGGATTCAGTACAGAAATAGTGGGTGGAACAGTTACCCCGGCAACCTGCTTAATGAATAGACTGGACCAAGTTCCTCCACTTTAACCGTCTCGAAGTGAAGCGAACCCCCCAGAAAATCCAAGTGAGTATAACCGACGTCTGCTCCAGGTACAGTGGGACCTTCCCTCCACCGTCACCTTGGGTAGAATCCTAGATATTATGGCCACTAAGGTTACCAATCACAACAATTACACCTGGGGGAACAGTCTAAACTCCGACAGCACGCAAGGGCAGAGTAGCAAGCTCCAATCCCCTTACCGGCTCCTTGACAACAATCCAAGGTTTACCGATAAGTGACCCCTGGCTCCTCGACAATGGTTAATCCGAGGTTTACCGTTTGTAATACGTACTGTCTGGCGTCGTTCCCAACGAGGGAGGAATGATCCCCTCACTGGTTCGGACACGAGCTCGTGTTTCTCCTTTAAGAGGAGCTTTCCCAGAATGTAACTGAAACAATTGGATTTGTTCTACTCAAGATAGACTATCTGTTTGGTTTTGTAGTCTTGGAGAGTTAAGTACTCACCTACTCCAAGACCCTAGCCTAAGCTATGTTGGTGCTTCAGAGCCCTAGAAAAATAAAGATTACTAGATTGATTTTAATTTAAGCGTTACTTTTAAGGTTGTTTCTTAAGTCAAAAGGTGATGGAAGTGAAACTAGTGGTGTGTTGACTCGACTCGAAACCACTACAAAATGCACCTAAAATGATTTATCCACTACTTTACTTTTTCGATGAATTGCTTAACTAAAAAGTTGAGAGAATGCAATCCTTATAAAAGCAACTTCTTAATTGAAGACAATCAAAGAAACAATTCGTTTTTCTTTTCCAAGCATAAAAACATAACTTCTCTTTACATGCACGAAAAAAACTCTTTTCTTCTTTTGAAAACAAAAAGCTACTTGAAACAAGACTTTTAAGAAGATGTTTTTGTATTTTTCTTTTAATAAAGCAAATAAATCTAATATAACCAAAAATCAATCTTATCAACTCTTAAAATCTATGAAAATGCACTCATAAGCAAACTAAAGGCAAATTTACTCTAAGCAATCTTAACGAGGCCAAAACTAACAATGATTATTTCTAAGGTGTTTTACTTGATCACAATCAAATCAAGGACTAGCTTATTGCAGAACCAAAAACTAGTCAAAACAAAATTCTAATCTTTTTGTCCTTTTTGAAAATGGAAATCAACACTTTAAAAACAAGCAATTCGAAATTTGACCCAAAACAACTCAAATGACAAGTTGCTCAAACAAGGAGACTTTACGGCAGGCTCAACTTCTAAGAAGGTTGACTAACCAGAGATATCTAAGGCTGGACAACTTTCTAAGCTCAAAGTCACTACAAAGCCTTACCAAAAATCAAACCCTAGGTCTAAACTTCGTTGAAAACCACTAAAACACTCAAAGCTCACAAAACGAGTTCAGGTGAGAATTCTTGACAGGGTACTAAAGGATCTGGGCGGAAAACACTAAGAAAAACAAAATCTAAAAGTAATTTAAGGCAAAAATGGAATTTTCTTAACTTTTACAGGAAGACGCAGGCCAGCAGTTGTCACAGGTGCGGCCCCGCACTGTGCAGTCGACAACAGCGCGTCCAAGGACGCACTGTGCAGCACACAGAGACTGCGTCTTTCTGGAAAAAGGAAGAAAAACTAAAGCCAACTAAAGCTACAGCTAAGCCACCCAAATACTAATTCTCACAGTCAAAAACCAGAAAATAAAAATGATTTTCTCAAAGCAAAGTTCATATAAAGGAAAAGACTCTCTCATTAATGGATTCCCCAGCTGAGTCGCCAATTTGTCACACGGAATCTGTCAAGGGTGCGGACACGACTGACCTTCCTAGAAGTCTAAGACATTCTAATGACAAACAAGACAAAATGGAGTGATCTTTCTCTAAATACACCTTTTACAACATGAAAACTACAAGTGTTTAGGCTTACCTTATTCCAAAACGCTGTTGTTGAAGTCCGTTCTTGACGATCCGGATGAGCTCCTCCTTCAAGTCAATTCCTGCAACCACAAACAATCAAACAATTACCAAGCACTTGCATTTCATATAATAAAACATATATTCAACATGCAGACCAAGGAACACATGAAATAACTCATTAACACAAGCTATTGAGAAAAATAAACCAGTTTGTATTAATAACGAAACAAAGAAACTCTTACAACCTGGCCTTGGTGTTGTGCAAATTCCTCCCAGGGTCCATCAAGGGTTTTCCTCTACTTTGACAAAGCTCACCCTCTCCCAAGTAGAATCAAGTGAAGACAATCTCTCCTCACAAAGGCTCTAATGGAAGACCTAAATCCTGCAGCATTTACCCAAAGAAAATGTATAGCTCCAACCTCCCTCCTTCTGGCTCAATGCCTTCATTTATAGTGCTGTAAAGAGGTTATTCAGGTCCACTATCAATGGGATCATCCCCCTCTATGGGTGGGATAGCTCCCTTATTGATGGGATAAGTTCCCCCTTAATAGAGATACATGAACCAACTGGAGGCGCATCCATTTCATCAAACCGACCTCTAGAATGTTCTAGAAGTAACCACAAGTAACTTTTTCAAGATAAAACTCGCGCATTTTGCCTTTTACAGAGGGACGCACCTGTCCTTTAACATACAGAGCGTCCATGGACGCAGATTTTGTGAACATGGTCAGCGTCCCCGCAGGTAAGGCTAGAGAGAACCTGCGACCCCAGAGATAAACATGATTTTTACAAGACTTTCTCTCTTCTTTGAGTTTGAGATGGATAACAGAGGCATGAGACTTGCCTAAGAGGGTAGCATGACTTGTTGATTGGAGCCATACTAACTGTAAGTAGTCAAGGTGACATTTTTTAGTGTAACAGACTCGCAAAGGTTGATGATGAAGTGTTAGTGTGACTCGCAGTGACTAGACTTGTGCCCCCAGCATGACTAGCAGTGGCTGAAGGCTCATCTTCAACATGACTTGCAGAGGTTGATGATGAAAGGATAGAATTATTCTTCTTCTTTGACTTCCTCTTTCTCCTCTTTTTAGATTTCTTGTTACAAGAAGGAGGCGAAGAAGGAATCCTAGATTTCTCTTTGAGAGAAGATGAACAATTAGCACCCATGTGATGCCCTTGAAATAAAGCATTCATCTGAGAAGCTTCAAGAGCATTTGGAATATTCGGAGTGGACCACAGCCAAACGGGTAGTCCAACATTCAACCCAGGAATATTCAAAGTGGCCATCAAGGGAGTACCAACGTTTCCAAAGAAAGGAAAAGCACAAGGATCCCCTTTTGGAAGGGTACCTTGGTTGGTTTCCACAGGAATATTAGCCATATTAAACTGATCCAAAGACCCTTTCCCTTGCGGGAATATAGAAATAACTCTTCAAAGAATATGGGTAAGCAACCAAAACCTTTGCCCTTGAGGAGGAAACTCCACAACTTCTGAAAGAACGACCAAAAGCCTTTCAAGATCGGTAGAGTGGTAAGCCAGTCACTCAGACCACAAAGTCCAAAGGTGACTAGATAAAAATACCTAAAGCCAACTATATACAAGGAGCAAAGAGCACCCACTATAAAGTCCCTAAAGATACAACCAGTCAAACAACTTCCAAGTATTTCCGCTCCGGGTGGTGAGGACCGGACACCAAAATACAAGAAATTGGAGTCAGGGGCCTTCCGAAGATAGTCTGGGATAATGACGGCCCAGTCCTATCAGCGAAGGTATCAGAGGAAGTTACGCTGACCTCCCAACAACAGCCTGCGCCGGTGCAAGCCCCCAAGCTTCGCAAGGGTGCCCTCCAGTAGTACTGTCGAGAGTGATGCAACGTCAACCTCAGGTGCCACGGGATTCCCCTCCGCAGCCACCTGTGTAGATCCCTAGGAGAGGCAACTATGGGCACCAACTCGTCGTAGAAGCCAGGCGGAACAGTCATGAGGTAAGTTCAGACAAGTAGGAGAGGGGGTATCTCTCTTCCCTGTCTTCACAGACCCTCGTGCTTAACTCCCAGATCCGGAGCTTTCCTGGTCTTCCTAACGCTATTGGATTTTCTCTCATTATTCAGACTCTTATGTTTGACGTTTATATGGCCTTGGAGAGTTAACTCTCCACTCGCCTAATCCAAGGCCCTAAAATCCTAAACTTGTTGGTGTAACTGACTAAAACACAAAGTTCTAGTGAATTTTAGTTAGCGCTTGATTTTATTAGGCTATTCTTTAAGTCACAAGGTAATGGTGATGAAACTTGTGGTGTTTTTATGGACGCAAAAGAAATTAATAAAACTTAGCTACATGCATATGCACTTTTTCGTTTTTCGATGAAAAGTAATCTCTACAGGGTTCAGAGGAACTTCAAATAAACAAAGTTCTTTGCTTTCTTTTCAAACTCCACACTCACAAAAGCTAACAAAGCTATGTATGCATAAAAAGGGATGCAAATCTATCCTAATGCAACAACTATATGTGGATGCAAGATTTAAAGACTACTCTAAAATCAAAGAAGGAAAGTTGCTGCCTTATCAAATTTGTCTTGCCACTAAAATGCTTAGATAGAAGATGATGTGTTACCAATCATTTCGTCCAAACAATAAAAACAAGTTCTAAGATAAACACAAAGCACTTTCACTTCGCAAAAAAAGAAATCAAATGAAAAGCAAGTTTAAGAAAGCGAAACTCAAAACTTTCAAAAGATTTTCTTTCAAACAACAAGCAAAGAAGTCTTTTTCAAGGAATGCTCTCAAAAATACTGAAACTAATGATTGAAGAATAGGAAACCAAACACTTTTGCGAACTGACACATTTCAAATGATGAAAACCCAACAAAAATAAATGTGTTTGAAATCGCTCTTGACAATCAAAAGCAGCAATGAAAGTCCAAAAGATCAAAAGACAAGTTTCAAGAAAATGGTAACAAACAACTTTCCCGAAACGAAGGAGCAAATGGTCACAAAAATGATTTCGTTAAGCAAACAAAAGTGTCATGAAAGCAAAATGGACACAAAGCTTGAAATCCAATCTTCCTACTCTGCCAAAACAGAGCAGTCAAGATTCTTAACCAGAAATCTTGTGTGTCAAAAATCAATGACGCTTGCAATCAACGAAAACAAGACTAGTACTCCTTATAACTAGAGAGAGTTCAGAACAAGATGCCCCCTGTTAAGCAGAGGACTGTTACTGGAAAATGACTGCTTGAAACTGACCCAAACCACCAGACAAACATTCAGCAACAAGAAAATTTATAAATCTTGAAAATTATATAGTATACGCGCCTGCAATTATGTGCAGAATGCGTGTACACGCGACTGTAACTAAGGAAACCTGCGTATACGCGGGTTCACTTAGTGCAACTTGCGTATATACACTTCTGTAATCCAGAAAAAGAGCGTATCTGAAGTCTTTCAAGAAAAATAAAAAACACAGACTGAAAAAACTGGAAAAGCTTAGAGTTCAAGAACAGATCAGACAGTCAGAGCCAACAAACAGAGGGGCTGAGCCTTGATTGGCTTGAAGACTACCCAAACTAGGAACAACAAGAGTGTTGTCCCCAGTGGAGTCACCAATTCTGGTTGAAGGGAAAGTACCCCTAGGGTCCTTTGGGCTAAGACTCTACCAGACTGAAAATTGCTTATTCAAAGAAACACACACACATCCATCATCTTTACTTTTGAGCAAATTCTAATGTTAAGGGTACGCACCTAAGGTCCTACGTTCGAGAAGGCCTTTAGGGTCCAAACCCTTCTTGGAGTTCCCTTCTTCTTCCTTTGACCTGTAAGACAAACAAATCAAAGAACACAACAGTACATGTACAAATACTTATGTATAAACCATCTTTATGCTATAAAGTTAGCTATAAAAATCTTTAAGTAACCACTTGCATAAGAATTCAAAACAAGAATTTCATAAGCATAAAGAAAGATTGTTTTGGGAACAAAGACGTGTTTCTTTATATAGAAAGGCAAATAAAGTACATATAACGGAAAGATATCACCTGAACACCTTCAGCAGGCTCCAAGCAAAGCTTCCTCCCGGATTCGTTCCAGCCTCAAGCCTCCAACAAGAGCTCCTTCCAAGTCTTACTCAATGATGACATAAAGGATGAATGATCACCAATACACATGGAAACAAGGGTTTCCTATGCAAAATGGGGGAAGTGCAGAAAGCACCAAGGACTTCAGACCTGGTCTATGGGGAAAATCTCAGCATAATAATCTTGCTCTTCTTTTCTCCCTCCCTTAGGCCTTCCCTTTGATGTCTTTTTATACCATCTCCAAAGTAGTTTTTTAGTTAGGAGTTGGTTGGGAACAGTTGGGCCACGGGCACTAACAGGTGATCAGCAGGTAAAACCCGCGATCTCCGCCCGAAAATAAGGAATTATATATTTTTTTAAGTGTTTTAATACATACACGCGGGTTGGGTATACACAGACCCGCGTGTACACGCGTTTAACTTAGGGCAATGTCGCGTATAGGGAATAAAACACTGTTTTTTAAATTTTTGGACCAGGTCTGGAAGGAGGGGTTTCCCTAGGCCATGAGTGCAGCATCACAAACCATAAGAGTGAGATTTGGAGCTATAACACTCCTCTCATGCAAGCCATTAGTTGTTGCCTTGGAATCTGACTATGGGAGCAGAGCATGAACATAGAAATAGATCTATCTAGGGCGTTATAGGGCACCATCAATATTTGGCTCATAGAAAAAAAACCTCTGAATGATAAAATTTGACACCACCCATGCTTCATGGGGACATAGAAATTGTGGATGGGAAATGCCTCGGACATGCACCCATTGATGGCACTGGAGGAAATTGTGGAATGGGAAATGCCCCAACTATGAATCTATTGATGGCACTCAAGGAAACTATGGAAATTCCCCAGCTACACACCCATTGAGGGAATCTAAGGAACCTATGGAATGGGAAATGGAAATGCCCTAGCACCAAAATGGATTGCATTTTATTGCAAGAAAAAATAAAGGTATGGAATGGGAAATGGAAATTCCCTGGTGGAACACTGTATTTCAGTGCTAAGAAAAAAGAAAAGTGTTATGTTGCTATAGAGACCAAAGAGAATAACAAAGCATTATGTCACTATAGAGACCAAAGAAAATAATTATTTATTAAGTAAAATAAATAAGAATATGAAGTCTCTGCTACTCTTCAATGTTACAAGCAATTTCTTGAATGGTTCTATTCTGAAAATGTTGATGCCCAAAGTGAAAATCTCAAGGAATTGCATTCACTTTGTTCAAAAACAACACATCGAAACTATATAATAATAATAATAATAATAATATAGTAAGAAAAATGATTGAGAAGAAAGGGGTAAAGAATTTTGCAGCCATTATTGGTGGTTCAATGGGAGGAGTACTCCTTGTTCTTTTACTGGGAGTAGCAGTCCTCTACATTCAAAGACATGAAACAAGAAATTCAAAGACAAATGAGTTAGGAGAAAGTACATAGAAGATTGGAGGAGGATTTCCCAACATGAACAGGCTTGGAGAAAAATTTTCATATGCCCAGTTGCTTGAAGCAACCAACAAATTGGATCTTGCTTCCATGATCAGGGTTGGTCACTTGGGAGACTTTTACAATGGGGTGCTCATGCAAAGTGGTGTAGCACAAGTGGTGGTGAAGAGAATTGACTTTAATAGAGTGAAGAAGGATCTCTATGTTTAGGAGCTTGAGGTCTTCAGCAAGGCATCACATACAGGACTGGTTCCTCTGCTAGGGCAATGCTTAGAAATGAAATATGAGAAGTTTCTTGTGTACAAGTATATGCCTAATGGCAATCTTGAATCTGTTATGCTCAAGAAAACTGGTCCAAATAATACTAAGGATTTTCTTTTCAATCCTCTAGATTGGATAGCTAGGCTCAAGATTGCTATAGGAATTGTCGAAGCTCTGGCTTATGTGCATCATGAGTGTTCTCCTCCAATCATACACCGATACTTATCCTTTTTCCTATGTTGTCTTAAGTTAAATTTGACTTATAATCCTCTGATGAAATCTAATAGGTATGTAGCTATCTTACATTTAACATTAATGTCTTCCTAGTTTCACAAAAAAATTAAAATTATAGAATATAATTAAAGTATCTTTAAGGAGTAGGAAGACCTAGTAGAATCTATGGCACTGAGTAGAAAGTTATCATAGAGTTTGTGCATAAAAATTTTGCAACTTAGATATCAATACACATGTTTTGAACTTGTAAAACATCATTCATTGACTACTTGTTTAGAGTGCATAATAGATAAACTATGTGAAGTACAAAATCTTAATGTTTTATGAATTGTTTCATTTCATCCTGGACTTATCCTTTCTTGCAAAGAAATAATAGATGCTTATCTTGATTTATGTTTTTTATTTTCCCTGTTTTCACTATTAGATGAGAAGAGTTGAGCCTCAATTGATAGATTATGTCTCTTTTATGCATGGAGCTTAGCCTATAGACATATTGATGCATACATGTTTGTGCATGTGCATGGCACAAAGTTTAAACAACTACACGTAACTGTGAAAATAAGACCAGCAATAGAGGGCATTCTTTATTGATTATGATGATGCTATGAATACCTCTAATGTGTAAGGAAGAAAACAATCCCAACCAATATGATATCCCTATGAGACCCAATGAGATTTATACCTCAAAAAATGTAAAGATATAGGAATTTAATGGTTAAGTTAGTGTAGATATAGTTGTCATTTGATAGACGTTGTCTAGGTTCCATAATAACAACCCTAATTGGAGATATTATGAAATTGTTAATGGCCCAAACAATAAGTTTCCTATGCTTTGGCCAATATGATTTCTCTATCAACCAACTCAAACATGTCTCAATACTAGCCTTGAGTATGTGAAATAAAGATGCATTGTCTAATAAATCACATCTATACTTATTCATAGGCCCAAACATGACCACTATCTGAAACAAGGAATTATTTGCAATGATAAGATACATATTAAGTAATCAATCAATCCCAACAATGAAAAAATTACCTCATTTGAAGGAAAATTGCATAATATGGAAAATTTGTGACTAGGGAAATATCAATAACCCTCCAACGAGAAGCTTATTATAGTAAGGACAAAGCAAATCCAAAATTCAAAAATGTACATTGAGAGACAACTATGTCTTAATGCTTAAGCCATCACAATTTAGAGATTTGCATGTATTCATGCATGCCATGTTTGGAAATATGGTTAAAAGAAGAGTCTAGCCAAGGGCATATCCTCAAAAGTGATAGATGGGATTGTGTATATGATCAAGAAATTCCAAACAAGTATGTATTCCAAGACTTCAATGGTAGGCTTATCATATATTTGTGGCATCAAATGGGTAGAGATGGAAGATGTGCATAAGAAAGTGAAACTACTCCAAAAATGGGTGCAGGGCATGTGTGCATTAACAGGCAATTTACAAGAAAAAACAAGTCCAAAGCTTCAAAATATCACAATATACCATGTTTAATGTCTCTTGTGGGATAAGTGAAAACTCAAAAATAAACATAGAATACAACCTATTACTTATTATTTTAAATAGAAAAACAACAAAATAAATTCTCCCTTGTATATATTAAGTCAAACACAATAACTAAGTTACTGTAATTTGTAAACCTAATCATTTTTCAAATTTAATGCAACAATGTTTGATGTTTCTAGATCAATTATTGTTACTGGATATTGTCTATGTTGACAACATCCAAATTTTGGCATCCCTGAGGGTGGAGCCAAGTGTAAAATAATCACATATACAAGATCATGCATATTCTGAAGAACATTCCATTTCTACTCAATTTCTTTAAATCTTGGTCAAAATTTCAGGAAGACAAGTTTTTCCCTTAGAGAGAGATTATTTTGTACCCTACAAACTAAACATCTCAAGTTATGCAAGGCTTTCCTAAACATTATATTATGCAATCAAAGCATGTCTTCCTGAATAGAAATAGTTAATTCCCTATAGGCACAACTTCCAAACTACATGATTGAGGAATTTTTATTTCATAATCTCTCTTCATAAATTTTGTCTCTAAAAACATGCAACCCACAGATGGAAAATTTCATACAAGATTTTTATGTAATTATTAATGGATTCACCAAACCCCAAAAAAGTGGTCTTTGGAAAGACAATTCCATCTCAACACCCCCATGCAATCTTCTTATTCATTATCATAGATTTCCAAAGTGACCTTACATCAACATGGATCTTGTTTTCTTGAATGGAAAACTATATGTAAGGTGAAGCCTTCATTGAAGAGCGCAGAAAAAGGAAAGAAACACATTTGGGATAAATGAAAATGTTCTCAGAGCCACGTCTATCAATTTTAGGCATATATCTAAACTTAATATAACATTGAGAATTATAATGAAGAAACAACATCGAGAAAGGTTGGTGCTTAGGTGAAGGGCATCTTAACTAAAAGTATGATGTCAAGGAAAAACATAAAATCTTTGATAACATGGGATTAATTCCCAGAATGTAATCTCACCTCACCTAAATACGACACGAGAATATTTCATGACCAACCACATATATATTCGACTCAAAAAAACAAAAAGTTGCTTGATTCACATGTTGGCAAAGTTTATTTATAAGGGAGGATGAGTAGAATGCGAAGAATTAACATGTTATATTTCATGATTTCTATTAAGATTGCATCAAATTCATTCTCACATACATTAGACAAAGTTTGTTTTAAATAATCTCATAATTACAACATAGATTTTCATTTCTCTATTGTCAATTGGGTCTAGCCTGGGAAGTTGAGAGGAGGTGTTAATCTCCCCAACAAGGATCAATGCCAACAATATTACACTACACCTCTTTAACTCTTTACAGATATTTCCACTAGCCAAACTCAAAATTGGAAAATAGTGCACTGAATCACAATTCTGACAATTTTGAATAGTCTTTGTACCGAAAGGTAATAAATAAAATAAAATATTGATATGGCTAGAAATCAAAAGTTGACTCATTACCAACAGGGCCTTGATTCACTATTGAGGTTGGTAGGGTATTAGGTTATTCACAAGTGTTCCATTATCATTGTGATCTACCTCACTCAAGCGGCATGTCATGAAGCTACACAAATTTGGCAGAATCATAGCCAAAGGAAACCTATGTGATGTAGTTGGGTTGGTAGAGTATTAGGCCATTCACGAGGGTTCCATTATCACTTTTCTCTACCCCAGAGCTCAACCCTCTACCTTTTTTCTGGTATAGCAGAACCATATAACCCCATATGATTCCCTTGTTGGAAAAGTGAGAGATCCACTAAAATCTATCTCTGAGTCTCCTCTTCGATTTGCGTTCAATGTAAATGTATTATAATATGTTTCCCACCATCCATAGAGGCAAGCCCCCCTCCTCTGTCACTTAATGCTATCATTCATTTTTTCACCAGCAAAGATGACATAGCTACCTACTAACTCTGCTCTTTATGGAATGAGGCCGGGACCATTGGCGAATTTGGCGAACTCGATTCCCCTCAGAACTAGCACCTAATCCAAACCTAAGGAGAATAAAATCAACATCAGCTAGTCACCAACCAACCTAGAGGCATGTTTCTTAAATCAACTTCAAAAAATAAATAAATAAAATTCAAAAGTGCAATTATGAGTGAAAAAAAAAAACATGTTTGGCGAAAGCAAATGACAACAAATTCCAGACAGACATGATATGGTTAAATAGTAATCAACAAGTGATAAAGTTGGGAACAAGTGTTCCCAAGTACAATTTTTCATTGGACCTACAATCTAAGCGTAAGGAATTTCATATTCTCTAATGTGAAAAATCCCTAGCACAAAAACATACCCGGTGTGAATGTGAATCATGGCCAATCATAATGACAATATTAATATGTGCTTTCTCCATCTCATCTTCAAGAATAACATCTAGAGTCCCCCACCTTTTTGGTTTTTACCATGAGAGGAGCTGCATAGTCTTTGTTAGAATAACTATCGAGCATCCTGCCACACAAACCTCCATAGAAGGATGTCCCGATGAGAAATACTATTGTTGATTACCCCTTTTTCCAAAATAGAAACCCCCTCAGTCTTGTGGCTAAGCAACAATCATGCTCCATAATTCCTTAACCCTCGAATTAGCAAACCCCTATTTAGCAGTCATGCTGCATAATTCCCTGAGCCCCAAACCCCTTTTCTAGCCTCTCCAGAGCACCGCAAAGTAGTAGGGTTTCTTCATGATAAGAGACATACATCTCCATTGGCCTTTATAGACAAATGAATTTGGTGATGCAGTGCAATCCCAAGCAAATAAATCCCCATTCATCAACGCCCTACTATCCCATACCCGTATATTTAATCATCTAATATGAAAAACCCCCAGGTGAAAAATATTGGTCGATAAGCCTCGCTCCAAACAATTATCTCACCTTCGGCCCTGCCTCTCCCCAGGAAATAGTGGACAAGTATTCAAGACACATCCAACCCATCTTTCTCAACAAACACCAAAACCTCGCTTAAACGTCTCAGCCCTTCCACAATTGTAATCTAATTTTCTGTCTTGCAACTTTGGCTAGAGCTTGGAGGTCCTAGATAAGTCATTAGTCCCATTTCCCTAAACAGTACAGCTTTTCCATAGTTTCGGCACAACACCCACCAAGATAGCCATAGTGCTCTCTGTAGCCCTTTTGTCCCTGCCCGACATCACCAACACGTCCACAAATTCACGGTCTTTAGCTTCTTCATAGATTTCCTTAGCAAGCGAGGGCAAGTTTTTGTTCATATCGACCAGGATGGATGGCTCCATAGGCCATGCTCAAGAGTATACCCTTACTTCCTAGAAACTACCTCACATCAGAAGGGCTAATAAGCATGGTAAATATATCTTCGCTCTTTTCCCAAAATTCCATGGCAAAATCCACCAAAATAGCTCCCTTTTCACATAACCTTGTGATCTTGTTCGGAGTCAGTCTAAATTGTTATCTGATAGTTAGCATCCTACCCTCACTCCCACATTGCAAAACCCATCACTCAAATTCTCGCTGACACTTTCTCACCCCTACTATCTTTGGTGTAATAGTGGTGGTAAATGAAAAACGAGTGTAATCTTTGAGAGCTAGTTGTCCATGATTTATCTTTCATCTTAATTTTTATATTAAGACATTAAAATAATTTTAGTTTAAAATTTAACTTAATTAAAATAAAATTGTATTTTTTTAAGATCAAAGATTTATTTTGTGTTAAAAAATCATCTTACAATCCTCTTATTGGTAGTAGTGAATTATTTATGGTATGCTTATTCAAATTCTCCATCCTCATCTTTCTCATCTTCATGCTAGTTATCCTCATCTTTCCCATCCTCATGCTAATAAGAATTTTAATGTTATCTGAATTTATGTGTTTAGATCAGAATTTGGAGGCATTATTCAAGGCTTGAGGCATTCATTTATATAGGCACTAATACTCAACACTCATTCATCTCTAAATGTGCTCCTTGAACTGATGTGGCAGCTCCTTAACACTTTCTTTATCCCACTTCTATAATGTGTCGTTATGTTCAACATGCTTTGTTGGTTTGATGTTGTGGAAAAGCTAATAGATCCTTTTCAATAGCCTGGTCAACATAAGTGTGGACCCAACCTTAGCCATGAGTGAGAATGATGAGTCATGAAGATAGGTCCAGTTTTGAGACTCTCCTTTGAAGGATCTAGCTCTATCCATATGGAATTTATTAGGTTTCGCTCATCATATTTGAACATTTTTATTCTCTTGTCATGGGGTTTAAGCACATAACCATTGAAGGTAGTCGGTAAAGTTTCTTTAGTGAACTGTCACATCAATAGCCTAGAAAATAACTTTTTGGGGTTCTGCATAGTGAGTCTAGCTAGGAAAATAGTTTTTCAAGGCTCTGCATGGTGATTCCACTCCAAGGGTTCCTCTGGTGTGGAGAAGGTAAGGCCATGGATCTTTGTCAAATCTCTAATAAATCGAGAGACTCCCAAAACTCCGTCCTTACGCAAATCTTGGTTGAAAAAATGTGGGACCAACAATGTGAATTGCTATAAACCCTCCTTAGCAAACAATAAGATGCCCAATAACAACTGAAACTACAATTTTTTTATCATTTTATTGCATCAATTCATATTTACTTTCATGGTAGGTCTTCAACTTTCATTGTGGAAAGAACTATAGATTATGATGGATCAATTACTTGAGAGTTGATATCAAGTGAGGTAGTTTTAGTCCAAATGAATAAAATCTTACCATTCATCTACATAGAATTGTTAGAAACGGGTTGGTTTAAGTTTCATCATTTTATTAGTTCTTGGTGGTGCATTAAAGGATTGACATTAAGATATATTTTAGTGGATTAAATATGTGTAGGTGTGCCAACATTATGATGTAATATTGGCAACAAAGATTAGGCCATGTAATAACAAGAAAAAAAGAAATGTATAGTATCAATTTCAGATGTCGAGGACTTAAAGGAGACAATAATATATTTTCAAATCTTTACATGGGATTATTAACTCTTTAGAGAGAATATATAACTTATAGTTTACAATACAATAAGGTGAATATCTAGTTATTTTAAATACAAGGAGGTCAAGATCTGGTAGTACATGGAAACTTGAAGATGATACTATTTTTTTGTATTAGCAGTTAATACTTCATCAAATTTACTTAAGGTGTCGATTTGTTGTGAATGGGTGGTTTTTTTTAGGAGTGTAGTCCATGTCTGTAATATTTGTAGTATCATCTAGTGTTGGTGACTCTGAAGTTGCATATGGATATGAAAAATACTGAGACACTTGTGGAGAGACTGTACATGTAGGAATGTGCTTATTTGAACCTACACCAGAATTATTGACCATGGTATCAAAAATTATTTGCTTCTTGAAAACCTCCCATAGTGATATCCTCTTATGTAGATTGTGGTAAAGGTTGTTGAATAATGATTTCAGAGATGCAAGCCTTCCTTCCTTGCCATTTATCCAGGAGTGTATAGTAGGGCAAAAAAAAGATATCAGACTTGATTTGGTAACATCTATCTGTTGCAACTTTAACCCTAACCCTAATATTTTAGGATGCATGAGATGGACCTTGAAAGTAAATAAATAAATTATAGTTTCTAGAATATTGACGCAGAGTAAATATGAGTGAGAGTACACTACCTGTAAGTTCGATAGATGTTGTCCTGAACCAGTGTTGACCACTTGTATTGGACTGATTGGTGTCCTCATGGAAGTTGGTGATCTTGCAGGAAAGCACAATATTATTCTATTAGTGTGTCAATAACAACTATATATCCATTCCCTGCTTCTCTACAGCTATCCAATCACAACATGCTAACTAACTCTCAAAATTAACTTTATGTGTGTGTGTGTGTATTGAAGCTGGGCATGAACACAAATGTCTAATAGTTAAAAGACAAAGCACATCAAAAAGAGTAAATATATAATTGAAAAGTAGATCAATTCAGTGTAGATTGAGGGGATTCATAATATATATTCATAAAACATGCATGGGATCTGGATTTATGAATCTTGAATTCACAATATAAATTTAATTTCTAGATTCATAAACTTGGCACTTGAGGACCCTAAAAACCTTACTATATAGTCCATGAGTAAAATTCATAAATATTTTCACCTTGAATTATTTTGGGAGTTCCTTACATTGTGATAATGACAATCATACATCTCTTGGGTAACCTACTTTCTGTGGGTTGGCACTACAATTCTTAGGGATACCTCTCAAAATACTTTCCTTTGTCTCTTCATCATATTGAAATAAATTGAGGAGAACACATTAGTGGAATCTTATGTGGTATGCTAGCCCATACCTGTATCATGACAACAATTTGGGACCTACATAATATTGAGAAATCTAGGGAAGAGAAGGAGATAATTTCTCTAGTAATGATAACTACTTGTGAATACTTTTTACTTCTTTTGATTAGGTTCTTCTTTATCTTTGATTATTATAGTGTTCTCTTCATCAAACTACTATCAAAATATAAACAACAATGATACAAGGGACACAAGATGTAGGCAATCATTGAGGGCCAAAACCTCTCCAATTTGAGAGTAAAACCTAAACAAATTCTTCTTCTTAAAGAATCTTCTTCAAGTAACTAATTCCAAGGCGAAGACCCTTGACCCAACAACCTCTCCAAGACCAAGTCACAAAAATTCCTTGAAGCAATTCTTCTTCCTTGAGTCAACTCTAGTCAAACTATTTACTTCACCTTAGATCTCAACTTCCCTTCAAATTTCATCCTGTTGACTCAGACCTACAATTCTTGGCCTCCCCAAAAACCCTAGTTGCAGCACATGTGAGGGATAAATAATAAATTTATCCCTATATTCCCTTTGCTTGGATGGAATCTCTTTATTCTAAAATTTGGCTTGTAAAGTGACTTGGTTTCTTCCTTGATTCAGCCTCCAACATGATTGTGATAACTTCGGCTTCTTTTGCAGCAGATGATACTAGAATTCCTCGCACGTGTGAAAGGTATTTTCCCCAAAACATATGAAGATTACTTCAGCCTTTTCTTCTTCTTTCTTCACTTGATGGGAGGCTTCTTTTACCTGTGTTTCTCACACTTGATCTTATATTTCAGATTCTTGAATCAATGATCTCCAAGTTGTTGGGTGTGGAGCCTGATTATCTTCTTTATTTAGAGGTATCACCACATTGGACCCCAATTCGTAATGTGGCGGCAACACCGCCCGTAAAATGTACACTACAAGGGGGGTCTAGGGGGGCGGCTGCGACCCTTGGGATCCCCCCCTTGGCGAGGGATCAGGGGCAGCACCGTCGAAGCTAAAAATAGATGTAAAATTGCCTTATAAAATGTTGTAATTTCGCAGTCAATCCGGGACGTTCATTAGGCAAAGATCTGACGGTAGAAGTTATGTTTAAATTAGGGTTTTTTTCCCTAGAAGGCAACCCCTCGCTATATATGAGGGAATTGTATTGCGTCTATGTAGATCTGTATTCTGAGTGAGAAAGAGAGAGGCTATTGTGTGAGAGTGAAGAGGGAATTACAGCGGATATGTTGTAGGTTGTATCTCTTCAGTTTCCTAGATAATAGAAAAGGAAGGACTGGCTGTTTCTCCATGGACGTAGCCCAAATTGGGTGAACCACGTATATCTTTGTCTCTCTTGTTTTATGTGTCTATATTTCTGCAATATATTTTATGTGTTTCATTGCTCTGTAATATATAATTTTCTAACACAAGTGAGGCTGAGACCTCCTTTATATAGTAGTATGCCCACGAAATTAAGTCGACTTGTGCTAGTGTGTAGGCTAACATCCTTTTCTAGAATGACCTCCATCTCCTTTTGAAGACCGACTTGATGGAGTACTTGTGACAAGGTCTTGGAGGGTTTGTGACTCAAATAAATTCTCTTTTATAATATGTAATATGCCGAAATGGGTCTTCAATACATGTCATTGACTCAATAGACTTTATGACTGAATGACCAAACCTAATAACTCATAATGGAAGCTTCATCTATAAAATAAAATAAAATGAGCATGAAACCCATGACTCAATCATAACATAAATAATTTTATTTTTCTTCTTTGCATAAATTACATAAAATCATAATTACACATGTCATTATGAATACCAAACCTAGTTACATATTTCAACACATACTATGTACCAAAGTTATTCAAACTCTATTATTTTGATTTAAGAAAATAATAATCAATATTTACATATAAGTTTCCAGCCAAAAGAAACATCTTAAAGAATGGATAGGCTTGTTGTTAGTGTCTAGAAAAGTGAAGAGGACAAACACTACACAAATCCATATATGGGAGAATCTTTATCAGATGAAAGGATATAGAGCAATACATTCTTTCCAAGTAACCATAATCATTACACACCCTTTCAATATTTGCATTCATAAAGATGGCACCTGACAACAACAACTCATGATGATAATTTGTAATCATTTCTTTGTTCTTAGAAGCCAAATATTTATTAAGAGCATGCATATTTTCATCTGATTCACTATGTTCTATTTGGAATCCGTTATACTTTGATTTCTCTGACTTTGTCAATGCTCTCCCCACTACACCTCTCAGTAATTTCCTACTTACCATTTCTTGCAGTGGCAACACCAAAACATTAGGGATATGAATTTAGAACAAGTATTGTTCCATTTGACATAATTAATTACAATTTTGTGTTGGAAAGGCACTACTTATTTCAAATTCAAAGCAAGCAGATGTCATATGTCATACTTACTAACAACAAAATTTACCCTAGATCTAGTGGTTTCTTCATAACTATGTTTAAAATCCTTTGCCAAAATATAGTGTGCAGTACATCATACATAGTGCAAGTCTTAATCTTATTAAAACATAAAACAATACACTACAGACATTAACATAGTACGTAGCTATAGCCAAGATCTGTGTAGAAACTTACATAATGCTCTCCAGAAGATTGCCTGATCAATTCATCAATTCTAGAAGCAGGTGTATTGTCCAGTGGGAACATATTACTTGCAAAAGGGTCACACACTAATTATCCCCACATTATAAAACACATTAAATAAACTTTCCCTAAATGCATATGTCCCAAAGTTAGAGAACCAAATTTTTTGCAGAAGAACTTTTGAATCTAATAGCATAGATACACTGAATAAATGATGTTCATTTCTCAAAATCATCCAACCATATAAATATATATAGAATTTTCCTTTGGTATTAGTGTATGCTACATGTATTGAGTTGCATGCAAGAAGGGTAAGAGAACAAGGAGTCTTAATCCTCAACTAGTCAAGCCTTCCACACCAGCAATCTTCAGATCTGAGTTGGGTACTATGTTGGAGAATATGAAGACTGGTATTCTTCATTTCCTTACAGTGAAAATGGACATAATGCAATGAAATATTAAAAGAGAGGAAGCAGATCTACTCAACCAATCGGGAGAGGAAGCTGAAAGATCCTTAGCCATTTTCTTCCCCATATGTAAGAAGAAGCATGAGAAAAATGAATGTCCTTTGGACACTCTTTCAATCTGTGGAATATGTGCTTATTAGAATGTAACTGACAAATGCCTCCTTTAAAGAAGTTTTGAGGGGGGAAGGCCCAAAGGATCCCATGGAAACCTTGTTCTATATGAATGAAAGAAGGGTATGACCCTCTAGACCTTTCCAACAGTCTGACAAACAACCATATTCTTCCCCTATTTGAAATTAGTTCCAACAATCTGAATGGATTCCTATTAGATAAGCCCCACTTCCAAACTATCTCTCTTTTCAATGGAAAAATCCTCGAGCATAGCAAGGTTAGGGCACTTCATTTCAATTTCACCCCATAGCTCAATTCTCTGGTTCATTTCCATCAAGTTGGAGACATCAAATTTTATATCTTTTTTAAATGTTTCCTTCTGTTATGCCTCCTCAAAACCTTGTCCAATAGCCACCAAGAACACCATCGATGCCAGATCAACCTACACCAAATCCAAATAATAAATAGGCCCAACCTGTCTACAATAGTGAACCCTCCAATTTTAAGACCTACTCCCTAAATTCTCTTTAGATCAATGATATGCACCTTCATTCAGGGAAGAAAACCCAAAATCCTCCACCTCTAGTAATCATTGAACACTATGAAAGTCTTGTGCAACAAGATATATCTAAACATCAAAAGGAGGAAGAGATTAAGAAAAAGAAATATGCAACAAAGTTATTATATCTTGTTCCACCATTTCCATAGATGTTGGAAAGCAAGCATCTTGATAAAATCACAAACACTCTTTTATATTAGATAAAAAAATTTGTGTAAGGAGACCTCTTCTTCAGGCAATCAAGGAGATACCAATCTACAACAAATTGATCAAGGAAACTTGTATGAAAGGGAAGGTCCAGGGAGGAATAAAATAGATCCTCTTATCATCAATGTAGTAGGACAACTTGTTGATATCATGCTTGGAAAAGTCATAAATCCAAAATATGCTAACCCCGGAAGCCCTATTGTGAGTGTACATATTAATGAGACCTATATTCCAAAAACACTGATAGATCTTGGAGCAGTCATCAATCCAATGAATAATATACCACTCTAAAACTAAATATTCATCCAACACGCTACCACTATGTTTCAGTTAGCTACCATTGTATCACCTTGTGCTACTTTTGTTGTGGATGGGTTTTGATGTTTTCTTTTCAAAGTGGAAACAATTTCATGTTTGACATTGCAAGCAATGTAATCAAAGCTCACAAATTCCATTCAAAATAATACCAAGGTTTGTAAAGTTCGCTCTTATGACTTTGGTTAGAGTTAGGTTGGTTCACATGAATACGAAATTTTGATTTTTTTTTTGTAAACAATTCACAAACGATGATGATTTTGGTAAGGTCTAAGTTGGTTCAAATCCCTCTTTATATATTAGTTATTAGCTCCACTTTAGCAAATAAAAGGCTCTATTGTCTTGAGAGTGAGCCTATCTGAGGTGTCTTGAGGTAAGGTGTTAAGAATGAGTTTTATATATTATAGATTGAGGATTTGTGAGGGTTGAGCCGATGTGGAGAGAAAGAAGTGTGTTTGTATGGCGATGTCAGTTCTTATGAACATTGGTGTGTTGGAATTATGGCTCTAGTGTTTTCCTTGATGAAAACCTACTCTAATGTCTACCCTATCTTGATGATTGATGCTTTCATAGATTATATGAATTGATGTGCATAGTGCATGTTTGATATACTTGATCAAAGCAGGATAGTATGGTTGAAGGAAGATGTCCTATCAGTATGTCTCTTGTTTATCAACAGAATTGATGTAGGTCTTGGATGGAGGATATTTCCTCATGATTATAAAGGTATTGTAGGTGTTCTATTCATTACAAAAGTGTCTTGATGATTGAATATGGGTTGCACAATACTCTCAGGAAATACTCTTGCACAATACTCTCAGGAAATACTCTTGTACACACTCTTGCACAATACTCTCAAGAAATAAGTGCACAAATGTAGCATGCACAACATGATAAATTTTGACTTCAATAGTTAGTGCATAGAAATTGGTTTACCTTGGGCATGTGGCATGCTAAGGGGTTCACTTATGGATGGATAGATAGTTTGGGGTGCACATATAATGTGTCTAATCAAGATGAGGACACAAGCACACACATTGCGTGATAGATTGAAACACACTTCATGGATACGCACATCATATGACACACCTGGATGAGGATTTCTAACACACATCATGTAATAGATGAAGATGGGCTCATGGCATTGAGTTTCCACTTAATCAACCTATAACATATGTGTTTGTGGGATACTAAAGAATAAGCCTAATTTAAGTAGACATTGAGAAACACCTCCTCAAATTCTTTCACTGAATGCACCTTATCAATACATCATTCTAATAAAATAATTTATATTTTAGTAGATTAAAACAAAAATATGCTTACATAATTATGCATACACCATATGTGCTAGAATAACCCCCAACATGCATATGATTGATAACAAGTTACGAGGCGTGTGGGCCCCTCAAAGAAACATCGTATGGAAACAATAAATATAGCCCAAACAACGGGTAGCCACTCATCAATCGAGAAAGACAGACATGCAAACCTTCATAAAGGAACCCTTAGAAAATGGTGCACCTATCAAATTCCCAAACAATGGGAAATCACTTATCAATCAAGCAAACTAGGTCCATAGACCTACATAAAATAACAGTTAGAAAAGGGTGAATTTCTCAAATGCCTAAAGATAGGGATCAAACCATTACAAAATAGGGCAAAACCCCAACATACAACCATGAAGAAAATGGCACAAGGACACCAATAGAGCCGCCATGGAATAACACAGAGCATATATGATATGAACTAAAACGATCATGAAGCCCTAACCATAGCCACCTCGATGCAAGCCAACAACCCACACTAGCAAATAAGTAGAGAAAAAGAACTGCATGGCCCATGGCATCACCACATCATTCACACTGGAAAACCCCATCCCTAATTGTCTCCATCATATTGTGCCCTAACACCAGCTAACCCATTGAGGAGAAAATGTTGTCGACAATGGTGTCGAAAGGCACAAATGAATTTTCTAGTGCCCCCTTGTTGTGTATGGCTCTCGCTTAAGAAGAGGAGTATAATCTGCTCTTCCTCATTGGATAACAGCTATCCTTGTCCTCGTTAGCCCCCAGAATGAACCTTGCAACCTTTAGAATCTTCACCACAACGAAACCTACAACTGAATCCACCTCCTATGACCACATTGCATTGGATAATGCCTCCTCATGCCACTATTCTGATAAATTATCAAATCCTAGAAACCCTTGACCCTCGCAGAAAACCCTTGCAAAGTCCTCTCGGTTCACATCTGATTTGAAACGTTGTAAAAAATTATTGCTAACATATAATCTTCTCCCTCGTGTGGTTGTTTAAACTCGTAACATCCTTTCAAGTGGTGAGATAAACAACCATTAGCGTGTTCGCGATTTAGATTACCCTTTTATTCTTATTACAAAATAGTTAATACTAATCCATGCCTATTTTAGTAGATATCTCATAGTTTTACCAAATATTCATTTTAATACCACCAAAACCTATAACCGTCTACCCAAAATCCCCATCCCCAATATATATATATATAATATATATTGGCTCTATTTTTCACAATTTAAAACACCCTTTATGAATAAACATGATAATTAATTTATAAATTCAAGCTTCTGTGATCCATATTACATTAAGAAGAGTCTTTTCGGTAGAAATCACATAGGAGAAAAAATTTCTAACGTGTTTTGAACCAGCTAGTGTGGTTCATCATCAATACCAGATGAAGTTGTAGATGTTAGGTCCCTATAACACTAGTGTATTCCCTTATTATTATTGTCATTGTAGCCCCTTATTGTTATTTTTGTGCCCATGTTGTCCCCATATTGTTATTATTGTGCCCCATAGAAGCCCACTATTGTTATTGTTTTGCCCTTATATTTATTATTGTTATGTCAGCTTTGATTATATTGTACCCCTTAGACTCCTATTGATCCAAAATGGATCCTGAAACTCTCTAAGTCTTCATGAACTCTCTATAATTTATGCCAAATATTAAAAATCTTGTGAAGATCAAGCTTATCAGAGGAATCCTCATGACAGTTGCTAACTGCGATCAGCACGGATCAACGAGGGCCGTCGATCAAGCACACAGAGCAGTGGACCATGGTAACGCGCACTATCGCGAATTAGCAAAGTCAGCGATGGTTTGAGTCAATGGGGGAGGAATCTGATATGTGATTAGCGACATATTGCAGGGAAAACCCCTCAAAGAAGGAGAGCCACATGCGCCCAGACCTGAAAAATCATGAAATGCAGTGGAAAGTGTTTCGGTTTCATCCGAGGTGGGATTCCACAGAAACCGGCAGGATATCGGAAGGGCTTCGAGTGGTAAGCAGTTTAGACCGAGTCCCGCCCAATGCCACACAACGAGTGACATGCATCCAGCAGAAGAGAGAGAAAAACGCTCACATCGAACGGGTAAACATCGAGCAAGTTATCTGCCTGATATGTGCGATGACCGTAGGATCTGGAGGGTCCAGATCAATGGCGGAGATGCAACCTGATGGATGATTGGATTTGATGAAGTTATAAATTAGATTGTGTGGGATTTTGAAGTCCAACATGGACGATGATTTGGCAAAGATTCGTGTTTTGTGGGCATTCTTGCAGTAAACGGAAATAACCGTTGTTTCAAACGATCGAGTGTTTCCGGTGAACCTGACACGCTCATCCGTTAAAAGAATAGGTGGCCACCTCCCAATAAGGTGTTATGAAGTTACTGTAACCGCCGAAAGAAGGGATTCGAATGAACAGAGGCAAGGAACTAGAAAGCCGAGAAGCGGAAACGAACAGTGAGGAAGAAGATCGGCTTTAAAGCTGCAGACTGACTGAAGGAGGGTAGCCCAGGAAGTAGTAAGCAGACCTGGAAGTGGAGAAACCAGAGCCGAGCTGACCTAAAGAAGTAAAGGTAGTAAGTGAGCCAGGGTTAAGGTAGAGACAAAGAGAGCAAGAGAGTCTGTGTACTCCAGAGAGACTTGGGTGATCCAAGTATAGTCCTACTGATTGTATCTATTGTGTGAGACTCAAATTGAGCTCACTGTAATAGGCAGATCACCAGAGATTGGAGGTAGAGTCGCAGAGCTAGAGAGCTTTAATAGACTTCTAAAGAGCCACAAGGCTGTAGTGAAGTTGCAGCACAGCAGGAGATCGAATGATCGAGCTGTGGCTGGTTGTCCAAGGTGTGTGAAAGAGAGGAGAAGGAGTTCCAGAGACAAATGTAGAATTCTGAGGGAGTCAGAGAAGCCAGAAGCTCAAGAAGCTCAGAGCACTGACTCAAGGAGTCAAATCCAAAGAAGCCTAGACCTGTCTGCAAAACAAGGACAACCAGGGGTAAGATGGCATTCTAAGCCCATTGGTTCAGCCGTAAACCAATGGAGTTAAGTGTATCACTTGTAAAAGAATTGAAGCCATAATCCCAGAGAGCCTAATCGATTTGATTGGAGCTCAAGGAGACGTAGCCCAATATATCAGGGTAAACTCCATATTATATTTTTGTCTTATGGGTTTGTTGAATTGCTGCTTTATTTATTGTTATTTGTGTTTCACTTCAGCATAAGAAAATGAACATAAGCACTCAACAGTAAAAAACAAATACAAGAATACACCTATATTTTCAAGAATTTCTTAATTCCACATTGGTTAATCATTAAGACTTGGGAAAATTTAAAGCTTTGGAAGTGGGAGAGGTTCTTGTAAGTTAGACAAGAAGCCTAAGAGCCCCATTTTCAGATCACCTATATATAGAAAGGAGGCCTTGTCATTTGTATCATTCAAGAATTGTTCATTTTTATAATGTAAAGGAGGTTCCCCCTTCGAATAGGCTACTTTTGAAGTCGTTTATCTATCTCTTTCTTCTATTTTCTGAGTTGGTTGCATAACAATTAGTATCAAAGCTTTGGATTCTAGGGTTTTGCTACTTCAAACAGGTCATCGTTTAATTTTCACTATAACTTTTTTCTACAAATATTCAGAAGCTAAAATTAAAACCCATTTGATCCAAAATCATGATGAACCTTATGACCAAATTTCAGATCTTGTCGCGCTACATTTTCGGAGGTATGAACTGAGGAAGTTAGGGTTTTTGTAGGGTCCCAAATTCGATCTCAAACAGGTCACCTTGGGAAAATAGTCATAATTTTTTCTCTGAGCATCGGATTCAAACTTTGTAAAAAGTGGCAGAAAGCACGGATTTTATTTTTTGGGTATCGTTTGCAGAGCCGAAGGTCAAAACAGTGACATGTAGCACATCGTACAAGTTCTCTCTACTAAACCAGTATATAATTAGGTCATCGCCGGAGATTTGGAATAACTCTTTCTTGGATAATCCAATTGCAATCAAACTTGTGGGGTTGGAAATAAGACTCAGAGGGATATCACAGGCCAAAATTTTAGAACTTGGAGATATGAAATTATAGAGTTACATTCATTTCAAGATCAAGCTCATACAAAGCGCAAAAAAAAAAAAAAAATCATAAGTTTTGTTTGAGAAAGTAGTTTGAATTGATTCAAAGGGAATTTTGAAGCATAATTATCAATCATTGATGACCTGAAGAAAGAAAATAGAAACACCTAGTAAGCAACCTGAAATCTCTACTATGAGACATGAAGAAGAGGAAGAAATGCAACATGATATATCAAAATTACAGGACCAAGTGAAAAAAATTTCGCTCTCACAAAAAGTAACTGAAGCTAAGATGGATGGTTTAAAGAATGGAATGGAAGCTAAGATGGATGGTATAGAAACAAAAATTAAAGGAAACATGGAAGCTTTGAAGATAGATTTGACAAAGTTGCTACAAGAAATGCTTACTAATGGCGAAAGGGTAGTAAAGGATTCTCATGATGAGAACAAAAGAAATGTTAGTCATGATTTCATAGACTCTAACATTGGATTGAAGACCCACCATGTTCCAAATATCGATATTAGGAAGTTTGATGGCAAGGATTCCATAACATGGAGTCCACAGTCCTTGACAAAGGAATTTGTATTACCTACAAGGGGCTTAAGCTTCATTGCTAAATATTTAGCAAGAAGATAAGTCGGCCCTCCTATCATGTTGACAATGGGTCTCAGAGAGGCCCCTTCGTTATGGATCTTAGGAATTCCATAGATTCTGGCGGTAAGAAGGATACTCTTAATGAGATTATGACTGAATGAGTTGATCAAGCTACTAGTATTTATAGCAAAAGCCACACTTTTGGAAATATCCTTCAATGGTTCCTTACTAAGTTTATTGTAGCTCTCGTTATTCACGATATGATCCAACATCTTCCTCTTGTAATCCTCTTTATCAAGAATAACTGCAGCACCACCCTTGTCAGTTTTGAGAACAACAATATCCTTGTTATTGTTTAAGGATTTGAGAGCATCAATTTCAAGCTTGTTGATGTTGTTCTTGGGGGCCTTGCCTTTCTAAGGACAACCACACAATCTTGTTTGATGATATCCCTAGTGACTTCCGGTAAGTCTCTAATACCATATTCGATGTCACAGATGATATCACCGACCGGGATCTTTCCAGACAAGATTGTGAGGATCCTAGAGAAGCATAAGGTTTATTCAACCTTTAGGCATCTAAATACCATCTAAAGCTCCCTAAGATCCATTAAAGACCTTATGGACCCCAAAAATATGAAAGGTATTTATGTTATCCCTTGCTCTTGTGGGACCCCTACATTTGTGAGACTGGTCGCTCGATTAATCAAAGGATTTATGAGCATGCAACTAACATCAAGCATGGCAGGACCCTCTCCTCTACTTTGGTAGAACATGCAGAAAAATATAGGCATCACGTTTGCATTGAGGAAGCCCATGTCATTGCTAAGGTTATTCATTTCCATCATCATAAATTCAAAGAGGCCTTGGAAATATAAAAAAAAGGCCCAATAATTTAAATAGAGACGATGGTAGGAATATTAGCAGAAGTTGGGTTCCTGTCTTGTCCTCCTAGTTTGTTTCTGTTCATGGATTATTTTATTTTTTAAGGTTTGAAGTTTCTATTTATGAAATTTTTGTTTCTATATAGGCATTTGCATTTAATTTTAATATTCTTTTGATCCATTTTCTCACCTTTTAAAAAAAAAAACTCTCCCTTTTGATTGCTTTGTTTTAATTTTAGTCTCATTTAATTATTATTTTTTTTATAGGATCTTAACTCATTAATCACGTCTTGACTCTTCTTTATATATATATATATATATATATATATATATATATATATATATATATATATATATATATATATATATATATATATATATTCATTTTTAAGGTCACCAAGCCAGACACCAAATTGATGTATGAGACCACCTCATTTGTAGGACAAGGGACCCACCTCCACGCAGCAATTTGACTACTAAGTCTATGAAGGCATACATACTCTACCCCCATTTGGTTTTGAACATGTGACCTGTTAGGAAGAAATACATGTTTTAACCATTAGGCCCACTATGTTCCCTATCCTTCATTGACTTGGATTGTTTGTTTCTTATTAATGTTTACATTTTTCCTTCTTTCTTAATATATATATATATATATATATATATATATATATATTATTATTTTATTTTATTTTATTTTATTTTATTTTTAAAATTTATTATAAATTATAATATTATTATTCTTAAACCAGTTGTTATACGAATATTATTTGATCTTAATAATCATTATTAAAATATTATTTTTCATAAACTAGCCGTTAAAAAAATAATAATAATAATTTTACCCTCCCTTTTGATTTCTTTGTTTTAATTTTAGTTTCCTTTAATTATTATTTTTGTTATAGGATCTTTACTCATTAACCAGGACTCCTATTTATTTATTTTATTTTATTTATTTATTTTTATTTTTTACTTTGTTCCCTGTATTTGGTTGACTTGGATTGTTTGTTTCTTATTAATGTTTACGTTTTTCAATCTTTCTTAATTAATATTATTAATACTAATATTATTATTATTATTATCATCTTGATTATATTTATAAATTCTAATATTATTATTCTTAAACTACTCGTGCTAGGAATATTATTTGATCTTAATAACCATTACTAAAATATTAATTTTCATAAACTACCCGTTATATGATCTTTTGGTCTCTACATCACCCTTTATTTAAGCATGTGCCATGATCTGCATCTTCATCTGGTCCTGATGATGAACCACACTAGTTGGTTCGAAACACGTCGGAAAAATTTTCTCGTATGTGATTTCTACCTAAAAGACTCTTCTTAATGATAATTAATAAAGTGAATCCCCTATGGCTTATGGGTGTGCTCATGCAACAAGAAAATAAATAGAAAGACTTCAGATTGGAAATGTTGACACATAATCTTTGGGATTAGGAAAACTTATGTAAATATTATAAATAGAAAAAAATAAAGGAAGTTAGAAGACGAAGATACATTGGGAGATGAAACCCAATGGTCTCCCTCTCCTTGTATATATTCATATTCTCTCTTAATGCAAAACACAATTTGATTCGAGGTTACAAACCTGGCCGGACATCGTATTAGAGTAACAGGTCCCAATTCAAATCTCTACTCTTGTAACTCCTATTCATTGTCATATTCCCTACCATTATTTCTTGCCATATTATGTCCCTCTACTCTATATGGAAAGGTTGAGGTTAGAAAGCATCAAATCACTCACTTTTCATGACTGGGATAGAAGAAGAAAGACTTCTAAAGTTGTAAGGAACCTTTGCTCATGCACAAACATTTTCATACAGTTATCATTATGATGAAGGTACACTTCCATCAAGTCTTTTATGCCATGCTATATTTGGACATTTGAACTCTGACAACCTTCGTTTTTCAAAGAAAAATAATATGTGCATTGTATGTGCTCGAGATTAAGGTTGTATTGGAGACAAAGCAATCGATTTTGTGTTACCGGTTTTCCAACTATTCTTAGAAAACTTAAGCTCTTAATATGTGCGTTATATGTGCTGGAGATTAAGGTTGTATTGGAGACAAAGCAATCAATTTTGTGTATGGCTCATTGATTCATTTTTGTGTTGCATTGGTGTTAAATGTTTTTCTTCATTTGTGCGTTGAATGCATAGAAAAGTGTGATTAAAGTTTCCTGTTATTAAAGCTTTGCATTGAGTTGGACAACCTTCATTGTTGAGCATTTATTTCTTTGATGAGAAAATGGCCAAACTTTATCATTTTCCTAACTTATAAAGAAATCTAATTCTATCTACTGATGACAACATAGTAAAAATCAACAAAGACTCTCTTTTTGAAATTCATACCTGTCTACAGTATGCACAACAACAAATTGATTTTTTGCAGCTTGAATCTCAACTGCAGCGGGAAGAATTACAACAGTGGAGTCATGATTCTGAACTTGTTTCTATTCAGAACATTGAAATAGACTCCCATAAACAACAATTCAATAATGTTATAGTTAATTTAGATCCAATGCCCAATGAAGTAGCAAAATTGCATGCAGAAGCAAAAATTTAGTCTGCACTTCCCAAGCCAATTATCATACCTTGGGAAGAGCTTGTCCATAATAAGCACAGAACATGTCTTGGATATGATAAGGAGGTTTCCTTTCATATTCCAAATTACTCAAAAGCCATCAAATTTCAGAGTGTTGGGTTTCTTCATGGTGGTTCACCTTCACCTGTTCCAGATTCTACTCCTCCACATTCACAGCCAAAAGTTGTTAAATGCCAACACTATGACCGAGTTGGCCATAAGATCATTGTTTTGATCTTCATCCATGTGAGCATTGTCATAAAACCCATTCACTCTTTAAGCAAATGCTTCAAAAACAAACCTCCTGCAAGAACAAATATTCATCTTGGATGTATCACTTCTTTGTAATGGGTTTCAATAGGTAAGAATATATTTCAATCATATGTTAGAACTTGTTCTAGAACAGTCTCGCAATTGAGTTTTATCCATCATCTCACCTTGTATCTAATGGGGGGGGGGGGGGAGTGATGGTCATAAAGCCACATCAAGCGAGCCTAAGCCATAACCTGCCATACCAGATTTAGATTTGTTGCCAGAGAAAAAGATGCCCCCGAGCATGCCTTCGATTGATGATCATCCTTAAACCATCTATGCGGGTTGAAACATCTCTTCAAAAATTGCAGATAGTTCCTCTAGCATAAGACTTCAGCTTCATTCCAGATTTGGAAGAGTTCCAGGAATTTCATTAAGCATTCCAGAGTTGGTGGTCATCCTTAAACCATGACAGGTTGAGACCTCCCTTTTTAGGTTGAGGTTCTCCATTTTTATGTGGGGTGAGACCTCCCTTTCAAGGTTGGAAGTTTCCCTCTTCAAAACTTCACGATCACTTCCTCTAGCAGAATACCTCAGCTTCATGGCAGACTTGGAAGAGTTTTGGGAACTGCAATAAGTGTTCCAGTGTTGGTGATCATCCTTAAACCACCCCCCTTATACCAACATTTCAGAGAGCACATTTAGCCTAGTGTTGCCATGCATTTTTGCAAATTTTATATTACAACTCTCTTTTTGGACTCATACATACCCCCTTCAAATTAAGGGGGGGAATGTTGGACACCTAATCCTCTAAGGGTTATGGTGTGGAAGATAATTAGTCAAAGGGAGTCCAAAATACCTTGGAACATAGAATCCAATGGTCACTCCCATGTATTATAAATGTGTATTATTTGCTAATAGAAAATGGTATTCATGCTTTACCTTATTTGGTTGTCCACATTCCAAGTGAATTTGACATATGTGATGCTTGTATCTTAGGAAATCACAACAAAAAATCATTTCATGATTCTCATTCCAGAGCACATAGAAAGCTTGAACTCATTTATCATGATTTGTGTGGCCCTATGCCTATTCCTTCTGCAAATGGAAATGAATATATGATGACATTTATTGACAACTACACCAGAATGTGTTGGGTTTATTTATTGAAGAAAAAATCTGAAGAATTTGAAACATTTAAGAACTTTCATTCGTGGATTGAAAATGATGCACAATCTGAAATTGGCTATATTCGTATTGATAATGGAAAATAATATACTTCAATTGAATTTGAAAATTATCTTCGCCAGCATGGGATCAAACATCAAAAAATTGTGTGTTATAATCCCCAACAGAATGGAGTAGCTGAAAGAATGAACAGGACAATCTTAAAAATGGTACATTCAATGATGCTTTTTGTTGGTGCACTAAGATCTATTTTTACAAACAGTCTTAATTCCTACATTAATTGTCAACCCAAGGTAAGTCTTTTTATCTCAAGAGTGTCAGCACTATATGTGCAGTGAATTCAGAGGTTATCTAATGATAAATTGTTGCAATCACTAATAACTATTTCTTCAACTCACTTCAAACAATGATGAAAGAAATAACTGTGGAAGAAATAACTCTTAACACACTATGCAACTCTATTTAACTTGTTCCGAAATCAAATGAATCTGAATGCAAATGCAAAGAATCACGCTTGGAAATCTTCAAATAGAATTAAAACTAACTCACTCAATCAGCAAAGAGAACTGTAACAACTGCACAGCAATGATAATCTATAGCAAATCTGAATTGAACAGCAAATCCAATTGAACCAAAAATCCTAATTGAACAGTGAATCTCAATTGAACGGAAAATAATAATTTAACAGCAAATGAGTGTTGGGACTCAGAAATGTCATATTTTCATCCACCTTTTTCTTCACTATTGCTTACATTTCATCATCTCATTAACCTTTTATCATGTCATTTTCATACATACATTTGGGTTTCACCTTCTTATTTTCCATTTTATTCATTTTTGTATTACAAGTGAATTTATGATTAATTATAAGAAAATATACATATTTTTATATATATCTCAAGAATATGTGAGTTTTGTGATGTGTAGGAAATATGTGAAGAATCAATTCCAAGGGACTTATCCATATCTCCTCCACAATATTAAGGAGATAATTATGCAAGCCTATTCCTAAGGAGAAAATCATGGAGGATTTGGTTGACATATCTTATCCAATTCCTAAGGAGAAAATCGTGGAGGATTTGGTTGGCATATCTTATCCAATTCCTAAGGAGAAAAGCATGGAGGATTTGGTTGGCATATCTTATCCAAGATATGTGAGGGATTTGTGGGGGATTCAAAGGGATCATATTTTGTAATAATGGGAAAGTAGTTAAAAATGCTTGAGAGATTTGTGGGATCATATCTTGTAATAATGGGAAATTAGTTGAGAGTGCTTTAGAGAATATTGGATATGTAATTATGAGAAGGTTATCTTCCTCGTGTATATAAGAGAGTGCTCTCTCTTCATTTGAAGGATGGAATGGAATAATGAATAATGGAAAGAAATTCTTAGTTTTTCATTTTTATGCTTTCATGATTTGTAACTTGATTCTTGTAATATAATTTGAGATAAATTTATTGTTGTGAACTCACATATGTTATTTGTCATTCAATTCTTCACATGTTGTATTGCTTTCCCCTTATGCAATTTCCTACTTTCCTAGTTAGTATTTCAATGCCTTCCTAGATTAATTCGATTTCAGTAATTTAGATTAGATTAGTTCCACTTCAGTCCTGCATATATAGTGCATGTGTCTCGTAAGTCTACGAACCTCGGATTGACAAATTAAATAGTTGGGTAAGTACTACAACAGAATTAAACGGTAATATTTTCACCCAACATTTTGGCGCCGTTGCCGGGGAGGCACGATGGATTGAAGTTTAGTTTGATTTTTCATGCAAGTGTGTTTAGATATGTTCCTAACTCTGAGGTGTTGAGGCGGTAAGACGTGGGGAACAGCCTACGCATCGCATTCAAGATACCGTAATGGGCTCGACCTCTTATGGATCAGGGCATGTAGGGTGTGTTTACATTTATGCAAGTGTGAATTTCAATTTCTGCAAGTGTGTTTGATTTTCGCAACTGTGAAGAGTGTTTGATGAATTCATGGTTCATGGTTGTAATTGAAGCATTCGATTACTCAATTAATGAGCAGTCCTTGTAAGAGGGTTTAATTGAGTATTGAATTCAAGATTATTTCTGTGGTCCTTTTGTTTTTAATTCAATTTTTTTTTTTAGTGTGCTGATTTTTTTTTGTTTTTAGAATCTCTTTCCACATGGTTTTATAATGAGTGTCAGCTTGGAACTACTCACTCAGATCCTTGCAGAAGTCGGAATCTCTTCTTCCCTGGAAAAAGAGATCTTGACAAGAATTGACAGTTCAACTACTCCCCAAGAAATAAACGAAGATTCAACATATGAAGAATCCTGCATATCTGATGGCGAACAATCATTTGAATAGGAGATCGAGGAAGAAGAACAGCAGATCGGAGTAGAAGAACAGGAGTTACAACATGATCTAAGTGAGAGAAATTGTGCTTATCAAAGCTTTATCGAACAATGGTTCCAGGTAAGTATTAGATTAGATTCGTCTTTTTATTTATTTTTAGTTGATTTGCAGTTACAGCAACTAGACTCATTCACTTTCGAATATTTTCATCCATCATGTAAAAAATTGCTACTGGATATATTGTTGTTACTGCTACGTGAATGGCTTCATTGGAAGTTTAATTACACGTAACTAATTTTTTTTTTAATTAGTATAGAGTAGGTAGGCTTTCATTTGTAGTTTTTGCTTTCATTTTCAGTTTTGCTTAGAATAAGTATGCTCTCCTCCGCGCTTAGTGCGATCTCGAGGATCAGAAAATAGGGATGATTTAGACTAATTTCAGGAATAAATAAATTCATGTTTTGCCTAATCGATTTTATTGTTAATTTGCAAATCATTTTTAGTTGAAACTGTGTCTCGCTTGCAATTGATTGCGTTTTCTAGCCATACTAAAACCTGCAGCAAGCAATTAGATGACAAAACCTGCAAAAACAATTAAATATGAAATTTCCCAGGTTCATTGTTTCACTTGGGGCCAATAATAAAGTAGCGATGCATCACCATGGAAGAATATTCTTGTCTAGGTGGGAATGAAATCGATGGTGGTTTGACTTCAAAAAAAAATAATTGTACTCTTGATACTGTGGCTTTACACGTCAAACTAGCACTGTTACAGAATAGACAGTTCCAAGATCTGGGTCGGTTGAAACATTTAACTGTACTTTATCCTCCGAGTCAATCTCCACAAAATCTGAGAGTGCACCCACAATATTGTTGACGATTTTTCGTTTTGCATCATTAGTTACAGCACATCTGTCAGAAAAGAGGATCATTTTCAGTCTCTGCTTTGCTATCTCCACATTTGAAGTTCTCTTGAGTTTTCTGGGAAACAATATGTTCCATGCCCAATTTATTTGTTCAAAAAAAACTCATATTTACAGCTTTACGGATAAAGTCATCAATGTCCTGTGTTATAGAAACGCTGGAGAGACCATCATCCCCAACTCCATAACATTGATAAGACTTTCCTAGGTGATATCTTCCTGATGACAAATGCCATTGCATGGGTGTTTGCAGTGGAAGCATGGAGTGACAGTCACGAACAAATGAAGTGCTATATTTGCATCTATCCACCTTAGAGAATAAAGCAGGATTTCAGGGAAGCAATACAAAAGGATGAATAACCAGCCTGCTGGATGTCGTTGTGGGTGGAAAGGCCATCATTTTCACTGAAATTGGAGAGTGTAATCCCACAGAAATATATCACCAAGCGATGGTACGTTATGTTATGGGATTTAAACCCTGTACATGTCACTACTACTATATATTGTAACTATTAAGTGGACCATGCCATTGCTTACTTGTTAAATTGATTGAGGAATGAGGGTTGGCGAGTAATGAGAATCCGAGCTTGAATTCATCTTATCCTGATGAGAGTGCTAAGGGGATTAAATCATGGGTTAGTAGTCGACACTTCTTGTCTCACTGTCATCTGTATATGTTTACTGGAGAATGCTAAGGGGGCTAAATCGTGGGTTAGTAGTCGACACGCAGCTGCTCCATCACTAATTGTTGAAGCATTACTCGCAGTGACACTTCCACCTTCTTTAAATGCTGGTCTAAGTTTTCTTAGTTTTGCAGCATCAAACTTCCCCAAGCCTTCATCTTTGTCAACAACTGTGGAAGGCTTTCCTCTACCTCCAGAAACCTCAACCGGCACTATTTCCCATGCAAAAGCACCACTGTTTTGGGCATCAATTCCACGTTCGAAACTCTGAACTGCATGGTTGTCCTGTTCTTCTCTTGTTATGTTATGATTATCTGCACATAACTCTGCACATACTCCCATGCCAATGTCCTTGTAAACATCCCAGAGTCCGTCTTTCATCATTCCATCGACAAGAGATCCGTGTCCCAGTCGATACCCCTTTCTGGCATCAGGGAGGTAATAAGGAGCGTTTGACATGCTTTCCATGCCTCCAGCCACAACAATGTCATTGCTTCCTAACTGGATACTCTGGGCTGCTAACGTTGTTGCTTTCATTCCTGATGCACAGACTTTGTTGATTGCAGTGCATACCACAGAATTAGGTATCCCTGCACCCAGTGCTGCCTGTCTAGCAGGAGCTTGACCCAGGTTTGCACTCAAAACATTTCCAAAAAATACTTCTTGGACCATTCTGACTTTTATGTGTATATCCAAAATAGTTTTGTTTTTTGTTTTTAATTTGTTATTTATTAATAATTAATATATATATATATATATATATACATATAAAATATAATAAAAAAAATAAAAATAAAAACAAAATTGCCCTCATTCATTCATAATACTTGTTCCCTAAGAAATACAAAAGCCTTTTCAAATGTTTTCAATCAATTTTCCTGCAAATCAATAAAAACATTTTGAAAAAGTATTGCACAATCAATGAGTAAATTGCATGAGGACATGCAATAATTTTAGTTGGGGGGAATAAAAGTATGTTGGATTTTATCATTTATTTTAAAGTGAATTTGTGGGCAAGAGTTAGGATGCATATACTAACAAGTGAAATGAGATTGGTGTTATGTGTAGGTCAACGAGAAGCTTATGCAGAAAGCTCAGCATTACGATGCGACACCCTTTTCATCCAAAATTAGTGTAACTTCGAAAAATAATTAAAAAAATGGACGTTTCATAAATTCTTGAAAATGAGATAATTTGTTTTTGAGTCACTTCATACAGGAATGATCGATGGAGATGGCACACAAAGGTGACAATTTTTATGCAGGAATGGTGCTAAGTTTTTCAGAGTGAAGACAATCTAATGCAAAAGTGATTTTTCGAAATCACAATGAAACATGCATCATTGGACGCTTGAAGGAACTAATTCTTCACTGCACATATCATGACATTTTCCACTACACAAAAATCCTTTTGCGTCACGCCTATTTTTCTGAATCGCATACATTCCTTTATCCTTTTCAGTTTATTTTTGCCTTCTAGTTTTCCTTTTGAATAAAACTCATTCCCTTTTCATGATTACATTGCCTTGTTTTCCTCGCCATGTTGATCCACACTGCTTGTCCTACCAAATCTTTTTGTACAAACTGGCGTTGACTAATGTGGGATTCCTTAAGGCCCGCCTTTCAACAAATCTTTCCCCATCGACATCAGCACATTATCTGGGAAATAGACTAGAGTTCATTTTGAGTACCTAGAGGCTTGCATGCCTTAATGGCAAGTTCTCTCGCTGACGATCATGGGAATACATCAATGTCCCTTGATCTTCAGATCTTGCAAGTGGCTCGACTTCAGCACATCCATTCGCACTTCGCAAGATGTACTCGGGTACCTTGGCACTCATTGACATCAATGGTGAGTTGCCTCGCATTGGTTAACGGCATGCATCAATGGCCTGTAATCCAATGATTTCTATTCATGCTCGACATCAACATATTCATTCGCATGATTAGAATTGTACCATCGGGTTTGTAGCGGGTGAAGACTATACACTTTTTCACAACTCCCTCAGCAATTACAGCAGTATGCATTCTGATCTATGAGAGTACCACAGTTCCACTTTCAGCGTTTATCTTTTCCATGATTCAACATCAGCAGTTCAGATTCCTTCATTTCCCAGGATCCAGTAACAACAACATCAGTCACATTTTCCTGATCCAGCAGCAGCAGCAGCTACATTCCTATCGCATAGTTCATCATTCTTGGGTAAGTAGAGGTATGTTGTTTTCTAATCTTTAATCATGCAATTCCTTATATGCTAACTTGAATATTTTGGAAAATTCCCTCACCATGCTACATTTCCTTTCATGAGACATGTCAAGTTGCATGAGGACATGCCACCAATTCAGTTGGGGGGGAGAACTATATTCACTACATATTCACTACCATGATTCCATTTCTTCACCACTATCACTCCATTTTTTTTTCTCATTTACCATTCACCAACATTTATTTTCCAATGATACTTTGTTGCACTTTGCTTCATACGCAATATTGGCATGCTTCATTAATATAACAAAAGGGCTTTCTTATGCACATTATGATTTCCAGTGAGTTTTTACATTATTATTGAAGAAAAGAGAACAGAAAACAAAATGAATGTTGTTAACACAAGAACCAACATTCTTTGTATTCATGGTTGTCACACAAGAACCAACCATAAGAAAATGTAAGTTGTTACTCATGTATTTCACATATCCTGGAAACATTCATTATTAAAAGACATCATCATGTAAAGCCAAAGTTCAAGATGCCAAATGTTCTTAAAGAGACCCATGCATGGTTGCATGAGGACATGTAACAAGTTCAGTTGGGGAGGATGTTGGGACTCAGAAATGTCATATTTTCATCCACCTTTTCTTCACTATTCCTTACATTTCATCATCCCATTAACCTTTTATCATGTCATTTTCATACATACATTTGGGTTTCACCTTCTTATTTTCCATTTTATTCATTTTTGTATTACAAGTGAATTTATGATTAATTATTAGAAAATATACATATTTTTATATATATCTCAAGAATATGTGAGTTTTGTGATGTGTAGGAAATATGTGAAGAATCAATTCCAAGAGACTTATCCATATCTCCTCCACCATATTAAGGAGATAATTATGCAAGCCTATTCCTAAGGAGAAAATCATGGAGGATTTGGTTGGCATATATTATCCAATTCCTAAGGAAAAAATCATGGAGGATTTGGTTGGCATATCTTATCCAATTCCTAAGGAGAAAAGCATGGAGGATTTGGTTGGCATATATTATCCAAGATATGTGAGAGATTTGTGGGGGATTCAAAGGGATCATATTTTGTAATAATGGGAAAGTAGTTAAAAATGCTTGAGAGATTTGTGGGATCATATCTTGTAATAATGGGAAATTAGTTGACAGTGCTTGAGAGAGTATTGGATATGTAATTATGAGAAGGTTATCTTCCTCGTGTATATAAGAGAGTGCTCTCTCTTCATTTGAAGGATGGAATGGAATAATGAATAATGGAAAGAAATTCTTAGTTTTTCATTTTTATGCTTTCATGATTTGTAACTTGATTCTTTAAATTTGAGATAACTTTATTGTTGTGAGCTCACATATGTTGTTTGTCATTCAATTCTTCACATGTTGTATTGCTTTCCCCTTATGCAATTTCCTGCTTTCCTAGTTAGTATTTTAATGCCTTCCTAGATTAATTCGATTTCAGTAATTTAGATTAGATTAGTTCCACTTCAGTCCTACATATATAGTGCATGTGTCTCATAAGTCTACGAACCTCGGATTGACAAATTAAATAGTTGGGTAAGTACTACAACAAAATTAAACGGTAATATTTTCACCCAAAAATGAGCATATAATGATAAATGATATATAAACAGCAAATGACTTATATAAGAAAGTTACGTAAATTGATCAATGCTACCTCTAAGATCTATGATAACATAACTCAGAACAGATAGCAATCTACTATTGAAACTAACATAACCAATCCAATCAAAGCGTTAGTCATATATATCACAAAGCTAAGTCTGAATCTAAATGAACAACAGTATGAATCGGAATCGTCAATCTTCACAATAAGCAAAATGATTGTAACTTAACAGTAACAATCAGTAAAGACAAAATAGAAAATATTATAACACAAGAAAGCAATAGAACTTCTCTTGACTGGGCCCAGAGTCGCCAAAAGTCTCCGCTAAGAAATACTTAGAATATAAGTATGGATCAAACGCAGTCTTTCTTCATTAAAATAAGAAACACGATTACATCATCATTAAAATTAGCAACACGATTACGTCATCACTAAGATAATAGTATTATATGTCCCAAAATAATAATTACAAGTTATGAAATTCTGAACTCTGTGCAGTTTTTCCTTTCAGCCTTATATATTACATTTAGAAAATAAATAGATAAAAGTGAATCCTCGGGATCAGGGGATCTTGAGGATTTTGCTATACATAATCTGATTTTGTCATGAAATAGCATCAATCTGCCTAGTCTCTCGCTGCCTTGCCTGCCTCAGACGTTGTCTTTTTCCTTTTACGACTTGATGTTGCTCTGTCTATTGAACAACTGTTGTCAAATTCGCGTCTTTTTCATATAGAGATAGCAAAAAGTCAGTTTCTCGAGCTAGATTTATCTAATTTGTTACCAAGTGCTTTTACCCAACTTTAGCTGTTATTTCCTTTACTTTGATCCATAAACAAAGATAATCATGTGATGATAAATGTTGAATAAATCTATTTACAAAGAGAAAACATACCTTTTTCTTGACCCAACATACTCCCCAGCTTACCTTGTTGCATGTCCTCATGCAATTAAATAGTTGATGTGTAGTTGAGTTAGGGAATAGGCAGGATATACCTCCTCCTTATAATTTTTGAAGCCATTTTTCTTCTTTAGTATAGCAAAAGCCTGGGTAATGTCTTGATCCTTCAAGGTGTAGTCACAGCAATACTTCTCTGGAGGATACCATATGATTGGAGTCCTATACCGACATCCTATCCATTCTGGACCCATGGTTAAGACCATGTGTTAAGTTTAGGGATGTTCTATGGTAAAGCAATTTATTTAAATTTTCACAGTTAGCAATCACATCAGCATTAAGATAAACTGCAGATAGAACATAAATATAAAACGCAGAAGACAAGCCAAGACAAGAGGACACAAGATGTGGCGCTAGCCAGGGACAAACCCCACAATGTGTGGGGAAATCCTTGATCAATTCTTCTTTTATGTTCTTCAAAGTTTAGCAGAGATAGAGAGAGAGATAGTATATTTACAATAGACGTCAACACTTTGACTTATCTAGATCTAGCATAGATCATTTCGTATAACGATGAGATCAGTTGAAGACATTCTGCTTCAACTGATTCTCCAAGATGATGGCTTCACCTATCGTAGTGCTGCATCTGGACTACTTGCTGCACCACTGCATGCTGCACTAATCATGATTATCATCATGCTGCCCATGTCCATGATCTCATCATGCTTCATGCTACCCATGCTGCCCATGATCTCATCATGCTGCTCCTTGCTCATGCTGCCCTTTACATCATCATGATCATGCAGTCCCATTACATCATGCTCATATACATATATATGATGATGATCTATAATTAATGTGATCCTTGTCACTAAGATCATTGATGTCACATCTCTTCTGCACCTTGTTGCACTGAGATCATCACCCTGAGATCACAGGAATACAAGATCATGATTCATGTCTAGTTCTATCAGGACCTTGACTATGATATTTGTTACTGCTCTTCATAACACATCAGGATTGCATTATGCTATATTTAAATATTGTGACAGCTAGTAAAACTCCCATCACAAGTATGCTGAGAATCTATCATCAACGAAATCTTCTTTTATCTTCAGATTGTGTCTATTATGCCAAGACAGTCATATATATATGCAAGACTGAGATAATCACTTTAACGTGATCTCTATTTGGCTGAGACAGTGTTAGTGGCTGTCGAGATAGCATGCTATTCGAAGTGATGTTTATGTAGTGCAAGTTGCAAGGGTTTCCTCTTCACCAAAACCCTTATCATATATGTTTCATATTCTTACGAAATACAGAACCTGCACCTTGACATCAAGAACTTGTACTCACCTGAGATCAACGTCATTCTTCCTGCAGTGCGGATCTGCTCCCATACATGAGAGGTCTTGACTGTGGCTACCTCGGCTTCATATACCTTGGCTCTCTACGGCTAGGTGTCTTCCTCACTGCGGCTCTTCTTCATGGCTGTGCCACTTTTGACTGCGTATGCATTCTTCATTGACAGCGTATTACTGTTTCATTGACTGGCATATACACAGCGTATCTATTGCTCCATGAACTGGATATGGGACAGCATGTAAGGAGTCTCTACGCCTTGCATATATGTGATAGGGCTCCTTCCAGCTGAGGTTTTACCATGAACAGCGTATAACTATACATTGCATATATGACTGCGTGGCAAGGTATGACAGTGTATTATGACTGCGTTACATCCATGCCATCATATGAATATTGATAGGGCTATCCACGTATAAGCTAGGGCATGACTACATTCCATCCATGTTGTGTTCCTTCGCTTACATCATATGAATTTCTACGTATATTGCTAGGGCTGCGTATAATCAATATGTACAGCGTGATCCCATGACTGCATGAAACCAGCGTATAGCATCCACAGCGTATCCAACGTGAACAGCGTATATTATGAGTAGCTTATATCTTATAAGGTCTCCAAGACTACGTTGAATTAGGGCATCATTAATCTAGGCCAGCGTACTCTTTTTGTGACTCTCCTTCCAAAAACCCAAGACGTGGAGAGGAGATCACATCAAGAATGAGTGTGCCAATTGACATCAAAACTCTTCTATTTATACTAAAACGTATATGATGAATAGACATGATGTTTGGGCTTCTAGAGCCTACGTAAGAGCTGGTCGGCTTGATAATAATTACATAAACAAAATAAATTAATATCTCCATAAATACTTATCGGAATTGGATGATCTTTGGATCAATCCTACACCTCTCGATGAGAGGGATCCAATAAAAATATCAGCTACCATAAATAAGCTAGCCCACATGGAGTTTGGCCCTAGTTTCCAATTTAAAACTCTCTCTCAACTAGGGATAACTCCATCCGGTGATCCATAAGTCTAACTGTATTGCCTTTGCCATCAGTGCGCTGCACTGCTCTACCTAGCTTTGCTCAACTCTACTGGCTCTGCTCCGCTCTGCTCAACTCTGCTCAACTATGCTGGCTCTGCTCAGCTTTGCTAGCTCTGCTGTCTCTTCTCTGCTCTGCTCAGCTCAACTTAGCTCTGCTAAACTATGAAGAAGAAGAATTGATCGAGAATGAGTCATATCATTCTCCACTGACCCGAAGTCAGTCTCAGAGTGCGTACCACTAGTCCCAAACTAGTCTCAACCGACCAAAGTCAGCTTCATAGTAAGTACCACTCCTACCACTAGTCCCAGACCAGTATCGTAGTCTCAAAGAGTGTACCATTGGTCTCAGACCAGTCTCAACCAACCCGAAGTCAGCGTCATAGTGTGTAGCGCTCTCACTGGTCCCAGACCAGTAATGCACTGACATGAAGTCAGTCTCAGAGTATGTACCACTAGTCCCAGACCAGTATAATTGATCCCAGATCAATTGAGGTCATCCTAGCATAGGGAGTACGATAGATACAACGATGCGTCCATCAGTACTACTATGGTCCCTAACTTCATTTCCCTACTCATTGATCAGATGAGAGGTACTTCCCATGAGTCCTAGACTACATGGGTAGGATGCCTCGATAGGAGAACTTAATCAATCCTATCCTCACAGGAGAACACATCAATCCTACTACAATCGCCATGGAGAACACATCAATCCAGGCCGCCATGGAGAACACATCAATCCAGGCCTCACAGGAGAACACATCAATCCTGCTACAATCTCCATGGAGAACACATCAATCCATGCCTCACAGCAGAAAACATCAATCCTGCTACAATCGCCATGGAGAACAGATCAATCTAGGCCTCACAGGAGAACACATCAATCCTGCTACACAGGAGAGTGAATCATCGTGTTCGACAAGACAGCAAATCATCTTATTCCAGTGTGCACCACCAGGGGAGGGTGAGTCACCCTGTGGTCGTATGTTGTTCCAGTAAGAATTGCAAGCCCCCAGAGCTCCCAGAGCTCAATGTATGCAACATGCAGGACCCTTTTACAAGGGTCTCTTGATGGCTCCAAGTCGTACGGAAAATCACAGATTTGATCTTTCCTCAGGGCTTTGTCAAAATGTCAACGACCTGTACATCAGTCTCAATGCGATGGAGCCTCCTTGCTCATTGACTTACCATATCCTAGATAAGGTAGTATCTGATGTCTACCTACTGGAGCAATTGTCGAATACGGGATTTCTCAATAATCGAATCCCACCAGTGGTTGTTACAGAGAATAATAGTGGTATTCATCATGTGCACAAACAACTAACTAAAGAGCTTCCCCAATTAGGTAGCTTCAAAGAGAAACAACACTAAGAAGTGCTCCAGTGATCCTCCACACTACCTGCCCACTCATCATTCGAATAATCATGTTGTTTCATATTTTCGGCAGTGTATCTCATTCCATGAGAGATTGTGCCCTGAAGATATCTCAGAAGATTCTAGGCACCAATCCAGTGAGGCTAAAACAAATATGAGCTCACCATGCTAACTGCAACACATATGTCCGAATGGAGGTTCTCCAAGAACATCAATGCGAATGAGTTTATGAAACTCAGAGGCATTTCCCAAATCAGGTCCGACATCACTACCATATAACTTCTTGAAAATTAAGATCCTCGAGGTAGTCACAAGATTGCAGCTTATATTTCCACATTCAGAATCCAACTCCCTCTATCTCCTATAAATGACAGGGTCTGCACCTGTTAGACATAGGTGCCGGTACGAGAGGTTTATCATCCACAACCTTCGGGTAATGGTTTGGATCGGTTTCACTCCTAGTCAATATCAACTGCATTAGATAGCTATCAATCCTCTCATACTACGCCTGAGGAGTTTTGCTTCAAGCCATAGAGGGCTTTCTTCCACCTGTATACATGAGATTCCCAATCATTAGTATAAAACTCCTCAGGTTGTTCCAAGCCTGTGGACCTGCTGCATGAGGGGAATGGTCCCCTTACAATATTTTCCTTCGGTACATTTCAGACATGTACCTTCATTACCCTTCTAAATTCAGGCATCCTAGTCACCATTTGACTCATAGACCTCCGGTGCTGAGGCAATCGACATGGTCCCCAGTGGACTTCCTGCAACTTGATACAACCCTAAACTCAAAAACATTTTTGAAAGATCTATTTTCAAACACGTACCTTTCCATCGATAAGTGCCACCCTGTAACCTTTGACTTCCATTTCTGAGTTGGACACCAAGTTCTTCTTGCGATCAGGTACATAAAAGAGATTCTGGAGTTCCTTGCTTTCGTGGAAGAGTCGACCATTTCCTTGATGACCTGCATTACCAGTCATTCCTTTGATCATTGAAGATGTCCCATGAATGATTGTTATCTTCATCAAGAGATGTGTCTCTGCCATTCGGACACTCCTTCGCATAACGGCCAAACTTATTTCAACAAGGCATCCGCCTTTCCTTGCACCCTAGATCCAAACTTCCCAATGAAGTGATATTTAGATGGGCCATCAGAAACTTCCGCTACGCCTTTCTGATAACATTCTCTGCTTCAACTTCTCCCTGGGTGAATTATGAGAAACCCATTGATCCTTTTGTCTTGTCCCAACTATCTTTGGTGATTGCTTTTTGACTCTTGCTTGGGCATTGTCTTCACCTCAGCTCTAATACCATGTTAAGTTTAGGGATGTTCTATGCTAAAGCAATTTATTTAAATTTTCACAGTTAGCAATCACATCAGCATTAAGATAAACTGCAGATAGAACATAAATATAAAACGCAGAAGACAAGCCAAGACAAGAGGACACAAGATGTGGTGCTAGCCAGGGACAAACCCCACAATGTGTGGGGAAATCCTTGATCAATTCTTCTTTTATGTTCTTCAAAGTTCAGCAGAGATAGAGAGAGAGAGAGAGATAGTACATTTACAATAGACGTCAACACTTTGACTTATCTAGATCTAGCATAGATCATTTCGTATAATGATGAGATCAGTTGAAGACATTCTTCTTCAACTGATTCTCCAAGATGATGGCTTCACCTATCGTAGTGCTGCATCTGGACTACTTGCTGCACCACTGCATGCTGCCCATGTCCATGATCTCATCATGCTTCATGCTACCCATGCTGCCCATGATCTCATCATGCTGCTCCTTGCTCATGTTGCCCTTTACATCATCATGATCATGCAGTCCCATTACATCATGCTCATATATATATATATATATATATATATATATATATATATATATATATATATATATATATATATATATATATATATATATATATATATATATATATGATGATGATCTATAATTAATGTGATCCTTGTCACTATGATCATTGATGTCACATCTCTTCTGCACCTTGCTGCACTGAGATCATCACCCTGAGATCACAGGAATACGAGATCATGATTCATGTCTAGTTCTATCAGGACCTTGACTATGATATTTGTTACTGCTCTTCATAACACATCAGGACTGCATTATGCTATATTTAAATATTGTGACAGCTAGTAAAACTCCCATCAAAAGTATGCTGAGAATATATCATCAACGAAATCTTCTTTTATCTTCAGATTGTGTCTATTATGCCAAGACAGTCATATATATATGCAAGACTGAGATAATCACTTTAACGTGATCTCTATTTGGTTGAGATAGTGTTAGTGGCTGTTGAGATAGCATGTTGTTCGAAGTGATGTTTATGCAGTGCAAGTTGTAAGGGTTTCCTCTTCACCAAAACCCTTATCATATATGTTTCATATTCTTACGAAATACGGAACCTGCACCTTGACATCAAGAACTTGTACTCACCTGAGATCAACGTCATTCTTCCTGCAGTGCGGATCTGCTCCCATACATGCGAGGTCTTGACTGTGGCTACCTCGGCTTCATATACCTTGGCTCTCTGCGGCTAGGTGTCTTCCTCACTGCGACTCTTCTTCATGGTTGTGCCACTTTTGACTGCGTATGCATTCTTCATTGACAGCGTATTACTGTTTCATTGACCAGCATATACACAGTGTATCTATTGCTCCATGAACTGCATATGGGACAGCGTGTAAGGAGTCTCTATGCCTTGCGTATATGTGGGAGGGCTCCTTCCGACTGCGGTTTTACCATGAACAGCGTATAACTATACATTGCATATATGACTGCGTGGCAAGGTATGACAGTGTATTATGACTGCGTTCCATCCATGCCATCGTATGAATATTGCTAGGGCTATCCACGTATAAGCCAGGGCATGACTGCATTCCATCCATGTTGTGTTCCTTCGCTTACATCATATGAATTTATGCATATATTGCTAGGGCTGCGTATAATCATTATGTACAGCGTGATCCCATGACTGCATGAAACCAACGTATAGCATCCATAGCGTATCCAACATGAACAACGTATATTATGAGCAGCTTATATCTTATAAGGTCTCCAGGACTACATTGAATTAGGGCATCATTAATCTAGGCCAGCGTACTCTTTTTGTGACTCTCCTTCCAAAAACCCAAGACGTGGAGAGGAGATCACATCAAGAATGAGTGTGCCAATTAACATCAAAACTCTTCTATTTATACTAAAATGTATATGATCAATAGACACGATGTTTGGGCTTCTAGAGCCTATGTAAGAGCTGGTCGGCTTGATAATAATTACATAAACAAAATAAATTCATATCTCCATAAATACTTATCGGAATCGGATGATCTTTGGATCAATCCTACACCTCTCGATGAGAGGGATCCAATAAAAATATCAACTGCCATAAATAAGCTAACCCACATGGAGTTTGGCCCTAGTTTCCAATTTAACACCATGTTATTGTACTTGTAGAAATGAGAAGAGGCAACTTTAAAGTTCCAGTATCCAAATGGTTCTCGATTTCTAACAGTAATGCTAGAGACTTCCCACCTTTGTCTAGCTACAGACAAGGCTTCCTCCTTAATCTCTTGGAATTACTCCTTTCCAACTTGTATAATATCTGTGTGAAATGGCCCTAGTTGGCCCACAACACCATCTCGCTTCATGAATTGCTTGTGTTTGACCGAGAGATGCAGGGGTTTGGTTGGTTCCCCTCTCACCCATAGGTCAATTCTTTCTTCACACTTCCTAAAAGTATTGTGAGCCTTGGCCCACTTGAGTTGATTAGTGGAAAAAGAGAGAAATGTCTAGTGTTTTACATCCCCTATAAAAGGGCCAGGTTTTTTGTCTCTGTCATCTTCCAGAAATAAATTGTGCATACAAAGTTTACAGAGGAGGCGCTGTACCTTCTCGTTCTGTTCTCTGAAGCACTTGAAAAAATCTAGGGTAGTCTTGATTTCCATAGACTTCCCAGCCTTAACAGCTTTGACTTTCAGCAAGAGGTATCTCTCCAGGAGGAATAAGGCATAATTTGTAGCAGGGTCTCTGCATGACAGAGTGTCTGAATAAAGAGAGCAAATAGTTTCCAACTGCTCTTGAGCCATTTGTAATTTGTCCCATGCTTTCTCAACCTTTTTTTGTTCAGAGTTGTACTAAGCAAATGTCTCATCCTAAGTCACTATAAGTGCCTCAAACTTTTTCCTTAACTCTTGATGTATCCGTAGGGGCACTACCTTTTCTTTGTTCTATGTTAATTCTTGTTGAACCTTCAGTACTTCATTCTGCAACCTCCAGATGACTGCCTCTCTTACCAAAGGAATGTAATCAGGTGTCTCCTCTGTTTGGGTTTCTCCATCCTGGGTTTCCATGGGATCGGTCTGAACAACAGCTTCAGCTACCTCTTGAATCATGAAATGACCAATTTGAATGTCCTCTTCAGCATCTGTTTGAACAACATCATTCACGGTAGGGTAGTCCGTTTGGGTCTCCTGTGAGAAAACATAGGGGTCTTTAGTCTGCATTTCAGTGTCTTCTACAAGACATGGCTCTGTCTGAGTTTCCTTTGGATAGGCCAAAATATCCTCAATTTTGGTTTCAGCATCCTTTCCAAAACAATGTTCCATCTGTGTGCCTATGGTCTCTTTTTCTACTTTCAAATTCCTAGCTCTAATGGCTTCTTTTAACCACTGCCTTAGCTGCCCAATTATTCACTTCTATTTTCTATACTTCTTAAGAATTTTTCTGAGCCTGTCCTTGTAGGAATTCTTTATTCTGGGACTTCCAACCAACGGTGGGTTAACTGCATTGTCCTCTGGTTCCTGTACAGGTGGTATTGTGTCAGCATCAAGGAGGGTTCCAACTGGAACTGTATCTCCTGATGGAGCTTCACCTTCTAGCTCCTCTTTGTCATGGATTTCTCTTTCAGGAGATCCCAATACAATGGTGTCTCCTAAACAATTTTCATTCTTCGAGTTTTCTTCTAGGTAGGCCTCATCCTCAGGGGACTTAGAAAGAATAGTATTGCCTGGTTGATTTACATCTCCCAGGGTTTCATCTGCAGGATTTTCTTCAGCTGGGGGGTCCACTGGACTAGTATCTACTGTCTAATTTTCTTCTCTAATGACTTCCTCTTCATGCACCTCAACTTCAAGGGGTTTTTCCACAGAAGGGATTGGTTCCCTCTATTCCTCCACAAAATCAGTAAATGGCAGGGTTTTCTCATGACCAGGGCTATCAGTAGAGGCAGACTGGTTGGGGGTACAATTATGTTCTTCAACATTCCTGGATTGTTCTCTACCCTCGCCAAATATCCCCATGTTCTCCAGTACCTTGGCCACTTCCTCCTCATAGTCTTGCAAAGGGGAATTTTGCATACTTGAAGGTGGTGTGTGGGATGTTCCAGCCTCGTTTGTTTGAATTGGGATACGTCATTGGGCTCTAACCTGCACAAAGTGCCTACATTTTGTTGGATTCAAGGGCACAGAGGAATTCTTTCTTTTCAGTGTCCTTCTCGGACCTAGGGTTCTTGGCCCTTGCTGCTCTATTGCTATGTTTTCTGGAGGTGGGGCCAAAGTAGGATTTACAATATTGTCCCAGGTTAACTGCTGCTGGGCTAGTCCATGTATGATAAGCAATTTAATCAGTCCATGATGACTAAGGACAGTGCATGAGTCCTTAGCTTTCCTAACTCATCGAGCGACATCATGCAATAGAGAATTCAAATAAAACGGCAAATTAACTAAAATTTTATGTTTTAGGATGGCTAACAATTTGAGTTGACAGGGCTTTACCACATCATAGCAACCATCGCATGTGATATACCATTGCACGATGACTACCAAATCCTACCAAGGTTTTCTTAACGATGAAGGGTGAATCCCTTTCCATATTCGAGCTAATTTCCCATCCGGGTCCTAGAACACTGCAACCGCATTGTGCAGAAGGATGTGATTTTTTTTCCATTTGGTTCCCTTAGCCGAAAGTCCATTGACTTCTGCTATGACCACTTCAGAAACAATTATATGCCTGCCTTTGACTGCGATGTTGCCATTCTGCAAGTTCTGCAGGAATTCGAGTGTCATTTCCTCGTGAAATCCCTACAATTTATTCAAATATTGTAGCCATCCTGCACGTTCGAGAATTGCCCGAGCCTTGTCCGATACCTTGAGTACTGAGGGCTCATTTTGGAAAGCTCTTCCTCCCATGGCTATTGTACTTGTGACTGGTTCAATTGTATGCAATTGTTTTACACTTTCGTAATTCAGAATAGCAGCAAAGAACGTTAAATCAATAAACAGAGAATTGACAATGTTTTGAGAATTAATATCATATTTAGTTAAGTCATTTGTCTCGTCAACCACACTTAACGCCGGATCATGAGTCTGCATGCCAGCCATAATGGTTTTTGTCCTTTCCCCAATGAGAAATACTTGATAATTATTACACATTCATAATCATCATGAAGTCCTTACCCGGAACTTAATTCAAATGATTATCACAAGATTATCCATAACTGTCACTCATGTCGTTCATATGCGGGCCATCCCCCCTCTCATGAGAAAAGGACATCCACATCCTTCAAGCATGTGAAAAGCAAGCGAAAGCATTGACAATTCATAAATGTCGGTAACCAATCCAAAAAAATGGTGTGCTAATCAGTAACACGATTAAAGAAATACACATCATCAGATGTGAAATGGCCGAGAAAAAAAAAATTAAAACAGAGATTCTAATTCATTATGACAATATTTTCACTGTAAACGGTATTAATAACAAAGGCATAATCGGCAGTATGTATTAATGACTGTCATAAAATGATTGGACAATTAAAATATGATGAATATATAACATAAGTTACCATGCAGGTCGACTTTTAAGAGTGTTGTTCAAATGGGAAATTCCCTTTGGAAACAAATCCATAGGTGGTAATAGATAGAAATCATTTGGCAGTGTAAGATGATACTCCAATACCACAAGCAGAGTTGTTGCTGCCAGCTGGCATTCATAGCCTCAACAGGGTTTCTTTCCAACCCCACAAATGAGCCAAATTCATCCTGTTAGTATGTAGATGGTTCTTCTTTTCCTGTCATAAAGAGACCACTATGCTGGCATGGTGACCAGATGACAATAGTGCCATTCACTAGGATATAACAAGTTATTAGGCTGGTGTTGGGTGTGGAGCCTGATTATCTTCTGTACTCAAAGGTATTGCTGCTTTGGACCCCAGTTTGAAATGGGGTGGCAACGTCGCCTGTAAAATATTCGCTGCAGGGGGGTCTAGGGGGGGTGGCTGCGACCTTTTGGGAGCCCCCCCGGCAAGGGGATTAGGGGTAGCACCCTCGAAGCTAAGAATAGATGTAAAATTGCCTTGTAAAATGTTGTAATTTTGTAGTCAATCTGGGTCGTTCATTAGGCAGAGATATGATGGTAGAAGTTATGTTTAATTTAGGGTTTTTTGCCCTAGAAGGCAACCCCTCGCTATATATGAGGGAATTGTATTGCATCTATGTAGATCTATATTCTGAGTGAGGAAGAGAGAGGAGATTGAGAAAGAAGAGGGAGTAATAGAGGATCTACTGTAGTTTGTATCTCTTTAGTTTACTGGATAATATAGAAAGAGGATTGGTTGTTTCTCCGTGGATGTAGCCCAAATTGGGTGAACCACGTATATATGTGTCTCTCTTGTTTTATGCATTTTCTGTGTTTATATTTCTGCAATATTTTATGTGTTCCATTGCTCTATAATATGTAATTTTCTAACAACTGGTATCAGAGCCGAAGGTCTATTTGGCTGATAAACGCACAAGAAAGAAGGGTTCCTGGTTCGAGTGGGAGCAATGGCGGAAGATGGTAGGTTTAGGGTCAAAAAATTCAATGGCCAAAACTACCAGCTGTGGAAGATGCAGATGGAAGATTATCTGTATCAGAGAGATCTGTACCAACCATTGAGCAGAAAGACAAAGAAGTTGATGAGTATGACAGATACAGAATGAGATATTCTCGACAGAAAGGCACTTGGAACAATACAGTTGTGCCTAGTGGTGTCAGTAGCGTTTAATATTTCAAAGGAAACGACAACGAAGGGCTTAATGTCAACATTGTCCAAACTATATGAAAAACCCTCGACCTCAAATAAGGTATTTCTTATGAAACATTTATTTAATATGAATATGTCAGAAGGTGGATCTGTTGCTAATCATTTAAATGAATTTAATATAGTTACCAGTCAGTTAAGTTCTGTAGGGGTAACTTTTGATGATGAAGTTAGGGCTTTGTTATTTATGTGCTCATTTCCATAAAGTTGGAATGGTTTAGTTATGGCCATTAGTAACTCTGTCTCTGGATCTATTAATTTAAAGTTTGATGATGTTTTCAGTGCAATCCTTAGCGAGGAAATGTGATGGAAAAGCTCCGGTGAGACATCAGGTAATGCTTTGACTGCAGAGACTAGGGGAAGAAAAATGGAAAGAGGAAAGAGCCCTGGATATCGAAGTTAGTCAAGAAAAGGTAGATCCAAGTCCAGAGTGGGGATAGTGTGCTAGAAATGCGGGAAGAAAGGACACCTGAAGAAAGACTGCAATTCTCGAAAGGGAAAAGAAGGAGATACGCAGCAAGAAACTAATCATGAAGTGAATGTAACAGGTGATGTGTTGCATGATGCTTTGATTCTTTCATTAGAAAATATTATTGATGCCTGGATGGTAGATTCAGGGGCCTCATTCCATGCCACACCTGATAGGAAACATTTTTATGATTATGTTCAAGGAGATTTTGGACAGGCTCGATTGGGTGATGATAAACCCTGTAAAATCATTGGAATGGGTACAGTTTTCATAAAATAGCAAAATGGAAATAAGTGGCTATTGAAGGAGGTAAGGCATGTTCCAGATCTGAAGAAAAATCTGATTTCAATAGGGCAGTTGGGAGGTGAACATTGCGTAACTACTTTCACAGATAAAACCTGGAAGGTCACTAGAGGATCCCTGGTAATAGCGAAAGGAGGAAAGGTTGGTACATTATATTTATGCAATGGTATTTCTAATTTTGTTAATGCTTTAACCTCTATAGGAGAAGATACGGCATTGTGGCATTATAGGCTCGGGCACATGAGTGATAAGGGGATGCAGATTCTTCACTCAAGAAATTTGTTGCCAGGTTTGAAGCATGTTGATTTAAAATTCTATGAGAATTGCATTTATGGAAAATAGAAGAGAGTTAGATTCCTTAGAGTTGGGAAAGAAAAGAAGAGCGAAAAATTAGAGCTTATGCATACAAATGTATGGGGACCTGCTCAGGTATCATATCTTGGTGGCTCTCGTTATTATGTTACTTTTATTGATGATGCAACCAGAAAAACCTGGATTTATTGTATTCGAAATAAATCTGATGTATTTGATACTTTCAAGGAATGGAAAGCTTTGGTTGAAAATGAGACAAGAAAAAGGTTGAAGTGTCTCAGACCAAACAATGGAGGTGAATATTGCAGTAAAGAGTTTGATAGGTACTCTTCAAAGAATGGAATTCGTAGAGAGAAGACAGTTCTAGGAACACCATAAGAAAATGGTGTGTCAGAAAGGATGAACAGGACAGTCATGGAGCGTGCAAGGTGCATGAGATTGCATGTAGGATTGCCTTTACAATTTTGGGCAGATGATGTAGATACTGTTGTTTATCTAATAAACAGAGGGCCTTCAAATTCCTTGGATGGTAGTATTCCAGAGGAGGCATGGACAAGTAAAAAGGTAAACTACTCCATTTTAAGAACTTTTGGTTGTGAAGCCTTTGTCCACATTAATAAAGAAAATAGAACAAATCTTGAGGCAAAATCAAAGAAATGTACCTTTATTGGATATGGTGTTAATGATTTTGGTTATCGTTTTTATGATTATGAAAAACACAAAATCATTAGGAGCAAATATGTCATATTCAATGAAAAGGTTTTGTATAAGGACCAGCTGCAGGAAAAGAAATAGGAAATAGAAAACAGAGAATGCACAATGCTTGACAAGATCACTGAAAAAAGTGATGGTGCCTGAAAATCATAATGATCAATGGCCAGAACAACAACCACAACAGCAACAAGCACCTCAAACACCTGAAAGTGGTGTTAGAAGATCTACCAGGATAAGTAGACCCCCTAAACGATACTCTCCTTCATTATATTATGTATTGTTGACTGATTTTGGTGAACCAGAATGTTATGAAGAAGCATTGCAGGTAGAAACCAGGAAGAAGTGGGAGCAGGCCATCAAAGAAGAGATGGATTCCTTAGCACATAACCAGACTTGGGAATTAGTCAGGTTGCCTACAAGTAAAACAACATTGCAAAATAAATGGGTTTACAAGTTGAAGGAAGAAGATGGAGGTAGAAAAAGGTATAAAGCTAGACTTGTGATGAAAGGGTTTGCACAGAAAAAGGGTATAGACTTTGATGAAATATTTTCTCCTGTTGTTAAAATGACTTCAATCAGAACTATTTTAAGTCTAGCAGCAATTGAAGATTTTCATCTTGAGTAGTTAGATGTAAAGACAACCTTTCTCCATGGGGATTTGGAGGAAGAGATATATATGCAGCAGCCACAAGGATATGAGGTAAAAGGGAAGGAGAAACTAGTGTGCAGGTTGAAGAAAAGCTTGTGTGGCTTAAAACAGGCTCCAAGGTAGTGGTATCTAAAATATGACAGGTTTATGTTTGAACAAGGTTATACTAGATGTCACTCTAATCATTGTGTTTATCTCAAAAGGAAAAATGATGGCAGCTATATTATATTGTTATTGTATGTAGATGACATGCTTGTTGCAGGTTCTAACTTGCAGGAAATATATGTGCTCAAAATAAAATTGGCAAACTCATTTGCAATGAAGGATTTGGGTGCTGCGAAACAAATATTTGGTATGAGAATAACTAGAGATAGGAAGAATCACAAATTAACATTGTCTCAAAGTGAGTACATAGAAAAGGTGTTGAAAAGGTTTAATATGCATAATGCAAAACTAGTTAGTATACCTTTGGCTAGCCATTTCAAATTAACTAAGGAGGAGTGTCCCAAGACTCAGGAAGAAATGGCTCATATGTCTAAAGTTCCATATACATAAGCAGTTGGAAGCTTAATGTATGCAATGGTCTACACAAGGCTTGATTTTTCACATGTAGTGGGAGTTGTAAGCAAGTACATGAACAATCCAGGAAAAGAACATTGGATGGCGATGAAGTGGATTCTCAGGTATTTGAGAGGTACCACAAATCAAGCATTATGCTTTGGTGGTTCAAACATTGCTCTACAGGGATATGTTGATACAAACATGGTGGGTGATAGAGATCACAGGATGAGCACAACAGGGTATGTGTTTACTGTAGGTGGAACAGCTGTTAGTTGGGTCTCAAAACTGCAAAGTGTTGTTGCACTCTCAACAACAGAAGCAGAGTATGTTGCTGCTACAGAGGCTAGTAAAGAAATGATTTGGTTACAAAGGTTTCTGGATGAATTGGGTAAGAAGCAGGAGTTGGGCAGGTTATACAGTGACAACCATAGTGCCATACATCTTGCAAAGAACTCTGCATTTCATTCCAAGACTAAGCATATACAACTCAAGTACCATTTCATATGGTTAGCGTTGGAAGATGGAAAGTTGAAGCTGGAAAAGATACACACTAGCCAGAATCCTGCAGATATGTTAACAAAAGTTGTAACCAGAGAGAAGCTAAGAACCTGCTTAGTTTCAATCGATCTTCAAGTATGATGAAGAAGATGAGAAATAGCCAAGTCCAAAGTGGAGTCATTGTCCAGCAAATGAAGCAGTGTTGGAGTTTCTATAATCAGTCTCCAAGTGGGAGAGCTGCATCATGATGAGACCCCCTGTCCTTCTGATAGTTTTAATCATCAAGAAGGTCATTACCTTGGTTTGGTGGCCAAATTGGAATGTCCCCTGTTACATCCTTATGAGCATGGTAGGATGGCTCGAGATGAGACCCCCTATCCTCTTTAAGACAATGTTTGATGCATTTTTATGTTTCATTTTTTCCATTTTTTCTTTTGAAATTTTTATTGTAACAGGAGGGAGGCTCATTTGCTCCTTAAGAGTCAAGGATGGTGTAAGAAGTAAAAATATGACAATGAAGGTTTATACCTTAACCCCATATCATCGTATCAATGGGATTTATCCATTTGAAATTGTAAACATAAGCCAATCATTTTATGATGTGTCCAAAGAAGAGATGTTCAACCAATAATTATAAAGATACACTGTATCAGCTGTTGAATAAAGATAACCATCAAAAGGCTTCATAGGTCATAATGATATTATCATTACTGTTTTTGCTTATATTAGGCACAAATCCATTGAAACGGTGTTTATTCAAAATATAAAATAAAAAATAAAAATGGCACAATGATCAGTAATTAAAGAATTCACAGTTTGTCCTAAAAAAAACCAGAAGTGTGGTTCAATGGATTGAACAGCAATCGTTCAATCGTTTGAACAGCAAAAATTAGAAGAAAAAAAACACACAAACGTGTTGTTCAATTGATTGAACAGCAATCCTTTAATCGTTTGAACAACAAAAATCACAAACATAAAAGTGTTGTTCAATTGATTGAACAGCAATCATTCAATCGTTTGAATAGTAGAAATCGCAAAAAATGTAAAAGTGTTGTTCAATCGTTTGAACGGCAAAAACAAAAACAAGAAAGTGTTGTTTAATTCATTGAACAACAATTGTTCAATCTTTGAACGGCAACAACAAAAACAAGAAATTGATGTTCAATCGATTAAACAACAATTGTTCAATCATTTGAATAGCAAAAACAAAAATGAGAAAGTGTTGTTTAATCAATTGAATAGCAATTGTTCAATCGTTTGAACAGCAAAAATCAAAATGTAAAAGTGTTGTTCAATCGATTGAACAACAATTTTTCAATCATTTGAATAGCAAAAACAAAAACGAGAAAGTGTTGTTCAATCGATTGAAGAACAATTGTTCAATCGTTTGAACAGCAAAAATCAAAAAAAGAAAAAGTGTTGTTCAATCGATTGAATAGCAATTGTTCAATCGTTGAACAACAAAAACAAAAACAAGAAAGTGTTGTTCAATTGATTGAACATAAATTGTTCAATCATTTGAACAGCGAAAACCAAAGGCGTAAAAGTGTTGTTCAATTGATTGAACAACAAAGAAAAAAAAAAAAAAGTGTTGTTGAATTGATTGAACAACAATCGTTCAATCGTTTGAACAGCAAAATCAACAACATAAAAGTTTTGTTCAATCGATTGAATAACACTTATCAAGCACTCAAAACAAATCCCCATATTTACATGATGATGCCTAATCTAAATTGCAATCAATCAAAGAAAATATATACATTATTTACAATTTAAAGAAATCTCAATTTTTTGAAAGAAAAGTTGATGGGTCATCACTCCCTGCAGCTAAGATTTGCATGGAGGGGTTCTCACATACCTGCTCGCAGAAAGACTCCTTGGTGAGCGATTTGTGATAGAGATGCACTTGATGCTCGTTCACCTTAAAAGAATGGCCAGATCCATAAATGGTAGTCAAGGTAAGAGTACCGTTTCTATGCACTTGTTGAACCTCATAAGGGCCGAGCCATCTTTTTTGCAATTTGCCCAAAAAATCCTAGAATCTGGAGTTGTAAAGGAGTGCACAATCCCCTTTTTGAAATGTCTTCCTCTTGATAAGGCTAGCATGCCACTTTTACCTTTGTTGTTGAATAATTGTGGTGTGTTGCAAAGCGAGTAGTCAAGCCTCATCTAGTTCGTTGATCTAGTGAATTCTCTTCGTTTAGGCTTCTGTTAGATCAAACCCCACTTCATGGGTTGTTCTTAGAGTCTTTATTTTGATTTCGATCAAAAAAATAGGTTTTTTTTTCCGAACACAAGTTGGTACGGAGAGTATCCAGTAGTATTCCTCCAAGTCATGCAATAGGCCCACAAGGCCTCTAGCAGTCTAGCAACCCAGTCTCGCCAGTGTGTTGAGACTGTCTTGGTCAGAATCACTTCAATGACCTTATTGGTGCTTTCTACCTGCCCGTTCACCTGCAGGTGATACGGGGAAGTGATCCTGTGCATAATATGATGGTTTCTGAGAGTGGCAGTAATCTTGTGTCCTACAAATTTCCCTCCCCCATCTGTGATCACTTCTCGCGGTAAACCATACTGCACAAATAACCCAAAAAGGAAGTTAATCACAGCTTCCTCTGTGGCTCTTGGTAAATCTACTGTTTCCACCCATTTCGTCACATAATCCATGGCAACCAGTATGTAGGCCTTCTGATTGGATGGCGGATGGAATGGGCCAACAAAGTCCAATGCCCATCTCTCGAAGGGTTCTATGACTAGTTGGGGTTGCAGAGGCATTTCATCAGATTGGCCAAGCCTACCCATCCTTTGGCAGCTATCACAAGCCTAGGCATATTTCTTAGCATCCTTAAAAATAGTGGGCCAATAATAGCCCATCTGTAATACCTTATGCCCTGTCCTATGATCTGCGAAGTGTCCCCCGCAAGGCTTGTCATGGCAAGCTTTCAGGATGTCATAAATCTCATCCTCGCGAATGCATCTGCGTATACACATGTCGGCCCCTGTGTGAAAAAGATATCCGCCTATCCAAGAGAATTGGGCACTGCATTGAATGATTTGTTTCCTCTCTCTTGTCGTCAAATGCCTAGGTAGCTTCCCTACTGCCATATAATTTTCCACATCTGCATACCATGGCATCTTGACTGCTACGACAAACAGATGTTCATCTGGAAATTGGTCGTCTACTGCCAGTGGATCATTCACCTTTAGGATTCGAGATAGAAAATCGGCAACTGGGTTTTCCTTCCCCGGACGATCCTTAATAGTAATTTCGAACTCCTACAAAAGAAATAGCCACCGTGTCACTTGACCATTTGTGATAGGTTTATTAGCTAGATACCAAATGGCAGAGTGATCAGTATACAGAAAGACTTGGTAGCCAGTTATATAATGTCTAAACTTGTTTATTGCATAAATAACAACTAAGAATTCTTTTTTTGTTACTGTATAATTAAGTTCTGTAGAAGTGAGATTTTTGCTAATATAATATATAGCATAAGGTTTCCTGTCCTCCTCCTGGCCGAGGACAGCACCTATAGCTACATCTAATGCGTCCATGGATATGTGGAAAGGAAGCTCCCAGTTTGGTCCACGTAATACTGGTGTTGTTGAGACTAGTTTCTTTAGACTTGTAAAAGTTGTGTCACATTTGTTAGACCATTTGAAATCAACATTTCTAGTTAAAGCATATAAAGGCACAACAATTTGTGAATTTTTTTAATAAACCTACGATAATATCCTACATATCCCAGGAAGCTACGTACCTCTGTCTGAGTGCAGGGGGTAAGCAGTAAAAGAATTACCTAAATTTTTGTTGGATCTACCTGTATCCCTGTTGTAGAGATATAATTTCCCAAGATTACGCCCTTGGTCATCATCATGTGACACTTGACATTGCTTAAACATAACCTAGTAGCAATGCATCATTCTAAGACTTTTTCTAATGTTTGCAATGCTTGGTCAAAGTCATCCCCATATGGAGTAAAGTCATCCATATACACCTCAAGTCCTTCATTTATCAAATCAACAAAAATGCTGAGTATAGCCCTTTGGAATTGTCATATGGAATTTGCATCTACAAATAAACACATTTTCCCTAGGTGGGTAGCTACACCTAGAACAACAGAAAGAAAGTAGTTTAACCTTTTCCTATAGTAGATATATGAGATGAAGGAACTTACTTGTAGTCTTTCGCTTCCTTAATCCCCTTTGAATCGCTCCCGTCGCTCCCACTTGAACTAAACCCACTCAATTGGTACATGTATCAAGAGAAACAGAAACAACAAACGATCAAAGCATACATGATCTATCTACTATAATCCAATGGAATCGAAGACATTGAAACACATAATCATCATAGATATGAACAATAATATGAGAAAAGGAATAAACTCTTTATTAATGTAGAAGGAAGAGTATCACCCAATACAGTTTGATCTTGTGCCACTCCTCCAGCTTCAGTCCAACCCTCGCCACATCAAAAGCACACCAATCCAGCAGGATAACATTGCTTGACATGAATTCAATTCTCAATCCAATAGAATTTCCTTACAAACTTCAAATTCTAGTCCCCTTGATCACTCTGATAAGTGCTCAATTTATAGGAAATGGAGGTGGTTTTGTCATAAATTAGGGTATTGAATGGCCTTCCAAACTTAGAGTTAGTTTCTATGGAGCAAGGGATGAGAGGATAGGAGGTTAATGGATCCTTAGCCTATCCAATTTCAAGCTCATAGGAGGAGATAAGATATGGGATCCTTCTAGAATCATATAGAATGAAGGAATGTTACTAGAACCCTATGCAAATTTTGCTCAATCTCACCCAGCGCAAGTCAAAGAGGGCCTAAGTGCATTAAAGTGCAGGCCAGAATGGGTCTACCTGCTCTACAGCATAGTTACGCCTGACCAAGCCTGCGCTGGTGTCCCAAGGAGGCATTTCAGCAAGGCTTTAGGCCAGGAAAATTTCATATAAGGAATCATTCAATGAGTTGACTTGTCTAGGGCATGTAATAACTGAATTAGGGTTTGATGAGCCCTAATGGTACTGATCTGAATGTCAGGAGTGATGTGCCCAAATAGACCTGTAACAGGAATGTAGTCGGGGAATCACACAAGCCAAATGGTAGTACTATGTATGCGAATGTACCCTAGGGATAGGTGAAGGTTATTTTGTCTTGGTCTTCAGGGGCGATCTAAATCTGATTGTAGCCACTGAAACTATCTAGGAAGGAAAAGAATTGCTTCCCTGCCAAAGTATCAAGGACTTGATCGATGAATGGGAGGGGGAAGTGATCTTTCTATGTTTCCTTGTTCAATTCCTGGTAGTCTACATAGATACGCCACTTCCCATTTTTCTTGGGGACGACCACCAATGGAGAGACCCATTTACTGTCCAAAATAGGATAAATGAAGTTCACATCCAAAAAATTCTATAATTCTTCTTTCACAATGTCCTTGAGATGTGGATTCAATCTTCGTTAAGGCTGTCGGATGGGTTGAGCATCCTTCTCCGTATATATGTGGTGTTTACATAGCTATGGGTCTATACCCTTCATGTCAAGATAATCCCAGGCAAAATCCCCTTTATATTTCTACAGGACCTATATGAGCTTTTGTTGTTGACCGCTATCCAGACTATCATTAATGTTTAGAACTTTTCCTAGTTCAATTTCAACAAGCTTGCTGTTGTGAACAACGGTTGTCGGTATCCTTCAAAGGATCTTCCATGGCTTCATTATCAAGGATTTCTTTCAACATTTGACACTTTACATTGCTCACATTAGCTGGCTGATTGATAAAATTGTTGATAATGTCATCTTCAGTCTGATCTTTGAATTCCAGTGCCTTTTCTACTATGAGTGGTGAATGGATGCTTTCCTCCAGGTATGTTGGTGGTTGTTTACATATTTTTACAATGGGAAGACTAGGCTTGGCAAGAGGATATAACACAAGATTTTTTACAGCATCCCCCTTTGCAATAGTCATGTTGCCTTCTCGGTAGCTGATATAAGCATCAGTTGTCACCAGCCAAGGTCAGCCCAGAATCAGAGGATGCCCATCCAATCAACTCTTTGGGTTTATGACAAGAAAATCTACTAGATATTCCCATGAATCAATAGAAACTGTAATATCCTGTAAGGTCCCTTTTGGCCTTACCATTGAATGATCAACTAGTTCTAATAAAGTGGTGGTTGGTTCCAGGGCTATAATACCAAGTGCTTGACAGGTTTTTGTTGTTAAAATATTAATGGCTGCACCTAGATCAACTAGTGTATTGGGAAAAGAGAGGCCATATATCTGAACTGTCACTATGGGATTTCCAAGATCTTCATACTTTACCAGAGTTTCCCCTCCCAAGAGTAAATCAGATAAGGTTCCTACAATGTGAATGGTGGGTGAAGTTTTTTCTTTCCTCACAGGCTTCTTTACACATATCTCTTTGATTGTTTTAGCATAGATGGGAATATCTTGAATGGCCTGGAGGAGAGGAATTTTAATACAAAGATTTTTTAGTTCCCCTACAAGATCAAAATTTGGGTAAACAGTAGGTTTGGGTATCGTTAACCTTTTGGGGAATGGGGGAGAAGTGAATGTGAGTTTTTTAGGGTCTTCACATTGATCTGTCTCTTCCCCTTGGTTTAGTTCAGTATTAATTACAAGTGGTGGTATATGTACAGGTGGGGTTTCAATTTCAATTGATGGTTGATCCCTGTTTTCCCCAGGGGTGATGATATGCCTTGACCTCAATCTAAGTTTATTACATTATTTTTTCTCAATCTCATAATCTGAGCTTTTGATAATTTGTACCAATTTGATCGATCTATTATTAGGATTCGTATTCGGCTAATATGGAAATTTAGGGCACAGAAGAGGTTGAGGATTTTGCTATAGTGTATATGGAGTTGATAGTGAAATTTGAGGCTAAGGACCTGTCCCCATAGGTGCATTGGATATCTCCAGCGGTTGCTACCAATTTGTAGACCAGTTCGGATTTTGAGAGGTGGAGGCAGGCCATTGGGATTGATAGGGATTACCCTGCCAAATAGGAGTAAAAGGAGAATTTGGCTAGCTATTACCTGGAAAGGATTAAGTTGGCCAGGATGCCATAGGGAATGGATAGTTTTTCCAATTTGGGTAAGGTGATTGGCCTTTCCATGCTGCCCCAAGGTTCTGTTGTTGATTAAACTGTGAAGAAGAAAAGAACTAGGATGCGTCTTGTGACATACCTATAGGTTTAGCTTGCCACTGTCGATGTTGGTTCATCAGATACACTGGATTTGTTTCTTCTTCTACTTCCTTGAATACTAATTTCATCCCCGGTAGTGATGGACATTGTTTAGTGGCGTGATATTTGGTACAGATAGCACATGTCTGAACCATGTCTAATGGACACTCCCATTGGTTGTGCTTCTTTCGACAATGTGGACAGAAGATGGCCAAGTTTTGTTCTGCTAAGGCTTGCTTTTGTTTAGCCTGTAAGACATCCAGCTACATTGTGAGAGTGCCCAAGATGTCTGTCTTGAAATCTTCTAGGAGGTTACCGATTTCCATCCGTGTTACGCCTCCACTATGTGGTTTTCTTCCCCTGCTCATGGGATCTCAGCTTCCTTCTCCTATGTGTGTGCTTCCTTGCGAACACCTGATACACAAGCGAATGATTTCATCATAATCTTCCTGAGAAATATCTCCTTTCCCCATTAAATTTAGAGTTTCTAACCATTCCTCTTTCATCCCTTTAATTAAGATAGCTCTTAGGACTTCTTTAGGTAAGGTGGTGTGTGGAGATCTCTGCAAATTATAATTAAACCGTTCGACATACTCTTCTAGAGTTTCATTATCTTTTGTAGTCATCTTAAATATTTCATCTTTTAGCTCCCTAGTCTTGCAAAAGTCTTGGTATCTTGTGAGGAAGGAGGTTTTCATATCGTCCCAAGAATTAATAGTTCATCCACCCAGACCCATGAACCATCTTAAGGTTGCTCCTTTCAGAGTAGAAGGGAACAATTTTAGCTTTTGGGGGTCAGTGGTGTAGTCATACCCTCTGCAAAGGACATCAAACTCAAACAGGAAGGCATCAAGATCCTCTGTGATCATCCCGTGAAAAGTTGGGATGCTCTACAGAGGAATAGCCTTCATGGGGGCATTGGCCACTTGATCGACTATGGGATATTCCAATGTTGAGGTTTGACCTTGAGGTGGTTGGTTTGCCATTTGGTCAAAGATGTGCCAATAACCTTCAGGGATTTCAGGGGGTGATTTTTTAGTAAGCGGGGGATTAGCAACCCAAGCTGGCTTTGCAGCACTGCCTAGATCTGGGATCACAGGAGACCCCTATTCAGATAGTTGTGGTTCTACCTTAGCAGTTCCATTGGTTTCTCCTTCTCCTTCTCTTAAGTTACATGATTTTCCCTCTTGTAGAGGATCAGAATGTAAACTTGTTGTAGCTTGAAGACTCTGTTCAGATCCTCCAATTTGGCTTTGAATCTCAGTGTAAGCTGCAGATGGTGAGCCTACTTCTTGAGGGATTACAGTAGGAATTTTTCTAGATACTGCCCGAAATCCTACTGATGCTTGAGACTCTTCTTTTCTTACGATTTCATCTATAAAGGTCGTTCTCCCAAGGTTCACCGATCCTTTGGGTTTTTTGGATTTAGGTGGGGGGTTCTGCTCTTTTTCTATCTTTCTATTCCTAGTCATTCATAAAAACCAATTCCTATTTAACCTCTAAGCTTTTGCTGAAAAGCAGGCTGGTAAGCAAGCACTTTACTTGTTAGGCACGCAAGTTCTTACCTTCCGTTTTTAAAACCCAATTCTTTCACAGCAAGATAAAAAGGAAATCACTTTGAAACACTCTCCCCGGCAACGGCGCCAAAATGTTGGTGCACTAAGATGTCTTTTTACAAACAATCTTAATTCCTACATTAATTGTCAACCCAAGGTAAGTCTTTTTATCTCAAGAGTGTCAGCACTATATGTGCAGTGAATTCAGAGGTTATCTAATGATAAATCGTTGCAATCACTAATAACTATTTCTTCAACTCACTCCAAACAATGTTGAAAGAAATAACTATGGAAGAAATAACTCTTAACACACTATGCAACTCTATTTAGCTTGTTCCGAAATCAAATGAATCTGAATGCAAATGCAAAGAATCACACTTGGAAATATTCAAATAGAATTAAAACTAACTCACTCAATCAACAAAGAGAATTGTAAAAATTTCACAACAATGATAATCTATAGCAAATCCGAGTTGAACATCAAATCCAATTGAACTGCAAATCCTAATTGAACAGCGAATCTCAATTGAATAGCAAACAATCATATAATGATAAATGATATCTAAACAGCAAATGAATTATATAAGCAAGTCATGGAAATTGATCAATGCTACCTCTAAGATCTATGATAACATAACTCAAAATGGGCAACAATCTACTACTGAAACTAACATAACCAATCCAATCAAGCATTACTTAGATATATCACATAGCTAAGTCTGAATCTAAATGAATAGCAGTATGAATCGAAATCGTCAATCTTCATAATAAACAAAATGATATTAACTAATCAGTAAAGACTAAATAGAAAAGATTATAACACAAGAAAGTAGTAGAACTTCTCTTGACTGGGCCCAGAGTCACCCGAAGAATCCGCTAGGAAATACTCTGAATATAAGTATGGATCAAACACAGTCTTTCTTCATTAAAATAAGCAACACGGTTACAACATCACTGAGATAACAGTATTATATGTCTCAAAAGAATAATTACAAGTTATGAAATTCTGAACTCTGTGCAGTTTTTCCTTTCGGCCTTATATATTACATTTAGAAAATAAATAGATAAAAGCAAATCCTCAGGATCAGGGGATCCTGAGGATTTCGCTAAACATAATCTGATTCTATCATGAAATAGCATCAGTCTGCCTGGTCTCTTGCTGCCTTGCCTGCCTCAGATGCTGTCTTTTTCCCTTTACGGCCTGATGTTGCTTTGTCGATTGAACAGTAATTGTCCAATATGTGTCTTCTGCATATAAAGATAGCAAAATGTCAGTTTCTCGTGCTAGATTTTTCTAATTTGTTACCAAGTGCTTTTACCCAACTTTAGCTATTATTTCCTTTACTTTGATCCATAAACAAAGATAATCATGTGATGATAAATGTTGAATAAATATATTTACAAATAGAAGACATACTTTTTTCCTGACCCAACACTTTTCAAGAATGTTAAGTTGGTGTTTTGGGATGATGTGGTTCTATGTGTTATGTATATAAAGAATAGATGTCCATCTCATGTTACCAGAAACAAGACTCCCTATGAAATGTGGTATGGCCACATTCCTTTGATGAGACATCTTATGGTTTTTGGTTCCACCTATTATGCCTTCATACCTAAGGAACAGAGAAACAAACTCGATGCAAGGATTTACAAATGTATCTTCTTGGGGTACTCAAATACCTCCAAAGTATACCATCCCTATGATGGAGTGAATAAGATGTTTATAATATCTATAGATGTGATATTTCTTGAATCTTCCAAGACTGACAATGTTGTTGAGCGGAAGCTTGATTGCTTGGATAGATTCGGACATGAAAAGTCTTTTCAAGAGTTTGATAATGAGATTCCACATCTTGAAGGGGAGATCCCTATACTGGATCAATCTATGGAATCTCCTTCTGAAGCACTCTCTCCCCCACATGAAGCTCCAACCACTAATCAAGATGACACTTTGAGTGATGTGATTGATATAATTGGGAGGCTAAATCTTGATTCAACCTCATCTCAATCAACTGAGCAACCTGGGCCATCTCATAAAGGTCCTCCAAAATGTCTGACAAGGACACTTGAAAGTGTTTGTCCTGATAATCCAAAATGGATCTGGCATAAACCTCCAAGTCCAAGAAAAATCTTCTTATAGAGGTAAAAAGTTAAAAGGTGCTAAAATGGCACAAATACATGTAAAATCCAATTTGGGTAAGAATAAAGGTCGAAAACAGAGGATCATGGAGATGGACGCTTTATACACAAACCTTAATAAAGACAGTGGACCAATTGGTAGTGCGTTAAAGGGGCTTGTCATATCAAACATGTTATTTACTTCGTTATTGGAATCTTCACCATCATCAACAAGGTCTATTGTTGGATTCACCAATTCACAACTCACTTTGCAATTACCATCCACATGTGTCTCGTCACAATGGGATTCACCATCCATTTTATAGTGGGGTTCTCAAGCATTTATATACTCTTGCTCTACTTGACACATAGAGGCTTCAACTTGTTACTCTACAGTATTTTCTATGTCCTCTTCATCCATATGCATATCTACAAGATGGGTTTCACTTTTATAGTCTTTGTGACCATCATCCACATTTGAGTGGGATTATCCAAGATTTGTTTTCCTCCTAGAGTCACGCTCATTTAATATCAGACGTGCAGTTGACTTTCTTTTAATTCTTCAATAGACTTTAATAGAATTTGATGCTTTATGTCACTTTCCTTATACCAAATTTTACTTCCAGGGTCTTCCATGCTTCCTAGGAAGATGTAGCTTTTGCTACCATGCACAAGGAATACTCATCCATTTCATTTTTTATAAGATCCAATAATAAGGCATCAAATACTTCATCATATGGGTTATTAGACCAATACTCAATCACTCCTTACATCGAAGAAAAGTTTTCATTTCAACAATTCCCAAAAATTAATTTTTTTTACCAGAAAAATTTGGAAGTGTTACCAGATCTATCATGATCCATTCATCCCTAAATTGTTCTACTTCATCTACTTATCTTTTAGATACCCTAACCATGGTGAGAACCTATATGAGCTCTTCGAAATACTTTGGCTCTTCCTTTCGATTTATTTTCTTAGTTTGCTTCAGTCTTGCTTTGTGACCCATGACTATTGTCTTTCTTTTGTCTTTTGTCTTTTTTCTTTATCATTTCAACCTTCTAGATATGAATGTCGCATATGCTTGTTTTTCTTTAAAACTAAACATTTTAACCTTCACTTTAATGGTGGCTCCCAAAAACTATTAGCAACTTTGCTAAGATCTTCTACCCAGATTCTTATGGAGGCTCATGGCTGCAACTTATAGTGGAGATTCCTTCTTTGTTCAGTGGCAGCGGCTTTTTCCTCTTGATATGGTGGTGGCTCTGTAGGCTACTCACCCTAATCTTTTAGTAAATGGGTTTAAAAACTCTCAACGAGCTCTAGTTTCTACTTATGGACCAATGGATGCAAACTTCAATTTGTGGGATACTCACAACAGCCAAGGCTCGTACTGGAAGTAACTCATGATCTTCTTAACTCCTTTGGTTCTTTGAAACCTTGCTAAACCTTGCTATGATACCACTTGTTATTTAGAGGTAGATATAAACATGCAAACACAAGACAAATAATTACACAAGCTTCTACTTGAATAGAGAAGTTATATTCATTAATTATTCTCTCATTTACATCCACCGAGTTGTGGATATTCTCTCTTCTTAATTCACATTACAATGACCCAACCATGAGTATATAATCACTAAACTTTCTAAATATGGAATCATGCAAACTCTAACTTTCTTTTCCTCATGCAAACTATGACTTGATGCTTTAACTAAACTTTTCTAACTTCACTTTAACATAAATTGACATTTTTCTTTTCCTTAACTTAGCTTTTCTTGACAAGGCATTAACTTTTCAACTCTGACTCACTTGACTTCTAGTATTATACTTAACTTGCTTTCCTTAACTTAACTCTTCATACATTGCATGCATACGAGAGTACTTACTATCTCTATCAAGTGAAACGATTTTGTTCTAGGAAAAAGTTGTGATCTATGGAAGTAAATCAAATAGGAAATTTGGGGATAGTTTTGTATGAATTATGTGCTCTATCATTTTTAAATTGCTATACGATAATATAGTTCACTTGGTTATAACACATTTGAATATTTGACAATTGTTAGGCCAATTCGGTTGTTGATTCTATAAGATTAGTTTCATTCATATCATTTGCATATTGGTTATGTTAAGGCATAATTGCATGGAATGATTATCTACATACTTCAATAAGTGTTAAACTTATGAATTTTAATAATCGTGAAATATAAAAGGTGAAGTGTAGTATGGAATCATGTAGTTTCAGATTGAGAAAATTAATGAGATGAAATGAGTCACGATGCACCACAAACCTATAGTGATGGGCCATCTGGGTGCGCTAAGTCAACGTCCAATGTGGGTGACTACAAGGGCATGACAATGGATTTTTAGGTTAAATTAAAGTTTATGCTAGAGGTACTCTTTCAACTTCCTTCATAATTTATTTATATATATCTCTATTAAGTGAGGAAACTAAATCAAATAGTAGGTATTCCATAGTTTGAAATGATATCAATTACTAATATTTCTTGGTTTCTTAAAAACGCATTCATGATTTTCTAATTACTAGATGAAAATATTACCAAAATATTAATACCTAACAATAAATTAATATCAAAAAATACTAAACTGCATTTTGTATATTTGTTTTTTACAATATTAAAAGATTTTTTTTACAATAAGAAAAAATTTAAATACTAAAATATTATCTAAGAAATAATTAAGTTATTGTTAATCATCTATTTGATATATTTGTTCAATAGTGAAAAGAAAATTGAGATATGAGTATAAGACATATGCAAGGATCAAATTTCTAACTTTTCATTTAGAAAGAAAAAATAAAGGTTTAAAATTCATATATTGATGAATTTGTATTTTAATTCTTTTGGATTTATTTATATGTGTGTGTGTGTGTGTATCTATGGAAAAAAACAATTAATAAAATTTTTAATTGTTTTTATCGTTATATTGTATCTAATTTTTTGCAAATTTATATCAAAGTTTTAGTTGAAGTAATTTAAAATTTTTCACATATTAAAAAAACAAATAACTTTATCTCATGGAGTGTAACCCAATTGATAATCACCTTGTTTTGAAGTATTATGTAAAAGCATGAGATTCAAAGTTCAAATCCCCATGAGTTATGGCAACCAAAAAATAATAATTTTATATTTAATTAAAAAGGATTAATGAAAAACTTAAAATATAATATAAAAAAAGAAATTGATATGATTAAATTTCATGTGGTTTGAATATCTATTTTTAAAAATTTAAAATATAAATATCCCATATCAACTCACAAAATCTCTATGCAAACTTCCTGAGTGCAACGACAAACAATTGCCTATAATTGTATCAGCAGAAGTCGAAGGGACAGAAGGAGAATTGAGGTCCGAGTAATCTTGCCAGGAAAAGTTGTTGCATTCCCTAGAGTCGACTAACCCTATAAAACGAAGATCCCAACAAATTATTGTCTTTCTATAAGATAACGTGAGTGGTAAGCGAAATAACAGCCTCGGTATAGGCGTGAGATAGTAGTAGCCTACAAGTTGGCAGACTTAAGCCACATTGTTAGAATCAATTTTGCAGGTGTTAGACAATATTGTCTTAAATTGATATGGTTTTGTCTTAAATGAGTTTTGTCTTAATTTCCATTGTCTTAAGTGGTCATTGCCTTAAATATAAAGTTTTGTCTTAAAATATTTTTGTCTCAAATTGTTTTTGTCTTAAATATAAAGTTTTGTCTTAAAATATTTTTGTCTTAAACTATTTTTGTCTTAAATATAAAGTTTTGTCTTAAAATATTTTTGTCTCAAACTGTTTTTGTCTTAAATATAAGTTTTGTCTTAAACTGGTTTTTCCTTAAAATATTTTTGTCTCAAACTATTTTTGTCTTAAATATAAAGTTTTGTCTTAAACTCGTTTTGTCTCAAATATAAAGTTTTGTCTTAAAAATATTTTGTCTCGCACTGTTTTTATCTTAAATATAAAGTTTTATCTTAAACTGATTTTGTCTTAAATATAAAGTTTTGCCTTAAAATATTTTTGTCTTAAATATAAAGTTTTGTCTTAAACTAGTTTTGTCTCAAATATAAAGCTTCGTCTTAAAATATTTTTGTCTCAAACTGTTTTTGTCTTAAATATAAAGTTTTGTCTCAAATTATTTTTGTCTTAAATTTTATATTTAAGTCAATTCAATTGATAATAAATTTTAATGTAAAATAACTAAAATAAAAATTGACTTTTTAAAACAAAAGATTTATTTTGTCTTAAAAGTGCCCTTCGTGTAGTAGCTGCATAGGACAAATGTTAAAAAATCACAACAATGAGGCACAAATATTAAGGGCTCATTACTTTAACCACAGAAAGCCATGTAATTTAATACAGACACTACCAAATTAGTTCAATCGCTAGAATATGGTTTCATACAAAACATTGCACAAGACAAACTTATCTTGGATTTAGTTGAAGATGATGACAAAGTCGAGATGGATTTTTCCAAGGATGAACAACATCTTCCAGTTGAAACAGGGACTCCGTAGGTCCTCCCACCTCCACCCACCAACCCAAATGGCATTCAACTAGATGCATAGGGAATCTAAAGGCTTAATGCCTCCACTCTACAACTGTTCAACAACCAATAACACCAAGGAATCCAGAGGCCTTACCTCCACCCTACAATTGTTTGAAAACCAATAAACCCGGGGAGTCTAGAGGCTCCAACTCCACCATGAAACGTGAAGGACAAGGGTTCTACCCACGAGGGGAATCCAAAACTCACAACAAAGGAAATTTCTCCTGAGCCCTACTACTTTTCCAAAACAAATGTAAGGGATTCCTCTTACCGCTATAGTAGCCCCAAATTTTCTCCATACTACATGAATATGTCTTCAAAATGTCTTCTTTCCCAAAAGAAAATGTACGGTCACTTCCTCTTCTCTATACTTATGGTGTTTTTTTTAATAAAATGTGTGTTCTCATTGTTTCATAGTGTTGGTATCTTCTGCCAAAAACATGTGTTGTTTTTCCTGAGCGTGTTCGTTGTATATCTTCCTTCCCTTTTTATTTTCGTGATTCACCTTCTTTGTGTACAACTTTGTTCGATGTTTACAATCAACATGTTATTTCCTGTTGATTTTTTCATCAAAAACTCTATTTCATTTACCCTCTTGTCTTTTTTTTTTCCTTTTTTTCTTGTTCCTATTTTCAAGAAAATACGGGCTTGCGTCCTTGTTTGCTGACCATAAATTTTTAGGCACCAAATTATTAAAGCACATAAACCACCAAATTTTAATATTTGTCCCAATTCTATCTATTTTTCTTGTAGCAAGTAAACTAGGCATCCCAAGCAAGTCACCATTCTCCGCCCTTGAAATTTGTGGCGTATACTTGGCCCATATTTGTTTTTGAAATACAAAACTACATAAAATGTTTACATCATTTTCATGATAAAAATTATGACTAAGGTTGTCATAATAACCCACTGAGGGTTAAAAACCACATCAAATGAATAGGGAACACATTGACCAGGTTCGATACCACTTATAGAGTCGTTGACCAAAGCTGTTGACCCTCTAAAAATCTACTCATTCTCGGAGGAGGAAATTATGGTTGGAATTCAATCTTGTCTAAAAAAATGTTTGGTTTCTTAGAATGTGTAAATTATGTATTCTAGGGAGGAGAAGACATTGTATCTCTCCACTTGCTTATCCTTAAGAATCAAGGCCAACAACATTTTCATTTTCCATTGTGCGGTAACTAAATTCAAATATTGCTTCTTCCTGCCCCTTGTGTGACCAAGTTTAGGAACCCATCTTGAAATATCCTCAAGGAGTTCTAAGTCAGAATGGGATTGGTGCTCAATCCCTACGTGAGTCTACTACTTCCTAATTTCCTTTCTCATCTCTGGAGAAACAACATTAAAGTAGGTGGTTACAAAATCGTGGGAAAAAATCCTTGCCCCTCGCTACCCTTGATGGGTGTCTCCACCTTCCCCTCGTCAAAAATGCATTCTTTATCTAGGAGGCATAGTTGTGATGCAAGAGGTACACTTAGAGCTTCCACTGAATATCCCATGACCTTCAAATAAGAAAGATAAGATACTAGACGAACCACCTTCAGGAATTGTTAGGGATTTATATGTCGTTGCATTCCCTAAATTAAATTGTCAACCGGAGTTCATAAAATTCGATTTGTAATGCATTCCTATTCAAATTCAAACTTACCCTATAGAGTCCTAGTACAAAATTAAGTATGAAATGCTCAAATCTATGTCTAATAATCACACCCAAAATTGTTGAAGTGAAGAAGCTTATTTCATTGTAATCTAAATTACCATTAACGAGATCTATTTTCTATTCAAAACTGAAATCACTATTATGTTCTTAACTACGATATATTTAACTCAAAAACTCATTCAGAAATAAAATGGACAACTATCACTAATTATGTTCTTAAAATAATTTAACATTAACCCTACTCAGAACCAATACACAAGATAATCCCCGGGGTCCTATGAACCAAGATTAAACTCAATGATAACTCAAATCAATCCTTATGTGCCACTTAATTCAAAGCAAACTCAGCATTTAAAAGGCATAACTGATGATTTCCTAACTTAGAAGTAATCTGAATCAACACACACAACTTCAAGTTATTTAATGATGAACAAAAATAAATCTAATTAAATATTCTTACGAAATCAAACAAATAATCAGCTATCTATTCAAATGTTTATTGCACTATGATTCAAGTAAATCTCACACAGGAAATCAAACAACTATACTACAAATGACATACAATTCCTTAAGCATTAACACACAGTCTATTCTAAAAATGATACTTTGTCTCTAATCGATTCTGAATATTCAAACAAAGCATAAGCTACAGGAGTCTCGTGCCATTGATATATAAATTCATAAGCAATGAAACACTTCCATTCAATACAAGAGATTCAATTTAAAACATAAGAATTTACTCCTTCATAAATTCATTTTAAATCGAAACTTCATTTTCCATCATTCATGAATTTGGAATGGTAATCACATAGTTAACATGCACAAAGTATGCTCATAACAATGTTCAATGGCTTGCGAATACTCAACAACATTACACTTGTTATCGTTAACTCAGATCTACGAAAACATTTGAAAGAAACTTAAGTACGAAGTTAAGTGCAAGAATTTTGTAAGTCACTAATGAAAGAAAATGAGAAATTAAGTGTAGTTCTATCTACTGAATCAAAACACACTTCCTACACACTAAAATGGTTACAGGACTCGATCAAGGTTCGTGGTGGGCCCTTGCCACAACCTAGAGCAAGCCTAAGCTAATTCAATACTTTCATATTAAATAGACATGAATGCTTAAATAAGAGTAAAATCCGAGACAATAATTATATTAAAACTTCAATAAAACATCAGTTCAAGAGTTCAATCTTAACATAACAGAATCAAAGAGTGTCGTGCCACAATCACCAGCTCAGCCTAAGCGTGTATCTTTGCATGCATATATGTGTGTAACTTTACATACAAAACATTAGGCCTTTTAAAGAGTTCATGTTGATCAAATAGTTACAACTGATTGACTAAGGAGAGTAAAAATATTTGGGATTTAAACTAAGTTAAGCCAAGTGAACTCTTCAAGGTTATTTCTCCCAGGATGTAACCGAATGTTTCCCAATCATGGCACTATCCTTGAACCAAATAAACTAATTCCATATTCGAGAAGAATAAGGACTATTCTGCGATGCTAATGGCTGATTGGTTGCCCACTGCTAAGTAGAGTACTGATTTAAGAGAAAAACTGAGTACAGAATGGTGGTTCCAAAAATGGCTACTTGATGCATTGTTGGATTGTGTGCTGGACCATTTGATGACCTGTCCACATACTTCAAATGTCTGCATATATTCAAGAGTCCTTTTATAGATTAGTCAATTTGAATCAAGAGTTATAAATATATTTTACATCTACCTAAACCAAACAAAGACATACGAAAATAACACTTATTAATAAATCTTACCTCCACTATACAATAATGCAGTTTAACTAGTGTGGAGTGTTTTGGGGTACAAAAATGGGTAAAGTAAGGTAAATTATAGTAAAATAGTGGGTTAACATGTGGAAAAAGGGTACAAAAGTAGGGCCCAACATCCCCCCATGCCAGAGGGAATGCATGCCCTCGTTGTTATACAGCTAATTGACCCCCTCATCAGCTCAGAGGGGAAAGACATGATAGTTGAAGCAAAGACCAAGATCACATGCCTTGTTTCCACACTAACGCTGGCTATGCACTGACAACCTGCTTTATAAAGCTTCTTTGCAAGCCTAAGGGTGTGTTAGTGACCCAACTAACTCTAGTTGCTAGTTCGGGAACAGCGTTAGTGGACCCTAATGAAGTTCTAAGGGTCAAAGGAGCGAATTGACTCATAAATATCTAGATATTTTCTCCTAGATCTACTCAAGAAAAGCAAGGAAACATCTCAAGTTCGACCTATTTGGGGGATTTCTAATCCTAATGAAGGAGGAAAATGGGAAAGAGCTGAAAAGCATGGCAAATTCATTGCTTTTACCCTAAGGAACTCATGGAGGAACTTGGCAACCCTAACTCAGTTGCTACATAAGAAAAGTGATGGCTATGGTGATAGAGGTCAGATCATTTGAAAGGAAAGCATACTTGATTGTCGAGCATTGTCTCAAATCATAAGAAGTTGGTAAGAAGGGAGAGAGAGAGAGAGAAGTTGGAGGGGTAAGCGAAGGCTTATGCAACAGATGGTTGTAATCACTCTTCCGACATTAATATAGAACTGCAGTTGTATTGTCTACTCTGTGGTGTTGGTACTATCATTCATTTAGTTGTTTTTCCAATACCTTTTAGCATGAGTAGCTTAGTTATGTGTAACTAGATGTTCTTTTACGTATTCATGTATTAGTTATTAGAGTTGTATGCTATGATTATGCTTGTCTCTTCTATGTGCAGGACTTGATCTAGAGCTGGCTCAGGGGACTTCCACCTAGCTGCATTATGCTCTCCAGCAAATCTACATGGAGGCTTGAGGTAATCTATTTGTCCTACTTTGATAGTTAGTTATTGTTTATGAACATGCATGTAACTTTGTGACGGTTGCAGATAATCTTACAGTCTGCCAAAGGTCTCGGGAAGACAATTGATGGTATCTCCATTCTCCATACATCGTGCATTTTATCCTACATTAGAATTGGCGACTCCACTGGGGACTACACATCTAGTTCTTGATTTACCCGGACAGTCCTCAGTTTCCTCCTCCTTCTAAGACCTCCCTATACTTCTGCATTCCATTTCTGACCCACCAAAACCTTGTTGCATCCTGCTTATACATATTCATCATTGAATTTGATCCAAGAAGCCCTGTATTGAACTTTTTTCCCACACTAACGCAGGTTAGTAGACTACACAGTGCTTTATAAAGCATTGTGTCTGCACACACAGAGTGTTAGTCCAGACCCAGTAACTCTCTGTGGCCACCGCTACAGAGCGTTAGTCTCCCAAAATCTTGATTTCCAGCTGTGTCTACAAACCCAAGGGGATAGGAAGCTTGTTCATGGACTGAAAGAGGATCTGCTACTGCATTTTGTTAGCAAGATAGGTGTCCTAAAAGTTTTTTTTTTTAGGAAATAAGTTGTTTTTTCTTTCTTGAAAAAAAAATTATCAAAGAAAAAATCATCAATTCTTTTATTCATTCTTCTATTTAGCTGGTTAAAAGCTGCTTTATTTTGGTTTCAAGTAGTTGTTAGGAAAGTATCGGAAATATTTCAGCTGGTTATGCATGTGTTATAATGACTAAGATGCACGGAAAAAATATGAATATGTGAAAGACTCTCACCTATAGAATACAAATGTTTTTCATCAAATTGAATATTTTTTAAAAAGAATTTTCTTGTGCATGATTTTTGAGTCAGAGTCCCATCACATTTCATACGTCAACTCCCCTACCAAGACAATAAAAAATAAAATTTACCTAAAATCAATCAATAACTCTTAATTGAGTAATCAAACATTAGTTCAGGCTAGGATCTTGGGATAGGCATGTTGGCATTATGAGGTGTTGTCCTTGATGGAAACTCACTCAGAGGTATGATACAGGTGTTGTCCTTGATGGCAACTCACTCAGAGGTATGATACAGGTGTTGTCCTTGATGGCAACTCACTCAGACGACAGATCATAGGGCAGCAGGTCAAGAGAGAGGTATACGCAGGTTAATCTTGATGAAAGTGCATATACACGCGGGTTAGCAGAACAAAAGGCGCGTACATGTCGGAAAACTAAGTTTTGGTCTGTGGTATTTGGTCCATGGTATTTGGTCTGAAGTATTGACCCCAAGTATTGGGTCCAAGGTATTGGTTCTAAGTGGTTTTGGACCATGGTATTGAAAGAAGCCTAAACCTATATAAGGAGAAGATCATTAGGCCAATGGGTGCAAGTGCAAGTGATGAATATCTGATGAAGTGTGAGATCTAGTATGCTGGTTATGGGTTTGTGATGCTTGGCTCGATCTGAATCAAGGAGGCTCCTATGCGGTTGATAAAGGTTGATGGACCGGGATCTTGAAGACTAAAATGTATTATCATTATATGGTATGATCATGAGTAGATCTGAGTACTGACACATGTTTTATCCTTTATATCTTATTGTCTGGGTATATCTGAAGTTGGAAATTATAGTGAAGGTATAAGTAATTATCTTTAGATCTATAAGCGGGTTCTCTCTGGTGAAAGAGCGTATACACGCTAGTTTGACATACTCAAGTAGCATATACATTATGATATTTGATGTTTCAAGTTGTTGTTGGTTCTAGTGGTTGTTGCAGAGTTCTGGGCTCTGGTCTGTGTTCTGGTAACTGTATTTTGATGACAGGGTTTCAGTGATTCAGTATTGGGTGATTCAGAGATTGATGATGTAGGTATAAGTTGATGATTATATTGTAGTGGTGATTGTTTTGTATTTATGGATCCAGTCTGAAAATGTATGGAACGTGGTCCCTGGAAGAAAAGAGAAGGTTGTAGCCTTTTGTAGGTCAGCACCTACGTACTAGTACATCAGCTAGTACAAGAGCAAAGGGGGTTGTAGCTCCCTTCCAGGAGAGTCTGGAGAATGAGAGAAGGTTGTAGCCTTCTGCAGGTAGAAGCCTGCGTACTGGTATAAGACTACACTAGTACAAAACCATTATAAAAACAAGTTTCTTATTAAAGGAAGAAAGAGACGAATTGCAGCAGGTGGTTTTCACCCACACTGGGTTTCCACCTTATATCATGGTGTCCATGTGTGCTTCTTATGTGTGATGATCTGTTCTATTTTACTACACCTGTTTACTGTCTACATGGGTAATAATGTTCTGATGAACTCATTAAAGATCAACTAACTGAATCATAAGTTTACTAGATATACGCTAGTTTCATTAAACACAGTTGCATATACACACGGGTTGCCTTAACTAAAGTAGTGTATATGAATCAAAGTATGAAAATGAAAAAGTGTTTGATTTGCTAATACTGATTCACCCCCCACCCCCTCCCCCTCTCAGTATTATTTCCAACAATTGGTATCAGAGCAGGTCCTTCAGAAGAAGCTTGATCGCTTGAAGGAAGATCCATCAGGATGGGTAATCAAGAAAGAGAGGCATCCATCAGGCCACCAATCTTTGATGGGAGCAACTTTGTCTACTGGAAGATAAGAACCACAACATATCTACAATCACTTGGAACAGATGTTTGGGGAATCGTGGAAGGAGGATATACATATCCATTAGCAATTCCTACAGATACAACAGAGAGAAAGCAATATGAACTCAATGCCAAAGTTGTTACTATCTTATTGGGAAGTTTGTCACAATCAGAATTTGTCAAGGTTATGCAGTTCAAATCAGCCAAAGAAATATGGGACAAAATCATTCTAAGCTACGAAGGAGATGATCAGGTAAAACGAGCAAAGCTTCAAACTCTCAGAATACAGTATGAAACTCTTAAGATGCATAGTAATGAAAGCATAGCTAATTACTTCCTGCATATAGATGAGATTGTCAATTGTATGAGGAATCTGGGTGAAGAAATTAAGGAAGTTGTCTTAGTTGAAAAGTTTTGAGATCCTTGTCTGCTAAATTTGAATCCAAAGTGTTTGCCATAGAAGAAAAGGAGGATCTGCAGAAAATCACTATGACGCAGCTTCACGGAATCTTAACTGCTTTTGAGATGAGAATAGGAGGACCATCAGACATGAGAGAAGCTGCATTCAAAGTATCAGCAAATGGAAAGGAAAAACTCAATGAATCAGGATACATTTCAGAAGAAGAAGATGAGGTAAATTTTGTCAAGAATCTTGAACGGGGATCTGGAAGGTTCAAAGGTAAGCTACCTTTCAAATGCTTTTCATGTGGTAGAGTTGGTCACTACGCTGCTAGATGCCCTCATAACAAAGGAAAGATGTTTGAAGAAGGTAATAGAAGTTATTATACTCATGATAAAAGTAATGACTCATCCAATAGTGATGAAGACATTAGACTTCTCATGGCATATGAAAATAAGGACGTAGAAACAAAAGAAGTTACCAGAGTAAGGGAGCAGCTGCAGGATGTAGTAAAAGATCAGAGCATAACAATTCAGAGACTTGAATCAAAGATCCTCTCTCTAAAAGAAGATCTTAAAGAATCAAAGAAGCATATTAAAGAAGCTCTTGAAGAACAATAACATGAAGTGCTCGAATTAAGGCAACAAGTGGAAGAAGGAAGAAAAACAGAAGAAAACATAAGGAAGAAGTATCTGGAAAAGGAAGAACAACATCAGGTTGATGTAAATATCTTAAAAGGTAAATTAGAAGAAAATGATAAATTGTTACGATTTCAAGATAGTACTAAGATTTTGGATGATATTCTTAGTAGTCAAAGATCCCTTGCTATCAAAACTGGTCTTGGCTTTTATGAATCTGTTGAAAGTGAATCTAACTCACAAGGTGAGGCAAGGAACTCTAATGAGAATTCTGAAATGCTCAACAACGAGATGAGAGGAAAACCTCATCAATAGCCAAGGAAATAAATTCCTCAAAGAAAATATTTTACTCCTAACTATGGAAGTGATAGACGATTATTTCCTCCAATCAATAATCTTGAATGTTATGTATGTCATCAGAAGTAGAATGGTTCAAGACCGTCACACAAGATCATCACATTCCAGGTACTTCAAGGGATATTGTTTTGCTTGCAATATGTTTGGCCACAAAGCAATTGATTGCAATAAAAGGAACATGAAACATGTAAGATGTTGTGCATGTCACAAGTTTGGACATAAAGCAAGGGAATGCAGGAGCAAAATTCAAACTCCAAAGCAAGAGGATTATGCATCATCACAATTCCAGGCATTGAAGAAGACAGAATTAGAGATAGAAAGGTGTGACATAACTTAGTTAGCTGACATAACAGACACAGGGGAAACTGAAAGTGTAGACCTTCAGTATTCCAACTTGCATACGCTGATATTATGAAGGTAAGTCACGTATACACACGAATTATAGGCTGCATAGTCACATATATGGAGCTCTAAAGAAAAGCAGCAGAACAGCCTCAGGAAATGGTTCTGTCGTGGTATATGATGGTTGGTACAGGCTCAAGGGAGCATATGCTTCAAATAATGCATTGTTGGCATTATGGTTAGAAGTCCTTGGTGATGATGCTTATTGACACATCTTGCTACTGATTGTTGATTGACCAAGAGAATGGATTGCAGGTTAAGATGCTTATGGTGTAGATCATATGGTGTATGATAGTTGTTGATAACTATCATGGTCATGTTTAGGTCCTTGGTCTTTGTGAGTCATATGATGTATTTTGTTACCCCACTATGCATGGGATGGATGATGTAATGGTTCTTGTTGTTGAGTCATGTATAAACATTTGTGTATTCCCACTTGGTTGGGAGATTGATGTATGTATAGAGTCATGTTATGCTTTTGCAGACCTTGCATGTGCTCAGGGGGAGCATGGACGGATTGGTACATCTTGGCATATACAAAGGGGGAGCTCAATCAGAGATTTCAGCAAGTACTCAGGGGGAGTATGGACAGCAAAAGGTATACCAAGGGAGAGAACTTCTTGGTCTGCCCTTTGCCCTTGATGTCAAAGGGGGAGAGTGACTTGGTGTGGTGGTTGCCATCAAGTCCAAAGGGGGATATTGTTGGCATTATGAGGTGTTGTCCTTGATGGAAACTCACTCAGAGGTATGATACAGGTGTTGTCCTTGATGGAAACTCACTCAGACGACAGATCATAGGGCAGCAGGTCAAGAGAGAGGTATATGCAGGTTAATCTTGATGAAAGTGCGTATACACACAGGTTAGTAGAACAAAAGGCGCATACACGTACACACGCAGGTTCACAGAAGGAAAGGCACGTACATGTTGGAAAACTAAGTTTTGGTCCGTGGTATTTGGTCCATGGTATTTGGTCCGAAGTATTGACCCCAAGTATTGGGTCCAAGGTATTGGTTCTAAGTGGTTTTGGACCATGGTATTGAAAGAAGCCTAAACCTATATAAGGAGAAGATCATTAGGCCAAGGGGTGCAAGTGCAAGTGATGAATATCTGATGAAGTGTGAGATCTAGTATGCTGGTTATGGGTTTGTGATGCTTGGCTCGATCTGAATCAAGGAGGCTCCTATGCAGTTGATAAAGGTTGATGGACCGAGATCTTGAAGACTAAAATGTATTATCATTATATGGTATGATCATGAGTAGATCTGAGTATTGACGCATGTTTTATCCTTTATATCTTATTGTCTGGGTATATCTGAAGTTGGAAATTGCAGCGAAGGTATAAGTAATTATCTTTAGATCTGTACGCGGGTTCTCTCTGGTGAAAGAGCGTATACACACTGGTTTGACACAGTCAAGTAGCGTATACATTATGAGATTTGATGTTTCAGGTTGCTGTTGGTTCTAGTGGTTGTTGCAGAGTTATGGGCTCTGGTCTGTGTTCTGGTAAATGTATTTTGATGACAGGGTTTCAATGGTTCAGTATTGGGTGATTCATAGATTGATGATGCAGGTATAAGTTGATGATTATATTGTAGTGGTGATTATTTTGTATTTATGGATCCAGTCTGAAAATGTATGAAACGTGGTCCCTGGAAGAAAAGAGAAGGTTTTAGCCTTCTGTAGGTCAGCACCTACATACTAGTACATCAGCTAGTACAAGAGAAAAGGGGGTTGTAGCTCCCTTCTAGGAGAGTCTGGAGAATGAGAGGAGGTTGTAGCCTTCTGCAGGTAGAAGCCTACGTACTGGTATAAGACTGCACCAGTACAGAACCATTGTAAAAAGAAGTTTCTTATTAAAGGAAGAAAGAGACGAATTGCAGCAGGTGGTTTTCACCCACATTGGGTTTCCACCTTATATCATGGTGTTCATGTGTGCTTCTTATGTGTGATGATCTGTTCTGTTTTACTGCACCTATTTACTGTCTACATGGTTAATAATGTTCTGATGTACTCATTAAAGATCAACTAACTGAATCATAAGTTTACTGGATATACGCTAGTTGCATTAAACATAGTTGCGTATACACGCGGGTTGCCTTAACTAAAGTAGCGTATATGAATCAGAGTATGAAAATGAAAAGTGTTTGATTTGATAACACTGATTCACCCCCCCCCCCCCCTCAGTATTATTTCCAACAAGGCAGTTTGAGTAAACTTCCCAAGATCAGAAACCAAAACTAGTGTCATTAAAAGAGAGAAATTCATGTTGCACTCATACTACCGGGACCACTCCAGTCAAAGCGGAGCTAAATACGAGACAACATTGGACTGTAAGTGAAGGTAGCCTGCCTTCGCTTGCAACTCCTTTGGGTATTCTGTGTATTGGGGATCCCTTCAGGGATTTCGGAGCTGAGTTGGGGACTCAGGTATCCTGCCCACACAGCATACTATCTGCAACTATGTCCCCACTAGTAGTGTATGTGATTTGAGGTATCCTTAGTGGCCAAGCATTTAGGGACTTACACAAGGTGACTGGGGCGGGCTACCCTAGTACCTAACATAGACGGACCTACTCTGTCATCAGTTTTTGGGAGGGTGCTCATCTTCACAAGAGTACTTGGCCCCTCAATTTGAGGTTTGGGCGAAGCTCAAGAGTAACCGTAACTGTACATTTGGCCAACCCTCTCTATCATTCATTGTGATATTGGGTTTCATCTCCAGTGGTTGGTGCTTATCAGACAGGGTCATTTCCCTCTGTTTGCTGATTGATCAACTTAGTGTATTTTTTATATTTTTTAGGCACCCGAGCGTTATCATTTAAGACTTCAACAAATATCACGATAAAATTTATTGATAAAAATTAACAGCCATTGTGGCTACATCCAGCCCTCATCGTCAGTCTAGCAATTGTTAGGACTTCCTCCACTCATTATGGAAGATCCACCAAGCTGCAGTGATCCAAAATGGATTTTGGATAGACTCCCAAGTCTGAGTGTTCCTCATAGAGAAAAATGACAGTCTAAGGAAGTTCCTGGAAATAGCCCCATTGTAGAGATCTTTTCATTCTAAATCCATTGCAACTTGAATGGGCAAAAATGGACATAGGATGCAGAAGTTATCACCGAAAGAAGTTGCCCTTTGTTCTTTAGAAAAAGAGGCAAAATCCCCTAAAATGGGAAAAAAAACCCTTATAAATGGAAATCGCATTGGAGGAGGGCCAAAAGCGGACTTAAGCAGAGAGGGGAAGCCACCCCTGATTGTTGATCCCCGATCAATCGGATCGGAGACAGGCCCATATGCGATATCAAGAACCTGGACTTAGCAATTGCGATCATGTGATATGTCAATTACCAATGATCGGATCGGCGAATCAGCATCGATGATGTACAGAACCCTTGGGCCGTATGTGACGTGATATGCGATAGTGATCGCGACGGGCAATCTCAGCCATCAGATCGCGAGAGGAACGGACAACCAGGATTAAATCGACGACTTGCGATTGTCGGACCCGAAAGATTTCATAAGCACAATTTATAAAATTTGAAATCCGGTAAAAGGGGATTTTCTCTGTATTTACGCATTTCCGCTGTAAAACCAAAATACAAAGGAAAACGCCCAAAAGTGATAAAAATGGACCTGAAGGGGAATTTAGGCGCGATTAATGAAATTTGAGTTCCGTGGGTGGGATTTGAGTTGGGCCTTAGGCAGAAAGCAGTTTTAGGCTGGCTCCGCCCGATCCCATACAGTGAACGAGGCTGGCAGAGGAGAGAGGAAAACTGACTTTTCGGGTGGGTAACCTCCATATTCCTAAGCCACCCGAGATCGCATATGGACCATTGGACCAAATATCCCGTAGATTGATGGTGGGGATTGCACTAGCGGCAAAAGGCAAACCCGATGTGATTATAGGGCAAATTCGATAGAATTTGAAGTTCGATAAAAAGGATTTTGTCGAGTTTTTGAAGGTTTTCCCTTGTATTTGGGATTTTGCCCAATACATTAATGCGATACGATATGATGCCTAATGGTAGACCCAATAGGGATTTAGGGGTGATTGAATGGGATTTAAAGTCTGTAAATCACGCCCGATAGTGTTTTTGTAGTCATTCTCTGTGTAATGGGATTCTCTCCATTTTTTGGGTTTTTGCCTATGAAACAGCCCCAATTCCTTTTGTAACCGCTCCTGATCATCATGCCACATTGTAGCAGGCGTTTTTACAGGAAATGATGCATTGTGAAGTGACAGAGCTGCAGATGGACAATGAATCGCAGAGAAACGGCCAGGGAAGCGAAAAATCTGGGAAGATGCCTCAAAAGAGCCAAAGAGCACAATTGGGAGCACAGGAGGAAGAATCTAGCAGAAGCAGCCGGAGAAAGCTGAAAGCAGAGCTACAAAAGGTCACTGGAAGGTTGTCGGGGATCATTTTAAGGTCAAGCAAATCACAAACACACTCAGAGGCCAAGAACGAGAGCCTAGAGCCAGAAAGTCGAGAGCTTCAGAGCCAGGGATAAAGTGGTGTCTAAACCCATTGTTTCTGTGTAAAATAGTGGAGTTGAGCCAAGAGCTTGTAAAAAACGACTTTACCATAATCCCAAAGAGCCTAGTTGAGTTGACTAGAGCTCACAAAGATAACCTGAGAGTTTTTGGTGAAATCCTAATTAAATTGCTATCTTATGAGTTTGTTTTATGGCTGCATTATTTATTGTTGTATGTATTTATATAACAGCTGAAGTAAATCAATTTAAAGCACATAAACAATTTAAAACAGACCAGCATGCACGCCCCATTTTCAGATCAGGTGGTATCAAAGACTGAGATTGATTAACCCCACCTTCAAAGAAGTTTATATCAGAATGCCTGATTGACAGGGCAAAGATTGCTTGTCTAAAAGGTGTTTAAACAATCAGAGGTTGATTGTATGCTTGTTTGCAGACTAACTATTGTTTGAGTTTGCAGAGGTGAAGGGAAAGTTGTTGATAGCTCAGTCCAGGAAGGACAAGAAGGAAGAAGGGTTGAAGGCATTCTTCTATTCCAAAGGATGTCAAAGCAATCCTTGAAGCACAAGAGGCTTGTTGCAAAAGGTTGCTTAATAAATCCCTTTATTAATCTTGTTTGAAGTTCTTTTGTTCATTGGTATAATGACAACTTATACAAGTGAATCTTCAAATTCCTCCTTCATCAGAAGACTCTATGATGGAGACTTGAAGCAAGACTTGTTCATCATGATGGACAAGGTAATAGAAATGTATGAGGATAGAAGGAAGAGCAGCATACTTAGAGAGCAGTTGAATTCCATGAAGGAAGAGAAGCAGTTGTTTTCCGATAGACTGTAGGAAATGGAGAGGCAACTTCATATTGCAAATATGAACATGAAAAGGATGCATGAGTTGGAGTCATAGCTCTTTATTGCCAAAGAATCCTTGGTTAAGTATTAGCTTGAAGAAGAGGTAAACCCTTCCGGTTTGTCTTCAAATTCCTCTAAGAATGCTTATATAGGTTCTTTTGAAAAACATACTAGAGGCATAGGTTCCAAGCTAATGTCCAAGATTGGATATGAAGGAAAAGGCATGGGAAAGCATGCACAAGGTATTGTTGAACCAATAATGGTTGGGGAAAGGCCTAAGTATTTGGGTCTTGGATATGGATAGTCTTATGGAGAGAGTTCCAAAGTTGCCATGAAGGCCATTGAAATAGTCCCAAGAAGGAGTTTCATTTCATGTCCTCTACCTCAAAAGTGTGAAGATTGTATTCAGGAGGAATGCAATGGCTTGAAACATCACTTGCAGGATGCAAGTGTTCAGAAGCACACACTTGAGCCAAAGAGTTGTGGAAACTCTAACAGCCTTGAAGAGATTTATGGTGTTCCAAAGGGAGTCACTTCTTCATTTGCTTCACCTCCTCATGAAGGTAATAAAGGTGAAAGAGCTAGGTATAAATCTGGTTCTAATCATATTCATTTTGATTTTGCAAAGCATGATAAATTTCCACATAGATACGGGAAAAGAATTGCATGTTCCTTTTGTGGTTTGGATAACCATCATGTTTCTATATGTTGGAAGAGAATGGCCACATACAGGAAACTTTTGAGGGAAAAGAAGCAAAAAGCCAAAGGTCCATTGGACAAGGAAAATCATATTGTCAAGAGGATGCACATGTGTTGCACTTACTGCCATAAGCAAGGGCATCTTGCTGAAAGGTGTTGGACTCTGAATCCGACAATGCTTCCATAAAAGCTGAAGAAAATGGAAAGAGAAGATGGCAAAAATGGAAATGAATTTTCCATGGAAGATGTGCTTCAGAATGATTCACATGTTGATGCTGATATGCAGACAAAGGAAAAACCTTTGGACTGGATTGGTAAGACATGGCTAGAGTTCTTATCCAGCTAATATTGCATGACTATTGATGCATCTATTTGCATTTATTTGTTAATAGAATGCAAGTTGCAGGATTTTACCAAGAAGGCGAGTGGAAAAGTTGAGTAGGAGGTTCACTTTGTTGTTGCAACATTATACTTCATTTCAGTTTCGAAAGTACATGTCCTATTGTGAAAGTTGAAGGATGAAATGCATGCATGAGCATGAGATAGATGAATACAGGGATGTTGATGTTTTCCTTGTATTTAAACATGTATATGTAATTGACTTGAAGGCTTGATTGCTTTCTTTTTAAACATGCATGTAATGCAATACTGACTTGGGAAAAGTTGGTTTAGTCTCCAAGATGGAGATAATGATGAAGTGTTTCATCTTTTGAAAAAAGAGTTCTAATGGTCTTTTTTTTCTACATTCTTGAATTAAAGGGTCATTTGTTTTAAAGGCATGTTCTATGGGCTTGTTTTCTAGTCCATCATTTATGTGCAGATGTAAGACATGGAGGTGTTCACAAGATGTGAAATCTGTTTCTTTTGATAGACCATTCAGTTGTTGTTTGTATTCTTGTTGTTGTTAACAGTTGCGGTTGACAGCTTTTCAAACAGGTACAAATGAGAATTTTGTGGAGCAGGTGTACTTCACATTTGTTTGAGCCACCTTGGATCAAATGGCAGAGAACTTCAAACTACCTTCTATGACCATATCAACAGGACTTCTACAGGAAGGCAAGGAGGAAGATAGTTCTTCCCAAGAGAACCAACACATCCAGGAAGGAGAGTGGTAAAAGGCTTTGGTTAAGAGGCACTATGCAAGGCAAGTGTATGGAGGCTGAAAGAAGAGGGTGTTGTTACTCTCATTTACTGTTCAAATTAGTATATCAATCTTTTGGAGACCAAAAGTTCTTTTATTGGGAAGGCATGATCCAAAATGGATTTTGGATAGACTCCCAAGTTTGAGTGTTCCTCACAAAGGAAAATGAAAGTCCAAGGAAGTTCCTAGAAATAGCCCCATTGCAGAGATCTTTTCATTCTGAATCCACTATGACTTGAACGGGTAAAAATGGACATAGGATGCAGAAGTTATCACCAAAAGAAGTTTCCCTTTGTTCTTTAGAAAAAGAGGCAAAATCCCCTAAAATGGGCAAAAAACCCTTATAAAGGGAAATTGCATTGGAGGAGGGCCAAAAGTGGACTTAAGCGGAGAGGGGAAGCCACCCTCAATTGTCGATCCTCGATTAATCGGATCGGAGACAGGCCCGTATGCAATATCGGGACCCTGGACTTGGCGATTGCGATCATGCGATACGCCGATCGCCGATGATCGGATCGACGAATTGGCATCAGTGATGTACAGAACCCCTAGGCCATATGCGATGCGATATGCGATAGCGATCATGACAGGCAATCTCAACGTCAGATCGCGACAGGAATGGATAGCCAGGATTAAATCGGCAACTTGCGATTGCTGGACCCGACGGATTTCATAAGAACAATTTATAAAATTTGAAATCCAGTAAAATGGGATTTTTTGTGTATTTACGCATTTCTGCTATAAAACCAAAATACAAAGGAAAACACCCGAAAGTGATAAAACCAGACCCGAAGTGGAATTTAGGCGCGATTAATGAAATTTGAGTTCCGTAGGCGGGATTTCGGGTGGGCCTTAGGTGGAAAGTGGTTTTAGGTTGGCTCCACCCGATCCCATACAGTGAACGACGTGTGGTTGGCGGAGGAGAGAGGAAAACCACCTTTTCGGGTGGGTAACCTCTGTATTCCTAAGCCGCCCAAGATCACATATGGACCGTTGGATCGGAGATCCTATAGATCGATGGTGGAGATTGCGCTAGCGGCAAAAGGCGAACCCGATGTGATTATAGGGTGGATTCGATAGAATTTGAAGTCCGATAAAAAGGATTTTGTCGAGTTTTTGAAGGTTTTCCCGTGTATTTGGGATTTTGCCTAATACACTAATTTGATGCGATATGACGCCTAATGGCGGACCCAATAGGGATTTAGGGGTGATTGAATGGGATTTGAAGTCCACAAATCACGCCCGATAGTGTTTTTGCAGACATTCTCTATGTAATGGGATTCTCTCCATTTTTTGGGTTTTTGCCTATGAAACAACCCCAATTCCTTCTGTAACCGCTCCTGATCATCATGCCACGCTGCAGTAGGTGTTTTTATAGGCAATGATGCATTGTGAAGCGACAGAGCCGCAGAGGGACAATGAATCACAGAGAAACGGCCAGGGAAGCGAAAAATCCGGGAAGATGCCTCAAAAGAGCCAGAGAGCATGATTGAGAGCACAGGAGGAAGAAGCTAGCAGAAGCAGCCAGAGAAAGCTAAAAGCAGAGCTACAAAAGGTCACTGGAAGGTTGCCGAGGATCACTTGGAGGTCAAGCGAATCACAGAGGCACACAAAGGCCGAGAGCGAGAGCCTAGAGCCAGAAAGCCGAGAGCTTCAGAGCTAGGGATAAAATGGTGTCTAAACCCATTGTTTATGTGTAAAACAATGGAGTTGAGCCAAGAGCTTGTAAAAAAGGACTTTTCCATAATCCCAAAGAGCCTAGTTGAGTTGACTAGAGCTCATGGAGACGTAGCCCAAGAGTTTTGGGTGAACTCCTAATTAAATTGCTATCTTATGTGTTTGTTTTATGGCTGCATTATTTACTGTTATATGTATTTATATATCAGCTGAAGTAAATTAATTTAAAGCACATAAACAGTTTAAAACAGACCAGCATACACCTATATTTTCAAGCATATTATTAATTCCGCATTGGTTAATCAATAAGACTTGGGAGCATTTAAGCTTTGGAAGTGCGAGAGGTCCTTGTAAGTTAGACAAGAAGCCTAAGTGCCCCATTTTCAGATCATCCAGTGAACCAGATTCCCCATCTTCGGGTAGTCAGTCTCCTAAATCTCACACGGAATCTGTTTGGACAACCGACGATTCAAGTTTGTCGAAGGATTTCTTTACCGAAGGATTCCTTCTTCCCTTTAACCCTCCGCTTACGAATCCGTTAGACCCACTCTTGGTTCCTGTGGCACCTGTACTCCTTGTTTCTTTAAGTGGAACATTTCCATCAATCCCGTCGACGACTAACGGCTCGTGGAACTTTATGGACACTTTTGGTCCTCCACCACTTCCCTAGTCGACAGTGACCACCACACTGTTGATGGCGAATCCCGCTATCCCATTTTTCCCAAGTAAAACCACTCACATGACACCCTCCATGAGTGGAACCCAGCCGATGCCAGGTTCCACCCCTTTAGTGTCAAACTATATACCTTCGACAAGTGCTACATACAGCGCTCCTTATAACGCTCAATATAGCACTATTAGCGTGGTTCCCATCCACCAACAATATGGTCGGCAGCCATTGTACAGTTCAAACCCCCAAATTCAAGTATCTGGGGGCATTCCCAATATGCACATACCGGTTGGGAACGTAATAGTTCCCCCTCCATTCTCAGGCATGCATGGTCAGTCATTGATTGACATGAGCGTTCCTTATGTCAATCAAGGACATATGGTTAGTTCTGTGGTGGGCGAGAATCCTCAAGGAGGTCCCAACCAATCCATGGGGGCACCCTACTCACAAATTCAAATGAGTCAAGGGGGCATTGCTTATCCTGGGGGAAATTCTATATCCCAGCATCAGATTCCCCATGGAAATCCACACTACAACACCATACCCCAAGGTAAATACTATACCACGCAGCCTATGTATAATATTGGGACTCAAATGATGGTAGGACCACAGGGTTCCTCAGGTCATATGTCATCGCCTTGGTCTGAGTTGGGGGCACCACACACTTTGCCTTTCTTGGAAACGTTGGATATCCCCGACTTGTACAAACTTACAAATGACCCCATCTATCATAACTTACTTTGGCCGTCGATCCCGCATAAAATACCAACAGACATCCCCAAGTTCGAAGGGAAACAAGGGGAGGATCCGGGCACCCATATCACCACCTATCATCTTTGGTGTGTTTCCAACTCCATGGTGGATGATAGTGTTCAGTTACATCTTTTTCCCCGCACCCTCACTGGCAACGCAGCTAAGTGGTACATTGAGTTACCACGCGCGTCAGTAAATACCTTCGACACTCTAGCGATGGAATTCTTAAAGCACTTCCAGCTACCCATCCGCTATGAGACTAGGACAGAGCTCCTCACTTCACTACATCAGGATACCACCACCCACATCTCTGATCATATACATGAATGGAGACATAGGTGGAGGTTAGTCAAATCTCCCCTCCCAGACTATCTCTTAGCAGATTGGTTCTGCAAGTCCCTACTCCTGCAAATCGCTAAGGATGTCACTTTAGGTGGTGTAGTCACAAAAGACCAATCCATACGTCATGCCCAACACTTAGATCTGATATATTCATAGTCTGGCACTCTTTACGATGTAATCCCCAATGTCCCTCGCAACTCTGATGCTCCCACTACTACCAAATTGACTGCTCTTCCTACCACCCCGATAAACTCTATGCAGTCTACGCAAAAACCCGGTGGTAAGAACAGGAAGAATAAGAAAAAGGCCGCTCCTTCTGAGGAGCAGTCAACAAAGCAACAAAACCCAAAGCAGATGGTTGTTGTGCCTTCTAACGATGGAAAGGATAAACTCGCCAAATTCCCTTGCAAAATCTGTGCTGAAGACCACATGACATATCTTTGTCTACATCTTCAAAAATGCACAGATTTCATCACTAAAATGGATACTAGTAGGACCCTCGCTATCCTGAATAATCCTTTCCCCGCTCAGCAGTAGCAACACCTGATTGCAAACCAACCGTTACCCCTGCAAGGGGGAAACTGTGGTTTGCAACATCCTTCAGCTGGTAAAGGATCCTCTACCATTTACACCTTTGAAATGGTAGATCTAAAAACCAGAGCCAAATCTTATGGAGCTCCTGTCGCTCATGCAGAGGAACCTTCCTCAAGTCAAAACCCACTGCTACCTAATGATTTTCATATCGAAAGGCCAGTTCTTGACCTTGTGATTCACCCCCCTAAAGTGGCACTTCAACGCACAACGCACAATACATTTGCACGTGCCGCTCAAAACTACAACATTGTAGAAGACTTGGCACAAGCACCGTCGGCTATGTCAGCGCTTGAAGTATTACAAACATGTCTAGCACAACGGAAAGCTTTGCTTTCGACTGTTGGTGGTATTGACCCACAGGATTCTATGCTTGCAATTTTCGACATGGAAAAGTGTAAACCTACCCTTTCCCACCAGCTTGCATTTCAAGTGCAATTTTTTTCGAAACATAAAGGTATACACAGAACTGTCATCGACGAAGGTGCTTCTACTTTCGTCATGTCGGCTTCATGTTGCTTTGATTTGGGTTCTCCAACCTTATCCCCACCATCGAATTCCCTTAAAGCTTTCAACGGCCACACTTTCATCCCAAAAGGTTACCCAGCTAGCTATCCCATCACCTTGAGTGGGAAAATGGTAATGGTAGATATTGAAGTCATGGATCATAAACTCAACTATAATCTGCTTTTGGGATGCACTTGGACTTATGCCATGAATGCCATTGTGTCTTCGGTCTTCTGTATCATCTTATTTCCCTTAGATGGAAAGATAGTCACAGTAGACCAGCTGTCCTTTTGCACCCTAGATTACTCCCCATTACCTAGCAGCTCTGTACCCTTAGTGGGTGGTGTACCTGACTCTTACGTCAGTATCGGTATCGGTCTACTGAAGGCTTCTTCCTTGATGGGTTGTTTCCCTCTTCAGCCGCCAAAGGTTCCATAGATGGTCAATATGATTTCATCCATTCCTCATGAATTGACCGATCCATGGATCCTACCGACTCCTTCAAACATTGACACTTACGAAGAACAAATGCTGTTGTCACCAGCTGAATTGGCCTACGAAGCCATTCAATCTACATCTGAATCTTCGGTCACTTTGGTTTCGACCAATGGTACCACTTCCCCTCCCATAACCACTCCTTCTTACGATCCACTCAATCAAGTCCTACCTATGGACGAAGCTATTAGAGAGATCACGAGTTTAGAAGAGCGACCTTGGAAGGATTCACACCATCCTATTTTGATATATGATTCGGACATGATGCCTCTTCAAATCCTGTCCCCTGACATACCATAAATTGTTTGCTCACCATATGAAACTATCCAAACTTTGGAGGTGGAAGGAAACATGGGAAATATTTCAAAGACAATGCTCATCGATATTTCTATCACGACAGGTATCATGGAAAACATATAGATTGGAGCCAATCACAATCCTGAGGAAATTGTGAGCTTCACCTACCCTTTTAAGGACTTCCGCGATGTTTTCCTTGGTATTATGAGGAAATGCATGGCATAGACCCTTTTATTGTCAAGCATGATATCAAGAAGGATCGAGCATTCTTTTTATGGTATTTTTCTTGCTCGTTAATCCAAAAAATCCTTGAGTCTCCTTCTTCGGGCTCGTTAAACTACCACAAAGAAGACCGAGCATTCATTTTATGATATTTTTCTTGCTCGTTAATCTGAAAAATCCTTGAGTCTCCTTCTTAGAGCTCATTAAACTACCACGAATAAGATTGAGCAATCTTTTTATGGTATTTTTCTTGCTCATTAATCCAAAAAACCTCGAGTCTCCTTCTTTGGGCTCGCTAAACTACTACAGAGAAGATATGAGCATGTTCTTTTATGGGATGTTTTCTCGCTCTAAAAACTAAAAAATCCCCGAGTTTGTCATCGTTGGGCTCGCTAAACACATACGATGACGGTCCGAGCAACTCTTTTCGTGCTCTTTTTCTAGCTCTTTAAACTGAAAAAGATCATTAGATCATTCTTTTTAGGCGCTTTTTTCTCGCTCATAAAACTGGAAAAATCCCAAGTTTTTTCTTTAGGCTCGTTAAAAATTTATAAAGATGACCTGAGCATTCTTTTAGGTACTTTTCTTGCTCGTTAAACTGAAAAATCTCGATTTTTTGCCACCGGGCCCGTTAAAAATCTACTGCAGCAACAAGAGCACTTGCTTTTTTGGGACCATTTCTCGCTCTTAAATCGAAAAATCCCCAAGTTTTTCCCCTTCTTCGGGCTCGTTAAATCTACAAAGAAGGAATGAGCAGTTCTTTTACCTCTTTTTCCTTGCTCAATAAACTGAAAAAGATACTTCAATTTTTCTTCATTTGACTCGTTAAAATTTGATGAAGGTATTGAGTTTGTCATCGCGTGAATCATTAAAAATTCACAACGAAAAATGAGTTTAGTCCATCTCCTCGTACTCATAACAAAATGAGGTCAACATCTATTGAACATAGGTTTCTCTTTATCCAGATTCAATAGATTAACTCACGGAAAAGTAATCGATCTAGGTATACTATTAACCTTTTGTCGCACCCGGTTAACAACTATGACAAAGGGACAACCATGGAGTCATTCTTTACGATCTTTTCAAGCTCTCTAAATATGAAAAGAGCACCGAGTTGTCTAGTCTGGACTCTTTAAATTACACAGACAAGATATAGAGTTGCTCTTTTTATGATCCTTTTCAGACTCTTAAAACATGAAAAGATCGATGAGTTTGCATATCTGGACTCATTAAACTAATTAGATAGGGCATAGAGTCATTCTTTTCACGGTCCTTTTCAGACTCTTAAAATATGAAAAGATCGACGATTTTACTCATCTGGACTCACTAAACTAATCAGACAGGGAAAGTACACAATAAAACTGCATTCAGTATTAGAAAGAGTGGTTTGGCAGCAGTCGTTCCCTTGAACATGGCACTCCCTCAGATAAACGTTCCTTGTGATGACTTCTCAATATGAATCCTACCATCCTATGAGTTTAGCCTAAATACCCCGATGTTCTTGCATCTCTGTATCCTAACACTCTTTGGTGAAGTGCTGCATGCTTAAAACCATTGTCATGCCTTCTATTGTTCAAGGGTTAACCTTTTGTTTCCTCCATAAACCCATCAAGCATATCCTTTCATCATGCCCTCTATTGTTTAGACCCAATGTTCAAAGATTCTTCAAAAAACAAATCATTCTTGTCCCGTTTTGTGTCGATTGATGTAGGACACATTATTGCCTTCCTTTCGATAGGTATCTTCCTATTGACTTCAACACTCTATCCAGGAAGACAACCCAGAAACACACTCAGTGCCTTGGTACTTGTAGACATTAGTGTCAGGTTGCCTTGTGTTTGATCAGGGGTTCTCATTATTGGCTCTTGGTTAAGTGATTCTACGGGTGTTCGATGACAAAACCATCTTTCACACTCATTAGATTGTATTGTGCATCTTGGATACCATCACCGTTATTGGTGGCCTTCCTCGCATCTGTTAACAGTCTCCATTATTGACTGGTAATCAGATGATTTCATGCATGTTTGACATCAATGCATATATTCACATGTATTGATTTATGTTTTTCAATGAAGCAGCAATCAAGACCTTGGGTAGAGGCTTGCATCACTCAGCCTTGTTTCCTCTCCCAAGTTGCATATATTTTTTTTTGGAGACAACTTATCAGGATGATTCTATTATGACACCGGATCCGCATTATGCTTTTCGGTGACCAGCATCATCATATTTCTTTGGAGAAAATCACTCTGACATAGCTACTGAGCATGGGAATGCCTGACTCAAGACATGATTTTAGTAGTTGTATATATATGTGTTGTATCAGGTTTCCCATACCACCTGAAGCTCTGATCCTCTACCTCTTTTTGTCGAAGAAGGAAAATTACAGTTAAGTAAAGTATCTAGGCCATTGTCGCAGCCTCTGATATCACACTTTAGGGGGCATCTATTATACAGCAAATTGACCCCCTCATCAACTCAGAGGGGAAAGACATGATAGTTGAAGCAAAGACCAAAATCACATGCCTTGTTTCCACACTAACGCTGGCTATGCACTGACAACCTACTTTATAAGGCTTCTCTACAAGCCTAAGGGTGTGTTAGTGACCCAACTAACTCTATTTTCTAGTTCGAGAACAACGTTAGTGGACCCTAATGAAGTGCTAAGGGTCAACGGAGTGAATTGACTCATAAATATCTAGATATTTGCTCCTAGATCTACTCAAGAAAAGCAAGGAAACATCTCAAGTTCAACCTATTTGGGGGATTTCTAATCCTAATGAAGGAGGCAAATGGGAAAGAGCTGAAAAGCATGGCAACTTCATTGCTTTTACCATAAGGAACTCATAGAGGAACTTGGAAACCCTAACTCAATTGCTACATAAGCAAAGCTAGGGCTATGGTGATAGAGATCAGATCATTTGAAAGGATAGCATACTTGATTGTTGAGCATTGTCTCAAATCATAAGAAGTTGTTAAGAAGGGAGAGAGAGAGAGAAGCTGGAGGGGTAAGGGAAGGTCCATGCAACAGATGTTTGTAATCACTATTCCAGCATTAATATAGAACTGCATTTGTACTATCTACTCTGTGGTGTTGGTACTATCATTCATTTAGTTGTTTGTCCAATACCTTTTAGCATGAGTAGCTTAGTTATGTGTAACTAGATGTTCTTTTATGTATTCATGTATTAGTTATCAGAGTTGTATGCTGTGATTATGCTTGTCTCTTCTATGTGTCGGACTTGATCTGGAGCCAACTCAAGGGACTTCCACCTAGCTGCATTATGCTCTCTAGTAAATCTACACGGAGGCTTGAGGTAATCTATTTGTCCTAATTTGATAGTTAGTTATTGTTTATGAACATGCATGTAACTTTGTGACGGTTGCAGATAATCTTACAGTCTACCAAAGGTCCCGAGAAGACTTTTGAGGGTATCTCCATTCTCCATACACTGTGCATTTTATCCTACAGCACTCGTGCAGCTGTCATTTTAAAACTTCAACCAGTCATCAAAAATTAGGTCATCCCTTCCTTCAAATTCCTGTCGCGCTTACTAAGACTTCCAAACCATGGTTTTCCTTCATTAATGGTCGTCGAAATCTCAGGGCTCGCTCTTGGGCACTAAGCCTCTTCACAGGTCTCTGTTGTTTCAACTTCCAACTAATAAGGCGCTTATTCCTAGGGATGATCACATCGTTCTTGGAGACTAGTGATAGATTCATGTTTTGATATTGCTCGTTAACCAACTGCACATAACGAAACAACATCTTATACTTATGAGCCTTTTCCTTACGCTTTGCATTCTTTTTCTGTAAATTATCCACCAATAGTTGTAAATATTCGTCACCACAAACCGAGTTATTTTCAGCAGGTATTATCTGTTGTCATTATTGAAGAAAAGTGTAACTAGGTTTGGTATTTGTAAATGTAATTTTGATCTTTGTACTTGTCAAGAAAAACAATATTATTTTGTAAATTATTCGATTGAGATTCTTTCTCATTCCATAGGCCTAGGAAATTCAAAAAGTCAAAGTCATGTGTAAAAATATCTTCTTTAGCATATATATAAAATGTATACTAGTCTAGAACAGCCCTCCAAGACAAGCACGAAGAATTCTGCCTGGAAAACAATGAAGAAAACAATTAAGTCGACCTCAAAATGTATATTGAAGAACAATCATGTCGGCTCAGTGAAAGTGACATATCTAATCATGAATACAAGTCGACTTACCTACAACACAACCACTATATATACCTTGTTGGGGTCACCACAGGAAAGACATATTCGAATACCTATGAAACTTCATATGGTGCAGGAATCTCAGTAAACTACAGGAGGACAGACACTTCGGATAAGTAACTCAGATTCTCTTAGATGGGTACAGGGATCTAATCTGCATTACAGGATGACATTGTCTCATGGAAAACTTTAGTGGGCAGATTACAGTCTCATCCTAACTATTATGGTAATCTCAATGCAACAGTAGAGCCATTCTTTTGGTCTAAATAACATGATAAAGATCATAGTGCTAATCATTGTCTCAACATATTAGATGGAGAAGATACACTCATTGTCTCAGCAAAATTGTTCTCTCACAAGTAATACAAGCTCAGCATACTAAACACAGTCAAGACCTTAGCATAATGACAATCATCATCTCGATCATAATCCTAATGAATACAAGGTCATAATGAAGATTTCAATGCATGGAATCAAGGTCATGATCAAGATCTCAATGAAGGAGTAGTCATGGTGCAGCAAGTGGTGCAATAGTGATGGCCTCAATGGTGAAGCAGCAGTGTTGATGATGATCTCAGTAGTAAGGAGAGGATTGGTGTCTTGGTCTTGGAGTGGCCTAGTAGGTCAAGGGTCATGGTCTTGGTATTCATCAATTGGAATCTCTATAAGAAGAATTATGTGTGGGTTTTCCTCTCCAAGAGGGAAATGTTTTGGCCCTGACAAAATGCCAACATCTTGTGTTCTTGTAATAAGAACCACACACTCTAATAATTTCATAGAGAAGATTGTGCTAATGAGAAAATTAAAAATGCCTTTTAAATAGTTATCGTGCCTAGAAGAATCTTATTAATGCTAACTGCCCTAGATTCTTCAACAGTCGTGAAAAATCCCTCTGCCAGTCAACCCATCAAGTTTCTGGCTCTTCTTAGACTTAGATGCTCGCTTCTTCTTCCCTGGACCTTTGTCATATGGACCCAACTGTGGTGAATTTCTCATAATATCTTGCAAATTATCTAACGGTCCCTCTTCCTCAAGCAAAAGATCCCATGATTCTTCGACTTCCCAAGAGGGGCTCTTCATTTCCTGTTCTGGAGAGGACAGAATGGTAACAGGTTCTCAGTCTTGAGTACCGGAAATGGACAATTTCTATATATGCTTCTCGTGTGCCACCAACCTTGTGAAGAGGTCGTAATCTCTTATACTTTCTCCATCTACAGTAGTATCACGGGAACTAATGCTACCTCTTTCTCTTCCTTGAATAACTTTCTCTTTCTCTTCTTAGGGGCAACATTATCTCCCTCAGACTACTTTTTTTTTGGTGATACAACAGGTTCCGCAACCTCACATGGGGCTTTTTCCATTTGCTCAGCTAGGCTTCTTCGTCTGCTACTTCCTTATTAACTGGTTCATTCTTATGCTTCTTACTTCTCTTGCATTTCTTTCCCTTCGAAGCTAGGGTCAATTTCTCTATAGATAAACTAGGGTTTACAAACTCCTTTAGGGGTTTCACCGAATGGCTTTCCTCCTTTTTAGACACAAGGGTTATTGGAGGGCTCTGACCTTGTTTAGAACTAGAATCAGGAGGAGCCTCGGCTTCTTGACCCAATTTCTTTGATCAATGGCTAATGAGCCTTTGTTGGCCTTTAACTTGGGTTTCTTCCCCCGGAAAAAAATCCACCAAAAACTCTTCCCAAGAGTTCTTTTGTCTACTCAACTCATGAACAACCACGTCTTGATAAGACTGTGATGACACATGCTAGTATCGAGGTTTTTGACAGCGAATTGAACACCCCTAGCAACCTTATACAAAATTCTATGCAGGAAAAATGGAAAAATGACTTCTCATCCATTTGAAAAGTGCAAGAGAAGTCTAAAATGATCAAGGAAAACAACAGCATACCTCACCTCATAGGTGACAAATCTATGTAATGCAGTGATGAGTGGGTTCCATTCCTCCTCCTTGCAGCTATGTAGGACCCCTTTCGACCAATTAATGGACTTGTATGCCGGCTTAAGGAACTTAGCGCAATCATCTGGCCTGAGCGGCCCTCCTTTAAAATATTTCTCAACAGTTAATGGCAAGTTGGTTTCTCTGCTTATTGACTTCCTGGTCACTTTGATTTTCAGACTCTCGAACCTTGTAACTTTCCCATCAAAACTCTGTGAAGGCCATTGCTACTCTGTTGTTATAACCCTAGAATTTCTAAAGAAAACCCATCCATCCCTTCTCCTCGAACAATGCCTTACACTTAGCATATTCTAGGCTCTTGGAAAATTGAGTGAATGTGGGTTCATGGCGGTCAACCCCCATGTTGAAGGTGGAGCAATGTTGAGAGTTAGATGGAAAATACAGGGGCTCACAGGTCGGTTCTCGACTGAAACTTAGCATTGAGATAGGAAACTTTCATGTCGGGGTTCACATAAATTTAAATTTGTTTGAAATAACAACTATAGGATTTTGAATTATGGTGTGGATTGGTTGTTGTAATGATGAGTAGGTACTTAACATTTGTACCACATGAATAGAAATGAATGGGTAGGGTAGTGGAATAGGATGGTTTAGGATCAAGCGAATATGGGGAAGATATGTAAATCATTACAATGAGTGGAGGTAGATTATTACTAAGTTCTATCATTCATATACTTTGAATTAGTCTAAGCAAATGTAAATTTACCCATACCTTGATTTGACTGCACATTAATATTCAGGAACTCAAGAATGATAATGGCAAGGACAACTTGGTCTTTGGCTAAGTGTCTTCTCCATTTGTCGAATCCAAGATGATAGACTTGTTCATATAATTATAAATAATCCAAGGTACTTACAATTTACCACCTTTATTGATTTTAATGTTGTTAGGCTAAAGCTGGTCCCATATAACTTTCTTGAACTTGATATGCAGTTTTCTAACAAATCATTCAGTACCCAATTTAGTCTAAGAGTAGTATTGAATTAAGTACAAAACCTCTGAAATTGCTCATCGAACATGGAAACTATGAAAAATTGTGACTAAATTGAAAAATAAACAGAAAGATTCCTTGAAATTTCATGTAGGCCAATTGTAGAAATTGTGGTTGAAATTTGACTTCTAGTTGTTGTAGAATAATCTAGTGCCATCATTCCATGGATTTTGACTAGGCCTGGAATGATCACTACCTGGGGAATTTCAATTTTTGGGAGTCTGAAATGCACAGAAGAAGACTCCAAGGGGGATTTATTTTCCATACTTATTCTACTGAGCCCAGAAAAGAATAATTTTGTACTCAGCAGATCCCTAGCTATTGCTTCCTCATAAATTTAATGAGCCTGAGTCAGCCAATGCTCGGGGTATTCATTTTTAGAGAGTCTAAAAAACCCAAAGTAGACTCTAGGGAGTTTTTTTCCCGCACTCATTTTGCTAAGCCGGAAAAATAATAATTGTGTACTCAACAGATCCCTAACTACTATTGTACCATTAATATTTACGAACCTAGGTCATTCAATGCTCGAAAAATTCAATTTTAGGGAGTCTAAAATATTCACATTAAACTCCAGATTGTCCTTTTCTGTAAATAATTTGTCAAGTCCGAATAAAGGAATAAACTTACCCTTGACAGATTTCCTCTTTATACTATGTGAGATGTGGAGGAAAACAAAAGTTCAACCCACTATTATTTCTACTACGTGTGTGTGTGTATATATATATAAGGAAAACCAATTTGAAGAACCAGCAAGAGTTGGGTCCTCCTTTTGAACCAAATTCATTTCTCGATCCTGCACATTCTACAAAAATTCTTAGCGAAAGAGGGGACGTGGTAGATTTTCAATCGATGGCCATTTATCACAAATGAGGTCTGATCATCATCGATGGTTTTTATCCTGACTGAGCCATTATCAAAAACTTCCTCCACTTCATAGGGTCCCAACCATTTGGTTGAAAATTTTCCTTTAAAATGTTTAAATTTTTTATCGTATATCAATGCCCAATCTTCTGGTTGAAAGACATTTTTCTTGATGTACTTATCATGCCATTGAGCTCTCTGATCCTGTACTAACACCGTATGTTGGAAGGAATCTTCTCTGATTTCGACAAGTTCATTTAGTTGAAGTATTCTTTGCTTATGGGCCTCATTTTGTAGAATTTTAATTGTAGATTCAATAGCTTATGTGATATGCTAAAACATAAGATAAGAATCCACTCTACTCTTCAGCGGAAACCAAAATTGATCGATGAAAACACCAAGCAGAAAAGGAAGAATTTCAATTGCACATAACACAATATTTTTTTAGGGAACGCAATTGCTCAAAACTATGACTATCTATATTGCATTAACGAGAAGATCTGAGAAGAAAATACAATACTTGTTCAATCCCGAACAATTCCTGCACAAGCACAATCTATCTCTTTGCTTCATAAACTAGCTGAAGCCAACACTTAGCCAATTTTGTTGCATGCCAAGTCCCTACTTCCTTGCATTGTTCCCTTGGGAATTAGCCCATATTTAATTGGGAAAATCCCTCACCACAACTTTGCAATCCATCTATATGCATTTTATTGATTGCATGCACCATTTGTGTAACTCGAACAATTATACAACTGATAGTACATTGTCCCTGAACTCTAATCTCAACTGGTTCTTCCTCAGAACTGACATGCATGAGTTATTTTGAGTGAATTATCAGTTATCTGATTGATCATTGTATGTTAATTAAATTCAATTTAATTCACTTGACCACTCACTAGTTCCTCCAACAATTAGAACTAGTTTAACTGAATTTAACTCAGTTAAACTGAATTAAATAATTACAGCTCAATCAGAACTCAACTTGGGCCCCTAAAATTTAGGGATCACTCTACATAACTCTAGATAGACTTCCAACTCAAATTTATTGAGCTAACTAAGTCAACTTAACTTAGTTAACTACTACAAGCTACTATGAGAATAGAATTACAATTTTATTCCTAATTTAATTCATGGAAAAATTAAATTAGGATCTTTATTGATGTTATTTTTAACATTTTTGTTGCTATTTTCAACACATTTAGATCCATTCCTAATTGAGTAGCAGTACAGAACGTTTTTATCCAAAACTCAATGGGGAGTAACACCTGCTTCCCATATACTAACTCATAAGGAGTATGTCCTATCACAATCCTCCATGTTATCCGATAAGCACATAATGCTTCGGGCAATTTTTCATCCCAATTTCCATGGTGAAGTTGAATTTTCTTGGTGAGGATGGACTCCAAGACTTTGTTGATAGATTCAACCTGCCTATTTTCATGAGGGTGGTATGGAGTAGATTTCTGGTGCTTAATCTGGTATTGTTCAGTAATAGCCTTCACTAGTTTGGAAGCAAATTGTGTCCCCTGATAGGTGACAATCTCTCTAGGTACCCCAAACTGAGTGAAAATGTCTTCAAAGAGGAAATACAAACTTCTTAGTGGTAGAAAATAAAACCTTAGCTTCCACCCATTTTGTCACATAATCAATACAAACTAATATGTATCTCTTCTTCTTAGACACGGTAGAAATGAGCCCCAAAAAATCCAATGCACACTTTTAAAAGGGTTCTATTGATATCTGAGTTTGGAGAGGCATTTCATTAGTTGGAACAGTCCTCCCCATTCTTTGGCAGGAATCACAACTAGAAACAAACTTTTTGGCATCTTTGAAGAGAGTGGGCCAGTAATAACCTACATGTAGGACCTTATAAGTTGTTCTTTTGTCTGCAAAATGGCCACCACAGGGTTCATTGTGGCAAGCTCTTAGGACATCATACATTTCATCTTCCCACACACATCTTCTCATGATCAAATCAAGCCATGTGTGGTACAAGTCTCCCTCTATCCAAGAATAATTAGCACTTCGTTGCACAATATTGTGTTTCTCCCTGGTGGAGAGATTTTGTGGCAACCTACCTGATACTAGATAGTTAGCCACATCAGCAAACCAAGGAGTATGTGTTGAAACAACAAATAAATTCTCATCCATAAAGTCATCTGAAACTGGTATTGGAACTATGTCTCGGGCAATATTCATTTGGGATAAGAAATCTACAACTAAATTGTCTCGTCCATGCCTATCAATCATAGTGATATTAAATTCTTGTAGTAAGAGAAACCATCTAGTAATTCTTCTATTAGTAATTGTCTTATTCATAAGGAACCTAATAATAGAGTGATCAGTATGGAAAAAAAAAATTGTAACCAGTAATATAGTGCCTAAATTTGTTGATAGCATGGACTATTGTTAGTAAAAAAAAATCACTAACTGTGTAATTTAATTCTGAAGGTTTGATATTTTTGCTAACAAAATAAATAGCATAAGGAATGTGATTCTCCCTTTGTCCCAACACAGCTCCAAGATCGTATCCAATGCATCAGTACAAATGTGAAAAGGGAGAGACCAGTTAGGTCCTCTCAAAACCGAGGCAGTAAACAATTTATCCTTCAGTTCCTGAAAATAATTTTGATAGTCAGCATCCCATAGAAAATTAGCATCTTTAGTAAGCAATTTAAACATAGGTGTTGCAATTTTAGTGAAATTTTCAATAAATATTTTATAGTACCATGCATTTCCCAAAAAGCTTCTTACCTCCTTTTGCAATGTTAGGACTAAAATATGTGATATTACCTCAAATTTTGTAGGGTCAACTTTTATCCCTTCTTGTGATACATGGTGTCCCAAAAAAATTCCCTTAGTTTGCATCATTTTACATTTGATATTACTAAGGGCCAAATGAGCTTCTTGACAACGAATCAATAATTTTTCCAAGTTTTCCAAAGCCTATTGGAAATCATCACCATACATTGTGAAGTCGTCCATATAGACTTCCACACAGTCATGTATAAGATCAACAAAAATAGCTAAGACAACTCTCTGAAAGGTAGCTGGAGCGTTGCACAGGCCAAAAGGAAGAACTCTATAAGCATAGGTGCCCCATGGGTAGGTAAAAGTAGTATTCTCTTGTTCTTCTGGGGCTATTTGAATCTGATTGTAGCCACTGTAACCATCCAAGAAAGAGAATTACTTTTTCCCAGACAATGTATCAAGCACCTGATCAATAAAAGGTAAAGGAAATCAATCCCGCAAGGTAGCTTTATTTAGCTCTCTGTAGTAAGCACAAATGAGCTATTTCCCATTTTTCTTGGGAATTAGGACCAAGGAATATATCCATTTACTGCCAGAGATGGGATATATAAAATTCACACTTAAAATTTTTTGCAATTCATCTTTGACCATTTCTTTGAGAGTTGGATTCATTCGTCTTTGTGGTTGCCTAACATGAATAATTTCTTCATTTGCGTAAATGCAGTGTGGACGAGTATCAGGATGAATCTCTTTCATATATAAATAATCCCAAGAAAATGCTCCTGACGGTTTTTGAATCATGTTTATTACCTATTGTTTATGTTTTGTACTTAATTTTGTACTAATGTACAGTGTTTTTCCAACACTGGTTTCAATAGGTTGAGCATTTGCTTCATTGTTTTCTTCCAAGACTGCACTAATGATGCAAACACAACACGATGAAAAGTTTCCTGAAATTCATTGTTGAAAACATGATGATAGCCACTAAAAGAAACAGGATAATCTATGCAATTGATATCAGACAAGAATTGTTACAAAGTATGTTCTTCAGACTGTTCTTCAAGCCCTCTTGATTGTTCTAAAATTAATATGGGGAACATACAGTCTTCTTCCCATAGGGATTTCCCAACCAAAGAGGTAATTCAAAAGCTAATTAAGCAGGTGGAAAAATAGTTAATGTTTGAATTTGTGGCCCTTTGGAAATAGTCATTTCCCCATTTTTGCACCTAATAACAGTAGCAGCAATGGCTAGCCAAGGCCGCCCTAAAACTATTGGATGCCCGGGTTTAGTAGTTTTTGGAGAAATTATGATGAAATCAATTGAGTATTTCCACGAATCTATTGTTACCATTATGTCTTCTAGGACCCGCACAAGTTTAACAATGGACTTATCTACTAACTCCAACACAATGGGTCTAGGTTTTATCTCTTTTAATTGTAATAATGTCATAGTGTCCACAATCATTGCATTGATGGCTTCCCCCAAGTCCACTAGAGTATTTGGAAGAAATGTTACATTGATTTCTATGGTTACCACAGGGTTCCCTGGATCATCATATTTTGGTGGTAATCCGGATACCATTTCTGACATTTTACTGATTACTTTAATATTCTAATTTTTACTTTTCTTTCTTCTTGGATTTTTTATGCAAAGATCCCTAATGATCTTGGTATAAATAGGTATGTCTCTAATAGCTTGCAGCAAAGGACATTTTAGCCAAACATTCCTCAATTCAGATTCCAAGTCATATTCCATGGGAGTTTCAGTTTTCTTCACGAGCAATCTCTATGGATAAGGAGGCTCCCTGGGTTCTAAAAGCTCTTGTGGTTCTTTTATTTCACTCTTTTTCTCATTTTCTGTCTGTTTATTGGTTTTATCCTCAAGTTCTACATGAGGATCCTCCTCTTGAATGATTACAACTAGTTTATTTTTATTAACCATTTTCCCAGATCTTAACTGAATTTCATTTAAAGGAAAGGCAATAATGACATAAGTGGGAAAGCGTTGCAGCTCAATATTTTGTACTGGTTCAGGAGGTCTATTACTAGGATTAGAAATTGGTTGTGCAGGTAGCTAGTTAGGTGAGGACGATTAATGTTGAAAATGCAACAAGATGATGGAGCTTAGTGAAAAGAAGTCGCCTTCACTAAGTGGGCCCGCAGGCTATTTTTGGCGCAAAGTCTATTTTTAGACATATGGATCATGGTCTATGAGTTGCAAGATGTTATTTGTGGATGATTGGTCATGTTGGTAAAAATATATGGACTTCTATTTTTAGACATATGGGCGGTGTCTATTTTTAAACTGCCAGTCTAAATATAGAACAGTCGAATATTATTAGCTCTTAATAATATTTGGACTATAAACATTATCTTATCCTCTTGGAGCACTTTAGTTCGAGCTATAGATGTGGCACATGCAACTGCCAGAAGGAAACATGCTTTTCTTATGGGTTAGTTGAGCTATTGCATGATGGACTTCAGTTAGAACTCAAGTGATTGAGTTTGGTGGAGTTGATTGAGGAGTTGATGGAGTTGTGTTCAGTTTGACTTGGTTGAACTAGTTGTATTTAGTCTAACTACATAATACACTAGTGATGAGTGATGTGAATTAATTATTAATTAATTCACTAATTATTAACTCATAAAGAAACTAAAGAATACATCAGTTAACTCAATGCATGGACAGTTCAGTGGCGACAAGTGTTAGAGGTGGGTGAAAGAGTGAGACTGCTATCAGTTGTGACTATAGCTGTGCATGAGATTTGCACATGCATTGATGGATATTGCCAATGAGGATTGCGCAGTACGAGCCAAGGAAAACGAGCTTGGATCATTCCTATTCTTGCATTGGATTGCACAGTAGAGGCAGGCAAACAGCGGAGGAGATTTCAACCTGTGACTTGATTCAGATCTGAGCTAGTTTGTGTGTAATAGGTGGAGATAGTACTGAGTACTTGTGAGGAGTATTGTACTATGTATTGTTACATGTTCTCTATCATTATAATATACAGATAGTTGGCGGTTTTCAGCTGTATACTTTCCCCAGTACATACTGTGTTAATTTGCGCATGCGATTGATGTTTCATTGTTTTTAATTCTGCAAAATTGATGATCAACCTAGAGGAGGTTATGTATTATGCATGCATTCTACAATAGTGTATAATCAGGATAATCTCTGTGAATAAGTGTTATATTATTCAAAATTTCTACAATTAAATGATTTTTGCACTTGTTATGAAGATGAATTAGTGCTTCGAGGTAAGGGCAAGGGTTTTTTACTAGAGGTGGTAGTGGTAATGAAGGTTGCTGAAGGTAAGATGAATTATACGCTTGCTAGAATTGAGGCATATTGGATGCATAAGGCATGCAAGGTGTAAATTAATATTAAGGGTATGGAGGTGCTTGGTTTTGAGGCTGAAATATATTCCCATAAGGATTTCCTCTCCGCCCTTGATTCCAAGGTGAATTTTGAGGTGGTTGCATAGGCCATGAAGGGTAAGAGGGTTGAGAATTCCATGGTTGATTTTGATGTATTCAGATCTTGATACATATTATTGTTTGGCCCCCTCCATGATGGTTTTCTAGTTGATTAAGGGAACTCGCTAGTCTTGCCTCCCCCCTTGTAAATAGATTGTAATCCAGGAAGGGATGGGCATTGATGAGTGGATTTCTCTTGTGTACAGATCTCACACACCTATACCACATTAATAGGGCATTCTCTTTCAGTGTGCTTATGTCTGCATTTAGGACAGAAAACTACCAAGGCGACCTTTTCTTATTCTCATTTATTTTTAATTTTTAGAGTATCTAGTTGATCACTAATGGTGTTTAGGATATTTGTTTTAAATTTTTCAAAGAGGTTCTCCAACTCAACTCTAGTGACACCACCTTGTACTGGTTTTGAATTCCTAGACACATAATCCCTTGAGTTGTCATGAATCATTTTGCCTACTTTAGCTTTACTTCTAGAATAGGTTCTGCATAATTCAGCTATTTCAGCAAAGGGCTTCTTATAGATATCACCTGAACTTAGGAGATTTAGTGTTTCAATGCATTCTTCCCTTAACCCCTTCAAAAAAGACAGTCCTAAAGGTTCTCTCATCCATATTACCCACTCGTGATTTGTGATAGTTATAAAAGAACCTCTCAAGGTATTCCTCCAAACTCTCATCCTCCATCTGTTGCATCCTAAAAATATCATTAACATCTATGATTTTATAGTAATCTTGATATTTCTTAAGGAAGACAGACTTCATGTCATCCCATGAGTAAATGGTGCTCTCTCAATCTCATGAACCATCTCAAGGCTAAATCTTTTAAAGTGGTGGGGAATATTTTAAGCTTGTGTGCATCACCATAATAATTATATCTTCTGCAAAGAATATCAAATTCAAACAAAAATGATTCAGGATCTTCAGAGGACGTATTGTGGAAAAGTGGAAGAGATGCCAAGGGTATGTTCTTCATAGTGATATTTCTGGTGATGTCCAGAATAGGAAATCCGAAGGTAGTTTCTACATCTTCATCATGATCCACATGACCCCCTCTTGACCCATCTCTTCGGTCATTATTCCATGCGAGTAAAGTATGGATTCTATCATTATCTCCAACATGGCTTTCCCCATTATTTTTGTTTTCCTTTGCGCCTCCTTTGTTGGCCATCTTTACTACAGGTTCAGAAGTAAGCTTTGGTATAGTGTTCCGACTAGAAGAAGATTCAACTAGATTGAACTTAATGTAACTACGTCCCAAGTCCCTTCGAGGTCCTTCTACTGCTAAATCCACTTGTGAAACTACCACCAATTATGTACCTACAGAAGCTCATAAGACATTGTGTCCTTGTTGTGGTATACTTTGAGTTTGTTCTGCCTCTTTTTGATGTGATATTCCTTTTTCTGATGCCACCTTGTTGGTGGAGCTTTTTCCCTCCTCTTTAATACCTACATAATGATCAGCTGGATTATTTGGGGGTGTCTTTATGGAACCGAATAATTCAGGCAATGATTTTGTACTCTGAATAAATCTACCCTTACTATCTCTAGGCCTACCTTTACTTTTGCACATAAGAGAAAGAAAACACTACATAAATTCACTCAAGACAACCAGACTTTGGAGCAACCCTATCATAGTGGATGCATGGCTCTTCACTCACATCTTATCGTACACTCTCCACCCTCTAATTGTCCTACAAAATCCTTACCACACATAAACTCTGAATAAAAATATTACCTAGACCATTTGCAACTCCTTGACAATTGTGCCAAAAATGTTAACGATTTTATATGTCGTTGGATTCCCTAAATTAAATTGTCAACCGAAGTTCGTAAAATTTGAGTTTTAATGCATTTCGGTTCAAATTCAAACTTACCCTATATAGTTCTAGTATGAAATTAAGTACGAAATGCTCAACTCTATGTCTAATAATCACACCCAGAATTGTTGAAGTAAAGAAGCCTATTTCAATGTAATCTAAATTACCATTAACGAGATATATTTTCTAGTCAAAAATCAGGTCATTATTATGTTCTTAACTACGATATATTTAACTCAAAAACTCATTTGGAAATAAAATGGACAACTATCACTAATTATGTTCTAAAACCAATTTAACATTAACCTTATTCAAAACCAGTGCACAAGCTAATCCCTGGGGTATTATGAACCAAGAGAAAACTCAATGATAACTCAAATCAATCCTTATGTGCTACTTAATTCAAATAAAACTCGGCATTTAAAAGACATCACTAACGATTTCCTAACTTAGAACTAATCTGAATCAACACACACAGCTTCAAGTTATCTAATGATGAACAAAAATAAATCTAATTAAAGCTTCTTACGAAATCAAACAAATAATCAGTTATCTATTCAAATGTTTATTGTACTATGATTCAAGTAAATATCACACAGGAAATCAAACAACTATACTACAAATGACATACAATTCTTGAAGCATTAACACACAGTCTATTCTAAAAATGATACTTTCTCTCTAATCGATTCTAAATATTCAAACAAATCATAATATATAGGAGTCTTGTGCCACTGATATATAAATTCATAAGCAATGAAACACTTCCATTCAAGACAAGAGATTCAATTTAAAACATAAGAATTTACTCCTTCAGAAATTCATTTTAAATCGAAACTTCCTTTTCCAGCATTCATGAATTTGGAAGAGTAATCATAGAGTTAACATGTATAGAGTATGCTCATAACAATGTTCCACGGCTTGCAAAGACTCAAAAACATTATACTTGTTATCTTTAACCTAGATCTATGAAAAAGTTTGAAAGAAACTTAAGTAAGTGCAGGAATTATGTAAATCTTTAATGAAAGAAAATGAGAAATTAAGTCTAGTTCTATGTACTAAATCAAAACACACTTCCTACACACTAAAATGGTTATAGGACTCGGTCAAGGTTCATGGTGGGCCCTTTCCACAACCTAGAACAAGCCTAAGCTAATTCAATACTTGCAGATTAAAGAGACATGAACACTTAAATAAGAGTAAAAGTCGAGACAATAGTTATATTAAAACTTAAATAAAACATCAATTCAAGAGTTCAATCTTAACATAACATAATCAAATAGTGTCGTGCCACAATCAACATCTCAGCCTAAGCATGTATCTCTGCGTGCATATATGTGTGTGACTTTACATACAAAACATTGGGCCTTTTAAAGAGTTTAGGTCAATCAAATAGTTACAATCGATTTGTAGAAATATTGAATAATATGACACTTACTCAACAGATATTATCCCGATTATACACTATTGCGGAAAACATGCATAATACATAACCTCCTCTACGTTGATCATCAATTTACAGAAGCAGAAACAATAACATGCGCACATAGAAGCATCAATCACACATATCAACACAGTATTTTCCCGGGGAAAGCATCTCACTAAAAACCCCAACTATCTGTATATTATATTGATTGAGAACATGTAACAAACATAGTACAATACTCCTCACAAGTATCCAGCACTATCTCCACCTGTTACACACAATACAGCTCAGATCTGATCTCCAAATATCCTTCGCTACTTGCCTGCCTCCCCTGCACAATACCTGCTGAGAATGAATGAGAATGGCTGATCCAAACTCCTATTTACCTTGTGAAAATCACCCACACTGTAAATCACGTGAGCACAAGCTATATTTCACTTGGTATTGGCCCACATTATGCAGAGATCATTGGCACAACTCAATCCCATGCATGTGCACAATCTCATGCACAACTGATAGCAATCTCAACCTCTAACACCTGTCTCCACTGAACTTTACATGCACTGAGTTAACTGATGTATTCTTCAGTTGCATTATGAGTTAATAATTAGTGAATTAATTAATAGCTAATTCACACAACTCATCACTTAGTCTATTGATCAGTTAGACTAAATACAACTAGTTCAACTAAGTCAAACTGAACACAACTCCATTAACTGCTCATCCAACTCCACGGAACTCAACCACATGAGTTCTAACTGATGTCTTGCATGCAATAGCTCAACTGACCCATAAAGAAAGCGTATTTCCTTTTGACAGATGCATGTGCCACATCTGTAGCTCAAACTGAAGTGGTCCAAGAGAATAAGATAAAGTTTATAGTCTAAATATTATTATGAGACAATAATATTTGACTTTTCTATTTTTGACTAGCAGTCTAAAAATAGACTCTGATCACTCCTGCTGTGATCCAAAAATAGACTTTGCGCCATAATTTGCTTGCGGGCCCACTTAGTGAAGGCGAAATATTTCCACTAAGCTCCATCATCTTGTTGCATTCCCAACAAGCATTTCTTGTTGCACACTTTTCAACACTCCCTCTCAACAAGAAAGGCTTCCTCTCAAACCCGATCCTGTAACTCTGGAATGTTCTACATGCAACACATCTACCCGCTCCTCTTTGCTCCAACAACACTTGGAACAAAAACACTCCCAACTGACCACTTTGTTGGGCTAGCAACATACTTTGATGCTGAAGCTCTACTTGCTGCTGAAAAGTGCTCCCTCTTTGACATCTGCGCTACTACAACATATCCATGCATCTCGCACCATTGCACACCTCTCTGTGCCACCTAGCACTGTGCAAAAAACTTGTGCCTCTCGCATTGTTGTAGCCTGCATGCTATGTGCTGTCCTGGGATTCCCTACACTGTCACTCTCTCTGCCGCTCCATCCGCATATGTCTCTACCCAATCAGTCAGTTCCTGCTACTCCACATCAGGGCTCCCGTAGCAAGGTCTCATCCAAGAGGTTTGGCACCTCAAGGATCTTGCCCCTCCTCCTTGGGACGATCAATCCACATCACCCCACCTCCTACCTGGAGGTATGGCTGCATGTGATCCCTCAATCCACCTGGCTCGAAGTTTCCCCTACTGGAGGTCTCTGCATGAGTAGATGTCTCTACTCGATCTCCTCTCAACTTCCCTTGTTGTGGCTGCTCCACAACCTCCTGAAGTTGCTGCACCAATTGTGGCTCCTCCACAATCGTCTGAGACTTCTTCTGGCTCTGCATGTTAAGAGGTAATATACGCTCCCTCTCAACCACCAAGTCTCCATCAGTTTCCTCACTGCTCAAGGCTTTGCATGCATCTTGAACCTTAAGAGCATACAGGTTCTTGACCCGTGAACCAATCTGCTTCACCTGTCTAGTGATGATGTGTCTAAGGAAAACCTTTCCCTTACTAAAGACTACATCATAGCCTCTGTCTTCCAGCATCGCGATCGACACCAAGTTTCTCTTCAGTCCTGGTACATACTTGACATCGGTCAAGGTAAGGTGAGCTCCATGCTCCCTCTGAAAAAATAACCGTGCCTACACCTGAGACACTATACTTCTCATCATTACCCATCCCTATGAGTATCTGGAGATCTTTCTCCTCCAAAGTACTAAACAAACTTTTGTCACCGATCATGTGGAAAGAAGCTCCACTGTCAAGAAACCAACCACTTCCCACCATGGATGAAACCATGCATGCAAATAGTGTGAAGTCCAACTCAAACTGTGAAGCAAGTGAGGCTGCCTCACCTTCAGATCCTTCCTCGGATCCCTTCTTGGACTTCTTCTTTGGGCAATTAGTAGCATAATGGCCCAACTCATGACAACGAAAGCATTGCACTTCGACTTGTCAACCTTCTTCCCATCATTGGAAGAACTGGATTCGGAAAGAGAAACCTTCCCCTTCCCCTCCTTCACCTTACTCTCTAAGGCACAGTTCTCCTCATCATGCATAGATGAAAAACTATCTCTGGTGCGTCGTCTAATCTCCTCTTGCACAAGATCCGACCAAAGTCTCTCCCATCCTGGAAATTTATCCCTTCCATTCACCGAGTCCTGGTAGCTATGCCAACTCTTAGGAAGGCCAAGGAGTGCTAGACTCACCATATCCTCATCCTCAATAGTTACCCCCACACTTCCCAGCTCATCCCGGCATTGGGTGAACTTCGTGAGATACTGGGGCATACTGTCACCATTCTCACACCTAATGTTTCTGAGTTTATCCTTGAGCGCCAACTTCCTTTGGTCGCTCTTGCTTTGGAATAATTCTGTCAACTTTTTCCACATCAAATATGGAGAAGCCTTTCCATGGAGGCTGGACACAATGTGATCCCTCACGCCCTCCAGCAGAATCCTTCAACACTTTGCTGTCTTCTTTTGCCAATCCTCGACTTGAGCAGCATCATTAGGTTTTGGGACATCGGCATCTATGAACTCCTTCAACCCATTATCATCTAACACCGCCTCCATCCTGTCCTTCCATGCAATATAGTTCGAGCTGCCCTCAAGGGCATACTCCAATCGCAATTCGTTGAAAGACATTTCAACTTTGACACCAAGAAAACACTGCTGCAAATTCGAATTCCACCAGCTCAAAAAACTCAACCGCTTCTGATCTAAAATTCGTGAGAACAAAATATTTCTCGTACAGAGATCGACTATATGGGCATTCACCGGATATCTCACCTTCCAAAAGAAGGATGAATCCAGAGGCTACCTGGCCCGATTACAGACTCTGCCTGAAGAAATAGAATGTAAACACTTCCTGAATAGTAGATCTGATGATCAACAGCTCCGATACCATGTAGAAATTTTGAATAATATGACACTTATTCAACAGAGATTATCTCGATTATACACTATTGCGGAAAAAATGCATAATACATAACCTCCTCTACGTTGATCATCAATTTACAGAAGTAGAAACAATAACATGTGCACATAGAAGCACCAATCACACATATCAACAGAGTATTTTCCTGGGGAAAGCATCTCGCTAAAAACCCCAACTATCTATATATTATATTGATTGAGAACATGTAACAAACATAGTACAATACTCCTCACAAGTATCCAGCACTATCTCCACCTGTTACACACAATACAGCTCAGATCTGATCTCCAAATCTCCTCCGCTGCTTGCCTGCCTCCCCTGCACAATACCTGCTGAGAATGAATGAGAATGGCTGATCCAAACTCCTATTTACCTTGTGAAAATCACCCACACTGTAAATCATGTGAGAAAAAGCTATATTTCACTTGGTATTGGCCCACACTACGCAGAGATCATTGGCACAACTCAACCCCATGCATGTGCACAATCTCATGCACAACTGATAGCAATCTCAACCTCTAACACCTGTCTCCACTGAACTGTACATGCACTGAGTTAACTGATGTATTCTTCAGTTGCATTATGAGTTAATAATTAGTGAATTAATTAATAATTAATTCACACAACTCATCACTTAGTCTATTGATCAGTTAGACTAAAGACAACTAGTTCAACTAAGTCAAACTGAACACAACTCCATTAACTGCTCATCCAACTCCACAGAACTCAACCACATGAGTTCTAACTGATGTCCTGCATGCAATAGCTCAACTGACCCATAAAGAAAGTGTATTTCCTTCTGACAGCTGCATGTGCCACATCTGTAGCTCAAACTGAAGTTGTCCAAGAGAATAAGATAAAGTTTATAGTCTAAATATTATTATGAGACAATAATATTTGACTTTTCTATTTTTGACTAGCAGTCTACAAATAAACTCTAATCACTCCTGTTGTGATCACTCCTGCTGTGATCCAAAAATAGACTTTGCGCCATAATTTGCCTGCGGGCCCACTTAGTGAAGGCGACTCCTTTCCACTAAGCTCCATCATCTTGTTGCATTCTCAACAAGTATTTCTTGTTGCACACTTTTCAACACGATTGACTAAGGAGAGTAAAAATATCTGGGATTTAAACTAAGTTAATCCAAGTGAAATCTTCAAGATTATTTCTCTCAGATCGTAACTGAACTTGTCCCAATCATGGCACGATCCTTTAATCAAGGCAACTAATTCCATATTCGAGAAGAAGAAGGACTATTATGGTGATTTGAACTTAAACGGGAACACGACAACTTACATATATAAGCATAAACACATAGATGCAGCATAAAAACACTTCATTTCATTAATAGAAAAATATTGAACTATGCTTACAAACATAATGGAAATAAGATAACTCAAGCAATGGTAGCTTATCTTTGAGAAGAGATGTGGCAGCTACATGCCTCTGAACTATGTTACAATGAGGCTCAAGGGCCTATTTATTATTAAAAAACATAAGAAAACCCTAAACAACCAAAACCATAACCCTAGGAGATGTAACACCAAGCGTTTGTGGGCCTCGATGGGGTTAGTTGGGTAGCTAACTTCCTGGGGTCATAACTTGGTCATAATATCTCTCTTTGGCACATATGATACCTTGTTGGAAAGGTATTTTTTAGTAATACAGGTTTCGCTACAAGCCCCTGCCTATGGCTACGGGCTTGCTGCGGACCCCAAAAAACATCATTTAGGTGGTCAAAACTGCTACAGAATTTTAGGACCCGAAAATGCTAAAAATAATAAAAGCTGAAATGAACAAGGAAACAGATGACACTAACTGGGGGGTCTAGGTGGAATAGGCGGGTGGCCACTAATATCCACCTGGATCATTCCTCCCCCCTTAGGAAGCAATGGTCCCCATTGCGTGCAGAGCCTCCATAAGGTGAGGAAATTTCGGTTGAACCTGGTCCCTGGTGAACCATTTTACCTAGTGAAGGGGTTGGCCTGCTTTGAAAACTCGATATAGGTGTATCCTCTATTGGCGAGTGTTCTTGATCTATGTGTCCATGATCTAATCGGTTGTGTATTGTTCCATGCAATTCGAGTTGAGCCCTTTTGGTGTGAGTTGTTCTGCAATGTCAGATGTGTCCAGCAATGGTGGAAAGTATGGCTGAAGACGATCTACATTGAACATTAGGTGTAGACCAAGTAACAGTGGGATGCTGAGCTCAAAGGCACTGTCACCAATGGCCTTGTTGATGGTGTATGGCCCATATTGGAGTAGGTGAAACTTGCAGTGGGGTCCACTAAGGTGCTCCTTCTACAAATGTATCCAAACTTTGTCACCCACCTAGAACTTGTGTTGCACTCGATGCTGATCATGGCGCTACTTGTACTTGGCATTGGATTTGTCCAATATATCATGGACCAGTTGGCAGATGTGTTGAATGCACTCAATGAAGTTTCTAACCCTTTCAACTTTGCACTGAACGTGATTTGAATCTACCTAAGTGGCTACAAATGGTATTTTTACATCAATGGGGCATAATGGCTGAAATCCCTACCTGAAAGGGGTTGTGGCAAGTTGAGCTGCGGAGAGCTTTGTTGTAGTTTTTCTGGACATAGGGGAGACTTTCATCCCATGTGTGTGGATGCTTCGATTTTTCATGCGCAGAATGTGTACGATCATCCTGTTGACAACCTCTGTTTTGCCATCAATTTAGGGATGGAAAGTTGTGGACTTTGTAATTTTTTATCTAGCATCAACCAGAAACTTGACCAAAATGCACTCAGGAATCTATTCTCCCAATCTGAGACAATGGACTATGGGATCCCAAAGTGTACCCATACTCACTCAAAGAAGAGCTTACCAGTGTCCTCTGTTGTGATACTCTTCTTGCAAGCTACCATGATGGCCATCTTAAAGAATCCATCGACGACCACAAAAATGCAATTGTTACTATGTTTAGTAGAAGGAAGGTAGTACATGTAATCCACGAAGACAGATTCTCAAGGCTGGCTAGGAGTAAGTAGAGGAGTATACAGACGTTTCTTCTTGATGGTTGGTTTGGAATTGGCGTAGGCGGTGCAGCATCTGATGTACTTCCCAACATCTTGACAAAGTTTCGGCCAATAAAAATATTTATGCAATACCGCCATTGTATTATCTACTCCAAAATGTCTAGCAACTTGACTATAGTGTGCCTTCCAAATCATCCTGGCACGCTCACCTGAAGGAAGACAGATGTGTCCCAGGTGGCATAACATTGCATCCTGAAGCTAAAAATTTGGAACTTGCTTCCCTTCCAGGAGAGTCTGGTTTATGCTATCGAATTCTAGATCACTCTTGTAAATATGTACCACCCTGATGTCTTGTGCCCATAGGAGTCGAGCACAGTGATCAATGCCATGACCGTTGGTCGGCTGAGGCAATCAGAAACATTATTGGTGTTGCCCTTCTTATACTTATTGTTCAAATGGAACTGTTGCAAATAGGTAGACCATTTCTGATGGCGATCATTCTGAAACTTCCCTTGTCTCTGTATGAAATATAGAGGTCGGTGGTCTTTGTGGTTGATTGTTTCCTTCCCTAGAATGTAATGCTTCCATTGACGACAGGCATGTACAATGGAATACATTTCTTTGTCGTGAGTGGGGTGCTTTCAAGATGTGTCTGAAAGTGTCTCACTATGGTAAGCCACTAGATGCCCATGTGATGAGCCCCAAATTTGGTAACATTTTGGGCTCATTTGGCCTACTTACCCTTGCTCAACCCTTCATTTTTTATCACTTATGCATCATTTCTTAGTATATTCATGTTATTTTAGGAAGGAGGGCAGTCACTATGCCTAGGTGGCTAATACATGTTTATTTCAGGTTTTTTGACATTAAATGGAGCAGAACCACGCAGATGGAGGCAAGGAGACAGCCAAGGTGGCATTGCGGTTTTGTAGGAAGGTTGTCCACAGCCTTGAATGATCTTCCTCGTGATCTCCACCCCAACTCTGAGCTCCAACAGCTATCACCACCGAGCTAGAAGGCAGCCAACGGATTCTAAAGGAACAGCAGTTTACTTTTAGTTGGTCAGCCAAGCCCCACTAATTTAGGAGGCCAGCTTGGCCCTCATAATGTATAAATATTGAGGCTGTAGCCTTCGGAAAAAAACTTTTGAACCTTTGTTGCAAATTCTGAAGTACGAGCTACAGCTCTGTTTTGCTCTTTGTAAGCCATTTTTGGCATGTTGTTAGACTTTTGACTATGATCTTTTAATAAAAGGCAGGCAGATTTGAGTTCAATTCTGAGTTCTTAGAGGAGCTATAGCTCTCAGGTTTGGGCCCAACCTGAGAGCAATAGGCCTCCTTTCTTTGTATTGTTACTTGTCTTTCTTTCAGCATTATATTTCTTGTCCTTTACATGCACTTGGAAACACAGTTTGCTGATTCAGATTTCTTGGTGTGGTTACGTAGATTAGTGTTATGAACAAAGTTGCTTTCAGTAGTTTAGATTAGAGTAAGGAGATTAGAGTGATCAGAGCTCCAAAAAAGGGTTGAATGCACCCTCACTTTCACCTCTGTTTGGGGACCGGAAGTGCAGCCCGTGCCACCCAACAAAAACACAGTTTTACATGTTCATGCAAGCTTTAACATAATATTTTCAGTTGAAGAAGTGTCCATGCATTTAGATCTTGTGGGATAACTCTTTTGTTTCAGCACCATGCACGATTTTCCCTTAAACTACATTGATGTTCTTTGGTTTCTAATAAAACAGTTAGAGTAGGTTGATGACATTTCGGTTATACGCAAGACAGAGGTGATTTGTTTCATTTACACTGTGCAGCACCACTCTATCATTTCCTTATTCTTCTCATCCATGCCTAAGCCATCTACTCATCTCCCAGTTCGATCATTTGCCTCCCCACTCTTCTATTATCCACGTTGTTTTATCTTTTCGGCCTTCCATTACCTCTACCCTCCTAAAGACCAACCAGCTTTACACACTCCCTCTCCATCTCATCTCTCTGTCCATAAGCCATCACAAGCTCCCCTCTCATCCTCCCTATCCATCCATACAGCTCATCCACTCCTCCATCACCCAAAACTCCGATTGCAGAACATCTTGTAGAAGTTAGCAGACTTCCTGTAGAAATCCCGAGCTTCCTGTAGGATCCCCTGCAGACATCCTGTAGAAGCTTGCAAACACGGTTTCCAGGCATCTGAAGGTTGTGAACTTCTGTGGAATGATGTTAGGGATCCCCTGGACCCTCTCAGCTTCCTCCTGACCTTTTCCATGCCTTCCTCCCCTTGAACTACCCCTGCACAGTCAAGACCCAGTAAGAAGCACAGTCATAATAACTCCAACCACTTGAGCAAAAATACAAAAACATGTTCTCTTCAGATGAAAGTAGTTTAGACCCATGTATCTCATCTCACTAGAAGTAATGGCATCATTTTTAGAAGTTGCATTCCCACCATTGCATCGTAAGGATTAAGCTGGTCAAATTAGGGTTTACTAGGGTTTCTATGTTTTGTTGGCTTTCAGTTCATTCTTGCAAAGTAGGATAATTTCCTTTGAGATAGCTTTTGTTCATCACTTAAAAAGCTTCTTCTGAGAACATATAGAAGTTGGCTTGAGCCCTAGCGGACTTGTGCCAGCTGACCAAGTGACAGCTGCGACAAGAGCTAGTACTTGTGCATACAGCACCGTCGTTTCCAAGTTTGTTACGAACTACCGGGTTGATAAAATTAGAGAAGGAAGCTCCAGGAGTTGTAGCATTATTGCTACAATACTGGAGTCCACCATCTTTTTGGCGCCGTTGCCGGGGAAGCGTCAGAGTATTAGTAATTGTTGCTTTTCTTCTATTTTCCTACTCTCGCCTTCTGCCAAGTAGTTTATTTCATTTCCATTCTGCAAAAGTAGCATAGACATTTCTTGCTTTCATAGATTAACATTTCAATTCCGCAATTTCATTTTTGCAAGCATAGATTAGCATTTCCATTCTGCAAGCGTAGACTAGCATTTCCATTCCTGCAATTTCATTTGAGCAAAGTAGATTAGTTATTTCCTGCTTTCATTTCAATTCTGCATTTTCATTTCAGCAAGATAGTTAGTTGTAGATCAATCTGTTTCAGTTTTTGCAGGTACCAGAAAAAAAACAAAAGAAATCAAAAAAGTCTTTCCATTTCATGCCTCGTAGGAATCGAGATAAAACAGGAAAATTCTTACCCAACACCCCCACCACATCACTGAGTCACCCTTCTCTCTTCTTCGGTCACAGTGATCTAGAAGAACCTATAGGTGAACCTCCTGAGATATACGAAGATCCTATAGCAGAAGAAGAATTAGAGACCATCCCATCTGAAGCTATGGCTGACAATAGAGGAGAAGATGAGAGAATAGAAGGTGCCTTCCCCATCCGAGAAACCAATGGAGACATGAAAATGAAGAACATTAGCCCCTCCGCTTTACCTCACTTCCATGGACTGACTACTGAAGATCCTGATACCTTCCTGTTTGAGTTTGCTGTCCTTTGTCGAACCTATGACTATACTGAAGATGAGCAGAAGCTGAAACTCTTCCCTTCAACTCTTAAGGATGTAGCATTACGCTGGTTCATGGGCTTACCTGGGAACAGTATCACCACTTGGGCTCAGATGCAGCAAGCTTTCAATACCAAGTACCGGGACTACTGTAGGTCCAAGGAAACCAAGGGAGAAATCTTTCGGATGACCATGGGAAATGATGAGTCCTTAGAGGATTATGAGGAAAGGTTCCAACTTAGCTATAAACGGGCCAGGTGCACACTTGACCCTGAATCCCTCAAGTTGGTCCTGCTCCGAGGAGTCCCTGAAGACCTCTTAGATACCCTTCACATGTTAGCTGGAGGAGATATTTACCAACTGCCTTATGAGGACATAAAGACTGTGTTTAGAAACCACTCTAGGGCAGCCCGGAAACGAGGTAGAGGAAACCTCCTCTCAGCTGGCATTCCTTTCTCCAAACATGAGTTTGCAAATCAATTAGAGGATCTCAAAAGTGAGGTGAGACAGACCATTGCCATGCAACTTGATACATTCAGGATCCAGCAGAAGAAGGAAGAAGCTAAGAGGGCTTTGGCTATCTTCTGCCCTAGATGTACAAGGAGACACCTTAAGAACGAATGCCCATTACATTCGGTTGAGGTATGTTTCGTTTGTGAGGAGGGCCATCCCACAAATCAATGTCCAACCTTACCTGGGCTTAAAGCCATGTATCAAGGGACAGAAGCCCCCACCGAACCTCTCTATTTCCTCAACCAAAGGAGGCCACAAGGACCTAGACCTTACCAGCAGGGGATGCAAGGGGCACCCCAAGCTTATTACAGCCCCAACCCATCTACTCCTATGCCTTCCTGGGGTCCCCCTGCTCATCCTTCCTGGTCTGTGCCTCCTCCATGGTCTTATCCACCTCAGTACCACACTCAACCCACTACTCATTCGTATCACTCACATGCCCAGCCACAACCTCAATGGAATGCACCTCAGTCGGGGTGGAGGCCCCAGTACAACACTCCTCCCGCCATTTCGCCTCCACCACCGGTTCAACCTCAACCATTACCTCCTGCTCCTCCAAGGCAACCTCAAATGCCTGCTCAACCGAACCCAAATCCCAACAACAGATAGGCCCAGCAGGTATACACTGGGGAAACATCATGCCCTACCTATGCTGTGGAGATCCAGGAGATCAATCTTCGATCTAGAAAGACACTTCCAGATCGCCAACCTCCTCCCCCAGAGGACGAGGAAGACAAACAGGAAAGTGAACCAAAGGCTATTCCACCCTTTCCTGAGAGACTAACAGCCACCACACAACCCAACCCAGAGGAGGATGAGCTTGTGGGAGAACTCAAGCAGTTGTGTGTGAAAATACCACTTCTTCAAGCCATCAAGGATGTGCCAATATACAACAAACTGGTTAAGGAAAAGTGTTTCAAACACCCAGGCAGGCGAAAGAGAGATGCTTCAACCATCAATGTCTTAGGACAACTGTCTGACCTTATGTTAGGACAAGTCATCTGCCCAAAGTACCTAGATCCTGGGAGTCCTGTAGTAGATGTCCACATCAATGGCACCATCATACCTCACACCTTGATTGATCTGGGGGCTGCCATTAATGTAATGACCAGGGATACCATGCTCAAACTCAACCTTCAGGGTTCCTTGAGGAAGACCTCGACAGTCCTGCAACTAGCAGATCGCTCCACCGTGACTCCCGAAGGGATTGTGGAGGATGTCTTGGTCTCTGTTGACTCTTGGGAATACCCTGTAGATTTCTTGGTTTTGCAACCAAAGGCAAAGCTTACTGGATATCCTCTTATTTTGGGAAGGCCTTGGTTAGCCACTGCAGATGCTTACATAAGTTGCCGTGCAGGAAACATGACCATCAAAAATGGTCCTATGTCCAAGCAGCTAGTCCTATACCCTCCTGCCCAACCCTCCTTAGAGCATGACTTACCACTTTGGTTGGAGGAAGGAGAAGAGGATGAGGTGTACTCAGCACCTTTGTGCACCTTGGACGCCACTAGAAGAGACCCCCCAACCGAGGATGACTTGATTGAGACCTTGATCCAGAATCCACCTCCCAGTGCACTATCCTTAGAGAAATTGGTGGAGGATGCCCAAGCCAGCACCTTAGTGGACCTTTGTGCAACCAACCCTGTCACTCCCAGAGTCAAGAATGTGGAGTTCGGCCCTGAGAGGACGTTAAAGATCAGCTCCTCCCTATCTCCTTCCCAGGAAAAGGAGCTGTGTAGCCTGTTGGCCAGTCATCTAGATGCTTTTGCTTGGAGCTATAAGGAGATGAAAGGAGTCCATCCTTCGGTCTGTACCCATCACATCTACATCAAAGAGGATTGTAAACCGGTTAGGCAACCCCAAAGGAGAATGAATCCAGCCCTTAAGGACATTGTCAAGGAAGAATTGCAAAAACTGTTGGATGCCGGATTCATTTACCCCATCTCAAATAGTGAATGGGTGTCCCCTCTGGTGTTGGTTCCCAAGAAAAATGGGAAGTGGAGAATCTGTGTGGACTACCGAGAATTGAACAAAGCTACCAAGAAATACCATTTCCCTCTACCTTTCATAGATCAAGTGTTGGATGGACTGGCAGGAAAGAAGTTCTTCTCTTTCCTAGATGGGTTTAGCGGGTACAACCAAATCCAAATCAGCCTGGAAGACCAAGATAAGACCACCTTCACTTGTCCTTGGGGTACCTTTGCCTACCGAGTTATTCCCTTTGGGCTATGCAATGCTCCTGCTACCTTCCGGAGAGTTGTCTTGAGCATCTTCTCGGAGCTGGTCCATGATGCGGTGGAAATCTATATGGATGACTTCACTCCTTATGGGTCCAACTTCCAGGAAGCATTGTCCAATCTAGGAAAAGTCCTAACCAAATGCATTGAGATGAACCTGTCCCTTAGTCCTGAAAAATGTGAATTCTTGATGACTGAAGGGACCGTGCTAGGCCATACCATTTCTTGCCAAGGGTTACAAGTGGATCCTAACAAAATTGCTCTCATCAAGAAGGTTCCACCTCCCCAAAAGGTAAGGGATGTTCGGAGTTTCTTAGGATTAGCAGGGTATTACAGGAGATTCATTAAAGACTTTAGCAAGCTAGCCTCGCCATTGTTTGGCCTGTTGGCAAAAGATGTGGAGTTTAAATGGACTGACGATTGTCAGAGGGCTCTGAATGAATTAAAGGACAAGTTGGTGTCTGCCCCAATCTTGAGAGGTCCAAACTGGGCCCTACCTTTCCACATCCACACTGATGCCTCAAACAAAGCCATAGGGGCAGCCTTGGGACAAGTTGAACAAAAACTTCCATATGCCATTTACTTTGTTAGCAAAAACTTATCCAAAGCTGAACTGAATTACACTGTAACCGAGAAAGAATTCTTGGCTGTGGTCCATGCACTGAACAAGTTCCGACATTATATCACTGGCTATCAAACATTTGTACATACGGATCATGCTACAATTAGATATTTAATGAATAAACCAGATGTGAATGCTCCTATTATTAGATGGTTACTTTTGTTGCAGCAGTTTGATTTGACCATTGTTGACAAACCAGGTAAAGAAAATGTTGTTGCTGACTTTTTATCTAGATTGGATTTATCTGCAGATGAGGATGGAACAGTGGATGACCAGTTGCCCGATGAACATCTGTTTGCTATCTCAGTACTCTCTCCATGGTTTGCTGATATAGCAAACTACCTTGTTTCAGCTCAGTTCCCTCTGCACCTATCCTCAAGAGAGAAGAGCAGAATCATCAGAAAAAGTGCCTCATTTACTTGGATCGGGGGAAACCTGTTCAAGCTTGGCCCTGATCAGATCTTACGGCGTTGTGTAAGGGAGGAGGAAGTCTTTGATATCCTCCTCACCTGTCATGATGGGCCTTGTGGAGGACATTTTGCAGCAAAGAGGACTGCCTTCAAAATCCTGCAGGCAGGCTACTATTGGCCCACACTTCATCAAGATGTTAGAAGGTATATCAGCCAATGTGACCGATGCCAAAGAATGGGGAAACCGACTCAAAGGGATGAGATGCCTCTCCAACCTCAAGTGACTCTTGAGCCATTTGAGAAGTGGGGTATGGACTTTGTGGGTCCAATCAACCCTCCTTCGAGGCAAAGGTCTTACATCATTGTGTGCACTGACTACCTGACAAAGTGGGCAGAAACTAAGGCAATCAAAGTAGCAACAGAAGAAAAGGTGGCCGAGTTCTTAAGAGAAAACATCTTCTACAAGTTTGGCTACCCCAGAGAGCTAGTCACTGATCAAGGAAGCCAGTTCACATCCAACTTAATTGAAGACCTACTAGCTCATCACAAAATCAAGCATAGGACTTCCACCCCCTATCATCCACAAGCAAATGGGCAAGTGGAAGTCACCAACAGAGCATTGGAAGGGATTTTGACTAAGGTGGTGAGCAGCAGTAGGAAAGATTGGGCAGATCACCTGGTTGAGGCCACATGGGCTTACAACACCACCTGGAAGACCACAACCGGCTTCACACCTTATGAGCTGGTCTATGGGAAGAAAGCTTTGCTGTCCATTGAATTTGAATACAACACTTTGAGGATGGCAGCTCAGCTGGACCTAGATCTCAGCCATGCACAACAAGAAAGGTTATTGCAGCTGAATGGACTGGACGAGCACCGAATGCAGGCCCTCCTTCACTCAGAAGTGGTTCAACTTCAGAGAAAGGTGTGGCATGACCAACACCTCAATGACAAGCAATTCCAGCCAGGAGATTGGGCACTATTGTATGACTCCAGGCACAAAGATTTCAAGGGGAAGCTGAGAACCAGATGGCTGGGACCATATGCAGTGGAAAAATGTCATGACAATGGATCTGTTCTTATTCGGACCATTGATGAGGAGGCCATCCCCATGCTTGTCAATGGGCATCGACTGAAGATCTATAGGAAACCTCTCTCAAGACAGGAGTTCATCAAAACTGTGGAGAAATCAGTGTTGGTCATAGAAAAGGGTTCTGCCTCTGCTTTGGGCATACCCTGAAAGATCTAAAAAAAAATAATAATAATAATAAAGATCCTTGGGTGAAAACCTCTCTGAGGCTCCCAAGGCAGGTGGTAGGGGTGAAAACCTCATTGAGGCGCCCCTATTGTCTTTCAAAAAAAAAAAAAAAAGAGTTGAAAAAGATCCTTGAGTGAAAACCTCTCTGAGGCGCTTGAGGCAGATGGCAAGGGTGAAAACCTCATTGAGGCGCCCCTGCTATCTTTCAAAAAAAAAAAAAAAAGAGAGAAAAGAAAGAAAAAAAAACAATAAGCAAAAAAGACAGGGACAGCAAGTTTATAGTGTGGAAATGCATGCAGGTTGCAGGTGTTCTAGGAAGGAGAGGAGGTCTCTCAACTCAAAGTCAAGGATCCTTATCATGCTTCCAGGAGACCTCACCAGCACCTCCTCCAAGAATACTCATCTTCTCCAAGGTATGGGCACGATTTCATCACAGCTTAGTCTTCTACAGGAAGTTACAGACCTTCTACAGGAAGTTCTGTATTTCTACAAGAAACTTCCTGTAGAAGTTTTGGACGGCGCAGAAATGATTGTATGAGGAGATCTAACGACCAAGGTCCGGTATGGACGCATGCAAGCTACCATTTTCTCCCTCACACCCTGCTGTCACCTCCTTCTACAACCCCTGTCGACATGCAATGAAGATACCTGCACCATCAAAGCAAATCATTGAGTTATCAAGAGAAAGCAATTTTTAAAATGAAAAAACGTTGAGATGCCATACCATATCTATCCGATCTATCCATGAGCTCTGTGAGCGTGATCGTGAGGCCACTGTATTCGTCGTGCAGCATGCACCCGAGGAGGAAAAACTACTACAGGACATCCTGCAGGAGTCCCATAGCAGTTAAGCCAACTAGAGTGTACACCATTCAAGTGCCTGCAACATGCAATGAAAACGCAGGCACATGCAGCCGAATCATAAGATTCATCGTCAGCGGCCTGTGGAGAAGAACCTTCGGGCCTGTGCAATCAAGCAGCAGCAAACAAACCTACTCATCATCGTCCAAAAGCCCGAAGAATCATGTCGCGGCCGCACAGGTAAGTGCCTCGACCCTTTCTTCCGTCGAATTGCATGAATTTTACTTTGAAAATGTTTGCAAGTGTGAAGTGAATGGGTTGAGCGGTTGTATGGCCAATCGACTGGCCACGTCGACCAATCAGATGGTCTAGTCGGATGGTAAGCGGTGGTCGTGGCAAAAGAAACGGGCAGTGCACACGTGAGAGCCATCCAGTCACAGAGAAACGAGTTTAATAGAAATGACGGCGGCGGATCTGCGGGGAATGATGTGGCAGTAAGGGAACTCGCAGAGGAATGATGGAGTGACGTCGTCCAACGGTCCGGCAGGGACAGCTCACCCCCGCGCCACGGATTCCGCCGGATTCAAATCCAATCGGCTAGATTGCCACCCCACACATTTATCATTCGCCGTTTGAAAGTCGAGTGAGCATCCGGATTCCTCTGAAGCTCGACACTCCAAGTCTTCGACCGTTCGAACGCCTGTTAAGCAGCACAGAGAGCGCAGACCCACTGCAGTATCCTCCAGAATTCGTGTGCTACTTCTACAGGAAAGCTGCTTCTACAGGAAATTGGGTTCCTCACGTCAAAAGGTGGCGGTTTAAAAAGGTAAGCCTGAACCTTCCATGCAAATGGTTTTGAGGGTGGCAGAATCGACGTCTACAGTCTGGTCGTAGAAAATTTTTGCAAATATTGTCTGCCGTTGCATGAATTGTCGTCCTATAGGATGTCAGTATAATTAAGCTGTGTTAAGGTCCTCGGGAGATAAGTTTCGTGAATTATATGCATGACAGAGGCGTAATTCTACGCTCTGTCCCAGTAGGCCAATTTTCTTCCGCATTCGCCACCTCCAGCTAACGCAGCAGTTTTTCACCATGTCGGGTGGGTTCATCAGAAGGGAACCAACCGATTCAACAAAGTTAAGAGAGAATCCTGAGGTGGTGGAGCTATTCACGTAAGCGCAATGGATGTCGTTTTGCGACAAGTTGCAGGGCTATGACGATGAGGTGGCAGAGGAGTTTTTGCTAGCTCTGAAGCCGAAATCCAAAACATTGGCCACCGTTAACTTCAGAGGCTTGAGTCTCAGACTCACCCCACAATTCATCAGCCGAGTTACTGAGCTCCCAATGGGATTACCATGGGATAAAGAAGAAAGGAAATTGGGCCAGAAGGCTAAGAAATAATTCTTTCCACCAGAGGAGGAATTCTCAGAAGATAAAAATGGGGTTCGTAGAACCAGCTTACTGCCACCGTGGAGCGAAGTTAGCCTGCAGATTATGAAGTACATCACCTGTGAAGGTCGATTTAGCATTGTATATGGGTACCATTTTCGGTTACTCACGGAATTAAGGCATCAGATGGACCTACCTGTAGAAAACAAACTAAGTATCCCCTACTTTCTACTACAGTCTCTGATTGAGTGTGCCACCAAGTTGAAAGAAGGCACACCAGACCAGGTAGCCCACCATGGACTCATCAAACTCCTTGTGGAGGATGCGCTCCACACATACAAGGTTCCTCTCTCATGGGAAGCCTTCAGAAATTTGACCAAGGATGGTGATATAAGGATGCTGACCGAAGAGCTCGGTTCATCTAGCAGTGAGGAGAAGGAGTCAGTGCCCGCAAGGAAGAAAGAAAAAGGCCAGAAGACCACGACCACGGAGCAGAAGAAAGAGCAAAAGAAGAAACAAGAGGAAAAGGGTGCCAAAGATAAGGATGACACACCCATGTTGACGGACAGAGAGAAAATATTGCAAAGCAGAGTGGACAAGGCTGAGAAGGTCCACATCAGTAAAAGTGCCTCGACAGCAGCCGCAACTAAGTCAAAAAGTAAAACACATGCAGCAAAACAAACTAAACCGGTAACACCTATTTCTACAGGAAAACCGAAACTGGCTTCTATAGGAAGCCCGAAATTAACTAAAACAGGGTCTTCTACAGGAAGCCCTGAAAAAGCGAAACCCAAGGAGAAGAAAGCTGACATTCTTGCAAGGGAGGTAGCAGCTGTGCTAGCCGCCCTCAGCACACCTCCTAAGCCCAAGGAGAAGAGAAAGAGGGAGACCCCTCTATATTTTAAGGCTAGGAGAAGTGTGAGAATAAAGACGGGCAAGCCACAACCTCCGTCCAGCAGCCCAATCACTATAGATGATGCCCCTACTTCGCCCAAGGAGAGGTCCCCCTCGAGGATATCAATCACCTATGAGAGGGGGAGCCCGAAGAAAACTACTTGGAAAGAAAGGTTAGACCAATTGACTACAAAAGCTCGGCTACAGGATGCTGAGGATGCTCTACAGGAAACCTTAGCCAGGCTTAAAGAAATAGAGAGAATGGAAGGAGAAGCACCCTCATCACCACCGAGGGAGGGCGAAGTAGAGCCACCAAGAGAAGTAGAAAACGAGCACATTCCAGAGCCTAGCCCTCAGCCAAGTCTGAGTTCATATTACAACTTTTTAGAGGCTGGCAAAATTATACCTCAGAAATTCACTGTGCCACTGTTTTTTGCATTGGAGGAAGAGAGAGTACGTACACACACGTGGATGAAAATAGGCAAGTCAAAGGGTGTGGCGGACATAGGTCCCTTGCAGGAGCAGCTCAAGGAGGCCAGAAGTGAATTGGCCATGGCTAAACACATGGCAAATTGCCAAAGAGTGTTCCTACAGGAAGAAAACGAAAGGCTTAGATTGCAGCTACAGGAGCTGAGGACAGGAACAGGTACACCCTCCAATGACACCACAGCAGAACAGCAAGGCAAGAAGGAACTACAAACTGGTCTTGGGGAGCCAACCTTGCATCTACAGGAAGCAGAACAGCAAGCACAAATTGAGGTGCAAGCTCTCAGACAACAGCTGCAGCAGAAAGAGGCACAATTGGCCTGCATGGCCAGTTGGGCCATGGATGCTATACAATGCAGACCGCCGGCCAAATCCTATGGCCTGTACCTGAAAGACCAATGGCTGCAATTTCAAATCAACACCTTGGCGCAAAGGGGTATCTCTCAGCTCCAAGACCCGCAGCAATTCACTGAATTATGCAGTACCGGCTCATCAGAGGATAAGGCCAAATTAGCGGAGTTCTACCTCCATAATTTGGCCCTGCCTAATGTAATTTCATGGGATCCCAATACGGCCTTAGGAGATATGCAATTAATGGCATTGACCTCATGGTTGAACCATGAGGACAAAAGGGCAGCAGAAGCCAAAGCGGTCATGAACCGAGAGTTGAATGAGCCATTGCTAATTAGACCAGAACCAGGGGATCCAGTTGCACTAATCTCGGCACACCAACACTTGTCCACTGACCCTCAAGCTTCATTGAGATATATGGATCAGCAGGCCCAAGCCATAGTGCATTTTGAGGACATGGAGAGACTGTTAGGAGACAACGTTGTCCAAGCTTGCGACCGCAGATGGAATACCTTGGCCCACAGTCTGAAAATTAGAGAGTATCATACCCCAACTCGGATGAGAGAAGCACTAGCACGGGTGGCCCTCTATAAGAAATCCATGCAAAACCTCCAGGCCAGCTGGATTGGCCTAAAACTAAGCCCACCACTGCTGCTAGGATTAATGGAAGGCAGCACAAAGGAGGATGATAATAATCAGTGGGAAGAGGTGAACAGAAAGGCTGGGTTCCATATCAACAAGGAGGACACTGCTACAGAGGCTTGGGATGTAAGGGTGGCAGTAAAGGCAATGAAGGATGAGGAGCTGGACTAGTTGCTCAAGGATGAGCAAATACTTTAGCTGGGGGGTGATGATGAGCCCCAAATTTGGTAACATTTTGGGCTCATTTGGCCTACTTACCCTTGCTCAACCCTTCATTTTTTATCACTTATGCATCATTTCTTAGTATATTCATGTTATTTGTAGGAAGGAGGGCAGTCATTATGCCTAGGTGGCTAATACATGTTTATTTCAGGTTTTTTGACATTAAATGGAGCAGAACCACGCAGATGGAGGCAAGGAGACAACCAAGGTGGCATTGCGGTTTTGTAGGAAGGTTGTCCACAGCCTTGAATGATCTTCCTCGTGATCTCCACCCCAACTCCGAGCTCCAACGGCTATCACCACCGAGCTAGAAGGCAGCCAATAGATTCTAAAGGAACATCAGTTTACTTTTAGTTGGTCAGCCAAGCCCCACTAATTTAGGAGGCCAGCTTAGCCCTCATAATGTATAAATATTGAGGCTGTAGCCTTCGAAAAAAAACTTTTGAACCTTTGTTGCAAACTCTGAAGTACGAGCTACAGCTCTGTTTTGCTCTTTGTAAGCCATTTTTGGCATGTTGTTAGACTTTTGACTATGATCTTTTAATAAAAGGCAAGCAGATTTGAGTTCAATTCTGAGTTCTTAGAGGAGCTATAGCTCTCAGGTTTGGGCCCAACCTGAGAGCAATAGGCCTCCTTTCTTTGTATTGTTACTTATCTTTCTTTCAGCATTATATTTCTTGTCCTTTAAATGCACTTGGAAACACAGTTTGCTGATTCGGATTTCTTGGTGTGGTTACGTAGATTAGTGTTATGAACAAAGTTGCTTTCAGTAGTTTAGATTAGAGTAAGGAGATTAGAGTGATCAGAGCTCCAAAAAAGGGTTGAATGCACCCTCACTTTCACCTCTGTTTGGGGACCGGAAGTGCAGCCCGTGCCACCCAACAAAAACACAGTTTTACATGTTCATGCAAGCTTTAACATAATATTTTCAGTTGAAGAAGTGTCCATGCATTTAGATCTTGTGGGATAACTCTTTTGTTTCAGCACCATGCACGATTTTCCCTTAAACTACATTGTTGTTCTTTGGTTTCTAATAAAATAGTTAGAGTAGGTTGATGACATTTCGGTTATACGCAAGACAGAGGTGATTTGTTTCATTTACACTGTGCAGCACCACTCTATCATTTCCTTATTCTTCTCAGCCATGCCTAAGCCATCTACTCATCTCCTAGTTCGATCATTTGCCTCCCCACTCTTCTATTATCCACGCTGTTTTATCTTTTTGGCCTTCCATTGCCTCTACCCTCCTAAAGACCAACCAGCTTTACACACTCCCTCTCCATCTCATCTCTCTGTCCATAAGCCATCACAAGCTCCCCTCTCATCCTCCCTATCCATCCATACAGCTCATCCACTCCTCCATCACCCAAAACTCCGATTGCAGAACATCCTGTAGAAGTTAGCAGACTTCCTGTAGAAATCCCGAACTTCCTGTAGGATCCCCTGCAGACATCCTGTAGAAGCTTGCAAACACGGTTGCCAGGCATCTGAAGGTTGTGAACTTCTGTGGAATGATGTTAGGGATCCCCTGGACCCTCTCAGCTTCCTCCTGACCTTTTCCATGCCTTCCTCCCCTTGAACTACCCCTGCACAGTCAAGACCCAGTAAGAAGCACAGTCATAATAACTCCAACCACTTGAGCAAAAATACAAAAACATGTTCTCTTCAGATGAAAGTAGTTTAGACCCATGCATCTCATCTCACTAGAAGTAATGGCATCATTTTTAGAAGTTGCATTCCCACCATTGCATCGTAAGGATTAAGCTGGTCAAATTAGGGTTTACTAGGGTTTCTATGTTTTGTTGGCTTTCAGTTCATTCTTGCAAAGTAGGACAATTTCCTTTGAGATAGCTTTCGTTCATCACTTAAAAAGCTTCTTCTGAGAACATATAGAAGTTGGCTTGAGCCCTAGCGGACTTGTGCCAGCTGACCAAGTGACAGCTGCGACAAGAGCTAGTACTTGTGCATACAGCACCGTCGCTTCCAAGTTTGTTACGAACTACCAGGTTGATAAAATTAGAGAAGGAAGCTCCAGGAGTTGTAGCATTATTGCTACAATACTGGAGTCCACCACCATGTTGAGTAAGAACCACACCACTAGCATAGTCGAAGGCATTTGTCTCAATCTCAAATGGTTGTTGCAGGTTTGGTAATGTGAGTACTGGTGTAGAACAGAGGTGATTCTTCAACTCAGAGAAAACTTTTTGTTGGGTTTCCGACCAAAAAAACTTTGCTTTCACTCCGCCCTTAGTGACTTGACTTAAAGACCAAGTGATATGAGAGAACCCCAACACAAACCTATGGTAGAAACTAGCAATACCCAAAAAGCTACAGAGCTCTATTAGAGTGGTTTGGGCTAGCCAATCCTGAATTACTTGTATCTTGGATGGGTCCACATGTACACCCTTCTTATCAATGATGTACCCTAGATATTGAACTTGGGTCAGGCCAAAGGTGCATTTCTCCAAGTTATCACACAACTTGTGTTGGCGCATGGTTTGAAGGACCTGTCAAATATGGTGGAGGTTATCTTCCCAAATCTGGTTGAAGATCAATATGTCATCTAAATACACCACCACAAATGCATTGGTGAAGGTTCACAAGACTGTTGATCAGTGGTTGTCATTGATGTCAACCTAAGAAACACCAGGGGCTACCCCGATCTTGTGAAGGAATTTTGACTTGAAAACTTACTCTATTTTGAGTCCATTATATTCTATGTGGATTATACTCACCGATATGTTTCCATTGATATATGGCACGCCAAGTAATTCTTCACGGTTTGAGAGATATTCATGTTTGAAGTTAGTAACCCCAGTTAGTGGGTAAAGCTCTATGGGGTTGTGGCATGGCACTCATAATTGGTTGTGGTCATTGAATAGTCAATAATTAATAAAGATTTTTTGCTCCTAAAATCACTCCAACGTTCACTTTTGAGGACCCTCTCAACTCAAGACATTCATATAAATAATGACCCTCATATCCTCCTCTAGTAGGGATTTTGTGGCCTCAAACAAGTCATTGTGGCATTTTCTCTATAACTTTTTTCTGCAAAGCTTCAAAAGCTGAAATTAAAACCCATTTGAGCCTAACTCTTGATGAACCTCATGACACCATTCCCTATCTTGGTTCCCTATATTTGCGGAGATATGATCTAAGGAAGTTAGGGTTTTGCAGGCTCCCGAATTCCATATCAAACAGGTGACGTTGGGAAAATCGTCATAAATTTCTCTCTGAGCATTGGATTCAAATTTCATAAATAGTCACAAAAAGAGGATAGAATGTAGTTTGTTGAGTAGCATTTTCAGGGCCGAAGGTTGCAACAGTCACAGATGGAGCTTAGTACAAGTCTGCTCTACATAACTAGTTTATAATCTATAATCAGGTCATCGTGGGATATTAGGCATAACTCTTTCTTGAAGAATCCAATCTTGATCCATCCTATGGAATTGGAAAGAGAACTTAGAGGGCTACAAGAGGATGAAATTTCAGACCCTGGAGATCTGAAATTGCATAGATACAACAGATTCAATATGGAGATCCTAGAAGGAAAGAAAAAGCATGCATTCAAGGATCACTGCAATAAGGACCACACATCAGCAGTCAAGGGTAAGTCCCCCATAGCAAGGTATGTATGATTAGTGTTTACATTTGAATTTTGAATACCATCTCTGACATATGTTTTTGCATGACAACGTAAGTATATACAATGTCTCAGTTATATCTCTATGTCTCTATATGTCACAATTAGTTTTTTGGATGTCTTATTCTTGATACTACACATTTTATGATACATATTCTTGATGCTACACCAAGTTTGCTAAATCTATATGTTTTTGTAAGTTCATGTTACTTTTCTTGTCCTAGTTGATAGAATGGTATCTGTTTTTGTACTTAGAACTTGGTCCATCACAAGTCTAGGGTTTGTCATCAGTTTTTATTGTATATATCTTTATGTCAGTTTTGGATATAGTCTTGCATAGAGTCCAGGCCCATATCAAAAGTGGGAGTCTTTGTCTACTGGTGCAACAAGTCAACAACAAAAGTGACAAGAACACTTCAGATACGCATTGTAAATTTAATTTGTATTTATTCATTATTATGCACTTACATGTGTTTTGTAGACAGAGGTAAGTTGAAGGGTATTTTTTTTTTGTTTCAGGATTGGTTTCGCTGGGCAAATTTTGCATGCAGATAGAAGAAGATTCGAGTACAACTTCAAACAATAATTCAAGAGCAGAAGTATCAAATCAAAGGAAGCATTGCAGTGGGACATCCTTTGAAGACATGACAGCCATCCGTATATTGTGAAGAAGTGTCAAGGCCAAGAGTCATCATTGTAAAGTTGTAAAAGAGTCATTTGTAAAAGTGTCATCATTGGAAGATTCATTATTGTAAAAGAGTCAATATGCTTAGAGTCGAAAAGGAATTATTGGGAGGTAGAGGAGTCTCTGTTGGGATGATGTCATGGTTGGGTTGCAGGTCATAGTGTGATTGGGTGTTCGGTCAAAATCATTGTAAATCATATTGTATCGTGGATCGTTGTCCTTGGTATGGGAATCCACACTCTTGTCTCATTTTAGTCATTATAGGGTGGCAAGGAGGTGCTAGGCTGGTGCATGAAGTCACCTATAGGTTGGAGCCTGTGAACACTTCAGGGTGGTAGGTTGGTCTAGGATGTTGTGGCATCCATTCAGTTGATTACTGAAGAAACCAGGGAATTGGGGCATCCTTCCAGTCAAAGTTGGAGAAGAATTCTTTTCTAAATTATAGGAAGTTGTTGCTTTCATTTCAGTTGGTTCTAAAGATTAAATAATTTATTAGAAAAGTGTTCGGTGGTTTTTGACCTAGAGGGGGTTTCCACCTAAAATTCTTGTGCCTACTGTGTTCTTTTATTTACTGTTACTACTACATAAACATTAATAATAATTTAAGATTGACTAATGCTCTGAAAAGATTTAAAAGTGTTAATTGCTAAGGAATATTGATTGACCCCCCTGTAAGTATTTCCAACAATTGGTATCAGAGCTTGGTTCCTTCAGTAACAGCTTAACCGTTGGAAGTCAATTTTCAGAGCATATAGATGGGAAAGTCAAAGAAGAAGGTTACTGTAGAGCTGTAACTAGGGTCTCTCACACCGCTAATTATCCCACATTAATAAGTCAATCCGGGAACGTTTTGTTATTGCAAGGAGTAACTCAATCCGAGGCTGTTTGTCCGAGTAATGCTCGGTAGTATAGTGTCCTAATGGTCTGAAAGGAAACAGATGCTAAGCTGTAACGAAAACTAACCCAAAAGATAAAATCACACAAGACAGTTGATCAGTCAAGGGTACAGAAACAATAACCCATCCCTTTAGAAACTGATAAAGAAAAGAAACCAAAGCATGGACTTATAGGTCTGGGGCTAAGCAGCGTCTTGCTGAGGCTCACGACAGCCTTAGGCCTGCTCTCACACTGAAAACAACAAAGGCAGGTAAATCCAGCAGCGAAAAGTAAAATGGAACAGCAATCTGGAAATGGAACAGCAGTAAAGAAGTGGAACAGCAGTAAGGAAATGGAACAGCAGGAATAAATGGAACAGCAAGAATAAATGGAACAGCAATAATAGAACAGCAATAACGGAACAGCAATCCTCAACCGTATGTACACGTTCTCTACTACTACAGCAATCTGAGAATAATGGATGATATGACTATGTTCCTGAACAAGGTAATATTGCTTTCAAGTCTCACAAATACTATTTCACATGGATCTGATAACATTCATACCAACATTTCGTTACAGAAATCGCTGAAAGATGTTAATTCGAATAGATCCACTATTACAATGCAGAGACATGAGATAAAGGACTCATTCAAATTTCAGTTATAACGAAACATAACATATCACATAAAAGATGTATCAGATTACTTAAATAACAAACCACACAGTATAATAATACAAAAGCAAGTGTCCTTCGGAGCTGGGCCCTTGGCTGCCAATGGAACACTGCCTGAAGTTACTCCAGATGCAGAGACGAAATGAACACCAAGTCTTTTATATTAATTGCATCAACAAAAGTATAACAAAGTCAGGTCTCAGAGAGACTCGATGATTACAGTTGGTTCTGGAATTTAGAATTACAAAAAACAGTCCTCCTCCGTTCAATGGCGTGGTGCCTTTATATAATAGAAATGACGGAGGTATCTAGATAATCAAAAGATAAGTTAAAGCAGCGATCCCTCAGGATCAAGGATCCTAAGGGATTCGCTAATCGTTCGATTCTTCTCTTTCCCTTCTTGCGTTCTTCGTCTCAGTATCCCGCTTTCTTTCTCTGGGCTATTCGGCTCCAATTTTACTTGATCTTGTCCGCATCCGGTTCCCTGTTGGCAGGACAGTAGTTATTTTCCCTTTGCTTCTTGCTTTCAATCGCCGATCCTTTGTTTTCACGTCTTCCTGCATAGAAAACGTCAATCATTAGCACTTAAGCTTCCTTTATCGATTATTGCACATTTTATCAAAACCCTTTATCTTCTTTGAACTCATAATGCAGAAAAGGTTACAACTATTATTGAAAAACCACTAGATTGCTAGTCAAAAGCATACCTTCCAGGTGCTCAAAACACCCCCCTGCTTACCCTATTTCATGGCCTCATGAAAACATTGTAGTTGAGATGCAAGGCGGTGAGAGAATAGGCCGGAGAAGGGATCTCGTGAGGAGGCCGGCAACCGTGATGAGCAACTAGATGGTCAAAGAACCGGTCTATTTGATCTGCAGGCATCTCATATAAGGCCTGATATCCGGGTGCAGGGTGCCAAATAATTGGACTGCGAAATCGATACCCTAACCAGGATGGCCCTGCTTGCAGAATCCGTTCCCCATAAAGGTTCAACCGGCTGGCAGCCAGCTCAAAATTCTCATATTTGAATGGTTCCCTGAGCTGGATGCTTGGACTAGAAGTCCGGTATCGAAATTTTGCAGCATCGAGGGCAAGATCTTTAATAGTCAGGAAATATTCCAGACCGTTTCGGATCAAGTCTTCGTGCATGGGCCTTATTATCTCAATGACTCCTGGGGTCCTTATGAGACTCCTATGCTTTCTCCATAGCGTCACTGGGTCTCTAGGTTCAACTCATATCCACAAGTCTAGGCTATTTTCTTGTCTCTGAAAGGTGTTATAAGCTCTGAGCCATTTCACCTGATTAACCCCAAATGAGATGAAGGCTTGGAATTGTACATCACCAACAAAAGGGCCAGGATTTAAGTCAATTTCCTGGTCTAGCACAAGATTGTGCAGGTAAAACTTGCATAATAACCTTTGAACTCTAAATCCATAGTGCTTGCAACAGTCTATAAAATCATTAACAGTGTTGATGTGGATAGGTGCTCCTGCCCTAACGGCTTTTATTTTTAATCTCAGATATCGTTCAAGCAAAAATAAAGCATAATTTTTAGCAGGGGCCCTACAAGTCAAAACATCATTATATAAGGAACACACGGTGTCCATCTGCTTAACAACACTATCTAATCGACGAGTTACCTTAGCAACCTTTTCCTGCTCCTTCTGCCATCCTTCAAAGGCCTGGCTCTCAGACTGACTGATGTCTCGAAGTTGCTGTTGGAGCTCTTCGTATCTTTCCTTGGGGACTGTCTGTTCTCGCAATTGCTCGGCTTCCTGCTGGGCTTCCTTCATCATTTTATGCAAGGTTCTAGTTTTTGGGTCCTTCTTCCACACAGCCGTAGAGGCTGGGAGTTTAACCTGGACCTTCTTATTACGTTGCTTTGAGTTTCGGACCCGAATTACGCCCGAGGGTGGTGCTTCTGTTTGGACTTCTTTGTTTTCTGTTTCCTTCTTAATGCGAACGAAGGGTTGCTGTGGTCTTCCTGCCATCGGAGCCTCTTGTTGTTCCATTGGAATATCCATTCGTTCTTCAAGGCCAGATGGAACAACAGTCTGTCCCTCTGCGCTATTTGGAACAGCAGTTTGTTTTCCGCGCTATTTGGAACAGCAGTTTGTTCCTCCATGTCATTTGGAACAGCACCCTGTTCCTCATTATTATTTGGAACAGCAGACTGTTCCTCGGCAGTAGGTCTCCTGATGGGGTTTCGTCCATCAAAGCGAATTCTTGTCCTTGGGGTTCTTGCTACCGTGGTCCTCTTCCTTTTCCCTGCAGTCTTTTGTATCCTCAGACTGGCTTTCAGCATTCGAATTTGCTGCCGGAGTCTGGCTATAGTGCCCAGCAACCTCTGCTGCTTCTTCCTTAATTTTGCAATTTCCCTTGTTTCGGCAGAGGGTTTGGTTCTCAGGCTTGCGTCTTCTGTGATATCTTCCGGCATCCTGGGGACAGATTATTATCTTCCATTTCATTATCATAGCCAGGCAGGTTTTCTCCCCCTGCCTCTTCTGCATGCATTTCCTCGGGTAATTCTCTTTCTGTGGGACCGTCAGGGACACCTCCTGTGCTGGAGTCCTGGCCATATTCTCCCATATTGGCCAGAACTGCTGCCAATTCCTCCTCACTTGGAGGGTCTTGCAACGGGCTACCCCCTGGCTGTGCAATTTCTTCTTCCTGATTGCCCTGTTTGGTGGCCTCTTCTCCCTCAGATGGTTCATGTCCTTTTTCAATTTCTCCTTCCGGCTGGTCAATTTCGGCCTCCGATTGCTCAGCATTTCCTTCAGAGGGTCTTCCCTCTGATTCTGGAGGTTCATCCGCAATTTCAATTGGCTGGGCCGTTGTTCCCTGAATTCTTTCCAACCTTCCTCGTATCCGGGCCAGCCGAGCTGACTTCCTTGGCCTCTCAAGTTGGTCGGGAGTATCAGTAGGTTCTGCGGGTTTCTCTGGTTGCTCTGGCGTATCGGGAGGTTGCTTCCGTTTTGAAGCGGCATGTCTCTCTACTGCTGACTTCTTGCGTTTCTCTAATCGTTCCGGCGTGCCAGAGGATTGTTCAGGTTTTGGGGGTGGTGCAGCCGATCCCCCTTCGACTATTGCGACCAATTCCTCCCAAGTGCTTTGCTGTTGAGTGAGACCGTGGCTCACTATCAACCGAATCAGCCCATGGTGGCTAACGACTGTGTCTATGTGCTAGGCCTTTTTCAGGCTTTGGGCCGCGCCATGCAGTAACGAATTTAAAAGTGCAGGGAGATTTACAGAACATTTCCCTTTTAAAACAGCTAAGAGTTTCAGGTGACGAGGTCTTACCACGTCTTTTCTCCCTTCGCAGGTGATATAGCTTTGTACTGTCTTTGCTAGCTCGGTCCAGGGTTCCCCTAGTGCTGCCGGCAGAACTCCTTTTCCTTTGACTGTCAAGCTTTGGCCTTCGTCCTGGAAAATTTCCATAGCTTTTTGTAATCTCTCCTTCTTCGGCGCCCATTTGGGTCCAGCAGCTGGTAATCCTGAGACTTCCGCGATGATATCCTCTGTAACCTCTATCCGCTTTCCTCCTACTACGGAGTAGTTTTCCTGCAAATTCTGCAGGAATTCCAACGCTACTGCTTCGTTTGATTCTTGCAGGCGGTTGAAGTAATTCAACCATCCTGCGTTTTCCAGGATTTTGCGAGCAGCATCGGAGACTGTCAGCTTGTGAGGTTCGCTCCGGACCGTCCTTCCGCCCATGATTCAACTCAGAAATGGACTCAGAAATGGAACAGCAACTGTTTGCGGTATTTACGACGCAAAAAGGATGATCGATGCCAATTTAGGAAAGGACTACACAGGGCATGCAACAAAAAGAAGAGATCGTGGACGGCAGTCTCCGTGAGATGGAAGCATCATACCGTTAAATCATGCCATTTCCTTGTATATTATTTTGCCCGAATGGTATGCAGCCACGTAATCCATGGAGTAATGAGGTTACTTCCCCCCCCCCCCGCGATCTGATAGGCTGCCCACAGCCGTCAAAGAGAGGAGCAGCAGCCAGTCGGGAGTGCAATCATCAAGTACATCATATGAAAGTATGCCATGTTGTAAAAGAACAATGAAATGCCGAAACCGAGGCAAAAAGGTGGATCGCATTTTATATAAGCCTGCGTGATATAATGAGGAACCAGGGGATTGGACGTCTATCAACTGTACGAAGTCTCCAGTAGTCATTGTCAGTTCCGTTGCCATGATTGGTGGTAATGTTCATGCGATAGATATATCGGGGTGTGACATATGATACATGCGAAGGATATAAGAGACAGAAAGATTTTAATATCATACATGTTGGTGTAAATATTACGACTTCGATGCCATTAACAGAGCTCTGCTGCCAACAGGTGTTCATAACCTTGGCAGAGTTGTTTATCTCACCCTCCGGAACCATGATCCTTTGCGTATATTCTGAAGAGTGCTTTGTCAAAATGCAGGCCATTATGTTGGCTTGGTGACCAGATAGTCATAATGCCATTCACAAGGTAGGCGCGAAATGTGGTCAGGCCGGCTCGCGATGAGACCTCCTGTTCCAAGATTTTCTTGTTAATTTATTTTTGGACCATATCCCTGGTGTGGTGGCCATTATGGGAATGCCACTTCGCTTCCACCCTTATGATCATGGTAGGCCGACTCTGAATGAGACCTCCTATCCTGCATTTGACAACTTTCATATTTTGTTTTTGTTTTCTTTTGCAGAGCATCTCTCTTGTTTGTTTTCACATCAGGGTGGTTCCGCACTCCTTAAGAGTGGGGAATGGTGGAAGAAGTCTTACGATCCCAACAGATAGATATAAATCATTCGTTCTTACTCCCAAGTAATGATCAAAAAAGATTTTAGGGAAATAAAGATCACCAATAACAATGGTACCGGTAAATGACAATGACAGTGAAGATTAAAAGTTCACGTCCCTCCTCTTGTTCTTTTATACATACTGGCTTCATAGTGATAGCGATTTATGATGTGCTGATTTCGGTATCTCATGGTTTATGTTCACGGCATAAGTTCATTGCTGTATCTAAAAGATTGAGGAAACCATGGTCGCAAAGCATCCTCCATAAGGACGAAAACATGACAATGGCATTCATAGGATACCATTTCTTTGAGAGGAGCCACTGAAAATCGCAAATGCTGTTCTTTTTTAGAAAGGAACAGCGAAGTCACTCAAATGCTGTTCCTTTTGACAAGGAACAGCAGACACACTGAAGTGCTGTTCCTTTTCGCAAAGGAAGAGCAAAGCATACAAGTGTTGTTCCTTTTCGCAAAGGAACAGCAAAACACACAGGTGCTGTTCCTTTTCGCAAAGGAACAGCAAGACACACAAGTGCTGTTCCTTTTCGCAAAGGAACAGCAAAACAGACAAGTGTTGTTCCTTTTCGCAAAGGAACAGCAAAACACACAAATGTTGTTCCTTTTCGCAAAGGAACAGCAAAACACACAAGTGCTGTTCCTTTTCGCAAAGGAACAGCAAAACACACAAGTGTTGTTCCTTTTCGCAAAGGAACAGCAAAACACGCAAGTGTTGTTCCTTTTCGCAAAGGAACAGCAAAACACACAAGTGTTGTTCCTTTTCACAAAGGAACAGCAAAACAGACAAATGCTGTTCCTTTTCGCAAAGGAATAGCAAAACACACAAGTGTTGTTCCTTTTCGCAAAGGAACAGCAAAACACGCAAGTGTTGTTCCTTTTCGCAAAGGAACAGCAAAACACACAGTGCTGTTCCTTTTCGCAAAGGAACAGCAAAAACACACCAGTGTTGTTCCTTTTCGCAAAGGAACAGCAGAAACACACCAGTGCTATTCCTTTTCGCAAAGGAACAGCAAAAACACACAAGTGTTGTTCCTTTTCGCAAAGGAACAGCAAAACACACCAGTGCTGTTCCTTTTCGCAAAGGAACAACAAAAACACGCAAGTGCTGTTCCTTTTCGCAAAGGAACAGCAAAACACACCAGTGCTGTTCCTTTTCGCAAAGGAACAGCAAAAACACGCAAGTGTTGTTCCTTTTCGCAAAGGAACAGCAAAACACACCAGTGTTGTTCCTTTTCGCAAAGGAACAGCAAAAACACTTGGAAAAAAAAAATCAAGGAAACATATATACAAGATGTTATGTACAAGTTATGAAATGAATTTCTTAAGCTATAGGTGAGGAAGATTGCGCTTCCTCTCCTAAAATTTTCATATCAGTATCTTGTCGCAGCTGTTGACAGAAGGATTCCCGAGTGAGTGGCTTTCGATAAAGGCGAACTCGGTGGCCATTTACTTTGAATGCATATCCAGAACCGTCAATTGTGACCAAGGTAAGGGTCCCATTATCGTGTACCTTCTGGATTTCGTATGGTCCTAGCCATCGAGTCTGGAGTTTCCCCGGGAAATCCTGAAACCGAGAGTCATATAACAGAGCCCAGTCTCCTTCATGAAAGACTTTATTCATGATAAGTGCGTCGTGCCATTTAGCCCGCTGCTGTTGAATCAATGTTGTATTCTGTAATGCAGAGAGCCTGATTTCGTCTAATTCATTAATCTGCTGTAATCGATTGATTTTTGCCTCACTCAGATCTAGGCCGACTTCCTGTGCAGTTCGTAGCATTCGGATTTCGAATTCTATGGGGAAAATTGGCTGCTTTCCAAACACTAATTGATAGGGTGAATAGCCTGTAGTACTTCTCCATGTGGTTCTGTAGGCCCACAGTGCCTCAGGTAGTCGAGCGGCCCAATCTCGCCGATGCGATGCAATGGTTTTTGTTAAAATTGATTCTATTACCTTATTACTACTTTCTACTTGCCCATTTGCCTGCAGATGGTATGGGGTAGTAATCTTATGTTGGACATGGTAATTGTTAAGTGTTGCAGCTAATTTATTTCCAACAAATTGTGGTCCACCATCGGTGATTAATTCTCTCAGAAGTCCATAACGTACAAACAAATGGAACAAGAATTGTATCACAGAGTCTTCTGTAGCCCTAAGTAATGATTCGGCCTTGACCCATTTAGTAACATAGTCTGTCGCCACCAAAATGTATGTCCTCTGATTTGATGATGGATTGATGGGCCCAACGAAGTCCAGAGCCCATCGTTCGAATGGCTCAATGACCAATTGTGGTCTCAGAGGCATTTCATCGTCTTGGCCAGGTTTTCCTGCTCGCTGGCAGCTGTCACAGGCTTGTGCAAACTTTTTCGCATCCTTGAAGATTGTAGGCCAATAGTATCCGGTCTGCAATACTTTATGTGCTGTTCTTTTTTCAGCGAAGTGTCCCCCGCATGGCCCGTCATGGCAAGCTTTTAGAATGTCGAAGATTTTGTCTTCTCGAATACACCTTCTGATTTGCATGTCTGCCCCTGTATGGAACAAATGGCCTCCAATCCATGAAAAACGAGTGCTTTTCTGAACAATCTGCTTGCGTTCCTGAGGGGTTAAGTGTTTTGGTAACTTACCGACTGCGAGGTAATTGGCGACATCGGCATACCAGGGTGTTCGAACAGCAACAGCAAAAAGGTGCTCGTCAGGGAATTGATCATCTACTGTTGTTGTTTCGACTGCTTTCGGCATCCGTGAGAGGAAATCCGCTACAGGGTTCTCCTTGCCAGGTCGATCCTTAATTGTGATGTCGAACTCCTGCAATAAGATCAACCACCTGGTTATTCTAGCATTCGTAACAGGTTTATTTGCCAAATATTTTATAGCAGAATGATCTGTATATAACACAACAGGATAGCCTGTAATATAATGTCTAAATTTGTTAACAACATGTATTACAACCAGGAATTCCTTTTCAGTAACAGTATAATTAAGTTCGGCAGAGGATAATTTTTTGCTGATATAGTAAATAGCATATGGCTTCTTATCCTCTTCTTGTCCCAGGACTGCACCAATTGCTGTCTCCGAGGCATCAGTTGAGATTTGAAATGGAAAATTCCAGTTGGGTCCTCGAAGGACTGGAGCTGTTGATAACAGGTTCTTCAATTCCTTAAAATCCTGGTCGCATTTTCTAGTCCACAAGAAATCAACATTGCCAGTTAAAGCATATAGAGGTGCAGCAATACGTGAGTAATGTTCTATAAATCGTCTGTAATACCCAGAAAATCCAAGGAAACTGCGTACCTCTGTTTGAGTAGTGGGAGTAGGGATGAGCAAAAGAATCTAAATTTTAGCCGGGTCTACCTGGATGCCAGCTGTTGAGATGTAGTGCCCTAGAATGAGCCCTTCTGTCATCATCATGTAACACTTTTCGTGGCTCAGGCAAAGTCTGGTAGCGATACAATGTTGTAGGACTTTCTCTAGGGTATCCAGAGCTGGGTCAAAATCATCTCCATACGGTGTAAAGTCATCCATATACACCTCAAGTCCGTCATTTATTAGGTCTGCAAAGATGCTGAGAACAGCTCTTTGAAATGTAGCAGGGGCATTGCATAGGCCGAAGGGTAGTACTCGATAGGCGAACGTTCACCAAGGGCAAGTAAAGATAGTTTTATCCTGATCTTCAGGGGCGATTTGGATTTGGTTATATCCGCTGAAGCCATCCAGGAAAGAGAAAAATTTCTTCCTTGCTAAAGTGTCCAGTACTTGATCTATAAATGGGAGGGGAAAGTGATCCTTCTGTGTGGCCTTATTTAACTCCGTGTAATCCACGCAAATCCTCCATTTCCCATTTTTCTTGGGTACCACCACTAGGGGAGAGACCCACTTACTGTCGGAGATGGGGTAAATAAAATTAACATCTAAAAGTTTCTGAAGTTCGGCTTTTACTATTTCTTTTAGATGGGGGTTGAGTCTTCTTTGTGGCTGGTGAACAGGTCTTGCATCCTTCTCTATATAGATGTGGTGGGTGCATAATTGAGGATCAATCCCCTTCATGTCAAGGTAATCCCACGCAAATGCTCCCTTATATTTTTGTAACAGATTAACAAGCTTCATTTCTTGATCTGGTGTCAGGTTGACATTAATATTTAGAGTCTTACCAGGTTCAATTTCCACTACTTTACTATTGGCAACAACAGTTACTGGTATTGTTTGCTCATGTGGATCTTTTAAGGGGTCTTCTTCTAGCTCACTATCAAATGCTGCCTCTATCATAAAAAACTGTGTGAGAGCTAGATTCGGTTTGACTGATGAAGTTATTGATAACATCATCTTCTATTTGATCTTTAAAATCTAAAGCCTTCTGTACAGTTAATGGGGCTCTGATATTGTTAGTAAGGTATGACACAGGATACTGATTGGTTTTGATCATTGGCAGGCTTGGCTGTGCTGGAGGATATAGAACGAGATTTTTAACATCTGGTCCTTTAGTTATAGTCATGTTTCCCTGCCGGCAACCAATGTAGGCATCGGCAGTAGCAAGCCAAGGTCTTCCTAATATTAGCGGATGTCCATCTAGTCGAGTTTTTGGATTAATTACCAGGAAATCGGTTGGATACTCCCAGGAATCTACGGAAACCATGACATCATATAGAGTACCTTCGGGTCGAACTACAGATCGATCTGCCAATTCTAACAAGGTAGAAGTAGGTTCTACCAATGTGATGCCAAGCTTTTGGCAGGTGGAAGTTGTCAAAATATTGATTGCAGCTCCCAAGTCGACTAAAGCATTAGGCAGGGTTTGACCATAGATTTGGACAGTTACAATTGGGTTCCCGGGATCTTCGTATTTGATAGGTGTCTCTTTTCCTGATAACAGGTCGGATAAAGTTCCAACTACTTGGACTCTAGGGTTAGTAGTTATATTCCTCCTTGATTTTTTTATGCACAGTTCTTTTATAGTCTTTGCGTATATGGGAATATCTTGAATGGCCTGGAGGAATGGAATTTTTATATACAGGTTTTGTAACTCTCCCAGAATGTCGAAGTCTGGATGTTGCACTGGTCGCGGTATGACTAATCATTCCGGGAAAGGAGGAGAGGATGTATTTGTTTGTTGATGGGTCTGTTCCTTATTTACATCCTTTTGTTGTAGCGGTTGTTCTATTGGTAACTGATCTTCAATGTGACCTATTTTGTCTCCCTATGTTTCTATGTTACGTCCAGATCGTAACTGAAGGTCATTGCAGTCCCTTAAGTCAAGTCCAGTTTCTGATGTGTCTATGATTTGGATGGATTGGACTGGTCTATTATTAGGATTGGGGTTGGGTTGGGCTGGGAGTTGTGGCCTTAAATTAGACTGGGGGTTTTGTTGTAAGGCTGGAAGAGTTGGTTGAGGGAGTGGAATAGTTCCTATTGACTGATATGTCGATCTTGGCCAATTGGTCTGCCAGGGTGAACCTTGTGATGTGGGGGGAATCCATTGCGGAGGGTATGAATTGTTCTGCCAATATGGTGGGGTGTAGGGAAAATTTGGCCATCTGAATTGGTTTGTCTGATTCATCCATGGATTTGGAGAAGGAAATGGCTGTGATGACCAATTCGGGACTGGGGGTGTAGATTGGTTTTGCCACATCCCATATTGCTGAGCATTGTATTGTGGAGGTTGAAAAGAAGAAGCTGGATCCGAAAACATACCTGATTGCCTCGGTTTCCATTGGCGACGTTGGTTAACAAAGTATGTTGGTTCTGATTCCTCTTCTGCTTCCTTGTATACAGCCTTCAATCCAGGAAGTGAGGGGCAGCTTTCAGTAAGGTGGTCTTTCGTACAGATAGCACATGCTTGAACTGTATCTAGCGGACATTCTTTGTGGCTGTGTTTTCTTCTGCATCGGGGGCAGAAAATTGCCAGATTTTGCTCTGCCTCCATTTGCTTTTGTTTAGCCTGCACAATATCAAGCTGAGTAGTTAATGTCCCTAGGATATCAGTTTTAAAATTTTCTAGTAAATTCCCAAGTTCTACCCGTGTTACCCCTTCTGTTGATATTTTTTTATCTCTAACAAACCTATCATATTCTATTGGTTTTATCCTTGTGCTACCCCTTGAACTCCTAATACATAAATTAATGATATCGGCAAAATTCTCTTGGTAAATATCTCCTTTTCCCATGATATTCAACGTTTCGATCCACTGTTCTTTCATACCTCTAATTAATGCAGTTTTCAACACATTGTCAGGCAGAGGCAATGATGCATAAGGGGATCTCTGTAGATTATACTGGAAGCGTTCTACATATTCCTCTAGAGTTTCATTTGGTCTGGCCGTCATTTGGAAGATTTCATCTTTCAGTTCCCTTGACCTACAGTAATCCTGATATTTCTTGAGAAAGGACTCTTTCATTTGCTCCCAATTGTTTATGACTCCACCACCTAGACCCATAAACCATCTCAGAGCTGCTCCCTTCAAAGTAGAGGGAAACAACTTTAATTTCTGAGGATCAGTGGTGTAATCATACCCTCTACATAACACATCGAATTCAAATAAGAATGCATCAGGTTCCTCTGATGTCAGTCCGTGAAACGTTGGGATGTGCTGAAGAGGAATTACCTTCATGGGGGCATTCGCAGCAGAATCTACTATCGGATATTGCAATGTAGAAGTTTGGGTATTTGGCTGATTCTGCGCCATGGGATCGAAGATGTGCCAGTAACCTTCCGGGATTTCTAGGAGGATGTTCCTAGGTTGAGAAGGGGCGGCCTTGGCAGGGGCTGTCTTGATGACACTTCCCTTATCAGGGATTTCTATCTGAAGGAATGGGGTGCTTTCAGTATTAATTCTGGCTGCGCTTCCCTTATCTGAGCTGTTTAACAGCTGGATTATCCTGGAGGGAGATTTCGGTTCCTCTATTTCCCCTGTTTCCCCCTCTCCTTCACAAAGGTTTCTTAAGTTCCCTTCTTGCAGCCGTTCAGACACAGGATTTTCAATTTCTTGGAAGTCCTGTTCAACAGTCTGACTCTGCACCTCAGCGTAGGCTCCAGATGGTGATGTTGTAGCCTGAAGGGAATTGGTAGGCTGCTAAGAATAAGTCTTTCTAAGGCCTACTGACGGCTGAGATTCAGTTTTCTTGTAGATTTCGTCTATGAAGGTCGTTCGGCCAAGGGTCACCGGTCCTTTGGCTTTCTCAGGTTTGGCTGGGGTTTTGGTATTCTTTTCTAACTTTTTCTGCTTAGTCATGCACTCTAAAAACTACTAAATCCTATCAACCAGCAATTCTACTAAGAGAGCGGACGGTGGAGCAGGGCTTTTACGTGCTCCGTACGCAGGTTCTTACCTTCCGTTTTTAAAATCCAACTCCCCCCTAGCAGATTTGCGCACTACTCTGTAAAGGGCAAATGGCTATTACTCCTCCCCGGCAACGGCGCCAAAATGTAGAGCTGTAACTAGGGTCTCTCACACCGCTAATTATCCCACATTAATAAGTCAATCCGGGAACGTTTTGTTATTGCAAGGAGTAACTCAATCCGAGGTTGTTTGTCCGAGTAATGCTCGGTAGTATAGTGTCCTAATGGTCTGAAAGGAAACAGATGCTAAGCTGTAACGAAACTAACCCAAAAGATAAAATCACACAAGGCAGTTGATCAGTCAAGGGTACGGAAACAATAACCCATCCCTTTAGAAACTGATAAAGAAAAGAAACCAGAGCATGGACTTATAGGTCTGGGGCTAAGCAGCGTCTTGCTGAGGCTCACGACAGCCTTAGGCCTGCTCTCACACTGAAAACAACAAAGGCAGGTAAATCCAGCAGCGAAAAGTAAAATGGAACAGCAATCTGGAAATGGAACAGCAGTAAAGAAGTGGAACAGCAGTAAGGAAATGGAACAACAGTAAGGAAATGGAACAGCAGGAATAAATGGAACAGCAAGAATAAATGGAACAGCAATAATAGAACAGCAATAACGGAACAGCAATCCTCAACCGTATGTACACGTTCTCTACTACTACAGCAATCTGAGAATAATGGATGATATGACTATGTTCCTGAACAAGGTAATATTGCTTTCAAGTCTCACAAATACTATTTCACATGGATCTGATAACATTCATACCAACATTCCGTTACAGAAATCGCTGAAAGATGTTAATTCGAATAGATCCACTATTACAATGTAGAGACATGAGATAAAGGACTCATTCAGATGTCAGTTATAACGAAACATAACATATCACATAAAAGATGTATCAGATTACTTAAATAATGGAAATAAACAAACCACACAGTATAATAATACAAAAGCAAGTGTCCTTCGGAGCTGGGCCCTTGGCTGCCAATGGAACACTGCCTGAAGTTACTCCAGATGCAGAGACGAAATGAACACCAAGTCTTTTATATTAATTGCATCAACAAAAGTATAACAAAGTCAGGTCTCAGAGAGACTCAATGATTACAGTTGGTTCTGGAATTTAGAATTACAAAAAACAGTCCTCCTCCGTTCAATGGCGTGGTGCCTTTATATAACAGAAATGACGGAGGTATCTAGATAATCAAAAGATAAGTTAAAGCAGCGATCCCTCAGGATCAAGGATCCTGAGGGATTCGCTAATCGTTCGATTCTTCTCTTTCCCTTCTTGCGTTCTCCGTCTCAGTATCCCGCTTTCTTTCTCTGGGCTATTCGGCTCCAATTTTACTTGATCTTGTCCGCATCCGGTTCCCTGTTGGTGGGACAGTAGTTATTTTCCCTTTGCTTCTTGCTTTCAATCGCCGATCCTTTGTTTTCACGTCTTCCTGCATAGAAAACGTCAATCATTAGCACTTAAGCTTCCTTTATCGATTATTGCACATTTTATCAAAACCCTTTATCTTCTTTGAACTCATAATGCAGAAAAGGTTACAACTATTATTGAAAAACCACTAGATTGCTAGTCAAAAGCATACCTTCCAGGTGCTCCACAGTTACAAGGATTTCAAAGGAATGTACAGGTACAACAAAATCTGAAGAAAGTGAGTATTGTGTACCAACCCCTGATTTTGATGCAGATAATTACTAGATATGGGAATCTAGGATAGAAGTACATTTGCAGGCACATGGAGTATGGAATCAATTGTTTCTGGAGACATGTCTACTGACGATGCTAAAAGGTACAATTCAAAGGCCATGAATGTAATTTTGAATGTTTTTCCAAATTCTATGAAAACGAAAGTTGGTCAATGTTCAACAGCTAAATCTCTTTGGGAAAAGCTTTATAATCTCTATTCAACAAAGAAATCAGGTCAAGATGTTATTGAAAATTTGGATCCTTCTGATTATGGTGAAGAAATGGGAAAAATGAGTAAAACAATGTCAAAATCAAGTGATCAAGGTGATAAAGGAACTCAAAAGTCAAAAGGAAAAGACAAGACTTTTAGACGCAGAATTCAAGACAACAAAAGAACTCATCAAATAAAATGAAGAGTCTGAGAATATTATTAGCAGTCTTAGAACTCAATTGGAAGAAATCAAGAATACAACGACACGAGACCTCAAGAGAGAAGTCCAATAGAAGCAACAAGAACTCGACACAATGTTTGCAGATATTAGTAGGATCACACAATAGATGCAGGAAGCAGGAATTTAAAGGAAGGAATCTGATAAAAGATACATATCCATTGTTGACCAAAATAAAAAGGAATTAGAAACATGTTTAGTAGAAATAAGCAGGCTCAGGATTGAAAATGAGAAATAGAAGGAATAGATACAAGTTCTCAACAGAGAAGTAGAGAAGACCACTCTTCTCAAGCTATAGGTTGAGGAGACAGAAAAAAGAAGGAAGATCTTGAAATGATGGTTTCAAGAAGATCTTACTCAAAAGCAAGAAGAACTTGATGCAACCCGTGATGAGATCAACAAACTCAAGGGATCGCAAAAAGAACACTTACAAGATAAGACAGATGAAGAAGCAAAAAAGAAGGCAATTAAAGATGGTAAAGCTTCAGTTGATGAAGGTACAAGCTCCACATCTTCACAGGATGATTCTAAGAACGAATTTGATCAAAGTGAAAAGCCAAAGAATAATGTTGCAACTTCAAAGAACACGACGAAAGCAATCAAGAACAAAGGACCGCAACAAACTACAACACCGCCTCCAAAGAAGAATGAAAAATCTTCTAGGTATGTTCGTTTATTTAATGGTTATTGTTTTTCATGCGCTAACTATGGACATATGGCCAAGGATTGTAAAGTTATTGACAGGTACAACTATCAAGGACCATCACATCTGAATGAACCATTTAGGTACAATCGTTATTTGCAAAACCCTAGAATCAAGTTTGTAGGATCACGAAACAGCTTCCACGATGATTTTGTCAGAAGAGAATACATGCTAGATGGGCCAAACATTGAATGTTTCAAATTCCATAACTATGGCCATAGTGCTCGCGGTTGTAGATATCTGATGGAATCACCTATGGACAACATTGAATTCTTAAAGTTCCATAACTATGGGCACATGGCTCGAGATTGCAGGAATAAGAAGCTCTGGAAAAGGAAACAAGTACCGTAAGACCAAGCAGATAACAAGGTTTCAGCAGTTATGCTTTCAGGGTTTGTAAAAGAAAAAGGTCATGAGGAATTAGCAGTTGCTTCAGATAATGACTTAAGTTAAGATGGCCAGTCAGGTGACTCTCTATTTTGAACAATTTGGCTTGTTGCCTCCTTAATTTTCGTAGAGGAGGACTCGATGCAACAGTATATGGCACAAGTCTACGATTGACAGGAAGGTAGTTTGAACAAGATGAAAGTTTCATTACAGGTTCAAGGGGAGAAAAATAGTTGAAGGATCATAGGTTACCAGGAACAAGTCAAGATTATTCTACAAAGGATATGCACATGTTGAAGGAATCAATTTTGAAGAAAAATTCACTCCCGTTTCCAAAATGGAAGCTATTAGGATGTTTCTCGCTTATGCTTGCTCGAGAAAAATCAAGGTCTACCAAATGTATGTTAAGTTAGCTTTTCTAAATGGTGAATTGGAGGAAGAAGTTTACATTGAGCAACCCGAAGGCTTTCTACTCTCTGACAAAGAAGACTATGTCTGCAGATTAAAAAAGGCTTTATATGGTCTCAAGCAAGCTCCTAGGGCTTGGTATGCTTGTCTTGATGGATATCTACATCAACAGGGATTCAAGAAAGGAAGTTCTAGCAACAATATTTATGTGAAAGTGGATTGAGATAACCTAACTATTATCAAAGTATATGTAGATGATATAATCTTTGGAAACAGTGAGTTTGAAATGTCTATTCTTGGCTAACTGACATACTTTTTAGGGTTTCAGATTTCTCAGCAAGATAAAGGAATATTCATATATCAAACCAAGCACATCAAAGAAATGCTCAAGAAATTCCAGATGGAAGATTGCAAGCCAGTCCTTACCCCCATGGTAACAAGTTGCAAGTTAAGCTTAGAAGACTCATCAAAGTATGAGGACCAAATATTGTATAGATCCATGATTTGTAGTCTCCTATATGTGACAGCCTCCCAGCCAGATGTGATGCAAGCATTTGGACAAGTAGCATGATTCTAAGCAGCATCAAAAGAATCCCATATCATTGTCATCAAAAGAATTCTTCGATATCTTAAGGGCACAATGGAATATGGTCTCTGGTATCCCAAAGGAAATGATCTATTCATCCAAGCTTATACAGATGCAGATTGGGCAAGAAGTGTTGATGATCGTAAGAGTACCAATGGAGCAGCGTTCTACCTAGGTGGTTGCCTTGTCTCATGGTTAGGTAAAAAGCAGTCTTCAATCTTGTTATCCACGGTGGAAGCAAAATACATCGCAACAACAGCTTGTTGTACTCAAGTTCTCTGGATGAAAAAAACTTTGAAAGATCTTCAAGTTAAGTTTGATGAGCCTATTCCCATCTTCTGTGATAGCACCAGTGCCATCAGTATCTCCAAAAATCTTGTGATGCATTCCAAAACAAAGCACATTCCGATCAAATATCATTCCGTTAGGGAGCATGTCGTTGAAAAGAATATCAAGCTTGAATATGTTGGGACAAAGGAACAAATTACTGACATCTTTACCAAACCATTACCTCGTGAAGCATTTGAGTATCTTAGCCAAAAGCTTGGGATTCTCCCAAGTTTTCATTAGACTCTTTCTCTTATCTACTCGAGTAGAAAGGGAGAGTGGAGGTGTTTACAGGTCCACAGGATGGTTGTTTGTAAGGGGGGGTTACCCTTTGCCATTGATGACAAAGGGGGAGAAAAGGCAGTAGGAAGAGGTATCATGATAACAAGGCGAGTACTTGTGTTACGATCAATGCCAAAGGGGGAGATTGTTGATTAGTGGTTATCATTGATGTCAACCCAAGCAGTACCAGGGGCTACCCCGATATTGCAAGGGAATTTTGACTTGAAAACTTACACTATTTTGAGTCAAGGATATTCTACATGGATTCTACTCGTCGATATGTTTCTATTGATATATGGCACGCCAAGTCATTCGTCACGATTTAAGAGTTATTCATGTTTAAGTTAGTAACCCTAGTCAGTGGGCTAAAAACCTATGGGGTTGTGGCATGGCACTCATAATTGGTTTTGGTAATTTAATAGTAAATAATTAATAAATATTTTTTTCTCCTAAAATCCCTCTAATTTTCACTTGTTGAGGACCCTCTCAACTCAAGACATTCATATAAATAATGACCTTCATATCCTCCTCTAGTAGGGATTTTGTGGCTTCAAATAGGCCATTGCACCATTTTTGCTATAACTTTTTTTCTGCAAATCTTCATAAGCTAAAATTAAAACCCATTTTATCCTAAATCTTGATGAACCTCGTGACCAAATTCCCGATCTTCTTTCATTATATTTTTGTAGATATGATCTGAGGAAGATAGGGTTTTTGAAGGCTCCCGAATTCCATGTCAAACTGAGGTGACATTGAGAAAATCGTCATAACTTTCTCTCTGAGCATTGGATTCAAATTTCTTAAATAGTCACAGAAAGAGGACGGATTGTAGTTTTTTCAATAGCATTTTTAGTGCCCGAAGGTCGCAACAATGACACGTGGAACTTCGTACAAGTTCACTCTACTTAACCAGTCTATAGTCGGGTCATCGTGGGAGATTGGGCATAACTCTTCCTTGAAGAGTCCAGTCTTGATCAGACCTATGGGGTTGGAAAGAAGACTCAGAGGGCTACCGCAGGACGAAATTTCAGGCCCTAGAGATCCAAAATTACATAGATACAACATATTCAATATGGAGCTCTTAGGAGGAAAGAAAAAGCATGCATTCAAGGATCATTGCAATAAGGACCACACATCAACAGTCAAGGGTAAGTCTCCTACAGCAAGGTATGTACGATTAGTGTTTAAATTTGAATTTTGAGTATCATCTCTGACATATGTTTTTGCAGGAAAACATAAGTATATATAGTGTCTCGGTTATATCTCTATGTCTCTATATGTCACAATTAGTTTTTCGGATGTCCTATTCTTGATACTACACATTTTATGTTCCATATTCTTGATGATACACCAAGTTTTCTAAATCTATATGTTGTTGTAAGTTCATGTTACTTGTCTTGTCATAGTTGATAGAATGGTCTCTGTTGTTGTACTTAGAACTTGGTCCACCACAAGGCTGGTGTCTGTCATAAGTTTTTATCGTATATATCTTTAGGTCAGTTTGGATATAGTCTTGCATAGAGTCGAGGCCTATATCAAGAGTGGGAGTCTTTGTCTACTGATGCAACAAGTCAGCAACAAAAGTGACAAGCACATCTCAGGTACACATTGTAATTTGTATTTTTATTTATTCATTATTATGCACTTACATGTGTTTTGCAGGCAGAGGTAAGTTGAAGGGTATTTTGTTTTGTTTTGGGATTGGTTTCACCAGGCAAATTTTGCATGCAGGTAGAAGAACATTCAAGTACAACTTCAAGCAAGAATCAAGAGCAGAAGTATCAAATCAATGGAAGCATTGTAGCGGGACATCCTTTGAAGACATGATATCCATTCGTATATTGTGAAGAAGTGTGAAGGCCAAGAGACATCATTGTGAAGTTGTAAAAGAGTCATTTGTTAAAGTGTCATCATTGGAAGAGTCATTGCTGTAAAAGAGTCAATCTGCCTAGAGTCAACAAGGAATTATTGGGAGGTATAGGGGGTCTCTGTTCGGATGATATCATGGTTGGGTTGCAGGTCATAGTGTGATTGGGTGTTCGATCAAAATCATTGTAAATCATATTGTATCGTGGATCGTTGTCCCGAGCACGGGAATCCACACTCTTGTCTCATTTCATTCATTATAGGGTGGCAGGGAGGTGCTAGGTTGGTGCATGAAGTTGCCTATAGGTTGGAGCCAGTGAACACTTCAGGGTGGTAGGCTGGTCTAGGATTTTGGGGCATCCATTGAGTTGACTATTGAAGAAACCGGGGCGTTGGGGTGTCCTTCCAGTGGCAGCTGGAGAAGAATGCTTTTCTAGAATTCTAAGAAGTTGTTGCTTTCACTTCAGTTGAGGCTAAAGATTAAAGAATTTATTAGAAAAGCGTTCGGTGGTTTTTGACTCGGAGGGGGTTTTCCACCTAAAACTCTTATGTCTACTGTGTTATTTTACTTACTGTCATTACTACATAAACATTAATAATAATTGAAGATTAATTAATGCTCTGAAAAGATTTAAAAGTCTTAATTGCTAAGGAATATTGATTCACCCCCCTCTTAGTATTTCCAACACAAGATGCCATCCATCAGTCTCATGAAGGTTGCAGGGGCATTCATCAACCCGAACGACATGACCAACCATTTGAAAAGGCCCTCCTTGGATTTGAAGGCAATCTTCCACACATAGGAGGGTTCGATAGGAACCTACTGATAACCTGACTTCAAGTCAATCTTGCTGAAATATTTGGCCCCATTGAGCTAGTCCAGAAGGTCATCAATCCACGAGATTAGGTACCTATTCTATATAATGGTCTTGTTCAGCACTTGATAAACAATACAGAGCGTCCAGGTCCCATCCTTCTTCTGTACCAATATAATCGAGCTCCCAAAAGGTGATGAGATTGGCCTAATGTGCCCTTTCTAGAATAGTTCCTGAATCTTCCTCTTGATCTCATTGTTCTCGAGAACAGAGCATCGATAGATCAGTCCTTTGGGCAGTGGCTCGCCTGAGGTCAGATCGATGGAGTGCTTAACCTGATAATGCAGAGATACCACTATGGATGAGGTGAAAATATCCCTATACTCCTCCACGACCTTGTCCATCTACTGCTACTGTGCAAAGGAGCCCTGCTTGGAAGTCGTGGCCACAACCTTCTTCTTGCCCTGAGGGCGAATCATAAGGAAAACAAATTTCCTGGTCTGGGAAATGATCTTACTACATTGCTTTGCAGTGATCAAAGAGATGGTGGTAGGCGGGGCTACCTCTGGTATCCTATACAACTTATTACCCAAATTAATAATCATAGAGCGAGGTCTAGACTCATATACAACATGTCACTTCCATAAGTATGGTTTTCCTAACAATACATCACAAACTTCAAGAGGAGAAACATCACAAAGTACCTCATCCGTGAAGGGCTTGATGTTGTAGGGAAGGCGCCACTGTTGGTTGACACGAAGATCTCGTCCTTAGTGAAGCCACCCAATGATGTATGGTTGTGTATGTGCTATATTATTTAGGCCCATCTGCTTCACAACCTCTACTAAAATGAAGTTCTTTTGGCTCTCGGTTTCGACAATGATTTGCAGTGGAGAACCCTTCACCCAAATCTGTGAGTGGAAGAGGCGTTCCCCCTCTTCTGGATCTTTAGGTTCAATCTTCTGGATCTTGGTGGTGGCCACAATGGCACTAGGCTTTGCATCAATGATCTGCTTCCTTTTGTCAGTTACCTTATTAAGTTCTAATTCAGAGTCGGAACCTATATCTGATTTGCAAGCCTTCAAATTGGCCACCAGTGACTGCTTGGCTTGACACTCACTTGTATTATGAGTGGAGCTCTTATGGAACTCACACCATTTTCCATGTCCTTCTTCATCTTCAGGGTGTTGTTCTTTGCTTACAGCTTCGGCGGGTTGTCCTGGGTAGTGTCGCCTTGGCTTGTTCCTTTGTTCTGTGGTTTGGGGGCGCCTTTTCCTTGCTTTGGATTCACAAATCCAAAGTCCCGCTTCTTGTATTTAAAATTTTGCTCAATATTTACAACGTACTGATATGTCGTGTCGAGCGAGGACATGTCCAGGAAATCCATCTCGTCCTGGATGTACTTGTGTAGACAGTCGCGGTACTTGAGCACCAAATTCCTCTAAGTATCCTTGATACCCAACTTTGTGCGAAGGGTATGGAAAGTATTTGTGAACTCTGGCACATCTTGGTCCCTTCCCTATTGTAGCGTGGTCCACTTGATGTATTTGTCTTCATAGATCCCGACAGGGTAATATTGTTCCTTGATGGCATCTCAAAAATAATTCCAAGTGGGTACGACTGAAAACAGCGAGGGTTCACTCTCGTCCTTTTGTTCATAGTAGGTTCCCACCAATCCTTGACGTGTGGGGTGGCTTTAAGAAGTGAAAAAGTAATCTTTTCCCGATTGGAAGCGTCATGAACTGAAAAATATACTTCCAATATATTTAATCATTTATCTACGACGCCTGCATCTATCAGGCCTTTGAATATGGGAATATCAAACTTAACTTTTACCTTAAAAGGAGTGGTGTCTCCAGAGTGGCTGCTGGATGAAGATGCATCGCTTGTGGGTAGTCGTCGAAGGATCTGGGAAAATGTATCCATCATTATGTCCCTTTGTACTCGAGGGATTCCTCGAGCATCATTTTGAAAGGATCTCCTACCCCCTCATCTTTCTTTTCTTCTGCCATGGGAGTTCGTTGGGTTTTGCGAGGCTGACCTTGCATTGGTTCAACCAGATTAAGCCCTAACTCCTTATACCCTGACCTCATTGGGGAAATGCAAAGAAAAATAAAGAAATAGCAAACCACTTTGATACCACTGATCCGAACTTAAATTGGAATGCAACAACTTACAGATATAATCATAAACACAGAGATGCAGCAGAAAAACACTTCATTTCATTAATAGAAAAATATTGAACTATGCTTACAAACGGAATGGAAATAAGATAACTCAGGCAATGGTAACTTATCTCTGAGAAGAGACGTGGCATCTACATGCCTCTGAATTGTGTTACAATGAGGCTCAAGCACCTATTTATTATTGGAAAACATGAGAAAACCCTAACCACAGGAGATGTAACACCAAGAGTTTGTGGGCCCGTTGGGGTTAGTTGGGCAGCCAACTTCTCGAGGTCGTAACTTGGTTATATTATCTATGTTTGGTGCATATGATACCTTGTTGGAAAGGTGTCTTTGAGTACTATTGGTTTCACTACAAGCCCTTGCCAATGAAAATGGGCCTGTCGTAGGCCCCCAAAAAACGTCGTTTAGGGTGTCAAAACTGCTCTGGAAGTTCAGGACCTGAAAAACTGCTAAAATTAGTAAATTTTGAAATGAACAAGGAAACATATGAAACTGACTGGGGGGTCTAGGTGGAATAAGCAGGTGGTCACCAATATCCACCTAGATCATCTACGGTGTCGATAGTTGGCTGGTTGTCCACTGCTGAGTAGAGTACTGAGTTAAGTGCAAAACGGAGTACAGAATGGCAGTTCCACAAAAATGATTGCTTAATGCGTTATTGGACTGTGTGCCGGACCATTTAATGACCTGTCCATATACTTCAAATGTCTATCTATATTCAAGATTCCTTTTATAGATTAGTCAATTTGAATCAAGAGTTATAAACATATTTAACATCTACGTAAACCAAACAAAGACATACAAAAATAGCATTTATTAATAAATCTTACCTCCATTGTACAGTAACACGGTTTAACTAGTTTAGAGTGGTTTTAGGATACAAAAAGGGGTAAAGTAAGGTAAATGATACTAAAAACAGTGATATAAGGTATGGAAAAGGGGTACAAACATAGGGCCCAACAGGAACCGGCCTCAAACCTATTGCATCAACCCCATAACCCCACACATCTATTTCAAACTCTACCAAATTTGCAAAAGAAACATCATAGGACTCTCTACCCTCAACATGCATCCCACATCCTAAGACCATGATATACTAAAATATACTCAAATATAACACGAGAATCTGGATACTATGCACAAAGTAGACGATGCAAATTCCAGATACCAGACAACTCAACACAATTCTAAAGTAGTTCATGCTTAAGAGCCTTTGAATTTTCATTACCACTGATGCTTCTTCCTTCAAATCACCCCAATGACAGAGACCCTTAAGATAAATACACAAAAAGATAATGAAGGTCCTTAAACCTCTGATAACAACCAAGAACAATACTACACCATACAAACACAATGACACTAATAGAGAAGACTTGAGCTACAAGTTTTTGAAAGATCAAGAAAACAAATAACACTTGATAGAAGATTGATAAATCATACAAAATAAAGTGTTTGGAAACCTCACCAACCCAACACAAAACTTGAAGCCTCATGGTTGTAGGAAATCCCCAACATCAGGAGAGCTCTATCTTAGCACCCAATACACATGCCATCCATTTGTCTCAAATACACTTCCACGCCAGAACACCAAATTCACCATCAACTCAACAAATACATAGATCCAACAAAGGGAGGCCAAGTTCTATCCCTCTCCTCCTCTCCAACTTCCTCCAACAAGGTCCAGAAACTTTATAATGCTCTCAATAAATAGAAAATTCCAATCGTTAATCTGCATGCAGCGGCAAGCTGCACCCCTCTAAGCTTTAAATGTGTCTTACTACTAGGAGGTGGAAGGCACTATCCCCAAAACATTTGTCTCATCAAAATTAGCATCCCCATCAAGGGGAAATAACTTTCAAAGTTATAGTCTAAATATATTATTAATTAATTGGTTAATTTTTGGTAATTTAAAAGAATAACAAGGGAAATTTACAATATTAATATAAAATTTGGGATGAATTATTATGGGCTTGAAAACAAATGTAAATTAATAGATATTTTGTTATGGGATAAGAAAATATCCCTATTTGATGCTCTTGTCACTCTTGTTATATTATATAGATATGAATGTGTAGCCTAGGGATGTAGCCTCTATAAAGAATATTGGAGAAGGATAGAGAAAATCATTTTTTTACATAATATATAATTTTAATATTAGAAGTAAATACATCATATCATATCTTCCTCTTAGAAAAAAGCCTCTCCCCAATAGACGCATGGTTAGGTACTTAATGTACAAAAACAAGATAAACAACATGGATGACAAGAGACTCTTCAAAATTGCTTCCAATTCTATCCATAGCCACTTGTTGTTAAAGAAAGGATGACATCAAGATGCAAAGTCTTGGTTAAATCATTGAGGAATATAGAAATATGTTATCTTACAAGAAGTAGACAATATTAAAAATATTATTACACCTAAATTTAAAGAGAATTGGTGGTGCAATAAAGAGTTATAAAATAAAAGGAACCTAAGATACTATGACAAGGTGGTCAGCGCTAATCTAAAGGATCAAAATTACAAAGAGAAAAATAGACATTTCTAAAATGCAAACCAACTCTCACAAGTTACATAGCTAAACTAAGGGTTGGACAATTCCCAAAACACCCTTTTATGCAAGAATCAATCATCTTTATGACACCAAGAAGATTGAACACCAAAGACACTTTCTCATAAAAGTACTCTATATACACCAAACTTAGAAATCAATTGTAGAAATTAGGTTGTATATTTGCAACTGCTCATGAAGTTTTAATCAAACTCACAAGACACAAACCTACTTTACTTCTCTGCAGACATTAATTCACAATTTAGAGAAAAAATATTAGACATGCAATAAAAAAATCACACACATGCAAATAGTATTTTTCCCAGGGAAAGAAATATTCTAAAACCCTAATGTCTATTTGCATTAATATGATGAATAGAGATTATTACAATTGTTTTGCTCAACTGAGCACAACCTGCAAGTGCATAACCTATCTCTTTGCTTACTAAGAAGCTCTGACCCAGACTTAGTCAACTTTTGCCTCTGCTTGAGCCCCTATTTGCTTGCCTTTTTCCTTGAGGAATTAGGCCCCCATTATTTAGGAATTTCCTCCAAAATTCTTGTGCAATTCCTCAAGGTTGATCACCTGACCTCATGCAACACTTGTACACTCAACTAGTTTACAACACTTGTACACTCAACTAGTTTACAATTGTTCATTAACTACCTTGGAAACTCCACCACAACTAGGCAACTTGTATTCTTTGCATGCTTGAGCTAATTATTAACTAATTGATCAATTAACTAGATGATCTATGAGTTAGAACTAGTTTAATTGATTACAACTGAAATTAACTCAACCTAAGCTCCTAAAATTTAGGAATCACTACATACAATTAAAATTCATGTCGTTAACTTGAATTAAATGAACTAGATTTCATGTCGTTACTTCATGTCTTTAACTTGAATTAACTGAACTAGACTCCTATTTTTTAGGAATCAACATAAGAAAACTGAACTTTAACTCATTAACTCGAATTAACTAAACTAGCCCCCTATTTTTTAGGAATCAACATAATAAAGTTGAACTTCAAGTCATTAACTCAAATTGAGTGTTCTTAATTGAGTGCCATGTCACGTCATTTAACTCCTCCAAGTTGTATGCTGATGTGGAATTTTGAATTTCCTCAATTTGATTAAGGCAAAATCAAAATTGAGACTTTCTTGTTGCATTTTCAACATCAATTTCAAAATATTTGTTATAATATTGACTTTCCTAACTTCATAAGTCATCAAAATTATGTAATCTTGTAACACTTCTATTACTATTTTGAGCATAATTAATAGGATTTTAGAAAAATTAAAATAATTTTTACTTTTTAAAGGTTTGATAAAACAAATATGGTCTTCATGGATTTTAATAATCATCATTATCATCCTAGGTTGAATTTATAAAATTATAAAGAATTAAACATTAACATTAAATAATATAATTACATTAGGGATATTTAAGGGAAGTGATTCTCTCTATTAAAAAAATATTAATAATAATCATTTTAAAATTATAAAATTAATAACTCATTCTCAAAAAGTTAAGATACATTGACCCAAATTAGAATTCAATATCAAAATATCTATTACAATATTGGCCTTCTTAGCTTCCTAAGTCATCCAAATTAAGTAATCTTGACCATAAAAAATAAGGTTCTAGATGAATTTAAGTAATTATTTCCTTTTTAAGATTTGAAAAACTAATTATAGTCTCAATGGACATTAATAGTCATCATTATTATCATATTTTGAATTCACACTCACATAGATTCATCTTAAGTACGGATCTAACATGAGTTGATGGACATTAATAATCATCATTATTATCGTATTTTGAATTCACACCTACATAGATTCATCTTAAGTACGGACCTAACATGGGATAAGAGGGATCAAATTTCTTCAAGTGCAAACTTATTTAGAGTGCAAAATACAATGTGTTACTTTTCATTGTTTAAATTATAATTAGGGCCAAATAGACTTTTAAACCATAAAACTTAATTTTTTCATGATATATACATAAAAAAAAATGATATTATATACTTAATCTACTTTAAAATATTTTACATTACGTGTTCACACAAATTAAAATGTTTTTTATTATTAATATATATTTTAAGTATATATCAATATTAATTCTTATTAATTTTGATAACTCACAACGAATGTTTTTTTATTAACAACATTAAAATGTTTTACTTTAATAAAATAAAATCTATATATAGATATATATGAAGTTGACATCCACATAAATTAGCTAACATAGATCTTCAAATAGTTTATTTAAATCTCTTGGTGAAATATTTTTTAAAAATATAAGATTTAAACATCTTCATCGTACATTTTTTTACTTCTATTCATTTTTTTTATTATAGCCCACATTATTTTTCTACCTAAAACATTATTTTTATTTTAAAGGGGTGGACGGATGGACAGACTTACACATCCCCTCATATTGGGTTGTAGAAAGAGCTTCTCAGCCCAATTATTATTAGTAGAGTTTAGGCTTCTGTGATCCATATCAAGTTTACAAAAAATAATTTTCGGCGAAGATCACATGAGACATCATTTGTCATGTGATCTTCGCCGAAAAATATTTTTTGTAAGCAATTATTATTAATATATAAAATAAATAAAATTTAAAATAATAATAGTGTTTATAATTAATATACAAAATAAAATAAAATCTAAATTAATAATAATAGTTATAATTAGTAAAAGTTACACACACACATATATATATATACTCTTGGAAGTTCAATAGGCAATCATTATATTATGAAGTACAATCTCCTTTTGTTCACACCTCTCATTGTATTTCATTGTAGATATATTTGCTTGATTATTACCTTCCACATTCTTTCCATTCCTCCTATCAGTTAGAGGTGCAATGGTTAGTATTTATCCTTAAGTATCAGATTTTAAAATATTTTTTAATTTTAAAAAATAATAAAAATTAAAATGGTACACATGGTCAAATTACATAAAAATAATTAAACTAGGCTAGATCCATCTTAACTTGATCTACCAAGCACCAAGAGGGATCAAATCTCTTAAGATGCAAACATCTTTTTGAGTGAAAAAGGATTTGATCCCTAGACGACACTTGGTAGATCCAAAGTCCAAAGTTAAGATCAATCTAAATTGGTTCATATTTAGTTATACTCTTGTCCATTTAAAACAAAGATCTATAAGTTAGCTATAGTTAAATATTTTGTATTAATAATATTTTTTAATAGTTAATAAATTTAAATTTAAAGAGAACATAAATAAATTATAATTCATAATAATAATAATAATAAAATAAAAATGTTTTTTTTTAATTATAATTTTATAATTTTATTTTAATCAATCTTTTATTTACCAACATAGATCCATTTTAAGTATGAATCTAACATGAGGGATCAAATTTCTTCACGTGCAAACTTTTTAGAGTACAAAATATAATGTGTTAATTTTCATTATTTAAATTATATTTTTGAATGCTAAATAAAGTATATATATAAGACCAAATAAACATTTAAAAAAAAAAAAAAAAAAAACAAACAAACAAACAAACAAAAACAAAAAACAAAAACAAAAACAAACAAACAAACTTATTTATTAAAATGGTTTTTTATTATTAATATATTTTTAAATATAAGTCAATATTAATTCTTGGTTTTTAGACATCTGTGGTTTATATCTTTTGACTTAGTTACCAGAGAACCCACAGTAAAAACCATTTTTTTTGTCAACCTTTCAAATCCCAACAGGGATCCATCATCAGTACTTCTTGAATGTTGGATGGATCCCTGTTGGGATTCGAAACGTTGACAAAAAAATGGTTTTTACTATGGGTTCTCCGGTAATTAAGTCAAAAAACATTAATTCTTATTAAAATATTGTATTGATAACTCATATTGAAATTTTTTTATATACCACATTAAGATATTTTATTTTAACAAAAAAATTCTATATATAGATATATGTGAAGTTGATATCGACATAAATTAATTAATAATGATATTCAAATAGTTTATTTAAATCTTTTGTTGAAATATTCTTTTAAATTATAAGATTTATAATTTTTTACTTCTATTTATTTGACAATATATTCATATTTTTTAAGAGTTGTCTTTAGTGTGACTTTTTGAAAGCTTTTCTAGTGGGTTTTTCCGGTCTAATTTCTCTCAAATGTAGCAGGAATTTATTGAAATCACAAACTTGATGGGTAACCCATGCAAAGTCCAAATGCCCTCGGTTTTTCAGAGTGTTGAATCCATTCTCTAAAATCTAGCAGGAATTTATTGAAATCACAAGCTTGATGGGTAACCCCTGCAAATTCGAAGTGCCCTTGATTTTTCAGGGTGTTGAATCCATTTCTCTAAAATCCAACCGAAATTTATTGAAATCACAAGCTTGATGAGCAACCCTTGCAAAATCAAAGTGCCCTAGGTTTTTCACGGTGTTGAATCCATATATACAGGCAAAAAACTAGTTTAAATAATACAAATCAAGATTTCACCTCAAATTTTTCCGCATGATTCTGGTATCAGAAAGTCCAAAAAATCACACTAAAGAGAACTTTTTTTTATTATAGCCGACATTATTTTTCTATCTCAAACATAATTTTTATTTTTTATTTTTATTTTTATTTTAAAGGAGGATGGACAAAAAGACATACTTACACATCCCCTCATACCGGATTGTAAAATAAACCTCTAGACTCAAAAATATTAAATATTAATATTAAACAATTTAATCACATTTGAAATATTTAAAAACATTAATTCTAATTCTTTATAAAAATAACAATATTATCATCTCAAAATTATAATTTTAATAAAAATCATCTTTTCAAAAATTCAAATTATATATATATATAATTTTTTAATTTTATATTTTTAAAAACCAAATATCTTTATTCTCATATATATATATATATAACAATTTAAATAAAATAAAAATTACACAATAAATAAATAAATAAATAAATATATATATATATATATATATATATTTCTAAAAACCAAATATCTTTATTCTCATATATATATAAAATAAAAAAATAACATACATTCCATTTTCGATGATACATTCAATTTTCGATGATCCCTATTTAATCCTAATCGAATCAAATTCATATGGAAATACTAATCATTAACTTAATATCACAATATTCTTATTGGAAAAATAGTAAATCAATAATTGACTTAGAATATTGGAAAAATAGTAAATCAATAATTGACTTAGAAAACAGACGCTATTGCTGCTTTTTCCACTTAAGCTGATCCCCACTTAATCCTAATCCAATCGAACTCAGGTGCAAAGTCATATGGAAATACTAATCATTAACTTAATATCACAATATTCTTCGAAATATTTTTATTGGAAAAATACTAAATCAATAATTGACTTAGAAAACAGACGCTGTTGCTGCTTTCTCCACTTAAGCTGATCCCCATTTAATCCTAATCCAATCAAATTCATATGGAAATACTAATCATTTACTTAATATCACAATATTCCTATTGGAAAAACAGTAAATCAATAATTGACTTAGAAAACAGACGCTGTTGCTGCTTTCTCCACTTAAGCTCAGCTCAGTGAACCGACCTATGAGATTGTCGGCATCGAAAAAATGTTTTTTTGGATAGTTTTTAAATAGAATTTTTAGAAAAAATTTTGGTTTATTTTTTATTTAATTTGTATAGTTTTTTATTTATTTTTTGATTTATTTAATTTAAATTTTAAAATAATAATAATAATAATTAAATAAATTAAAATTAAAAATTTGATAAATAAACACTTTACAATTAAAATATTAAAAAATAAAATAAATTTTTAAAAATGCTAAATTTATATATACAATAAAAACACAGTTATCTAATTCCCCACAAATCTTATCCAACTACCCAAAAAAAATGACCATATCACACCAAAAAAAATAAAATGACCATATCACTACATTTTGATTTCTTCCTCATTCTCTGAATCTCCATTGCTCGTTCCGGGGCTGCCTTCGCAAGTTCAGACAACTACTTAATCGACTGCAGAGCAACAAGCGCAGTTAATCTGGACGATGGTCGCAGGTTCGAAACTGGAGACTCACTTTCAGAAACATGCTAGTATATACCCTTTTCAGAAATATGCTAGGACATACTCTTCTTTTGTTAAAGTGTTTTTATTTATTTATGTATTTTTTCTTCGCAAAAACCTTTTATTTATTTATTTTGACAATTAGTGTTTTTACCATAATCATGACGTGCACTCTTTCTTTGGGCTTTAATTTGTCGCATTTCAGTCTACCATGTGACAACCATATATCAAATTGCAAACATGGTCCAAATTTTGAAAAAGACATAAAATCAAAACTAGACAATAGACCAAGAAAAACAGAGATCGGATTGATAGGCTCTCTTTTCTTTTTTGGTGGAATCCAAATAAATCCCTGAATGTGATTATGACATTTATATGATGCGGATAATGTTTATTATGAGATGGATAATGTTTATTATGAGATGAGGGGGTTTTTATTATATTTGTTTGTTAAAGAAAGGAAGAAAAAAAGAAATTAGTTTAACGTTTATGAGGTTAAAGATAATCTATCGGATAGATTGCTTCTTCATATGCTTGATGTATTTGGCCATTTTTTTGTGAAACTTCAATAAATGCTTCCAATTTCTCGACAAACCCCTCGTTAAATAGATTATCCCAAGAACTAGCTCCCAACATATCTCCATAACTTTCTCTGTTGTTTTTGAAGGCCTCACATTCTAAAATGAAATGTTTTTCTGTTTCCACTTTTCCGGAAGAAAAAAAAATGTATATTCTTTCCTCCCACACTTCTTTCAGCGTTTTCCAGTACCTTGTTTCACAACGGAGTTGATGAGAATTAGTCCTTAACCCAGCTATAAGAATTCTGGCTCTCCAAGAGATATTGGCCTCTATGTATGCTTTTGGTTGATGACTATGAGTGGGATTAAACACTTCAATATAGTGTTTTTTCTTTCTTCCTAGCTCCTTATGCCAAGTACGCTTGTGGAACTTTTCCATAACAAAAGCTTTTGTTGTTTATGGGACACACGTTCAAGCAAATACCCTATTTACTAAACCATTTGTTATTTTGTTGCATCCAAGTTTTTTTGCTCTTGCACAATCTATCATTAAAGACAACCTTAGGCCATCTATCATTAATGAAATGAAATGAAATTTTAACATCCACGAGATTAAACATAGTCTATGGGACTAATAGCTTCCCTATTTTTGCCTTTGCAATTCAATCATCTTATTATTCAAATTAACGATGAGTTGGTCCAAGCCTTTGCAATTCAATCCTCTTATTATTCAAATTAACAATGAGTTGGTCCAATGTTATAATCTTCTAACAGTCTCCTCACTTAAAAGACAATGCCAAGGAACCAATGTTAACAAACTGATGTAACTTTCTCTCGTGTCAGAGCATCACATTCCAAAATGAAATGTTTTTCTTACACACCCATTCTTCCCAAGATTCTTTAGGATTTTTCCATCGACCAATTTCCACCATAGTTTATGCGAGTTAGTTCTTAATTGAGCAATAAGAATCTTTGCTCTCCATGGAACGCTAGCTTCAATGTACTCTTTTTGTTGGAGATCACAAGTGGGATTGAATTCTTGAACATAGTATTTCTTATTTCTACCCAACTCTTTTCTCCATATATACTTACAAAACTTCTCCATAACAAAATTCTTCAAATCCTTATTATTTGTAAGACATACATTCAGATAATGTAATCATTTAAAAAATAAATAAATATATATATATATAATAAAAATTGAGACGGAGATGACGTGTAAGATTAGTTGGTGCTCGTTGTGAAGTTAGGGGCGTTAGAATACCTTATGTCAATTGCCGCTAACTCTGAATTGAAGAGCCCAAAGTCTTTTCCTCGAATCACGTGCGCCACTCAATAATCATGGTAAAGTCCACTAGAGTAGCTGTGAGGCAATAAATTGTTGGCCTGTGACCTTGAATTGGTTTTAAAAGCCATTGACTTGGTTTTGATTCTTAGCGTGTAAATTTTCAAGTTAGATTGAATTGGTTTTAATTTTTGGGTGTAAATTTCCATGCTGATGTGCATGTGATAGTATCATTTATTATTAAGTTTTAATATTGATCGTGGTTTTAATATGATTCCTTGTAGGTTACATTTGAATTGTATATTTATTTGATTTTATATGCGAGATATTTTATTGATGGAATTTTTTACTTTTTCCTTAATATTCTTCGTCATTTTATTCGAATTCAATTTGTTGCGAAATTATTATATCTTTCACCGAAGATCATTCCATGGTTATAAGAATTAACTAATGGTTGGAGAAGATTCTATCTACTTTTACTTGTGCTTTGATTAAAAAGAGTAGAGTCAATGAGGAAGGAAAAGTCTTTAAAGGTTATTGATCGGAGCCTGAGGTTAAAAAAATTATATTTTATATTGCATGGCTTTTTTAATGGATTATTTTGTATTTGAGTAGAGAGGTTAATTTCATAATTTAGTCTAAGAGATATGTAAGTATGTTTGTGTTTAATTTATGTTGGTATGTGTATATATAAAATAAAATAAAATAAATAAAAATGAATATATGTGTTTGGTTTGTTTAATTAAAAAAAATATATCACTCTTGCTCTTACTCTCTCTCATTCTCAACAATAAATAAAATATTTCAATGTTTATATGAAAGAACATCATCTTATATCAATTTTATAAAGAAATAAAGTAGTTAAAAAAAACCTATATATATAGTGTATAAAGCAATTGAAAATATATATATATAGTTAAAACATTTTAAGCAGTCTCATTATTTTATGCCCAAATAAATCTTGATCCATTTTATACATTAAAAAATGCAACATAAACAATGAAAAATTACAAAATTCTCTCTCTCTCTTTCTCTCTATATATATTCAGAGGATCAAATATGTCAAGCTGCAAATGTGATCAAATATGTCAAGGTGCAAACATTTTATTCAAATTTCGCACTCTAAAAGAAGTTTTCACCTCAAAATATTTGATACCTCTCGGCTCTTACTAGATCCATGGTTAAGATGAATCTATACTAGTTATTATAGAGTTTGAAAAAAAGCTTAATATGAGGAATTTGTAATTCAATATAATACAACTTATCAGACAAGACACTTGTTATTAATCAAAAGCAAGATAGGAAGATTATAAAGTGTAGGAAGATTATAAGTGTAACCTTGCAAGTTGAGATAAGTTAGGTTTACAAGGAATGACTTTCCATTCTCATCCAAAAATACCATAAATACATATAGTAAAAACAAAATATAATTATTGACACTTTATTAATTACAAGGATGTAATCAACAAAATCAAGAATTCATGGAAGATCACTATTCTAGGTGAGATTCTACAATAAATTGATTATGAAGATAATATGAGTTGACAAGTATGATGAAGGAAATTTGAGATATTTTTTTTAGAGAAATATGAATGGGAAAGTTGTTTTTCCTTTCACCTAAAATCTCTATCCTAGGTGAGATTCTACAATAAAATGATAATAAAAATAACATGAGTTGACAACTAGGATGAAAGAAATTTAAGATATTTGTTTTAGAGAAATATGAATGTAGAGAGTTGTTTTTTCTTTTTTGCAAAAATGAGAATGTCTTTTGCAATGAAACAATTTCAAACATATAATAATAAGTTGAAGGATATAGAGGAAATCACTATCAATTAAAATTTGATCTCTATTCATCACCTTTATAGGGTGAAGTTATATATATGAGGATATGCTAGGTGGGAACTAGTAGTTTTGTTAAGGATGCGTGAGAGAAACTTGTTATTATTCCTGGACTTGTTTGAGATGAATAAGAAAATCAATTATAAAACTCTATACTTATGCAAGGACAATATAACTCAAAGTAGTGACATGGTAGATATATGTTGATATAGTATAACAAGCAAATTAAGACTAAGTCAAAATGTTAAAAGTAAGAAGTTATAACCAATTTTGTTGTCAAATAACACTAGTTATTGCCATGTCAAATCTACAATCATGGAATTCTCTAGTTTTTCATTACACTAAGAGAAAACGATTGCTTTTATAATTTAATTCAATATGTAATGAGTATTCAATATGTAAATTCTCACCCCTAGAATTTATGGTCTTCCTAAGATTCATAAAGAAGGGGTCCCTTTGAGACCTATTGTCAACACAATAGGTGGGCCTACCTATCTTCTTGCCAAGTTCTTAGTTCAGAAGCTCAAACCTTTGGTTGGCCACACTAGTTCATTTGTTAAGGACTTGGCTTCTTTTGTCAACCAGCTTAAAGGTATCAGACTTGAACCAAGGGATTTGCTCGTTACTTTTGATGTTATTTCCCTTTACACAAAAATCCCCATCAATGTGGAAATTAATGTCATCAATCGTATTACTGATAGTGACACTGCCAATTTGGTTGGTCTTTTCCTAACTTCCACCCTTTTTAGTTTCTAAGGTGAATTTTATGAACTGACCTGTGTTGTTGCCATGGGTCCTTCGCTCTCCCTGTTGTTGCTAACGTATTCATGGATGATTTTGAAACCAAAGCTTTGGCCTCTACTCAATTTCAGCTCAAGCTATGGAAGATATTTGTAGATGATACCTATGTCATCTAGTCCCATGGTCATGAAAAGTTGGATTTCTTTCTTTCTCACCTTAATTCTCAAATAGACTCCATCAAATTTACGATGGAGGTTGAAGTAGATGGCAATCTTTCTTTCCTTGATGTTCTCCTCTCCAGATTGGATGATGGTTCCTTGTCCCACCAGCTGTTTCGCAAGAAGACTCAAACTAAACAATATCTTCATAGCCAACTCTCACCATTTCCCAACGCAAAAATTTGGTGTTCTAAACACCTTGCTACTCATGCGCTAAGGGTCTCGGATGAAAACCACTTGGATGAAGAGAAATCCCATCTTCTTGATGTTTTTGAAAAGAATGGATATAGTAGGCATCAAGGTCTTCTGGATTTTCAAAAATCGAATAAAGGCCCTTCGACTAAGAAGTCTCTTGATGAACATTCTTCAAATGTTCTTCTTCCTTTCATCCATGTAACCACGGATAAGATTGCTCGTGTTCTTAAGCAAAATAATGTATCTGCTACCTTCAAGCCCCTTAATACTATTAGGAGCTCCCTTAGATCTGCTAAGGACGTGGTAAACCCTAAGGACACGAAAGGGGTTTATTCAATCCACTGATCGTGTGGGATTCCCTACATTGGAGAGAATGGTTGCTCCATTAATTTGAGAATTGGAGAGCATGATGCAAACATCAGGCATAATCGTTCCCGCTCCTTAGCTATTGCTGAATATGCGGAGAAAGCGAAGCACCATGTCTGCATTAAAGATTCTAAGGTCATTGCGAATATTGATCATTTCCATCATAGGAAGTTGAGAGAGACTATTGAAATTGAAAAACGGGCCAATAATCTCAATAGAGACGATGGTTAGAAATTGAGGAAGAGTTAGGTTTCGGCTCTTTCTTTTTTATTTTCATTTTATTGTATTTCTTCATATTATATATATATATATATATATATATATATATATATATATATATATATATATATATATATATATATATATATATATATATATATATATATATATATATAATATATATATATATATATATGTAGAAATTTTGAATAATTTAACACATATTCAATGGAGATTATCCTGATCATGTACTAATGCGGAAAACATACACAATACATAAGCTCCTCTACGTTGATCAAGAATATAGCAGCATCAATAACAATAAAACATCAAGAGCATTCACACATTAACACAGTTTGTATCACGGGGAAAGCATCTCGCTAAAAACCCCAACTATCTGTATATTAATGATTGAGTCATGTAACATTACACAGCATAATACTTCTCACAAGTATCTCCACCTCTGTTACACACAATACAGCTCAGATCTGATCTCCAAATCTCTTCCACTGCTTGCCTGCCTCCACTGCTCAATACCTGCTCAAGAACTGATGAGAATTGCTTCCCAAACTCGATTTTCACCTGCAAAATAGTCACTCACCCTTTGTGGACGTGAGCAAAGGCTAAAATGCGGGCCAAATACGTGAGAAAACTCATTGGCATACTCAATCCTTTGATTGTGCAAGATTTGGTGCACAACTATAGTCACAACTGATAGCAATCTGATTCTCTACCACCTGTCCCTGTTGAACTGAACATGCACTGACATGCAACTGAGTTAACTGATGTATTCTTTAGTTGTATTATGAGTTAATAATTAGTTTAACAACTCATCATTAGTCTATCTGCAGTTAGACTAACTACAACCAGTTTAACTAAGTTAAACTGAACACAACTCCATCAACTGTACCTTCAGTCCACTAAACTCAACTCACTTGAGTTCTAACTGAAGTCATGCATGCAACAACTCAACTGACTCATAAGAAAAACGAATTTCCTTCTAACAGCTGCATGTGCCACTTCCGTAGCTCAAACTGAAGTGCTCCAAGAGAATAAGATTAAGTTTATAGTCCAAATATTATTGTGAGATAATAATATTTGACTTTTCTATTTTTTGACAGCCAGTCTAAAAATAGACTTGATCACTCACACTGTGATCACTCACACTTTCATCAAAAATAGAAGTCCATCTATTTTTCCCAACTTGATCAATCATCCATAAACATAGACATGATCCATATGTCTAAAAATAGACATAGTCTAAAAATAGACTTGCGCCAAAAATAGCCTGCGGGCCCACTTAGTGAAGGTGACTCTTTTCACTAAGCTCCATCATCTTGTTGCAATCTCAACACTCCCTCTCGACAAGATATGGATTATCAGCAACCCCTATCCTGCCTCGGTGGTACTCGAATTTGCTCCTGGTGAGAGCCTTCGTCAGAATATCAGCATCCTGATCCTCCGTTGGAATGTACGAAAGTAACATGATCCTCCGCTACACACAATCTCTGATATGATGGTACCTGATGTCAATATGTTTAGATCTATCATGAAATACAGGATTAGCCGAGAGTTTAATGCAACTCTGGTTATCACAGTAAATCACAGTAGGATCCAAATGAGAACCGAACAAACCAACCAGGATCTTCCTCATCCATATAGCCTCGCATGCAGCCAAACTTGCTGCCATATACTCGGCCTCCGCTGAACTGAGTGCCACGGATCTCTGCTTCCTGCTGTACCAAGAAACTGCTGTCGATCCGATACTGAAGACCCCTCCTGATGTGCTCTTTCTGTCTGTTGGGCTCCCTGCCCAATCTGCATCCGTGAAGCCACATAGCTTCACCTCATCCTCCTGTCTGTACCACAAACCATATCCCGATGTGCCTCTCAAGTAGCGCAATACATGCTTGCCCGCCTTCCAGAAGAGCTTGGTAGGCTTAACCATAGCTTGTGAAAGCTGGTTAACTGCATAGCATATATCAGGTCGTGTATTGACCAAATACATCAGTGACCCCACCAACTGTCGATAAACAATGGCATCCACTTCTTCTCCCGAAGTGGCATCCTCCTTCCTCCAACCTCCAGGAAGAGGAGTATCAACAGGCTTGCAGCCATGCATGTTGAACTTCTCCAGTATCTCCCGAGCATACTTGCCCTGAGAAACAAACAGTCCACCACTGCGCTGCCATATTTCCAATCCTAAGAAATAGTGAAGGAGGCCCAAATCCTTCATCTCAAACTCTGTAGCAAGATCCTTCTTGCATGACAGTATCAACAGCTCATCACCCGTTAGAATCAAATCATCAACATACAGTACAATGATAAGCAACTTACCCTCCACCACAATCTGGTATAGGTTCGGATCCGCCTCGCTCTTGGAGAATCCAAGTCCTGTGAAATAGCTGTCTATCCGTGTGTACCAAGCACGTGGTGCTTGCTTCAACCCATACAGCGCTCTCTTGAGCCTGCACACATGCGACTCGCTGCTGAAGACTTCAAAGCCTTCGGGTTGCTCAATGTACACCTCCTCCTCAATGACTCTATTGAGGAACGCAGTCTTCACATCCATCTGATGAATGTGCCATCCCATCTGCGCTGAGAGAGCAAGAATCGTCCGTATGGAAGAATACCTTGCGACAGGTGCAAAGGTCTCCTCATAATCGATCCCCTCAATCTGTGAAAAGCCTCGGGCAACAAATCTTGCCTTGTACTTCTCCACACTCCCGTCAGCTGCCTGCTTAACTTTGTAGATCCATCTCGAACCTACCACTGATTTCCCTTCCGGTCTAGGAACAATCTTCCATGCACTGTTTCTGACAATAGAATCATACTCTTCCACCATGGCGTCTACCCATGCGGGATCCTCCACAGCTTCCTCGAAAGAGGATGGCTCAGTCACAACACACTTGCTCATAAGAGCCATGTATCCAGTGTACCGATCAGGTGACTATCTCTGCCTGCGTTGGGCTGTAGGTGGTCCTACAACTTTCTCTGCATCTTGAGCCAGTCGCTCAGCTTCTGTCAAGCGCTTTCGCCCTCTGATGGTTGGCGCTGCATGAGTGGTCTCTTCCACTCCATGAACCTCGTCCTGTGGCTGATCCACGTCCTGAAGCTCATCCTTAGGAACTAATAGCTCCTCATCTGCATGCAAGTGTAGCTCCCTCTCAAGCGAACACTTCATGGCTTTCTCCTCCTGAAATTTTATATCCCGTCGCACAACAATTTTACCACTGTCTGGCAAATACACACGATATTTGTGGGGCGTATCAGTGTACCCCACAAATATCCCAACCTCTGCAGTCGGCTCCAACTTCTTTCTGGCATCCTTCGTCACATGCATGTAAACGTTAGCACCAAAAATCCTCAAATGAGAAAGATCAGGCTTCTTACCAGAATAAGCCTCCTCGGGTGTACTCATGCCAAGTATCCTATGAGGACAACGGTTCTGCACATAAACTGCTGTATTGCATGCTTCCGCCCACAAGTGAAGGGGTAGGCCCTGATCATGCAACATTGCCCGTGCAGCACCCACAATCGTTCTGTTCTTCCGCTCAGCTACCCCGTTCTGCTGTGGGTTATGGGGAGCTATGAGCTCTCTACGAATCCCTTCTGCCTTGCAGAAATCCTTGAACTCGTCCGAGATGTATTCACCACCATTATCGCTCCTAAGAGCCTTCACCTTCTTCCCCGACTCCTTCTCGACCAGTGCTTTGAATTCACAGAACTTTGAATATTTCTCGCTCTTCTTCTGCATGAAGAAGATCCAGCACTTACGAGAGAAATCATCAACAAAAATCACATAATACCTGTGTTTTGCTGTCGAAGCAACTGAGAAAGGTCCACACACGTCTGTGTGAATTCTCTCAAGGATCGTCGTGGCGCGACTATCCTTCTCGTGAAAGGTGGCTTTCACAAACTTCCCCAAAGTACACCCCTTGCACTGATCTGACTGCGCAAGTGTGCCTTTAGGAAGCCCTGTAGTGATCTGCTGCAGTATCTTCAAGGCTCCATGGTGAAGGTGACCCAATCTCCTGTGCCACAACTCGCCATCATCCCGGCTCACCAATCCTTCTGCCTTGCCTGCCATTGCTGCGCATCCATCTACATGCAACTGATAAAGGTTCCTCACTCGAACCCCTATCTTCCGGGTCTCACCAGTTGTCTTGCTGCGCAGGAAGGCCTTTCCCTCGCTGAAAACAACATCATACCCCTTGTCTTCTAACATCGCCACTGAGATGAGATTCTTCTTCAATCCTGGAACATGCATGACTTCCTTCAATACAAAGGGTTTACCAGACTCCCTCTCAAAGGAAATGGTACCGATACCGGTCGCACTGTATCTACCATCATCGCCCATCTCGATGTGCACTCCAAGATCTTTGTCCTCCAGATCAGAGAACAAATCTCTATCTCCCGTCATGTGAAAAGACGCACCACTGTCCAGGAACCACACTGATCCCATCACACTTGAAACCAAGCATGCGATCAATGAAAAATCAAGCTCAAACTGAGAAGCTAAAGCCTCTCCCCCTGCAGATCCAGCAGCTTGCTTGTTCTTCTTCTTCTGTGGACAATTTGTGGCATAGTGTCCATGCTGGTGACAGTGAAAACACTTCACCTTGGACATATCCTGCTTCTTGCCTTTCGCACCAGAATGAGAAGCTTTCTTGTTCTTCCCCTTCTTTGCTTTGGCAGCCAAAGCGCAATTCTCTTCATCAGATACCTTTGATGAAGATCCATTCTCACCTTTATTGTTACTGAGTTTATCCTTGAGCGCCAGGTCGCTCTTGCTTTGGAATAACATTTGCAATCCGTTGAAAGACATTTCAACAACACTGCTGCAAATTCGATTTTCCACCAGCTCCAAACTCAACTGCTTCCGATCTAGAATTCGTGAGAACAAAATATTTCTCGTACAGAGATGGACTGTATGGGCTTTTACCGGATATTTCACCTTCCAAAGGAAGGATGAATCCAGAGGCTACCTGGCCCGATTACAGACTCTGCCTGAAGAAATAGAATGTAAACACTTCCTGAATAGTAGATCTGATGATCAATCCTCGCTTGATATCCTGTAAAAATCTCTTCTACAAATCAAGCTGCTCCGATACCATGTAGAACTTTTTCTACAAATTATCTAGCTCTGATACCATGTAGAAATTTTGAATAATTTAACACATATTCAATGGAGATTATCCTGATCATGTACTAATGCGGAAAACATACACAATACATAAGCTCCTCTACGTTGATCAAGAATATAGCAGCATCAATAACAATAAAACATCAAGAGCATTCACACATTAACACAGTTTGTATCACGGGGAAAGCATCTCGCTAAAAACCCCAACTATCTGTATATTAATGATTGAGTCATGTAACATTACACAGCATAATACTTCTCACAAGTATCTCCACCTCTGTTACACACAATACAGCTCAAATCTGATCTCCAAATCTCTTCCACTGCTTGCCTGCCTCCACTGCTCAATACCTGCTCAAGAACTGATGAGAATTGCTTCCCAAACTCGATTTTCACCTGCAAAATAGTCACTCACCCTTTGTGGACGTGAGAAAAGGCTAAAATGCGGGCCAAATACGTGAGCAAACTCATTGGCATACTCAATCCTTTGATTGTGCAAGATCTGGTGCACAACTATAGTCACAACTGATAGCAATCTGATTCTCTACCACCTGTCCCTGTTGAACTGAACATGCACTGACATGCAACTGAGTTAACTGATGTATTCTTTAGTTGTATTATGAGTTAATAATTAGTTTAACAACTCATCATTAGTCTATCTGCAGTTAGACTAACTACAACCAGTTTAGCTAAGTTAAACTGAACACAACTCCATCAACTGTACCTTCAGTCCACTAAACTCAACTCACTTGAGTTCTAACTGAAGTCATGCATGCAACAACTCAACTGACTCATAAGAAAAACTAATTTCCTTCTGACAGTTGCATGTGCCACTTCCGTAGCTCAAACTGAAGTGCTCCAAGAGAATAAGATTAAGTTTATAGTCCAAATATTATTGTGAGATAATAATATTTGACTTTTCTATTTTTTGACAGCCAGTCTAAAAATAGACTTGATCACTCACACTGTGATCACTCACACTTTCATCAAAAATAGAAGTCCATCTATTTTTCCCAACTTGATCAATCATCCATAAACATAGACATGATCCATATGTCTAAAAATAGACTTGCGCCAAAAATAGCCTGCGGGCCCACTTAGTGAAGGCGACTCTTTTCACTAAGCTCCATCATCTTGTTGCAATCTCAACAATATATATATAATAACAACCTCTTTAATCAATTAATAATCTTTAATTAATTTCATTTTAACCATTTTGATAAGAAGCATTTATTATTTTTTGAAATTAATTTCATTATAACACTTTCTTAAAACTAAATTAGTTTTTCAATATTAAATTATTTTATATTAATAAATAATTTACTTCTTAGGTTTCAATTTCTTGATGAAAAACTAGTAGTTGTGGTTAGTTTTTATTAAATAATATTATTTTCAAATTATTAATTAAAAACTAGTAGTTGTGGTTAGTTTTTATTAAATAATATTATTTTCTTAATAGCTAATCCTGTAACTTGATGCATAATCCATTGATGGATTTTTTTTTTCACCTTGGTCTTCGACATCAGTCTATGTGACTTGAAAATCATTATAGATCACAAAAGTCAAAGATATTAAAAACAAAACAAAAACAAATAAACAATACTATAGATCACAAAAGTCTAAGATCAAAAAAATAAAAAAATAAAATTAAAATTAAAAATATTCCATATATTAATAAAATATGATAGAACTATTTTAACTTTCAATATTAAATGAAAAAAAAAATACAACTTAAAAATAAAAATACATTGAGATAGAATAATTCAACTTCATTATCAATATTTTATTGTTTTTGTTTTCTTAATATTTAATAATTTGAAAATTCAAATCAATTTATATAATTATTATAATATATATTTTTAAATAATAAAAAATAAATATTAAACTTGATTTTATTTTAGTTTAAAGTAATATAAAAGAGACATTTCAACTAAATATAAATTTTTAATATGTATATATTTTCCTTTAAAACATATATATAATCATATAGATATATATATCCAGATGAAATGTGATTGTTGTTGTTGTTTAAAATACTTTTTGAATGTATAAATGGATCCAGAACCGTGAAAAACCCTTGGGGCACTCAAATTCTATTATTAAACAACTTAAATTCAAGTTTTTAGAAATCTCTATTGGATTTTGGTTAAAATTAACGAGAAAAAATGTCGTGAAGAAAGTAATTTCGTGTATAAGTTAAACTATGCTTATATATATATATATATATGAATGAAAAACAACTATATTTATTATCAAAATATTTCTCAAATTGTTTTGTTTTAGTTTTTTTGAAGCTTTTAAATATTTTATTTTATTATGAATTTAATATATTATTTATAAAAATAGAATTTAAATAGGTAGGAAGGAAAATAACCAAATTAAACTTGATAATTTTTATTAACAATATATAATTATCAATATAATTTCTGAATTCAAGCTTTAAATATATAACTATCAATATAATTTCAGAATTCTAACAACTTTTGGCAATAATCATATTGGAGAGGTTTTGTCAACATGTTTAGAACAAAAGTGTAGTTCATCATCAAAACAAAATAAACCACACTTGATAATTCGAAATTGTCCATAAAACATCTCTTATAATTATTGCCAAAAAATTTCTCAATATCCATATAATATTTACTTAAAATATATATATATATATATATATATATATATATATATATATATATATATATATATATATATCTTAAAATGATACATTTTCAAAACTTAACTTTATATGGATTATATGACAATTTTCCAAACTCTTAACGCGAGTGTATGTTGGAATGGTCGGGCGGTCGGTTTACACGCCCCCGGCCGGTATCGAATCCTGCCAAGGCTGCACTAGCAACATATTTGGGCCACGGCCACATATGTACTATGTACAGTTGTATTATGACATATATAGTTTCTTCAACTGGACCCGCTCCCCTGAAAAAATAATACATAAAACTCAAAACAAAAATATTATAATATATCAAAACTAAAATAATACATAAAACTTTATATAGATTATAAGACAATTTTCCAAACTCTTAACATAGATTATATTTAGGCAACTTTGTTTTTATAAATAATACAGAAAACGTTATATAGAATATATGACAATTTTCCAAACTCTTAACACATATTATATTCAACAATTTTTTTTTTTTTTAAGGTTTTGGAAAATATCTATAATTTGATGAAACCTGAGAAGAAAAGAGGTATTAAAGCCTATCTCCTCTCAGTTTTTCATTCACACCCCGGCTTAATGGTTCTCGTGAATCTCTCTCCATCATTTAAACAAAATATGTATCAAACTAAAATAATATATAAAACTTTATTGAAATAAAGCATATACAAATATGTTGTATTTATATGAGCGAATTTTTTACTCCACCTCTAATCCGTAAAAATCCAATTATTATAAAGCTTTATTTAAATAAAGCGTATACAAATATTCTAATTATTATAAAGCTTTATTTAAATCAAGCGTATACAAATATTGTATTTATGAGCAAATATTTTTACTCTTCACTTATAATCCGTAAATCTAATTATTTCTTTTGAATAATATAGAAGATTGAGTTAATGGTGGTACATGAATATCAAGTGTACTTTGTAAGAGTAATGAAAGAATATAGAAATTAGAATAAGAATTGTGTTGATAAATTATTAATATAATTATATAATTATATTAAAAATATTAATGTAGTTGATATAATCGAAGTTTTTATAAATATTATCAAATAAATTATTATAAAAAAATGTTGTACTAAAGCATATATTTATTAGATTAACTATATATAAAAAGGTTATAGGTTAACTTTAGTTTAAAAAAAAAATTATAAATGAATGTTATAAATAATAATGAAGAACTTATTAGAATTGGAATAATCTTAAATCTCTAGAAAATTGGTAGGTGGGAGCCACGTGGCACAAATCTAATTTTTTAAATTTATTAAAAGTAATGGGCCATTTTGTTAAATAAAATTTGCTTATATATAAATTAATGTTATAAATAATAATGAGGAATTCATTAGAATTGGAATAATCTTAAATCCCTAGGAAATTGGTGGGCGGGGAGCCACTTGGCACAAATATATTTTTTAAAATTTATTAAAAGTCAATGTAACCTAACAAACTCTTTAACACACTACATTCATTGATAAGCATTAAGACTAAGCATATGCTGAGCATATTCCCTTGAGAATCAATCTAGACTCTTAAAAAAAAAAAAAAAACATCATCCACCTTAAGTTGAAATAAGAAGCCTTCTACAAGTATACTATTATAAAGAATAATAAAATTAGGCTTAGTCTAATTTATAGATGAAATGGTTTTTTTCAGAGCATTTTACTAGTTAATTTTAATTAAAATCCCGCAGAGATTTTTAAAAACTTAAGTTTTAATTTATTTAATATGTAGAATTGGAATAGAGGTTTTTCATGGTGTTGAATCTATTTATACACTCCAAAATGTATTTTAAATAACAAAAAATTACAATCTTACTAGAGATTATATCACTACATTATGATGAAAAATTTATTTCCTCTATGACATAAAACTATACTATTATAAAATAAAATTAGTTAAATAAATAAAAACATATTTTTAAATAACAATATTAAATTAATTTAAAAAATAATATAAATAATTATGATAAAGAATAAATTAATAACTCTAAAACGTTAAATAAATTAAAATATTATATTATATTATATGATAATATAAAGAAGAGATTTTATCATATATGTTTAAAAATAATAAATAAAATAAAATGAGATGAAAATAAAATCGTGAATTATCATTAACAATAAGATTGAAAAATGAGTATCATTAAAAAGTTAATATAGATTTCAATTTAATTAAAATATTATTATATTATAGAACTAATAAATGTTTAATTAAAAGTTAAATTCCATTAGTATTATTAGTTTTTGAACGGCTTAAACTTAGTGGTAGTTAGGAAGAGACACTTATATGAAGGGTGGGGTGACCCAAGACAAGGGTGAGGTTGCACTTTCTTACAACAACAAAAAAAAATGTCAATTAAAATGATAGAAACATTATAATAATAAAGGATATAATTAAATTTAAACAAAACTTATGAAAAAGTTAATTAAGAAAGTTATTAAGTTGAATTCATTTCTATTTAATTGTTTATTGAAAATAGCTTTCTAAGACATAGTTTAAATAGTATTATTAATAGTTGGCTTTTTTGGTAATTTAAAATAATGACAAGGAAAATTTACATTTTTTAGATAAATTTTGAGATGAATTATTATGAGTTTGAAAAAGTGTAAACTAGTACAATCACATTAAAAATATTAATGTGGTTGATATAGCCCAAGGCTTTATAAATATAACAAAAAAAGTTATTGCAACACATTCATTTGATTAACCATGTATAAAAAGGTTACCAATGCACACATTCATCAAATTAGCCATGTATAAAAAGGTTACCAATGCACACACATTAACCATGTATGAAAAGGTTATGGGTCAACTTTAACTTAAATATATATTAAAAAAAAAAAAAAAAAAAACGAATTACACATTTTATTGTAAAATGAAAATTTTCTTATATATTAATTTCCCCATCTAATTAGAATATGAACTTACTAGAATTGGAATAATCTCAAATCCCTAGGAAATTGGTGGGCAGGGAGCCATGTGGCACAAATCTAATTTAATTTGAGAGAAAAAAATAAAAAAATAAAAATAAAAATGAAAATTACACATCTTATAGTAAAATGGACCATTTTTCTAAATAAAATTATATATTAATTTCTTCATCTACTTAGAATATGAACTTATTAGAATTGGCATAATCTGCTAAATAAAATTTGTTTATATATTAATTTCCCCATCTAATTAGAATATGAACTTATTAGAATTGTCATAATCTCAAATCCCTAGGAAATTGGTGAGCAGGGAATCAGGTGGCACGAAACTAAATTTTTAAATTTATTAAAATTCAATGCAACCTAACAAACTTTGTAACACACTACACTCATTGATAAGCATTAAGACTAAGCATATGTTGAGCATATTCCCTTGAGAATCAATCTAAACCGTCAATTTAAAAAAAAATCAACAAATCTTCATCCCTTACTTTGGTTATCCAATTAGGTTGGATAATAGAAATGGCATAAAACAATGCTTCCACATCCTCATTTTTCTTGAGAGTGCATTTTCAACAACATTTTGCTTTCTTTTTTTGTAGATGATTTCAAAGTCATAACCCAACATCTTTGTGACCCATTTTTGTTGCTCTTCTTAAGATAATATTTGTTCCCAAAAGTATTTAAGACTATCATAATTTGTTTTTACCTTGAAGTGTCTTCCCATTAGGTAAGGTCGCAATTGCTTTAGTGCATGCAATATTGCTAACATTTCTTTCTCATAAATGGGTTTGTGTAAATACTTTCCTTTGATTAGATGACTTTCAAAAGCAACGGGTCTTCCTTCTTGGATTAAAACAACACCAATTCCATTTCCTGAGGCATAACATTCCACAATAAAGGTTTCCGTGAAGTCTAGCGTAGCTAAGACCGGTGCTTGGCACATTGCCTCTTTAAGATGTTCAAAGGTCGTAGTTTCGTTTGGAGTCCAAGAAAATGCATCTTTCTTCATTATTCTTGTTACAAGTGTTGTTATTCTCCCATAATCCATAACAAACTTGTGATAATACCCTGCCAACCTAAGAAATCCTCGAAGATGATTTATGGTTGTGGGGATTTTTCATTCCCTAATAGCCTTAATTTTGTTATGGTTTACCTTAACACCCTCATGAGATACAATATGACCCAAATATTCCACCTCTTGTACTCCAAAGAAACATTTGGAGGTTCTTTCATATATTTGTTTCTCCTCCAATAGTTTGAGCACCCTGTCAACATGTTGAACATGATCCTTCTAAGACTTGTTGTAGATTAGTATATCATGAAAAAATACTAACACAAACTTTCTAAGAAGGGGTTTGAAAATGGAATTCATCAAACTTTGAAATGTGGAAGGTGCATTAGTAAGGCTAAAAGTCATGAAAAAAAATTCATAATGACCCTCATGAGTAATGAATGTTGTTTTCAAAATGTCTTCAGTCTCCATTCTAATTTGATGATATCATGAATGAAGATCCAACTTGGTGAAGTAAATTTCTCCTTGTAATTTGTCCAACAATCCATCAATGATAGGAATGAGAAATTTATCTTTAAAAGTGAGCTTATTGAACTCGCTATAATCCAGACATATACGACATGATCCATCCTTCCTGTGCACCAATACTACTAGAGCAGAGAAAGAACTTTGATTAGGTTGAATTATACCACCCTCTAGCATTTTTGCAACCATTGTTCAATTTCACTCTTTTGGGCACAGGGATATCTGTAAGGTATGATGTTTGGAGGAGCACTTCTTGGGATCAAATGAATAGCATGATCGTGATTACAAATAGGTGGGATGCCTTTGGGAGTCTCAAATACATTGGAATGATTGTCCAAAACTTTTTAGAGATCTAAAGAAATAGATGATTTTGATGTTTGAACCTCTAGTGAGCATAACTATGTAATTACACCTCATTGTTATTTCTTCAGAAGCTTCATCATGCCATTAGAGCTTATAACTTTCCCGGTTTCCCTATTATAACCCTTAATTCAACTTCCTTTCCTTCCCAAAAAAAATTAAGAAAAGTTCTTGAAAATTAAAGTTATCATCCCCAAAGATTGTAACCATTGGACTCTTAGTACAACATCAACACCACCCATTGGAATGGTGTTGTGAAGGCAAATCGCCTCTGCGGACAAAAGCGAACCCTCTATTCCAATGAGTGGGTCTAGTAACAAAGTAAACGAACTAACATACACTTTCCTAGCTTATGTATGACAAATGTAGAAGGAAGGGGAAACCTAACTCGTTCGGATGCTAATCGCTCGATCCTTGGAGATGGCTTTAAATATTTCGCTCCATGCCTCACTCCTTAGTTGTTCTTCACGTCCGGGTACCTGGAAGGAAGATCAAAGTACTATGCAAGATACGAGAGCATATATGACATACATCAACATAAACTACTTAACAGATCAAGGAACATTAAGCTAATAGTATAAACATTTACACAATTATGGAAAGTGAACATCAAATGTATGTATTAATAAGCTAAAAAGGGAGGCACGCAACTTATGCCTTGATGTTGGAGACTTCCTTTTGGTAGATGTCCAAGTCCAAGCAAAGACTCTTCAAACACTCCTTCCCCAAGCTAGAATGGGTAGCATGTAAGCATAATCTCAACATACGGATGCAACAATCAATGACCAACCATTTGGGGATGGAAAGGAGAGGGAGTTAGGGATCCACAAAATAGGGAGGAAGGTCCACATCTCAAGGGGAAAGAACATGATGATAAGATCAAGAAGCCCAAATGAGAAAGCTCGACCATATCAACAACAACTAATATACAACTCGTTGTTCCCAAATAAATAATTATAATTATATTTAAATTTAATATACATATATATATAGATAGACATATATATATATATATATATATATATATATATATATATATATATATATATATATATATATAACATAAAATTTATTCATTTTTAAAAAACGTAGACATCATAATTATGATTCAAAAATGTTCATTTCCTTAAATAAAACAAAAAAAACAACAACAACCATGAATATCATCATTATGATTTTAAAATCAATTTTACACCAGTAAATATCACTATCTAAATTTACAATTACCATAAATCTATATTACCTTACTCGTAACTAAGCAAAACCAAAAAAGTCCACACATTTGTGAATGCGTTAAACTTATCACCTTACTAGAACGGAGTGTTATCACTCCAAAATTTCTTCTAAGTTGTCAAAAAAAGAAATGATAGAGGTAACCACAAACCACTTTTGGAGATCAGGACCTAGCCTTCCTAATCTCAGAGAGGGCTCTCTCTTTATGATTTAACTTTGTTTTAGTTAATTAATTTTAGGCTAGTTATGATTGTGCTTGGGTTTTTTATTTGAATTTGGGTGGTGGGATCACTTAGATGAAAACGGTTGTCTTCTACCATTGGGCTATGGGGTCAAATGTCAGACAAATAAGACTCGATTAAGTTCTAAAAACAGTGTCTACAGGGCAAGATAGAGGAGTTATTACAAATATCAAAGGCTTGATGGTGAAATGGTTTCCAATCGGATCCGGGGAGCAATTAAGGGTTCCTTAGGCCGGATCATGAAGAAAAGTGAAAGAGGTCAACCAGGATGGGGGAGCAATTAAGGGTTCCTTAGGCCGGATCATGAAGAAAAGTGAAAGAGGTCAACCAGGATGGGGGAGCAATTAAGGGTTCTCAAATCCGGTATCAGAGGAAAACATATAAATGCAAAACATTTTGGACATACCCTCTTTACATTCTTTAATTTTTAATTTGGAAAACATTTTTCAAAAAGCAAAAGTATGTACAATATTATCAGACTAATCCTAGACAATTCAAAATTATGAATCCTATTATCATAGGACCCTAACAGTGGCTCCACATGGGGATGGAATTTCCTGCTGAAATGTCAAGAACTTTAAGATCAGTAGCCTTTGAATTGTGACTGCAGTTACCCTGTAAACAATTATTATATGATTTCTGTCTTATTCATACTTATGATGGTGAAACCTTCAAAGCTCAGGGCCTTCTCTCCAGCCTTCAACTTCAATAGATCACCATATAATCTAATCTACACTCTACAATGTTATGTACAATGATAAAAGTAAAATGAACTATTGTTAATCAATGGAAAAGTAATGCTTCAGCATTCTACCATTGACAGGTCCTCCTGGTAGATCTAATCCATCTATCTCTCTCAAGAAAAAAGCATTGTTACCTCTGTAACCATAAATGACAAAAGGCCCTTACCATAAGAAGTCAAATTTTCCATGTTTGCCTTTGTCTTCTCTTCTTGAATCCCACTTAAGAACTTTATCATGTATGTAAAAATCATCAACTTTAGTCTTTTTATCAAATACCTTTTTGACTTTGTCTTGGATTACTTGTGATTTTACATATACTTCTTCTCCGGTCTGTTGCAAGTGTATGGTTTGATTTATCCTTTTCTAGATATCATTTGGTTCTACATGTAATTCTTGGATGATCTTCATCACTGGGACTCCCAAAGAAGATGGAAAAACAACATCCATCCCATATAGCAACTGATAGGGAGATGTGCCAATGGACTTCTTGGTAGTTAGTCTGTCTACCCATAAGGCATTGACCAACTTTTTGTTCCATATCTTTTTGTTATCTTCTAGTAATTTCTTAATGATATTGACCAGGATTTTGTTAGAGGATTCTGCAAGTCCATTACCTTGAGGGTAATAGGCAGTGGAGTGGCCAAGGGTGATGTGGTATTTGTTACAAAAATCTATCATTTTCTTGGATTTAAAGGCAGTTGCATTATCAGTAATGAGATTTTGGGGGCATCCAAATCTTGACAAGATATTATTTTCTAGGAATGAGATAATGACAGTGTTTGTGGCTTGTCTAGAAGGGATGGCTTCTATCCATTTGGTAAAATAATCAGTGGCTATCAAAATCCACTTATGTTGGGCTGAGGAGGCTGGGTGTATTTCTCCAATGAAGTCTAACCCCCATTGTTGAAATGGAATTTCTATGGAGATTGGTTTAAGAGGAAAGGGTAAAAGTTTTCTCTTTCCCTCAAATATCTGGCACTTATGACAAGAGGTCACATGTTTCTTAACATCTGCAAAAAGAGTGGGCCAGTAGAAACCAACCCTCAAAATTTTGTCAGCAGTAGTCTTCCAATATAAGTATCCTCCACAATCTCCTGCATGAAATTCTTGCACAATTTTATCAGCTTCATCTTTCAGTAAACAATTCAAAAGAATACCACTAATGTCTTTCCAAAACAAAGCATTATCTATAATACAATATCTTAATGACTTCCATTTCAAAAATCTAGCTTTAGTTCTTGTTAAACCAGGAGGAGCTTATAAGTTTAGTAATACAAATATGATATCTGCATACCAAGGTGAATCTGTAAAAGGTTCATTGGTCTATGGAGTCGCCATCTCTTCCTGATCATCAAGGGCACCAATGAAATTAATATCTAGGGCCTGACAGTTCAATTTAGCCATGAGTTTGGCTAAACCTTGGCCTTTGATAAGTTTAGTAGGCTTTATTTCTATGTCATATTCCAAAATAGTGGCAATCCATTTGCCTCTCTTTCCTTCAGGCCCATTTTGTGTCAAAATGTCCTTAACTACTGAATTTGGAACATAAGCAATAATGTGAGAATACAAAATATAGACTCTGAAATCTTTGATAGCCTTTACTAAAGCTAATGCTTGTTTTTCCATAATGTTGTATTTGAGTGTGGCATCTCTTAAGGATTTACTGAAAAATGCAATTGGTTGTTCATATCCTTGGTCATTCTTTTGCAACAAGACTACAACGATGGTGTGTTCTGAAGCAAAAGAAAAAACTATAAAATCTTTCTGAAAATTAGGACTTATAAGGTTTGGAGTCTTGTTTAGGGCTTCTTTGGTGGCTTCAAAGAACTATTTGGCCTCCACTATCCATTTAAGTGTTGAATCTTTTCTTAACATGTTACCCAATTCTCTAACTAATTCTGCTAAATTTGAAATGAATCTCCTAAGAAAATTGATTTTGCCTAAAAATGACTGCAACTATCTGATGTTTCTAGGATGGGTGATGATTAGAATGGCCTCTATTCTAGCATGATATATTCTAATTCCATCTTTAGATATGATATGTCCCAACAGCTTTCCTTCTTCTAGACCAAAAAGTGTCTTTTTGGGATTTAAAGAAATCCCTAATTTCCTGCATTTAGTGAAAACTCCTCTCAGGTGATCTAAGTGTTCATTGTCAGATTTAGAAAAGACTGTGATATCATCTTGGTATACCACTAATAAATCATGGATCTCCTTGGAAAAAGCTATATCCATAGCTCTTTGAAATGTTGCTCCTGTGTTCATTAATCCAAAAGGCATCTTCAAATACATGAAGGTACCCCAAGGAGTAGTAAATACAGTCTTGGCTTGGTCCTCTGGTTGAACTAAGATCTAGTTATATCCAAAAAATCCACCAAGTAAGGAGATTCTAGATGAGCCTACTACCCTCTGAAGGATATGGTCCATTTTTGGTAGAGGATAGTTGTCTTTTAATGAGACCTTATTTAAATTTCTGGAATCAGCACAAAGTTTGATTTCTCCAGTTTTCTTCCTAGTAGTGACTAAGTTTGAAACCCAATCTGAGTATCTAATGGGAGCTATAATTTGGGCATCATACATTCTTTTAACTTCTTTCTCAATAGATGGCATAAGAACTGGATTAATTCTCCTAAGTTTCTGTTTGAAAGGTTTATGATCTTCTTTGAGAGATATTTTGTGTTGAATTATGTTGATGTCATAAGACTTCAAGTCTTCATAACTCTAAGCAAAAACATCTTGGAACTCTTTAAACAGATTTATGTATTTTACCTTTTCCTCTAGAGGTAAGGTTTTTGATATTTTAATGAGTTTTGGTTTTTCTTCAGTTCCTATGTTACATTCTTCTATATCTTCTCTCAAAGGCTCCATTTTCGGCTTCCTAGCTACATCGTTGGAATCAAACAAATCTTCTAAGGGGACTAATCCCTTAGGCAAAAAATTATTTTTAAGATTAAGAATTTCAAGATCATCATTCATTATTTCCTCTATTTTTACATTTTCTAAGTTATCTACTTTTAATGTAGTGAATTTAGTGGGTTTAACTATATCTAAAATATTTACATCTATATCACTAATTATGTCATTGTCTACTGTACAGTCTGTATCTATATTACAATTCTGAAACTCACCTTCAGCATTCATGAAATCATGGAAATTGTACCTCTTTAATATACCTAAAAAATTATCACAATGCAATATAGTTATCACTACAAAATTCCAATACCAAATAAAAATCCCTCCCCTACCCTACATGATATTTAAAATCCATCACTCAAATAGAGATAATGGTAGACATCTTCTAGGAACAAAAAAACCTCAAAAATGTAATATAAGTCTATTTAACAAAAAAAATGGATTTGACACAGGCTAGCTTGGAAACCCTACCCTAAGAGATAATGAAATTTATGTTATAGAAGTATTACACATCATTTTGTAACCATGACACTTGTCATAAATCTGAGAATCCTATGAGAAAATCTGCCAATATTTCAAATTGTTTGGTATGACATGCATATGTCTAACTTCTACAGTGTACTTATGGTTGGGTTGGAAGGGCAATTTGCAGGTACTAGCAAAAGTGGCCAGACTATGGGCTTGCATATTTTGTTTTCTAGGAATGGCAGCAAAGTTTGTTTCTAGGAGGTCTTTAATAAAATCTAGGACAGTCTCCCTATATTGACTAAGTCTAGGATTGTTTACAGAGTATTCACCATTAATTTATTTAATAATTAGTTCTGAGTCTCCAAGTATAAAAACTCTCTTGGCTCCAAGTTTTCTAACCATTTGTAATCCTAAGATCAGAGCATCATATTCTACCATGTTGTTTGTACATTTGAAGTTTAATCTGAATGCATGTCCCTCAAAATGATTATTCTCCATATTGTGGATCCACACTCCTGCACCAGCCCCTAATCTATTCACAGATCCATCAACATATAGATGCCATAGGGATTCATGAAAAATGTTCTCACTGTCAGCTGTTTTGTATTTCAGTTCTTTCGCTGTGATTTGATTATTGTCATGGTCTAAATTATACAAGATGAAAGATTCCATATCAAAATGCATGGAGTGTATAGGGAAGTTTTGTGGTTTTTCTGCACTATTCACCATGTATTTCATCAAGGTCTCTCTATATAGTTTCCTTTGTTGGCCAAAAACAGATATGGTGGCATAAGACATATCTAAAAGGATCCTTGCAATTTTTCTCCCAATGAGCGAGATAGCAGCATTCCATATTTGGGTGGGATGTCTGCAACTACTATGTCCATCAAAATGCTCTTTGTTGGGCACTGGACTAGAGTTACACATAAATCTTTGATTAAACCAAGGCATTTAACCTAGCTAGAGTCAAAGGAAAACAAATCCTTATATGGTCTGGTAATGTCTAAGTTTAGTCTCTCCATGATTTCTTTTGGCATCAAATTATGGGATGCCCCTGAGTCTAACATAGCATTATGTAATATTTTGTCATGAATGTTCAGGCTAATGTAGAAAGGAGGGACTCCCCCTTGCTGATGAATACCATTGGCCTTAGGGCCAAACAATAATTTAGGTTGATCATCATTCAAATTGACAGCATCTTCTCCCTCTCCTATATTTAAAGTTTCAGTTATTTGTGATCTATAGGATTCATTCTTTACTAGTTCGGTCAAAGGAACTGATATCTTTAATTTTGCTATTTCAATTTTGATGTTGAAAGGGATCTGAGCTTTGTTTGTTTGGATGAGATCTTCCTTAACAAATGCAGTTTGTGTGTTTTTATCTTGTTTCTCAGTACTAGGCAATTCAGTCTGTGTTTCAGCAGTTTTGTTCTGATTACTCCTATTTGGAATGTTTTGAGTGATTGTTTCAGTTTGAGTTTCAGTGGAGGTTATATCTACAATTTTTGGGGTAGAAGTCTCCGGTGTTCCCCTAGGGAGGATTTGTAAAATTTTAGTGACAGGAGCTTCTATTATCTTTTTAGTTTGGGTCTGGATTGATCTTTTAGTGGGAGCTTCATTGTTCTTTTTACTTCTTAAGCTATACTGTTTGTGAACCTCATATATAGCTGACTCATAACCCTGTTTAAAGTCAAAGGACTCACCAGATTCTAATTGCAATTGTTGCAGCATGTACAACTCCTGTTCTTCTTGAGTAAGAAAAACAGTATTTTCATTGTTTATTCCTAACAATTTTATTTGGGTGTCATCCTCTTCTTCATGGCTCTGTGAACCCTCAGCATAGTTATGCCGGAAGGGAGGCCTAATCTACTAATCTGGTATAGCATTCTTTCCATCGTTAGGATTCTTCCTAAAGTTGGGGTTTCTTATTGGGGGTGGTTGTTGATTCTCCCGTTGAGTTTTACTTTCCATGTTTTCTAATCTATCCATTATTCTCTCTACATTCTTTGCTAAACTATCTATTTTTCTATCAGAAGTGGAAGTTTCCTCTTTAATTACAACTCCCTTTTCATTTTTCATTCTGGCTTTCTTGGCTAATAGGTTGGCCTCTACACTAACAACATTACTTTGCATTTGTTCCAATGTTTCAGGGTTTCTTTCCCTTAATTGGTATGACATGACAGTGTTAAAACCATCAGGGAATTTAATTAATGCTAGGTCAGGTGGAGGCTTAATATTAGCAGGGATTGCATTGTAGATGCTATTGAACCTAATACAATAATCTTGAACTGACTCATTAGGAGCTCTTCTAATGTTATCATATTCAGAAAGTATTTGCAGGGGGTTTTTCTTTCTCTCCCATCTATCAAGGAATAATCTATGAAAAGCAGCTAAGTCTGAAATATGGGCAGTAGGTAAAGCTTTGAACCATTTCTTAACATCCCCAGTTAATGTTTAGGCAAACAACCTCATTTGGACATCTGATTCATCTACCTCATGCAATTCAAAATAGTCTGTCATTTTGTTCACATGTTGTTGGGTAGTGTATTGACCACTAGCATCAAATAAAAAGATTTTGATTTGATAATCTTGGGGCATGGTATGGAGTTGTGCAGGTAAAACCAAAGGTGCATACCAGTCTGCCATGGCTTGCATTCTGGCTTGACTAGGGGGCAAAGTGTTGGTAGTTGAGGAAGGGCTTAAACTTGATGGAGATGAACTAGATGATGGTGAGGATGGTTGATGAATAACTGGTTTAGGGGAATGGACTGTGGTGGATACTATAGGTGAGGTTGTGGTAAATGAAGGTGTATTTACAATGATTGAAGATTGTGTAGAAATTTTAGATGCAACAATAGTGAGGGCAGCTAGTTCAACATATTGTTGAAGGTAAGCATCATCTATATGGCTTATCAATATGGAGGTTAAAGCTTCTAACTTGTCAAAAGTCTCCAAGGAAAATTTATCTAAATCTGGATGGATAATCACCCTTTTTAATTCAACGAGTTGAACAAACTCAGGGTCTAACATAGTTTCATGGATGGCATTCTCAAATTTAGTTCTAAATAATGAGAGGTCAAATGACGAATCAAAAGGAATTTCCTCTAAAGTTAACATCTCCTCAGGGAGTGAATTGCTTTGACTATCTGGCTACTACTTGCCTGAGTTTCTACCTTTTCTTATTTTCTTCTAATTCTGTCTGGGTCATCAACTATAGTGAGTCTTCTTAGGAGCCAAAATTCTAACTTTTTTAACTGTTTTTTATGAATTTTTTTTCAAAAACAACTTGTAATAATGACCTTAAGGGGCTCAAGATGAAATTAAAGGTTTCCTTAAAGTTTTATTAGACTGAGGATCGAAGTCCCCAATATGGTCACCAATGATGTTATCACTCCAAAATTTCTTCTAATTTGTCAGAAAAAGGAATGATAGAGGTAACCACAAACCGCTTTTGGAGATCGAGACCTAGCCTTCCTAATCTCAGAGAGGGCTCTCTCTTTATGATTTAACTTTGTTTTAGTTAATTAATTTTAGGCTAGTTATGATTGTGCTTGGGTTTTTTATTTGAATTTGGGTGGTGGGATCACTTACTTAGATGAAAAGGGTTGTCTTTTACCATTGGGCTATGGGGTCAAATGTCAGACAAACAAGACTGGATTAAGTTCTAAAAACAGTGTCTAGAGGGCAAGATAGAGGAGTTATTACAGATCTCAAAGGCTTGATGGTGAAATGGTTTCCAATCGGATCCAGGGAGAAATTAAGGGTTCCCTAGTCTGATCATGAAGAAAAGTGAAAGAGGTCAACTAGGATGGGAGAGCAATTAAGGGTTCTCAAATCCGAGTATCAGAGGAAAACATATAAATGACTAACTGTGCAAAACAGAGTGTACTTAAACAAATTCTGAGTTAAATTTCCAGTTAATTCATTCAAATTTAGATAACAATTAAGTTTATGAAACACATAAGAAGGTAACAAAATCAAACAAAGAAGATACTTCACTGCAATAGCTCATCTCATGAATCCTCCAGTGAAATATTTTTATTACTTGCTCCAGTCCGTTGACTTGAAAATTGGTACAATCACCCTTAGGTTTAAGATCAAAATAACTCTACAAATGTATAACAATCCACCCTCAATACTTTGAATTATGAAGTATTTATACAAAAAGAATTTACAAAATATCTCAAACTGCATTGAGAACTAATCTAGGAAAATGAAATATCTTCATGCAAGAAGATAGAGACAGCTATTGAACTGTTGTTTGTTGTCCCTATTATTTAGGTTTTGTTGTCTTTTAGTCTATGATATTTTTCCCTTTAAGTTGCTTGGTTGTTTGGTCTTCACGCTGGATGTCATATTTACTTATGACCTTTCATCTGATACACTTTCATATGTTTGTTTTTCAACTGTATTTCTTTATCTGTCTCCTCTGTTTAGTCTTTTACTATGAATGCTCTGTCACCTGCTTTTACTTTTACTTTTCACTGTAAATCTTACTCACTCTTTCATGCTTCTGTGTTTTTAGTAAAAATGATTTTTACTATGTAGAATACAAAATGTTGCTTGGAGAGTAGTTTGTAAGAATGTTTTGTTGTGCTGGTGAAAATGATTTCATCTATGTTTTAACCATTACTGCCTCTGTGTAAACGATTTCTTCCTGCTTTATGATAATTGTCTTTTCCTTCTGAATTAAGCCCTTTGAATACATTTTCCTTGCGAATCTTGGAGTAAACAATTTTTGGAACTAGTATCAAAACTGTTTATCCAAGATCCAATTCTGCTAATCGCCTACAAAATAAAACAATTCGTTAATAAAATTCAGGTATGAGAGGAGGTGACCAAAGGTTGTATTTGAATTGGGAAGAACTGTGGACGAAGTCTGGAGCATGTTCGAGAGGTAATCCATGGTGAAATTCGGCTGCAGAGGCTTAGGGTGGCGCAAGAAGGGTTAGGCAGTTTTTAGTGAAAAATGAGCAAAAAGAGTGAAAACGAGGGCCTTCGGGGTTTTAATGGGTAATGGTTAGAATTGGCGCGGAATTTCATAATGTGAACAGTGGATGGTTTCGGCCTACGCAGGGAGGCGGTTTTGGAGTCCATCGCACCGCTTTTGGCCATCGGGTGGTATTTTCATGAGAGCATGCGAGTTAGCGTAGCGTTGCCACGTAACCAAAAGGGGCCTGAGAAAAACCACGAATCTCACATGCTCTCAGGCTGGTAAAGGTTGGACGTTGGGAACGCGTGATATGGATGTATGCCGTCAAATTGGGGGGTGAAAGATCTAATGGCTGTCGTGCAGTGAAGCTGCACAAAGGGAAATTGGGTGGAGATTTGCGAGGCCCAGGGGGATTAATTACACTTAACTGTAATTAATTAATTAATAAATGGGGGTTAAATATAAGTGGGTTTAATAAAGTGGGACCAAGGTTTAATATGGCAGGGGTTTGTTAACCACACCAAGGGGGTGGGTTAAAAGGTTTTATATCGGGAAAATGTGAATTTGCGGAGTTAATTAAAATAAAGTGAGGGGGAGACAAAACTTAGGATAAAGGGTTTTATGGGTTAAAAGGGTTTTGTTGGGAAAAACATGAATGGCAAAGTTTTTAATTAAATAAAACAGAGGGGGGAATAAAAGTTAGGATAAGGGGTTTTTATGGGTTTTTAAGGGGGAAAGTGATTTTTTCAATGGGAAATGGGTTTCACACTAGGGAAAAGGGATTTTGGGTAGGGAAATGACCTTTGGAGGGTAATTTGCTAGGGAAATGTGTGAAACCAAGGGCTAATGGCCAAAATGAAGGGAAAAAGGGTATTTTAACAAGCAATGATGGGATAATGGGGAAATTAGTAAGTATGTAGTGGGGGCTGAAATGAAATGAGGGGAAGTTAACCAAATCAGCTTGTGAACATTTTTTCGCTCTCATAACTGCTCTTGCGCATTGAAATTTTGAATTAAGCATGATAAATGTGCTTATGCTTCAATCAACTTTGTACTTCTGCAACCTTTCTTCTACTTACCCTAACATTTTTTCTTCACTTTATTGGGTGCATTTAAGCTAGCAGACCCTTTCTTTCCTTTTTCTTTTGAAAAGTAAACTATCTAATTCTAACCTTATATCTTCCAATGGCTCAGATTAAGCTTATGAGCATATTTTATTTCTCTATCTAACTACTGATCTGCCAAGATTAAACAATTTGCCTAGATCTTTATTCTCTATCTATAAACATGAAATTTAAAACATGAACTAGTCAAGATTAAATAGTTTGACTATCATGGGTTGTGGCATTTATGATAAGCTACACACAACCATTATTTTGTACAATAAATTAAAAAGCAGTGGCACTTAGACTTGCACACTTTTATGATCTGTTTTTGTTTGGGGTTCATATTTTTTGACTTTTTTGATCTTTTCTTATTCTTTTTGTCCTTTGATATTTCTTTTAGGACATACCCTCTTTACATTTTTTAATTTTTAATATGGAAAACATTTTGCAGAAAGCAAAAGTATGTACAATATTACCAAACTAACCATAGACAATTCAAAATTATGAATCCTAATATTATAGGACCCTGACACAGACTACGTTTGCTAAGAGAAACCAAAAAAGTCCAAACATTTGTGAATGCGTTAAACTTATCACCTTACTAGAACAGACTACATTTGAAGTAGTTAAGTCAAGAGAAAGCAAATTCTGTGTGTCTTAAAAATATTCGTGGAATTTTAAATACAAATAGTTATGGCAAAACCGACCCCTAATAGAGTGTTGTTGCTGCTTTCTCCACTTGAGATCATTTCACTAAACCTACCAGTGAGATTGTGATATAGAAAAAATAATTTTTTTGGTTAGAAATTATTATAATTTTTAAATAATTTTTTTGAAAAAATTTTTGATTTATTTTTTTATTTAATTTGTTTAATTTTTTATTATTATTATTATTATACTTGTTGTAGGCAATATATAAATATTTAGTTTTGCAATGACTACTTATTAGTTGTGTTTGATCAAAAAAAATTGTAAGTCCTCCATAATTTAACATTAATAAGTGAACTTTGTTTATTTATCATAATATTTAAATTTATTTATTTAAAATATGATTAGTTCACCTCTTATTTTGTCATCATTACTTATGTACCAATGTGATTAATAAATAAAACAAATTACAGTACAACCCATAATTAAAGCATTGGTGTCACCTCATTCTATATACCAAATCTGCAATTAATTTAATCTGTTTATTGATATTAATTGGAGCACCTGCTGCATATTTGACAAAAGTAAAAAAAAATTGAATGTATTTGTAAAGCAACTATTCCTCTCCATCATTTCGCATAAAGTCAAAGACAATTTTTTAGCATTGCAATTTTTTTCAAGCCCAAACTTTGAAAATGACTGCGACCACAAAGAATACCGATGTGCAAGTGTGAAGAGAGGCATCTGAATGGATGATGAAGATCACAACCATGTAGGAGAGCACTAGGTTTAAAAGTTTTGAAATTTATTTAAAGAAAGGCATGAATGGATGATGAAGTTAGCAACCATGTAGGAGAGCACTAAGTTTAAAAGTTTTGAAATTTATTTAAGAAATAAAAAAGGGGCACCATGAATTCTATTTTAGAAGACAATCCCATTCACGGCAGCCACGAATTTGTGAATTTGTTTTCAAAATACTAAAAGGTATTTATAAATTTGTTTGAATGATTTGCATTGATCAATTTATAAAAAAATAAATTGACATTTTAAAATAATATATCATAAAATTTAGTAGTATTTGTTAATATATTTATTTTTGTATTTATGATAAAATATATGAATATTTATTTGAGAAATTATTTATGTAAATAAATTTATGTTACCTATCCGTTCAAGATCATATGGTGTTTTTCTTAATTTGGTATCTTGATATTTCATATCTTTATAACATGAAATAGCTTAAATTTAAATATGACATTTCTAATTAATTTGCAAAGTGAATTCCTAATTAATATGTAAATTAAAAAGTAAATTGAAAAGTTTTTGAATTTTTACATGGTATAAAGATTATTAAAATGATTTATTTATAATGTTGCCTAATTTAATATATTTATTATAATTTTTAATTTAAAATAATAAATTAAATTAAATTAAAGTATTAAGTGTATTATATTTTTCAATCTACATTATTATTGTTTTGATTTTTTTTAAAGTGAGAGTAATTAGAATTATTTAAATAATTCACCAAAGTTATTTTAATTATTTTTTGATGTTTTAAATTTCTCTACTATTATTTTTTAAGCTTTATCCACGATATTAAATTTGTATCATTATATATATATATACATATACATACACATACACATACACATACACACACAAAAATATATATATATATATATATATATATATATATATATATATATATATATATAATTTTAAATTTCCATCTATTATTATTTTTTAAGCTTTATATACGATATTAAATTTGTATCATTAATAGTGAGTGCTGATGCTTTCTTTAAATAAGAATAAATATAATTAAAATATTAATAATTTTGTTATTAAAATTGTTTAAAAAATCATAATTGCACAAATTTAATATCGTGGATAAAGCTTAAAAAATAGTGAGTTATTTAAATACTTCTAATTGCTCTCACTTTAAAAAATCAAAACAATAATAATGTGGATTGAAAAATATAATACACTTAATATTTTAATTTAATTTATTTAATTAATTTAAATTAAAAATTATAATAAATATATTAAATTAATGAACATTATAAATAAATTATTTTATTAATCTTTTTACTGTGTAAAAATTCAAATACTCTTTAATTTACATATTAATTAAAATTCACTTTGCAAATTAATTAGAAATGTCATATTTAAATTTAAGCCATTGCATATTATAAAGATATGAAATATCTATCTTTATAAAACCAAAATACCAAATTAAGAAAATCACCATATGATTTTGAATGGTTAGATAACATAACTTTATTTACATAAATAATTTCTCAAATAAATATTTTATATACTTTATATAAATACAAAACTAAATGTATTAACCAATACTTCTAAATTTACCATATATTACTCTAAAATGTCAAAAAAAAAAATTATAAACAAATATCGATCACACCAGAAATAAAATAATGAAACTAATAAGTAAAATTCAATATTTCTATATTTATGTTACTTTATTTAATATTTCTTATGTTTATAGTATTAAGTCTTATATTGCATTATTAAAGTGTCTAGCTTAATATTATTTTATTTAAGATTTGTTATGATTTTGAACGGTTAGGTAACATAAATAATTTATCAAATAAATATTTTAAATACTTTATATAAATACAAAAATAAATTTATTAACCAATACTTCTAAATTTTACCATATATTACTTTAAAATATCACTTTTTATAAACAAATATAGATCACACCAAAAAAAAATAATGAAACCAATTAATATTTTTCGCATTCTAAGTCTACCCAGTGACAACCATATATCCAACTGCACACACGGTCCATTTTGGTGAAAACATAAAATCAAAACTCATCAAAAAATAATAGACAACGAATTGCCACACGTCAAGCCGGCCAAAGTAGACACAGAAAAAGAGACATCGAATTGATAGGCGTTCCTTTTTTGGTGGAATCCAAATAAATCCCTGAAACTGATTGTGAAATTTATATGACGTGGACAATGTTTATTTTGGGACTACTAAAAAGTCGTGCACAAAAATGAGGTCTTCATCATACCTGTCCGGCAATGAGATATATTCACACGGTTTCTGGAACCGGTGAGGTGGAGATGACGTGTAAGATAATTGATAGGCGTTCCTTTTTTGGTGGAATCCAAATAAATCCCTGAAACTGATTGTGAAATTTATATGACGTGGACAATGTTTATTTTGGGACTACTAAAAAGTCGTGCACAAAAATGAGGTCTTCATCATACCTGTCCGGCAATGAGATATATTCACACGGTTTCTGGAACCGGTGAGGTGGAGATGACGTGTAAGATTAGTTGGTGATCGTTGTGAAGTTAGCGGCGTTCCGTTGAGGTGGAGATGACGTGTAAGGTTAGTTGGTGGTCGTTGTGAAGTTAGCGGCGTTAGAATACCGTTTGTCAATTGCTGCTAACTCTGAATTCAAGAGCCCAAAGTCTTTTCCTCCCATCACGGGTGCCGCTCAATAGTGAGGGTAAAGTCCACTAGGGTAGCTGTGAGGCACTAAATTGTTGGCCGGTGACCTTTGAATTGCTTTTGATTCTTATAATGTAAATTTTCAAGTTATATTGAATGCAAGTTATATTGAATGCAGTTGTCTATAACGCTACTTTTTGAAAGTTTTTCCGGCGGATTTTTCTGGTGAAAATCCGGCAGTAATTTATTGGAATCTCAAGTTTGATAGCTAGTTTCTGCACAATCAAAGCGTCCCAGGGGTTTTTCAGGGTGCTAAATCTAATTATGTAGTTAAAAAACCATTTTAACTGCAACAAATCATGATTTAATCTCAATTTCTTCCGCCGGATTCCGTCACCGAAATTTCCAAAAAATCGCATTATAGACAACTCCATATTGAATTGGTTTTAATTTTTGGGATTAAATTTCCATGTTCATGTACATGTGATGGTATCATTTATTATTAAGTTTTAATATTGATTGTGCTTTTAATACGATACCGTGTAAGTTACATTTGAATTGGGAGTTGTCTATAATGCGACTTTTTGAAAGTCTTTCCGGCGGATTTTTCGGGTCGAAATCCGGTAGGAATTATTGGAATCGCAAGTTTGATAGCTAGTTTTTGCACAATGAAAGTGTCACAGGGGCTTTTCAGGGTGCTGAATCCAAATATGCAGTTAAAAAACCATTTTAACTGCAAGAAATCAAAATTTGACCTCAATTTCTTCGCCGGATTCCGTCACCGGAATCTTCAAAAAGTCGCATTATAAACAACTCCTTTGAATTGTATATTTATTTGATTTTATATGCGATTTATCTGTTTGGATGGAATCTTTTTGCTTTTGCTTAATACTCTTCGTCATTTTTTTCCAATTCAATTTGTTGCGAAATTATTATATCTATTCACCGAAGATCATTCCAAGTTTATAAGGGTTAAGTAATGGTTGGAGAAGATTCTACCTACTTTTATTTGTATTTCAATTAAAATGAGAAGAGTCAACGAGGAAGGAGAAGTCTATATAGGCGGTTGATCGGAGTCTTGAATTTAAAAAAAAAGTTATATTAATGGTTTTTTAAATTATTTTGTAGCTAGGCTGAAAGGTTTATTGTACCATTTGAGAGATGTTTAAAGTTTATATTACATTGAGAGATATATAAATATATTTGTATTTAATGTGTAGATAACATATATTTATTTATATGTAAGTATGTTTATGTTTAATTTGGAGTTGACAAGTGTATATATATATAATAGGCTTATTTTACATTTCAGTGTGAGTGAGATATGTAAGTATGTTTGTGTTTAATTTGGATTTGACAAGTGTCCATATATATAAAATATAAAATAAAAATGAATATACTTTTTTGGTTTATTTAATTAAAAATATTATAAGAAGTCAATAATTTCACTCTCAAAAGTAGTAAAAATATTTCACTTAGTCTCAACCACAAATAAAATATTTCAAATAAGATATAATAAAAAGACAAAAATGAATATATGTGTTTGGTTTGTTTAATTAAAAAATATTTCACTTTCACTCTCTACCATAAATAAAATATTTCAATGTCCATATGAAACAACATAAGCTTATAACAAATTCAAATAAGATATAATAAAAAGACAAAAATGAATATATGTGTTTGGTTTGTTTAATTAAAAAATATTTCACTTTCACTCTCTACCATAAATAAAATATCTCAATGTCCATATGAAACAACATAAGCTTATAACAAATTTATAGAGAAATAAAGTAGTTAAAAAAGAGAGAGAGATATATATATATATATAATATTTTAAGCAGACTTACTATTTTATGCCCAAGTAAAGTTTGATCCATTTTATACATTAAAAAATGCAACATAAACAATGAAAAATGACTCTCTCTCTTTCACTCTCTATATATATTCAAGGGATCAAATATGTCTAGGTGCAAACATTTTATTCAAATTTCACGCTCTAAAAGAAGTTTTCACCTCAAGAGATTTGATCCCTTTCGGCTTTTACTAGATCCATGGTTAAGATGGATCTATATTAATTATTATAGAATTTGTAGAAAAACTTAATATGAAGAATTTATAATTCAATATAATACAATTGATAAGACAAATATGTGTTATTAATAAAAAACAAGATAGAACGATTATAAGTGTAACCTTGCAAGTTGACATAAGTTAAATTTACAAAGAATGACTTTTAGTTCTCATCCAGAAATCTCATAAATACATATACTAAAAACAAAATATAATTTTTTTCAGTGACCACAGAGATGCGAGAGGACTAAGCATCCGGACAGGTCACTGAAAAAAATTAAAGGAAGAAGACAAGTGAACGATCACGTGGACAGCCAGGCCAGCCACACCTGAATTTTGTTCAAGGAACTAAATTTAGTTAAAAAATTAGTTATAACTGAATGTATGTATAAAGAACTGAACGATTCCTGAGTGAATCAAGAAGAGAAAAAACCGAAAATCCTGTGTGAGAGAGAAAGCAAAATGTAGTCGCTGGAGAGTTTTGATTAAGGCTGAAATGCCTTAAGACTGTAATTTTAAGTTTGTGCATAATACAAATGCGTTTGTGAATTTATGTCTTTGTGTATTTCTGTTTGAATCGTTTTTCTGGTTTTCCTTTCTGTTGAAAATGAAAGTGTGAATGCCACAAAATAGGCATATCAGTATATAGGGTTTTCAGTAGAGTTTTGTGAAAAACTGAGTGCTGAATCCAAGGGTATTTTGTGAAGAGTTAAATTATTTGAATGACGTGCATGTTCTGGATCTGAAGGCCATGAAATGGGTTTCTCCCGAAGTCAGAGGAGAAATGCCTGCCAAGCGAGACAGTCACACCGCTGTTCCTGTGGGAAACAAGATGGTTATCTGTGGAGGTGACTGCGGAGATCATTATCTGGGAGACGTCGATATATTAGACCTCTTTACTTGCACCTGGTCAAGGATGGCCGTCCAAAGTTCGAACTCGCCGGGCGTACGAGCTGGGCATGCGAGTGTGAGCATTGGTAGTAAGGTTTACATAATCGGTGGTGTGGATGATCGCAGATGTCGAGAGGTTGTTTGACGAGATGGTGGCAGAACGGCGTGCTCCTGACGAGGTCACATATACAATGCTGAACGAAGAGTTTTCAAAATTGGCTAAACTAGAAGAAGCCTTGAAGATCTTTGGCAGAATAATTGAAGTTGGTTTAAAACCAGATGTTGTTGTTTATCATAAATGGCTTGGGGTTTTATGCAAAGAGGGCCAATCGAGGAGCTGCAGGGTATGAGTTTCCAATGTTGTTTGATGAAGAAGATTTTGTCAGTGACCATAAAGGATCTGAGCGACGTGAGAGACTTGATGAGTTGAGGGCCGAAGATGTGCAGACTGTAGAATCTCTTCTGGTGTCCGATGAACGAGATTTTGTCCTTGGCCATGGATGGAAGAAAGGTACCAGTAGCGGAACTTGTGGGGAAGACAGTGGGTCTGTTTTTTCTCAGCCAGCTAGTGTCACTTTACTAAAGATTTTACTCAAGAGCTTGTGGTTGGATCAGTAGGAGATGCTGCGCAGTCATGTTGAGAAGACTGTCAGAAGTCTCAGAATGGCTTCGTGGGCCCATAACCCACAGGCCCAAGATCGAACCTGTAGAAAAATACTGAAAATGGAGACACCCCAGTCTTCGTTTTCATCAAGTGGTATCAGAGCGGGAAAGATTTCCTGCGGAGAGGAAGAAAGAAGGTACGAAGAAAAAAGAGGTACAGTTTGTTTGTGAAGGTGAGAAGATTGCAGCAAACCTGGAGCAGGAGTGCTCAATGGGTTCGAGAGGAGAGAACCACAGAGATGCCGAGAGGACTAAGCTCAGCAGAGAAGCTTGGTAGGGCATCTGGTAGCAGGGAGGACTTGCTATGGCAGAGGTTTGGTTGCAGCTCACAGAAGGCAGTTCCACTGACGAAGTGAAACAGTGGGTAGAATTGCAAATTGCGAAGAAAACGCATATGACCAGGAGGTCATAATTTTGTACCTCGGGAGCATATGACCAGGAGGTCATAATTTTTGTACCTCGGGAGTCTGATGCAGGAGCATCCGGACAGGTCACTGAAAAAAATTAAAGGAAGAAGACAAGTGAACGATCACGTGGACAGCCAGGCCAGCCACACCTGAATTCTGTTCAAGGAACTAAATTTAGTTAAAAAATTAGTTATAACTGAATGTATGTATAAAGAACTGAACGATTCATGAGGGGAAAGAGGAGAAAAAACCGAAAATCCTGTGTGAGGGAGAAAGAAAAATGTAGTCGCTGGAGAGTTTTGATTAAGGCTGAAATGCCTTAAGACTGTAATTTTAAGTTTGTGCATAATCCAAATGCGCTTGTGAATTTATGTCTTTGTGTATTTCTGTTTGAATCGTTTTTCTGGTTTTCCTTTCTGTTGAAAATGAAAGTGTGAATGCCACAAAATAGGCATATCAGTATGCAGGGTTTTCGGTAGAGTTTTGTGAAAAACTGAGTGCTGAATCCAGGGGTATTTTGTGAAGAGTTAAATTATTTGAATGACGTGCATGTTCTGGATCTGAAGGCCATGAAATGGGTTTCTCCCGAAGTCAGAGGAGAAATGCCTGCCAAGCGAGACAGTCACACCGCTGTTCCTGTGGGAAACAAGATGGTTATCTGTGGAGGTGACTGCGGAGATCATTATCTGGGAGACGTCGATATATTAGACCTCTTTACTTGCACCTGGTCAAGGATGGCCGTCCAAAGTTCGAACTCGCCGGGCGTACGAGCTGGGCATGCGAGTGTGAGCATTGGTAGTAAGGTTTACATAATCGGTGGTGTGGATGATCGCAGATGTCGAGAGGTTGTTTGACGAGATGGTGGCAGAACGGCGTGCTCCTGACGAGGTCACATATACAATGCTGAACGAAGAGTTTTCAAATTGGCTAAACTAGAAGAAGCCTTGAAGATCTTTGGCAGAATAATTGAAGTTGGTTTAAAACCAGATGTTGCTGTTTATCATAAATGGCTTGGGGTTTTATGCAAAGAGGGCCAATCGAGGAGTTGCAGGGTATGAGTTTCCAATGCTGTTTGATGAAGAAGATTTTGTCAGTGACCATAAAGGATCTGAGCGACGTGAGAGACTTGATGAGTTGAGGGCCGAAGATGTGCAGACTGTAGAATCTCTTCTGGTGTCCGATGAACGAGATTTTGTCCTTGGCCATGGATGGAAGAAAGGTACCAGTAGCGGAACTTGTGGGGAAGATAGTGGGTCTGTTTTTTCTCAGCCAGCTAGTGTCACTTTACTAAAGATTTTACTCAAGAGCTTGTGGTTGGATCAGTAGGAGATGCTGCGCAGTCATGTTGAGAAGACTGTCAGAAGTCTCAGAATGGCTTCGTGGGCCCATAACCCACAGGCCCAAGATCGAACCTGTAGAAAAATATTGAAAATGGAGACACCCCAGTCTTCGTTTTCATCATTTTATAAAGTGAAGTTATATATATCTCCAAAAGAAGGTATGTTAGGTGGAAACTAGTAATTTTATTAAAAATGCTTGAGAGACTTCTTATTATTCCTTAACTGGTTTGAGATGAACAAGAAAATCAATTATAAGACTCTATAAACCATATAACTCAAAGTAAACAATATAACTCAAAGTAGTGACATGGTAGATATATATTGATATAATATTACAAACAAATTTAGACTAGTCGAAATGTTAAAAAGTAAGAAGTTATAACCAACTTTATTGCCAAATAACACGAATTATTGCCCTATCAAATAACACGAATTATTGCCCTATCAAATCTACAATCATGGAATTCTCCATTTTTTCATTACAGTAAGGGAAATGAGTTGCTTTTATAATTCAATTTATTCAATATATTAATAAAATATGATAGAATTAATTTAACTTTCAATATTAAATGGAAAATAAAATACAACTTAAACATAAAAGTATATATTTTATAATTTTAATTTTATTAATATTCAATAATTAAGAATTTTAGATGAATTTATATTAATTATCATAATATATATTTTTTAAATTATAAATATTAAATATTTAAATTTTATTTTATTTTAGTTTAAGTACTATAAAAGAAACATTTATATATATATCACCGGAATCTTATAATTTAATTTCAAATTAGAACGTGATTTTTTGTTGTTTAAAATTTTATTTTAGTTTAAAGTATTATAAAAAAAACATTAAGTTAGTTAAATTATATATATATATATATATATATATATATATATATATATATATATATATATATAATAGTTTTTTTCACGAGAATCTTATAATCTAATTTCAAATTAGAATGCGATTTTTTGTTATTTAAAATATATTTTTGAATGCATAAATAGGTGCAACACCGTGAAAAACTATTGGGACACTCAAATTCTACTACTAAATAATTTAAACTCAAGTTTTTAGAAATCTCATTTAGATTTTGGTTAAATTAACCAAAAAAATTGTTGTGAAAAAGGCAATTTAGTTTATAAATTAGACTATGCCTATATATAGAAAGATATAATCAAATTTGAAAAACAACGACATTTATTATTAAAATATTTATTATTAGATTCATCTAACTACAGATCTATCATGCACCGAGAGTGATCAAATCCCTTAAGGTGAAAACCTTCTTTTTGGAGTGTAGAATTTGAGGAAAGGTTTGCACCTCGAGGGATTTGATCTCTCTCAACACATGATAGATCCAAAGTTAGATGGATCTAGGTTGGTTCCAGTTGAGGGCAACAATGTCATATTTTTAAATTATTATTATTATGTACATGTTTGAGATAAACTTCATCCTTTGAAATTTACATTATGTTTTCTTTGCCTCAAATGACCATATAATTATGTTCTTTAGTTTAGTCTATGTTTCTTGCCTCATCAATCTAAACTATTTTCTTCTACTATTCTTATTGTCACCCCTGTTAGTTTTGCCATATTTTCATATCGATATATGAAAAATGCAGTTGAAATTGTAAACCATTCAAATATTTAACTCGAACTATTGTGGTAAACATCTTACCTTTTCTCTCTTGCTCTACAATTTTAATAGGTTGAATTACTATAACAAAAAAATAAATGCACATTGTCAATAATTTTTTTGTGCTTACACTAAAACCAATCACATTGCTAATCCATTCACTTTAAAAGTAATGTACCATTATACATCTCAAATCATAAATCAACATCTACACTTAATTCAATGCATCTAATGCAAGCAATCAAATATGATTAGAAAAAAAAACATCTACACTGAAATCAATACATCTAATGGAAGCAATCAAATAGGATTAGAAATCAACATCTACACAGAAATCAATGCATCTAGTGCAAGCAATCAAATATAATAAAAATTTGACTACATTGAAATCAATACATCTAGTGCATGCAATCAAATATATTAGAAATCAACATCTACGCTGAAATTAATGCATATAGTGCAAGCAATCAAATAGAATTAGAAAACATCTACGCTAAAATCTGTTAGGTCCCTATACTACTAATGTAACCCCTTATTGTTATTAGTGCAACCCCCTTACTATATTGTTGTGCCCATGTAGTCCCCATATTATTATTATTGTGCCCCATAGAAGCTCACTATTGTTATTGTTGTGCCCTTACATTATTATTGTTATGCCGGCTCTGATTATATTATGACCCCTTAGACTCCTATATATGGAAAGGATGTATTGTCATTTGTATCATCCAAGACTTGTTCATTTGTGTAATGTAAAGGAGGATGCCCCCTCGAAGAGGCTAATTTTTAAGTCGTTGATCTATCTTTTCTATCTTTTTGTAAGCTGGTTTCATAACATTTGGTACCAAAGCTTTGGATTCTAGGGTTTCATTGATCCAAACAGGTCTTCGTGGAATTTTCACTATAACTTTTTTCTGCGACGTTTTCGAAGATAAAAACAAAACCCATTTGAGAAGAAATTGTTCTGAACCTTGGGTTCGAATTTCAGATCTTGTCTCGTTGTATTTTCGGAGATATGATCTGAGGAAGTTAGGGTTTTTGCAAGCTCCAGAATTCCATCTCAAACAGGTCATCGTGGAATTTTCGGTATAATTTGTTCTCTGCGAAGTTTTATATTTTCAAATTAAAACCCATTTTAATCGAAATCTAGTTGAAGTTTGGACCAAATTTCATATTTTTCTTCGCTATATTTTCGGAGATACGGTCCAAGACATTTAGGGTTTCTGCAAGCCCCCAAATTACATCCCAAACAGGTGACCTTGCGACAATAGTCATAACTCTCTCTCAGAGCATATGATTCAAATTTTATAAAGCGTGACAGAAATAAGACGGACTGTAGTTTGTTGGGTATTAATTTCAGAACCTAATGTCGAAACAGTGACATGTGGCACATTATACAAATTCGCTCTACTGAACCAGTCTATAATTACTAGGTCATCGTGGTAGATTGGGCATAACTCTTTCTTCAGGAATCCAATTGTGATCAGACTTGTCAAGTTAGAAATAGGTCTCAGAGGGATATCATAGACCGATATTTCAGAACTTAAGGATCCGCGATTACAGAGTTAAATTCGTTTCAATATCGAGCTCCTAAAGTCAAGAAAATGCAATATGAGGAAGTTTGATGGGAAAGATTTGGTAAATTGGATACTTCATATGGAGAAATATTTTGATCTACATGAGGTGCAATAGTTACAAAAGGTACGTATTGCATCTTTATATTTAGAACCAGATCAATTTTTATGGTATAAAGGGCTTTGTTCTCATAAACCACTTGTCACGTGGTCAATTTTCATAGAGGAAATAATAGCACATTATGAGGATACAAAGAGCAACACCTTCTTTAGCCAATTGATAAATCTCAAACATAAGGGTTCAATGGTAGAGCACATTGAGGACTTTCAAAATTGAATATAAGGGTAAATGATATTCCATAGAAGCAGAGGATTCATGTCTTCATAGGGAATTTAAAAGATAACATCCAACATGAGGTTCACCTTTGGGAACCTGGTTCATTGAAGAAGGCATACAGGTTGGCAAGAAAAGTGGAAAGCAAAATTATGGAAACAAGGGAGTCTACCCCTCACAACTATAAAGATGGAAGTGTTGTTTCTCGTAGCCTTCTATAACCTGCAAGATTGACACCACAACAATTGGAATAAAAAAGAGAAAAAGGGCTTTGTTACAATTGTGATAGCAAATACATTAAAGGCCATAAGTGTGCTGAGAAGAAATTATTTTACTTAGATTGTGAAGAGGAGGAAGAAAAGGATCAATAAACATCAAAAGAAGAGGATATACACCGGGAACCAACCCTAGAGAAAGAACAAATGAATCCGACCATATCTTGTATTGCATTAGCAGGAATTATCACTCCTCAAACTCTCAAGATAGAAGGACATATCAAGAAGATGAAGGTTCAAGCAATGAAATATCAGGAAGAAAAGGATCAATAAGTGTCAAAAGAAAAGGATACTCACCAGGAACCAACCCCAGAGAAAGAAGGAATAAATCCGACCATATCTTGTAATGCATTCGCTGGAATTACCACTCCTCAAAGTATAAAGATAGAAGGACATATCAAGAAGAAAAAGGTAATAGTGTTGATTGATTCGGGTAGTACCCATAATTTTATTCATTATAAGATAGCCAAGGAATTGAATTTCTTCCTATATCCAACACCAGAGTGTCAAGTGACGATTGCAAGTGGAGGAACCATAAATTGCTCTAGAAAGTGCCATAATATCAAGCTATCCATGGGAGGATATGTATTGGATAGCCCAATGCTTTCCATTCCAATGGGTGGTGTTGATGTCGTACTGGGAGTCCAATGGCTATAATCCTTGGGTACAATAGCTTTTAATTTTCAAGAACTTTTCATGAAAATTTTTTCAGAAGCAAAGGAAGTTGAATTAAGGGGTATCGCACGGAAACCAGGAAAGATAATCATCTTTAACTGAATGACAAATCTCTAAAGAAAGAACAACAAGGCGTAATTGCACAATTATGTTCACTAGAGGTTCCCACATCGAAATCATCTATTTCTCCAGATCTCCAAAAAATCTTGGACAATCATTCCAAGGTATTTGAGACTCCCAAAGTCCTCCCACCTATTCGTGATCATGATTATGCTATTTATTTGATTCCAAGAAGTGTTCCTCCAAACATCAGACCTTACCTAATAAGAAGACACTTAAAGGTAAAAACGGATCATAATAGTCTTAAATACTTTTTAGAACAAAGATTATCTTTAGAAGAACAGAGAAAATGGGTCACAAAGATGTTGGGTTATGACTTTGAAATCATCTACAAAAAAGGGGAGAAAAATGTTGTTGCAAATGCACTCTCAAGAAAGGATGAGGATGTGGAAGCATTTTTTGTGCCATTTCTATTATCCAACTAGATTGGATAAATGAAGCAAAGGATGAATGGAACAATGACAAAGAAGTGTGGGCACTCATTCAAAATTTGTAGAAGATCCCAGTTCAAACAATATTGCTAGAACTTGACGAAGAAAAAATCATATTGCAACTCGAAGCAGTCACAGAAACAAGAAATCGATAGCTACGAAATCGATCAATTTCATAGTATCTCATCAAGTGGAAGAACTTACCCACTGAAGATTCCACATAGGAGGAAGAGAATTTTATATAGAAGCATCCAAAGCTACTCAAGCATTGAGGACAACACTTTTTGAAGGAGAGGGGCATGTTAGGTCCCTATACTACTAGTGTAACCCCTTATTGTTATTATTGCAACCCCCTTACTATGTTGTTGTGCCCATGTAGTCCCCATATTGTTACTATTGTGCCCCATAGAAGCCCACTATTGTTATTGTTGTGCCCTTACATTATTATTGTTATGTCAGCTTTGATTATATTATGACGCCTTAGACTCCTATATATAGAAAGGAGGCATTATCATTTGTATCATCCAAGAATTGTTCATTTGTGTAATGTAAAGGAGGTTTCCCCCTCAAAGACGCTGATTTTAAGTCATTGATCTATTTTTTCTATCTTTTTGTGAGCTAGTTTCATAACAAAATCAATGCCTCTAGTGCAAGCAATCAAATAGGATTAGAAATCACATTTACACTGAAATAAATGCATCTATTGAAGCAATCAAATATCATTAGAAATAAACATCTACATTGAAATCAATGCATCTAGTGCAAGCAATCAAATAGGATTATAAATAACCATCTACACTGAAATTATTGCATATAGTGAAAGCAATCAAATAGAATTAGAAAACATATACACTGAAATCAATACATGTAGCGCAAGCAATCAAATAGGATTAGAAATCAACATCTACACTAAAACCAATGCATCTAGTGCAAGCAATCAAATATCATTAAAAATCAACATATACATTGAAATCAATGCATCTAGTGCAAGCAATCAAATAGTATTAGAAATCACCATGTATCTAGTGTAAGAAATATTCTTTCCTCTCTCCCCCCTCCATCTCCCTCTTTATCTCCTTCTTTGTCTCTCTATCTCACCCCCAACATACACACACTCTCTGCATCTCTCCCTTGTCGCTATGTCTCTCTCTCTCCACTTCTCTCTCTCTCTCTATGTCTTTCTTCTTCCATCCCTCTCTCCCCTTTCAACTCTATCTATGTCCCTCCCTCTCTCCTCTCTCTTCCTCCCTCTCTCCTCCTCTCTCTCGCCCTTCCTCTCTATCCCTTTCTCTCCCCTCGTATCTCTCTCTCTATCTCTCTCTCTCTGCCCTCTAACCCTGTCACTTTCTCCCTCCCTCTCTCCTTATCTCTCTCCCCTTCCATATCCCTCTCCCTTTCTCTCTCTCTCTAACCCTGTCACTTTCTCCCTCCCTCTCTCCTTCTCTCTCCTCCTCTCTCCCCTTCCATCTTTGTGTCTCCCTCTCTCTCTCTTAGCCTTCTCTCCCTATCTCACTCCTCTCCTTCTCTCTCTTTTCATTCCTCCTCTTCCCTATAATTTAGTTTATCTTTTCATTCCTCCTCTCCCCTCTAATTTAGTTTATCTCCTTCAATGCAACCAATCAAAGAGAATTAGAAATTGCTATCTACACTGAAATCAATGCATCTAGTGCAAGAAATAGTCTTCCCTCTCTCCCCCCTTCATCTATATCTATATCTCCCTCCATTTCTCCTTCTTTGTCTCTCTATCTCACCCCCCGAACACACATGCTCTCTCTCTCCATATTTATCTATCTCTCCCTCTCTCTATCTGTCTCTTCTTCCCTCTCTTCACTTTCCATCTATATCTCTATCTCCCTCTGTCTCTCTTGTCCTTCTATATCACCCCCAAAACATACACACTCTTTCTCCGTATTTATCTATCTCTCCCTCCCTTTTTTTAGAGTATTTTACTGGTTAATTTTAATCAAAATATGGCATAGATTTTTAAAAATTTAGATTTTAAGTTATTTAATATGTAGAATTCTAGTAGGGGTTTTTTCATAGTGTTGAATATATTTATGCATTCCAAAATGTATTTTAAATAACAAAAAGTCACAATCTTACTAGAGATTGTATCGCTACATTCTAATGAAAAAGTCGTTTTGTCTATGGCATAAAATTATACTATTATAAAAAAAAAGTTAGTTAAATAAATAAAAACATATCTTAAATAATAAAATTAAATTAATTAAAGATAATATAAGTAATTATAATAAAAAATAAATTAATAATTCTAAAACATGAAATAAATTAAAATATTATATTATAAAGAAGAGATTTTACCAAATTAATTAAAAAGTAATATATTTTTAAAAATAATAAATAGAATAAAATGTGATGAAAATAAGATCATGAATTATTATTAAAGATAAGGTTGAAAAATGAGTATCCATAAAAAGTTAATATAGGCTTAAATCTAATTAAAACACCGTTAAATAATAAAACTAATAAATGTTTAATTAAAAAGTTAAATTATATTAGTATAGTTAGTTATGAAGTTCTTAAACTTAGTGGTAGTTAGAAAAAGACACTTATGTGAAGGGTTGGGGTGACCCAAGCCAAATGCAAATCTTGATTTGATATTGAGAACTTATATCCTTTTAGGTTGCACTTTTTTACACCACAAAAAAGCTAATTAAAATGATAAAAACATCATAAATAAAGGAGATAATGAAATTTAAACAAAAATTATGAAAAAAAATTAATTGAGAAAGATATTAAGTTGAATTAGTTTCTATTTAATGTTATTGAAAATAGATTTCCAAGTCATAGTCTAAATATGCTATTAATAGTTGGTTTTTTTGGTAATTTAAAAGAATGACAAGGAAAATTTACAATATACATAAAATTTGTGATGAATTATTATGAGATTGAAAACAAGTGTAAATTAAGATATCTCTTGTTGTGGGATAAGAAAAAAAACCTATTTGATGTTCTTGTCATTCTTGTTATCAGTCCTCACCAAGGCAAGAGTCTAGCAATCCATTTGTTTGTTGACCACTGTTAGTTTAGCATTGATCAATGCAATTATAATGTTTAACTTACAAAACAAATATTTATTTTTCAATATTATTGAAAAAAATATTTTTCAAACATTTGATTGTACCATAACTTTGAAAGGCTAATTGTAGCCTTTGTGCCATGTGGATAAGTGTCTCATATTTTTTTCCCATAATTTATGGATGTAGTTGCAATATTTATGCCATGATTTTTAAATATTTGTGTAATGATTTTTCATTGTTAACCTTCACAGGAATTATGTCATGATTTTAAAATATTTGTGTAATTATTTTTCATTGTTAAGCTTCATAGGAAAACCACCTAAAATCATTTTTTTTGAAAATAGCCCATACTCATGGAAATAACCTATTTACCATCAATTACTTGCCCACCATAATGTAAGCAAGTATTTGCCTAAAAAATGAATAGGAACAAGATGGAAATAAACATACCTACTAGGAGTTACTCCTACTATTACCCACCAAAAATTTATGCAAGTCTTTATCCCTTAGTAGGAAATTTAAGAATGAAAAGGATGAAGGCTTTTCATGTTTGAACATAAACAATTTTGTTTATTTTATACAATGTTTTTAAGGATAAAAATAATAATATTTTGTTCAAATATTTAAAATAACATTTCAAACAAAAGAAGCTTCTCCCCAAACAAATAAATTCAACATGTATACTACATGGCTCATTGAGATAGTTACGTTCAACAAACCTCACCTTACAATTTTAAAATTTAAATGGTTTCCCTAACCATTTGGATGCAACTTTTGCTTTTTGGTTTTGTCCTTTTGTTTTTTAGTGTTAAATTACAATTAATGCCATTCTCACTGCAAAACATTGGATTCTTCATTGATAGTAAGTATTGATATGAGTATGTCATTATGAGTTTTTTATTTTTCTTTTTAAAAATTCTTATAAGCGTATCAGGTTCTTTCATTCATCGTGAAGTATATGTACATAGTGTTTTATTTCATTTCCTGTGTTGTTATAATTTGTCAACCTTTCTTTGTATCACAACAAGTTTTCATATTTTCTATTCCTTCATCTATGGTTTAGGGTTGTTTTGGTTATGTAATATCTTTGACATTTTCAACAATAGGCAACATTTTATCACAACTTTGATTTCTATAAGCATCTAGGTACGTTGTGAATTATTGTATTATGGTGTTTGTGACTTCAAGATAGCTAGAATATTGCAACAACTATAGACCTTGTAATTTTATCATGCTCTACAAAGGAATTTTGATAGTCACTTACGTTTGTTAATAGATTTTTTAGCTAGCCTTGTAGAAGATAGAAGAATTTAGGGTTTGATATTGCCGTGTATGCATATATCATAACTTTTATTAGAAGGAAAAAAAATTTCATTTATTGGGTTGTATGTCTATGTAAAGTGAATTGTTGTCTTGGGTGAATTGGTACCCACTCTTTTTCATATGTTACATTTGTAACATCTCTGATAGATTTAAAAATAAATTTCTTGACTTTTTAAACAAACATTGAACACAACTATTAAATATTAGGTTCAAAATGATTTAATGTCATGGCTATTTACAAGAATTTTCTCCATCTCAATATATTCCATTCCAAATTAATTGATATGATGGATACTTGAGCTTTTACAAGAGTAAATATTGTTACAATATGCTTAGAATGGGTTTGAATCCTTATGTTTACATGGTGCAAATTAAAATTCAAATATTTCTATTTATGTTGTGCAGAATTGAATACATATGAGTATGGTTATTGAGTTTTTTTCATATACATAATTATTATAGTTCCCCTATAAACACCCCCACCTTAGCCCTGATGAAAAGTATTCAGTTGCTAATCCAATCTCCCTTGTAAATAGTTAGAGAGATGGAATAATAAAAAGATTTTTTTGCTACAAAACTAGAAAATAAGGTTCACCAATGCGTTCGTCTCATCAAGATGAATATGGCGATATAACAATTTACCTTAATCTGATCTCTAGATCAAAATTTATGATATTTAAATTTCCAACAAATCAGAGGGTGCCATGTCATCAACTCTGCCACATGGAACCCACGTGGTAGTGCCACATGGCCAACCTCCCAGCACCACTTAGAAATTCATTAATATTTGTCGACCTGCTCATGGGTTTGGGTTGCATGACCCTACGTTATTCATCCAACATCCCTGCTTCACACACCCAAGGAATACTTGTTTCACACCTCAGGGGAAATATCCGCTTTAAACATCCGGGGAATACCCGCTTCACACCTCTAGGGAAACACACACTTCAAACATCCAGGGAATAATCACTTCACACCTCTAGGGAGATACCTGCTTCAAACATCCAGGGGAACTTTTGGCTTTGTTTCCCAATGAAAAATCCTAATGCGCACCCAAACAAAAAACTCTCAATGCGCACTCCAGAAAAAACTCTCGGTTCTACCCGGCTAAACTCTTGGGAATACTTCAACTGAAACCTCAGTTTTTACTGGTTGACTGTTCAAAAGGCCAAATGATGGATCATTTGACAATGGGACTTTCTCCATTACTAGGATTGTGTTTCCCACTCCTCACCCTTTGTGTTCTCGAAGTTTGTTCCAGGGAAATTCTCCAAGGCTAGCCAACCATGTGGGTTTGTCCCTATGATAATATAATAGAAGCCATGATCATGTCGGTGCTACCATGTTTCAGTCCCACGACATCCTGCTACCTCCAAAAAGTGTCTATCCTTTAGACTTCTGGAACAAGGCTTTCTGGGCTTCGTCATTCCTACACCAACCTTATTGCAATAAGGTATAGTCAATCCACCCAATCTGTCGCTTCCACACTGGGGCCCTTGTCAGGCTATTCAAATAAGGTTCATTTGGATGAGGCTATAAGGTTAAGTCTTATGCTTGAGTTGCAACAGGGCCACTCATAGCAGGGTCTTGCCCTTAGCCTTCAATGAAGTCTCTAGCCAGAAATTGGGCCTTGAGAATCATGTCCACTCTTGCTTCTAGTGATTTTATATTGGTTTACTCCCTTCCTTCAATATGTATTGTTCACAAGGGAGCCCTAACATGATCGGGTTGTGGTGTTCTACAAATGTCTAAACTTATGACATAGTCCCAATGTGCCATTGGAGTTTGCTATGCCATCCTATGGTGTTATCCCTCCTAAGCTTACAATAAGTTTCTTCTTTCGGGGTCCACGAGTTTGTAACACAGAACACTGGTTAGGGACTTGACCATATAGGCTAGCAACTTATCTATCCAGACCCTCTAGGATCTGCAATTCCTAGGATCTCCAATATTTCTCTTAAATTTGACAAATATCGGCATGGAGATCTATAGGTCTCATTCAAGGACCCAAATAATGCCACAAGCATATTAGAGCAACCATAGAGAATATGGAACCGAAAGGACCGCAAGGAGATCAACACTCTTAGGAATAGGGAATCCCCCTTTTAGGTATGAATACAAATAAGAGCCTTATGGATAAGCTCATAATAGTTAAGGTCACGGACCTACAAGCATTCCCTTGTTAGGGATCGGAAATTTCAGGCATAGTTATACTAATGGTTGTCAGCTAACCTCTACTACAGGTTGGGTGGATCATGAAGGGCCTCCATTGCTCAAACTGCACACCACAGTGCTAACTTAGAAGGTGTTACATCCACACAGTGTCCATATGCATGCATATAAATGTCCTCCTGCATAAAAAGCAAGAACACAACAACTTATGGAAGGGATCTAGACAAACTACTAATAGAGTTGACTAGCATATGGATAATCACAAGCAAGGTACCAATCAATATGAGTACCATGGATGGAATAAACGCTTCCCAACCAAGATTTACCACATTATCACAACTCCAGGACAATAGAAAGAACATGGCTCCTTGTCATGAGAGATTCAAATTCAATGCACATGTAACAAAGATTCATCTTGTAGGAAGTGTTAGGGAATAAATCAAGTCAACCTAACTCATGGATTTGTGCCATACACAATAGAGCCATAGATCTTTTGGATCAAATCCTGTGTAAAATGGATGTGTGATCGCATCACTAGAGTACACATCACTGAAGGCTTGAAGAAGCCCCTCTTATAAAATCACAGGTCAAGTAGCAAGGAACTCCTCTGCATCAACACATTGCACATAACCCATGTCAATGTAGATTTTCATCAATGTAATCATCATATTGTAATAAGAAGAGAATCTCATACTAAACATTGTTGTAATAAAATAAAGATTCTTGTAAGTTATTACAATGCCTTTAATATTGCATAATATCACTTAATTGTGTAATAGTAATAATACATTCATGTATTTTTGCAGAACAACACTATCTCAAACCATAAATGTATCACATATTCATTACCAGAAAAGCATACATGAGAAACACTTATCTTGTAAATCCTCGGGAAATTGAGTCCGGGACTATAACTCTCCACCCAACCATAGATAGTTGTAGTTAGTTTTTCTCTTGCGATTATCTCTCTTGTATCAGATTCTAGAGACTGAGATGGCCAACTGAAGGGCGTGTATACCAACTATTGGTTGAAACATCGACTCTCGAGGTACTCCTACCTCCACCCACCAACTGAATAACAATCAATAAGTATTCAAGGAATTAAGAGGACCACTGCCTACACCCTCCGACTATTCAATGGCTAATGAGCTCCATGGAATTGATAGGCTTAACCTCCATCCTCAACATATCACACAGTGATTCCACCCACTAAGGGACTTGAGAATCCACTCTAAAACCAAATTAAACAAGAAAAGCGGAACTCCATAACTTCCTACCAAGAATCCAATGGCTAAACCTTTACCTAGGTTAGCAAGGAACTTTAGAGAAAACCCATCTCCACCCTCTAGTCCCCTAGGTGTCTTGAGGTTTACCCTCACCTAAAGAATCTCCCATTGTACCCATGTTGCTCAACCAGAAGCTAAGAAAACTCCTTTGAGAGCCCTGAAACAAACCAGATGTGCCTCCACTATTACATTGCATTGTCAATGAGATCTTCCTTTTTCTTCCAGTGTACAGGCATTCTTCCACTATCCAACCCATGCTCTATTGTGTCTCACTAGTCATTTTCTTAAGAAATGCTAATTATTCCAAGCATCCTTAATTGATCTACATTTTTCCTCCTTCCTGTTCCAAAGTGACCAAGCAACAAAATTGAACTTCACATCTCCTGATTATGCATGCTCCCCTACGTGGTATTGTCCATAATGGTTCTTCTCTATGAGTTCTTTTCCATGGAAGTGCTTCTCTACAAATTATTTTCCACGGTGGTTCTTCCCCAATCTGCGACTACATAACCCTTTGTGTAATTTATTCTTTGTGCATTCATTTATCTTTTTCCTTTCTTTCCTGCATGCTTCCCTATGCATGGTCATTGACTTCTTGATCTCCTTTCTCCTCTCCTCTACACAATCAAGACCCCCCTTAACTTCCTCGTTTGGTTAGTGCCCTGCGCTGCATGGGTTTTTTCATTAAATTTTGTCCCTTGTTCTTTGCCCCCAAAAACATTGGCCTATGTATTCTTTTATATCCCATAAATTAAGAGTGTCGGTGCTATTAAAAGCACAACAACCAACCTTCAATGCTCATTGCAAAATAGTCCAAATTCTCTTGCAGTAAGTAAATTGAACATATCAAGCAATTAACCACCCCGTCTCTGGAATTCATGTCCCTCACTCAGCCTCACCTTAATTTAAAGTCAAAATACATAAGATGTTTTTCATGAAGTTCATAATAAAATACAACTAGGGTCTTTACAAACCCCTCCCCCTTGAGGGAACACCATCCTCGATGTTCTTTGTCCATATATTTATATATAACACAGGAACAAAATAAAATAAATACACATATTGTTTTATGGAGCTTTATATGTATAGATATATACAATATTTACAACATATATACATTTTATTCAACCAACAAACAAAAAAGGATATGCTTCCCTCATCAAGTCAACCATTTCCCAAGTGGATTCCTTGGGCCCAAAGTGCCTCCACTAAACTTTGACTTGTTCTATTGCTCGATTCTAGAGTGTGGTGCTACTCTGATCTATAATGCATAGTGGCTCTAAATGGAACTCTCCCTCTAGTTCCACCTATAGCACAAACCAATCAATCACATGATTATAATCCTGTACATATATTTTAAGCAAAGAAACATGGAAAACATCATGGAATTTTACTAATGGAGGTAAGGCTATCTTATAGGCTACTGGTCCAATCCTTTTAGGTATTTTCAATGGCCCACAATACTGCAGTGCCAACTTGGCACATGACCTAGTCCTTAAGGAGCTTTTTTTGGGCCTAATTATCAAGTAAACATGTTCCTCCACTTGGAACTCTTTATGCACCCTATGGTGGTCTGCATAGTTATTCTGTTTGTCTTCTGCTACCTTCAAATTCTATCTTATAACTCACATTTGGTGCTCCATTTCTCTCAGTATGTTAGTTCCAATAAGGAACCTATTCACTCGATCATTTGAGCTGATAGGAGTATTGCAACTCCTCCCATACAATGCCTCAAATGGGCTCATTTTCAAGGGCTCTTGGTAGCCATTATTATATGAAAATTATAAAAGTGGAAGATACTCTTTCCACTTCCTTTGATGGTGCATTACATACATCCTCAACATGTCTTTGAGGATTCGGTTCACTCTTTCTCTTTGTCCATCCGTCTGCAAATGATAAGTAGTATTAAAGGCCAATTCAGTCCCTAATCCTGCAAACAACACCCTCCAAAACTTGGAAGTGAACTTAGCATCCTCTCTTAGATGATCTTCTTCAAAACTCCATGCAACCTCACAATCTCCCTTAAGAAAATTTGAGCCATCTCACTAGCTTAGTTGGTGGATTTGACCGCCACAAAATGAGCCACCTTGTTCAACTTGTCGATCACCACCATAATTGCATCATGTTGTTTGGAGGTCCTTAGTAAACTAGTAATGAAATACATGGATATCACCGCCCACTTCCATTTTGGAATGGGAATGGGCTACAATAAACCTTTTTGGATTTTTACACTCAGTTTTCACATGTTGTCATTCTATGCATTTATCAACAAAATTGATCGCTTGTTTCTTCAAATTTGACCAATAATAAAACTTTTTGAAGCTTGCGAGAGTCTTTTGGTACACGGGATGGATTGAATACAGATTGTCATGGAATTATCTCATGATGAACCTTCAGTTCATCACTATTTGTTACATTGATTCTATTCTTGAATCTAAGTAGACCATCACCTGTGAGATGATACTCTTCATCCTCGTCATCTTGTTACAAATTTTCTTTTATTTGTTGGTATTTTTCATCATGTTGTCCTGCATTTTTTACCCTTTCCACCAAATCCACCTCATAAGAGCTTATGGCTACCAGATAATTTAGTTGAATCCTTATGCTAAATGCATTGACCACCTTGTTCTCTTTTCCTTTGATGTACTTTATTTCAAAGTCAAACTCACTAAGTATAGCTAGCCATATAGCTTGTCTTGTGTTCAACTTGGGTTAAATGAAAAAATATTTGAGTCCACTATTATCTGTCATAAGTGTGAATTTTTTTCTAAGGAGATAATTCCACCACATATTTAATGCATGAATGATGGCAACTAACTCTAGATCACGAGTTACCTAATTTACCTAATGTTCATTTAATTTCCTCGACTGATCGAAAAATACTTGTCCTTCCTGCATCAAGATTGCATCGCTCAAATCTTGTTGCACACTTAGTTGTCCTTGGAACTTTCTATCCTTTTCTCTACAAGGATGTGATAGGATGGCCTATCTAGGACAAATTTCTGACGAATATCTTGTAGTAACTTACCAATCCCATGAATGATCTAACCTCATCCACATTCTTCATTGTTGGACACTCCATTATGGTCTTGATATTTTCCAGGTCAACTAGTATCCCCTCCTTGGAGACCACGTGCCCCAAATAGTGTTCCCTCAATAACTATAGTACTACAATTAGGCATTTTTCATGCTCTTCTTTGGTCTTAAAATACACCAATATGTCATCAATGAAGACATTCACAAACTTGTCCAAGTAAGGACGTAACACATTGTTCATTAAACACATGAATGTGGAAGGGGGATTGGTAAGCCCAAAGGCCACCATTACAAACTTATAGTGCTTGTACCTTGTTTAGAAAGAAATTTTGTGGATATCCTCTTCTTTAATGTGCACTTGATGATACCATGACCTCAAATCAATCTTGGATAACACTTCTGCTCCTTTGAGTTGGTCAAAAAATTAATCAATCCATGGCAATGGATACCAGTTCTTGATGGTTACTTTATTTAAATGCGTGTAGTCAATACAAAGACTGAGTGTCCCATCCTTTTTCTTTATAAACAATACTGGAGCTCACCATGGTGACACACTTAGCCGAATGTAGCCTTTATCAATCATTTCTTTCAGTTGTAACTTCAACTCAATTAGTTCTGGCATACTCATTCAATATGGTGCCTTGGACACTAATGCTTCTCTAGGCACCAACTCAATCGAAAAGTATACCTCTCTATGAGGAGGCAATCCAGGAATATCCTCTGGAAACACATCCCTGAACTATCGCAACACAAGATATCTCTATAGTATTTCACTTTATTCCCAATCAACATGGCTATTGGCCTTGTAATTACTAGTAATTGGCACAACAAACAATTGAAAACCCTTCTAGTAGTTGTGTTTGGCTTACATGGCTGTAATTTTCCTTATCAAGGTGGGCTTCCTCTTTCCCTGCAATAGTCTCTTCCTTCATGCTTCATCTAGGTACTCAATTTCCTTCTCATAACAATCAACCTTGGTATGGTGCTTATACAACCAATCCATATCCAACAATACACTATATGCCCCCAAGGGTAACATGTTTAGGTGTGTTGTGGTTGGAATGCCTTGAAGCTCAAGCACACATGATTACACCTAATGGCTCACTCTTCTCTTTGTTCATGTTTCCAATTGAACCATCCATGGCTTTACATGCAATTCCAAGGCCAAATTTCATTTTTCCACAAACTTTGGGATAACATAACTACAGTTAGAACTAGGAACAATTAGAATGGAAACAAATTGATTACACGTCTCACCTTCCATCTCAACGATGGGTGCCTAGTGGTCTTCCTAGTGATTTTCCATGACTACGTAAATTATGGGTAAATTCCAAGCTACATCCCCCACTGTGCGAGCTTCCTATGCGCTATAGATCTTTGGCTCAACACTTTTCTAATGTGGGAAATCATTTTTCCTCCAATTTTTACCACACATAAAACATTTTAATTTTTCTTTAAATTCATATTTTCATTACTCTATTGTTGATTTTTGTGTATTTCCCTTAGCAGCTTGGTTGATTTTCTGCTAGAAACGATTTATAGCAACTGGGTGCTTACTTTCCTTTTTATTTGTGGATTTCTTAGGCCATCTCTTTTTATGTCCAATGTTGTCCTTGGCCTTCCAGTTGCATTTAATTTCTGGCCTATGCTTTTCTTTCTCATAGTAATGTTTCAATTTCTTAATGGCATTTTTTAGCATCTAAGGTTCCAGAACCTCAATCTAATCCTTGAATCCTAGAGGTAGGCCACTAATAAATTGTTGGAAATTGTCCTTCTCATCCTTGAGATATGGCAGGTATCTCAATAAATTTAGGAACTTGGTATTCCTCATCTAACATATGTCCCATTCTGAGCTCATAACATTATTTTGTCTTGTTGTCATAATATCAATCGAACAAATATTGATTTCTAAAAAGATTCTCAAATTCACTCCAAGTCAATTCTTCCTCAATGATGCCTCTGACATTTTTCATATCTTCCCACCAAATGTTTGCCTTTCCTTTCAAACTATAGGTGGCAATCTTGGCTTTCATATTTTTAGAATAATCGTGAATTTTGACAAACTTCTCCATGCCCAACAACCAGGATTCTGCATCTTTAGGTTTCTGCATTTCCCCATCAAATGTAGGTGGTTTGGTTTTCTTAAGTTCCTCTAGCACATAATCTATTTCTCTCCTTCCTCGATAATGATGATGGGAGTTATGATGGTGCCCTCTAGTAGTGGAGCTAGAAGGTCTGTCAGGATGATGCACATAAGTGGTGGTTCTTCCTTATGGAGTACTCAATGATACATTTCCCTTCACGGTATCTTCACTTTCTCATTTAGGCCTCTTCCTAGATCTACTACCATCTTCCCCATTTGTCTTCTCTTCTAACCCCCGAAGGATATTCCTGACTCTTTGACTAGTCCCCACCTTAGGTTACCTCTGTCTCTTTAAATCTAAGAGGCTTTGCAAAATAACTGCATTTATCTCATCTTGCCTCCCTTGAGCTCTCACCAACGTTTCATTTTCTTCTTTCAATCTTCTTACATTTTCCCTTAGACTCCTCAAAGTATCCAACCAATCTAGAGAGTTTTCCCCACCCCCTTGGCCAACTGATATTTCTTCTTCATTTGATCTAGCCTCTTCTTTTCCATTTTGAGACTGATCAAAGTTATATTGCACCATTCCAGTCCCCATTCCTGTGTCTTTTACTATCTTTGTTTCTCGTATTATGTTTTCATCTACACACAACCATTAGTTACATCATGAGGAAAATAAATAGACCCAATTATGACCATGAACTTGGATTTATGGAGCTTCCATGGTGAAAATGTTGTAACAAAACAAGCCTTGTTAGGATATCCATAATAATCAACATCAAGCCACAAGCATCACCACCTCTGCATTGCATATTCATCAATCATATATCAATTGACACCAACTATTATTGTCACGTTGCATATCTAAATCACAGTATGACTATATCATCCATGCATACAATCAATCAATTATAGACTAGCTTTTAACACTTAAATAGTTGCTTAGTTAATTTTCTTTAAAATATAATAATATGAACTCTTTGCAGGTACCCTTGTTGTTATTTTCCCATGATAGAGACCATCTAGGCCAAGTGTTGAACTCGGATGCTCTGATACCACTTGTAAGCATCCCCACCTTAACCCTAGTGAAAAGTGTTCACCTACTAATCCAATCTCACTTATAAATAATTAGAGAGATGGACTAATAAAAAATAATAAAAAAATTGTCTGCAGAACTAGAAATAATCATCACCAATGCATTTATCTCGTTAATATGAATTTGGAAATATAAAACTTTACCTCAATCTAATCTCTGAATCAAAACTTATGATCCTTTAAATTTCCAACAAATTAGAGTTTTCCACATCATCAACCCTGCAACATGGAACCCGTATGGTCATGCCACGTGGAACCCATGTGGCCATGACACGTGGCCAACCTCCCAGCACCACTTGGTAATTTGTTAATGGTTGTGACCCGCTCATGAGTTTAGGTTCCATGACCTTGCTCTATGCATCCGACATCCCTGCTTCACACACCCGAGGAATACATGTTTCACACCTCCGAGGAGATACCCACTTAAAACATCGAAGGAATATTCACTTCACACCTTCTGGGAAATACCTGCTTCAAATATCTGGGAAATACTCGCTTCACACCTTCAGGAAGATACTTGCTTCAAACATCCGAGGGATAACTTCCTTCTTCATTCCCTGACAAAAACTCCTAGCACGCACCTTGGCGAAAACTCTCGGTGCACACTCTAGTGAAAACTCCTTGTTGTACCTAGATGAACCCCCATAACTACCTTAGTTGAACCCCTAGTCATAACCGAATGGTTGGTCAAAAGGCCAAATGATGGATCATTTGACGACAGGACTTTCTTCGTTACCTAGACTTTGTTTCCCGAATCCTCACTATTTGCACTCTCTAAATTTGTTCTATGGAAATTCTCTTACGTTGACCCGTCATGTGGGTCCATCCCCACGCCAATACAGTAGCATCCAAGATCACGTGGGTGCCACCATGTCCCAATACCATGACATCCCACTACCCCAAAATGTGCTTCTCCTTTGGACTTTTGGGCTTCATTGTTCCTCCACCAGCCTTATTGCGATAAGGTATAATTAATCCACCCAATATGTCACTTCCACGTTGGGGCTCTTGTCAGGCTATTCAAATAAAATTCATCTAGCTAAAGCTATAAGGTTAAGTATTATGCTTGAGTTGCAACAATGCCACTCATAGTAGGGTCTCACCTTAGCCTTCGATGAAGTATCTAGCCAGAACTTGGACCTTGAGCATCATATTCACTCTTGCTTCTGGTGGTTTTATATGGGTTTTCTCCATTTCCGCACTATGCGTTGTTCAGAAGGAAGCCCTAACATGGCCCTGTTGCGGTGTTTCTACAGAGATATGGACTTGTGACTTAGTCCCACTGTGACCATTGGAGTTTACTAAGGCACCCTCTGGTGCTATCCCTCCTAAGATGACAATAGCTTTCCTCTTCCAGGGTTCACGATGTTTGTAATGGAGAACACTAGTTAGGGACATGGCCATACAGGCCAGCGACTTATCTATCTAGTCCCTCTAGGATATGCAGTTCCTGGGATCTCCAATATTTCTCCTGAATCTAAAAGATCCTAGCATGGAGATCTACAAGTCTAATTGAAGGACCCAAATAGTGTCACAATCATATTAGAGCAACCATAGAGCATATGGTGCCAAAAGGACTGCAAGGAGATAAACTCTCCTCTTAGGAACATGGAATCCCCATTTTAGGTCTGACTACAAATAAGAGCCTTATGGATAAGCTCATAATATTTAAGGTCACGGACCTATAAGTGTTCCCTTGTTAGGGACAGGGAATTCCAGGCATGGCTACATTGATGGATATTACCTAACCTTTGTTATAGGTTGGCTAGCTCCTGAAGGGCCTCCACTGCTCACACCGCACACAATAGTGTTATCTTAGCACATGTTACACCCACACAATTTCCATATGCATGCATATGAATGTACTCCTAAATAAAAAGCAATAACACAACAACTTATGGAAGGGCTCCATGCAACTCACTAATAGAGTTTACCAGTATATAGATCATTATTGGCAAGGTACCAACCAAGTGAGTACCATGGCTAGAACCAACCCTTCCTAACCAGGATTTACCACATTATCAAAAATCTAGGACAAGAGACATAATATGGCTCCTTTCCATCAAAGATTCAACTTCAATGCACATGTAACAAAGTCGCATCTTGTAGGAAGTGTTGGGTTATAAATCAATTCAACCCAACTCATGGAGTTGTGCCATACACAATACAACAATAGATCTTTTAAACCAACTCCTAGGTAAAATGGATGTGTGATCCAATCACAAAGGTACACATAATTAAAGGATTGAAGAAGCCCCTTCTATAACATCACAGTTCAGTCAGGAAGGAATTCCTTCGCATCAACACATTTCAAATTTACCCATGTTAATGCAGACTATCATCAATATAATCATCGTACTGTAATAAGAAGAAATTTTCATACTAAACATTGCTACAATAAAATCAATATTATTATAGGTTATTTTGATGCCTTTTACATTGCACAGTATATCAGTTAATTGTGTAATAATAATAATACAGTAATGTATTTTTGCACAACAACACCATTTCAAACCAGAAATGTATTGCATCTTCGTTACCAGAAAAGCATACATAAAAAACACTTATCTTGTAAATCCTCGAGCAATTGAGTCTGGGACTATGAATCTCCACCCAACCCTAGATAGTTGTAGTAAGTTTTTATATTGCAACTATCACCCTCGAGCCGGATTCCAAAGATTGGGATGGCTTGCTCAAGGGATTGTATACCAATTGTTGGCTAAAATAGGGACTCTCGAGGTACTCCTACCTCCACCCACCAATCGAATAGCAGTCATAAAGTCTTCAGGGAATCAATAGGACCACTATCTCCACCCTCAAGTTGTTCAATAGAAAAAGAGCTACAGGGAATTGAGAGGCTTAGCCTCCACCCTGAACATATCACACAATGATTCCACCCACTATGGGACTCAAGAATCCACTGTAAAACTGAATGAAACAAGTAAAGGGTAACTCTAGAACTTCTTAACATGACTCCAAGGGATAAACCTCTACCTAGGTTGTCAAGGAACTCTAGAGAAAACCCATCTCCACCCTTCATCCCCCTGGATGCCCTGAGGTTTACCTTCACCTGGAGAAGCTCCTTATGTACCCCTGTTACTCAACCATAAGATAAGACAACTCCTTTGAGATATCTATAACAAACCAGATGTGCCTCCACTGTTACGCTACACTATCAATGCAATCTTGTTGTAACACCTTCCTCCCATATCTACCCAAGTAGCTGGCCAACCGGGGTAAACATGTGACGAGAGGCTACTATGATATGATTAAACCTCCTAGGTGTTCTTAAGGAAGTGGAATAGATGAAAACACATCAAAAATACCTTCCACATTAGCAACAACACTCTCAGGAGCCATCCTAACCACTCAGGCATCATGCTCGTGGGTCCCATTGAGTTTTTAGATTACTTGACCTCTGGACGCTCCCATGCTATGGGCATGCCAACATCCAGAGAGCTCTGGACGCTCCCACAAGACTACATGCCTACGTCCAGGGACTATTTCCAATAGACATGTGCCAGAGTCTGTGAGATTTTAAGGCACTTTTCAAGCCCAAAATTCCAGCCACTGCCCAAAACTTGTTGTAACTTCCATAATCCATTCAACACATGATGACAAGACTAATAAACCAAAAACTAACTCCAAGACTAGGTCTGACCATTCCCAACTGGGACTGACATTCTATCAAACACTTGACATCAATACAATCTACAGGTCTAGGATACAAGATAGAGCATGAATCTCTGAAAACTCTTACGAGGCATGACAAGAAGGATTGCCACCTTCTCCCTTGAACTGTTATGACATCAATTAGGTCTTTCATCCATTAGCCTTTCAGTTACAAGTAAATACATGAAATAACAATGAAAATAACCAATCATATAATCATGCTTATAACCAGCATTAAAATAACAATGAGGTATCAACCATTAAATCCACATATTAATAAGTATAAAAGCAAGAGAACTTAGCTTTTATTAAGCATAGGAAAATCTGACCAAGTTCGGGACTTCCACATAAAACCTGACCTTATACACGACTGAACCAAATATTTCTTTCAGGTAGTCACCCCCATGCCATATTCCAAGCATGAATGTGGGATTTCATGGATAAACCAATCCAAAAAACAACTAACGGAATCCATAGGTTAAACCACCTCCACCCTCACCAAACCATGATCACACCAAAATCGGTGCTCTGATCACAAAACTGAACTAAACTTGGAATGCCATCCAGAATCCATCACTATCCTTGAGGAATTTTCCATCTCCTTGTCTCTCAGGCTTTACCACAATCCAATCTTGGATCAATAGGCCCTAAACCGAGACACCTCCCTTTACCATGTATCCCACCAAAACTGGTCAAGGGATTCCTAGGCCTTTGGGAATGAACCTTGAGACCACCTCTACCCCTAATTCTGAAATCCATCCGGCATTTCCAAAGCTAAAAACCGATATCAACATCCCAACACACCATGGCATCTAGAAAAATCCAAGGCTAGGCTAAAAATCACTGCCATAACTTGACAAAACCATGCCACTGATAACAAGAGAACCATATACCAACATGCAAAGCCATTAATGTCAAAACTAGCTAGGAAATCACATATGTAATATGTTACTTGCAAGAATTCCTATTGAGCTTCTTGATCCTGCTCTTCCTTGCTTGCTCCTTGCTTTCCTTCCTTCCCTTTTTCTTGTTTTTCCTTCCTTGCTCCAAAACTAGAGTGCTCCATGAAAACTCTAAGTGTCCAAGAGTGAGAGGGAGATATATAATAATGAGAGAGCTCCAAAATTGAACTAACCAAGCCTGACAACTAATCCTTAGAAGCATTTTTATCAATCAAACCTCTATTTTCTTCATTTTTCGTCATTTTCCTTCATTTCCCTCCTCACATGCAACTTGTGACCTTTCACCTTCCTTTTCTCATAATCTTCTTTATTTTCATAAATAAATGTGCCAAAAATGCCTTTTTAATGCCTTTTCCTTTGCCTTTGCCAATTTCCCTTAGCCATAAACACATCCAGTGATGCCCACTAGGATATTTTTTCCCAACATTTAGCTTAGAATACGTGTCCCTTACCCGTGGTCTTATTTTACCTTTATTTACTTTTATTACATGGAATTTTCACCAAGATGTTACAGAACCCTCCCCCTTGGTGGAACACCATCCTCGGTGTTAAACCACACCAAGACCTCAACAAAACTGCTGAAAGGTAAACATATTTCCCATGGATCTTTATAACTTACCTCATTGGAGTATTTATGATGAAAGACCTACTCAAAAGCAAAACATCATGACAACATGACTAGATAACAACCATACCACTTACTGGAGATTTTTAACATAGCTCATTACAATCTTTACAATAACCACATATGCACATTTTTTGAACCAACAAATAAAAGGATATGATGCATGCATCTAGAACAAGGGAATCCAAAGGCTCACGCCTCCACCCTCAAATTAATACCAGGATTCACCTCCTTCCCAAGAAGTCAAAAATCCATTGCCACAATCAAACCACATCCAATATCCAATGTTATAATCATGTGCCACTTGTCCTCTCAACGAATAGTTATCGGATCATTGTTTTAGGGCGCACTCCCAAAATGCATCTGATTCCATTTGGCAATGCTAATGACCAAAACAAATATATCACCGGCCTTCCCTTCTCTGCTACGCAGTCCCTTGGGCAATCCGTCACCCCTTCCATGCAATCACTCACCTTCCAAGTTCCCCGACATCCTCTATCCCAAGCAATACATCCCTTGGCAAGGCTTCCTCGCATCAAAAATTCAAAAAACCAAGGCATATACTTGCCTCAAACCATCATACCAGTCATAGCATGCCCGTGGAAATCAATGGACACTATTGGGTAGCAGTGTCCCACAATGGCCCTACTCCTGAAGTGCTTTACCAACATAATGTTGCATGTTCCAATTCCTTTTTTCGTTGTTGCTAATGCTTACTATCAGTTTCGACCACTCAACCAGGAATTTCATGCTTTCCTATATCAAGCACATAATTTCCATTAGATTTAAAATAAATTGAAATAAATTCACATCATACCTCATTGGTAGCTCGTCAATAAGGCACGCTTTCAATCATGTTTACTTCCTGTCACAAAAAGTCAAACTAACATCTTTGATCAAATCATCACGAATAAACATATCACATTCGGTTAGCTCAAACTCAACCATCATAGATCAAAATCATAAATCACATGTAACCATCATAAACCAGAATCATAGATCACATGTAATCATCATAAACCAGAATCATAATTCACACGCATAATAAAACTGAAATAAAATATTGATACTTATCCTTTAATTAATCCTTAGCTTCTACCTTTGTCTTTATTTCATACGCACTCTAGATCGGTTTCCACACCCAACAAACACCCAGTTACTTCACCTCAACCATGTGCACATGCACATAGTGTGCCTCACACACATACAACCACACACAACATACAACGCCATGCAATACATGCACCTTTACTTGACATACAATGCATACACCTACACCCAGTGTACAACACAACACAATACATACATCTACATCTGGTGTACACCACAACACAATACATACACCTAAATTTGATGTACAATACAATACATATACATACACAGAGTACAACACAATGAATACACATGTCATGATACCACGACTACACCATGCACATACATAATACCACATGTACACAACATAACATGTACGACATGCACATAATACCGCATGTACAACATGTACACAGTACCACCTATACACAACACCACCTACATAACGTGTACACAACATCACATGTACATGACACCACCTGTACAACATGTACACAATGCCACATGTACATTGTACCACTTGTACAACATGTACACAATGCTAGACATACACAACACCACATTCATGACACCACATGTACACAATACCATATGTACAACATGTACACAACGCCACTTGCACACAACACCATATGTACAACATGTACACAACACCACTTGTACAATCATGCACACAACACCATATGTACATAGCACCACATGTACAACATGCACGCAACACCACATGTACATAGCACTACATATCCAACATGTACATAGCATCATTTGTACACAGAACTGCATATCCAACATGCACACAGCACCATATGCACACAACATCGCATATCCAACATGTACATAGCACCATCTATGCCCAACACTGCATATGAAATATTCACACAACACTATCTGTACCACCCTATACATAACATTGCATAACAACATGTACACACACTATATATACACAACACCACATGCGCACAACATCACAGATGCAACATGTACAACATATACAATATATGCACAACAGTAGTACCACACATCCAAAACCACATTGTCTCTACCAAGCAACCTTGCTTCCAGTGTCTCTCCATCATCCATGCTTATCCTAGCATGTCGCACATCACACTGTTTTCATTTCGCTAATGTATCTCTCAGCATTAGCCTGTCCATAACATAAACATAGACATAGTATAATCACATAATATCAATTCATATCCACATGATACTGACCTCAAAGATCTGTCAAGCTACTCTTCCCACTTGATTCCTCATGAACCAAGATTCTCTTCATGCCATTCACTTACTGTTGACGGTGCTAGACCTGCCAACATGTAAGGGGATCTCCCCGGTAAGAATTCCCAATTAGACCACAAACTGTTTGGTGTAGGAGTCCCAGCAGTGGGTCATACGGTAATGCCTTGACCACGATTTCGCACAGAGACAAGTAAGATGTCTCTGACAGCTCCAACAAGCCAAGTGTTATACATCATTTTGTCACTGTCCCTATACTCCCCATTCCTTGATCCTGGAGGACCTCTACAGCGAACCCTACATGCTTTCCCTTCATGAAGAAACTCCCATTGTGTCCCTCTTCATGAGCAAAGCAATTCCCTTTTGCACCATTTCCCCAAAATCTTCTATTTTGCACAATTTACAAGACTGTCGCTAATGGCCATTGTCCCTCTCGCGCTGATATGTAGGGATTAACACTATCCCTAGCGCCGACCGGAGAGACTAAGCTTTGTTCCAGTCGCGCCAGTCTTGTTATGGAAAGTTTTTTAAATAAAGAGCTAAAGCTTCCAGCTCTAGAAGCTTCGTAACAGAAGTCTGGTAAATGGTTTGGTCAGATGGGGTCGAGGATGTCAATTTGGGCTCCTTTCCCCTATAATGATGGAACTACCTCAAGAGATAAGACCTTCTACCATGAGAAGAGGACCCATCTCCCATCCATTCATCCTATGTAAACCTCCCTTTTTCCCAAGCACAAGCTAGTGTTAGTGTTGAAGTGTTAATGTTGGTGTGCTAGTGATATTTTGGTTTGGAGTAAACAACAAGCTGTCCATAGTTGTAGCTCTCTAGTTGTGTGAGGGAGAAGTGTGATTTGGTTTGGAGTGAAGCCTAAAGGGAAGAGACTTAAAACTATTATTTTTGAGGCCATCATGGAATGCTAGCAGAAGTGTGTGGGAACCTGGTTTTGTCAGAGGAGAATGGAAATGTCAAAACAATGGTTGTAATCTCTTCTTGATTCAATATATATGCAACTATCGATTGATTTCCTACATGATTTTTCATCTTACATATTCATAGCTTAATGTTTCTTGACTTGTTAAGTAGGTTGAATTACAATTTGTCTATTATCATGGTTGTTGCTTGTTGTTGTTTACTTGTTTCAGGTGCTTGAAGAAGGAAGCGGGAGATAGCTGGAACGAGCAAGCAAGGACATCATCAAACGGGATAAGTGTACTAAGAGGTAGGCCCTCTTAATTGGTTCTAAACTAAGGAAATCTTCCATAGAATGTATCATTTGTGGCTAGACCCATTATCGGGCTAGAGGAATTTGTTTGTGTCCGCACTTATAATTTTACTTCACCACAAATTAGCGACTCCACTGGGGAACCAATCCTTTTGCTTGTCTTAGATTTCATGATTTCATGTGAACTTTTCTAGTTCCACTTTTTCCTTTTGGTTATGTTTCTTTTCTCCTGCTTACTGGCCTAAGTTTGAAATTCGTAGTAGCAGATCTGGTCCTTATTTTTAAAAAAATATATCTTTTTCTTGGCTCCCTCGATCAGCGCGCTTAATCCGCTGACAGTCGCGTCGATCAGCGTGATATGCTGAGAAACAGTCGCACCAACCAGCCTCTGACGCTTGTTGTCAGTTAGGCAGTCATGTCCGCAATCTTGGCCAGTGCGTTTTTCTCTCATGATTTCGACCCTCTAATCCTTTTAGACCATGTTCTCCCTGACTAGAGAGCTCCATTAAGCTTGGTTTGTGTGCTTACTTGGTTTAGCCCACCCTCTAATGTGTTAATTCTGGCCCTGTGTGAAGTTCTTTTTTATTTTTTCTTTGAATCCCTCGACCAGCGCTATTTTTGGTTAAACAGTCATGCCGATCAGGCATGTCCGAGCTAATTTTAGCCAGAAAGTCATGCCGGTCAGCGCTACTTTTGGCCCAAAAGTCACTCCGGTCTCTGAGTTAAGAAAAAATCATAATTTCTCCCATTCCAGTGCTAGTGTGTATTGAACATCAGACTCTCTTCTTCTACCCAGAAGTGACTAGGATGCTTTGTTTTCAATTGAATGAGTGAAAGAGCCTCGTTTGTTCTCTTATTTCAAGTGTCTCTTTTCTCTTTCCAAGCACATATTACATTGCTTGGTTTGTCGATTGAAGCATTTATGTGTTTGGTTTGTTCGATTCAGGGAAGAAGTTGCTTTTAGTTTCATTTATCATGCTTTGGATTTGATTCATGCTTGTTTGTCCGGAATTGTGAAAATTTTCATTTAAAGTGCTTTATGTGAAAGATTCATTTTGCATTTTATGAAAAGGAGAACATCATTCTAGTTTACTTAAGCGAAAATATTGCATTAATAGCATTATTGAGAAGCTAGAATTGCATCACCATAAGCATTGGAAATGAAATGAAACTTCTTTTGTTGTTAAGGGAAGATTAAGTGCATTTAGGATATGTATTAGTGAAAGTTTTCATTCTTTTATCGTTGCATTGATTGTGTGCTCTCTATCCCTCAATTAGTGTGAACTTTCATCGAAGACAAAGATCTCTTTTCTCATATCACTGGATATAGGAGTTTTCAGATGACAATGGTAGGGCCTTGTAATTGAAACCTAATTCAAGATCAACTGTTAAAATGTATCGAATTAACCTAAGGAAGCATTGAAACTTAACGATCACATCTAGAGGGTCTAGGCTAGAGACGTGTTCCGACGTCTTTAAACCTAGCAATTGTTATTAGCTTCGGCACTAAACAGTGCTAGTACGGACATGTGCTCCCCATACCATCATGTATATAAAGGGAGAGCCCACTAGGTTGAAATCCTTTGCCCATTGGAAGCCGAGTTTGTCAGCTTGTAAACATGATACACCGAACACAACATTCGGGAAGATTGCCTGCCCGTACTTCTCGGTTTGCCGGGAGGTATTCTATAGTTCACGGTTACCTGGTAATCCTTTATGCCTAGAGTACCCTAAGTAGTCATTTTTTATCTTTTTGACTCGTCAAATTTAAAATATCACCGAGCACTTGTCCTTTCAGGCTCGTTAAATCTGAAAGCGATTAGAGTCACCTTTCATCCTTTTCTCGAATCTTAAAATATGAAAAGGCAAAGTTTTGTTTCAGTGTCTTAAAATTAACTGCCCATGAAATATTCTTGGTTAAAGTTATCTTCCTTAGTGATTCTTTAGGGTCGATTCCAATGGAAACATTCCCAGAGTCTACCAGTCAAGGGTTCCCTCGGATGGGAATCCTGGTCCTTTTCCTTCTTTTGGAAATGATGGTGCTCCTTATATGGCAACGTTGTCCCTCCATGGGTTAACCATTGGTTTACCTGTCTGGTTATTTTCGACCTCAGTGGTCCCGAGTGTCCCAACTCCTGCCCCGCCATCTCCTTCATTCGAATCACGTCATGATGATCCTAAGGATGACCCCTTTCTTTCTTCCCCCATTTCTTCACCCTCCTCTTCTACTTTGCTTAGTGAAAGTTTGAAATCCAGTAACCAAGAGGCTAAGAAGAAGAAGAAGTCAAATAAGCGAGAGGCCAACCGTGCCGCTATTACTCCAAATGCACCCCCTGTCGATAAACCTTCTAATCCTTCGCGGAAGGTAAAATTCCCTTGCAGGTTGTGTAAGGGTGACCATCTCCTTCGAGACTGTCTTGGAATTCCCAGAGTCTTAGAGGTATGGTCTCAAAACCTGAACCGACCATCCCCGTCAACCTCTGGAGATCATGTCGATGTTACACCTTCAGCTAATGATGGTAAGAAGAAGGGAAAGATTAGATTCCCTTGTAGGTTATGTGAAGGAGAGCATCTTCTTCACCTTTGTCCTCTTATGGATAAAGCTTCTAAACTTTTGGAAAACCTTGCAGCTCCTCCACCCCAACTTCCTGTTGGTTATCAGAGGCTTTCTTCTGACCCTCTCCTAGTTGGTAAAGAGATTGACTTGGATTCAACTCTTTCCCATCATGCTCTTCCTGAGCGTGACTCTCTTGTGTCTGTTCCTGACGAACCATTGGTTGAAAAGAGTGTCGACTTGTGTCCACCTTCAGTTGATCACTCTATTCTCAAAGAGAGTGGTGATCATATTGCTCATGTTCTTCTCGTCTCCTCAAATTCTCATGAATCAAAGAGTGACCCTCCTGTCCCAGTTGTTCAGGAGATTCCTTCTCCCATTCCTGTATAGCATGGGGGCAATCATATGATGCCCCCACCAAGTAGTTCTATCACTTCTTTCGATTAGAGTCACTTGACTGCTTTCTTCCTCCCAACTTATGTGCCTTTCCAGATTATAGTACAAGCATATAATATGGTATTACATGGCACTATTTTAGATGAAAGCGTGTCTGTTAGCATCATGTCTTCTACTACTTGGCAAGCTTTGGGCTCCCCACAGCTTGTACCTGTCACCCAGAATCTGGTGGCTTTCAACGGAGGAACCTGTCAACCCTTAGGGATCCTTCCGAAGTTCCCTATTACTTTGGGAGGAAAGATCATCTGTATAGACGTGATGATAGTCCAAGGTCCCTTAGATTTCAATCTTCTCCTTGGACGTGACTATGTTTATGTCATGGGAGCTCTTGTTTCTTCACTTTTCCATGTGGTTGTTTTCCCGCACAAAGGGAGAATTGTGATTATTGATCAACTATCGTTCATTGGTCACCAGGTGCCTCCTTTGCAACCATCATCCCCTATCAGCTCTTGTTTGCAAGAAGTACCTTCCCCTCCACAGGTCAATTATGTGGCTACCCATTCCTTCTCCACATCTTTTGATGATCACACAGATGGTATAGTACATTGTGTATTAGGAGCAATGGAACCCGATCTACCTTTGGTACCAAATGACATATATTCCTCCTGGAGCGTGGTCCTTCCATCTAGTGAAGACCACTTGGGAGCCATGTTCTCGTATGGTCCCTGAACAGATGTACGAGGATAGTTTCGGGTCTTCTGTCAACCTCGTTAAAAAATGAAACAAAGGGTGTGAGCATGGTTCTTTCTTTTGTGTCAAGCTTGTTCAAAAATGAAAGAAGGGTCTTGAGGATAGTTCCTGGTCTTGTATCAACCTCGTTAAAAAATGAACAGATGTCTGAGGATAGTTCTTTTACTGTGTCAACCTCATTAAAAAATGAAACAACTCCCTTTTCCAAATCGAGTCTTTGTTTGAGATCTCGTAAAATCCCAGTCGAGTCTTTCCTGGATCTCGAAAGTGAACCTTCATTCCATCCACCTAGTTGACTGAAATGAAGCTTGGGGGGCATGTACCTCGATTTGAGTCATTATGCTGGGGCATGCGAACTTATAACAAGCATAGTTTTTTGTTTCAAGCTTTTGTAAACATGAAACCGAATCCAAGCAAAGTTCTCCATGGTTCAAGCTTGTGTAAAAATGAACCCATGCCCATTTTATACCTCGTGATTGTTGTTTTTCAGCTAATTTCTGCTAAATGAGCTTTGGTTGTTTCATTTCGTCACCACCATCTCTTTGGCCGATCATATGCTTTCACTTGGTTTTTATTCCTTTCTTAAGGGACCGCAGCGATGAGTGGTTTTGTTAGCCAGCGTTTTGACCATTACATGTTTTGCGCAGTTCCACCATTGTTGGAACCAGTTGCTACCCTTTATACCACTCGTTCCTCAAGGACTAGTCACCTTTAAGCTATTTTCTCAACTCGTCAAACTCAAATGAAAATATTGTCGAGTATTTTTCCCTTTTGACTCATAAAAGAGAATAAAATGGGGGGTCTACTTTCAAGCTCTTTTCTGACCCTTTAAAAGCAAAAAGATAGCCAATCCCTTGTCATTTCAAACTCGTTAATGGATGCGAAACATCGTCTGCCTAGTATAAGTTTACCCCTTTTTCGGGCTGGGATGCACTATTTACGAAAAAGGTACTCCTTAACTGAAATGGTCAAGCAATTCTCTCAAGTATCGTTCTCTACCTTTTCGGGCTCGAGAGACACATACATACAAAAAGGGACCATGTGGAGTTTTATTTTACATGTCTTTTTAAAACTCTCTAAACATGAAAAAGATACCGAGTTACACCTTTGTCGAACTCGTTAAAATATTAAACAACATTGGATTCATCGCCATGAAGAACATGAGCTTCTCCTTCCTAGGGCTCGTTAAACTTACTAGGTCAGATTCATCCGAAGGATGAACTTACAATGCAAGCATATGTTATCCCCTTCAAGCTTGAGATTAAAAATAATTGGGGTACCTACCAGAAATGGTGGGGGAAAATTTGGAAATCTAATCAGTTGCGTCAGCAGCTCACTCTTGGACATGACAATTTCTACTTCGTGTCGGGTTGGGATATCCTCCTTTGTATCGTTGACCTTCCTAGGTTGGGCCGTTCATTTTTGCCTTCCATTTTATCTCTACCATGTCATCATGACCATCAATCCTATGGATCCAAAATCTGCCAAACTTCCAGTCATGTTGCCGATATGTTCAAGAGTTGTCCTTCTATAGTTACACTTACCCCTATTTCTCTGTATCACCCAAAATCATTTTGCATCCTTTGTCCCGCGTCGATGATGTGGGATACATTATGGTTGTCCTTTGACACGGTCGCTTTCCATCGACAACTCATTATCCGGGAAGTTGACCGAGAGACTCCCTTCCAGTACCTTAGAGCTTGCATGCCCTAATGGAAAGTTCTTCGCACTCGACGACAAGTTCACATCATTGGCTTTCGATCGAGTGATTTCATGGGTGTTCGAATTCAGTTCCTCTATTCACATTCCGTGGATTATGTTGATAGTACCTTGAGGACCATTGTCATTATTGTTGGTTTCTCTCGCACTTGTTAACAGTTTACATCATTGACTGATAATCAAGCGACTTTCTAGCATGTTGGACGTCAACACATATATTCACATGTTAGAATTTGTACTTTGATCAGGTCATGTTAAAGCGTAAGACCCTGGACTCAAATCACAAAATTCCAAGTTGTGAAGCGATGTGACATGGTTATGTTGATATACATGTCCCTTTCAGATGGATGGTTGCGACCATACCTTGGTTTCATTATGATCCTCTTTGATGGATGGTTGCGCCCATACCTGGATCCATTTACATCACCATTCTCTAGATGGATGCATCCATGCCACGATTCATGTATCATTTGACAGAGTTTTTCAATTATGTATATGTATCTATACTTTCTTGCAGGTTTTCCGACGACAGACTATGGTTCCCCGCACTAATTCATAAAGCATTTCATCCCTCACTATAGTTCGGCCTTCACGCTTTAGGGGGCAACTGTTACACAACATTTTGTCACTGTCCTTGTACTCCTCATTCCTTGATCCTGGAGGACCTCTACAGTGAACCCTACATGCTTTCCCTTCATGAAGAAATTCCCGTTGTGTCCCTCTTCATGAGCAGAGCAATTCCCTTTTGCACCATTTCCCCAAAATCTTCTATTTTTCCCAGTTTACAAGACCAGCACTAATGACCCTTGTCACTATCACGCCGATATGCAGCGATTAACACTATCCCTAGCACTAACCGGAGCAACTGAGCTTTGTTCTAGTTGTGCCAGTCCTATTATGGAAAGTTTTTAAAATAAAGAGTCGAAGCTTCCAGCTTTAGAAGCTTCGTAACGGAAGTCTGGTAAATGGTTTGGCTCGATGGGATCGAGGATGTCAGTTTGGGCTCCTTTCCCCTATAATTATGGAACTACCTCAAGAGATAAGAACTTCTACCATACGAAGAGGATCCATCTCCCATCCATTCATCCTATATAAACCTCCCTTTTCCCAAGCACAAGCTAGTGTTAGTGTTGAAGTGTTAATGTTTGTGTGCTAGTGCTATTTTGGTTTGGAGTAAACATCAAGCTATCCATAGTTGTAGCTCTCTAGTTGTGAGGGAGAAGTGTGATTTGGTTTGGAGTGAAGCCTAAAGGGAAGAGCCTTAAAACTATTATTGTTGGGGCCATCATGGAATGCTAGCAGAAGTGTGTGGGAACCTGGTTTTGTCGAAGGAGAGCGACAACGTCAAGACAATGGTTGTAATCTCTTCTTGATTCAATACATATGCAACTATCAAATGATTTCCTACATGATTTTTCATGTTACATATTCATGGCTTAATGTTTCTTGACTTGTTAAGTAGGTTGAATTACAATTTGTCTATTATCACGGTTGTTGTTTGTTATTGTTTACTTGTTTCAGGTGCTTGAAGAAGGAAGCGAGAGATAGGTGGAGTGAGCAAGCAAGGAATTCATCAAATAGGATAAGCGTAATAAGAGGTAGGCCCTCTTAATTGATTCTAACATAAGGAAATCTTCCATAGAATGCATCAATTGTGGCTAGACCCATTATTGAGCTAGAGGAATTTTTTTGTGTCCGCACTTATAATTTTACTTCACTACACCAAGGAAGGTGCATGAGAGGTTCAAACACATGAGGGTTGAGATGAGTGTGCCCCTTGGAAACCTATGATAGCATGGATTTAAGAAGGGAACGCATGAGAAAAGATGCATCACAACATGGAAGGAAAGTTAGCCAGAAATCCAAAGTGATGGTTGAACCAACAACACGTTTCATAAAGATTCATACATACGTACACGGAAAAGTCCATACATGCATGTGTAAGAAAAAAAATACATATATCATTTAGAGTAAACCAGATAGCATAGAATACAATACAACATATGCATGAGACATGATGGCTCTGTTATATTAATAAGTGTAAGTTCCAGTCATACAATACATCCATGTCCAATCACTAGTTCTGATAGCCGAACATTACAGCCACAACCGCCTACTCCTCCAAAGAGATGACTAGTTCTGTGCAGTGGAGAAGCCAAGGCTCATTACAATATTGCCCGAGCTCTCTCTAAGATAGTCCTATCGGAAGGTTGGCTGACCAAAAGCCTTTACAATGCGTTATGAGGTTCTATTTATAGCAAAGGGTGGGGTGACCCTTGACATTCCCCTTTGTGATAATTCATCTACCCTCGTGAATCTTCATCTACTCTATGAATTTTACATCCAAATATCACACTTGAACTTCCACTTGACAAGACATTACATTATAATGCACATGTGCCCATGTGAGACAAAACGACTTGAGCAAGCCATGCAAGACATCACTGACACTTAGTCCGTTGTGGTGAGACCAACTCTTTGACATGCTTGTGATGGTGAAGGTGGTGAGCTTATGCCAAGCTTGGTCATCTGTGACGGTGTGCATGCGCTCCATGGTGACATCTTGCTGAAGCGAACTCTTGCCTCCGATGCATCCAGGTGCATTGGTGTGGCTCCTCCATCCAACTCGTCTGCTAACATGTGCATGGTCTTCTTGGGTGCAACCAAACCGGCAACACACTAATGCATAGTGTCCGTGTTGATCTTCTAGTGTGTGTTGGTGGTCATGCGCATCAATTGTCGACTACATGTTCAGCTCTAATTGGACTTGCTTCTTGCCTTTGCCTCGGTGAGTGTGCCAAACAGGTTAGATCGCATACGTGCGTACTATGACAGGCATGCTACTAAATTCCCTTGCATGTGATCAACAACACCACTCACGATGTCTGCTTCGTGCCATCTGTTGGGATGAATCTATAACTTGTATGGGCGCAGTTTCGTGCGTTTGTGCATGTTGTGCCCCCTGTTGTACCTGTTCGCGTTGTAACTCATTCTCTTGTCTATGCAGCTCTTGTTCTTCCTTGAGTTGCTGCTTCAGCACATGTAACTCCTTCTCTGTTCCATTCTATGTCTTCGTGTGACCTTCATGTCACGTTGTCACCTCATAGCCTGAGTCTCCAAAGTTGCTTTCATCACAAGTGGATATGCTTAAGCTTGCAACTTTGTTCCGCCTCTGTGTTGTCAACGACCTTCCTCTTGCATTCGTTGCATCTAGTATGCTTCCTTCAGTTGTTGTTCATGGTGTTACTTGTTGTGATGTTTTTGTCGTCATATCTTGATGTCCTTATCTATGAACAACTTGATGTCTTCGCGGGTAGGCAAGTACATAGACACTTGATCGACTACATCCCCAAGTGCGCTCTGAACGGTGTCTTCGACTCTGCTCTCCTGGAAACCATTGTACCTGTACTGCTGAGAGGAAAATGAAAACCTGCAATACTTGGATACATGGAAACACTCATGGCAAGCAATCTGTCAGTGGAAAACCAAAACGAACTTGAGAACTGACTTGCAACATACCTATGTGACTGATCGTGAAGGTTGTGCAATTTCCACCGGGAGGTCGGGAGACCGATTGCCAAGACTATGCAAGGCATAGTCTAGGCTGTTAAGAGGTTGATTGACTACTGGAACTATGCAATGCACAGTCTGACCTGGCTATTGATTGTTGGAATTGTGCAATGCGCAATCTCAACTGGAAATGGTTGCAGGCTCAGTGTCTGCATTGCGCAATTTTCTAGGCCAACAATCATTGTCCCTCAGAATTGCGCAATGCAAGACTAGAGGATAGTCACTAGGCATAAATGCACATTTCCTGAGAGGAAGATAGAGCCTTCCCTCTCAGGATTTCGCAATGTTGTCTTAGTGAGTGTAGTGTCCTATCTAGGGTGCTAGACTAGGCTATATTTATTATCGACCAGGATGCGTAGACTTAGAGGCATGCGTCTAAAGTATATAGACATAAAGGATTATTAGCTAAGTGGTTATGATGGTAGGTCACAGGACTTCTTTACGGAAGACTGAGGTATGTTACCTATCACCCAAACACTTAGGTCACTCAGTTAATCTACCTAATTACCACACTGTCACTCAATTCATTTATCAAATTAAAACACTATGTATCACTTCAAACCAAGATTTCAATCTCCTTACAGAGACACCATACACGAAACCCCTGTTTAACAAATACTCAGCATTCACTAATATTCATGCAAGCTAAAGACATCTAGAAATTATAAACATACTTTGAAATGAAAGCAGAGTTCATAACATTGCTTTAGACGACAACAGAGGATCGAATCCCTTACACGATACGATTCACGATCCCAGTGATGAACTGTTCAAGCGATATCATAAACATAAACCATACGCATTCGATTGAAATCAACAACCAATTCTAATTACTGTGCATGTCAAGTAATACCCTAAGTTGCGAATGAAAAAGGAAATAACAGTATACCAGTTTAACGCAGGGCTCGTCCGCATCCAGAGGTATACTGGACTATGGTTCAACCGATTATCAAATCAACGCAACAAGACAAAGATCGTAGCTGTAACTGTGTTCTTGATATTAAGTTCAAACTCTGTTTCAAACGATACAACGATTACCAATACATTGATTACACAGGACTGTATTTACATATGTGTTTACAACCCTTACATTTCGAAAACGAATGTACATTCATGATATGATTGTTGCCGCTTTTACCATGTCGAGATTTTTAAAATGTTTCTATCCTAAATTGATTTCAAAAAGGAACAAAACTAAATCAATTTAGAATGCTTTGCTGTTGCTGCCTTTGTCGCCAACATGCTATACTTTGACCATTGTTGACCGCGCATGTAGGAGGGTCGGTTCTGCTGTAGGATAGGTATTCGTCCATGCTTGGACATTCTACTTTTCATCCCTACCCTTCGTTCTAGCCCAGCTGTCATGTCACATGTCAAACAATGAACCAATTACAGGATGTTGGAACTTCCTGTAGCCATTTTACCAAAAATCCCTAATTATTTAACATAAAACTCCTAAATCAATTTCAATGCATTTTAATAACTATAGGACTATTAACTAATCAATTTCCAAGGGTTCTAAGAGATATATGATGGAAAGAAGTAGGCAAATGATATGTTTTAGGAGGAAAAGGGAGGTCATAGGATGGTACCAACATCTCTCCCCGACTTAATGAATTAGCATGTCCTCATGCTAACCCCGAAGTGCTTCCCTTGAACTCTGTCCCTGCCTGTATCTCTGCTGCCTTTAGCAATGTGTCCACGTTCTTTTGCACCTGGGCATCTTTCTAACCATGGAGTTCCTGCTTTAATCTTTTGTATTTTTCTTTTAGGGTCTTCTTCTGGTTGTACCACTTGGTGGCCCATTTACAAATATCCGTTTGCTCAGCCTCAAGTTCACTGATTCGCTCCCTTAACTTTTCATTCTTCTGTTGGGTCTCTTTACTCTGCGCTCGGAGCATCTCATTTTCTTTCTTGATAACCTTTTCTAACATATTAGCCTCCATGAGTTCTTCCTTCAATTTCTCAATTTGTTTCTCCAGTTTCTTCTGTTTCTTAATGGGAGGTGGTGAACCTTTTTCCTGCCTGTTATGGCTTTCAACCTCTATATCAGCTCCTGGTCCTGGTGGTGAGTGGTCACTACTTTCAATATCCATTGGTATAGGTGAATTGGATTCAAGCTGGTCTTCTTGTAACTAGGCTTTTGGTGCTCTCCTTGTTCTTATTGAATAAGTGGTGAAAATTTTATCTTGCTCTACCTTCTGAGCATCTTCTTTTCTCATTTTCCTAGTCCTTATGCTGCTCATAGGTGGAGGTACGTTGCTGGCTTTGGATACTGGGATCTCTTCATCGATATCCTTCACAAAACCTGAGTTCTCCTACAGTTCTTCTTTGTCTTCCTCATCTTTAATTTGATTAGCAGCTAAGAACTCCTTCCACGGTTTCCCTCTTCTCTGCAATTCATGCTCAATAAGAATTTTAATTAAGCCAAAGTGATATAGGCTCTTGTCCTCATTTCCCTTCTGCTTTTGGATGGTCTTAGACATCTTGGTTGAGCTTTGTAATAGAAAATATGGTAGGCTGATAACGCATTGCCTTTTCAAGTGTAGTAGTAACTTAATATGGTATAGATATACAATACTATAACGGCCTTCGCAGGTTACGAATTTTTGGAGAATATAGACCATCTCATCCCAGGGATGCATCAACCAACTCCTTGGAACACCTTTCTTCCAGTTAACTGATGAGACTCTGGATCTAGACATAAATTGAGTCCACGATTTCTCTTTAAATTGCTTTGTTTTAAAGTACTTCTCCCCTTCTGGGCTAATCCCTATTGACTGGGCTATGGTGTCCTCTGAAACCCTGAATGAGAAGTTACCTATCAGGGCTTTCTCTCCATTGAATGTGAAGGCAAATTGTTTGGTAACCTCTTCATTACTTCCATGAAATTTCTCTAAAAATGGCAACCACTGTATCTCTCTGAGAATTGAAATGCAATCTTCATGATATTGAGAACTGTCGAACATGCTCGGCTCGACCCTATTGGTCATTTTGGCAGAGGGTCGTGCTCTAGCAATTTCAACAAAGAAATTTCAATTTGTTACCTGGTGTGTCGCTCCCTTAATATCCAGTATGATGCTCGGTCGGTCGACTGTCTTGTGACTTTGGTGGGAGTCGAAACCGAATGGTTATATTCCCCTCTTGTGGCGCTCACTGCTTTCAATCCTTGTCGAAACCAAATGGTTATATTTCCCTCGTTGTGGCGCTCACTGCTTTCAATCCTTACTGTGGAAGTCACGGGAGTCAAATGCTAGCGTAAAATAACTGAGAATGATGGTGAAATAACCACTATACTTACTTCATAGCGTATTCATCCTTTGGAACAGAGGAATGGCTGTACCGCTTGTATAGATGTCATCATAGGAGCGCTGGAAGCGTATATGCAATACTGGGGTATGATTTCAGGGAGTCCTCTGAATCATTTGGCTACGTCGGGTGGTGGAATCATAATTCTGCCGTGTGGAATACAATGAATAGGCCCGCTTTAATATTTGTTTCCTTCCCCTTTTTAAAAAAAAAACACAATCCACCACGTGTCCTGTTTCTATTGGTACTCGGCCAAATGGAAGATGTTGGTATGACTGTAGGGTGCGATTGGCATAACAAGGTTGATATGAAAAGGGGTAGTGGATTTAGAAGTATGAAATAGGTTGGGTTATGACAGATGATAAGAATTAACAGTGAGATAAGGAATGATGGAAAATGTAGTGCCCTTGAAATCGATCATAACAGTCACAGTCATTAAAATTAACATTAAAAAATAATCTAAGAAATTAAATGTTAGGAATAAGGAACATATTACACTTTTGTTGGTTATTGTTGCATTGGCATGCTGAGTAGGATTGGCATTGGCATTGGCATTGCTGACTATTCCTTTTTGTTCATCACAGGTCCCCTGAATAGATTCGAATGCAACAGGTCCCTCTGAAATCTTGAAGATGTTCATGCAGCTCCTTATATGTATACAGGTTCATTGAGCTTGGGCATTTGATGGAGTCTTGGTGCCCAGCAACCTGTGAATCCTTGTAGAAACTTGATGAAACTTTGTTGAAGTAGCCCTGAAGTATCAATCTCTTAACATGTCCCTTCTATGTGTCTTAAATAGGTCCCATTACTGTTGGTGTTGGTAGCATGGCCTTCTGGACAGAACAGGTCCCCCTGCATAATGTTTATAACCAGGTCCCTCTAAGATAAAACAATGACAAAACAACTTATTTATTGAAATCTGGAATGCTGGAACAAACTGCTTTGAAGATGTACAGTGAGGAGATGAGATAAGAAATCTTTAAGAATTTACAATGGAGAGATAAGAGAACAAAATGCTGATGCTTCTCTCCCCGACTAAAGTTTTGACTTGTCCTCAAGTCATGATTCAGTTGATAAATGAAACAGTGAACAAAAGAAAGAGAATTCTTACCCGCCAACGAATTGGTTTTCAAGTAGGAATTCGGGGTTAGAGTGTGCCAGAGGCTGGTTTTCACATCTAACCCATTGTTATTAATTTTTATTTTTTTTATATATTTTTTTTTTAGTTTTTGTTTTGTGTTTTTTTTTTTTTTAATTTTCTTTTTGAATTTCTAAATTGAAAGGAAATGAACTAAGGCAGGGATACTGCAGCTGAGGGCTGCAATATCTCAAACTCTCTTTGCTGAGATACTGTATGGAGAAAATCTTGCTTGCTGATGGGCTTAGTGTATAGTTTCAGGCAATGACCATTGACAGTAAAGGAATGACCTTCTCCCATCAATAGTTTTGAGTTTGACTGAACCATTGTCGTAAGCCTGAATAATTTGGTATGGGCCCATCCAATGGGTGGTAAACTTGGCTTTATGATCTCTGAATTTAGAGTCAAAAACTAAAACCCAGTCACCTTCCTTGAATTGCTTCTTCTTGATATGTGCATCATGTCACTGCTTCCTTTGTTTTTGCATGAGGATTGTGGTTTCCTCTGCTTGCTGCCTCATTTCATCCAGCTGGTTTAACTACTGAATTCTTTCTTGTTGTCCTTGGTCCAAGTCAATTTGCAAATCTGCAGCCAGTTTAAAAGTATGTATTTGAAACTCAATAGGAATCATTACCTCTTTGCCGTACACCAACTGATATGGTGTAAATCCTGTAGTATCCTTCCACGTAATTCTGTAAGCCCAGAGTGCATCTTTGAGCTTCTCTTCCCAATTCTTCCTGTTCATTGCCACAGTTTTAGTAATGATCCCTTCCAAAGTTTTGTTTGTGGATTCCACCTACCCATTGGCTTGTGGATGGTAAGGGGTACTTTTCTTATGCTTGATTTGGTATTTGTCTGTGATGTCCTTCACTAACTTTGAGGTGAATTGAGTACCTTGATCAGTCACTATTTCCCTTGGTACTCCATACCTTACAAAAATCTCTTCAAAAAGGAAATTTACCACTGTGTGTTCGGTGGCTCTAACCAGTGCTTTTGCTTCAGCCCACTTTGTGACGTAATCAGTACATACTAAGATGTACTTCTTACCATTGGAGGTTGGGTTAATGGGTCCTATAAAGTCTAGAGCCCATTTGTCAAATGGCTCCAGGTGAACTTGGGGCTGAAGGGGCATCTCATCTATAGCTGTTGGCCTACCCATTCTTTGGCAGGTTTACATACTTCTTGGCATCCTTGAAAATGGATGGCCAGTAGTATCCAAGAGTAAGAACTTTGAATGTTGTTCACTTAGCTGCAAAATGCCCACCACACGGTTCATCATGGCAAGATTTTAAAATATCAATTACCTCATCATTTCTTACACATCTTCTAATGATCATATCATAACCAGTGTAAAATAAATCGCCATTAAGCCATGAATATCTAGCACTTTGTTTGACTAGTCTCTTCTTTTCCTTTGCAGTAAAGTGTGGAGGTGTCCTTCCTGTAGACAAATAATTGGCCAAATCAGCATACCAAGGATTTACTATGGAAATTGCAAATAAATTTTCATCTGGAAAAGAATCTTCAGCCGGAACAACCTCACCTCGATTTTGCAGTCTAGAAATAAAATCTGCCACTTGGTTCTCTTTGCCTGGTCTATCTAACACTGTGATGTTAAATTCCTGTAACAATAATAACCATCTGGTAACTCTGCCACTAGTTATTGGTTTATTCATTAAATGTCTAATGGCAGAATGATCATTATGTACAAAGACCTCATAACCAGTTATATAATGTCGGAATTTATTCACAGCATATATGATGGCAAGTGTTTCCTTTTCTGTCACTGTGTAGTTTAACTCTGCAGGTGTTAGATTTTTGTTAATGAAATAAATGGCATAATTACAATATTCCTCTTTTTGGCCTAATGAGGCACCCACTGCAGTGTCAGATGCATCTGTAAAGATATGAAATGGTAGGCTCCAATTAGGCCCTCTCAAGACTGGTGCGGTTGATAACTTCTTTTTGAGTATTCGAATGCTTGTTGGCAGTTCTCATTCCAGTTGAAAAGTACATCTTTGGTTAGAAGTTTAAACAAAGGTAAAGCTATTTTACTAAAATGTTCAATAAACCTTCTGTAATAGCTTGCATACCCAAGGAAACTTCTTACCTCTCTTTGATTCTGTGGAATTGGCAAATCAACAATGATCTGGATCTTTGCTGGGTCAACTTTGATACCTTGAAAAGAAATATAGTGGCCTAATACTATCCCTTCGTTTAACATCATAAAGCACTTTTCATTGTTGAGGGACAGATTAGCTTCAATACATCTTTTCAAAACTCTCTCAAGGTTTTATAATGCATGTTCAAATGAATTGCCATATACTGAAAAACCATCCATGTAAACTTCAACACAATCATGAATTAAATCAGCGAAAATAGCTAACACGGCTCTCTGAAATGTAGCTGGAGCGTTGCAAAGTCCAAATGGCAAAACATTGTAAGCATAAGTGCCCCAAGGACAGGTGAATGTGGTTTTGTCCTGGTCTTCTGAGGCTATCCTGATCTGGTTGTAGCCACTGAAACCATCAAGAAAAGAAAATGATGATTTCCCAGCTAGGGTGTCTAACACTTGGTCAATAAATGGTAGTGGGAAATAATCTTTGAGCGTTGCTTTGTTCAGCTGTCTGTAATCAACACAAATGCGCCACTTACCATTTTTCTTGGGCACTATAACCAATGGGGATACCCACTGACTGTCAGAAATAGGATATATGAAATTAACTCTCAAAAGTATTTGCAATTCTTCTCTGACAATATCTTGGAGCATGGGGTTCATTCTTCTCTGTGGTTGCCTCACTGGTTTAATGGTGCTATCCATATAAATATGGTGAGTGCATGTGTCGGGGTGAATCCCATGCATATCGGTGTAGTCCCAAGCAAAGGCTTTCTGGTATTTTCTCAATAGTTGAATCAATTTCTCTTGCTGAGATGAGTCTAGGTGATTGCCTATATTCAGAGTTTTCCCTGGACTAATCTCTATGATCTGACTCTGTGTGTTGGTGATGGATTGAACTGGAAAAATGTCGTGAAATGTGGTTTGCAAAGATTGGATGGTGCATGTTTCCTGAAATTTTTGGGCCAAAAGTACATCTGCAGCATGATATTGGTCATTTCTCAAATTTTCGGAAATATCAGGTTGAGAAAGGAATAATTCTACCAAATCATTATTGTCTTGTTCTTGGAAATCATAGATTTGGTCAATGCTAAAAATAGATTGTACTTCTTCTTTATCATTAAATTTATCATCAAGCCACAAATTGTGTGTTACTGCTGGTGATTGTGCCGATGGATAAAGAGTGAGTTGTTTTCTTTCGGTCCCTCTTGAAATGATCATGTTGCCCGATCGACATCCTATGAATGCATCAGCAGTCGCTAACCATGGTCTACCAAGGATGATAGGGTGCCCTCCTAAATTGGATTTGGGTTGAAGAACTAAGAAATCCACTGGATACTCCCAAGAGTCCAGTGAGACAATTATGTCCTCCAAAATCCCTTCAGGAATCACTTTAGACCTATCAGCTAGTTCTAGAACAATCGTTGTATGTTGCAAATTTATGAGCTGGAGTGTTCTCATGGTTTCAAGAGTCATGACATTGATTGCGGCCCCAAGATCTATCAAAGTGTTTGGAATTTGTATGTTGTTAATGATGGTGGTTACTTTGGGAATGCCAGGATCAACATACTTTTCCATGGAGATGGTATTGGTCATAAGGCCTGCTAAATGTCCTATAACATGAATGGTTTGAGGATCAATCCTTTTTCTAGCAGGCTTCTTGAGGCATATGTCTTTGATGGCTTTAGTATAGATGGGAATGTCTTTTATAGCTTGCAGCAGTGGAATTTTTAGGTAGACATTCTTGAGTTCATCTAAGACAAATTTAGAGGCATGCGTCTAAAGTATATAGACATAAAGGATTATTAGCTAAGTGGTTATGATGGTAGGTCACAGGACTTCTTTACGGAAGACTGAGGTATGTTACCTATCACCCAAACACCTAGGTCACTCAGTTAATCTACCTAATTACCACGTTGTCACTCAATTCATTTATCAAATTAAAACACTGTGTATCACTTCAAACCAAGATTTCAATCTCCTTACAGAGACACCATGCAGGAAACCCCTATTTAACAAATACTTAGCATTCACTAATATTCATGCAAGCTAAAGACATCTGGAAATTATAAACATACTTTGAAATGAAAGCAGAGTTCATAACATTGCTTTAGAGGACAACAGAGGATCGAATCCCTTACAGGATACGATTCACGATCCCAGTGATGAACTGTTCAATCGATATCATAAACATAAACCATACGCATTCGATTGAAATCAACAACCAATTCTAATTACTATGCATGTCATGTAATACCCTAAGTTGCAAATCAAAAGGAAATAACAGTATACCAGTTTAACGCAGGGCCCGTCCGCGTTCCAGAGGTATACTGGACTGTGGTTATCAAATCAACACAACAAGACAAAGATCGTAACTGTAACTGTGTTCTTGATATTAAGTTCAAACTCTGTTTCAAACAATACAATGATTACCAAAAAACATTGATTACACAGGACTGTATTTACATATGTTTTTTTACAACCCTTACATTTCGAAAATGAATGTACATTCATGATATGGCTGTTGCCGCTTTTATCATGTCGAGATTTTTAAAATGTTTCTATCCTAAATTGATTTCAAAAAGGAACAAAACTAAATCAATTTAGAATGCTTTGCTGTTGTTGCCTTTGTCGCCAACATGCTATACTTTGACCACTGTTGACCGCGCATGTAGGAAGGTCGATTCTGCTGTAGGATAGGTATTTGTCCATGCTTGGACATTCTACTTTTCATCCCTACCCTTCGTTCTAGCCCAGCTGTCATGCCACATGTCAAACAATGAACCAATTACAGGATGTTGGAACTTCCTGTAGCCATTTTACCAAAAATCCCTAATTCTTTAACATAAAACTCCTAAATCAATTTCAATGCATTTTAATAACTATAGGACTATTAACTAATCAATTTCCAAGGGTTCTAAGAGATATATGATGGAAAGAAGTAGGCAAATGATATGTTTTAGGAGGAAACAGGAGGTCATAGGATGGTACCAACATCTCTCCCCGACTTAATGAATTAGCATGTCCTCATGCTAACCCCGAAGTGCTTCCCTTGAACTCTGTCCCTGCCTGGATCTCTGCTGCCTTTAGCAATGTGTCCACATTCTTTTTCACCTGGGCATCTTTCTGACCATGGAGCTCCTGCTTTAATCTTTTGTATTTTTCTTTGAGGGTCTTCTTCTGGTTGTACCACTTGGTGGCCCATTTACAAATATCTGTTTGCTCAGCCTCAAGTTCACTGATTCGCTCCCTTAACTTTTCATTCTTCTGCTGGGTCTCTTTACTCTGCGCTCGGAGCATCTCATTTTCTTTCTTGATAACCTTTTCTAACATATTAGCCTCCATGAGTTCTTCCTTCAATTTCTCAATTTGTTTCTCCAGTTTCTTTTGTTTCTTAATGGGAGGTGGTGAACCTTTTTCCTGCCTGTTATGGCTTTCAACCTCTATATCAGCTCCTGGTCCTGGTGGTGAGTGGTCACTACTTTCAATATCCATTGGTATAGGTGCATTGGATTCAAGCTGGTCTTCTTGTAACTGGGCTTTTGGTGCTCTCCTTGTTCTTCTTGAATAAGTGGTGAAAATTTTATCTTGCTCTGCCTTCTGAGCATCTTCTTTTCTCATTTTCCTAGTCCTTATGCTGCTCATAGGTGGAGGTACCTTGCTGGCTTTGGATACTGGGATCTCTTCATCGATATCCTTCATGAAACCTGAGTTCTCCTGCAGTTCTTCTTTGTCTTCCTCATCTTTAATTTGATTAGCAGCTAAGAACTCCTTCCACGGTTTCCCTCTTCTCTGCAATTCATGCTCAATAAGAATTTTAATTAAGCCAAAGTGATATAGGCTCTTGTCCTCATTTCCCTTCTGCTTTTGTATGGTCTTCGACATCTTGGTTAAGCTTTGTAATAGAAAATATGGTAGGCTGATAACGCATTGTCTTTTCAAGTGTAGCAGTAACTTAATATGGTATAGATAGACAATACTATAACGGCCTTCGCAGGTTACAAATTTTTGGAGAATATAGACCATCTCATCCTAGGGATACATCAACCAACTCCTTGGAACACCTTTCTTCCAGTTAACTGATGAGACTCTGGATGTAGACATAAATTGAGTCCACGGTTTCTCTTTAAATTGCTTTGTTTTAAAGTACTTCTCCCCTTCTGGGCTAATCCCTATTGACTGGGCTATGGTGTCCTCTGAAACCCTATATGAGAAGTTACCTATCAAGGCTTTTTCTCCATTGAATGTGAAGGCGAATTGCTTCGTAACCTCTTCATTACTTCCATGAAATTTCTCTAAAAAGGGCAACCACTGTATCTCTCTGAGAATTGAAATGCAATCTTCATGATATTGAGAACTGTCGAACATGCTCGTCTCGACCATATTGGTCATTTTGGTAGAGGGTCATGCTCTAGCAATTTCAACAAAGAAACTTCAATTTATTACCTGGTGGTGTCGCTCCCTTAATATCCAGTATGATGCTCGGTCGACTGTCTTGTGACTGTGGTGGGAGTCGAAACCGAATGGTTATATTTCCCTCTTGTGGCGCTCACTGCTTTCAATCCTTGTCGAAGCCGAATGGTTATATTTCCCTCTTTGTGGCACTCACTGCTTTCAATCCTTACTGTGGAAGTCACGGGAGTCAAATGCTAGCGTGAAATAACTGAGAATGATGGTGAAATAACCACTATACTTACTCCATAGCATATTCATCCTTTGGAACAGAGGAATGATTGTACCGCTTGTATAGATGTCATCATAGGAGCGCTGGAAGTGTATATGCAATACTGGGGTATGATTTCAGGGAGTCCTCTTAATCATTTGGCCATGTCGGGTGGTGAATTCATAATTCGGCCATGTGGAATACAATGAATAGGCCCACTTTAACATTTGTTTCCTTCCCTTTTTTTTTAAAACAAAATCCACCACGTGTCCTGTTTCTATTGGTACTCGGCCAAATGGAAGATGTTGGTATGACTGTAGGGTGCGGTTGGCATAACAAGGTTGATATGAAAAGGGGTAATGGATTTAGAAGTATGAAATAGGTTGGGGTATGACAGATGATAAGAATTAACAGTGAGATAAGGAATGATGGAAAATGTAGTGCCCTTGAAATCGATCATAACAGTCACAGTCATTAAAATTAACATTAAAAATTAATCTAAGAAATTAAATGTTAGGAATAAGGAACATATTGAACTTTTGTTGGTTATTGTTGCATTGGCATGCTGAGTAGGATTGGCACTCGCATTGGCATTGCTGACTATTCTTTGTTGTTCATCACAGGTCCCCTAAGATAGATTCGAATGTAACAGGTCCCTATGAAATCTTGAAGATGTTCATGTAGCTCCTTATATGTATACAGGTTCATTGAGCATGGGTATTTGATGGAGTCTTGGTGCCCAACAACCTGTGAATCCTTGTAGAAACTTGATGAAACTTTGTTGAAGTAGCCCTGAAGTATCAATCTCTTAACAGGTCCCTTCTATGTGTCTTAAACAGGTCCCATTACTGCTGGTGTTGGTAGCATGGTCTTCTGGACAGAACAGGTCCCCCTGCATAATGTTTATAACCAGGTCCCTCTGAGATAAAACAATGACAAAACAACTTATTTATTGAAATCTGGAATGCTGGAACAAACTGCTTTGAAGATGTACAGTGAGGAGATGAGATAAGAAATCTTTAAGAATTTACAATGGAGAGATTAGAGAACAAAATGCTGATGCTTCTCTCCCCGACTAAAGTTTTGACTTGTCCTCAAGTCATGATTCAGTTGATAAATGAAACAGTGAACAAAAGAAAGAGAATTCTTACCCGCCAACGAATTGGTTTTCAAGTAGGAATTTGGGGTTAGAGTGTGCCAGAGGCTGGTTTTCACATCTAACCCATTGTTATTAATTTTTTTTTTTTTTTTTTTAGTTTTTGTTTTGTGTTTTTTTTTTTTTTAATTTTCTTTTTGAATTTCTAAATTGAAAGGAAATGAACTAATGCAGGGATACTGCAGCTGAGGGCTGCAGTATCTCAACCTCTCTTTGTTGAGATACTGTAGGGAGAAGATCTTGCTTGCTGATGGGCTTAGTGTATAGTTTCGGGCGATGACCATTGACAGTAAAGGAATGACCTTCTCCATCAATAGTTTTGAGCTTGACTGAACCATTGTCGTAAGCCTGAATAATTTGGTATGGGCCCATCCAATGGGTGGTAAACTTGGCTTTATGATCTCTGAATTTAGAGTCAAAAAGTAAAGCCCAGTCACCTTCCTTGAACTGCTTCTTCTTGATATGTGCATCATGCCACTGCTTCCTTTGTTTTTGCATGAGGATTGTGGTTTCCTCTGCTTGCTGCCTCATTTCATCGAGCTGGTTTAACTGCTGAATTCTCTCTTGTTGTGCTTGGTCCAAGTCAATTTGCAAATCTGCAGCCAGTTTAAAAGTATGTATTTGAAACTCAATAGGAAGCATTACCTCTTTGCCGTACACCAACTGATATGGTGTAAATCATGTAGTATCCTTCCACTTAATTCTGTAAGCCCAGAGTGCATCTTTGAGCTTCTCTTCCCAATTCTTCCTGTTCATTGCCACAGTTTTAGTAATGATCCCTTCCAAAGTTTTGTTTGTGGATTCCACCTGCCCATTGGCTTGTGGATGGTAAGCGGTAATTTTCCTATGCTTGATTTGGTATTTGTCTATGATGTCCTTCACTAGCTTTGAGGTGAATTGAGTACCTTGATCAGTCAGTATTTCCCTTGGTACTCCATACCTTACAAAAATCTCTTCAAAAAGGAAATTTACCACTGTGTGTTCGGTGGCTCTAACCAATGCTTTTGCTTCAGCCCACTTTGTGACGTAATCAGTACATACTAAGATGTACTTCTTACCATTGGAGGTTGGGTTAATGGGTCCTATAAAGTCTAGAGCCCATTTTTCAAATGGCTCTAGGTGAACTTGGGGCTGAAGGGGCATCTCATCTGTAGCTGTTGGCCTGCTCATTCTTTGGCAGCTGTCACAACTCTTTACATACTTCTTGGCATCCTTGAAAATGGATGGCCAGTAGTATCCAAGAGTAAGAACTTTGAATGTTGTCCGCTTAGCTGCAAAATGCCCACCACACGGTTCATCATGGCAAGATTTTAAAATATCAATTACCTCATCATTTCTTACACATCTTCTAATGATCATATCATAACTAGTGTAAAATAAATCGCCATTAAGCCATGAATATCTAGCACTTTGTTTGACTAGTCTCTTCTTTTCCTTTGCAGTAAAGTGTGGAGGTGTCCTCCCTGTAGACAAATAATTGGCCAAATCAGCATACCAAGGATTTACTATGGAAATTGCAAATAAATTTTCATCTGGAAAAGAATCTTCAACCGGAACAACCTCACCTCGATTTTGCAGTCTAGAAAGAAAATCTGCCACTTGGTTCTCTTTGCCTGGTCTATCTAACACTGTGATGTTAAATTCCTGTAACAATAATAACCATCTGGTAACTCTGCCACTAGTTATTGGTTTATTCATTAAATGTCTAATGGAAGAATGATCATTATGTACAAAGACCTCATAACCAGTTATATAATGTCGGAATTTATTCACAGCATATATGATGGCAAGTGTTTCCTTTTCTGTGACTGTGTAGTTTAACTCTGCAGGTGTTAGATTTTTGCTAATGAAATAAATGGCATAATTACAAGATTCATCTTTTTGGCCTAATGAGGCACCCACTGCAGTGTTAGATGCATCTGTAAAGATATGAAATGGTAGGCTCCAATTAGGCCCTCTCAAGACTGGTGCGGTTGATAACTTCTTTTTGAGTAGTTTGAATGCTTGTTGGCAGTTCTCATTCCAGTTGAAAAGTACATCTTTGGTTAGAATTTTAAAAAAAGGTAAAGCTATTTTACTAAAATGTTCAATAAACCTTCAGTAATAGCTTGCATACCCAAGGAAACTTCTTACCTCTCTTTGATTCTGTGGAATTGGCAAATCAACAATGATCTGGATCTTTGATGGGTCAACTTTGATGCCTTGAAAAGAAATATAGTGGCCTAATACTATCCCTTCGTTTAACATCATGAAGCACTTTTCATTACTGAGGGACAGATTAGCTTCAATACATCTTTTCAAAACTCTCTCTAAATCTAGGCATAAATGAACATGATTTCTAATTGTGTTTTTGTTTGTTTTTGTTTATTGAATTTTTTCTTTTTAAATCCTTTAAGTACGCCTCCCTGGCAACGGCGCCAAAATGTAGTGTCCTATCTAGGGTGCTAGACTAGGCTATATTTATTATCGACCAGGATGCGTAGACTTAGAGGCATGCGTCTAAAGTATATAGACATAAAGGATTATTAGCTAAGTGGTTATGATGGTAGGTCACAAGACTTCTTTATGGAAGACTGAGGTATGTTACCTATCACCCAAACACTTAGGTCACTCAGTTAATCTACCTAATTACCACACTGTCACTCAATTCATTTATCAAATTAAAACACTGTGTATCACTTCAAACCAAGATTTCAATCTCCTTACAGAGACACCATACACGAAACCCCTGTTTAACAAATACTCAGCATTCACTAATATTCATGCAAGCTAAAGACATCTAGAAATTATAAACATACTTTGAAATGAAATCAGAGTTCATAACATTGCTTTAGAGGACAACAGAGGATCGAATCCCTTACAGGATACGATTCACGATCCCAGTGATGAACTATTCAAGCGATATCATAAACATAAACCATACACATTCGATTGAAATCAACAACCAATTCTAATCACTGTGCATGTCATGTAATACCCTAAGTTGCGAATGAAAAAGGAAATAACAGTATACCAGTTTAACGCAGGGCCCGTCCGCATTCCAGAGGTATACTGGACTGTGGTTCAACCGATTATCAAATCAACGCAACAAGACAAAGATCGTAGCTGTAACTGTGTTCTTGATATTAAGTTCAAACTCCGTTTCAAATGATACAATGATTACCAATACATTGATTACACAGGACTGTATTTACATATGTGTTTACAACCCTTACATTTCGAAAACGAATGTACATTCATGATATGGCTGTTGCCGCTTTTACCATGTCGATATTTTTAAAATGTTTCTATCCTAAACTGATTTCAAAAAGGAACAAAACTAAATCAATTTAGAATGCTTTGTTGTTGCTGCCTTTGTCGCCAACATGCTATACTTTGACCATTGTTGACCGCGCATGGAGGAGGGTCGGTTCTGTTGTAGGATAGGTATTCGTCCATGCTTGGACATTCTACTTTTCATCCCTACCCTTCGTTCTAGCCCAGCTGTCATGCCACATGTCAAACAATGAACCAATTACAGGATGTTGGAACTTCCTGTAGCCATTTTACCAAAAATCCCTAATTCTTTAACATAAAACTCCTAAATCAATTTCAATGAATTTTAATAACTATAGGACTATTAACTAATCAATTTCCAAGGGTTCTAAGAGATATATGATGGAAAGAAGTAGGCAAATGATATGTTTTAGGAGGAAAAAGGAGGTCATAGGATGGTACCAACAGTGAGGCAGAGTCCAGGCCAAGGCTACCCAAACCTACCAACGGGTGACTCAAAGCGAATGTGAATGTGAATGCATGGTGATACTGAGTGTAAACATAAGTGAATGATCATGCATGCAAACAATGGATCAAAGATTCAGAAAATGGAACAACATGCATGTGGGTGAGGCGAGTCGCCGAATCGATGACTATTTGTGAAAAATAGTTTCATGCATGCGAAAACAGTGAGATGTTAACAAAAACTGAAATGGTGCTAGTACAAGCTAGTATGTATCAAAGCGATAGCAAGCACTCACTGAAATCAAGCAGATAATATTCATACAAAGCAAAACACAAAAAGTGCCATAAATGCAACACAAGACATGAAAATCGGGCTTACCCCAAAACAGTGTAGCTGAATGTTTCGACAACTCCTAGATGCAACGTGGGATGTCAGAGCCACAAGGTCGATGTGAGGAATGAGCTATGTAGCATCCAGTTCATGAGTTTTGGTAAAATTGAATATGTGCCACACATGCCACAAATCTAGGACGAGCGACACTTGGTGGGAGGTTTGTGAAATGATCCTTGCATGCAGCCTCCATCTGCTAAAATTAGATCCCTAAATCCAGGAATGCCTTTGCATGTTGTCTTGGGAGAAGTAGCCATGCATGCAAATCAACTTTGCTCTATCCTGGAGGGAACCGGTCAACTCAGCTACACATGCAACAGTCTGCTCAATTTCTGGGAGAAAATGCGCATTTCTGGAAGGGAGCTGGGCTGGCTGCCCAAAATATTTGTGCAATCTCTAGGCAGAGCAGTTGACTACTACCTAGGATTGCACAAATTTTGGATTGAGTAGCCATGCTGGGAAGAATTGGGCAATTTTTTGGATGAAGCCTAACTGGTAGAATTGCACAATTCTGGAGACCAAAAGGCTGGCAGACAGAATTGTGCAATTTCTAGAGGGAAGGTTGGTTTCCCTCCAGAATTGCGCAATTTATTGAGGGCGCTGCTCAACCTATAGCTAGACCAAGTCCGGATGAATAGCTTATGAGGGGAATGCAACAAGATCTGATGGACAGGCTGTCATTCTGCAAGAGAAACACTAAAGATTGTGTACTTGATGAAGCAAGACATGTTGTTGTGAAAGGTTGGTAGGGAGGTTCCAAAACGAAGCTAAGGAAAAATTTTGGAGGGTGGTTGTAGCCACTACAACACTTGGTGACACACTAGTAGAAATCCAGCTCTCTGAATGGACCTTGTTCATGAAAATACAATCCAACACCTCTAAAAGTATTGTTCATTTCTCAATTCACCTTGGTTTTCACACTTGCTTGATTGTGAGATGTAACATCTGCCAAGATCTAGGTCGATTGACACACATTTCAAGCCAAGTCAACACAGTTGTTTCGATTGGGGTTGAGGGGTATATTGGTGCACATGCAGTATAGTCGTCAAAGTCTTAGTTTCATCATTAGTGTTGCTCCGCTACCAGCAGGCCTAGACAATACCCCGACATAGTCACATAGGAACACAAGCATGGCACTGCTGCTAGTGAGCCTGGTCAGTACCTCGACAGAGTTACTTGCATCACCTCTCGGTGCAGGAATCCTTTCTCTTCTTTCACCTTATTCATTTTCATTTTCTCAAAAAAAATTCACTTTTTCATTTTTTCATTTTTAATCTTTGTAACTGTGCAGAACACTATTCATTTCAGAGGCAGAAGAGGGATCCTGACTTATTAAGAGCAGAAGAGGTTGCTCCTGCAGATAAGTAGTTTATTATACCTTTGACGTGCATGTTAAGGTTTTCCCCCTCACCTTACTTTACTTGACTAAGCTAACAAGGATTAGCCCAAAATCAACTGACTAGAGTAGGTGATACTAGTTAGCGCGCAAGCATTGTGTTTTCACCAAGGTTCACTTTGAACAGCACGTGTTTTCCATTGATGTACCATGGATTGAAGATAACAAGTTCTTACATAAGAGAGCAGATAATAGATGACCAAATGTTGATAGTTGTACAAGTCCTCTTCTACTTTACCCAGCTTGTTTCAAGAGTCACAAGCGGTCCATGTGAAACTAACCTATGGAAAATAACAAGAAAACCAACCAAAAAGAAAAGCACACAGCAGAAGCAAATGTGGAAGCAAAGTGAGTAAGCAAACAAACACACAAAGAAAGAAGCAAACATGCATGCAAGCAAACAACTCAAAAGAAAACACTACTCCTACTCCTAAGCTAACAGTGCATGGGCCTGATCACGTGAAGTGATACTTCCAATGCAGCCACCGACGCATTGGTTGACCCATGTTGGTGAAGGCATGGTCCGCGAGCAACACGGTTGTGCAGACCAACAGTTGTGAAAGTTACAACAATGAAGACAGACACACTCCAAGCTTACAAACGTCAACGGAACAAAACTGAGTGAAAGTGCATGACATGCAATCCGTGGACATACCATGATGTTGTGTAACACTACATGCACGGTTTTAGCATACGCACACTCTTGGCTGTGATATGCAAGCATACGTGAGGAAGGTAGACCACCTACATTGCGCAAGTGTGCTTGTTGATTAAGATTCCTCCAATGCATGAGCAATGGTATCATGTAGTTCAAGTGGAGAAAGTGAAATCTGAGTGTTAGATTGATCTTCAATGCATACAAATGAGTGATGAGGAGCCTTGCATGTTTGAACAATTTCCTAATCAGAAGTGAAACCAACCTCAGGATAGCGAGGGCCTGACATAACCATCAGCTTGGGTTGAAGTGCCTCGACAATCTGGAGGGTTTAGTCTTCTTTGACAGGTGGATCATCGTAGACCAGTGTCTTAGACAGATTAACAAAGAGTGAATCAACATCGTGATCGGATGATGGGGTGAAGAGATTGGTAGAGGGAATTACTCCCCTAGGGCTTTTTGGGTGAAACCCTAGCAGACTGAAAGTTGTCTATTCAAAGAAACATGCATTCATACAGCCATTACGCTATTATAAGCAAATTCTATGATAAGGGTACGTACCTTTAGTCCTACGTTTGAGAAGGCCTTTAGGGTCCAAACCCTTCTTGGAGTTCCCTTCTTCTCTTTTGTCCTGCAAAACAAACAATTCAAAGAACACAGCAGTACATGGATAAAAACTTATAAAGAAACCATCTTCATGTTACAAAGAAAGGTAATTAGTTATGAAATCCAAACAACCATTTACACATGAATTCAAAACATGAATATCATTAACATAAAGAATATTCAATTCGGGAACCAAGACATGTGTTTCTTTTTATTATAGACAAATAAAGTACATAAAAAGGAAAATGTTCACCTGAGTCACCTTCAGCAGGCTCCAAGCAAAGCTTCCTTCCGGATCCGTTCCAGCCTCAAGCCTCTAACAAAACTCCTTCCATGACTCTCTCCATAATGTCATAAATGGTGAATGAACATCAACACACAAGGAAACAAAGGTTTCCTGTACAAAATGGGGGAAGTGCAGAAGGCACAAGGGACTTCAGACCTGGTCAAGGGGAAAATCTCAGCATAATAACCTTTCTCTCTATTCTCTCCTCCCTTAGGCCTTCCCTTTGAGGTCTTTTTATACCATCTCCAAAGTAGTTTTTTAGTTAGGAGTTGGTTGGGAACAGTTGGGCCACGGGCACTAACAGGTGATCAGCAGGTAAAACCCGCGATCTCCACCCGAAAAGAAGGAATTTCATATTTTTTTAAGTGTTTTAATACATACACGCGGGTTGGATATACACAGACCCGCGTATACACGCGTTTAACTCAGGGCAATGTCGCGTATAAGGAATAAAACACTGTTTTTTAAATTTTAGGACCAGGTCTGGAAGGAGGGGTTGCCCTAGGCCATGAGTACAGCATCACAAACCATAAGAGTGAGATTTGGAGCTATAACAGATGCGCCCTAATATATGAGGTCAGAAGGGGTACATGATGGCCGAAATATATTATGCGAGTACATGGAAAGGAAGTCTGTCAAAAACCGAGGAGGACTTCACCAGAATTTAGCCTGCCAAGCCACCAAAAATGAAGGAGATCAGAAAGAAACACTGTCTGAGGCGGGCATACCCATGCTCAGAAAAAGTAAAGCATGTCCGCATATCAAGTACAAGCAGATCCACTAAGTATACAAGTATAAATGACTGAAAGATACATAATGGATCATCTGATCATAATGAACAAGTACATGTCTGAATATCACATATAAGACTGTCAATGATCCTGAAAGATGCAACGGATCACTGATATCAAAGACTGATCCCAAAAGGTACCAACTGAACATGATGGAATAGGATGGTACTACACTGCAAACTCAGGTGCCAGCATATAGAATGTCGCCATGACTGACTGCAACATATAGAGTGGAGTGGTATCAACTAGCAGCAACAGGAGCAACTGTCAAGTGAACCAATGAATGCTGATACAACCTGAGGTCTTCACCGACCGCCGTGGTACATTTCTACACTATGGGAATAAATGATCTGAAGTCGACCATGTGAGAAATCATTTGATTACCGGTCATTGATGTATACCGTTAACAAACGCGAGACTACTCACCGATAATGATAATGAGCGTCAAGGTACCCAGTACAATCTAGCAAGTGTGAATAGATGAGCTGGAGTCGAACACCTGTAAGAATCTATCGATCAGGAGACAATGATGGATTCCCACTGTCGATAGCGAAGGATCTGCCACTAATGACTGCAAACCCCAAGGTACTGCCAAATGGACTCTAGATCTTTGCCCCAGAGCAATGAGTCGGAGTCGATAGGGAAAGATCCGTTAGAAGGAAGGCATTAAGGCATCCTCCATCAATCTAGCGCGAGTGTAACCTGTAGGCCAATAATGTGGAAGGAATCGGACGAAAAAAGATGTAGTAACCCAACCGAAGTACGTTTCCGGCGTACACAAAATGTGGCTAGCGCACGGCAGAAACCCTCTGAACCAACCAATAAAGAAAGCTGACACAGAGGCGAGGTATCCACCAATAGGGTCAAATGGAAACCAAGGTACTGCACGAATCCCAATGTGTGATAATGTAAGTTGATGTCGAACACAAGGGAAACCACTCAGTCAAAGACCCATGATATTGATCGATGCTGAGCACAAGGTGACCTATCAATAATGAAAATAGGACCAGGGTGCGGCTCTAGGCCTGTCCTCAGAGCAAGGTGTCGTCGTTGATAAGGAAAAGACCCGCCAGCAAGAAGTCAATGGAGACCTTCTCAAACCGGCATGAGTAAAGGACCAATATAACTGATGTGATGATAGACATGACACTAACAACAGGGATGGCCGACTGAAAAATGAGTCAAGAGACACCGCAGAGAGGCCGACTCAGGCTAACTTCCCTTGAACAAAAGCACGACTCAATGTGACTGTGTGGCAGCATATGATGACTTTGTATAAGTTCGCCATGCAGGAGGCACGAACGAACCCTCCATATGATTGGAAGAGATAACCAATCGGGGGAGAACTGACTCAATAACAAGGTTATGGCGTACCTAAGTCAAACTAAATCCCACCCATGCGGAGGAGACTTTGTTTTGAGTGCTTTGTTCAAGGGCGACACGACTGACTCTAGCTGCCAACAATAAATGGAAATAATGTCCCGTTCCCGCTCTTTTTTGGAATATTTAATTTTTTTGTCTTTTTCTGTTAAGCTGGAAAAAGAATAAAAGAATGCTATGGTACAGTGGAAAGAGCGAGTGTCGGTGAAACAGATGATCTAGTTCCCGGGACAGGAACGTTCCTATGCTCAATGCAGGGAGGTGAAAACTGGTCAGTGACACTCAAAGGTATGCTCCTTCCACGGGTCAAGGTGTGTCAAGCTGTAGAAGTCAAAGGTATGCAAGGTTGATTTTGCAGATGTCATGGTCAAAAGTTGGCTTAAACACGAGTCCAAGTGAAGCCGGCTCCAGTCCAAAAGGTGCAAATGGTCAACATGTAATGCAATAGTACAACTCAACACAAAGGAGCCTCTAGGGTATAACGCCAGAACAAAGCGGAGAAGCTAAGAGGAATGAGTCTTCAACGCATAAGTCGTGGCGGGACTACAGAGGACTCCCAAGCCTACTCAAATCGGAGCAGCATGGGCAACAAATGTTAGTGAGGTGCTAACTAGGATGCCCGTGTAAAGGATGGCTTTACCATCATGTCATGATTTAAAGAATCGGCGAGTGAAGATGGCTTGCGAACCATAACACGATGGGATCGACCCTATGACAGATGTATCGGTCAAATGGAGGTTAGTATGCATAATGCAACGGAAAAATGGTGTCCCTAACCTATATGCCAGCGAGAGCACGATACCTGCCATGACGGGTCAGCAGTCATGGAACCGTCTCGAACTGTCGAAAACGTCCAAAATGTCCTGAAAAAACAAACCAATCTCGACATTCCAAGCTCCCAAGCTAAAAGTCACATGAGGCCAAACAAAATAAAATTTTGAAAAAATTTTGCATTTTCAAAACTTATAAAAAGCATTTTGGACTCACCATTTTTTACCATTTGAGTTTGAGAGCAAAAGATTTGGACTGTCTTACTACTGTGTTTGACTGGTGTACTCCTCTTCTGGCCAACATGAAGAGCCAGCTTACTTCTATCAGGAGGGGTCAGACTAAAAACTTTGGCTATGGAAGCATCTTGTGCACTTTCTTTTTTGAGAAGGTTCCCACACTCCGCCCCAGGGTAGCAGTTTCCATCAGCACCCCACGCGACCCACGCATGGGCTGATCGGCTAATCTGATGAAACGTCTGGGGGGTGGGGAGGTCCCAAGGACTGCATTTGATGATGACTTCTTCACCTGGTGGGATCAGCAGATCATCGCCGTGGATGACTACCCCTATGCTGGACTGGATTTTCGAGGAGATCCTGATTTAGCGTTACCACCAAATGTAGCATGGGGCGAGATTGGTAAGATTTTATGATTTTATGATTTTTTTTTTTTTTTTGGATTTTTTAAATATAATGATGAATTTTGAAAAATATTTTTTGATGAGATTCAAATGACTGATATGGTGATCATGTTCCAGACATTGGGCCTGTACGACCAGATGGATTCCCGCGGCATGGACGGCGTGGCCGAGGAGCCGAAGAGGCGGCTGCTGAGATGGAACGGACTCTAAACAACGTCCAGCGACACTTGGCGAGACTGAGCTGCCGAGTACCGATGGCCGTTATAGAGGACCTTCCTCCGGATATGCAGCGTCATGTGGTTGGCATGCCACGTGACTGGGTTCGCATCTTTCGGCGCGTGGCCAATGCTATAGTGACATACTTAGACGCTCATCCTGAGCCGAGGCATTAGATATGCCGGACATGATTATGGGCATTTGAGTCCCAATTTTGTATATTTTTTGGACACACATATGTACACTCGAGACGCTTTACGATATATATATATATATATATATATATATATATATATATATATATATATATATATACAGTTTGACTTTTTGATGCTTGATTTTATTGTGATGAATGATTAATATGCCAGTCTAATGCTTGATTAGCGATAGAATCAGCTAACCAATTCTGAGATCTTGGAATATGCAAATAATTAATATAAGTAAATGATCTTTGCAGCAACCTCACCCTTAAATACTGGCGATATAAAGATGGATCCCGTACCCGATAAATGTTATTTAATTGAGACACTATCAATTGAGAATCAAGATAAACTACCAACGAGTCGATCCCATGAGAGATTGCCTCGGATAATAAATTAATAACAGCAGTATACTCGGCCATATTGTTTGAAGCAGGACCGATGCACACGCCTCTTGATGCCATCAATTGACCAGTTGGATAATAGAGTACCCAAGCTGCGGAAGCAAGATTCCGAGTGTGCCGACTAGCACCATCGGCGAACCCAAAATAAACCAAGTCATCCATCAACACCTGCCAAAGTAGACCAAAAAGTGCTGATATCAAAAAACTCTCGATGATATATGTACAAATATACATAAAATACAAAGAAGCCATTGCCTTTAGGTAGAGCCCATTTCGGGGCTCCGCCAGCTTGTTTCCCTCGAAATCAATTAACTCATACGATCCTTTTTCTAAAACTCGTTTAATAATGAAAGGACCGTACCACATAGGCTTAAATTTGCCTGCCCCCAAGGCGTCCTTATCTTGGTCATAGACCAGGAAAAGGTCACCTTCAGAAAAGACTCGAGGACGGACAGACTTATCATACTGCGTTTTAACCCTTTTCTTATGGGCCTCATTCATCGTGGCGGCATCTCGACGCTGCTCATCGAGATGTTCCAAGTGAACCAGGCGCTCCTCGAGACTCGAAGTCTCAAGAAGAAGATCAACATCCAATTTCAGAGATGGAATTTCAAATTCAACCGGAAAGATAGATTCCATCCCATAAACCAACTGAAAAGGAGTAAAACCAGTAGCCGTTTTGACGAAGGTTCGGTATGCCCAAAGAGCCGAATACAACATAATGTGCCAATTGGACCGATTTTTATCGATTGTCCGTTGGAGTATCGTCTTAAGAGTTTTATTGACCGCCTCGACCTGTCCATTGGCCTGAGGATAATAAGGGGATGAATGCTCCTGATGGAAACCTAATTTAAGAGCCAATTCGGACATTAGTTGATTTTGGAAATGACTGCCATGGTCAGTGACAATCTCTCTTGGGATACCGAATCTTGAGATAACCTGATTGAAAAGAAACAAAGTTGTCGTGTCACTATCGTTCTTATAAGTAGGCATGGCCTCAGCCCACTTCGTAAAGTAGTCTACAGCCACGATAATGTACTTTTGATTCGCCGATGAAGGCGGATTACAAGTTGTAAAATCAATACCCCACTTAGTAAAGGGACCGACGGTGACAACGGGAAAAAGGGGAGCTGGATGCGCGCGTATCTTGCGAGTAAAAATTTGACACGGGTGACAGTGTTTTACCACTTCCACACAATCCTTAAAGAGTGAAGGCCAAAAATAGCCGGCACATAAGATGCGTTGGGCTGTAGCAAGCCCTGATAGATGACCGCCGCAAGCTCCACTGTGGCAATCATTGAGCACAGACTCTGCTTCCTCTAAGGTTAAACAGCGCCAGAGGATTGAATCAATCCCTTGACGGTATAATGTGTCACCAATGATAACATAGTTTTTAGCCAGGTGACGTAATTTGCGACGTTCATCCTTGGAGAAAGTAGAGGGAAACTTCGAAGTCTGGAGATAAACAATGATATCTCCATACCAAGGGTCGAGTGAAGAGATGAGGAATAAATGTTCGTCGGGAAAACTTTCCTCATAAACACTATCCTCTCCACAAGGAAGCTCAGAAATTAGCTCCGCGAAAACCATAGATTTCTTAGATTTGGCAGACAAGAACTCGAGATCGAATTCTTGTAAAATGACTATCCATCTATTATATTTTCCCCAATCACTCGCCTACTGAGGACAAATTGAAATGGATTGACCGCCGCTAAGACAAAAGTTTTGCATAGCAAAATATAATGACAGAGCCTCTAGACAGCGTGAACAGCTGCCAAGGCCAACTTCTCAACCGGAGAATAACGGAGTTCAGGACCTATTAAGACTCGGCTCAAATAATAAATCACGTGCTTGGCAAGAGCATCGTCCTCCTGAACTAGAACCATACCAATGGTTGATTCTGCTGCAGCGAGATACAAAAGGAAGCCTCTACTATAATCCGGTGTGTTGTTGGGAAAAGTATCCATTCAGAACGCCCCTATCCCACTCTAAGGTGTGATAGTGCCTTAGCAACAAACAAGGAAAACTACTTGAGTATTCTTCTTTATGAAATGTAAATGAGGAGAAAGGATGTAACTAACCTGTGTCTTTCGCTAGTTTGTTGATCCAATCACTCCTCTCTTCAATGGCTCCCAGCTCCCTGCTCCCTTACCGGCCCAGCTTCACCGAATTCCTGCAAGATCACAAGAGAGAGAAACTACACGAAGATATAGATATACATTCATAAAAAGCTCAGGATCAGATTAAGCTAAACATGCAAATATAACAAAACATCATTGATACACAGCATGTAGGAGAAACTCAAATAATTTTATTGATATGATAAGAAAGTCCAAGAGGAGATACAACCAAGTGAGTCCCGATCCAGCATCTACCTCCCAGCAAAGGAATCCCTTCCTCTCCTCCAACAAAGCATAAATCACCTAATGTACTAATCTCAATCTCAAACCAACAGCAATTCTCTGCAAAGTACAAAATTCCAGCCTCTGGATCTCTGGGATGAGGGATCCATATATAGATGTGAGCAGAGAGGATGAGTCAGCTTATGTTTTGACTTGTGGCTTCTCTCTATCAGTTCTTGCTTCCACTTGGAGGCTGAGAGCCTCTTACTCATCACTGGTCGAATTCATTGAGGCAAGTGTCATTGGAGAAGATTCTGGAAGCTTCCAGTGTCTGTACACCTCGCGGAATGACACTGCCATTTGGCATTTCTCGCTCAGTGCACCCTGGTAGTGCATTTAGGTGCGTTGCAATGCACCTAGCTAGTGTACTGGGGTGCATTGCAATGCATGCAGCTAGTAGAGCATCTGAATTGATCCTGAATTGACTGATTCTGAGTGGTTTTTGGTGGAGAACTTCTGGGAGAAGCTATCATTGGTTGACCTTGTTCCTTTAGGGGCAGGAACAACACTTTTAGGGACTTTGGATCCCTTGGATTATGGACATTTCATGCTCAAAGTTGTAAGGCACAAAAATGTCTATAACAGTTGCCCCCTAAAGTATGAGGCCGTTTATCGAGTGAAATGCTTTATTAGGAGGATCCGAAGTTCTTTCAATGCTGGGAGGAGACCTGTAATAAGATACAATACAATACATTATTTTTCATACTGTTTTCATGATCTAGCTGAGGCGGGCATTCCCATGCTCAGCTTTATAAATTCATTTTTATGTACATAGGACAGACAACCGTCTGATAGTAGACTGATGATCTTGATGGAATCATCATCCTTTTGGTAGGATGATTATCCGTGCTGCAATGTTGTACATGTCAATGTCTTTATTTTTCCTGAATATATATCGCAGCCCGGATGGATGAAACTAGATCTGGGGTCTTCAATCTCGTCCGATCTTCACTCTAAGTACAAGTCGATCCATGTGAGAAATGTTTTGAAGTCGAACATGGAAAGACATCGCTTGATTACCAGTCAATGATGTAAACTGTTAACAAGCGCGAGAGGAATCACCGATAATGATAATGACCCTCAAGGTACTGCAGTACAATTCACGTGGTGTGAATAAAGGACTTGGCGTCGAACACCACGCAAAATCTTTCGGTCGAAGGTCATTGATGTATACCTGTCGCCGGAAGTGAGAAACTTGCCATTGAGGCATGCAAGCTTCAAAGTACTGAAGGGGTGTTCCTAGATCAACTTCTTGGATAATGAGCTGATGTCGACAAGAAGCGATCCGTCAAAGGAGGGCCTTAATGTATCCCACATCAGTGACACGGAACGGAGCAAATGATGTTGATGTAGGTGAAAACGATATGATGATATATGGTTTAGGGTGGCGGTCATGAAAGAATGAAGTATAATGTATGGTAGTGGATGGGACACGGTTGACTTCTCTGGATGACTTCTCTTGAACATATCGGCGACACTTATATGATGGATTGGTAGCATTTACCCCGAAGATGGATGGTATGGCGAGACCATGGTGATGTGATCGGTGAATGAAACAACCCAACCCGACTCAGGCACAGAGCGGAAGTGTCATGTTCAAGAGCGACTTGCTACCAATAAAAGTTCTTTGAGTTTCTTCCCAATTTTTCCCCAGTCATTGCTGACCAGTACCTCTTTATTTTTGTCAAGCTTGAGGAGGATAACATATGCTTGTTCTATAATTTGCCCTTCGGGCAAACCTATCGCTATGTTTTAACGAGCCTAGCGATAGTGAAACTCGTTCTCGTCTAAAGACAAGTTTGTCGCTATTAATCTTTTTAACGAGTCTAACGACAAAGATAACTCGGTCCTTTTCATTTTTAGAGAGTCTGAAAAGGTACGTAAAGATAACTCCAAAAGTCATTTTTCATCATCTAATCCCTTAGGTCCGAAAAAGTATAAAACAATACAGAAGGGATGAATTTTCGATAGTTTTAACGAGCCGAACAAAACAAGCGCTCGATCTTTTTGTGCAATAATCCCTCAGGTCCAAAAAGATTAAAATCTAGAGGAGGGATAGCTCTTCCGGTCGCTTTAACGAGATGGAAGGCCAAAACTCGGCAATATTTTCATATTTTACGAGTCAGATGAAAAGAGCTTAAAGAAGACTCGTCTTTTGAGGAACGAGTGATAAAATGGGTAGCAGCTGATTCCAGGTAAGGGTTGGAATTTTCCAATCACGGCAGTGTCACAAGGAGGGCTAATGAAATCACTCTTCGCAGCTGTTCCTCAAAATGGGTAAACAATCAAATGGAGGTGAATGATCGGCCAATGGGAAAGTGGAGGTGACGATGCAAACACGACCAAGGCTTTAATGGCTGATAATGTTACATTCACGGTGGTTATTTACCGGAGGATATTTCATTTTTTAACGAGCTTAAACACGGGTTGAAACATTTGCTCGATCTTATGTTTATTTTTTAACGAGCTTGAACTATGCACTAAAACTGCTCGATTATCCAGTCATATGATAATAATGTCTCATGTAAGATGCCATTTTTTATGGATCTTGCGCCTTACAAAGCTATGCCCCGCATCCTTTCGTTATGCAAGTTCGGAAACGACTAATCCTACGAGTTTAAAGGGTTAGACCTACGAGTTTAAAGGGAGGACCTAAAAATTTAAAAAATAAATAGTCGCCCCTTGCTTGCACTTCAAAAGGTTTGCATGCCCCTAGGTATAAAATAGAGTTTCAAGGTTACCCCTCAATTTGCAGGAAAAACATTTGTTTAACCGGGAGAGGCCTACCTCGTTCAGGTTACCAAAGATTGTTCTTTCAAACAAAACACTTCTTCGGCGATGTCTACCAAGATAGACAAAGGTGAGTGACAACGAGCGCCAAACACATAACTTTGACAAGTGAATCTTATTCTAGAATAACCCCTATTCCAACACGGACGGGGTACAGACTAGTCATATTCTCCCGCGGAAACCTACCCTATACCCGAAGTTTTCCTGCCGAAGCAGACCAGGACGCATGCCCCCTGGGTTCCAGTCATATCCCTCTGAATTACTCGCGCTCATCGGGAGGACGGACCGTGGGTTGAGACATTTCTTGCGCAAAGAGACCATTTAGGGATGGTATATGACTATTTGCAATGCGTGATCCGGGAAATGAAAGTTGGTCCACGAGCTTGACCACTCTTCCTTCGTGCGGAAAACACATTACTCTAAAGAGTGAGGAGACGATGGCTCCCATGCAATATATATAGTCTCGTCCAAGGAGTAGGTTATAATCCAAGGGTCCTTGAACGACCATCACGTTCATTTGAACGGTCTTCCCTTTCAATGTTATGGGCACATTGGGGAGGATCCCTAAAGGTCAACTGGTTCCTTTATCAAAGCCTGTCAGATTTCTCATTTCAGGCAAAAGCGATGGCGAACCAAGCGCTTTCCAAGCAATAGAGGAAAGGATACTCACAGATTCCCCCTCATCAATGATGGTGCCATCCATGACCATTCTGTATATTTGGACGATAATTCTGAATGGTATGCTTGCTGGCAAACGGGGTCTGCCTAGTTGATTCCAGTCGAAAGAGACAACTAGGTTGCTTGGTGGTGGGACCGAGTAGACGGTCGGGTATCGCTCTGATGAACTTCCTTCCTGCGATAAAGGAATGGGTGGATTGCCCCCGTGTTCGTCGGAGTCTGTGTTGATGAAGAGAATTTGGACGGTGTCATCCTTATTCTCCTCAGTGATTGTATCATTCGAAGATAAAACCTCTGAAGGCAAGGCCGGGTCAACTGCCGCCTCGACCTTTTGACTTTCGTCAGGTATGGATTCAGTTGGTTTATCTTCAATGATAGACGCTTCAGCTGACCACTTGAGCAGGCCAGCTGGATTCTCAACTAACGAAGGACTTGGCAAGAGTTTTTTATATCCAGGAGGAAGTCGTAACGGTGAAACCGGATGATCTTCCAAGACTCTTTTAGCCTCGTCTAAGAAGGGACAACGGTGGAGGGCATGGTTGCCTTCGCACAGTCTACAGGGAGATCTAGCTCTCCCTTTTTGTCCTGGGACTTCACTTTCGCTAGTTGACGGTGTGCTTTCAACATGGTTATCAGAGGTTGACGCCACCGGATTGTGCAAACGGGGAGACCAGTCCCTTAGTATCCGAGGGATGCAAGGACAATCTCTGTGAAAGTGGTCTCCCTTGCAAATGACACATGGCGATTTAGGCCTGGTCAGTGCTGTGTGTGGATTTTCATTAGACGACACTTGCTTTCCCTTATTTGCCTTTGGCTCCTTCTTCTTTTTCTCTTTCTTCTTCTTTTCCTTTTTCTCCTTAGGAACTTGGCTTTTAGCTTTACCAGTCTTGTCACGCGAAGAGGAAGGAAGAGAGGAATAATTAGAGGAAGTAGAAGGTTGATGGGAAACTCTGGACTCGTCTAATTGCTGATTCGACTGTTCAGGAATAGTGGTGTTCTGAACGACATTGGTTGAGAAGAGCCAGACCGGCAAGCCAATTGTCAATCCTGGAAGTGACAATGTGGCCATATGGGGCGCACCAACATCTCCCCAAGAGGAGAAGGGACTAGGATTTCCACCAAGGGGAATTCCTTGATTGGTAGGCTCCATTTTCTCAACCTAAAGATCAACGCAAGAAAAGGGTATGAATATTCCGTTTAAAATAAATTTTAAAGACGCTTGGACACAACTTGCTTTTTCAATTTTAAAGAGTCGAGAAGAAGCAAAAGATGACTCTAATCTCCTTCGATTTTTAATGAACCTGAAGTGACAAGTGCTCAGATGGACCTTTTCCGTTAAAGAGTCTGAAAAGGAACGAAAGGGACTGCTCTGGAGTTCTAGGTAGAGGATGTGCCAAACTTTTCGCAAAACCGCAGAATACTTTTTAAGGTACGGGCGGTCAATCTTCTCGAATGTTGTGTTCAGTGCATTGCGATCAGTAGGGCGGCCGACACGGCTTCCTATGGATGAAGGTTTTATGCCTATAGGGGTCTCCCAATATATACTCGACGGTACGTGGGAGCACAATCCGTACTAGCACTTGTTGTCTCTCAGGAGGAATCACCCAACCATCAGTGAGGCAACAGTTACCAGGTTTTACGACGCCGGAACACATCTCTAGCCTAGACCTCTATGTTGTGCGTTAAGTTACAAAGCGTTGTTAAGTTCATTCAATTTATTTTAGGTTGATCTTTCTTAGAAGTTTGCCTTTTTGGATCACCACGAGATGTAGGTACAATTCCTAAATGCAGTCTAAAGATGATAAGCAATCTTTTATCTCTTTTCAACAATGAAAATCCCAGCTACAAGGGGAAAAGAAAGACACAATCTTTTCTCAAAGAGCATAGAGCACACTGTAAATGCACTTTTCCTAAATCAACATACAAACTGTCAAAATGCAAATGCACATATGAATGTATTTGTTTTCACTTTCTTAATATTGATGCCTAAAAAGAAAGCTGTTGTACAAATTTGAATTCGATTTCAAGTGAAAAACACAAACAAGCTTCTTTCGAAATCAAAAAGACGATTACGACACTTTATGATTTTGAAGCAAATACTTGTTTCGACACTAGAAATTCATAAATTCAAACCAAAAGACAAAAGTAAAAGCATAATCAACTGTGAACAGCAAACAAACTCACTCCTAAGATCAAAACGACACTTACGACAGGTCTAGATCTAAGGGTGACAGTATGACTAGTTTACCTTTGTAATGGGAAACTGCAAATGATGTAACAAATACACAAAAACAAATACAGTTTCTTTTATACAACTGAGGCGGAATTAAGGCAAAGAAAAGGGGTTTTCAGATAGGTACACACACTAATAACAGGATGCAAAAAATAGAGATAAAACTGAGCAAAAAGAAGCAGAGAACCACAACTGCACAAGGCAAAGGATGATCAGCACACCCCTTGCACAGAGAAACTGAATTGCAGCGTAGGTAGCCCTCTCGGGACCTGCGTTGAAATGCATAACCTCTTCACAGAGCCTGCGCTGAAGCAGAAACGAGAATTGTCTCTGGGTTTTGGGTCACGGTTTGCAGTTTAATCTACGGTTTTTGGCCAGATAAAAGCTATCAATAAGGTACAATTAGGAGGATGATTTAAATGAGGACTAAGAGCTATCACAAAGGGCAGTTAGAGAATTTGTGGATCAGCTTGTTCAGATCATAAACAGGCCCAGTGAGTGGACTAGAGTGGCAGATCTCTACTTTGCATTTGTAAATGGCAAATGCAGTTCGATTCGGCACTCCTGAGTTTATGAGATGAACAACAATAGAAACACAAATAAACTAACTAGATACGATCCCCAGCGGAGTCGCCAATTTGTTGTTGGGAAAAGTATCCATTCAGAACACCCCTATCCCACTCTAAGGTGTGATAGTGCCTTAGCAACAAACAAGGAAAACTACTTGAGTATTCTTCTTTATGAAATGTAAATGAGGAGAAAGGATGTAACTAACCTGTGTCTTTAGCTAGTTTGTTGATCCAATCACTCCTCTCTTCAATGGCTCCCAGCTCCCTGCTCCCTTACCGGCCCAGCTTCACTGAATTCCTGCAAGATCACAAGAGAGAGAAACTACACGAAGATATAGATATACATTCATAAAAAGCTCAGGATCAGATTAAGCTAAACATGAAAATATAACAAAACATCATTGATACACAGCATGTAGGAGAAACTCAAATAATTTTATTGATATGATAAGAAAGTCCAAGAGGAGATACAACCAAGTGAGTCCCGATCCAGCATCTACCTCCCAGCAAAGGAATCCCTTCCTCTCCTCCAACAAAGCATAAATCACCCAATGTACTAATCTCAATCTCAAACCAACAGTAATTCTCTACAAAGTACAAAATTCCAGCCTCTGGATCTCTGGGATGAGGGATCCATATATAGATGTGAGCAGAGAGGATGAGTCAGCTTATGTTTTGACTTGTGGCTTCTCTCTGTCAGTTCTTGCTTCCACTTGGAGGTTGAGAGCCTCTTACTCATCACTGGTCGAATTCATTGAGGCAAGTGTCATTGGAGAAGATTCTGGAAGCTTCCAGTGTCTGTACACCTCGCGGAATGACACTGCCATTTGGCATTTCTCGCTCAGCACACCCTGACAATGTATTTATTTGCGTTGCAACGCACCTATCTAGTGTACTGGGGTGCATTGCAACGCAGGCAGCTAGTAGAGCATCTGAATTGATCCTGAATTGACTGATTCTGAGTGGTTTTTGGTGGAGAACTTCTGGGAGAAGCTGTCATTGGTTGACCTTGTTCCTTTAGGGGCAGGAACAACACTTTTAGGGACTTTGGATCCCTTGGATTATGGACATTTCATGCTCAAAGCTGTAAGGCACAAAAATTTCTATAACATGGTGGACTCAAAAGCGGGGCAGAGACTAATGCCTTTTTCAAAGCATCAAACGACCGCTGCGCAAAGTCGTCCCACACAAATGGAACTCCTTTTCGTAGCAAACGCATGAACCCTTTAGTAATCTCGGCATAGTTTGCTATAAACCGTCTTAAGAAATTAGCCTTCCCTTGAAGACCTTGAAGTTGACGAATTGAGGACGGGGGAGGCAACTGAACTATTGCCTCAACCTTCAAGGGATCAACCCGAATCCCTTCATTGGACACTATGAACCCTAACAACCGACCGGTTGTAACCGCGAAAACGCACTTGTTGGGATTCAACCGGATTTTATAAAAACGACAACGTTCAAAAACCAATCGAAGATGACTAGGATGATTAGTTCTCTTTCGAGAACGAGCAACGAGATCATCCAAGTATGCCTCGATGACATGTTTGATGTCGTGGAAAGCGTATGACATGGCCCGCTGAAAAGTGGCTCCAGCATTTTTAAGACCAAAAGGCATCTTTCTATATGCAAAGGTACCCCAGGGACATATAAAAGTTGTCTTATGTTGATCTTCAGGATGGATAGAGATTTGATTATAACCCGAAAAACCATCCATGAAGGAAAAAATTTCATTACCCGCACACTCGTCGATAATCTGATCAATGAATGGCGTGGGGTAATTGTCTTTCGGACAAGCCTTGTTTAGGTCCCTAAAATCGATGCATACTCGGATTGTTCCTTGCTTTTTGTCCACAGGGACTGGATTAGAAACCCAATCAGTAAGAGCAACAGGGTATATAAAACCCACCCTTAGCAGCTTCTCAACCTCAGCTTTGATATCCGCTGCTTTCCTAGGGTTGACCGGCCGAAGCCTTTGACGAACCGGTTTTGCGTTTTCGTACGTCTTGATCTCATGTTGAACTATAGAAGGATCAATGCCAGGCATTTCCTCATAAGACCAAGCAAATACATCACGATATTCCTTGAATAGGTCGGTGTAAATTTGAATTTCTTCAGGGGAACACTTAATTCCGATGAAGATATTCTCGATGATGTTAGGGTCCCTAGAGATGTTTACAGGTATCATTTTTGAAATTACCGACATATTACCTTCAGCACGAACGTGTGTTGGAGCCAAAGGGTTCGACACCGCACAAACATCACTAGTGAAGAGCTCGGAGAATCTAGATTCTACTTCCTGCAATGGAGGAAGAAAGTATGAACGATGGTGTAAGTCTTCCCAAGGTCGATCTATACCCATCATTACTTCGAGGATTGCTTCTTCAGAAGGCAGAACCGAGTCTAAGCAGTCCAAGGCAGAGGTAGAATCAAGGCTCCAAGCCGGGGCCACATGACCATCTAACTCCTCTTCGGAAAAAGGAGTAGAATGGTTGTCTGCAGAGTCTACGATAGACTGATATCTAAGCTCAGCTGCAGATATAGGGAATGCCATTCCATTTACTTGTCCTTCAACTAATGTGGTCGTAGGTGAAGGCAAGGTCCAAGGGTCTGAAAAATAATGAGTTCGGAAGAACTCTTCTCGAGGAGACTCCTTAGATGATGAAATAGCATTAATTTTAGCGAAAGGAGAGGGAAGATCAAATGTACCCATCAATGAGGAATACATCCCTACTCCTAAATTCTCAGTCGGCGGGCGAGGGTTATCCACTAAAGGGACAGTAGAGTCAGAGCTTGCTTGAGGATCAACTGGACAATAGTCCAATTGATCAACCTTAACGATTTTCCCCTCATGAGGAAAGCAAATAACACGAAACAAAGTCGAAACAACGGCATCCATCTCGTATACCCAGTTCCTTCCTAATATGAGATTATAGTCTAGGTTAGCGTCTATGACCTCTACTTCAATATTGACGACCTTTCCCCCAACACATATAGGAAAGGCTAGGATAATCCCATGCGGCTTGTGAGAATGACCGTCAAATGCAGTTAAGACGGTGGGTGAAGGAACAGCCGAAGGTGATCCAATAGCCTTCCAGCATGACATCGACATAACGCATGTGGAAGCTCCTTCATCTACTACGGTGCGAAAAATATTGATTTTCCGGTATGTGGACTTTATTTGAAAAGCCATATGATGAGGGAGTCGCTTTTTGACATTTAACATGTCAAAAGTGAGCACTAAAGAGTTAGCTGGATTGACTGCTCCAATCGTGGAGAGTAAAGCGCTTCTTTGAGCTAGACACGATTGGAGAACCTCTAAAGCAGACATGGCGCACGGACTCTGAGCCAGATCCTCCACAATGGAGTAATTCTGGGCGGCCCTAGCATTAGGATTAATCGTCGCGCGTTTAGCGGAACCTTTCGGTATCTGTGGTATAGTCTCGACAGAGGGTCGCTCGATATGAAGGTCAGTACTTCCGGGGATAGTCTTATCCTTGGATGTTTCGGCTTCACCATAATCACGTGACCGAGTAGCCACATGGACGTTAGAACCCATCATGAAAACATTTGACAATTTTTCCCCTTCCTGGTTGCCCCCAGCGGAGGTTCCAGGGTTCGAACTCACGCCAGCAAGAAGTTGCTGCCCTTGGGGAAACGGGTTGGTTAACACAGCTTGAGAACTAGAAGTCCCTTGTTGTCCTAACAAGCGCTGAGCATCTTCAATCTTAGGGCAAAGATGAGTTAGATGGTCTCCACTGCACAACTTGCATGGAAACTTGACTTTCTTTCTCGACTCATTTCTACCACCACCAGCATTGTTGCCGGATTTATTTGCAGCAGGCTTCCCATCCTGGTTCTTTTTCTTACCTCGTCCTTTCTTTTTCCCATTGGAATTTTGATTTCCTTTGGAATTATCAGATTGGACGGCATTTATTGAAGAAGTTTGGGAAGCGGGGGGATCAGACGATGTGACTTGGTTGTTAGAAGCAGTTTATAAGGATAACTGCTGCAATTGATTCAACAAGTTCACGGTAGTTGTGTCTACTGACCCGACGATACCATCCGCGTGCGGACCTGGCTTCGACTTAGCTACATCAACCTTAGATCCAGGAGCATCTGGCAAGTACTTTTGTAGGATCCCAGACTGAGAGTAGATCAATTCTAATTGTTGGGCCCTAAAAATGGTTTGCTCCTCAGAATAGACCCCAGACATGGAGACATCCTTGGAAATCTTGGGTTGTAAAGACTTCAAAAACCACTCGAGACGGTACTCCGGAGGGATTTCGACTTTAATGAGCCTCTTTCTCCGTCTCCATTCCTGAATATGGTCAGAAATGTGGGTTGCCTTATCCTGACGAAAGGTGGCCAGAAGTTCAGTTCCGGCATCATAACGGACAGGAAACTGGAAGTGATTTAAGAAAATATTGGCTAAGTCAGCGAATGATGTAAAGCTGCCCCCTGGCAACTCTATATACCATTTTTCCGCATTACCAGTCAAGGTGCGCTGAAAGAGTCTCAACCTAATCGAGTCATCGATAAGGGAGTTAGGTGAGCACCACAAATGGAATGTGGTTACATGGTCGCCTGGGTCTTCACCACTCTTCCCTTCGAATTTTGGAATGTCTGAAGGGAGTTTGGTTGGGACCGAAGGCCAGGTCGGATTGTACCTGATTGGGTCATTTGTTAACTTAGTGAGATCTGGCAAGTTTAACGTTGCTAGAAACGGAAGCCTAGGAGGACCTTGGGGATTCCACCCAGACTGGGCAGAACTCCCAAAGCTCTGAAAAGATTGTCCTGGAATTTGGGAGGCACCAAGCTGCCCAAAGTGACCAGTAGAACCGACTGAACCAAAAGGGAGGCCTTGTGGTCCAGCAAAATTCGGAGTTTGACCAACTCCGGCCGTATAACCTCCATAACCAGTAAAGTTTCCTCCTAAAGGATTGTAGGGAGTTGATAAACCCTGATACGGATTCCAAGCCGAAGCAACGGGAGGAATACTTTGAAACATGCTAACCGTGGAGTACGGCCTATTCCCTTGTTGGCCGATAAACGGATTCCCAGTTCCCGCGCTACTAACCCCAGGGTTATTCCAACCTTGGAAAGGATTGCTGCTTTGTCCTACAGAAGAAAAAGGCATGGACCCTACCGTCGGGTTGGAATGTGGTATATGACCACTTCCGAAAGGAAAACCCTGGAATGAAGCCGATCCGCCCATCATGGACGTAGCGGCACTAAACGGAACCGATGGAATACCATGTGATTGGGTGCCAAAAGGGAAGAGTCCAGTACCAAAAGCATTGGTTTGGGCATTTCCACTCGTGGACGGAATGGAGGTAGACCCAACTAAAGATGTGCTAGCAAAAGATCCGAACAAGGAAGCGGAGGGGATGGAAATGGTTCCTCCCCCTTGCACCGATGTTGGGGTTTGCATAGTCGTAGCACTTGTAGAAGCCATGCTTCCAGTAGTGGTCATCGATGGTAAGCGCGTAGCGTAACCTCGACTTGACGGTCTATGCGTCAGAGTCCCTACGTATTGTAATACGTCTGGATGACTAGATGGTAGTGGAGAATTTGGAGCCACTAATGACTCTGAAAGTTCTTCTACCTCTATGTTATTCTCCGCTTGAAAGCGAACTCGAGAAAGGACTGGAGTGTCCCTCTCTTGCTCAGAAGTGCCAGGCCTTGCTTGGCCGCTAATGCCCCCGAGAGGAGGATCAATCCCCGATGCGTCAACCGGCGTGGGACGGAACCCACCAGTAGTATTGCCTCTGTGCCTTCTAGGAGAAGGCTCTAAACTTGGTGGCGAGAGACCACGAAGTCTTCGAGACCGTCTTGGAGATCGGTCAGCCACTTTGAATTTTTTGTATGATCTAACTAAAGGCTCAAAAATTGAAAGCTAGGGCAACTAGGAGCACAGAGCACACACTATAAAGTCCCTAAAGATACAGCCAGTCAAACAACTTCCAAGTATTTCCGCTCCGGGTGATTAAGACCGGACACCAAAATACGAGAAAGTGAAATAAGGGGCCTTCCGAAGATAGTCTGGGATGATGAGGGCCCAGTCCTATCAGCGAAGGTATCAAAGGAAGTTACGCTGACCTCCTAACAACAGCCTGCGCCGGTGCAAGCCCCCAAGCTTCGCAAGGGTGCCCTCCAGTCGCACTGTCGAGAGTGATGCAACGTCGACCTCATGTGCCATGGGATTCCCATCCGCAGCCACCTGTGTGGTTCCCTAGGAGAAGCAACTATGGATACCAACTCGTCGCAGAAGCCAGGCGGAACAGTCGTGAGGTAAGTTCGGACAAGTAGGAGAGGGGGTATCTCTCTTCCCTGTCTTCACAGACCCTCGTGCTTAACTCCCAGATCCTAAGCGTTCCTGGTCTTCCTAACGCTATTGGATTTTCTCTCGTTATTCAGACTCCTACGTTTGACGTTTATATGGCCTTGGAGAGTTAACTCTCCACTCGCCTAATCCAAGGCCCTAAAATCCTAATCTTGTTGGTGTAACTGACTAAAACAAAAAGTTCTAGTGAATTTTAGTTAGCGCTTGATTTTATTAGGCTGTTCTTTAAGTCACAAGGTAACGGAAGTGAAACTAGTGGTGTTTTTTGATGCAAAAGAAATTAGTAAAAACTTAACTACATGCGCATGCACTTTTTCATTTTTCGATGAAGAGCAATTTCTATAGGGTTCAGAGGTACTTCTAATAAAACAAATTTTTCTTTTCTTTTTGTTAATGCACACTTCACACTCACAAAAGCAAACAAAGCTATATATGCCTAAAAGGGGATGCAAATTTATCCTAATGCAACAACTATATGTGGATGCAAATTCAAAACTACTCTAAAAACAAAAATGAAAGTTGCTTGTTTATCAAACTTTATCTTGCCACTTAAAATGCCTAGATGGAATATGAAATGTTTCCATTCATTTCGTCTAAACACTAAAAACAAGTTCTAAGACAAACATAAAGCACTTTCACTTCTCTAAAAGGAAACCAAATGAAAAGCAAGTTCAAGAAAGCAAAACTAAGATTTTCAAAATATTTTCTTCAAAGCAACAAACAAAAAGTCTTTTCAAAAAATGCTCTCAACAACACTGAAACTTGTGATTGAAGAATAGGCAATTAAACACTTTTGCGAATCAACACCACTTAATGGATGAAAACCCAACAAAAATGAATGTGTTTGAAATCGCTCTTAACAATCAAAAGCAGTAATGAAAGCCTTGGCAATGAAAACCAAAAAGATCAAAAAGACAAATTCCAAGAAAGTGTCAAACAACAACTTTCATGAAACAAAGAAGCAAATGGTCACAAAAAGCGATTTTGTCAAGCAAACAGAAGGTCACCAAAAGAAAAATTAACACAAAGATTGAATTCAATCTTCCTACCCTGATGAAACAGAGCAGCCAAGATTCCTAGCAAGAGATCTTGCGTGCTTTAGCCAAAAACGATGACGCTTGCAATCAGCAAAAATCAAACCAACACTCCTTATAATCAGAGAGAATTCAGAACGAGATGCTCGCTGTAAAACCAATAACTGATACTGGAAAATGACTGTTTCAGACTGACTCAAACTACCAAACAAACCTTCAGAGGCCAAAAAATTTACAAATCTTGAAAATTAGAATATATACGCGACTGTACTGTAGTACAGATTGCCTGTATACGCGACTGTACTGTAGTACAGATTGCGTGTATACGCGACTGTGTTTGAGGAAACCTGCATATACGTGGGTTCTCTCAAAGAAACAAGCGTATATACGCTTCTGTATCTAATAAAAACAGTGTATATGAAAAGCTTCAAGAAAAATAAAAAAAAACAAACTGAAGAAACTGGCAAAGCTTAAAGTTCAAGAACAGACCAGACAGTAACAACAAGCAGACAAGGCAGCTGAGCCCTGATTGGCTTGAAACACACCCAAACTAGGAACAACAAGAGTGTTGTCCCCAGTGGAGTCGCCAATTCTGGTAGAGGGAATTACTCCCCTAGGGCTTTTTGGGTGAAACCCTAGCAGACTGAAAGTTGTCTATTCAAAGAAACATGCATTCATATAGCCATTACGCTATTATAAGCAAATTCTATGATAAGGGTACGTACCTTTAGTCCTACGTTTGAGAAGGCCTTTAGGGTCCAAACCCTTCTTGGAGTTCCCTTCTTCTCTTTTGTCCTGCAAAACAAACAATTCAAAGAACACAGCAGTACATGGACAAAAACTTATAAAGAAACCATCTTCATGTTACAAAGAAAGGTAATTAGTTATGAAATCCAAACAACCATTTACACATGAATTCAAAACATGAATATCATTAACATAAAGAAGATTCAATTCGGGAACCAAGACATGTGTTTCTTTTTATTATAGACAAATAAAGTACATAAAAAGGAAAATGTTCACCTAAGTCACCTTCAGCAGGCTCCAAGCAAAGCTTCCTTCCGGATCCGTTCCAGCCTCAAGCCTCTAACAAAACTCCTTCCATGACTCTCTCCATGATGTCATAAATGGTGAATGAACATCAACACACAAGGAAACAAAGGTTTCCTGTACAAAATGGGGGAAGTGCAGAAGGCACAAGGGACTTCAGACCTGGTCAAGGGGAAAATCTCAGCATAATAACCTTTCTCTCTATTCTCTCCTCCCTTAGGCCTTCCCTTTGAGGTCTTTTTATACCATCTCCAAAGTAGTTTTTTAGTTAGGAGTTGGTTGGGAACAGTTGGGCCACGGGCACTAACAGGTGATCAGCAGGTAAAACCCACGATCTCCGCCCGAAAAGAAGGAATTTTATATTTTTTTAAGTGTTTTAATACATACACGCGGGTTGGATATACACAGACCCGCGTATACACGCGTTTAACTCAGGGCAATGTCGCGTATAAGGAATAAAACACTGTTTTTTAAATTTTAGGACCAGGTCTGGAAGGAGGGGTTGCCCTAGGCCATGAGTACAACATCACAAACCATAAGAGTGAGATTTGGAGCTATAACAGAGATCATGACAACTAAGATCAGAAAATGCAGGATGTTGTTTGACATCCTCATGATTCGATGAATCGCACAGAGAGGTAGATGAGAAGCAAGAGCGTTCATCCTCTACATTTCCAAAAAAGATAGATGAAAAATCAAGTGGATGTTTTAAGAATGATCGGTCCTCTTTGTTGTCAGATCATGGACTGACATCTAGTGTGTCCTGCGAATGATCAAAAATTGGTTCTTCTGTGGATGGAGACACACATGAAAAATCAGGGATGGCAAGATCTGACAAAGGAGGTCAGGAAAAAACGAAGGAGGTACAGATAGACAGGGATGGTCCACTGCTGTGGGTGGATGTTCAAGCTCCCAGGCATGCTCTTCATGAATTTCAATGCATGTTGGTTGTGCAACACCAACTCCATCGATAAATCAATCCTCGTTCAAAACAGTTGTAAAGTCTGGAACGGAAGAACACAAGACATTGTCATCCGAAGGATTATCCCTGTTCAAAGATGGAGGTTGAGGTACAAAATACATGTGACGAGGTATGGGACTCATAGCCAAGTCTGCGCAAAAATCGAAAGGAGCGATTTCGAGAGGATGTGATGGTTGAACAAATTTATGTACATGCTCTCCCACATCACTCTGCGATGGTGGAGTTGTTTGATGAGGGGATGTCAGACAGTTACTTGTGACAGTGACTGTGTCTGTCTACGATTGTGCCATGATTGCACAGCTCCATCACTGAAGTATGTTGAGTGGGGTTTAAGCTTGAACTTCTTCTTGGGATTGACAAATTGGACAAGGTAGTATTTGAATCTATCCATGAGATACTTAAATTTCATCTGACTTTTCGAGGCTTCAAACATGAATAGACAGAAGCGCTCCGAAAACTCTATAGGTGATTCGTGCGAGGTCTTCCGTTTTTTTAACAATTTTTTGTCAAGCACTTCAGGATAAAAACGGTGAAAAACATATTCGATTAGATCACTGAAATGCTTCAATGAGTGCATGGAGTCATGAGGTAGTGTGCCACACCATTGTGATGGGTAGTCGCGAAGTGTGTGTGTGAGCAACGAACAGACCTCTATTTCATTAAAATCTTCAATGCCTTGCGTGAGTGCATGGAAGTCATGTAAGTGCTCAGGCCACGCCACTTCGCCTTCACCATCATACGTGAGTTGTGACAAGTGATCCGAGAACTCCATCTCGACGTGAAAGATATGTCCATTGGATAGACATTTCAGAGGGCAAACAATAATAAACTCCATGATAGATGTGTGAAGATTCAAAACAGATGATGAGGGCTCATCTTGTCATCTGTCCCTCCTTCTAGCACCAAAATGTTGACGGTGTTGGACCCGCCAACATGTAAGGGGATCTCCCTGATAAGAAGTCCTAATTAGACCTCAGACCGTTTGGTGTAGGAGTCCCGGCAGTGGTTCGTACGATAATTCCTTGACTGCGATTTCACATAGAGGCAAGTAAGATGTCTCTGTTGGTAGCAAGGGTGTGATAGCCGCAACAAGCCAAGGAAGGTGCATGAGAGGTTCAAACACACGGGGGTTGATATGAGTAAGCCCCTTGGAAACCTGTGATAGCATGGAGTTAAGAAGGGAATACACGAGCAAAGATGAAACACAACATGGAAGGCAAGTTAGCTAGCAATCCAAAGTGATGGTTGAACCAACAACATGTTTCAAAAGATTCATACATACATACACAGAAAAGTCCATACATGCATGCGTAAGCAAACAAATACATATATCATTTAGAGTAAACCAGATAGCATAGAATACAATACAACATATGCATGAGACGTGATGGCTTTGTTATATTAATAAGTGTAAGTTCCAGTCATACAATACATCCATGTCTAAGCACTAGTTCTGACAGCAGAACGTTACAACCACAACAGCCTGGTCCTCCAAAGAGATATACTAGCTCTATGTAGTGGAAAAGACAAGGCTCATTACAATACTGTCCAAACTCTATCCAAGATAGTATTATCAGAAGCTTGGCTGACCAAAAGCCTTTACAATGAGTTATGAGGTTCTATTTATAGCAAAGGGTTGGGTGAGCCTTGATATTCCCCTTTGTGACAATCCATCTTCCCTCATGACTCTTCATCTACTCTATGATTGTTACATCCAACTATCGACACTTGAACTTCCACTTGACAAGACGTTACATTATAATGCACATGTGCCCATGTGAGACAAAACGTCTTGAGCAAGCCATGCAAGACATCACTAACACTCGGTCCATTGTGGTGAGACCAACTCTTTGACATGCTTGTGATGGTGAAGGTGGTGATTTGATGCCAATATTGGTCATCTGTGATGGTGCGCATGCGCTCCATGGTGACATCTTGCTGAAGAAAACTATTGCCTCCGTTGCATCTGGGTGCATTGGTGTGGTTCCTCCATCCAACTCATTTGATAACATGCGCATGGTCTTCTTGGGTGTGGCCAAACCAGCAACACACTGATGCATAGTGTCCGTGTTGATCTTCTAGTGTGTGTTGGTGGTCATGCACATCAACTATCAACTACATGTTCAGCTCCAGTTGGACTTGCTTATTGTCTTTTCCTCGGTCAATGTGCCAAATGGGTTAGATTGCATGCATGCGCACTATGACATGCATGCTGCTGAATTCCCTTGCATGCGATCAACAACACCGCTCACCATGTCTACTCCATGCCAGCTGTTGGGATGAATCTATAACCTGTATGGGCACAGTTTCATCCGTCTATGCATGTTGCACCCCCTGCTGTAACTCATTCTCTTGTCTATGCAGCTCATGTTCTTCCTTGAGTTGTTGCTTCAGCACATGCTACTCCTTCTCTATTTCGTTCTCTGTCTTCGCGCGATCTTCATGTCGCACCGTCACCTCATAGCCTGAGTCTCCAAAGATGCTTTCATCACAAGTGGATCTTCTTGAGCTTGCAACTTTGTTCCGCCTCTGTGTTGTCAACAACCTTCCTCTTGCGTTCGTTGCATCTGGTATGATGCCTTCAGTTTTTGTTCATGGTGCTACTTGTTGTGATGTTGATGCCATCATATCTTGATGTCCTTATCTATGAACAACTTGATGTCTTTGTGGGTAGGCAAGTCCATAGACACTTGATCAACTGCATCCCCAAGTGTGATATGAATGGTGTCTTAGACTCTACTCTCCTGGAAACCATTGTACCTATACTGCTGAGAGGAAAATGAACACCTGCAATATCTGGAGATATGGCAACACTCATGACAAGAAATCTGTCAGTTGAAAACCAAAATGAACTTGAGAACTGACTTGCAACATACCTGTGTGACTAATCATGAAGGTTGAGCAATTTCTACCAGGAGATCGGGAGACTAACTGCCAGGAACTACGCAATGCATTGTCCAGCCTGGCTGCTAACTACTAGAATTTCGCAATGTGCAATCTCAATTGGAAATGGTTGTAGGCTCAGTGACTGCATTGCACAATTTTCTGGGCCAACAGTCATTATCCCTCAGAATTGCACAATGCAAGACTAGAGGATAGCCACTGGGCATAAATGTGCATTTCCTGAGAGGAAGACAGAGCCTTCCCTCTCAGGATTGTGCAATGTTGTCTTAGTGAGGCAGATTCTAGGCCAAGGTTGCCCAGATCCGCCGATGGGTGACTGAAAGAGAATGTGAATGTGAATGCATGGCGATACTGAGTGTAAACATAAGTGAATGATCGTGCATGCAAACAGTGGATGAAAGATTCAAAAAACGGAACAACATGCATGTGGGTGAGGCGAATCACTGATCAACGACCATTCATAAAAAATAGTTTCATGCATGCGACAGCAGTGAGATGTTAACGAAAATTGAAACAGTGCTAGTACAAGCTAGTATGTATGAAAATGATAGCAAGCGCTCACTGAAATCAAGCAAACAACATTCATACGAAGCGAAACACAAAAAGCGCCAGAAATGCAACACAAGACATGAAAAGCGAGCTTTCCCAAAAATAGTTGAGCTGAGTGTGCCGACGACTCCTAGATGCAATGTGGGATGTCAGAGTTGCAAGGTTGATGTGAGGAATGAGCTCTGCAGCACCCAGTTCATGATTTTTGATAAAATCGAAGATATGACGTGCATGCCACAACTCTAGGAAGAGCGACACTTGGTGGGAGGTTTCTGAAATGATCCTTGCATGCAACCTCCAGCTGCTAAAAGCAGATCCCTGAATCAAGGGATGCCTTTGTGTTCTGTCTTGGGAGAAGCATCCCATTCATGCAAATCAATTTTTCTCAGTCCCAGAGGGAATTGGTCAACTTAGCTGCACATGCAACAGTCTGCTCAACTGTAGGGAGAAAATGTGCATTTCTAGAAGGGAGCTGGGTTGGCTGCCCAGAAGATCTGCGCAATATCTGGGAAGAGCAGCTGATTGCTGCCTAGGATTACGCAAATTCTGAGTTTAGCATCCATGCTGGGAAGAATTGCATAATTTTCTGGATGAAGCCTGACTAGCAGAATTGCGCAATTCTGGAGCCCAGCAGGCTACCAGATAGAATTGCGCAATTTCTAGAGGGAAGGCTGGTTGCACTCCTGAATTGCGCATTTTCTAGAGGGAAGGTTGGTTTCCCTCCAAAATTGCGCAATTTCTTGAGGGAGCTGCTCAACCTGCAACTGCACCAAGTTTGGAAGAACAACCTGAGAGGGGAATGCAACAAGCTCTAATGGACAGGTTGTCATTATGCAAGAAAAACACTTAAGCTTGCGTACTTCACGAAGCAAGACATGCTGTTGTGAAAGGTTGGTAGGGAGGCTCCAAAACGAAGCTAAGGAAAAATTTTGGAGGGTGGTTGTAGCCGCTACAACACCTGCATAAGCAATCATTCCTCCATAAGAACGTTTCCTGATGACCCTGTCAGACAGTGACATAGATAGATACATACATACATATATATAACATTAGCAAAAAATATTCACAGTCTCGTCAGAAAATGACATACCTACATACATACATGTATACATATATATACATCGACACAATCATGATCACAACATAACTACCGAATATCATAAGGTTAAGGTTAAGATAAATTCCTTTATCTGTGCAATGCATGTACAACATTGAGAACAACAATTCCCAACATAGCTAAGGCATTTGATGCATCAAATCTATTTAATTTACCTTTCCTTACTACTTTTCTCAAGGTTGTCCTATCATCATCCATTTACACCAATGGACCCAACCCATCCAACTAGTTTTTATACGCTTGCCTTCAGTTTCCCTTATACATGCACTGAGATTGATCCAGGACTTACATCACCTGTTGGGTTTCATTTAGCTCTCCCTTGGCCCCATTAAATTTCCTCTTTCCCAACCAATTCCCCAGACCCCAAACATAAAAGACAAGACAAGAAATAAACAAGAAGAAAACCATGGAAAACCAACAACAATACGACACCATAACCAAAGTGGCATGGTCATGCACAAGATGCAAACAAAACCACAATCAAGCACAAAAAATCACCAAAAGACCAAAAGCACAAGACTAAAAACAAACACCATGACTCAATCACCATGGTTCCCAGATCTTCCAAGGGAAAGATCAACCCGAGCCTTCTTCAAGGTTCCATGGCAATTTATTTTCCATGCAATCCATTACATCATACTGCCATCAACACATAACTCTCATTGCTTAAATAAACATAACAATGTATTGTTTACCTTACCTTGTTGTGCCAAGCACATTGCTTGCAACTGAACACATCCATGTCATCTCTCAACGGGCTCAAATTCCCTTGACAAATCCACCTGTAACTAGAGACTAGCTAATATACCTATCAAATACAAGTTCATGAATCTAGCACATATCCACATAATGTCAGACAAGATTAAGGTTAAGAAGACTTCCTGTATGCAAAGCACTCATTCGTTTGGAGTTATGGTTTCCAAACATAGCCAAAAGAATTCTTTTCCAAATCCTTTCTTTAACCCTTTCCTTGTTACAATTGAGTGTTACTATGCACTGTCACATCACCCAACTGTTAGTTATGTAAATACATCAACTATTACCTTGTCATGCTAATACCAAACATGTTTCCTGCACTGTTTAAATATGTCAACCAAATGTTCCAAATATCAAGACAGTTATATCTATCAATTTGAAATCAACCTTCACCAAGACTAGCAATCATGTCATAATTCATAGTCAACTCATAGTCATTAGACATAATACTACAACTGACACCTATTACACTCAAGTACATGTTAGTTATCTCAACACACATGTGTTAGTACAATCATCTTAAAACAAGATCATTCATTTAGGCAATCTTACAGACAAATACTCATATCATGCAAATAATCAAACATTCAGACAACAAATAGGCGGAATAATAGACAACATGACGCAAGAAAAACCGCCTAAAGGCAATTTCCATGACTTTCATAATCACCTTACATTAATCTATGGGTTATGGTCCACCTATAAAAATTGAAAGCGTTTACTTTGGTGGTTTTAAACAAAAACCAGACCAATCACCAAGCAGCGCTTTAACAAATAATCCACCAACGAACGTCGGTCCCACCTAAATGCACAAAACCAGACTCCAAATAAAATAAACTCGCGTCCATACACTTCTCGGGTCCGCTCAGAAATTAAACAACAATTGAGCAGCAATTGGTCCCATGTTGACTTTCCCTTTTTGCACAAGCACTTCACTCTATGCCGTTGATCTTACCATTCAATCCGATGGTTGATAGTCACCTGATCATCGCACATCGCATATCGCAATTTCTCCCGACTAGGGTTCATTCACTCATGAATGATGTGATCTGATATTAATCCAACGGTTAACATCAACAGTGATCCAATAGTCTGCAGCCCTTCAACTAACACACGGGTTAAAAACAACTTAACCCCACAGTTGACTGTGACGTAAGCGGTTGAAAATGCGATCGATGGTTAGGATTGAGTGTGGGCCTTTAAACATGATCAAGACACCCGTAGACTCCTAACCTCTGTAGTTACGCCTTTCACTTTGGCACTCAAATTACATTCAACGTGGATCGTTGAATGTTACTCCACTCCACCTTGCAATCAGACTTCATCTCCGGGTTTGCTACATAGAGCATTTAATTCTGATAATCCACACAACATCATGCTCTTTCCCTCTTATTGATACCATATACCGGTCTAGCATAAGGTCAATGCAACCCTTTGATTTCTTTATCAGTGTATCTACACCCTCCATAATCATGCGATTATCTCCAACAGTACTGGAACATTTCACCGTGATCATAATTTGATCTCCACTTGGCCATATCTTCTCTTCTTATTTGTGCTTAGGTCCTCTGTCAATTCTCCTCGAATTCATAAAGAATTCTTCTTGGCCTTTCTGTCTTTGGTTCCCTTTTTCTGCTTGAATCTTATCTTTATTTTTCCTTCGAATTCTGCACCTACAACTTATGTTACGGAAAATAACTCAAGATCATACACAATCTATATCTCAATTACTCAATACACACATAAACTCAAAAAACGAATCTTTGTATTCAAAAACAAATGTATATACAAAAGAGTCTTTCTCTCTGGCCTAATATTCTAATCAGTGGCATTTCTCTTCTCACTGCTCGTAGGCTATAATCCAAACTCTATCTATTTCATATCTAAGTATTATTCTTCATTCTGCCTTTTTTTCCTTATGCCTTTGAGGTTTACATTTATACAAAAGGATTCTGTTTCCAATTCTGGTTCAGATCCTCAATCTTCTAAACTAAATCCTAAGAATCCTCTAAGTCCTCAATTAGTTCCTAAAGTATCTTCTTTATCCCTTGAGGATCTCAACTTTCAACTAATCCTAAGGATCCTCCATAAATCATGAACTACTTTATAAGATTTACAATATCTCAATCCATACTAATTTCTCATCATCACTCATGTTCTCCTACTTTCGAGAACATTTACAAATATCCTCACAATATTTAATTAACTCCTATTCTAAATGTCTCACCAAAATCACTCAAAATATTTAAAATTACATTAATTATATACTTAGGAAAACCACTCTTTTGAAAACACAAGACCACCTAGATTTTACTAAATGTACACATTTTCATAACCATGATGCTCCTGCATCAGACTGCCAAAGTAGAAAATAATCATTATCCTTCTTATCAGTTCAATATCTCTATCTAGTATATCCTCTGCTTGTTGATTGCCTTCAACTCTTAATTGTTGAGTTTTCATTTTTTCTGCCACCCTTATATCCTTACCCTCTTGTTCACTATTGTCTTGCACCTTTTCAGCTACTGCCACACTGCCTTCCAAGACAATTTTCTGCTTCTGTTTACTGTACCTGTCAACTTTTGCTTCACTCTCATTTATGGAAATTTCTTTGTCATCTTTCATCAGCAATTTACTCTGGATATTTATCCTATGTTGTTCTAGCTTTCTACTTTGAAGGTCTAACTCTCTATACAACTCAATGATTTTACTTGGAGTAAAATTTGGAAATTGTACACAATCTCCCATTTCTTCATTTGTTATTGACCAATAATCAGATGGTCCTTCTTCTCTGCTAAATCTTCCTTAACATCTTTCAGTAGATGTTCTTTCTCTTCTTCTTTCATTTGGTTGTCCACCTATGATCTGATAATCACCCTATGAGTGACCTCAGTTGAAGATTTATTAAACAAAAAGGTATTATAGACCCATGTGTTGGTGTGTGTGTTCTATGTTATTGAAACAACAGATCAATCAGATTGCCAATACACAGAAAATAAATGGAAAGACAGTAGAGAAATACAGTAAGCAACACAAAGACACAAACACTTTTTAATAAGGAGTTCACCCTATTCTCCAGGGCTACGTCTCTGGTCCAGCTTCAATGGTGGCCTTGTTTTATTATGTCTTTGAGCAGAGAAATTACAATACAGGGACTTGATATGAGTTCTCCTAAAGCAGATTTTGCTTGGCAGGGTGGTTCTTGGATTCCCCAAGCCACTTGGAGTACACATACTCTTGTTCCTCCTACCAGCTCTGTGACCCTCGATCTAAAGTGGAAAGAGCCAACTGTGATGCTCAATCCGGACAGATTCCCCTATGGGAAGGCTTGAATCTTCAAGTGCTCTGGTGCTCAATGTTGCCTGTGGTCAGCTCGGCCCTCTGTCTCCTCTGCTTGGCTTTACTGCTCTTTGTGCTTAGTCCTCCTCTCAGGGTTTACTGTCACTGTCTCTCTTGGTCGCTTCGACTCATTGATCTCTCTCTTCTGATCCCCGTTTACTATCTCTGTTCATGGCTTTAGCCATTCGACCTCCACGGCTGTTGGGTTCCTCTTCCGCCTATGTCGATTCGCCTGCCGCTTGTGTGCTTGAAATTCCCTGTTCGGCGTCAACATGATCACTCGAGAAGTAGCAATGTGTCCTCACTGGAACAGCGCCAACCTATTCGTCAATTCGTTTCCTTTTTCCACCATGGCGGTCAACGGATTCCAAATCCCCTTAATTGTGGCTTAATTCCTTATCAGTTCCGCTCTGTCTATCAAACGCAATCTCAGTCGTTCGATCTGGGCTCCTCTAGATCCAATGTCAGTCGCACGTCGAGCGCGGTTGACTTGCTCGACCGATAACGCGCAATCACGGTGGTTTTTCTCTCACCTCCACTGCCACGCATCGATCGTTGAGTGTGATCGCTCTGCTTTCTCCAAAACCGCTTGCCGTTCAAGGGCGCCTCGATCAAACCGCCAGTTTCCAGGTTGTGGGTCCCACCTTCGTACGATGGCGCTTTACCTTTTTCCGCCCACGGTTCTCTGGTTCCCAACATGACCGAGTGCTTAGATCTACCATTTCAGTCCTATTTGCCTAGCGATGCGCTAACGCACATCGAAAATCAGCTCCTTTTACCATTCCGGGCTCCTAGGGCTATTTTGACCTCCTACACAGTCTCCATGGGCCTCGGTTAGCGTGCTTTGACCGAGGTCCTCGTCGTTCCACGCCGGTTGCCATGGCCACTGGTTCAGGGCATTTTCGATTGCTGTTTTGGATTCTTCAAGGATTTGTTTTGTCCCGATATAGTCATGGTTTTATGATAGTCGTTTATGGATCCAATTTGGCTCACGGCCTCCCAACTGAAAAGCTTTTAGACCACCAAAAGTTGTTTTTTCTTCAAGCATCGACTAAGTGAGGAAACTGATGTCTCGCTTGTCCAATCTCAATCCACTTCACACTGCTTAGCTTCGAACCTTTAAGCCCAATTATGAGGTATTCCACCTGTCCATTGTGCGTCGTCCTTACCTTCTTGTCCAGCACTGTATCTTCCTGCAACTCATTAAGATATTCAGGTAGCAGGTCATCAACAGAAGGCAACTGACTCTGCTCTTCAGGGTCCTCTATCATTGAAGGTTCAAACAACCTCAAGCAATCTGCGTTCACGACTGAGTAGATGTGCATGTAAGCTGGCAGATCAAGGCGAAAAGCATTTTCACCAATCTTCTCAAGTATCCTGAAGGGTCCATACCTAATAGGTTTTAGCTTTTTACCTTCACCTTGCATCCTGTCCTTGCTGATATACAGCCAGACTTGGTCTCTAACTTGAAAACTATGCTCCATCCGATGCTTATCATGCCTAGCCTTGTACTTGGCCTGGCTCTTTTCCAGTTGTTCCTGTACTGCTTGGTGGATCTCCTGGATCTGTTCAATGAACCTAGTTTCTTTGTCCACATCACTGTGTCCATCAACCATGGTATCTTTACCAAAGACAAAATCCAAAGGAGACCTTGGTATGAAACCAAAGCAGGTCTCAAAAGGAGATCTCTGGGTAGAAGAGTGTTTGGCTCTATTGTAAGCATGTTGCACATAACACAAGTGTTCATCCCAAAGCTTAAGGTGTTTGCTTCAATATCCTCTCAGTAACTGGATGACTGTCATGTTAATTACTTCTGTCTGGCCATCTGTTTGTGGATGAAAAACTGTGCTTTTCTTTAATTTGGTGTCCATTAGTTCCCACAGACTGGACCAAAACTTTCCCACAAATCGAGTGTCTCGATCAGATATAATAGAAGTGGGTAATCCAAAATGAACCCATACATGTTCAAAGAATAATTTTGCAGTTTGTTCAGCTGTAATCTGTTTACTACAGGGTATCAAAATACACATTTTGCTGAACCTATCCACAACAACATATAGATAATCATGACCTTTCCTAGATTTAGGCAGTCCTCCAACAAAATCCATGGAAATTCTTTCCCAAGGGTGAGAAGGAACTGGCAATGGAGTGTACAAGCCTAGTTTTCTGTTGCTAGGCTTGCTTTTAGCACACATAGCACACCCCTTTACATATCTAGAAACTGTCTCATTCATTCTTGGCCAATAACAGAACCTTTGCAGCTGTGCAACTGTTTTACTTACCCCAAAGTGACCTGATATCAGAGAAGTGTGTGCTTCCCTAATTATCTTTACTCTCTCAATTTGTGGAATGCAGAGTTTCCCACAATGGTATAAGAGTCAATCTTTTACATGATAGTCCAATTCTTCTACTCTTTTGCCTTGACTCAAAGTTTCATATACATCTTTAAAGTCCATATCCTGAGCATAATGTTCTATGTAGCTTTCATGTAGCACATAATTATGCTTAAGTATGGTAGATGCATTTATAATGGGTCTATATAACATGTTTGCAACCTTGTTATGTATGCCCTTTTTATATCTAATGACTAAATGAAACTGTTGTAGAAAACCCATCCATATGTAATGTCTTGATTGTTGCAACTTAGTTTGGGAGTGTAGATATTGAAGTGGCTGATGATCAGTATGTATTACTGTTTCTTTGCCCATTAAGTAATGTTTCCACTTTTTCACACTCTAAACTAATGCATACAATTCCTTATCATATGTAGGATAGTTGACTACTGCAGGATTAAAAGTCTCGGAATGATAACATATGGGTTTACCGTGCTGTGTCAACACTACTCCCATGGCATAGTCACTGGCATCAGTTTGGATCTCAAATGGTCTTTGTAGATCTGGCAGTGCTAGTACAGGTGTTGTACTTATTTTTTCTTTCAAGGTGTCGAAGGTTTTCTGCTGTTTGCCTCCCCACTGAAACACCTTGTTCAATCCTGTCAAAGCATGTAAGGGAGCTGCAATTGAGGAAAAATTTGAAATGAACTTCCTCCAATATTGTGCTGCTCCTAAGAAGCTTCTCACTTCTGTAGTAGACTTGGGTTTAGGTCAGTTTACAATGACTGCCACTTTAGAGGGATCTATTTTCAATTCACCTCCCTCTACTATATGACCCAAATAATTTAGAGAGGTTTTTCCAAATTCACATTTGGAAAGTTTAACATGAATTTTTTCTCTTTTCAAAACATCTAATGTCTGCTTAACATGCTTTAAATGTTCTTCCCACGTTTTACTAGAAATCAGAATGTCATCCAGATACACAATAACAAAATCATCAAGAAAAGGTCTAAGTACATCATTCATTAATCTCATGAAAGTAGCAGGGGCATTGGTCAAGCCAAAAGGCATAACCAGCCATTCATACAATCCCTGCTTTGTTTTGAAAGCAGTCTTCCATGAATCTTGCTCTGCAACTCTGACCTGATGGTATCCACTGAGCAAATCCAGCTTGGTGAAATAAACAACTTCCTTCAATTGATCTAAAAGATCATCTATGTGAGGAAGGGGATAACGATTTTTTATTGTTACACTACAACAAAACAGGCAATTTGCGCCAGATTTAGCACCAGATTTTAGTGCATTTTTTTCTCAATTGGGATGAGTAGCCTGGCGCTAAATCTGGCTCTATTGTACAATTTTTAAAGCGTCCTTTTTTGCACCAAATTTTGCATTTTTTTTTACGCCAAATTTTCCATCATTTTTTGCATCATATTTTGCACCAAGATTTTCATTTGGTTTTACAACAGGTTTTGCTTCTAGTTTTGTGCCATTTTTTGCATCATTTTTTGATTCCTCTTTTGTGGCATTCTTTGCTTCTAGTTTTGTGTCGTAATTTGCATCGAGTTTTACATCATCTTTGGCATCTGATTTAGTGCCTGTTTTTACATCCAGTTTGTGCCAATCTTTGCATCTGGTCTTATGCCATTTTTGGCTTCTAATTTTGTACTTATTTTTACATCTATTTTTGCACCCGTTTTTCTACCTTTTTTTACACCATTTTTTCCATCCAATTTTGCACCATATGTTGAATCTGATTTAGCGCCAAATTTTGCATGCATTTTTGCACCATTTTTTGCATCCGCTTTTGCATTTTATTTATCTCCCTTTTCTACATCGTATTTTGCACCATTTTTTGCAGCTAATTTTGCATCATTTGTTGCATCCAATTTAGCATCATTTTTAACACCATTTCTTGCATCCAATTTTGCATCCTTTTGAGCATCTAAATTTGCATCCTATGTTGAACCATGTGTTGCATCCACCTTTGCATCCCATTTTGTGTCTATTGTTACGTTCAATTTTGAGCCATTTTTTTCGTCTACTTTTTCATTTGTTTTTGCACCAAGTTTTGAATGATTTGTTGCACCTCATTTTACATCCAATGTTGCATCTCAATTTGCATCCAAATTTGAGCCATTTTTATGCCCATTGTTGCACCATTTTTCCTTCTTTTGTGTCCAATTTTGCATTGTTTTTTATGTCCAAATTTGCATCATTTTTGGTATCTAATTTTGCATCCTTTTTGGCATCAAATTTGCATCCTTTTCTTCTGCCGCATTCTGTATCCACATTTGCATCTCATTTTGCACCTAGATTTTAGTTTGAATTTTCATCTAGTTATGCATCATTTTTGACATCCTTGGTTTCACCCTTTTTTAGTCCCATTTTGCATCTTGTTTTGTGCCTTTTCTTACATCCTTTTTGCACCCAATTTTGCATCCTAATTTTACACCATTCTTTGCATCCTCATTTTTGTGTCCATTTTTGCATCCTTGTTTGCACCCAATTTGGTATCCCTTCATATTCCCTATTTTGTTCCCTTTTTTGTCTCTAGTGTTGCACCCTTTTTTAATTTTACTTTCAAACCATTTTTGTGTCATTGCTTGCATCTTGTTTTGATGGCTAGTTTAACGTCCAATTCTACTCCCAATTTTGCATCCATGGTTACATCCACTTTTAGATTCTTATTTAGAGTTTTACTTTTATTTCCATTTATGACCCCCTCTATGGGTTCATTTTACTAATTTCATTTACATAGTGAAATATATTAAAGTTTCTAAATCTCATTTTGCTGTATGATTTAATGCATGGTTAGAAGAACATAAAACCCTCTGAGTGAAACCTAGGACAGAGCAATTAAGAGAAAGGTTGTTCTAAGGCTCGGGATTCTGAGTAGATCAAGATGTAGAGTATAGATTAAGAAAAAGAGAAGGAATTCTTGTGAGTCCTGGCATGCAGGTCTTCTTGGAGTTTTTATTATAGCTAAGAAGCGCTCCTAGCTATCTCCAAAGCTTGGTCCTACACATAAGAGAGAGAATAAATCAACCTTCACAGCATAATATCTTGATAATTGAAACTATCAGAAACATATAAATATTATTGAATAAATAAATATAAACCAAAATCCCATACATTCATTAGTTAAATAGAATAAGTAAAGAATGAATAGAAACATATGGAAGGAGGAAAAACTGATCTATATTAATAAAGGAGTTGGAGGAAAGTTACAACAATCAGATGTAGTTGCAGCAGCACCTCCCCCTACTCCTAGCTCCAAAACTCTCCCTCTCAAGATAGATTTCAGCAGCGTGACAATACAAGAACTCTCATCATTTTCTCAATGGCCAAACCTCCAATATATAGGAAAGTGAAGGCTATGAAGATTTCCCAAATTCCTCATTAGTTCAATTTGGGCAAAATCTTTTGGGTGAATAATGTTTCCTCATATAAAAATGGTCTTTTCCACTTTTTAGATGCTTTTGTGCTTAGGAAAAAGCTTCCCCATGCTTTATGGCTCTTTCCTGCTTTTGTATGCTTTTATATTTTAGGAAAAAGCTAAATATGAGGATAAAGAGATCAAATTCCACCATATGAGTTTCCAAAAGTGAACAAGAGTGTCAAATTCAAATTCTAGTTTGCTTATGTTTAGTTTTTTTTAATATATAATTAGTTTTTGTATTTTTTTATTTTCTAAAAAAAAAAAATTTAGTTTTTGGTATTTTTTTTTCAATAAGAAAAATTATATATATTTATAAAAATGGATTTTAAACATTCCATTCATGCTCAATTTTTTATTTTATGATAGGAGTTTAAATTATATATAAAAAATTAACTTAATGTGATGTGTTGTGTCGCTGAGATGGGTATTATACATCTCTTCCTTGCTAAGTTATAGAATGTGCTTGGGTTTTCTTAATGCAATAAAACTAATTATGTTCTTCATTATATCTTGAAATGTTCATCTTGAACCTAATAAAACAATAAAGTTAAAATAGGTTTGCCTTTGCCCTTTGTAGATCTTTGTCCCCATTAATCTTGGTCTTAATAGATTAATTGTCTTATGTTGGCCTTGAGTGGTCACTTTCATTAGTTGCATGCTTTATTGTTTTTTGTTAGTGACATTTTTTAGGCTTGATAATATATAAAGAAATTTTTCGGAAGAAATCACATTGAAGATTTGGGTCGACTCATTTCGAACTAGCAAGTGTGGTTCATCTTCAGGACACGATGAAGAAACAGATCCAGGAAGAGGGTTAAATAGGAAGACAGGTCAACCTAACAGCTAGAAGAAAACGACTATGTTCGACTATGGGAGGGACAGGGGATAGATTTGTAATATTTAATAATAACGGTTATATCTGATTAGATTCTATTCATATTTATTTATATTTATATTAACGGTTATATCTGATAATTATATATATATATATATATATATATAATAAGAAGGATTCTTAATAAACACCTATTCATATTAATGAATAATATAAATGTTAAATTGTGAATATATATATTAATAATATATAAATTGTTCACTATGAATAAAATTTAATATAAAATTGCATATTAGGGTTTTATTTTATTATTATTATTATTATTATTAGTAACAATTAAAAATATAGAAAGCACCGATTCATATTAATAAACAAAAATAATGTTAAATTGTTTATAAACAATTTATATAAATCACTATGTATAAATATTAATATTAGAATTATTAATATTTTATTAATATTACCATAAAATTATTACCAAATGCTTGATAATATGTTATTTAATTTATCAAAATGTGTTATTGTCCATATTATTGTTAAATGTTAATATTAAATATATTGGTTTTTGAGCATTGTTTAGCAAAACGTTCCCAAAAGGTTTATAGATTGTATTTTATAATGCAATGATTCATTGCTTGATGAAATTGTTTTGGATATTTTTTTTTAATGATTCATTGATTGATGAAATTGTTATGGATATTTTTTTTTAGAAAGTCAAAAGTCACCTCTTTTTTAGATTTTCATTCTTCAATTTCCCTTAATGCCATCATGTTCACCATTTGGTCCCAGCTAAAGGAAATATAGGAGTCATGAAGTGGAATTGTCCAAACACTTAAGTCTTGAGACATGTGTTTTTTTAGTCACATTATACTTCCTTTCTGTGTAAATTCTCGATGAAAATAGTCTCATGGAACATGAGGGGCCTCAATAGTAAAGGAAAACAAATACTTCTAAAGGAAAAATGGTACGCAAAGCACCCATCGATAATGTTGACATAAGAAACAAAAATATTAAGTGAGGTTCTACCTCATATAATTAGCAAATGGGGGAGGAATTTCCAAGTAGTATTAATTGATGCTTAGAGATACTTGTGTGGAATGGTTATTATTTGAAACGATTAGGATATCAAGGTTACTAATATGTTTACCTCTTTTCGCATTATGACAATGCAATTTTAGTTAATTAACATCGAGGACTACTACCATGTATCAAATGTCTATGACTCCAATATCGCAAATGGAAAACCTATATTTCTAAATTCTATTTCTACCACAAGTAATTCATACTCCCCGTCTCCATGGATTATTGGGAGTGACTTCAATATTATCAAGTGTCTCAAGGAAAAGAAAGGATGAATCACAATGTTTAACAAGATATTTTGTAAGCTATACCATTAAAGCCATAAAGTAGTCTCTATTAAAGTTTTCAAGAAATGAGTCTCCAACCCACACATGTGGATCAATGAGATATAATACATGTGTGTGTGGTGACTAACTTAATACACTGTTCTAATAACTCCACAAACTTATGTATTTCACTCCGTCACATAAATTGACAGTAGTTTGACATAAGTAAACCAAGAGTAGACATTAAACCCTTAGGCAACAAACATTCCCTAGATCCTCAATTAGGTGCTTAAATGATGAAGTGAAAATGCAAGGGGATAGAGGATTTCATGATTTAACCATCACAAACATGTGATCAAGTGTGGCTAGGAGTGTATATATTCATATAATTTCCAAAGAGGGAGTGAATACATGAGTTACCATTAATTGGGCCTTATTTTTCTTTCTTTTTCTTTTTCTTATATATAGGACTTAGGGAATAAGGTTTTCATAAGTTTGGCACAACTCATAGATATAACATTTACATGAATTTTCACTACAATCTTATAGTATAGACTTAGATAAATCATTATAGTGTATCTTTAATGATTTTGGCTTTCACTTTTTGATTTTATTTCATCACAAATGACAAAAGGGGAAATATTTTTCCACAAATCTATGAATGCTTAATCATAAAGGCATCATGCGATGAAAACAAATTAATGATGTTATTCTCTATGAAAATGATGGGTATTCTTGAGAAAATCTTATGCTTGTGGATGTCTCCTCTCTCGTTGAGAGGGAGTGAGGGTAGACACCATATTATCCATGTGTCATGTACTATGGCCAGGACTAACAGCCGTAAGCCTAGTAAAGGCTCCAGTAGGGAGAATGGTGGATTGGATAAACATATGGGACCAATATTCTTTGAGAATTTGTACTTTGACTAGGACTAACCACCATAAGTCAAGTACATTAATCCAAGATAAGAATAGTCATGAGGATTGACATTTACTGGTGTCAAATATTATGATAGTGGATTAGGAAATGATCATGTGAGGACATACTTGGTGAACATCCTAGTGGGGTAAGTGCCTAGAGAGGCAGTGGTGTCCAAATTTATGCCTCCCAACATTGTGCTCTGATCTGATGGAGAGATAAAATTGTTAGTCAAGGCCTTGCTATTTTGACAATGTTGGCTATGATGATGTAAATCATCATTGATGCTTATCAATCCAGATCCCTTCTTATATGAATATTTCAACTTGAGAGTACTTTTTTGTCTCATTATGAGTACCTCCCTAGTTTAGAGGGAGGGTCATCATCTTCAATATTTTCATTATCATCACCATCATTGTCATCATTATTGTCATCATTTCATTATCGTCATAATCACCATTCATGTCTTCATCATCACCATCATCATCATCATTATGGACATTGTCGTCAATTTCTCATAATTATAGGTATCATAAGAAATATCATCAACCCAAAAAATGTTACGAGTGCTCGAAAAGGGTTGTTAGGACACATGATATATGCAAGAGAAATAACAAACTTATTTTTTAGAGATGATTGATGATCATCATCATCACTACCATTGTCATCGTCATTATAATTTTCATCATCCCCATCATCATAACTAATATAATTTTTATCATAATTGTTGTCATCTTCATCATGAACTTCATAATCATCATTCACATCATTATTGTTGTTGATGATGACCAAGATGAAAATAATGATAATGATGATTAGATGATGATGACTTGGAAGACTTAACCAAAGATAATTATTATGATTATGACCATGACAACATTAAAAAATTGGGAAGAATGGCCAAGGTCATTAGCATCGTCATCATCATTGTCATTGTAACCCCCATCGTATTTATCATCATTTTCATTATCATAACAATTGCAATTCATGTCATCGTCATCATCTTCATTATCATCATCATCATCATTATTGACATTGTCATCAGTTGTTCATAATTTTCAATGTCATAAGAAATATCATCAATGCAAAAAATATGATGTGTGTTGGAAAAGGGATGCAAAAGTGAACAAAAAAAATGGGGGTAAAAATAGACGTAAAATTGGATGAAGAGTGGACACAACATAATTAGATGCAAAAAAAGATAGAAAAATTGACACAAGTGGATGAAAAAGTAGATGCAATATTTGATGCAAACATGAACACAAAATAGGATTCAAACATGGATGAAAAAGTGGAAGAAAACATGGGAACAATAGTAGGCATAAAACATAGCATGAATTGTGGTGAAACAAATGTGGATACAACAATGAATGTTAAAAAAAAGACACAAACTTGAAAGCAAAAAGGATGAAAACTTGGATGCAAAAATGGATGTAAACATGGGTGCAATAGTGGACAGAAAATTAGTTGAAAAATTGGACGAATCAAAAGTGGATGTAAAAGTAGATTCAAAATGGGATGCAAAAAACATAAACAATATTTGATGCAAGCTTGGACACAAAAGAGGATGAAAATGTGGATGAAATAGTGGAATAAAATGTGGGTTTCAATGATAGGCATAAGATATGGCACAAATAGAAGTCCATAAACTTTCATTTACATAAACTTCGTGTTTTCGCACGAGCGACGATTGTTCCAAGGTGAAATGTCACTTGGATGGTTTCAATGTTGTTGACCCATCATAACTAACTAACGGATATGCCCATTACAATTTTATACCACCCCATTATCAATATCAATTATGCATGGGAACCAATTAAAGCAAATTTTCACATTAATTTTATATGAGCATGAGAACATGTGTTAACAAGCAGCCCATAAAGCCTCATTTTGAATGCCATAGTCACTTAGAAGGAATTCCTCTTGTAGTAGCATCCTCCCTACTAAACTTTGCTAGTGCTAACATTAGAACCACCATTACAACAAGATATCTTTCTAGTGTTGACAACACCATTATAGTAAGATACCTCAAGAGAGACAGAAAAATTAAAAAGTATGATAGTAATACGTATCCAGAAGATGGTATTGAAACTAGTAATTGTTCACGAATCCATAAGATTGTAAGGTCATTCTCATTATCATAATCATTGTCATCATCATCACCATCATCCTTGTCATTGTTATTGCCATCATTACTGTTATCACTGAGAACTGCAATTGCATGTATATAAGTTAAGTCCAAAATTTCATGGGTAAAAATGAATGTTAAATGGTTGTTCTCCTATGTTTACCACTTAGGGGTCATGTTCTTCAATGATATTGTTGAGAATCATTTTCAAAACCATTAGTCATCCTCCATCATGATTGATTAAGACATGTCTTGTCTCGTATATGTCATTTGTCCTTTTCGCAGTTTCGCAGCATCGTTTCGCAGTTTCGCAGCACCGTTTGATTGGCTGATTTTGAAGCATAGTAATGTTTTAGCCTTTTCGTAGCGCCAGCCATTTCGTAGCACATGTCGCTAAATTATGTCTGTCTGCGCTATGAAATCGCGGATTCGGGGATTTTGCAGCGCACATTCTTGAAATGTCATGTCCGGGGATGAGTCATTGTGTCCGGTCGGATTGTTGTCAGTTAGTGTACCTTCCAAGCACTTACGAGGCATCATTCCACCAATAGGTTCAGAGTCATGCACATTAAGTTCATTCAAACGTTTTTGTCATGCATGGTTGTGTCATGATGTTCTGTTATTATTACTTGAAGTGGCCAGCTTATATGTTAAGTTATTTGAATTGAAATGAGCTCGAGTTTCTTCTTCAAGAGAGCTGCATTGCAAGCGAGCCTGTGTTCTAAAGTTTGAAGTTTCTTTTCGAGTTGAAGCTGCCGGTGTTACTGTGTGCAAAGGTTTTCAAGACGTAATGGAGAAGAAAGAGCATCGGTCAGGAAGGTGTCAAAGGGCAGCAAAAACCTAATGAGTCAGACAAATTCCGTGGCTGATGTATATACCCGGACGGTCCCAGCCCTCAAGCAAGCTAAACTCCTCAAACAAATGAACCTGACCCTGAGAGCTAAAAACAAAGCTTTAAAGAAGGAGATTTCAAATTTGAAGATGCGGCTAGGTCAGCTAGCTCATTGATTTGAGGAAAAGGTGATATTTTCAGTTTTGGTCAATTTTGTTTGGGTTCCACTATTTTGAAGTCATCTAAGTCTTTGGCACTTGTAGAGGAAGTTTGAAAAGTCAAAAGTTCAAGCAAAGGAAGCTTTATTGCAAATGCATTCTGTTTTAGTAAAAACAGCAGTTTCGTAGCGCGCTACGAAACTGCTGTAGGTGCTGTTTTATAAGAAAAACAAGGAGTTTAATGATGAGGTCAGCAAATTTTTGAAGGAAAAGCCTCAAGGACATAAGGGAAACCATAAAAGACTCTCCAAGCTATTCAGAGAATGACAGATGTGCATTTTGAAAAGGTGAAATATTTTGTTTCTAGCTCAAGTCTCGTTAAAGGTACTTTATGACCGAATTGTTAGGGTTCCTGTTAAGGTTATCGGAGATTTTTGTTTGTACACTTGTTCAGCTCACAAAGCTTCCAGCTCATTGGAGAGTATCGTGATATGCGTTGTTTATGAAGAATTAGAGAGCAGGGGACATGTTCTTTAAGAGATGAAGGATGTTGGGAGACAGGGACCGTAAAAACAGAGCACTTCTCTTGGTTAATTAATGAGCCATCTGCGCAACAAGAATCCAAAGCCAACTCGTTCAGTGTATTCTCTTCCAAGATACCTCAACCAAAGCAGATAGAGGACATGTGTCAAGACTCAGAAGAGCATCATGCTACGACGAGGACAGATTTGGGGTTTTGAGTAAATTAAGACCATTTGTAATTACAGTTCAGCAATCATGTAATTAATGAATTAGTTATACAGTAGATAAGGATAGTGAATAGCAACCTTCGATGCTCCCCTCATGCTAGAGGAGGAAGCTCGAGGTGGTTAAGCATGTAGTCCTATATATGAATCAAACTAGGATGTAATAGGGGTTGGATGTTTTTTGGAAAAAACAGAGTTTATATTGGCTTATGTAAAGACTTGTTACAGTAATATAAAAGACTACTTTTTTCTTCTCAGGATTCATACTTTGTTCAGATGCTCAAGATGTATATGGCTTTGTCTTATCCTTTATGTTTTACAGCTCTATAGATATACAATCACTCTGAATTCACCTAGTTGCTCAGATTTTCTGTGTATATTTATGAGTTGAGGTTCATTTGAGAAATGTTTTGAGTGTTTCGACTTTACATGCCCTGACTTCCATGAATGAGTAGTTTATAGTTTACTGAAATGGTGTTTGACTCCATGAGCCCAATGGAAGAAATTTTATGTTGTCTGTCCAACCAGCATGTTTATTAAGTTTTCATTTCAAGAGTTAGCCCTCTTAGTGTTAATCATGATCAATAGTTTGTTTTGAGAGAGCCCTCTCAGGTTAGGGAGGCTAATCCTTAGCCAGGAGTCTGGTCTGAAATAGTTACATAGAGTCTAACTGATTAGCAGCCATCAGTACATGATTTTGTGATAACATTTTGGTGCGTCTGCCGGGAGTCTGAAGATTACTCATTCCCGTAGTGAGAAGATTGAATTTCTGAAGGTAGCAGGTGTTCAAAAAAGGTTTTCGAGGCTGCATTCTACCTTGGTGACTCCATGAATTTTAAAGTTTGAAAGGTGGCTTCGAAGGGAAGATATACAAGGAGTAATCCTGATCCAAACCCACCTAGTCCTGTGGAGAATCCTAATATCATTTCAAGGAGTAAACAAAGATTCTTTGATATACCAGGTACTTCAAATACTTCAAGATCTTTGTTTCCTGAGTTTGCTAGAAGTCCAGAGAATAAAATTGTTGATGATAAAATCCAAGAAGTGTTGTTGAGGTCTGAAAATGAAGAAGAACTTATTGGTATCATATTAGATTTACAAAAGAAAGGTATTGATACTTCATCTCTAGTGTCACAAAGAGATAAAGAAGAGTTTTGGAAAATTGTCACCTCTGAATTGTTATTAGAGGAAGAAGATTTGAAACAGCTTAAAGAGCTTGACCCTTTTGAAGTTTTACTTAAATCCAAAACTGGTTTACCTCTTCCAAATTGGAGTTCTTTTGTCAGTGGCTTACAAAGTCCCAATAGCCCTTTCCGTACTCATACTTTATCTTCTGCCTCTGCTAGTCCAAATACTCCTCAGTCAACATCTCATACTAGTTCTGGTCCTCCTAGTCACACAGTACCTGTTATCCCTGCTCCTCTTTTCATTATGGTTGTGCCTGCTAGGTATGCTCCTCTAGCTCTCCCTGCTGTTTTGCATGATCTTCCTAGTAAGTATGCTGCTAGGATTCCAACATGGGGAGGAGATGATGAAATTTCAGCTGAGGAACATGTGGATAGATTCAATGACTTTGTTGATAGGGAAGAAGTAGATGATGAAGATGTAAAGTTAAGACTGTTTGCTCAAACCTTTATTGGGGAAGTCCGAAAATGGTTTAAAGCCCTTGGAGCTGGTAGCATTCATAGTTGGCTTGAATTTGAAGATAGTTTTCTGAGAAAATGGGGAAATAGGACCAATCCTGTTCAAGCCCTCAATGAATATAATGGTTTAAGAAGAGCTCCAGATGAAACTGTCCAAAATTTTTCCAAGAGGTTTAATAAAGTATATAATTCCATTCCAGCACATTTGAAACCTCCTGGAGCCTTGGCACAGTTAAGATATGCTGAGTCCTTTGATTCAGATTTCTCTCTTTTACTTAGAGAAAGAGAGTCTGCTACTCTTGCTGACATGCAGAATGATGCAGTTAAGGTAGAGGGAAATATACTAGCTGCTAAGAAGTCAAAGATGGCAAAGGCTAAGATAAAAGAAGAAGAGAAACCTTCTACCTCTGCTCAAGAAGACAAGTTTGAAGTCATGATGAAAACCATGGAGAAACTAATGGATCAATTAGCACTTGGGAACGCTGCTGCTCCTCAAGCTCAACAAGAACCTCGGTTTAGGAACCCTCAATTTAGAAGGCCTCAAAATCAGCAAAGGCCAAGGGAAAATAGAAATCAGCCAGCAGATGCTCCAGTGAGACCTCCTTTCCAACAAAACATGGTAGATGAAGAGGAAGATCCTGAGGTACCTGAGGAGTCTATTCATTGCTTTGGTGAAGAAGACTCAGAAATTTTCTTAACAAAAGAGGAACATGATGAGTCTAGTTTGGTAAAGGCAGAAGAGGAACCCTCTGATTTCTTAAAGGGTTATCAGCATGCTATATTTGAAATTCAGAAGCAGTACAATCTCAGAAACCGAGATGTCCCTATTACAGCAAATAAAGTACAGCCCAAGAAAAATGTTTCAAAATCAGTTGAAGACAAAAAGGAAAAGTCAAAGCAGACTGATGGTAAAGGTGATATTTCTATTGATAAAAAAGATATTCAGAACCCTGCAGTTCTTAAGGAGATTGAAAGGTCTACTTTTGTTTTTAATATAGAAAATGAGATTGCTAAGATTAAAATATCAGTCCCATTTAATGAAATTCTCAAAGTAGACAAATATAGAAGTAAGATTGTGGAAATGCTTAATTCTCCACCAGGAGGGGCTGACATTTTAAGTGTGCAAGAGGATAATCCTATTATCTGTTTAGGACCAAGACTTGAAGATGAGCAAAGTGATGAGTTTCCTCCTTTTTATATCAGCATCAATATCCATGATATGACTCTACATAATGCCATGCTGGATTCATGGGCGTCACATAACCTCATGCCCAAGGTAATCATGGAGAGGATGGGATTAGAAGTAACTAGACCATACAAGGATTTATTTTCTTTTGATTCAAAAAGAGTCCATTGCATTGGGTTGATAAAAGATGTTGTTGTGGCTTTAACACAAATCCCAGCAAAAACAACTGTCATGGACATTGTTGTTGCAGACATTCCACCTAAGTTTGGGATGCTCCTTTCAAGATCATGGGCTGCAAAAATCAAGGGTACTATGCAAATGGATCTGACATATGCTACTATTCCAGTATTTGGCGAACAAAGGAGGTTGTATCGTGAAACAAGGATGGCATACATGGTAAGCAGCAAGGACAAGCCTCAAAATTTTCCTATTTACTCATGTGATACAGGCCTGGGGTCAGCTATCTTGTTTCATGAGTCGGTTGATAGAGAATCACAAGATGAGCATGCAGAAAATCAGTGTCAGGAGGAACAGCAAAGTAATGCAAGAGATATCAATGGTTGTTGGTCCTTATACTTCGATGGAGCAGCAGGAAAAGATGGCGCTGGGGCTGGAATTTGGATTATTAGTCCAACAGAAGAAAGTAAGTTTCTATCATACAAACTTAACTTTGATTGTACCAATAACATGGCTGAGTATGAGTCTCTGGTGTTAGGCTTGGAAACCTTGATAGAGTTGAAGGCAAAGAACATTGTTGTTTGTGGAGATTCTGAATTAATTATTAAGCAAGTACAGGGTACATATCAAACAAAGGATGTCAGGATGAGAGCCTACAGAAACTTAGTATTGGAGCTGTTAGAAAAGTTTCAATCCTATTCCTTCAGCATTAAGAATAGAAATCAAAATTCTATTGCAGATTCTCTTGCTGTAGCAGCCAGTCTTTTTGTTATTCCCAAACATTCCTCTGACAGTTATGATGTGAAGGTTCGCCATAGACCAGTCATCCCAGATAATATCATAAATTGGCAAGTATTTGAAGATGATCAGCAGGTAAGAAATTTTCTTGAGTTGAAAGAGGAGTTTGAAAATAATCAAATAGATCAGCAGAATATGTTGGCTGAGACAAAGGGAAAGTCTGAAGTGTTGCAGCTGCAAAATAACTCAATCCCCAAAGGCCTCATTCCTCTTGAAAAGCTATTTGATCAGAATGATGTGTTTAAAGCGCCAAGGTTGCAAGCTAATGAAGAGGAAATAGAAAGCTGTAATTTAGGTGACTCAGTTGTGCCTAAATTAGTCAAGATTTCAAAGTTTTTATCAGCTGATTTGAAGGTCAAGTATGTTGAAATGATGAAAAAGTTTATTGATGTTTTTGCATGGAGCTATGCTGATCTGAAGCAGTATGATTCTTCAATCATACAACACACTATTCCAATTAAGCCAAATGAGAAGCCTTTTAAGCAGAAATTAAGGAGAATTAATCCCCTTTTGATGCCACTGATTGAAAAGGAGGTGAAAAAGCTTTTTGATGCAAAGATCATTGTTCCAATCAGATTCTCAAATTGGCTTGCTAACTTGGTTCCTGTCAGGAAAAAGAATGGGGAGATTAGAATTTGCATAGATTTCAGGAACTTGAACAAGGCTTCACTGAAAGATAATTACCCTCTTCCTAAAATGGATCTTATTTTGAAAAATATTGTTGGCTCCCAAAGAATGTCTATGTTGGATGGTTTCTCAGGGTATAATCAGATCCTTGTTCATCCAGAGGATCAGGAGAAGACAGCTTTCACCACACCTTGGGGCACATTTATGTATGCAAAGATGCCCTTTGGTCTCATGAATGCAGGAGCGACTTTCCAGAGGGCTATGGACATTGCTTTTGCTGAAGAAAAAGATAAATCAGTGGTGGTATATCTTGATGATATCACAGTATTTTCTAAGAGGGAAGAAGACCACTTAAAGCACCTAGAAAGGATCTTGTTGAAGTGTAGAAGGTTTGGTATTTCCTTAAATCCAACCAAAAGCATCTTTGCTTTAACCTCTGGTAAATTACTTGGGCATATTATTTCTGAAGGAGGTATTAAAATTGATCCTAATAGAGTCAGTGCTATTCAAAGACTGGATTTGCCAAGAAGCAAGAAAGAAGTTCAATCTTTTCTTGGAAAGGTTAATTTTGTTAGAAGATTTATTCCTAACTTTGCTGAAGTGGTCAAACATATAACCAAGATGTTAAAGAAAGGATCAGATTTCAAGTGGACAGCTGAAGCAAGGAAGTCATTTGAAGAAATTAAAAAGGCCCTCACTCAAGCACCAGTCCTCATTAGCCCAGATTTTACCAAGGAATTCATAATTTTCACATTCGCCTCTGAAGATACAATTGCTGGAGTTTTATTGCAGAAAGGAAGTCAAGGTACTGAGCAGCCCATCTCTTTCTTTAGCAAGACATTGGCTAATGCTGAGTTAAAATACAACATTTTAGAGAAGCAAGCATATGCATTAGTAAAGGCAATTAAAGATTTTAGAATTTATGTGTTGCATTCTCATATTGTTGCATACGTGCCAAGTGCTGTGATAAAAGACATCCTTACACAAGCAGACCCGGATGGAAAAAGAGGAAAGTGGATAGCTAAGTTGTTAGAATATGACATTGAGATTAGGCCCACCAAGTTGGTGAAGGGTCAAGGCTTGGCAAAGTTACTAACTCAGTCAAATCTGGACTGTATTAGTATCAATTTGAGCACAGAAATATCAGAAATTTCCGAGAATGAAGAAGAGTTGGTCCAAATCAGTGAAAAAATTTTAACATCAGAATGGTATAGGGATGTGGCATTTGTGTTGCAGCACAATAGAGCCCCTGATAACCTCTCCAAATCTAAAGCTCGGTTCACCAAGCTAAAATCCCTTAGATACTTTGTGTATGAGCAGAATTTATTTTGGAAGGATGCTGGAGGGATTCTTTTAAATTGTCTCATTGAAGAAGAGGCTGATAAGGTGATTGATGAATTTCATAAGGGAGATTGTGGAGGCCATCATTATTGGAAGGCCACTGCAAATAAAATTTTGAGAGCTGGATATTTTTGGCCAACTATGTTCAGAGACATTTACAAGAAAATAGCAGCCTGCCATGAATGTCAAATATTTGAAGGAATAAGAAAGCTTATGCCATTACCATTGGTTCCTATCTATGTAGAAGCACCCTTCCAACAGTGGGGATTAGATTTTATAGGTGAGATACATCCTCCTTCATCAGGACAGCATCGCTGGATACTCACAGCCACTGATTATTTTACAAAGTGGATAGAGGCGATACCTACCAGGCAAGCTAATGACTCAGTGATAATTTCTTTCCTAGAAAATAATATTTTATCAAGGTTTGGTTGTCCAATCAAGATTATCACAGACAATGCCCAGGCTTTCAAGTCTAAAAGGCTGATAAATTTTTGTTATCAATATCATATTTCCCTTGGTCATTCCACTGCCTATTACCCACAGGGAAATGGTTTAGCTGAAAGCTCAAACAAGAGTCTTGTGAGGATTGTCAAGAAGCTGCTGCAGGATAATAAAAAGGCATGGCATTTGAAATTGAAGTATGCCTTGTGGGCTGATCGAATTTGCACAAAGAGGTCCATTGGAACCTCTCCCTATGAACTGGTGTATGGAGCAGAGGCAATTTTTCCAACATCTCTTGGGGTACCAGTTATGAAGCTAATTCAAGGATTAGAAGAAGAACCAAATGCCATACAGAGGAGGATTAATCAGTTGATAGCTTTGCAGGAGAAGAGGAATGAGGTGTTTGAAGACCATCAGCAAAATCAGAATAGAGTTAAGCGAGCTTTTGACAAGAAGATCAAAGAGGTCACATTTCAAATTAATGATAAAGTCCTAAAATGGGAAGCCAGAATTGAGGAGAAAGGCAAACATGGCAAATTTGAGAATTTATGGAAAGGGCCATATCAGATTTCTGCTTTCCATGGAAAAAATACTTACATTCTGCAGGAAGTTGATGGAACACCATGTGCTGGAGGGCCTGTTAATGGCAGGTTCTTAAAGCATTACACTCAGTAAAGGTCTGCCAACAATCTCATGAGCATTGTATATATCCGTTTTATGAAGTTTCTTGTTAAGAATAAGTGACAAGCTGAACAGAAGAGCTTTAGCCCGAGGAGAAGGCCCACAAAGCTTGAAAGAGAAGCTTGCCAGTTGTGTGTGTGTTTTGTTTTTTTTAGAAAATGGACAAGGCACTGGTTCTACGAGTTCTTAGTGTACTACAGGAGCACACTATCCCAAGTGGAGCCACTGTTATCACTGAGAACTGCAATTGCATGTATATAAGTTAAGTCCAAAATTTCATGGGTAAAAATGAATGTTAAATGGTTGTTCTCCTATGTTTACCACTTAGGGGTCATGTTCTTCAATGATATTGTTGAGAATCATTTTCAAAACCATTAGTCATCCTCCATCATGATTGATTAAGACATGTCTTGTCTCGTATATGTCATTTGTCCTTTTCGCAGTTTCGCAGCATCTTTTCGCAGTTTCGCAGCACCGTTTGATTGGCTGATTTTGAAGCATAGTAATGTTTTAGCCTTTTCGTAGCGCCAGCCATTTCGCAGCACATGTCGCTAAATTATATCTGTCTGCGCTACGAAATCGCGGATTCGGGGATTTTGCAGCGCACATTCTTGAAATGTCATGTCCGGGGATGAGTCATTGTGTCCGGTCGGATTGTTGTCAGTTAGTGTACCTTCCAAGCACTTACGAGGCATCATTCCACCAATAGGTTCAGAGTCATGCACATTAAGTTCATTCAAACGTTTTTTTCATGCATGGTTGTGTCATGATGTTCTGTTATTATTACTTGAAGTGGCCAGCTTATATGTTAAGTTATTTGAATTGAAATGAGCCCGAGTTTCTTCTTCAAGAGAGCTGCATTGCAAGCGAGCCTGTGTTCTAAAGTTTGAAGTTGCTTTTCGAGTTGAAGCTGCCGGTGTTACTGTGTGCAAAGGTTTTCAAGACGTAATGGAGAAGAAAGAGCATCGGTCAGGAAGGTGTCAAAGGGCAGCAAAAACCTAATGGGTCAGACAGATTCCGTGGCTGATGTATATACCCGGACGGTCCCAGCCCTCAAGCAAGCTAAACTCCTCAAACAAATGAACCTGACCCTGAGAGCTAAAAACAAAGCTTTAAAGAAGGAGATTTCAAATTTGAAGATGCGGCTAGGTCAGCTAGCTCATTGATTTGAGGAAAAGGTGATATTTTCAGTTTTGGTCAATTTTGTTTGGGTTCCACTATTTTGAAGTCATCTAAGTCTTTGGCACTTGTAGAGGAAGTTTGAAAAGTCAAAAGTTCAAGCAAAGGAAGCTTTATTGCAAATGCATTCTGTTTTAGTAAAAACAGCAGTTCCGTAGCGCGCTACGAAACTGCTATAGGTGTTGTTTTATAAGAAAAACGAGTTTAATGATGAGGTCAGCAAATTTTTGAAGGAAAAGCCTCAAGGACATAAGGGAAACCATAAAAGACTCTCCAAGCTATTCAGAGAATGACAGATGTGCATTTTGAAAAGGTGAAATATTTTGTTTCTAGCTCAAGTCTCGTTAAAGGTACTTTATGACCGAATTGTTAGGGTTCCTGTTAAGGTTATCAGATATTTTTGTTTGTACACTTGTTCAGCTCACAAAGCTTCCAGCTCATTGGAGAGTATGGTGATATGCGCTGTTTATGAAGAATTAGAGAGCAGGGGACATGTTCTTTAAGAGATGAAGGATGTTGGGAGACAGGGACCGTAAAAACAGAGCACTTCTCTTGGTTAATTAATGAGCCATCTGCGCAACAAGAATCCAAAGCCAGCTCGTTCAGTGTATTCTCTTCCAAGATACCTCAACCAAAGCAGATAGAGGACATGTGTCAAGACTCAGAAGAGCATCATGCTACGAGGAGGACAAATTTGGGGTTTTGAGTAAATTAAGACCATTTGTAATTACAGTTCAGCAATCATGTAATTAATGAATTAGTTATACAGTAGATAAGGATAGTGAATAGAAACCTTCGATGCTCCCCTCATGCTGGAGGAGGAAGCTCGAGGTGGTTAAGCATGTAGTCCTATATATGAATCAAACTAGGATGTAATAGGGGTTGGATGTTTTTTAGAAAAAACAGAGTTTATATTGGCTTATGTAAAGACTTGTTACAGTAATATAAAAGACTACTTTTTTCTTCTCAGGATTCATACTTTGTTCAAATGCTCAAGATGTATATGGCTTTGTCTTATCCTTTATGTTTTACAGCTCTATAGATATACAATCACTCTGAATTCACCTAGTTGCTCAGATTTTCTGTGTATATTTATGAGTTGAGGTTCATTTGAGAAATGTTTTGAGTGTTTCGACTTTACATGCCCTAACTTCCATGAATGAGTAGTTTATAGTTTACTGAAATGGTGTTTGACTCCATGAGCCCAATGGAAGAAATTTTATGTTGTCTGTCCAACCAGCATGTTTATTAAGTTTTCATTTCAAGAGTTAGCCCTCTTAGTGTTAATCATGATCAATAGTTTGTTTTGAGAGAGCCCTCTCAGGTTAGGGAGGCTAATCCTTAGCCAGGAGTCTGGTCTGAAATAGTTACATAGAGTCTAACTGATTAGCAGCCATCAGTACATGATTTTGTGATAACAATTACATTATCATCATAATCACCATTCGTGCCATCATCATCATCATTATGGACATTGTTTGCAATTGTTCATAATTGTAGATGTTGTAAGAAATATCATCAACCCAAAAAATGTGATCAGTGCTAGAAAAGGCTTGTTTAGGACACATTGATATACGTAAGAGAAATAACAACTCTATTTTTGACAGATGATCGATGATCATCATCATCACCACCATTATCATCGTCATTGTCATTTTTATCATCCCCATCATCATCATTAATGTAATTTCTATCGACATTGTTGTAATCATGCATCATCATCATTCATGCCATTATTGTTTTTGATGATGACCTAGATGAAAATGATGATCATGACACCAAAGATAATGCTTATGATTATGACAATGACAACATCTAAAATTGGGAAGATTCGCCAACGTCATTAGCATCATCATCATCATAATCATTGCCATCATCATCATTGTCATTGTAACCACTATCGTCTTTATCATCATAATCACAATTCATGTCATCGCCATCATCTTCATTTTCATCATTGTCAATATTATTGACGTTGTCATCAATTGCTCATAATTGTCAATGCCATAAGGAATATCATCAATGCAGAAAATATGATGAGTGTTGGAAAAGGGATGCAAAAGCGAACATAGAAATGGGGGCAAGAATAGAAGTAAAATTGGATGAAAAGTGGATACAACATAAGTAGATGCACAACAACATGAAAAACCTGACACAAAAGTGGATGCAAAAGTAGATGCAGTTGTCAATGCAAACATGAAGGCAAAAGTGGAAGCAAACATGGGTCTAATGGTAGGTGTAAAACTTGGCACAAATTGTGGTGAAACAAATGTGGATGCAACAACGGAAACAAATGTATATGCAAAAATGGATGAAACAAAAGTGGATGCAATAGGGGATGCAAACGTGGAAGCAAATGTGGTTGCAATGGTAGGCACAAGATATGGTGCAACAAAAGTGGATGTAACAATAGACAAAAAATATGCAAAATAAGATGCAAAAATGGATGTAAAAGTGGAAGCAAACATTGATGCAACAGGCAAAACAAAATTGGATGCAAAAAATGGATATATAATAGATAAGTAGATACAAAATGAGATGCAAAACCCAATGCATAAACCTGACATAAAAGTGGATGCAAAAATAGATGCAATATTTGATGCAAAAGAGGATGTGAACATGGATGCAAAATTGGAAGCAAACGTGGATACAACAGTGAGTGCAAAACATGGTGCAAATTGTGGCATAACAAAAGTGGATGTAATGATACATGCAAAGAAAGAATCAAAGTATGATGCAAATGAAGATGTAAAAAAGGATGCAAAAAGTGAAATTTAAAATTGGTGCAACAGTGGATGCAAAATTGTGTGCAAAAGTCGATGCAATAGAAGTCGATGCAAAAGTAGATGCAAAACGAGACACAAAACCCGATGCAAATCCCGGTCCAAAATTGGATACAAAAAGGGATGCAAAAATAGATGTAGTAGTTGATGAAAACCTAGACGCAAATGAGGATGCAAACGTGGATGCAAAATTATAATCAAAAGTGGGTGCAAAAGGAGGTGCCAAACTAGGCGCTAATTGTGGCACAAAAATATTAGATGCAATAGTGGGTACAATAATAGATGCAAAAGAGGATGTAAATATGGATGCCAAACAAGAGGGAAAAGTGGATGCAACAAAAGTAGATGCAAAATTTTATGCAAAACTAGACACAAAACACGATGTAAAACTTGGCGCAAAAGGGATGCACAAATGGATGAAAAAATGGATGCAAAAAATTATTTAAAAAAGGATGCAAAAAAGAATGCAAAAGTTGATGCAAGTGTAGGTGCAAAAAGTGGATGCAAATGAGGATGCAAAAGTATGTCAAACAAAATTAGGTGCCAAACTTGATGCAAAACCTGGAACAAAACCTGGTGTAAAGGATGACACAAAACTTGGCATAAAATTTGGTGCAAAACGTGGTGCAAAACCTATTGCAATACCTGGTGCTAAACTTGGTGTAAGATTTGGTGCAAAACTTGATGCAAATTTTGTGTCAAGTTTTGCACCATATTTGATAAATGGATGCAAATAGCACCAAAAATGGGCTCTAGATGCAAAAAAAGAAGTAAAAAGGGATGCTAATCACTGGTTTTGTTGTAGTGTTATCTTATTTAGTGCTCGGTAATCAATGCACATTCTCCACGAGCCATCTTTCTTTCTCACAAAAACGATTGGTGACCCACATGGTGATGTGCTAGGCCTGATGAACCCTTTCTCGAGCAACTCCTGCACTTGCTTCTTGATTTCAGCATTCTCTAAAGCAGATAACCTTTCATACCTATGGCTGCAATGATTGTTTCATCTCCCGAGTCTGATCCCAAATCTTTCTAAATAGCTGCAACAGTCTTCTTCTTCTTGCCCTCAGACTTCTTAGGTTTCAGCTCTGGATGCAGAATCCAACAGTGCTCATCATCATACCCCTCCTTTTTAGAGTGAGTGCATGAGGCTTTGCCTTTCTATGTAGTGTTAGCCTTCCTTGCTTTCCACTTCTGCTTTCTTTTCTCCTTTCTTTTGCTTACAGTGGGTTGGGATGGTCCCCCAACTTCTGGATTTCCATTCTTTCCTCTAGCTTCTAGATGAGTAGCTTATATAGATACCTCATCTATACTAGTGGGATTAAACATGAGGATGGTATGCCTCATGTAGCTGTGTAGACCCCCAATGTACTTCAAAATATTTTCTAGTGAGTCTAATGAAATACCCAACATCAATGCTCTCTTTCGGAACTCTTGAGTATAGCCTTGTACACTTTGCCCCTTCAACTGCCGAAGAGTTTGCCAACTCATCATGGCTTGTTGCATGTAGGCCAATGGATAGAACTGCTTTTTGATTGCAGTAACAAAGTCACTCCAGATAGAGATGGTCTTACCATGCTTCCTCATATCAGCTTGGGTTCTGCCTTCCCACCAAACCAAGGCAAGGCCTCCTAGGCGAAGGCTTGCCAGCTGAATCTTGCTCTTGTCTGAGTCTATATTTTGTACTCTGCAATACACATCAATTTGTCTTATCCAATTGTCCAACTTTTTAGCATTTAACTCTCCATCATATATAAGCAAATCAAATTTAACATCTAACTTAATCAAATATGCTTTCTTATTATGCATAGGGCTACTAGGAGGTGTAGGGAAGTTTTCCTCTTTCCCCTTTCCTTTGGAGCGGTCATGGGAATGAGATTCATCTTCTTCTTTATCTTGCTTGGAGCCTGATGAATCTTCACTCTTATAATTTATAAAGTCCCTATACATTTCTTCTACCATGGACTTTATAGCTAGGAAACTTTCTATGAATTGAGAGTCTGGCCCTATAGAACCTTCTTCTAACATTGTCTTTCGAGAATAGACTCTCCCAATTTTAGGATTAGTTTCCACCAACTCTCCTTCTCCTAATTTGAGCTTTGATCTAGTGATCATTCACAGCTAAACCAACACAAGCTTGTCCAACCTTACAGCCTAGAGCTCTGATACCACTTGATCTAATAATCACCCTATGAGTGACCTCAGTGAAAGATTTATTAAACAAAAAGGTATTATAGACCCATGTGCTGGTGTGTGTATTCTATGTTATTGAAACAACGGATTGATCATATTGCCAATACACAGAAAATAAATGGAAAGACAGTAGAGAAATACAGTAAGCAACACAAAGACACAAACACTTTTTAATAAGGAGTTCACCCTATTCTTCAGGGCTACGTCTTCGGTCCAGCTTCAGTGGTGGCCTTGTTTTATTATGTCTTTGAGCAGATAAATTACAATACAGGGACTTGATATGAGTTCTCCTGAAGCAGATTTTGCTTGGCAGGGTGGTTCTTGGATTCCCCCAGCCACTTGGAGTACACAGACTCTTGTTCTTCCTACCAGCTCTATGACCCTTGGTCTACAGTGGAAAGAGCCAACTGTGATGCTCAATCCGGACAAATTCCCTTATGGGAAGGCTTGAATCTTCAAGCTCTCTAGTGCTCGATGCTGCCTATGGTCAGCTCGACCCTCTGTCTCCTCTGCTTGGCTTTACTGCTCTTTGTGCTCAGTCCTCCTCTCAGGGTTTACTGTCACTATCTCTCTTGTTCGCTTGGACTCTTCGATCTCTCTCTTCCGATCCCCGTTTACTGTCTCTATTCATGGCTTTAGCCATTCGAACTCCACGCCTGTTCAGTTCCTCTTCCGCCTATGTCGATTTGCCTGCCGCCTGTGTGCTTGGAATTCCCTGTTCAGCGTCAGCATGATCGCTTGAGAAGTAGCACGTATCCTCACTGGAACAGCGCCAACCTGTTCGTCGATTCGTTTCCTTTTTCCACTGTGGTGGTCAACGGATTCCAAATCCCCTTAATTGTGGCTTAATTCCTTGTCAGTTCCGCTCTGTCTATCAGACGCAATCTCAGCGGTCTGATCTGGGCTCCTCCAGATCCAACATCAGTCGCATGTCAAGCACGGTAGACTTGCTCGACCGATAACGCGCGATCACGGCTATTTTTCTCTCACCTCCGTTGCCACACGTCAATCGCTAAGTGTGATCGCTCGGCTTTCTCCAAAATCGCTTACCATTCAAGGGTGCCCCGATCAAACCACCGGTTTCCAGGTTGTGGGTCGCACCTTCATATGATGGCGCTTTACCTTTTTCCGCCCATGGTCCTCTGGTTCCCAACGTGACCAAGTGCTTAGCTCTACCATTTTAGCACTGTTTGCCCAGCGATGCACGTTAGCACTAAGGCGCTAATGCACAAAATCAGCTCCTTTTCCCATTCCAGGGCTCCCAGGGGCTATTCTGACCTCCTGCGCAGTCTCCATGGGCCTCGGTCATTGCGCTTTGACCGAGGTCCTCGTCGTTCCACACCGGCTGCCATGGCCACTGGTTCAGGGGGTTTTTGATTGCTGTTTTGGATTCTTCAAGGATTTGTTTCATCCCGATATAGTCATGGTTTTATGACAGTCGTTTATGGATCCGATTCGAATCAACCTGTGCCAAATATGTTCCAGTTTCTGTAAAAAAATCTGCAATCATAAGACAATTATCAAAATAAAAAATATAAGGCCTTTGTACCTCTTCTTCCTCTAGCAACCTTTTAGTATGTTTCTCTAATCTTTCCTCTAACCCCTTTGTCAGCACATTAGTATGCTGATTCAAACTCAAAGAATTCTTGAGACTGTCAGTAAGTCTCTTTTCCACACCATCTGTTTTAATGATGCCTCTCTATACTTGTTCGTTGTAGTGAACTGCTTCTTCTCCAATCTCATTGTCATAGTCTGCTTCAAAACTTTCATCTTCATGTCTTAACTCATATCTGCTATTCCAATCTTTACTGTTACCAGCTCCAATATTTTGTTGCATATTTCCATGAGAGCTTTCTATCTCCTTTCGTTTCTGAGATCTTGCTATCTCAGTGTTAATCTGAACAGATTTCTGATTCTGCTCCTTCTTCTTAACAAACTCTAAAGTTTGTTCATCACCTTGTGTTGTACCTGCAATCATACACAAATCATTAGTTTTAAAAATACAAGACCTTTCAGTCTCGGTTGATGCTTCAGACATCAGGTCTTCTTGTCGCTCTGAATCCTTCATATGATTCAGTTCCTCAGTAGATTTTCCCTCTATCTCTTCATTACTTTCAGAAATCAATGGACCATGTTCTGGTTCACATACCAAAACTTCCTTCATATACTCATTTAATCTTAGTAACTCTTCCTTTAATTCAGCATTCACTCTATGCTCCCATTTCACTTGTAATTTATGCCATTGGACTTTCCTTTTCATAATCCAACCATGCCTTTGGTCTTCATTCTCTTTCTCTTGTAGCCATCCCTGTAGTATCTCCAACTGTACTCTCATCACTGCAAGATTTCTCTCTCACTCCTCATTACTCATCTTACCTATATGGCATTCTCTAGAACCTCTTCTATGACCCTCCATGGCCATCTTCCCTCATGAGCTCATCTATGCCTGATTGATGATATGCAGCATAGCCTTTTCTTGTAGCATTATTCTCTTGCTACTCAATACCCTATCAAGCTTCCTCTCTGAGCTTGATCTCTTCCTAGGTATTCTCTCTCTTGGTTCACTCTCTTGAACCTTTTAGAGCCTCACTACTCCTCTGGCTGCTGCACTCAATCACCTTTCTCCTTTCTTCCAACCTCTAGTTAGATAGGTTTATTGCCATCATCATCAAAAACTTTGCTTGTTCTCCACTGCAATTATCAAACATATTCATAGCATTTTTCAATTAATAATTCATCATTAATTAACTGAAACCATGAAGACCATACCTCATTGTCCAATTTTCTAAACACATGTTGCTGTTGTAGTTTTTCACTATCCCTTCATAAACAATTTTCTCAATTTGTCCTTTCAATAATCTGATCTACTTTCTCCCAAAGTAGATTTTTTCTTCTATCTTTTTACTGTTCTTTCAAAAATCAATTTATCAATCACCAATTTCAAAATCAAATAAGAAAATCAATTTTTTTTTACCTCAATCAGATTCAAATCTGATTCTTCTCTTCACTTCTGCCACGCCACTCTAGTTTCTTGAAAATTCTTCCCGTTCTGTCCTTTTCAAAGAAAACTCTTCAAAATTTGTTCTCTGTTCACAAAGTTAATTATGAAATAAAATAGTTCCATAAGTTCTGAATTATTTTCAAAAGACAAACCCACTCTGATTTCTCTTCTGTAGAGCATACCCACTCTAATTTTCTCCCAAAAGAGCTTTTTCCAGCTCTAATACCACTTTGACACAGGAAAAACCACCTAAAGGCAATTTCCCTGACTTTCATAATCACCTTACGTAAATCTGTGGGTTATGGCCCACCTATACAAATCGGAAGCGTTTACATTGGTGGTTTTAAATAAAACTCAGCCAATCACCAAGCAGTGATTTAACATATAATCCGCCAACGAACGTCGGTCCCACCTAATGCACAAAACCGGACTCCAAATAAAATAAACTCGCATCCATACACTTCTCGGGTCCGCTCAACAATTGAACAACAATTGGTCCCACATTGACTTTCCATTTTTGCACAGGCGCTTCACTCTACGCCTTTGATCTTACCATTCAATCCGACAGTTGATAGTCACCCGATCATCGCACATCGCATATCGCAATTTCTCCCGGCCAAGGTTCATTCACTCATGAATGATGCAATGCGATATTAATCCAACGGTCAACATCAATATTGATCCAATGGTCTGCGGCCCTTCAACTAACACACGGATTAAAAACAACTTAACCCTCGTAGTTGACTGTAACGTAAGCGATTGAAGATGCGATCGATGGTTAGGATTGAGTGTGGGCCTTCAAACACGATCAAGACACCCGTAGAATCCTAACCCTCGCAGTTATGCATTTCACTTTGGCACTCAGATTACATTCAACGTGGATCGTTGAATGCTACTCCACTCCACCTTGCAATCAGACTTCATCTCCAGGTTTTCTACACAGAGCATTTAATTATGATGATCCACACAACATCGTGATCTTTCCCTCTTATTGATACCATATACAGGTCTAGCGTAAGGTCAATGCAACCCTTTGACTTCTTTATCAATGTATCTACACCCTCCATAATCATGTGATTATCTCCAACAGTACTGGAACGTTTCACTGTGATCATAATTTGATCTCCACTTGGCCATATCTTCTCTTATTAGTTTTGCTTAGGTCCTCTATTAATTCTCCTCGAATTCATAAAGAATAGTTCTCAGCCTTTCTATCTTTGGTTCCCTTTTTCTGCATGACTTTTCTCTTTATTTTGCCTTCAAATTCTGAACCTACAACCTATGTTACACAGAATAACTCAAGATCATACACAATCTATATCTAAATTACTCAATACACACATAAACTCAGAAAACGAATCTTTGTATTCAAAAACAAATGTATAATAAAAAGAGTCTTTCTCTTTGGCTTGATATTCTAATCAGTGGCCTTTCTCTTCTCACTACCCGTAGGCTACAATCCAATTCCTATCTATTTCCTATCTAAGGATTATTCTTCATTCTACCTTTTTTCCCTTATGCCTTTAAGGTTTACATTTATACAAAAGGATTTTGTTTACAATGTTGGTTCAGATCCTCAATCTTCTCAACTAAATCCTAAGAATCTTGTAAGTCCTCAATTAGTTCCTAAAATATCTTCTTTATCCCTTGAGGATCTCAACTTTCAATTAATCCTAAGGATCCTCCATAAATCATGAACTACTTTCTAAGATTTACAATATCTCAATCCATACTAATTACTCATCATCACTCATGTTCTCCTACATTTGAGAACATTTACAAATATCCTCACAATATTTAATTAACTCCTATTCTAAATGTCTCACCTAAATCACTCAAAATATTTAAAATTACATTAATTATATACTTAGGAAAACCACTCTTTTGAAAACACAAGACCACCTTGATTCTACTAAATGTAAACATTTTTGGAACCATGAAGCTCCTGCATCACAACAACACTCAAACACAAATTAAATGACATAATCAAACATTCAAGCACAAAGTATATGACATAAGCAAGCTCATACCTTAATGTATCTCAGGGGAGGTTATCTTGTATGCACAATCAATCCAGATTAGCATGATATAACTTCACAACATGTCAACTCAAAAATAAATAAGGTCATGATATCCATAATAGTCACTAGCTAACATGTTCACATCATAAACTCATAAACATTTTTCATTTATGCATAACAATCACATATGTACAATCAATGTAGATTAATACAACACAATGTCACAAATAAGTCGACTCATACCTGAATGTCATAACCCTAACTATTTGCATAGACCAATCCAACTTAGCGTGATACATATAACATCAAGATCTTAATGTAATAACCCTAATCATCAAGTTACTAGCATATAAAAACAAGTTATATATCATGCTCATCAACAACATATAACATAATCATCAAGTTATCTAACATAAAACAACAAGAGAAATGCATACAACCACAAGTTACTACCACCACTCACGAATATTCGACACATGTGCATATGACTACACTAATAAACTAGAATCTATCATGTATGTAACCATAACATCAATAGACATGTACATAAACCTAATGTATATAACCCTAATGCATATAACAATCCATTAACTAACGTCCCTGCATGCCCAACATCCAAAATTGTATGACGACAGTTATTGCCTCGAGGTCCAATGTTGTAATTTCACTTTAATGATTTGCATCTCCTGCTCTATCTTAGTCAACACATCAGCATTAGAACAACCAATAGCATCAAGATGACCTAATTGCATACAATGACCTCACAACGCATGTTCGGCCTACCATACATGCATAACAAATGCATATACAACCATACACTCATGATGACGCATCCCACAACAATGCCCTCAACCTTCACATGGTGACATCATTACAACCATGATCAACACCATGCAAATGAAACAAGCACAAGGACTACAAGCATAAGGAACACATATGCAACTAACATGAATGCATGATCAACACACAACCCATTCAGTCTGAGGGGTGAACCATGCTCTGATACCACTCTGTGGTATCAGATATGACCCAAAGAGAGTGCAACCCGCTTTGATACCACTTTGTAACACCCTCCTCCCATATCTACCCAAGTAACTGACCAACCGAGGTAAACATGTGACGAGAGGCTACTATGATATGATTCAACCTCCTAAGTGTCCTTAAGGAAGTGGAATCGACGGAAATACATCAAACATACCTTCCACATCAACAACAACACTCCCAGGAGCCATCCCAACCACTCAAGTATTATGTCCCTCGGTCCCACTGAGTTTTTAGACTACTTGACCTCTGGACGCTCCCATGTTATGGGCATGCTAGCGTCCAGAGCTATGGGCATGCCAGTGTCCAAAGAGCTCTGGATGCTTCCACAATCCTGCATGCCTACGTCTAAGGACTATTTCCAGTAGACCTGTGTCAGAGTCTGCGGGATTTAAGGCACTTTTCAAGCCCAGTATTCCGTCCACTGCGCAGAACTTTCTATAACTTATGGAATCCATTAAACACATGATGAAAAGACTAATAAACCAAAAACTAACTCTAGGACTAGGCATGACCATCCCCAACTGGGACTGACATTTTGTCAAACACTTGGCATCAATACAATCTACAGGTCTATGATACAAGACAGATCATGAATGACTAAAAAATATTACGAGACATGAAAAGAAGTATCACCACCTTCTCCAGTGAACTGTTATGACATCAATTAGGTCTTGCATCCATTATCCTTCTAGTTACAAGTAAATACATGAAATAACCATGATAATAACTAGTCATATAACCATGCTTATAACCAACATTAAACTGTGAAAATAATAGTGAGGTATCAACCATTAAATCCACATATTAATAAGTACAAAAGAAAGAGAACTTAGCTTTTACTAAACATAGTAAAATCCGACTAGGTTCAGGACTTCCACGTACCACCCGACCGTATACATGGCTGAACCAAATCTTTCTTTCACATAGTCACCCCTGTGCCATATTCCATGCATGAATTTTTGATCTCATGGATAAACCAATCCAAAAACAACCATGGGAATCCAGAGGTTAAACGACCTCCACCCTTACCAAACCGTGATCACACTAAAACCAGTGCTTCGATCACAAAACCGAATCGAACTTGGAATTCCATCTGGAATACATCACTTGAGGAATTTTTTGTCTCCTTGCCTCTAAGGCTTTACTACAATCCAATCGCAGATCACTTGGCCCTAAACCGAGACACCTCCCTCAGGCTTTACCATGTATAAACAGGTCAACGGATTCCTAGGCCTTTGGAATGAACATTGAGACCATCTCCACCCATATTCTAAAATTCATTCGACAATTCCAAAGATCAAAACCGAGATCAACATCTCAACACACCATGGCATCTGGAAAAAGGCAAGGCTAGGCTGAAAATCTGTCATAACCCGACAAAACCATGCCACCGACAACAAAAGAACCATATACCAACATGCAAAGCCATGCATGTCAAAACTAGTTAAGAAATCACACATGTAGTATATTACCTGCAAGGATTCCTATTGAGTTGCTTTATTCTGCTCTTCCTTGCTTGCTCCTTGCTTTCCTTCCTTCCCCTTTTCTTGCTTTTCCTTCCTTGCTCCAAGAAAAATCTAAGTCTCGAAGAGTGAGAAAGAGAGAGAGAATAATGAGAGAGCCCAAAAACTGAACTAACCAACCTTACACTAACCAAGTCTGTCAACTGATCCTCATAAGCCTTTTTATCAATCGGACCTCTATTTTCTTCATTTTCCATTATTTTACTCCTCACGTGCAATTTGTGACCTTTCACCTTCCTTTTCTCCTAATTTCCTTTATTTTCGTAAATAAATGTGCCAAAAATGCCTTTGCGAATTTCCCTTAGCCATAAACACATCCAGTGTTAGGTCCCTATCCTACTAGTGTAACCCCTTATTGTTATAGTACAATAAGGGGTTACAATAGGGTTTCGCTATGATCAGAGTTGTGGATTCTAGGGTTTCGCTGCTCCAAACAGGTCATCATGGCATTTTCGCTATAACATTTTCTCTACGAAGTTTCAGAATCTAAAAACAAAACCCATTTGAGAAGAAATAAATCTGAACCGTGCATCCAAATTTTAGATCTTGTCTCACTATATTTTCGGAGATATGATCTGAGGAAGTTAGGGTTTTTGCAAGCTCCATAATTTCATCTCAAACAGGTCTTCATGATCTTTTCGCTATAATATTTGTTCTACGAAGGTTCAGACTCTAAAATTAAAACCCTTTTGAACCGAAATCTTGGTGAAGCTCGAGTCCGAATTTAATATCCTGTCTCGCTATAGTTGCGGAGATATAGTCTGAGGAAGTTAGGGTTTTTGCAGACCCCTGAATTACATTCCAAACAAGTCACCTTGGGAAAATTGTCATAGTTGTCTCTCTGAGCATCAGATTGAAATTTTGTAAGAAGTTACAGAAAGAGGACGGACTGTAGATTCCTATGTATAGTGTTTAGAACCAAAGGTCATAACAGTGACACGAGGCACTTCATACAAGTTCAATCTACTGAACCAGTCTATAATCGAGTCATTGTTGGAGATTTCACATAATGCTTCCTTACAGAATCCAATCTTGATCAGACTTTCGGGGTTAGAAAGAGGACTCTGAGGGCTACTACAAGATGAAATTTCAGAACTTGGAGATCTGAAATTATAGAGTTACTGTTGTTTCGAGATCGAGCTCCTAAAACAAGAAAAGGCAATATGAGGAAGTTTGATGGCAAGGATCCGATAAATTGGATGCTACAAATGGAGCAATATTTTGATCTACACGAGGTGCAATTGTTACAAAAGGTATGTATTGCATCTTCATATTTAGAACCGGATCAATTTTTATGGTATAAAGGGTTGTGTTCTCGTAGAGCACTTGTCACTTGGTCAATTTTCACGGAAGAAATGATAGCACATTATGACGATACAAAGAGTAACACCTTCTTTAGCCAATTGATAAATCTCAAACAAAAGGGTTCAATGGCAGAGCACATTGAGGATTTCAAAAGTTGAATATAAGGGTAAATGATATTCGAGAGAAGAAAAGGATTGGTGTCTTCATAGGGAATTTAAAGGATAACATTCAACATGAGGTTCGTCTTTGGGAACCTGATTAATTGGAGAAGGCATTCAGGTTGGCAAGAAAAATTGAAAGCGAAATTATAAAAACAAGGAATCCCACCACTCATGACTATAATTATGGAAGTGTTTTTTCTCTTAGCCTTCCACAACCTACAAGGTTTACACCGCAACAATTGGAAGAAAAAGGAGAAAAAGGGCTTTGTTACAATTGTGATAGAAAATACACTAAAGGTCATAAGTGTGCTGAGAGGAAATTATTTTACATAGATTATGAAGAGGAGGAAGAAAAGGATCAAGAAACATCAAAAGAAGAGGATATACACCAGGAACCAACCCCAAAGAAAGAAGAAATGAATTCGACCATATCTTGTAAAGAATTGGAAATAATTACCTCCTCAAACTCTCAAGATAGAAGGACATATCAGGAAGAAAAAGGTTCAAGAAGTGAAAGATCACATCGAGAAAGAAGAAATGAATCCTATCATATCTTGTAATGCATTGCCCAGAATTACCACTCCTCAAACTATCAAGATAGAAGGACATATCAAGAAGAAAAATGTTCAAGAAGTGAAAGATCACATCGAGCATCAAAAAATGAATCGGACCATATCTTGTAATGCATTGGAAGAAATCACCACTCAAACTCTCAAGATAGAAGGACATATCAAGAAGAAAAAGGTTCAAGCAGTGAAAGATCAAATCAAGCATCAACAACAAGTTCTCCAACTTTTAAAGGATAACGCCACTTTGGTGCAGAACTGAATGAAACAAGAGGTAGATCAACATCGCAGTGAACGAAGTTTTGATGTAGGCGATTGGGCGTTTTTATGGCTACATCTCAAGAAAGATATTGATGAGAAGGAAACATTGGCAATACTACATGCACTTAAGAAATGGCAACCTTACCTAATGGGAAGACACTTCAAGGTAAAACTGGATCACTATATTCTGAAATACTTTTTAGAACAAAGATTATCTTTAGAAGAAAAGAAAAAATGAGTCACAAATATGTTGTGTTATAATTTTGAAATCATCTACAAAAACGGGAAGCCAAATGTTGTTGCAGATGCACTCTCAAGAAGGGATGAGGATGTGGAAGCATTGTTTTGTGTTATTTATATTATCCAACCAGATTGGATAAACGAAGCAAGGGATGAATGGAAGAAGGATGAAGAAGTGTCGCCACTCATTCAAAAGTTGCAGAAGATCCCAGTTCAAACAATATTGCAAAAACTTGACAAGGAAGGAAAAATCATATTGGAACCCGGAGTAGTCACAAAAACAAGAACCCGACAACTACAAAATCGATCAACTTCAGAGTATCTCATCAAGTGGAAGAACTTACTCACTGAAGATTCTATATGGAGGACAATAATTTTATACAGAAGCGTCAAGAACTACTCAAGCGTTGAGGACAACACTTTTTGAAGGAGAGGGGCGTGTTAGGTCCCTATACTACTAGTGTAACCCCTTATTGTTATTAGTACAACCCCCTTATTATATTGTTGTGCCCATGTAGTCCCCATATTGTTATTATTGTGCCCCATAGAAGCCCACTATTGTTATTAGTGTGCCCTTAGATTATTATTGTTATGTCGGCTCTGATTATATTATGACCCCTTAGACTCCTATATATAGAAAGGAGGTCTTGTCATTTGTATCATCCAAGAATTATTCATTTGTGTAATGTAAAGGAGGTTGCCCCCTATAAAAGGCTGAATTCTAAGGCATTGATCTATCTTCTCTATCTTTTTGTGCACTGGTTTCATAACATCCAGTGATGCCCACTAGGATATATTTGCCCAACATTCAACTTGGAATACATGTCCCTTACCCATGGTCTTATTTTGCCTTTATTTACTTTTATTACATGGATTTTTCACCAGGGTTGTTACACTTCCTCTGCCCACTAGTGTACAAATATTCTTCCACTTCTCATCCCACGCTCTGTTGTGTCTCGTTGTCTTTTGCTTCAGAAATGCCAATGATTTTGAGCGTCCTAAATTTCTCTACATTTTTCTTCCTTCTTGTTCCCAAGTGACCAAGCAACATAATTGAACTTTGCATCCCCTAACTATGCGTGCTCCCCTCCGTGGTATTGTCCACGGTGGTTCTTCTCTGTGAATTCTTATCCATGGTGGTTCTTCCCAAATCTATGACTGAATAACCCTCTATGTAATCTCTTCTCTATGCATTCATTTCTCCTTTTCCTTTCTTGTCTACATGCTTCCCTATGCATGATCACCAACTTTTGTGTGTCCTTTCTCCTCTCCACATGATCAAGACCCCTATTAACTTCCTCCTTTGGCCAGTGCCCTACGCTGCATGGATTTTTTCATTAAATTTTGTCCCTTGTTGCCATGTTCCTTGCCATAAGAAAAATGGAACTATGTACTCTTTGCAACCCATAAATTAGGATCATCAATGCTATTAAAACCACAACAACCAACCTTCAATGGTTGTCCCAAAATAGTCCAATTTCTCTTGTAGCAAGTAAACTGAACATAGAAAACAAGTGACAACCCAGTCTCTAGAATTTGTGTCCCTCACTCAGCCTCGCCTTAATTTGAAAATCAAAATACATAAGGTGTTTTTCATGAAGTTCATAAGCAAATACAACCAAGGTTGTCACATCACATGTCCCAGTGTTGGTTCAAACCCAATGCAATATGGTTTTTATAGAATAACACAAAACAAAATTGAAAGCCCTAATTGAAATGACTTTTTCTTTTAAAATAGAGAACTACCAAGGCAAATACTACTAGAACATGAAAGAAATTTATTTTGCATGAAAGCTCAAGCTGCACAACCATGAAGTCAATCTAGGCATCCTTGGGAGATATATATTCCTGAAATAAACAAGACAATTAGATTAAAGACAATAACCATATAGTTAAAAAAACATGATCTACACAAATATTCTTAAATCAAATTAAAACATAAATTAGTAAAAACCACAACTACTATTCATTTTTGTATGGACATTTCAAAAAAACTATAATAGAGCAAGGGCATAATTTTACCCTAAATATATTTTTTCATATTTTAATGCCCACGAGGACATTAGCTTTTGTTTCACGACCTTCTTATCCAATCATAGGGTAGACAATGGTTCATGTCTTCTGTCAAACTATGACATGGAGATAGCTATTGCTATTAATCAGAATGATCATAGTTTGCTCCTCCTAAGACCAGGTTAACCAGATTACACTTATATTTATATTTACCTTCTCATCTCTAGGTCCTCATGGTAATCCCTTATTGATATCATCCTTTTGTTGCCATGATTTTTGAATATTCACGCAATATTTTTTCATTGTTAAGCTTCATAGGAAAACTACCTAAAATTAAAATTCTTGAAAATAACTCATACTCATGTAAATAACCTATTTATCATCAATTATTTCTCATAATAATTTAAGCAAGTATTTGCATAAAAAATGAATAGGAACAAAATGGAAATAAATATACCTACCGGGAGTGCTGCCTATGATTATTTATGTTTTCTTCAACACTTTAACATGGAGGAGTAAAGGTATGAATGTGAAAACTTAGTAGTGTTTAGTACCCACCAAAAATTTATGCAAGTCCTTGTCCCTTAGGGCAATTAAATTTTCCACTTCATATATCAAATTTGCATTTTTTCTAAAAACATAACATCCCCTTAAGTGGCAAGGACTACGTTTCCCTACAACACTTGTTTTATATAGATATAGATATGAAGCCTCGGGATATAGTATCTTTAAAATATTGGAGAAAGATAGAATAAATCCAAAATCGTAATATAACTTATAATTTTAATATTAAAAGCAATACACTCATAAAAGTAAACATCTCCCCCATAGAGCCATGGTTAGATACTTAATGTAAAGTACAAGATAAACAACATGGATGACAAGAAGCTCTTCAAAATTGCTTCCAACTCTAGCCAACTCCAAAAACCAAGGATGGCATCAAGATGCAAAACCTTTGTTAAATCATTGAGGAATATAGTAAGATGTCATCTTACAAGATACCAATAATATTAAAAATATTATTACACATAAATTAAAGAGAATTTATGGTGCAATAAAGACTTAGAAAATAAAAGGAACATAAGATATTATAAAGAGGTGGTCAACCCTAATCTAGAGGATCAAAAGTATTTTTTGATTCTCACTAGCACAAAAAGTAAAATCAACATTGACAAAATACAAACTTACTCCATGAGTTACATACCTAAACTAAAGATTGGATAATTCCAAAACACTCATTAGATGGAAGAATTTATCATCTTTGTGACACGAAGAGTGTTGAATGCCCAAGACACTTTCTCATAAAGTGTTTTATGTACACCCAAATTAGAACTCAATTTCAAAATAGTTGTTACAATAGTGACGTTCCTAACTTCATAAGTCATCAAAACTAGATAATTTTGTTTTGTTTTTCTTACTCTTTTAAACATAAAAAAATTTAATATTTTATACAAATTTAAATAATTTTACATTTTTTTAAATTAGATAAACTAAGAAAAACTAATTATAATTTTATTGAACATAAATAATCAACATTATTATCATATTTTGAATTTATAAAATTATAAAACATTATAATATTAACATTAAACAATCTAATCACAATACTCAAATGCATTAATTCCATTTCTTTATAATAAAAAAATAACAATATTACCATTTCATTAATAGCTCATTTCCAATATGGCAAATCATTAAAAATAAAAAAAATTAATATATTTAATTTTTCATTTTTAAAAACCAAATACCTTTTTTCTCACATATATACAATTTTTTTAAATAAATAAAAAATTATCATGCATTTAATTTTCTATAATCCAACTTGATTCTAGTCAAAACAGTAGTTAACCTAATAAATAAATAAAAAGTTATCATAAATTTACTTTTCTATGATCCAACTTGATTCTAGTCAAAATAGTAGTTGACCTAACTATTAAGTTGTTTGTTGACTTGTTATCTTTTTCACTAATCCATTCAATATTACAATATTCTTATCCAATAAACAAGATAGAAAAATAGTAAGTCAATAATTAACCTATTACAATTATTACATTAGGTTTAATATTTGTTTTAAATTATAATTAAAAAAATATTTATATTTCCATATTTTCACTTTAAAATATAACTTCATTTCATTTAAAATCTAATTATTCCCACTATATAATCTATATTTTAATTCCTAAATTAAATTAATTAATTACTATACTTTTAATTATAAAAACTAAATTTAAATTTTTTTTTTTAATATTTTATATATAATCATTGTGATCTGAAAATGTTTATTCCGTTACAAAAAAACATGAATATGATCACTATGACGCTTTTACAATAGTAAATATCGCTATCACTATTGTTAATAAACTTAAAATTACCCTAAATAAGTATTACCTTACTCGTAACTAAACGAAACGAAAATGTCAACACATTTGTGAATGCGTTCAACTTATCCCCTAATTAGAACACACTACGTTTGAAGTAGTAGTTAACTCAACCGTCAGAAAGCGCAGTCTTCTTGTCTTCAAAATATTCGTGGAATTTTAAAACCGTAGTCTAACGATTATGTTTTTGGGAAAGTTTTGGAAATTTTTGTCATAGAAGTAAAAATTATTTAATTTCATAATAATTTTAAGTGTTTTAAAGGTTTTAACGATTATGTTTTTTTATAGAAAATTTTAGAAATTTTTGTCATATTTTAGAAAGTTCTAGCAGGGATTTTTGTAGTTTTTGGTAAAAATTATTTAATTTTATAATTTTAAGTGCTTTAAAGGCTTTTGATGGTACAAACTATCCAATTTCATAATTTTAAGTGTTTTAAAAGTTTTTGATGATACTAATCTATTTTCACTATAAAAAAACATAATTCAGACACAGTAACTATAAGATTTTTTAATTTTTTACCTAAATTCCAACCACTTTCAACCGTCCAAAAAATTCCTCGACTTTCATAAACAACTCGAATTTTAAATACAAATAATTACTTATAGCAAAACCTGCCCCTGACAGAGCGCTGTTGTTGCTTTCTCCACTTAAGCTCAGCTCACTGAACTCCCCGATGAAATTGTCGGCATCGGAAAATATCCCAAACTCTCCGACACAAAATCCTTATTACAACGTCCGGCCTATACGCTAGCATCACCAATGAAGTCTCCGTCGGTTTTTGGAAGCCAAACAGGTGAGAGACTACAAAACAATGGCAGATTTGAGGTGGGTTTTCCACCAGCTTCTAGCCAAGATCCTCTTCTAGTTACCTGCTACATCATAGCCAAATAAGAGGATTTGTAGGACCAAATAGCTATAGCCTGTGTAGACAGCAAGAAGAAACTGTGGATTCACAAAATGCTATACTGCTCAGGAAATCTGGTTCACAGTTTTACAGGCTCTGGGCATTAGCACAATTCCAAGGTCGTTCTCCTTTGAGGAATCTCTCTACTTCAGGGGCGAGAAATCCAACTATCTCGGTTCTGTTTACATCTTAATGGTTTGGGGCATTTGGGTTTTTAGGAACAGAATCATTTTCCAACCATCTCGGTTTTCTTTTCATCTTCATGGCTTGGGGTATTTGGCTTTTTAGAAACAGAATCATCTTCAAAAATGACAACTTGTATTCTCACTCTATCTTCAAATACCGACCGTTGCTCTCTAGAAGAAAAGGCTCCTAGAAGACCTTATCTTCGTGTGGTACCCATGACTTATCTTCATGTGGTACCTCGTGACTTTTTTATTGGATTTTTTTGATGAGGCTGCACAAAGAAATTTTTGTGGAGGAGGGGTACTGATTAAAAAATTTATTTTATTGGTTATAGAATTGGTATTGGATCGCGCACATTAAACTACCAAATCAAAATCTTATAGTTCCTAGGAGAGTCATTAAACTACCAAAGCAAAATCTTATAGTTCTTAGGAGACTTTATTTTCTGTGGTACATCATGATTCTCCTATTGGATTCTTTGATGTTGCAGCACAAAGAAACTTTATGGAGAATGGGGACTGATAACAAATCTATCTGCTAGAATTGGTGGTATTGGTTCAGGGACATTAAACTACCAAAGCAAAAACTTATAGCCGCGAGAAGACTTTATCTTCCTGTGGTACCTCATGATTCTCATATTAGATTCTTTGATAAGACTGCACAAGGAAACCTTTGTGGAAGAAAGAGTGTGATATCTGCTATAGAAATGGTATTGGATCTAGGACATTAAACTACCAAAGCAAAAACTTATAACAGCATAGACTCTCTTGGCAATGGCAACGCATAACATTAAAAACATTCTGATACTTTACAACTCAAAATGTGTAATTGATTGGTTAACCGGTGCAGCGCAATTAGAAGTTTTAAACTTGGCAGCTTAAAAACACATAATCAAAAAAATAAGAGGTTACTCTTTGGAGATCAAATTTCAACATATTTACAGGGAATTTAACAAATATACGGACATGTTATCAAAAAGTACACTCTCATTGGATCCTGAGCATATTTTAATTAAAGAACTTGCGGGCTGTCAATTCCAAAATACCTACCACATATCCATTAAACACTTGGATTTAACTGACAACTTCCAGCAGGTGAATGGAGAGACTCATCCTACAGTTTTCCTAGTCAAAGAGGATATTTATTATCAGATCTGAAGATGATCTGATTTGCAGGTTTTAGTAATTCCCTGAACCGGGGTTGGAATTTGATGGGCAAATTGCTCAGCATGGAGTGATTTATTTGTCAATACAGTTTAAAAAGTTATAAAACTGTCAAAATTTTAAATTGAAACTATAAAAACAGATTAGAAACTATGAAAAATGACAAATTTAGCGAGTAAGTCGTTTTTGAAATTCCAACTTTTTGTCCTTTTAATTCATTTTTGAAGATCTGATGTAACATTTTCTCCATTGAAAGATAGTTTTTTCCTATGTTGCATGAGTTTTTGGAATGTGGGAACATTGGGAATTTGGGTACGGGTGTCGGTTTCCCCAAAATTTACAAGAAATGGTTAATCGGAACAGTAATATTATATAATAAAAAATATATAAAATATAAAAATAAAAAATACTTTTTTAATTATATAATTTATATAATAATCAAAATTAATATTGAATGAAAATATTGAAATATTAAAATCAATTTAAATATATAATTTCTCTTATATATAAATAATAAATATATTCTTTGGTGTCTCTCTCTTTTATATATATGAAGTATTAAAATGTCAAGTACATGACGAGTCTTTGAAACAATCTGGCTTAAAAATACAAAGAAACAATTTTACATATGTTTCTCTAGTTATTCTTAAGAGAAAAAGTAAAGCAACTCTAATGTTTAAGCATTAACTGCCACATTCAATATGCACACACAATCTTTTGCGATATATATACATAAACAGCAAACAAATACTCATCAGCATGACATCCCAGATATCGACCTTACATCAAGGTGCCACACACTTCTTTAACCATCAAGAGATTGCTCCAATTTCTCAGATATCGACCTTACATCAAGGTGCCACACACTTCTTTAACCATCAAGAGATTGCTCCAATTTCTCAATTAAGGATATTGGTGTAAAGGATGTCTTTGGCCTTTCTTTCTGCGAAGGTTTCAACTTAGGCTCATGTTTTGTGAGCAGTTCAGCGTATTTCTCTACAGGGTTTGTATTCCCCAACCCTAAAAATATCATAACTAAAAAAAAACAGTCTTCAAAGCTCCCATAACTTTCCCAAGCTCCCATTAAAGCACGGAAACCATTGAAACAGGTTTCCCAACTCTTATACATTACTTACATAGTTAAATGAAAATTTTGATAGCAGTAGTTTTTTCCATATAATGTCACTTTCAGACAGCGGAATTTGTCCAGATACATCTAGAATATCCTGATGCCCACAATTCAAAGATGAAATATCAGACCAGAGCAGAAAAATGTACTTTTTTATTCCTATGAATAAAAAAAAAGTTATTCCAATGAAAAAAAAGGGCCTTTTTTTCGCATTCAGAAATATGCTGGTATATACCTTTCCTTTGTTAAAGTGATCTTATTTAGTTTGACAATTAAGTTTTTTCTAACACAATCATGACGTGCACTCTTTTTTGGGGTTTAATTTGTCGCATTGGGTTCTACCCATGTGACAACCCTGCACACACGGTCCGTTTTGAAAAAAGACATAAAATGGAAACTAACCAAAGAATAATAGACCGCGATTTCCCGCGCGTCAAGCCCGCCAAAGTAGAAAATAAAAAATAGATCGAATTGACAAACGTCTTTTTTTAAGCGGAATCCAAATAAATACGTGAATATGATTGTGAAATTTATATGACGTGGACAATGTTTATTTTGGGACCACCAAAAGTCGTGCACAAAAATGAGGTCTTCATCATACTTCTCCGTCAAAAAGATATATTCACACGGTTTCTGGAACCGTTTTGAGAAAAACAGAGGATGAGGTGGAGATGACGTGTAAGATTAGTGGGTGATCGTTGTGAAGTTAGGGGCGTTAGAATACTTTTTTGTCAATTGCCGCTAACTCTGGATTTAAGAGCCCAAAGTCAAAATGATGACTTTATATCTCCAAAATTGAAGAAGCGCGCAAATTGCAGATCACAGAGGACGAGGCAAAGATTTTGTTGGCCTCTCTTTGGCTAAGTGGCACCGCTCTTGTCTGGTGGTAGAGCAAATTGCAAAGCGGTAAGAGTGTGGGTAATCTTCTTTCCTCATGGCTTAGTTTCATTTCTGTATTAAAAGAACAATTTTATCCCTTGGGTTATAAGCAAAAAGCCTTGATTGCTTGGCAATACTTAAGGCAAGGCAGAGGTCAGGATGTTCAAAGCTTTACCGAGGAGTTTAGAAAACAAGTACTTAATTTGGGCATTACACTTGACTCACCTAAAGTAGTAACTAAGTATATTGGATCATTACATGGTTACATTAGACATTCATTATTATTATTTGAACCTACTACCATTGACTCGGCTAGTGTAAAGGCCATTCATCTGGAAAACAGGGGAACACATAGACGAGATGACCACCCAGAGAGAACCACAACAACAAAGAGAAGGGGAGCAAAGCCCTCTTGTACACATTGTCGGAAAGAATTGGTATAGGATCCGAGACATTAAACTACCAAAGCAAAATCTTATAGTTCCTAGAAGACTTTATTTTTCTGTGGTACATCATGATTCTCCTATTGGATTCTTTGATGCTGCAACACAAAGAAACTTTATGGAGAATGGGGACTGATTAACAAATCTATCTGCTAGAATTGGTGGTATTGGTTCAGGGACATTAAACTACCAAAGCAAAAACTTATAGCCGCTAGAAGACTTTATCTTCCTGTGGTACCTCATGATTCTCCTATTAGATTCTTTGATAAGGCTACACAAGGAAACCTTTGTGGAAGAAAGAGTGTGATATGTGCTATAGAAATGGTATTGGATCTAGGACATTGAACTACCAAAGCAAAAACTTATAACAGCATAGACTCTCTTGGCAATGGCAACGCATAACATTAAAAACATTCTGATACTTTACAATTCAAAATGTGTAATTCATTGGTTAACTGGTGCGGCACAATTAGAAGTTTTAAACTTGGCAGCGTAAAAACACATAATCAAAAAAATAAGAGGTTACTCTTTGGAGATCAAATTTCAACATATTTACAGAGAATTTAACAAATACACTGACATGTTATCAAAAAGTACACTCTCATTGGACCCTGAGCATATTTTAATTAAAGAACTTGCGGGCTGTCAATTCCATCCATTAAACACTTGGATTTAACTGACAACTTCCAGCAGGTGAATGGAGAGACTCATCCTACAGTTTTCCTAATCAAAGAGGATATTTATTATCAGATCTGAAGATTATCTGATTTGCAAGCTTTAGTGATTCCCTGAATCGGGGTTGGAATTTGACGGGCAAATTGCCCATCATGGAGTGATTTATTTGTCAATACAGTGTAAAAAATTACAAAACTGTCAAAATTCTAAATTGAAACTATAAAACAGATTAGACACTGTGAAAAATGACAAATTTAACGTCGGAGTAAGTCTTTTTTGAAATTCCAACTTTTTGTCCTTTTAATTCATTTTTGAAGATCTGATGTAACATTTTCTCCACTGAAAGATAGTTTTTTCCTATGTTGCATGAGTTTCTGGAACCTGGGAACGGAACGTTGGGAACTTGGGTACGGGTGTCGGGAACGGTTAGAGGTTTCCCCAAAATTTACAAGAAACTGTTAATCGGGAGCGGTAATATTATATAATAAAAAATATATAAAAATAAAAAATAAAAAATACTTTTTTAATTATATAATTTATATAATAATCAAAATTAATATTGAATCAAAATATTGAAATATTAAAATCAATTTAAATATATAAATATATAATATATAATTTTTCATATATATAAATAATAAATATATTCTTTGGGTGTCTCTCTTTGAGTTTCTCCCTTTTATATATATAAAATATTAAAATGTCAAGTTCATTACGACACATGACCAGTCTTTGAAACAATCTGGGTTAAAAATACAAAGAAACAATTTTACATATGTTTTTCTAGTTATTCTTAAGAGAAAAGTAAAGCGACTCTAATGTTTAAGCATTAACTGCCACATTCAATATGCACACACAATCTTTTGGGATATATATACATAAACAACAAACAAATACTCAACAGCATGACATCCCAGATATCGCCCTTACATCGAGGTGCCACACACTTCCTTAACCATCAAGAGATTGCTCCAGTTTCTCAATTAAGGATATTGAAGTAAAGGATGTCTTTGGCCTTTCTTCCTGCGAAGGTTTCAACTTAGGCTCATGTTTTGTGGGCAGTTTAGCATATTTCTCTACAGGCTTTGTATTCCCCAACCCTAGAAACCTCAGAACTAAAAAAAAAACAGTCTTCAAAGTTCCCGTAACTTTCCAAGCTCTGTATTCCCCAACCCTAGAAACCTCAGAACTAAAAAAAACAGTGTTCAAAGCTCCCATAACTTTCCCAAGCTCCCATTGGAGCCCCTGTTGAAAAGGAACGTTCCCATATAGCTCCAAATCTTTGGAGCTCCCGCTGAAAAGGAACGTTCCCATATAACTCCAAATCTCCCAGGGACCATTGGAATGTGTTTCCCAAATCTTATACATTACTTAAAAATAATTAAATGAAAATTTTGATCAGCAGTAATTTTTTTCATATAATGTCACTTTCAGACCGCGGAATTTGTCTAGATACATCTAAAATATCCTGATGCCCACGCTTCAAAGATGAAAGATCAGACCAGAGCAGAAAAATGTACTTTTTTATTCCTATGAATAAAAAAAAAGTTATTCCAATGAAAAAGAAATGCCTTTTTTTCGCATTCAGAAATATGCTGGTATATACCTTTCCTTTGTTGAAGTGATCTATTTATTTTGACAATTAAGTTTTTTCTAACACAATCAGTGCACTCTTTTTTGGGGTTTAATTTGTCGCATTGGGCTCTACCCATGTGACAACCCTGCACACACGGTCCATTTTGAAAAAAGACATAAAATGGAAACTAACCAAAGAATAATAGGCCGCGATTGCCACGCGTCAAGCCGGCCAAAGTAGAAAATAAAAAATAGATCGAATTGACAAACGTCTTTTTTTAAAGTGGAATCAAATAAATACGTGAATATGATTGTGAAATTTATATGACGTGGACAATGTTTATTTTGGGACCACCAAAAGTCGTGCACAAAAATGAGGTCTTCATCCTACTTCTCCGTCAAAAAGATATATTCACACGGTTTCTGGAACCGTTTTGAGAAAAAAAGAGGATGAGGTGGAGATGACGTGTAAGATTAGTTGGTGATCGTTGTGAAGTTAGGGGCGTTAGAATACTTTTTATCCATTGCCGCTAATTCTGGATTTAAGAGCCCAAAGTCTTTTCCTCTAATCACGGGTGCCTCTCAATAGTCTTTGTAAAGTCCACAAGGGCAGTTGTGAGGCAATAAATTGTTGGCCGGTGGCATTGAAATTGTTTTTTTTTTCTTTTTTCCGAAAGTGGCAAAACCTATCAAACTCAGGGCCGGTGGTAATAAATTGTTTTAATCTCTAGGGCGTAAATTTTCAAGTTATTAAGTCTATTTTAGTTTTTGGGCGTAAATTTCTAGGTTGATGTGGATGTGAGAGTATAATTTATTACTGAAGTTTTAATATTGATTGTAGGTTACATTTGAATTGTACTTCATATTTATTTGATCTCAATGGGAGATATTTTTCTATATGGTTTTGTTTTGGGTTGGTTGGTTTTCTTTTAATTTATTATTTTTTTTTATTTGAAAATTTTTTGTTTCTAAAATGTTATATGAAATGAAATGATATTTTAAGATTTATGAGACTAAAAATAGTTTATGTATTTAGCGAAAACTATTCAATGTTTATATGTGTGGTAGAGAAGATTATTTCTACTTTTATTTGTGCTTTGATTAAAATGAGGAGTCAATGAGGAAGGAGAAGTCCTTGAAATTTATTGATTAAAGTCTTGAATTAAAAAAATTGTATTGAACAAAGGTTTAATATGAGGAATTTGTAACTCAACACAATTTATAAGTCAAGATACTTGTCATTAATCAAAAGGAAGATGGAGGAGTTTATAAGTGCAATCTTGTAAGTTGAGATAAGTTAGATTTTGAGGGAATGACTTAATTTTCTCAAAATGTAAAAAATATATATAAAAGTAAAGGATGTAATCATGGAAGAATTTTATCATTCAAAAATGCAAAAAAAAATTACATATACTAAAAGTAGAATATAATTATTGACATGTTATTATTATAAAGGATGTAATCAACAAAATCCATGGAAAAGTATTATTTTAGGTGAGAATCCACAATAAAATAATAAAATGATAATGAAGATAATATGAGTTGACCATTATGATAAAGGTAATTTGATTTTTATTTTTTTAAGAGAAATATAAATGGGAAAGTTGTTTTTTCTTATCACAAAAATGAGATATCACTTGTAATGAAAAATGAGGATTTTACTTAGGATCACTATCCTAAGTGAGATTTTAAAATAAGATGATAATAAAGATAACATGAATTGACAATTATGATGAAGGAAATTTTCTCAATTATTATGAATTGGGAAAACTATTTTCTCTTTTCACAAAGATGAGAATGTCACTTGCAATGAAACAATGTCAAACATATGATAAGAGTTCAAGGATGCATAGGAAATCACATTGAATTAAAATTTGATCCTTGTTCACAACTTTTATAGGATGAAGTCATATATATCACCAAAAGAGGGGATGTTAGGTGGGAGTAAGTAATTTTATTGAGGATGATTGAGAGAAGCTTGTTATTATCGTTTGAATTGTTTGAGATAAAATAATAGAATCAATTATAGAACTCTATACTTATTCAAGGACAATATACCTCAAAGTGGTGACACGGTACATATATGTTGATATAGTGTTACAAGTAAATTTAGACTAAACAAAATGTTAAAAGTAAGCATTATAACTAACTTAGTTGTCAAATAACACTAGTTTTTTTCAAGCCAAAAAAGAAAAACAACAGCAAAACAAAACAAAACAAAAAAACATATCTTTCATTGATAAAATATTGTTACATGTTCTGGGTAAGCTTCACAACCCACGGGATATCTCAAAATAGCCAACTGATTACACCCATAGTGTCCAACAAAAAAAATGATAAAAAAACAAAATTATTATAGAGCAAATAGACCATTTGTCCAGCAAGGTAACCAGATGGGAAAATATGAGGCTGAAGAGCCTAGAATCAGTCCATGAAATTCCCCAAAAGATAGCTTCAGGAGAAAGCCTGCAAAAAACAAAGAAACCAAGAAAGCCCCAAGAGATGGAAGAAGCCCGAGTCGCTGATTATACCATTGTCAAGAAAATCGTAGCCCATTTTCCCACCCAAACAAAGACCCCCCTCTTTGATAGGGAATCCGCCAATGAATTTTGTTCCCTGTAAATGTGACAAAAAGAGATGGAGGAGAAGGATGTTGTCATGGCGTGAATACTCTCCATCTAGTGGATAAGGGAGGGGACATATTACAAAGATTGCCCATTTATCTAGTCAATGGCAATTTTTGAGTCCCAACAATCAAAATTGAATCGACATTCAACCATGTCACACAACGAACTACCCCCCATAATGTCAACACCTCTGCTCGGACATTTGACCCAAGAACTCCAAACTAGAAGAAATGGTAGGCTAGTGAGGGATTGAGCCATGACAATAACACTAGTTATTATGTTATTGTCATGCCAAATTTACAATCATGGAATTCTCTATTTTTTCATTATATTAAGAGAAATTGGATACTTTTATAATTCATTTCAATATGTAATAAGTATTCATTATATTAATAAAATATGATATAAATAATTTAACTTTAAATTTTAGACATTAAAAATAAATAAAAATAAAAATACATTGAGATAGAATAGTTCAACTTCATCACCAATATTTTGCAATTTCTATCATTTTAATATTTAATAAATTGAAATTTAAAATAATTTATTATTATTATTATAAAATTAAGTATTTAAACTTAATTTTATTTTAGTATTAAACTCTGTATTATAGTAAAAGAAGTAAGACACTATGTTAGCGAAATATAAATATTTAATATGTAAATATTTTTGGTATTATTCTTTTAAATGAAATAGTAAGATAATTGTATTAAAAAAATATGGATTGCAAGGCCAAAACCTTTACATATTTCAATCTTCTTTTAGGGTTTGAGATTGAGCACAAAGGCTCAGTGCAAACCCTCAAACGAATTCCCCATGACACAAATAATTTAGTCCCTTTCCAACTAAATATTTTCCAAAAAACCTCTAAAATACAAACACATATACATTCTATTTTTTAATTTGATCTAGTTTGACTTCTTGTTTTTCTTGGAGAAAAACTTTTTCATTTCTTTCCAACTTGAATCCAACCCACATTTTTTGCAAATTCTAGTAGATCCTTCTTCGACAACTGCATAGTATTTAACTTGAAATCTTCCTTGTCTACTTGATCTGCCCAAGAAATTTCATTTTCAACGAGATTTCTTGTCATTTCCGGAGATAATTTGTTTTCTACGTGATCCCAAAAAATCTTTTCCTTGTGATGCCTTAAAGAATTACATATTAAGCTTGCATTTAACCTTGAAATTACAAGTGCATAAGGAAGAGGAAGAGAAGAATAGCAAGTCACGCATAGAAGACACAAGATTGATATCGGAGTTCGTCCAGGAGGGACTATGTCTCCGGGCCCTGCTCAAATTAGTGGGGAGGCCCTGTTTTCATTAGTAGGCAAAATAATGAAAGTACATCAAAAGTCAAAATGACGACCTTATACCTCCAAAATTGAAGAAGCCCGAAAATTGCAGATCTCTGATGGAGAAACGGACAACACCGTTGAGTTCGTGGCGTCGAGAAATGCTAAAACCATATAAAATTTGTCGAAAATTGACAAAGTGAAAATCTGGCCCCTGGAGAAATTGCTCAAATCATGGTTCCAGCCCCCTCTCTGCACTGCTCATGGTTCCACCTGCATAGAAATGTGTGCCCGCTCCTGGCCTCCTCCCCGTCGCACTGTGCAAAGAGGTTGAAATACCTTTTGGTGGGCGGATAGTCTAAAGGAGGACCGTTGGGCACAATGGCAAACTTGGAATTTGGTTGAGGAGGGGTCGAGGATCAAATCCCGCCCCTCTCGAATTAACATACATATAATTTTAATGGCTTAATATGGGCGACGGGTCCGCTATCCTTGGGTGGCCTGCGCCCCATTTCCATTGACCCTTTTGTATTAATGGTGAGGTGGAGGGGCGGCGGGGTTGACAGCCCGCGCTATAACATAATGCTGTTGTGTGGGCTCCGTGGGTGGTAGGGTCATGGTCGCCCACCCAAAATTAAATTGACTTGTGGTTATGGTTCCGGGGGCGACGGGGTCATGGCCGCCCGCCCCACTTTTTTTAATATATTTTTTGTTATTTTTGTGTTTTATTTTAAAAATAAAAATACGGTTCAACTTAGTGCTTTTCTAGAACCTTAGGGATATTAGACAAATTAACGGACCCACAATTTTGCCTGGAAAACTGGCCAGATTCCGGTGTCAGATTCTTGCCAAATTGTGCCCTCCTTAAGCTTGCCACATGGGTGAGTCAACCCACAACTTTGGCTGCTTCTATCTTCTTCATATGGACTCGATTTGACGAACCATTCGCACCATCGTGATCAAGATGACGAGATCTTCAACATGAACCTAGTTCGAGAAACTTTTGAGCACTTTGATTTTTGAGCCTTTGTACTGAAGTCACCTGTACTTTGACCTGTACGATCCACCTGGATCATTCCTCCCCACTAAAGAGCTTTTGGACCCCAAAAGCATTTACACTTAGCACACTGTTTGTGTCCTTTTCAATCCACACTTTCAATCACCTGCACGCGAAACTGGTACATCTTTTGCAATCATGCACACCACACATGACTCAACAACCCTTCCTTGCCAAGAGTTTATAGCACACACTCCTTGGCCAAGGATTACATAAAAAGTAATCAATACCTCAACTACTAATAAGGAAAGGCCAAAATATCATCGTTGCGTTTTGAAGTGATGGGAAACACACCATCACTTTTACATTTACTTGCAACGTATGATTTACAATGGTGGCCATAACAAGCTACTACCTCTAAAAAAACCAACTTAATAAAGCGGACCACCATGAATGGGGTGGATTCATTTGTTGAACATGTTCACCTTTCGACTCCTCTAGCGATGTTTCCAAAGCATGGAGAATCGGACATGTGGTTTGTTGGTGTCCCTCTTTGTTGCAATGACTACAACGATTCTTTTTCCTCCAAACTTTCGGGGTTGCCTTGGGGCGCTTTCCCCTGGTGTTCCTTCGATAAGTGTTCATGGAGCCCTCACTATCGCTGGACTGTGAGGAGGGAATTTCATCGTCTGTCGTTGGTTGGTTACTAGCTGTATTGGAGCTTTCTCCCATTTCCTTTTTGGCGTATCTGAGCCCTGCACGACACGCCAATTCCTCAACTTCGATGGGGTTTACGATACCTTGGCCTTTGATTCCGAGGCCCTTTCCTTGATAGCCTATCTTCTTCAATAGTTTGGATCCAATCCCTGTAGTATGTTTTTCAAAAGCAGCGAATTCATCATCATGAAAATCATATGAAATCGGAGAATCGCTTTTTACCTCTGGATAGCGATGCTGCAACTTTTCCAAGGCCTCATCCTTGGCTTGCAACTGGCATAGTAATCTTTGTTTTTCTTCCCTTGCCTCCTGTAGAAGCCTCCTTAGCTCAACATTCTCTGCTTGGATGTGGTGGTTGATCTCCTCAAGTTCTTGGAGTCCTGCTGCGGGGAGTGCCCTTTCGTTACGTCTGTTGAAATCCTTGATTCATTGTCGAAATCAGACCCCAAATCTATAGGTCCTCCTGTCGCGATCCCAAGGGCTGCAAAAATCATTTCATCGCCGGAATCAGACCCCAAGTCAATGGGCCTACCTCGTGCAAATCCTGCCGCTGTGACCTTCTCATCATCCTCTGACTCGGAACCTTGGTTTTGCTGCACGGTGGTGACAGCCTTCTACTTCCCCTTTCTGTCATTCCTTTCAGGTCTCAGCTCAGGGTGTAGCTTCCAGCTATTTTCTTCATCATGCTCCTCTTTCCCACAATGTGTACAAGAGGGCTTTGCTCCCCTTCTCTTTGTTGTTGTGGTTCTCTTTGGGTGGTCATCTCGTCCATGTGTTCCCCTGTTTTCCAGATGAATGGCCTTTACACTGGCCGAGTCAATGGTAGTAGGTTCAAATAATAATAATGAATGTCTAATGTAACTATGTAATGATCCAATATACTTAGTTACTACTTCAGGTGAGTCAAGTGCAATGCCCAAATTAAGTGCTTGTTTTCTAAACTCCTCGGTAAAGCTTTGAACATCCTGACCTCTGCCTTGCCTTAAGTATTGCCAATCCATCAAGACTTTTTGCTTATAACCCAAGGGATAAAATTGTTCTTTTAATGCAGAAATGAAACGAGGCCATGAGGAAAGAAGATTACCCACGCTCTTACTACTTCGCAATTTTATCTCCCACCAGAAAAGAGCGGTGCCACTCAGCCAAAGAGAGGCCAACAAAATCTTTGCCTCGTCCTCTGCGATCTGCTGAATCCTGCAGTAGATCTCAATCTACCTAATCCAGTTATTACACTATTCTGCATTACTTTCACCGTTATACATGGGAAGATCAAATTTGACATCTAATTTAAATAAAGGTTTCTTAGATGAATCCCTTGAATTTCTATCATGATGGTGATCAGAGGAAGAAGAACTTTCACTCATGGAAGGAGGAGGGGATTCTTCTCCACCATTTCCATGCATTGAACCTTGTTCTTCTACCTTTCTCCCTTCTGCTTTCTCCAGCCTTGAAAGCAACTAACCGACATTTTCTACCATTGTATAGAAGGTTTTGCGTAAGGAAGAAGAAGAGAAGAATAGCAAGTCACGCATAGAAGACACAGGATTGATATCGGAGTTCGTCCAGGAGGGACTACGTCTTCGGGCCCGGCTTGAATTAGTGGGGAGGCCCTGTTTTCATTAGATGGAAAAATGATGAAAGTACTTCAAAAGTCAAAATGATGACCTTGTACCTCCAAAATTGAAGAAGCCCAAAAATTACAGATCTCTGATGGAGAAACAAACAACACCGTTGAGTCCGTGGCGTCAAGAAATGCTGAAACCGTATAAAATTTGTCGAAAACTGACAAAGTGAAAATCTGGCCCCCTAGAGAAATTGCTCAGATCATGATTCTGGCCCCCTCTCTGCACTGTTATGGTTCCACCTGCATAGAAATGCATGCCCACTCCTCACCTCCTCCCCGACACACTGTGCAAAGAGGTTGAAATAACTTTTGTTGGGCGGATAGTCCAAAGGAGGATCGTTGGGTGCAATGGAAAACTTGGAATTTGGTTGAGGAGGGGTCGGGGGATCAAATCCCTCCCCTCCCGAATTAACATACATATCATTTTAATGGCTTAATATGGGCGGCGGGCCTGTTGTCCTTGGGTGGCCCGTGCCCCATTTCCACTGACCCTTTTGTATTAACAGTGAGGTGGAGGGGCGGCGGGGTTGACAGCCTGCACCCCCCACCATACATAACGTAATGTTGTTGCGTGGGCTCCGTGGGTGGCGGGGTCATGGCCGCCCACCCCAAATTAAATTGACTTGCAGTTATGGTTCCGGGGGCAGCGGGGTCATGGTCACCCACCCCATTTTTTTCAATATACTTTTTGTTATATATTTTTTGTTTTAATTTAAAAATAAAAATACGGTTCAACTTAGTGCTTTTCTAGAACCTTAGGGATATTAGAAAAATTAACTGACCCCACAATTTCGCCCAGAAAACTGGCCAGATTCCAGTGCTGGATTCTTGCCAAATTGCGCCCTCCTTAAGCTTGCCACATGGGTGAGTCAACCCACAACTTTGACTACTTCTATCTTCTTCATACGGACTCGGTTTGACGAACCGTTCACACTACCGCGATCACGACGACGAGATCTTCAACATGAACCTAGTTCGAGAAACTTTCGAGCACTTTTATTTTTGAGCCTTTGTACTGAAGTCACCTGTACTTTGACCTGTACGATCCACCTGGATCACTACGAGAGCTTGCCTCTTTTATGCTAACACTGCATTCAGGGGATATTTATTGGCAACCAGAGGATCCACATTGGCAAGTGAATCTTGCTTAGTTTTTGTTGTCGCAACTGTGGTTTCTTTGACTGCATTTTCTTCCTTCTTGTTTTTTGATTCGTTCTTGCCCTAAATCTCTTCTTCTTTGAATATCGTATAGTGGTCACCTTGTGCACCTTCCCACCATTTGGGCCTCCGAGGCTTTTTCCGATCTTTGTTATTTTGAAGACGTTTGGGGCAATTTTTAATTACATGCCATGTTTCATAGCATGCTCTACCTCGAAATGAGATATTCTCATAGTCAATATTTTGGACCCAAACGTAGGTTGGAGCCATCAAATTAATCTCTACGGGAAAACCCTCATTGAAGTCCATCTCCACACAAATCCGAGCATAAATAGTCTTGATTTTTTTTATTTTTAATTTTTAGAACAACTTCGATAGAATTTTTCCAATGTGTTCCCAATGCAGGAAAGTGATCTTCGATTCGAGAAATGCAAGGGAAGATTCAACAATCGTACCCATACTAGGGCTGGAGAAATTGATGTTATTACTGCATCAAAAGTGGGAGACCAACGTTGCATGCAGAGGCTAGTGCTCCCCCAAAACCATGGTCCAACCATGGTCCAACTTCACAGTAGCCTTCTTGTCTTCAATCTTTTCAAAAACCATAGTCAAGAAACCCTGTGCCATACGGTGAATATTTAACTTGTCCGTTAAAAGGGGTTTCCATGTCTCGGAGATCCATTTATGCAGATTGGCCAGCTGTGGCCAGAACCCATTAAACCTGCAAACTAAACTATTCTCTGAAAAATATTTTTCACAATCCAAAGCTTCCTCATCCACCGAAACATTAAGGGAAGAAATTTCTTGCACCACCGGAAGACCATATCCAAACTTCAACATAGAATTGTATGAAACCGAAGAAGAGCTAACTTGACCGACAACCATACGTGTAAAAGAAGAATATTTATTTGCCAGATTACATGAATTCACCATTGGACGATCTGTAGTAGGGATTTGTAGAAAATCCAGGCAAACAAAGCAAAGATTGAATAGCTAGAGTTTTACCCTCACTGTCGCAAGGATTCCAGTGCTCCTTCCAACTATATATTTTTGCTATTATACTAAAAGAAGTAAAACACTAAGATAACTAAATGCAAATATTTAATATGTATATATTTTCCCTCTAACTAATATATTTATATATAAATATAATTATTATTAAGTTATTTTATTAAATTTATTTATTTTATTTTTCCACAACTTTTAAACACTTTCTTATTTTATTGTATGGCCAGTTTAACATATTGTTTATAAAAGTAGAATTTAAGTAGGTGGGAAGGAAAATATTCAGATTAAACTTAATGGATAATCTCCACTAAAAATACATTACTATAAATATCCATACCATGTTTATTTTAAAAAATGTTAAATACTTAAATTTTATTATATATCAAAACTAAAATGATACATAAGACTTAAAATGATACATAAGACTTTATATTGGTAATATGATAATTTTCTAGACTCTTAATGTAGATAAAAGATTTTGGGAAAATGTTTATAATTTAATCAAATATGAGAAGAAGGAAGTATTAAAACTGATCCCCTCTTAATTATTTAGACATTAAAAACATAATTATTTAGACATTGAACTTAAGTAGAAAATATAATAGCATTAGTATCATATCTCTACTCCGCGTTCTTACAGAATCTAAAAGGTGCCAGTGCTGCAACCTAGCTCTAATACCATTTGTAACATCCCTGGTAAACCTCCTATAAAAATACATAGGATTAATTTTTTTTACTATATTTACTAGCATGTAATATTTCAAATGACTTATTCCATATTCCTTAACTAACCATTAGATAAAATCATCGTCATTACATAAAGTAACTTTACAATTGGAATAGCAAATTACATAACGTGACAACTATTGTTGCAACATGTTACATAAATCATTTTATTGTAACCTTGCATCATTATCATTTTTCATTTAATTAGGCTAGTTAATCACATATTTGATTATGTAAGTGTTAATGTCATACAGGGTAGAAATACCATCAAATGACAAAATAAACATACACATAAATGGACATTGATATACCTTGTAAGCCCTGAAGGGAAAAACCGACAAACGTTTATTTTATTAAATGTTTCATGAGGGTGTTCACCCCTCACTCAATGGAAACAAAGGAGTTCATCCCTTTCCCATTGTTAAAAATCTTACAAAGAAATATCATCCTTAATGCATCATAACTAGCTAGAATTTATTACATTAATAATGTTACCAAAACACTTTACCCCGCAATTCCTCGAGCACTGTGTCTTTGTGGTTTGGTTGTCTCCAGCGGTGGATTATCCTTCACTCTGCATGGACCATTAGTCAAGCATAACGGCCACATTACCTGTCATAGTGTTAACTATAAACCATTTTCGGTTGTTGTATAAGAGATGGGTTAAACACTATTAATTCATCCTTCACATAAGTCACATTCCTTTCCTGCAATTACTATTTGTCAACAACTTTGACACCATGATTATATAAAATATTTATCAAACCCAAATAGTAAATCTTTACTAGTTATGCTTCAAACATATGTGCATAAATAAAATGCATATATAGTATCAAGGAATGCTTCTTTATTGACACCACATATATGTTAATTAAAAGCACACAATTATAGAAACGTGTTTGTTTATCTAAGCATGTGTATGACTATGAAACGTGTCTATGCATTCAAATCTCACATGCATAAAGTAAAATGCATAAAGATTATCAAGGCATGCTCATCTATTCATACCTCCCATGTATAAGAAAGGGAATATATACATTTTACCTCCCCCCACAAGAATACAATAATATTTAAAAGAATTGCCATGATTATCACTATCTCTTCACACAAGAAGAGGTAAATCTTTCCAAAAGATCAACACCACAATTACTATTATTTTATTTGCACAAGAACACATTATTTTCTTGTAACTGAAAACTAGCACAATAGTTATTATGTTCGTGCATACAATTACATATCCTTTTTCCAAAAGAAACTAACCCAACAACTATTATCTTTGTGCATGTAAACACACATTTTTTTCCAAAACAAAACTAACACAATAACTATTATATTTATGTATGTAAATACATATTCTTTCTCCAAAATAAAACTAACACAATAACTATTATCTTTGTGCATGCAAACACACATTCTTCTTCAAGAAAACCATTATAATAGCTATTGTTTTTGGGTCTATAACACATATTATTTTTCAAGAAAACTAACATGAATTCTTATCTTTGTATGTACAATATTCATATGCAACCTTTCAAGAGAATAACCTTGATTCTTATCATTTCATGCACAATATTTATATGCAATCTTCCAAGAATATAACCTTGATTCTTATCATTTCACACACACAAGATGCATATGCAATCTTTCTCAAGAATGTAACAAAGCTAACTTATCTGCCCTGCATACAACACCCTTTCAATTTTTTTTCAATAAAATTAACAAAGTTTGTTTATCTTATCTTTTCCTGCACATATAAAGTTTTAAATCTTTTCAGTGAAATTAGCAAGATACTTATCTTTCTTCTCACAGAACTAGGGAGATTACAACTCTCTCGGCATAAAATTTGTGCCTAAAAATATTCTTCAGTTTCTCGATAACAACTTCCTCGCCATTGGATGTATTGGTCACTCAACACACCACTGCGAATGAGCCTGCCCCCAAAACACATAGAAGCTTATACTTCTTGTCTATCTCAAATCTTGTGTAAAATGATGGTTTTGTTCTACTTTGATAACCAGTGTGCAACCTGTATAATATCTTGGCAGGAGGGCCACATTTGTTTGGGATACTCTTTAACAATTGTCGCCATTCTCTTAGCTCTCTATTTACAGATTCCTCCTAGAAGCATTTGCTCTAAATTTTGTAAAGAAAGTAAGCCACGGTAGCAATTATTTTGTGTGGAAACAACATAGATTTTTTTATTATTAAGAATAAGCATAATATCCTCACGTGGGTTTTTCCTCTGTTAAGTTTGTCATCCATTGAAACCACTTACTAATCCACCTCATCCTCGCATCGCACATGAATCTTTTTTGTTTGTTTGATTTGATAGGGCAAGATAACTTCATCAGATTAGTCACAAAATAATTCACAATGGTTCTTGATTTCAATCGTTTTGTTAATTGTTAACCCATAATATTTTGTTATGAAACCAGCTCACAAAAAGATAGAAAAGATAGATCAACGCCTTAGAATTCAGCCTCTTCGAGGGGGAAACCTCCTTTACATTACACAAATGAATGATTCCTTGATGATTCAAATGACAAAACCTCATTTCTATATATAGGAGTCTAAGGAGTCACAATATAACCCAGCGGACCTATCAATAATAATATAAAGCCACAAAAATAACAATAGAGGGATTCTATGGGGCACAATAATAACAATATGGGGGCAATAAGGGCACAACAATATTAATAAGGGATACAACTACAATAGTAATGGGGTAATCACTAGTATTATAGGGACCTAACATGCCCCTCTCCTTCAAAAAAGTGTTGTCCTCAACGCTTGAGTAGTTCTGGATGCTTCTGTATAAAATTCTCATCCTCCCATGTGGAATCTTCAGCCGATAAGTTCTTCCACTTGATGAGATACTCCGAAATTGATCGATTCGTAGTTGTCGAGTTCTTGTTTCTATGACTGCTTCCGGTTCCAATATAATTTTTCCTTCCTCGTCAAGTTCTGGCAATATCGTTTGAACTGGGAGCTTGTTGCCTATAACCTTCTTTAAACATGAAACATGGAAAACTGGGTGCACTCGAGAAGCTGCAGGAAGCTCCAATTTGTATGCCATCGTACCAATCTTTTGCAACACCTTGTACGGACCATAATACTTTGGTGATAATTTATTATCCTTCTTAGCTTGCTTGAGGGACATTTGTTTATATGGTTGTAGCTGTAAGAATACCCAATCGCCTACATCAAAACTTCTTTCATTGCGATGTTGATCTGCCTGTTGTTTCATTCTATTTTGTGCCAACACGAGGTTATCCTTTAAGAGTTGGAGGACTTGTTGTTGATGCTCGATGTGATTTTCCACTGCTTGAACCTTAGAATTTTCTCTTAAATATGATGTGATGGATGGTGGCTGATATCCATAAAGTGCCATAAATGGGGTCATTTTTGTTGTTGTATGGAAGGAAGTGTTATACCACCATTCAGCCAGAGGCAACCATTTGACCCATTGTGTCTGTTTATCAGATACAAAACAACAAAGATAACCTTCCAAACATTTGTTTACTATCTCAGTTTTCCCATCAGATTGAGGATGATAAGATGAGCTATGAGCTAACTGAGTACCAAGACAAGAAAATAATTCTGTCCAAAAATTTCCAGTGAAAATGGGATCTCTGTCACTTACAATAATATTTGGGTTTCCATGTAGCTTTTGAATTGTTTCCATAAATGCAGTAGAAACTGTGCATACTTGGTAAGTCTGTCAACTACCACCATGATGACACTCTTTCCCTCAGACTTGGGTAAACCTGTGATAAAATCCATTGAAACCTCCTCCCAACGTTGGCTTGGAATGGATAAAGGTTGTAATAGACCTGGTGTCTTAATTGTTTCAACTTTATTTTGTTGGCAAACCAAACATTCCGCCACAAACTTTTGAATATCTGATTTAAGGCCCTCCCAAAAAAATTCCTTCTTAACCCTGTGGTAAGTTTTTAAAAATCCTGAGTGCCCTCCTAAGGGAGAAGTGTGCAATTCCATAAGAATCTTTTGTTTTAGCTGGGAATTCTTACAGAGGTATAAGCGATCTTTGTACCATAACGAATCATTTTTCTAGCTAAATGTATCAGACGTACTGGAGTCTTGTTGTAATTTTCGAATAAGTGCCCACACTTCTTCGTCATTCTTCCATTCCTCCCTTGCCTCGTTTATCCAATCTGGTTGGATAATGGAAATGGCGCACAACAATGCTTCCACATCCTCATCCTTTCTTGAGAGTGCATCTGCCACCACATTTTGCTTCCCTTTTTTGTAGATGATTTCAAAGTCATAACCCAACATCTTTGTGACCCACTTTTGTTGCTCTTCAGAGGATAATCTTTGTTCTAAAAAGTATTTAAGGCTATCATGATCCGTTTTTACCTTGAAGTGTCTTCCCATTAGGTAGGGTCGCCATTTCTTAAGTGCATGGAGTATTGCCAACATTTCCTTCTCATAAATAGCTTTGTGTAAAAACTTTCCCTTGATTGGACGACTTTCAAAAGCAATGGGTCTTTCATCTTGCATTAAACAGCACCAATTCCATTTCCTGAAGCATCACATTCCACAATAAAGGTTTTTGTGAAGTTCGGTGTAGCTAAGACCGGTGCTTGGCACATTGCCTCTTTAAGATGCTCAAAGGCCTTTGTTGCTTCTGGAGTCCATGAAAATGCATCTTTCTTCAATAATGTTGTTAGAGGTGCTGCTATTCTCCCATAATTATTAACAAACTTGCGATAATACACTGTCAACCCGAGAAATCCTCGCAGATGCTTTATGGATGTGGGGATTTTCCATTCCTTAATGGCTTTAATTTTGCTAGGGTCTACCTTAACTCCTTCATGAGATACAATATGACCCAGATATTCCACCTCCTGTACTCCAAAGAAACATTTGGATCTTTTTGCATATAATTGTTTCTCCTCCAATAGTTGTAGCACCCTGTCAACATGTTCAACATGATCCTTCCAAGACTTGTTGTAGATTAGTATATCATCAAAAAATACTAACACAAATTTTCTAAGGAATGGTTTGAAAATGGAATTCATCAAACCTTGAAATGTTGAAGGTGCATTGGTAAGGCCAAAAGGCATGACCAAAAATTCATAATGACCCTCATGAGTTCTAAATGTTGTTTTCGGAATGTCTTCAGTCTTCATTCTGATTTGATGATATCCTGAACGAAGATCCAACTTGGTGAAGTAAATTGATCCATGCAATTCATCCAGTAATTCATCAATGACAGGAATGGGAAACTTATCTTTAATAGTGAGCTTGTTGAGCTCCCTATAATCCGGACACATGCCCATGATCCATCCTTCTTGTGCACCAATACTACTGGAGCAGAGAAAGAACTTTGACTCGGTTGAATTATACCAGCCTCTAGCATTTCTATAACCATACGTTCAATTTCACTCTTTTGGGCATAGGGATATCTGTATGGCCTGATGTTTGGAGGAACACTTCCTGGAATCAGATGAATAGCATGATCATGATCACGAATAGGTGGGAGACCTTTGGGAGTCTCAAATACCTTGGAATGATTGTCCAAGACTTTTTGGAGATTTGGAGAAATAAATGATTCCAATGTGGAAACATCTAGCGAACATAATTGTGCAATTACACCTCTTTGTTCCTTTTTTAGAAGCTTTGTCATACCGTTAGAGCTGATTATCTTTCCTGGTTTCCCTTCAATACCCCTTAATTCAGCTTCCTTTCCTTCCATAGAAAATTTCATGAAAAGTTCTTGAAAATTAAAAGCTATTGTACCCAAGGATTGTAGCCATTGGAATCCTAGTACAACATCAGCACCTCCCATTGGAATGGAAAGCATTGGGCTAGTCAATACATATTCTCCCATGGATAGCTTGATATTATGGCACTTTCCAGAGCAATTTATTGTTCCTCCATTTGCAACCATCACTTGACACTCTGGTGCTGGATATAAGAAGCAATTCAATTCTTTTTCTACCTTACAATGAATAAAATTGTGTGTACTTCCTGAATCAATCAATACTATTACCTTTTTCTTCTTGATTTGTCCTTTTATCTTGATGGTTTGAGGAGTGGTAATTCCCGCCAATGCATTACAAGATATGGTTGGATTCATTTCTTCTTTATCTAGGCTTTGTTCCTGGAGTATATCCTCTTCTTTTGACCTTTCTTGCTCCTTTTCTTCTTCCTCTTCACAATCTATGTAGAATAATTTCTTCTCAACACACTTATGACCTTTAGTGTATTTGCTATCACAACTGTAACAAAGCCCTTTTGCTCTTTTTTCTTCCAATTGTTGTGGTGTCAACCTTATAGGTTGTGGAAGACTAGGGGCAACAACACTTCCATCTTTATAGTTGTGAGTGGTATGCTTCCTGGTTGCCATACTTTTGCTTTCCATTTTTCTTGCTAACCTGAATGCCTTCTCTAATGAATCAGGTTCCCAAAGGCGAACATCATGTTGGATATTATCCTTCAAAGTCCCTATGAACACATCAATCCTATGCTCGTCTAGAATATCTTTTACCCTTATGTTCAATTTTTGGAACTCCTCAATGTGCTCCATTATTAAACCCTTTTGTTTGAGACTTATCAATTGGCTAAAAAAAGTGTTGCTTTTTGTATCCTCATAATGTGCTGTCAATTCTTCCGTAAAAATTGCCCAAGTGATAATTTGTTTACGAGAGAAAAGCCATTAATACCATACAAACTGATTTGGTTCCAAATATAAAGTTGCAATACATACCTTTTGTGTGTTTTGCACATTATTGAGATCGAAAAATTGCTCCATCTGTAATATCCATGTCGCGGGATCCTTGCCATCAAAATTCCTCATATCGATTTTTGGAATATGGTGGGTCTTCGATCCAACATTAGAGTATATGAAATCATGATTAACATTTCTTTTGTTCGCATAATGAGTTTCCTTTACTACCCTTTCACCATTAGTAAGTATTTCTTGTAGAAAATTTGTCAAATTTGCCTTCAAATCTATCTTCAAATCGTCAATCTTAGCTTCCACGCCCTTTATCTTAGATTCCACACCATTTATCTTAGTTTTTTTTAGCTTTTGTGAGAGTGAAATTTGTTGCACTTGGTCTTGTAATTTTGATATATCATGTAGCATTTCTTCCTCTTCTTCATGAGTCATGCTAGAGCTTTCAGGTTGCTTACTAGGTGTTTGCATTTTCTTTCCTCGGGGCATCAGTTACTGATAATGATGCTCTACTATGCCCTTTGAATTCCTTCAAAATAATTTTTCAAACCAAGCTTAAGCAAAAATTTAAAAAAATCTACACACCTTTTTTCACTTTGTAGGAGCTCGATATTGCCTCTGATGTATCTCTGTAATTTCAGATCATCCAGTTCTGAAATTGAAACCTGCAGTAGCCCTCTGTGTCCTCTTTCCAATGCCACTAGTCTGATCCAAATTGGATTCTCCAAAGAAGAGTTATGCCAAATGTCCCACAATGACTTGATTATAGACTAGTTCAGTAGAGCGAACTTGTATGACGTGCCATGTGTCCCTATTTCGACCTTTGGCTCTGAAAAATATATACAAGAAACTACAGTCCATCCTCTTTCTGTACCTTCTTATGAATTTTCAATCTGATGCCCAGAGAGAAAGTTATGACGATTTTCCCCAGGTCACCTGTTTGGAATGTAATTCAGGAGTCTGCAAAAAGACCAACTTCCTCAGATCATATCTCCGCAACTATAGCGCGAAAAGCTCTGAAATTCGGACCTGAGCTTCACTGCGATCTTGTCTCAAATGGGTTTTGTTTTAGCTACTGAGATGTTGTAGAAAAAAGTTATAGCGAAAATGCCACGATGACCTGTTTGGAGCAGCGAAACCCTAGAATCCAAAGCTCTGATACCAAATGTTATGAAACCAGCTCACAAAAAGATAGAAAATATAGATCAACGCCTTAGAATTCAGCCTCTTCGAGGGGGAAACCTCCTTTACATTACACAAATGAATGATTCCTTGATGATTCAAATGAAAAAACCTCCTTTCTATATATAGGAGTCTAAGGAGTCACAATATAACCCAGCCGACCTATCAATAATAATATAAAGCCACAAAAATAACAATAGAGGGATTCTATGGGGCACAGTAATAACAATATGGGGGTAATATGGGCACAACAATATTAATAAGGGATACAACTACAATAGTAATTGGGTAATCACTAGTATTATAGGGACCTAACATATTTTTACATTATTAAATCATGAATGTCAAAGGTAGGTTCTCGGGATAGGGATATTACATACTTCCCCCCTTAAAGATAACATTGTCCTCAATGTTCATCTCTTCTTTCTTTCGTCATTATTATGTTTTTTCCCAATCTTTATCTCCTACTGGAACTGCCTTTTCATTCATATTATTTTTATCTTCGCAATCTGTTTTTAAATAATTTATCAGTCATGACATTGATCTCTAGTCGTGATAGTTTTGCAACTAGAACAACCAAAAGGGGGGTCCTTCCCCTTCAAAATGAAGGATTTTATTTTCATGAATATTAATAAGTAAAAGCAATGATGTTTTTATTAATAGTCATAAAATACAAAAATATTCAATTTTTACCTTCAATCTTTTAGCCACTATTCAATTTTAGAAAAACAAAAGAGAGTCTTTATGAAACTTATTGTTGCTCGACAATACTTTTGGAAACCATGGACATTTCATGCAATAATTCAATTATAGGTGGTTTATCAGTTGTGGAAAGTGCTCTTAGAGTGGTTTATCAACCTAACAACAAGCACCCAGGGTGGTTTATCAACCTCCACGGCAAGCACACCGTAGTGTATGACCAACAAATTCAATTAATATATCTCAATCATAATCACATTACGTTTAATCACAACATTTTCAACTATCAATTATTTAAGCAATGTCAAGTGATATTTTTAATCACAATACATCAACAAGTACTCAGAGAGCACATAGTTATTTAATCATCAAAATTATTAAAGTAGTCATAACTACACCAAGTGCATATTGTCTTAGCCCCTCACAAAATACATCCACAAAACTAGTAATACAATAGAAGAACTACACTTCCAATAGTTCCTTCCTGAGTGTTAGACTCTTTTCTTTTCATGGTGTACAAAAAATTCTTACACGAACATATAGAAAATTCATTCTAACACGTCACTTATCTGGTTATTTAACTTGGTCTACCATGAAAACCATAGTGAAAAAACAAATGCTCCTCCCAACCAATGAGAACTGGTCTCCACTAACCAAATTGAGCCAATTTCACATCCAAGACAATTCCTTGATAGTGACCACACTTGGTCCAACATGGGATTCCTCTTGGCAATGCCCTCCCTTTTCCTCTGATAACATCGTGTCTTGAGGAATTTGGGCCTCCTTCAACCAAGCTCCAAAACCAACAGGGTTGCCTCAGGCTTTTCTCTTCTCACCTTCTTGGCCAACCCTTTTCCCTTTTTGAGATAATCTATCTTTAGGGAGAGGAAATCCAGGCAGGGAACTGCCTCTTCCCATAGCCCTCCTTGGGTCTTTTCCAATTTTCTTATAACGTTTTGGGATGTGAAATTCTCTTTAGCACCTTTTCCCAATGTAATTTACATGGATGACCATATACACATTTTTTATATTTAATATTAAAGCATAAAGAACATTTATGTACATCATGTGTTCATACTTGACCCTCAACATGGGTCCCATAGTTTGTAAAAGTAAATTTGATAGGAAATCATGACTAACATCTCATGTCACACGACTGTCGTTCATTTCAAATTTTCCACATAATAATCAACATGCAATTTAGAAAAACATTACTATATCTTTTATACACAAATTTTGCATATCATAACATTAAACATTATACCTTCACATTTGTAGTTGCAAATCACATTGCAACGTTTTACCTTTCACTGGTTCTTATACTCTGTGTTACTAGAATCTTAATGACGTCACTATGCTACCATTAAGCTACCCCTACTTAATCAACATTAGTCACGTTTGCTTTTAATAAAACCATACCTTCTACAAAATATTGTTATTTATAAAAAATCTTGTCAATTTCACTTTGCACATGCATCGATATTCTCAATATTTCAACAAAGTAGAAAGGTAATGGCCGGGTTATTTTTTCTTAAACTATTTCCATGCATTAAGAGTAAGCATAAAAATTAAGGAATACATCTTCTAGACACTATATCCAAGGAACTTTAAAACAAAGTTTTCCACAAAGATGTTTTTCCAAAACAATAGTTAAGGGAATGTGGCCTTATATAAGATATAACCATTCTAATCCAATCATTGACATTCGCCATAGTTCTAATTCATGGAAAATGACATTTCATTTTACGTGTGTGCCTAACCACTAGCCATTATGCAACATTACTAATTTGAAGTCAATCACACAAACTTTTCTTGGTTAAATAAATTAGTAATGCTAATAGATTCAAAATGCCATCCAGATTTTGTTTAGCGATGACAATGAAGACACCATATTTCCATAACATAATGGACTTAACTGATTAGGTTTAATACAGTGTCATCGCAGTATTGACACACACTACATGTACTTCTAAAGGATGAAATTAACATATTTGTTAGATGTATGATGCATACCAGCTAACATCATCATTGAATCATCAACTTGTAGAGTTGTGAAGTTTGAACAAACAACGTAATCAACAACATCTAATTACTACTAGTTCTATCATTAAGTTGGTAGAACATACATAATTTATTTCATCTCATGCATTTTAGTGCATTATTAAATTATCAAATAATATTGGTTACTTTCATCCTACCAATTATAATTTATGTATGTTAAATACCATGCCACAACCCTTTTCCATTTTTGTTTTTATTATTAACGTAACAATGCATTTCTATTAAATAAGTCACTTTAAAGACACTATTGTTGTCGTGATCTACGTTCTTTATAGTATCCAGAAACTTATAGTCATATGTATGCATTGTTAAACAAACATCCACTTCTATAGTCTTCATAGTTTCTTACATACTATATTGTTATACTTAAAAGCCTATACAAAGCTTTAGTCATACAAGAACATTAATTCACCATTAGTACTTGAGTGTCAATAACAATTATGTTAACTATCCAATCAACCCCAAATTTAACAGTGTATTGGCACCATTAGACCAATAACACGGAAATGAACTACCACTATTACATGGTTTACAACCTTTAATAATCTTCAATCAAAACCGAATTATGCATTTGCAATAGTCATTGCTACCAACCATCCACAATAAGACACAATCGACAATTAGCCATTACAGTCAAAATCTACCACTTGACTCATTATTAATCTTCAACATTCAAAGTGTTCTTTCAATGTCTTATAAAACATTCTATTGTCCTCATCAAGAACAACACCCACCTTTCTACATTCTTTCGCTATCACACAACAAATACATGCATTTATTCTTTTCTTACAAACAAAGCATTGTATCCCTAATCATTTTTCTTTAAATGCACCATTAAGCATTATTATAAGAGTATGCCTGCATAGGTTGGTAGTTAATCCACACTATCACTAATTACAGTGTAAGTACTCAAAATTGTTCATAATTTAGTTACAAAAAATGCAATGAATTTTTCTTATTGTCTTTTATCCACATAAAGGCTCAAATGTCATGAGCACAATTATTCTTTAAAGAAGACATTACACTTATCATTCTTTAATGGTGTTATTAACACCATCATGCATCTCATATTAAATGCAGTCTACTACATAAATTGACATGTAATTTTTTGTTAGTGTCATACTTGAACTTATATCCATTACTCTACTTTGTGTTCTTACAAAACCCAAAAGGTACTAGTGCTGCAACATGGCTCTAATACCACTTGTAACATCCCCTAATAAACCTCGTGTAAAAATACGTAGGATTAGAATTTTTTTACTAGATTTACTAGCATGCAATATTCCCAATGACTTATTCCATATTCCTTAACTAACCATTAGATAAAATCGCCATCATTACGTAACTTTAGAATTGAAATATCAAGTCACGTAATGTAACAACCATTGTTGCAACATGTTACATAAAGCTTATTGTTGTAAAATCGCATCATTATCATTGTTAATTTAATTAGGCTAGTTAATCACATATTTAATGATGTAAGTGTCAATGTCATATGGGGTAACAATATCATCAAAATGGAAAAATAAGTAGACACATAAGTGGACACTGATATACCCTAGAAACCCTGAAGGGAAAAACCGAAAAATATTTATTATATTAAACGTTTCGTGAGGGTGTTCACCCCTTAGTCAATGACAGCAAGGGAGCCCATCCCTTGCCCATTGTTAAAAATATTATAAAGAAATATGATCCTTAATTTAACATAACTAGCTAGAAGCCATCACATTAATCATGTTATCAAAACACTTTACCCCGCAATTGCTTTAGCATTGTGTCTTTGTGGCATATTGTCTCCAACAATGGATTATCTTGCATTTGATCATCCTTCACTTTGCGTGGACCATTAGTCAAGAGTAATGACCACATTACCTGCCATAGTATTAACTATAATCCATTTTCAGTTGTTGTATTAGGGATGGGTTAGAAACTATTAATTCATCCTTCGCATAAGTCACATTTCTTTCTTGGAATTATTATTGTCACAACTTTGACACCATGATTATATAAAATATTTATCAAACCCAAATAGTAAATCTATACTAGTTATGCTTCAAACATATGTGCATAAATAAAATGCATATAGAATATCGAGGCATACCTCTTTATTGCCACCGCACAAGCGATAATTAAAAGCACACAATTACAGAAACATGTTTATTTATCTAAGCATGTGTATGGATATGACACATGTCCATGCATTCATAGCTCACATGCATAAAGTAAAATGCATAAAGATTACCAAGGCATGCACATCTATCCATACCTTCCATGCATTATAAGAAAGGGAATAGATACATTTTACCTCTGGCCATAAGAATACAATAATATTTAAAAGAATAACATGGTTATCACTATCTCTTCGCACAAGATGACACGTGGTTATCACTATCTCTTCGCACAAGAAGAGGGAACTATTTCCAAAATATAAACACCACAACTACTACTATTTTCTTCTTACAAGGACACATTCTTTTCCCAAAAGAAAAACCACCACAACTACCCATTTATTTTAAACGAAAAGTAGCACAATAGCTATTATCTCTGTGTATGAAAATACATATTCATTTTCCAAAAGAAACTAGCCCAACGACTATTATCCTTATGCATGTAAACACATATTCTTTCCCCAGAAGAAAACTAACACAATAACTATTATCTTTGTGCACGTAAACACATATTCTTCTTCAAGAAAACTAACATAATAACTATTATTTCTGGGTATACAACACACATTCTTTTTCAAGAAAACTAACATGGATTCTTATCTTTGTATGCACAATATTCATATGCAATCTTTCAAGAGAATAACCTTGATTCTTATCATTTCATGCACAGGATTCATATGCAATCTTCTAAGTAGATAACCTTGATTCTAATATAAGGGATATAAAATATGCTCAAAGATAAAAGTGCTCAAAATAAGTCAAAACTAGTGCCAAATCGTAGATCTTTTTGTTATGATTCCAACAATGCTTGAATTGCCTCAATCCGACACCATATGTGAAAGTTATCATGTTCTGAAGTTTTTGGCAAACAATTAAAAAGTCAACTTGCAAGATTGATTGGGTTGCTGACTGGGCAAGCTGTACATGTGATGTAGTGCTAACGTCAGTAGGTGACTGTGCATGTATGACATACATGTGGGGCAATCATTTGCTGACGTGCGGCCCAATCGTACGAGGACATTTGACGAGTTATGTTTGGTTGTTGTGTTTTGAGGTGACCCAATTAGGAGTTACCACGTGGCCCAATGGGAGGGCACATGTGGCCCTCTATTTTTGTGCCAAATGTTTGTTGGGTCAGCCGACCGACCTAGCAGGGATTGAACCCATGACCTCACCACAATTAAGCAATGGTTTTATCGTCGAGCCACACGTTTCGTTCTTATTATAAACAGGGCGCCGATTATATTTCAATTGACATGGTTTTGGTGTTGGAAAAGGGGGCGGAGAACATGGCCCCAACCCCTAGTTACACGACACTATATACGACTGAGAGGTAGGTGGAAAGGGCGAGTTGTGAGGCACCTGGCCCATGTCTGGCCCAAGGTCACATTATAACCCATATGCCCACGATGCCACCGATGACGGAGAGCTCAGAGGTTGGGGCGGGCGCATGGCCTGGCCCCGAGCCACATGGCACATAATGCAACCAGGGGAAGAGTGTTGTCGGGCGCGGGCCTTTGGCATTCGCCCATGGCCACATGTGATACCATATGACCGATACTAGGAGGTAAAGATTCAATGCCTAAGCCTTATTGATGCTTTTATTCATCTGACAATTTGCACCGTTGGCAATAGAATTAACGTCAATCATGAGTGAAACTGTCTCTCGACAGACATGCCAAAGGACGAGTGCATTGCCTGGTTAGCCGATTTTGTCATTTGCTAGGACAAATAACAGGGAATTGAACTAGGAGACCTATCTTGGCCATTTTCAGTGTTTTTTAACCCAAGAAGAGCCTACTTAAGGGTTTCTTGGGTGTTCTGGACAAAATGGCAACATTATTTTTGTGATTTGAGCATTGAAAGTTGGATAATTTGTAGAGAAAAGTCCTTTTGTGTTGTAGACAAAGACTATTTTTGGCTTCTTTGAGGCAATATGGAGACATTTTTTAGCACGAAAAGAGCCTAGACAAGGGTTTTCAAGCCTTTCGGATGCATCTGCAACAATTGTTTCTTCATTAGAGTAGCCAATTCAGTCTATTCTCAGTATGATTATGGGAAAATACCATTTCAACACTTCATTATGAAGTAATTGGATCTGTGCTTCTTGATTTCAAAAAGAGTACAAGGACATGTTGCCACATTCAATGAGAGAGTAATTTTCTTATGGCACTATCATTTCTTTACTAAAGGGAGTCAACTTGTGAGTGAGAGTTCTCTGAAGGAGAACATTTCTTTGAAGGAGAAACAAGTGCCACTCTAGAAGGAGGTTTACTCTATGAGTCAAAGATTTGTAATGTACTCTTTTTGTTGCTGAGATCAATAAAGCGACCTAGCCATTGGTGCAGGGTCCGAAGATGTAATCCACACTAGACGAACTCCGTTATCACTTGGTTGTTCTCTTCTTCATTTTCATCATGTTGTGTTTCACATGATTTTGTTTCATCTTTAAGTTCATTTAAAACTTAACTATTCACTTTTGAATAAGTTACAATCTAAGTGACAGTTTGAAGACCCAAATTTATCAAAACTTGCAAAGTATCAAAGGACAATCGATTTTCAAATCAGATTCTTATCATTTCACACACACAAGATGCATATGCAATCTTTCTCAAGAGTGTAACAAAACATACTTATATTCCCTACATAATATACCCTTTCAATTTTTTTCAATTAAATTAACAAAGTTAGCTTATCTTATCTTTTCCCGCGCATATAAGCTTTTAAATCTTTTCAATGAAATTAACAAGATACTTATCTTTCTTTGCACAAAACTAGGGAATTAAAACTCTCTCGGCATAAAATTTGTTCCTGAAAATCAGTTTCTCGATAGCAACTACCTCGCCATTGGATGTATCGGTCACTCAACACACCATTGCAAATAAACCTTCCTCCAAAACACCGAGAAGCTCATACTTCTTGTCTATCTCAAATCTTGTGTAAAATGACGGCTTTGTTCTACTTTGATAACCAATATGCAACCTGTATAATCTCTTGCCATGAGGGGCACATTTGTTTGGGACACTCTTCAACAGGGAACATTTTAAGGATGAAAGTTTATCTTAATGTTTAGAAACCTTGGCGAATCATACTAGTTCCTAATATGCAAACTATTAAATGTTTGGTGATATTTTTTTAGAAATATTTATATTTCCAATGATTTTATATTAGTCTATATAAATTTTGGCGATTGTTAAGGTAAAATAATTTTGTATTGTAAAATTTTGGCGAATCATTTTTAGGAAAAAATGGAAATTGGCGAATCTTTTTTATGGAAAAAACATGGAAAATTAGCCCGCCTGCGAATATTAGCCCCTAAAATTTTCCCTGCTGTTCAATAATTGCCGTCATTCTCTTAGCTCTCTATTCACAAATTCCTTCTGTAAGCATCTACTCTAAATTCTATAATGAAAGCAAGTCATGATAGCAATTCTTTTGTGTGGAAATAACATATATATTTTTATTAAGAATAAACATAGTATCCTCACGTGGGTTTCTCCTCTGTTAAAGTTTGTTATGCATTGAAACCCCTTCCCAGTCCTTCTCATCCTCGCACCACACAAGATTCTTTTTTTTTTGTTTGGTTCGATAGGGAAAGATAACTTCATCAGATTAGTTACAAACTAATTCACAACGGTTCTTCATTTCAACTGTTTTGTCAACGTGTTAACCCATAATAATTTTATGTTATTAAATCATGAATGTCAAAGGTAGGTTCTTAGAATAGGGATATCACAGTAAATTAATAGACCTTTTGTTGCAAGATAAGAAAAAAATCCTATTTGATACTATTGTCACTCTTGTTATTTTATATAAATATGGATGTGAGGCCTCAAGATGTAGTATCTTTAGAAAATCTTGGAGAAAGATAAAACACATCTAAAATTGTTTTATAACTTATAATTTTAATATTAAAGGTAATACACACTATCCTATTCTATCCTTCTCCTAAAAGTGATCCTCTCCCCCATAGAGCCATGGTTGGGTACTTAATGTACAAGTACAAGATAAACAAGTTGGATGACAAGAAGCTCTTCAAAATTGCTTCCAACTCCAACCCTAATCATTGAGAGTTAAAGAAAAGATAACATTAAGCTGCAAGGTGATGCAAGGCCTTGGTTAAATCATTGAGGAATATAGGAAGATGTCATCTTACGAGATACTAATAATATTAGAAATATTATTACACCTAAATTAAAGAGAATTTACGGTGCAATAAAGAGGTATAAAATAAAAGGATCCTAAGATATTATAAAGAGGTGGTCAACCCTAATCTAGTGGATCGAAAGTATCTTTTAATTCTCACTAGCACAAAGAGTAAAATGAACATTGATAAAATACAAACCTACTCCCATGAGTTACATAGCTAAACCAAGGGTTGGACAATTTCCAAAACATCGATTGGATGCAAGAATTTATCTTCTTTGTGGCACTAAGAGGGTTGAAGGCCAAAGACACTTTACCATAAAGTGCTTTTTGTAAACCCAAATTAGAACTCAATTTCAAAATATCTGTTCTAATACTGGCCTTCCTAGCTTTGTAAGTCATCGAAACTAAGTAAACTTGTCTTACTTTTCTTACTCTTTTAAGCATAACAAATAAAATTCTAAATGAATTTAAATATTTTTACCTTTTTAAAAGTTTGATAAACCAATTATTATCTCAATGAATATTAATAATTATCATTATCATCTATTTTTTTTTGTAAGCTTGGCACGACCTTTTCATTCATTTTCTTCAAAAAATACAGGTTACAACCAAAATTCAAGTGGATAGGTGGCCTCAACCTACTTAGAGGGAAACCAGATCTGTTGGCCACCTAACTGCATTATAGGCCATCCAAAAATAGAAAAGTTTAAGACTGTCTAGCAAAGTTATATATGTTTGAGTATCTTTAAATCTTCTACATTCCAGATAACTAAAACCAGAAAGCATAGTCTGCAAATACTTCAAAACTAATCCAAACATGCTACTAATCATCTGAAGAATCCACTGGAGCTGGATCCTTCGCGCTCAAACTAGGTAGCTCTGTTTGAGGGAGGCACAAAATATGTCTCTCAATGTGACTGAGACGGTCATTTTGTTGTTGGAGTTGGAACTAAATCAATTGAAATTCCTTATGAATTTCTGAAAGTCCATGACCAATTTTGGGAGAATCAACAAGAGGGTTAGCCAAGGCTTTTGGATACTATATTCTTCATTAACCAATAAAGATACACTGTTTGTTTATCTGTGAAGACCTGTCTCTGGAATGACTTGGGTCGGGCACCAAATCTTGCCAATCACTTAAATCAATATTTGTGTCCGCTGCCTGTTGGTTCAACTCAGCTTCCCAACCTGAAATTAACTAGCAAACCTGAGATAGAGTACCAATTTGAAAATCTTGAGCTGCATCTCGGATGAGTCGTGAGGTGGTTTTGAGGCCTTTACTCCTCATTGGGCGAGGTTGGGGTTGACTACCTTCACGGCTCAGCCTCGACTTCCTACCGTGTCCATGACGTGCACCTATCGGAGAGCCTTTGACAAAAGAGGAACAAGCCATGTGACTATTTAAATTAGAATCCTGAGGATGACTGACCTTGGAACATGGTGTTATAACCTCAGACTCGCGGCAAGTGACCAACTTAAAGTCCTAAAAACCTCTCGATACAAATGAACTTATAAGGATACCATGGCATACATGCAGATAACAGTGAGAACACAGGTTATCTACCCAACAATTGTCTTGGAAAATGCTTTGGATCTAGCCCAGAAATCTAGAGACAACTATCCAAGGCTCCCCAAGTCGTTTGAGGAGTGGATAAAGAGACAAACTAAACAAAACCATAGCCGGAAGATCCCAATACTTATAGACCAACAAAAACAATGAGCAGGCAGGGTAGTAAACACAAGCCTCCATGTATGAGATATAAATAAAATGCCAGACCAGGAAATTCCAATACATCCACATGCGAGATAGCAAGATACCATAACAAACATAAACAATGGTGCAATATTCAGACAATCCATCATAAAAACCCACTATTTCCTTCCAAGAATCGTGGGTAAGCTTCCAACTGACTACAAGCATCGAAATATAACCACTTCTCTAATGATAAAACAAAGAAACTGAGCGAACATGGGAGATGGAACAAGAGAAGCCTAAAAGAGAAACATACCTCAAGAGATAACCGTGGAGGGAAGGTGACCGGCTACATCCGGGTGGCAGATCATGTGGAGCTCCCGCATCTTCAAACGTCGAGCTGCCAACAAACATATTGCCGTATCCTCTCTCAGAAAATGAAAACTTTGGTATGAAGTTAAAAGATTGCTATCATAAAACCCTTGTGTAGAAATGGTCTTGCCACCTTCCCCTGTAACATAAATGCTAAACATGCGCGATGCCACCTCTCCATACAACTCAAGTGTGCGAGGGATGGAGTGAAGCCACCCTCCAACCTTGCCCTTCATCACATTAATCACAACAACGATCCCAATGTAGATGACTCACACCCCGATCAAAGACATTATCATCTATTTTGATTTATAAAATTATAAAACATTAATCCTATTTCTTTATAAAAAATAATAATATTATGGTTTTAATAATAACTAATTTCCAATATCACAAATCGTTAAAAATAAAATATTTAATATATTTATTTTTCATTTTACAAAATGAAATGCCTTCTTCTCACTTATATACAAAACTTTCAAATAAATAAAAATTTAGCATGCATTCAATTTTCCATGATCCCACATGATTCTAACCAAAATAGTAGGTAAAGCTAATATTGACTAAGTCAATCATTTACTCATTACCTTTTGAACCCTCTAATCAAATATTACAATATTCTTATCCAATAAACAAGGTGAAAAAATAGTAAATGAATAATTAGTTTACTCCATCATGTTTAATATTTATTTTAAATTGTAATCAAAAAAATTCTTATATTAATTTTTTTAAGATATTCAAATTTCTAAACTACAATTTCATTCCATTTAAATTTTAATTATATAATTTAAACTTTAATTATTTCAATTTTGGAATTTTTTTGTAAACTTAGTATGATTACATCTTTATCATGTTCAATATATCACCTCCCTACTAGGGAATTAAACCCATAATTTCACATAAAAAAAATGCTTTAACAAATCACCCAATTACTATCTATCCAAAATCCCATAAACAAAATTAAAATAAAATTTTAATTATAAAAACTAGATTTTATATATATATAAATAATTATATAAAATTTATTATTTTTAAAAACCATAAATGATAAAAACCATAAACATCATGATTATGATTTGGAAATGTTCATTCCGTTATTAAAACAATGTATATCATCATTATGATTTTTAAATCGCTTTTACACCAGTAAATATCACTGTCACTATCGTTAATAAATTTGAAGTTAAAATTACCATAAATCTATATTACCTTACTCGTAAGTAAACGAAACCCAAAAGCGCGCACATTTGTGAATGCGTTAAGCTTATCACCTAACTAGAACGGACTCCGTTTGAAGTAGTTGACTCAACCGTGAGAAAGCGCAGTATCAGTGCCTTAAAAATATTCGTGGAATTTTAAATACAAATAGTTATTACCTCTAGCAAAACCGGCCCCTCACATAGCACTGTTGCTGCTTCCTCCACTTAAGCTCGGCTCATTGAACCGACCCGCAAAACCGGCCCCTCACATAGCACTGTTGCTGCTTCCTCCACTTAAGCTCGGCTCACTGAACCGACCCGTGAGATTGTCGGCGTCGGAAAAATATCTCAAAATCTCCGACACAAAATCCTTATTACAACGTCCGTTTTATACGCCACCATCACCGAGGAAGTCTCCGTCGGTTTTTGGAAGCCAAACAGGTCAGGGACTAGCAAAACAATGGCAGATTTGAGGCTGGCTTTCCACCAGCTGCTAGCCAAGATCCTCTTCTAGTTACCTGCTACACCCTAGCCAATTTCCCACGGATCCCCATTGAACTACCAGAAGAAATGGCCGTATCACTACATTTTGATTTCTTCCTCATTCTCTGCATCTCCGTTGCTCATTCCAGGGCTGCCTTCATACCTAAAGACAACTACTTAATCGACTGCGGAGCAACAAGTGCTGTTAATCTGGACGATGGTCGCAGGTTCGAGACTGAAGGAGACTCATCATCCTTTCTAAAGACCGCGTTCGGTAGCGAGGCGATTACAGTGACCACATCCAATGCTTCGGTCCCATCGGCTGTCTACAAAACCGCGCGGGTATTCACCAAACGAGCTTCCTATAGCTTCGAAATCAAGCAGAAGGGCAGACACTGGGTACGCCTCTATCTTTATCCCGTCCCTGATAAAACCCATGATCTCAAATCTGCAGTATTTTCTGTTACAACAGACAAGTTCGTTCTGCTCCATGAGTTCACTTTCAAAGGCAAACAAATTTCGTATTTGTTCAAGGAGTATTTGATCAATGTGGATTCCGATACATTGCCTCTGACCTTTTCTCCAGCAAATGGGTCTCTGGCATTTATTAATGCCATTGAGGTTGTCTCGGCCCCTGATGGGTTGATGCCAGGGACGGCTCCGTCTATTCAGCCTCTTGTGGGTGGCTATCCGCTCTCTGGCGTAGTAGCTCTGGAGACAGTTTATAGGATTAATATGGGAGGTCCTAAGATCGATTCTGGGAATGATACTTTGTTGAGAGTTTGGGAGAATGATCAGAAGTATTTGGAGATAAAAACTGCTGCTCAGAATGCTTCTACTAATCCCAGCTTTATCAAATACAATGATCGTGTTAGTGACGTGATTGCTCCTAACATGGTCTATGCAACAGCACAGGAAATGGCTGTGAGAGAATCCAGTATTGCAAACCCAAAGTTCAACATTTCCTGGACTTTTAATGTGGACCCTGATTTCACATATTTTGTTCGGATGCATTTCTGTGATATTGTTAGCCGAACTCTAAATGTGTTGGTTTTCAGTGCCTATATCAATGGCCAATCTGCATTACCGGACTTTGATATATCCACCAAGGCAGGGGGATTGGATGTGCCTGTTTATCAAGATTTTGTTGCGAACGCTTCAGTTCTAGAGAAGCTGGTCCGGATCCAAGTTGGGCCGGCGAGTCCTCTATTTGATAATGCCGATGTTAATGCTATTCTCAACGGGTTGGAAATAATGAAGATAAGCAATCCTGCTGGAAGTCTGGACGGGCCTTATCCTGTTGATGGCAATAGTCCTGTGGACTCCAAAGGAAAAAATGGGAATATGGGACCTATTATTGGATCAGTTGTTGGAGCTTCTGCTGCACTGGGACTATTAGCAGCAGGGTATTGCATATTTATCCGCCCGAAATCGAAGTCAAAGTGCTCCCCTCCAGCATGGTTGCCTCTGCCTTTGCACGGAGGGAATTCGGAAACTATGGCCAGCAAAGTTTCCACTGGTTCACACAAGAGTGGTACTGGTAGCTATGTTTCGTCTGCACCTTCGAGTCTGGGCCGGTTCTTTACATTTGCAGAGATACAAGAAGCCACCAACAACTTTGATGAAAATTTGATACTTGGCGTGGGAGGTTTCGGTAAGGTCTATAAAGGCGAACTGGAAGATGGGACCAAAGTTGCAGTTAAACGAGGCAATCCCAGATCAGAGCAAGGTCTCACGGAATTCCAAACAGAAATTGAGATGCTGTCTAAACTTCGACACCGCCATCTTGTTTCTCTGATTGGATACTGCGAGGAACGCTGTGAAATGATTCTGGTCTATGAATACATGGCCAATGGGCCTCTGAGGAGTCATTTGTATGGGTCAGATCTTCCATCTCTGTCCTGGAAACAGAGGCTTGAAATATGTATAGGGGCGGCAAGAGGCCTCCATTACCTTCATACTGGGGCAGCACAGGGGATTATTCACCGTGATGTGAAGACAACAAATATTTTGCTGGACGAGAATCTTCTTGCTAAGGTGGCAGATTTTGGTCTGTCAAAAACTGGACCTACACTAGACCAGACACATGTGAGCACTGCAGTGAAAGGCAGTTTTGGATACCTTGATCCTGAGTATTTCCGAAGGCAGCAACTCACTGAGAAGTCTGATGTTTATTCGTTTGGTGTGGTGCTCATGGAGGTTTTGTGTGCAAGGCCTGCAATAAATCCTGCTCTTCCAAGAGAGCAAGTCAACATTGCAGAGTGGGCAATGCACTGGCAGAAAAGAGGAATGCTTGACCAGATCATTGATCGTCATCTTGTGGGTACAATAAATCATGGCTCTTTGCGAAAGTTTGGAGAGACAACAGAGAAGTGTTTGGCAGAGCAAGGTATTGATAGGCCTGCTATGGGGGATGTGCTATGGAACTTGGAGTATGCCTTGCAACTTCAGGAGACTTCCATGCAAAATGATCCAGATGAGAATAGTACTAATCGCATTGCACAGCTTCCTCTTCACTTCACCCAAACAGAGACTTTTGACAACAGTATAGTTGATAAGGCTAGTGAAAGGGGAAGCGATCAAGAATCAGAAGATGCAACAACAAGTGCAGTTTTCTCGCAGTTGGTGAATCCTCAGGGAAGGTGAAGGCACAGAAAATTATTTCGAGGGCATGCTGAATGAAGTTTGTTTATTGCACTGTCTAAACCAGCCATTCAACCCTCAAAGATCTTGAATGTTCATTTTGGTCTTTTATTGTTGGAATAATTTCCTCCTAATTCTCTGCATTTCTGCAGACATCTTTACTTAATGTTTTACATGTCAAGGTTCAAGTGAGATACCATTGCTTCTGTTTAGTTTTCATCTTTCTTCCATTAGTCTGAAACCCTTTTTTGTTTGTAATATAATTGGATTTTTGGCCATTATTCATATGCCATAACACTTTTATCGCAAAGAAGCTGCGATTCATATTGACTGCATCTTATAATTCTTAAATACTGCTTTTGTCAGAGTAAACATTGTATATAGCCTAATTGCGTTTTGTCTTGGAGCTTGAAGGCTTCATCATATGACCTAAGAATATGATTCTTTCTTTAGAAATGTTAGGCGACAGTGGATTGTTAAATATAGATTTTGTGGTGGGGGACTAGAAGATGGATCAGGTGGATCAGGTTGTAGTTATATGATTTTTAGTGGACCTTTTATTTGAAGTGGTTGAGGAATGTAGTCTATTTGGTACAATTTTGAGATGTTCATTTGAAAATGTTTTCAAGATATATTAATCTGTTGTACCTTGCATGCAAACATTTGCCTTGTACATTTTTTAATCAGAAGCCTCACAATGAAGTTGATGATGAAAAGGATTAGAAGCCAATAAATAAACCCCGTTTCTTGTTACTTTGGAATGCATTTGTTCTTATTTGGTCAAGGATAATGAGAATAGTAGTCTAACAAGGTGACTTTTTGGCCCTTTTCTGGGCAGGTTTTCCAATAGATGTTGCCCGAAATCTGGTCAATAATTGGTAAATTTGTATTTTTAAGTGTCCCAGGAGTTTTAAAGGGGGGCTGAATCCATCTCTGCATTAAAGAATGCAATCAAAGTGACGGAACATTTCGATCTCACCAAGAATTCTGTTGCTGGATTCCAGTGAAAAGGCAAAATATTTCCTTTTAGACTACACCTCCAGAAAATGTATCTGCTGTTAAGCATCAGACCATGATTTCAAAATGGATTCCAGCTATTAACTTTCCACGAGAATGTCTATTCATATTCAAAAGGCCTTTTCTTGTTGATTTGGGGAGAATCTTATCAGAAACGAACTGATGTATATGCTGTCAGATCATAGATGTTAGCCTCTATAGTTTGAAAATGAATTCTCTGTTGTCATGTTCCAGCAAGAATACAGGGATGTATGATACATCTCTAAAACCCTGAAACATACATTAATCCCATCTTTACAATTTTGTCTTACCCATAGCTTCCATTTTGAGGTTGACCTATCTACACATTACCTATATTCTTAAAATTTGTAATTTTGCATAGAAAAAACCCATTTCATTACCAATTTGATCCTCGGTAGCAACTTGGTTGCTTAATGACAGTTTATGTGAGACTGCACCTATAAGGCATTTTGATAAAAGGTCCAGTTTCATCCTATACACATCTTAATTGAATGAAAATAGCATCTGTTTTATTCACAATACACTTGACTGCATCATAAATCGCATTAATTATTTACTAACACTACATCGCTTGTACTTTGAGAAGATATTAGTTGTCTATCCCCAACAGTTAGCGTAATTTGGCATTCTAATTAGACTCTGATAATAACATCGTGTATTCATTTCAAAAGGACCAGATATATGTAACCTATTAGGTCGAACTGGTAAAATAATCATGATTGTCTTATTTTATATTTACTGGATGTCTAGCCTACCAATGGTGGAACTCATTAGTCCACTATTCATAACATTATGGCCCATGCCTATATCTTCTTCCATACAAAAAACAAAATGGAAATCAAACAAGTGGGGCCAATTTTTCCCGTTTGAGGAGATGGTAAAGAAAGATTAACTCTTTTCTCCCGTACTTTGCTCAAGTGGTTTTGGGCCTTGGCAATAGGAACTTGCTTTTCTATGTTAGATAACGAACACTAAATTCAGGGTCATATTGCTCAACAGTATTATACCTTTAATTCTGGATGGGAATGCTCCATAATTGCTCTCAACTTTGAGTGAGTTAAACAGTGGCTCACCCAAGGGTGGCTTTCGTAAGCCATAGGGACATTCGAGTCATAAGGCACATTTTAATAGGTGAATAAGTCTGAAATTTGTACAATTCGAAAGGACGAGATATATCTAACCTATTAGGTCGAACTGGTTCAATAATCATGATTGTCTTGTTCCATATTTACTGGATGTCTAGCCTACCAATGGTGGAAGTCATTAGTCCACTATTCATAACATTATGGCCCATGCTTTCATATCCTTTAAGCTATACCTTCTTCCATACAAAAAACAAAATGGAAATCAAACAAGTTGGGCTGACTTTTCCCGTTTGAGGAGATGGTAAAGAAAGATTAACTCTTTTCTCCCCTACTTTGCTCAAGTGGTTTTGGGCCTTGGCAATAGGAACTTGCTTTTCTATGTTGGATAATGAACACTAAATTCAGGGTCATATTGCTCAACAGGTTTTTACCTTTAATTCTGAAAAGATGGGAATGCTCCATAATTGCTCTCAACTTTGAGTTAGTCAAACAGTGGCTCACCCAAGGGTGGCTTTCATAAGCCATAAGGACATTCATGTGATAAGGCACATTTTAATAGGTGAATAAGTCTGAAATTTGTACAATTGAATACAGAGTACAATGGCTATGCCCTATATATAGAGTGATCATGAGAAAAATAGAAATTCTACACTAATATACATTATTCTATTCCAGAATCTAATTTAAGAAACTAGGATATTGTGGACCAAAATCTTAAACAAAGATAGGACTTTGTACATCTTCTAAGATCAAGTGAGTGTTGGTTTTATGCCATTAAGATGTTGATTTATTGCTGTCAGATTCTTTCATCGATTGCTCTTCATGCTCGTTGAACAAAGTGGCCTGGAGGATATAATGTTGCAGCATAGGCTCTGTCATTAACCAAGTTGAAACCTTGTAATAAGTGTTGCCTCCATTGAAGACAAACAAATATATATTCATGCTATTTGGACGGTATTACCATTTAAAATTGTATACATAAAAAAACGAAGGGAAAAAATAGTGTAAAGAGTGATCGAATGGAATATTTTTGTTTGGTTGCAATAAGAATGATGATTCAGTTGGCTCTCACAGTATCTTTTTGGTTATTGTGTTCATGTATCAGTCATGCACAACTTACTGGATAGGATGATGTACCCAATATTATGACATTATCGCATCTGGTCAACAAGCACGAGGTTTGGACATTTACCCTATTTAATAGCACTGTATACATAAACAACCTCATTGCCTATTTTTGCTCTATATATGTCCTCATTGCCTATTTTTGCTCTATATATGACTTATCCATCGAATCAATATTGAGGCATTTTGCTAATTTACTCGATCATGTCCATTGCAGTTCAGAAAGGTGGTGTTGGTGTATTGTTTAGACTCTCCTCCAAGCTTGGGCATCCTTAATGTGTTCTTGCCTCACTGGAAAAAACTACTACTTTAATTCTATCTGAAATTATTTAGCCTTTTAAAGTGCCAGGTATGAGTTTTCCTATAGCATGTTTGATTTGTTCACACTCATGCACCTTCGGCATTTATATTATGCAGTAATAAAGGGCTTGCACGTTGCAATCTCAAATGTGATTGAAATATGCCTTGATTTCAACTCAAAATTTTTAATGTACCATGTGAATTTGTTTTTGTCTATGACTAAAAGCCCACCGTCGCCCTTTCAAAGACTGAAATTAACTTTGTTAAGTTGAATGCCATATAATATTGGCAATGGGGCACATGCTATTGCACTGTGATGACAAACGACGGTAAGATGGATGCATGTGCATTAAGAGAAAAGATCTTACATCCTTCTAGCCTTTCTCCATTTTAACATGGTTAAGAGCATGTGTTTTTTAGTAAGAAGCTATAGGATCAAATTCAGAGGGTAGGGTATATAGACTTCTGTAGACATTAAGAGTTAAATAGCTGTAGGACAAACAAAGGGTCTCACACCAATTTAGTGTCTGGCTTGACCGTGACATTAAAAATAGATTATTGTTATCATCCATCACCTCGTCCCATACACTAATTTGGTGTCTAGCTTGGCCATGACTTTAAACATAGATTATTATTATTATCTATTACCTCTGCCTGAGAACATCCGGAGGTATGTGCATATTTTATTCCCCTCCAAGGGTTGCTGGGGTTCCCTGCAACTTTCATGTGACTAATGGTGTGTGCATCTCTACTCAGCCCAATTCATGGTGACCCCTAGACAGGCTTTGGAGGATTAATCTTAGTGCTTATTGGTTGGTTTTCATAATTCACAAGTGGGTTTAGATGGACATGTGTAAGTGACAAGTGTCCATCTTCCATGCATCCAATGCACTGTTTAAATTCGATATATTTTTATAAACAGACAGGTGAAGAGTTTATGGATCATCCCCACCCTATTCGCCAAATCCCTGCAGATTACACTTCACTTCCCTGGATGCAAAAATAATTGAGGAATGCCTGCCAAGACCTTGGAACCCAGTGACCACATGGGATGGCCAGCACTTCTGATTCAACCAAAAATAGTTTAACTTAAAACAACTATACAATGTTACACGGTGAGACATCCTAAAGGGTAAATGATGTGCTTGGGGCACTTCTGGGATGGAGATAATCCGTTGGCACTGTATCCAATGTTTAATCTTCAATATATCCAATGTACGGTTTAGATTCAATGAATTATTATAGAGAGAGGTGAAGAGCTTATGAATCATCCCACCCCTATTCGCTAAAGGCATGCAGATTGCTCACTTCTGTTGATGCAAAAATAATTGGGAATGGCCTGCCAAGACCTTGGAACCATAGTGACCTAGTGACTACATGGAATGGCTAGCAAAATGGTTTAACTAACTTGAACAACTCTACAATATTACACGGTGAGATGTTCTAAAGGGTAAGCAGAGTAGCTGCAGGCACTCCTGATGAAGATAATCCGTTGGGAACGTGTCCTGGCATATCTGTCAAACGGGATGCGAGGAAACGCAGCTGGGAATATTCCTGTGAAAAAGGAGCGTTCAGTTTTGAAAGCTACGTTTCTGAAGTGTCGCAACTACCGCGCACAAGAAAGGGAGACATCTGGATGTGCCCCCTTGAAAAGAAGGCACTATGAGAGATAAAGAGCAAAAAAATACAAAACCCAACCTCTACCCCGTACCAATGTTGCAAAAAAATACAAAACCCAACCTACCCCAAACCAATGTTGCGAACATGGCATCGTGATAAAATCGGAAAATCGTGATTTCCAGATAAAATTGGGATGTTATCAAGATATTCGCCCTATATAAAACAATGTATACCCACTTGGATACATTTGACATTTGCTTTCCGAGTGGAAACCGCGACTGTGAGGGAATTTTGAACGAAGAACAACTGCTGTAGAGTGTGCATTTTCTGGAAAGCAAGCAGAAAATTGGAGAGATTCGCCGCAATCACCTAGCATTAGTTCTCAAGTGAAAACATAGGGCAGCTTCATTATTTTCGCACCTTTATTGCTATAATTATTCAAAAAGCAACTGAAGGGTAAGGGTATTTCATATTGATGATTGGGAAATATAATGAGAAATACAGTGATGATCGAGGATTATTACATATGTATTTCCGGATTTAATGATTATATATCATTTATTTTTCATAGATTTAAATTTTTAGCATTTTGGATGAAAATGGTTTCGTTAATTTAGAGGGTATCCCCACACCTCTCCTGGGCGTGTCCTAGCGTCCCATGTCCCATGAACTTAGTGAAGCACTGCTATTATATATCTCCACACCAGTCCCTGCCAGAAACTCAGTAAAACACTGCAATTATATACCTCCACACCTCTCCCTGTGGCCATTGATGGTCTCTCTGCTTACTACGTAAAATTTTTCTCCTTATTATGTTCTTACTAAAATGCAGTCATTGCACGGGTAAAGCTTCTAAAACACGATCAGTAAGTTCTGAGTTTCTTATGACTGTTTTCCCACCGATTTCCTACATTTAAAGATTTCATTATTTTGTTATGGCAATTAGTGCTGCGAGATCTAACTCCAAACTTGATTTTTAAGCCAGAGACTTGGATTTCTGTCTTTGTTATGTTAATTTTCTTTGAATTTGGAAAGTTCAAGATCCCTCTTTGTTATCTATGGAACACGCACATTTCGAATGTGTCTTTGTCTGCAATTTTGAAGTTTAAAATTGAAATGTTGGCCAATGGTTCTTAGCTTGAGTGGTTGGCATTTTTGCTTGCCATCTCACCCACCGAGGTTTAGGTCTCCTGGTCATGCTTTAGCCGGTATAGAAAGAAATAAATTATTTTAATATCCACGAGGCTAAATATAGTCTATGGGACAGATTTCTTCTCCATCTGGTTCTTGTATTTGACCCTTTTCCTATGAAGTCTCACAATAAACACTCCCAGCTTCCCAACAAACCCCTCACTGAATAGATTATCTCAAGAGTTAGCTGCCAGAATATCTGCATAACTTTCCCTGCTGTGTTTAAAGACTTCACATTCTAAAATGAAATGCTTTTCTGTTTCCACTTTTCTGGAAGAGCAAAAAATACATATTCTTTCCTCCCACACTTGTTTTGGCCTTTTCCAGCGCCCTGTTTCACAACGGAGTTGATGAGAATTAGTTCTTAGTTGAGCAATAAGATTTTTGGCTCTCCAATAAATATTGGCCCCTATGTACGCTTTTTGTTGATGATTATGAGTGGGATTAAACTCTTCAATATAGTATTTTTTCTTTCTCCCTAGCTCTTTCACCCAAGTATGTTTGTGGAACTTATCCATAACAAAAGCTTTTCTCTCTTTACTATTTGTGGGACACATGCTCAAGCAAATACCTCATTTACTAAACCATTTGTTATTTTGCCGCATCCAAGTTTCTTTCTTTTGCACAATATGATTAAACACAACCTTAGGCCATCTGCCCTCTTCCGTTTGCTTATTTTTTTAAATACATTATGGCTTGCACCATAGCAATTGCTTCAATAGGAGCAACCCGTGTTTTACTTAGCAAGATAGCATAAGGAACTCCACTTTTAATTTTGAATTTGTTTGTAATCGAACACTTCTGAATTTTCTCAATTTGTTTCCACTGCATGTCTGATGTACCGCTGGCCCACAGTTCACAACTGTAGAGAATTACCAGAATGACTAAAGCCCAAAAAGAGTAAGAGTGGTTTTCTAGTCCCATAACTCTGCCTCTCGACACCTATTTTGAAAAGCATAAAATGCTTTCCAACCCCCCAAAGTTCTTTTATTTCGAAACCATCCTAACTTAGATTTTTGTTGAAGTCAATTCCGAGGTATTTGTAATCCACAACTCCTTCCAGAACACTGCCTTCAAAGTAGAACTTATGTTGGTTATGTTTTCTTTTGTTAGAGAAAACCACTATTTTCGTTTGGCTAATATTGACTTGCGTCACCACCCTTCTACAAAAATGCTCAAGGGAAAGTGTTGTTGCAAACCCAAAGCAGATTTAACAATCAGAAAAAGGTCACCTGCATACAAAAGAAGCCTTATAACAAACTTGCCCAAATGGTTACCGTCACTCCTTTGCAAATTTAGCCACTCTTCAAGCTTATTGATATATAAACCAAAATGGGTAGGAGACAATGGGCAACCTTGCTTGACCCCGATATTGCTTCTAAAACTTTCAGAAATACCTGCTGAAGTTCTAATTTTGACTTTCACTTCTTCATACAGGGTATGCATAGTTGCTTTCAAATACCTGAGAACCCCAAGTTCCTCCATTCTGTGCCAAAGCTTATCCATAAGACCTGTGTCAAAGGTTTTTCTAAAATCAACAAAGCAACAAAATACTTCTTCCTTTTTCTCCCAAACTTTTTCAATGATGTGCCTTAAAGTTATACCCAATGTTTTACGAAGCAGGGATGCGAAAGTGTCTACTATATATATATATATTAAAACATAACATCCAAAATACCAAATTAGTTGTAAAAGACATGAAAACATGCATATTTTTACATAAATCAAGATAGATATGGCATCCATTGTACATCAATGAATAATTATTCCAGCATCAACCATCTACAATTTAGATTCCTCTTCTCTTGTCTAGCTTTTGAATTCTATAGGGATTTTAGTCAACATTGCCTAATTTTGATCAAACAGCTTAATCCAAGCCTTATGGTATGGTAGAGAAAGCTTAACATCCCTGATCAATGATTTTGACTTGAGTTAAAGGTACATAATTGCTAAGGCCATGACAAAGGAGGTCAACAATCAATAACACCAACACTGGGGTACATATAGGGCTTGTTGCTCTTGATTAAATGGCAATCACATGCCCTCATACATGATATAATCCAATGAAACACCACAATCCCATTGATGCTGGAAACTGTTAAGTCTGCTGAATTTTAAATGGGATATGAAATTATATTTTCTCCATATGAAGTTTGATGAGGTTGGAACTTCTCTCAAACATATTGGGTCATTTCATGGTAATGTTAAAAATTTAAATAAAATGATGGAAATGAAAGATAAAGGAGAATGTGATTTTTACTTTAAGAATTTAACATTACAATTAAGAAGCGTCTAAGAAGCATCAGGGGGCACCTTGGGAGTATTTGGAAAGTGTAGTTCCTCATAGAACAGTGCGAAATTCCCAAAAACAAAAAAGGCCCTGTGGAACCATCCACCTTCTCTCAGATTTGCGCGCGATCCGCGGTCGATCCATGCTTGAACCTCTACAGATCTGCACCTGATCCTTTCTGGATCTGCGGATTGGGAAATAGGAACCGCAGATCGTGCAGTAGGAGCCGCGGATTGGGCCCCCACGAATCCAAATTTGCAGGAATTGCCAAAAAAAGAGGAATCATGGATCTGATTTTCCGATCCGTGGTTTCGTCGAAGGATCGGTGGTGGATCCGTATGGGACGCGTATCTGCCTTTGGATCCTTAGGGGGGGGGTGTTTCCTGCAATATTGGTTATACCATGATCAACCATGGAATGTTCAAGTCTAAAACCTGCTTGTCCTTTAGCACGTTTATCTCTTTCTTCTACCCACTCGCTGATTTTATTTTCTAACATGTTTCCAAATAACTTTGCAAACAAGGAGTTTATCATTACGGTCCTATAATTGGAGGGATTATTGACATCACCACTATTGAAAATAGGTATTGTGAAACTAGTTGTCCAATTTGTGGGGAACCCCTGTTGTATGATGTTATTGTAAATTTTTGTAATGTGAGGTGCAAGAATTTTTAAGCCCCACTATAGATACTCTGTCTAGAGTTCAGCTAAGTCTTTTGCTTTTCCAACACTCAACTTCTTGAGACCAATCTCTATCTCTTGCACCGTGAAGAGTTTTGTATCAATGTTGACCAAGGGAGCAGGGTCAACCTTGGGATCCTGCTAATAAAATTGTCTTGCATAGCCCAACCATTTAGAAGCTGTAATACTATTTTCAATTTGCATCTTTCTCGGTTGGAGCTCCTTCCAAAATAATTTGGGGTTATTTTTCCCAAGGAAGATTAGTTCTTCTCTTCTCGAAGCCATGAAATCAACCTTTTTCTTTCTTAATATCTGCTTGTAAACTTTGGGCTTTATGTTATCATTGTTTGACTCTTTCCACGTTCTCCTTGCCTTTTTGCATTCCTCGTCAAACCAAGCATTAACCAGAAAGCAATTTGTTTCAGATTTCTTAATTTTTGCTCTTTTGCACTCTACAAGTGCGCTTTGAATTAAATGTGTTAATTCGTGACTATGAAGGTTGTGAAATGGGATGTTCTCCTTCTCGAAGAGCCTTTCCAGCGTTATTTGGAAGGTATTACAATTTTCTGGAGTCAAAAGAATTCTTCCCTTTGAGAGATTTTGTTGAACACACTGAGCTTTTGATGCTAACTGTGTCTTTCCGGTGTAAGAGAAACTTAAATAAATTGGTTTGTGATCTGATTTTAAGTCCCAACGCTGATTACCAATCAAAACTTACTCCATTTTCTCATACAAACTAGGCGAATAAATTACATAATCTACTACACTTGCTTCATTGTAAGTATTGCAAGTGAAACTACCAGAGTTTTCCCATCTAGTCAAACCATTACAAATGACTAAATTGAAAGCCCCAAATAGAGTAAGCAATTGTTCACCAAAGAGATTGCAACCATTGTCCTATGAAATTCTTTTCCATTGATGATTACTCTCATCTGTGAGCTATGAAAATTTTTGAATCTACACATCAAAAATCCTACTGCAATCACTGGTTTATCATCTCCTACTTGTTTTTACATTCAACACGTTATTTAATTATTTAAACAATGATGAAAACACTATTGTAGACTACACATACATACAAATCATGAACTGAAAATAGAACGAGACAAATACACAAGGGACACTGTTATTTTTGGACAAACGTCTCTGGAAAACCTAATGCAGGAAAACCGGTGCAGCATATAGAGGGTTTGATTATTAAACAAGCAGAATCTGAGTACAACAGGTTGCCTCTCAAACTGCCTAACCTTTTAGAGAAATATTGACAACAAGAAATACATATGAGGGTTTTCCTCGTTCTCCAAGTCTCAACTGATCCACTGAATAACCGATTCCGGCAAGCACTATAAAAATCCCAACATAGCCTACTCTGTGTGGGCCAGCGTCTTGCCTCTTGGAGACTGCGTCACCTCTCTGCTGGATCGATTTGCTCTCGGGAGCTTTGACTTCAACCCTCCCGGCTCAGAACATCAAACTCCCAGCGAAATCTCGAACTTTCTTCCGATTATCTTGCACTGCCACTGCAAGAACCCTCTTGGCCCGCTTCAGCTCTGCGTCAACCCCTTCCTGGGTTGCGGAGGCCTCTGCGCTGCTTCTCTGCGTGGTACTCGTTGGCTCGGAACTCACTTCCGATCCAACTCTTTGCTACTGCTCCTCTCACTGCGACATATCACTTGTTCGATTTTCTCAGCAAACCACGCCCCAGAAAAATCAAATTGACTGATCTCTCAAGTGTATCTCCAACTGACCTTCAAGCTTTTTCTTATACTTTTCCTGTTGATAAATCAACGATCGAGATTAAGTCTCTAATCAATGGCTAAGATTAAAATAGACTTGATCCTCGTCACTTATATGTTTTTCACCCATATTCTTATTAATACCCATTAATATTTTTATTTTCTTAAGTTTAGACTTAGGAACCCATTAAAAATATTAATTATTTTAATAACTCTTCATCCGGGTGGAATTTCTCCAAACAATATCTAGGTTCTAGAGATGTCATGTGTTCAAGCCCCTCCACAAAATTTCGGAGCTAGAGCACATCTGATGCTACCCAAAATCAACACTCCCTCTTAGCAAGGAATGTGCTCAAGTAACACTTCTCAACATAAGTACTACACTGATCCATTGCATCGGTCCTCTGTGCTGCTGATGCCCTTCATCCACTGCACTGTTTCTTCCTGCATTGCTGCCCATGACTCTGCCACTGCCACTGCTACATCTGTACTACAACTCCCTCCCAAAATGTTGCCTCATGCTGCCCATAGCACTGCGACTGCTAACTGCTGCATTGCAACTCGGTGGTTGAGAAGTAAGCAACTGAAACTTCACCCAAAAACTGACATGCTGGTCAGTCTAGATGCCTCGTGATGTTGAAGCTACCTCTGTTGCTAATATGTGTTGACACTCTACTGCTACTGCGCTGCTGCAAACTTCTCTATGCCTCTCGCACTGCTACAACATCCACTGCGCTGCCTCAGACTTTGGCACTCTAGCTCTGCCATTGTCACTCCATCACACCTCGCTCCAACTGACACCTATCATTTTGCTACTATCGTTAAGGGCTCCCGTAGCCGTATGTGATCCAAGAGTTTGGGCACCTCAAGGATCTTGCCACGTGTAGTCCTCCCGACTACAACTCGATGTCGCCCCACCTCTTCTCTAGAGGTGCATGAGCACTCATGGCACAATTGTCATTTTCGCCTTCCCTGTTAGCTTTCGTTGGAGCAACCTTTGAGTCAGAATCTTCCTCCTTGCCCTTCTTCCAGGGGCATTGAGTGGCGAAATGTCCAAGTTTCCCACACTTGAATCATCTGACCTTGGAAATATCCTTCTTCTTTCTCTTTTGCTGCCCTTGTTATCCCGATGATGCGAGAGTTGCATCCTTCTCCTCCTCCTTCTTGACCCGGGCTCCTTTTCCGATACCCCCCGTCTTGGTCAGCCTTCTGGTCTCTTTTTGTCGAAGCGTTGCCCATATCTCCTCCCAACTGGGGAGAGCCGCTCTGTGCAAGATAGTTTGGACAAATGTCTCCCAGTCCTTGGTCACTGCATTTAGGGCAGTCCTGACCATGAACTCAGGATCAGGTGTAGACCCCACAGAAGTCAACTGGTCGCGAATCCCTTGCAACTTGAGAAGAAAGGGATCGATCTCCTCTCCTTTCTGCATCTGGTACTATCTCAGCTGATTTTCTAATAACATCTTCTGTTGGACGGAAGAGCCATGGTACATGATGGTCAGTGCCTCCCATATCTCCCTTGCCGTGTCCTTTTCAACAATGTGTGGTACTACATGATTTTTGACCTTGTCTATGGTCACGTACTTGGCCTTAGCCTGGGCCTCCTCGTACTTCTTTAACGGATCAACATCGATCGGAACAACAACTACCTTCAAGGCATAGTCTTTGATGCAATGTTTGTTTAGGATTGCCAGGATCCTGACCTTTCAGATGACAAAATTGGATGCTCCATCCAGTGTTTTTTGATCCCTCAACCCATTCATTTCCATCTTTGCAAAAAATAGGACTAGTTCTCTTCTACCTCTCCTGATGTCAATCTAGCAAGACTTGGATTTGGATTTCTTTGGTGCAAGAAACCCTCTAAGGAACAAGCTCCTATAGACTCCCTCTGAGTCTTGATTTCCTTCACGGAAATCCTCTGGCCAAATGTCGAATTACTCCTCTCTAATCCTTCTTTGCTGCTGCAACCCAGATCCAGATTTCGTTGGCTAGAAATATGTCAAGGCAATGACTCCCTCTACCTCGACTTTGTCTCCACAGACACTATTCTACACCAACAACAACAGTGTCCCACTAGCTCCACTGATTGAATCTGCACTACTTCTCTAGCCCCGACAATTGACTGAATTGAGGCTCTCAGGCTTTGCGCTAGCCCAGAGAGCTGATGCAGTCACTGCATGAGCTTCTCTCGGGTACTGCGTCACCCTCTACAGGGTCGGAATGCTGATGTAGGCACTGCGTGAGCCTCTGCATCACTCCCGCGACTTCTCCTTAGCCTTTGAAACAACGCTGTCACTCATGACAATCGCTTCTCTGCAGCAAATTCTCTGGATCTCCTCGCTGGTGTCTTCAGTGTCTTATGATTTGCAATGCTTTGATACCATGTGAAAATTTCTGAATCTACACTAGAAATCTACTGCAATCATTGGTTTATTATCTCCTACTTGTTTTTACATTCAACAAATTATTTAAACAACGATGAAAACACTATTGTAGACTACACATACATGCAAATCATGAACTGAAAATAGAACGAGACAAATACACAAGGGACACTGTTATTTTTGAACAAACGTCCCCAGAAAATCCCAATGCTAGAAAACCGGTGCAACATATAGAGGGTTTGATTATTAAGCAAGCATAATCTGAGTACAACATGTTGCCTCTCACACAGGCTAACCTTTTAGAGAAATTTCGGCAGCAAGAAATACATATGAGGGTTTTCCTTGTTCTCCAAGTCTCAATTGATCCACTGAATGGTTGAGTCCGACAAGCACCGCAAAAATCCCAGCACAATCTGCTCTGTGTGGGCCAACGTCTTGCCTCTGGGAGATTGCATCACCTCTCTATTGGATCGATTTTCTCTCAGGAGCTTTGACTTTAGCCCTCTTGGCTCAAAACATCGAACTCCCAACAAAATCTCAAACTTCCTTCTGATTATCTTGCGCTGCCACTTGAAGAACCCTCTTGGCCCACGTTAGCTCTGCGTGAGCCATTTCCTGGGCTGTGTAGGCCTTTGTGCTGCCTCTCTGATGGTACTGCTGCCTCTCTGCTTGGTACTCGTTGGCTCAGAACTCACTTCTGATCCAACTCTTTGCTACTACCCCTCTCACTGCAAGAGATCACTTGTTCGATTTTCTTAGCAAACCACGCCCCAAAAAAATCGAACTGACTGATCTCTCAAGTGTATCTCCAACTGACCCTCAAGCCTTCTCTTATACTTTTCCTGTTGATGAATCAACGTCTGAGATTAAGTCCCTAATCAACGACTAATATTAAAACAGACTGGATCCTTGTCACTTAGAAGTTTCTCACCCATATTCTTATTAACACCCATTAATATTTTTATCTTCTTAAGTTTAGATTTAAGAACCCATTAAAAATATTAATTATTTTAATAACTCCTCATCCGGGTGGAATTTCTCCAAACAATTTCTGGGTTTTGGTGATCTCATGTGTTGTAGCCCCTCCACAAAATTTCGGTGCTAGAGCACATCCGATGCTACTAAAATCAACATAAGCTAGATAGGGTCACAATCTTCTTTACAACAAAGAATGCTAGCTTGCTCACTTGCAGTCCTAGCATTGAAATCACCCACTATAAGTACTTCACCTGGCTAAGAATATGTTGCAATATCTTCTTTTAAATTTGCAAAGAGATCTTTGTGGTTAAACCTTCTAGTTTTGTAGATTTTTGAAACTTGCGACACAAAATAACATGTTGCAATTTTGATGTGATTTCCATTTTTTGATATTTTAAACCAAATGAATTGTTTATTTGAGTCTTCTTTTTCTAGCTAAATGAAATGACCTTCATTTTGTCTCACTAATACCATGGTACCCCCATGTCCTTTGCCATTCCCTGCTACCTTGTTCGACACTGCGATTTGGTAGTACCCTTCAAACAAAAGTGTCTTGCACCCTTCATATTTATGTGTTTCTATGAGGCAAATTATGTCTCTAGCTTCTGCAATAGGCCCTAACCTAGGTCCTCGTCTCGTCGGTAACATCTGCAGTTCCAACAAACTAATCTTAAGGAAACTTGGGTATGACTTGATTGTTATTTGTTTTGACATGCAAAACTCACAATTGAGTCTTTGTCCTTGCTTGCCCATATTGACCTTGCTTCTTGATTTCCTGCTAAAGAGCTTGTTGCCTTTTCTTTATTATCATCTTTTTGCTTGTTTTGGAAGGAGGTCCAAATTGCGCTATCATAACTTTACCTTTATAAATCCATGCTCTCTTACCCTAATCTCTAGCTTCCCTAACCTTTAACATTTCCTCCCTCCTTTCCTCTTGTTGTCTTACAATTAAATCTTCTTTTAGAAAAAATTGAGAACCCTTAAGAGTTGCTTCTTGCTTAGAATGATATATTTATCGCGCAAGCTAGACATGATGACTTTTATGGGCTTGAATTTTTTACCGTTAAACTTACTTACGCTCCATGGTTGGCATATTTGTCTTTGCCATAACAGTTTGTCTTTCAAGAAGTCCCTTGCAAGGTCAAGAATACATTCCTTTTTCCCATAGTTTTTCACTCAATAATTTTGTTTGTTGCTCTATTTTTTCCTTTCCTTGCTTTCTCTATCTTGCATGTTGCCAACCCAATTGTTTGCTTCTCCTTCCCTATTAGCGGAATTGCTATTAACTTGAGCCCAAGTTTTGGAAACTTTTGTGGAACCTCCTTTCCTTTTTTTTTTCTTATTGTCTCTTCATGGTTATCTATTTGGGTAACTGCGTTCCCTTTATTCTCGGATGGTTTCGCATTCACCACCTCTGTACTCTCCACTACAAATTTCTTCATGTTCTGCACATCTGCCTTCATGCATTGCCATTCTGTCTTCCCTATTAGGGGAGCTTCTTGTAGCAATGCCACTTGCTCCTTTAAAACTTTATTGATTTCTACTAAAACTTGGTTTTCAGCTGTTATTAAATGAATTATATGATCTCTTTCTTGCTCTTTAGCTTCTAAAACCTCCAACCTCTTTTTGCACTTAACAATTCTTTCATATAAAGATCAGATGACCATGTGAGAGGTGTGGATGTGGGACTATAGAAAGTAGAATCATCAATGACTTTTCCTTTGGTCCTGTTGTTGCCACATGTTTGCAAAGGGGACTTGTTTGAATATTGCTTAGTGCGAAGGGCCAGAGTACTTTCTCTTTGAGATCGTTTTTTCCTTGTTTGCTCCCATTTTAGATGGGTTAGTTTTTGTTTTAAAAATCCCTGATACTGTTTGGCATTGACCCAAACTGTTAGGCCCCTATACTGCTAGTGTAACCCCTTATTGTTATTAGTACAACCCACTTATTATGTTGATGTACCCGTGTAGTGCCCATATTGTTACTAATGTGCCCCCTAGAAGCCCACTATTGTTATTATTGTTCCCTTACAGTATTATTGTTATGTCGGCTCTGGTTATGTTATGACCCCTTAGACTCCTATATATAGAAAGGAGGTCTTTTCATTTGTATCATCCAAGAATTGTTCATTTATGTAATGTAAAGGAGGTTTCCCCCTCGAAGAGGCTGAATTATAAGGCGTTGATCTATCTTTTCTATCTTTTCTTGAGTTGGTTTCATAACATTTGGTATCAGAGCTTTGGATTCTAGGGTTTCGCTGCTCCAAACAGGTCATTGTGGAATTTTCGCTATAACTTTTTTTCTGTGATGTTTCAGAAGTCGCAAAAAAAACCCATTTGAGAAGAAATCGCGCTGAACCTTGGGTCCGAATTTCAGAGCTTTTTGCGCGATATTTATGGAGTTATGATCTGAGGAAGTTGGTCTTTTTGCAGATTCCTGAATTACATTCAAAACAGGTGACCTGGGGAAAATAGTCATAACTTTCTCTTTGAGCATTGGATTGAAATTTCGTAAGAAGGTACAGAAATAGGACGGACTGTAGTTTCTTGTATGAATTTTTCAGATCCATAGGTCGAAAAATTGACACGTGGCACTTCATACAAGTTCACTCTTCTGGAAAGGTCTATAATCAGGTCATCTTGGGAGATTGTGCATAACTCTTTTTTGGGGAATCCAATTTGGATCAGACTTGTGGCATTGGAAAGAGGACACAAAGGGCTACTACAGGTAGCAATTTCAAAACTTAAATATCCGCAAGTACAGAGTTACAGTTGTTTCAAGTTCGAGGTCCTAAAATCAAGAAAAAGCAAGATGAGGAAGTTTGATGGCAAGGATCCGGTAAATTGGATACTTCAGATGGAGCAATATTTTGATCTACATGGTGTACCAATGTTACAAAAGGTATGTATTGCATCTTCATATTTAGAACCGGATCAATTTTTATGGTATAAAGGGCTTTGTTCTCGTAAAAAACTTGTTACGTGGTCAATTCTCACGGAGGAAATGATAGCACATTATGAGGATACAAAGAGCAACACCACAACAATTGGAAAGAGTAAAAGGGCTTTGTGACATATTTGAAAGTAAAATTATGGCAACAAGGAAGTCTACCTCTCACAACTATAAAGATGGACGTGTTGTTCCTCCTAGCCTTCTACAACCTACAAGGGTTACACCACAACAATTGGAAGAAAAAAGAGAAAAAGGGCTTTGTTACAATTGTGATAGCAAATGCACTAAAGGTCATAAGTGTGTTGAGAATAAATTATTTTACATAGAGTATGAAGAGGAGGAAGAAAATGATCAAGAAACATCAAAAGAAGAGGATATATGCCAGGACCCGACCCCAGAGAAAGAAGAAATGAATCAGAACATCTCTTGTAAACTATTGGCAAGAATGACCACTCCTCAAACTCTCAAGATAGAAGGAAATATCAAGAAGAAAAAGGTGCAAGAAGTGAAAGATCACATCAAGAAAGAAGAAATGAATCCAACCATATCTTGTAATTCACTGGTCGGAATTACCACTCCTCAAACTAGCGAGACAAAAGGACATATCAATAAGAAAAATGTTCAAGAAGTGAAAGATCACATCGAGCGTCAAGAAATGAATCCGACCATATCTTGTAAAGGATTGGAAGAAATTACCACTCCTCAAAATCTAAAGATAGAAGGACATATCAAGAAGAAAAAGGTTCAAGCAGTGAAAGATCACATCGAGCATCAACAACAAGTTCTCCAACTTTTAAAGGATAGCGCCACTTCAGTGCAAAATCAAATGAAACAACAGGTAGATCAACATCATAGTGAAAAATGTTTTGATGTAGGCAATTGGGTATTTTTACTGCTACATCTAAAACAAGTTATTTATGAGAAGGAAACGTTGGCAATACTACATGCACTTAAAAGATGGCGACCTTACCAAATGGGAAGATTCTTCAAGGATGAGGATGTGGAAGCATTGTTTTGTGCTATTTCTATTATCCAACCAGATTGGATAAACGAAGCAAGGGATGAATGGAAGAAGGACAAAGAATTATGGCCACTTATTCAAAACTTGCAAAAGATCCCAATTCAAACAATATTTCTAGATATTGAAAAGGAAGAAAAAATCATATTGGAACCTGGAGCAGTCACAGAAACAAGAACCCGACAGCTACGAAATCGATCAATTTCAGAGTATCTCATCAAGTGGAAGAACTTACCCGCTGAAGATTCCACATGGGAGGACAAGAATTTTATACAGAAGCATCAAGAACTACTCAAGCGTTGAGGACAACGCTTTTTGAAGGAGAGGGGCATATTAGGCCCCTATACTGCTAGTGTAACCCCTTATTGTTATTAGTACAACCCACTTATTATGTTGATGTACCCATGTAGTGCCCATATTGTTACTAATGTGCCCCATAGAAGCCCATTATTGTTATTATTGTTCCCTTACAGTATTATTGTTATGTCGGCGCTGGTTATGTTATGACCCCTTAGACTCCTATATATAGAAAGGAGGTCTTTTCATTTGTATCATCCAAGAATTGTTCATTTATGTAATGTAAAGGAGGTTGCCCCCTCGAAGAGGTTGAATTCTAAGGCGTTGATCTATCTTTTCTATCTTTTCTTGAGCTGGTTTCATAACACAAACCCACTTCCCAGTTTTGGCTGATGAGACAATTTTTACTTGTCCTAGATCATTTGTTTCCACATGTTATGAAATTTCTTGCCCTGTTTTCATGTTTGAATTCATTTTTGATGCACCATGTTTTCATCAAATGTCTCTGGAAATGTTGAAAAATGTGTCTTAAAAAACCTCAAAATATAAGTAACCTCAAAATATAGCTAATGTTTTACAATATCTCTGTCATATTGGGTCGTAAAACATCTCTCAAGACAATAATAGTATTTTTAATAATAATTGTTTATATTCTACACTTAATCACAGATTAAATTGTAATGTTAAATTACAATTTTATATTATTATAGAGTTTTAAATTTTCGCGTTTTATCGATAATGTTTAATATATATATATATATATAATTTTAATATTGATTCATTACATTATATGACTAATGTTTTACAATATGTCTGTCATATTGGGTTGTAAAGCATCTCTCAAGACAATAATAGTATTTTTAATAATAATTATTTATATTTTACAATTAATTACAGATTAAATAGTAATGTTAAATTACAATTTTATATTATTATAGAGTTTTAAATTTGCGTGTTTTATCTATAATGTTTAACATATTTTTAAAATAAAATTTTGTAATGATATCAAATTCTTTTGTTGGCAAATAGATCACATTATATTAACATAGAAAAATACATTAAGTACATGCAAACAAGCTGTGGGGGCCATTGCCCATGGGGTGCCTTGGAGAAGTAGCTAGATGAGGCAATCTGTCGAAGGTAGGGGAAACCAAAAAAACCTTTCGAAAATTTACAGTTCAGGACTATTACAGTGCATTAGAAAAACAAAACTAGAGACCAACAATCTATGGTGGAACAAAGCCACTAATCAATTAACATTTGGAGAGTAAACAAAATTTCAGAACTAACTGTGTTGGAGGGAACTTGTTTGAACTTAGTTGGTGCCACAAAGACTAGGATAAACGCTAACTTCTTGTTGCTGAGCACGTTCGTCATTGAGAGAGCTGGCATTGACAACCGTTGCAAGCAGTTCTTTATGATGTAACAACCATGTACACTGGGCGAGGAGGGGAGAGCTTGAAAGCTGTCGGCTGGGCGTCCTTTGGAGGAGATGATGTTTCCTACTGTTTGTGGGTTGGTGAGGGATGACCATCATTTGCAAAGATGGTAGAAGGTAACAAAGAGTCAGGAGAAACAAAGATAGAGGTTGAAGGGCCAGGGGAGGAAGATGAAATATCAAGAGGGAAAGTAATGGCCAAGTTGTGGGAGAGGTGATGGAGGGACGAGGTAATGCCAACAATCCAATAATTTGCCCTGGATTTTTCTCATTCTTGAGTGAGGAGATGATGGGAGAGAAGGTTGTGGAGTGCCTTAAGTGCATTGGTGAACCTCCTCGGCATCTAACTCTTTGAATTGGTGCTGAATGTGAGCAAGAATGACGTTGTCATACAAAGCCCAGTTTTAATCAATAATAGGGGCAGTGGGCCAAAGACCTCTTCCCCTTCCACGACCAACACGACAAACACTTCCTTGTTCACAGCTCATGGTGGTGCAATTGGGATATATGAGGTGTACATGAGTCATAGGGGCGTTGATGATTGCAAGCGTAGAGCACACAGGTGGGTGAGACCAGGCGTTGAGTGATGAAGCCGAAAAAGGAAGAAGAAAATTCCAGATTGTGAGCATGATGTGATGAGTAAATATGCCATGGGTGTCATTTGAGTGGACATTGATTCCAGGCGTGTGAACACGTTGTGAGAGGCAGATAAGGGAGGCATTGCCATGATTAGACTCACTAGGGATGAAGGATACCAAGTGGAGGGTACTGTCATTCAATGCTTAAGCAAATGGCATGGCTGTTTAGGACACCCAAATCTAGGGGTTATAATGATATCATTAGTGTAGAAGTTTTGATAGAAATTGCAATTGCTCAAGATTTCAAACTGAAAACAAGAGACGCAATTCTACTCTATTGATATGCGGAATGGAAACCACAATTTAGAACAACATGCATAGATACACAATAAGCAAAACTACAAATACACATTTACTTCTAGGGGAACCAACTAGGAAAACCCCTCAAGCCTCTTTCTATTAATAAGATGAATAGAGAAACTATTACAATTGCTAGCTCCAACTTTGAGCTCAACCTGCAAAAGAATAACTATTTTCTCTGCTCAATGAGAAATTTTGGCCAACACTTAGCCAATTATTTGCCCACCAAGCCTCCTATTTCCTTGCACAAATCCTGAGGAAATTGGCCCTTAAAAGATAGGAATTTCCTCCAAGTTGATTGCGCAATTCCCAAGGATTGATCAATCACTGCATGCAACATTTGTACACTCAAAACTAGTTTACAATTGATGTTACACTGCTTTGTCATCTCCACTTTAGTTGAGGAATTCAAATTGCTTGCATGCACTAGCTATTTTGGGCTGATTGATCAATTAACTGAGAGATCTTTGAGTTAGACTACTGTCCCATTGCACCATTGCCTTTCAACTGACTCTATTAATAGTTAGAGGCTAGTTAACTGAATAAAACTAAAAATAACTGTACTAGATTATTAAAATTTAGCAATCACACATACATAACTGAACTCCAAGCCCTCTAACTTGAATTTATTGAGCTAACTAAGTGACAAGATCCATGTCACACTAGTTAACTGCCTCCAAGTTGTCTGACTGATGTGGAAATTCAATTTACTCAATTTGACCAAGGCTAAAGTCAAATTGAGCCTTTTTTGCTACATTTTTTAACACTCCCTCTTAGCAAGTAAGAGAATTTTCACCCCTATCATGCACTTGTGGAATTCAAATTTACCTCTTGACAATGTTTTTATCAAGATGTCAGTGTCTTGCTCTTTAGTTGGAATGTACTATAGAAACATAATTCTCCTCTGTACATAGTCCTGTAAATGATGATACTAGATATCAATGTGCTTGGCCCTGTCATGAAATACCAGATCCTTAGAGAGCTTAATGCAACTCTGATTATCACAATATATCACTGTTGGATCCATCTTCTGAATGAATAGTCCCACACGTATTTTCCTCATCCAGATTGCTTCACATGCTGCTTGGATTGAAACCATCTATTCAGTCTCTGCAGAGTTGAGTGCCACAGACATCTGCTTCGGTTGTACTAGGAAATCACTGTGGACCCAACGTTGAAGATAACACTTGATGTACTTTTCTTGTCAGATGGACTCCCTGCCCAATCTGCATCGGTGAAGCCTTGCAACTTCACTCCCTCTGTCTGTCTATACCATAATCCATACTGGGTAGTGCCTCTGAGGTACCATAACACATGCTTTGCTGCCTTAAAATATAATTTGTTATTCCTCACCATAACTTGACTCAACTGGTTTAATGCATAGCACATGTTGGGTCGTGTGTTCACAAGATACATCAAAGACCCCACAAGCTGTGTGTAAATGGTAGCATCAACTTCCTCACATAAAGAAACATACTCTTTCCTCCGATTTGTAGCTAGAGGTTGTTGAAGAATGTATCTAGGTTCGGTCTTCATAAATGTATTTGAGTCATTATGTAATGTACTTATCAAAAGAATGAAAAATAAAATTTTCATTATTGCTACAATGACATATTAAAGCATTGTTTGGGTCATCTTTTATTAGTCAAAGTCCCCATTGTGGACTCCTAGGGTTTATATTGAGTCATTAGAGTCATTTGTACATTTTATGAGACCTTTCTTGGGCTTTTGAATCATGTAAAAAACTTTATTATTGAGTCAAATAAGGTATTTGACACCTCCACACCAAGTCAGCCTCAAAGAGATCAAGTCAGCCTCAAACTGGGCAATTCAACCTCACCTAAAGCTTATATATACAAGCAGTTCGAATTCATTTGGAGGCATCTCTCTCACAAGTTTGATATCCAAGTGAATGAGGCAGAAGAAGTGCGAAATTCCAAGAAGAGAAGAAGTGTTGGAAGGATCAAGGTCGAAGGTTTTGGGTTATCTCTTTCTCTTTCTTATGCGAAGTTACTGGGTCAGTTGTTGGATCAAAGTTTCACTGCTGTAAGCGCTGAAATTATGAAAGCACTGGGTCGAATATTCTGCTGCTGGAAGGTCGAAATTTTGGATTTGTTGGATCAAAGTGCTGTTGCTGCAAGGTCAAAGTCGCTGGAAGGAGATGTTGACTTGGTGGTTGGAGGATGTTTGTGTTTAGGTTGAAAACTCTTGGATTATCTCAAGAAAACTATTTAAGGAAGAATTTTTCACTGGGTTTTCCCCTAGATAGAGGTTTTTCCCTGGCATAGTGCCTACATCTTGTGTCTCATGTTTTTGTGATCTTCATACACACATAATTTGGTAATTGCTTGATGAAATATAATATAACAAAGAAGTAAAAGAAGCCAACTTAATTCAAAAGTAATTATCAAGAAAGAGAAATCTAACCCTAACTCTACTAACATTGATTTCTCAACAAGGATTCAAAGCTAAGGTCAAGGAAGATTGAAGATCACTCTGTTGGCTCGAAGGAAATGGTTACTCCCTCTATGATGAGTTATATGAGAATGGGGTTCAATACCGCATGAAGTTGGACCAAGAAGATCTTCTACTATTTATTCAACAAGGTCAAAAGTCAAGGGTTCTTCGCTGCACTCACAGGTTCACTTAATGTTGATAATACATGAATTATTGATAGTGGGACATCAAGGCATATGACATGGGAGAGTAAACACTTCACACTCTATCAAAGGAACCATCTTCTCATGCAATGGAATTGGGAGATAACAAAAGCTATGCTGTTAGAGGTCGGGATCACCATCTTTGAAGTTGGAGAATGGAGCTAACCTACATCTCAATAATCATTAGAGGAATTTTGAGGTCTAAGATGGGCCTCCTAAGAAAAATGTACAACCAAAATAAAATTTATAAGGACCAATAAGATTCAAGATGATGATGTCAACCATGGGGGATGATTCACTATTTTTTGAGTAAAAAACGTAAAAAGATTAAAATAATAAAATAATAAAACTATTTTTTTTTTAACTCGTATTTTCAACTTATCTCCCTAATGTTTTACTCAAATTTCAAGCGGGAGTACTCATTGGATGCAAAATTTAATTCCTCATACAAAGAGTACTCATGTTGCATACTTTCGATGGACCTTGCTACACGAAAAATGAGAAATACATGAAAAACATGATTGCAATTACGTTTTTCATGTATTTCTCATTTTTTGTGTAGTAGAGTCCATCGAAAGTATGCAACATGGGTACTCTTTGGATGAGGAACCAAATTCTAAATCCCATAAGTGGTCCCGTTCGAAATTTGAATAAACTCGTAGGAAGATAAGTTGAAAATACAAATTGAAAAAATACTTTTTTTTCCCCTCTAAAATTTGATGATGTAATGTAATCTTATTTTATTATTTCCACTATTATTTTATAATTTCCTTACGAGGCCCATTTTATACCTCAAAATTCCCCTAATGATACTTTATATTCCAGGTTTGAAAAAGAATTTGCTTTCAATTTATTGCTTAGAAGATAAAGGGGATAGAGTTGTTTTTGTTGATGGAAAGGTTTTGGTTTGGGGAAAGATTCAAATATTGATAAAGCTAGGGTTATTGGAGTTTGTGAAGGAAGCTTATATAGAGTCATAACACCATCTCTTCAAGCTCTAGTTCATATGGAAATCAATCCCATTGAGATATGGCATAGAAGATATGGTCATCTACACTACAAGGTCATTCCCACTCTTAATCACCTGGTTCATGGCATCCCCAATATCAAAGAAGATCGTGAAGGAGTTTGCAAGGGATTTTCTTTGGGTAAACATACAAGAAAACCATTTACAAATAGTGAAATAAGGTCTAAAGAAATATTCGATCTCATTCATTCTGATGTGTGTGGGATTATGTCTGACAAATCACTTGGAGGTCATCTTTACTATGTGACATTCATTGATGATCACTCTAGAAAGACATGGCTCTACCTTCTCAAGAAAAATGATGAAGTATTTGAGAAATTCAAAGAGTTTAGATCTGAAGTGGAAACCCTAACCGAAAGAAGAATAGAAACTTTGAGATTCGACAATGGTGGGGAATACACTTCTAAAGAATTGATTGCATATTGTAAAGAAGCAGGAATTAAGAGGGAGCTCATTGTTCCCTACTATCTTGAACAAAATGGAATGACTGAAAGAACGAATAGGACAATTGAAGAAGGTATATGAAGAATTCTCCTTGATCAAGACTTACCAAAATTTCTATAGGGAGAAGCAACAATGACAACAATACATATTCAAAATATAAGTCCTCATAGAATTCTTGAGAATATGACACTTGAGGAAGCATTCACAGGGAAGAAGCCAAGTGTGGACCATCTTCGAATCTTTGGGAGTTCTGCCTATATGCATGTTCCAAAGGACAAACGAAAGAAGTTAGATTCTACAAACATCTAAGGGATCTTCATTGGCTATAATCTCTCCTCAAAAGCATATATAATCTACATCAAGGAAGGAAGACATATTGAAGTACACAAGGGTGTTATATTTGATGAAAATCATGTCTACAAAAGATCCAAAGATATCCCTATTGATTCTGATGAAGAAGATATACCAATATTTGAAGAAGAAGAAGTACACCACAACAATCCCTCTACAATTTAAGAAGAACAAGGACCAAGTGAGCCTATTCAACTTGTGATCATATCGAACACTAGGAAGAGACAAAATTGGTTAAAAGCTACTCTTGAATATGCTTAAGGACATGGAGCTGCGAAAGGAACCTTTAGAGAAAGCAAAAGGCCGAAAAGATATTTTGGATATGCTGCATATATGACAAAACTGATTGAAGCTGAACCATCTACATTTGAAGAAGCTTCTAATCAAGAAGTATGGAAGAAGGCAATGCGGGAAGAATATCAATCCATCATGAATAATGGGGTTTGTGAAATTATTCCTAGGCGTAGTGACAAATTGGTTGTCACCTTCAAATGGATCTACAAGATCAAGCAAATTGTTGATGAAAGTATAGACAAATACAAAGCTAGATTTGTTGTAAGGGGTTTCTCTCAAAAGGAAGGCATAGATTATAAAGAAACCTTTGCACCCACTGCCAGGTATACTACCATTAGATCTTTGGTTTCATTCACTGTTATAATGGGATGGAATATCCATCAAATGGATGTAAAGACACCATTTCTAAATGGGACCATCAAGAAGGAAGTATACATTGAACAACCCGAAGGCTTTGAAGTAAATAGCAAAGACACTCATGTCTGTAGACTCAAGAAGGCCCTATATGGTTTGAAGCAAGCTCTTAGGGCATGGTATGCAAGAATGGATGCGTACCTTCTAAAAATTGGGTTTGTGAAAAGTATTGTTGATCCAAATCTCTACATCAAAGTTGTGGATAATGAGCAAACGATTAATTTACTATATGTGGATGATCTATTCATTACAGGTGTGGAGTGAAGGATACAAGAATGCAAGAAGATGTTGGCAGCTGAATTTGAGATGAAGGATCGTGGAATGATGCACTATTACTTAGGTTTGGAAGTATGGCAAAAGCTTGGGGAGTTATATCTGGGGCAAGGAAAGTATATTATCAAGTTGTTGCAAAAATTTGGAATGATGGATTCCAAGCCCATGACTAATCTTATGGTCACCAATCTCAAGAAGCTGAGGAGCTTTGACACAAGTCTCGTAGATCCTACCTCCTGTTGTAAGTTGGTGGGTTCTATGATGTATCTGGTAAATACTAGGTTGGATATATGTTTTGTTGTGAACATTCTTAGTCAGTTTCAGTTGGAGCCTCGTCATGATCACTGGATAGTTGCCAAGCATATATTGAGATATTTTCGTGGCACTATACATCACTGCTTAAATTATAATAGCAAGGAAGTCAAGTTAATTGAGTTCACATATTTTGATTGGGGTGGCAATGAGACCAATGGAAGAAGCACTACAGGTGGATGCTTTAGTTTGGGATATGCCATGATCTCATGGATTAGTAGAAAGCAAAATCCCATTGCTTTGGATAGTGCTGAAGCAGAATATGTGGCTGCATGTGAAGTAGGAAAGGAGGCTGTATGGCTGAGGAAGCTTCTGACAGATTTGTTCAAGAAGCCTCTGGGTCCTACTGTGATAATCAAAGATGCATCAAGATGTCTGAAGATCTCGTGTTTCATGCTAGGACGAAGCACATCAACAGTAAGTTCCACTACATTAGGAACTTGCTGCAGGATGGGATCGTGAAGCTACAATATGTTTCGATCGACGATCAATAGCTGATATACTAACAAAATCTCGTCCTAATAAGAAATTTGAATATCTTAGAAACATGCTTGGTTTAGTAGATATTGTTGATTTTGTTAACAATGATAAAAGTTTGGAAGAGTTTTGTTGAAGCTTTGTGTGTGAGACACATTACCTGGGAGGACATCAAGCTGGTACTATGTGTTGATGTCTGGATCTCAAAGTAGGGAGGGTGGTGTTAGTCATAGAGCTTTGACCTCAGATACACACCTGGATCCTTGGGTTGATGGTTAGCAACTAAGCCTGATGGTACTTAGCGAGGTTGAAAAATTTAGTCCATCTTAGTCCTACCTAGATAGATTTCCCTGGTCAGGAATCTAGTCCATGGCACTGCGGTGCCTAAAATCTTCATAGTTCATATGTTTTGAGATATTTCTTGTACTTGTATATGTTATTATGAATACCTCCCTAGTTAAGAGGGAGTGTTGAAGAATGTAACTAAGTTCGGTCTTCATAAATTTATTTGATTCATTATGTAATGTACTAATCAAAAGAATGAAAAATATTTTTTTTATTATTGCTACAATGGCTTATTAAAGCACAGGTTTCAAGCTTGGGTCATCTTTTATTAGCCAAAGTCCCCATTGTGGACTCGTAGGATTTATATTGAGTCATTAGAGTCATTGTTGTTGAGAAATGACAACAATAAATTCCAGTTTAATTTGTCCTTGAATTAAATTGTGAATTAAAATTGAATTCTATTCTCATAACAACTTGTAAATAATTAATTAAGTTTAATTGACTTAATTAACTTAGGAATTTCGAGTTGGAAGTCTTTTTATAGTCATGTATGTGTGATCCCTAAATTTTAGGGGTTCAGGATGAGTTTATTTGAGTTGTAATTATATAACTCAGTTTGACTGAGTTATGGTCAGTTAAACTAGTTCTAACTATTGAAGGAACTAGTAGATGTCTAGTAGTGAGTTGATGCACTGGTGCATCCTCAGTGCTTCTCCAATTAATTGGAGATTCACTCAAGAGAAACTCATGCATGTCAATTCAGAGAAAGACCCAATTGAGTCTAGAGTGTAGGGATAGTGTACTATCAGTTGTATGATTTTCCGAGTTGTACAAATCATGCATGAAATCAGTTATGGACCTAAGTTTGGATTGCACAGTTTTGGAAGAAGGATTTCCCAATTAAATATGGGTTGATCCTCTTAGGAATTGCACAAGGAAATAGGGGCTTGGCAGACAACAGAATTGGCTAGAGCGGGCTTGTGAGGCAGATAGTTGATTATACTTGTGCATGGATTGTTTTAGTGAGAACAAGCATTGTATTTTCTTCTTGGATTTCTGATTAATGCAATATAGATAGTCGGGGTTTTGAGAAGTTGCTTTCCCCAGAGAAATATTGTGTTATGTGTGATTGATATTCTTCCTCTTGCTGATTATTGTTTTCATCTATCATTATTGGTTTTCGTTGTTGATAATAGAGTAGATTCTTGTCGTGTTTTAGAAAATTACATGAGTTGTTGAATCTACAGAAAAATCTACATAGTATTAGCGCTGAAGACAGTATAGAAGAGGAGATTTCCAATTTGGTTGTGCAGGTAAAATTCGAATTTGCAGTTCATACTTCAGAGTCAACAAATGGCTTTCTACAGTTTGAGACTTGAGTATGCCTTAGAAGGTAGCTCAAATTACATAGCCTGGAAGGTCAGGATGGATTCAAGCAGTGCTAGAAGAAAATGGACTCAAGGAATTCATTGATCAAGACATTCCTAAGCCTTCAGCATAGGATGCTAATGATCTGGCCGAATGGAGAAAGTGTGTGGCAAAGGCGAGGCAGATTATTCTTGAGGGAGTTTAAGACCACATTGTCTCGAGTCTCCATGGAAAGGAAACTCTGTATGCTATGTGGAAGGCATTGGCGTACTTGTTTCAGAATAGCAGTGACCATAGGAAGTTGGCATTGAAGGACAAACTCAAAAAGATCAAGATGGAGAAGGGCGACTCAATTCCGAAATACTTGACCAAGTTCACTCATTGTTGAGATGAGCTTGGAAGTGTTGGGATTACTGTTGCCGAGGATGATATGGTGAGCCTAGCTCTTCTAGGACTCCCCAAGAGTTGGCACAGTTATCAGGACTCTTTCAATGGGAGGGAGAAGCTTCTAGATTGGGAATGATTGTGGTCGGATTTGGTACAGGAAGAGATTCAGAGGAGCACTAGGGACGGATCTTCATCCAACACTGATGATGAGGAAAATTGTGCCTTAGCAGGTAAGGTGAAGAAGAAAGGGAAGGGGAAGGCGTCCCTTTCCAAATTAGATTCTTGTCATGGAGGCAAGAAGAAGGACATGTCGAAAATCAAGTGCTTTCATTGTCACGAGATGGGACATTTTGCTACAAATTGTTTGATCAAGAAGTCCAAGAAGAAGTCCTCAGGAGGAGCGGAAGGTGAGGCTCTTGCCTCACAATTCGAATTGGACTTTACCATCATCGCATGCATGGTGTCATCGATGATGGCTAGTGTATGGTACCTAGACAATGGAGCTTCTTTCCACATGACTCATAACAAGGAGGTTTTCAGTGACTTGGAGGAGAAGGATCTCCAGATGCATATAGAGATGGGTGATGAAGGGAGGTATAGTGCTACTGGGTTGGGTACAATTACCTTTTAGAGGGAGTCAGGTGCTCCCCTCACCTTGCAAGATGTTATGTATGTTCCTGGTTTGAAGAAGAACTTAGTATCTATTTCCATTATGGAGGATAGAGGCTATGATGTGATCTTTAGTGAGGGAAAGACGTTCCTTCGTCACATAGCCACAGGACAGGTAAAGAGGATAGGGATTCAGGTGAAGAATCTCTACAAGTTGGAGGTAGAATATTGTGCTGCCTTGAGCACGAAAGCAGAGAAGTTGCAGAGTCGAGACATTAGTGAGTTGTGGCACAAGCGGTTGGATCACTTGCATCACGATGCTTTGAAAATCATGCAACAAATTTCTACTGGTCTTCCCAAAGGTACACTAGAGCAAGTTGACACATGCAAAGGGTGTACTTTGGGAAAATTCACCAAAGCTTCCTTTCACGACAGAGACAGTCGAGCATATGCGATTCTAGAGCGAGTCCATTTAGATGTGTGTGGACCATTCTCGACAACATCCACGACCAAACACAGGTATTATGTTATATTTGTTGACAATTTTTCTCATAAATGTTGGATCTTTTTCATGCAGAAGAAAGATCAAACTTTCGCAAAGTTTTGTGAATTTAAAGCATTGGTCGAGAAAGACTTTGACAAGAAGGTTAAAGCTCTGAGGAGTGATAACAGTGGTGAGTATGTATCAAATGAGTTTAATAACTTCTGTGCGGTAGAAGGGATTAAATGGGAGTTGATGACACCCCATAACCCACAACAGAATGGGGTGGCCGAAAGGAAGAATAAATAAATTGTAGGGGCAACACGAACGATGTTGCATGATCAGGGCCTACCACTACACTTGTGGGTTGAGGCATGCAACACAACTTTTTATTTGCAGAACATAAGCCCGCATCAAATTCTTGGGATCAATATACCAGAGGAGGCTTTCTTAGGGAAGAGACCAGATGTGGGTCACTTCTAGATTTTTGGGACATCGGTATATTGCCATGTGACCAAATATGCACGGAAGAAGCTCGAGATGACAACAGAGTTGGGGATATTTGTGGGGTACACTGATACACCTCACAATTATCAGGTGTAACTGCTGACCAACATGATGACAATGGTTCGCAGGGATGTCAAATTCTATGAAGAGAAGGCCATGTGATGTTCCCTTGAGAGGGAGCTTTAGATACATGTGGTTGAGGAGCTTTTAGCTCTTAAGGAGGAGCCTCAAATTGATGTGGAGCAACCACATATAGAGGATTTGAGAGTGGAGACATCCACTCAGGCAGAGTCTTCCGGAGATGGGAGAAAGCACACCAGAGAGGCTGATAGATTATTGCAGGATGCGAGAGAGAATGTTGGAGCACCCACATCAAAGCGCAGGGAGAGGAGGTCACCTGAGAGGTACAATGGATACATGGCTCTTATGAGGGGATGTGTTGAGACATAGCCATCTTCCTTTGAGGAGGCAGTTTAACAACTTGTTTGGGTTGATGCAATGGTGGAGGAGTATGACTCCATTGTTCATAACAGGGTTTGGGATGTTGTCCCAAGATTGATAGACAAGTCAGTGGTGATCTCTTGATGGCTTTACAAGGTAAAGTAAGGAACGTATGGTAGTGTGGAGAAACATAAGGCTAGGTTCTTGGCCCGAGGCTTTTATCAGGTAGAAGGGATTGATTATGATGAGGCCTTTGCTCCGGTTGCAAGGTACTCATCAATCAGATCCATTTTGGCACTATCAATGTAGATGGGTTGGAAGATACATCAGATGGATGTAAAGACAACCTTTCTTAATGGCAAGATTGAGGAAGAGGTGTTTATTGAGCACCTTGAAGGTTTTGAGACCTTTGACCGTGAGTCGCATGTGTGCCGATTCAAATGAGCATTGTATGGGCTGAAGCAAGCACCCCGTGCTTGGTACACTAGGATCGATAGCTACTTCATCGGGTTGGGCTTCACCAAAAGTGAAGCAGATGTAAACCTGTACCATATTTTGGTGGAAGGTAAATTGTTCATTATTGTTTTATATGTCTACGATTTGATTATGACAGGTGATGATAAGCTGATTAAGTCTTGCAAGGAGGATCTTGCAAGAGAGTTCGAAATGAAGGACTTGGGGCTCATGCACTACTTTCTAGGCATGGAAATATGGCAAGGTGATGGGGAATTTTTTGTCTCTCAGGGAATGTATGCCAACGAGATACTGAAAAGGTTCCACATGTAGAGCATTAACCCCATGGAGACTCCTCTAGCAAGTAACTGGAGGAAGGAGGATGCTACTTTGGGTGAAGTAGTGGAAGCTACCATTTACAGGCAACTTGTGGGTTTATTCGTGTATTTGGTGAACACAAGACTAGACATGTGCTATGCAGTTAACCAGCTTAGTTAATTGATGGTTAGGTCTACCAAGCTGTATTGGAAGGCGACCAAGCAGGTATTGAGATACCTCAGAGGCACTACTCAGTATGGATTGTGGTACAGACAGACAAAGGGAGTGAAGCTTCAAGGCTTGACCGATGCATATTGGGTAGGGAGTCCACCCGACACGAAGAACACATCAGGATGGATCTTCTGTATTGTGTCAACGGTTGTTTCTTGGTACATTAGGAAACAAAGATTGGTTGCACTCAGTTCGGTAGAGGCAAAGTACATGGCTGAAAGTCAAGCAGCATGTGAGGCCATTTGGAGGAGGGAGATTCTGGTTGGTTTGTTTGGTCAGCAGATGGATCCAACTTGATTCACTGTGATAATCGTAGTTGTATCAAACTCTCTGAAAATCTAGTTTTTCATGATCGGTCCAAGCGTATTGATATCCGGTATCATCATCTTCGAGATTGTGTACAAACACAAATTATGTTGTTGGAGTACATTCCCACAGAGGAGCAGGACGCTGACATTTTGAAAAAGGAATTGTCAAGATGTGAATTCGAGTTTCACAGAGACAGGATCAGGGTAGTTGATAATCCCTTTCTTGTTGAGAGGGAGTGTTGAGAAATGGCAACAAGAAATTCCATTTTAATTTGTCTTTGAATTAAATTGTGAATTAAAATCAAATTCTATTCTCATAGCAACTTGTAAATAGTTAATTAAGTTTAATTGACTTAATTAACTTAGGAATTTCGATTTGGAAGTATTTTTGTAGTCATGTATGTGTGATCCCTAAATTTTAGGGGTCCAGGATGAGTTTATTTGAGTTGTAATTAGATAACTCAGTTTGACTGAGTTATGGTCAGTTAAAATAGTTCTCACTATTGGAGCAATTAGTAGAGGTCTAGTAGTGAGTTGGTGCATTGCTGCATCCTTAGTGCTACTCCAACTAACTGGAGATTCACTCAAGAGAAACTCATGCATGTTAGTTTAGAGAAATACCTAGTTGAGTCTAGAGTGTAGGGACAATGTACTATCAGTTGTATGATTTTCTGAGTTGTACAAATCATGCATGCAATCAATTATGGACCTAAGTTTGGATTGCGCAGTTTTGGAAGAAGGATTTCCCAATTAAATATGGACTGATCCTCTTAGGAATTACCCAAGGAAATAGGGGCTTAACAGGGAAAATAATTGGCTAAGTGTTGGCTAGAGCGGGCTTGTGAGGCAGAGAGTTGATTATACTTGTGTAGGGATTGTTTTAGTGAGAACAATCATTGTATTTTCTTCTTAGATTTTTGATTAATGCAATATAGATAGTCGAGGTTTTGAGCAGTTGCTTTCCCCAGATAAATATTGTGTTATGTGTGATTGATATTCTTCCTCTTGCTGATTATTGTTTTCATTGATCATTATTGGTTTTCGCTATTGATTGTAGAGTAGATTCTTGTCTTGTGTTTTAGAAAATTACATGAGCTATTGAATCTACATAAAAATCTACAATTGTACATTTTATGAGACCCTTCTTTGGCTTTTGAATCATGTAAAAAAGGTTTATTATTAAGTCAAATAAAGTATTTGACAACTCCACACCAAGTCGGCCTCAAACTGGGCAATTTGAGCTCACCTAAAGCCTATATATACAATTAGTGCAAACTCATTTGGAGGCATCTCTCTCACATGTTCAATATCCAAGTGAAGGAGTCTGAAAAAGTGTGAAATTCCAAGAAGAGAAGAAGAAGTGTTGGAAGGATCAAGGTCGAAGGTTTTGGGCTATCTCTTTATCTCTCTTATGTGAAGTTACTTGGCCAATTACTGGCTCAAAGTTTTACTGTTGGAATGGTCGAAATTCTGAAAGTACCGGGTCAAAGGTTCTACTGTTGGAAGGTAGAAATTTTGGATTTGCCGGGTTGAAGTGCTATTGCTGCAAGTTCGAAGATCTAGGTCCAAGTTGCTAGAAGGAGAGGCTGACTTGGTGGTTGGAGGAGGTTTGTGTATAAGTTGAAGAGTCTTGGATTATCTCAAGAAAACTATTGAAGGAAGCTATTTTGATTAGGTTTTTCCTAGATAGGGGTTTGCCCTGGAAGAATGCTTACATCTTGTGTCTTGTGTTTTTGTGATCTTCATACACACAATTTGGTAATTTCTTGAAGAAAAATAATATAACAAAGAAGTAAAAGAAGCCAACTTAATTCACAAGTAATTGTCAAGAAAGAGAAATATAACCCTAACTCTACTAACATTGATTTCTCAACAGAGGTGTGTCCATGGGCTTATAATTCTCCATGTGAAATCTCTGAAGTATCTCGGTAGCATACTTGCCTTGAGACACAAATAATTCATCATCACCTTGCCATACTTCTAGCCCGAGGAAGTAATGCATGAGGCCCATTTCTTTCATCTCAAATTCCCTTGCAAGATCCTCTTTGCAAGAGTGAATCGACTGTTCATCACCTGTCAATATTAAATCATCGACATATAAAACAAGAATAAGCAACTTACCATCTATCACAATGTGATAGAGGTTTGCATCTGCTTCACTTTTGGTGAAGTCCAATCCAATGAGATAATTGTTGAGTGTACCATGCTCAAGGCGTGTGTTTGAGACCATATAATGCTCTCTTGAGTCTGCACACATGTGACTCCCGATCACGTGTCTCAAATCCTCCTGGCCGCTCTATGAAAATTTCCTCCTCAACAACACCATTGAGAAATGTGGTCTTCAAATCCATCTGGTGGATTTTCCACCCCATCTGCGTAGCGAATGCTAGATGGATTTGATTGAGGAATATCTTGCAACTAGTGCAAATGTTTCCTCATAGTTATTTGGCCTTGTACTTCTTGATGCCCCTGTCAGTTGCATGCTTCACTTTGTAGATCCGTATGGAACCAACCATTGATTTCCCTTCTTGTCTCAACACCACCTCCGAGACACTGTTCTTCATGATGGATTCATTTTCTTCCACCATGGCATCAACCCAAACAGGTTGAGATATTGCTTCTTCAAATGAGGAAGGTTTTGTCTCAATGAAGTCTGTCATGAGAGCCATGTAACCAATGCACCTATCAGGTGACCTCCTTTTCCCGCGCTGTGATGTGGGGGCTCCCACATTCTCCCTTTCATCCTACAACAATCTATCAATTTCTCGGGTTCTCTTTCTCCCCTCTTTGGAGGATTCTGGTTGAGTGGGTGCGTCCACTCTGCCTCCTGTCTGCTCCACTGCATGTGGTTGCTCCACAACCTCTTGAAGCTACTCCTTTAGAGCTAAAAGCTCCTGCTCTGGTGGGATACTCTGTTGAAGAAAATGTAACAAGGTTTGGTTTTCACCACAAGTTGTAATTATGATTTTATAAAGAAGAAACAAATGTTTATTGTATTCCTTGCATCATGGGTTTCATGAGAAAGAAGTGTTTTACTTAGGTTAAAGACTTCTTCTTGATGTCTTTAGGATTTATGAATATAATTACAAAATGTTACACAAGTAAAACCCATACTCCAAGGCGCTATCACTATCTCTCTCAGCTAAATGAACAAAACAATCTCCATATGGATATATCGGCCCAACCCAAGGATCTTATGTCGACCTACAAGTTATCACATGAGCCATTATAATTACGTAAGTAATATCGCTCCAAAAGGGCAAGAATAAGAATCTGATATCTCTACGAATTTCACAAGTAATGCGAAGGCAATCGAATATGAACCATATCTATCACATGTTTCGGGTTAAAGTAATCTCTATTTCATCACAGTGATATGAAGTAAAGTAAAAAAAATATATATCTCTGTCTCGGGGTAAGGCAACCTTTGTTTCATCACTACGAAGAAGGTTTTTCATCACAAGTATACTATGTCTCATCACGTGTACAAATGAACCAACCAATGTCTTAGGAAAATATCCATACAAGGAGATATATAAAGCATGATGTTGTGATAAAGAAGACCGAAGATAAAGCATTCTTGTCAAGCGAGAATACTGAACTTTGGGATATATTGCGCAGGAGGAGAATGAGACAGTGTTAAGGTTTCAGAGGTCGAGATTCTCTAGTACTACGACAACTAGAAGGAGAAGGATCTTAGAGGTATGCAAGAAGAATGAATATGCAAAATCTATGAGATAGTGACAAGTGACTTTGAAGTAAGCCTGGGTCAAGCAGTTTTGTTAAGGGTCTTGGTATTCGTCAATTATATATCTATAAGAAGATATTGAAGGGTTTTCCTCTCCAAGAGGGAGAGGTTTTGGCCCTGGCAGAATGCCAACATCGTGTGTTCTTGTCTCTTTATTTTTGGTGGCAATTTGATGAAATAAACACATTCTCTAATATTAATAAGAAGAAGATCAAGCTAAGATAAATTGTAACAACACCTGACAAATTGTTATTAAGACAAGAAGAATCACTAATCCTATTTTCGCTAGATTCTTCAACATGGTATTAGAGCTATGTTTGTGGTTAAAGGGCGGGCATAAAAGAGACATTTCAAGGACCAAGTTTCTAGCAGAGCATCAAAGAAAGCTAAAATGATATCAAGATCTACATTGCAGGATCAAACCCTAAACAAACAAGTACAGGACCTTAGTGATGAATTTCTCCTCCATCAATCTTAATGAGCACAATGAAGTATGATATCTCAGCATTCATGTGATTACAATGACCTCCTCATAATCGCAGTCCTCAATATACGAAATGATGTCACCGCGAATATATTATTAGCATGCTCATGATGAAGAGATAGTAACAAGTCTTGGTATCTCTGTCTCGGTAATCTCTCAGCATAATAATGATGGTTTCAAAGATCCTATAGCACCACTCAGTTTCAATGGAAAGAATCATCGTAATCCCACAATAGTGAACAGTCTCATACTCAGTCTCGAATAATAAACTTAGCAATACTACAGTAATATATATATTCTACGCACAACCATGACAAGTAAGATCTCGATGATAAAAACAATTACATTCTCGGTCAAGGAGCAGTCACGATCCTAACATAGGTTATGATCTTAGTAAAATCTATGAAGAGACAATCATGATATCGATAGATCAAAAGGAAGATCTCCAATACACATCTCAATAAAGTCACAGTGATGAATTCGGTGACAAGTTCGGGCTCAAAACACAGTGCACAATTTGAATGAACAACACTCATAAGACATCACTGTCTCAGTGCAGTGTTACAACGATGTACTTGTCACAGTTCCGAATCTTGTAGCATGATGCTCGGATCAAAGCATGAATTTGTTGATGCTAAAGTATAATAAGGTCCACTTGTGGGGTGGAAGTATCACGAGCATGTCAACAATGTGTTCAGTATAGAAGGAGTCAAAAGAACCAAGAAGATGAATTAGGAATCAAGATGATTTCAAGATCATAAAGCAGTTTCGGTGATGACAAGATCACTAAAGTCATGATGCCAGAAGGTCTCCAAAGAAGTTTTGGTAAAAGGATACTAATGGTTCATGGTGGGAAGCTCAAGCAAAAAAGGTGAATATCTCCTTCTCACATGCCAAGTAAGTATCTTTCATGTTTTTGGTTTTATAACTTTGTTTTGCAAGGAAATAGAAATATTGAAGGATAGTCATAGTCCTCATGAAAAAGGTCCTTGCATAAAATAAGAAGGATTGTCATAATCCTCATAGAAAAGAAAAATCATTGATGTCTATGGAAAGGTCTCTGAAGGTCAAACAATGCTTGAATGTATCAAGAGACTTATAGGAATCATATGAAATCACTCAAAGGTCCTCACATGCTAAAAAGAGGAGACATAAAGAGGGATATATGAAATTCTAGAAGATATATTCTCTGAAATTATAGTAAAGAAGGTCACATCACTTAGACCAACTCAAAAGCTTAGTCCTCAAGCAAAGCAAGAAAGAATAAGTATAGCTAAGATTAAATGCTATAGAAATATTTTGGAAGCTCATATCACTGAAAGATGGAGGAAGCTGAAGAAAAGGGCCAAGGAAAGAGGGAGTAACAAATCTCTCCTATGAGTAAGATAATATCCCTCACAAAAGGGTCATATCATAAGCTCCTAAATTTTTAGATATGGCCATGATATTAAGATGCATCGTGGCATCATGAAATCATTAGAAGCAAGAGCTCGTGTCATCGCCATGGGAATCATGGAAAACAAAATCCATGACAGTCAAACATGAAGGACATAACTCTTGGGACCCTCATTGGACATTGAAGCAAAGGAAGAAGTCATCCAGGACAGGTCTCATCATACATCAAGTCAAAAGGGAAACATCTGCCATATGAGGATATACAAGATCCTCAAAATTCTCTGATAGAATCCTAGTCGGAGGATTCACTCATCAAGAGAGGAAGCAAGTGCTTCATTAGGAACTCGAACTTATGGAATTTATGGGATGATGGTATGTTGTCATAAGAGATGAAGAAGATCAAGGGATTGAAGACACTTCAATCAGGGAAGCTGTTGGAAGAAGCCTAGATGACCTAAAGATAAAATGAGGTATGTATGATTGCATTTAATTTTTATAATGTCATGTCATATGGTTGCAGGTAATATAGATCATCACTTCTATCGTAAGAAGCATGATCAAGGGAAAATGATCTCCTCTGAAAGGATGCAGAAAGGCATAAGTCACACTATATGAAATCAACAGAATATGTCCTCATATGAAGTATGAGGTGGTTGATTACGATTACAAAACTTTGATTAGAAACCCCTGAGAATGGAATGTGTGAGGAAGGAAGAGATTGTAAACTATGCAACCATGATGAAGGCGATCAACATCCAAAAGACCAAGAAGAGTTGACCAGGAAATCTCTCGGAAAGGTATGAAGACTCTGATGAAAGTCTGAAAAAGATGGAGACCCTTGACAACATATATCTTTGGGAAATGTGTCAACATGTATGCAGGATGCTGATACTTACTAAAAGGATTTCATGATAAAGAGCCATCTCAAAAGGTACGATTTGATTTAATGATATATTTTGATTTCTTAAATAATATATGGATAAGTTCATGCAGGGCTACTTACAAGTAAAACTAGCATTCATGTGATGAATGGAAGAAGCATGATGAGAAAGAAGTAGTCATATGATGAAGGTTCCAGATATGAAGAAGGCCACTTTCCATGAAGAAAGGAATGACATGACGAACTAAGGAGGAAAGTGATCGATGACAGTTGTCCTACAAGAAAGAAGCTCAACTAATTTTCATGACATTAAGGAGAAAAAATGATCTAGCAGCTGAAGGACCCACGGAGAAGAAGTTGTTGATGTATAAAAGAGTCCCTAGCTTAGAGGAAGCTTTGACAGGTCCCTGATCAAGAGGGAGCTTGGATTAAATCACCCCCGACTACAAAGGAGTGACAACTATGTTTTTCTATTTCATGTGTCATGCACTAGACCAGGACTAACAACCGTAAGTCTAGGTGAAGGCCATGGATGGAAATGAAGACACATGATAGACACAACATTATTGTCTTCACTTGGGAAGAAAGAATGGGAGGATTAGGTAATCATCTAGCATCTGATGCTCTTTGAGAATGTGTAGGGAATCCAAGACAAGAGTAGGAAAGAGGACCGATATTCTTTGAGGGTTGAGAACCCAAGACAATAATAGTCTTAGAAGGTCATACTCAGTGAACACCTGGGTGGCTATGTACCCTGACAGACAATGACTAAGGTGTCAATAAGTCATTGGTCTCGCCAACATTGTGCTCTGATCTATTGAGAGATAGAGTTGTTAGTCAAGGCCTTGCTATGTGACAATGTTGGTTATATGATGCTATACAGATGGATTACTAGTCCGACTCTTCTTGATAGATCTCTTCTATATTGAGAATAACCATGTACCATGTATGAAAACCTCCCTAGTTAAGAGGGAGTGTTGAAGAAAGTGTAACTAGGTTTGGTTTTCACCACAAGTTGTAATTATGATTTTATAAAGAAGAAACAAATGTTTATTGTATTCCTTGAATCATGGGTTTCATGAGGAAGAAGTGTTTTACTTAGGTCAAAGACTTCTTCTTGATGTCTTTAGGATTTATGAATATAATTACAAAATGTTACACAAGTAAAACCCATACTCCAAGATGTTGTCACTATCTCTCTCAGCTAAACGAACAAAACAATCTCCATATGGATATGTCGGCCCAACCCAAGGATCTTATGTCGGCCTGCAAGTTATTGCATGAGCCACTATAAGTATGTAAGTAATCTCGCTCCAAAAGGACAAGAAGAAGAATTCAATATCTCTATGAATCTCACAAGTAATGTGAAGGCAATCTAATATGAACCATATCTATCACATGTTTCAGATTAAAGTAATCTTTGTTTCATCACAATGATATGAAGTAAACTACAAAATATATATATCTATGTCTCGGGTTAAGGCAACCTCTGTTTCATCACTACAAAGAATATTTTCATCACAGTTTCGGGTATACTCTGTCTTGTCACGTGTACAAATGAACCAGCCACTGTCTTAGGATAGTATCCATACAAGGAGATATATAAAGCATGATGTTGTGATAAAGAAGACCGAAGATAGAGCATTCTTGTCAAGCGAGAATACTGAACTTTGGGATATATTGCGAAGGAGGAGAACATGATTGTGTTAAGGTTCTAGAGGTCGTGATTCTCCAGTACTACAACAGCTAGAAGGAGAAGGATCTCAGAGGTATGCAAGAAGAATCACTGTGTAAAATCTATGAGATAGTGACAAGTGTCTTGGTCGTAAACTTGAGTCAAGAAGTTTTGTTAAGGGTCTTGGTATTCGTCAATTATATATCTATAAGAAGAGATTGAAGGGTTTTCCTCTCCAAGAGTGAGAGGTTTTGGCCCTGGCAGAATGCCAACATCATGTGTTCTTGTCTCTTTATTTTTGGTAGAAATTTGATGAAATAAACACACTCTCTAATAATAAGAAGAAGATCAAGCTAAGATAACTTGTAACAACACTTCACAAATTGTTATCAAGGCTAGAAGAATCTTACTAATCCTATTTTCCCTAGATTCTTCAACATACTCAACTCTCGTTCCAGAGAGCATCTCATAGCCTTCTCCTCATCGAAATTGACATCTCTCCTCACAATTGTCATCCTTAGTGAAGGTAAATACACTGGTAATTGTGTGGAGTTTCGGTGTGATCCGAATGGAAAAATGGCATCAACCCATGGTATTCATCCACCCATGGAATTTACCAATGGTATTGTAAGTGGCATCCACCCATGGTATTTATCCACCCATGGTATTGTAAGTGACATCCACCCATGGTATTCATTCACCCATGGTATTTGCCCATGGTATTGTGACATCCACCCATGGTATTCATTCACCCATGGAATTGACCTATGGTATTGTGACATCCACCTATGGTATTCATTCACCCATGAAATTGACCCGTGGTATTGTAACTGAAAAAAACTATAAGTAACAAGTTACATTTTGTAAAAGGACAGATTGTACACCACAATGTAGTCCTTACAATTATTATCTGTTTTAATAAAAAGTTTCTTTGTGGTTTTGTTTATTGGGCATTCTTCTCTTTTTCTTCTGTCAATTTCAAATTTTCAAATCTTGGGGGCCTCCCCCCAAGATCCAGATCAGTGGTATTAGAGCAGGTTATGATTCCATGGGAATGAGGGTTTCATGCATATTTTAGTTTCAAATTTTTTCAGCAATATTCAACAAACTTAAGGCACGCGCTGCGACCTCCACAGAGCACTTTCTTGGGCCAAGCAGGAAGAATATTTCCTTTTTCATTTTTTTGCAGGAATTTTTTTTTGGGCGGCGAGTTTGCAGATCACATCTGAAACATTTGGTGTAATATTTACAAAAACAAATACCAGATCTGGATTCCTTGCGAAAAAATACCAAAATTCAAAAAAAAAAATCGGCTGAATCGGAGTATGGATGAGGGAGATATCGTTGATTTAAAATCAACTATGTTGTAGAATTTTTATTTATTTATTTATTTTTTTTTGACGACCACTGGTGACGACAACTCTCCTATCATTTTTTGAAGTTTTTCTGCAGAATTTCAAAAAAATGATTGTAGATCTGAGCTCCTATTGAAAAATCACTCAATTTCAAAAAAACAATGGGTCGAATCATAGTTTGGATGTGGGAGATATCGCTGATTTAAAATCAAATATATATATATTATATATATACTTTTTAATTTAATTTAATTAATTAATTAATTTATTTTTTATTTTTTCAGAACTTTTGTGATGGCGGAAAAATTGCAGCGCGAATATGAGATTCTAGAATGTCCAGATAAGGATTTCCAACAATAGGAAGATGCAAAATGGTCCTTCTACTTCCAAAAACAGGTTATAATAAATATTTTGAGTTATATTGATTGAGTTGTGTCCATTTTAATTCTGGAGTAGTATTCGAAATGGGTTCCCATTGGAGACGTGTCCTGCCACCCCACTTTAGTAGGCACCTTCTTCACATTCATCAGTTTTAGCATAGCAACATTCGGCTTGGGTTATTTGGAGACATGCCCTCCCACCCCAAGCTATGTAGGCACCTACTACTTCATCAACAACCAACATCACGGTTATGGGTCAACCACACAAAATCCTTGTCATCAAAGTCCATTTGCTAGTCCGCACACTGTTAGTATCAAATTTGGTCACAAGCATTACAAGGTATCTCTATCCGCGAATCTTCGTTTGTCATAGTTATGGGTCATCCACAAACCCACACTTCATTTAAGTCCATTTGCTAAGCCGCACACTGTCAGTATCATAGTTGGTCACAAGTATTACAGGGTATCTCTATCCTGGGATCTTTGTTCATCATGGTTATGGGTCATCCACAAATGCACACTTCATCGAAGTCCATTTGCTAGGCTGCACATTGTCAGTATCACAGTTGGTAACAAGCATTATAGGGTATCTCTATCCTCAAATCTTCGTTCATCATGGTTATGGGTTAACCACATAAAACCCTTCTCTTCAGTGGGTCTTCATATTCAACAAAGGCTTCGCAGGAGGAACTTCACGCAATGGGGTCCATTGCTTTTTAAGGATGGAGGAATGATCCAAATGGAAAATGGCATCAACCTATGGTATTCATCTACCCATGGAATTTACCCATGGTATTGTAAGTGGCATCCACCCATGGTATTGTAAGTGACATCCACCCATGGTATTTGCCCATGGTATTGTGACATCCACCCATGGTATTCATTCACCCATGGAATTGACCCGTGGTATTGTGACATCCACCCATGATATTCATTCACCCATGGAATTGACCCGTGGTATTGTAACTGAAAAATACTATAAGTAACAAGTCACATTTTGTAAAAGGACAAATTGTCCACCATAATGTAGTCCTTACAATTATTATCTATTTTAATAAAAAGATTCTTTGTGGTTTTGTTTATTGGGCATTCTCCTCTTTTTCTTCTGGCAATTTCAATTTTTCAGATCTTGGCCCCCCCCCAAGATCCATTGCAATCTTTTAGATTTTGAGGACCTCCCCCCAAGATCTGGATCATGGTGTATCCTACAAAAATTCCCATCTCTGTTGTAGGCTCAAGTTTCTTCCTTGAATCCTCAGAGACATGACAATAAACTGATGCTCCAAATTTTTTGAAATGAGACATCCTCCGGTGTGATCATACCAAGTATTCTATGAGGACTCCAGTTTTGCAAGTATACTATGGAGTTGCATGATTCTACCCATAGATGTAATGGAAACCCCTGATCATGCAACATGGCCCTTGCTGCTCCCACTATGCTCTTGTACTTCCTCTTAGCTACCCCATTCTATTGTGCGTTATGGGGTGCTATTAATTCCCTTCGAATACCTTCTTTCGCACATAAATCCTTTAAGGCATGTGAAACAAATTCACCTTCATTGTCACTCCTGAGAGCCTTCACCTTCTTCCTAGTCTTCTTCTAACCAATGTCTTGAATTCAACAAATTTTAAGAAAACTTCATCCTTCTTCCGCATGAAGAAGATCCAACATTTTCTAGAGAAATCATCAATAAAAATAAGATAGTACTTATGTTTTGCTGTGGAGGCTGTAGAAAAGGATCCACAAACATCTGAGTGGACTCGCTCCAAGATTGCATCTGCTCTGCTATCTCGACTATTGAAAATGTATTTGACATATTTCCCCAATGTACAACCCTTGCAAACATCCTATTGGTCAAGGAACCTTTAGGGATATCGATGGTTAATTTGATGCATGATTTTTAAGGCACCATGGTGTAGATGACTCAATCTCCCACCTCAAGTTTGTATAGGTTCTTGACTCAAACTCCAATCTGTTTCACTTGCCCAATAACTATGTATCTCATAAAGACTTTCCCTTTACTGAAAATAACATCATAGCCACGATCCTCCAAAACTGCTACAAAGATCATGTTCTTCTTCAGCGTAGGAAAAACATAACATCTTTGAGGTGAAGAGGGGAGCCTTTCTCCATATCAAAGGTGACAATACCAATTCCTGTAGCATTGTACCTTCTATCATCCCCCATTTTGATATGCATATGGAGATCCTTCTCTTCCATGCTACTGAAAAACTCCTTGCGCCTTGTCATATGGAACAAGTCATTGAAATCAAGGTACCAAATACTCCCCATAATAGTGCTAGCCGTGCATACTATTAGGGTGAAGTCTAATTCAAATTGTGAATCTAGTGCTTCACCTCCTGCTCATCCTGAAGGTTTCTTAGTAGACTTCATGTGTGAACATTTTGTTGCATAGTGCTCAAATTCATGGCAGTGCAAGCATTTTATCTTGCTCAAGTCTTTATTCTTGCCATTATTTTGGTTGGATTCAGGTTTTCTCTAGGTCTTCTTTCCTTTTCCCTTCTTCCCCTTTCCAACCAATGCAAAATTGTCTTCATCCTCATCTTTGGATGATGTCCCATCTCTGTTATTTCTCATGAACTCTTCTTTAACCAAATAGTACCACAACCTTTCCCAATTTGGTAATTTTCCCCTTCCATTCATTGAGTCCTAGTAGCCGTGTTAGGATTTTGGAAGGCCTAGAAGAGCTAAGGTAATCTTCTGCTACATTTACCCCAACTCCTCCAAGCTCATCTCAAACTTATGTAAACCTGGAGAGATACTACAAAATAGTGTCATTTTTTTGCATCCTGATGTTTTGAAGTTTGTCTTTCAAGGCCAATTTTCTATGGTCACTACTATTTTCGAATAGCTCAGTAAGTGTCTTCCACATAGCCAATGGTGTCTCTTTGCCATGGATATTTGAGATCACATGGTCTCTCACACTTTCCAGAATAATTCTTCTCGTCTTAGAAACATCCTTCTTCCACTGGGTTAATTGTCGTGCATCCGACTATGGAGGTTTTGCAATATCAGTTTTAACATATTCTAACACACCGTTTTCATCGAGCACTGCTTCCGTTCAACCCTTCCAGGCTATGAAATTCGAGCTACCCTCCAGGGCATACTCCAATCTCAAACCATTGAAAGACCTTCTCCCGATCTTGAAGAAAAATTATTGCACTAAAGCTGCTACTTTGAAATTCTGAGAGACAAGTTTGAAATACTGGTTCTAATGTGATTTTAGGTCTCTAATACCAAAATTTTGATAGAAATTGCAACTGTTCAAGATTCCAAATTGGAAAGAAGAGACACAATTCTACTCTACTGATATGCAGAACGGAAACCATAATTTAGAACAACATGCATAGACATGCAATAAGCAAAACCACAAATACACAATGATTTTTAGGGGAACCCAACTAAGAAAAACCCCTCAAACCCATTTGCATTATTTAGATGAATATAGAAACCATTACAATTGCTAGCTCCAACTTTGAGCTCAACCTGTAAAAGAATAACTGTTCTCTCTGCTCAATGAGGAACTTGGCCAACACTTTGCCAATTATTTTCCCAACAAGCCTCCTATTTCCTTGCACAAATCCTCAGGAAATTGACCCTTAAAAGATACTAATTTCCTCCAAATTGATAGCGTAATTTCCAAGGATTGATCACTGATTGCATGCAACCCCTGTATACTCAAAACTAGTTTACAACTGATGTGACACTACCTTGTAATCTCCAGTTCAACTGAGGAATTCAAGGTCCTTGCATACATTAGCTATTTTGGGTTGATTAATCAGTTAACTGACAAATCTCTGTGTAAGACTGTTGTCCCATTGCACCAATGACCTTCAATTGACTCTATCAATAGTTAGAAGTCAGTTCGTTGAATACAATTGAAAATCACTGAATTGTATTATTAAAATTTAGCAATCACACATACATAACTGAATTCCAAGTCTTCTAACTCGAATTTACTGAGCTAACTAAGTGACAAGAGCCATGTCACACTAGTTAACTACCTCCAAATTGTCCTGCTAATGTGGAAATTCGATTTACTCAATTTAATTAAAGTTAAAATCAAATTGAGTTTTTTTATTACATTTTTTAACAATTAATAACCAAATTATATAATAATATTTTTGATAATTATCATTAAAAAATATTTGTAATATTATTTTTAATAATCAAATATGCATAAGTTTAAATTATTATATTAAATAAAACACATATTACATTTAATTTTGTGAGTATTGATTTTAATATTAAATTGAAACATATTTTATTGTTAACATGGAACTTCTATTTTATTTTTATTTTTTTAATTTCAATAAACTTTTTCAAAAACAATTTTATAATAATATATTTGATAATGATTATTTAATTGAATGTTGTAACCTAGATATAATAAAAAAAGCAATATTATAATTTTATGATCTATCATTTAATAAAATGTTGTAGATGGGATACAATCCATATTTTGATAACCATGCATTGCTCTCTTCCCCTTCTCTTCTTATTTTAAAACATGGATACCCTTCAAATATGATTTCCATGTTTCTATTATTAAGCATACCATGATATTTGAGCCATTCCCATAGCTACTATGTTATGCCATCCATATGGATGAAACTTTAAACTTTCTAGTTATTATTTATTGAGTTTAAAATTGGCCTTATTTATTTATTAATCCATTCCAAGTATATGATATAGTATTACAAAAGTGATTGTTTTTAGGTATTTAAAATAATGAACATCTAATTCGATTTGATTTAAATTGTCTAAGTGAATGACTCCATTTAACAAATCCAATAAAGGAGTTGGTTAAAACTAGTCACTATGCAGTTCCCAGTTGCCATGGATTAGTGTTAATTTCTCTTAATTTAATGAGACAAACTACACAACTAAATCTACTATGTACCCGTTTCATCCCATTAATGATTTTTCATTCATGTAATTAGACTTTGCCAATTTATATCCTAATCACATTTAAAATTGCAACTATAAAAATAGTTTATATAATTGATATCTCAAGTCATTTAAGATGGTCTATTCAAAAGCTATGCTTGTGAAATCTCTAATTGATTTGAAGCTAGTAACCTTGAAGGCTCAAACATAAGTCCATTTTTATTAGGCACCCACTTTCTTATCGTGACTTGGAGGTGTACTTCAAAGACTTAAAATTTTCAATTGTTGAGATTTCCTTGTTCATTTTCTTTCACAATGGTTCTAATAACTTGAGGCACATATCAATTGCCTCCTAAGGGAGAGCAAATGATACCAGCCCATTTAATCGATCTGATTATGTATATCCTAGAAAAAGGTGAATAATTCATATAGACTCCGCCTGATATTCACCTTTATTTCAAGCAGGGTTGAGAAGTCTTAGTATAGTGAAAACATTGCCTAATAGTTGAGTATTTCTATTACATAAAACTTTTGCAAATTCAACGCATACTACCAATGAAGAAATTTGATAGAGGCTCGTAAACAATTGGTTTTTTCTGAACTCTGATAGCTTTCGATACTTTCTCTTATAGTTTTCATTAAGCAAAGAGATGGAGATGGAGATGGTCTTGAAAAAGGGTGGTTTTTTTTGTTAGGAGGAAAATATTTTTATATCTTAGAGGAGGAATATAAAGGTTTCAATCTTTAAGGGGTTATTTATTTTTAATGACAAGGCTTAAATCCATTACATCAAAGCTCATTATGTCATTTACAAGAATCAAATTTGGGTGGGGAGGATTCTAATCATTCTTCCCAATCGCTTGAAATAAACCCACTTGACAAAAATTAAGTTGTTTTTGTCACCCACACATTATATAAATTAAGTGCATTATTGTATTTTGGGGGAAGAGGTGGCAAACTTGAGCATTGACAACTTTCAATTTCTCTAAACATTTAAATACACAACACAAAAACATTAAGATCTGTTAACAATTTATCTAAATTGAGACATTAAAGAGATTTGGCCATTGACCCTTCATGGAAATTTTAGAAGATATGTTTAAAATCAATGTTAATTATTGCAAATGAAATGTAGAGAGGTTTGATTATTTTAATTTGAGTCTACTTTCAAATATTTTTTAAAACTAGAATGAGTAGTGTATTTATATATATAACTCACGCCCATTTGCGTGCAAAATCGAGATTTCACATCATATTTTTGAGCCTGCTAAGGGCATCTAAGACATCAATTGTTCCCCATCCCTTTCCTGAGAGTTTTCCCCATGCTTCTTACAAAAATTTCCCATTATTGGTAGTCTATGGCTATACATTCTACAATACTGAAATAGTAACTATTTACATTTATAGTTTGCCATACAAAAACATTTTTCAAAAACTGAGTGAGAGAACAAATTACTCCTCCATGGGCACTGGATTGTTTAGATAAAGTCTAGTGAATTCGTCCTCATTCCTCTCGCTGTTCTCCTCCATTTTGCGCTTCATATGCTTAATTTGTTGTCTCAGCGCATTCACCTCGTCCTCCTGTTGCCGGATGCACTCCTCCTTTTCGAGCTGCTACCCCTGCATGACCAAAGCCTCCTTTTTCTGTTGATGAATGCATCACTAGAATTACTAGACCTTCCCGAATTTCCAAGTGCTCTTGCACACAGTGCTTACAGGCATTCCTATTGCTATCACCTTCCCGAGTTTTTCCCTCCCTCGAACCCCCTGTCCTAGGTCGGCGGGGCCCCAGGAACTAGACAGAGAGCTTTCCTCTGTTGAATTACTGTGCACACTCATGATTTTCTCCAGGGAGCCACCAGAAAGCCTAGTCTACAATATGTCGCAGACCCCCAACTCCAGAATGTTTCCGACACTTAACCCAGAGCCTGAAATGTTCTGCTCCAACTCCCCTGCCTGACTCATCTTACCCACCCAATTCTTGACCTCACTCAGACAACCAACACTCTTCAAATCAACACAACTTTCCCTCTCGATTTCATACGCCTCAAGAGAGCACCCTGAAGTCCAACGCTTTGACCCAAAACCCACAACATATGCTTAATGACCCCAACTTCAGCAACCGGGCCTTCGCAGAGACCACCCGAGCAAAGATTAACCATAATCCATGACAACATATCAAACCGTTACTCCAGTTATAGAAGGCGTAGGTATGGATTTTGATGCAGTGCTGGAGATTGGTACTCATGGAGATGAGATCCCAATGCTCCACCTTAATTTCACATCTATCCACCATAATTTCCCATCTATTCTCCTCGTCCTTCATCCTAACCCACGCCTTCCTCCCATGCGTGGCCTGAGCAATTTAGAGCAGAGGGATTAAATGTTTCTCACGCTCTCTCATTAACTTACCATCTCCTATGCTGGATCACTGACCATTGCAACATGTTCTATTTCGTGGGGGCTGGGTTCTCACGCTGTGAGATCTCCCAAACTCAAGTGTAGTACCATCTTGATGAACACAACCACGTTGCTGCAACGAGCTGAGACTACCAATTCCACGAGGCGCGAGGATGGGCTAGGTCGAGTTAAGGCCGATGCGACAAGGACTGAGGAGTGGGAGGTGGAATGAAATGGAGAAGGGTGCCATAACTAAATGGAGAGGAGGGGGAACGAAATGGATGGGAGGCTTAATGAGAAGTGAAGGAGAAGGGTGATGGAGGTTAGGGAGGGAAGGTGAAATAGGAGATGAGGGGAGGGTGAGGAATGGGCATGGGGAGGCGGGGGGAGGGGCGGAGGTAAGGAGAGATTATATGTTACCATCCTTAAAATTTCCAAATTATTATGCCTTTATAAACTCGTGGTTGAGCCAAGAATGCCAACATTAGACCAATATTTGGATCCCATGACTAAGTTTAGGGAATGTATATCGTTTCCTCTATCTCATTCAAAATACTTCTTTCTGCATTCAATTGACAAGTCGGGGGAGTGGGGTGTAAGGAGAGATTATATGTTACCATCCTTAAAATTTCCAAATTGTTATGCCTTTCTAAACTTGTGGTTGACCCAAGAATGCCAACCTCAGACCAATATTCAGATCCCATGAGTAAGATTAGGGAATGTATATCGTTTCCTCTATCTCATTCACAATACTTCTTTCTTCATTCAATTGACAAGCCAAATTTGCTTGCTTATTTGCTTCCTAGTTATTCCCTCTTAGGATGTGAAAGAATGACACTAAATCAAAGAAGGGAATTGTACCTTGGGATCTCTGAATAATCTGATTTAGGTCCATGTTTTTTGCTGATGAATTGTATTTCATATGTTTTATGATCAACATTGAGTCTCTTAAGACTTGGATCTTTATGATGCCCTTTTTTTGAGCCAAGGATAGGCCTCGAAACATACCATAATCCTCAGCTTGATTGTTTGTCTTCCTACCAAGCATGGGGGTTTCAATGGGGGAGCAATACCATAGCACGTGCATTCATATTGGGGGATATATATTGTGGAAAAAATGACATAATATATTGAATATATAATAGGGGGTAAAGGATTTTTATATTGACAAGTATAAAAAATGGAGCTCAAAGTTAGCGAAAAAATATAAAGGCGTATAAAAAATGTTAATGAAAAAATGGATACCTACAATATCTAGTGAAAGTAGGGGTTATTTAAATTGGGAATGTGCATTGGGTTGTATTGGTTGGGGATTAAATAATGTGATTTTAAGAGCTATTTTCCAATATGTAGTCAAATTAAGGGTATTTTTTAGTATGCCACAAACGCACGTGTTATGTCAAAAGTTCGTTGAATGAAGCCCCCGTGCTACCAATGCCTCAAGCATATCTGTCTTCGATGTTTCCTTCAGATTAATGAGAATCCCTCCCCCTCCTGCCACCCCACTACTTTCAACTATTACTAAGACTTTGTTATAGAATTAATTACAAATTTACGATTTTTTTATAGAATTATGAAGGCTTTTTACTTCCTTCAATCCAAGCATTTTCTTGTCTATGTAAACTACAAATGATATATAACAACAAGAGTTATCACTGCATAACAACATAGTCCCTGCCTCTTTTGATAGTTATCAATATGTTGGCGCGATTAAGGCAATGTAGGGTCTGCGTTTTGTCATTATTCGAGAACGCTATGTTTCCACAATATGTTCTTATTCCTTCCTCCACACACTTCTTTCATATAGCTTCGCCTTGCAGACGATTTCCTTTGCATAGGCACTAATTTGCACAATTGCTTTCCTACATTTTTTCTTTCTTGCATGCTTTCTTACACAATGATATCAACTATTTCTATGCCACCTATTGTCATTACAAAGATTTTATGGTAGTTATCGGGTCAACTGTTCATGTCAATCCAAGATTACCATGTGAACTAGTCCATTTGCTGTACATGTAAACCAAGAATTTTTGTGGAAGAAGTGTTGTTGGGCTGGAGGTGTGCGGAAGAAGGGTGCGGAGTAGGGAATGTGTGGGATGTGTGCAGAAGGAGGAATAATGCATAAGAGACATTCACACTTTCGCACATGCAATAGATTTCAAATTCAATTCAATTTGCAATCAATGGTTGATTGCCACATGACTGACGCATGTGTTGCTTGTGTGACCCAACCACTTGTCAAAACTGGTCCATCTCCAGGCCCACAAACCACCGTGTTTGGGCTCGGCCATATTCATACCTCCACACAAATTCCTTCTTGTGCATGCTTCATCTCATTTGGGCCCTGCACCAACACTGTTTGTCCTGGGCCTCATTCGAGCCCCACATATATGTTGTTCGGGCCTGGGCCTCATTCAAGCCCCACACATTAGTCTCTGAACATTCAACCCCACATTGCCCATACTCCACGACCCCTACGTAAAAGCTCTTAAATGTTTCAACGAACATGTTTCTTAAATATTGTCACTGATGCTCTACAACTCATAATGAGAGTTACACATGAGTAGGACACGAGTTAACAATCGCTGATATATAAGTTACTATTAAGAAAAACAAATTAACTATAACTTTAACATTTGTCATAGTGTAAATGCATGTATTGTGCTGAACTGGAGGTAAATAGGGTTACACCCTTAGAGACAGAGAAACTTGTCTTAACATATTCATATGTTGTGTTGTCAAGCTTATTTGTTTACTTGTTTATTCTAATAGTCAAGTTTCGGGTACACTGGATGTTCAAAAAGTGCACCTATCATTCAGGTTAGGGTGGTGGCTATGTCACTAGCTCAAGTGACCCGAATTTCTACAAAGCAGGCTCAGGGATTGTCAATGCAGAATTTACAAATCAAAGTTGTAAACCTATTAAATTTTGAACAAATTCCATACATATATATAACAATTAAACCATGACAAATTGATTTAACAGTAAATTAAATCCGCGGTCAAGCACTATTAGTAGTGATATGCTTGGTAAACTCGTGAAATAATAGTGTGATCCAAGTCATTATTTGGAAGTTCAAGTATATGAAGAGTTAAAAAAATACATTAATTCACTTCCCATTTGGTCGGAGTCACACATGCTTACGTCGTCCATGTTCTCTATTTGAAGTTTTGACACGCCACCTGCAGGGTTACTTCGGTCGCTTGGGAAAAATAATAATTATGTATTTCATTTACATCTAACTTTTCTTAATTTTTTAATAAATATTTTTATTTGTTGTTTTGAGAGCAACATCTGACATTGAATATTTGTAAAACAATTAATTTCATATAGTATAGTTTACAGTTAATGAGTTCAACTATTGGTGCCTTGTTTGATTATGCTGTGCGGGACATATGGAAGATGTGGAAGCGTTAATTTTCTGCTATATTTTTCCTCTTTCTGCACACATCCCCACTTCCACACTTCGCAACCAAGGTTGGAATTTCACGTGCATTTTGCTATTTTTAAATTTCCTTCCTTTGCGATATGTTTTGAATCCGGTAAAACATATTTTTTGACGGTTTTTTTTGAAAAACATCATTAATGCTCCTTAATACCCTCAATATAATTAACCAGAATTTCAGCTCCAATTCTAACAACAACGAGAAGATGGTTTTTGCTACAGCAATATCTGTAGCCCATTGAACGGAAGCATCTCCTCTCCCAACCTCAGTGCAGATTCAAATAATGTTAGCGTTAACATCAACGTGGATAGCAAAGTTAACGTTAACGTTGATAATGACATATCCTACCATAGCGTTAAGGTAGTTAATGTAAAAATATTCTCCTCCAGCATTTGATAGAGCTAACATTGAAAGCGTTGATTCCTCCAATTTAGATGACAGTCACGTGGACCCCCCTGGTAATAAAGACTCGATACATAATACCTGCCCTTCGAATATTAATGAAATCTCCTTTCCTCGTATAAATGAAGGAAAGGACATCTCTAAGGCCATTAAGAAAGCCAAAGAAAAGGCAAACAACTTTCAAAAAGCTACTAGTTCTCGATCTTTCGTGAATGGAGCACACTTTCCATACATTCACGGCTTTACTGACAAAGTTGTCAAAATTTTCGCAAGAAGAAATATCGGCTCAGTGTTTAGGCCCTTTGAAACCATAAGACAGAAAATGAAACGGGTGAACTATAGAATGGATCAAAATCAATTAAAAGTAGTCTACAGATCAATGGTTCCTGTGGAAAAAGTTACATAGGTGAAATTGGAAGATCATTCAAAATAAAATTAAGGAGCATTTTGCTAACATTAGAAATCAAAGATCTCGCATATTTAGTCTTGCATAGCATGCCTTTCACACTAAGCATCACATCTGTATAGAAGATGTTACTATCATTGCCAAGGGAGATCACTATTTCAAATACAACTTAGAGAGGCTTTGGAGATTCTGAAACATCCTAATAACAACCTTAATCGGGATGGAGGACTTGAGAGAAGTAGAAATTAAGTTCTTGTACTATCCCATTTTTAAGGTTTGTTCCTTTCCTTCTAGCTTTATTCTAATCTAGTTAGGTTTTATTAACAATTACATTACATTAATTAATTTACTTTATTAATTTACCAATTAAAATAACAAATTAACTAATTAATTATTTAATTTACATTATTAATTAATTAATTTAATTAGTTGATTTGGTGATTAATAATATTAATTAATTTACTAGCATATTTATTAATTAATGGTACCTATAATAAATAAATTATATTAATTTGGAGATTAATTATTTAGTTAGAGGAATTAATTAATTAATTAGATTATTAATTACTTTAGCCCATTTAATAATTCTAAATTTTTGGTTTTTATTTATTATTTTATATTCAATTTTTATTAATTTAACCAATCAACTAATTAATTAATTTATATTATTAATTAATTAATATTAATTAGTTAATTAGATTATTAATAATATTAATTATTTAACAATATCTATAATAAATTAATTAATCAATCTGATAATTAATTATTTAATTAGCTGAATTAATTAATAATATTAATTAATTAATTAATAATAATAATTAAATTATTAATTACCTTTACCACATTTAATGAATTATTTATTTTTAATGTACTAAATTACTCCTTTATACTTAATCATTATTAATATTTTTAATTATTAATATTATGAATCTACTTTTATTTAATAAATTATTTGTGGCTTTTTTTTTTTTTTTATTAGCACCTCCTCTCATCAAGATTTCTGTTGATGATGGGTTCTTGTATGAATTCGAAACCGGAAACCTATTCCTCAAATCCTATGTGTTAATTTGACACTGCCACCTGAACACGTTCCATCTGTGTCAGGGCTTGTCAGTGTCACCGACTCAGATTCCTCACCGTTAGTCCAAAGCCCGACATAGTTTTCTATTATTAAATATTTTAATACATTAAATTGCGAAAGACCGAGTTTGCAAAGGGAGCCTTGTGTGCCAGAGGCAGAGTTGAATATGAATATGGGTTACTCTCAACGCTGTTGCTGGTTTCGATCAGCAAGTATCTTTGGTTGGCCGAAAGAATCTAAGAGAAGAAGATTGCCGCTTCACATTCGACTGTGCTCTTATCTTTCTGATATTCACATTTATCCTGCAAGGCCTGTCCTTAGAATTTGAACATTTCAGTATCTGATAGCAGGAGAAAGTTTCTTGCAGGCGCAAGGCAACCCTCTTGATTGTTCTCATGATGATGATAGGAGCAACAAAAGCAGCAGAGGTGAAGGCATCTGCCCACAGTCCGACAATGGAGGCAAGGGCCGCTTCAATGCCCTTCATTCCCTCCCTATTCTCCGCCCTCGTCACCTTGTTCATTCCCTTCCTCGCCTGTCGATTTCCTTTGCAATTGTTCTCTGATCCCTTTTTATGATCCCCATGAGAGGCAACTTTTATTTTCTTCATAAAATATCAAGTTGTCATTTTCTTTATCTATACAACATCATGGATGTCAGATTTGTGGAGATTATTCTTTTCTGGAGTAGAGGCACAATATTTTGTATCTGGTATGCAATTTTTCTACTTCATTTTTAAGCCGTTTAGGAATTAAACGCATTTCTTTTCGAATTCTTTTAATTTGTTGTATATGTTTTGAATTTTAATAAATTCTTTTTCGACAATTGTATATATTTTGAATTTTAATAAACTCTTTTTCGACAAAATCAGATATCAGATTTGATTTTTGATAGCACAATGGCGACAATATTATGCAGTGTTAGGGTTTCCCTGTTTTATTAGGGTTATTGATGAATTTCCCTCAACAGTGGGAATATTAAGAAATTGGTGGTATTTTTATAGATCTTAACTGGCAAGATTTACAATTTCTAGTTAAGCTCATGATTAAATCTTTAGGAAAATTCTTAAATTCAGATTTCCTGGGCCACTAAGTACGTTTGACGAAGACCATTCAAGTGAATATTCTGTAACATGCAATATCTAGTCAATCTAAGCTATTGTATTTTTAGATTCAGATTTCCTGCCCATCAAGTACGAGACAGGAAGCCATGCTGGGAGTCATGCTTGGTTTTTGGTTGTTTTGATCTCAAAATATCTAACCTTGTCCATCCCTTTCATCATCTTTCATTATCAGTGTAAATATTTTTTTTTTTTTGGTTTTTTTTTGTTTTAAAAGTAACATTGATTTCAAAATTAAACGGTAAATGTATGTTAAATGGGCACTTTGTATCTATAATGTGCATTCTCAATAATTTATCAATGTGACTTGCTACTATGGAAAGAGTGTACAAGTCCAAAGCATTCATTTGTGATTTTTTAAGAAAATTTTTCGTCTAAAAAATAAATTAGTTAAATGGAATATGGATAGTTAGTAGAGTTTGTTATGACTTTGAATTTAATTTAATACACACTAGTTTATACATATAATATGATGTTAAGATATTTCCAATGTCTATTTGTTATAAGTTGAGTCTTTTAATTTTTAAAACATTAATATATTATGTATTCAATTTTGTTGAATTTAGAGATTTATTCTACAACTTAGTATGAGGGGATGTGTAAGTTTGTTTGTCCGTTTGTGCCCTTTTAAAATAAAATTAAAAATTAAAAATTATGTTCTAAATAGAAATCCTTTAAAATAAATTTAAAATTTAAAACCTATGTTCTAAATAGAAAAATAATATATGCTATAATTAAAAAAAATGAGTATGTTAGTAAAGTAATTAGAAGCAAAAAAATGTGTGAATTAGATGTTTAAATTTTGTACTTTTCAAAAATAGTTTAACAAGAGATTTATATAAACTATTTGAAGATCTATGTTAACTAATTTATGTCAATATCAACTTCATTTATATCTATATATAGAACAAAAATTAAGTTTTTATCGTTAAAATTTTTAATTGGTCCTATATATACTCTATTTAGCATTCAAAAATACAATTTAAACAATAAAAAATAACGCATTTTGCACTCTAAAAAAGTTTACATGTGAAGAAATTTGATCCCTCTCAGCTCATGTTAGATCTGCAAGATGATCTATACTTATTAATATTAGTGTATTCCCATCATTCAAAGCAACACTAAATCCAATATAAATAAATCATAGTACAAGCCATATTAATTTTAGGTTCCAAAAATTTTATTGTGAGTGTTCCATACAATTTTTACATCATTCTAGATTCAATAAATCATTTATGTGTTATGGTCATTTAGTTTTTTTTGTTACCATAAATATATAATTTTTTTAACATAAATATATTATTAAATGATAATTTTTTAATCAAACTTGAATTAATAAAATGTTAATTTATTACCAAAATATTATTCGAAGAAAAAATAAAAAAATCCAAATTCAAACCCTACTCCCAAATCACATAAATAAAAAGTTAACAACTCCCAATCACATAAACAAAAAATTAACCAAAAAAAATAAAAATTGCCCACTATAATGGCCGCTGCCAAGGAAAAAATAACTATAAACACAATGCTCAGTTATGGCTCAACGGGGATACGGTCTTACCGTTGGGTACGTTGCCAACACCAACTTTACTTGATCGCAAGCATTATCATCAACTATAGCCAGATTATTCAAGGTGCAGCACTCGTTTTATCACTTAGCAGAACGTAAGAGTGGGGCAACATTCGGCAGAAGAAGCCCACTTCGAAAACCTGCTTTTATGTGGATCGATTTCCTAGTTGGTTGGAGTCACCGTTGTCATTACACTAAAACTCGCAGGTGCTAGTAAATGAACATATCGCTAGTGTTAAGCACATGTCACGAAACACACTGGAGCGTTGGATCCCCCAGCATGTTCGAGTCCGCAGGTAAACGGACACATCGCTAGTGTTAAGCACATGCCACAAAACACACCAAAAATCGCAGGTGTTAGTAAACGGACACATCGCTAGTGTTAAGCACATGCCACGAAACACACCAAAACTCGCAGGTGCCACGAAACACACTGGAGCGTTGGATCCCCCAGTGTGTTGGAGTCCGCATGTAAACGGACACATCGCTAGTGTTAAGCACATGCCACGAAACACACCAAAACTCGCAAGTGTTAGTAAACGGACACATCGCTAGTGTTAAGCACATGCCACGAAACACACGGGAGCATTGGATCAACACCGCCATTAACAGGGAGCACAACAATCTCCCCTCAACATGAGCTAGGTGTGTTTCAAACTCAAGACCTTTGGCTCCGATACCACTTGTTGGAGTCACGGTTGCCGTTACACCAAAACCCTTAGGTATTAGTAAACAGACACATCACTAGTGTTAAAGCACATGCCACAAAACACACGGAAGCTTTGGATCAACACTGCCATTAACAAAGAGCGCAACACAGCTGATCCACTCTTATGTTCTTTTTTTCAAAGGCAGAGAGAAAGACCAAAGACCAGTCGCTGGCGGAATTCTTCCTGCGTTCTTGATTGGATACTAGAAGTCTGGCCAATCTGCAATAAGGGTGACAGTTATTGTTTTCTTGCAACGTTTATAGCTTTTACAAAATCTTTGCAACCATGCGGCCCGCTCTATTCATATTCTATGCTTTTATGAATATCAAAAAATTCTGTTATTACAAAGTTCAAACCAAATGACATTTGAATCATAGTAGCTCTCCGTTGCACTCAAGCATGGAAGACGCGTTAGTAGCTTTAAAAAATAATCTACTGTTCAATATCTCCCATAGCGCCTTTCAAATGGTTACAAGCGACAAATCTATTTGGAAAAGTCGAACTTTGCACTCTCAACAGATCATCGCAGACGATTATAGGTCCGCTGCACATAAATTCATCTGCTTATTGTGATACAATGAAACCTTATGCAACAATTGTATTTTAGACAATTGTTCCTGACCAATACTGTCGTTTATTCTGATTTCCGTTCAACAGATTAATATTTTACTTCAAAAGCTTCTGGTGTTCATTAATTTGGGGTTTAATACCAGACTTGTGCAAGGTTTAAATGAGATCTGTGTGTAACGTGGTGCAATTACAAAACCCTGTAATGGAGATAACAATAATGATGGAGGAAAACACCGTAGTGTGAAGGTCACGGTGCCGAAGAGGGTAGGTGCCGGAGAATCTTTACTCCACACATCCCCGCTTTCTTACACTTGTGTCTGGGAGAATTTTTACTTAGGCACACATCTCCGTTTTCACACTTGTTTCCGACATCTACTTTCCCAATTGGATAATGTTTTACCTGTCATGCATTTTGTTCAGGGCTTGATATTTGCTCAGTCCCCACACCTCTTTGCTTACTTAAGGCCCCTGACACCCCATTGGGTAGAGCAGTAGCAATAGCAGTTTCAGAGCATTCACTTATGGAATGACCACTTATAAAATTAGTGTTTTTTCATTTTAAAATGATTTGTCAAAGGACACTAACAAATAGAGAAAAGAATATACTCTACCAAGGATGTTATGTCCCATCAAAGTGCTCTAAGCCAATTAAAAAATGAGAAATACATTTTTCAAAAAAATTATAAAATTATTTTAATAATTTAAGAAAAATCTGAAATAAAAGAAATCTTAAAAACTTTGGTTATGCACATAAAGATGACCAGAATCACTAGAGGGTCAAAATATTTTGACCACTAGACAATTTCTAGTCCTTGACAGAGACAAGGACAAAATATATAACATGAAAATTTATGAAGTAAAATTATCCTTCGCATGGATGACATTGATATATAACTTTCATTATTGGGGTCTTGAATGAGGCCTTGTTCAGGGCCTTAAGTGAAATTCCAACTACATATATTGGGCCTTGAATAAAGAGTTCATAAAACACATCGAATAAAGAGTTCTAAAACACATTTTAGATGTTGAATACACACCTTGTAATAATATATATTGTGTGCTTATTTCCTTGAGGGGACATGACTTTCTTGGTATTTAAGGTGTTTAATTTCCCCTAAAAAGCCCATCATTCTCATACTACACTAAACATGAATGCATAATTACCATGACTTAAAGCAAAGAATTGTATTATCACATAACCATGTGTTTTAAGTACAAATTTCATAAAATGATAGACTGGGTGCTTACTTATACCCTCCTTTTGGCATCTTTGGAATTCATAGTGATGAGATTTTGTAGGTATATGCTGCACAAATACCATATATCTTATATATAGCATAAATGTTCCCCTTAAAATTGAAAATTGATTTATTGGATGAATACCACTGATATTTTGGGAGGTCATTGCTCAAAGGTGCTACTGAAAGAATTTTGGCAATTTCCTCACCTTTTCAAATAAATTGCCATTGATTCAAAATTTATAATATGAAAAGTCACTTGTGGACATCCTCCTTTGAGGCTCAAATTTGGTCTCAACCATGGGCATTGTCCCCTTTGAAATGTTGCTCCATAATGCCCTATGCCATAATGGAAACTTTTATGGAAGGAATGCAAAATACAAGAGAGAAGGGAGAGGAAAAATTCATGAAAGATAGAAATCATGCAAAATATAAAAAACAATGAGAAAATATTAGGAAACGTTGTAAGATTCATAAAAAATATCCACCCATACAAAGTGTTTGAATGATCATGTCAAACCATCGAACTTAAAATAGAATGCATTGATGCATAAGGAGGGCAAGTTGACAAAGAACAAACATGTGGGTTGATAAATGATGAATAATATCTAGTGAATAGATATATAATGATGGACACTAACAAAAAATGGGGGGTAATTGATGTGACCAAGACAACATGACTATTTCTTGACAAATCGAACATATACATTAATTATGACCAATGGTGCAAATTACTCAAAGTTTGATATAACAAACCTTGTACATTTTGAAATAATGTGTGATATAGATTCATTTGCTTCCCATCTAGAAATATTTTATTAAGTGAAAATTTAGTAATTCACAGGAACCATTTTAAAATAGAGGTTGAATTTCACAATTTCAATTCTAGAACATTTGGATCCCATTCTAGGCTTTTTTAAGTATTATTTTGGGGGTCCAAATTGATGGAGTATAAATTCAATTTTTCAATTATAGAGCTTGCGAATATATTTCTAATAGTGTATCATGTTAAAGAAACATAATTAGTATTCACATTGACTCTATCCACTTCAATGCCATGTAGAAGCCACATTAGGCTCACACTTGTGGAGCTAGTAATAAACGTTTTCCAAGAAGGTTCTAAAAGTAGCAAGAGAATAAGACTCTTACCGTAATGACCAAGAAAGGGTGATGAAGTCCAAGTTGAAAGGAGGGAAACTGGTTTAACTCATCTTGTATTGATTCATTGCCCCATAGTAGAGTAGTGGGTAGGAGTAAGAGGGGGAGAGAAGAATGCAAGGGAAAATGGAACTTATGGGAGGCTATATAACAAACCACAATGTCTAATAGCTCCATAGTGAGTTTGGTTCTCTTTCTGTTATGCATGGGAAAACCTTATAGAATAAAAAATATATACACAATCCTTTATTTTTTGGAACTTTCCCAATTCCCATACATGTTTCTCAATAGTATAATCTAGTGTTCATGATCTTTGTGGGATGTTAAATACTATAGTTTGATGGATGGTGTGTTTAATTTTCTATTAAATCATCAGATATACGTAAAATTTCCGTGCACTAGAGCGTTGAGTGAATGTATTTGAAATAATACTTTAGATCTATTGATAAAAACTATGCTTTGAAATATCCAAGACAAGTTACAGATCACTTGGTATCATAGTGGTTTTCCTTAGAGAGCTTTGTGGTATAAAGTATAGTGTGTGCTTACTAGAATTAGAAACTCCAAATTCGCTAGATAGATGCAATTGCACCTTGTAGATCAGGATACCACCATAAGGGTAAGAAGTAGTCCAAACCTCAACCATGGATAATGAAAATGGGAATTATGGACTAATAGAGCAAAATTTGCAAAGTTGAAGGCACAAGCTATTTGTAACATCCCTAAGGTGGCCTTTGTATGTACATGTACACATTATTATTATTCTAGTGAGCTAATTTTTGTTGATGCTTGCATGCTTTTGGGTGTATAAATTGTCAAACTGGTGGGCTAGTGTACTTACGCGCTGTAAGGCTATGGTGTCTATGTGGTCGAGCTAGAGAGCTTATGTGTTAAAAAACCAACAATCCCAGAAGATGTAACGTGTAAAGTACATATGTAATAATAAATGACACCTTGACCACAGACTAGGGGAAAAAGAGAATATGGGGGAATATAACTCCAAAAAAAGGGAAAGGTGAGGTGGTAGAACGAAGACATGGTTCATAAGTGTTAAAATTGGAAACCAGGGCCAAACTCCACCTTGGAAAGCCAATATGATGAAAATGATATTTTTATTGGATTTCTCTTTCTGAGAGGTGCAGGATTGATCTAAAGATCATCTCATTTTGACAAGCATAAATGGAATTATGAATTTATTTCTTCTATGGACAAATTGTGAAGGTCGACTAGAATTCTAATGTAGGCTCATGAAGCCCAACATACGTGTCTCTTCACCCTCAACATTGTGTATATATAGAGGAGTCATTTTCCTCATTTGGTCACTCAACATGACACATCTTTCTCTCTCTACATCTGATTGGGTTGTACAAAATTATAGGTAGCCTGTTCCTCCCCACTCGTGCGAAGGTTTGACTCGGCATTTCTGTTTTTTGTGTTGACCGAGTTGCAGCCCGCTTTGACCCGCATTGACCAGGCAGTGTTTGACTTTGTTTGACTGCGTTTTTTGTGGGAAATTCTATGTTTGAGAAGGCTGCACATTTAGGCATAGAAATTGATATTTTTTGAGTAAGTTGACCAACGTTGACATCAACACTTTGACTGCAGAAAGTTGACTAGGCATTGACCAAGTTTGACCAAAATTTTCAGGATTGTTTTGGGCTGATTTGGACTATCTTTGGAGGCCTAGTTGTCTGGGTTCGACCGAGCTGATTTGGAGGAGACTTTCTGCTGGTTTGACTAACATTGACTTTCTGGTTAGGGCATCCTGTTGATTGCATTTTGACTAGATTGTTTTGTAGTGATTGGGCAAGTAGATTTTGTATATTGTACTCTCTCTGTGGAACTTTTGAAGAATAATAAGAAGATTTGATCAAAGGGTTTTCCCCACATTAGGGTTTTTCTTGGCATCCGCCAAATATTGTGTCCTCTTGTCTTGGCTTGTCTTTTGCTTATTGTTTATGTTTTATCTACATTTACCATCAATGTTAATGTGATTGCTAATCTGGAAATTGATATTGGGCTAATAAGAAAAATTGAACTAAATATCTCTAAAGCATAGAACATACCATTTTTATCTAAAATTAACATGGAATCAAAGCCGAGGTGAAGACAAAGCCCAAGCAAGAGTGAGAAGAGCAATCACTGAGATTGTTGGATAAGGACAAGATTCAATGGCCTCCTCATCTTACTTCAAATCTGATGACAAGCTCAATGATAATTTTGATTATCATGCATGGAAGATGTCTATTTACTTGACTTTGGAAGAGCATGATGTTATGGACTATGTGCAGGGAAAGATTGATGAACCTCCAAATGCACCGTCTGCCGCTAAAACAAAGTACAAGAAAGGTGAAGTCAAAGGTAAGAATGTCATCAAGGATTCTATTCATAAGCATTTAGTTGCTTACATCTTTGGTTTGGGCACATCTAAGGAGATGTATGACAAGTTGGTTATCATGTTTAAAGCTAGAAATGCAAGCCAAGTCCTCTTTCTCAAGAACAAGTTGAAGGACATAAATAAGGGAAGATGAGAAGATATCCAATCCTACTTCATGAGGATCACCGAAATAAAAATGATCTTCTATCAATCAGAGAAGTTATAAATGACATGGAGCTCACTCTCATTGCCCTTGGAGGTCTCCCTCGTGAATGGGATATGTTCAACACTACTATCCTCAACAATGTCCGGATTCCAGGTTTTGATGAATTTTTGACTAGATGTACTCAAGAAGAAACAAGGATGATAGAAAGAGACATGCCTTCAAATAGGAATGATCCTACTACATTCTCCGCTCATGCGAAAAAGAAGAACAATGCAGGTTCAAAGAAGCAATGTCAAGGAAGACTAGGATTCAAAGATGGAAGAAAGGGTAGATGCTTCATTTGTAACAGGTTTGGCTACTATGCTAGCGAATGTCCTAATAAAAGGGATACACCTCAGGATGATGACAACAACCACACCAATGTCGGGGGAGACAACAATCAAAAGAATGGCAGGTTCAACAAAAAAGGAAAAAGGAATTCTCTCGCTACACAACATGGAAATGAACAACCTCCCAAAAGATCAAGAAACTCCAGATATGATGAATCTAATGTTTTAGATAACAAGAAAAAATAATTTTATCTTATATCTGCCCTCTCTACTGCCTCTCCTCCAGATACCTGGGGAAATTGGTTGATAGATAGTGGTGCCTCAAGTCACTTCGCTGGGTATAAGGAAGCTCTTTCAAATCTGATAGAAAATGATACAAACTTGGAAATCATTCTTGAAGACAATGCCACCTATCTCGTGAAAGGAGTTGAGAATTGTTACTCTTCAATTGAATCAAGGCAACATCATTCATCTACAAGAAGTACTATATGTACCCGATCTAAAGAAGAACCTGGTATCTATCTTGGCAATGGAGGACAAAGGATTCAAGGTAGCATTCATTGATGGAAAGGTACATGTTTGGATTTTTTTTTTCAAAGAAGCATTTACTCTTGGATGCAGGGCTGACAACCTATATCAAGTTGGAGGAAGTCTATTGGGAGCTATGTCTTTCAACACATCTCTTCAATCCGAATTATGGCATCGGAGGTTTGCTCATCTACATTATAAGGCTCTTCCGGATGCAAGGAATATGGTGATAGTTATGATCAAATTTAAAGTAGAACATGAAGGTGTTTGTCAGGGATGTGTTGAAGGAAAACATACAAGGGGACCATTCCCTTCAAGTGATAGAAAGACTACCAACATTTTGCAATTGGTTCATTCAGATCTATCTGGTATGTTGCCCATGACAATTTTGGGGGGATATTTATATTATGCTATCTTTGTGGGTGACTTCTCTCGCAAAAATTGGATTTATTTCTTGAAGAAGAAGGATGAAGTGTTCACATGGTTATGCTCTTTCAAAGCCTTCATAAAAAATCAAATAGGGAAGAAGATCAAAATATTGAGGACCGATAATGGAACCGAATATGAATCAAATGAGTTCAATGACTATTTTAGAGAAGTTGGCATTAAGAGGGAGACTACTATCACATATACTCCTGAGATTAATGGTGTTGTTGAAAGGAAGAATAATTCTATTATAGAATCCACCCGTGACATGCTTCATGATCAAGGCCTTTCGAAGTTCCTATGGGGAGAAGCTGCCAACACTACTGTGTAGATTCAAAATAGATGCCCGCATCAAGCATTGCACTCCAAAACTCCTGAAGAAGTTTTCACCGGTAAGAAACCTAATGTTTCTCACTTTAGAATTTTTGGTAACCCAATGTATTTTCATGTGCTGAAAGAAAAGTGAAACAAATTGGATGCATCTAGGAAGAAATGAACATTTGTGGGCTACAGTGAAACTTCAAAGGCATATAATCTATGTGCCTAGTCAAAGAGAAGTGGAAATAAGTCATGATGTTTCCTTTGATGAAGATGCTGCCTTAGGAAGATTAGGAACCTTCCTATTCCAAGGAAGGACAAAGAAGCAGATACATGAAAGCAGGGAGAACTGTAGGATGAGATGATTCCCGATGTTAAAGGACCGATGGATCCCATTGATCCACCTCCCCATGAGCCCTCCTCCTAAAAAAGAAGACCCTCATTATTACAAATCCATTTGGGCACATCAAACCCAAATTACAGATCGATACTATTAGGGCCTATCAACCCCTAGTGCAGTTGTTACATGCCCTAAAGAACTTAGTCATCAGAATGCCTCACTTCCCAAGAAATTCCATCATTGAAAACATCCAAAAACTACCTCTAAGAAGATTAGCACAGGTAGGCCTTCATTAGGGTGCGTTGCAATGCAAACCATACACTGATAGGGTGCTATGCAGTGCACTTGGTCCATCTTTGGCCTACGCTGAGCAAATTTGAGTGAACTTCCATGAGGGTTTGAAGATTCCTTATCCATTGGAAGCCTATAGAAGTTTCTCAATGCCACCTACACCTTTGAGTTCGCATTTGGATGAGGAAGGGAATTAGGAAACATCAATTCTCTATCCCTTCTTCTATGGAATTGATTTCTAAATTTAGAAAAGCATTTATTATCACCATTGATGGCATAACCTCCTTCACTCACCTATAAATAGATCACTCATCTAAGAGATCGGGGGCTGAAAAATATTGAGTTGTAAGGAGATGCTGGTGATATGAGATTAGAATTGAGTGCAAGTATTGTAATAGTGTTGGAGTGTCTTGCTTGTCATGAGGTGAAGAGGGATTGAATTGGAAGAGTGTCATTGGATCGAGCACATATGGGTTGTAATCTTTCCTCTTATCAATAAAGTTTTCAAGACTTTTTCCTTATGCTTGTGTTATATGTTAATGCTTTCATATGTATATCATGTTCTCGATTCCATGTTATTTATAAGCAATAGATCATTATCATTTGCCTTGATGGGTTTTTGTTTTTGTGTTTGTGTAGGTATTTTCCAAGCGGCTTAAGTATGGAAAGGAGCAGCAAGACCAGTCAAGGGAGACAAGGAGCTAGCGAAAACTACAAGTAGGTTTCTCTTCTCTCTTGTTTTATCTGTTGATTATAGAAAAGGTTGAAATTACTTTGTCTGTTGTTTCTAGACCTGCTACTAGATCTAGATGGTTAGGCGTTTGTCCAAGAACACTAAATATTCTCAAAACAAATTGGCGACCATACTGGGGATCGTTTATCCATCTTAGTAGCTTATCAACCTTTTAAGACATTTCTACATGCTGTACTTGTGGTCGTTTATTGATTTCAGTCCTCTTTCATTGAAAATTGAGTCGAAACTGTGACACAATTGCCTTTAGAATTTCTTACTGTCATCAGCGCAGTCTGATGAAGTACACAGTGCGCTGTAGTGCACTTCCCGCATAGGTTCAGTGTGATTCATCGCACTGTCTCTAATTGCTGCTTGCGCTAATCCCTTCAAGGTCAGTTTCCCATCTAGGAACTGAAAGTTTTTTCCAATTTTCTCTTGTTTGAATGAGTTGCTAAATGTTAAAGATGTTTTGTCTCTGAAAATAGCTTTTCATTTCCTTAATTTGGCCCTATTTAGACTAGATTGTTGGATGTTTTTTATGTATTTGTTTTATCATTTTCAATCCACTGTCGAAAGGTAGTTTTTATCGATTGTTTTGTCGATAGAAAAGTGTCGTAAAATCGTCATTTTCTTTGAAAAATGAAGTGTCGTAAAGTCTTCCTTCATAAATAATTGATTGATTTATTTGTGCATTTGATTTTTATTTTCATTTAAAGTGTCGAAAATCTTTATTTCTTTAAAATCGAAAGTGTCGTAAAGTCTTCCTTTCCCTTTTAAAAGAAATTGTCACAAATCGTCATTTTTTATGAAAAGAGTTCTGAATTGTTTGTGCATTAGTTTTTCTTATTACATCATTCACATTAAGAGAAACTGAAAATAAATACATGCAATTTGCATTTTAGAGTTTGAGTTTGTGTGTTCAAAAGGAATGGTTTAGGGAATTGCATTAGTTTGTGCTCTTTGTTGCTTGTTCAAAAATTACTTGTATGCTCTATCCCTCATAGCTAGGATTTTCATTACTGAAATTAAATGGAAAGAGTGCTTCTCATTCTAGTTGCATTCTTAGGAATTTCAGAAAACATCTCGTGGTGAACCTTCAAAGGCAAATTTTAAGCAATATCAACCTAAAATTTACATCAATTAATCTAATAACGCATTGGAACTTAATGGAAAACATCTAGAGGTCTATGTTGGAGACGTGTTCCGATGTCTTTAAACTTAGTGGCTGTCGTTTTCATTGAGGTTGGGTGATTCCTCCTCTCTGATTCGATAACTCCTAGTACGAACTTGTGCTTCTTGTACCATCGAGTATATGGTGGGAGACCCCAATAGGTTGAAATCCTTTATCCCTAGGAAGCCAAGTCTACCGCCTTACTGATCGCAACGCACCAAACACAACATTCGGGAAGATTGACTGCCGTACGTAAAGTCCTTGGTCATTTCTCTTTCATTTATCACCAAGGTGTATATTGCAGTTTTGCGATTTTTCTGGTAAACCCTCTTGTCTAGAATCTCTAGAGCAGTCACTTTCGTTCCTTTTCAACTCTTTAAAAGTAAAAGGATCATCTGAGCACTTGTCCTTTCAGGCTCATTAAACATCGAAGGCGACTAGAGTCATCTTTTGCTTTTTCTCGACTCTTTAAAAATGAAAAAGCGAAGTTGTGTTCTAGTGTTGTAAAAATTAATTGACCATGAATAACATCCTCATTCCTTAGTTGATTTTAAGTTGATAGAATCAATCAGCAATCATGGAGGAACATCAACCCAAACCCCATCGTTCGCAGAGAACAACGAGCCAACCGCCTTTGCCTCCCGAAGCGACACCAATTCGGACAAAGCGGTCTCGTTTAACTGAGTCTAGTACATCAAGAACTCCTAGTTCTTCATCTGGATTACTTGAAACATTTGTTTCAGTAGCTACAGAGACTCCAGTTACTCCGACTATTTCTGGTACATCCGTTCCTAAAGAAGAAGTTTCACAATTACCTGAGGACATTAGCACTGATCCTAGTGAAATGGTAACCGAGGTTGTCCAACAACAAGTTGATACTCAACTTGAAATTGTTCAACAAGAAAGTGCTTTTGAACTTGAAATAGCTCAACCAGAAGTTAATCTAGAATTTATTCCAGTTCAAATAGAAGTTACATCTGAACTTGAAATTGTTCAGGAACCTCCCTTTGAAACTGTTGTTCATTTACCTGAACATCTGGACTTTGAATTTCAACATTCAGAAGTTGTTACCCCTCAGACATTAGTTGCTGTTGAAACTACACTTCCATCAACACCAAAAATCTTTTACGGACCTGACGGTCAAGTTCTTCCACCAGATTTGATTGCCATAGAGGATGAATTAGTAGAAGATTCCACACCTAAAACCCCATTTCATTTTGGAACTGGGCTTATCTTTATCCTACTACTGATTATTCTACTTCATCTGATCTTGCTTCTCTTCAAGTACCTGTCGAATCTTTAGGACAACTGTTGGGCCACTTAAATATGGCTGAACAACCGTTAACATCCAAGACTATATCATTTGATGCAGATGCAACAGAATATTTTGTTATAACTCCTTCGATGTTTTCAACCACATCTGAGTCGCACCTATATGGTGAATCATCCGTACCGATTGGTTACCAATCATTGTCTAGAACCCACTCAAGGGTTGCTTTGGAACAATGGTCATCACCCATGTCCTCAACCAGAATTTTGCTTGGTTCTTCTTTAATGGGAACTCAACAGTTTAATCCTGCACATCAGTATCATGCTGGGCAATCTGGTCAAAAAAGACCTGTGTATCCATTAAATACTGGATTTCCACCATATGGAGAGAAATATGCTTATTCATCGTATCCTCCTTATTCCGAAGGACAACCATATGGTAGTTTCCCACAATATTCAAGTCAAACTAGAATTAGAGTTTGTCAATGGCAACCAGTAATGCCAACTCAACCAAGGCTTGTGTATCCAACACAACCAATGCAAACTGTGTCAACTATTACTACTACACCTGTTTTTACTATTGTGCCACAGTCACAAGCTCAAACTATTGTATCTCAACCAGTACAAACTGATCCTTCTCCCTTACAACCACAAGTTTCAAGTCAAGAGGTTCAAGTTTCTCAAGTTGTTATACAACAGCCACTTGTTTCTGGAGCTCAGCAACAACCTCAGGTTAGTATACCTTTATTTGGATTGACCCAGGCTTACACTGGTATAGTTGATTCACAACCTGGTCAACCTTTCATTGCTGGGCAACAACAGTTGGTTCAACAACCGTGGCTGCCGCAATTCCAACAACCCCAGTTCCAACAGTTCCAACCTCAGTTTGGACTTGGTTCACAAGCTCAACCTAGTTTTGGTCAATATCAAGCTTACCAAGGTCCTGGGCAACAAGGCTTTGCAGGTTATGGACAACCACAATTTCAATCTGGTTATCAACAACCACCTTATACTAGTTTTGTTCAAAAACCATACCAAGGTTACCAAATGTAGATGCCCTACGATGGTCTGCAAAGACCTATTACACAGGCAATTCCATCATATCTTGGGTATGTTCAACCTGACTTGAATCGACAGTTGCCATTCGTAGCAACTTTAGAATTACCAGATTTAAACCGACTCACCAATGATCCAATTGCATATGTACCTTGGTGGCCAGTAATTCCACACAAGTTACCATCTGATATTCCAAAGTTTAACGAAAATCCTGGAGAAGACCCATCGAATCATGTTATGACCTTTCATTTGTGTTGTTCATCTAACACTTTGAATGATGATTTGATTAGACTTCATATTTTCCAAAGAACACTTACTGGTCCAGCTGCTAAATGGTACATTGAATTACCAAGAGCTTCTTTCGGTAACTTCACCTCTTTAGCCACTACCTTTTTGACCCACTTCCAGTTACCTATCAGATACAAGACTGGAACAAAACTCTTGACCAACTTTAAACAGTCTACCTCTACCCATATATCAGATCATATTCATGAGTGGCGACGGCGTCGTCGAATGGTTAAGACATACGTTATCAATCAACTTTTAGCTGAGTGGTTCATAAAGTCCTTGTTTCCATCAATCACCGAGGATGTGGAAAAAGGTGGAGTTGTCATAGAAGAGCAAGTTATCGCTCATGCCCAATACTTGGATTTGATTTACACACAAATCGGCACGCTCCATGATAAAATCCCCAATGCCACCACCCCATAATCGAGTAAGGACTCTCATGCCGACAACGATGTGATTGTTCTTCAAGCACACAAGCAACATGAAGACCATCTGGTCAAACTCTTGCTATTTCCAATCAAGCTGCAAATGCATCAGAAAACACTCATGCCTCAGAGATTAATGTCGTGTCATCTGACAAAGGAAAAAATCCAAAGCAACTAGGAGGTAAGAAAAAGGGGAAGAATAATAAAAAGAAACAAGAAAATTCCACTCCAGAGAAATCATCTGATTCCCCTACCACGGCCAGGAAACCTCATTATCCATGTCTGATATGTAATGATGAGCATTATACAAGAGATTGTCCACATCGCTCTGAGGTCTCTAAATTTTTAAAGACTTCAACCACATCAGCAGTGTTGACAGATCCGTTTCCAACCCTGGAGACACATTTGGTTGCAACTGACCATGCTTCCACATCCCAAGTACTCATGTTATCCATCACAAATCCACAAAATGATGTTTTGGTGTCAACAAGAAACAAAGATTATGGAAATCCGTCATCATTGAATAACCAGGCCACTGATCAACCTAGTACTTCGACCTCGACTTCATTAGAAGTTGTTCCACTAGTTGTATTTGAATTGATGATAAAGCCACCAAAGGGAGTTGTGCACAAATCAACATTCAATCCTCGTGCTCGAGCAGCTCAAAACTATAATATAATGGAAGATCTAGCTTAATCACCATTCGCTATGTCGACACTCGAGGTGTTGCAAAACTGTCCCTCCCAGAAACAAGCTTTATTGTCAGCAATAGGTGGAATAGATCCTACGGATTCAAATCTTGTAGTTTTCAACCATGCAGGATATTCACGATAGTTACCGGCGCAATTATCTTTCCTAATACAAGTAAAAGCTCTCAATAAAAATGTTCACCGAACTATTATTGATGAGGGGGCATCTATTTGCATTATGTCCATGAGCTGCTGGAAAACACTTGGTTCACTGCCATTTTCACGATCACCAACTACGTTAAAAGCCTCTGATGGAAGGACACATACTCCATATGGGATTTTGAGCAACCTGCAAATTGAACTAGGGGACAAGACAGTTATTGTTGTCGTCGAGGTAGTTGATAGACTCCTTGACTACAACATTTTACTAGGAAGGCCTTGGGTATATGCTATGGCTGCTGTTGTTTCCACATAATTTTGTACAATTGCATTCCCTTTCAAGGGTGGAATCACAGTCATTGATCAGCTAGCCTTCTTTGTCAATAGTTCACAGGCTACGGGAAGCATTTCATTGATACACGGAAACCCACTGTCACTTCAAAGTGTTGGAGTAGGTCTCCTTAAAGATCCTTCCCTGATGGGCACTTTTACCCTCTCGCCACCATCTGGTTTGGCGAAAGTGGAAAGAGTAGAGACTTGCAACATGATTTCTTCTACATCATCTGATTTTACGAAGATTTCCAACTACTTTGAAACTGATGGTCATAGTGAGGCATTGCCGCTAAGCCCCATTGAATCATCATAGCAATTAATTTTTCGGGTTTGTGCGGCAAAACCTAATCCGTACTCAACAATTGTATGGGTAGATAGATCATTAGATTATGGTACCTCTTCGGATCCTTTTTCACGTATACATTCTACGGATGAAGGAATCGTCCAATCAATGATAGGAGAGACGTCGTGGGAGGATTATCATAATCGTTCCCACCTTCTAGATGACATTGAAGATTATTCAAATGAACTAAGTCACCCATCGATCGTTGATTTTTTGTCAAATTCTATAAATACTGTAGATTTTGAGCGTAATTTTTCCAACATAGAAGAAACGATTTCTATAGACATTTCGACTAAGCCTAACATTGTCGAAAACATTCATGTCGGCAAATCCTGTTCTCCATTGGAACTTGATAATTATTATGCTCTTTTTCGCGAATTTTGAGATATCTTTGCATGGTCTTATGAGGAGATGTCGGGCATTGACTCAAGTATTGTTGAATATGAGATTAAAATGTACCCTGATGTCAAACCAATACGACAACAGCTTTGACCTGTTCATCCTAAGAAAGTTGCTGCCATTAAACTAGAGGTTGAAAAACTTTTGCATGCTAGCTTCATTTTCCCTGTACCTTTCAGTGATTGGGTATCTAATATTGTTCCAGTGATGAAAAAACAAGGGACAATTTGAGTGCGCTTCGATTATAGGGATGTAAACCAAGCATGTCCAAAGGACAATTATCCTACACATTTTATCGACCAGATTATTGACGAATGTGCCGGATGTGAAATATTTTCATTCATGGATGGATTTTCTGGCTACAATCAAATCAATATCCGCCCACAGGACCAATAAAAAACCACTTTTATATGTCCGTGGGGCACATTTGCTTATCAAAAGCTACCTTTTGGTTTGAAGAATGTAGAGGCTACATTTCAGAGGGCAATGAATTATGCTTTCCATGACATCAAGCACATTGTTCAACCTTATCTTGATGATTTGCCTGCTCATTCACGAAAATGGATTGATCACCCGCAACATTTGAGAGCAATATTCTTACGATGTCGACACTACAAGATAAGACTCAATCCACATAAATGTGTGTTTTGTGTTGGCTCTGGTCAATTGCTTGGATTTGTAGTTTCAAAAGATGGAATCTGACTTGATCCCATTAAGGTTCATGCAATCTTTGACTTGCCTCCACCTTCAAACTTATTACAGATACAAAGAATTCAAGGGAAGGCAAACTTTCTGAGGAGGTTCATTCCAAACTATGCTGAATTAGCTAAAGGTTATACACGTCTATTGAAGAAAGGGGTACCCTTCCATTGGGACCAAGTTGCGCAAGCTTCTTTTGATGCTTTCAAAGATTCCTTGATTAGAGCATCATTAATGTATGCCCAAAATGATCAAAAAGACTTTTACCTGTATCTTGTCGCTGCAGATACAACCATTGCTATGGTTTTAGTTCAAGAAGAAAGTGGAACTGAACATCCTATTTACTATCTGAGTCGTAATCTCAACGATACAGAGGGTAAGTATTCACATGTCGAAAAGTTAGCCTTGGCAGCAATTCAAGCTATGCAGAGATTTCGTCATTACATACTCCTCTGCAAAACTACCATTATATCAAATTACAACCCTATGACATAAATTTTGTCAGGTAAATTGCTGGGGGGAAAGTATTCTAAATGGATAGTATCTTGCAGGAGTTTGATTTGGAATTCATCAAATCTAAATCAAAGAAATATCTTGTCTTTGCTGAGTTACTTTGTGATCTTCCCTTATCCTCCAATGCTTTAACATCAAAAGCATCAATCTTGGATGAGTCTCTGTTTCTTATCTTGTCAAGTGATCCATGGTATGGAGATATACTGGTCTATCTCTAGACCTAAGCTTTCCGGCGTAAAACCTCTCGCTCTGAACAACGACATACTCAATACCAAGCCAAATATTATCTGATCATTGGTGATACACTTTATCGTCGTGGTGTCGATACGATCTTACGTAGGTGCCTTACTCATGAGGAGGCCGAAAAAGCTTTGAATGAGTGCCATTTAGGTGCTTGTGGGGGACATTTATATGGTGACGCAACTGCACAAAAAATTTTACGTGCTAGTTACTTCTGGCCAACCATATTCAAAGATTGCATTCTTATTGTCAGAAGTTGCCATGCTTGCCAAATATTTGACTGTAAAACCAGATTATCTAGTCGTTTCTATTGACCCATTCGCAAAATGGGGCATTGACTTCATGACATGTAACCCCACCTCGGCCGGGGGGCATGGGTATATTATAGTCGCTGTTGACTATTTTACCAAATGGGCCGAGGTGATGCCAACATTGAACAACAGTGGCGAAACGACTGCTCTGTTTTTTTTCAACCATGTGGTTGCCAGGTTTGGTGTACCACAAGCTATAGTTACAGATCATGGGTCGCATTTTCGCAATCACATGATGGTCGAATTAACTGCCAAATTAGGACTGTCACATGATAGTTCTACTCCATACTACCCGCAAGCTAATGGACAAGTTGAAGCTATCAAAAAAGTCCTTAAGTGCATGTTGCAAAGAATGATTGGATTTCATAAAAGGAATTGGCATTTAATCCTGTACTCGGCTTTGTGGGCATATCGAACCTCGGTGAGAAATGCAACCAAATTTACGCCTTTTTAGTTGGTGTATGGTTTGGAAGCAGTCTTACCAATCCAATGTGAAATCTCATCTCTCAAACTCGCGATTGACCTGCTACCTGACACTTCTGAAGAAGAAGCGCGTTTCTTGGAGTTAATCCATCTGGATGAAACCCGGCATGATGCCGTAGTGGCTAACGAGGCACATAAAAAACGCATCAAGGCACAATATGATAAAAATGTTAAGCCTCGTTTCTTCTCAGAAGGTGATCTGGTCTTGCTTTACGATCAGGATTCTGATAAACTTGGAGCGGGAAAATTTGAATCGCTATGGATGGGCCTTTATATTGTTAAACATGTGTTGACGAAAGGTGCCTACGAGTTAGTGGACTATGATGGGATTCCATTGTCTAAGTGAATGACTCCATTTAACAAATCCAATAAAGGAGTTGGTTAAAACTAGTCACTATGTAGTTCCCAGTTGCCATGGATTAGTGTTAATTTCTCTTAATTTAATGAGACAAACTACACAACTAAATCTACTATGTACCCGATTCATCCCATTAATGATTTTTCATTCATGTAATTAGACTTTGCCAATTTATATCCTAAACACATTTAAAATTGCAACTATAAAAGTAGTTTATATAATTGATATCTCAAGTCATTTAAGATGGTCTATTCAAAAGCTATGCTTGTGAAATCTCTAATTGATTTGAAGCTAGTAACCTTGAAGGCTCAAACGTAAGTCCATTTTTATTATGCACCCACTTTCTTATCGTGACTTGGAGGTGTACTTAAAAGACTTAAAATTTTCAATTGTTGAGATTCCATTGTTCATTTTCTTTCACAATGGTTCTAATAACTTGAGGCACATATCAATTGCCTCCTAAGGGAGAGCAAATGATACTAGTCCATTTAATCGATCTGATTATGTGTATCCTAGAAAAAGGTGAATAATTCATATAGACTCCGCCTAATGTTCACCTTTATTTCAAGCAGGGTTGAGAGGTCTTAGTAGAGTGAAAACATTGCCTAATAGTTGAGTATTTCTATTACATAAAACTTTTGCAAATTTAACGCATACTACCAATGAAGAAATTTGATAGAGGCTCGTAAACAATTGGTTCTTTTCTGAACTCTAATAGCTTTCGATACTTCCTCTTATAGTTTTCATTAAGCAAAGAGATGGAGATGGAGATGGTCTTGAAAAAGGGGTTTTTTTTTGTTAGAGGGAAAATATTTTTATATTTTATAGGAGGAATATAAAGGTTTCAATCTTTAAGGGGTTATTTATTTTTAACGACAAGGCTTAAATGCATTACATCAAAGCTCATTATGTCATTTACAGGAATCAAATTTGGGCGGGGAGGATTCTAATCATTCTTCCCAATTACTTGAAATAAACCTACTTGACAAAAAGTAAGTTGTTTTTGTCACCCACACATTATATAAATTAAGTGCATTATTGCATTTTGGGGGAAGAGGTGGCAAACTTGAGCATTGACAACTTTCAATCTCTCTAAACATTTAAATACACAACACAAAAACATTAAGATTTGTTAACAATTTATCTAAATTGAGACATTCAAGAGATTTGGCCATTGACCCTTCATGGAAATTTTAGAAGATATGTTTAAAATCAATGTTAATTATTGCGAATGAAATGTAGAGAGGTTTGATTATTTTAATTTGATTCTACTTTCAACTATTTTTTTAAACTAGAATGAGTAGTGTATTTATATATATAAATCACGCCCATTCACATGCAAAATCGAGATTTCACATCATATTTTCGAGCCTGCTAAGGGCATCTAAGACATCAATTGTTTCCCATCCCTTCCCTGAGAGTTTTCCCCATGCTTCTTACAAAAATTTCCCATTACTGGTAGTCTATGGCTATACATTCTACAGTACTGAAATAGTAAATATTTACATTTATAGTTTGCCATACAAAAACATTTTTCAAAAACTGAGTGAGAGAACACATTACTCCTCCATGGGCATTGGATTGTTTAGATCAAGTCTAGTGAATTCGTCTTCATTCCTCTTGCTATTCTCCTCCATTTTGAGCTTCATATGCTTAATTTGTTGTCTCAGCTCATTCACCTCGTCCTCCTGTTGCCGGATGCACTTCTCCTTTTTGAGCTGCTGCCCCTGCATGACCAAAGCCTCCTTTTGCTGTTGACGAATGCATCATTGTAGAATTACTAGACCTTCCCGAATTTCCAAGTGCTCTTGCATACAGTGCTTATAGGCATTCCTATTTCTACCACCTTCCCGAGTTTTTCCCTCCCTCGAACCCCCTGTCCTAGGCCGGCCGGGCCCTAGGAACTAGACAAAGAGCTTTCCTTTGTTGAATTACTATGCACACTCATGATTTTCTCCAGGGAGCCACCAGAAAGCCTAGTCTACAATATTTCGCAGACCCCCAACTCCGGAATGTTTCCGACACTTAACCCAGAGCCTGAAATGTTCTGCTCCACCTCCCTTGCCTAATTCATCTTACCCACCCAATTCTTGACCTCACTCAGACAACCAACACTCTTCAAATCAGCACAACTTCCCATCTAGATTTCATACGCCTCAAGAGAGCACCCTGAAGTCCAACGCTTTGACCCAAAACCCACAACGTATACTTAATGACCCCAACTTCAGCCACCGGGCCTTCGCAGAGACCACCCGAGAAAAGATTAACCATAATCCATGACAACATATCAAACCCTTACTCTAGTTATAGAAGGTGTAGGTATGGATTTTGATGCAGTGCTGGAGATTGGTACTCATGGAGATGAGATCCCAATGCTCCACCTTAATTTCACATCTATCCACCATAATTTCCCATATATTCTCCTCATCCTTCACCTTAACCCACGCCTTCCTCCCATGCGTGGCTTGAGCAGTTTAGAGCAGAGGGATTAAATGTTTCTCCCGCTCTCTCATTAACTTACCATCTCCTATCCTGGATCACCGACCATTGCAACAGGTTCTATTTCGTGGGGGCTGGGTTCTCACGCCGTGAGATCTCCCAAACCCAAGTGTAGTACCATCTTGATGAACACAACCACGTTGCTGCAACAAGTTGAGACTACCAATTCCACGAGGCGCGAGGATCGGCTAGGCCGAGTTAAGGCCGATGCGACAAGGACTGAGGAGTGGGAGGTGGAATGAAATGGAGAAGGGTGCCATAACTAAATGGAGAGGAAGGGGAACGAAATGGACTGGAGGCTTAATGAGAAGTGGAGGAGAAGGGTGATGGGGGTTAGGGAGGAAGGTGAAATAGGAGATGAGGGGAGGGGGAGGAATGGGCGTGGGGAGGCGGGGGGAGGGGCGGAGGTAAGGAGAGATTATATGTTACCATTCGTAAAATTTCCAAATTATTATGCCTTTATAAACTCGTGGTAGAGCCAAGAATGCCAGCATTAGACCAATATTTGGATCCCATGACTAAGTTTAGGTAATGTATATCGTTTCCTCTATCTCATTCAAAATACTTCTTTCTGCATTCAATTGACAAGTCAGGGGAGTGGGGGTAAGGAGAGATTATATGTTACCATCCTTAAAATTTCCAAATTGTTATGCCTTTCTAAGCTTGTGGTTGACCTAAGAATGCCAACCTCAGACCAATATTCAAATCCCATGAGTAAGATTAGGGAATGTATATTGTTTCCTCTATCTCATTCACAATACTTCTTTCTTCATTCAACTGACAAGCCAAATTTTCTTGCTTATTTGAGTCCTGGTTATTCCCTCTTAGGATGTGAAACAACGACACTAAATCAAAGAAGGGAATCGTACCTTGGGATCTCTGAATAATCTGATTTAGGCCCATGTTTTTTGCTGATGAATTGTATTTCATATGTTTTATGATCAACATTGAGTCTCCTAAGACTTGGATCTTTCTGATGCCCTTTCTTTGAGCCAAGGATAGGCCTAGAAACATACCATAATCCTCAGCTTGATTGTTTGTCTTCCTACCAAGCATGGGGGTTTCAATGGGGGAGCAATACCATAACACGTGCATTCATATTGGGGGATACATATTGTGGAAAAATGACATAAAATATTGAATATATAATAGGGGTAAAGGATTTTTATATTGGCAAGTATAAAAAATGGAGCTCAAAGTTAGCGAAAAAATATAAAGGCGTATAAAAAATGTTAATGAAAAAATGGATACCTACAATATCTAGTGAAAGTAGGGGTTATTTAAATTGGGAAGGTGCATTGGGTTTGTATTGGTTGGGGATTAAATAATGTGATTTTAAGAGCTATTTTCCAATATGTAGTCAAATTAAGGGTATTTTTTAGTATGCCACGAACGCACGTGTTATGTTAGAGGTTCGTTGAATGAAGCCCCCGTGCTACCAAGGCCTCAAGCATATCTGTCTTCGATGTTTCCTTCAGGATTAATGAGAATCCCTCCCCCTCCTGCCACCCCACTACTTTCAACTATTACTAAGACTTTGTTATAGAATTAATTACAAATTTATGATTTTGTTATAGAATTACGAAGGCTTTTTTCTTCCTTTAATCCAAGCACTTTCCTGTCTATGCAAACTACAAATGATATATAACAACAAGATTATGGCTGCATAACAACATAGTCCCTGCCTCTTTTGATAGTTATCAATATGTTGGCATGATTAAGGCAATGTAGGGTCTGCGTTTTGTCATTATTCGAGAACGCTATGTTTCCGCAATATGTTCTTATTCCTTCCTCCACACACTTCTTCCATATAGCTCCGCCTTGCAGACAATTTCTTTTGCATAGGCACTAATCTGCACAATTGCTTTCCTACATTTTTTCTTTCTTACATGCTTTCTTACACAATGATGTCAACTGTTTCTATGCCACCTGTTGTCATTACAAAGATTTTATGGTAGTTATCGGGTTAACTGTTCATGTCAATCCAAGATTACCATATGACCTAGTCCATTTGCTGTACATGTAAACCAAGCATTTCTTGCGGAAGAAGTGTTGTCGGGCTGGAGGTGTGCGGAAGAAGGGTGCGGAGTAGGGAATGTGTGGGATGTGGTGATGTGTGCAGAAGGAGGAATAATGCATAAGAGACATTCACACTTTTGCACCTTTCGCACATGCAATAGATTTCAAAGTCAATTCAATTTGCAATCAATGGTTGATTGCCACATGACTAACGCATGTGTTGCTTGTGTGACCCAACCACTTGTCAAAACTGGTCCATCTCCGTGCCCCCGAACCACCCCTGTTTGGGCTCGGTCATATTCATACCTCCACACAAATTCCTTCTTGTGCATGCTTCACCTCATTTGGGCCCTGCACCAACACTGTTTGTCCTGGGCCTTATTTGAGCCCCACATATATGTTGTATGGGCTTGGGCCTCATTCTAGCCCCACATATACGTTGTTCGGGCCTGGGCCTAATTCAAGCCCCGCACATTAGTCTCTGAACATTCAACCCCACATTGCCCATACTCCACGACCCCTACGTAGAAGCTCTTAAATGTTTCAACGAACATGTTTCTTAAATATTGTCAGTGATGCTCTACAACTCATACTGAGAGTTACACATGAGTAGGACACGAATTAACAATTGCTGATCTATAGGTTACTATTAAGGAAAACAAATTAACTATAACTTTAACATTTGTCATAGTGTAAATGCATGTATTGTGCTGAACTGGAGTGAAATAGGGTCACAGCCTTAGAGACAGACAAACTTGTCTTAACATATTCATATGTTGTGTTGTCAAGCTTATTTGTTTACTTGTTTATTCTAATAGTCAAGTTTCGGGTACAATGGATGTTCAAAAAATGCACCTATCATTCAGGTTATGGTGGTGGCTATGTCACTAGTTCAAGTGACCCGAATTTCTACGAAGCAGGCTCAGGGATTGTCAATGCAGAATTTACAAATCAAAGTTGTAAACCAATTAAATTTTGAACAAATTCCATACATATATATAACAATTAAACCATGACAAATTGATTTAACAGTAAATTAAATCCGCGCTCAAGCACTATTAGTAGTGATATGCTTGGTAAACTCGTGAAATAATAGTGTGATCCTAAGTCATTATTTGGAAGTTCAAGTATATGAAGAGTTAAAAAAATACATTAATTCACTTCCCATTTGGTCGGAATCACACATGCTTACGTCGTCCATGTTCTCTATTTGAAGTTTTGACACGCCACCTGCAGGGTTACTTCTGTCGGTTGGGAAAAATAATAATTATGTATTTCATTTACATCTAACTTTTCTTAATTTTTTAATAAATATTTTTATTTATTGTTTTAAGAGCAACATCTGACATTGAATATTTGTAAAACAATTAATTTCATATAGTTTACAGTTAATGAGTTCAACTAACTTTTGGGCTTCATTGGTGCCTTGTTTGATTATGCTGTGCGGGACATATGAAGATTTGGAAGCGCTAATTTCTCTGCTATATTTTCCTTTTTTGCACACATCCCCACTTCCACACCTCCCAAACAAGGTTGAAATTTGACGTACATTTTGCCTGTCATAAGCCATTTTGCTCCTAAAATATGTTTAATTTTTTTAAATTACCTTTAATTGTGATATGTTTTGAATCCTGCAAAACGTAATTTTTTAGGGTTATTTGGAAAAAAAATCATTAATACTCCTTAATACCCTCAATACAATTAACCAGAACTTCGCCCCCACTTCTAACAACGACAACGAGAACATGGTTTTTGCTACAGCAATATCGATAACCCATTGAATGGAAGCATCTCCTCTCCCAACTTCAGTGCAGATTCAAATAATGTTAGCGTTAACATCAACGTGGATAGCAGAGTTAACGTTGGCGTTGATAATGACATATCCTCCCATAGTGTTAAGGGAATTAATGTTAAAATATTCTCCTCCAGCGTTGATAGAGCTAACACTGAAACCGTTGATTCCTCCAATTTAGATGACAGTCACGTGGAGCCCCCTGGTAATAAAGACTCGATACCTAATACCTGCCCTTCGAATATTAATGAAATCTCCTTTCCTCGTATAGATGAAGGAAAGGACATCCCTAAGGCCATTAAGAAAGCCAAAGAAAAGGCAAACAACTTTCAAAAAGCTACTAGTTCTCAATCTTTCGTGAAAGGAGCCACTTTCCATACATTCAAGGCTTCACTGACAAAGTTGCCAAAATTTTCGAAAGAAGAAATATCCGCTCAGTGTTTAGGCCATTTGAAACCATAAGACAGAAAATGAAACGGGTGAAGGATAGAATTGATCAAAATCAATTAAAAGTAGTCTACAAGATCAATTGTTTTTGTGCAAAAAGCTAAACCTATATAGGTGAAATTGGAAGATCATTCAAAATAAGAATTAAGGAGCATTTTGCTAACATTAGAAATCAAAGATCTTATACATCTAGTCTTGTATAGCATGCCTTTCATACTAAGCATCACATCTGTATAGAAGATGTTACTATCATTGCCAAGGAAGATCACTATTTCAAAATACAACTTAGAGAGGCTTTGGAGATTTTGAAACATCCTAATAAAAACCTTAATCGGGATGGAGGACTTGAGAGAAGTAGAAATTGACTTCTTGTACTATCCCATTGTTCCTTTCCTTCTAGCTTTATTCTAATCTAGTTAGGTTTTATTAACAATTACATTACATTAATTAATTTACTTTATTAATTTATCAATTAAAATAACAAATTAACTAATTAAATAGTTATATTAATTAATTAATTAATTTACATTATTAATTAATTAATTTAATTAGTTGATTTGGTGATTAATAATATTAATTAATTTACAAGCATATTTATTAATTAATGATACCTATAATAAATAAATTATATTAATTTGGTGATTAATTATTTAGTTAGAGGAATTAGTTAATTAATTAAATTATTAATTACCTTAGTCCATTTAATAATTCTAAATTTTTGGTTTTTATTTATTATTTTATATTCAATTACTATTAATTTGACCAATCAACTAATTAATTAATTTATATTATTAATTAATTCATATTAATTAGTTAATTTGATTATTAATAATATTAATTATTTAACGATATCGATAATAAATTAATTAATGAATTTGATAATTAATTATTTAATTAGATGAATTAATTAATTACTTAATAATACTAATTAAATTATTAATTACCTTTACCACATTTAATGAATTATTTATTTCTTACGCTAAATTACTCCTTTATACTTGATCATTATTAATATTATGAATAATTACTTAGTAATACTAATTAAATTATTAATTACCTTTACCACATTTAATGAATTATTTATTTCTTACGTACTAAATTACTCCTTTATACTTAATCATTATTAATATTTTTAATTATTAATATTATGAATCTACTTTTATTTAATAAATTATTTGTGGCTTTTTTTTATTAGCACCTCCTCTCATCAAGATTTCTGTTGATGATGGGTCCTTGTATGATTCGAAACCGGAAACCTATTCCTCAAATCCTATGTGTTAATTTGACACTGCCACCTGAACACGTTCCATCTGTGTCAGGGCTTGTCAGTGTCACCGACTCAGATTCCTCACCGTTAGTCCAAAGCCCGACATGGTTTTCTATTATTAAATATTTTAATACATTAAATTGCGGAGGAACGAGGTTGCAAAGGGAGCATTGAGTGCCGAAGGCAGAGTTGAATATTAATATGGGTAACTCTCAACGCTGTTGCTGGTTTCGATCAGCAAGTATCTTTGGTCAGAGAAGAAGATTGCGGCTTCACATTCGACTGTGTTCTTATCTTTCTGATATTCACATTTATCCTGCAAGGCCTCTTCTTAGACTTTGAACATTTCAGTATCTGATGGCAGGAGAGAGTTTCTTGCAGGCGCAAGAAACTACGCATCGGCAACCCTCTTGATTGTTCTCATGATGATGATAGGAGCAACAAAAGCAGCAGAGGTGAAGGCATCTGCCCACAGTCCGACAATGGAGGCAAGGGCCGCTTCAATGCCCTTCATTCCCTCCCTATTCTCCGCCCTCGTCACCTTGTTCATTCCCTTCCTCGCCTGTCGATTTCCTTTGCAATTGTTCTCTGATCCCTTTTTATGATCCCCATGAGAGGCAACTTTTATTTTCTTCATAAAATATCAAGTTGTCATTTTCTTTATCTATACAACATCATGGATGTCAGATTTGTGGAGATTATTCTTTTCTGGAGTAGAGGCACAATATTTTGTATCTGTTATGCAATTCTTTTAATTTGTATCTGTTATCGAATTCTTTTAATTTGTTGTATATGTTTTGAATTTTAATAAATTCTTTTTGGACAATTGTATATATTTTGAATTTTAATAAACTCTTTTTCGACAAAATCAGATTTGATTTTTGATAGCACAATGGCGACAATGTTATGCAGAGTTAGGATTTCCCTGTTTTATTAGGGTTATTGATGAATTTCCCTCAACATATTGTTGAGTAAATATTAAGAAATTGGTGGTATTTTTATAGATCTTAACTGGCACGATTTACAATTTCTAGTTAAGCTCATGATTAAATCTATAGAAAATTCTTAAATTCAGGTTTCTTGGGCCACTAAGTACGTTTGACGAAGACCATTCAAGTGAATATTCTGTAACATGCAATATCTAGTTAATTTAAGCTATTGTATTTTTAGATTCAGATTTCCTGGCCATCAAGTCCGAGACAAGGAGCCATGCTGGGAGTCATGCTTGGTATTTGGTTTTTTAAGATCTCTAAATATCCGACCTTGTCCATCACTTTTCATCATCTTTCATCATCAGTATAATTTTTAATCGCTTTTTTGTTTTAAAAGTAACATTGATTTGAAAAATAAACCGTAAATGTATGTCAAATGGGTACTTTGTACTTCATTCTCAATAATTTATCAATGTGACTTGCTATTATTTGAAATAATTTATCAATGTGACTTGCTACTATTTGAAATAATTTATCAATGTGACTTGCTACTATTTGAAAGAGTGTACAAGTCCAAGTCCAAAGCATTTATTTGTGATTTTTAAAAAAAAAATTTCGTCTAAAAAATAAACTAGTTAAATGGAATATGGATAGCTAGTAGAGTTTGTTATGATTTTAAATTCAATGTTATTTTAATACTCACTAGTTTATATATAACATAATGTTAAGATATCTCCAATGTCTATTTGTTATAAGTTGAGTCTTTTAATTTTTAAAACATTCATATATTATGTATTCAATTTTGTTGAGCTTAGAGGTTTATTCTACAACCTAGTATGAGGGGATGTGTAAGTTTGTTTGTCCGTTTGTGCCCATTTAAAATAAAATTGAAAGTTAAAAATTATGTTCTAAATAGAAATCCTTTAAAACAAATTTAAAATTTAAAAATTATGTTCTAAATAGAAAAATAATATCCACTATAATTAAAAAAAAATGAGTATGTTAGTAAAGTAATTAGAAGTAAAAAAATGTGTGAATTAGATGTTTAAATTTTATACTTTTCAAAAATATTTTAACAAGAGATTTATATAAACTATTTGAAGATCTATGTTAACTAATTATGTCCATATCAACTTCATTTATATCTATATATAGAACACAAACTAAGTTTTTATGGTTAAAATTTTTAATTGGTCTTATATATACTCTATTTAGCATTCAAAAATACAATTTAAACAATAAAAAATAACACATTGTATTTTGCACTCTAAAAAGTTTACACGTGAAGAAATTTGATCCCCATGTTAGATCCATATTTAAGATGATCTATGCTGGTTAATATTAGTGTATATCCCATCATCTAAAGCAACACTAAATCCAATATAAGTAAATCATAGCATAAGTCATATTAATTTTAGGTTCCAAAGATTTTATTATGAGTGTTCCATGCAATTTTAGTCAATATTCTAGATTCAATCAATCATTTGTGTGTTATGGTCATTTTGTCTTTTCGTTACCATAAACATATAATTTTTTTAACATAACTATGTCATTGAATAGTAGTTTTTTGATTAAAATTTAATTGGTGAAATGTTAATTTATTATAAGAACATCAATCTAAAATGACAAAATTTTAAACATAACACTTTTTGAGGACAAAATTTTAAATATCTTCTTGACAAATAACATAAAAATCTAAAATATTAAAATTTTTTTATCACAAAACATTAAAAAAATTATAAAAAAATAAAAATAAATAAAAATTCCAACACTACTCCCCAATCAGATAAATAAAAAATAAAAAATAAAAAATAAAAAATCAGATAAATAAGAAAAAAATAAAAAATAAAAAATAAAAAATAAAAATAAAATAGTACATAATATAATGGTCGCTGCCAAGGAAAAAATCACTAGACACAATGCTCGAACCGCTTCAGTTCCGGCTCAACGGGGATACCGTCTTACCGTTGGGTACGTTGCCAACGCCAACTTTACTTAATCGCAAGCTTTATCATCAACTATAGCCAGATTATTCAAGGTGCAACACTTGTTTTTATCACTTAGCAGAACGTAAGAGTGGGGCACCACTGGGAAGAAGAAGCCCACTTCGAAAACCTGCCTTTATGTAGATCGATCCCCCAGCTGATCCACTCGGAGATTCTTTTTTCAAAGGTAGAGAGAGAGACCAGTAGCTGGCGGAATTCTTCCTCCGTTCTTGATTGGATACTAGAAGTCTGGCCAACCTGCAATAAGGGTGACAGTTATTGTTTTCTTGCAACGTTTATAGCTTTTACAAAATCTTTGCAACCATGCGGCCCGCTCTATTCATATTCTATGCTTTTATGAATATCAAAAAATTCTGTTATTACAAAGTTCAAACCAAATGACATTTGAATCATAGTAGCTCTCCCATGCACTCAAGCATGGAAGACGCGTTAGTAGCTTTAAAAAATAATCTACTGTTCAATATCTCCCATAGCCCCTTTCAAATGGTTACAAGCGACAAATCTATTTGGAAAAGTCGAACTTTGCACTCTCAACAGATCATCGCAGACGATTATAGGTCCGTTGCACATAAATTCAGCTGCTTATTGTGATACAATGAAACCTTATGCAACAATTGTATTTTAGACAATTGTTCCTGTCCAATACTGTGGTTTATTCTGATTTCGGTTCAACAGATTAATATTTTACTTCAAAAGTGTGATGACCCCGGGAAAAAATGTAAATGTGGAAATGTTACTGTGGTAAGAAACTGATGTGTAGTTGCTGTTCATTTATTGTTTAAAAAAAAAAAAAACTAAAATGACATTATCTTATTGATGAAATTAAATATATTGGAAATTTATATTTTTGAAACGCTGGCAGCCTCTTAGTGAGGGATTTTTAAAGAAAAGAAATCAGTTATGAAACTGAAGAAACTACCCTTTCACACGGGAAAAGCCCTGGAAGGGAAAACCCCTGGGGCTGTTGGGACAGACGGGGAGGAATTCCAAAGAAAGGGAAGAAAACGAGAAAACTGGTTAAGTCTGGTAAGGACCAGATAACCCAAGAGTGCATGAATCTTGTTGAAGGCTGTAGGCCTGCAAGATAGCTCGGGGGGAGAATCCAACGTGATGATGGATCTCAAGGTTGGGTGGTCAAGAGCAAACATGAAATGCAGGTGAACTTCTGGAGCATCAATTCCTGTAACTGGCAGACCAGGTACGAGTCTATCACAAAGATTAATTAAAAATAAACTGTATACAGAGTGGTATGGATAGAAGAGATACCCTGAGTCTGAGTCTCTTTAACGGTTAAATTCTTAAGAGAATTAAGACAGTAGAATATCTGTGAATAAAAGGCAGTACAACATAGATTAAATAAATATCTAGAAACTAGCTGTTAGAAATGGTAAATGTTGGGGACTATCTGTTGTAATCGAGCAGCAATATATATATATATAAGCACGAAGATACCAAATGCGGTCCTGAGAGGCCAATAGAAGTTCGTTCAGAACATTAGAAGGCTATATAGAACAGTACAGTATAACTAGTATCTAAAAGGCTTAGCGCCCAGCTAGAACGAAAAGAGCAGTTGAGAGATACATTATTTATACCAATGCCGTGAATCTTAAACAATGAAACCAGTAATATAAATTATACAACGAACCCCTGCATCGAGGGTTCAGATGCTAGATTCGTATCATGTACCATGCATTACAACGATTCACAGAATGTATCGTTCTACGCTACGCCAGGGATTAATCCGGCTAAGGCGCACAAAGAAACAATTACAAACACCACTGGAGCTTAACAATATACCATATCAGAGTGAAACACCTAGCCGTGGGTAAACGGCCGCATACCTCACTGTAGGTACAAACAAACATGGTGAAGCAAAATATTTACATTTACCATATTAATAACACCGTATATCAGATTAGTTCAATTCTGTAACTATGGGAAATAATAAACCATATCACTGTAAGCAAGAATAATGGCATATTAGAGTAGAAGTCGACCATTAATAACAAACTCAACCGACTGTAGGAAAAGAAGTATCAAATTCACAATATACGGGAAAAAGCATATTAAACGGAACTATATGATTACCATTAGCATATAAAGCGAAACAATGCATTGTAAGTGTCCGGAGGACCGGTAAATATATTACAGCTCTTCAAAAGGCAAAGATGACGGTCTGAATGTAACTCTTAAACATTATATTAACATGAGAAACAAAAGGGCGAACGTTCAATCGCCAAAATTAAACCCAGTTCAGGCTTGGAGGCCGAGAATCCACTATTCAAATGTATATACAATGACCGGGCATATAATGCCAGAAATTGCATTTAAACAATAGCATTAATAAACCAAAACGTTGCATAGGTTCCAGCATAGAATGGACGACTGCAAACCATAACCCAGAGGTATGGATCGATTGCAGAAACCCTGAAGACAAGTGAAAATGAGCGCCATGAGGGACTCCTCTGGCCAAAAATTCTATACAACACTCATATGAGTAGAACCCTTTACCACTCAGAGTGAACCCCAAGTTTCGCTTCCGAATAAGAGATGGTAACATACCTGAGAATACAATGGGACGGCAGTGTCATTCCGCGAACAGTAGGAGGGCTGTAGCCGTGACCCGTCTGTACACCGGCAGACACACCGGAAGTTAGCACATGAACATATTAAGTTAAACAGTCAAACCCTGAGTAGAAATAAACGCACAGTATACATCTAAACAACCGTAGAGTAAAACAGGGATGTGCGGCAGGCGACAATTACAAGCCTATACCTGATCAACCGTGGATGCAGAACCTCATCACTCGGGCAGAGGAGGAACCGGCCGAGCAATGGAGGATTCGGCGCCGCGAGACTGTCTCGCATACCCAAATGAACCAAAAAGAGTGACCCGATGGAATATGAACAAACCCTCCAAACCCTTGAATGCGTTTGAGCCCTTGGATGTGGGTAGCAAATCCCCACCGTTGAATCGAGCGGGAGTCTTGGGCGCGAAGATCAACAGTGTGGCACCCGAGGAATCACATGGCCTCACAGCTGCGCCAGGCCACCTGGCAAGAGTTGGTGTGAGCCATAAAATTTCCGTCATCCACCTGGCGCCGGAGCAGGGTCCGGACAAACTTTCCGGCGGACGAACCGATCACATTGAGCTTTGACTTATACATTAATTTCCAAAGCCACATATACGTAACAGGTATAGTGTCATGACAAGGGTTAGACATGTATGGTATTAAGCTCCATGCATATAGAGTATGTTCGTGTATAAACTAAGAAATAACTCAATTTATATATGTGTATTCATGTTTGGATAGGAGGGTGGCGGTAAAGTTTAAATAAACCATAACATTTTTATTTTACATATTTATTTTATGTATACTTTTGTTGGGAACATGACAAAAAGCTTAAGTGTTCATTAATTTGGGGTTTAATACTAGACTTGTGCAAGGTTTAAAAGAGATCTGTGTGTTACGTGGTGCAATTACAAAACCCTGTAATGGAGATAACAATAATGATGGAGGAAAACACCTTAGTGTGAAGGTCACGGTGCGGAAGAGGGGTAGGTGCCGGAGATTCTTTACTCCACACATCCTCGCTTTCTTACACTTGTGTCTGGGAGAATTTTTACTTGGCACACATCTCCGTTTTCACACTTGTTTCCCGCAACTACTTTCCCAATTGGATAATGTTTTACCTGTCATGCATTTTGTTAGGGGTTTGATATTTGCTCAGTTCCCCATTGGTTTTGTTCAGGGCTTGATATTTGCTCAGTCCCCTCACCTCTTTGCTTACTTAAGTTTCTTGACACCCCATTGGGTAGAGTAGTAGCAATAGCAGTTTCAGAGCACTCACCTATGGAATGACCAGTTATAAAATTAGTTTTTTTTTTTTTCACTTTAAAATGATTTGTCAAGGGACATTAACAAATAGGGAAAAAATGCACTCTACCAAAGATATTATGTCCCATCAAAATGCTCTAAACCAATTAAAAAATGAGAAATACATTTTTAAAAAAATTATAAAATTATTTTAATAATTTAAGAAAAATCCAAAATAAAAAGAAATCTTAAAAACTTTTCAAATCTTAAAAACTTTGGTTACGCACATAAAGATGATCAGAATCACTAGAAGGTCAAAAGATTTTGACCACTAGACAATTGCTAGTCCTTGATAGAGACAAGGACAAAATATATAACATGAAAATTTATGAAGTAAAATTATCTTTCGCATGGATGACATTGATATATAACTTTCATCATTGGGGTCTTGAATGAGGCCTTGTGCAGGGCCTTAAGTGAAATTCCAACTACATATATTGGGCCTCGAATAAAGAGTTCATAAAACACATTGAATAAAGAGTTCTAAAACACATTTTAGATATTGAATACACACCTTGTAGTAATATATATTGTGTGCTTATTTCCTTGAGGGGACATGACTTTCTTGGTATTTAAGGTGTTTAATTTCCCCTAAAAAGCCCATCGTTCTCATACTACACTAAACATGAATGCATAGTTACCATGACTTAAAAGCAAAGAATTGTATTATCACATAACCATGTGTTCTAAATACAAATTTCATAAAATGATACACTGGGTGCTTACTTATACCCTCCTTTTGGCATCTTTGGAATTCATAGTGATGAGATTTTGTAGGTATATGCTTCACAGATACCATATATCTTATATATAACATAAATGTTCCCCTTAAAATTGAAAAATTGATTTATTGGATGAATACCACTGATATTTTGGGAGTTCATTGCTCAAAGGTGCTATTGAAAGAATTTTGGTAATTTCCTCACCTTTTCAAATAAATTGACATTGATTCAAAATTTATAATATGAGAAGTCACTTGTGGACATTCTCCTTTGAGGCTCAAATTTGGTCTCAACCATGGGCGTTGTCCCCTTTGAAATGTTGCTCCATAACGCCCTATGCAATAATGGAAACTTTTATGGAAGGAATGCAAAATACAAGAGAGAAGGGAGAGGAAAAATTCATGAAAGATAGAAAGCATGCAAAATATAAAAAACAATGAGAAAATATTAGGAAACGTTGTGAGATTCATAAAAAATATCCACCCATACAAAGTGTTTGAATGATCATGTCAAACCATCGAACTTAAAATAGAATGCATTGATGCACAAGGAGGGCAAGTTGACAAAGAACAAACATGTGGGTTGACAAATGATGAATAATATCTAGTGAATAGATATATAATGATGGACACTAACAAAAAATGGGGGGTAATTGATGTGACCAAGGCAACATGACTATTTCTTGACAAATCGAACATATACATTAATTATGATCAATGGTGTAAATTACTCAAAGTTTGATATAACAAACCTTGTACATTTTGAAATAATGTGTGATATAGATTACATTTGCTTCCCATCTAGAAATATTTTATTAAGTGAAAATTTAGTAATTCATGGGGACCATTTTAAAATAGAGGTTGAATTTCACAATTTCAATTCTAGAACATTTGGATCCCATTCTAGGCCTTTTTAAGTATTATTTTGGGGGTCCAAATTGATGGAGTATAAATTCAAATTTTCAATTATAGAGCTTGCAAATATATTTCTAATAGTGTATCATGTTAAAGAAACATAATTAGTATGTGAAAACTACACTTTGAACACATTCACATTGACTCTATCCACTTCAATGCCATGTAGAAGCCACATTAGGCTCACACTTGTGGAGCTAGTAATAAACGTTTTCCAAGAAGGTTCTAAAAGTAGCAAGAGAATAAGACTCTTACTGTAATGACCAAGAAAGGGTGATGAAGTCCTAGTTGAAAGGAGGGAAACTGGTTTAACTCATCTTGTAGTGATTCATTGCCCCATAGTAGAGTAGTGGGTAGGAGTAAGAGGGGGAGAGAAGAATGCAAGGGAAAATGGAACTTATAGGAGGCTATAACAAACCACAATGTCTAATAGCTCCATAGTGAGTTTGGTTCTCTTTCTGTTATGCATGGGAAAACCTTATAGAATAAAGAATATATAATCCTTTATTTTTTGGAACTTTCCCAATTCCCATACATGTTTCTCAATAGTATAATCTAGTGTTCATGATCTTTGTGGCATGTTAAATACTATAGTTTGATGGATGGTGTGTTTAATTTTCTATTAAATCATTAGATATACGTAAAATTTTCGTGCACTAGAGCGCTGAGTGAATGTATTTGAAATAATACTTTAGATCTATTGATAAAAACTATGCTTTGAAATATCCAAGACAAGTTACAGATCACTTGGTATCATAGTGGTTTTCCTTAGGGAGCTTTGTGGTATAAAGTATAGTGTGTGCTTACTAGAATTAGAAACTCCAAATTCGCTAGATAGATGCAATTGCACCTTGTAGATCAGGATACCACCACAAGGGGAAGAAGTAGTCCAAACCTCAACCATGGATAATGAAAATGGGAATTATGGACTAATAGAGCAAAATTTTCAAAGTCGAAGGCACAAGGTATTTTTAACATCCCTAAGGTGGCCCTTGTATGTGCATGTACACATTATTATTATTCTAGTGAGCTAATTTTTGTTGATGCCTGCATGATTTTGGGTGTATAAATGTGTCAAACTGGTGGGCTAGTGTACTTACGTGCTGTAAGGCTATGGTATCTATGTGCTTGAGCTGGAGAGCTTGTGTGTTAAAAAACCAACAATCCTGGAAGATGTAACGTGTAAAGTACATATGTAATAATAAACGACACCTTGACCACAGACTAGGGGAAAAAGAGAATATGGGGGAATATAACTCCAAAAAAAGGGAAAGGTGAGGTGGTAGAACGAAGACATGGTTCATAAGTGTTAAAATTGGAAACTAGGGCAAAACTCCACCTTGGAAAGCTAATATGATGGAGATGATATTTTTATTGGATTCCTCTTTTCGAGAGGGCAGGATTGATCTAAAGATCATCTCATTCTGACAAGTATAAATGGAATTATGAATTTATTTCTTCAATGGACAAATTGTGAAGGTCGACTAGAAGTCTAATGTAGGCTCATGAAGCCCAACATACGTGTCTCTTCACCCTCAACGTTGTGTATATATAGAGGAGTCGTTTTCCTCATTTGGTCACTCATCATCACACATCTTTCTCTCTCTACATCTGATTGGGTTGTACAAAATTATAGGTAGCCTATTCCTCTCCACTCGTGCGAAGGTTTGACTCGGCATTTCTGTTTTCAGCGTTGACCGAGTTGTAGCCCGCTTTGACCTGCGTTGACCAGGCAGTGTTTGACTTTGTTTGACTGCATTTTTTGTGGGAAATTATCTATTTGGGAAAGCTGCACATTTAGGCATAGAAATCAAGATTTTTTGAGTAAGTTGACCAATGTTGACATCAACCCTTTGACTGCAGAAAGTTGACTAGGCGTTGACCAAGTTTGACAAAAAATTTCAGGATTGTTTTGGGCTGATTTGGACTATCTTTGGAGGCCGAGTTGTCTGGGTTTGACCGAGCTGATTTGGAGAAGACTTTCTGCTGGTTTGACTAACATTGACTTTTTGGTTAGGGCATCCTATTGACTGCATTTTGACTAGAATGTTTTGTAGTGATTGGGCAAGTAGATTTTGTATATCGTACTCTCTCTGCTGAACTTTTGAAGAATAATAAGAAGATTTGATCAAAGGGTTTTCCCCAAATTAGGGCTTTTCCTGGCATCCGCCAAATATTGTGTCCTCTTGTCTTGGCTTGTCTTTTACTTATTGTTTATGTTTTATCTGCATTTACCATCAATGTTAATGTGATTGCTAATCTGGAAATTGATATTGGGCTAGTAAGAAAAATTGAACTAAATATCTCTAAAGCATAGAACATACCATTTTTATCTAAAATTAACATGGAATCAAAGCCGAGGTGAAGACAAAGCCCAAGCAAGAGTGAGAAGAGAAATCACTGAGATTGTTGGATAAGGATAAGATTCAATGGCCTCCTCATCTTCAATTCTGATGACAAGCTCAATGATAAGTCCGATTATCATGCATGGAAGATGTCTATTGACTTGACTTTGGAAGAGCATGATGTTATGGACTATGTGCAGGGAAAGATTGATGAACCTCCAAATGCACCATCTGCCGCTAAAACAAAGTACAAGAAAGGTGAATTCAAAGATAAGAATATCATCAAGGATTCTATTCATAAGCATTTAGTTGCTTACATCTCTGGTTTGGGAACATCTTAGGAGATGTATGACAAGTTGGTTAGCATGTTTAAAGCTAGAAATGCAAACCAAGTCCTCTTTCTCAAGAACAAGTTGAAGGACATAAATAAGGGAAGATGAGAAGATATCCAATCCTACTTCATGAGGATCATCGAAATAAAAATGATCTTCTATCAATCAGAGAAGTTATAAATGACATGGAGCTCACTCTCATTGCCCTTGGAGGTCTCCCTCGTGAATGGGATATGTTCAACACTACTATCCTCAAAAATGACCGGATTCCAGGTTTTGATGAATTGTTGACTAGATGTACTCAAGAAGAAACAAGGATGATAGAAAGAGACATGCCTTCAAATAGGAATGATCCTACTACTTTCTCTTTTCATGCGAAAAAGAAGAACAATGCAGGTTCAAAGAAGCAATGTCAAGGAAGACTAGGATTCAAAGATGGAAGAAAGGGTAGATGCTTGATTTGTAACAGGTTTGGCCACTATGCTAGGGAATTTCCTAATAAAAGGGATACACCTCAGGATGATGAAAACAACCACAAAAATTTCGGGGGAACAACAATCAAAGGAATGGCAGGTTCAACAACAAAGGAAAAAGGAATTCTCTCGCTACACAACATGGAAATGACCAACCTCCCAAAAGATCAAGAAACTTTAGGTACGATGAATCTAATGTTGTAGATAACAAGAAAAAATAATTTTATCTTATATCTGCCCTCTCTACTACCTCTCCTCCAGATACCTGGGGAAATTGGTTGATTGATAGTGGTGCCTCAAGTCACTTCGCTCGGTATAAGGAATCTCTTTCAAATCTGATAGAAAATGATACAAATTTGGAAATCATTCTTGGAGACAATGCCACCTATCCCGTGAAATGAGTTGAGAATTGTTACTCTTCAATTGAATTAAGGTAACATAATTCATCTACAAGAAGTACTATATGTACCCGATCTAAAGAAGAACCTGGTATCTATCTTGGCAATGGAGGACAAAGGATTCAAGGTAGCATTCATTGATGGAAAGGTACGTGTTTGGAAAAGAAATTTCAAAGAAGCATTTACTCTTGGATTCAGGGCTGAGAACTTATATCAAGTTGGAGGAAGTCTATTGGGAACTATGTCTTGCAACACATCTCTTCAATCCGAATTATGGCATCGGAGGTTTGCTCATCTACATTATAAGGCTCTTTCGGATGCAAGGAATATGGTGATAGTTATGCTCGAATTTAAAGTAGAACATGAAGGTGTTTGTCAGGGATGTGTTGAAGGAAAACATACAAGGGTACCATTCCCCTTAAGTGATAGAAAGACTACCAACATTTTTGCAATTGGTTCATTTAGATCTATTTGGTATGTTGCCCATGACAATTTGGGGGGATATTTATATTATGCTATCTTTGTGGGTGACTTCTCTCGCAAAACTTGGATTTGTTTCTTGAAGAAGAAGGATGAAGTGTTCACATGGTTATGCTCTTTCAAAGCCTTCATAAAAAATCAAACAGGGAAGAAGATCAAAATATTGAGGACCGATAATGGAACCGAATATGAATCAAATGAGTTCAATGACTATTGTAGAGAAGTTGGCATTAAGAGGGAGACTACTACCACATATACTCCTGAGAAAAATGGTGTTGTTGAAAGGAAGAATAATTCTATTATAGAATCCACCTGTGCCATGCTTCATGATCAAGGCCTTCCGAAGTTCCTATGGGGAGAAGCTGCCAACACTACTATGTAGATTCAAAATAGATGCACGCATCAAGCATTGCACTCCAAAACTCCTGAAGAAGTTTTCACCGGTAAGAAACTTGATGTTTCTCACTTTAGAATTTTTGGTAGACTAGTGTATTTTCATATACCGAAAGAAAAGTGAAGCAAATTGGATGCATCTGGGAAGAAAGGAACATTTGTGGGCTACAGTGAAACTTCAAAGGCATAAATAATCTATGTGCCTAGTCAAAGAGAAGTGGAAATAAGTCATGATGTTGACTTTGATGAAGATGTTGCCCTTAGGAAGATTAGGAACCTTCCTATTCCAAGGAAGGACAAAGAAGCAGATACATGAAAGTAGGGAGAACTGTAGGATGAGACGATTCCCGATGATAAAGGACCGATGGATCCCATTGATCCACCTCCCCATGAGCCCTCCTCCTAAAAAAGGAGACCCTCATTGTTACAAATCCATTTGGGCACATCAACCCCAAATTATAGATTGATACTATTAGGGCCTATCAACCCCTAGTGCACTTGTTACATGCCCTAAAGAAGTTAGTCATCAGAATGCCTCACTTCCCAAGAAGTTCCATCATTGAAAACATCCAAAAACTACCTCTAAGAAGATTAGTGCAGGTAGGCCTTCATTAGGGTGCGCTGCAATGCAAACCATACACTGATAGGGTGCTATGCAGTGCACTTGGTCCCTCTTTGGCCCGCGCTGAGTGAATTAGAGTGAACTTCCATGAGGGTTTGAAGATTCCTTATCCATTGGAAGCCTCTAGAAGTTTCTCAATGCCACCTACACCTTTGAGTTTGCATTTGGATGAGGAAGGGAATTATGAAACATCAATTCTCTATCCCTTCTTCTATGGAATTGATTTCTAAATTTAGAAAAGCATTCATTATCACCATTGATGGCATAACCTCCTTCACTCACCTATAAATAGATCACTCATCTAAGAGATCAGGGGCTGAAAAATATTGAGTTGTAAGGAGATGCTGGTGATATGAGATTAGAACTGAGTGCAAGTATTGTAATAATGTTGGAGTGTCTTGCTTGTCATGAGGTGAAGAGGGATTGAATTGGAAGAGTGTCATTGGATCGAGCACATATGGGTTGTAATCTTTCCTCTTATCAATAAAGTTTTCAAGACCTTTTCCTTATGCTTGTGTTATATGTTAATGCTTTCATATGTATATCATGTTCTCGATTCCATGTTATTTATAAGCAATAGATCATTATCATTTGCCTTGATGGGTTTTTGTTTCTGTGTTTGTGCAGGTACTTTCCAAGCGGCTTAAGTATGGAAAGGAGTAGCAAGACCGGTCAAGGGAGACAAGGAGCTAGCGAAAACTACAAGTAGGTTTCTCTTCTCTCTTGTTTTATCTGTTGATTATAGAAAAGGTTGAGATTACTTTGTCTGTTGTTTCTAGACCTGCTACTAGATCTAGAGGGTTAGGTGTTTGTCCAAGAACACTAAATATTCCCGAAACAAATTGGCGACCATACTAGGGATTGTTTATCCATCTTAGTAGCTTATCAACCTCTTAAGACATTTCTACATACTGTACTTGTGGTCGTTTATTGATTTCAGTCCTCTTTCATTGAAAATTGAGTCGAAACTATGACAAAATTGCCTTCAGAATTGCTTACTGTCATCAGCGCAGTCTGATGAAGGACACAGTGCGCTGCAGTGCACTTCCCACATAGGTTCAGTGCGATTCATCGCACTGTCTCTAACTACTGCCTACGCTGATCCCTTGAGGGTCAGTTTCCCATCTAGGAACTGAAAGTTTTTTCCAATTTTCTCTTGTTTGAATGAGTTGCTGAATGTCAATGATGTTTTGTCTCTGAAAATAGCTTTTCATCTCCTTAATTTGGCCCTATTTAGACTGGATTGTTGGATGTTTTTTATGTATTTGTTTTATCATTTGCAATCCACTGTCGAAAGGTAGTTTTGATCGATTGTTTTGTCGATAGAAAAGTGTCATAAAATCGTCATTTTCTTTGAAAAATGAAGTGTCGTAAAGTCTTCCTTCATAAATAATCGATTGATTTATTTGTGCATTTGATTTGTATTTTCATTTAAAGTGTTGAAAATCTTCATTTCTTTAAAATCGAAAGTGTCGTACAGTCTTCCTTTCCCTTTTAAAAGAAATTGTCACAAATCGTCATTTTTTATGAAAAGAGTTCTGAATCATTTGTGCATTAGTTTTTCTTATTGCATCATTCACATTAAGAGAAACTGAAAAGAAATACATGCAATTTGCATTTTAGAGTTTGAGTTTGTGTGTTCAAAAGGAATGGTTTAGGGAATTGCATTAGTTTGTGCTCTTTGTTGCTTGTTCAAAAAGTACTTGTATGCTCTATCCCTCATAGCTAGGATTTTCATTGCTGAAATTAAATGGAAAGAGTGCTTCTCATTCTAGTTGCATTCTTAGGAATTTCGGAAAACATCTCGTGGTGAACCTTCAAAGAAAAATTTTAAGCAAGATCAACCTAAAATTTACATCAATTAATCTAATAACGCATTGGAACTTAACAGAAAACATCTAGAGGTCTATGTTAAAGACGTGTTCAGGTGTCTTTAAACCTAGTGGCTGTCGTTTTCATTAAGGTTGGGTGATTCCTCCTCTCTGATTCGATAAGTGCTAGTACGGACTTGTGCTCCCTATACCATCAAGTATATGGTGGAAGACCCTAATAGGTTGAAATGCTTTATCCCTAGGAAGTCGAGTCTGCCGCCTTATTGATCGTAACACACCGCACACAACATTCGGGAAGATTGACTGCCGTACGTAAAGTCCTTGGTCATTTCTCTTTCATTTATCACCAAGGTGTATATTGCAGTTTTGCAATTTGTTTGGTAAACCCTCTTGTCTAGAATCTCCAGAGCAGTCACTTTCGTTCTTTTTCGACTCTTTAAAAGTAAAAGGATCATCTGAGCACTTGTCCTTTTAGGCTCATTAAACATCGAAGGCGACTAGAGTCATCTTTTGCTTTTTCTCGACTCTTTAAAAATGAAAAAGCAAAGTTGTGTTCCATTGTCGTAAAAATTAATTGACCACGAATAACATCCTCATTCCTTAGTTGATTTTAGGTTGATAGAATTAATCAGCAATCGTGAAGGAACATCAATCCAAACCCTGTCGTTTGCAGAGAACAGCGAGCCAACTGCCTTTGCCTCTCGAAGCGACACCAATTCAAACAAAACGGTCTCGTTTAACAGAGTCTAGTACATCAAGAACTCCTAGTTCTTCATCTGGATTACCTGAAACATTTGTTTCAGTAGCTATAGAGACTCCAATTACTCCTCCTATTTCTGGTACATCCGTTCCTAAAGAAGAAGTTTCACAATTACCTGAGGACATTAGCACTGATCCGAGTGAAATGGTAACCGAGGTTGTCCAACAACAAGTTGATACTCAAATTAAATTGTTCAACAAGCAAGTGCTTTTGAACTTGAAACAGCTCAACCATAAGTTAATCCAGAATCTATTCCAATTCAAATAGAAGTTACATCTAAACCTGAAATTGTTCGGGAACCTCCCTTTGAAATTGTTGTCCATTTACCTGGACATCTGGACTTTGAATTTCAACATTTAGAAGTTGTTACCCCTCAGACATCAGCTGCTGTTGAAACTACACTTCCATCAACACCAGAAATATTTTACGAACTTGACGGTCAAGTTCTTCCACCAAATTTGATTGCCATAGAGGAGGAATTAGTAGAAAATTCCACACCTGTAACCCCATTTCATTTTGGAATTGGGCTTAATCTTTATCCTACTACTCCTGATTATTCTACTTCATCTGATCTTTCTTCTCTTCAAGTACCTGTCGAATCTTTAGGACAACTATTGGGCCAGTTAACTATGGCTGAACAACGTTAACATCCCAGACTGTATCATTTGATGTAGCTGTAGTAGAATCTTCTGTTGTAACTCCTTAGATGTTTTCAACCACACCTGAGTCTCACCTGTATGGTGAATCGTCCGTCCCGATTGGTTACCAATCATCGTTTGGAACCCACTCAGGGGTTGCTTCAGCACAATGGTCATCACCCATGTCCTCAACCGGAGTTCTACTTGGTTCTTCTCTAATGGGAACTCAATAGTTTAATCCTGCACATCAGTATCATGCTGGGAAATCTAGTCAACAAAGACCTATATATTCAAGTCAAACTAGAATTAGAGTTTGTCAATGGCAACCAGTAATGCCAACTCAACCAAGGCTTGTGTATCCAACACAACCAATGCAAACTGTGTCAAATATTCCTACTACACCTGTTGTTACTACTGTGCCACAGTCACAAGCTCAAACTATTGTATCTCAACCGGTACAAACTGATCCTTCTCCCTTGCAACCACAAGTTTCAAGTCAAGAGGTTCAAGTTTCTCAAGTTGTTATACAACAACCACTTGTTTTTGGAGCTCAGCAACAACCTCAAGTTAGTATACCTTTATTTGGATTGACCCAGGCTTACACTGGTATAGTTGATTCACAACCTAGTCAACCTTTCATTGCTGGGCAACAACAGTTGGTTCAACAACTGTGGCTGCTGCAATTCCAACAACCCCAGTTCCAACAGTTCCAACCTCAGTTTGGACTTGGTTCACAAGCTCAACCTGGTTTTGGTCAATATCAAGCTTACCAAGGTCCTGGGCAACAAGGCTTTGCAGGTTATGGACAACCACAATTTCAATCTGGTTATCAACAACCACCTTATACTGGTTTTGTTCAACAACCATACCAAGGTTACCAAATGCAGATGCCCTACGATGGTCTGCAAAGACCTATTGCACAGGCAATTCCATCATATCCTGGGTATGCTCAACCTGACTTGAATCGACAGTTGCCATTCGTAGCAACTTTAGAATTACTAGATTTAAACTGGCTCACCAATGATCCAATCGCATATGTACCTTGGTGGCTGGTAATTCCGCACAAGTTACCATTTGATATTTCGAAGTTTAACAGAAATCTTGGAGAAGACCCATCGAATCATGTTATGACCTTTCATTTATGGTGTTCATCCAACACTTTGAATGATGATTCGATCAGACTTCGTCTTTTCCAAAGAACACTTACTGGTCTAGCTGCTAAATGGTACATTGAATTACCAAGAGCTTCTTTCAGTAACTTCACCACTTTAGCCACTACCTTTTTGACCCACTTCCAGTTACCTATCAGATACAAGACTGGAACAAAACTCTTGACCAACTTTAAATAGACTACCTCTACCCATATATCAGATCATATTCATGAGTGGCGGCGTCGTCGTCGAATGGTTAAGACATACGTTCTTGATCAGATTTTAGCTGAGTGGTTCATAAAGTCCTTGTTGCCATCAATCACCGAGGATGTGGCAAAAGGTGGAGTTGTCACAGAAGAGCAAGTTATCGCTCGTGCCCAATACTTGGATTTGATTTACACACAATCCGACATGCTCTATGATAAAATCCCTAATGCACCTAGACCAGCTTACATTGTTCCACCACCCCCACAATCGAGTAAGGACTCTCATGCCGACGACGGTGTGATCGGTTCTTCAAGCACACAGGCAACATGAAGACCATTTGGTCAAACTCTTGCTATTTCCAATCAAGCTGCAAATGCATCAGAAAACACTCATGCCTCAAAGATTAATGTCGTGTCATCTGACAAAGGAAAAAATCCAAAGCAACCAGGAGGTAAGAAAAAGGGGAAGAATAATAAAAAGAAACAAGAAAATTTCACTCCAGAGAAATCATCTGATTCCCCTACCACGGCCAGGAAACCTCGTTATCCATGTCTGATATGTAATGACGAGCATTATACAAGAGATTGTTCACATCGCTCTGAGGTATCTAAATTTTTAAACACTTCAACCACATCTGCAGTGTTCGCAGATCCGTTTCCAACCCCAGAGACACATTTGGTTGCAACTGACCATGCTTCCACATCCCAAGTACTCATGTTATCCATCACAAATCCACAAAATGATGTTTTGGTGTCAACAAGAAACAAAGATTATGGAAATCCGTCGTCGTCAAATAACCAGGCCACTAATCAACCTAGTACTTCAACCTCGACTTCATCAGAAGTTGTTCCACCAGTTGTACCTGAATTGACGATAAAGCCACCAAAGGGAGTTGTGCACAAATCAACATTTAATCCTCGTGCTTGAGCAGCTCAAAACTATAATATAGTGGAAGATCTAGCTCAATCACCTTCCGCTATGTTGACACTCGAGGTGTTGCAAAACTGTCCCTCCTAGAAACAAGCTTTATTGTCAGCAATAGGTGGAATAGATCCTACGGATTCAAATCTTGTAGTTTTCAACCATGCGGGATATTCACCACAGTTACCAATGCAATTAGCTTTCCTAATACAAGTAAAATCTCTCAATAAAAATGTTCACCAAACTATTATTGATGAGGGGGCATCTACTTGCACTATGTCCATGAGTTGCTGGAAAGCACTTGGTTCACTGCCATTGTCACGATCACCAACTATGTTAAAAGCCTTTGATGGAAGGACATATACTCCATATGGGATTTTGAGTAACCTGCAAATCGAACTAGGGGGAAAGACAATTATTGTTGACATTGAGGTAGTTGACAGACTCCTTGATTACAACATTTTACTAGGAAGGCCTTGGGTATATGCTATGGCTGTTGTTGTTTCCACATAATTTTGTACAATTGCATTCCCTTTCAAGGGTGGAATCACAGTCATTGATCAGCTAGCCTTCTTTGCCAATAGTTCACAGGCTATGGGAAGCATTCCGTTGATACATGGAAACCCACTGTCACTTCAAAGTGTTGGAGTAGGTCTCCTTAAAGATCCTTCCCTGATGGGCACTTTTACCCTCTCGCCACCATCTGGTTTGGCAGAAGTGGTAGGAGTAGAGACTTGCAATATGATTTCTTCTACATCATCTGATTTTACAAAGATTTCCAACTACTTTGAAACTGATGGTCATAGCGAGGCATTGCTGCTAAGCCCCATTGAATCATCATAGCAATCAATTTTTCGGGCTTGTGCGGCAAACCCTAATCCGCACTCAACAATTGTATGGGTAGATAGATCGTTAGAATATGGTACCTCTTTGGATCCTTTTTCACGTATACATTCTATGGATGAAGGAATCGTCCAATCAATGATGATAGGAGAGACACCGTGGGAGGATTATCATCATCGTTCCCACCTTCTAGATGACAATGAAGATTATTCAAATGAACTAAATCACCCATCGATCGTTGATTTTTTGTCAAATTCTATAAATACTGTAGATTCTGAGCGTAATTTTTCCAACATAGAAGAAACGATTTCTATAAACATTTCGACCAAGCCTAACATTGTAGAAAACATTCATGTCGGCAAATCCTGTTCTCCATTGGAACTTGATAATTACTGTGCTCTTTTTCACGAATTTCGAGATATCTTTGCATGGTCTTATGAGGAGATGCCGGGCATTGACTCAAGTATTGTTGAACATGAGATTAAAATGTACCCTGATGTCAAACCAATACGACAGCGGCTTCGACCTATTCATCCTAAGAAAGTTGTTGCCATTAAAGCAGAGGTTGAAAAACTTTTGCATGCTGGCTTCATTTTCCCTGTACCTCTTACTGATTGGGTATCTAATATTGTTCCAGTGATGAAAAAACAAGGGACAATTCGAGTGTGCATCGATTATAGGGATGTAAACCAAGCATGTCCAAAGGAAAATTATCCTACACCTTTTATCGACCAGATTATTGACGAATGTGCCGGATGTGAAATCTTTTCATTCATGGATGGATTTTCTGGCTACAATCAAATCAATATCCGCCCACAGGACCAATCAAAAACCGCTTTTATATGTCCATGGGGCACATTCGCTTATCGAAAGCTACCTTTTGGTTTGAAGAATGCAGGGGCTACATTTCAGAGGGCAATGAATTATGCTTTCCATGACATCAAGCACATTGTTCAACCTTATCTTGATGATTTGCCTGCTCATTCACGAAAACAGACTGATCACTTGCAACATTTGAGAGAAATATTCTTACGATGTCGACACTACAAGATAAGACTCAATCCACATAAATGTGTGTTTTGTGTTGGCTCTGGTCGATTGTTCAAATTTGTAGTTTCAAAAGATGGAATTCGACTTGATCCCATTAAGGTTCAGGTAATCTTTGACTTGCCTCCACCTTCAAACTCGTTACAGATACAAAGACTTAAAGGGAAGGCAAACTTTCTGAGGAGGTCCATTCCAAACTATGCTAAATTAGCTAAATGTTATACACGTCTATTGAAGAGAGGGGTACCCTTCCATTGGGACCAAGTTGCGCAAGCTTCTTTTGATGCTCTCAAAGATTCCCTGATTAGAGCATCATTAATGTATGCCCCAAACTATCAAAAATAATTTTACCTGTATCTCGCCACTGCAGATACAACCATTACTATGGTTTTAGTTCAATAACAAAGTGGAACTGAACATCCTATTTACTATCTGAGTCGTAATCTCAATGATACAACAAGTAAGTATTCACATTTCGAAAAGTTAGCCTTGGCAGCAGTTCAAGTTGTGCAGAGATTTCGTCATTACATACTCCTCTGCAAAACTACATTATATCAAATTGCAACCCTATGACATACATTTTGTCACGTCAATTGCTGGGGGGGCAAGTATTCTAAATGGATAGTTATCTTACAGGAGTTTGATTTGGAATTCATCAAATCTAAATCAAAGAAATCTCTTGTCTTTGTTGAGTTACTTTGTGATCTTACCTCATCCTCTAATGCTTTAACATCAGAAGCATCAATCTTGGATGAGTCTATGTTTCTTATCTCGTCAAGTGATCTATGGTATGGAGATATACTGGTCTATCTCCAGACCCAAGCTTTTTGGCCTAATACCTCTCGCTCTGAACAACGACGTACTCGATACCAAGCCAAAGATTATCTGATCATTGGTGATACACTTTATCGTCGTGGTGTCGATACGATCTTATGTAGGTGCCTTACTCATGAGGAGGCTGAAAAAGCTTTGAATGAGTGTCATTCAGGTGCTTGTGGGGGGCATTTATCTGGTTACACAACTGCACAGAAAATTTTACGTGCTGGTTACTTCTAGCCAACCATATTCAAAGATTACATTCTTGTTGTCAGAAGTTGCCATGCTTGCCAAATATTTGACCGTAAAACTAGATTATCCAGTCATCGATGTTGGCCCAATCGCAAAATGGGGCATTGACTTCATGACATATATCCCCACCTCGGCCGGGGGGCATGGGTATATTATAGTCACCGTTGACTATTTTACCAAATGGGTTGATGCGATGCCAACATTGAACAATAGTGCCGAAACGAATGCTCTGTTTTTTTTCAACCATGTGGTTGCCAGGTTTGGTGTACCACAAGCTATAGTGACAGATCATGGGTCTTATTTTCGCAATCACATGATGGTCGAATTAACTGCCAAAATAGGACTGTCACATGATAGTTCTACTCCATATTACCCGCAAGCTAATGGACAAGTTGAAGCTATCAACAAAGTCCTTAAGTGCATGTTGCAAAGAATGATTGGAGTTCATAAAAGGAATTGGCATTTAATCCTGTACTCGGCTTTGTGGGCATATCGAACCTCGGTGAGAAATGTGACCAGATTTACACCTTTTCAGTTGGTGTATGGTTTGGAAGCAGTCTTACCAATCCAATGTGAAATCTTGTCTCTCAAACTCGCGATTGACCTGCTACCTGACACTTCTGAAGAAGAAGCGCGTTTCTTGGAGTTAATCCATCTGGATGAAACCTGTCGTGATGTCGTAGTGGCTAACGAGGCGCATAAAAAACGCATCAAGGTGCAATATGATAAAAATGTTAAGCCTCGTGTCTTCTTAGAAGGTGACCTAGTCTTGCTTTACGATCAGGATTCTGATAAACTTGGAGCAGGAAAATTTGAACCGCTATGGATGGGCCCTTATATTGTTAAATGTGTGTTGACAAAAGGTGCCTACGAGTTAGTGGACTATGATGGGATTCCATTGTCGTAGCCCCGAAACGGGTTGTACCTTAAACGTTACTATGCTTAGTTAAGTGTAGTAAAACTCACTGTATATATGCTTTGATTGCATTTGTGTGTGTGTTTCTTTTAGAGTTTTTATTTGGTTAGGTAATCCACTTCGCATTTGTTGTAGATGTCGAACTTTTTGGAACCATTTGTTGGTTATGCTGATGGAGCTAGTCGTAGTACGCAGAATTTATCTTCTGCAGCATGGGCCATTTTCGCTCCAAGCAGCGAGTTAGTGAGTTTTAGAGGGATATGTATTGGATGATCAACAAAAAATATCGCTGAGTATAGCGCATTGATTGAACTCCTCTCTGATGCCATTTCACTTGGCATACGCCAAATCATCATTAGGCTAGACTCACAACTTGTTGTACTACAACTTACTAGCGTCTATACCGTCCGAAACCCAGCAATTCATCGCATGTTCCTTAGAGTTCGTATTTTGGAAAGGTATTTTGAGTTTATTCAATATCAACATATTTCCAGAAATCTAAACACATTAACTGACTCTTTAGCGAATTATGTGTTAAATAGACATTTGCAACATATGTAAAGTAAACATTTTCAATTCACATCATCATTTGAATAGGATTGCATCACTTAACCATAATAAAACTCTGAAAGTCAAATAGATAGTTGTATATAAGTTTTTATAAATAGTTTGTGTCCAAGACAAAAATTGGTCATCTGACCCAAAAAACTCAAAAATGTATGTAGAAAATATCCAAGTAGACTAATGTTGCTCATGATAACAGGTCATAGCCTGTGCTATCATGCGTAGGAGTCTCATCCAACGACTCGGCACGCCAATGGTATGGTGCTGCAATCACATAGGTAACTCCTCAATCCGAACATCCAGAATACCTAGGGTCAAACCCTCTATGTGATCCTGTAGCTCGGCCAATGTCTCTGCTAAATCCAAGTCTCAGAGAACTGCTCTCCCAATAGCTCTCTGTACTGGTGCACCTGCCTCTCGTTGGCATCCCATAGGTCGAAAAAATCCAACATCTGCATGCATATAAAAAATGTTTGTTTAGTCTTGGCAATAATAAAAAAACACAAAAAAAATTAGAAACTTTAAAAAGAAAAAAGCTGTGCCCAAACAATTTACCAATAGCATTCCATTGCGCTCCAACAGGTAACACCAGATCTGGATCACCACGGAAATCCATTCTTGAATATGGATATTCTGAGAAGGCCATGTCCTGTCGGTCAAACCACTCAAAGAAAGCAGGGGTAAACGAGATCAATCACTGGCCAACATGCCTAGCCATAAGATCTACCCACCTCTGCATCCGTGGGTCTCTAGGTCCAGGTACTCCCAGTGAGATGTGTTGTGGCTGCATGAGTGGAATTATCTCCAAGGCAAAAGAAATCAAGATAGACCCATAGCCAAAAATTTTTGTCCTTCCATTCTTCACCTTGGTCAGTTGTTCTTTCATGGATGAAAGCACTGCCTCACACCGGTTGAACACCTTTGGCTCTAAGCACTCTAAAGCATACTGCATATATGACCTGTTTTCCAAGTGTAAAGTTGCGCTGCCAACCAGTTTGGCAAGGGTAAAAAGGATTGTTCTCAACGGTAAATCACTAACATCCCTGATGTTGATCTTTCCGTCTCTGCTAGGTTGAGATCATTCCCGGCATAAATGTCGTATATAATCTCTCACTGATTCACCTCCTCTGGTAAATCTTGATAATGAGATGGGGGCACCCCGCCTCGATAGTCTAGTCAGAAAGTAAATATCATCAATGGTAAAGGGGATCACTTTGCCCCTAATGTGAAAAACCTGATCAGTAGGATCCCAAGAACGAACAAGGTACTGTAAAAGTTCAATTTGTTGCCGCATGCTAGATAATCGAAAATACTTCAGTAACCCACAATTCCTTAGGGAATCAACTGTTCCCTGATCATTTAGAGCAACCATGTCTTGTTCTTCATGCTCTCGTTCTCTCCATATAATCACCATTTTGATCCAATAAATGTTTGAAATGCAACCATTAGACAAATTAGGATCCATTTTTTGCAAAAACCAGTTGCAAATTTGGGAGAAAACAACTGCCAAAATTTGGTTTTTGCGTCCATCGCACCCCTCAATTAGAGATAGTGTGCTGCAATGCATACTGCCTTCTAGGTGTATGAAATGCAGCGCACCTTTCGATATTGAAAGGGTGCGTTGATCCAGAGTGTGCAAAATGAAACCCTAGGGGCCTCAAAAACCAATTTTTTTTGCTTAAAACTGAAAATAAATGGAATAAAATGGAAGAGAATAAGGATAGCTCCTACCTGGTCCAGACAACACGAGAAACAGTCCACTAAATCCTCCGCAATCAGCTAGTGAACTTTGAGGTGAAAAACTGCTCCAGAGCACCAAAGTCAAAGGGTAAAAGTGAAATGGTGAAAATGAATAATAAAACTTGTTTTTATGTTTATTTCTTGCATATTAATCGAGTAAATGTTAGTTTTTATTCATTTTATCCATGAACATGTATTTTTAATCCTCTTTGATGGATTTTTGAGCAAGTTTAACAACTGAAAGCAGAATTCAATGTGCTTAAGTGTAAATTGAACATCTTTGACCACAAAGCAAACTTTTGTTTCTTTTTCGAGCTTTGTTAAAAATAAAAAGAAACCCCCTTAGAGTCCTCTTTAAACTCTTTTCAGACTCTCTAAATATGAAAAGATTGTCGAGCGCTTGTCTATTCCAGCTCGTTAAAGGATTGGAAACGACATCTCTCTTGTATTATTTTACGCTTTTTTGGACTTGAGAGATTATTTTACGAAAAAGAACTTATGGAGTTTCCTTTTCGTCCCTTTTCAAACTCTCTAAACATGAAAAGGACCGAGTTGTCTTTGTCGTTAAACTCGTTAAAAACATCAAATAGCGACAAACTTGTCCATCTAGACAAGGCCGAGTTTCACCTTCGCTAGACTCGTTAAAGCATCAAATAGCGATGGATTTGCCCAAAGGGTGAAATTATACAACAAGCATATGTTATCCTCCTCAAGCTTGATAAAAAATAAAGAGGTACTGGTTAGTAATGACTGGGGAAAATGGGAAAAAGCCAAGAAAACTTTATGGTAGCAAGTCGCTCTTGAACATGACACTTTCACCTCATCACCATGACTATGTGGGTTGGGTTATTCAGCTTGATGGTTATCACACCATTGGTCTATCATACCATCCATTACTTTGTTGTGAATCAATGCTACCAATTCATCTTAGTGTCACCGACATGTTCAAGAGAAGTCATTCAGTTCAAATTCATCCTTTGCAATACCAAAAACCTTCATTTTCATGACCACCATTCCTGAATCTTGTGTCATCAGTCGATTCTCATCTCCAAAATCATTTACCTCGTTTCGTGTCGCAGATGTCGGATACATCAAGGCCCTCTTGTGACGAGTCGCTTCTTGTCGACATCAGCACATCATCCAAGAAGTTGACTTAGAAACACCCCTTCAGTACCTTGAAGCTTGCATACATCAATGGCAGGTTTCTCGCTTCCGACGATAGGTTGAAATCAATGGCCTTTGATCGAAAGACTTTGTATGGTGTTCGACATCAAATCATTTATTCACACCATGCGAAATGTACTGTAGTACCTTGAGGGTCATTATCATTATCAATGATTCCTCTCGCGTCTGTTAACGGCTTACATCATTGGCTGGTAATCAGACGATGTCTTTCCATGTTCGACTTCAGAACATCTATTCACATGGTTAGACTTGTACTTGAGCAAAAGATTGAACGAGATTGAAGACCCCGGATCTAGTTTCATCCATTCGGGTTGCGATATTTTTCAGGAGTACTAAATCAAATGTACAATGGCCTTACATTCATGGTCAACCATTCATGGGTCTATATCTGTAGACGACTATATTTGTACATGTAATGAAAGTTTATAAGCTAAGCATGGGTATGCCTTCCCTCAGCTAGATCATGAGAAAAAATCAAATTATCATGATATATGTATTGTAATTGATGCAGGTCACCTTCCGTTTCGAAACCTCCTCTCCTCGTGATAAAGCATTTCACCCGACATATATATTTACGACTTCATGCTTTAGGGGGAAACTGTTACAGATCCATTTGGGCACATCAACCCCAAATTATAGATCAATACTATTAGGGCCCATCAACCCCTAGTGCAGTTGTTACATGCCCTAAAGAAGTTAGTCATCAGAATGCCTCACTTCCCAAGAAGTTCCATCACTGAAAACATCCAAAAACTACCTCTAAGAAGATCAGCGCAGGTAGGCCTTCATTAGGGTGCGCTGCAATGCAAACCATACACTGACAGGGTGCTATGCAGCGCACTTGGTCCCTCTTTGGCCTGCGTTGAGCGAATTTGAGCGAACTTCCATGAGGGTTTGAAGATTCCTTATCCATTGGAAGCCTCTAGAAGTTTCTCAATGCCACCTACACCTTTGAGTTCGCATTTGGATGAGGAAGGGAATTAGGAAACATTAATCCCCTATCCCTTCTTCTATGGAACTGATTTCTAAATTTAGAAAGGCATTCATTATCACCATTGATGGCATAACCTCCTTCACTCACCTATAAATAGATCACTCATATAAGAGATTAGGGGGCTGAAAAATATTGAGTTGTAAGGAGATGCTGGTGATATGAGATTAGAATTGAGTGTAAGTATTGTAATAGTGTTGGAGTGTCTTGCTTGTCATGAGGTGAAGAGGGATTGAATTGGAAGAGTATCATTGGATCGAGCACATATGGGTTGTAATATTTCTTCTTATCAATAAAGTTTTCAAGACATTTTCCTTATGCTTGTGTTATATGTTAATGCTTTCATATGTATATCATGTTCTCGATTCCATGTTATTTATAAGCAATAGATCATTATCATTTGCCTTGATAGGTTTTTGTTTCTATATTTGCGCAGGTACTTTCCAAGCGGCTTAAGTACGGAAAGGAGCAGCAAGACCGGTCAAGGGAGACAAGGAGCTAGCAAAAACTACAAGTAGGTTTCTCTTCTCTCTTATTTTATCTGTTGATTATAGAAAAGGTTGAGATTACTTTGTCTGTTGTTTCTAGACTTGCTACTAGATCTAGAGGGTTAGGCATTTGTCCAAGAACACTAAATATTCCTGAAACACTCATGGCTTAGGGACACCCTCGAAGATGTCGAGGGACATATTGCACCAAGGGGGACATTTTGCGAAAGTAAGAAGTTAATAGGTACCAAGGGTACTTAGTTGCCATTAGCACCATTGTACAAACTTAGCCTTGCACATTCGAAGAAGCTATGAAGCACCAAGTTTGGAAGGATGCTATGAATGAAGAGTATGAGTCAATTATGAAGAACAATGTCTGGGATGTGGTCCCTAGACCCAAGGGAAAATCTGTTGTCACCTCAAAATGGCTCTACAAAATCAAGCATGGAGCTGATGGAAGTGTTGAAAAGTTGAAGGCCAGGTTTGTTGCTCGAGGCTTCTCTCAAAAGGAAGGTGTGGACTATGATGAGATATTTTCACCAGTGTCCCGATATACCACCATCTGTTGATCATTGCCCTTGCTTCCTCACAAGGATGGAATTTACATCAATGGATGTCAAGACTGCCTTCTTGCATGGCTCACTCAAGGAGGAAGTCTTTGTTGAACAACCCGAGGGGTTCGAAGTTCAAGATCGAGAGACACACGTATGCAGGTTGAAGAAAGCCTTATATGGATTAAAGTAAGCTCCACAGGTTTGGTATGAGAGGATCAACAACTATTTGATGAAGCTGGGATTGACAAGAAGTGAAGCTGATCCAAACATTTACTTTAAGGTTGAAAATGATAGACCTATCATCTTGGTACTTTATGTGGACGATCTCTTTATGACAGGTTCAAACCCTCTTATTTATCAATGCAAGAGGGAGTTGGATTCTGAATTCAAGATGAAGGACCTATGATTGATGCACTACTTCCTAGGCTTGGAGGTCTGGTAAAAGCCAGGTGAGATTTTCCTTTCCCAAGGAAAATACATTGTGAAGCTACTTGAAATATTTGGGATGGTGGATTGTAAGTTCGTGACTCCTCCGATGGAACTTAACTTCAAGAAGTTATGCGGAAGTGTTGTTGGGCCCGAGTTGGGAAATCCTTCTGAGTATCGTCAACTCGTGGGGGCCCTGATGTTCTTGGTGAACTCCTGTCTGGACATATGTTTTGCAATGAGTAAATTGAGTCAATTCATGGTCGAGCCTCATCACATACATTGGATTGTTGCCAAAAATCTCTTGAAATATCTCCGGGCACAATCACCTATGGACTGAGATACATTGTCGGGAATTTGAGGCTCCATGGTTATTCTGATGCTGACTGGGCTGGTAGTGTGGTGGATCGTAAGAGCACATTGGGATGCTTCTTCTCACTATGTTCTGCTTCGATATCCCGGATGAGTAGAAAGAAGAAATCGATTGTTTTTAGCACCGTCGAGGCTGAATATATTGCTGCCAGTATGGCCTTCTGTGAAGCTGTTTGGTTGAGGAAGCTCTTTAGTGAGCTGTTTGGGCATGTGCTGGATACCACCATGATCTACTGCGACAACCAAAGTGGGATTCGTCTTTATGAGAATCCTGTGTTTCGTGACCGCTCCAAGCATATTGATATCAGGTACCACTTTATTCGGGATATGGTACAACGGGGAGCAATAAGGCTCCATCACATTGAGACTGATGAAAAGGTCACAAATATTCTTACGAAGCCCCTGGGGAAGGTCAAATTATTAACCTTCCGTGAATGACTTGGAGTCGTGGAGAGACCCTCTTATGAGGGTCCCATTTGAGTTGGATATTGAGCTTTGGGAGCTCCAAGGGGCTTGGGGGTACTTCTTGGAGCTATGAGCGACCATAGGGTGAGTGGTTCCTCGTCCCCTAGTGGTGCACTGTGTACAGGGTGAGTGGTTCACCTTCCCCTAGTGGTGCCCTGTGGGTGAGTGGTTCACCTTCTCCTGTGATACCCCATGGTGGTTGATATATGCATAAGATGAGTGGTTCACCTTCTCCTATTGCATATGAACAGGATGAGTGGTTCACCTTCTTTTGCCGATACATCCTACCCATGCAGTCCGAGACTCATGGGAAGTACCTCTTAGTTGGCCAATGAGTTGGGAAATGAGGATAGGGACCATAGTATTACCGATGGAAGCGTTGTGTACTACCGTACTCCCTATGCTAGGATGTTTGATATTGATCTGGGATCAATGGAGACCGACTTCAGGTCAATGGAGAGTGGTATGATACACTCTCGATCATTTCATCTTCATTATTTCTTCATGGTTCAATGGAGTAGAGAAGAGTAGAGCAGAGATGGTACAGATTGTCAGATGGTTTGGCAGGTGGAGTTCTTCCTAGTTGAGAGGGAGTATTAAAATTGGAAACCAGGGCAAAACTCCACCTTGGACATCTCATATGATGGAGATGATATTTTTATTATATTCCTCTTTCTGAGAGGTGTAGGATTGATCTAAAGATCATCTCATTTTGACAAGTATAAATGGAATTTTGAATTTATTTCTTCTATGGACAAATTGTCAAGGTCAACCAGAAGTCTAACATAGGCTCATGAAGCCCAACATACTTGTCTCTTCACCCTTAACGTTGTGTATATGTAGAGGAGTCATTTTCTTCATTTGGTCACTCATCATCACACATATTTCTCTCTCTACGTATGATTGGTTCGTACAAGATTACAGGCAGTCTGTTCCTCTCCACACATTCGAAGGTTTGACTGGGCATTTCTTTTTTCTGCGTTGACCGAGTTGCAGCCAGTTTTGACCCACGTTGACTGGGCATTGTTTTATTTCGTTTGAATTCTTTTTTTGTGGGAAATTCTCTGTTTGGGCAGGCCACACATTCTGGCATAGAAATCAAGATTTTCTAAGAAGGTTGACCAACGTTCACTGCAGAAAGTTGACTGTGCATTGACCAAGTTTGACCAAATTTTTTAGGACTGTTTTGGGTTGATTTTGACTATCTTTGGAGGCCGAGCTGTCTGGGTTTGATCGATCTGATTTGGAGGAGACTTTCTGCTGGCTTGACCAACATTGACTTTCTGGTTAGGGCATCCTGTTGAGAGGGAGTATTAAAATTGGAAACCAGGGCCAAACTCCACCTTGGACATCTCATATGATGGAGATGATATTTTTATTATATTCCTCTTTCTGAGAAGTGTAGGATTGATCTAAAGATCATCTCATTTTGACAAGTATAAATGGAATTCTGAATTTATTTCTTCTATGGACAAATTGTCAAGGTCAACCAGAAGTCTAATGTAGGCTCATGAAGCCCAACATACTTGTCTCTTCACCCTTAACATTGTGTATATATAGAGGAGTCATTTTCTTCATTTGGTCACTCATCATCACACATATTTCTCTCTCTACGTATGATTGGTTCGTACAAGATTACAGGCAATCTCTTCCTCTCCACACATTCAAAGGTTTGACTGGGCATTTCTTTTTTCTGCATTGACCGAGTTGCAGCCAGTTTTGACCCACGTTGACCGGGCATTGTTTGAATTCGTTTGACTTCTTTTTTTGTGGGAAATTCTCTGTTTGGGCAGGCCACACATTCTGGCATAGAAATCAAGATTTTCTGAGAAGGTTGACCAATGTTCACTACAGAAAGTTGACTGTGCGTTGACCAAGTTTGACCAAATTTTTTAGGACTATTTTGGGTTGATTTTGACTATCTTTGGAGGCCGAGTTGTCTGGGTTTGATCGATCTGATTTGGAGGAGACTTTCTGCTGGCTTGACCAACATTGACTTTCTGGTTAGGGCATCCTGTTGACTACAATTTGACTGGACTGTTTTTCAGTGATTGGGCAAGTAGATTTTGTATATTGTACTCTCTCTCCCTCTCTCTCTCTGTTGAAATTTTGAAGAATAATAATAATAAGATTTGATCAAAGGGTTTTCACCACATTGGGGTTTTTCCCTAGCATCCACCAAATATTATGTCCTCTTGTCTTGGCTTGTATTCTGCTTATTGTTGATGTTCTATCTGTGTTTACTATCAATGTTAATGTGTTTTCTAATCTGAAAATTGATATTGGGCTAATGAGAAAAATTGAAGTAAATTGGTCTAAACCATAGAACATACCATTGTTATCTAAAATTAACACTAAGCCAAATAATTACTATGGTTATATTATTCCTAAAGTAACTTTAAGAATAATATGAAAATATGAAAATATATTATTATCTTAAACTATAAATAAAAGGTAAAGGGAGGGGAATATGACACATTCAACCTCTCTTTCCCTCAAAGACTACCAAGGGATGACTATGGTCCTGGTTTTAGGTAGAACCAAAGGATCTATGGCTACTATACCTTGAGAAACCTAGGTGAGTTGGAGTACGAGTGCACTTCTCCTTTTATTACCTTGGGAAAGGATAGAGCCATGGAGGAAAAGTGTAATGACAAATGTCCTTATATGGGATTGGAGGGTACATGAAGAACCCTGATGCTAGTTAGATCTCTTGGAAGCCACAAGGATTTGAGACATCCATGGCTGGCCCGAGTTGAAAACCATGGAAGGATAATGGCATAATTCGATGGACTACGAGTGAAAAGAAGGGGGTTTACTATCTTGGGTTGTGCAAGGATGATGGGGGATGTGAGCTTGTTGGTTGGAGGCTATTGAAGTTTGGTACATTGGCCCCATTCATATTCGGTACTGGACATGTAGTTGGTTTGGGTAGTCATTGGTATTGTGGAGTCGTGACCCAAATCTAGGGTGATTTGCTACTGAGAGAGCTAGAGAAACATGGCCTACGATTGGGTGGTACATCCAAGGTTTGCAACCAATTAGTATATTTTATTAGATAAGTGGCCAACATTCTTTATGTTGTTTAGAGTTTATGATTCACATGCTTATTATTATGTTATTTTGTTAAATTATATATACATGTCATTATGATTTTATGGTATAAGTATGTTTGGGAGTGGAATCACCCTAGTTGGGTGGCTAGGGATGTTATAGTGGTATCATAGCAAATGGTTTCAACATTGGGCCTATATGGGTCTTAGAAGATACAAAAACAAAATTTGGAAGGTATTCCCACCAATTGTTCGACAAAATTTCTTACAAGTGTTGTGATATCTAGGTATATAATCACAACAAGGGGTATAGAGACCGCCTATGAATTGTTTGACACATGCATGAGAAGGTGTATTCTTTATATGTAGCTTGGACAATTTTTACACTTCACAAATTCCTTCATACTTTGCTGTTAGGTCAAATACATCATCAAATGTTATCTATTGCTCTGCAATGATGGGAATCAAAGACAAAAATACTTTTTAATTTTGGGGATCTTCCATTCCATTCCATTCAAATATCATTTTTGGATGTGTAGGTTGAAATAGGAGGGATCTCATTCTAATTTGACTTCAAATAGTATTTAATATTTTTTTCCACCAGTGTTCGAATTTTCATTGGTCGTCGATTGAAAGTTTGAAACCCCTTGGTTTGCATTTCAAAGTGGGAATGCAAGACTTGTTTTTGAGATGGGGATGTTTTTTAGGGTTTTTAGTAGATGGAAAATAGGAATATCAATTGCTTAAGTTGATTGGAACTTGGTTATCTAGGACCTCTTTTCAACAACAATGGGCACAACTAGAAAATGTTGTTGATTGGAAACATTGTGATAGGGGCGGGCTAGATTCATTGCGTTATTAGTAATAGAAATGGTTGTGAAATTTTGAAAATAAGAAGTCTGCTCATCACTTATTTGAAAAAATTCCTCAAAGAAAAGTTCTCATAGATGACAGTGATTTCTGGATATGTTTAGAATGGACACTTTCATGAGGTGTTGGAACTTTATGGTCAAATGCAACATATAGAATTCAAACCAAACATGGTCACTTTGATGAGTGTGCTTCCCGCGTGTGCCCATCGAGGAGCTCTACAAAAAGGAAAAACCATCCATGATTACATAATTAGAAGCAAACTTGCAAAATATGTGTTCATGATAACTACCCTTATAAATATGTATGCCAAGTGAGGGCCGCAAATAGATGTTGAACATGAATTGTTTGACAAAATATATAAGTGATGTAACACTCCCTCCCACCCCTGAGACTAATACAGTTGAATGGGAGGTTTTACTTTCAGTTAACCCAACCTCCATCGTCTTTCCATGGAAATGGGGTTAGAAAATTCCTCCTTCACCAAATTTAGTGGAATTAACTTTGGTCTACACCACCGTGTTCAACTCATTGAGAGCTTTTCAATGGTAAAAACTTTATCTCAATCTGACTCCTAGATTTAAAGTTATTCCCATTTGAAGTCTAGGCCCCAAAATATTTCCATGTTAGCAAGGTTTTCCACATGGCAGCCAAGTGCCTATGTGGACTTTGTTAGAAAATCAGAAAGGTAGAAAATTTTCTCTAGTTGATAATTATTTGTGATATCTTTGAATTCTTATTATTTTTCTTATGTTCCTTTTTATCTTATTTCACCAAGAAATTACCAAAACCAAAACAAAAAGATTAGGGACACTAGATATAGGCACTCAACCAGGGCTAAAACCCCTATATAGGGGAAAACCCAGTCAAGAACTCTTCCTTCAATAATTCAAATTGAGATGGACCAAGACCCTAGACCAATAGACCTTCCTCCTCCACCAAGTCAACCTTCTAAGATGATATAGTAGTTTCTTCTGATCCAAAAACTTCAATATAGTAATTTGACTTCTTAGTTCCAGAATTTTGACCCTGAGCAATAGAATTTCGGCCTCCCAGTTACTGCAGAATTTTGACCCCCTTCCAACAGCTGCACAACTTCACACGTGTGGGAAGAGAGAATTTTTTTACATTTTATGCTTGAGAGAGACCTTCTTCTTTGCTATCCTTATTTTTTGCCTTCCTTGAAATTCACACTTTTTCTAAGCCCAAAAACTGCAAATTGAACTTGTTGTGAGTGAGTGACAAATAAGGTTGAGTTTTTGATTTTACATAGTGATTCTACAACCCAGTTTTAGGACAACTTGTCCAGTTTTAGGCCGACTTGGTGGAGGAGGCCTAAAAGACTAATTTTAATATAAAATAAATTTCTTTCTTGACAAATAATTCCCAAGAAGGGTTCTTTACATTATGACATGGACAAGGACACTTGACACAAACCCTAGAAGCCTACAATGGAGGCTTTGACCTAAAAATAATTGACCCAAGCATGAAACCCATGATTTAATAAGTTAATTTTAATAATAATAAAATTTCATTTTTCTTTCTTTTGACAAATACATTATATTGTGACTTAAATACATTTATGAAGACCAAACCTAGTTACATTCTTCAACACTCCCTGTTAACTAGGGAGGTATTCATAATTACAACTATATAGAGGTACATAGAAGATCTCCAAAATGAACTGCAAAGAGTTCAGACACACTCAATTCCATAGACTAGATACCAGACCAAGGTTATCTATCCGAGTGGGACCAAGATGGACTAAATATTTCAACCAGTCTAGGTACCATTAGGCTTACTAACTAACCATGAACCCAGGGATCTAGGTGCGTATCCAAGGTCAGATCTCCAACACCAATGCCACCCTCCCTCTTTGGGATCTAGACATCAACACACAGGCCAACCACATGTACTCCCAAGCATCCGCCAGTAGATGCTTCAACTCTCCCTAGTAAACTAGATATATCTATTTTTCCAAGCATGCTTCTCAAGTGTTCATCCTTCTTCATGGAGATATCTACTTGTACAAACCCCAATCAACAATAAACTTTCAAATACACATACAAGTAAACACAAAAGTTCAGGGTCATCAATAATCGTGATCCTCCTTTCATTATCAAGTTACTCATATATAATTTGTTAGAAGCTTCTTCCATTTCTTCAGCAGCACCAAATACATCCTCAGATCTTCTCAAGTCTTTTTTTTTTGCAATTTCATATTCATCAATAATAATTTTGCTTACTTCAAGGTATTCATTGTCATAATATGTCCTCCCTTTTAACTAGGGAGATATTCCCTTTCTTCTATCCTGACTCCCTCTCAACTTAGGGAGATCAAATTCTTCCTTCTTCTATAACATCAAAGAACCTTTCATGGATCCATCCCTTCTTACGACATCAAGGTTACTTGATTGTCATTATTTATATAACTTCCTTTATCATGCTTATTAATAGGATCAAATCATCTTCATCATCTTGAAGATTATGTACCCACAAAAATTTAATAACAAGTACAACCAAATACAAATATATATACGCATGAACTTAATTATGTTAATATAGGAAGCATCAAATACTTGAACCTAGTTACATGACACATATGTTAGACATAAACCATAGACTTCATCTTCGAGCAACTCAATCAAGATATCAATCTCATTATATCTAGGGCCTCAATATTACTTTCAAAGATATACGAAAACCTCTTTTATGATATATTGCAAATCCTAGAATCCAAATTTGAGACATAAAGCCTTAGATATCAGTTTTACAATGCATCTAAGGAATTAACAATTTTCAAAATTTATATGTTAGACTTCTACTAGGGTTTGTTTCAAACCCTAAATTTTATCAACAAAACTAAATCACATTGGAAACAATATCATTATATCCTAGAATATCAATCTTCTACTAAATTTTTGTTACAAATCCTAGAATTCACAAACTATGAGCATCAATAATTAGGTTAGCATATATATATATATATATATATATATATATATATATATATATATATATATATAGGATTTCATAATCATGCACTAGCATATCACAACAATATCTACTAGGTAGACCCAAGACACAAACATCAATACATCAAAATTAGGTATACAACAATTTCATTTAGACTAGGGTTTCGATCACATTAATATACACCTAGGGTTTCATTCCTAGAATCTTACTTGGAAGGTTTTTGTTCACAAACCCTAATTCAAAAAACCCTAAATATTTATGGTTTTAATACATAACATAGACATTAACAAAAAACCTTAAAGGGCTAGGTTTTTTATCATAACAATATCAAAACATCAAAAGAATAGGAATTCTAGATTTCATCAACAACCCTAAGTAGACTAGGTTTCAATATTAGCATTGATATACCCTTAGGTTATGGTTTTACAATGAACCTTTTTAGGGTTCCACAAGAATGATAATATAATGAGGGTAGATTCAATCTAATGATTAATCACCCTAACAAGAATCTTTGTGATTCAAAACCCTAGACATAACGATGTCAATAATGTAAAACAAATTTAAATAGAATGAACATACCTTTCATGAAGAGAAATTTATAATAAAGTTTATAGTTTAAGGCATACCTTTGAGTTGTTCCTTAACAAACCTTGTAGGACATCAAATGTTGACTGGCTTCAATAAAACTTCTTTCATGATTCAAGTCTATCCTTTGAATTCTCCTACATAACCCTTGAGCAAACAACATGATTTACTAACCAAGAAAAATATAAAGGAAAAGTTATTAGCATGTAATACAAACATACTTTGATATGAGAGAGAAACCAAGCACAAAAGAGGAGACATGGAATAAAACACTTATCTTTTGGTAAATTATGGAGGCTCCCTCTTAATCCAATCTTTGAGGGATACCTACAACTTATATAAATAATTCAAAAATGTCTTAACACAACATGTTAGATCTACAAATTTTAGAAATCAAAATATAAAGGAAATTCAGAACTTAGAATAGAAGACCAAGGGAGGATATGTGAAAGGGAGGACTTAGTAGTATAAGTATGTGACTTCTAATTCTTCTTCAATTTTTTTTTTCTTACATGGAGCTTCATCAATGACATTTACTTGATCCCTAGTTCTCTTCTTATTTCTTGGATTCTCAAGACAATGACCCTTGTAATGTCCCATATTGTGGCAATTGTAACATTCAACCTTGGATAGGTCCATTTTCTTCTTTGGTCCTTTGAACTTCTTGAAGGTTCCCTTATTTTTGTGATGATCATAATAAGAATTTGAGGTGCTTTCTTCTTCATCCTCCTTCTTGTTGTTTACCATCAATATTATGGCTTTTTTTGACTACGTTCATTCCTTATTTGTTCAAATATTGGAGTATCCTTCCAACTGTTAAGTCCTAATGCAAAAGCACTCCAAGATTTAGGTAGTCCTAGAAGGGCAGTAATTATGATCTCCTTTCTGGGGACAACTTCATCTATTGCTTGGAGTTCATCCTTGATTCTAGATAGCCTTATAAAGTATGATGAAACAATATCTCATTTGTCATCTTAACACTTCTTAGTTTATTCTTGATGTTTGCTATTTGACAAATGTTCTTGATTGTGAATAACTTGTAGAGAGCCTCATACATTTCTCGAATGGAATTTGTGTTGGATATGTATGGAATTAAGTTATCCTTAACTCCATCCACTATTAGACTCAAAGCCATGATTTCAAGTTCTCTAAACTTCGCTTTCTTTGCATTACTTGATTCATCAGTATGCTTTTTGACGTTTACTTGAACAAGGTATAAAACTTTGTTCTTTTCAAGAATGTGATCTATTCTCTTTTTCGAGGCCCTATAGTTGGAGGCCCCTTCTAATTTGTTTTCTCCCTTCATTGAGTTTTTCATTGTTCCTGTAAATAGTAGACTTGTTTTCTTATGTGATCCTATTTTAATGTTCATTTTCCTCAATAGATCCTTTAACTTGCATTTTTCTTCCTTCTTCACCTTAGCTCTGATACCATGTTAGAAAATAAGAAAGGCAAAAAGATTTTCTCTAGTTGATAATTACTTGTGATATCTTTGAATTCTTATTATTTTTCTTATGTTCCTTTTTATCTTAGTTCATCAAGAAATTACCAAAACCAAAACACAAAGATTAGGGACACCAGATATAGGCACTCAGCCAGGGCTAAAACCCCTATATAGGGGAAAACCTAGTCAATAACTCTTCCTTCAGTAATTCAAATTGAGATGGACCAAGACCCTAGACCAATAAACCTTCCTCCTCCACCAAGTCAACCTTCTAAGATGATATAGTAGTTTATTCTTATCCAATAGCTTCAATCCAGTAATTCGACTTCCTAGTTGCACAATTTCAACCCCCAACAATAGAAGTTCAACCGCTCAGTTACTACAAAATTTTAGCCCCCTTCCAGCAGGTGCACAACTTCACACGTGTGGGAAAGAGAGAGAAAATTTCGACCTTTTATGCTTGAGAGTGACCTTCTTCTTCTTCGCTATCCTTCTTTTCTTTCTTCCTTTAAATTCACACTTTTTATAAGCCCAAAAACTACAGATCGAACTTGTTGTGAGTGAGTGAAAAATGAGGTCCAGTCGCTGCCTTTATATAGTGATTCTACTGCCCAGTTTTAGGCCGACTTGTCCATTTTTTAGGCTGACTTGGTGGAGGAGGCCAAGAAGACTAATTTTAATATAAAATAGATTTCTTTATTGACAAATAATTCCTAAGAAGGGTTCTTTACATTATGACATGGATAAGGACACTTGACACAAACCCTAGAAGCCTACAATGGAAGCTTTAACCTAAAAATAATTGACCCAAGCATGAAACCCATGCTTTAATAAGTCAATTTTAATAATAATAAAATTTCATTTTATTTCTTTTGACAAATACATTATATTGTGACTTGAAATACATTTATGAAGACCTGAACTAGTTACATTCTTCAAAAAACTTGCCACATCTCTTATGGCCAACGTGGTCCCACCATGTCATCACAACACAACGCCTTTGCGCTGCCGCACTTTACCTCTTAGGTGAGCCCTATTCCAAACCCCTATGGTACGATAATAATATTCACGCCAAGTGATAGGAACATTCTCGTTGCCTACCTTTCGTTCGTCTACGACTTTACCGCTTCATCGCACACAACTCCAATCTCTGTGGCGATGACACCAATATTGGCATTAAGTAACGAAGAGAATCTCCATTAAGCACCTTTTCTCTATTCCGCAGGATCTGTTATCTTTGTGGCTTTCTACAAACTAGCACCACTAACTCCCCTTTATGGTCCCATGATACATGATGACATAAGGGTGATGTCATTTTGTTACGTGGTGTTCCCAGATGGTGCCACTTCAACTTAGGTCTTTGGGCCCCAAACCTTCATGCAAATTTCTATTTCCCATTTAACGATAGATAACATTTCTATCACACTCTTTGTCTATAGTGCAAACAATTCCAATTTAAAAAGGCTCCTAATCACACCTTCATAGCGCAAAAAAAAAGTTGGTGACGGGTGACAAGAAGTTTCCCATCGTATGGCCTCTATCATCTGCACCCTTTTACACTAACCATTTCCTAGCATATCCAGCATGTCACGACATAAATATTTCCTGGCGATTAATGAGAATTCTCCCTTCGTTTGCTTTGTTAAGTTAGCACCGTAGAATCTTATGGTGCTCCCTTGAACTTCATCAAGACTTGGTTGGCTTGAATGTTTACCTACTTCTTGCGATCTAGTTCCAAATTTCTATTTCCCATTTAACGATAGATAACGTTTCTATCACGCTCTTTGTCTATAGCACCAACACTTCCAACCTAACAGGGCTCCTAATCACACCTCCATAGCGCAAAAAAAAATCTGGCTACGGGTGATGGGAAGTTTCCCATCCCATGGCCTCTATCATCCGCACCCTTTTACACTAACCATTTCCTAGCATATCCGACATGTTGCGACATAAACATTTCCTGGCGATTAATGATAATTCTCCCTTCCTTTGCTTTGTTAAGTTAGCACCATAGAATATTATGGTGCTCCCTTGAACTTCATCAAGACTTTCTTGGCCCAAATGTATACCTACTTCAACGACATTATGCAACCTTTTTCGACACTTGTAACACAACTCCATTATGGGATTGCGGTCAACATGCATGACAAATTTTCACATGGTCCTAAATAGACCATAATATTATTGAACATCAAATATCGTCAACTCTAAGACACGGAGGCTACTTCTCCATACAACTTATGTATTTACACCCACCACAATAGTTCCATGGAAGTTATTAAACAATCATTCACAACATTGACCACATGCCTTGAATAACCTTTACGTTGTAACTATTCAAGCTATTAACACATGGCATATAATGGAAGTCGCACACAACTAAAATCAATTGGTTACACCAATAATTCAACATGAGTACACACACACACATAACTTTCCATTTAAGAGCATATCAACACCATAGGGATCTGCAAGTCCCTTGCAACCATGACAATAATTCACAAACCATCACATTAACACACAGGAATGCATGTTCCTCATTAATAATGCTGATATACCCATTACCACAACATAACAAAAATCATCATTGATATTACATAAACATACACAAGTTACAAGTAAACAAATTATCTTAGTAACTAGATGACTGGCAAATGAAAGAGGGACTTCGACTCTCCTCCCAACCATAGGCCAAATTCATTGCAATATTTCTTGCAGCTAACCACCCATGAGCCAGATTTAGAGCCTGAAGAGTAAAGTTCTCAAGAGAAATTCACACTAGTCATTCATAATACATAGAAATATAGAACAAACAGTGCCTCCACCTCCAATTTGATAGGACTCTAGAGCACATAGTGTCTCCACCCAAACAGTCACTTATAGGAATCTAGAGTCCAGAGTGCCTCCACTTTCAATTTGGTAGGAATACATAGCACACAATGTCTCCACCAAACAATCACTTACAAAAATCCATAGCATGGTGTCTCCACCCGATTAAACTATAGGAATCCAAAGTCCATAACACCTCCATCTGCAATCTACCACAACATAACAAAAATCATCATTGATATTACATAAACATACACAAGTTATAAGTAAACAAATTATCTTAGTAACTAGATGACTGGCAATTGAAAGAGGAACTTTGACTCTCCTCCCAACCATAGGTCAAATACATTGCAATATTTCTTGCAGCTAACCACCCATGAGCCAGATTTAGAGCCTGAAGAGTAAAGTGCTCAAGAGAAATTCACACTAGTCATTCATAATACATAGAAATACAGAACAAATAGTGCCTCCACCTCTAATCTGACAGGACTCTAGAGCACATAGTTTCTCCACACAAACAATCACTTCTAGGAATCTAGAGTCCACGGTGCCTCCACTTGCAATCTGGTAGGAATACATAGCACACAATGTCTCCACCAAACAATGACTTACAAAAATCCATAGCATCGTGTCTCCACCCGATTAAACTATAGGAATCCAGAGTCCATAACACCTCCATCTGCAATCTGACAAGAATGCAGAGCACACTACAACTCCACCTGATATCCTTCATGGGAATCCAGAGTCCACCCTCAAGGTCTCCACCTGTGAAAACCAAGAGAAGTCTTAGAGTAACCAGTGTCTCCACCCGCTATGTAGGAATCCAAAGTCTACTGCCACCCTACCTTCTGAACACCACAACTTCGAATTTTTGCGATGCTCCTAATCTATTTTCCAAGCCTGAGCATACACTGGGTCTTGCTTAATGCATTATCACATTACTATTACATAATTATTTTCATTGCCACACAACCACCATGCCTTGGTCTTATGTGTGCTTCTTCACTTGTTTTCACTTGATTTTATCATCTCTACTAGTATTCTTTAATGTACGAATACCCCCCTTGCGATAGTTTTCTCCCTATTTTCCCAATGCCTTCCCTGGTCTTCCTTTGCATGTTGACCAACATTCGTTATCACGTAGGACCAACTTTTCCTTTCTTTCTTAGGAGCCCATATGCCATAGTAAATTCTTGTAAAATGCAATAGGGATGTGGATGAGGGTTAATCGCAACATTTAAAGCTTGGATACTTCCCCAAGCCTTTCCCAAGCGACTCCTCTTCTCAACTCTAAATTCGTGTCCTCTCTCTCAGTCCAATCATTTTCTTATTATCAAAATTAATTACAATTACCCATGAAAATATTTATATGAGTGGAAAACAAAAAAGGTCTTTCAAACTCCACCCCTTTAGAGGAACACTGTCCTTGGTGTTCTATACTCGGACACAATTCAACCATGCTTTTTAATTGAACACATAATTCACAATGAGGTTTACATACATAGCTCTTTTACATTGACATGTACTTTTACATTTGCTTAACCAACGAACAAAAATGGGTATGATACGCTCATCTAATCAACCATTTCCCAAGTGGCTTCATTTGGTCCAAAGTGCCTCCATTACACCTTGACTTGCTTGATTACTCGATTTTGGAGCATGATCTGCCTCCAATCCAGAATGGACAATGACTTTGGTCAGAATTCTCCCTCATATTCCACTTGTATCACAGACCAATCAACAACATTATTAACATCATGTGCTTACTTTTTAAGTAAATATATATGGAAAAAATCATGAGCCTTCATTATGTGTGGCAAGGCCAATCTGTAGGCCATTAGCCCCACTCTCTCTAAGATATTAAATAGTCCACAAAATATGGGTGCTAGCTTTGCGCACGACCCAATTTTCAACGAACTATTCCCTGGTCTGATGTAAAGATAAACATGTTCCCCTACTTGGAACTCCTTGTGCATTCTATGTTGATCAACATAGCTCTTTTTCCTATCCCAAGCTATCTTCAATTGTTTCTTGATAGAAATTACCTCCTATTCCATCTCCTTCAACATATATGGCCCAATATGCACCCTATTCACTGGATCACTTCAATTGATAGGTGTATTCCACTTTCTACCATACAGATCCTCAAATGGACTCATCTTCAACATTCTTGGTAACCATTATTGTACGAAAACTCTACGAAAGGTAGAAAATATTCCCACCTCTTTGGCTGATGCATGAAATACATTCTCGACATGTCCTACAACACTCTATTTATCCTTTCAGTTTGCCCATCCATTTTAGCATGATACACTATACTAAATGCTAATTCCATTCCAAGGCCGAAAAACAACGCTCTCCATAAATTTGAAGTAAACTTCACATCCATATTTGAGATAATATTCTTAGGTACACCATGCAATCTCATGATTTCTTTTATAAAAATATGATAAATATCACTTGCCTTATCAATGGATTTAATAGCCACAAAATGAGCTTCCTTGCTTAACTTATCTACCATCGCCATGATGGAATCATGCTGTTTGGTTGTCCTTGATAGCCCAGTGATGAAGTCCATCAAAATGAATTCCAACTTTTATTCAGGAATGGGGATGAACTATAGCAATCCCGCTGAACATCTACATTCTACTTTTACCTGCTATCATTCCAAGCATTTAGTAATATACTCAGCCACGTCCTTTTTCATCCCTGGTTAATAGTACATATTTTTCATAGCTGTTTGCGAGAAAAGTTCCCTAAGGTAAGGGTCGACAACCTCAATAGAGTAGAACAAGATAATCAACAAAGAGTAGTCAAGAAAGCATGCCAAACATATGAAATGCTATACGTGGACTTGGAAACATACCGGAGGTGCTATGTTGATGATGTTCCCATAGGGTCCAAACCCTCTACTTCCTCGAAAACGAACAGAGTTGCAAGTCAATTCACAAAAGCATATACATGATAGATAATTTAATGTGCATATATGAAAGATATGCTAGATCAACATATATAAGCATACAAATTACTATTCATGAGACAGTAACATATCATGAACAAGACACGAGCTTCTTTATTGATTAACAACAATAAGTACAAGAAATGTACAACTTGATCTAAGCCAAAGCATCGACGAAGCCTTCCTCCTGATTCGTCTAGCTTGAGCCACGAAGAAAACCTCTCTAACAAGTGCAAGGAGATGCTATAAAGATCATGAACATCTCTGCAATGGAAACTAGGCTTTCCATAGAGACTAGGAGTGCAGGAGGCATGGGAAAATCAAACTTGATCTGGGAGAAAATGGGTATAATGTATATAGCCCTTCTCTTATCTCTTTAAGTCCTACCTAAGGGGTGTATATATACCACCTAAAATTAGTTGATTCGGTTGCGTTACGGGCTCCTGTAGGTGGGCTCTCGGTAAAACCAGTGAACCTCGCCCAAAAAATAGCATATTATTTTATTTTTTCATATTTTAAAAAGTATACGTGGGTATAGAGTTATAGAACCCGCATATGTACGCATTTTTGTGTGGACAGAGTCACATATGGAATTTAAAATATTGTTTTTTAATATAAGATAAAGTCTGCATGGGAAAAGGCTTCCTAGGGCAATATAAGAGCATCAAGTCTACATGAGTGCTAAATGATGCTATAACAATCACTGTTATCATTTTTTGATAACCAGGATGATCAAAATATGGTATTTCATGAAACTCATCCAATATGAGGTTCTTCAAGTCACCCATGCAAGGTATATACCATCTCCTTTTGAACTTCAACAGTCCCTCCTCGGTGAGAGAGAAGTTTTTACTCGTTATTCTTTCTGGCTCTTGCTACAAGCATTCTTTTATTTTATAACAACACTTATATTTCTATATGGCTTCCTTGATCTTGTCTTGAATGTAAATCTCACCAGAAATTATAACTGCTACGTAAGCTATCTGTAGCCTTCTACTGAGTGCATCAACTACTTTTTTGACCTTTCCCTTGATATACTTGATCTCAAAATCAAAGTCATTGATCAAGGCTGACCATCTTGCCTACCTGGCATTCAACTTGCGTTGATAAAATAAGTACGTTAGCCCTCCATGGTATGACATCAATATAAATTTCCTTCCGAGAAGATAATGCCTCCACATTTTCAGTGCATGGACTATTGCTACCAATTGTAAATCATGAGTAACATAGTTTTGCTCATGCTCATTCAACTTTTGGGACTCATAGCAGACCGCCTGCCCTTCTTGCACGAGGACACATTAGAGAAATATTGAGGTCTAAAATGGGCCTCCTAAGGAATATCATAAAATAATAGTGGAGATAATAAAATAAAATTTAATTACATCATCAAATTTTAGAGGGAAAAAAACAGAAAACTACTTTTTCAACTCATATTTTCAATTTATTTCCCTACGGTTTTACTCAAATTTTGAGCAGGAACACTCATTAGATGTGGAATTTAATTCCTCATCCAAGGAGTAGCCATCTTGCATACTTTCGATGGACCTTGCTACACGAAAAATGAGAAATACATGAAAGAATGTGATTGCAATAACATTTTTTCATGTATTTCTCATTTTTCGTGTAGCAAGGTCCATCGAAAGTATGCAACATGGGTAATCCTTGGATGCGGAATTAAATTTCACATTGAACGAGTGCTCCCACTCTAAATTTGAGTAAAACCATAGAGAGATAAGTTGAAAATACGAGTTGAAAAAGTAGTTTTTTTAATATTTTTATTTTTTTACTTCAAAAATGGTGAATCATCCCCCATGGTCGACATCACCATCTTAAATCCTATTGGTTCATATAAAGTTGATTTTGATTGTACATTTTTGTTTTGAGTCCCATTTTAGACCTCAAAATTTCTCTAATGCCACCCATCCCTTCCTTGTAGGCATCTACGCATACCACAAAGTTCTTCTCCGGATTTGCTATCCTTAGTATCAGTGCATGTGTGAGAAAATATTTTAGTTACTAAAAGTTGCCTTCACATTTTGGTGACCACTAGAATTTAATTCCTTTTCTTTGTAGCACTGTGATTGAATCCCCAATCTTTGAGAAATTTCAAATGAACCTCCGATAGTAACCAACCATACCCATGAAGGATTTGACTTCCATCACGTTCTGAGGAGTAGGCCATTCCATAATGGATTTAATATTTTCTGGATCTACTGCTACTCCTTCTTTTGAGATAGTGTGTCCCAAATACTAAAATTTGGACTAGAAGAATTCACACTTGTTGAGTTTAGCATAAAGCTTGTGCTCTCTCAACAATTGCAATATTGCTATTAAGTGTTCCCAATGATCCTCCTTGATCTTTGAATAAACCAATATGTCATCGATAAAAACCAGTATAAACTTGTCCAAATATAGACTTAAAACATTGTTCATCAAACATATAAATGTTGTTGGCGTCTTTCTGAGCCCAAAGAACACAACTACGAATTCATAGTGCCCGTACCTAGTCCTAAATGTCGTTTTATGAATGTGTTCATCTTTGATGTGTACCTTATGGTACCCAAACCTTAATTCGATCTTCAAGAAGACTACAACTCCCCTTAGCTGGTCAAGCAGATCATCAATCCTTGGCAAAGGATATATGTTCTTAATTGTGGCCTTATTGAGCTGTCTGTAATTGATACACAACCTCAATGTTTCATCCTTCTTCTTAACAAATAATAGAGGCGATCCCCAAGATGATATGTTGGGTTTGATATATCCTCTATACAACATTTCTTTCAAGTATAATTTTAGGTTTACGAACTCTAGCGTACTCATTTGATATGTAGCTTTGGATATTGGGGCCGATCCCGGTAGTAATTCAATTGAAAATTCGATTTACCTCCTTGGCGATAGTCCTAAGATCTCTTCAGAGACCACATTGCTAAATTGCATTATTACTGGTTTATCTTCAATTTCATTAGATTCCACCTCTAACTCATTGGTCACTTGAGAAACATGTAACTTTCACCCTGTTGTAACTCGTTTTAAAATTTCCTATGTTTTATATATCATACCTTATTGTAAAAAAAAAAAATCAAATACTCAAGCAAACAAAGAAGAAAGAAAAGATGTGAAAGATAGTTTCAATTTTGATAATACCAAAGTGATTTACTTCTTATTAAATTATTTTAATAAGGACTAATCATTGGTGATAAGCACTTGTCATAAGATTTCATACAACGGAGGTGGGACCATGTGTCGATGGTTGTAAGGTTAACGAACAAACGAGTTGAATGTCAGAGATGTGTTATAGTGATGGGGCTTGCACGATGGTGCAAACCCGACACCAAAAACTTCTCGATGGTTATCATAGTGGGTGCCTTCGAAAAGACTTGGAGTTGGGCACGTTGACTCCTGATCAATGGCCCAGATTAACTATGGGGGCACTACTCCGAAAAATCCCCGTATAGAAGAGTCCATCGTAGTTGCATCATCATGCGAGCTAGTTCCATCATCAAGTGAGCAGGACCCCATTGCTAAGTTAACTCAGGTTAAGACTGAGTTACAAATTGCTGAAAATGAACTGAATAAAAAGCAAAGAGATTTTGAGAATGCCATGAAATTTTTCAAGGCCAATGAGAAGGAATTACTGATGTCCAAGGAAATTGCAGAGAAATATAGGAAATATTATCAAATTTCTCACCAGGAAATCAAGGAGTTAAAAGAAAAGGTGAAAGGAAACATGTCCCTTATATAGGCAAGGGAAATATTGTGGAATGATATAATTAATACAATGAAGAACATGTGGGAATTTCTGGTCATCATGGAAGAAGAAAAGATTATTGTTAGAGACTTAGAATAAATCGTTATGGCTAACACAAAAAAACTACAGTTAAAAGCTTAGTTTGCTGAGAAGATGATTGATTTCCTGAATTCTAGGTCTGCACAGGAGTTAAAGGAATTTGGGGTAGAGGAAAAAACTAAACATATAATGGAAATCAATAAGATGATAGTGAAGAATTCATATAGGAAAGAAGCAAAGAAAAATCTTACTGAAGTCAAAGAAGCAATGATGAAGTTCAATGTTATTTTCGACAAAAGAACCAGAGCTAGTTTACCATCCTGTTAGGATCAACAAGGAAACTTCTTATAATGGGAAATATATGAAACATTATTGGTGGAGGCTAAAATAAAAATTAGCTCCACACATGAGAAGACTGCAGTGCTGAAAGGAGCTACCATTTTTAACTATTTGCATAAACATTTTCAACTTCTATGGATGATGAAAACTCTTTTCATTGAGAAGCCAACATACAACAAGGTTACAAATTTCAGCATGGCACATGTAAAGTTTATAAATTTCCCAAGAAAAAATGCAGAGATTTGGAGGAAAAGCAGGGAATGGATGTCTCCACAGTAAAACACTACAGAAGCAGAACCTTTTACTGTCCCGTAGTCACAAATTGTTTAATGATGAAGTGCTTTATTTCTTAATAGTTTTCATTTTATGAAGTCATGTATTTTTTATGTTTTAATGTAATGATCGAATGTAAGGTAGTTTAGGAAGTTGATAGTTCCCATAACTGTCCTTTTGAAAATTTTGTATAAAATAACTTGAAGAAGATGAATGAAGGTTCCAGAATTTTGGCACCTCAGGAGAGACTACCATTTTTTACTTTGGATCTTCATATAATATTGAATAAAGCTTTTCACAGTGATTCCAAAAATTGTTGGGTATGATTTGTCTTCTTTGTTACATATTATATGTTATTTCTTCATTGAAAAAAATTGAAGTAACCGAGCCTTAATTTTGCAGTTCTGTGGTTTTAAGTTTCTGTAAATCTAAGGTTAAAAATCCTTAAAAGAGTGCTCTTCTTTTCGAATTCCATTTCATGCTAATTACACTTTCTTCTAAGTCAAAGATAAAAGATTTTGTATAAACAACTTGTTATCTGAAACTTTTCACCATCACTTCTTACTATTTCTTATCCATTTGTATTCAACATTTGAAGGCCACTTGAGAGTCTTTGTTCATATATTGAAGAATAAAGGGTTAAAAATAAACATTCTGGGGTTTTACAAGATGATGGGACAACAAATCAATCAATTTTCAATTTTCAGTAAATGTCATGGGCACTGATCCCTACTCAGCCAGAGATTGTCCCCCAAGGTACAAAATACCCCTTATTGTTGCACCTCTTCAATTGCAACATATTGATTTTACAAACTATCATTGACTTCATTTCTCCTTGCAACATCACATTTTCCCCTTTGTCACTGAGGAATTCAATTGATTTATTTAAGAAATAAACCTTGGTTCTATGGCATGCTAACCAATCCATACTGGCTAATATGTCATATGAACCTAGTGGTAGAAGGATTAGATTTTTAGTCGTGGGCACGCACGAGTGGGCATGACTTCATGTTCAACCCATTTCTTAGTCCATGTGGAAAATTAGACTATCCACAACCTATCATGGGCTGTGATTTTCAACGCACAACTCTCTGAAATATTGGGGCTAATGTATTTGAAATTAGAACTTGGGTTTATTAGAATTGAAACTGGTTGGTTATGAATCATACCTTCCATCTTGATCATGGATGCTTGGTGATCAACTTGCCTGTTGTCCAATGTAGAATTAATCCATGGCACACTTTGAGTCACATCCTTCACGTTCTCCATTTCTTTCACATTGTACATCCTTGGGCCATTCCACTATTGTTGAGGACAATCCCTTTGTCGATGGTTCTCTCCAAACGTCCAACACTACATGGGTCTTCCTTTGAACCTATCAATTTTTTCTCTTGCAGGTTTGGTGAATCGGTCCCTAACAATAGTAGTGATCTTTTATTGATACCCATCCTTGGTAGAAGTAGAAAAATTCACATTTCCTTTTGCCGAATTTGGTCCTTTCCTTTTAAAATTAGGTTTTCCTTTGGTTTTCCAATCAACTATGAACTCAGGCTATGCTTTGATTGGTCATAGAAATACTTAAATTTTGTGATGGAATCCTACAATGTTTAAGGCTTGTTGTCGCACAAAGTGTCTAGGCACCGTGACAACGCTCAGAGTAAGGGCTTTCACTCTAACCCTTGCTCACTCCATTTAGACTCTGTCCTAGACAAGTCAAGGGGGGTAGTCCTTAAGGGTGAAGATGAGGGGAAAACTTGTTGGAATAACAAGTTATAGGATGCTAAGGGCAAGATCAATACCTCCCTAGGCAACTTGAGATTAATTAGCAAGTGTGTTTATTAAATGAGAAAAGTAAATATTAACAAGAGTAAGTAATCAAGGATGATGAGGAAATAGCAAGATTGATAGATATAGACCAGTGCCTAATGAACAATGCTCAAACTATATTATATCACTTGCACAAATATGAAAAGCTTCAAGTTACTAGGCAAGTAGTGCTGCAAGAAGGATGTGAGTATAATGAATCAAAGGTTTATAAGCAACTAGAATATGAGCAATAAAATTTGATGAGATCTTGCAAGGAAATATAAAATGGCTAAGTGCAAAAATGGGAGATAAAGCTTGCGAAGAGATGAACTAACTCACAATTCTAGGCACAATAACCAAATGATGAAAATGAGTAAGTGAAATATGCTATTAGATTGCTTCAATGAGATCACGATTTGGACAATATGCTTCAATATCAAAATCACTTATAACCAAGATTGTTCAAATATCATGGAAAAATTACGAGATTCCAATAGCTTCAAGATATCGATATACTTGAAACACAATGGAATAGATTACTTTAAATTCAAGAATGGAATTAAACGACAATATTCGAATGAAACTCAACGAAACAATTAAATAAGTGATTATATGTAAAACAAATCACGATGCCTTTAGATGGTAGTGCGTTTATTGGATGCTCTTCATTATTTAGACAGTTGCATAAGTAAAGACCTTTAGAAACATCACACTTATAGAATGGAAAATGAGATTGTTAACAAGAGAAGGAAAGATGCAAGTTGTGTTGGGATGGGGTCCGCTATGGTCAATTTTGGGGCAAAAACCTAAGTTTTGTTGTATAAAAATGTAAAGTCTCTACAAATTGTGGTCGCGGAGCGCGTAGATAGTTAAAGAGTCATAAAGGGTTTTACCCTTCTTTATGTAAGTTGAGTCGGCTTTTTGAGGATCTACCCATGGTCCGTGAACCATGGGATTGTATAAATAAGTGTGTCTTAGGGTGTCTAAGGCAGAGAAATGAATTTTTCCTATGGGAGAAGTATAGAGAGTTAGCACAGAAGAGTAGGAAGAAAGGCTCTGCATCTGTGTGCACAGAGGCCTAGAGTAGAGTCCACAGATGAGTGCGCAAACCCTTGCAGCTGAGTGCATAAGGAAGTCTTGAGTCTGTAAGCTGAACCGAGTATTAATAAAGAATATTATTGCAGAAATTCCTGTGTTTATCTCTTTACTTCTGTTTTATATGAATGCGCTTATGTTGTGATGAATGATGGGTTTATGAAATAATGATGTATTGATGCACGACCCTACATGATTTATACTATTATATGAATGCAATTACTGTTAACTGTTTCCGCGAAGCTTATCTTGTTGTATGTTGAAGTTATCCAACACTTAAGCCGATCGGGGTAATTACTGGGTTAAGAACGACCTTCGATGCACGTAAGTAGCTGATTAGTTTGTTCAAGGTACATGAAAGACAATTGTAGACCTTCGCGGAGGTCTAGAGGCAGACTAAAGGAGTGATATCAAAAAGCCATAAAGGCTTATCGATCTGCACAAAGGTAGATTTAGGGCAAAAAACGACATCACACTGATATCTGAGTGTGGAAACTTGGTTCCAGCACCCCCCCATACTGCTTCAGGTGAGACTTCAGTCCGCGCTCCGCGGATTGATGCCAAAAGGGCCAATAGTGTAGGGATTTGTTTGGCGCAACTAACTCTGAACCTAGGTTAGGACCCACTAAGCCAACAAATGGTTCCGTTGCTAGGACTGAGATCTGCATAAAGAGATGTGTGATGTCGCATCACTGGAATCCGACCAAGAAAGAAATTGAGGAGTGGTTGGATAGAAATATCCACAAATTCGTGGCGCAAGAAAATAGAAATCCGCGCCTGATGAAAGAACAGTGGTTGGACAGATATATGTACACAAAAATACATGAGATCTTCTTTTGCACCTTCCCAATCAAACTATATGAGTGGATTGCTAAATTGGAAGACGACCAAGGAAGGTGGAGGCTTGACAATCCAATAATTTGGACCTCAGAACTAGTGCGGAGGTTGGAAGCTTCTAAAGATAAGCTTGTGCGTGTTGTCGATCACTGGCTTGATCGAGTCATAGGAGGATTCGTGATATAATTCGCTGTTGATACCTCAGTAAAGTACAGTGAAGCAGAATGACGCTTTTTCAAGGTATTGCAAGGTAAGTATTTGAGATCTTTGAATACTTGGATTAAAATGCTTTTGTGTGAAAAGTGGGTTATGCCACTACCTTGATGTTTGGATCTACACGAAGTGGACAATTCTTTAGAAATCAGGAAAGAGCATGTCCTAAACACAACCCATTAATAGAACCTCCTTTGAGTGACGATGAGGGAGAAGTATAGGCCTCACTGCGAAGCGCTGTATAGTTGATAAGACAAGGTTTCCCATGAATAACTCATCCACCCACACCACCTCCACCTTCACCCCCACAGCATACACCTTCGCCCACACTGCCACCACCTCCGCCATAGTTCAACATGTCGAATATGATGAAGTTTACCGTTTTCAAAGGCTTGAGAAATGAGGACCCAGACCAGTTTTGGTTTTTTGCGAAGGCTGTGTGGACATCGCAGAATATTATAGATGATCATACGAAGAAAGAGCAATTGGTTACTTCTCTACAAGATCACGCGTTGACATGGTACATTAAGTACTGCACTGATAATCCGTTGGCATCATTAGAGGACACTCAGACTGCTTTGAATAAGGAATTTGGTAGGCCTAAGTCCGAAACGCAATCAATAGTGGGGTTCAAGGAAATTACGATGTGGATTGACGAAACACCCTGGGAGCTAGATCAGAAACTGAAGTGCGGAATCTACGGAGCCAATATGAACCTCACAAACAGTGAGCACCGCGATTGGTTTATAGTCACACTCCTGCCTCACTTAAGGATTGCTTTGTCACAATAAAAGATAGGGACTCAGGCGGATGTGCTGGAGAACACAATGAGATTACATGAGACACCTATCCAGGACACGATGTTGGGAGTTCAATAGATTCATGCGGAGTTGCAGAACCTTTGCCTGGAGTTTCAGAGCTTGAAGAAGGAAAAGGCAGCTTGGCCGGAAGTGTGTGAAGAATTTTTGTGCCTCAAGTGTAAAAGCTAGGGGCATGATAAGGATCACTACCCTCTTTTCGCAAATTATATGGCAGGAGGAGGGCCAATGCCCCTGAGGCAGGAAGCTCAATCTGGACCAAGTACAGGTCCCGCGCTGTGATGCTCTATTTGTCAAGTAGTAGGAAAACATGTAACAAACAACTGCCACTTGCTGCAAAAGTTTGTGCAGACACCGCAACTATTATTCTACAATTTCTATGAATCAGTGGGCCATAATGAACGTAACTGTTGTAGCTATGAATTGATGATGGAAAGAACGCCCGCGTATCGAATGCAAACAGAAACTCAGCCTCTGGATCAAGGCGTCGAGGGAACGCGTAGAGGATATCAGGGATGTAGAAATTTTGAATGATTTAACACATATTCAACAGAGATTATCCTGATCATGTACTATTGCGGAAAACATACACAATACATAAGCTCCTCTACGTTGATCATCAATATAGCAGCATCAATAACAATAAAACATCAAGAGCATTCACACATTAACACAGTATGTAACCCGGGAAAGCATGTCGCTAAAAACCCCACACTAACTGTATATTAATGATTGAGACCATGTAACATTACAAAGTACAATGCTTATCACAAGCAATCCAGTACTAGCTCCACCTGTTACACACAATACAGCTAAGATCTGATCTCCAAATCTATTCCACTGCTTGCCTGCCTCCACTGCTCAATACCTGCTCAAGAATGAATGAGAATGGTCTACCAAACTCGTATTTCACCTCCAAAGAATCACTCACAATGTGTAAGACGTGAGCAGAAGCTACAAACTGGGCAAATACATGAGCAAACTCATTGGCATACTCAATCCCTTGATTGTGCAAGATCTGATGCACAACTATAGTCACAACTGATAGCAATCTAATTCTCTAAGACTTGTCCCTGCTGAACTGAACATGCACTTACATGCAACTGAGTTAACTGATGTATTCTATAGTTGTATTATGAGTTAATAATTATTTTAACAAATCATCATTAGTCTATTTGCAGTTAGACTAACTACAACTAGTTTAACCAAGTCAAACTGAACACAACTCCATCAACTCCACAATCAACTCCACCAAACTCAACTGATTGAGTTCTAACTGAAGTCATGCATGCAACAACTCAACTGACTCATAAGAAAAGCATACTTCCTTCTGACAGCTGCATGGGCCACATCTGTAGCTCAAACTGAAGTGCTCCAAGAGAATAAGATCAAGTTTATAGTCCAAATATTATTATGAGACAATAATATTTGACTTTTCTATTTTTGACAGCCAGTCTAAAAATAGACTTTGATCACCCACACTGTGGTCACCCACACTGTGGTCACCCACACTTTGGTCACCCACATTGTGATCACTCACACTGTGATCACTCACACTGTGATCACCCACACTGTAATCAAAAATAGAACTTGTGCCATAATTTGCCTGCGGGCCCACTTAGTGAAGGCGACTCTTTCCACTAAGCTCCATCATCTTGTTGCAATCTCAACACTCCCTCTCGACAAGATATGTATTATCAGCAACCCCTATCCTACCTCGATGGTACTCGAATTTGCTCCTGGTGAGAGCCTTCGTCAGAATATCAGCATCCTGATCCTCCGTTGGAATGTATGAAAGCAACATGATCCTCCGCTGCACACAATCTCTGATATGATGGTACCTGATGTCAATATGCTTAGATCTATCATGAAATACAGGATTAGCCGAGAGTTTAATGCAACTCTGGTTATCACAATAAATCACAGTAGGATCCAAATGAGAACCGAACAAACCAACCAGGATCTTCCTCATCCATATAGCCTCGCATGCAGCCAAACTTGCTGCCATATACTCGGCCTCCGCTGAACTGAGTGCCACGGATCTCTGCTTCCTGCTGTACCAAGAAACTGCGGTCGATCCAATACTGAAGACCCCTCCTGATGTGCTCTTTCTGTCCGTTGGGTTCCCTGCCCAATCTGCATCCGTGAAGCCAAATAGCTTCACCTCATCCTCCTGTATGTACCACAAACCATATCCCGATGTGCCTCTCAAGTAGCGCAATACATGCTTTCCCGCCTTCCAAAAGAGCTTGGTAGGCTTAACCATAGCTTGTGAAAGCTGGTTAACTGCATAGCATATATCGGGTCGTGTATTGACCAAATACATCAGTGACCCCACCAACTGTCGATAAACAGTGGCATCCACTTCTTCTCCCGAAGTGGCATCCTCCTTCCTCCAACCTCCAGGAAGAGGAGTATCAACAGGCTTGCAGCCATGCATGTTGAACTTCTCCAGTATCTCCCGAGCATACTTGCCCTGAGAAACAAACAGTCGACCACTGCGCTGCCATATTTCCAATCCTAGGAAATAGTGAAGGAGGCCCAAGTCCTTCATCTCAAACTCTGTAGCAAGATCCTTCTTGCATGACAGTATCAACAGCTCATCACCCGTTAGAATCAAATCATCAACATACAGTACAATGATAAGCAACTTACCCTCCACCACAATCTGGTATAGGTTAGGATCCGCCTCGCTCTTGGAGAATCCAAGTCCTGTGAAATAGCTGTCTATCCGTGTGTACCAAGCACGTGGTGCTTGCTTCAACCCATACAGCGCTCTCTTGAGCCTGCACACATGCGACTCGCTGTTGAAGACCTCAAAGCCTTCGGGCTGCTCAATGTACACCTCCTCCTCAATGACTCCATTGAGGAACGCAGTCTTCACATCCATTTGATGAATGTGCCATCCCATCTGCGCTGAGAGAGCAAGAATCGTCCGTATGGAAGAATACCTTGCGACAGGTGCAAAGGTCTCCTCATAATCGATCCCCTCTATCTGTGAAAAGCCTCGGGCAACAAATCTTGCCTTGTACTTCTCCACACTCCCGTCAGCTGCCTGCTTGACCTTGTAGATCCATCTCGAACCCACCACTGATTTCCCTTCCGGTCTAGGAACAATCTCCCATGCACTATTTCTGACAATAGAATCATACTCTTCCACCATGGCGTCTACCCATGTGGGATCCTCCACAGCTTCCTCAAAAGAGGATGGCTCAGTCACAACAAACTTGCTCATCAGAGCCATGTATCCAGTGTACCGATCAGGTGACTGTCTCTGCCTGCGTTGGGCTGTAGGTGGTCCTACAACTTTCTCTGCATCTTGAGCCAGTCGCTCAGCTTCTGTCAAGCGCTTTCGCCCTCTGATGGTTGGCGCTGCATGAGTGGTCTCTTCCACTCCATGAACCTCGTCCTGTGGTTGATCCACGTCCTGAAGCTCATCATTAGGAACTAATAGCTCCTCATCTGCATGCAAGTGTAGCTCCCTCTCAAGCGAACACTTCATGGCTTTCTCCTCCTGAAATTTTATATCTCGTCGCACAACGGTTTTACCACTGTCTGGAAAATACACACGATAGTTGTGGGGTGTATCAGTGTACCCCACAAATATCCCAACCTCTGCGGTCGGCTCCAACTTCTTCCTGGCATCCTTCGTCACATGCACGTAAACGTTAGCACCAAAAATCCTCAAATGAGAAAGATCAGGCTTCTTACCAGAATAAGTCTCCTCAGGTGTACTCATGCCAAGTATCCCATGAGCACAACGGTTCTGCACATAAACTGCTGTATTGCATGCTTCCACCCAAAAGTTAAGGGGTAGGCCCTGATCATGCAACATTGCCCGTGCAGCACCCACAATCGTTTTATTCTTCCGCTCAGCTACCCTGTTCTGCTGTGGGTTATGGGGAGCTATGAGCTCTCTAAGAATCCCTTCTGCCTTGCAGAAATACTTGAACTTGTCCGAGATGTATTCACCACCATTATCGCTCTTAAGAGCCTTCACCTTCTTCCTCGACTCCTTCTCGACCAGTGCTTTGAATTCACAGAACTTTGAATATGTCTCGCTCTTCTTCTGCAAGAAGAAGATCCAGCACTTACGAGAGAAATCATCAACAAAAATCACATAATACCTGTGTTTTGCTGTCGAAGCAACTAAGAAAGGTCCACACACGTCTGTGTGAATTCTCTCAAGGATCGTCGTGGCGCGACTATCCTTCTCGTGAAAGGTGGCTTTCACAAACTTCCCCAAAGTACACCCCTTGCACTGATCTGACTGTGCAAGTGTGCCTTTAGGAAGCCCTGTAGTGATCTGTTGCAGTATCTTCAAGGCTCCATGGTGAAGGTGACCCAATCTCTTGTGCCACAACTCGCCATCATCCCGGCTCACCAATCCTTCTGCCTTGCCCGCCATTGCTGCGCATCCATCTACATGCAACTGACAAAGGTTCCTCACTCGAACCCCTATCTTCCGGGTCTCACCAGTTGTCTTGCTGTGCAGGAAAGCCTTTCCCTCGCTGAAAACAACATCATACCCCTTGTCTTCTAACATCACCACTGAGATGATATTCTTCTTCAATCCTGGAACATGCATGACTTCCTTCAATACGAAGGGTTTACTAGACTCCCTCTCAAAGGAAATGGTACCGATACCGGTCGCACTGTATCTACCATCATCGCCCATCTCGATGTGCACTCCAAGATCTTTGTCCTCCAGATCAGAGAACAAACCTCTATCTCCCGTCATGTGAAAAGACGCACCACTGTCCAAGAACCACACTGATCCCATCACACTTGAAACCAAGCATGCGATCAATGAAAAATCAAGCTCAAACTGTGAGGCTAGAGCCCCTCCTGCTGAAGATCCAGCAGCCTGCTTGTTCTTCTTCTTCTGCGGACAATTAGTGGCATAGTGTCCGTGCTGGTGACAGTGAAAACACTTCACCTTGGACATATCCTGCTTCTTGCCTTTCGCACCAGACTGAGAAGCTTTCTTGCTCTTCCCTTTCTTTGCTTTGGCAGCCAAAGCACAATTCTCTTCATCAGCTCCCTTTGACGAAGATCCGTCCCTGGTACTCCGCCTGATCTCCTCCTGCACAAGATCTGACCATAGTCTTTCCCATCCTGGAAATTTCTCCTGACCATTGACAGAGTCCTGATAGGAATGCCAACTCTTCAGAAGACCAAGGAGAGCCAAGCTCACCAAGTCCTCATCATCGACAGTAACCCCCACACTTCCCAGCTCATCTCGACACTGAGTGAACTTCGTGAGATACTTGGGAATACTGTCACCCTTCTCGCATTTGATGTTTTTGAGTTTATCTTTGAGCGCCAGCTTCCTCTAATCGCTCTTGCTTTGGAATAATTCTGTTAATGATTTCCACATCAAATATGGAGTAGCCTTTCCATGGAGGCTGGACACAATGTGATCCTTCACGCCCTCCAACAGAATCCTTCGACATTTTGCGGTCTTCTTTTGCTAAACTTCCGCCTTAGCAGCATCAGTAGGCTTTGGGATATCCGTATCTATGAACTCCTTCAGCCCGTTATCATCCAATACTGCCTCCATCCTGTCCTTCCATGCAATATAGTTTGAGCTGCCCTCAAGAGCATACTCCAATCGCAATCTGTTGAAAGACATTGTTGCGTTGTCACCAAGAAAACACTGCTGCAAATTCAAATTTCCACCAGCTCCAACTCAACTGCTTCCGATCTAGAATTCGTGAGAACACAATATTTCTCGTACAGAGATTGACTGTATGGGCATTCACCAGATATCTCACCTTCCAAAGGAAGGATGAATCCAGAGGCTACCTGGCCCGATTACAGACTTTGCCTGAAGAAATAGAATGTAAACACTTCCTGAATAGTAGATATGATGATCAACAGCTCTGATACCATGTAGAAATTATTTCTACAATTATCTAGCTCTGATACCATGTAGAAATTTGGAATAATTTAACACATATTCAACAGAGATTATCCTGATCATGTACTATTGCGGAAAACATACACAATACATAAGCTCCTCTACGTTGATCATCAATATAGCAGCATCAATAACAATAAAACATCAAGAGCATTCACACATTAACACAGTATGTAACCGGGGAAAGCATCTCACTAAAAACCCCACACTAACTATATATTAATGATTGAGACCATGTAACATTACAAAGTACAATTTTTATCACAAGCAATCCAATACCAGCTCCACCTGTTACACAAAATACAGCTAAGATCTGATCTCCAAATCTATTCCACTGCTTGCCTGCCTCCACTGCTCAATACCTGCTCAAGAATGAATGAGAATGGTCTATCAAACTCGTATTTCACCTCCAAAGAATCACTCACAATGTGTAAGACGTGATCAGAAGCTACAAACTGGGCAAATACATGAGCAAACTCATTGGCATACTCAATCCCTTGATTGTGCAAGATCTGATGCACAACTATAGTCACAACTGATAGCAATCTGATTCTCTAACACTTGTCCCTGCTGAACTGAACATGCACTGACATGCAACTGAGTTAACTGATGTATTCTATAGTTGTATTATGAGTTAATAATTATTTTAACAACTCATCATTAGTCTATTTGCAGTTAGACTAACTACAACTAGTTTAACCAAGTCAAACTGAACACAACTCCATCAACTCCACAATCAACTCCACCAAACTCAACTGATTGAGTTCTAACTGAAGTCATGCATGCAACAACTCAACTGACTCATAAGAAAAGCGTACTTCCTTCTGACAGCTGCATGGGCCACATCTGTAGCTCAAACTGAAGTGCTCCAAGAGAATAAGATCAAGTTTATAGTCCAAATATTATTATGAGACAATAATATTTGACTTTTCTATTTTTGACAGCCAGTCTAAAAATAGACTTTGATCACCCACACTGTGGTCACCCACACTTTGGTCACCCACATTGTGATCACTCACACTGTGATCACTCACATTGTGATCACCCACACTGTGATAAAAAATAGAACTTGCGCCATAATTTGCCTGCGGGCCCACTTAGTGAAGGCAACTCTTTTCACTAAGCTCCATCATCTTGTTGCAATCTCAACAAGGGATGCGGACGAGTCCGAGGAGGAGGAGGACCTGGTAGAGGTCGAGGGCAAGTTATTTGCTATAATTGCGGAGTGCCAGGACACTACGCGCGGGAGTGTATGAGCCAGACACACCCATCATGCCGGTATTGTACTCAGTTTGATCACACGATAGAAGAATGCCCTATATTGATATCTAAAATGTAGGAGAAGAAGATGCAACCTCAAAAGCCTACCCAGAACCTGCAAATGATGAGGGTTGAGCCTTGTGAAGAGGATCCCAATGTGAATATCGTGCTGCGAAGTGGTATGACGACTGGTGACGATAAGGGAAAACAACCTGAAGAAGGTGGATGGGTCCGCAAGGCTCCAGAAAAAGAAGTTGGGTTTGATCTAGAGCACGCAAAGGAAACATTCATGGAAGCAAAGAAAAGCTTCGCTGAAGCCTCTACCTTAGGAAGTCAGGATAGGCTATCTGAAGAAGTTGACCCCTCCATGCTTACTACTTTCTTGGAGACTTGCATGAAACTGCTGCACGATAGCAGGGCTGTGAAAGGATTACAGGAGTTGATAAACAAATGTGTTTGTAGGGATAATGCTTCTAATGGGCACTGCACAGTCAAAAAGACCGGAAAACATAAGATGAGAACAGGGCACAAGATGAGGATCATCATGCAAATAGGAGAATACAAGATGGATCAAGTTATTTTGGATCTGGGGTCGGATGTGAATGTTTTGCCTAAACAGACTTGGGAAAGAATGGGGAGGCCTATGCTACAGGGGTGTCTGATTCAATTAAGAATGGAAAATCAATAGAAGATTATCCCTATGGGGAGATTGTTTGGGGTGATCATAGATATAGAAGGTACAGTAGTTGGCTGAGAAGCGGAAAAAAGAGGCCGAGGATAAGGCCCGAGTAGAACAGGAAGAGCGCAACTCTGAGCACATTGAAAAGTCTCCATCGCCCCAAATAGAGGAGGAGGAGTAGTCAGAGTAGGGCGATGGTGGTTAGGAGGAGCATGAGAGCCAAGGATAATTTTAGGGGCGAATGTTCGCCCTTTGGCGAAATTAAGGGGTTTTAAATTTTTAGTGGGCGAATATTTTGTATCATAGTACATTTTTACAAATCACCTCAAATAGCCCACCTTATTTTAAGGGAGAGGGTAAACAAGGTAAATTTAGCCCTTGAAATTAGGACTTACAACCTTCCATTCGCCCATTTTCAAGAATAGGTTTTATTTAAGTGAATCCATTCGCCCATTTTCAAGAATAGGTTTTATTTAAGTGAATCCTATGGGCCAAATACCATATTTATAAAAGAGGTATGGTAAATTAATGAAAATATAAATAAATGAGAGGTATGGTAAATAAATAAAACATTTTTTATATTTACTCCATAAGTCACCTTATATACATGTAAGGGTGTAAACAAATAAAAATATAAGTAAAGTGGAGGTATGGTAAATAAATAAAACGTCTTTTTATACTTACTCAAAAGGTATGGTAAATAAATAAAAATATAAATAAACTAGACGTATCGTAAATAAATGAAACCTCTTTTTATATTTAGTCCATAACCCTCATTTATGAAGGCTCAAGAAAGAGGTTTTATTTAAGTGAATCCTATGGGCCAAATACCATATTTTTAAAAGAGGTATGGTAAATTAATAAAAATATAAATAAACCAGAGGTATGGTAAACAAATAAAACATTTTTTTAATATTTACTCCATAAGTCACCTTATATTTAAGAACACTCAAAAAATGGGTTATATTTAGGTGAAACCTATGGCCAAACTACTATGGGACAAATACCATGGACTAGATTGTTATTAATACCATGCAAAAAACCATTATTAACCCTAATATTAGAATTAATAAAGATAAAAATGGCACATGGTATTGACCCATGGTATTCACCAAAATGGAACATGGTGTTGACCCATGGTATTCACCTGGAATGTAGCCTATTTAAATGGGGGAATTAAACCAGCATGTAGCCTATGCTAAGATTCACTAGGACTTTACAAAGTTTTATTATTTAGTGAAAGACTCGCCAAGATCTTACAAGATTTTATAATTGAGTAAAATATTCTAATAAAAATAAAAATGGCACATGGTATTGACCCATGGTATTCACCAAAATGGCACATGGTATTGAACCATGGTATTCACCAAAATGGCACATGGTATTGACCCATGGTATTCGCCTGGAATGTAGCCTATTTAAATGGGGGAATTAAACCAGCATGTAGCCTATGCTAAGATTCACTAGGACTTTACAAAGTTTTATTATTTAGTGAAAGACTCACCAACATCTTACAAGATTTTATAATTGAGTAAAATATTCGCCATGCCTAGTGAGAGATTCGCCAAAAAATTATATATAGATATTATATTATTGATAAAATCGCCTTCCATTTTTCCTATATACCATGGAGATTCGCCCATTTATTATATTTATAAATTTAGGGGGGGTTCTTAAAATTTTCCCTGATGAGAGCACTGCCTTCCTAGTTAAAAGGTAAAGGGAACAAGGAAAGGAAGGGACAGGGAAGAAATCAAGGGTAACCAAGCGTCGCTGGATCCAATTACTCTGACAGACGACGACTTGGATGAGATAGGCGAAAAGGTGTGGGATATCATGGCAGAACTGCTGTAGCAGTTTGAGCAGCAGTAACAACAGGTGTTGAGCACCATTTAGAAAGATTTTCGCGAGTTGCAGATTTAGACAAATATGATCGAGGTAGGAGCAGGGCAGATCAGCGCTGCACCAGCAAGTTTGGCTCCGGGGACCACTCAGGAAACAGAGATGGTTCGATCATTGGATATCTGAGCAGTCGTGCTGCCAAATGGATCCTTGAGCACAGAGGCGGTCGATGACAAGGCCATAGTGAGTTCTTTGAAGAACATTGGCCTCAACCTGGCTATGCTCCCAAATGAGTATCTTCACACGCTGCAGGCAAGTGTGACAGTAGAGTTCCAGACGTGGGAGCAGCATGCACTAAGCCTCATAAGTGAGTATCGAGTAAACAACGAATAGATGTTCGCTGAGAAGTCGGAGGTGTTGGAGGCACAAAAGAAAATTCAGGCGTATAACGCCCAGCTTGTAGTTGCGGTGGCAAAAGCCTGCAGAATAGTACCTGAACTGCATATACCAGAGGAAGCAATGTTGGAGGTAAAGATCAGAAAGCTAGCTGCAGGTGTACGCAACACCAAGACGAAAGTGGCCAGAGTTCAGTTTGAGCTGAATATGAATATAACAGAGTTGGAGTTGAAGTCACAACCTTCAACTCTGCCAGAGGTAAGGGAATAGTGCGAAGCCACTGTGAAGCATGGAGTCGCGACGGTGGTAGACTGCACCGCGCTTTTTGAGTAGGTTATGGAGGTAGTCACGACCCTGCAGGAGGATCCCACCTTGCAGCTCTTGAATACAAAAGTGCGTGAAATCTAGACACAATATGATGAAGTAAGGGTAACTATGCGCACTGTTGCTACAACACAACACCTTGCTAAGTTGTAGGAGGTGAAGCAGCTGCTTACACAGGTGGTAGCAGTGCAGAAGAAAGAGGCAGTCCTCAAGGTTAGACTGGGGCCTTGGTTGGATGAGGCCTACATCGTCTCCACCAACATTCAGGAGAAATTAGCGAACTTGCAGAGTACGCAATAGAAAATTCAGCAGGACAGTGCAGGACCAGCCACAAAGCAGCTAGTGGAACAAATCAAGCAGGCAGCCACGTAGAGCGTGACTGAGGTAGCAGTGGCACGAGTGGAGTTGGGGGATCTTTGCAATAAGATATCCGTGCCAACCGAGTGACTCGAGGGCGAGTCACGATCTTTGTGTTGGGGGCCTGTTGGGATGGGGTCCCTTAGGGTCAATTTTGGGGCAAAAACCCAAGTTTTGTTGTATAAAAATGTAAAGTCTTTGAAAATTGTGGTCGCGGAGCACATAGATAGTTAAAGAGTCATAAAGGGTTTTACCCTTCTTTATGTAAGTTGATTCAGATTTTTGAGGATCTACCCATGGTTCGCAGAACATGGGATTGTATAAATAAGTGTGTCTTAGGGTGTCTAAGGTAGAGAAATGAAGTTTGACTAAGGGAGAATTCTAGAGAGTTAGCATAGAAGAGTAGGAAGAAAGGCTTTGCAGCTGTGTGCGCAGAGGCCTAAAGTAGAGTTCGTAGCTGAGTACCCGGACCCCTGCCGCTGAGTGCACAGGGAAGTCTTGAGTCTATAAGGTGAATCGAGTATTAATAAAGAAGATTATTCCAGAAATTCCCGTGTTTATCTCTTTACTTCTGTTTTATATGAATGCACTTATGATGTGATGAATGATGGGTTTATGAAATAATGATGTATTGATGCACGACCTTACATGATTTATACTATTATATGAACTTAATTACTGTTAACTGTTTACGCAAAGATTATCTTGTTGTATATTGAAGTTATCGAACACTTAAGCCAATTGGGGTAATTACTGGGTTAAGAACGATATTTGGTGCGGGTAAGTAACTAATTAGTCTATAACAGGTCATTCCTCCTCTACTAAAAACTAATTAGTCTGTTCAACATTCGCGAAAGATAGTTGTAGACCTTCTCGGAGGTCTAGAGGCAGACTAAAGGAGTGATATCAATAAGTCATAAGGGCTTATCGATTTGTGTGGAGGCATATTTAGGGCACAAAACGACATCATGCTGATCTCTGGTTGCAGAAACTTGGTTCCAACACCCCTCCATACTACATCGGGTGAGACTTCAGTCCACGCTCCATGGATTGATGCCAAAAGGGCCAGTAGTGTAGGGATTTTTTTGGCACAACTAACTCTGAACCTGGGTCAGCACCCACCAAGCCAACAAGTTGGACTAGATCTGAGCTATGTAGTGAGATGCTAATGATCCGCTTTACAAAATATGCACCAAACTTTCAAAAGCCACTTTCAATAAAGAGACAAACTAATTGTAGCTTATCCAATTTATAACAGTCCACAAGACCTCAATATTAACCAAAAAATGCAAATGAATCAAAGCCAATTCACAATAATCACTCTAGGTGCCATGGATACTTATGCTAGATCCTAGAAACACCATTATGACCTCAAATCAGACCTGTATGAGTTAAGATCAATCAATTGAATTTCAGATCAGTCAATTGAGAATTCAGATCAGACCTGTAATATCCAAAATCAATCACCCAAATTTTCCAGAAAAACACTTTAAATTATTCCTGTCATTATTATGTGTTATTTCTTTAGTGTTTAGTTCTTATTATTGTATGATTTGTTATGTGATTAGAGTCTATGATGAAACACTTCAGGTTTGATATATATATATATAGTTCGCAATAAGTGACATGGATCTCCTAAAGGGAACAAGACTGATCCAATATGCAAATATAATTAGAAAATCCCTTCAAAACGGTAGTTCAAAATGGTAGATCAGGTCATCTATAGATCACTGCCTTCAAATAGAGATGGATGGACAACAATTTTGCGCAGACAACAATGTTAGCCTCCTCAAAATACAAAATCAAATTAGATCAGCCAACAAAGATGCATAAAAATGCCACCAAACAAATGATCATATTCTCAAGGGCTTGAAACATCATTCACTGAAAAAATTGTTCACAGTCCTATGGGAATTATTCTCTATCCTTTGCTGCTAGCCCACAAATATAATTGGAAATTTTATTAAAATTTATGTAAATTTGTATGGTGATTTATTAAGAAAAATCCTTAAGGGACAAGCCCTAGCCACAAAAACCAGTGATGAAATCCTCTAACAATGGAATAATACCCCTGAAAATATGAGAATAAGTCTGCAAACAACAAGGTTTAGTTCTTGAAATCGAATACTGCAAACACAAACCCCAATAGATATGTTGCTAAGGGAAAATATACTTAGTTGGGCCTGTGGACAGGCCTAGCTAGCCAAATCAAATTTTCAGGTCAGAATTCAAACCCCAAGGTGAATCTCTAAGTCTGCAACAATCAACCCAGGTTAGAGTTTTATTAAAAAAATGTGGAGAAATTATTTCAGAGAATTATTTACACATTTTTTTATAAGAAACCACTCTCAAAAATTCGGATTTGGAGGCTCAAAATATTTCTCTGAAAATCTCCAAGGGTAATGAAAACCTTCAGAAAAATTTCAAAATTTAAATGAGGCCAAACCTATGAAAATTTTAAATTCATGCGAAAATATATGTCAAGACCCTCAATAAAGCTCAGTAAAATACTTGCAGAATCAATATGATTAGAAACAAGGCCAAAATAATTATTTCGAGGATCTATGCCTCAATTCCTTCAAAAAAATCTGACCCAATAGTTAAAGGGGCCTTTCAGACTTGCGACAAGAGTATTTGGAGCAGCTAGGTCAGTGAGATCCAACCAAGCCTGTGGCTGATTTAAACGACTCCTTTTGGGCCTGCAACTGCTTCCTCGGTGTTAAACACTGATCTCTGACAATGGACCTGCAAAAGAAAGCACTTATGAACCCTACGCCAATGAGATATGGACATAAATATTATGAGAATGTATTTACAAAATTGAAAATAAAATGTTTCAAATAATATTATTTACAGGGTTTAAATGATATATATTTCAAATATTATACTCACCAATGAAATATTTCAAATATATACAAAGTTCTACAAGTTTAAAATAAAAATAAAATAAAAACCCAAGAAATCATATATATACAAGAAAGAATTTTAAATGCAATGGGTTAGTGAAATTATTTGCATAAAGGTTAGTATATATAGACACAAATTAAAGAAACTCTTTTCATGTTTTGAATGTGGGATGAAAAAAAGACTAAAAATAAAATTAAAATAAATTTAAACTCTAAAATTAAAACTTTAATAAATATTTACAATTTTTCAAATTCTAAAGTTATTTACAAAATAAATCTAAAGAAATATTTACGAACTATTAGGTCTATACAAAGGATAGTGAAAATTAACTACATACAAATAAACTATAATATTCACAATGGAATAGATCAAGAGGAATATGAGTCCAACTCCGTTCCCTTGATCTAGTGTTTAATAGCTCTAACTAGCAGATCTATTAGATAAGCACAATGATTAAAAACAATTAAATTTTAAAAGGAGGTGCTAGCTCGAAACCCTCATGCATCACAAAACGAAAATCTTATGGTAAGATCAGAGCTTATTTAGTTGGGCTATTCAGAAAACATAGGTTGGGAGTTGGCTGGTACAATTGAAAACTTCTCCTAACGCCCGATGATCTAACTCAAGATTTCCTTGCAAAACTTGATCCAGGCATTAAAAATAGAGCGAGAAAATAATAATAAAACTTAGACAAATAGGGATACCTGCTATTACGTTCAAAATCTAAATTATTATTCAAACCCCAACAATGGAGCAAGATACCTGTACTCAATTCACTCTTCAGAAGCTATCATCAACGACTTTAGAAAAAATCATGCATGAAATAAAAAACATTTTACAACGTTCCCATGAAGAGTAACACTGACAGAAATTAACCTCAAAGTCTTTCTTTGTATCGCGAAAAAAGATTACACGAGCTTTTTGCTTAGCACATGAGTCAAAGATCGGATCGATCAACTGACAAATGACTTCCTATTTAAAGATAAATCCTCCAACGGCTAGTTCGAGTGATCCTTGTCAAAGCAATTTCGACTGTTGATGAAGATTAAAATTTCTTTTAATTTCATCCGTCGAAATATTTAATTTTTGAGAAAATTCGATTTTTTTAATAAAATGCATTTTAATTAACTCAAAAATAAAATTTTGAGTTAATTTCCCCAAAAATTTGACTTTGACTTAACCCCCAGGGATCAAAGGTTTAAAATTTAGCAAAATAATTAATTTAACTTAGTCCTGGACCTTTTAAAATTTAATTTTTAAGGACCGATGAATTTTAGCTTTGGAGAATTTAAATTTACCTAGGACCTAGAATTAATTAAATTTTTGGCTTAGGATTTTAATTAATTTATGGCTAGAAAATTTAATTAATTAACCTATGAGGGGATACATTATTTTTACAACCCTCAACACACTTTACATCATGATTGTCATATTTTTTACATCAGAAGGGGGAAAACCCATTTGTAATAGACCCTCATAGACTACCCATTTCTGTGACACAAATATAATCCAACAGACCAAGAAATTTGTAATAAAATAACCTAACAAAATAGTTAGGATTCCCAAATTACTTTTACATAGACTCGATCTATAACACTAGGAATCGCCTAAGATCCTAGCGAAAAAATCCATTCCAGCTTTGGGGTAAGACTGGAGGAAAACTCTACTGACCATTAGAGAATGGATCGGTGAGACAAAAAACCTCATAGAATGGAGATCATGACTAGAAAAGTAGGTTTACCTAGGTCGTTACATACATGACACAATTCTGCTTAGATTATTTACATTATATACATGCAAAAAGGATTTACATAACATCCTAGAAGTTAAGCCGATGATGATAGATGGACAAGACGAACACATCAATCAAGTGCTATCCCTTTTGTGAAAAAAGGGGGTGTACTGCTATGGGTCGTTGACACGTAGTGGTCAACAAGGCTCATTGAATTCTATTCTATCCCTGAACACCTAAGTCAATCCATTGAGATATCTCTGAATGTTCGTCTTCTCGTCCTTAATGTAAGGTAGATATCTCAAAAGATCCAGAAATCTGGTTGTATATTCATTAGTTGACAACTTCCCAAGTTTGTGCTCGTATTCCTTGGCCTTTCTATCATAGTATCCTTCAAATAGATGCTTCTCTTTGAAATACCTTTTAAGCCTTCTCTAAGACAACTCCTCTCTGATAACTTTTGCATTCCTCAAATCTTTCCACTAGACATTAACCTTTCCCTTCAGGCTCAATACGACTACTCTTTCCTTGTTTAGATAATCTTCGGCAAAATCACATAATAAATCGTTTGTCGACGCGTTTCCTTGGTTTTCTCAAAGTAATCATGTACCCTAAAATACTTCTTCATCCCTAGCATCCATGCCTATGCTTCCTCAACCTTCTTCACCTCTCCATAAAATGTAGGAGGTTTTTCCTTCTTAAATTCTTCCGGCACAAAGTCTTTCCCTTTCCTTCTTTACTAGTAATATATTTTAGTTGCAGTGCTAGACAATTGCTCACGAGTGTCTGACCTCCTTTCTGGAGTACTCAGTGGAGTTCCACCTCTCAATGTATCCTCACTCACCTATCTATGAATTTTCCTATATCTACTACCTTTTGCAATATCAAACCTCAATTCATGCTTTCCAGGATTCGATGGACTTTTTTTTCCTTTATCCTCTCCTAGGTGGCTGACACCTAGATCATGTTGCATCTTCTTTTTCAAATCTGACAGACTCTACAGTATGATGTCATTCACTTCTATTTTCTTCTCCTGAGCCACTACAAGCCTCTCATTTTTAACCTTGTAACTTATCAACTATTCTCTTATACTTCTAATGGTTTCCATCCAGTCAGGGTAGTCTTCCTCCATTCTCTTTCCAACCAACTCTTCTTCCTGACACTGGTGGAATTTATTAGGGATATGCCACACCATTTTCCTGCTAATTCCTAGTGTCTCCTTATGTGTGGTCATACAAACATAACTGTTAGCCAATCCATAACACAAATAAAACATGTTCATCGTCACCTTCGAAAATCTTCCATAAACATATGGCTAGGAGGTTATTTGAAACAACATATTTCAATATAATATGCAATTCATAATCAAAATGATACAAGTAGCACAAATTACACAATGCAAACAATCACTAGAAATCATTATACTCTATAATAGAGCTCCAAATATATGTACGTATGAGCCCATCCAAGACTAATGTTGAACCATGCTCTGATGCCATTCTATATAATGCTCAATCCCACCCCTAGGACTAATCTCGGCTGAATGGGAGGTGTTACTTTCAATTAACCCAACCTCCATTGTCTCATCATGGAAATGGGGTTATTAAATTCCTCCTTCATCAAAATTAGCGGAATTTAACTTTGGACTGCATCATTGCGTTCATCTCATCGAGAAATTTCCAACGATATAAAATTTATCTCAATCTGAATCATGGATTGAAAGTTACATCCATTTGAAGTCTATGTGCCATAATCCTACCACATCGACAAGGTCTTCCACGTGGCATCCAAGTACGTACATGGACCTGCCACATCTCCCCTAACCAACATGGTCCCATCACATCATCGCACCATAGTGCCTTTATGTTGTCGTGCTTTACCTCTTAAGTGTGCCCTATTCTAAACCCCCACAACACACTTTCGATATTCATGTCAAGTGATGGGAACGTTCCCCATTCCCCGCCTTACGTCAATCTACAGATTTATTATTTTAGTGCACAAAACTTCGACCTCCGTTGTGCGACACCAATATTTGAATTAAGTAATAGATAAAATCTCCGTTAAATGAATTCTATCTATTCCATGGGGTCTGTTATCTCTGTGGCCCACTACAAATTGGCACCACTAACTCCCCTCCGCAGTCCTACGATACACAATGACGTCATTCAGTTACATGGCGTTCCTAGATCGTGCCACTTCATTTTATGTCTTTGGGCCCCCCGGGTCCCAAACATCTGTGCAAAGTGCTATTTCCCATTTGATGACAGAGAGGGTCTCTTTCATGCTCTTTGTATATTACACCAACACTTCCAACTTAACAAGGCTCCTCATTGCACCTTCATGGCACGACAGAAAATTTGGTAGTGGGTGACGGGAAGTTTCTTGTCCCGTGACCTCTATCATTTGTGTCGTTTTACACTAACCATCTCCTAGCATATCTGACACAACATGACATAAACATTTATTTATAATTAACTGGAATCATCCCTTCCTACGCTTTGTTAAGTCAGTGCCGTAGAATCTTAAGCTGCTCCCTTGAACTTCATCAGGGATCACTCGACCTGAATGCATACCTACTCCATATGAGTCAGTTCCAAAGTCTTAAGGAATTCAATGACATTACACAACCTTTTATAGCACTTATAACACAAATCCATTATGGGACTATGGCCAACATGCATGACTGAGTCACACACGGTCCTAAACAAACTGTCATAACATAAAACAACATAGCTAATCAACTCTAAGACATGGAGGCTACTTCTCTAAAGGAGTCATAGATTTACATCCACCACGATAGTTCCATGGAAGTTACTAAAATATCATTCAAAACATTAGCCACATGTCTTCAATAGCCTTTATGCTACAACTATTCAAGCTATTCACACATGACATATAATAGAAGTTGCACACAACCATAGTCAATTGGTTACACCAATAATTCAATATGAGTGTGTGTGTGTATATATATATATATATATATATATATATATATATATAATAAAACATCAACACCATAAGGATATGTAAGTCCCTTGCAACCATGACAATCATTCACAAACCATCATATTAATACACAAGAATACATGTTACTCATTAATAGTGATGATCTACCCATTACCACAACATAACAACAATCATCATTGATATTTCATAAACATACACACATTACAAGTAAACAATTTATTTTAGTAACTAGATGAATGACAACTAAGAGAAGGACTTAAAATATCTTGCCAACCATAGGCCAACTATATTGCAATCTTTCTTGTAGTTAACCACCCCTAAGATGGATTCAAAGCTTGAAGAGTAAAGTGTTCAAGGAAAATTCAGGCCAGTCGTTGACAACAAATGGGAATCTAGAGCACACAATGCTTCCACTTGCAATTTGCCAGGACTCTAGAGTACACAATGTCTCCACCCAAATAGTCACTTATGGGAATCTAGAGTCTAGAGTGTATGCACATGCAATTTGGCAAGAATCCAGAGCACACAATGTTTCCACCCAACAATCAATAACAAGAATTTATAGCATGACATCTCCACCCAAATACACTATAGGAATCCAGAGTCCATAGTGCTTCCACCTACAATACAATAGGAATCGAGAGCACAATACACCTCCACCTAATAGCCCTCATGGGAAACCAAAGTCCACCCTTAGGGTATCCACCTATGAAAACCAAGAAAAGTCCCAAAGTAACCAGTGTCTACACTTGCTATGCAGGAATATAAAGTCCACTACCATGCTACCTTCTCAACACCATAGCTTCACCTTTCTGCAATGCTCCTCAACTAGCTCCCAATCCTGAGCATATGTTGAGTCTTTCCCAGTGCTTTCTCGCTCTTGTGATTGCACAATTATTTTTGCTTCCATGAAACCACTATGCCTTGGTCTTCTATGTGCTTCTTCACTGGTTTTTTCTTTCTTTTCTCGTCTCTGCTAGGATTCTTGAATGTTTGAATACCCCCCTCATGATAGTGTCCCCCCTATTTTTCCAATACCTTTACTGATCTTCCTTTGTGTGTTGACCAACACCCACCTTTCTGCAAGACCGACTCATTCTTTCTTTCTCAGGTACCCATACGCCTTAGTAAATTCTTGTACAATGCAATAGGGATGTAGGTGAGGGTTAATTGCATCATTTAAAGCTTGTCTACCTACCCAAGCCATTCCCAAGCATCTCCTCGTCCCATCTCTGAATTCATTTTCTCTCTCTTAGTCTAGTCATTTTCGTATATTCACAAATAGTTATAATTACACATGAAAATATTTACATGAAGGGGAAACCAAAAAGGTCTTTCACAAGCGAGACATTGTTTCTTGGAACACAATGGTTGTAGGGTATGGAATGTGTGGGAAAGGGAAGGTTGTTGTTTTTATTTTTTCCCAAATGTAGCAAATAGTTGTGAAGCTAGATGATATTCTTTTTGGTATTTTGTTCATGTGTAGTCATGTTGGACTAGTAGATACATGTTTGTAGTAATTTCATTTTTTGAGTCGAGAATACGGTATTGTACCAAAAATGGAGCATTGTGCTTATATGATTGATCATCTTAGCTGTGCTGAGCATTTGGATGAAGCTTGATACATGATTGTAAATATGCCTTTTGAACCTTCACCTAGTGTTGAGGAGCTTTGCTTAGTTCCTGTAGAACCCATGGTAACACTGGATTAGGGGAATATGTGGTTGGGCACTTGTTTGAGATAGATCTTTATAATACTAGAAATCATGTATTTCTCTCAAACATCTATGCTAATGCTAGAAAGTGGGACGATGTTATGAAGATAAGAATAATGATAAAGGAAAGGGGTTTGAAAAAGAGTTTTGGATGTAGCAGGGTTGAAGCAAATAACATGGCCCATGGTTTAATTGGAGGAGATTGATCACATCGAAAATTAGAGGAAATATATACCTTGTTAGAGAAACTAGGAAAGTAAATGCAGAAGACAGGTTACTTGCCTGACAATACTTTTGTTCTACATAATGTGGCAGAGGAAGAGAAAATTTTCCATTTCCACTCGTATCTAGAGGTTGGCCATTTCTTTTGTGATTTTTAACATCACTCTTGGGATAACTATTTAGATTACCGAGAACCTTTGTGTGCGCAATGATTTCCACACTCCCACTAAGTTTATCTCTAATATTTTCAAGAGAGAGATCACTGTGAGGATATAAGCCATTTTCATCATTTTAAAGATGGACTTTATTCTTGCAGGGATTACTAGTGATGCTACATAATTTGAGAGGTGAGAAAAGGTTGCTTAAGGACATGCTTCTTCACATTATTAGCATTCCATTGGAAATATATTGTTCACATTCACCTTTTCTTCTAGTGATGGAGCAATTTTTTATAAATAGTTTGTTAATGCAAATAGTTACCGACATTAACTTAGATTTTCTAAACAATTTTACAAGAGATGGTGTGAATTTAAATTCATGAGATTCATATATAATGTTGTGTCATAATATCCTTTGTAGAAACTCCATGAAAATTTATAGGTGCTTGTCATGAGTCAAATCAACTAGGAGTAGAATCCTATAATTATGATGAAGACATAGAGTGTTCAATGTGGATGCCTATAGCACCCATGAGATATATTTTTCTTGGCTATGTTGAAAAAAATGGCAAAGCTCCTCCATCAACTAGTATTGTGAATTGTATTTGAAATTATCTTCTAAATTCTATTATGTTCTCTAGTTGTATATACTACATTCCTACTAATTGAAGGGACTAACTAGATTTAGTATTTGGTTGATAGAAAATGATATTAGATCTTTTCTTGCACACACATCCATTGAACCTCCAAAATTTACAACTTGTGAGCTACATGAAACATTGCACTGAAATTTTGCTAATTTTGATTTGCACGAGGATACAACATATTCCCAAATGAATGAAAAATATGATGTTAAAAGAAGGAATGGGGTGGATAGTGGACCAAACATGCCTCGATGGAATAGAACAACATCCATGGCTAGATTGGCTCATTCTTATACATCAACCTCATAGTTTGATCTCTCATATGGAAGGATAATGACAGTGAATCTAGACGCATAGTTTCCTTTGGTGACCTATACCACCTCCTAGTTATGCTATTTTTGGTGACAACATTGTTGAAGGGATGGATTGACTGAGTTTGAGTGTAGTTTTGAGGGATGAAAATTATAGATGTCTTGAGAAGCCTGTTAAATTTAAGAAAACAAAAGTACCAGGGAAGGGTATTGAAGATTCTTTTATGTTGTTCCCTGTTGCACTTCCTGGATTTTTATCATTATGTTGTATAGCTTCAATATCATCAAATCTACCTCCATTAGACATAGTGCTTTGCGTACACATGAAACTTGTAAACTAGGAAAATATGTCCAAGAAACCTATCTAGAGTATGCTAGGTCTTAAGGGGTGATTTGGTTGTAGCTTATGGAGATTTGAAAACCAGGCTAGCACATTTATTGCAATGCATGATTAGAAAATATTGAAATTTGGATGGGCATACGGGCTTGTAGAGATTGGGAAATAAAAATTGCAAGATAACTTTAGTGGTGAAATGAATATTGGTTGTTTATCAATAACACTCTTGGATAATCTGTTTGGAATGGTGACACCTCTAGTGGATAGTACACTAACAAATACAAATATCGTTACACATGGTTGATCAAAAGCATAGAAGGTGGTACTTGTCTCATTGCTATTTCAACTTTCGATCCTCAATAGGAATTATGGGGGCCTCTAAATAAACCATTTGACAACATTTTCAAGTAAATATGATAAAAATAGTCCATTTTTTTTTCTTGTTTTAAATACTTACATAAATAAATATATTTGTATTAAAGAGGGGGCTAAACTTGAACCATCCACCAATATTATACAAAATTTTATGGAGAAAAACTATCTTGAAGACTTCAAAAGTTCTCAAAATAATAACATAATTGTCCCTTATGTTCTCTATTCTTATAGTTCTATTACTCGAGTTAGTTGCTCTACTTGTGTAAGTCCTAACAAACTTGCCTAAAAAACTTGAATACTCTATAATATATTACATCATTGAGGAATTAAAGGGACCATTGTTAGAATATTGACAATATGCATAAACATATAATAATATAAAACACAACAAAACTTTACTAATCTAACCTCCTAAACAACCATTGGAAGGTAATATCATCTTTATTATATTCAGAAATCTTCAATCTTACATAGAGAACTACCACAAATGCTTTAGCACTAACAATGATAAGACTATCAATTTTTTTTGTAGTTTTATGACTTATGGTCTCCCTAACCTCTATTGTATACCAAAATGTATTGATGAGTTACATCCCAATAATACATGCAAGATAATGTAATTTGTCCGCTTTATATAATAAGTTATTACAAGGGTGTTTTACTCTATGATGAATGTGGGATATAACTATTTTACATAAAATTATAGTTTCTTCCAACATAACCTAGATATTATTACCTTCCAAAGCAACACATTCCAACAACCATTCCCACTTGGGGGATTCATCTTGCCATCACCCTTTGATGAGAAAAGGATTGATTTTAGCTTTGCTTTTACTGAAATTTCTTTCATGTGCTATGTTGAATTGAGGATTTATGGGAAGCCCACAATATATGCTTGTCATACCTATTCATAGCGGTTGGATAAAATAGTTTACACTTAATAATTGATCTTAACGTCAATAATTTTGGATCATATTACATGAAGATCCAAATTCACACAACTAAAATGCATGCTAAGGATGTTAGTGAGGATGCTTCTCATGGTTAAAACAAATACAAAGATGAAGGCAACACAATTATTTTGCATTAGTGGCTATTTTCTACTAAGAAAAGGTTAGTTATTTGCTATCAAACACAGTAACTGCATGCCTTGGGAAAGTGTTATAGCTTGAATGCATATGGAGTTGAAGTTTACAAAGACACATTGCAATTTTAAATCCATAGAAACACGGTCTGCGTTGTACCTATGATAAAGCTATGTGCATTATAAGTAGCTATCTTCAGGTTCAGAATGATATAGCATGTTTAATGTAGGTTAAATTTCAAAATAATGTTTCCATGTTAACGTTTCAAGCATAAGATAGTTCTATGAATCCTGGTATCAAACATAATGAGCATAATACTTGGTAATATGTGTAATTTGAATGGATATGAACATTTGTTTTTTGCCAATTCAAGTCATAGTTCTAAAATCCAAAAAAGACATGGTGTGTGTGACAGAAAATGAACTACATCCAATATGGAGCTATGCTTGGGGCCATAGTTTTTATGAACCTTGATTTTGTTTGAAATTATGCACCAATGAGCATAGAGGTTAGGAAGCAAATCAATGACAAAGGCTCAAAGGACTCATTGATGTACTCCAGTTCAATCAAAAAGAAATAGTAGTGAAGATTTTCCCCATACATCTTTAATATTTATTTGTTATGTTATATGATTGATGTATCGTGTTGCACTAATATTATTTTGTAGGAAGATTGTAAAAACCCTAGTTAAAAATGCATGTAATAATATACAAGCCCATGGTCATGGGACATGTATTCCAAGATGAATGGTCGGAAAAACATCCTAGAGGGTGTTCATTCAGTTTATTATGGTTGAGGAAATTGGCAAAGACAATGACAAAGGGAAAATGGCATTTTTGGCACATTTATTTGTTAAAATAAAGGAAATTAGGAGAAAAGGAAGGTGAAAGGTCACAGGTTTCATGTGAGGAGGAAATTGAAGGAAAATAATAGAAAAGGAAGAAAATAGAGGCCTCATTGATAAAAAGGCTTATGAGGATCAGTTGGCAAGATTTTGACAGGTTTTGGGTGGAGCTCTCTTCTATTCTCTCTCTTTCTCATACTCTTGGACACTTAGAGTTTTCTTGGAGAACTTTGGCATTGGATCAATAAAGGAAAATAATGCAAGAGGAAGGAAGGAGCACACAAGGAAGAGCAGGATCAAGTAGCTACAGCAAGATTCTTTGTAGGTATTTATTTGCATGTGTGATTAACTTGCTATATGTGGCATGCATGGTATTGCATGTGGTTCTTTGTTGTCATGACCTGGGTTTTGCCAAGTGTGATAGTGTTTTTAGCCTAGTCTTTCCATTTCTAGATAGCCATGGTGTGTTGGGGTTCTCATGTTTTGGTTGAGTTGGATTGCTAGATGGATTCGAAGCTGAGTGAGGTGGATCTCCGAAAGAAAGAACACATGGCCTAGTGATCCTTGGATGAGACTGTGGATTTCCATAAAGCCACTGGCTTAGTGACCCTTGAACTAGAATATGGGTTGCGGTAAAGACAGATATTGTGTGCCTTAGTGGGCCTAGGAATCCATAACTGGTGAATGGCAGGATATACAGTAAATCCTAGAGGTGGTTGCCCTTGATTAGGCCTAGGAATCCATAACCGGTGAATGGCGGGATATACAATAAAACCTAGGGGGTGGAGTCTCGGTTTAGTGCCTAGTGATCCCTAGATCAGACAATAGATCATGGTAAACCCTGAGAGACTAGGAGACAGGAAAATTCCTCACAGTGTAGGTGGAGAAATCTGGTGGCATCCATGCTTGTTTTGGCCTAGTGATCTGGTGGAGATCATGGTAAAGCCTGTTATTACATAATTATCGTGTTGGCTTAGTGATCTAGGATGGATTATGGTAAAGCCTAGTTTCTATTGATGAGGGTGAGGTGGTTTAGCCTTGGGATGCCTTGGTTGGTTCTTTTGGTTTGAGTCCCACATTCATGCTTAGAATATGGCACGGGGGTGAATGGCTGAAGAGAGAAGTGGTTCAGCCATTCTATGGTCGCGTGGAATGTGATAGTCCCATCTCGGGTTGGATTTTGCATTCATTAATAAGAGGTTTCTTTCCTTGATATCTTATGAGTATTATACTGGTTTATATGTGGATTCTATGGCTGATGTATCCTTAATATTTATGTGGTTTTTATGCTGGTTATAAGAATGTTTTATGATAGTGATTATTTATGGCTCTCCTCACATTTTGATTTGTAAATGAATGGATAATGTATCTATGACGTAATAGATGATACTGCAGCTAATAATATAAAGGAATAATGCTTCTTAGTGATTCCCAGATAAGTATGAGATCCCCATGCTCAGATCTGTTGTTTAAACCTATAGATTACATAATTGTGACATGCTTGACAAAATGCCTGTCATGGCTAATAGGGGTCCATTCAAATATTTGTTAAAGTAATTATAAGTGTATAATCATTCTGTTGTTATCTTGCAATTCCAAAAGTGTCATTGAGTTTTGGGCAGTGACTTGGGCTCTGGGCCTGGAAAAATGGCTCTCAAAGACACAGGCACAACACTAGGTAGAAAAGTCCCTGGATGCATGCATACCCATACTGTGGGAGCGTCTGGAAACTCCTGGATGCATGCATGCACATATCAAGGGTGTGTCCGAGGGTTTAGTGGTCTAAAACTTCAGTTGGTATCAGGGGCTAGTTACCTGAGTGGTTGGGTTGGCTCCTGGGAGTATTGTTGCTGATGTGGAGGGTCTGTGTGGTATTTTTCCATCGATTCCACTTCCTTAAGGTCACTTGGGAGGTTGAATCTAATAATAGTGGCCTCTCATTGCATATTTACCCCAGTTGGCTGGTTACTTGGGTAGATGTGGGATGAGGGTGTTACAAAGTGGTACCAGAGCGGGTTTCATTCTCTTTGGGTGGTGTCTGGTTTCTATTCTTTTTCGGTGATATTAGTGGTATCAGAGCATGGTTCACCTCTCAGACTAGATGGGCGGTATGTTGTTCATGAATTCATGTCAGTTGCATATGTGTTCCTTATGCCTGTAGTCCTTGTGCTTGTTGCATTTGCATGATGTTGAGCATGGTTGTAGTGGTATCACCATGTTAAGGTTGATGGTGTTGTTATGGGATGTGTCATCATGAGTGTCTGGCTGTATATGAATTTTTTATGTATGTCGGTGTCTATATGTTGTTATGCATGCATTTTCATGGTGGAGGTTGTTGTGCATAAGGTCATTGTATGCAATTAGGTCATGATTATGATGTTGGTATGTTATGATGATAATGTGTTAGCTGAGATAGAGAAGGAGATGCAGACCATCAAAGTGAAGTTGCAACATTGGACCTCAAGGCAAGAGCATGTCATCATACAACTTTGTATGTTGGGCATGCAAGTATGTAGGTTAAGGATTGTTATATGCATTATGGTTACATACATGATAGATGATAGTTGATTAGTGTAGTCATATGCGCATGTGTCAGGTAGTCATTAATAATAGTAACCTATGGTTGTATGCATTGTTGTTGTTATTTTATGTTAGTTAACTTTATGATTATGTTATATGTCGTTGATGAATATGTTATATGTTAACTTGTAGTTAGCTTGATGATTATGTTATATGTTGTTGATGAGCATGTTATATGTTAAATATGTTAGTTAACTTGATGATTATAGTTGTAGCATTAATATATTGATGGTATATGTATCATACTAATTGGTCTATGCAAATGGTTAGGGTTATGACATTCAGATATGAGTCGACTTATTTTTGATAGTGTGTTGTACTAATCTAGACTGACTGTGCATATGTTATTGCCAAGCATGAATGAAAATTGTTTATGAGCTTATGATGTAAACACGTTAGCTAGTTACTGTTATGGATATCTTGACCTTATTTATGTTTGAGTTGATATGTAGTGAAGTTATATCATGCTAATCTAGATTGATTGTGCAGACAAGATAGCCTCCCCTGAGATACACCAAGGTATGAGTTTTCTTATGTCGTATACTTGGTGCTTGACTATTTGATTATGTCGTCTATTTGGTGTTTGAGTGTTTGATTATGTCATCTAGTTGAATTATCTAACATGACACGTTTACATTATGTTTGAATATTTGATTAATTTCATGATATGAGTATGTGTCTATAAGATTTCTTGTCAAAATGATCTTGTTTTAAGATGGTTGTACTAATACATATGTGTTGAGACAAGTGATATGTACTTGAGTGTAAGTAGGTGATAGCTGTAGAATTATGTATTATGACTGATGAATGTGAATTGATTGTTGAGTATGACATGGTTGTTAGACTTGGTAAAGGTTGATTTCAAATTAATACACATGATGTCTTGATCTTTGGAACGTGAGACTAACATGTGTGAGAAGTTGCAGGGAAACATGCTTGGTATTAGCTTAACTAGGTATAAATATCCATGGGGTGAAGTGATAGCATATAGTAAGAATCAAATGTAGCAAGGTAAATGGTAAAAGAAAAGGAATTGCGCAAGAATCCCTTTGGCTATGTTTGGAAACCCTAATTCCAAACTAATGAGTGTTTTTCATACAAGAATCTTTCTTAACCTTGATTTTGTTTGACATTATGTGTATGTGTGCTATAGTTATGAACATGTATTTGATAGGTACATCAACTATTTTCTAGTTATAGTTGGATTCGTCAAAGGATTGGAGTCCCTAAAGAAATGGAATGAATGTGTCCAATTATAAGGAATCATGCTTGGAACAACAAGGTAAGATAGCTATTATATTGTTATATTTGTTTATGCACTGACAATTATGTGTGTATGGAAGAATGAGGCAGGGAGTTGCATGGAAAAATAAACTGCCATGAAATTTTAAAGAAGGCTCAGGTTTAGCTTTCCTTTGGAAGCACTGGGAACCATGGGATTGAGTCATGGTGTTTGTTTCAGTGTTGTGCTTTCAATGCTTTATGATTTTATTGTGCTTGATTTACAGTTATCCTTGTGTCTTGTGCATGACCATGCCACTTTGTTTGCGGTGTCGTATTGTTATTGGTTTTCATGATTTTCTTCTTGTTTGTTTTTTGTTCTTGCCTTTTAAGTTTTGAGTCTTGGGAATTGGTTGGGAAAGAGGAAAGTTAATGGAGCTCAAGGAGAGTTGAATGAAACCTAGCAGGTAATGTAAGACTCAAATGAAGCTCGGTGCATGAGTAAGGGAAGTTGAAGGTAAGGATATGTTAATCGGTTGGATTGGTTTGGTCCTGTTATCACTAGAAATTATAGTCCATGTATATGATAATTGTCTATAAGTTTTTGAAGAGTCTTGAAGTCTTGTAAATAGGTTTGTTAACTTATGTCAATTTCAAATTTTGAAATTCAAGAGTTATGAATGAAATTCGTGTAAAGGCAAGGGCATTAGTCATCTTCCATCATGGTTAGTTATGTCATGTCATGTCATTGGTACTTGCGCAGTTTCGCAGCGCGGGTATGATCTCTTAGGTACTTGCGCAGTTTCGTAGCGCGAGTGTGATTGGTCAGTTCTGCTGCTAAATAATGTTTGCGTGTTTTCGTAGCGGCCCGTTTGTCAGCGATTTTGTAGCGCATTCCTTTAAATTTGAACTGCCCGCGCTACGAAATCGGGGTTTCGGGCTGTTGTGCAGCATTTTTCCTTGAATGTCTAATCCGAGAAGTACTGAGTCACGAGTCCGGTTATGATTGTTTCCTCACACCATTTATGTGTCATGATTAGCCATTACTTTGCCATCAAGTCTGATTTCATTGAGTTAGGTGTCAGTTTGGAGGACGTTATAGGAAGTGGTCATTCCATAATGTGTTTTTCATAACATATGAATGTCTTCTGCTCTATGAAAAGCGTGAGCTTTATTCTAAACAGACTACTGCAAGCGAGCCTGATTTCTACAGCCAAAGAGTGTTTTCGTGCTGCAAACCACCGTCATTTCCTTGTGTAGAATTGTGCAAAGAAACATGGAAAGAAAGGAGCACCGTTCGGGTAGATGTGTGAGAACAGAGCCGGAGGGATTAGATGTAACCCTCAGGGATGAGGAAGTAGCAAAGGCGTTCAGAGGTGCTGGTTGTTGGCGGTTTTGTGAAAAACTCAAAGGTGGACATGCAGAAGTGACCAAGGCATTTGCAGTGAACTTCACGGGATTAAATTCAAAAGTGGCCATGCTGGAGTTTCCGGTTTCCCCTGAAGTCATTTCTACAGTCACAGAAATCCCAAGAGGTGGCCAAGAATGGTTCAAGAATTTCAAGTTTGATATGGGTCCGTGTAAGGAGTTCTTAAAGGCACCATATGTAGACGAAGATCTTACTAAAGCTGTCCCAAGGAGCTATCTTAAGGAGAATTATGCTACATTATTGACATGCATCCAGAAGTACTTGACATGTGAAGGTCGGTACAACAAAGTCTACTCATATCATTTCAAGCTGCTACTACACTTCACTGGTAAGAGCTCAATAGACATCCCTTTTTATTTATTCAGGAGTATTACTAAGATGTGTGACAAGATTCAGTTGAAGAAGGAAGCTTATGAAACATCTCTTTTTCATCATGGTCTGGTTAAATTATTGGTGTTGGATAGCCTACATAAAATTGGTAAGGACTGGGATTCGTTTGTATTCATGGCCGGTTTCCCTAGTAAAACGGGCCTCACTCCATTACCTGTAAGAGAAAGAGAAGATAGGAGTGAGGATACTACTTTGGCTGAGATTAGGAAAGAAATAACAGACCATAAGAAGCCCAAAGCTAAAACAAAGAAGCCAGAGAGGTCTGTAACAGTCAAAGAAACACCTGAAGCATCAACAAAGAAGACTCCTAAGTTAGCAGTTAAAGAAACTCCTGAAGCATCAGTAGTCAAAACTTCAAAATCATCTAAAGTATCTGAAAAAGAAGCTTCTAAGTTGCCTCTTAAAGAAACACCAGAATCATCTAAACAGAAGACTCACAAAAGAAAAGATGAAATTAAGTCTAGTGAAGTTGAAAGAGTTTCAAGAGTAAGAACTAGAGGCCAGCTGAACAAAGAAAAAGGAAAATCAGCTCATGTGGAAGAGAGTCCTGTTTCTAAGGGTAGTCTAAATGATTTGTTGGAAGCCATTGAATTAGAACAAGAACATCCAATTCAAGTTGAACCACTTGAAATAGAACAAGATCAATTGGTATCACCTATGCATATTGATCTAACACAATCTTCACCTGAGAGTTCTAAGAAGTCAAAGGCTTCCAAAAGGTTAAAGTTTGAAGAACCAGGTGAAGAGTATGCCTTTAAACCTCGCAGACCAATGACTAGGAGGCAAATGAAGGAAGCAGAAAAGGCTCAAAAAGAGAAAGTCCCTTCAGACATGCCTAGGACAGAGGCACTTGAAATCTTCTCTGAAATAGTCCAAGCAGCTAAAAACAAGAATAAGGACAATAAGGTGGTTATTAGTCAAAGTGGAAATGTGATTGCCATTAAAAAACAAGCTGGAGCAAGTAAGGAGATACCTCAAGTTCATAATATTTTTAAAGAGAAGGCAGTGAGATATACTAGTTATAAGAAAGCTGTGATGAAAGGTAAAACAAGTTTGATCAGTCAAGCTAGTTCGGTATCTGACGCCTATGTATGGACAGTACCAGCTCTAAAACAGGCAAAAACTATGAAACAAATGAATGCAAGTCTAAGAGCAGAGAACAAGAAGTTGAAGGAGGAAGTCATCAGCCTGAAAGAAAAGCTAGACAAGCTAGCTAAATGATTCAAGGAGGAATGTGTTTTCTCAAATTTTGATATATTTTGGGCCATTGTCTTTTTAAAAGTTTTTGAGACTTTTTTGTGTCTTCACACCTGTATGGAAAGACTAAAGGAATCATAGATTTGAAATATTGTTGTTTTGAGGTTCATATATTTAATTTTGATGACCTACAGCAGTTTCGTAGCGCGCTACGAAACTGCTGTAGATGACTGGTTAAGGTTTAAAGCTTGAGTTGGAATGCTGAGGTCAGCATATATTTAAAGAGATGGTTTAATATCAGCATGGAGATTATAGAAGATCAGTCAGATATTTTGAAAAGGAGGCCAGGTGTAAATATTCAAAGAAAAAGCCGAAGTTTTGTCTTTTGCCTAAAAGTCACTTTATTTCCGAAATTTTAGGGTTTGGATAGAGCTGCTGAGGTGTTAAATGATACACTTGTCCAGTTGTGGGATGGCTGGGTTATGAGTTCTCTTCAGTCACACGGGACTATCCAAGGTTTAAATGGCTTAAAGATGGATCATTAATATATGAACACCGAGGGGAGGCAGCAACCAAGAATATAGGCTTCATTTTCTTTTCGGTTGTTGAATCATCTATGCATCAAGTATCCGGAGCTGTATATACATTGAATCTGTTTTAAGTTTGGATATGGTTATTATTGCAATACTACAGGTGGCAAGCTCCAAGGACACAGCAGGGTATACAAGGAAGAAGACTTAAAGTGCCAATATGATGGAATCCTCTGTTTTCGTAGCATCATATCTCTTGTAATCAATTAGTTTGTTTATGTTATTGTTAAGGTCATTTATGTCAAAAGCCCGAGCTCCCTTCATGCTTGATGAGGAGTCTCGTACAGCAGTGTTTTGATAGGCTATATATAGGAATAACTTAGATGTAAAAAAGGTTGGATACTTTATAGAAAAACAGTGTTGTTTTGGGCCATTGTAAGACCTTTTTTTTGACAGTAATAGTAAAACAGAGTTATTCTCTTCTCAAGATTCTCGAAGGATTGTCATGATCAAATGTAGTGATGATGTGTGGTACTTTATGTTATTTTATGGTTTTGTTGTATGCAATCACTCAGAATTCATAAATATATGCTCTGACTTCCTGTGTATACAGCAAGCTATGTTTTGGTGAAATATGTTTGACATGTAATGCTAAGAGCCTTGATTTCTATGAGGTCACTGTGTTTTCCTTGTTTACTTGATATTATAGACTCCATAGCCCAATGAGAGCTAGTTTGATGTGTTTCCAACCAGTTATGCTTTCATAAGTAAATAAAGAGTTAGCCATCTAGTGTTTGAAGGATTTTGTCAAGAGTTGTGAGAGAGCCCTCTCTGATTAGGAAGGCTAATTCCTAATCTAAAGTATGGTCTGAAACAGTTACATGAGACCTTGCTTGGTTGCAGTCCCTAGTATTGGTTTTGTGATAACAGGTCCATTGGTGTAAATGGACAGTGGCAGTACATTAATGAGAAATGTAACATGAAAGGTGAAGTAAATGGATGTGAGACGTCATATGCCTTAGCTATGTTGGGAATGATTGTTCTCAATGGCGTGCATGGTGTGTGTTGTAACCTGTATTTTTTATTGCCTTTAATGTTCATGTTTCATTCAAAAATCACTTGAAAATGTCTTTTAAAAGATAAGGCAAGTAAGCGCTGAACAAGTTATAAACCGGACCTGAAATATATATATTATATTTAAAAGCCCCAGCGGGTCCGCGATCATCGCATAACACTTTATATATGTGTATATGGCTATGCTGATTGCGATTTGCGATTGCGGACCGGACCCGAAAACATATTTATCGTGTTTTATAAAGTTCGGCAGGTCCGTAATGCGCCTTATGTATATGTGTTGGCTCATAGCGCCGATTGTGATCTGGGATTGGGATTCCAGACCCGATATGATATATATCGCGTTCGCTAATCGCAGTTTGTTAAGGTTTTGGGTTAATACCCAAATTGAAAGCGCCGATTGCGATTGCGATGGGTTTCGGACTCGATGGATTATTAAATACAGATCTATGTATAATAAAGTCTGTAAAGGTATTAAGGCATATTTAAAAGGCAAATGGGCAGATCCGATAGTTTATGCAACAAATTTAATTTGTTTTAAGTTCCGCAATTACCAAAGGTTTGCATTAATTCCGCTGAATAAAGGGAAAATTAGTGTTGAAGTCGAATCTGAAGAAAAAGCAGTTGGGCATGTTTTCTTTGTGTTTGGCCAATATAAGCACATCTGATATATATGTAAGCCCCAGTCTACGCACAAGTCAAAGTTTAATGCAGTTAATTACGGTTTAAATGGATTAAGCATTATTAAAGCATCCACAGAGGAACTCAAGAGCCGATTAACAGAGCCGAAAGCCAGCAGTCATTGTCATCTTCTATGTTCAGTTATTTTCCATTATTTTATGTTCTTTGAGATGTCTTTACCCTCTGGGTAATATTTTGTAATAATTCTTACTTCAGATAGTTAGAGAAACAGTTTAGTAGTTTGACAGTTTCAAAGATCAGCAACTGTTTCACAAATGTATAAAAGGAGGAAAATTTATAGAGAAAGGGTTGGAGGTTTGAACTTCGGAGAACCCGGAGACTAGGCCATTGTGTTCCTGATATAATTGTTGATTAATAAAAGAATCAGAAGTTTCCATGAATTGTTGGGTATAATTTTGTAACCCTCTCTGTTATGTGTCATCTTATGTTTTCTTCTTTCAAGTATAGTAATGAAGCTGCAGGTCTTTATTTGCTTATGTACATAAAGCTAAAATTCCTTAAAAGAGCACTCCTATACTTGAATTTTCCACCTTCCTTTCTAAGTTATAGACAATAGTTTCTGTGAAAGACAAGCATATTATTTTTAACTTCTCCAAGGGTCACATATAGTAGTTTTTGTGTTAAGTAGCATATTGTCTATGATTTAGTTCTCATTTTCATAATTCTTCTAAGTGACAGATAATAGTTTCAATGAAAGATCAACATATTATCTTTAACTTTTCCTTCAAGCTTTCTTCATTCATCATTTGTACCTAGCAACAAATGGAATTCTGAGATGTTCTGGTCATACATGTATTAAGAGTAAAAAAACCAAGTCTCCAGGTCCTTCATTTGAGAACACAACATATATCTAAGTGACAAACAAGTGACAGTAAATAATATTTATTAATGTCTTAAGCACAATTTCTCTACAACCAGGAAATTGGTTTCTTAAGGTACAACATTAATTGGCGCCGTTGTGAGGGAGAGAAGACAAGAACACTTTTCCCTGGGTTTTTCATGTTTTCCTCTGGTTGTTCAGTGAGGAGGAAATACTTGGCTGTTTCGAATTAAAGCAATAAAAGGCGACTCCATTGTAACAAAGACCACAGTCTGTAAAGCAATAGAATAAGAACACTTTTTCATAGACTTATTAAGTTTGAAGCTGATCCTTGAGAGTGACAAGTTTCAATAGTTGGTTGTACATTCACACCTATGATTTTCACTAACCACATTGATTGGAAACTCCACTGTACTTTGAAGTTTTCTTTTCAGGGTTTTAATGGCTCTCCCTACATTCTTACTCCATAAATTTGATCCATTTGATTTTACTGGGATCAACGACTATCCTCATGATATGCCTGCATTTTATGTCCGGGATGAGTATCTTCCAAAATTTCGTAGAAAGGAATATGAAGATCCAACTCAGCATCTCCAAGAGTTTCATGAGTGCATGGAGCAGCAGGGCATCATTCATAAAGATGTTAATATGAAATTGTTTATGTTTTCTTTCGACCTAGAAGCTAGGGATTGGTTCAGGTCTCTACCTCGTTTAAGCATTTCATCTTTGAAAAATTTCCATTTAGCCTTCAATTCTTCTTGTAGAATTTATTATCCACACAGGTTTATTTTTGAAGGTTGTTGTGAATATTATGATTCTAAAGAAACTTTAAAAGCTCAAGATAATCCTGTTGAGGAAACTGATGATCTTGTTGATAATATATCAAGCATTCAGAGAGATTATAGCCAGATTAACTATGAGCAAGTCTCTGAAAGCGAGGAACTATCATTTTCTCAAAATGATGTAGAGAAGTTTATAAAGCATGCCTCTTCAATAATATCCCAAGCAGAGAATTGGTTGAATATGTCCCAAGTAGATTGAGCATCATTTTCTCAAAATGATGTGGAAAATTTTATAAAACATTTCTCTCCAATGATCTCCCAAGTAGATAATTGGTTGACTTTGTTCCAAGCAAATCAAGAGAGTATTCAGATGGAGGAAAGTTCAAACATGCATCAAGAGTCTCTGCTCAGCAGTCGAGAAGAGGAAGAAATGATTGAGTTGCAAATAAATCCCCAGAGTTCCTATTTTGTTAAATTTGATGATCCTCCTATATATAACGAAAATGGTTTAAATGGGGAGCAGGATGAAGCTCTTCAAGTTCATCAGTTGGGTGTTGAACATACATGAAGAAACCAGCAAGTGGAATATGTTGGACAGCAATATATTGAGCCATCTATCATAGCAAAAGAGGCTATATTATGTAAGGAGAAAGTTGATAAAGAGATGGTATATCAATGCATTGAAGAACATAAGGATGCCCATGGATCAGAGGTAAACAATCTATTTGAAGTTGATTGTATGTCATATATTGATGTGAAAAAATTTCTTTTTTCTTCCCGAGGTTAGAATTACAAATTATTTTCAATCAAAGCTTAGAGATGAAAAGTGGAGACATGAAAGTGACATAGATCATTTTCTTAAAGATGTTGCTGATTGTTCTGTTGAACATATTATCCCAACAGAAGGCTCAATTGAGTAGGAACCTTCATACATAGATAATTTCTTTTTTGGAGCTGATCAAGAACATATTTTTTATTATAATTTTGAAGATCCTGTGGCAGATTACATGGAAGAATTTATCAGCAGTCTACACATATCATTTTGTGGATATACTCTTAATTTTCGTTGTGAGCTGCTTTTATGCATAATTTATTTTTTGTTCAGGATGAATTGCATTTTCAAGATTCATTGGCAGAATGGTTCTAGATTAAGCACTCAAATGCTAACCTGGTACCATTGGAAGATTGACTTCACCTGATGGAGATCAATCATGTACATATGTAGGAACTTGTACATAAATAAGCTCAGGTGTTGAGCATTTGGTTTCCAGTTGCAGTTCTTCAGTTTAGTCATTAGTTGATGAATAATGGTGACTTTCCTAATTGGGAACTGGTTTGCAGAGGTGTCATACTTCAAGATTGTTAGGTTTCAGTTGTCAAATTTCAGGGTTTTCACAGTTTCGGACTCCATGCCCAACTAAGGCTACTGATCTACGATTCTCAATATTTTGCTATCAAAGCACAAGCATCTTATCACTGCAGATATTGGTGTGGGTTCATTGTACAAATGTTCACACAGTTAAGCTTGGCGAAGCTATATATGACTCCATGCCCAATGAATAAGGCACTAATCTACGGTTCTTAGTGCTTCTGTGGCAAAAGCACTATCCCCAGGTGGAGCCAGATGTTGTAACATGTATTTTTTGTTGCCTTTAATGTTCATGTTTCATTCAAAAATCACTTGAAAATATCTTTAAAAATATAAGGCAAGAGGGAGATGTAATAAATTTCATATCGGAATCAAAACACAAAAGAAACAAGTGTAAAAGAATTGGCCCATGTGATCAAGTTAAATCATATTATAAATGGTTTATGGAGCCATAACCAATATATATATGTGTGTGTGTGTTAGCGATGCGATTAAATCGCAATCGCAAAGATGCAGCGGGCAATTATATTTTTACCACAGGAATCACCGATCGCCGATTGCGATAAAGGCATATCTCGAAAGCTGTGCAAAGGCTTTGGAAAAGGTGGAAAAGGTATGGTTACGCATTTTATATATATTTCTATGATAAAGGATTATAATAGAAATAAGCGCTGAACAAGTTATAAACTGAACCTGAAATATATTTATTATATTTAAAAGCCCCGGCGGGTCCACGATCATCGCATAACAATTTATATATGTGTATATGGCTATGCCGATTGCGATTTGCGATTGCAGGTCGGACCCGAAAACATATTTATCATGTTTTATAAAGTTCGGCGGGTCCGTAAAGTGCCTTATGTATATGTGTTGGCTCATAGCGTCGATTGCAATTTGCGATTAGGATTCCAGACTTGATATGATATATATTACATTTTATAACTTTTGTCACGTCCGCTAATTGCAGTTTGTTAAGGTTTTGGTTTAATACCCAAATTGAAAGCGCCGAATGCGATTGCGATGGGTTTCAGACCCGATGAATTATTAAATACAGATCTATGTATAATCAAGTCCGTAAAGGTATTAAGGCATATTTAAAAGGCGAATGGGCGGATCCGATAGTTTATGCAACAAATTTAATTTGTTTTAAGTTCCGCAATTACCAAAGGTTTGAATTAATTCCGCTGAATAAAGGGAAAATTAGTGTTGAAGCTGAATCTGAAGAAAAAGTAGTTGGGCATGTTTTCTTTGTGTTTGGCCAATATAAGCACATCCGATATATACGTAAGCCCCAGTCTACACACAAGTCAAAGTTTAATGCAGTTAATTATACTTTAAATGGATTAAGCGATATTAAAGCATCCACAGAGGAACTCAAGAGCCCATTAACAGAGCCAAAAGCCAGCAGTCATTGTCATCTTCTATGTTCAGTTATTTTCCGTTATTTTATGTTCTTTGAGATGTCTTTACCCTTTGGGTAATATTTTGTAATAATTCTTACTTCAAATAGTTAGAGAAACAGTTTAGTAGTTTGACAGTTTCAAAGATCAGCAACTGTTCCACAAATGTATAAAAGGAGGAAAATTTACAGAGAAAGGGTTGGAGGTTTGAACTTTGGAGAACCTGGAGACTAGGCCACTGTGTTCTTGATATAATTGTTGATTAATGAAAGAATCAGAAAGTTTCCATGAATTGTTGGGTATAATTTTGTAACCCTCTTTGTTATGTGTCATCTTATGTTTTCTTCTTTCAAGTATAGTAATGAAGCTACAGGTCTTTATTTGCTTATGTAGATAAAGTTAAAATTCCTTAAAAGAGCGCTCCTATACTTGAAGTTTCCACCTTCCTTTCTAAGTTATAGATAATAGTTTCTGTGAAAGACCAGCATATTATCTTTAACTTCTCCAAGGGTCACAAATAGTAGTTTCTGTGTTAAGCAACATATTGTCTATGATTTAGTTCTCATTTTCATAATTCTTCTAAGTGATGGATAATAGTTTCTATGAAAGATCAGCATATTATCTTTAACTTTTCCTTCAAGCTTTCTTCATTCATCATTTGTATCTAGCAACAAATGGCATTCTGAGATGTTCTAGTCATACATGTATTAAGAGTAAAAAACCAAGTCTCCAGGTCCTTCATTTGAGAACACAACATATATCTAAGTGACAAACAAGTGACAGTAAATAATATTTATTAATGTCTTAAGCACAATTTCTCTACAGCCAGGAAATTGGTTTCTTAAGGTACAACAATGTGCATGGTGTGCACAAATAAAGGGAGCTCTCTTAACCTTGACCTTATGCTACCTGGTAATTATGTTATGATCATGATTATGTTGATGTTTATATACGTTTGTATGTCGTTGTCTGATAGGATCATGATTGTTGTATGCTAATGTTTATGTATATGTATGTATGTATCCATGTATCTATGTCACTAACCGACATGGTTGTCAGGGATCATTCTTGTGGATGAAGATTTCTTGTGTAAGTGAATGGCATGACGAGGTTCCTGGTCTTAAGGGGAATCAAGTGGGGAGAGTAGTGATGAAAAATATACGAGGTCACTATCATGTGGATATGAATTGGTATTGTATTCTTGTATTATGCCTATGATTATGCTGTGAAAGGTAAATATGAGGGATACATCAGTTGAATGAAAGTAGTGAGATCCGATGCATGCATCAATAAGACACCACAAACAAGGTTACTTGGTCGAGATAGTATGGTTTTGGATGTGTGGTACTACTGTTGTGCATATGTTGCATATGTTGTACATGTTGTATATGTGATGTTGTGTGCATGTGGTGTTGTGTATATATAGTGTGTGTACATGTTGTTTATGCAATGTCAGTGTATAGGGTGATACATATAATGTTGTGTCAATGTTGTATATGCATTGTTGTGTATAGATGGTGTTGTGTACATGTTGGATATGCAGTGTTGTGTACATAGGGTGTTATGCACATATTGTATATGCCATTATGTACATATGGTGTTGTGTGCATGTCGTACATGTGGTGCTATGTACATATGGCATTGTGTGCATGATTGTACAAGTGGTGTCGTGTAAATGTTGTACATATGGTGTTGTGTGTAGGTGGTGTTGTGTACATGTCGTGCATATGGTTCTGTGTACATCTGGTGTCGTGTACATGTCGTGCATGTGGTGCTGTGTACGTATGACATTGTGTACATGTTGTACAAGTAGTATGATGTACATGTGGCGCTGTGTACACATTGTGCATGTGGTGTCGTGGACATGTGATCATTAGGGGAATTTTGAGGTCTAAAATGGGTCTCCTAGGACAAATATACAACAAAAATAAACTTTATAAGAACCAATAGCATTCAATATGATGATGTCATCCATGGGGGATGATTCACCATTTTTGGAGTAAAAAAGTAAAAATATTAAAAAAATAATAAAATAATAAAACTACTTTTGCAACTTGTATTTTCAACTTATCTCCCTAAGGTCTTACTCGAATTTTTTAGCAGGAGTACTTGTTGGATATAAAGTTTAATTTATCATCCAAGGAGTACCCACGTTGCATACTTTCCATGGACCCTGCTACACAAAAAATGAGAAATACATGAAAACATGCGTTTGCAATCACGATTTTCATGTATTTCTTATTTTTTGTCTGCCAAGGTCCTTTGAAAGTATGCAACATGGGTACTCCTTGGATGAGAAATAAAATTCTGCATCTAATGAGTGTTTCCGCTCGAAATTTGAGTAAACCCATAGGGAGATAAGTTGAAAATACGAGTTGAAAAAAATGTTTTTTCGTTTTCCCCTCTATAATTTGATGATGTAATATAATTATGTTTTATTATTTCCACTATTCTTTTATAATTTCCTTAGGAGGCCCATTTTAGACCTCAAAATTCCCCTAATGGCAGTGTACATGTTGTGCAGGTGGTGCTGTGTGTAGGTGGTACTGTGTACATGCTGTACATATGGTATTGGTGTACATGTGGTATTATGCGCATGTCGTACATGTTGTGTTGTGTACATGCGGTACTTTGTATGTGCATTGTGTATTTGTGGTATTGTGACATGTGTATTCATTGTGTTGTACTCTGTGGACATATATGTGTTGTGTCGTACACCGGGTGTAGGTGTATATATTGTGTAGAGGTGTACACCGAATGTACGCATATGTATTGTGTTGTGTTGTACATTGGGTGTAGGTGTATGTGTTGTATGTCAGGTGTAGGTTCATGTATGGCATGGTGTTGTATGTTGTGTGTGGTTATATGTGTGTGATTCACACTATGTGTATGTCACAAATGGTTGAAGAGAAGGCACTGGGTGCTTATCGGGTGTGGCAACAGATCTGAAGTGCATACAAAATAAGGACAAAGACAGAAGTAAGGACCGGTGAAGGATAAGTATTAGTATTTTATTTCAGTTTTGTTATACATATGACCTATGATTCTGATCTATGATGATTACATGTGATCTATGATTCTGGTTTATGATGGTTACATGGGATTTATGATTTTAATCTATGATGGTTGTGTTTTGAGCTAACCTGATGTGATATGTTTATACGTGATGATTGGGTCAAAGATGCTAGTTTGACTTGCTGTGACAGGAAGCGAACAAAGTTGCAAGTGTACCTTGTTGACGAGGCACCTACAATGAGGTATGATTTGAAGTTATTTCAATTTATTTTGAATCTAATGGAAATTATGTGCTTGGTACAGGAAAGCATGAAATGCCTAGTTGGGTGATTAAAACCGACTACAATGATTAGCAGCAACAACGAAAGAAATTGGAATATGTAGTAGTATGCTGGTAAAGCACTTCAGGAGCAGGGCCATTGTGGGACATTGGTACCCAATAGTGTCCATTGATTTCCATGAACATGCTGTGACCGATATGATGGTTTTGAGGTAGGTATATGCCTTGGTTTTTTGACCTTCTGATGCGAGGAAACCTTTCCAAGGGATGGATCGTTCGGGATATGGAATGCCGGGGAACTTGGAAGGTAAGTGACTACATAGAAGGGGTGATCGGATTTCCCAATGGACTGTGTAGCAGAGAAGTGAAGGCTAGGAATTGATTTGTTTTGATCATTAGCATTACTAGATGGATTCAAATGCACATTGAGAGTGTGCCCTATAACAATGAGCCGATAACTGTTCACTAAGAGGACAAGTGGCACAGGATTATAACGCTAGACATTGGATGAAAATTTGACCTTGTAGTGGATTCTGGACTTCCTAGGAAGGAGGTGAATCTTGGTATTACTTTGAGGGTGGAGGTGTGAGCCTCTAGATCCCCTTGTTGTAGATGCATGCATCGTATCCTTTTATTTGTTGCTTGAGAAAATGTTCATATGTGTATACGTGTGTATTACTATAAATATTGTATCGAGATGGATTTATAAAGATCCATAGACAATATGATTATTTGATGGGTGAAGAAAATGTGTATGTGTGTATATGTGGTTATTATTATAAATATCGTAATGAGTTGTGCCTTAAAGCTCCAGTAAATGATATGTTTGTCATGTTTTAACAGATGGTCATTGTAAATACTGCAACGAGCTATGTTATAAAGGTGCATGGGAAGTATGTTTTTTTTTTAGCAGTCTTGTTGGTTATAAGTTTCATTGAACAGCGAGGACAGTGTTCCCCCAAGGGGGAGGGTTCTGTAACAACCCCGGTTAAAAATCCATGTAAAAATATATAATACCATGGTCATGGGACACGTATTCCAAGCTGAATGGTGGGAAAAACATCCTAGTGGGTGTTCACTCAGTTTATTATGGCTGAGGAAATTAGAAAAGGCAAAGGAAAAATGAAAATTTTGGCACATTTATTTATGAAAAGGAAATTAGGAGAAAAGGAAGGTGAAATGTCACAGGTTGCATGTGAGGAGGAAATTGAAGAAAAATAATGGAAAATGAAGAAAATAGAGGCCTCATTGATAAAAATTCCTTTGAGGACTGTTGATAAGATTTGACAGGTTTTTGATGCATACCCATGTTGTGGGAGAGTCTAGAGCCTCCTGAACGCATGCATGCCCATATCAAGGGAGCATCTAGGAGTTTAGTGGTCTAAGACTTCAGTTGGTCTCAGGGGATGGTTACCTGAGTGGTTGGGTTGGCTCCTGGGAGTATTGTTGCTAATGTGGAGGGTCTGTTTGGTATGTTTCCATCGATTCCACTTCCTTAACGTCACCTAGGAGGTTGAATCTCATTATAGTGGCGTCTCGTCGCATATTTACCCTGGTTGGCCGGTTAGTTGGTTAGATGTGGGATGAGGGTGTTGCAAATATCATATTGGGTTCTTTCTCTATGTCAAGGAGATTTGGGAGATATAAGAGAAAATATATCGGAGGATATATTCCTAGAGCTAGCATCATCAATTAGAGTCAAGTATATAGAATTAAAAGGTATGTCTACTTCCTTCTTCTTGTGAACTTGAATGTGTTTGGGATTTTTTAGTTTATTTTGTATCACTTCTTCATTCACACACATTGTCTGGGAAAACTCTTGGAAAGGCTTACTAGGATTAAAGTAACCTACTACTATAGGAAAAATTCTCTCTTAGTTCCAACATAGGTACATCTATGTCTTAGGTAATTACTTTGGGTGCCACTCAAAGGCCCGAACCTTCTGTTCATCTAGTGGTTAACCCTGTTTCACCACATCATCATCATACCTTTAAACCCATCTCACTAGGTGGGGGTGTTGACTTACCTGGATCTTCACATAGTCCCTTACCCAAGTCATTTATGGATAACATTAATAATTCTGTGTCGGAACCCATTGTGTCCATACCTTTAATGACACCTTTGGCCATAGGTCCCTTCCACATCACATCCTTTTATGACTCTTTCTCTTTGCTCTGGCAGAATTGTAATGGAATTATGCCACCAGGCACATCTAGTACAGGTGCCTCCACATCAATGACCTTTACCTCTCCATTCACAATGAGTGGATATTTTAGTTCCATTGCATCTAGTATCCCTATGTTTAATGTTGGAGGGTCTAGATTCCCTTTCACATCTGGTTTCATGGGCCCCATGATGGGTTTTGGTATCTTAGTAGGAAGTACAAAAATAACCAATGATATGTTTCCATTTGGTTAGAATCCTTTCAGTGTAGCCATGTCATCCTCTAGCGGCGCTGGAGGTGCATTCGTTTCTAGCGGGTTCAATAATCCTCTTGGGAGTCAATCGATCAAAGGATCTACATTCCAGATTCATACATCTGATCCATGGAATGCCTTTAGGGGGACATACACTTTTTACATGTATAATCCATGGGGTCCTAATATTGTCAATAACCCCTTTGGATCCCCATATGATCCAAGAACTCAATAACCTCTGGGAATTTCTTTTGCTGTTGGGACGACTTGCCCTGGGAACATTAACCAATGTCACATTTACATAGGCACTAGAGCTAAAAAATCTAGTCAACCCTCTCCTACGACTAGCCCTAATAATGGAAACAATGCTATAGGGGGGAGCACCTCCTCCACTTGGGTCACAAGGGGCCTCTAACCCCTCCCAAGATTCATTCACATCTCCTTTCTTAGAAAATCTCCTGATATTCCTAAGTTGATGAAAAACCCCATACAACATAATCCTGCATGGCTAGTTGTTCAACATAAGCTGCCAATAAACATTCCAAGATTCGATGGTAAGCTTGGAGAAGACCTTGCAGCCATATCACCACTTACCATTTGTAGTGTTCATCTAATTCTTTCATGGATGTGTTGATGCCTCGAAAATCGCTGCAACAACATTGGGGATAATCACCCAGTCAGGGACTTGAATACTATCCCTTTTCTATTTGGAATAGTGTGTAGAAAATTTCTACAAATCCAGCTCTGATACCATGTAGAAAATATGATGGTAGGTTAACCCGATAATGCAATATAAATCAAAGCAGAATACTATAACCTACTTCTACTATCAATTTGCGAAAGCTTAAAGATCGAGCTGAACAATATAACAAGAAGAAGAAGAATCAATGCAAAATACACATGAAAATACTTTGGTGAAAGCCTCAACTAAAAACCCCACACAATTGTATTATCATACAGGTGGAAATACATAGGAATTATACAAAGCCTTAGCTCTCACAGCTAGCTAGCTCTCAATACAATCCTCACATATGCTCACAGACAATCTTGGCTTCTCTCAAGCCTTCCTGTCTGCCCTCCAAGCTCCTATTTCCTTGCACTGTTCCTCTGGGATGATTCACCTTCAACCAAGTGGAAAACCTCTTCTACCCAGTGGATGATTTTCCTTCCAGAACTGTGTAATCCTCAAGGCTTAAATCCTTGACTACATGCATGAGTTTTTTGAGAAAACGCACGCAACTGATAGTACATTGTCCTTGACTATAATCTCAACTCGGTCTTTCTCAGAATAGACATGCATGAGTTTCTGATGAGGGAATCTTCAGTTAACTGGAGTAGCACTAGTTGGATGCATGCATGCATCAACTGACTGTTAACTCTCTATTAGTTCCTCAAATAGTTTGGAACTAATTTAACTGGACTTAACTTAGTAAACTGAGTTAACTAATTACAACTCAAATATAACTCAATCTTATCTCCTTAATTTAAGGGATAACTCTTGCATGACTTCAGAAATACTTCTAACTTGAATTTCTCCAAATAATTAATTCAAAATGAATTAATTAATTATTTCCAAGTAGCTGTTAAGACTAAATTCGAATTTAATTCACAATTTAATTCAAGGAAAAATTAAATTGGAATATTCTTGTTGCCACATTTCAACACTCCCTCTCAACAAGAAAGGGATTATCTGCCACCCCGATCCTGTCTCTATGGAACTCGAATTTACACTTTGACAATGCCTTTGTCAAAATGTCAGCATCTTGCTCCTTTGTCAAAATATACTGCAGCAACATGATCCTCCTCGCTACACAGTCTCTGAGATGATGATACCGGATGTCAATGTGCTTGGACCTATCATGAAATACTAGATTCTCAGAGAGTTTGATACAACTCTGATTATCACAATAGATCACAGTTGGATCCATCCTTTGATCAAACAAACCAACTAGGATTTTCCGCATCCAGATGGCCTCACATGCTGCCTGACTTGCAACCATGTATTTTGCCTCTGCCGAGCTGAGTGCAACTGACCTCTGTTTCCTACTGTACCAAGAAACTGCCACTAACCCAAGGTTGAAAATCCCTCCTGATGTGCTCTTCCAATCTGATGGACTCCCTGCCCAATCTGCATCAGTGAAGCCCTGTAGCTTCACTCCCTCTGTCCATCTGTACCATAATCCATACTGAGATGTGCCTTTGAGGTATCTCAATACATGCTTTGCCGCCTTCCAAAACATCTTGGTAGGTTGAACCATCGCTTGAATCAGCTGGTTCACCGCATATAAAAAATCTGGTCGCGTGTTCACTAAGTACATCAGTGAACCCACAAGCTGCCTATACACAGTAGCCTCCACTACTTCTCCTGAAGTAGCATCCTCCTTCCTCCAGTTACCAGCTAGAGGAGTTTGCATGGGCTTGCACTTCTCCATGTGGAATCCCCTGAGTATCTTGTTGGCATACTTGCCATGAGACACAAACAACTCCCCATCCTTCTGCCATACTTCCATGGTAAGGAAGTAATGCATGAGACCCATGTCTTACATCTCGAATTCTCTTGCAAGGTCCTCCTTGCAAGACATGATTAACTGATCAACCCCAATCAATATGAGATCATTAGCATAAAGTACGATGATCAACAACTTACATTTCACCATGATGTGGTACAGGTTCACATTCGCAACAAATCTTGCCTTATGCTTCTCCACACTACCATCAACAGCTTGCTTTACCTTGTAAAGCCAATGAAAACTCACAACTAACTTGTTCTCTGGTCCCGAAACCACGTCCCAAACACTATTACGAACTATGGAGTCATACTCCTCCACCATAGCATCAACCCAAATCAGTTGCTGCACTGCTTCCTCAATGGAAGATGGCTTGGTATCAACACATTCCCCAGCAAGGGCCATGTATCCAGTGTACCTCTCAGGTGACCTCCTTTGTCTGCACTGAGAAGATGGTTCTCCCACATTCTCTCTTGCATCCTCCAACAATCTGTCAGCTTCTCTTGTGCTCTTCTGTCCATCTCTGGAAGACTTTGCTTGAATGGATGTCTCCACTCCTAGAACCTCTACATGTGGCTGGTTCGCATCAGTCTGAGGCTCCTCCTCCTTAGGAACCAACAGTTCCTCCACAGCTTGTAGTTGGAACTCCCTCTCAAGGGAAACTCACATGGCCTTGTGCTCATCAAACTTGAGATATTTGCGAACCACTGTCCTCCGACTGGAAGGAAAGTACACCCGATAGTTGTGAAGTGTATCAATGTACCCCACAAGTATCCCCAACTCTACTATCAGCTCAAGCTTCTTCTGTGCGTTCTTTGTCACATGGAAATATAATGATGAGCCAAAGATCCTGAAGTGACCCACATCTGGTCTCTTACTGGAGAAAGCTTCCTCTGGTGTCTTCATCCCAAGTATGTGATGCGGGCTTCTATTCTGCAAATAGACCGCTGTGTTGCATGCCTCAGCCCACAAGTGAAGTGGTAGGCCTTGGTCATGCAACATTGCCCGTGCTGCCCCTACAATAGTTCTGTTCTTCCTCTCAGCCACCCCATTCTGTTGTGGGTTATGAGGTGCCGTCAACTCTCGTTTAATTCCTTCCACTGCACAGAAGTCCTTAAAATCTTGAGATACATATTCTCCACCGTTGTCGCTTCTCAAGGCCTTGATCTTCTTCCCTGACTCTTTCTTGACCAAAGCTTTTAACTCACAAAACTTTGTGAAGGTTTGGTCCTTCTTCTGCATGAAATAAATCCAACATTTACGATAATAGTCATCAATGAAAATCACATAATACCTTTTCTTCGCAGTGGATGCCATCGAGAATGGTCCACACACATCAGTATGAACTCGTTCTAAGACAGCCTTCACTCGACTGTCTCGATCATGAAAGGAAGACTTGGTGTACTTTCCCAAGGTACAACCTTTGCATGTGTCAACTTGCTCAAGTTTACCTTTGGGAAGTCTTGTAGATATTTTCTGCATTATCTTCAAAGCCCCATGATGCAAATGGCCCAAATGCCTGTTCCACAACTCGCCAATGTCTTAGCTTTGCACCAATTCTGCTTTCGTACTCAATGCTGCACAATCATCTACCTCTAGTTTATAGAGATTCTTCACCTGAATCCATATCCTCTTGGTCTGACCTGTGTCTTTGTGTCTTAGGAACACCTTTCCTTTACTGAAGACAACATCGTAGCCTTTGTCCTTCAACATCGCGACCGATACCAAGTTCTTCTTCAGTCCAGGCACATACATCACATCTGTCGAGGTGACAGGAGCTCCATGCTCCCTCTAAAAAGCAACCATGCCCACTCCTGAAACACTATACCTTCCGTCGTCACCCATCTCTATGTACATCTTGAGGTCTTTCTCCTCCAAGGCTCTAAATATTTTTTTATCACCGGTCATGTGGAATGAGGCTCCACTGTCAAGATACCAGACATAACCCATCATCGATGAAACCATGCACGCGATGAGGGTAAAGTCCATTTCGAACTGAGTGGCTAATGCCTCACCTTCCAATCCTTCCGAGGATCCCTTCCTAGACTTCTTCGATGGGAAATTAGTCGCATAATGTCCCATCTTGTGACAATTAAAGCATCTTACATTAGACATGTTACTCTTCTTCCCTCCATTAGAAGAATTCGATTTGAAATGGGAAGCCTTCCCCTTCCCTTTCCTTGCCTTACTTGCTAAGGCCATATTTTCTTCATCATCATTCTTGGATGAAGAACCATCTCGTGTGCTCCTCCTGATCTCCTCCTGCATAAGATCCAACCACAGTTGTTCCCAATCCGGCAGTTTCTCCCTTCCATTCACAGAGTCCTGGTAGCTATTTCAACTCTTTGGAAGGCTAAGGGGAGCGAGGCTCACCATATCATCATTGGCAATAGTTATTCTCACACTACCAAGCTCATCTCTGCAGGTGGTGAGCTTGTTTAGATATGTGGAAATAGTATCACCCTTCTCCATCTTGATTCTTCGAAGCTTATCCTTGAGCACCAATTTCCTCTGGTCGCTACTGTTTTGGTAGAGGTCCTTCAATGTCTTCCACATTGAAAATGGAGTATCCTTCCCATGGAGACTCGAGACAATATGGTCTCGAACTCCCTCAAGGATGATCTGTCTCGCCTTCACCACACACTTCTTCCACTCAGCCAACTGTTGTGCATTAGTTGAAGCTGGCTTTGGGATTTCTTGATCAATGAATTCCTTCAAGCCTTTGTCTTCTAATACAACCTCCATTTTATCTGTCCATGCTATGTAATTCAAGCTACCTTCCAAGGCATACTCAAGTCTCAAGCCATAGAACGCCATTGGCCAACCTTGAAGTATGATATGAATTCGATTTGCACCTGCAACCTCGAACTTCAAACTTCAAAATCTCTTCTTAGTATATTGTTCAGAACTTCGATACCATGTAGAAAATTTCTACAAATCCAGCTCTGATACCATGTAGAAAATCTGATGGTAGGTTAACCCGATAATGCAATATAAATCAAAGCATAATACTATAACCTACTTCTACTATCAATTTGCGGAAGCTTAAAGATCGAGCTGAACAATATAACCAGAAGAAGAAGAATCAATGCACAATACACATGAAAATACTTTGGGGAAAGCCTCAGCTAAAAACCCCATACTATTGTATTACCATACATGTGGAAATACATAGGAATTATACAAAGCCTTAGCTCTCACAGCTAGCCAGCTCTCAGTACAATCCTCATAGATGCTCACAGGAAATATTGGCTTCTCTCCAGCCTTCCTCTCTACCCTCCAAGCTCCTATTTCCTTGTGTTGTTCCTCTGGCATGATTCACCTTCAACCAAGTGGAAAACCTCTTCTACCCAGTGGATGATTTTCCTTCCAAAACTGCGCAATCCTCAAGGCTTAAATCCTTGACTGCATGCCTGAGTTTTCTTTTTGAGAAAACACATGGAAATGATATTACACTGTCCTTGACTTTAACCTCAACTGGGTCTTTCTCAGAATAGACATGCATGAGTTTCTGATGAGGGAATCTTCAGTTAACTGGAGTAGCACTAGTTGGATGCATGCATGCATCAACTGACTGTTAACTCTCTATTAGTTCCTCAAACAATTTGGAACTAATTTAACTGGACTTAACTCAGTAAACTGAGTTAACTAATTACAACTCAAATATAACTCAATCTTATCTCCTTAATTTAAGGGATAACTCTTGCATGACTTCAAAAAGACTTCTAACTTGAATTTCTCCAACTAATTAATTCAAAATGAATTAATTAATTATTTCCAAGTAGCTGTTAAGACTAAATTCGATTTTAATTCACAATTTAATTCAAGGACAAATTAAATTGGAATATTCTTGTTTCCACATTTCAACATAGTGGCTCTGGCTGGATATAATGGGATCAGTTTCCCAATAAAACGTGATAGAATGGATGTAGAGTGCCTAAAAATAAATCTAGGTGATAAATGGAAGCGATTATAAACTGAAATACATGTATTAATCTATCAATTACCCAGGGGTACTTATGTTTATGCGATCTAAAATAATTGTCCGTAGTGCATGATAATAAAGATTAATCAAATACTTGCAGAAATGAAAAGCATTTAAGATACTTATTTTGATTAAATAGTTAATCAAAATAATTGATGAAACTCGTATAGCAATCAAATAACTTAACAAATCACTTATATGTGTATTAAATATGACAATTATAGCATGTTCAGAAATGAATTAATGCAGAACTGCATTAGAAAAGATACATATAATAAACAATATAAAGAGGAATGACTATCAATTCATAAACAAAACAAAATAACAATGATAAAAGTACCCGATGTATGTTACTCTGCTCATGAAAGAAATAGTTATGGTCCAGTCTTTCTCATTAAGATGGTTTCAAGAATACAAAAGTGCAAGCTCTCAAAGCCTTCTCTACAAAACTTCAGGACCCTGATCTGGTCATTCTACTAAGATAAGCTTGAAAGTGAAAAAGTGCAAGCTTCCAAATCCTTCCTTTATAAAATTCGGGACCCTTTCTTTGTAGACATGAAAGGGTTTATATAACAAAACTAAAATGTAAAAATAGAAAAATACATAAAAAGTGCTGAGGAGGTTGAAACAACTCTCCTTAAAATAAGAGACAATAAGAAAAAAATAGAAGTTGTTGAAATGATGAGCTCATGAATGTAAATGTGTCTCTCCTTCCATTCACTGTTTTAGCTTGTAAATATCTAACATTGGCTTAACTTTAGGGGGCTGACCTGTCCTCATGTGTAGCTTTCCAGTGTACACTGCATCTGAAAGTGCAAGAAGCATATAAGTGGATGAGTCAACAAGGCAGTGGAGCATTAACCATTGACTGTGTGGTTTCACAAGGTATTTCCAGTACATCTCGCAGTCAAGTTTTGTCAACTCTTTAATTGCTTCTTCCTTTTCTTTTGAAATTACCTGGCATTACCTTTCTAGAACTTTAATATCAGGAAGATTACTAGGCGGTCATTCTTGAATCAGGTTGGGATTATGTAGGTTGTCATTGATAGTTTCAATTATGTTATTGGCAACATCATTTTCCCTAGAGATTTCTCTTTCTGCCTGTTTCAACCGAATGTCCCAATCTGTAAAGAGGATTTCCTTGTGAGACACCTCTATTCTGGGAAGGATTGCTGCTTTGCCTTCTGGGGTATCCTGCCATGTTATAAATCTTGAGATTTTATGGTCAATGTCATTGAAAGTCACCCTTAGATCAGATGATTGATTCATTAGTGAATCTCTTTTGACACATAGTGGATCGATGATTAATAACTTCTGATAGAATATCACTTGTTGCTGCGATAACAGGGTGTTTAGATCCAATGCTTCCTTTATAAAGTCTTCCACTTTAGGATTGTCCTTCAGCTAATCAAGTGAAAACTAGAGCTGTCAGATTTGAGTATCCTTAGTACTGATCTCTGCGTGATGTTGGAGATTTAATTGATAAAAGATCTGCTAGAGTTGAGACAATTGTGTCTTCACTTGTTGATCAATACTTTGTTTTTCCTCTACCAACTTATGTTCCAACTATTGAATCCATTTTTCCTTTTTCCTGATTAGTTGTCAAACTTCTGCTGCTTTATCAATCATGGCAAATGGATAAGCACCTGCAAACTATGAAAAATTTGTTAAATTCTCTGAATGATTAGTTTTTGTATCATGCCACACTATGTCCATTGGTATATCACTTGGAATGACTGTTGATGATTGCTCAATTCTTCTCCTTTTCCTCTGTCTTTTCACCATGACCCGATGTTTGGGGCTGTAAAAGATTTCGAGAGGGGGGATTTATTCTACTTTAAGGACAATTTCCGATGAAGGAAATGTTGGGATGATTTCAATTTCATCTGTAGGGATATCCTTGTTAAAAACCTTATCAGTAAATGAGCTCTAGCCAGTGTTCTAGGGTGTGTTGAATGTTTTCTCCAGCTCAGTATTCTCTGCCCCTTGCTATTAAAAATAGATTTTTTAATGTTGTATTAGATCTAAATTAATTCCGCTGAGAGGCACTCTGCAAATCAGTATGGGAGAGATGTTGTCACATAAAGTTACATTTAAAAATAGTAAAATAATAATTGAAATTAACAAATTAAAAATAGTAATTAGAAAAGAAATTAATGTCGGACATAATTACAATACTTCAATTTACACCTTAATGTTATATAACTTTATATAGAGATATAATGTAACTGAAAGTAAAAGTAATAATTTAGATTTTATTATGTGGAAACAATGTTAAGAGTAAAAAAATATATTTTTCTTTTTACTACAAGGCAAAAATGTAATTTTTTCACATGGCAAGAAATAATATTATTGATATTACATTATGTGTAATCCATTCTATGTTCCATTTACATGTGATATTTAAAACATAAATATATTATAAAAAAAAATATTTTACTACAACATAAGTAAAATATTTCAGTGTACATATTAAATAACATAATTTTATAGATATTTTATATAAAGAAAAATAAAGTAATTCAAATTGAAAATTTTCTTATATTTTCACTTTAGTGAGAAAGAACGAGAAAATTCTTACTCCATTAATAGTTGCTTTCTAATTCAATGTATGGGAGATATTTGTAAAATTTTCAATGTTTAATGTGGATTTGATATGTAATATTTTAGAAAATATTAGTAATAAAAATAATTAAATGTATACATATAAGAAAAAAATATGAGGGGGCATATTTTAACATTTTAATATGGAGAACGTGAATTATAAATAAAATATTTCAATGTCAACTACATATATATTAATATACCAGCTACCTAGATCCACCAAGTGCCTAGAGGGATCAAATCTCTTTTCACTCAAAAATATGTTTGCATCTCAAGAGATTTGATCCCTCTCGGTGCTTGGTAGATCCAGAGTTAAGATGGATCTAGGCTGTAGGTTGTAAAAAAAATATGAATTAAGTTTTTTAAATTTAACAATAGATTGAATTTTATAAACCAATATTGAATTAGTTAAATTGTATTTTGAATAATTTATTATTAATAATATTTTATATTAAAAATTGAATGAGTTACACATTTTCATCTTTTTAAGAACTAACTAAATTATTTTACCTTTAATTATTTTATCGTTGTGAGTATTGAAATATTTTACTAATTAAGTTAGATTGAATATCAATGAACTATCTAAGAAATAGAAAAATATTTATCGTAATTTTACAATCATAGTTTCAACCATACTAAACTTTGTAATTTATAAAAATATCTTTGCATTTTTTTAAAGTAAGTCATTTTACATGCAATTTCATATATAAAAGTTTGATATAAATTCACCAATACATAATATGTCATAAAACTTATTTCATAAAAATAAACATCATGACGATAATCATCTAACAACTATAAACATCATTTAAGATACACATTCAAATTCAGTACCATCATCTAATTATATACACTTTTAGTAGCACATATAAACGTCATCAACTAGCACACAAATCTAATAATGTAACAGGGCATCATAATCGTGATCACATCTAACAAAACAAAAATAGCGTAATGTAACATCTCCAACACACACATCCTCAAATTAATATAAATCTCATGTTAAATAACTGTTATCATGTACACATCTATCTACAAGCATATTAAATGAATATATCTAACATGACCTAACAATATACATATCAACACCAACATAAACATGAGAAAAAATGCACACTATATATATATATATATATATATATATATATATATATATATATATATATATATATATATATATATATATATATATATAAGTCAAATAACTACATCATGAAGTCAAATAAGTGCAATCAAATATTTGATACAACAGACGTGGCAGTGCCTGCAACTTGGTTTGTAGTAGAAGACGATGGATGGTCAACTATTGCTTGATCAAGTATGTATGTCGAACTCAGCTGAGGTGGAGGACTAGTCTATAGTAGAAGTTGGTTGGTATGCAATAGAAGGTGGTGAGTCTTCTCCATTAGGAGAAACATATGACACATCCTTTAGCTCTGGGATCTGATCATCATCAGGTGACTTATGAGTAGGTGTACTACCAGAAAGATCACCAACACCCTGATAGCCATGATCTGATGGGGTGGCACCACCAGAAGCATCATCATCACCATCTGCATCATCATGATCATGATAATCACCCTCATCATCATGACCACCCTCATCTAATGGATGTGCTACTGCATGATGCCCTGCATCCCTCATCACTGCTACTAAAGTACTATCTCTGATGACATGCCACATAAGAGACATAAAATCTCACGGGCAGTCCTTGTAGAGATCCATGAACATTGAATCTGTATTGATATCTCGAGAACTCGTAGGGCGGACTCCCTACCGAACCAAAACTATAGCCAATCTATCATAGTAGTCTATCTGAAATCACATAGCAGTCCTCTACCAATAGACACCCACACCCTCCTAAGCAAGAAGATGTTGGGACACCCTCTCCAATCAATTGCCACATATGGATATCCTAACATGAAAAACGCATGGAACCACACTGGCCAGTATGCCAGTCCCTCATTCAAAATCCTGGTCGGAAATTCCTACATAACCCTCTTGGGCATCATCTACCCCCACATGCACATCCGGGCCTCAGTGATTGACCTAGGAGGGTGACGATCAAATGTAGGCCTCGTCTTTGGAAACCTCTCAAAAAATAAAGGAAATAGCTCAGAAGAAAAAGGGAAGGTCTCCCTACCCTGTCTCGATAGTGTACGACATCTATCTGAAGCCATGCAAAACTGCCTCGAAAAAATGGAAGACCATCTGATGCAACGTGGCACCTGAATCGAAGAATCAACATAATACATAAGAATGAAACTAATGCAGTTCCCATCACCACAAGAATTTTTAATGATGCTGAGGCACCTAGCCTCCTTTGTAGGAAAAGAATAAATCCGTTGCTTTCCACCATAGGCCTGAAAATCTAATGGACGAATCGCATGAGGTCCAACATATATATAAGTGTATGCAAGTTGAATCTCAGGTGCAAAACCATGGGGAACATCAGGGAACTAGGGAAAATCCTCCCCTCTCCAAGTTAGGCCAGTGATAAAGTATATATCCTCCTTAGTGGGCCTGTACCACAACTCAAGACTAACAGAGAAAGCCTGCTATTGGACATTCCATTGGTGGATCCGATGTGCCAATAAGACAGAGTGTTCCTTCATGGATGTACCCTCCTCATAGTACTTGAGGAGGCCTACATTCCTCAAGAGCTCTTGGGTCACTAGAGCAATAGGGTGAGGGTATAAATCCCTCTCCCTCTCTCTTTCTCTCCTACCATGTTTGGACCATATTGTATGGGTTCACCTGCTGTTCCTATTTTGTTGCTGCTCCCTCTGCTAACGTCTCTACTACATGGTTGACATATAAAATACATCAGCCTCATACATACAATGATTCATGTTTTTATTAAATGAAACATGTATTTATAACTATGGAAACATAACTTTCAATTAAAAAAAAAAATTACCAGTGCACTTAAAACATAGTCATGCATCACTGCTGGTGCACTTTCAACTATAACCACACCGGTAATGGTGCACACATAAGTATGACACACCACAGATATTTCATAAATTTAACTTTTCATAGTGGTGCATCATACTTGTGTACTGGTGTGCACGTATAACCTATTGGCACCAATACGGTACGTTCATGTTATTGAATGCACCAAGCTATAGGAATATTTTAAAATATTTATTTGCGGTGTGTTTGGAAAATATAAACGCACCAGGAGTGACGCACCGGCACACAATCTGTTGCATCTTTCTCAATGCGTTTATATTTAGAAACTGCACTGCCAAAATGGTGGTGTGTTATGTTCATGCATCGAAACACTATGCACCTTGTAAATTTATAGGGCACACTGCTCTCGATGCGAGTCGAACATATCGAGCACACCACACATCAATTTTTTATTATTTTTTTCAAAAACAATCAGAAATTCAACCTAATTTGCTAAAAACTTAAATCAGAAATAAGCACAGAGATTACCTAGACATTTGGTCGTCGGGGAGGCATTGTGGACAGGTAACAGAGAAAAACAATTTTTCACATTGTTTGAAAAAATTGGAAACTCAAATAGTGAGCATGGTACTAAAAGGTGGTGAACAAGATAAGCATCAAAATTAGGGCGCTTACACGTGGCAAGAGTTTCACCGATGCTTCAGAGCTCTCCCGCATTGTAGATGGTAAAAATGAAAATTATGGTCGGGAAGGTTTTTTTATTTAACCCTCCTCTAATGCATTTCACGAAGCGCACCAAGGTGGGCTATATCCAAAAGCACCTTGCTTTTTTTTTTAATTTAAAATTATCACGGTGCTTTACCAAGACATGCTAGAGCTTTACGTTATTGGAAACGCATTGATGTTGTGGTTTTACAATAACACTGATCTTTTTTTAGAAATTAGAAATTGTCTATCGGTACGCTTTAAAAGATGCCCCGGCGCATTATTATACATTTACCGCACTGGGATGTCATTGTCGAATATCACCGGTATATTTTACTATATGAAGGAGTTTGATGCTATCGAATATTCAAGCACCGATGTGTTTGGGTATTTAGCACATTGTGGTTTTTTGTTTTTCAAAAAAAAAAATTCTACGATGCACCATGTTATATGCAGCTCTGGTGCATATATGGATAATAAAGGACCGTTGTGCTTGAATAATTTGTAGAAATTATGGTGAAGATTTGAAACTGCTCATGAAATTTACTAAATCACAAGACTCAAACCTACTCTACTACTCTGTAGAATTCAATTCGCAATCCAGAACACAAATCATAAACATGCAAGAGGAAATGTCACACATGCACAAAGATTTATCTAGGGGAAAGAAACTGCTCAAAACCCCACTTATATGTATTGCATTAATCAAATAATATATATGTAATACATATGCTTTCTCAAGCCTGAGCACAACCTGCAAGTGTATAGTCTATCTCTCTGCCAGACTGTCTAAATTTGGCCAACGCTTAGGAAATTTTCAAGCCCTCCAAGTCCATATTTCCTTGCGTTGTTCCTTGAGGAATTAACCCCTATTATTTGTGAATTTTAGCCTCAATTGATTGCACAATCCATCTGGGTTGATCTATGATGGCATGCACCACCTGTACACATTGGAATAGTCTACAACTAATAGTACATTGCCTTGAAATCTCCATCTCAAATGGGTAAATCGAATTCTTTGCATGCAATGTTAGGTCCCTATAATACTAGTGTATTCCCTTATTATTATTTTCAATGTATCCCATTATTTTTATTGTTGTGCCCATGTTGTCCCCAAATTGTTAGTATTGTGCCCTATAGAAGTCCACTATATTGTTGTGCCCTTACATTATTATTGTTAGGTCGGCTTTGATTATATTGTGACCCCTTAGACTCCTATATATAGAAAGGAGGACTTGTCATTTGGATCATCCAAGAATTGTTCATTTTTGTAAGTAAAGGAGGTTCCCCCTCGAAGAGGCTACTTTTGAAGTTGTTGATCTATCTCATTCTTCTATTTTGCGAGCTGGTTGCATAACAATTGGTATCAGAGCTTTGAATTCTAGGGTTTCACTGCTTCAAACAGGTCATCGTGGAATTTTCACTATAACTTTTTTTCTACGAAGCTTCAGAGGTTGAAATTAAAACCTATTTGATCCAAAATCGTGATGAACCTTGGGACCTAATTTCAGATCTTGTTTCCCTATATTTTTGGAGATATGAACTGAGGAAGTTAGGATTTTTTCAGGATCCCGAATTCGATCTCAAACAGGTCACCTTGGGAAAATAATTATAACTTTTTCTCTGAGCATTGGATTTATTATTTCATAAACAGTTATAGAAATAGAACGGACTATAGGTTTATGTTTATCATTTGTAGGTCTGAAGGTCGAAAAAATGACATGTGGAACTTTGTACAAGTTCGCTCTACTGAACCAGTTTATAATCAGGTCATCGTGGTTGGTTTGACATAACTCTTTCTTGGAGAATCCAATCTGGATTAGACTTGTGGGGTTGGAAAGATGGCGCAGAGGGCTAGTGCAAAACAAAATGTCAAACCTTGGAGATCTATAATTACAGATATACAATAGATTCAATATCGAGCTCCTACAAAGAGGAAAAAAGTGTGTGGTCTTTTTAATTTTTTTTGCATAAGTTTGGTTTTTAAAAAAATTGTTTGAAGTGATTCAAAGGGAACACTGAAGCATATTTATCATTAATTGATGCCCCGAAAAAAGAAAATGGAAACACCTAGTAAGCAATCTAAAAGCTCTAGCATGACTCATGAAGAAGAGGAATAAATGCAACATGATATATCAAAATTACGAGACCAAGTGCAACAAATTTCACTCTCACAAAAAGTAACAGAAGCTAAGATGGATGGTTTAAAGAAAGGCGTGGAAGCTAAAATGAATGGCGTGGAAGCTAAGATGGATGGTGTGGAAGTAAACATTGAATATTTGAAGAAAGACATGGAAGGTTTGAAAGGAGTTTGGCAAAGTTGCTACAAGAAATGCTTCCTAATGGCGAAAAGGTAGTAGAGGAAACTCATGATGAGAAAAAAAGAAATGTTAATCACGATTTCATAGACTCTAACGTTGGATTGAAGACCCATCATGTTCCAAAGATCTATACGAGGAAGTTTTATGGCAAGGATCCCGTAACATGGATAATACAGATGGAGCAATATTTTTATCTCCATAATGTGCAAAACACACAAAAGGTACGCATTACGACTTTATATTTGGAACCCAATCAGTTTGTATGGTATCGATGGCTTTGATCTCGTCAACAAATTGTCTCTTGGGCAATTTTTAAGGAATAAATAATAGCACATTATGAGGATACAAAAAACAACACCTTTTTTAGCCAATTGATAAATCTCAAACAAAAGGGTTCTGTGGTGGAGCACAGTGAGGACTTCCAAAAATTGAATATAAGGGTAAAAGATATTGCAGAGGAACATAGGAATGATGTGTTCATAGGGACTTTAAAGGATAACATCCAACATGAGGTTCACCTTTGGTAACCTGATTCATTAGAGAAGGCATTCAGGTTGGCAAGAAAAATTGAAAGCAAAATTATGGCAACAAGGAAGCCTACCAATCACAACTATAAATATGGAAGTGTTGTTGCCCCTAACCTTCCACAACAATTGGAAGGAAAAAGAGAAAAAGGGCTTTGTTACAGTTGTGATAGGAAATACACTAAAGGTCATAAGTGTGTTGAGAAGAAATTATTTTACATAGATTGTGAAGAGGAAGAAGAAAAGGAACAAGAAACATCAAAAGAAGAGGATATACATCAGGAACAAACCCTAGAGAAAGAAGAAATGGATCTAACCATATCTTGTAACGCATTGACCGGAATTACGACTCCTCAAACTATCAAGACAGAAGGACATATCAAGAAGAAAAAGGTAATAATGTTGATTGATTCGGGCAGTACCCATAATTTTATTCATTGTAAGATAGCGAAGGAATTGAATTGCTTCCTATATCAAGCACTAGAATGTCAAGTAATGGTTGCAAATGGAGGAACCATAAATTTCTATGGAAAGTTCCATAATATCCTGCTATCCATGGGAGAATATGTGTTGAATAGTCCAAAGATTTCCATTCCAATGGGTGGTGCTGATGTTGTACTAGGAGTCCAATGGCTACAATCTTTGGGTAAGATAGCTTTTAATTTTCAATAACTTTTTTTTTTATTTTTTTTCAGAATGAAAGGAAGTTAAATTAAGGGGTATTGCAGCGAAACCAGGAAAGATAATCATCTCTAACGACATGGCAAAGCTTTTAAAGAAAGAACAACATGGCATAATTTCACAATTATGTTCGCTAGAGGTTCCCACATCGAAATCATCTATTTCTCGATATATCCAAATAGTCTTGGATAATCATTCCAAGGTATTTGAGACTCCCAAAGGCCTCCCACCTATTCACGATCATGATCATGCTATTCATTTGATTCCAGGAATTTTTCCTCCAAACATCAGGCCTTACAGATATCCTTATGCCCAAAAGAGTGAAATTGAATGTATGGTTGCAAAAATGCTACTCTAGTAAGCCCAAGAAAGACCAATTTCTTTTGAAAGTCATCCAATCAAAGGAAAGTATTTATACAAAGCTATTCATGAGAAGGAAATTTGGCAATACTACATGCACTTAAGAAATGATGACCTTACCTAATGGGAAGACACATCAAGGTAAAAACGGATCATGATAACCTTAAATACTGTTTAGAACAAATATTATATATAGAAGAGTAGCAAAAATGGGTCACAAAGATGTTGGGTTATGAATTTGAAATCATCTACAAAAAAGGGAAGCAAAATGTTGTTGCAGATGCACTCTCAAGAAAGGATGAGGATGTGGAAGCATTTTTTTGTGCCATTTCTATTATCCAACTAGATTGGATAAACGAAGCAAGGGATGAATGGAAGAATGCCGAAGAAGTGTGGGAACTCATTCAAAAGTTGCAACAAGATCCCACTACATATGATACATTTAACTGGAAAAATGATTCATTATGGTACAAATATCGCTTATACCTCTATAAGAATTCCCAACTCAAACAAAATATTCTTCTGGAATTACACATCTATCCCTTAAGAGGGCATTTAGGATTCTTAAAAGCTTACCACAGGGTTAAGAAGGAATTTTTTTGGGATGGCCTTAAATTTGATATTCAAAAGTTTGTGGCAGAATGTTTGGTTTGCCAACAAAATAAAGTTGAGACAATTAAGACCCGAGGTCTATTACAACCTTTATCCATTTCAATTCAATGTTGGGAGGAGGTTTCAATGGATTTTTATCACAGGTTTACCCAAGTCCGAAGGAAATAGTGTCATCATGGTGGTAGTTGATAGAATTACCAAGTATGCACACTTTTGTGCATTATCTCATCCATTTAAAGCCAGTACAGTTGCTACTACATTTATGGAAGAAATTCAAAACTTACATGGGAACCAAAAGATTATTGTAAGCGACAGAGATCCTATTTTCATTGGAAATTTTTGGACATAATTATTTTCGTGTCTGGGTACTCAGTTAGCTCATAGCTAACCTTATCATACTCAATCTGATGGGTAAACTGAGATAGTGAACAAATGTTTGGAAGGATATCTTCGTTTCTTTGTATCTGATAAACAGACATAATGGGTCAAATGGTTGCCTCTGGCTGAATGGTGGTATAACACTTCCTTCCATACTGCAGCAAAAAAGACCCCATTTATGGCACTTTATGGATATCATCCACTGTCCATCACATCATATTTAAGAGAAAATTGTAAGGTTCAAGCATTGGAAGATCACATCGAGCATTAACAAGAAGTTCTCCAACTCTTAAAGGATAACCTAACTTTGGCGCAGAATAGATGAAACAATAAGCAGATCAACATCGCAGCGAAAGAAGTTTTGATGTAGGTGATTGGGTATTTCTACGACTACAACCATACAAAAAAATGTCCCTCAAGCAAGCTAAGAAGGATAACAAATTATCACCAAAGTATTATGGTTCATACAACGTGTTGCAAAAGATTGGTACTATGGCATACAAATTGGAACTTCCTGCATCTTCCCGAGTGCACCCAGTTTTCCATGTTTCATGCTTAAAGAAGGTTATAGTTGACAAGCTCCCAGTTCAAAAAATATTGCCAAAACTTGATGAGGAAGGAAAAATTATATTGGAACCTGAAGAAATCATTGAAGCAAGAACTCGACAGCTACGAATTCGATCAATTTCAGAGTATCTCATCAAGTGGAAGAATGTACCCGCTGAAGATTCCACATGGGAGGATGAGAATTTTATACAAAAGCATCCATAACTACTCAAGCATCGAGGACAACAATTTTTTGAAGGAGAGGGGCATGTTAGGTCCCTATAATACTAGTGTATTCCCTTATTATCATTTTCATTGTAGCCCCTTATTGTTTTTGTTGTGCCCATGTTGTCCCCATATTGTTATTATTATGCCTCATAGAAGCCAACTATTGTTATTGTTGTGCCCTTACATTATTAATTTTAGGTCGTCTCCGATTATATTGTGACCCCTTAGACTCCTATATATAGAAAGGAGGCCTTGTCATTTGTATCATCCAAGAATTGTTCATTTGTGTAATGTAAAGGAGGTTGCCCCTCCGAAGAGGCTACTTTTGAAGTCATTGATCTATATCATTCTTCTATTTTGTGAGCTGGTTGCATAACATGCAGCAATTATTTTGGGTTGATTGATTAGGTAACTGGTTGATCACTGAGTGTGATTGAAGTCACACTTACACAACTGACCTTCCATTAGTTCCTCCAACAGTTAGAACTAGTTTAATTAACAATAACTCATATTAACTGAATTAGATTGCTACAAAGTAGAAATCACTCATTCTTATCTAAACTCAAGGCCTCCGACTCAAATTAAATGAGTTAACTAAGTGACAAAATCCATGTCACCTCAGTTAACTACCTCCAAGATTTCTGCTGAAATAGAAATTCAAATTTTCTTTAGTTTGACTAAGGCAAAGTTAAAGTCAAATTTTCTTGCTGCATTTTCAACACTCCCTCTCAGCAAGAAAAGGATTATCTGTCACCCCTATCCTGCCTTTGTGGAACTTGAATTTTTCTCTTGACAAAGCCTTTGTCAAAATATCTAAATCTTGTTTCTCTGTTGGAATGCATTCCAACAACATTACCCATCTCAGCACATAATCCCGTATATGGTGATACCAGATATATATATGCTTGGATCGATCATGAAATACATGATTTTAAGAGATCTTGATGAAAATATGATTATGATAGTAGATCACAGTTGGATCCATCATTTGACTAAATAGTCCCACAAGAATCTTTCTCATCGAGATTGCCTCATATGTTGCTTGACTGGAAACCATGTATTCTTCTTCTGCTGAGATGAGTTCCACTGATCTTTGCTTCCTGCTATACCAAGAAACAACTGCGAACCCAACACTAAAAATTACTCCTGATGTACTATTTCAGTCTTATGGACTCCCTACAAAATCTGTATCTGTGAAGCCACATAGCTTCACGCCCTCTTGTCAATCTATACCATAGTCCAAACTGGGTAGTTCCTCTGAGGTACCATAAAACATGCTTAACTACCTTCCAAAATAATTTTGGTTGCCTCACCATAGCTTGACTCAGTTGGTTGACTGCATAGCACATATTTGGTCGTGTGTTCACAATATACATTAGTGAACCCACAAGCTACTGATAAATGGTAGTCTCCACTTCCTCACCTGAAGTGGTATCCTCTTTCCTCCAACTAGTTGCTAGAGGAGTCTCCATGGGTTTGCTACTCTCCATGTAGAACTTCTTCAGTATCTCATTTTCATACTTGCCTTGAGAGACAAAAATTTCCCCATCTCCTTTCCATACTTCCAAACCTGAGAAGTAGTGCATGAGTTCCATGTCCTTCATTCCAAATTCTCTTGCAAGGTCCTCCTTGCAATATTTGATCAACCTCTCATCACCTATTAAAATAAAATCATCAACATATAAGACAATAATCAACAATTGACCTTCTACTAAAATATGATGAAGGTTTTCATGTGCTTCGCTTTTGGTGAAGCCCAACCTGGTGAGATAGTTGTCGATCTTGGTGTACCAAGCATGAGGCTTTCTCGAGACCTTACAACACTCGCTTGAGTATGCACACATGTGAATCTCGATCAAAGGTCTCAAAACCTTCTAGTTTCTTGATGTAAGCCTTCTCCTCAATAACTCCATTGAGGAATGTTATTTTTACATCCATCTGGTGGATATTCAACCCCATCTATGTAGCCAATGCAAGGATTGATCTAATGGATGAGTACCTTGCTACAGGAGAAAAAGTCTCCTCATAGTCAATTCCCTCAACTTGGGAGAATCCCTTGGCCACAAATTTGGCCTTCTACTTCTCTGCGCTTCTATTGGCTACATGATTTACCTTGAAGATCCATCTTGAACCCACAACTGATTTATCTGCGGGTGTTTGGACCACTTCCCAAACACTATTCTTTACAATGGACTCATATTCCTCCACCATTTCATCAACCCATACATGTTTCTCTACTACTTCCTCAAAAGAGGATGGCTTAGTCTCCACAAGCTCAGTCATTAAAGCCATGTAGCCATGTACTAATCAGGTGACCTTCTCTGCTTTCACTATGAAGTGGGTGCTCCCTCATTCTCTCTAGCATCATGCAATAATCTCTCATCTTCCCTGATTCTTTCTCTACCTTCTCTGGATGGTTCTCCATGAGTGGTTGTCTCCACTCTATGTTCCTCAATTTGTGGTCGCTCCAAAACTTCCGAATTTTGTTCCTTTGGAGATGAAAGCTCCTGATCTGGTTGCAACTAAAGTTCCCTCTCAAGAGAGCATCTCATTGCTTTCCCCTCATCAAAATTAACATCCCTTGACACAACTATCATTCTGAGGGATGTAAAGTACACACGGTAGTTGTGAGGATTTTCTATGTAACCCACAAATATGCCCAACTCTGCTATTGGTTCAAACTTCTTCCTTGATTCTTTGGAGACATGGAAGTAAACAAAGGCTCCCAAAATCCTAAAGTGTGACACATCCAACTTCCTCCTCGAGAAATATTCCTCTAGTGTACTCATGCCAAGAATCCAATGAGGACTCCTGTTCTGCAAATATACTGTTGTGTTGCATGCTTCAACACACAAATGTAGAGGTAGGCCTTGGTCATGAAACATCTCCCTTGCTAATCCCACAATGCTATGGTTCTTCCTCTCAGCCACCCCATTTTGTTGTGGGTTGTGGGGTGTTGTTAACTCTCGTCGAATGCCTTTTTTGCACAAAAAATTTTAAACTCATTCAATGCATACTCACCTCCATTATCACTGCTGAGAGCCTTTAACGTATTGTTGATTTCTTTCTCAACCAGTGCCTTGAATTCAATGAACTTGGAGAATGTCTCATCTTTGTTCCATATGAAGAAGATCCAACACTTTGGTGAGAAATCATATACAAAGATAACATAATATTTGTGCCTGGCAGTGGAGGGTGTCGAGAAAGGTCAACAAACATCAGAGTGTATCCTTTCAAGGACTATATGCGATTTTCTATCTCGATCATGGAATGTGGCTTTTGTGTACTTCCCCAAGGTACACCCTTTGCATGTATCCTGCTACTCAAGTGCTCCTTTGGAGAGGCATGTGGTTATCTATTGCATAATCTTTAGGGCTCCATGATGCAAATGGCCACGTATTTTATGCCAAAGTTCACCGACATTACGACTTTGCATCTTCTCTACCTTCGTGCTTAATGCAACACAATCTTCCACATCTAGCTTATACAGGTTCTTCACACGAACCTCGATTTTCTTCACCTATCCCGTGGCTATGTGTCTCAAGAATTCTTTCCCTTTGCTGAAGATCACATCATAACCACAGTCTTCCAAAACTATAACAAAGATGAGATTTTCTTTAGGCTTGAAACAAACATGACATCCTTGAGTTTGAGAGGGGGGCTTGAATCCCTCTGAAAGCTGACTATACCAATCCCGCTCACACTGTACTTCCATCATATCACATGTCGATGTGCATCTGGAGATCTTTCTCCTCCACGTCACTCAAAATTTCTCGATTCCCCATTATGTGGAACGAGTCACCACTGTCCAAGTACCACATGCTCCCCATCATTGTGCTCGCCATACATGCGATAAGAGTGAAGTCGAGCACGAAATGTGAAGCCAAAGTTGTTCCTTCCGCTCCTCTTGAGGTCTTCTTGCTTGACCTTTTGTGTTGATGCTTTGTGGCATAGTTCCTGAATTCATGAAAATTGAAGCATTTAATTTTGGAAAAGTCATTCTTCTTGCCCCCTTGACTAGATTCTGGTTTGGATTTTGATTTCTTCCCTTTTCCCTTCTTTTCCTTTCTAGACAATGCACAATTTTCTTCATCCTCTCCCTTGGATTAAGTCCCATATCTGGTATTTCGCCTTATTTCCTCCTGTACCAAATCATACCATAAGCGTTTCCAATTTGGTAGTTTCTCCCTCCTATTCACCAAATCTTGGTATCTATGCCAACTCTTGGGAAGGTCTAGAAGGGCTAGGCTTACCGAATCATTATTTGAGACTATACCACCAAATCCTGAAAGTTCATCATGACATTATGTGAACCTTCTTAGATACTGCTGAATAGATTCATTCTTCTACATCTTGATATTTCAAAGTTTATCCTTGAGCGCCAGTTTCTTGTGGTCGCTGCTACTCTGGAAGAAATCTACTAGTTCCTTCCACATTGCATAAGGAGTTTCTTTCCCATGGAGATTGGAGACAATGTGGTCTCGTACTCCCTCCAATATTATTCTCCTCGCCTTAGCTACACACTACTTCCATTTTTCTATATTTTGGGCATTAAATGATCTTGGTTTTGGGATGTCATTATCAACAAATTCCTTCAATCCATTTTCTTCTAGCATTGCCTCCATGCGGTCCTTCCAAGCGACAAAATTTGAGCTTCCCTTAAGGGAATACTCAAGTCTTACACCATAGAAGGTCATCCTTCTAGCTCTGAAGAATTTCTACTACACTGATCTTGCAAATTCTATCCTCCTTATAAACAACTTCAAAATTTCTTCTCTAATGTGAATCCTGCTCTGAGACCATGTAGAAATTATGGTGTAGATTTGAAACAACTCATGAAATTTACTAAATTACAAGACTCAAACCTACTCTACTGCTCTGCGGAATTCAATTCACAATCGAGAACACAAATCATAAACATGTAAGAGGAAATATCACATATGCAGAGAGATTTATATAATGGAAAGAAACTCCTCAAAACCCCTCCTATTTGTATTGCATTAATCAAAGAATAGAGATATGTAAAACATATGCTTTCTCAATCTTGAGCACAACCTATAGGTGTATATTCTATCTCTCTTCCTGACTAACTGACTCTGACCAACACGTAGCGAATTTTCAAACCCTCCAAGCCCCTATTTCCTTTTGTTGTTCCTTCATTAATTAGCCCCTATTATTTATGTATTTTAGCCTCAATTGATTGTGAAATCCATCTGGGTTTATCTCTAATTTCATGCACAACTTGTACACATTAGAATAGTCTACAATTGATAGTAAATCAAATTCTTTGCATGCAACAATTATTTTGCACTGATTTGATTAGTTAATTGGTTGATCAGTAAGTGTGGTTAAAGTCACACTTACACAACTGACCTTCCACTAGTTCCTCCAATAGTTAGACTAGTTTAGCTGGCAATAACTCAATTTAACTGAATTAGATTGCTACAAATTAGTAATTACTTATGCTTATCTGAAATCAAGGCCTCCAACTCAAATCAACTGAGTTAACTAAGTGACAAAAACCATGTCACCTCAATTAACTACCTCCAAGATTTCTGCGGAAATGGAAATTCGAATTTTCTCTAGTTTAAGTGAGCCAAAGTCAAAATGAGATTTTTCTTACTGCATTTTCAACATAATTTAGATGCACCATCAAAGAAACGTCCTCTAAAAGATCTTCCCACCCAACTCCGCTAGTGACCTTTGCTACAAATGGATTTTTGGGATATTTTTATAGGGGCTTCTGTAAAAGCCTCGACTAGAAGGTCTTTTCCTTGTAGTGTCGAAATTGATCAATTCCAAACTTCAAATAATATGCAACAATCCCTGCAACACCAAAATGATATCCTCAAGAAAATTTTCACCAAGTGAGAGGACAACTCTCAACTTAGAGGAAAATATGCCTTCTAGGCTTGAACCAAAGAAGAAAAACCTCCAAAATTTATATAGTCTCTTTGCAAAATGAAACAAGGGTTAGTGAAATTAATTTTAATGGAGGTCGTCCCCTTGGCCTCCTTGAGGAATGTTACATGACATTTTTCCTCACCAAACTTTCAATGATGATTTTCTTCAAAAACTAACCTAAAAATAGGCCTACAACCTTTCAAAACCATCGCAAGTATATAAGAAACTATGTCGAAGTTATATGATATTCCTCCTTGAGGAATGTTACATGACATTTTTCCTCAACAAAATTTCAGTGATGATTTTATTCAAAAACTAAGCTAAAAACAGGCCTACAACCTTTCAAAACCATAGCAAGTATATAAGAAACTATGTTCAAAGTAAAATGGTCTGATATTAGGTGTTGTCCAATGAAAAAAAGCATTAATGGTGGAATTCATTGGATATTCAACGTTGTGAAACTAATGTTGGATATATGACGCCACTTGGGATTTAAAACAAAAAAATGCATTTAACTTCTAACAATTTTTCCGATTTTATCCCTTCCATCATATTCTGCAATCAAATTTTTTGCCCATGTCTATTAGCGATTGCATTCTTGATGTTGTATACCCATTTGGTAGTCACCACGAATTTCCTTTTAGGCCTTGGCATAAACTCCCATACGTCGTTCTTCATAATCGTTTGGTATTATTCTAACATCCCATCCTTCCATATTTGTTGGCTAGCCACTTCTTCAAAGGTGGAAGGTTCATAATCAATAACATTAGTCATTAGTGTTGCATATCCATAATAACTCTTAGGTATATTTCTTTCCCAGAAGGCACCACGTGGTCTTGCATGTCCTTCTACTTCTTGCAAAGTAGATCCCAGCCAAGTTGGCCTCTTCTTAATTTTAGGAACAACATTTGGATCCACAGGTTCGTTATGCCCTTCTGGTTCTTCTTGATGATCTATGGGATGTTCTGCAATATTGGATGGCCCTGAAGCTTCTTCTTTGGGAGCTTAAAATTCTTCGTTATTATCAAAGTTCATGGATACTTGTTTAGATTTCCAATAAGCAACATTTTCATCAAAGATCATGTCTCTGCCAACTTCAACATGTCTTTGTCCTCGAACATAGATTCTATAGGCCTTTGATGACTCAATGTATCCAATGAATATTCCTTTCTTCCTTGAAGGCTCTAAGTTAACTTCCTTCTCTTATCTTTAGGTACATGGATATAAACAATACAACCAAATATTCTCAAATGACCAACCTGTGGTTTCTGTCCAATGAATGCTTCTTCAAGGGTATTATTTTCTAGAATTCTATGAGGACTCCTATTTTGAATGTAGGCATCTACCATAGATGCTTCATTCCACATAAACATAGGAAAGTCTTGATCATGCATCATTTCCTTAACATAGTCTTCAATGGTTCTATTATTTCTTTCAACAACTCCATTTTGTTGTAGATTATAAGGGACTACCAACTCCCTCTTAATCCTAGCTTCTTTACAAAAGGAAACAAGCTCCTTGGAAGTATGTTCTCCTCCATTATCAGATCTCAATATCTTGATCCTCTTTCCCTTCAAGTTCTCCACTTTAGCCTTGAATTCCTTAAACTTGTCAAAGACTCTGTCCTTTGTCTTCTTGAAGTAAATCCATGTCTTGCGAGAGAAGCCATCAATAAATGTTACATAGTACAAGGAGCCTCCAAGAGATTTCACTGGCATTGTACCACATGCATCATAATGGATTAGAACTAAAATTTCCTTGTACCTACTTTCGTTGCTTAGAAAAGGCTTCTTGACATTCTTTCCAAGTGCACAACCTTTACAAACTTCTTCATGCTACACTTGCAATTCTGGAACACCTTAAACCATTTTTTTAAGGTAGGCAAAGCTCTATAGTGAAGGTGAGCGTATCTTCTATGTGATAGCTCGCATGGATTAATATCATTATGTACAAATTCTTGAGCATGTAGTTTCAAGATTTTATACAAGCTTCTATCATGAATTCCAATAACTCTAGAAGAATCTATACTAGAGCCCTTTGGCCATACAAGAACTCAATTATTAAAGGAGATATTTTTCTTGCATCTAACGAAAGAAAGTAGGCGCCTATAGCCTTCAATGAGTGGGCCTTTGCCAACAAAAAATCCTACTCTATCACCTTTATCTTCCAAACATGAAATGGAAACCAAATTCTTTTTCAAACCCGGTACATATAATATGTTGCTTGCATGAACATTTTCACCTGATTCAATCATGGCACACTTTACATTTGAATGGACACTGGTCATAACCCACTTCTTGATGTGAGACCAGTTATCCATATTCAAATTGATTGTTGCAGGAAGCTCCTTATCCATATCCACTTCCAAAAGATCCGCACATAAGAAAAAATCCCTTCTGGTAGCCTTGCTCGATTTATATATTTGTATAAGGCATTTCCAATACTTTAAATGTGTTATAGTTCCAATACTGTAGGGGGAGAAATGGGAGCTCCACCAAATTGGCACCGCCAATGGAACATCACTCTCGGAGTTAAAGTCTAGACCCTAACGATCTAGATATAACCCCTAGACACTCATAAAATACGGTCCATTGTGAAATATCAGATCTTGATCCACCTTGCTTGCGAAGAAGAAGGTGAAGAAACCCTTCCCACATAATGAAGACGAAACAACACCTTTGATCGTTGGCCTCCAATTTTTCTTCACCCAAATCCTTATTCAATGTGAGGAGGACCAGATCCCCATGAATTTCCCAACTATGACACACTTAATTAGCAACATTGTGCTCGATATGGCTTGGGTGGAAAAGACCTCCATTTTTTGAATCTCCTCCAACTTTTTGACAAACTTGGTCAACTTTGCCTTTTGGTATTTTGGCCCATTAGCTACAAGATTGCTGAAGGTCTCAATCTTTGGGACTAGTGGGTAAGCAGAGGTGTAGGATCCCAAGACTCGCCATTACACTACAAGACTAGTTTGCTTGCTATAAAAACCCTCAAACACCCTTAATCTCTTCACAAAACTCACTCAATATTACATATAAATAATAATTAAAATGCTTTATATCACCCATTTTTAATAATATCATAGTTGATAAAAAAATTATTTAAATAAAATTAGCAATAAATTTAAAAATTGTATATTATTATTAATTAAATATTTAAATTTAAATATAATAACAACCTACAAAACCATTTAGATTTATCAAACGTTTAAATAATCTTACCGTTTGCAATTTCACTAATTTTATTAGAGAAAAAAATTAGATTAGCATGAGAAAGAGAGTAAAGGTAATTGTGGAAGTAATATGAAATATAAATTAATATAGTTATATAAATTAAATGGTTGAAAAATGTTGATAGCTATTAAAACAATTAAGTGTCATTTAACTAAAATAATTAAGTGTTATTTAATTATGTGAATACACAAATTTATTTTAGAATAAGGTTTTCAAAATATTTTAATATTGTTTTATTAGTAGTTCCTAACACTTCATTTTATATACTTTTTGAAGTCCATATTGATTTCTAATTAATTTGGGATTTCTTTTTTTTTTTTATTGTTTTGACTCTCCAATGTTTTAGTATTGGAATTGTCTGGAACATCTAAACACTAGTTATTTTTGTTGTTAGCTCAGGGCCTCCATACTTGTTCTAACTATGAACCCCAATAAAGGGTGATGATGAATCCTAATAAAGGGTTCCAAATGTTGACTAGCTCAGGGCCTCCATACTTGTTCTAACTATGAACCCCAATAAAGGGTGATGATGAATCCTAATAAAGGGTTCCAAATGTTGACGATAGAAAAATTTTAAATTTTATGTGATTATTCTGAAAGAGCTTTTACCAATCATTTTTCTCCGAAGTAGTGATGTCTTTTTTGTTCTTATAGATGAAATAACCTTTTCATTGAATATAATCTTAATCAAAATTGTGATTTTTTTTTGTTGATTCTAAAATCTTCTTAGTAGTATTGACAAATCAAAGAGTGAGATTTATCTCCAAAGTAGTGATGTCTTTTTTGTTCTTTTCATTAAATTGATTAATTAAAAAAAATGTGTAGTCTAACTTATAAACGAAATGACGTTTTCACCTTATACAATCTCAATCAAAATATGTTTTTTTGAATGCATAAATGGATTCAACGCCCTGAAAAACCCCTAAGGCACTAGAATTCTACATATTAAACAACTTACGCTCAAGTTTTTAAAAATCTCTGTAAGATTTTGATTAAAATTAACCTCAAAAATATTTTGAAAAAATGTCATTTCGTCTATAAGTTAGACTGCACCAAAAAATATCATATAAACAAGTGTCATATAAAATGTATTATATTTTTTGGACACTTGGTATTAATAAACATGTTATTGACCCATAGTAATGTAACAAAGCTTATTTGAATAAATCTTCATAAAATAAAATTATTAATATGTTTTTTTTAAATGTATATATATTTAAGTTATATTTAATTTTTTTTAATTAATTAATTTAAAATAAAATTACATTTACTTCGTAACAATTTTAAGATGGAAAAATAATTTGAAAACCTTTAATTTAATTAGTTAAATGGTATGTAAAATGAAAAATATTCTTACATTATTAACTCTAAACCATCCCTACTTTTTTAATTTTTTTTAAATAGAATTTTTAAAATGCCTGCTCCAAAATAGATCACACCAATCTACCTATTTAAAACTAACCCTATCGAATAAATCAAAAATGAAATTTTACAAACAAGAATAAAAACATCTCTCAATTTTTTTTTTTTATAAATAACCTATATATTAAAAATTTATTAATCATCAATATATTTTTATGATAACTACAAATAAATAACAGTGGTTGTTCAAACAGATTTGACAGGCTATCTGGTTTTCAACGGACTGTCTGGTTTTGAAATGCTAACCCTCGGAAAACAAAAAACAACCTACGTTCAACAAACTCTTAAACGAATTCACTGTACATTCACCCTCCTCGAGGATTCATTCACTGCGAGAAGGTTGCAGGTTCTGATCCTTGGTCGCTTCGCCTTTCACCAGACCCTGTCGAAATACCGTTATCAAAAGTTTCTGCTAGGGGATGTGAAGAGGAAGTTGAACTCTTGTAAACTGGACCATTTTGTATGGCAGTCTCCTGAAGCTGCAAGGCATACTCCAGGTTCCATAGCACATCACCCATAGCAGGCCTATCAGTACCTTGCTCTGCCAAACACTTCTCTGCTGTCTCTCCAAACTTTTGCAGAGAGGCATCATTCACTGTACCCACAAGATGAGGATCAATGATCTGATCAAGCAGTCCTCCTTTTAGACAATGCAGTGCCCACTCTGCAATATTGACTTGCTCTCTCGGAAGTGCAGGATTGACTGCAGGCCTTGCACACAATACCTCCAATAGCACTACCCCAAATGAATACACATCAGACTTCTCAGTGAGGTGCTGCCTCCTGAAATACTCAGGATCAAGGTAGCCAAAACTTCCTTTCACTGCAGTGCTCACATGTGTCTGGTCCAGTGTAGGTCCAGTTTTTGACAGACCAAAATCTGCTACCTTAGTGACAAGATTTTCATCAAGCAAAATATTTGTTGTCTTCACATCACGGTGAATAATTCCCTGGGCTGTTCCAGTGTGAAGGTAGTGGAGGCCTCTTGCAGCCCCTATACATATTTCAAGCCTCTGTTTCCAGGACAGAGGTGGAAGATCTGTGCCATACAAGTGACTCCTCAGAGACCCATTGGCCATGTGTTCATAGACCAGAATTGTTTCACAACGCTCCTCGCAGTATCCAATCAGAGAAACAAGATGGCGGTGTTGAAGTTTAGATAAAATCTCAATTTCTGTTTGGAATTCTGCAAGACCTTGCCCTGATGTTGGATTGCCTCGTTTAACTGCAACTTTGGTCCCATCTTCAAGCTCACCATTATAAACCTTACCAAAACCACCCACACCAAGTATCAAATTTTCATCAAAGTTGTTGGTAGCTTCTTCTATCTCTGCAATTGTAAAGAACCGGCCCAGACTGAAAGGTGCAGAGGAAACATAGCTGCCATTACCCCTCGAAGGCAGAGGCAACCAGACAGGAGGGGAGTGCTTTGACTGCGATCTTTGGAGGTAAAAATAGTAAGAAGACCCTGCTGCTAACAGCCCCAGCGCAGCCAGGGCTCCAACAACTGATACAATAATGGGTACTATCTTTCCATTCTTTCCTTTGGACCCCATAGGATTATTGTAATCAACAGGATAAGGGCCATCCAGACTTCCAGCAGAATTGTTCATCTTCATTATTTCCAAACCATTGAGTATAGCTTTAGCATTTTCCCAATTATATCGCTTACTTAACGACCCAACTTGGATTCGAACCAGCTTCGATTCAGCCAAAGCATTGACAACAAAGTCTTCGTAAACAGGCACATCCAACCCCCCTGTCTTGCTAGATATGTCGAAGTCCGGTAATGCAGCTTTGCCATTGATATAGGCATTGAAGCGCAACTGCCATAGAGATTTGCTTACAATATCACAGAAATGCATTCGAACAAGATATGTGAAACCAGGGTCCACGCTGAAGGTCCAGGAAATGTTGAAATTTGGTTTGGATTCATTCACAGATATTTCCTGAGCTGTTGCATAGACCACGGGAGGAGCAACCTCGACACTAATACCAGCTTTGTACTCGATAAAGCTGGGTCTAGTAGAAACATTCTGAGCAGCGGATTTTATCTCCAAATACTTCTGATCAGGCTCCCAAACTCTCCAGAGAGTGTCTTCCTTAGGATCAATCTTGGGACCTCCCATGTTAATCCTATAAACTGTCTCCAGAGCAAAACTGGAGGGCATATAGCGATCCTCGAGAGGCCAAATAGGCAAAGCCCTCTCTGGTATTAGCCCATCAGGGATAGAGACAACCTCAATGGCATTGACAAATGCCAGAGATCCATTTGCTGGAGAAAAGTTCAGGAGCAATCTATCCGAATCCACATTGATCAAATACTCCTTAAACAAATACTGAATTTGTCCACCTTTGAAGGTGAATTCATGGAGCAGAACGAACTTGTCTGTTGTAACAGAAAAAGCTGCAGTTTTGAGATCATGGGTTTTATCAGGGACGGGATAGAGATAAATCCGTACCCAGTGCCAGCCCTGCTTCTTGATTTCAAAACTGTAGAACGCCCGTTCGATGAACACCTGGGCGGTCATATAGAGAGCCGATGGGACTGTGGCATTGGATGTGGAGACTGTGATCGCCTGGCCACCGAAAGAAGTCGTTAGAAAGGAGGATGATTCTCCTTCGGTTTCGAACCTGCGACCATCGTCCAAATTGACAGCATTTGTGGCTCCGCAGTCGATTAAGTAGTTGTCTGCAGGTGTGAAGGCAGCCCCGCAATGAGCAATGGAGATGCAGAGGATGAAGCAGAAATCAAAATGTAGTGACCCGGCCATTTCTTCTGCTGGTTCAATGGGGTTGTGTGGGGAACTGGCTAGTGTGTAGCAAGTGAAGAGAAAAGGGTGTTGGCTGGTAGATGGCCGAAAACCCACATCGATTTTGTAATTGTTTTGCTGATTTCTGATCTGTTTGTCTTCCAAAACCCAACCGGAGTTTTGCTGATATCTGAACTGTTTGTCTTCCAAAAAACAAACGGAATTTTGATGGGTTCTGATAGCGTGTCCATGGTAACTTGGCTTGTTCTGTAGCCTTATAGGATTTTTAGGATACCAATAACTGTTTCTGGGAGCTGGCATTTCCTCGGTGAACGCACCCATGTCACATATGCATCATATCGCTATCAGGGATGGAATTGGAAGGGTAAATTGTTAGCTCGTCACAGTGTGATTTGCTTAAATTTTTTTTTTAAATTTTCGTGAATTTTTTGGTTAAATAAATTATTTTTTTTTTTAAACCCCTGAAATGGAGTTGTCTATAAGGCGACTTTTTGAAAGCCTTTCCGGCGGATTTTTCCGGTCGAAATCCGGCAAGAATTATTGGAATCGCAAGTTTGATAGCTAGTTTCTGCACAATGAAAGCGTCCCAGGGGTTTTTCAGGGTGTTGAATCCAAATATGCAGTTAAAAAACCATTTTAACTGCAAGAAATCAAGATTTGACCTCAATTTCTTCACCGGATTCCATCACCGGAATCTTCAAAAAGTCGCATTATAGACAACTCCCCCTGAAATTATAAAAATAAGTCAAAAGTGTGAAAAAACAAATTTAACTAATGAATCTATTTTGAAATTCCAACTCTGATTCGAATGACCATCACATAATCATTCATAGAAAGCATTCTCCCCAATTGAATTTTATTTAGCCCTTTCTGTTGATGTTGATGGCAGAGGAGGTGATGCATCCACACTACCATCACTCCCAACAGGTCAAAACTTGGTCGGTCGACTTTATTTAATTTCTCATAAATAAAAATATGGTATATAAATAGACAAAAACATGTTATTATTATTATCTAATTTTAAAATCATAATCAATCAAACACCAAATTAATATATAAAATGTTTTTATTTATAAGACAAAAAAACCCACCTCAACACAGCAACAACTTAAAATTCACCTTCCCCTTTTCACCTATAACGGTGGCGAAAAAATATGAAATGGTAATCTCACATGAAAAGCACGAGATGCTCTACCGCGTCGATCCACCTATACCAAGCTTTTCCATCACCGCGTTTTGACTTTACTTTTCTTCGAACTTCCCTGCATTTCACTCGTTATGCACCGGGGCTTTCGTCTTTCTTTTCTTGTAAATGGGTTACTATTTGTAAAAGCAAAGTACAAAATAGTTTGACTTAAAATGCAAATACGAGATTGGGTTCTCATGTTCCCCTTCCACCTCCTCCCCTCATCATTATGTTTTTCATGTTAGAAAAAGTGAGCCTAGTGCTATTTTTTTAATGGTTTGTTGTCGGTGCGTTTAACAACGATATGCTCTTGATTATCTGGATATATAGATTTTATTATTTTGGAATTTGTTGAATCTTAAATGGATTAAGAAATTTTTTAATCATTAAAATGTGGAGTTGACTTGTTGTTTTCGTTAATGGATAATGTTTTATTTTTAGTTAAATATTTTTATGTATAAATTTAATTTGAATTTAATGGAATAAATAATTTAATTTTGGTATATGTTATGATTGTGTTTATTTGAATTTTATTGTTGTGTTTTTTTTTTCAATTTTTTCGCGTTTTATTTGTGTTTTTTTACACATATTTTTATTATAGAGAAGTAGTTATATTTTCATATATGATTATCTTATTTTCAAACTACACAATATATGCTATTGTCTCATATACAACTCTAGATGTCTTTTTACATGGAAAACTCTTCATCGTGTATCACAAATTACTCGCTAATAGACAAATATCTTCTATCAAAACTAGTATTGTTACTCATATTTAACCTTCTATCAAATACAAAAAGTTAACTAAAGGAAAATTTATGAACCAGAAAACTTGTACTATGACCACAGACAACATGGACAATCAAATATATCAAAATTTGATGTTCCCCGAGGACATATAGACTCCTTTTGAAAACCACATTGTTAGACAATCCACCAAAAAAAGACTTGTCACATCCAACTTGTATCCTAAGTGATTGCATAACCCCTGTCCACATAGAAGTTGCAAAATAACATTTGATAAGAAGGTGATCCATGTCTTCTCACTCTTCTCTACAAAGGTAACATCTCCCTGGGTCACGAGGCCCCCTATTTCATAGATTTTCCCAAGTCATTATCTTATTGTGAACTGGCAACCAAGAAAAGCATTTCAATTTCAGGGGAATGTCTCATTTCCATGTTTTTTTAAACTAGTTAGCTTTCAACTCCTTCTTACGACCTTGAGATACATACTTGTATATGTTTTTGACCACTATCTGACCATTCTTTACCATACTAGCCCAATTCATCATACACACATCCTGTGTCAATGTGATACATGCTAGTATCAATTGTAAGACGTATTGTTTCCACTCAACATGTAAACCATTTAGACTGACCTCCCCCGCTTTTAACCAAGAATGTGTTCCAAAATGTGGATTGTGAACAACATAAATATGCTTAAGGAAGAAAAAATCATGTTTATGTAAAATATTAAGTGTTGGAACAGACAAAGTATGAATACCTTACATGCTTTTGATGAGAGACATTCTAATCTCGACCATCAAGCCATCACCAACCCCCCATCTGAAATTGCCCAAGAGCCAATGTTTGATCTTTATAATACTCCTCCATATGTAAGATGCCTTTTTTTTCTCCTTGTCCCCTCCCTAATTGATACATAAATTTTCATGGATATTCCATTGGATAGTTCTTCACAACGGATCTGATAATAATATATTAAAATTTTGAATTTTTACATTATTATAGTTTTATTAAACTTCTAGATCTATAAATTTAATTGTAATTAGTGCATGCATGCGAATGGAAAATATGTAGAAAAATAGACAATGAAAGCATAAGCTCTCTCTCTCTCTCACACACACATAAGACACAATATATGTTATGGGACACCCTTTCGGGAGAAAACCCAGCTGGAAGGTGAGGCTGCTTCACTCTCTTTCTCTATCTGGAAATATGGCTACAGGTACAAAGAAGTAATGATTGTGGCCCATGGGTTGCTACATTGCATAGATCCTCTCTCTGCGATCTACCTCTTATCTCTCCTGGCTATCTTTGCTCAACTATGGAACAAAAGTCTCTCGAAAGAATGGAGTGTCTCTTCCTCCTAGTGGCTCGGTTATAACACAACCCAATAGCCTACTAGCGGTTAAGTTTGACTACATCAACTCTTAACTAGAGTTACAATATAGACTCTTCTAGAGCCTCTTACATCAAAAACATGTGGTTAGCCCCTTTTCCATGAATAATGGGGACTGACGTGACATCCTCCCAAACTATAGGCATGAAAATAGGAAGGTCAACTTTTGAGTGGCATAACTTCTACATACAAACACCGATTAACGTGATTCTTGCGTTGTTGAAAATATCTTTGTTTGCAGAGAAACATGAAAAGGTTTTTCATTAGAGCGGAAAAATGTTACCCCAAAAAAAATTCATTTGATGCCTCAAAACGCTCTCAGAAGGTTTCAGACTTCGTTTTGCCAAACTGGATCCTGCCTGTGAAAATTGTCCTGTGAGCTTATTCCTCCACTTTTTCAACTCTAAATGCATCGATATGGATGAAAAACAATATAATGATCCAATTTGGATCACACCTACCCATTTTGGGAGGCTTTTGGTCCCAAAATTATTTTACTGAATGAGGTGAGGAAATTTTTCCTCTACCTTCTCTTTGGTGTACCATTTAGCTTTGCGTGGAAGTTGTCCCTTCAACCCAATCTTCCAAAGGTCATGTTGCTCCCGTCTAGTAGTTCTGGACCTCTTCTTCAAAATTGTATCTTTTTTTAACTTTGTCTGAGCATCTAGTGCCAAATCCTCCACAAAAGGTAGGACTAGCTCCTCTTCCTAATCTAACATGGAAGGCTCATAGAGTTTCAAATTATCTACATTCACAACTGAGTAAATGCAAATATACAGTGGTAAACTAAGTTGATAAACATTATTGCCTGCCTTTTCTAGTATCTCAAAGGGACCATACCTCAAAGCCTTGATTTTCTTACTAGGCCCCTGCAGCCTCTCATTGTTCAATTGTAGCCATACTCTGTCTCCCACCTTGAATGATTTCTCTCTTTTTCACTAATCATGCCTGACCTTATACTTCTCTTGCGACTTTTGCATAGTTTCTCGTACCTGTAGATGGATCTACCTGATCCTCTCTATAAATTTTTCAGCCCTCAAAGCATCTCTTATAAGATCTTCCCTCACTCCTTATTGCTCATATGCAATATCGAACTGTGAACATGGAAAATATCCAAAATAAAATTCAAATGGGAACTCTCTTATAGAAGTGTGGACTACTTTGTTGTAAGAATGTTGTATATATACCATATTTTCATCCAAAGTCTTTGGATGCTTCTAGTTGTATCCCCTCAGAAGCTGCACCAAAGTCCTATTGACTACTTTTGTCTACTCATCTGTCTGTGGATGGAATGTTGTAGATCTCTTCAACTTTGTGTCCATATTCTCCCAAAATGTAGTCTTAAGTGCACTGAGAAATCTTGTATCCCTGTCTGAAATGATGCTCCTTGGTTTCCCAAAGTGCACCTAGACCTGTCCAAATAACATGTTTGTTGCTTCTTGTCCGTTGATGGTATTTTTTACAGGGCATCAGAACACACATCCTGTTGAACCTATCAACTACCATGAACAGGTAGTCATGTCCCTTCTTGGTTGACGGTAAAGATCACATAATGTCCATGGAAATTTTTTCCCAAGGACGAGTAGGTACAGGTAAGGGATGATATAGACCTTGTTCCTTGTTGCTAGGATTGTTGGTACAATAAAGAATGCATCCTCTTATGAACCTAGCTACTTGTTCTTGCATCTTGGGCCAATACACATACCTCGACAAGTTAGCCACGATCTTCCCTACACCAAAGTTCCCTGCAGTCTTGGAGGTGTGAGTCTCTCTAATCAGCTATAATTGCTCACCTTTATGAACACGTAACTTATCTAGCTTGTAGAGTAACCCATTCTGGAGATGGTAGTCAACAGTGTTGTCACCATCGTGCATGCGACTCTAACTCTGCAATTGTTGATACACCTCCTTGAAGTCCTCATCCTCTGAATATGCCTCTCTGTATGCATCATGGGTGAATGGCTCCATGTGCATAAGAGTCCCCAAAGCTATGATATTTGATGTGGGTGGCCTTGAAAGCATGTTGACCAACTTGTTTGTGTTTCCCTTCTTATATTTGATCGCCAAATGAAACTATTGTAAAAACCCCATCCACTTGTACTGTCTAGTCTATTGTAGCTTACTTTGGGCCTGCAAGTAATATAACGACTAGTGATCCGTGTGTATTACTATCTCCTTTCCCATCAGATAGTGCTTCCACTTCTTCACATCTTGCACCATGATGTAGAGCTCCTTGTCGTAGGTAGGCTATTTAATAACTACCCCATGAAATACTTTAGAATGGTAGAAAACGGGCCTTCCTCCCTGCATCAAGATATCTCCCATAGCATACGTGCTCGCATTTGTCTCCACTTCAAAGGGTTGCTACAAGTTTGGTAATGCCAAAACTGGTGCTTGACTGATCTTCTTCTTTAACTCCTTGAAATCCTTCTGCTGGCCTTTTCCCCACTTAAAACACTTTCCACTTGTTGTTATGGCATGAAGCAATGTTTCTACCACTAAAAATGAGGCTATATGAATTTCCTCAGGTACAACATTGACTCAATGAAATTCTTGACCTCACAAACATTAGTAGGCACCTACCATTTCATGATGGCCTCCATCTTGGAAGGATCTATTTTAAGCTCTCCTCCACCAATAACATACCCCAAATACACCAAAGACTATTATGCAAACTCGCACTTCTTGAGATTTGATGGCAACTGTTGTTTCTTTAATGTTTCCAGCACCTATGTCAAATGTGAAATATGCTCCTCCCAGGTAGCACTATACACTAGTATATCATCCAAATAGACAATAACAAATGAATCTATAAAAGGGTGTAGTAAAAAATTGTGACTTAATGAGGGTTATGAAATCTTCCCACTTAGTCACTAAAGGTTCTCCCTCCAACCTCAGGGTTTCTATGTGGCTCTCCCACCAAGTCAATGCATGGACCTCTATTTGCAGCCACGTGAATGAGATATTTTCCCTTCCTCGATTTGATGGACACTGAAATAAACTTCTAGCCATTGCAACCAATGGTTTAGCTTTAGAGCATCAATGTCGTTGTGGTACGACTTGATATTTACTTTTTCTTCCATTTTAAACAAGGACTGTGATTGGTTCACGACACTTGAACTGGGTTGATCTTTTTCAGGTTCTATCTTCGACTGGTTCTCTGTTTCTCCCCAGTCTTCTTATCCTCATTTTGATTTGTCCTCTACATTCAAACCCCCATCTTCTCCAAATATCCCCAACTTTCTATTCAAGGCTTCCATGAGGAGCCTTACATTGTGGTTGATATCTGTGACTTGTTTCTCCAGCCGTGTAAACCTTGCCTTTGCAAGATCACAAGGTTCATTTACAGATTCGTTGGGCATGATTAAGGTTTTACGATTTTTGGCCCTACCGATTTTGATTCCTATAATCTCCACAAAATATCTAAACAAACCTGATTTGATACCAAACGATCCATAAACTACTGTGGATATTCCACTGGATAGTTCATCAAAACATATCTGATAATAATATTATATTAAAATTCAGAATTTTTACACTATTACAGTTTTATTAAACTTCTAGATCTATAAATTTAATTATAATTAGTGTGTGCATGCGAATGGAAATTATGCAAAAAAGTAGAGAATGACAAAATAAGCTCACACACACACATAAGATAGAAGATATACTATGGGAAACCCTTTCGGGAGAAAACTGAGCTAGAAGGTGAGATCACTTCTCTCTCTTTCTCTGTCTAGAAATATAGTTGCAGGTACAAAGAAGTAATCCCTGTGAACCGTGGGCTGCTACAGTGTCGAGATCCTCTATGTGTGCTCTACCTCCTATATCTCCTGGCTATCTTTGCTCAACTATGGAACAAAATTCTCTTAAAAGAATGGAATGCCTCTTCCTCCTAGTGGCCAGGTTATAAAACAACTTGATAGCCTACTAGTGGTTAAGTTTGACTACATCAACTCTTAACTCGAGCTACAATATAAACTCTTCTAGAGTATATAACATCACAAACATGTGGTTAGCCCCTTTCACATAAATAATGGGGGTTGTCGCAACATCCTCGCGAATTATAGGTGTGAAAATAGGAAGGTCAACTTCTGAGTGGCATAACTTCTGCATACAGACTCTTATTGATGTGTTTCTTGCATCGTTGAAAATATCTCGGTGTGTAGAACAATCTTAAAGGTGTTTCCCAAAAGCGACAAATATTTACCCTAAAAAATTTCATTTGATGCCTCAAAATGCTCCCGGAAGGTTTCATACCCTATTTTTCCAAATTGCTAAAAACAAAACATACTGCCTATGGAGCTTTATAACATAGCTCGTTGCAGTATTTACAATGACATCTTACTAAAAAGAAAAATAAACATATCGCTTATTGGAGCTTTATAACACAACTCGTTGCGGTATTTTGCTTGAACCAACAAATAATGAAGGATATAAAGCCTGCATCTGATCATCCATCTCCCACGTAGATTCATCGGGCCCAAAGTGCTTCCACTGCACTTTAACTTTCTCAATTGTTGAGTTTCAGAGCATGAGTTGTTTTCGCTGCAGTATGCATTGAGGCCTGGCTAGAACTCTCCCTTTGGTTCCACTTGGAATACAGACCAATCAATCACATGATCAACATCCTGCACATATCTCTTAAGCTTTCCTCTAGTTTTACTCTCCCTTTGGTTTTACTTAATAATAGAATCAATAGCTTTCCTCAAATTAAAACCAAGTTATTTGAAAATTGGTATGAAACTTTTGGACACCTAATCCTCTAAGAATTGGTGTGGAAGATGAACAACCAAAGGGAGTCCAAGAGACCACTTGGAATATGAATCCAAGGGTCACACCATGTACTATAAATGTATATCATGTCAATAATAGATGTACTCTCATGTTTATCATTCACACTCTATGTCTGCCATGTATGTGTTTAACATGGTATCAAAAAGGGCGATATCCTGCCCTGCTCATATTTGAGCCACATGTTTTATGACCTTTCTATGCAAGTCAGTTCTGCCATTAGTGTTGCATTTCATGAATGTTTTCTCAGCTAAATTCTAGCTGCAATCTCTGCTCACATTTGCGTTTAGGAATCTTCTACATGTAGTAACGCTCTTCCTTCAGTGTTAATCTTTCCTGCATTGCATTTATTTACCTCTCATAGTTTTTGTGCCTACTCGAATAGTATGTCAGTGGTCGTTTCTTTGTCAGTGTGTCAGGCCTTATCTTAGCGACCTCCAAAATGTTTGTTTGTTGTTCTCTGAGCAAAAACTTTCTATGATGAGCGTATGACTATTCAGAACCCTGACGCTCTTTTCGTGCTTAGTTAAGCGATAAAAAAAGGGAAATCAAATTGCATGCACCAGGGGGAGGCTATGAGCAATGAGTTCCATCATACTATTCCAACTTGGCTCAGCATTTTTGCAGTCAGTCAGTTCTCTGCTATGTTAATGCACTCTGTAACCTCACGTTTTTTGTGACACAACTCTCTATCGGAGTCTCGACCTTCCCGAACTACTATTTCCTATTCCCCTCGCCAGTGCAATGCAACTTTAATATCATTATCCCTTGGTTCAATTCTCTCCTCCTACGCACTGTGGTAGTGCTTAGACACACCTCCGTGTTACACAGTCCAACACTTCTCACAGTTTATGTCTTCATTGTGGCTCCAGCAAGACTCTGTCGACCACATTGGTGTCCGCTAAGACCACAAAGCCGAAGTAGCAAGCAGTGCCCTTCGTTGTCCAAGTCCATGCACAGAAAGAAGTCACAAGCAGTGCTTCTAGCAAGCCTCCATACCACAGTAGAGGGTGGTGCTGCGGAATGGTGCGGAATAGTATGAGTTTTATAATTGTCGTAGCAATTTTTTATATAAACTGTGGTAATGTGCTCTGCGTTAACTCCTGCACAGTCAGCTCATACATCCCCTCCATATACAACGTTGTCTCCATACGTGGTTTCCGTATCCCTCGCACTCATACCACCATACTGTTTGCAATAGCTTAGCTATACCACTATACCACTCTCCGTCCTGCGGCATCCCATATACCTGGTGATTGGTATTACATGGGGGAATTGCATTATTTTTGTTATATCCCTCCTCCATAAATCTGTTAGCACGGAAGCCTAAACACGGCCTGTAATGTGAAAAAGGGCCATGATCATATCAATATGAAGTATTATGGTAATTCTGGAGAAACACTAAGATTTAGCGAAGTCAATAAAGGCATAATCCACCATTCTAGTGACTCGAACTCGCCACCTGAGAATGCCATTCTTAGGCACCAGTATATGTAGGAAAGGAAGCCATCCAAGGAATGGATGATCGACCATGCCATTGGAGAAGCTGTTAACAGGCTTTCTGACCGTCAAGAAAGCAAGGTCAAGGTACTCGTTGGTGCTTTTGAGACTCTGATTCCTCTTCCAGACCAATCGCATGGAATTTCTAAGCTGAAACATGAGGTTAATGCAAAGTCCATGTTGCCCAATATTAGGAATATTTGAGCATGGAATTGAATTAAAGATCGCAATGGATATTTTACAGTCAACAAATAATGCCAATATTAATGAGATTGATTAGGGTTTCTACTTCTGATTGGTGATGATGTGTGTGTTTTTATCATGGCTGTGTAAGGTGCCCACTGCAATTTGGTGTTCATTGTTCATTAGGCGTTATGTTTGATTTAGTGCATATTTTGTTGGTTTATGCATAAGAGGATTTCTTTTGTTGGAAGAATATTTTTACCTCTTAGTATGAATAGTGCTCCGGAACCATAATCTGGGTGTTACCTCTTATTCTCATTGTTACCGAATGTTGATAATTATCAAGACTTTGCTCAAAGGGTTACGGTTTCATTTGATGGTGTAAATAGACCTGCAAATACCCATTTCTGCCCTTGGTCTGTGCTTGAAGATTTGTGCTCAAGAAGAGTGGATTAACTAGTACTCTTGAAACATAAGGTGGAGTTGCAATAGACCTTTTTTTGAAATTTTTTAAATGGATAAGATTGAAAATTTATTAGAGCTATTGAGAACTCTAATCTTTTCAACTGCTGAAATCACAGTTAAAGTCAACAAAGGCACTCTCACAGATATTCAAACCTGTCTACAAAATGCACATGAAAAGATAGAGTTTCTGCAGCTTGAATCACAACTACAGCAGGAAGAATTACAACAATGGAGTCATCATTCTGAACCTATATATGTTCAGAACATTGAAACAAACTCCCATAAGTAGCAAGTTGATTCATATCCAGTGCCCAATGAAGCAGCAAAGTCACATGCAGATTCAGAAGTTCAGTCTGCACTTCCCAAGCCCATCATCAGACCTTGGGAAGAGCTTGTCCATAACAAGCACAAAACAAGTCTTGGATATAATAAGGAGGTTTCCTTTCATATTCCAGATTACTGAAAACCCATTCAGTTTCAGAGTGCTGGATTTCTTCATGACAGTTCACCTTCAGTTGTTCCATATTCTTCTCCTCTTCCATAACAACAACAATAGATTGTGAAATGCCAACATTGTGAACGAGTTGTCCATATGAAAGATCATTGTTTTTATCTTCATCCATGTGAGCACTGTCATAAAACCACTCATTCTTCACACAAATGCTTCAGAAACAAGCCTCCTGCAAGAACAAAGATTCATCTTGGATGGATCGCTCCTTGGCAATATGCATCAACAACTAAGAACATATTTCAGTCATATGTCCAAACTTGTTCTAGAGTATTGAACAGTCTTGTAGTTGAGTTTTCTCCATCATCTCACCTTGTATCTGACAGGGGGGGAAGTGATGGTCATCTACAAGCTTTAAAGCCACATCAAGTGAGCCTAAGCCACAACCTGCCATACCAGATTCGGAGTTGTAGCCAGAGACAAATATGCCCCTGAGCATGCCTTTAGTTGGTGATGCCTCTTCAAAGAATTGGGGACACTTCCTCTAGCAGAAGACTTCATATTATTTCCAGTTTTGGAAGAGTTCCAGGAATTTCATTAAGCATTCTAGAGTTGTTGGTCATCCTTAAACCATCACAAGTTGAGACCTCCCTTTTCAGGTTGAGGTTCTCCCTTTTCATGCAGGGTGAGACCTCCCTTTCAAGGTTGAAGGTTTCCCTCTTCAAAATATGAAGAACACTTCCTCTTGCAGAAGATTTCAGCTTCTTGCCAGACTTGGAAGAGTTCCAATAAATGCACTAAGTGTTCTAGTGTTGGTGGTCATCCTTAAACCACCCCCCTTATACCAACATTTCAGAGAGCACATTCAACCTAGCATTGTCATGAATTTTTGCACATTTTGTATTACAACTCTCTTCTTGGACTCATACATACCCCTTCGGATTAAGGGGGGAATGTTGGACACCTAATTCTCTAAGGGTTGGTGTGGAAGCTGAACAACCAAAGGGAGTCCAAGAGACCAATTGGAATATGAATCCAAGGGTCACACCATGTACTATAAATGTATATCATGTCAATAATATATGTACTCTCATGCTTATCATTCACACTCTGTGTCCGCCATGTATGTGTTTAACAAAAACATAAGATCATACATTTTTATTGAATGCTTTTCATTAGCTTGAAGGAAAGGAAAATGAAAACTTTCATGAATTTAATGTTGGATTTTATAGGGTGCTTCAAGATATACCTCAAGATTGTAGACCTCTAGAAAAGGCCCTCCTAACATACTTCCTTCACACATTCAAAGGAATTTTTTCTTTTAATATAAATCTCTCTAAAATAGACACCATTAATGCTACTAAAACTAATGCAAAAAATAGATGATAGTTGGACTCTAGAAAATATGTTGGACAGATTAGTTCCTTTAAAACCTAGAACCAAAACACAAACCAAGGCATCTGAGAGTACAGAAAAGGCTTCAACTTCTAACTCAAATGACTCTATGTAACACATAACTCAAAAACTTAAATAATCATAGTTAACGAATGCAAAGCCATCAAGTTGTGCAAAACAAATTGGTTCAAATGGAATTTGGCCAACATTCTTTCCAACCCAAAAATAATTTTCCTCTTAAAACTATTCATCAACCTCCATACCAAGGTCATAAACCTCCTAATCCTTTGGAGTATAACAAATCCATTGAGTAGTTTAGTCATATTTTTTGTAGGGTGTGTGATGTGTTCCACTTTGTGTCCACTTCCTAGGAATTTGTAAAGGCATACAATGAAAGAAAGCTTGAAGGGTTTAGTTTCCCAAACATGCACACTCTATCTTATTTTGAAGGTATTAGTGGATTTTTTGATAAACCCAATCCTAAAGGAAATTACCCTCAAGTGAATAAATCTACTAGGTTGTTCAGTAGGATATTTTCCGATGATGAGCTTAAACATACGTATGTTGAATGTTGTAAAGGGAATACTTAACAATATAAATATAAAGAAACATCGTATCCAAACCCAAACCTAGCTCAAACTCCTAGTTAATCATCTGGTCAACCATCCTCTTCTTATAAGAGAGTATTAGACCCTCCTAATTCTTTAGGGTCCATGGAACTAGATGTAGATCACTCTAGACGGTAATGTAGTGCTAAAGTGCTTATTCCTTCAACTGAGGTTGTCAAGATCCCTAACTTTAAAGATAAAAAGGGGAAGGTATTAGGATTTGAAGATCCAAAAGTCTAGGAGGTAGTTCATATTAACCATATTAGTATGGATCAAAGTGGGTATCCCTCATGTTTCTAATGTTTCTCATGTTTAACAAACCTAGCAACAATCCCTTAAATGAGCCATTTTTTGTGTCATTTATCGTAACTTCTTAGATCTTTCATAATTGCATGATGGATTCAAGGTTTGCAGTAAATGTCATGAGTTTACAGGTGAGAAAGAGGATGGAACTTAGAACTTCATGACCATACAAGAATATTTGTTCCTTTGATTTTCGTGAGATCCCATTCATTGGGTTAATCAAGAATTTACAATTCCACCTTGCAGTGCATTCTGATGTATTCCTGAGTATGGAAATTGTGGTGTTGGATGTGTGCTCTTCTTGGGGAATGTTGTTGTCACAAAAGAAAAATAAAGAAGGCTATGACCAACCCATCACACTCATAAGCAAGATGTTTAGGGATACAAATTTAAATTACACAATTATGGAAAAGTAGGCCTATTCCTTAGTCAAATCACTTAATAATTTCCATACTTATGTGGCTACTACAGGATTGTAGCATTTGTTCCCCATTCTTGAATGAAAGAAATTTTATCTCAACAAGATTATCTAGGAACTGGAGGAAAGTGGATGGTAAAAATTCAGGAATATGATCTAGAGATTAAACCCACCAAAGTCATTAAGGGCTAGGGACTAGAAAAGCTCATGGCCAAGGGTAATGAGAAATCCTTAAGCTTAGATGATGAAATGTGTACTATGGTAAATTCCATTGCTCAAGAGTTGGAGAACACAAATTGGTATCAAGATATGATTTATTATCTCAAACACTAGAGTAGTCCTAGGAACTTTCTTAAGCATAAGAGAATATATTTGAGGTAGAATGTCTCCAAGTATTGTTTCATTGACCAAGGTTTGGGATGGAGAAATATGGGTGGATTGATATTATGATGTGTTAGTTTAGAGGAATCCTAAATTCTCATCAAAGAGTTTCATCAAGGCTTATGTAGGGGACATCGCACAACTAATACTACCTTGCAAAAGATCCATAGGGGTGGCTACGATTGGCCAACCATTTTAATTGATGTTCATAGGTTTGTTAGAGAATGTCAACCATGTCAATTTTTTATGGGAAAATAAAAGTTGGTCGCTTTCCCTATATAATCAATGGCGGTAGAGGCACCATTTCAACATTGGGGTCTTGATTTCATTAGTGAATTTAAAGAAAATTAAAGCATCGGCCCCAATGGATCTTAACTACCACCAATTATTTTCACTAGGTGGATAGAAGTCATACCTACCAAGAAGGCCACTGATGATGTTGTTATTAATATCCTAGAAGAAAAAAATCTAACTAGCTTCGATGTCCCTCTCACAATCACTACTAACAATTCCAAAGTATTTAGTTCTTTGAATATTTCATCAATTTTCTTGGATTATGGCATTATCTTGTCTCAATTTTCTAATTATTACCCTCAAGATAATGGCCTTGTCAAATCCAATTATAAAAATATAATGAATATCATTAAAAGGACTATAGGGGATAATAAGAAAAGATGGGATAGCAAAATTAAGTATGCTTTATTCACATACCACATAAAAAAGAAAGATTCTATGGGTAAAAGTCCATTTTAGCTTGGGTATGGGATGGATATTACATTGCCTATTCATTTGAAAATATTGGTAGATTGTATTTTGCAACATGTTTCCACTGACTTTGATGCCTTGTAGTAAGACACCTCACAACTAATCAAATTGGATGAAAATAGGAGAAAATCCTATTATCACCTTGTCAAGAGCTAAGAAGTCATGAAGAAAAAAAATCATAGAAGGGCTTAAAGGAAAGATTGTCATATAATGGATCATGTACTGCTATGGAACAAAATAGAGAGAAACCTAAGAACCATGGAAAATTTGATAGTTTGTGGCTAGGCCCTTATCTAATTATTGAAGTTGTTAGTGAGAATTCATTCGACATTAGCCATCTAGATGGCGAGAGTCTTCCTTTTCCCATTATTGAGAAAGCTTTAAAACTATTCTACAAAGGTAAAACTTAGCACTATGAGGGGCACATTTCTCACTCTAACATAGTTTTCATTTTTTATTTTTCATTAATGTGTTGTTACTTACTTTCCTTAGTTAGTTACATATTACATCATATTTATTTTACTACTTGGATGTTACTTCATTTTCTAGAATAATTATCCTTTACTAGATAGATGTTACTTCTCTTCCTAGAATGGATGTCACGTCACCTAGGAAATTTCATCCCTAAATGGATTAGAGAACCTTGGTGGACTTCTTATGAGGACTCATGGCTTTATGGGAACCTACATTTGTAGTGGTGATCAACTGTGTATGGGCCAATCCATCCTACATCAAGGTGCACCTATGTCATTTCAAATGGTTAGTGTTTATAGAGTATATAGGATACCTTGGTTTTGGTGCAATATTACTCATGAAATCTCTCACAACATAGCAGTCTCTTATGACAATTTTCATGTTTACCAAGGTAGTTCATGATTCCCAATGTAAAATGGTCTAGTTGGTCAATAAATCAACCTAATTTCAAATTGCACATCATGATTAGAGGATTCTATATTTTCTAATCATCACATTTAATGAAAATTTATGGCTTGGTCAAACTTGGTTGGCAGGATAGGGGGAATAATCCAAGTGGATTTTCAAGAATAGGGTTGGGCAGAATATTGCATGCATTACATCCAAAGTGGTTAGCACAATGAGACAAAGAATATCTAGATTAGAATTTTTAGATCATGAAGGGTGATAGAGATCAGGCACAAGGGAAATATGACATGGTAGTCAAGATGATGATGTGGCAATGCCCAATATGGTTGAAGGTTATATCCCTATCATCCACCTAATAATTATTGAAAATTAAATTAAAATTTTGGAAGCCTATTCCAACATAAACATGTCTATTTGTGCAATTAGGTGAGTGGTATGGATTTAACTCCACAAAATATTCTAAAACATTCTTAATAATAATCACATAACAATGATATGATTTATCTCCAAAGTAGTGATGTTTTTTCTATTGTTTACATTAAATTGACTAATTAAAAGGAAAAATGTCATATGAAAATGAGTTATGTTTTTTTGGGCATGTAGTATTAGTAACCCATGGTGTTGTAACAAAGCCTAATTACAGATTAAAAATATCCATGGTAAAGGGGAGTGAATCTCTATGGTTAGAATTCTTGTTAATAAAATTTTATTTTATTTTTAGGAGTATGAGATGTATCATGAGATAAATGTTTTGATGTCTATAAGTATTTACCAATCATTTAATTTATATGGCTTCCCTAGTATATACCTAATTGACATTGAAATAATAACATTGAAATATTTTGTTTTTAATTTTTTTATATAATATATTGACATTGAAGCGTTTTATTCAAAATGGACATACATACATACATACATACATATATATATATATATATATATATATATATATATATATATATATATATATATATATATATATCTATATATATATATATATATATATATATATATATATATATATATATATATATATATATATATATATATATATATAACAATTGAAAATAACAAAAATTAAAAACTATCTAGGCATTGTAAAGCATGGAGTCAAAAAATAACAAAATTAACTTTAACAGACTGTTCAAGACTAGAAAATGCCAAAATATTTTTTTGCCCCACCATGAGGAAAACCAACACCAACAACTACGAAAAAAATGGATAGCCTTTGGTGATTGCATAGTATGAGGAAACAAGAAAAGTAAATGAAAGAGAGACTAAAAGAGAAACATATATTAAGAGTCAATATTGAACCTCAACATGAGGTTGAAGGTGAAAATCGAGGTTAATGAGTTGTTCATCAACCATGCATGGTAGAGGAATTGGAGAACTAGGTAGCAAACCCATTTCAAGCCAAGCTAATTGTCCTTCCACAACTAGCATAAGATCTATAAGCTCATTTCAAGCCAAGCTAATTGTGCTTCCACAACTAGCATAAGATCTATAAGCTCATTTCAAGCCTAGCTAATTTTCCTTCCACAAGTAGCATAAGATCTCTAAGCTCATTGAACTTGTGCATGAGATTGACATAGGACCATATCCTATCAACTAAACTTTTACTAATAGTAGCTTTACATTCCCGTACAACTCAATTGTATGAAAATAGTGATTTCGGTGGCCTCGTGAATTACTAGTGTCTGGAACCTAAGATACAATGGAAGCCATGCCATTTGAATCCAATGTGACCTATCTTTCATGATGGATTTCTTCCTCCATGAGATAGATTTCCTCCTAAATGTCTAGAGGCATGCTAGCTTAGAAGCTATGGGTTGAAGACTCTTCTTGTAAGCATGACTGGGATCCCCCATAAGTGCCACAACCACTATTGCCATGCTAAAAACAAGCTCAATGACAAGTCATGGCTACTAAAGATAGCAAGACATCACAGGGAACAAGATAGGGGTGGGAGGGGAGTTGCATAAAATGTCCAATAAAGAGAGAGACCATGATAACTTTCCAGACACATTGCATTGATAATGTGCTTGAGACCATGCCTTCTCCATCGAAAAATGTCAATAGGGGAGAGGGGAACTCAGTGAAGTAGATGAGAGGAAACCCACACAAGCAACCAGATTATCGTCTGTGTGCATGTAAACCAAGGGAAGCAACAAGAAGAGATGATGGAGGATGAGACAAAGCTTGAGCTAACATCCAAGGACAATGAACACACTTAAGCAACCTCGATTCACACAGACACATACAATAATCATGCCAAGTGGGCTCAACCTCCCTCCATGGAAGGTGAAGTCTCATAAATGCGACTTAAGGTGGTGGCACACATAGAGGGTGGCAACAAGAGGGCACGTTAAATCCTAGGTGTATTGAATTGATGTCATAAGACCTCCATTGAGGTGCACGCGCGCACACACACACACATATATATATATTCTCTCAATTACTTTATCTCTTTCTACATGAAGTAGTTCATATAAATCGAGAGGCCTCTATAGCCCAATATGGCAGCAATGTTGTAAAAAATTGTGTAATGCATTATGTAATGTAATGTAATGTTATGTTGACTCAGTTAAATTATTAAAATTAAAATTAAATGTTTAGCTCATAGACTAGTTAAGATAAGTTTGAGTTAATCATTTGATGGGCTTACCAATAGTGGTTTACAGGCCCATGGTATTTTTTCGAGGTATTTGTTATGATGAAGCCTAATCTCTTAGTAGATCTGGAGTTAAGATGGATCTATGTTGATTTAATTTCACCTTTTAAATAGACTATATTCCACATGAATACCATGGGTTCTCAATACCATGGGCCATTTTTATTTTTCATTTTTAAATTTTATTTTGACCAAGTTAAAAACATTCCATTATATTAATATTTTTATTAATTTTTATTTTTATTTTAATGTAATTTGACTTAGTCAAAATGTTAAACTTGCAACATCTCTCCCACATTGGCTGGAGAGCACCTCTTACACAATAACTATAAATATAATTATTTATTTTATTTTAGTTTTAGTTTTATTTTTATGTAATTTGACCAAGTTAAAATGTTTACGATACATTACAATACCTCCCTCATAATTTTTTTTTAGATTTAATTTAAAAAATGTTATAAAATAAAATATTTTGATTTTGAAATGAGTTTGGGTTTTTGATGATAAACCATCGTATTGACCCATGGTATCCTAACAAAGTTTATTTATAAGTTGATAATATCCATGGTAAAATAGGGTGAATATCTATGATTATAAATCTTGTTATATTATAAGTTTATTCTAAGTATTAATTTTTTATGTGCTTATTAATTAAATTTAAATATTGTTACATAATCATTATTTTACACCACTACGTCTCCATCCTACCTTTTTGCTTTTAGATTGAATTAAAAATTGTCATAAAATTAAATTAAAATAAAATATTTAAAAGGTATTGACATACAATATTTCTTATATTACATCTAACTCCTACACATCTCCTCATTTCTTATATTACATCTAACTTCTACACATCTCCTCCTATACTTGGGTGTAGAGTGTCTGTGGGTGCAATGAGTGAATTTTTTTTGTTATAATATCAACATCAGACCAAGTGAACACAATAAAAGTGAAATTAAAGATGGTTTATAACTTAATTAACTAGCCAAATATATGGATTTTTTTTAATAATATTTTATTTTAATTTAAAAAAAAAAACTAGTGTCAACCATGAACAAAAAAAAAATAAACATCTTTTTTAAACTAATTTGTAAAATAGATCTCATGTCCTTATAGCCTAAAATGGTTGAATTCAACGATGGAAAGTGCAAAAAAAACCTTGTTAGCATTAACCAAGTTTCAATTCACATCTTTCTACATCTTCCCGAAGGTCAAAATGGCATCCTACAACGTGAAAGTAATCTCTGTCAATGAATTCACAAGTGCGCTTGAGATGATAATTCTACCCAAGACCATAAATGCAGCTTTGGAATATACAATATTCTAAATGATGTGACCACAAATATGAGACAACACAAAAACAGTTGCAATACTAAAATTCATAAAACACTTCTACAATGTTTTTAAAGATAGTGTTCCTTTTTCATTTACCTATCACAAAAATATAGATGGGCAAATAGTAAGCAATGAGCACATGGTCTTTTGATATACATATGGGTGACCATAAATACATATAAATTAGATCGATCTCATATGACGAATGGAATCAAAGCCTTTCTATGAGATGGAAAACCCTCAAACTTTTTCACATACCATGCTCTGGTTGATAAGCTTCAACCCAACATATATAAAAAAACATCGTTATTGTACAAAAGCCAAAAGCAGTCTGGGAGATGAAGGCGAGGCCAACAAAATCAATAAATAAAATAATATTAAATTGATCAACTGCTATAATTTCAAAAGTATCAAACTATAGTTATGCAATGACCTTGCATGATTTATAAATGACATGTCACTATGCATGAAAAGTTAATTCCAATTAGCAATGATCAAGGAGTATTCAGTTCATTGTACTCTCTCACACTTTAAGGTTAGTACAGATTAGTCACATTAATTGTTTTAGAGGTTTAGTTTTATTGTGGGTGTGATAATGACCATTACTTCAGGTTTGATGTTTAAATATTCCTAGTGTTTTCTTGGTTTATGGTTCTTGGTTCTATTTTGACCTAGTTCGAATTGGGGCTCTATATTGGACTTTAAGTCTCCTAGATTGTATTTATGGGACCTTAAACCTAGTGGTTTGTTGGGTTTGTGCTTTGTAGGCCCTTGTTCTCGAGGTTTTGTTTCTAAATCTGATTTGTGGGGCTCAAATTTCTATTGTCTTAGTGGCTTAGGTCCATGCAGTTTGGGTCATGTTGGACAGTGAGACTCGGACTCTATAGATTCTATCTCATGTGGCTTAGTCTTGATTGGTTGTTCTAAGTTGTAGTCCTTCTAGTCTAGTGGTGTTTGCTAGTTCGGAAGCCCCATACTCGTCTTAACATGAATTTGCAAAAGGTTAGTCGCTCATAGGTACTATATCCTTCTTCTTCTTTCTTAAGAGAATGTTGGTCTACATAGTTGAGCTTGCTAGGTGAAGGTCATGGGTAGAGGTAAGGGCTACATCTAATCGATGTGTTGGGATATCAAAATGGATCATTGGACATTCTAGGAGATGTTCGTTGTGTGAAACTACCAACATCCATTTAGTTTTAAGAAGATGGAAGAATTATATCATTGATAACAAGAACTCAATTTTCTTAATTATTGGTAAGATGCATTCCCATGAAGAAGCTAGAAATTCAATGGTGTCTTCATATTGGAAGCACTACATAGTGAAAGGAGATAAGTTGAGGACGTTTAAGCTGAGTGTATTGTACTCATACATTTGGTCATATACTTAGTAAGAAATCATATTTCTGCTAATTCAAATGCTAGACAATTGGGCATGCTATAAAAGAGATGTGAGAAAATGAGACAATAGTACAACAACATAAAAATATAAAATATTGAATGTGCACCATAACCTTCCTTACAAATGTCAAAAAAAATTAAGCTTACAACCATCATACTTTTATTTAATAATAATATATAATATTTTTTAAAATTCACATGATATTAAAAATATTTATCAAAATCTATACTAATAAGAGTTTTCAAAAATCTTTTACAAATAATGATTTTATCTTCTTAATTAAATATTTTCAAATTTCAAATAATTCTCAATTTTATTACACAATAACGAAATATTTATAGCATCATATTAATCCGTACAACTTCAACAATATTTTAATACAAATACTTAAATTTTTATTTTTTAATTAAAAAAGAAAACCTTACAAAATAGGGAAGTCACCGACGATATTAAATAGCTAAATAAAAGCTACTACAATCACATCAAAATAACGAGTAACCTTTACCATAGCTATGAACTTTTTGCCAAATTATTCAAACCGTGTTGCACTTGACAACACATACGCCAACGCGTTTTACTTACAGCTAACTACTAACTAATGTTGCACTGCATCTCCATACCACTTTTTCTGTCTTTGGCAGTTGACAGCCCCTGACAATGATCGTCATCGGATCTCACTCGTTATCCATCCCACTTTTTCATCATCTTTTCAACACACTATGAGAAACCGTGTGAACTAACACTAAGAAAAACCAATGCTAAACACGTGACTCCAAGAGTATTCGAGACTTTTATATACGGTCCATATCATAAATTTGATTCCTGTATTTCTAGGAAGTTGTAAATTTCGTAATTATATGTTTTTTTGTTTTTTTTTCATAAATAATTTTATTTTTTTTATAATTGAAAATATTATATGAGATATTATAATGAAAATTTTTCAAAATTTTAGTAATTCTGGAATAAGATGAATTCACCCTACTAAGTCCAGAGAGTGGAATAAGATGAATTCACCCTACTAAGTCCAGAGAGTAGAAGATGTAGACAACTTTTTTGACAAAAAGTGACCAGAAGTGACACCACCATATCAACTACAATTTTTTGACAAAAAGTGACGAGAAGTGACACCACCATATCAACTACTTAAACTAGGACACTTTTGACAAACTTTTATAAAAAATTACTACATAAAACGCATATCGAGAATACTATTCTTTAGAGACATCAAAATCAAACAAGCATGAACATTTGAATTGTAAACAAACTAAAAACCATATAGTGTAGTGAGATTTAATTCGAAACACACAAACATGTAGGTTCCTTCCACCATGAAGACTATAATTACTTGCCCGATGAACATTTAGTCAAGAATGATAACTAGCGAGCGCAGGGAGACGTTTGCATGGGAATTGTTCAAAGGTAGATCAGAATTTGCTTGAATAATGTTGAGAGGTATAACATTGATAATTGTTGCCTCTTCTTGATGGTCATTTCAATCAGTGTCTGAGTATGACACTACAAAATGTTCCACACGACTCAACCTTACCATTATATCATCAAGGTTATATCCAATGTCCCGCAATATGTGATTTATCTCCTCTTAGCCAACAAAGAGTTTGTAATTATCAACTTGCTTATCACAAATAACCATGCTAAGCAGTGTCTCCATTTGATGATGGTGAGTGATGGAGTGAAGAAAATGAATTCTTCTCCGAAACTTTCTTGGATCCGACACCCATATAAAACTACTTCCACTTATCTTTGAGTCAGAGAAGTATTTGCGATCTCCAAATTCCTTGGCTTCCAGATTTAGAATTTCCTTTTTGACCTCAAGAGGGGCAACCTCAAATAAATTCGCCATTGGTTCCCACCCAAAAAGGCGTATGTGCCTTGAGGAGGATGCCCTTAGAGTGCCACCCCATCGGATGAGTAATCGTTGGCAGGGAGCCATGTAATACTTGCAAATAAAACACTTGACTACAAACACAAAAAAATGAACAACAACCCAAGTAGTATGACAACAAGAGTGTAGTCTCTCTCACACGCAGAAGGGAGGCTTGACTGTAGGACAAAAGGAGAATGTGGGGTAGTAAAGGAGGAGTAAGTGATACCCTTCGAAAGCCCATTGTGATGATCATACCAAAATTGTGACAACTTGCAAAGACAAGGGTTGGGAGAGTCGAAAACTAGTTTCAAAACCAAATGGAAAATGTACAGGAATACCAAACCCCACAGACAAGCACTGAGCAACTAAAGGAAACTTTGGTTGGGTCAGAGGCTTGTAAGGATGTCGGGGATAAAATGACCACCAATTCAAAAGACGGAACAGTCCCTGTGTTGTGCAAAAGCAGAACAAAGAACATTGAGAAAAGACACTACCTTGGGTAAAAAAGCACTGAGAAATGCGATGATGAGAATGACCACGACAGAGACTAAGTGTAAGGAATGGACGGTATGTAAGTGTAACTGACCTTCAAACATTGTTACAAACATATGCTTTAGCCACCTTTTGAAAAGAATCGAAGAGGCCTGGAGATGACGAGTTACCACGACCTTGACAACCAGGTGACCAAATTTCAACCACCCTGTGAGCAGCTTAAGGCTTATATAAAGAATTACAAATGTGAGGAGACTTGTACGATGAATTAAATAAAATCCATAGAACCTACACAACAAGGGCCAAGTGTCTTAGTTGAACCCGAGCTACATAACCCCAAGGCAATGTTGCATGATGAGCTCATAAATGATCATAACTCGGTTGTCAAAATATTCTTGTAACCAATCTTCCATGGAAGGATCTCGCCATATCCAAGCAAATAGAAGGAATGATCTTGCTGATGATCCTGGACCGTATGAAATCGCCAAACCTTAATTGTGTGCATTTAATTTGAGGGGGCCTGGAAAGGTGATCCCTAGTACCTGGAGCATGAAGGTGCCACATGCATGTCATGCGAGGCTGAGTTTAGTGCCTAGTTCGCACATTGAGGGCCATCGAACCTTTGGCCATACGAAAGACATGTGTGTAAGGTGTAGTCATGTTTGGAAAATTACGCTGGTATAAAACGCCTGTCGGGAGTGAGTTAACACGCCCTACCAGAAGTCGGTTTCCAGAAATGCACCCCCATCAAGGACGTAGACATTGGTAGCTACCTTATCCTGATCTACCAACTTCTTTACTGCTTGGAAACCATCCCTTCATTTCATCTCCATCCATGATTCATTAATGGAGACATATTCCTGTAGACTAACCCAGTTCGCCAAGTGATCTGCCACCATGTTACCTTCCCACCGTGTGTGGATGGGGATTACATAGTCAAAGTTTGATAATAGGTCATTTATATTGCTAATCATCGCCTTTAAATGCCAAATGTTTATAATTTTATCCGACGAGTTTCCAAGTAACAATTTTCTAACACAAGATATTACTACTTGATAATTTCCATGGACCTAGAGTAGTTTGAAGCCTTTGTTAATGGATATTTGGAGCCCTCTTTCAAGTGCCATAAATTCTGCCATGTTATTTGTGGCCATCCCATAGGAATAAGTGAAAACCTGTATGGGATTTGAGTTTGTGGACCTAAATATTCCTCCAAAACCTGCTTTACCTGGATTTCCCTTAGAGGTTCCATCAAAGCTTAGGTTGATGAAAGCTTCTGGGGGTGGGACAAAAGAGGTCAAGCTAGATAGTCTGTTGCTTGAGATCTTAGAGAAACCATTTACTCCTCAATTGGCTTGGATGTCTAGGGATTTTAAAATGAGAGTCTCAGTCTCATCAGGATAACAACCCCGAGAAGGTGGAGGGGATGCCTTAATGGTTTCCCTAATGTTATTGAGGATAATATCTTGAAGGGTCTACAGAGTCCTCTGCTTTCCTCCAACTATTCTAAGGTTCGTATCTTTCCATAGAATCTAGAGTGAGAATTCGATGGCTAGGTACCATGCTTTTGAGATCATGGGGTGTTTAATCTTATGCTCAAACCAATATTCTAACCAATTTCTAATTATTGAAGTGTTATAGCTGGGGAACCTGAATAATTGTTGAATGAAATCCCATAATTTGCAAGCAAACAGACACAATAATAAAAGGTATTGCATTGTCTCCTCCTCTTGGGAACAAAGCAAACAGATCGATGGACCCTCAAACCCTTTTGTTTGGAAATGCTCCCATGTTAGCAGTCGCCCCTAGGTGATCAGCCATAAGAAGGTCGTGATTTTGGGCTAGCCACAATCCTTCCATAGGTGGTTCCATAGTTTAGACTGCTCTTGCAAATGAAAGTTCGCTAACATAGAGGAAGCTTATTTTAACGTAAATGTTCCTGACAATTGTCTTCCCCATCTTAGTATATCATGTTTATCTGATATGCAAATTAGTTTTTTTTGTAATGTAAAATGATAGTCATTCCATTGGTGCTTATCCCTAAATTGTTCCCTTGATATTTCCATATCGTTTGTGTTTTCCATTGACACCATCACTAATCATTCCCTGCTTCTTTCCAAAAACCTGCTACCTTATGAGCTCCTTGAGATTATGAAAGGTTCTTTATTCACTGGAGCTTATCATTCACTTGCATTATTGGATATTGTTGCTAGGATTCCTCCCATAAAGCATTCATCGTCCCTTTTCTAATCTCCCAAAATGCATATTGTTTGAAAAATTCCTTTGTTTGGAATGCCCAGTTCCAAACCCCCAAACCTTTGATTTCTCCTTTAAAACGCATCGCTTGGCTTGAGTGCTCAAATATAGATATTTGTGGGACCATATTTTTTTCATATTTAGGACCACCCTAAACACAAAGCCACCAAAGCTTCATGGCATATTCTTTATTAATTAAAATGGGATCGCACAGGCCTAATCTCCCCTGCTTCTTGGGTTAGACAACTTATTCCACCCCACCAAAGCCCACTTATGCTTGTTGGCCGATCCTTTCCATAGGAAGTTAGCCCAAATTTGATTTCAGTTGATTGGATACCATAACTGGAATTGGCATTACCGAAGGTTGATAATTGGATAAGGCTTGCAGTATTGCTTTTTTCAAAACCAAATGACTAGGGAAGTTTATTGCCCTAAAATGCCAATTGTTTACTTTGTGACGATTCCTTTCTAGAAGTTCTTCCCATGTGGAGAGCCTATTATAATATAATACAAGTGGTACTCCCAAATATTTGGAGGGAAGGTGACCTCTATTGTATCCTATCATTTTACTTAGTTTGATATGAACCATCTCTGGACAGTTAAAGAAGAAAATACACATTTTATCAATGCTCACTTCCATACTTTATGCTTCCATGAAGATTTGTAGAAATCTGCGTATTCTTTTCAACTCTTTAGATGTAGGTAGAACAAATAATATTACATCATCAACAAACTATTGATGGGAGATTGGAATATCAACACCATACAAGTGAATCCCATAGATGAATCCCAACTCGCTAGCATTCTGAAACAATTGACCTAGCCCTTCCATTGCTAGAATGAAGAGAAATGGTGACAAGGGGTCCCCTTGCCTCAAACCCCTTATTAAATGAAATGTTTATGAGGGAGAGCCATTAATTAGTATGGAGAAAGATACCAATGAAATAAGAGAGAATACCCAAGCTATCCATTGTTGTGAAAAAAAAGGCCCTTAAAATACGGACTAGGTATATCCAACTTATTTGATCGCAAGCTTTGGATAAATATAGTTTGATGAACATACCTGGTCATTTGGATGTCCTCAAAGAATGTATAATTTCTTGCACCACGATGACTCCATCGGAAATCCGACTCCCTTCTATGAAGGTGGATTGGGTTTGAGATACGAGGAAAGGAGGAATAGGTTTCAATTTATTATAAAGATTATAATAAGATAAATAACATTTTTAAAGCCGACCTCATCTCCTTGAAATCAAATTATCTTAATACTATTTATCCCCTCACTAAGCTCTTCTTCTATCGTCATTCAGTAATTTTCCTGATGATGGATCCTTGTTGGGATTTGAAACGTTGACAAGTATGATTATTACTATGGATACTCCGAGATTCAACTTAAAAGAAATGAACCATAGATGCCTGAAATCCAAGATTTCAATTTGTTAACTATAATATATGAGATGATTTTGTAAAGCACATTACAAAGAGAAATAGGTCGGAAGCCTTCAGGGTTCTCCGAGTGACCTTTTTTGGGAACTAAATCAAGAAATGTTGCATTGAGGGTTGGGTATAGGAGACATTTCTCCTTGATTCTTCCACGAGTTCCTGAATTACCTTTCCTAAAATCCCCAACACTTTTGGAAGAAGTCCGTTGTAAATCCATCCAAACCAGGGGATTTATTCGTAGGCATGTTCATTACCACCATTTCAATTTCAGCAAGGGAGATTGGGCTCATCAACACTATATTTTGTTCCTGGTTGATCATCCTTGGGATATGTTGGAGTACTACATTTATAAATAGTTGTCTATCCATGCATTTCTTCGTTAGTGAGCTATTAAAATGATTTACCAACTCTTTTTCTATTTCCTGGTGTTGGAGTTTCCTTTCTCCATCCTGGCCCAATAGAGAAAAAAATTATGTTTTGATGTCACCTTTGAAGCATAGCATTATGGAAGAACTTAGAGTTCCTATCACCATTCTTAAGCCATTTTATCCTCAACTTTTATTTCCATAGTATCTCTTCTTGTTATCTTCTATTTTCTAATTTTCTAAGAGTATCTGCTTTTGTGGTTGCCAATGCCTTTGATCTACCTTTAAGGATGATTTTTTGTTGGATGCTCATCATTTTTGTTTTGAGTTCTTTTTTATCCTCGAAGATGTTGCAAAAGACATGCTTATTCCAATGCTTGATCTTTTGTTTTAGAGCCTTTAATTTGAGTTGAAACATGTGCATTTTGTTTAAACCTCGATTGTTCAATTCCAACCACCATTTTCTAAGCATTTCCACAAAGGATATGTCATGGAACCAGAATATCTCAAACTTTCAAAAGGGATGATTTAGAGGAGCTTCTTTCAAGTCAATTTCTAGTCTAATAAGATAGTGATCAGACCCCATACAAGGTAGAATTGAAGCTTCTACATATATATCTTTTTGTAAAACCTCTTCAACAAGTAGAAATCGATCAAGCTGACATGCAATCTGGAAAGTACCTCCCCTACGATTATTCCATGTGTAAATTCCATTGTTGGTGTGGATTTCTATAAGGTGCATATTTTCAATATACTCGTTGAAATCTTCTATAACTTGGTCCAATTGACGGACCCCTCCTTTTTTCTCCTGTAGCGATATAATGTTATGAAAATCACCTCTCACCACCCATAGAGAGTTCCCTATTAGTTTTTTTTATATCATGTAGTTGTTGTAGGAAGACATGCTTATATTTTATACTTTCAGGCTCGTAGACTGCTGATAGGTAGATAATGTCTGTTGTCCCTACATATCTAAAGCTCCATGTGTGAGTTTGATCTGTTGGCCACCATTATCAGGGGTTCCACCATATAGCTAAACCACCTATGCTTCCTTTCGCATCTAATGAAATCATTTCACAACCTTTCAAATCCTGCAATTTTGAACATTTTATCCCCTATTAATTTAGTTTCTTGTAGGATAATAATAGTTGGATTCTTTTTTCTATTTCATTCACTAATATGGTGTTGTTTCCCTCTGTTATTTAACCCTCTAATATTCCATGAAATTATCTTCATGTTGAAAATTTAGGTAAAGAAGATGGAATATCCACCATAGTATTTGCTTGATCCTGACTTATTGGAGTTGGTCGGTTGTTTTTCCTAGCTTCTTTCTTCGGTGTTTTTTCTTTTTTCTTCGATTCTTTACTCAAGATTTCTTTCCCCTTATACTTAAAGGTCTGGAAGGCTTGAGCTATTTGTTCATTCAATAAGTCTTGGCACTTCGTTTTCCATCAAAGATAAGCATTAGAGTACAACTCTCTATTCTCCAAACTCAAATCTCCTAGGTCTTTTTGGGCCCAATCATTTACCAAGGACACTATAAAATTTTATTCCTCTGAGAGATCAACTTCCTTTTGGTTCAGTGAGGGGGCCACCTCGTTGAAACTTGGAAATGTATAAAAATTGAAACTTGCTTGTGTAATGTCTTCGTCCTCTACTTTGTGTTTTAGCCCATTATGGTCTTGAGGTGGTTCTGCTACCAGGGCTTCCATTTGAACATCCTCCCATTTTTGTGTGTATTCCTCCATATCCTCTAGGGTCAAGAAAGGATTTTCCTCCTCCATAAACTTGGAGATAGTTGAGTTTCAGTTTCTGTTATTGTGTCTCATGGGTTGTACTTTGGTGTCCCCATTATTGGCTACCATACCTCCTATAGATTGTTCCTTCCTTCTTTGTTGGCATTCTCTTATACGATGTCCATGTTCATGGCAGAGTCGACATCTGAATGGGACATGTTCATAATCCAGGGTTGTTTCCAAACTTCTCCCTGATAATATAACTCAATGGAGTCCAGTAATGGCTGAGATATGTTCATGTATACACATAGCCTGGCGTATGACATGTTTTTTCCCTTCTTAGTGCTCTCTGAAAGCTTGACAAAACGTCCTAGCGCTTGTCCAATTCCTTATAGGATTTATGATGTCCAAAAATCCTTGGGGAGTGAGTAAAGTTTGACCCATACCGACACTTCTATGGAATCTTTCGTATTAGGGTTAAAACAAGCCTCCCAATGCCTGATATAGAGACCAACATTACTAAAGAAATACGATCCTCCTTCAAAAATTTGAGCTTTGTCTTCAAGGTTGGAAAATATTACTGTAAAAAATCCTTTTGGCCCTAGTCTCAAGTCCACCTCTCCCTTTGGTTGCCAATTCTACTGAATCTATCATTCCAAGTCCTTCTTTGTAGGCCATATCCCTATGAACTTGCAAATGAAAGCATGATCCCTTGTGTTTCTTCTATGATCATCTAGTACTTTAGAAGGGATAATAAATCTAGGGTTAGGGATATATTGACCCTTCATAGTCCTTTGCCACTGATCTCCCAGTACAGGGATCTAGAAAGATTCAAAGGGGCTCCGCTCAGAACCTGATTTTCCTCCACTATGAAAAATCCTATCATTAAGTACATTCCAGAAGGAGGGGTGACCCCAGGCTTCCACACTTGAATTCATTGTGTTGAAACAGAAGAAACTCCTATTTACGATTTTTGTATGGGTATTAAATCAAAATTGTCAGTGGCAACAAAGGATTTACTACACTTTTGTGCTACATAATGTTGGTTTGTGACCCACGCTCAAACCCTCACCACCTCAACCTCCACCGCCTTCAAACAAGTCGTCTCATGTTGCAAGGGTAAAAAAAGGCCACACCGTCATGAGCTACCTACAAAAATAATTATATGTGATTTGCAAGATAACTATAAATATAACTTATAATTAAATTAAATATCATATAATTTAAAATGTATTATTAAATTTAAAAACATTTATATTTAGTCTTTGGTGGAAGTTTTATTGGTGATCAAAGTGATATGAAATTGTGCAAACTATGAGATCTAAGGTTCATTCTCCCGAAAGTAACCTAGTCTACGGAGACGAAGACAAGTCGTAGACCCCAAAAAAATAGTGGTAGCAAGAACAAAATCAACTCATATCACACAAATACAAGACTAACCCAATTGTCGATAAAAATATTTATATTTAAAAATATATTTTTTAATTTATATAATTTTATTATTATATTTTTAAATTTATATTAATTATTATAAATAAAAATACTTTATAACCCCAAAAATATATATATAAACAAATTAAATGTAATCGTCACATTAATAATGCGATGACGACCAATGAAATATGATACTCAATTTAACCAAAGTTTTTACCAACAATATTTATAAAGAGTGTAGCGATATGTTGATGGAATTATTTTAGATAAACAGATAAGATGATATTATTATTATAAAAGAGGTTTTTTTTTTTTTTTTTTTAATATATTAGTTTAATTATTATGAATAAAAGTATTTATTAATACACATATACAACTCTGAGAATGAGAATCGTAAAGTATGTAAATTATTTGATATTCAATTCAATCGATGTTTATATATATATAAATAAATAAATAAATAAACAAAAAAAGAGTGTAATGGTTGATAAAATTATTTTAAATAAATAAAATATTGATATTGTATATGATTTTTTTTTAAGTTAAAGATTGTATTATTTTAAAAATATATTACATTATCATATCTCTATTATTTATTAATGGGTTCTTAAAGTGTATAAAGGTGTTCTTAATCAATTATGAAGGAAACTAAATAAGTTGATCATCGTTTAAGAAAATGCCATAGTCAAACTAATACAAAAATAACCAAAAATCAGCCAAACTATCAACTATCAACTGCATGAGAAAATATTTCTAAAGAGCTTGAAACATCAAGTACCTCAAGAGGTCATAAGCACTACAACTTGAGCGTTAGAACCATGGTGTGTTGAAGGTTGAAGCTCATATTGTAGATGCTTCTCTAGGTGAGCTATCCAAGCTTCTATGTTTTCTAGACAAAAACCTAGAGATCTTTGAGCATGTTTATCATCATTCATAGCAACAAATATGTTGTATTGTTAATGTTGTTTTTCCTTTAAAACTCCGCCAAGGAGAGTTTTGAGTTCCCAGTGGAGAGTGATTGATTTGATATACTGATTTCGTCTCTTTTTGAGAGACATCTTCAATAATCTCAAAGTTAGAATAAACAAGACATTCATCAACAAGCATAATTTCCAAACGTTGGATCTCTGCACGAATTTCTAGAGGAACAACAATAAAGTAAATATGTGTCACTTCATGGGCCTGAGTTTGGAGCGGGTTTGAGTCTAAGTAGCTAGGTCATCCTCACATTCATGGCCACCCTCACCTCCACTGTCACCTCAACCACCTCGTTGGTTGTGCATTTGTTGACAAGGTTGAGAGCTCACAATTATTAGACACTAGGGGAGTGGGACACATGCAGGAAAATTCCCAGAGATAGACCAAGAATAGGAATAAACACAAAACCAAAAATAGGGACTAGGTCTACAAATAAGGGCCAAACACTAAAAGGATCCAACAGAAAAGCGGACAATAACTCGACATAGATTCAGGGGATAACAATTAAACCTCCTTCCTTGACCACAAATATAAAATCAACACAAACTCTATCCAAGAAACCACATAGAATAGAATTTTCAAAAATAAGGAGAGCAAAGACAAAAGGGGTCTAAAAGTACCACTAGTTAAGGTGCACAACATTTCTCAAATAACCAACTGCTTAAAACTCGGAGCTCCTACAACAATAGATGAAAATATTTCAAATAAATAAATAAGATGATATTATTATTATAAAAGAGTTTTTTTTAATGTAATGTAATTTAAATTTTTTTATATTATAATTTAATTGTGTGTATGTGTACTTCAACAATGTCAGTTATGGGGATTTCAACAATCTTGTATAGTTGGTCCACCACATGAGTAGTCTCGAGGGGAGGGGGGAAACCCCCTCCTATCGAAAATTTTTCAAAGGGAAAAGTCGAAGGTGAGAAGCACATCTGGAGGTCAGAACAATGGCAGTGAAGGTCGAAGGTGAGAAGCACATCTGGAGGTCAGAACAATGGCAGTGAAGGTCGAAGGTGAGAAGCACATCTGGAGGTCAGAACAATGGCAGTGAAGGTCGAAGGTGAGAAGCACATCTGGAGGTCAGAACAATGGCAGTGAAGGTTCGGTTATTGAGGCCTAATGACAAACCCATGTGCACAATCGTTGTCTCCTAAAGGTAATAAAGAACCCCAAGTTTTTCATACCCAACAATAGATTAGAGGAATATCACGACTACATGAAGGATCACACGCTCATATGCAAGTTTATGGTAATATGGCCAAAATAGCAAAACATCTTCAATTGGATCCAGTTGAAATGGAAATCATAGGGAGCCATTGAATAATGCCTTAGGGCCAATGGTTTCTTCACATTTATCTTTGAAGACATAGGAGACAAGAAGAGGATTTTTTAAAATGGTCCCTATTTCATGAACAATGTTGGCTTGTTCATAAGATTCTAGGAGGAGTGCTACAATCTAGAGAAGGAAAACTTCTTGGTAGCTCTAATCTGGGTTTGTCACTTCTCTCTTCCCAATGATTTCTAAGAACTTGATATTTTGGAGGAAATTGGCAATGCAATAGGTAAATTTGTGAAGATATCGGAGATCACCAAATGACATAGACATGCTTCTTATGCCTAAATCTGCATCTATATGAACATTTCAAAGCCTTTGTTGAATTCAATTAATCTGGAGTATCATGACATGTCTGGAATCCACCATTTGGACTATGAGCATGTCCCCTTCAAGTGTCGTCGATGCCATGAGCATGGGCACTTGATTTGGGATTGCCCCATTACGGTTGTTGAGAAGCAAGAATTCTAGGAGAAGGAAAATAATGATGGTTTCCAAGAGGTGTCGCAGAGATGAGGGTATGAAACTAGGTAGTTGCAGGTGAAATTGGAGTAGAATAAAACCCTAGGCCAGTCTTCAGGAGCCTCCTTATAGAAATATAAAACAAGGGAACCTAAAGTAGATATGGATGAAAACCCTTTTCCCCTTCTCTCACAAGAGGAACCATTGGAGTAAATAACTAGGAATGAGAAAGGAAACCATGGAGTAAATACCTGGGAACAAGCAAGGAACCCATGGAGATCATCCGATATAAGTGGAAAATGTAGCGGTTAAGTTAGCCATGAAATGCAAATCCCTAGAGGAACCAACTAGAGATTCAAACTTGAAGGAGATAACTACTAATACGATGTTGATTATGGAGGTGGAGGACCGCCAAGGTAACTTAGATGCTGATGAAAAAACCATGTTGTAATTTTTGCCCACTTGGGCGAGGACGGTAGCACAATCGATCCCTTCTGAGTAGCTTCACCTCTTCTTTCACTTATAAGGAAGTGGCACTAATCTAATCCTGCCCAGTGGTCGACGACTATCATAGGTCGCAAGGGCTCACCACAACTCCATAAGGCAAAAGAACAAGCTACAAATGACCATAATCGCAAAGGGCATAAAACCTCTCATGAAACCCTTCGTGGTACAGGTGAGTTCTTGTCGAACTCTGGTCAAATTAATAATATTACAGATTATTTTCTCCACCCGTCTCTAGTAAGTCCATGAACATTATCTCGTGGAATCTTCATGGCCTGAATAGTCAAGGCAAGCATAGATACTTGAAAGTGAAGATTATGAAGGAGAAACCAAACATATTAATAATGTAGGAAACTAACATTATCAACTCGACACTGACTTCTATTTTGTCAAAGTCTTGGATGGATAATGAGGTCATGTCCATTGACTCTAGAGGTTGCGCTAGTGGAATAGCCATGATATGGGACCCTCCGTGGGTAATTTTTGATGACTGGATGGCTACACCAAATGTATCAGGGAACTTTCATTATCTAGGGTTTGGGGAAAAATTATGGCTATCATCATTTTATGGACCCACAGTCCCAGGAAGGAAAGAGGGGTTCCTAGAGGAAACTAGAACTATGCATCAACTTGTCCATGGGATAGGATGGATAATTGGAGGGGACTTTAATATGATTATAAATATTGAGGAGAAAAAGGGCGGGATAAGGAGATCAGATTGTAGTCTAGGGTCATAAATCAAAGCAACAATTCTTCCAAGTCTAGGGTCAGCTCACTGACCTACTAGGTTAGAAGTCAATCTCAAGAGATCTCCTAAGAACTGACCATTTTGATTTGAACGTTTCTAGCTCCAAAGTCAAGACTTCCTTCCCAAGGTTGAAGAGTGGTGGAAGGAAATCCAAGTCCAAGGGTTGAATTGGATGCAATCACTTCAGCTCAAACTGAAAGAATTAAAGATTTGTATCAAATAGTGGAATCGACAGGAGTTTTGGGATATATTCTAAGACAAATAAAGATTGAAGCTACAAACGGAGGACATCCAAGAAACAATAATTAAACAAGGGTGGACTAAGGCACTTGCGGAAGAAAAAATCCAAGTTCTTTTGAATCTAGAAGTTCGTCAGAAGCAAGAAAATATGTATTGGAAACATAAATCTCGTGTCCAATGGCTCAGTGAAGAGGAGAAGAATTCTCGCTTTTTCCACAAGGCCCTCGTCAAGCATAATCGTATATACACTTTAACCTCCGAACATGGCTTAATATTTGTGGACCATGAGGATATTGAGGGGGAACTGATATCATACCATCAACAACTTCTTACAGAAGACTAATAAGATCAGAGGGAGTCTATATATAGAATCACAGAGCACATCCCCAAACTAATCAACCTTTAGAAGAACACAATCCTCATGTGAGAAATATCCTTCCAAGAAGTGGAGGAAGCTATTAAGGAGATGCCTAGTAACAAAGATTCGGTCTCGGATGGGTTCACCACAAACTTCTTTAAGGTTTTTTGACCTTTTATCGACTGTCAGGTGCATGCGTCTATGGAGGAATCACGTTGTACTAGGCAGGTTTGGTCGGGTATGAATGCCACCTTCCTGACCTTAATACCCAAAACAAACCAGTCCAAGGATGCTAGTGGTTTTCGACCCATAGCGCTTTGAAATGTGATTTATAAGATCATCTCTTCCGTGATGGTTTGAAGGCTAAAAGCACTTTTGAAGAATCTCATTGATCTAGAACATTCAGGATTTGTTGAAGGGTGCCAAATAATGGACGGTGTTATCACAACTCATGAGGTTGTGAATTCTCTAAAATGGAGCCGAAAGATGGGGATGATGATCAAACATGATCTCTAAAAAGCATATGGTAGAATAAATTGGGATTACCTGCTCAGAGTATTGGATGCTTTCATATTTTTTCCTGATTGGGTGTGATGGATTCGATCCCTTATTTCGACCGCCTTTTTTTGAATCCTCATTAATGGCTCTCCTTCTCAAAATTTCAGAGCCTCTTGAGGCCTCCGTCATGGGAACCCTCTGTCACCTTTCCTCTTTATCATGGTGGTAGAGGGCCTCAGAATATATATCGAGTCAGTTGTGTCCCAATGGGTTATCAAAGTTCTAAGTTTGTGGGGTCACGATCTTCTTCCGTCACACCAACAATTTGTGGACGCATTATGTTGTTCGGAGAAACCTCCATTCAAGATATAAGAGCCTTGGATAAGATCCTTGCTAACTTCAAAGAAGCTTCAGGTACACAAATCAATGGGATAAATCTAACATATTATTTTTTAATACAAACAAACTAGTCCAGATGAACTTTGGTTTAGTTATGGGATTTCATATATAATCCCTTATGATGAAATACCTTGGTATTCCCATGGATAAGACCTTACTAAGGGTCTCACTTTGGTTTGAGCTTAAGGAGAATATATATCATAGGATTTCTAGTTGGTCTTTCAAATCTTTAAACCTCCCTAGTCGGGCAATTCTTCTCAAAGTTGTCTTGCATGCACTACTAGTGTATCAACTTATAGTGTTGCCAACCCCAAAAGAAGTGTACAAAGATATAGTATCCATTTTCTAAAAATTCTTTTGGAAAGGTGCTAAACAAGCTTGGAAATGGGCTCTTATAGCTTGGGAAAAGGTTTTCTTTCCCAAGGGTGGGGGGACCTAGGACTGACAGATCCATAATTGCTTATCCATGTCATGGGTGCCAAGCTTTGGTGGCAATGGCTCTAAGAAGGGCTTGAAGTCTGGAAACAAATTTGGAAATGAAAGTACAACCTGGGGAGGGTACAGGCAGAGAAGGCCAAATAATTCAAGTTCCCAGATGGATCATCGATTTAGAACTTAGCTAAAGACCAGAGATAGTTAATTTAGGAACATATGTTCTATAAATCGGAGATGGGTGCATTGTGAGGTTTTGGGAGGAATGGTGGAATCAATTACCTAAATTTGCAAACTGAGAAGAATTTCTCCACATAAAAGAGTCTACCCATTGGTATGAGGCATTGGTGGTAGCAAAATTCTAGGACCCTAGTCGGGTCCAAGGTCAATGGAGAGTATGGAAAGATCACAATGCATGGAACCAGACTTTGAGCCAATAGGAATGTAGCAGCTTGAACAATATCCTACAGGAACAAAGGATTCAATTTTCCCAGGGCAACGACCAATTACGATGGAGTCACCAGGTGCAGGGGATGTTCACTATCAAATAAGCCTATTTTCTTCTGGCCAATCATGCAAATATTCCTAAGGAAAACTTTTGGCATAAAGTTTGGGGAGGAAAATTATGGCTAAAGGTGGCTAGCTTCTTGTGGTTAGATGGTCGTCGTCATTTTCTATCGTGGGACATGTTACATCGCAAATGCGTCATTGGTCCCTCTCGATGCTCAATGTGTTAAGGACAAGAGGAGACCCTAGAACACCTACTTAATACCTGCCCCCATATGGAAACCCTTTGGACCAAAACCCAAACTTTATTCAGACACTTGGACCGATCTTGAAATAGCCTCTAGGAAACCTTTAAGATGTGGTGATCCAATTGTGAATAGGGCTTGACTCTTGATCCTAGGCCTCGTCCCTTGGAATGTCTAGAAGGCAAGGAACAAGATCGTATTTAAATACAACACAAGCTCTGGAGACAAGATCTGGCATAGAACTAGGATAAACACCAAAGAAATGATGCTCTTTGAGACCTAGTCAGAGGAGGAGTGGAAGGCTAAGGGGCTCGAAACCCATATTGGAAAGGATATGGAAATTGCACAATCTCTTCCAATCTCGGGTTAGGGTAGGTCAACAAATATGAGGGATAATTCGTTGGAGATCTTCACTCTCCCCCCTCCCCATGGATTCATCAAGCTCAATTTTGACGAGGCCTCCAAAGGAAACCTAGGCCCCACAGGTTGTGGAGGAACCTTTTGAGATGATGTCAAGTGCCCCCTAGGTTTTTATGCAAGTTATTGTGGTCATACAAGAAAAAATGAAGCTAAATTATCGACTCTGGCCCAAGGCCTAGCCATTGTTTTGGAGAATGGATACAATATAGTCTAGTTAGATGGGGACTTTTTATGATCTTGGTAGCCAAGGGAGACAATAGACTCCAGTTAGATGGGGACTTTTTTCGATCTCGATAACCAAGAAGTTGTTGAATGGAGCCCCAGTGCAAAAGGTTATAAAAAACTGGAGGTTGGAACTAATAGCCTAGGTGATCCAATTCTTGGTGCTTTCATTCCCATACATAATTACATCCCATTCGCTGAGAGTCAGGAATAAAGTGACGAATCTTCTTGCGAACAGGGATAACCAGGTTCAAAACCTCTCGATCTCCATGGATTGTCCTCCTACTAGCCCTTCTGAATGGATGGACCAACTAGAACATATTATTGAAGATGATTTGAAGACCCTGATGGGGATGGGCGAATAGGTCGTACGGGCTCTGACTCCTAGTGGGAAAATTTTGAACGGAAGATGTGTGAAGAAAGGTGGGAGGGCGACCATGCCAAGTGGTGCCTCTTGGACAAAAACCTCGAGAAGAAGACACTCTTTATATTCCTTCAACTTGACAAACTTGGCATTATTCTGTAACTTGGTATGGGAGGGAGGGTGAGTAGTTTCAATTTGAATGAGTACGCACATGCTTGTCACCTATGCATGCCCATCGGTTTAGTTAGCTCAGTAACGAGGGAAATTAGCAGGGGAAGGTATGCTTGTAGTGTGGTCTCTATTTGAGTGAAATTTAGGGTTGTGTGGGATCCCAGAGCGTGGGTTTGGGGGAGCATCTTGGATGCGCTTGAGTTACAGAACGAAGCTTTGGTAGAGAACATCCACTTGGAAGTGCTCGACATTGGGTGTTGATACCAGACCACAAATGCTAATATGGTAAGTGAAGGTATTTTTGCAAGTTTCAATTATTCCTTGTCTTATATTCTCAGTTTGGGGTTTGGTAGTTTTGGCTTTGTTCCTTTCCTAGGAGAGTGCAGTTATGGCCCAACTATTTGTCTTTAGGAGGTTGGGGGGGTAGCATTGCATCGGCCCCATCCCTAACCGGTTCTGCAAAGGACTCCTCTGCGAGGCCTCACGAAAATTCGATTTTCACTCAGTGTTTTGGTTGTGGGGGTTGATGAACCCCAGAAATGGGTAATTATATGGGCTCATTTAGCCTCCTAATTCGACTTAATCCACCATTCCCATTAGTTTATTACATGTTTTTGATTATATTTATGCTAATAGAGTGAATTGGGTTAGTCATTATGCCAAAAAGTCTAATGTGTGCTTTATGCGGATTTTTGGTCAATTTTGAGACAAAATCAAAGGTTTAATGAGCACTGGCAGCCATATTCGTGGAAGAACAAGGGAGAGTATTTGTAGGAAGGTGTACCCTTCATTTATGAGCCCTTACTTCGAATTCTCCATCAAAAACTCGGAGCACAAAGCCAAAGGGCAGCCAAGCAAGTCAAATAGGACCGCTGTTATCTTCAGTTCCAGGAAGCCGAGTTCCTTGATTTTAGGAGGACTATTGGAGGTCCCCATTTGTATAAATAAGAAGGCTTAGGGCCTCAGTTTTTTTAGTTAGATTTTATTCAGTAGGTTAGTCATTTTTTTAGTCCATTTTCGCACTTTAGTGTATCTCTGTAATTAACACATTTTCGAGCTTCTTCTTGCAGACAGTTTGTGATGTAACTATTATTTTTTTTATCAATGAAGATGAATCCAGCTTTGCACCAGCTCTGAGCTTTCTTAGGAGGTTGTAGCTCTTGGGGTTGGGCCCAACCCAAGTGCCAGTACCTCCTTTGTGTACTTTTATGTGTTTTTCTTGCATTCCTAGAATAATTTCTGTTATTTAGGGTAAAATCTTGCTTCATTACTTAGGTTGTTTTTGATGATTTAGATAGTTGTTCATGCTTCAGGTTGATTTGACAGTTTGGTAACAGAAAAGATCCACAAAAAGGCCACCAAGCAGTCCTTGATCTCATTTCTCCCTCTTTGGGACCATGAATTGAGACCAAGGTACACTTGTTGCCACAAAAACACTGTTTTTGCCTTCTAAATGCAATTGCTAGTGTTAGATTTTGAATTGGAAAAGTTGATATCAGTTGTGTTTTCATGTTTAGATATGTTCTTGCTCAGTTTCCATAGCTATTTTGCATGATTTTCTGTCTATAAACTTTTGTTCATCATATTTCTGGTTTTTAAGGGCAGATTAGGTCAAAATAGATAGATCTCTATTTTTTCAGTCTTTGCTTGATCAGTTTTGGGAAGTAGTGTGTAGAGCACCTGTAATACATTCCTACCTACCCTTCCTCCATCATACAACCTATTCGAGCCCCTAACTCAAGATTTCTCCCCTTCATTTGCCACACTTTCCCAACTTGCCCTAATTTCTACATTTTTGTACAACATTACTTTCTTCATCCTTGAACAAATCCAACCATGTTCATCACTCCTTAGCTTCATCTACCAGGTCCTCCACCACTTAACATCCTTATCCATCATTTCCACTTCCCCACCGTTTTTCCGCCATCAATCCTCTAAAAACCACTTTCGGCCTGTTCCTGTAGAACTTCCTGTAGAATTTCCCGTAGATCCCCTGCAGCCTCCTGTAGAATACAACGCGAGTGATTTTTCGAGATTTGAGCGTGGTGGAAATCTCCAAAAAGGTTCTAGGGACCCCTTAGGTCCTCTCCACACCTTCCTAACCACCTGCAAACACCCACTCCATTTCTTTTCGCCAATAAACCTCTGAACAATAAAAAATAATCAAAACACATGCATAATAATTCTGTATAAAATTGCTCAAGAATACAAAAAGATGATTTTTCCATATTTTCCTTCAGAAGTAGCTTAAACACATGTATTTTACCTTTGCAATAGTCCATGGCATCCGTTTCAGTAGTTGTACATCTCTTTTCTTACATAAGTAGGGTTAGTTGGTAAAACTAAGGTTTGCTAGGGTTTGCATTTCCTTTCAGCGTTCATCATTCTTCCTGAAAGTAGACTAACCTCTTTTGAGTTAGCTTCCATCCATCACAGTTAAAAGCTTCTTCTAAGAACTCATAGAAGTTGGCTTAAGCTCCTACCGAATTTGTGCCAACTGATCAAGTGACAACCTGCAATAAGAGCGAGTACTTGTGCATATAGCACCGTCGCTTCCAAGTTTGTTACGAACTACCGGGTTGATAAAAGTAAAGTAGGGAGTCCCTGGAGTTGCAGCATCATTTTTGCAATACTGGAGCTCACCATCTTTTTGGTTCCGTTGCCAGGGAAGCGTCAGAGTATTTTGTGGTTACTGCTTTTCTTCTAGTTTCTACTACAATCTTCTGCTAAAGTAGTTTATTTCAGCAAGAGTAGAGTAGTTGTTTCATTTCAATTCTACAATTTCAATTCTATAAAAGTAGATTAGCATTTCCTGCTTTCATTTCAATTCCGCAATTTCATTTCAACAAGCGTAGATTAGCATTTCCTGCTTTCATTTCAATTCTGCAATTTCATTTCAGCAAGCGTACATTAGCATTTCCTGCTTTCATTTCAATTCTGCAATTTCATTTCAGCAAAATAGATTAGTCCTTTCCTGCTTTCATTTCAATTTTGCATTTTCATTTCAGCAAGATAGATTTCAGTTAGTTGCAATTTGTTGTTCAATCAATTTCAGTTTTGCAGGTACAAGCAGAAAAAACAAAAACCAACCAAAAAGATTTCCTTTCATGCCTCGTAGGAGTAGAGATAATTCAGAAAAATGCTTGCCAAACACCCCCACTGCTTCACACAGCCAACCTTCTCTCTTCTTCGGTGGCTGCAATCAAGAAACACCCTTAGGTAACAGCAAGACATATTTGAAGAACCTATAGGGGAGAAGAAGAAGAAAACATTCCTCTGGAGCCAATGGCTGAAAACAGAAATGTTGGGAGTAGTACCTTTTCTTCCAACTCATCCATTGAAGGTGAAATTGGAAACATGTGGGAAGATTTCAAGAGCGAGATGAGGCAGATGCTTGCCATGCATATCAAAAGATATCGAGAGGAAGCAGAGAGGGCTTTGGCCATTTTTTGTCCCAGGTGCACTAGAAAGCATCCTAGGAACGAATGTCCATTGCACTCCATAGAAGTGTGTTTTGTTTGTGAAGAAGACCATCCTATGAATCAGTGCCCTTCCTTGCCCAGAATTAAAGCTGCATATCAGAGGGCCGAAGGTGCCACTGAACCACTCTATTTCATGAACCAAAGGAGGCCACATGGACCCAGACCTTACCAGCAGAGAATACAAGGAACATCCCAGACTTATTACAACCCCTATGAAGCCACTTCCATGCCTTCTTGGGGTCCCCCTGCTCATCCTTCCTGGTCCACACCCCCTCCTTGGTCATATCCATCTCAATATCATGCTCAACCAGCTACTCATCCATTTCACCCCTATGCTCAGCCACAGCCTCAGTGGAATGCACCTCATCAAGGGTGGAGGCCCCAGTACAACTCTCCTCCTGCTCCTTTGCCTCCACCACCTACTCAACCGCAACCATTACCTCCTGCTCCACCAAGGCAACCCCAAATTCCTGCTCAACCGAACCCGAACCCGAATAACAGATAGGCCCAACAAGTATATAATGGGGAACCACCATTTCCAAACCCGCACATTGGAGTAGCTCAACCCAATTTCAAAGCAGAGGCACAACATGTCCAAACAACTCCTTTTGAGCTTAATGATATTCACCATAACTCAGGAAGAGTATTGCAAGAAAGAGATTATATTGATATCATTGAAGGACCACATCCAGTAGAAGAAGATGCAAAAGAGAAAATCAAAGAACCATGGGCTGCACTTGATAAAGAAAAGACAACAGAATCAAAGATCGAGAGAGCTCTCTCATGGTTACCATCAAATCCTCCATGTATTCAAGAGAAAAATCAGCAAAAAGAGGAAGATGTGAAGGTCATGATAGAAGAAGACATGAAGAATGATACAGATCAGCAAAAGGACCAAGGACATCACAGCTATATTGAGATATGGTTCCAGATAGTCACTAAGTTGCAGCAACACTCTCTTCCTAAACTATGCTTGATCCCTTCAAAGTCAAATCATTTGGTCTCTGAAATCTGGATACCTGTCAAAGCATCATTCCAAGCCTCCACATCATTTTATCTCTCATCTCAATGTGCACATGGCTCCATTGGAAGTATTCTTATACTTGAAAATGATTTTGTTTTTCAAGTAGGGTAGGGTAGAAAAAAAAATAAAAAAGAGAAAAAGGAAAAAATGAAAAATAAGAGAAAAATAAAAATCTAAGGTGAAAACCTCATCGGAGGTGCCTCAAATTGGCTCATTGATTGAAAACCTCCATGAGGCGATCAATGGGTTGGAAAGAAGAGAAAGGAAAAGAGAATAAGATCCCTGGGTGAAAACTTCCCTTGGAGGCACCTAGGGCAGGCAATTAGAGTGAAAACCTCCTTAAGGCGCCCTAGTTGTTTTCAAAAAAAAGAGAGAAAAAGAAAAAAGAAAAATGAATTTACAGTTGTATTATAAGTCTGCAGGAGAACTTCAAGAAACAACAGTAGGTGCCAAGAAAGTTCTGAAATCAATAACAGTAACTATCCTACCTTCCCTCACCCTTCTCCATCATTCTTGACATCCTTTCCACCTCACTGTGCTTCTTTTCTGAAAACTGTGTTTTCTATAGGAGGATCCTGTGGAAATTACAGAAAGCTAGAAATGGACTTCAAAAGCAGTTTGAAGAACAAGGAAGCTTTATAAATCCTTTTGCAGTCTTCAAACCCCTCTTCCATCATTTCCATGCCTGCATCACACCCCAAGCTCATTTTTCCTACCGTCCAAAAAAATCGTAGAATGCTCTGATACAAAAATACATAGAGCAAAAATTTGTTTTTTCCCTAACTTGAAAACTGTGCATCCATTTAAAAAAATGTTACATGGGGAGTTGTATAGGGATGATGGAAACATGCCCAAGCAATTTCAGCCAATTTCAGTGCACGGTTTCCAAGAAATCAACATCCATCACCTTCAACCATTTTTGTATTTTCTCTATATCCATGCATCCATTTCAAAACCTGTTTCATGGGGAGATGCATATGGGTGATAGTAACCTGCCCAAGCAATTTCAGCCAATTTCAGTGCATGGTTTCCGAGAAATTAACCTCTATCACCTTTAGCCATTTTCAGTTTCTCTCGAAATCTGTGCATCCATTGACCATAATTTTTCTATGGGAGGTGCATAATAATGATAGAAACATGATCAGAAAGTTTCAGGTCAATCCAGTATATCGTTTGGGAGCTATGGACAAAACAAGTCGTTGTCCTGCAAAAATCCAGCATCAACAGCATGTGGGTGCAAATCTGAAGGTTGGAACAAACTCCTGTAGCTTAGATCCAGCCAGAGGATACCTGCACAGTAACCAGACAAGCATGCATCCACAAAAACAAAGGCATGTAGCAGAAGGAAAGGCCAAAGCACCTCACAACAAATGCATTCGACTTCCAGGTAAGTGGCTAAACTCGTTCCTCTGTTGCATGAATGTAATTTAAGAACTGCATGGACAGTGAGATGGTTGTGATTAAACGAGATCAATGGCTAGGTAACTGGCCACCCTCATCTAGTTCAGACAGCGCCTTGTCCAGTTCTATAGCGCTCAGCCGGAAGTCATGCAGCACACGTGTCTAGTCAACTCACAGGAAATTTAAAAAACAGGTAGTGGCAGATGTTTTGAACTCCAGCGCAACTGATGTCAAGTGATTAACTGGCAAAGAACATATAGTTTCATAATAACACTACAGTGGGGACCAACGGTCTGCATGGGGCCAACGTGCACTTGGCCAGCTCACCCTCCATCAATGAAAGTCTCCATAAACAGCCAATCAAACTCATCTTTGAAATACTCTCACCACTGTTGTTTCCATTTTATCATCGTCCCCGCAGCTGCAATAAGCTCTATAACACCTCCATAGCAGTGAACCAGTCATTCTCTACCATTTTTCAAAACCCTCCTGCTTATTGGCATTCTACAGGAAGTTGTAACAGTTCTATAGGAGCAGGAATAACGTCTACAGGAAGGTTTCTACAAGAAAGGCAGAGAACAGCTCTGTAGAAAGAAAACCCAGGATTTTCATCGAAATTCAAGCTCAAAACAACGTAGGCTCGGTAAAAATTCTATGTGCATGATTTGTTTATGTAAGGTGGTGAATTGAACACGGCATTAGATTGAAAAACAAGAGTAAAAGTTTGCCTGTGCATTGAGAAAAAAGTGAAAGCCTGCCTGCATATTTCAGTTTACCCAGTTTTTTTTTTTTTTTTTCTGCATCCGAAATCTCCTCATCATTTTTTTATTCTAAAGTAAGGAAGATATACGCAGCAGTAGAGGCCAACCTATGTGTGTGAAAAAAACTCGAATTTACATATCTCTCTATGAGCTGAGAAAAGAACTTGTGTCCTTATGCTCTGTTCTGTAAAAAAAAAATTCTTTTCATAAACAGACAGTCAAATTCTGGGTGACAACAGTTTTAAAATAGGGGAATTATTTCCATTTGATGTTGTAAGGAGCACACGAGAAATTCCTCCTTTGATCTCAGAAAAAACCGAATTTAGCTATCCTCTGTTTCAGTGATTGACTGTGTTTTTTTCCCACTTGAGCATTTTCTTTTCTGGTTAAAACACAAACTCAACACCATGCCAGGAGGATTCATGAGGAAAGAACCCTTAAACTCTAGCAAATTGTATGAGCACCCTGAGGTGGTGGACCTTTTCACTAGGGCAAATTGGATATCCTTCTTTGACAGAATTCAGGGTTATGATGAGGAGGTGACTGAAGAGTTTTTGATGTCCCTAAGACCACATTCGAAGACACATGCCACAGTTAGTTTTAGGGATTTGACCCTAGAACTTACCCCTGATTTCATCAGTAGAATTATCAGTTTACCATTGGGGCTCCCTTGGAGCAAAGAGGAGAAGTCATTGGGACAAGTGGCTAAGAAAACATTTTTTCTGCATGAGGAGCATCTTGTAGAAGACAAAACTAGGGTCAAACGGACAAGCTTGCCTCCTTTCTGGAGTGAAGTCAGTCATCAAATAATGAAATATATCACATGTGAAGGGAGGTTTAGCATCATCTATGGTTATCATTTTAGGTTGCTACATTAATTGAAGTATGAGATGAACTTGTCTCCAGCTAAAAAACTGAGCATCCCATATTTCCTCCTTCAGTATTTAATTGAATGTGGTACAAAGCTAAATGCAGGAGTCCCAGATCAGTTAGCCCACCATGGACTCATCAAACTGTTGGTGGAAGATGCTTTACACACCTATACTGTCCCCATAGCTTGGGAAATCTTCATAAATATGTCTAGGGATGATAACATCAGAACTTTGGCTGAGAATATCAGCCCATCCAGCAGTGATGAGGGGGAGCAAACTGAAGAAATTGAGAAGAACATTGATGAGGGAGCACAAGACATTCAAGCAGAGGGCAAAACAGAGGAAGAACAGAAGGAAAAAGAGGAATTTGACAAGACTGTTGAGCCTAAGACAGAAAAGGAGAAAACAACAAAAACAGAGAAGGGAAAAAGGACAAAGATTGGCAAGAAAAAGGCCAAGAAAGCCCAAAAGAAGGCTGCCACAGCCAAGGCAAGCACCCAACAAGAGAAAGAACAGACACACCCTGAGATATCAGTGACACAAGCAGAATAGGAGGAGCAGTGGAAGGACATGGACAAGAAGGCATAATTTTATGGAACACATGAGTAGACCACATTAGAAGCTTGGGATGATAAGGAGGCCACCAGAGCCATCAAGAATGAAGAGATAGATTAGTTGCTTAGAGGATGAGCAACACCTTCAGTAGGGGGGTGATGATGAGCTCCAAAAATGGGTAATTATATGGGCTCATTTAGCCTCCTAATTCGAATTAATCCACCATTTTCATTAGTTTATTGCATGTTTTTATTATATTTATACTAATAGAGTGAATTGGGTTAGTCATTATGCCAAAAAGTCTAATGTGTGTTTTATGCAGATTTTTGGTCAATTTTAAGACAAAATCAAAGGTTTAATGAGAACTTGGTAGCCAAATTCGTGGAAGAACAAGGGAGAGGATTTGTAGGAAGGTGTCTCCTTCATTTATGAGCCCTTACCTCGAATTCTCCATCAAAAACTCAGAGCACAAAGCCAAAGGGCAGCCAAGCAAGTCAAGTAGGACTATTGTTATCTTCAGTTCCAGGAAGCCGAGTTCCTTGATTTTGGGAGGACTGTTGGAGGTCCCCATTTGTATAAATAAGAAGGCTTAGGGCCTCAGTTTTGTTAGTTAGATTTTAGTCAGTAGGTTAGTCATTTTGTTTGTCCATTTTCGCACTTTAGAGCAACTCTGTAATCAGCACATTTTCGAGCTTCTTCTTGCAGATAGTTTGTGATGTAGCTATTATTTTTTTGATCAATGAATATGAATCCAGCATTGCACCAGCTCTGAGCTTTCTTAGGAGGCTGTAGCTCTTGGGGTTGGGCCCAACCCAAGTTCCAGTGCCTCCTTTATGTACTTTTATGTGTTTTTCTTGCATTCCTAGAATAATTTCTGTTATTTAGGGTAAAATCTTGCTTCATTACTTAGGTTGTTTTTGATGATTTAGATAGCTGTTCATGCTTCAAGTTGATTTGATAGTTTGGTAACAGAAAAGATCCACAAAAAGGCCACCAAGTAGTCCTTGATCTCATTTCTCCCTCTTTGGGACCATGAATTGAGACCAAGGTACACTTGCTACCACAAAAACACTGTTTTTGCCTTCTAAATGCAATTGCTAGTGTTAGATTTTGAATTGGAAAAGTTGATATCAGTTGTGTTTTCATGTTTAGATCTGTTCTTGCTCAGTTTCCATAGCTCTCTTGCATGATTTTCTGTCTATAAACTTATGTTCATCATATTTCTGGTTTTTAAGGGCAGATTAGGTCAAAATAGATAGATCTCTGTTTTTTTCAGTCTTTGCTTGATCAGTTTTGGGAAGTAGTGTGTAGAGCACCTGTAATACATTCCTACCTACCCTTCCTCCATCATACAACCTGTTCCAGCCCCTAACTCAAGATTTCTTCCCTTCATTTGCCACACTTTCCCAACTTGCCCTAATTTCTACATTTTTGTGCAACATTGCTTTCTTCATCCTTGAACAAATCCAACCATATTCATCACTCCTTAGCTTCATTTACCAAGTCCTACACCTCTTAACATCCTTATCCATCCTTCATTTCCACTTCCCCACCGTTTTTCCACCATCAATCCTCTAAAAACCACTTTCGGCCTGTTCTTGTAGAACTTCTTGTAGAATTTCCTGTAGATCCCCTGCAGCCTCCTGTAGAAGACAACGCGAGCGATTTTTCGAGATCTGAGCGCAGTGGAAATCTCCAGAAGGGTTCTAGGGACCCCTTAGGTCCTCTCCACACCTTCCTAACCCCCTGCAAACACCCACTCCATTTCCTTTCGCCAATAAACCTCTGCACAATAAAAAATAGTCAAAACACATGCATAATAATTCTGTATAAAATTGCTCAAGAATACAAAAAGATGATTTTTCCATATTTTCCTTCAGAAGTAGCTTAAACACATGTATTTTACCTCTACAATAGTCCATGGCATCCGTTTCAATAGTTGTACATCTCTTTTCTTGCACAAGTAGGGTTAGTCGGTAAAACTAGGGTTTGCTAGGGTTTGCATTTCCTTTCAGCTTTCATCATTCTTTCTGCAAGTAGACTAGCCTCTTTTGAGTTAGCTTCCATCCATCACAGTTAAAAGCTTCTTCTAAGAACTCATAGAAGTTGGCTTAAGCTCCTAGCGAACTTGTGCCAACTAATCAAGTGACAGCCTGTAGTAAGAGCGAGTACTTGTGCATATAGCACCGTCGCTTCCAAGTTTGTTACGAACTACCAGGTTGATAAAAGTAAAGTAGGGAGTCCCAGGAGTTGCAGCATCATTATTGCAATACTGGAGCTCACCAGGGGTGGTTACAACATTTCCTGGGTGTATTAGTTTTCTCCAACAGGTTTGAAAGACCATAGTGATGAGTGTAGACTGGGCATTCTTTCTTCTTGGAATTTTTGGTGTCTTGGAAAATTGGTGGCAATGTTGTGACAATGTGGGTGGGCTAGGCGAGGAGCAGGCCCTTGGGGGTAGGTAGGGGGGAGAGGCGACTGAGCGGAGGACACGAAGGAGGACGTGGAAGGGGGTGTGGGCATGGAGGGAGAAGTTGCCTAGGCCCATGCCTAGTCGTCAGGCTGTGTAGAACAACTGCCCACACTTGCATCCATAGTAGAGCAATCGTGGGACATCTAAGGGAGCTTATAGGTCACACACCAACAAAGATATGTGGATCGTAGTGAAACCATTTCATATATCAACGACGTCCAATTCAACCAGGGTGACATTGTGGACCGGTTAATTTTCATTCAACAAAACTAACGTTGCTTTAGTGAGCAACTGGATTTGATAGAATCTCAGCTGGCGCATATAGATTTTCATGTCCATGAAGGCCATGGCCCACCAAGGGCCCCAATGCTAGTCATGCACTGCCCTTTCCAACTTGAAATGTTATTTGCTGGTTGTTTTTTAGTCTTACAAGTGTTGGGTCGTCTGGCTTTTTCTCCTCTAAAACTCATGTAAAAAATGACAATATCTAATCTATTTTTGCATCACTCTTATGGGTAACAAATCTCATCAGAGTGAAGCCGAGAGAGAAAGAAATCTAGATTGTAAATTATTCCTTTTTGATAAGTTAATGAAAGTGTTTGATGCCCTATAGATTAAGTTGCATACCCTCTCTAATACGTCAACACATTAATGACTACACAATTTAAAAAAAATAGGGGATCACATATCAGTGTAGTAAGATCACATATTAAGTGGTGGTAGGGGATCATTTTTTGTTTTCTAAAAATTCAGAAAATATCTTAAGTGGGGGCTAGGTAGAGCGTCAAGCAATTTGAGGGTACCAATAAAAATGATATTAAAAAGCTAATTGTAATAGGAGACTTGGCTTAGATCAGCAAGCTGATTCTAACAGCCTCCTCTCCAAGGGATACCAATTTAATAAAAACTAGCAAGAGAATTAGAAAGAAAGTTGTTTGGTTTGAAAGTGTTGAGTTTTTCCACATCTCAAACTCATTCAACCACCACACAACTCGTCTTGGCAAAAAGTAGCTCTTCTGGATTGTGGCAAATTAAGATTAAAAAGCAGGGAGATATTATTCCCAATCACCTCAGTATCACACTATAGTTATGCAATGACCTTGCATGATTTATAAATGACATGTCACTATGCATGAAAAGTTAATTATAATTAGCAATGATTAAGGAGTATTTAATTCATGGTATTCTCTCATACTTTAAGGTTAATACAGATCAGGAAAATCAATTGTTTTAGAGTTTAATGTTTTAGAGGTTTAATTTTATTATGAATGTGATATTGATTATTCTTTCAAGTTTGATATTTAAAGATTTTTAGTGTTTTTTTGGTTTATGGCTTTTGGTTTTATCTTGATCTAGTTTGAATTGGGGCTTTACATTGGACTTTAACTCTCCTAGATTGTATTTATGAGACCTTAACTCTGGTGGTTTGTTGGGTTTCTGCTCTATAGGCCATTGTTCTCAAGGTTTTGGTGGTTTTGTCTCTAAATCTTATTTGTGGGGCTCAAATCTCTATTGGCTTAGTGGCGTAGGTCCATATGGTTTGGATCATGTTGGACAACGAGACTTAGGCTTATAAATTCTAGTTCAAGTGGCTTAGTCTACTTAGGCTCTATAAATTCTAGTTCATGTGGCTTAGTCTTGATTGGTTGGTCTAAGTTGTAGTGTTTCTAGTCTAGTGGAGTTTGCTAGTTCGGAAGCCCCCTACTCCTCTTAACAAGAATTTGCAAAAGGTTAGTCTCTCATAGGTATTATATCCTTCTTCTTCTTTCTTATGGGAATGATGGTCTACATAGTTGAGATTGCTAGGTGAATGTTGTGGGTAGAGGTAAGGGATGCATCTAATCACTATGTTGGGATATCAAAATGGATCATTGGACATTCTAGGAAATATTCGTTGTGTGAAACTACCAACATCCATTTAGTTTTAAGAAGATGAAAGAATTATATCATTGATAATAAGAACTCAATTTTCTTAATTATTAGTAAGATTCATTCCCATGAAGAAGCTAGAAATTCAATGGTGTCTTCATATTAGAAGCTCTGCAAAGTGAAAAGAGACAAGTTGAGGACATTCAAGCTGAGTGTATTATGCTCGTACATTTAGTCATATTGTTATAGACATTTTTGTGCCTTACAGCTCTAAGCATGAAATGTCCATAAACCAAGGGATCCTAAGTCCCTAAAAGTGTTGTTCCGACCCCTAAAGGAACAAGGTCAACAAATTACAGCTTCTCCCAGAAGTTCTCCACCAGAAACTGCTCAGAATCAGTCAAATCAGGATCATTTCAGCTGCTCCACTGGCTAGCTGTGTTGCATAGCACCCAAGTACACTAGCTAGGTGCGTTGCAACGCACTTAAATGCACTACCAGGGTGCGTTGAGCGGGAAATGACAAATGGCAGTGCCATTCCGCGAGGTGGAAAGACAATGGAAGCTTCCAGAATCTTCTCCAATGACACTTGCCTCACTGAGTTCAACCAAGGATGAGTAAGAGGCTCTCAGTCTCCAAGTGGAAGCAAGAACTGACAGAGAGAAGCCACTAGTCAAATCATAAGCTGACTCATCCTCTTTGCATACATCTATATATGGATCCCTCATCCCAGAGATCCAGAGGCTGGAATTTTGTACATTGCAGAGAATTGCTGTTGGTTTTGAGATAGATATCAGAGTATTGGGTGATTTATGCTTTGTTGGAGGTGAAGAGGGCTTCTTTGCTGGGAGGTTGATGCTGGATCAGGAATCATCGGTTGTAACTCCTCCTAGATCTTCTTGTTATATCAATAAAACTATTTGAGTTTCTCCTACATGCTTGTGTATCATTGATGTTTGTTACATTTGTATGTTTAGCTTAAATCTGATCCTAAGCTATTTATGAATATAAATCCATGTCTTTGTGTAGTTTTCTTCTTCTGTGATCTTACAGGAACTTGGTGAAGCTGGGCAAGTAAGGGAGCAGGTAGCTGGAAGCTGTCAAAGAGGAGAGAGATTGGATCAAAGGACTAGCGCAAGACACAGGTTGGTTCATCCTATTCCTCTTCGTTTATAGTTCATAAAGAAGAATACGAAAGTAGTTTTCTCTGTTTGTTTCTAAGGTCACTGTCACACCTTAGTGGGATAGGGTCGTTCTGAATAGACACTTTTCCCGTTAACAAAATGGCGACTCCGCTGGGGATGATTGTCTAGTTAGTTTGTTTGTGTTTCTCTTGTTGTTTGTTTCATAAACTTAGAAGTAGCAATCGAACTGCATTTGCCATTAACAAATGCAAAGTAGACATCTGCTACTTCAATCCATTCACTGGATCTGTTTATGATTTGAACAGCTGATTCACAAATGATCTGACTGCCCTTTGTGATAGCTCTTACACCTCCTTTAAATCTACCCTCTGATTGTGCATTACTGATTGCTTTTACTCGGCCAAAAACCATAGATTAAACTGCAAACCGTGACCCAGAACCCGGATAGAATTCTCGTTTCTGCCCCAGCGCAGGCTCTGTGAAGAGTTTCTGCATTTCAACGCACTTCCCGAGAGGGCTACCTGCGCTGAAATGCAGTTTCTCTGTGTAATAGGTGCGCTGATTAGCCTAGCCTTGTGCAGCTGAGGTTCTTTGCTTCATTTTTCAGTTTTGTCTCTGATTTTTGCAGCCTGTGATCAATGTATGTGTCTGTTTAAAAACCCCTTTTCTTTGCCGTAATTCCGCCTCTTTTGTACAAAAAGACTGTAGATGTTTTTGTGTGTTTGTGGCATCATTTACAGTTTTCCATTACAAAAGTAGAATAGTCATACTGTCGTCCTTTGATTTATATCTGTCACAAGCGTCGATTTTGATCTTAGGAGAAAGTTTATTTGCTGTTGACAGTTGATTATGCTTTTACTTTTGCCTTCGGTTTGAATTTGTAACTTTCTAGTGTCGAAACGAGTATTTATTTCAAAATCATAAAGTGTCGTAATCATCTCTACCTTTTGATTTCGAAAAGAAGCTTGTTTGTGTTGGTCACTTGAAAGCAAATTCAGATTTGTACATCAACTTTCTTTTTAGGCATCAATATTAAGAAAGTGAAAAACAAATACATGCACATGTGCATTTGCATATTGACAGTCTGTTTGGCTTGATTTAGGAAAAGTGCATTTACAGTGTGCTCTTTGCTCTTTGTGAAAAGATTGTGTCTTTCTTTTCCCCTTGTAGCTAGGATTTTCATTGCTGAAAAGAGATAAAAGTTTGCTTATCATCTTTAGATTGCATTTTAGGAATTACATCTACATCGCGTGGTGAACCCAAAAGGCAAACTTCATAAGAAAGATCAACTTAAAATAAATTGAATGAATCTAACAACGCATTGGAACTTAACGCACAACATTTAGAGGTCTAGGCTAGAGACGTATTCCGGCGTCGTAAAGCCTAGTAACTATTGTCCTCACTGATGGTTGGGTGATTCCTCCACTTTGAGACGATAAGTGCCAGTACGGACTTGTGCTCCCACGTACCGTCGAGTATATATTGGGAGACCCCTATAGGCTTAAAACCTTTTATCCATAGGAAGCCGTGTCGGCCGCCCTACTGATCACAATGCACCGAACACAGCATTCGGGAAGATTGACTGCCGTACCGTAAAAAGTATTCTGCAGTTTTGCGATTGGTTTGGTACTCCCTCTACCTAGATCTCCAGAGCAGTCCCTTTCGTTCCTTTTCAGACTCCTTAACGGAAAAGGTCCATCTAAGCACTTGTCACTTCAGGCTCATTAAAAATCGAAGGAGACTAGAGTCATCTTTTGTTTTTTCTCGACTCTTAAAAACTGAAAAAACAAGTTGTGTCAAAAGCGTCTAAAATTCATTTAATACGGAAACATACCTTCCCTTTTATTTTAGTTGATCGAGTAATTCGCAATCATGGAAGAAAGTCAATTAAAACCCCATCATTCGCGGAGGCTTACGAGTCAACTGTCTTTGTCTTCGGAATCAAAACCAGTACAGACAAAGCGAACTCGTTTAACCGGTTCCAAATCTCCTATTAAAGTTAGAACAAGTGTTCCAATGACATCAGAGACCCCGGTTACTCCAAACATTTCTGGAATCCCTGCCTCTACAGAAGAAGTTCAACAGCCACAGAGGGACAGTGATACTGATCCTAGTCTGAGAGTAAACACTTGTGTTACCGAACCGGTTCCATCTACAACCGGTTCGGAGAGTCTTGTTCTTCAAACATCTTTCGCTGTCGATTCCACACCTTCTTCGGCACCATAAATATTTTACGGACCTGACGGTCTTCCCCTTCCACTTGGTCTGATTGCAATTGAAGAAATTGTAGAAGATCCTCAAACAAGTACTCCAACACACTTTGGAGTCGGGATCACTCTATATCCTTCTTCATCAGAAGTTAGTCTACCGCCAGCGGAAGTTCCTGTAGAATCGCTAGGTCATCTTTTGGATAGACTACAAGTGTCTGAACAACCGTCAACATCTAGGACTGTGTCATCTGACACAGCGACAACAGAACTCCCTGCTATCACTCCGACAATGTTCGCCGGCATACCATCTGTCCCGACTAGCTCTCAACCGCTAGAAGGAGCCCACTCAGGGGCTATTTCGATAGTCTGGTCCGTTCCTGTTTGTTCATGTGGAATAATATCTGGAAACTCTTATGTTGAGTCTCAACAAATTGATCCATTTGGAGGTCAATTTGGGCAGTCCGGTCCCCAAGGGCAAACAATTCCCTTGAGTTCTGGATTACCACCGTATGGGGGGCAGTATGCCCTTTCATTATCCCCTCCGGGAGGATATCCATACGGGAGTTCACAACAATATTCAGGTTATACTGGAATTACCTCAAGTGGTTGGGTACCTATACTACCTCAACAACCAAGAGTTGTGTATTCGATGCAACAATGTGTACCTATGTCGAATATCCCGACTACACCAGCTATTGTGACGGTGTCACAAGTTCAAACGCTGCCTGTTGTATGCCAACCTCAGATTTCTCAGGTTGTAATGCAACAGCCCCTTGACCCTGCGACTCAACCACAATCGCCAACTAGTGGGGCGACACAGGTCCAGACGGGTACAATTACCCCACACCTTGGTCCAACGGTTAGTATAGCGCAACAGCACATGGCTTCACAACCATGGCTGGTGCAATACCAACAACCACAATTCCAACAAGTGTACCAAGGTTCTGAGCAGCAAATCTTTGCGAACAGTGGACAGCCGTACATTCAAAACGGTCAAAATCAACCATTTTACAATGGTCATGTCCACCAACCTTATCAGTCATACCAGCATCAAATGCATTATGCTGGCATGCAAAGACCAACTGCTCAGGCAATCCCATCTTACCCTGGGTATGCTTCACCTAATCTGAATCAGCAGTTACCATTCGTGGCAACTTTAGAGTTACCTGATTTAAACCGGTTAACAAACGATCCAATTGCTTACGCCCCTTGGTGGCCAGCGATTCCGCATAAACTTCCATCAGATATTCCTAAATTTAATGGAAATCCGGGTGAAGATCCATTGAATCACGTGATGACATTTCATCTATGGTGTTCATCAAACACCCTAAATGATGATTCGATAAGACTTCGCCTCTTTCAGAGGACGTTAACGGGTCTAGCGGCAAAATGGTACATTGGATTGCCTAGAGCTTTGTTCGACAACTTCAGTACCTTAGCCACAACCTTTTTAACCCATTTTCAATTACCGATAAGGTACGAAACGGGAACAGAACTCCTTACCAACTTCAAACAGACAACGGCCACTCACATATCTGATCATATACATGAGTGGCGACGTCGTCGTAGGATGGTAAAAACGTACGTCCCCGATCAGCTATTAGCTGAATGGTTTATCAAGTCATTACTACCTTCCATCACGGAAGATGTGGCAAAGGGGGGAGTCGTAACGGAAGAGCAAGTTATCGCTCGTGCACAATATCTGGACTTGATCTATACTCAGTCCGGCACGCTCTACGACAAAATACCTGACGCCCCTAGACCGAAATTCTCAATTCCTCCTCCTCCTAAATCGAACAATGACTCTCACGCCGGCGATGGCGTGATTGGCACAACGACACAAAATCGACAAAGGCTACATCCAAGAAGGCCCGTAAGATTTCAGGTCAAAATGCAAAAGACGAACTTCTTGCTTCGGAAGTAAATGTCGTATCGACAGATAAGGGCAAAGAAACCAAACAACCAGGAAGCAAGAAGAAAGGCAAAGGGAAGAAGAAGAAACAGGATGAATCATCACCTGAAAAATCTTCTTCAAACCCTCCTGGAAATAGGAAACCAAAATATCCATGCTTTATATGCGATGAGGATCATCGGACCACAGACTGTCCATACAAAGCTGAGGTTAAAAAATTCTTCAAGAGTTCAAAAACCTCCGCGGTGTTAACTGATCTGTTTCCAAATCCAGGAACAAATCTGGTTGAAAGTGGAAATGCTTCCCCGTCTCAAGTGCTGATGTTGTCGATTTCAAAACAACAAAATGATGCTTTGATTTCGACAAGGAACAAAGATTATGGGAATCCGCAGCTGTCGAACAACAAGGATAAAGATCAACCAAGTAGTTCGACAACAACTTCGACAGAAGTTGTACCACCCACCATCCCTGAATTGACGATAAAACCGCCGAAGGGAGTAGTACACAAGTCGACATTTAATCCCCGCGCTAGAGCGGCGCAGCATTATAACATAGTGGAAGATTTGGCCCAATCGCCATCCGCTATGTCGACTCTTGAAGTACTACAAAATTGCCCATCCCAAAGGCAGGCTTTATTATCGGCCATTGGTGGGATTGACCCAAAGGATTCCAATCTTGTATCCTTCGACCATAAAGGATACGATCCTCAGTTACCGGCTCAACTAGCTTTCCTTATTCAAGTGAAAGCCCTCAACAAAACTGTTCATCGAACAATTATTGATGAGGGGGAATCTACATGCATTATGTCGATGAGTTGCTGGAAAACTTTAGGATCTCCAACCTTGTCGCGATCTTCGACGACATTAAAAGCATTCGACGGAAGGACATATACCCCATATGGTATCCTAAATAACTTGAAAGTTGAACTAGGGGGAAAAACGGTAGAAATAGATGTTGAAGTCATCGATGGGAATCTTGATTACAACATCCTACTAGGAAGACCATGGATATATGCCATGGCAGCTGTTGTGTCGACCTATTTTAGAAAGATTGCATTTCCCTTTCAAGGAGGGATTACAATCGTCGATCAACAAAACTTCCTCCCCAATGGTTCTCAAGTTACAGGAAGCATTCCCATGATCCATGGAAGCCCCCATTCGCTTCAAAATATCGGAGTAGGCCTACTAAAAGATCCTATACTAATGGGAACTTTCGCTCTTCCACCTCCAATCAATTTGGCGGAAGTAGCGTCGATAGGAACCTGCAACATGATATCTTCTACAAAGATCTCAGAAAACGATATCGACATGGATCATGCAGTGGTTTTGCCCCCAAGCCCAATAGAAATATTATAGCAATCAATGTTTCTAGCATGGGAGGCAAACCCAAATCAATGCTCATCAAGCGTTTGGATAGATAGGTCTAGAGAATATGGTACTCCTTTAGATCCTTGGTCGCAAGTGCATGTCACCGACGAAGGAATTGTCCAATCTATGGTAATTGAAGGAGCACCATGGAATGATTCCCACCATCGTTCCCTTCTTCCGGATTGTGAAGAAGAGACTCAAAATGACCTTTATCATCCTTCAGTCTTTGATTTTCTATCAAATACTGTAAATACGGTGGATTCCGAGCGAAACTTATCCAACATTGAAGAGACTATAGCCATAAATATCTCGACCAAAACAGATGTTGTAGAGAATATTTATGTTGGCAAATGTTGTTCTCCTTCAGAACTGGAAATATATAACGCTCTTTTTCGCGAATTCAGAGATGTCTTTGCTTGGTCATACAGTGAAATGCCAGGCATTGACTCGAGTATCGTTGAACACGAAATTAAGATGTATCCAGATGTCAAACCAGTACGACAACGGCTAAGGCAGGTGCACCCCAAGAAAGCCGCTGCCATTAAGGCAGAAGTTGAAAAACTTCTCCATGCTGGTTTCATCTACCCGGTTCCTCTAACCGATTGGGTATCGAATATTGTCCCTGTTATGAAGAAACATGGGACAATTAGAGTGTGCGTCGATTATAGGGATGTAAATCAAGCTTGTCCAAAAGACAACTACCCTACACCCTTCATTGACCAGATAATTGATGAATGCGCCGGATGAAAAATCTTTTCATTCATGGATGGATTCTTCGGGTATAATCAAATAAATATCTGCCCACAGGACCAGTCAAAGACTGCATTCATTTGTCCGTGGGGCACATTCGCATATCGAAAATTACCCTTTGGCTTAAAGAACGCAGGGGCGACGTTTCAGAGGGCAATGAATTATGCCTTCCATGACATCAAAAACATCGTTCAACCATACCTCGACGACCTTCCGGCTCATTCGCGAAAGCGGACTGATCATCCGCAGCATTTAAGAGCGATATTTCTACGTTGCCGACACTACAAGATACGACTCAATCCGCACAAATGTGTATTTTGCGTCAGTTTTGGTCGTTTACTTGGCTTTGTAGTCTCCAAGGATGGGATTCGTCTCGACCCGTGTAAGGTCCAGGCAATCATAAATTTGCCTCCACCTTCAAATTTGCTTCAGATTCAGAAACTCCAAGGGAAAGCAAACTTTCTGAGGAGGTTCATTCCAAATTACGCCGAACTTGCTAAAGGTTATACACGTCTTTTGAAAAAGGAGGTACCCTTTGTCTGGGATCAGGTTGCGCAAGCTTCCTTTGATGCTTTAAAAGATTCCCTAATGAAAGCATCATTAATGTACGCCCCCGATTATCAAAGAGATTTTAACCTGTATCTGGCTGCAGCAGATACGACCATTGCAATGGTTTTAGTTCAAGAAGTCGATGGAATTGAACATCCTATATATTATTTAAGTAAAAACTTAAATGATACAGAAAGCAAATATTCTTACGTTGAAAAACTAGCGCTTGCAGCTGTTCAAGCGATACAAAGATTTCGACACTATGTCCTCTTTCGGAAAACTACCATTCTGTCAGATTGCAACCCCATGACTTATATATTGTCGCGACAGTTGCTGGGGGGCAAATATTCAAAATGGATAGAAATCCTTCAAGAGTTTGATCTGGAATTTGTAAAATCCAAATCAAAGAAAGCTCTAGTTTTCGCAGAATTATTATGCGATCTCCCATCGTCGTCCAACGATGAAACATCCGAAGAATCAATCGTGGATGAGAATTTGTTTCTGATATCTACAAGCAATGAGTGGTATGGAGATATAATCATTTATCTCCAAACCCAAAAATTTAGGCCAAACACCTCACACTCTGAACAAAAACGTATTCGATACCAAGCAAAAGACTACATGATCGTCGGTGATACACTTTACCGTCGTGGTATCGATACAGTTCTGAGAAGGTGCCTCACCCATGAGGAGGCCGAAAAAGCCCTGAATGAGTGTCATTCAGGCGCCTGTGGGGGGCATCAATCTGGATATGCTACAGCACAAAAAATCTTACGAGCAGGATACTTCTGGCCAACAATGTTCAAAGATTGCATAACCGCAGTCAGAAGTTGCCATGCTTGTCAAATTTTTGATAGCAAAACCAGAAGACCACCCGCACCTCTACAACCAATAGTTGCTGTTGGGCCGTTCGCCAAATGGGGCATCGATTTCATGACATGTAACCCCACCTCGACCAGGGGGCATGGGTATATCATAGTCGCAGTTGACTATTTTACCAAATGGGCCGAGGCGATGCCTACATTAGATAATACTGGTGAAACAGCTGCCCTTTTCTTTTTCAATCATGTAGTCGCCAGATTCGGCGTACCACAGGCTATAGTCACAGATCATGGATCGCATTTTCGCAATCACATGATGGTTGAATTAGCTGCCAAACTAGGGTTGTCTCACGACAGCTCTACTCCGTATTATCCGCAAGCCAACGACAAGTTGAAGCGATCAACAAGGTCCTGAAGCGCATGTTGCAAAGGATGATCGGAGTTCACAAAAGAAGGTGGCACCTAATCCTGTACTCAGCCTTGTGGGCTTACCGAACATCGGTAAGGAATGCAACTGGGTTCACACCCTTCCAACTGGTATATGGCCTGGAAGCAGTCTTACCAGTCCAGTGTGAAATCTCGTCTCTCAAACTCGCAATTGATCTCCTCCCGGAACTTCAGAAGAAGAGGCTCGTTTCTTGGAATTAATCCAATTGGATGAAACCCGTCGTGACGCCGCTTTGGCTAACGAAGCCCATAAGAAACGAGTCAAGGCGCAGTTCGACAAAAATGTCAAACCCCGTGTCTTCTCGGAAGGTGACTTGGTCTTGCTTTACGACCAAGAATCCGATAAATTGGGAGCAGGTAAATTTAAGTCTTTATGGATGGGCCCCTATATTGTTAAACGAGTGTTAGCGAAAGGAGCCTACGAGTTAATGGATTATGACGGAATTCCACTGGCGCAACCTCGTAATGGGTTGTACCTCAAGCGTTACTATGCATAAATAGTAACCAATATGCTTTTGTTATATTTTTGTTTTCGCTAAAGTGTTTGTTTTGGTCGAGTAATCCACCTTTTTACATTTATTGCAGATGTCAAACCTATTGGAGCCATGTGTTGGATATGCCGACGGAGCGAGTCGTAGTTCGTGGAACCTGTCCTCCGCAGCCTGGGCCATTTTTGATCCAAGCGGCGAGTTAGTAAGTTTCAGAGGTGTATGTATTGGTCAATCAACGAATAACATCGCTGAGTATAGCGCGTTGATAGAACTTCTCTCTGATGCCATCACCCATGGTATACGCCGACTAATTGTCAGGCTAGACTCACAACTCGTAATACTACAACTCAATGGTATATATTCCGTCCGAAACCCAGCTATTTATCGCATGTTCCTAAGGGTTAAGATTTTGGAAAGACAATTTGATCTTATTCAATACCAACATATTTCCAGAAACTTAAACACATTAACCGACTCATTAGCAAACTATGTGTTAGATAGACATTTGCAACATTTATAAAAAGAAACACATCATCAATGTTTTACATGTGGATCATATAGCTCAACCAAAATAAAACCCCGAAAATAAAAAAATATATATATATATATATATATATATATAGCTATTTATGGTTTACATATAATGTTCTGTAACCAAGACAAAATCGGTCACATGACCCAAAAACTCAAAATGCTAGGGGGCACCCTAGTCTAATGATGCTCGTGATAGCAAGTCACAGCCTGTGCGATCATGCGTAAGAGACGAGTCCATCGTCTGGGCACACCAGTAGTATGCCGCTGTAACTGCAAAGGTAGCTCGTCAGTCCTCACATCTGGTATACCAAGAGTGAGGCCCTCAACCTGCTCCTGTAAAGCTGAGAGAGTCTCGGCCACATCGAGGTCGCGAAGAATAGCCCTTCCGGTGGCCTCTCCTGCTGGGGCAACAGCTGGTACTCTCAGGCGAACTACTGGACGAACAGGACCAACATCTGCATGTACACATGAGTTTGATTAAAGTCTTGATAGAATAAAGCACAAGAACATTATAAACAAAAACAGTAAACAACAATATGGTCAGAGATTTTACCAATAGCACCCCACTGCTCGCCATCTGACAGTACTAAATCTGGATCACCCCGGAAGTCCATGCCAGCATATGGATACTCGGAATAAACCATCTCCTGACGATCAAACCACCTGAAGAAGGTATCAGAAAATGAAATCTGAGACTGGCCAGCATGCCTAGACATATGGTCAACCCATCTCTGCATACGTGGTTCAGTAGGAGAAGGTAAATCAAGTGCAATGTACTGCGGCTGCATCAGTGGTATCTTCTCCAAGGCAAAGGCGGTCAAAATAGAACCGAACCCAAAGTTCTTCAACCTCCCGTTCTTTATCTTGGTCAACTGTTCTTTCATCACAAGAAGTACTGCGTCGCACCAGTTGAACACCTTCGGTTGGAGGCATTCCAAGGCATGCTGCATATAGGATCTGTTGGCTACATGAAGAGACGCACTACCGACCATCCTACCAAAAGTAAACAGGATAGTCCTAAGGGACCTGTCAGTGACATCACGGATGATGATCTTGCCGTCTTTACTCGGCTGAGATCCTTCCCTGCAATACCGGCGGACATAATCTCTCACAGAATCGCCTCCTCGGGCCGAACCTGACAAAGAGATGGGGGCACCCCGCCTCGACAAGCCAGTCAAGAAATAGATGTCTACTGCAGTCAAGGGGATAGATTTGCCCCTAATCTGGAAAACTTGATTGATAGGATCCCAAGCATCGAGCAAATACTGCAGTAAGTTGATCTGCTGTCTCATGCTAGAAATGCGGAAGAACTTCAGCAAGCCACAATTCCGCAGCGCGTTCACTGTAACTGGATCATGTAGGGCAATCATGTCCTCTTCTTCATGTTCACGTTCTCACCATGTAAGGGTCATCTTGCTCCCAAATCTCTGAAAAAACAAACAAGAGAGGAGTTAGATCCTGATTTTGGTGAGAAACAGGCAAAAATTCCATCAAAAATTGTGCAACAAATTCCCTTTCTGCGCCCAACGCACCTGCAGCAGTGTTCAAGGTGCGTTGAATGTCAAACTGCCTTCATACAAGCCAGCATTCAACGCAGGTTTCGATACACTGGGGGTGCGTTGATGACAGAACGAGTCCTTCAAACCCCAGGGGCTCAGAAAAGCAAGGAATCAGGCTAAAAAAGCAAAATGGAAACCATGAAATGAAAGAGCTCAGGTTTAGCTCCTACCTGGTCCAGACGGCACCGAGAATCGTCCACAGGATCTCCCGAAATCAACTGATGAAAATCGAGGGGGAAAAGCACCTCCAAAGCTCCAACAAACCAAGTTCAAATGAAATGGTAAAATGAGAGGTAAAAACACTTTTTGATTACTTTTACGTAGTTCAAAGTAAAATATTAGCGTTTTAATCTCGTTTTCAAGCAAATATTGTTCATTTCTGACTAGTTTGATGAAGCAGTTGAAAATACAGTACGATCTTTGGAAGGACAAAGCTATTTATGGTAAAAAATCAAAACAAGACCATCTGATCGAGCAGTTTTAGCACATAGTTCAAGCTCGTTAAAAAATAAACATAAGACATGAGCAAATGTTTCCACCCGCGTTTAAGCTCATTAAAAAATGAACTATTCCCCGGTAAATAACCACCGTGAATGTAACATTTCAACCATTAAAGCCTTGGTCGTGTTTGCACCGTCACCTCCACTTTTCCATTGGCCGATCATTCACCTCCATTTGATTGTTTACCCATTTTGAGGAACAGCTGCGAAGAGTGATTTCACTAGCCATCCTTGTGACACTGCCGTGATTGGAAAATTCCAAACCTTACCTGGAATCAGCTGCTACCCATTTTATCACTCGTTCCTCAAAAGACGAGTCTTCTTTAAGCTCTTTTCAACTGACTCGTAAAATATGAAAAGATTGCCGAGTTTTGGCCTTCCAGCTCGTTAAAGCGGCGGGAAGTGCTATCCCTCCTCTAGATTTTAATCTTTTTGGACCTGAGGGATTATTGCACAAAAAGATCGAGCGCTTGTTTTGTTCGGCTCGTTAAAACTATCGAAAATTCATCCCTTCTGTATTGTTTTATACTTTTTCGGACTTAAGGGATTAGATGACAAAAAAGGAATTTTGGAGTTACCTTTACGTACATTTTCAGACTCTCTAAAAATGAAAAGGACCGAGTTATCTTTGTCGTTAAACTCGTTAAAAAGATTAATAGCGACAAACTTGTCTTTAGACGAGAACGAGTTTCACTATCGCTAGGCTCGTTAAAACATAGCGATGGGTTTGCCCGAAGGGCAAATTATAGAACAAGCATATGTTATCCTCCTCAAGCTTGACAAAAATAAAGAGGTACTGGTCAGCAATGACTGGGGAAAAATTGGGAAGAAAACTCAAAGAATCTTTATTGGTAGCAAGTCGCTCTTGAACATGACACTTCCACTCCGTGTCCGAGTCGGGTTGGGTTGTTTCATTCACCGGTCACATCACCATGGTCACGCCATACCATCCACATTTGGGGTAAATGCTACCAATCCATCACATAAATGTCGCCGACATGTTCAAGAGAAGTCATCCAGAGAAGTCACCTTTGTCCCATCCACTACCATACATTATACTTCATTCTTTCATGACCGCCATCCTGAACCATATATCATCAGATTGTTTTCACCTCCATCAAAATCATTTGCTCCGTTCCGTGTCATTGATGTGGGATTCATTAAGGCCCTCCTTTGACGGATCACTTCTTGTCGACATCAGCTCATTATCCAAGAAGTTGATCTAGGAACACCCCATTCAGTACTTTGAAGCTTGCATGCCTCAATGGCAAGTTTCTCACTTCCGGCGACAGGTATACATCAATGACCTTCGACCGAAAGATTTTGCGTGGTGTTCGACGCCAAGTCCTTTATTCACACCACGTGAATTGTACTGCAGTACCTTGAGGGTCATTATCATTATCGGTGATTCCTCTCGCGCTTGTTAACAGTTTACATCATTGACTGGTAATCAAGCGATGTCTTTCCATGTTCGACTTCAAAACATTTCTCACATGGATCGACTTGTACTTCGAGTGAAGATCGGACGAGATTGAAGACCCGGATCTAGTTTCATCCATCCGGGCTGCGATATATATTCAGGAAAATAAAGACATTGAAATGTACAGCATTGCAGCACAGATAATCATCCTACCAAAAGGATGATGGCTCTATCAGAATCATCAGTCTACCATCAGACGATTGTCTGTCCTATGTACATGAAAATGAATTTATAAAGCTGAGCATGGGAATGCCCGCCTCAGCTAGATCATGAAAACAGTATGAAGATAATGTATTGTATTGTATCTTATTACAGGTCTCCTCCCAGCATTGAAAGAATTTCGGATCCTCCTAATAAAGCATTTCACCCGATAAACGACCTCATACTTTAGGGGGCAACTGTTATAGACATTTTTGTGCCTTACAACTCTAAGCATGAAATGTCCATAAACCAAGGGATCCTAAGTCCCTAAAAGTGTTGTTCCGACCCCTAAAGGAACAAAGTCAACAAATTACAGCTTCTCCCAGAAGTTCTCCACCAGAAACTGCTCAGAATCAGTCAAATCAGGATCATTTCAGCTGCTCCACTGGCTAGCTGTGTTGCATAGCACCCAAGTACACTAGCTAGGTGCGTTGCAACGCACCTAAATGCACTACCAGGGTGCGTTGAGAGGGAAATGACAAATGGCAGTGCCATTCCGCGAGGTGGAAAGACAATGGAAGCTTCCAGAATCTTCTCCAATGACACTTGCCTCACTGAGTTCGACCAAGGATGAGTAAGAGGCTCTCAGTCTCCAAGTGGAAGCAAAAACTGACAGAGAGAAGCCACTAGTCAAATCATAAGCTGACTCATCCTCTTTGCATACATCTATATATGGATCCCTCATCCCAGAGATCCAAAGGCTGGAATTTTGTACATTGCAGAGAATTGCTGTTGGCTTTGAGATAGATATCAGAGTATTGGGTGATTTATGCTTTGTTGGAGGTGAAGAGGGGCTTCTTTGCTGGGAGGTTGATGCTGGATCAGGAATCATCGGTTGTAACTCCTCCTGGATCTTCTTGTTATATCAATAAAACTATTTGAGTTTCTCCTACATGCTTGTGTATCATTGATGTTTGTTACATTTGTATGTTTAGCTTAAATTTGATCCTAAGCTATTTATGACTATAAATCCATGTCTTTGTGTAGTTTTCTTCTTCTGTGATCTTACAGGAACTTGGTGAAGCTGGGCAAGTAAGGGAGCAGGTAGCTGGAAGCTGTCAAAGAGGAGAGAGATTGGATCAAAGGACTAGCGCAAGACACAGGTTGGTTCATCATATTCCTCTTCATTTATAGTTCATAAAGAAGAATACGAAAGTAGTTTTCTCTGTTTGTTTCTAAGGTCACTGTCACACCTTAGTGGGATATGGTCGTTCTGAATAGACACTTTTCCCGTTAACACATATGCTTAGTAAAAAATCATATTTCTATTAATTCAAATGCTAGACAATCAATTAGACATGTTATAAAAGAGGTATGAAAAAATGAGACAATACAACAAACATAAAAATATAAAATGTTGAATATGCACCATAACCTTCATTACAAATATATAAAAATACTAAACTTACAATCATCATACTTTTATTTAATAATAGTAATATATAATACTTTTTAAAATTCACATAATATTAAAATATTGGTCAAAATCTAAACTAATAATAATTTTCGAAAATCTTTTACAGATAATTATTTTATCTTCATAATTAAATATTTTAAATAATTCTCAATTTTACTAAACAATAACTAAGTATTTATAGCATCAGATTAATCCGTACAACTTCGACCATCTTTTAATACAAACACTTAAATGGTTATTTTTTAATTAAAAAACAAAAACAAAAAAACTCACAAAATAGGGAAGTCACCGACAATATTAAATAGCTAAATAAAAGCTACTACAATCACATGAAAATAACCAGTAACCTTTAGCATAGCTATGAACTTTTTGCCAAATTATTCGAACCGTGTTGCACTTGACAACGCATGCGCCAACGCGTTTTACTTACAGCGACCTATTAACTAATGTTGCACCGCATCTCCATATCACTTTTCTGTCTTTGACAGTTGACAACCCTTGACAATGATCTTCAACGAATCATATTCGTTATCCATGGCACTTTTTCATCATCTTTTGAACACGGTATGAGAAACCGTGTGAACTAATACTAGGAAGAAACAATGCTAAACATCTGACTCCAAGAGTATTTGAGACTTTTATATACGGTCCATATCATAAATTTGATTCCTGTATTTCTAGGAAGTTGTAAATTTCGTAATTATATGTGTTTTTTTGCTCAAATATTTTTTTTAATTGATAATTGAAAATATTACAATGAAAGTTTTTTAAAATTTCAATAACTTTGGAATAAGATGAGTTCATCTTATCTATACAGAATAGAACACAACAGATAAATTTTTGACAAAAGGTGACTAGACGTGACACCACCATATCAACTACTTAAACTAGGACATTTTTTACAAACTTTTACAAAAAAGACTACATAAAAAGCATATCGAGAATACAATTGTTTATAGACATCAAAACCAGACAAGTATGAACATATGAATTGTAAACAAACTAAAAACCATATAGTGTAGTAAGATTTAAGTCAAAACACACGAACATGTAGGTTCCTTCCACCTTGAAGACTATAATTGCTTGCTTGATGAACATTTAGTCAAGAATGATAAGCAGCGAGCACGGGGAGACGTTTGCATGGGAATTGTTGAAAGGTAGGTCATAATTTGCTTGAATAGTGTTGAGAGGCATATCATTGATAATTGTTGCCTCTTCCCGATGGTCATTTGAATCAGTGTCTGAGCCTGACACCACAAAATGTTCCACACGACTCAACCTTACCAATATATCATCAAGGTTATATCTAATGTCCCAAAATATGCGCTTTATCTACTCCTTGCCGGCAAAGAGTTTGTAGTAATCAACTTGCTTATCAAGAATAACCATGCTAAGCAGTGTTTCCATTTGATGATGGTGAGTGATGGAGTGAAGAGAATGAATTCTTCTTCTCCAAAACTTTCCTGGATCTGACACCCATTTAAAACTGCTTCCACTTATCTATGAGTCAGAGAAGTATTTGCAATCTCCAAATTCCTTGGTTTTCATAGTTAGAATTTCCTTTCTAACCTCAAGAGGGGCAGCCTCAAAGAAATTTGCCACTGATTCCCACCCAAAAAGGCATATGTGCCTTGAGGAGGATGCCCTTGGAGCACCACCCCATCGGGCGAGTAATCGTTGGCATGGAGCCATGTAATAACTACAAATAAAACACTTGACTACTAACACAAAAAAGCGAACAACAACCCAAGTAGTATGACGACACGAGTGTAGTCTCACTCGGACACAGAAGGAAGGCTTGACTGCAGGACAAAAGGAGAATGTGGGGTAGTAAAGGAGGAGTAAATGATACCCTTCAAAAGCCCATTGTGATGACTATACCAAAATTGTGACAACTTGCAAAGACAAGGGTTGCGAGAGTCGAAAACCAGTTTCAAAACCAAATGCAAAAGATACAAGAATACCAAACCCCACATACAAGCACTGGGAAGTTAAAGGAAACTTTGGTTGGGTTAGAGGCTTGTAAGGACGTTGGTGATAAAGCGACCACCAATTCAAAGGATGGACCAGTGCCCGTGTTGTGAAAAAACAAAACAAAGAACATTGAGAAAAGACATGACCCTGGGTAATAAATCACTGAGAAACTCAACGATGAGAACAACCACGACAAAGACTAAGTGTAAGGAATGGAGGGTATGTAAGTGGTAGTTGGCCTTCCAACACTATTACGAACATATGCTTTAGACACCTTTTGTAAAGAGTCAGAGAGTCTTGGAGATGACGAGCTACCATGACCTTGACAACCAGGTGACCAAATTTCCATCACCCTATGAGCAGCTTAAGGCCTATATAACAAATTACAAACGTGAGGATACAGGTACGATGAATGAAATAAAAGCCATAGAACCTACACAACGAGGCCTAAGTGTCCCAGTTGAACCCGAGTTACATCATCCCAAGGCAACGTCGCATGATGAGCTCATAAATGAGAATAACTCGGTTATCAGAATGTTCTCTTCCTATGACCAATCTTCCATGGAAGGAGCTCGCCATATCCAAGCAGATAGAAGAAATGATACTGTTGATGATCCTAGAGCATATAAAATCATTAAACCTTAGTTGTGGGCATTTAATTTGAGGGGGCATGGATAGGTGATCCCTAGTACCTGGAGCGTGGAAGCGCCCCATGCATGCCATGAGAGGCCGAGTGTAGGGCCTAGTTCGCACATCGAGGGTCATCAAACCTTTGGCAATATGAAAGACGCGTGTAAGGTGTAGTCATGTTTGGAAAATTACGTTGGTATAAAACGCTTGTTGGGAGCCAGTTAAAACGCTTATTGGAAGTCAATTTCTAGAAATGCACCCCCACCGGGGACGTAGCATTGGCAACTAACTTATCCTGATCTACCAACTACCTTACCACTTGGAAACCATCCCTTCATTCCATCTCCATCCATGATTCATTAATGGAGACATATTCCTGTAGACTACCCCAGTTTGCCAAGTGATTTGCCACATTGTTCCCTTCTCGCCACGTGTGGATGGGGATTACATAATCAAAGTTTGATATTAGGTCACTTATATTGCTAACCATTGCCTTTAAATGAGAGCTGTGTATAATTTTATTCGACGAGTTGTCAAGTAACAATTTTCTAACACAAGATATTACTACTTGAGAATTTCCATGGACATGGAGTAGTTTTAAGCCTTTGTTAATGGCTATTTGGAGCCCTATTTCAAGTGCCATAAATTCTGCCATGTTATTTGTGGCCATCCCATAGGAATAAGCGAAAACGTGTATGGGATTTGAATTTGCGTCCCTAAATATTCCTTCAAAACCTGCTTTACCTGGATTACCCTTAGAGGTGACATAAAAGCTTAGGTTGATGAAAGATTGTGGTGGTGGGACAAAGGAGGTTGGGCTAGATAGTCTTCTCCTTACAACCTGACAGAAACCAGCTACTCCCCAATTGGCTTGGATGTCCAGGGATTTTAAAATGAGAGTATTAGTCTCATTAGGATAACAATCCTTAGAAGGTGGAGGGAATTCCTTAATTGTTTCCCTAATGTTCTTGAGGATAATATCTTGAAGGGTCTGCAGAGTCCTCTGCTTTCCTTCAAATATTCTAAGGTTCCTCTCTGATCTAGGTGGATATTGGTGGCCACCCACCTATTCCACCTAGACCCCCCAGTCAGTTTCATATGTTTCCTTAATTGTAACACAATTTACTATTTTTGACAATTTTTCGAGCCCTGAACTTCTGGAGCCGTTTTGAGGCCCTAAATGACGTTTTTTTTGCAAAATTCCCCTGGAAACTGTTGTGGCAATCAGATTAGCAATTGTAGTCCTCGGAGAGATATTTCCAACGAGGTATCATACGCATCAAATTGAGATAATATGACCAAGTTACAACCTCGGGAAGTTGACTTCCCAACTAACCCAAATGGGGCCCATAAACTCTTGGTGTTACATCTCCTCGAGTTAGGGTTTTGTTTGTTTAGGGTTTTCCCTTATTGTTCAATAATAAAAAGGCCCTTGAGCCTCATTGTAACTCAATTCAGAGGCATGTAGCAGCCACATCTCTTCTTAAATATAAGCTACCATTGCCCGAGCTATCTTATTTCCATTCTGTTTGTAAGCATAGTTCAATATTTTTCTATTAATTAAATGAAGTGTTTTTTTGTTGCATCTCCGTGTTTATGATTATATTTGTAAGTTGTTGCATTCTTGTTTAAGTTCAGATCAGTGGTATCAGAGCGATATTCTTTTTCTCTGTTTTTCTTTGCATGTCCCCAATGAGGTCAGGGTATAAGGAGTTAGTGCTCGATCTGGTTGAACCATTACAAGATCAACCATGCAAAACCTGACGACCTCACATGGCGGAAGAAAAGAAAGACGAGGGGGTAGGAGATCCTTTCAAAATGTTGCTCGAGGAAGCCCTCGAGTGACAGAGGGATGCAATGATGGATAACTTTGCCCAGATCCTTCGATAGCTACCCACAGGTGATGCATCTTCATCCAGCAACCACTCTGGAGGCACCACTCCTTTTAAGGTACAAGTTAACTTCGATATTTCCATATTCGAAGGCCTGATAGATGCAAATGCCGTAGATAAATGGTTAAATCTATTGGAAGGATATTTTTCAGTTCATGACTTTTCCAATTGGGAAAAGATTACATTTGCACTTCTCAAAGTCACCCCACACGTCAAGGACTGGTGGGAAACCTACTGTGAACAAAAGGATGAGAGTGAACCCTCGTTGTTTTCAGCTGCACCCACTTGGAATTCTTTCTGAGATGCCATCAAGGAACAATATTACCCTGTCGGGAGCTATGAAGATAAATACATAAAGTGGACCACGCTACGGCAGGGAAGGGACCAAGTGTTATAGACATTTTTGTGCCTAACAGCATGGAGCATGAAATGTCAATAATCTGAGGGATCCAAAGTCCCTAAACATGTTGTTCTTACCCTTAGAGGAACAAGGTCTGCAAACCACAACACTGAAAATCAGTTCTCCACCTGAAAACACTCAAAAACAGGCTATTTCTGGATCATGTCAGCTGCTCCACTGAGCATCTGCACTGAATGTCAACTGCTCCTCCTTGTACCTGCGCTGAAGGTCAAAACTAGTGAAGGCTACCTGCGCTGGGCGAGATTGGCCAAGTGGCACAGTCATTCTGCAAGGTGTCAACTGCCCAGGAAGCTTCCAAACTGACACTTGGTTCAAGGAATTCGCCCTATGATGAGTAAGAGGGTCTTGATCTCCAAGTGGAAGCAAGATTCTCCAAGTGGACTCAAGAACTGAAGATTAACTAAAGTGGGAGAGGACACAAGTCAGCTTCAGGCCAGTCTCAAGATGACTCATCCTTTCTCCAAATCTCCTATATATAGAGCTCTCTCATGAGGTCTATGGAGGCTGGAATTTTGTGCAAGTAAGGAAGTGCTGTTGGTTTGTGTATAGAGCTATTGGGTGTTTTGCTTGAAGGAGGTGAAGAGGAGATTTCTTTCAGCTGGGAGGTGTTGCTGGATTGGGCCCATTGTGGTTGTAACTCTCTCAGAACTTTACTTCTATTATCAATAAAGTATTTGAGGTTCTTCTATATGCATGTGTCTTTATGATGAATAGATACTTGTATATTTGATTTATGCTAATCCTATAATCCATTATGGATGTATGCTTCTTGTAGTTTCCTCTTCTTGTGCTTTTACAGGATCTGTGTGTAGCTGGGCCGGTGAAAGGGCAAGGAGCTAGGAGCAAGCAGCAAGGAGTGAAGACTGGATCGACTATTAGCGCAAGATAACGGTTAGTAGATCATCCTTTTCTTCCCTCTCTCATCTCATAAAGAAGAAACTTTGAATAGCTTTGCATTCAGTTGTTGCTGGAGTACTATCACCTTCAGAGTGGGATAGAGGCATTCTGCATTAGATACTTTTCCCCCCAACAAATTGGCGACCATACTGGGGAACGTATCTTGTTGGTTTGTTGTGTTTCTTGCTATTCATTTCATAAACAAAGGGAGTACCGAATCGAACTGTGTTTGAGTCCATCAAACACAAAGTAGAGGGCAGCTACTCTAGCTCAGTTTCTGGGCAAGTTTATGATTTGAAGAGCAGATCCACAAGGAATCTAATAAGCTCTTAGTGATAGCTTTTCATCCTCCTTTACATCCCTTAGTGTGTCCTTGACTGATAGCTTCTGATTTGAGCAAAAACTGTGAATTTTTGAGCAATTTGTGACCCGGAAACCAAGACGGACGAAAGTCTCGTTCTTCATTGCAGGCTGTACAAAGGCAGTCTGCATTTCAGCGTAGTTCCCGAAGGGGCTACCTGCGCTGAAGGTCAAACAGGCAGTGTTACACCTACGCTGGACCAGTCTTGGCTTGAGTTACTGAGGTTTCCTACTGTGTCTTGCATTGTTTTCACTATTGTTTTTGCTGTTTGTTGCCAGTCAGTAGGCCTATCTGAAACCATCTTCCTTTGTCATTATTCCGCCTCAGTTGTATAGAGAAACTGTATTTGTTCTTTTGTATTTCTTGTGTCATTTACAGTTTCCCATAACGAAAGTGAACCAGTCTTGCATTGACCTCTTAGATCTAGACCTGTGATTAAGTGTCGTTTTGATCTTAAGAGTTAGTTTATTTGCTGTTCATAGCTGATTGAGTTTGTCGCTTTCGTTATATGGTTTGAATTTATATATTTCTAAGTGTCGAAACAAGTGAATCGTAAGGTGTCTTTCGATTTTGGACGAACTTGTTTGCTTTCGCTTGAAATTGAATTCAAAGTTATACAACAACTTTCTTTTTGCATTTCATCAACATTAAGAAAGAGAAAAGAAATACTTGCATTGTGCATGTACATTATGACAGTTTGCATGTTGATTTAGGAAAGTGCATTAGTGTGTGCTCTATGATCTGTGTGAAAAGGTGTTATCTTCCTTCTCCCTCAGTAGTTAAGGTTTTCAAAGTTGAAAGATTGAAAAGCTTGCTTATCATCTTAGATTGCATTCAGGAGTGTTTCTATACATCTCGTGGTGATCCATAAAGGCAAACTGCTAAACAAGATCAACTTTAAAATAAATTGAATTTACATAACAACGCATTGAAACATAACGCAAACATCTAGAGGTCTAAGCTAGAGACGTGTTCCGGCGTCGTTAAACGTGATATCTTACCGTTGAGTGGTTGGGTGATTCCTCCACGGTGAAGCGATAAGTATCAATACGGACTTGTGCTCCCACGTACCGTCGCGTATATATTGGGAGACCCCTATAGGATCAAAGCCTTTATCCATAGGAAACCGTGTCGGTCGCCCTACAGATCGCAATGCAGTGAACACAGCATTCACGAAGATCGACCACTCGTACCGTAAAACGTATTCTGTGGTTTTGCGAAAGGTTTGGCACACCCTCTGCCTAGAACTCCAGAGCAGTTTCTTTTGGCCTTTTTCAAACTCTATAACTGAAAAAGTCCATCCGAGCATTTGTCACTTCGGGCTCGTTAAAACATCGAAGGAGACTAGAGTCATATTTAGCTTTTTCTCGACTCTTAAAAAGTGAAAAAGCAAGTTGTGTCTAAGCGTCGTTATAAAATTTATTTTAAACGGAACATAATCACCTCCTATTCCCGCGTTGATCTTAAGTTGAGAACATGGAACGCCCCAACCAAGGAACTCCACATGATGGAAATCCTAGTCCTTTCTCCTCTTGGGGAGAAGTTGGTGCGCCCCACATGGCCACATTGTCGCTTCCAGGACTGACAATTGGCCTGCCTATTTGGCTATTCTCAACTAGTGTAGTTCAGAACACCATGGTTCCTGAGCAGTCGAGTCAACAGTTAGATGAATCTAGAGCATCCCACCAGCCTTCTACTTCCTCTAACCCTTCCTCCGATCCTTCATCTTCAAAAGGTAAAGCTGGCAAAAGCCAAGCTCCCATGGAGAAGAAGGAAAAGAAGAAGAAAGAAAAGAAGAAGAAGGAGCCTAAGGCGACTGGGGGCAAGCAAAAGACATCTGACAAAAACCCACACACAGCACTGACCGGGCCTAAATCGCCATGTGTCATATGTAGAGGAGACCACTTCCATAGAGATTGTCCCTGTATTCCCCGGATACTAAGGGACTGGTCCCCTCGTCTGCACAATTCGGGAGCATCAACCTCTGGTAGCCATGTTGATTGCTTACCGTCAACCAGCGAAAGTGAAGGTTCAAGACAAAGAGGGGGAGCAAGATCCCCCTGCAAACTGTGTGAAGGCGGTCACGCCATCCACCGTTGTCCCTTCTTAGACGAAGCGAAGAGAGTTTTGGAAGATCGTCCGGTTTCTCCGGTAGTACTTCCTCCTGGATACAAAAAACTCGTGCCAAGTCCTTCGTTGGTTGAAAATACAGCTGGCCCGCTCAAGTGGTCAGCTGAAGCGTCAGTCATTGAAAATGAACCTACTGAATCCAGGCCAGAAGAAAGTCTAAAGGTCGATACGGCAGTTGACCCGGTTCTTCCTTCAGAGGTTTCATCCTCAAATGACACCGTCACTGAAGATTCATCTTCAAATGACACCCTCACTGAAGAGAATAAGGATGACACCATCCAGATTCTTTTCATCAACACAGATTCTGATGAGCATCAGGGCAATGCGCCCATTCCTTTATCGCAGGAAGGAACATCGTCAGGATCGTATCCGGCCGTGTATTCGGTCCCACCACCAAGCAACCTGGTTGTGTCCTTTGATTGGAACCAACTGGGCAGACCCCGGTTACCAGCCAGTATACCATTCAGAATCATAGTCCAAATTTATAAGATGGTAATGGCTGGAACTATCATTGATGAAGGGGCATCTGTGAGTATCCTTTCCTCTGTTGCTTGGAAAGCACTGGGTTCCCCGGCGCTTTTGCCTGAGATAAGAAATCTCTCGGGCTTTGATAAAGGAACCAGTCGACCATTAGGGATCCTCCCCAATGTGCCTGTTACATTGAAAGGGAAGACTGTTAATTTGAACGTGATGGTCGTTCAAGGACCCTTGGATTATAACCTACTCCTTGGACGTGACTATATATATTGCATGGGAGCTATAGTCTCCTCACTCTTTAGAGTAATGTGTTTTCCACACGAAGGAAGAATGGTCAAGCTCGTAGACCAACTTTCATTTCCGGGATCACGCATCGCAAATAGTCAAATACCAACCCTGAATGGTCTATTCACCAAGAAATGTCTCTACCCCCAGTCCTCCTTCCCGATGAGTGCGAGTGATTCAGAAAGATAGGGATGGAACCCAGGGGGCATGCATCCTGGTCTGCTTCGGGCAGAGGAAACCTTGGGTATAAAGTAGAATTTCCGCGAAAGAATATGACTAGTCCGTACCCCGTCCATGGAAGGAAAAGGGGTTGTTCTAGAACAAGATTCTTTTGTCAAAGTTATGTGTTTGATGATTTCTAGTCATTCACCTTTGCCTAAACAAGTAGGCTACCAAGGAAAGAGATTCTATTGCGGCAGCAAATGGTAACCATCTTTGGGTAAAAGGCAAGCCTCACCCATTAAAACTAATGTTTTAGAGGATAAGTAGGGGCAGCCTCCAAAGAAAGGGATTCCTTTGCTGCAACAAGTAGTAACCATCTTTGAGTAACCTAATGATAGACATCGCTGAAGAAAGAGTTTCATTTGCGGCAGCAAATAAAACCATTCTTTGGATAACCTGAAAGAGGTAGGCCTTTCCCGGTAGAACGATTGTTCTACCTGCAAATTGAGGGGTAACCTTGAAATCGTACTTTATACCTGGGGGCATGCAACCTTTTGGAGTGCAAGCAAGGGACGACTATTTATTTTTTTAAATTTTTAGGTCCTCCCTTTAACCCTGTAGGTCTAACCCTTTAAACTCGTAGGATTAGCCGTTTCCAAACTTGCATAAAGAAAGGATGTGGGGCAAAAGTCAAAAAATTGCCAAATTTGGAGCATAGCTTATGTGAGGTGCAAGCTCTATAAAAATTGGAATCTTGCAGGAAGACATTTCTTATCCTATGACTGGTATATCGAGCAGTTTTACCGCGGAATTTATGCTCGTTAAAAAATAGAAAAGCGAGATCCGAGCAGTTTTAGCGTCATAGTTCATGCTCGTTAAAAAATAAACATAAGTTTTGAGCAAGAGTTTCCTCCAGAGTTCAAGCTCATTAAAAAATGAACCTATTCCGGTAAATAACCATTGTGATCGTAAATTTATTAGCCATAAAAGCCTTGGTCGTGTTTTGCACCTGCCACCTCCATTTCATTTGGCTAATCGTTCACCTCCATATGATTGTTTACCCATTTTGAGGAACAGTTGCGAAGAGTGATTTCACTTAGCCATCCTTGTGACACTGCCGTGATTGGAAAATTCCAACCTGCACCTGGAATCCGCTGCTATCCCTGTTTATCACTCGTTCCTCAAAAGATGAGTCTCCTTTGAGCTCTTTTCATATGACTCGTAAAATATGAAAAGTTTGCCGAGTTTTGGCCTTCCAGCTCGTTAAAAGGACCGGAAGAGCTATCCCTCCTCTAGATTTTAATCTTTTTGGACCTGAGGGATTATTGCACAAAAAGGTCGAGCGCTTGTTTTATTCGGCTCGTTAAAGTTATCGAAAATTCATCCCTTTTGTATTGTTTTATACTTTTTCGGACTTAAGGGATTAGATGACGAAAAAGGAATTTTGGAGTTAACTTTCTGTACCTTTTCAGACTCTCTAAAAATGAAAAGGACCGAGTTGTCTTTGTCGCTAGACTCGTTAAAATGATTAAATAGCGACAAACTTGTCTTTAGACGAGAACGAGTTTCCCTATCGCTAGGCTCGTTAAAACATAGCGATGGGCTTGCCCGAAGGGCAGGTTATAGAACAAGCATATGTTATCCTCCTCAAGCTTGACAAAAATAAAGAGGTACTGGTCAGAAATGACTGGGGAAAAATTGGGAGAACCTCAAAACTTTGATGGTAGCAAGTCGCTCTTGAACATGACACTTTGTCCTCTGTATCACATCGGGTTGGGTTGTTTCATTCACCGGTCTCATCACCATGGTCTTCGCCAAACCATCCGTATTTGGGGTAATGCTACCGATCCATCACATCAGTGTCGTTATATGTTCAAGAGATGTGTTCAGCAAGAGTCAACCGTGTCCCATCCACTGCCATACATTATCCTTCATCCACCCATGATCGCCACCCTGAATCATATTTCACAGATTGTTTTCACCTCCACTAAAGTCATTAGCTCCGTTCCGTGTCACTGATGTGGGATTCATCAAGGCCCTCCTTTGACGGATCGCTTCTTGTCGACTTCAGCTCATTATCCAAGAAGTTGATCTAGGAACACCCCCCCAGTACTTTGAAGCTTGCATGCCTCAATGGCAAGTTTCTCACTTCCGGCGACAGGTATACATCAATGACCTTCGACCAGAAGATTTTGCGTGGTGTTCGACGCCAAGTCTTTTATTCACACCACGTGAATTGTACTGTAGTACCTTGAGGGTCATTGTCATTATTGGTGATTCCTCTCGCACTTGTTAACGGTTTACATTATTGACCGGTAATCAAGCGATGTCTTTCCATGTTCGACTTCAGCGTAATTCTCACATGGATCGACTTGTACTTAGAGTGAAGATCGAACGAGATTGAAGACCCCGGATCTAGTTTCATCCATCCGGGCTGCGATATATATTCAGGAAATATAAAGACATTGGATATGTACACTATTGCAGCAGATGATCATCCTACTCAAAGGATGATAATTTCAGCAGAGAATTATCAGTCTATCATCAGACGGTCGTCTGTTATGTGTACCAAAATAAATTTATAAAGCTGAGCATGGGAATGCCCGCCTCAGCTAGATCATGAAAGCAGAATGAAAAATAATGTATTGTATTGTAATTTTATTGCAGGGCACCTCTCAGCAATTGAATGAACTTCGGATCCTCCTAATAAAGCATTTCACCCGATAAACGACCTCATACTTTAGGGGGCAACTGTTATAGACATTTTTGTGCCTAACAGCATGGAGCATGAAATGTCAATAATATGAGGGATCCAAAGTCCCTAAACATGTTGTTCTTACCCTTAGAGGAACAAGGTCTGCAAACCACAGCACTGAAAATCAGTTCTCCACCTGAAAACACTCAAAAACAGGCTATTTCTGGATCATGTCAGCTGCTCCACTGAGCATCTGCGCTGAATGTCAACTGCTCCTCCTTGTACCTGCGCTGAAGGTCAAAACTAGTGAAGGCTACCTGCGCTGGGCGAGATTGGCCAAGTGGCACAGTCATTCTGCAAGGTGTCAACTGCCCAGGAAGCTTCCAAACTGACACTTGGTTCAAGGAATTCGCCCTATGATGAGTAAGAGGGTCTTGATCTCCAAGTGGAAGCAATATTCTCCAAGTGGACTCAAGAACTGAAGATTAACTAAAGTGGGAGAGGACACAAGTCAGCTTCAGGCCAGTCTCAAGATGACTCATCCTTTCTCCAAATCTCCTATATATAGAGCTCTCTCATGAGGTCTATGGAGGCTGGAATTTTGTGCAAGTAAGGAAGTGCTGTTGGTTTGTGTATAGAGCTATTGGGTGTTTTGCTTGAAGGAGGTGAAGAGGAGATTTCTTTCAACTGGGAGGTGTTGCTGGATTGGGCCCATTGTGGTTGTAACTCTCTCAGAACTTTACTTCTATTATCAATAAAGTATTTGAGGTTCTTCTATATGCATGTGTCTTTACGATGAATAGATACTTGTATATTTGATTTATGCTAATCCTATAATCCATTATGGATGTATGCTTCTTGTAGTTTCCTCTTCTTGTGCTTTTACAGGATCTGTGTGTAGCTGGGCCGGTGAAAGGGCAAGGAGCTAGGAGCAAGCAGCAAGGAGTGAAGACTGGATCGACTATTAGCGCAAGATAACGGTTAGTAGATCATCCTTTTCTTCCCTCTCTCATCTCATAAAGAAGAAACTTTGAATAGCTTTGCATTCAGTTGTTGCTGGAGTACTATCACCTTCAGAGTGGGATAGAGGCATTCTGCATTAGATATTTTTCCCCCAACACCAAGATGTGCCAGAGTTCACAAATACTTTCCATACCCTCCTCCACATGAAGCTAGGTATCAAGGATACTGAGCGGAATTTGGTGCTCAAGTACTGTGGCTGTCTACACAAATACATCTAGGATGATATGGATTTCCTGGACAATTCCTTGCTTGGCATGGCATATTGGTACAGTGTAAATATTGAGCAAAAGTTTAAACATAATAAGCGGGACTTTGGATCTGTGAATCCAAAGCAAGGAAAAGGCGCCCCTAAACCATAGAACAAGGGACCAAGCCAAAACAGGGCTACCAGGACAACCCGCCGAAGCTGTAAGCAAAGAACAACACCACGAAGACAAAGAAGGACATGGGAAAATGGTGTGAGTTCCATAAGTGATCCACTCACAATACAAGTGACTGTTGGGCCAAGCAGTCACTAGTGGTCGAGCTGAAGGCTTCTGAATCAGATGCAAGTTCTGAATTTGAATCAGAACCTGATAAGGGGATTGACAAAGGGAAGCAGATCATTGATGCAGAGCCTAGTGCCACCGTGGCCACCACAAAGATCCAGAAATTTGAGCCTAAAGATCTAGAGGAGGGGGAATGCCTCTTTCACTCAAAGATGTGGGTGAAGGGTTCTCTGCTGTGGTTCATTGTTGATAGCGGGAGCCAAAAGAACCCCATTTCAGCGGAAGTCGTAAAGCAGCTGGGCCTAAAGACTACAACACATCCAAAACCGTACACCATCGGGTGGCTTCACCAAGGATGAGATCTTCGTTTCAACCAACAATGCCACCTTCCCTATAGCATCAAGCCCTTCATGGATGAGGTACTGTGTCATGTTTCTCTCCTCTTGAAGTTTCTGATGTATTGTTAGGACAACCATACTTGTGGAATCGACATGCTGTATATGAGTCTAAACCCCGCTCTATGATTATTACTTTGGCTAATAAGTCGTACAGAATACCGAAGGTAGCCCTGCCTACCTCCATCTCTTTGATCACTACAAAGCAATGCAGTAAGATCATTTCCCAGACCATGAAATTCGTTTTCCTTATGATTCGCCCCCAAGGCAAGAAGAAGGTTGTGGGTACGGCTTCCAGGCAGGGCTCCTCTGCACAGAAAAAGTAGTTGGACAAGGTTGTGGAGGAGTACAGGGACATTTTCACCTCACCCACAGGGGTACCTCTGCACTGTTAGGTCGAGCACTCCATCGATTTGACCCTAGGTGTCGCTGCCCAATGGACCGATCTATCGACGATCTGTTCTAGAGAACGATGAGATCAAGAGGAAGATTCAGGAACTACTGCAGAAAGGGCACATCAGGCCAATCTCATCACCCTGTGGGAGCCCGATTGTATTGGTACAAAATAAGGATGGGGCCTGGAGGCTCTGTATTGACTATCGGGTGCTGAACAAGGTCATTGTCCGGAATAGGTACCCAATCCCACAGATTGATGGCCTTCTGGACCAGCTCAAGGGAAACAATTACTTCAGCAAGATTGACTTGAAGTCAGGTTATCACTAGGTTCCTATCGAACCCTTCGATGTGGAAGACTACCTTCAAATCCAAGGAGGGCCTTTTCGAATGGTTGGTCATGCCGTTAGGATTGAAGAATGCCCCTGAAACCTTCATGAGACCGATGGATGACATCTTATGGCCCTTCACCAATGCATTCATGCTGGTGTATTTATATGACATCTTGATCTTCAGCCAGAGTTGGGAAGAGCAGCTCCACCATATTCGACAGGTCCTTTAGACCCTTCGACAACACAAGCTGTGTGCTAACTTAGAGAAATGTACCTTTGGCCTGAACTAGGTTCAATATCTGGGGTACATCATTGATGAGCGGGGTGTACATGTGGACCCATCCAAGATACAAGTCATTCAGGATTGGCCACCCCCAACCACTTTAACAGAGTTCCACAACTGTTTGGGTCTTACCAATTTCTACTCTAGGTTCATGTTGAGGTTCTCTCATATCACTTGGCCTTTAGGTCAAGTCACCAAGGGCGGAGCGCAAGAAAAGTTATTTCGGTCGTAAACCTAATAGTGAGCGTTCTCCAAGTTGAATAATTGCCTCTGTTATGCACCAGTGCTCATATACCAGACCGACAACAACCATTTGATATTGAGACAGGTGCCTTTAACTATGCTATTGGTGCTGTTCTTACTCAACATGGGCATCCAGTGGCTTACCACAATGAGACACTTTTAGACACAGTTCGAAAATACCCCACTTATGACAAAGAAATGTATTCCATTGTGCAGGCCTGTCGTCAATGGAAGCATTACATTGTGGGGAAGGAAATGGTCATCCACACAAACCACTGAGCTCTACAGTTCATATAGACATAAGGGAAGTTGCAGAATGATCGCCATCAGAAATGGTCAACCTATCTGCAACAGTTCCATTTGAACATTAAGTAAAAGAAGGGAAACACCAATAATTTCATTGATTTCCTTAGCCGACCACTAATCATGGTGCTAATCATTGTGCTTGAATCCTGTGGGCACGAGACATTGAGGTGGCTACATCTTTACAAGAGCGATCCAGAATTTGGTAGCATATACCAAACACTCCTGGAAGGGAAGAAAGTTCCAAATTTTCACCTTTAGGATGCACTATTATGCCACTTGGGACACATATGTGTTCCTTCAAGTGAGCGTGCCAAGATGATTTTGGAGGCACACTACAGTCGGGTCATTGGACATTTCGGAGTAGAGAAAATAGTGGCGGTATTGCAAAAGTATTTTTATTTGCCAAAACTTCGTCAAGATGTTGGGAAGTATATTAGATGTTGCACCGCCTGCGCCATTTCCAAACCAACCATCAAGAAGAAATTCATGTATAGTCCTCTACCTACTCCTAGTCAACCTTGGGAATCTGTCTCCATGGATTATATGTCAGACCTTCCTTCTACTAAGCACAACAACAATTGTGTTTTCGTGGTCGTCGACATGTTCATTAAGATGGCCATCATGACGGCCTGAAAGAAGAGTATGACAATAGAGGCCACTGCTAATCTCTTCTTTGAGCGAGTGTGGGTACACTTTGGGATCCCACAGTCCATTATCTTAGATCGGATAACAGATTCCTAAGTGCATTTTGGTCAAGTCTCTGGTCGATGTTGGATATAAAACTCACTAAGTCCATGACTTTCCATCCCCAAACTGATGGCCAAACAAAGGTTGTCAACAGGATGATCGTACACATTCTGCGCATGTACAACTCGAAGCATCCACACACATGGGATGAAAGTCTCCCTTATGTCCAACATAGCTACAACAAAGCTCTCCACAGCTCAACAGGCCACAACCCCTTTTAGGTAGGGCTGGGATTTCAGCCATTACGCCCCATTTGTTGAAAAGTGGGCAACAAGAAATGCGAAATTTAGAATGTGCTAAAAATAGAATGTCTAAAAATAGCATGTCTAAAAATATCAGTTTGGCCAGTGAGGTCATTGGCCACCTTGGGTGAGAGGTGAAATTGCTAAAAATAGAAAGTTCTAAAAATAGCATTTCTGGTCCCTTCCTATTTATAGCAGTCCCTGGTCTATCTATAGGAAGTAAAATTAATCTTGGTCTTAACAGCAGTTGGAAATATTAATTATTTAATTCAGTTGAGTTAATTAGTTAAGGAAATTTGAATTTGAAGTCTTTGTGAGCATGCACATAAGTTGTCCCACTGATTGAGGAATTTATCCTTAATTTCCTCCACTGATTGAGGGAATAAGTATGAGTTCTATAATAAGAGAATCAGTTGACTTAGTTCTAACTAGTCAAGTCGAGTTAGATTATTTTAACAAGTTGTTAAAATAATAAAATATAGTTTGTTAATGCTTGCATGCATGTGACAACTATTATTTTAGATAACTGAGGATTCACTCATGGATAACCATTGCATGTCAGTTCTATTAGAGACCCAGTTGAGATCAGATGAGGGACAATGTACTATCAGATGCTTGGATCTTCCCATGGAATATTCCTTGCATGCATGAGGAACTAGTGTCCTCAAGGATTGCATAGTTGGACCTATGGTTGACAACAGGTATGGTTTGGGGCCAATGCTCATATGTTATGAATTGGACCCCAATCAAAATTACGCAAGGAAATAGGGGATTGATGGATGGTTGCCTACATATTGAGGCATAGTGAGTCTATCATCATCATCTTTTGATTGCAGGAAGTACAGGATAGCTCTTGAGCTGATTTTTTGTAAACAGAAGAGGATTTCCACTTGATTGATAATACAGTGTTGGGGGTTTTATGTTGGTGCTTTCCCCAGTGATATATCTGTGTTATGTGTGATTATTTCTCTTGATTAGTTATATGTGTTTATGGTTGATGTTGCTCATGAAATTGATTTTGCTTTCGCTTAATGATTTGTAGAAGTAGCTCATGTGTTTTTCTTTAGTACATTGCATTACCAGTTTGATCTACAGGTGAAATTTCTACATGGTATCAGAGCACAGTTAATCAAGCAAGGAACAATATACAAGCAAGAGAAAGAAATTCAAAGTTTATTATTCGGGATATAGATATCTAGTTCTCATCACAGTTCAAATTTCATCCAGATGGCCTTCACTGGGTTGAGGCTTGAGTATGCCCTTGATGGCAACTCAAACTACATAGCTTGGAAGGATCGCATGGAGGCAGTATTGGAAGATAATGGCATTAAGGACTTCATTGATCAAGATGTCCCCAAGCCTACTGATGCTACTTAGGCTGTAGACTAGAAGAAGAACGTGGCTAGAGCTAGGAGAATCATCCTAGAGGGAGTTCGAGATCACATAGTCTCGAGCCTCCATGGGAAGGAGACTCCATTTGCAATGTGGAAAACATTGAAAGATTTATATCAGAATAGCAGTGATCAGAGGAAGCTGGCACTGAAGGACAAGCTTCAAAAGATCAAGTGTGAGAAGGGTGATACGATCACTACATTCCTGAACAAGCTCACCAACTACAGAGATGAGCTTGCAAGCGTAGGGATCACTACCGCTGATGATGATATGGTGAGTCTAGCACTCCTTGGCCTTCCTAAGAGCTGGCATAGCTACCAGGACTCAGTGAATGGAAGGGATAAACTGCCAGATTAGGAACGACTGTGGTCGGATTTGATGCAGGAGGAGATCAGACGGAACACCAGAGATGGAGCTTCTTCATCAAAGAATGATGATGAAGAGAACTTGGCTTTAGCATCTAAAGCTAAGAAAGGGAAAGGGAAGGCATCCCAATCCAAGTCTTCTCAAGGAGGGAAGAAGTTTGACAAGTCGAAGGTGAGATGCTTTCATTGTCATGAGTTGGGTCACTATGCTACTAGTTGCCCAAAGAGGAAGAAGTCCAAGAAAGGTTCCTCCAAGGAATCTGATGGTGATGCTCTAGCTTCACAATTTGAGATGGATTTCTCACTTATTGCATGCATGGTTTCATCCATCATGGGATGTGTTTGGTACATGGACAATAGAGCTTCTTTCCACATGTCATGTGACAAGACTATTTTTAGCACTTTGGAAGAGAAGGATCTCCAGATACGGATCGAGATGGGCAATGACGGAAAGTACCGTGTCTCAGGTGAAGGTACGGTTGTGTTTCAGAGGGAGCATGGTTCTCCCCTCTCTCTTTCTAATGTTATGTATGTACCAAGGCTGAAAAAGAATCTTGTGTCTATTTCTATGCTTGAGGATAAAGGCTATGATGTAGTCTTTTGTTTGGGAAAGGTTTTCCTAAGGCATATCGGCACTGGATAGACCAAATAGATCGGGATTCAAGTTAAGAATCTCTATAAGTTACAGGTAGAAGACTGTGCTGCTTTGAGTTCCAAAGTAGAGGTGATGCATGGCCAAGATATTGGCGAGTCATGGCATAGGAGACTGGGCCACTTGCATCATGGGGCCTTGAAGATCATGCAACAAATTTCTACCAGATTACCCAAGTGCAAGCTGGAGCGAGTGAGCACATGCAAAGGTTGCACTTTTGGTAAGTATGAAAAATATTCTTTTCATGATTGGGATGGTAGAGCAGGAGCAGTTCTAGAGTGAGTTCATTAAGATGTATGCAAGCCCTTCTCTATAGCCTCCATTGGAAAGCAAAGGTATTATGTTATTTTTGTTGATGATTTTTCTCGTAGATGTTGGATCTACTTCATGCAAAAGAAGGATCAAACCTTCTTGAAGTTTTGTGAGTTCAAAGCTTTGGCAGAGAAAGAATCAGGGATGAAAGTAAAGGCCTTGTGAAGTGATAACGGTGGAGAGTATATTTCCCAGTAGTTTAAGGACTTCTGTGCTTCAGAAGGAATTAAACGGGAACTCACGGCACCTCATAACCCACAACAGAATGGGGTGGCTGAAAGGAAGAACAGATCTATTGTGGGCGCAGCTCGATCGATGTTGCATGACCAAGGCCTACCACTTCATCTGTGGGCTGAGGCATGCAATACAGTAGTATATCTTCAGAACAGAAGTCCTCATCGTATTTTGGGGATGAAGACACCTATGGAGGCTTTTTCGGGGAAGAGACTAGATGTGAGTCACTTCTGCATCTTTGGATCACTAGTCTTCTGTCATGTGACCAAAGATTCTCGGAAGAAGCTAGACCCAACAGCTGAGTTGGGAATACTTGTGGGGTACACAGATACACCTCACAACTATCATGTGTTTCTGCCTGCCAATCAAAGGACCGTAGTGTGTAGGGATCTGAAGTTCGATGAGCAGCGAGCCATGCGAGCATCACTTCAGAGGGAGCTCAAGTTGCATAGTGATGATGAGGAACTGTTAGTTCCCAAGGAGGAGGAGCCTCTTGATGATGTCGAGCAGCCACATGCAGAGATTCCAGTTGTGGAGATCACCACTACTGGAGAGTGTTCCAGAGAGGGGCAGAATGCTCTCGGGAAGCTGACAGATTGATACAGGATGCGAGAGAATGTGGGGCAACCATCCTCTCAGCATAGACAGAGGAGATCTCCTGATAGATACAATGGCTACATGGCCCTGGTTGGGGAGTGTGTAGCGACCGAGCCTTCTTCTTTTGAGGAGGCAGTGTAGCAGCCATTTTGGGTGGATGCGATGGTAGAGGAGTATGATTCTATCATGTGGAAGTGTATGGGATGTTGTTCCTAGACCGGGGACAAATCAGTGGTTACTTCTCAATGGTTTTACAAGGTAAAGCAGGCAGCTGATGGTAGTATTGAGAAACACAAGGCAAGGTTTGTTGCCCATGGTTTCTCACAGGTTGAGGGGATTGACTATGCTTCTGTTGCAAGGTAGTCATCAATTAGATCAATTCTAGCACTATCAACACAGATGGGTTGGCAGATCCATCAGATGGACGTGAAGACAACATTCCTCAATGGAGAGATTGAGGAAGAGGTATGCATAGAGCAACCAAAGGGATTTGAGACCTTCGATGGTGAGTCACATGTGTGTCGGCTCAAGCTGAGCATTGTATGGGCTGAAGGAAGCACCCCATGCTTGGTATACCAGGATCAATAGCTATTTCACCGGGTTGGGCTTCACCAAGAGTGAAGCATATGCGAACCTCTACCACATCATTGTAGGTGGTAAGCTATTGATTATTATACTTTATGTCGATGATCTAATTTTGACAAGTGATGATCAGTTGATCAAGTCTTGCAAGAAGGATCTTGCAAGAGAGTTCAAGATGAAGGACATGGGCCTCATGCACTACTTTCTAGGCATGGAGGTGTGGCAGAGAGATGGGAAGTATTTGTTTCTCAAGGCAAGTATGCCAATGAGATACTGAGGCGCTTCCACATGGATATGTGCAAGCCCATGGAGACTCCTCTAGTAGGTAACTGGAGGAAGGAGGATGCTACTTCAGGTGAGGTAGTAGCTGCTATTGTTTATAGGCAGCTTGTGGGTTCACTCATGTATTTGGTGAACACACGACCAGATTTGTGCTTTGTGGTGAACCAGTTGAGTCAAGCTATGGTTTAGCCAACCAAGTTATTTTGGAAGGCGGCAAAGCATGTGCTGAGATATCTCAGAGGCACTACACAGTATGGATTATGGTACAGGCGGACAGAGGGAGTGAAGCTCCAAGGCTTCACAGATGCAGATTGGGCAGGTAGTCCATCAGACAAGAAGAGCACTTCTGGAGGAATCTTCAACCTTGGGTCAACTGCAGTTTCTTGGTATAGCCGGAAACAGAGATCAGTTGCACTTAGCACAGCGGAGGTAGAGTACATGGCAGCTAGTTAGGCTGCATGCAGAAGATTCTAGTGGGATTGTTTGGTCAGATGATGGATCCTACCATGATATATTGTGATAATCAAAGTTGCATTAAACTCTCTGAGAATCTAGTGTTTCATGACAGGTCCAAGCATATAGATATCCGCTATCATCATCTACGGGATTGTGTGGTCAAGAGGATCATGATGTTGCACTACATTTCGACTGAGGAACAGGGTGCAGATATTTTGACAAAGGCATTGTCAAAAGGCAAGTTTGAGTTCCATAGACACAGGATCAGGGGTGCTGATAATCCCTTTCTTGTTGAGAGGGAATGTTAAAAAGTGGTGAATAAGAAATGCTAAATTTAGAATGTGCCAAAAATAGAATGTCTAAAAATAGCAGTTTGGCCAGTGAGGTCATTGGCCACCTTGGGTGAGAGGTGAAACTGCTAAAAATGGAAAGTTCTAAAAATAGCATTTCTGGGTCCCTTCCCATTTATAGCAGTCCCTAGTCTATCTATAGGAAGTAAAATTAATCTTGGTCTTAACAGTAGTTGGAAATATTAATTAATTAATTCAGTTGAGTTAATTAGTTAAGGAAATTCGAATTTGAAGTCTTTGTGAGCATGCACATGAGATGTCCCACTGATTGAGGGAATAAGTATGAGTTCTATAATGAGAGAATCAGTTGACTTATTTCTAACTAGTCAAGTCCAGTTAGATTATTTTAACAAGTTGTTAAAATAATAAAATATAGTTTGTTAATGCTTGCATGCATGTGGCAACTATTATTTTAGATAACTGAGGATTCACTCATGGATAACTGTTGCATTTCAGTTCTGTTAGAGACCCAATTGAGATCAGATGAGGGACAGTGTACTATCAGATGCTTGGATCTTCCCATGGAATATTCCTTGCATGCATGAGGAACTAGTGTCCTCAAGGATTGCGTAGTTGGACCTATGGTTGACAACATGTATGATTTGGGGCTAATGCTCATATGTTATGAATTGGACCCCAATCAAAATTGCGCAAGGAAATAGGGGATTGATGGATGGTTGCCTACATATTGAGGCATAGTGAGTCTATCATCATCATCTTTTGATTGCAGGAAGTATAGGATAGCTCTTGAGCTGATATTTTTTGTAAACAAAAGAGGATTTCCACTTGATTGATAATACAGTGTTGGGGGTTTTATGTTGGTGCTTTCCCCAGTGATATATCTGTGTTATGTGTGATTATTTCTCTTGATCAGTTATATGTGTTTATGGTTGATGTTTCTCATGAAATCGATTTTTCTTCCGCTTAATGATTTGTAGAAGTAGCTCATGTGTTTTGCTTTAGTACATTGCATTACCAGTTTGATCTACAGGTGAAATTTCTACACCATTGATGTGGCCATACCATTTGCAGCCACTGAGGTAGATTCAAATCATGTGCAGTCTGAAGTTGAAAGGGCTAACAACTTCATTGAGCGCATTCAACACATCTGCCAACAGGTCCATGATATATTGGACAGATCCAATGCTAAGTACAAGTAGTTCCATGATCAACATCGAGTGTCGCACAAGTTCCAGGTGGGTGACAAAGTTTGGCTTCATTTGCAGAAAGAGTGCCTTGTTGGACCCCACTGCAAGCTTCGCTCGCTTCGATATGGGCCATACACGATCACCAAGGTCATTGATGACAATTCCTTTGAGTTCAGAATCCCACAATTCCTTGGTCTGCACCCAGTGTTCAATGTAGATCACCTTCAGGTCATACTTCCCACCATTGTTGGACACATCTGAGATTGCAGAACAACTCACACCAACAGAGCTCAACCCGGACTGCATGGAACATGCAACAACTGATCACGTCATGGACACACAAATCAAGGACACTCAGAAACATAGGATATATCTATATCGAGTTGTCAAAGTTGGCCAACTCCGTCACCAGGGCAAGTGGTTCACCAGGGACCAGGTTCAACAAAAATTTCCTCACCTCATGGAGGCTCTGCACGTAATGGGGAACATTTCTTCCTAAGGGGGAGGAATGATCCAAGTGGATATTGTTGGCCACCCGCCTATTCCACCTAGACTCCCTAGTCAGTTTCATCTGTTTCCTTAATTGTAGCACAACTTACTGTTTTTGGGAGTTTTTCGGGTGCTGAACTTCTGGAGCCGTTTTGAGGCCTTAAACTACATTTTTTTGGAAAAATTCCTTTAAAATTTCCAATGGAAATCGCATCAACAACTGTATTCTTCAGAGAGATCTTTCTAACGAAGCATCATACACGTCAAACAGAGATAATATGACCAAGTTACGACCCCAGGAAGTTGGCTGCCCAACTAACCCCAACGAGGCCCATAAACTCTTGGTGTTACATCTCTTCGGGTTAAGGTTTTGGTTGTGTAACACCCTTCGAGGTAAATGTGCATATAAAAAACATAATAGGAACAAAAATACAATAAAAATATCAGCCATAAAAATCCATATATAGATCATTACATTTTCAAATGGAAATCAAGGGAATGAATTATTTTCATTAATAATGCAATGAACCAACCGGTGAAGGGACTACCGCGTTCCACCTGACCATAGATTGGCTAAGCCAAGTCTCTCTTCAACCAATCACCCCCGTGCCATATTCCAAGCATGAATGTGGGACTCATAGAACGCATCAAAAAACACCAATCAATGTGGATGCCACCGGAGTTCTCCGCTTACACCGTGAGGAATTTGAGTGCCTCCTAGTCTCTCAGGCTTTAACGTGCATCCGCATTCTGATCTAGGGATCACTAGGCCCTACATTGATACATACTCTCCAGGCTCTACCATGCATTCCATCCTGGAATCACTAGGCCCAGTAGAGAGAAAATACACCTCTTGGCTTTACCGTATATCTCGCCATTCACTGGCAAGTATTCCTAGGCTCACCGAGGCACACAATTTGGCTTTACTGCAACCCACAGTTTGGTTCAGGGGTTACTAGGCTAGTGGCTTCGTGCATCCTCAGCCTAGTTCAGGGACCACTACCACCATGTGTTTGTCAATTCGGAGATCCACCCCACTCAATGTCAAATCCAATCCGACCATCCCCCACAAAACGCATGAGAGAACCCATCTCATCAAAGCTATAAGGAAGTGGCAAGGCTAGGCTGAAAATATTGTCACACCTGGCAAAACCCATGCCATGGTACAAAAGAAACGCATGCAATCCCATGAATGCCAAATATAGCAAGGAAAATACACATGCAAGTTGATACCTGCAATGAAGCCTGTTGTAGCCACTTGATCCTACCTTTCCCTACTTGATCCTTGCTTCCTCTTGCCTTCTTTTCTTTTCTTGCTCCAATGCCAAAGTGCTCCAAGAAAACTCTAAGTGTCCAAGAGTATGAGAGAGAGAGAGAGAGAATAATGAGAGAGCTCCAAATCTAAACTGACCAAGTCTTGCCCACTGATCCTCAGAAGCCTTTTTATTAATGAGGCCTCTATTTTCTTCATTTTCCATTAGTTTCCTTCATTTTCCTCCCCACATGCAACCTATGACCTTTCACCTCCTTTTTCTCCTAATTTCCATTATTTTCCTTCATTTTCCTCCTCACATGCAACCTGTGACCTTTTACCTTCCTTTTCTCCTAATTTCCATTATTTTCATAAATAAATGTGCCAAAATACCTCTTTGCCTCTTTAATGCCTTAGCCATTGCCTTTGCCAATTTCCTTAGCCATAAACAACCAAATGAACACCCCTTAGGATGTCTTTCCCACCATTCAGCTTGGAATACGTGTCCCATCATCCGTGGTATTTATATATTTTTACATGGAATTTTCACAAGGGTTGTTACAGAACCCTCCCCCTTGGGGGAACACCGTCCTCGGTGTTCAATGACACCTATAACCAAAAGACCATTGAAAACAAAACATACTACCCATGGAGCTTTATAACACAGCTCGTTGTAGTATTTACAATGAAAGATCTGCTCAAAATCAAAACATCATGACAACATGACAACGTACCGCATAATGGAGCTTTATAACATAGCTCATTATGGTATTTACAATAACCACATATACACATATTCACATATGCACATTTTCTCAACCAACAAATAAAATAATATGAATCTACAACAAGGGAATCTAGAGGCTCACACCTCCACCCTCAAAATAATACTAGGATCCACCTCCTTCCCAGGAAGTCCAAAATCCATTGCAAATTCAAATCTGCATCCAATGTCCAGTGCTATAATCCCGTGCCACTTGTCCTCTTAGCGAACAGTTACCAGCTCATTGTTCTAGGGCGCACTCCCAATGTGCATCTGATTCCATCTAGCAATGTTAATGACCAAAACAAATCCATCTGTGACCTTCCCTTCTCTGCTACACAGTCCATTGGAAATCCGATCACCCCTTCCGTGCAGTCGCTCACCTTCCAAGTTCTGCTAGCACCCCCATCCCGGATAGTCCATCCCTTGGCAAGGCTTCCTCGCATTAGAAGATTCAAAGACCAAGGCATATGCCTACCTCAAAACTACCATACCAGTCATAGCATGCTCATGGCAATCAATTGACACTATTGGGTACCAGTGTCCCACAATGGCCCTGCTCCTGACGTGCTTTACCAACACACTGCTGCATGTTTCAATTCCTTTGTTGTTGCTACTAATTCTTGCAGTCGATTTCGACCACTCAACTGGGCATGTTCATGCTTCCTGTACCAAGAACATAACTTCCATTAGATTCAAAATAAAGTGAAATAAATTCAAATCATACCTCATTGGTAGTTCGTCAATAAGGTACACTTGGAATCTTGTTCGCTTCCTGTCACAAGAAGTCAAACTAGCATCTTGACCAAATCAACATATATAAAGGTATCACATCAGGTTAGCTCAAACACAACCATCATAATCATAAATCACATGTAACCATCATAAACCAGAATCATAGATCATAAATCAGAATCATAATTCACATGCATACTAAAATCGAAATACAATACCGATACTTATCCTTCATCGATCCTTACTTCTACCTTTGTTCTTTTTGTAACACATTGGATTGGTTGCCACACCTGACAAACATCCAGTGCCTTCTCCTCAACCATGTGCACATATGCATAGTGTGCATCACACACATATGACCACATATGACATGCAACTCCATGCAACACATGCATCTACACCTGACATACAACACATACACCTACACCCAGTGTACGACACAACTCAATACATATGCCTACACAGAGTACTACACAACGAGTACACATGCTGCAATACCATGACTACATGATGCATAATACCGCATGCCCATAATACAACATCAACGATATGCACACAATACCACACGTACACCAGTACCATATGTACAACATGTACATAGTACCACTTATACACTGCACCACATGCACAACATGTTCACAACATCACATGTACACGACGACTCCTGCACAATGTGTACACAACGCCACATGTACACTACACCACTGTACAATGTGTACACAATACCACATGTACACAATACCACATGCACAATGTGTACGCAACACCATATGTACATAACATCACATGCACGACATGTACACAACACTGCATGCTCATAACACGTTATGTACAACATGTACACAGCACCACATGCTCACAACACCAACTTGTACAATCATGCACACAACACCATATGTACATAGCACCATATGTATAACATGCACGCAACACCACATGTACATAGCACTGCATATCCAACATGTACATAGCATCATCCATACATAGCACTGCATATCCAACATGCATAGAGAACCATATGCACACACGCCGCATATACATCATGAAGGTACAATATGTATACAACACCCCATATGCAATATTCACACAACCCTATTTGTGCCATCCTATATATAACATTGCATGAATAACATGTACACATGCTATGTATACACAACACCACAAGTGCACACATCATAGATGCAACATGTACAACATATGCAATGTATGCGCAACAATAGTACAACACATCCAAAACCACATTGTCCTTACCAAGAAACCTTACTTCCGGTATCTCATCTATGCTTATCCTAGCATGTCGCAAACCACACTACTTTCACTCCGTTGGTGTATCCTTCAGCGTTACCTATCATAACATAAACATAGGCATAATACAAGTATACAATATCAATTCATATCCACATGATGCTGACCTCGTATATTTTTCGTGACTACTCTTTCCAATTGATTCCTCATAGACCAGGAACCTCTTCATGTCATTCTCCTGCATAAGCAATCATTCCTTCACAAGAATGATACCTGACAACCCTGTCAGACAGTAACATAGATATATGGATACATACATACATATATAAATGTTAGCATAAAAAAATCATGATCTTGTCATACAACGACATACATACATTCATGTATACATATATAAACATCAACATGATCATGATCATAACATAATTACCAGATAACATAAGGTATAGGTTAAGAGAACTTCCTTATTTATGCATAGGCATTGAGAGCAACAGTTCCCAACATAACCAAAGCATATGACACCTCAAATCCATTTACTTTACCTTTTTTGGTTACCTTTCTTGTGTCTGCACTGCTACTTTCCATTTACCATAATGGACCCAACTAGTCCAACTGAAAGTCGTAGTCTTACCTTCTGCTGCACTTACTCATCACAAAGCTTCATATGGGTCTTATATCATTGATTGGGTACCACACATCTCTCCCAATTTCCATCAACTTTCCTCTTTCCCAACCAATTCCCCAAACTCATAAAAAAGGCAAGACAAGAAACAAACAAGAAGAAGACCATAAAAACCAATAACAACATGACTCTGCAAACAAAGTGGTATGGCCATACACTAGACATAAACAAAGCCACAAATCAATCTCAACAATTCATAAAAGACCAAAAATACAAGACTAACAACAAACACCATGACTCAATCCCCATTGTTCCAAGGGAAAACTAAACCAGAGCCTTCTTCAAGATTTCATGGCAGTCTCTTGCCATGCAATCCCCTGCATCATACAACCATAAACAGATAATTGTCAGTGCAATTAAAAATACACCAGTTACCTCATCTTATTGTGCCAAGCACGTTTCTTGCAACTGCCCACGCATGTAAACCATATGTTCAAAATATCAAGACAATCATATTTATCAATTTGAATTCAACTTTTACAAACAATCCTGTCATAATCCATAGTCATTAGATATAATGCTACGACTATCAACTACATTCAAGTACATATCAACTGTCTGAACACATACATGTTAGTACAATCATCTTAAAACAAAATAATGTGAACACGTACTCATATTAAGCAATTCATCGATCATTCAACCAATTGCAAAGATACCATGTTAAATAAATCAACTAGATGACATAATCAACAATCAAGCATCAAATATATGACATAAGAAATCGATACCTTAATGTATCTTAGGGGAGGTGATCTTGTCTGCACAATCAATCTAGTTAGCACGATATAAATTTACAACACATCAGCTCAAGAACTCATAAGATCATGATATCCATAACAATATCTAACTAACATGTTCACATCGTAAACTCATATACATATGCAAAGTCAATCTAGATTAGTATGACACCATCTCACAAATATGTTGGTTCATACCTGAATATCGCAACCATAACCATCTACATAGGTCAAACCAGGTTAACACAATACATATAACATCAAGATCTTCAAGGCAATGAATATGACCATCACGCATATGACCAATCCAAATTATAACATCAATATATCAATTAAATGACCCTAATTGTCAAGTTAATAGCATATAACAAAAATAAGCTATATATCATACTCATCAACAACATACAACATAATCATCAGGTTATCTAATATAAAACAACAATAGCAATGCATACAACTACAAGTTACCATCATTCTTGACTATCTAACACATGTGCATATAACCACACTAATCATCTAACATCTAACATGAATGTAACCGTAACATCAAATACATGTTCATAAACCTAATGTATATAACCCTAAGGCATATAATAATCCTTAACTTACGTACATGCATGCCGAACATACAATACATGTATGATGATATGCTCTTACCCCAAAGTCCAATGTTGCAACGTCATTATGATGATTTGCATCTCCTGCTCTATCTCAGCCAACAAATTAGCATAATAACAACCAATAACATCATGATGACCTAAATTGCATACGATAACTTCACAAGGCATGTTTGACCTACTATACATGCATAATCATAGCCACGACCATACATGCATAACAACAACCATTACTCCATTGTACGCATTGCCACATGCAACCAACAGTATGCATAAGCAATGCCAAATCAACTACACCTACGCATAAACACATGTAGTCGAACATAAGCGATCAATTATTGTAATCAACCTACAAGACTGATACATGTAATCAAAATATTAAAAAATGTAACCTAACATACAAGGATGTAAGTAGGTATCATGAAATCAACATGTAAGCGACATATAATTCATACACAGTCAGTCACATGTTCCAAAAATCAAGACATCGTGTCTATTAATTTGAAATCAGCATTCACCAATGATAAGAACCTATAAGCATACCCCCTTACTATCCATGGTCCACACTAAGGTAGAAGGAGGAAGCTTCTATAATGGCCCGACCTCCATTGTCTAATTATGGAAATGGGATCTCCATAGCTCTACTAAATTTAACCACACTAGAAAATAAATTGATTTTTATTTCTCATACACTTGTATGAGATTATTTCAAAACATCGCACTTATTCTACTTGTAACATAATAACTAAAAACATGCCACTTTTCCATTTCCTTACATGCAACTTTTCAAATTCCTTGCATGCAACCTTTCAAATTCCTTACATGCAATTCTTCAAATTCTTTGCATGCAATTCTTCAAATTATTTGCATGAAAATAGGCATAGATTAGCTACATCCATATTATCATACTAAAATACTATCCCATCCAAGAAAATAACATTTTCTTCAAACAATTACCATACTTTTACATTTTCCACAAACAACTACTATACTATTACATTTGCATGTAAGCATTTATTCAAATACTTTACATGCAAACTAATATAGAAAACTATTTGCATACAAGTAAGAATATATCAGCTACAACAATACTATTACACATCAATACTATCCCCAACGATAAACAACATACTCATTGGGGCATTTTATCAAACAGTTTGTATACAATTAATCATTGAACCATTTAAGCATTTCATCAAACACTTTGCATGCAAACTAATATAGAGAATGGTTCAATGCATATATCCTAAACTGTAGTAGTACAAGTTATGGAAACTAAACCATATGATTAGTGGTATATTCCCTCACTATGGTTCAAGTTTCAACTTCTAAGATTTCATAGATGAAAAGATATAACAAAATACCAACACAATCCTATTTGGTGCACAATTCTAGGAGTATCCAGAAAGCTCAATATACACTGGTCATATCTCCTAAAATATAGCGAATAAATGTCTGAAAGTTTTATCACAAAATAAGCAGGATTTACTCTCATTGTGGAAAAAATTTCAGCTCCTGAGAGTGCCCATAATAAATGTTATAACAAAAATGTCAGTGTGACCTGTTTGAGACCTGATTTTAGGAGAATTTAGAAGGCTCGACCCCCTCTGCTCATATCTCCTAAAATTTTGCGACCCAATATCTGAAATTTCTACCACATAATCATTGGGATTTACCTTCAGTATGGAAAAATTTTTGACTTCTAATATTCCACAGAAGAAAAGTTATAACAGATATGTCAGAAAGGTCTAAAATTTAACCTTTGTTTTTCATTTTACCTATGATAGAGGCCATCCAGTCCAAGTGTTTGAACCATGCTCTAATACCACTTGTAACACCCTTCGGGGTAAGTGTGCATATAAAAAACATAATAGGAACAAAAATACAATAAAAATATCAGCCATTAAAATCCATATATACATCATTACATTTTCACATGGAAATCAAGGGAATGACTTCTTTTCATTAATAATGCAATGAACCAACCGGTGATGGGACTACCACATTCCACCTGACCATAGATTGGCTGAGCCAAGTCTCTCTTTAGCTAATCATCCCCATGCCATATTCCAAGCATGAATGTGGGACTCATAGAACACATCAATAAACACCAATCAATGTGGATGCAACCAGAGTTCTCCGCGTACACAGTGAGGAATTTGAGTGCCTCCTAGTCTCACAGGCTTTACCGTGCATCCGCAGTCTGATCCAGGAATCACTAGGCCCTACACCGAGACATACTCTCCAGAATTTATCATGCATTCCATCCCAAAATCACTAGGCCCAACGGAGAGAAAATACACCTCTTGGCTTTACCGTATATCCCGCCATTCACTGGCAAGGATTCCTAGGCCCACCAAGGCACACAATCTGGCTTTACCGCAACCCACAGTCCGGTTTAGGGGTTACTATGCTAGTGGCTTTGTGCATCCTCAGTCTAGTTCAGGGAACACTACCACCATGTGTTTGTCAATTCAAAGATCCACCCCACTCAGCTTCGAATCCAATCCGGCCATCCCCCCACAAAACGCATGAGAGAACCCATCACATCAAAGCTATCAGGAAATGGCAAGGCTAGGTTGAAAATACTATCACACCTGGCAAAACCCATGCCATGGTAGAAAGAAACACATGCAATCCCATGCATGCCAAATCTAGTAAGGAAAATACACATGCAATCCCATGCATGCCAAATCTATCAAGGAAAATACACATGCAAGTTGATACCTGCAATGAAGCTTGTTGTAGCCGCTTGATCCTACCTTTCCCTACTTGATCCTTGCTTCCTCTTGCCTTCTTTGCTTTTCTTGCTCCAATGCCAAAGTTATCCAAGAAAACTCTAAGTGTCCAAAAGTATGAGAGAGAGAGAGAGAATAATGAGAGAGCTCCAAATCTAAATTGACCAAGTCTTGCCCACTGATCGTCAGAAGCCTTTTTATTAATGAGGCCTCTATTTTCTTCATTTTCCATTAGTTTCCTTCATTTTCCTCCCCACATGCAACCTATGACCTTTCACCTCCTTTTTCTCTTAATTTCCATTATTTTCCTTCATTTTCCTCCTCACATGCAACCTGTGACCTTTTACCTTCCGTTTCTCCTAATTTCCATTATTTTCATAAATTAATGTGCCAAAATACCTCTTTGCCTATTTAATGCCTTAGCCATTGCCTTTGCCAATTTCCTTAGCCATAAACAACCAAATGAACACCCCCTAGGATGTTTTGCCCACCATTCAGCTTGGAATACGTGTCCCATCATCCGTGGTATTTATATATTTTTACATGGAATTTTCACAAGGGTTGTTATAGGTTGTTTATGGTTTTCCCTTATTTTTCAATAATAAAAAGGCCCTTGAGCCTCATTGTAACTTAGTTTAGAGGCATGTAGCCATCACATCTCTTCTCAGAGATAAGCTATCATTGCCCGAGCTATCTTATTTCCATTCTGTTTGTAAGCACAGTTCAATATTTTTTTATTAATGAAATGAAGTGTTTTTCTGCTGCATCTCCAAGTTTATGATTATATCTGTAAGTTGTTGCATTCGTGTTTAAGTTCGGATCACTCTCCTTCCATAGGATCTACGACCACCCTAAACCAAAAGCCACCAAAGCTTCATAACATATGATTTATTAATTAAAATGGGATCGCACAATCCTAATATTCGCTGCTTCTTTGGGTTAGAAAACTTATTCCACCCCACCAAAGCCCACTTATGCTTGTTTGCTGATCCTTTCCATAGGAATTTATTCCATATTGATTTCATATGATTGGATACTGTAACTGAAATTGGCATTACCGAAAGATGATAATTGGATAAGGCTTGCATTATTTCTTTTGTCAAAACCAAAAGACTTGGGAAGTTTAGAGCCCTAAAAGCCCAATTGTTTACTTTGCGACAATTCCTCTCTAGAAGTTCTTCCCATGTGGAGAGCCTGTTATAATATAATACAAGTGGTACTCCCAAATATTTGGAGGGAAGGTGACCTATATTGTATCCTATCATTTTGCTTAGTTTGAGCTTAACCATCTCCGGAGAGTTAAAGAAGAAAATGTGCATTTTATCAGTGTTCACTTCCATACGTGATGCTTCCATGAATATTTGTAGAAGTTTGCATATTATTCTTAAATCTTTAGAGGTAGGTAGACCAAATAATATTATGTCATCAAAAAATTATTGATGGGAGATTGGAAGATCAACACCATACAAGTGAAGCCCATAGATGAATCCCAACTCGCTAGCTTTCTGAAAAAATCGACCTAGTCCTTCCATTGCTAGAATGAAGAGAAATGGTGACAAGGGGTCCCCTTGCCTCAAACCCCTTGTTGAATGAAATGTTTATGAGGGGGAGCCATTTAATAATATGGAGAAAGATATTGATGAAATAAGGGAGATTGCCCAAGCTATCCAATGTTGTGAAAAAAATAGGCCCCTAAAATATGGACTAGGTATATCCAACTTATTTGATCATAAGCTTTGGATAAATCCAGTTTGATGAACATACATGGTCATTTGGATGTCCTCAAAGAATGTATAATTTCTTGCACCTTGATGACTCCATCGGAAATCTAACTCCCTTCTATGAAGTTGGATTGGGTCTGAGATATGAGGAAAGGAAGAAGAGGTTTCAATTGTTTAACCATAACAAATGAGATGATCTTGTAAAGCACATTACAAAGAGAAATAGGTTGGAAGCCTCTAGGCTTATTTGAGTAGACTATTTTTGGAACTAAAGCACGAAATGTTGCATTGAGGGTTGGGTACAGTGAGCCATTTCTCCTTGATTCTTCCATGAGTTCTTGAATTACCTTTCCTAAAAATCCCCAACACTTCTGGAAGAAGTCTGTTGTAAATCCATCTGGACCAGGGGCTTTATTCATAGGCATGTTCATTACTACCATTTCAACTTCAACAAGGAAGATTGGGCTCATCAACATTGTATTTTGTTCCTGGTTGATCATCCTTGGGATATGTTGGAGTACTACATTTATAGCTAGTTGTCTATCAATGCATTTCTTTGTTAGTAAGCTATTAAAATGATTTACCGACTCTTTTTCTATTTCTTAGTGTTAGAGTTTCCTTTCTCCACCGTGGCGCAGTAGAGAAAAAAATATGTTTTGATGTCACTTTTGAAGCTTAGAATTATGGAAGAACTTCAAGTTCCTATCACCATTCTTAAGCCATTGTATCCTCGACTTTTGTTTCCATAGTATCTCTTCTTGCTGTCTTCTATTTTTATAATTTTTGAAGAGTATCAGCTTTTGTGGCTTCCAATGCCTCTGATCTTCATTTAAGGATGATTTATTGTTGGATGCTCATCATTTTCATTTCGAGTTCTTTTTTTATCCTCAGAGATGTTGCAAAAGACACGCTTATTCCAATGCTTGATCTTTTGTTTTAAATATTTTAATTTGAGTTGAAATGTGTGCATTTTGTTTAAATCTCAATTGTTCAATTCGAGTCATCATTTTCTAAGCATTTCCACAAAGGATATGTCATGGAACCAAAATATTTCATAGAAAAAGGGACGATTTAGAGGAGCTTCTTTCAAGTTAGTTTCTAGTCTAATAAGCCAGTGATCGAATCTCATACATGGTATAATAGAAGCTTCTACATATATGTCTTTTTGTAAAACCTATTCAACAAGTAGAAATAGATCTAGCCGACATGCAATCTTGCTAGTACCTCCTCTGCGATTATTCCATGTGTAAATGCCATTGTTGGTGTGGATGTCTACAAGGCACATATTTTCAATATACGCGTTGAGATATTCTATAAATTGGTCCAGTCAATGAACGCCTCCTTTTTTCTCTTGTAGCGATCTAATGATATTAAAATTGCCTCCCACCACACATAGGGAGTTCCCTATTAGTTGTTTTATATCCTATAGTTGTTGTAGGAAGGCATGCTTATCTTTTATACTTGTAGGTCTGTATACTGCCTATAGGTAAACAATGCTTGTTGTCCCTACATATCTGAAGCTCCCTATGAGAGTTCGATCTATTTCCCACCATTATTTGAAAATTATTTCTCTGGGGTTCAACCATATAGTTAAACCACCTGCACTTCATTTCACATATAATGAAATTGTTTCACAACCTTTCCAATAAAAGCCTGCAATTTTGGACATTTTATCCCCTATTAATTTAGTTTCTTGTAGGATAATAGTAATTGTTTTTTCTTTTTTTTTCCAATTTGTTCGCTAAGATGGCGTTGTTTCCATTTGCTATTTAGTCCTCTAATATTCCATGAAATTATCTTCATGTTGAAGCTTTAGGTAATGAAGATGGAATATCCACCATAGTAGTTTCTTGATCCTGACTTACTTGAGTTGGTCGGTTGTTTTTCCTAGCTTCTTTCTTCACTATTTTTGCCTTTTTCTTTGATTCTTTATTCAAGATTCCTTTTCCCTTATCCTTAAAGGTCTAGAAGGCTTGAGCTATTTGTTCATTCAATAAGTATCAGTGCTTTGTTTTCCATCAAAGATAAGAATTAGCGTATAACTCTCTATTCTCCAAACTCAAATCTCCTAGGTCTTTTTGGGCCTAATCATTTACCAAGAACACGATAAAATTTTCTTCCTCTGAGAGATCAACTTACTTCTGGTTCAGTAACTGGGCCACCTCGTCAAAACCTAGCAATGTATAGAAATTGAAACTTTCTTGAGCAATGTATTTGTCCTCTACTTTGTGTTTTAGCCCATTGTGGTATTGAGGTGGTTATGCTACCAGGGCTTCCATTTGAACATCCTCCCCTTTTTGTGTGTCTTCTTGCATATCCTCTAAGGTCGAGAAATGAATTTTCTCCTCCAAAGCAGTGGAGATAGTTGAGTTTCGATTTTTTTATATTTTGTCTCTTGGGTTGTACTTTGGTGAACCCATCATTGGATGCCAGACCTCCTATAGATTGTTCCTTCCTTCTCTGTTGGAATTCTCTTATTATATGACCATGCTTATGGTAGAGTCGACATCTGAATGGGACATGCTCATAATCCAGGGGTTGTTTCCAAACTTCCACCTTATAATCTAACTTAATGGATTCTAGTAATGGTTGAGATATGTTCATGTATACACATAGCATGGCGTATGACATGTTTTTTCCCCTCTTAGTGCTCTCTGAAAGCTTGAAAAAACGTCCCAACACTTGTCCAAATCCTTCTAGGATTTACTGTATCCAGAAATCCATGGGAAGTTAGTAAAGTTTGACCCATACCAACACTTCCATGAACTCATCCTTATCAGGGTTGAAACAAGCCTCCCAATGGTTGATATAGAGACCAACATTACTAAAGAAATACGGTCATCCTTCAAAAGTTTGAGCTTTGTCTTCAAGGTTGGAAAATATTACTGTAAAAAATCATTTTGGCCTTAGTCTCAACTCCACCTCTCCCTTTGGTTGCCAATTCTGCTGAATCCATCATTCCAAGTCCTTCTTTGTAGGTCATATCCCTATGAACTTGCAAATGAAAGCATGATCCCTCATGTGTCTTCTATGATCATCCAGTACTTTAGAAGGGGTAATAAATATAGGGTTTTGAGGAGCTTTAGGGATACATTGACCCTGCATATTCCTTTTCCACTGATCTCCCAGTACAGGCATCTGGAAATATTCATAGGGGCTCCCCTCAGAACCTGATTTTCCTCCACTATGAAAAATCCTACTATTAAGTACATTCTGGAAGAAGGGGTGACCCCCTACCACACTTGAATTCATTGTGCTGAAACATAATAAACTCCTGACGATGAACCACACTGGTTGGTTCGAAACGCGTCGACAAATGACTTTCCATGTGATTTTCGCCGAAATATTTCTCTAACTTAATATGGATCACAGAAGCCTAAACTCTATTATAATAAACTCCTATTTACGACTTCTGTATGGGTATTAAATCAGAATTATGGGTGAAAACAAAGGATTTCCTACACTTTTGTGCTTGATAATGTTGGTCTGTGACCCGCGCTCAAACCCTCACCGCCTCAACCTCCACCGCCTTCAAGCAAGTCATCTTGTATTGCAAGGGTGAAAAAAAGGCCACAACCTTATGAGTTGCCTAAAAAAATAATTATATGTGATGTGAAAGACAACTATAAATATAAATTATAATTAAATTAAATATCATATAATTTAAAATGTACGATTAAATTTAAAAACATTTATATTTAGTCTTTGGTGGCAGTTTTGTTGGTGATCAAAGTGATATGAAATAACTACGAGATCTAAGATTCAATCTCTCGAAAGTAACCTAGTCCACGGAGATGAGGACAAGTCATAAGCCCAAAAAATATAGTGGTAGCAGAGCCAGAATCAACTCGTATCACACAAGTATGAAATTAACTCAATTACGAATAAAAACATTTATATTTAAAAATATATTTTTTAATTTATATAATTTTATTATTATTTTTTTTAATTTATATTAATTATTATAAACAAAAATACTTTATACCCAAATATATATAATAATAAATTTAATCACCACATAGTAATATTAATAATGCGATGACGACCAATGATGTATGAGAAGCCACTGCTATAGAAAATCCCCTCAGAGATATGTTTGCATCTTGTTCTAGTCGTGTGTTGAACCAAGCCGAACTAGAATATGAAGAATCACAGTCTTCTGCAAGATGGAAACTTCCAAGCATTGCTGCATCAGAAGTTTATTTAGATATGTCTGTATTCCACTTAAAAGTTGCTACTAGAATTAGTATTAAAGAGTCAATAAGCCAAATCCAAGAAAACTCCGATAGTGTACAATCTATCCCTCTTCTTGATCCAAAAAAATTGCAAGCTGAAGCAAAAAGGCTTAAAACCAAATATCTACATCTGGGATGTATTAGAATCGGCATAAATCCTCTGACCCATCAAGGCCTAAATACTTTTGTGTTAGCTACTGTCAGAGATTTAACCCATAATAAATATACCGATTCATTGATAGGAGGAATAGTTGCTCCTTTGTCTAATGGCCCAGTCTATTTTGACTGTTACCCAAATTTCTCAGTTTATGTCTTTAATGAAACTATTGATCAAATCCTACAACTACAAATCCAAACCACCGAATTTGATATGCACAAAAAGAGACATAACATTGCTATCCAGACAAGGGGTTGTTTTCGGCATACTAATACTTTGTATCCAGTTGTCCTCCATGCGCCCAGTAAAGACTCCAAGTCCAGTGTCATTGTTTTAATTGATTCCAAAAATTAAAAGATTGAACACCAGACTATCCATTGGGAAGATCTCACTTTCCCAGAACACTGGGTCGTTTCTAATCCCAAGCCTCTTGCTTTGAGGAAAATAACTTCTGCAGATATACAAGAGAATCAATCCTTTGCTGTCCTATCCTTTCCCAGAAGATCCACGATAGATCAAAGAATAATAGAACAGGCTTGCAAAAGCTCATTAGCTTATCAAGATCCAAGCATTGTAGATACCGCCCGCTCTAGTTCTGTTTTAAATTCTTGTCATCATGTCTCATTATTTGAGTTTGCACAGATTGCAAAATTTTTCTTCATTAGAAGTAAAATGTCTCAAGTGTCATTCATCTGTAAATTTGAGTATTCTTGCTGAGTCTGTCATACATGAGAACCATCATCTTCAGACTGGTGAAGCACTGCCTTCCACATCCATAAATCCATGTCCCAATCCGAAATGTTCAGACATCCCATTTCCACACGAGTCTGACCATGTTCTCATGATGCATGAACTACCTACTCTAGAAGATCCCAGGCTGACAGAAATGTTCAACAAGATGAGGCCAAGTAATATGCCTAGATATGGCCTAGGGTATTTAGAATAGAGGAACGACCTCATTCCAAAGTCCAGATTTTGCTCTCTACCACCTGACTGTAAAAAGCCCTCTGTACCTGAGATGCATAAATTATTTACTATAATGGATGGCTGCAAAAAGACCAAAATAGAGTCACAGTAGATAAAAGAGATGTTGAATTCGGATATCTACACGCATCCTGAGGCAAAACAATTTGGTCTCAGTCATACAGTTGAGAAAAAAATCAAGCTATCCCAAGAGTGGAAAAAGTATTTGGATAAAACAAATTCCTGGATTTCTTTCTATATCTGGAAAAGAAATGCTCAGTCAGAAAATGTGTTAATGACTGGTACAACATCCTCCTCAACAGCCAAACATTCTTGGACTATTTTAGATGGCAATAAAGTAGAAACACCATCTACCTTCCCTCCATACAAAGGTATCATCCTTGGAGACAATGCTTTGGGTATAGATGGAAGAATACAAAAAGCCAGTGAACAAATCAACTGGACAAATACTGCAGTCAAAGGGCTTGAAATGAAAACAACAAAATCTGTTGAAATAAAAGAACAGTTTGATACTCTCCAAGTTTCTCTTAATGATGTAAATAAGTGTCTTAATGATGTACAATATTCATCCTCTGTTGTAAGATCTTATGTTAAAGAATCTCTCAATAAGATTGAAGAAGTAGAAGAGAAAATGGTAGACCACATTGGTACTACTAAGGGATTGTTAACAGACTTAACCAAAAAAGTTGATAAAATAAGTCTGTCAAAAACTGATAAACCAGTTCCTACTTCTTTCTTATGTAAGAGAAATGTATAGATACATAATCTTTTCAAACCTATTGACAGATTCCCAAAATTGTTTCCAAAAGAAGCAACTCAGACCTCCTCAGACAACTCTGAAACTACAAAACAGATTTCAATTGCTTCTCTATTTAAGGAGGAGAAAGAGTCAAAATCATAGATTCTTCCCATCTACGAACCATTGGAAAGTCGGTTCAATAAATATCCAGCTCCTGACTTGGATGGAAAAGGAAAAATTCCAGAAGCACATACATTCTTCCCTGATTCACACAGAGAGTGGAACATTGATAATCTCAGTGTTGGTCAGATCAGACAAATGATCGACATGATGTTTATAGAGTACAAGCTAATGTGTATTAGAGGAAAGAATGAAGTTGAAGTATGCAAGACTATCATTCAGTGTTTTACTGGAACACTTCTCAAATGGTGGTAGACTGAATTATCTCTAGCTCTACTGGTAAAAATGGAGAGCGAAGTACTCAAAGATGAAGTGGGAGATATTATACATAATTCAGATGGGACAACTCAGAGAAATATGATTGGAGCTCTGACTTCTATGATCTTAGAGCACTGGTGTGGCTCTGAGACAGAGATTGCTGATAAGCATGAGGTCATACTCATGAACCTCAAATGTAATAAGATGTCACAATTTGAAGACTTTCACCGAGATTGGATGCAGAGAATATACGAGGTGAAAGATTCAAAAAATTTGCTATGGAAACAGGTATATCTTGCAACTTTGCCTTCTAGATTTGTTGACTATATCAGACTGCAAGAAGTATTTCAATTTCCATTTGAATCGTATACCTGAGGAGAAATTTATTCTCTCATCACTAAAGAATTGGCCAGTCTATGTACTAGATCTAAGGTAAACAGGTCCTTAGACAAATTATCAAGGCTTCCAGATAGTAAATCTATCTATAGTAAATATGGTCTAACCATTGATGATCCTCTGGTCAGAAGGAGAAAAGCTAAAGAGAGAGCCAAGAAAGAGCACAAACAGACTGCCAAATATCACAAAGGCAGAAAACAGGTCTCTTATAGACCCAAGGCCTCTTCAAAGACCAGAAAGGGATATTACAGGTATGTCCCTAGAACGCATTACTACAAGCCTTCTGACATACACTTGCATACCTCCAAATAGGATAAATGGAACAAGCTTACTTGTTGGATTTGTGGTAAGACTGGACACACATCCAATAAATGTCCAGTAGGAGAAGAATCGAAGAAAAACAGAGGTAAGAAATCTCAATCTCTATTCAAGTGAGGTAAAACTGTCAAAACTGAGGCTCAAATACAATGTATGAAATGTGGGTCAAAAAGTCATACAACAGAACACTGCCCTAACGTAGTGTTTAGAGAAAAAATTCAGCAGCAACAACTTGAGGAATCATCTGCTGATTCATATAGTTCCTCTTCTGATTCTTCCTCTGTAGAAGAATTAAATACACATATGCAGCCTTGTGATTGTTCAAATTCAGAAAATTGCAAATGTCAATTTTGTTTTGACTCTAATTCTGACTATTACAGTGAATCTTCCATTGAAGAAACTTATACAACACCATAGAAAGAAAAGGTGTTGATGGCCCAGACAGAAGAAGAGGAGATGAAAATCCTTTCACAAATTCGCGCCATGGAAGAAGGCGAAATGAAGAACAGACTCACAGAAGCATTTATGGATCAACTTCGTTCTTCTAGTTCTTCCAAAAGTTCTGCTAAAAAGCCATTGTTCATGGATGCCTCCTTTGAGAGAAACACTAGGTATTTTCAGAAGCACCAATTGCAGGATAAGGTTTGCTCACTTACCGTGGGAGAAGTAAGCAGAGAAATATATAACCTCAAAACTGAAATCTCTGTCTTAAAGTCTAAAATAACAGAAATAGAAAAAGGAAAGCAGCCCATAGTCATAGCTTCCGATGAATGGAATATTGCTACATCTACCTTTAAAGAATCAAAGGTAGAAATCATTGAAGGGAAAAAGGATCTAGTTATAGGATTCAGGGAGATGAGAATTTTGGCCATTGGATATCAACAACTTCATGTACAGGTAAATATTTGCATACAAGGAGAAATGTTTTCATTAACTGCACTACTAGATTCTGGTGCAGATGTAAATATATTAAATATCAGTTATTCCAACACAATAATAGATCTCTACAGATAGAAAGGTGGTTGGTCTGGGAAACAAAACACTCAAGTATGAAGTACCAAAGGCTTCTATCTGTTTTGACCAACATTGTATAAAGCTGAAGTTTGCAGTTGCAGATATTCTAGTAGATTGTATTTTGGGTAATATCTTTTTGGTTGCAGTTGAACGACATGGTTCAATAAGACTGAAAGAAAATAGAGCTGGATAATATGGTTAACTAATGGTTCATATTTTTATCAATGCAGTTGTTAAGCACTATTGAAGGAAACAAACAATTAATGCGACCAAACCTAAAAAAATAAGGGGACGTGGCAACGAAGGTGTTGCATTGTCTTCTTATGATTGTCATTTTTTCTTTTTGGATTGTTTGCATCTCTCTTCTCCCTTTTGCATTCATGATGACATTCACCTGAGACCATTAAGGAGGATAGGCCAAAACTTGATGAAGACCCAAATAATAAAAAGCTCCAAAGCCCAACAATAAGGATAAGAAAATGTCATGAGTAATCAAAATGTGAGGAAAGAAAAGAGTTTTCCAAACATGCAAGGAGAAAGGTTCCCATGATTTTATGAGAAAAAATATAGGGGGTTATGGCCACAACACTGTTCAACCCAACGATTTTTACCTACACACCTTATAAATATTTTGGGATAAGGCCTATGGGATGACATCATGCTAACGTCATAAATGCCACATGATGCCTCTAGAGGTGTGACACATGTCACCTGGATTTGGCCCACTAGGGTATCTGAAAAAGTTGAATCTGCTTGCCATGTGTCCATACTGACATCATCTAACATCATCACTCCACTAAAATGATACCACGTGTCTGTCAAAGAGGAGACAAAAAAGGGTTTGTGGGAAACAATTTTCGGTGATTTTCTTTAATAAATTTTGAGCACGCAACCACCAAATTCAAGCTTTTATTCACCACTGCAAATGCCTCACAACATGTTTTCCAAACATATGCCATCCTGAGCCTTCACCTTCTGCATGTACTATGTTTCTTCTGGGATATTCCTCTCAGGTTGTCGTCATCCCGGGCTTACGTCATCTAGGGCACTCCCTTATGTGCTTAACTTTGAACCTTTAGGGGAATAATATGCGTGGGAATATGTGTTCTGTGGGGACCTCCCACTACTATTATGCACCAATCATTATGCACTGACACTTTCTTAATCTTCCTAGCCTAACGTCATCTCGAGAGTTTCACCTTTACACATTGTTTGAACACGTGAGGCACTACCACCAGATGAGTTGTTATACGAGTTCCACATTCATATAATAAAAAAACTTCCATTATACTACTATTAGGCCACATTCACTTGTGTATTTGAATAGATGCTCCACTAAAAGTCTCTACCTCGCATGGAAACACCGCCAAACTATCTTGCTCCAAAGGGTCTTCACCAATATTAACTCTGCAAATTTGACTTTTGGGGTCCTTTCCTTTGACTAGCCATAACTTACAACCCAAGAGGCCATTTCTGAACTTCCACATACCACTAGAAATCTATTTCAGAGCTCTATCCATCTAAGTGGGTTTCAACTATATTTGATATGATATTCTATACAAGAAATGGCTCTAACATCCCTACACCTTAACAAATTAGCTCCATCACTATTTTTCACCAATCTACTTGGAAACTTTTGAGCTTTGCAACACCTTTTCCATACATGTGTTGATCTTCCTTCTTCTTGCAGTCTTCTCTACTTTTTCCATTTCAGTACCTTTGATATGTGACATCCACACACCTTTGATAGTAACAACTTATCAATACATGACATGATTGAGCATCTCCTTGATAACATATGGACACCTCTCATCATCTTCTTTTTCTTTTTCATCAATTATTTTCCTTTTCCATCAACAACAATTTCCTTTTCCATCAATGGAAACATATTTCCAACAATCTCCTCCTTTGGCATTGATGGCAACACCATGATTAGACAAAAACAACATCTCTAATGATCAAACAATGATAAGTGTACTTCTCTTCTTTGTTTTTTTTTTAAATTTTTTTTGAGGTATCTCTCCCCTTTTGACATCAATGGCAAAGAAAATAACATGTCCCCCCTATCAACAATCTCCCCCTATCTTGTTGATCTTGTGCTCCTATCAACTATTTATTTGTTGAAGACGTTAGGTATATTTGATTTGATTCAGGCATCTTCCTCTATGTCCTGTGGAGAAGATTGAGTTGAGAGGAGAGGATTAATTACTCACAATATCTGCCTCAAGTTGTCAAGAGGTATCTCTTTCAAAACAACACATGCTTGTGTAACTGAGTCATGAGAAAAATAAGGCTCGTTGGTCTAAGTCTCTGCTAGGCTTACATTCATATCGGTGCCTCTTCCTAGACACATATGTCTACCGTCTAGCAACAATAGAAACTTATCCTATGCATGACTGACACCATCAACTTGTCAACTGATGAACAACAAGGTATAACACTAAGAAGTATTTATTTGAAAAACATAGAGGGACTCTCACTAATGTATGCTTAAAATAATAGCTCATACTCTACTTGGAAGAATTCTAACGACAATAGACTCACCATGATTCATTTAAATCATCATGAACAATAAATTCATTCAAATAAGGACTCTTTCACCAAAACTTGGACTGACAATCTCATACTAACAACATGAACACCATACTCTAATAAAATTCTAATGAAAATTAATACCAATTGATAATACCTTTGATTCCAAGTGTTAATACATTTGAGATAAATGATACCAATTGTTGAGCACTTGATAACTGAGTGGCCTCCTCCTATGATTATGCTACTGTCACCACAAATCTGATGCCTGATGCCAATTACCAATCGGAACAGTTTGAAAGCATCATAACAACCAATCCATATATCTGCAACTTAAAAACTCTCATCATAACATTAATATGCAACAAACACCATTAGCCTCTATTTTCCATGTTTGTCCTTAACCAATAAACAACTAATACCAATTTATGATACCAATTATTCATAAAATAATTTGATACCCAAATGATAACTTGAGTATGCTCCCCCTGTGATTTTACTCCCTCTTGGCATTAGGAATCTGTAAAAATACTTTCACAAGACAAGAAAACTTTGACAATAAATAAATCATCGTATATATTCTGCCATCACTATACATACTCAGACTATCAAGTTGATTTGAAAATAACATTCAATCAACCACACTACTCAGCAACATCAATCTTCTTCAGCAATTTCATAAACTCAAAAAATAGAAAGTGGCACACTTCCCTTAACCTTCAAATGCATTCCTTGGCATGTTCCTCTATATTCCTCGCATCTAACCTTTCTGGCTTCTCTTGAACGCAACCTCTTCTTTTTCAATGAAGAGGTACAAGGGATGTATTCCCCTCAACTATATTAAATCCCTTTTTCTTCCACACCTGGGTATGTTAAGTTTGGTCAACGCTATGAGTTGATTACCTGTGTTGGTATGGTATTCTTGCCTGATTGAGTAACTTCCTTCCAAATCACTGATCAATTTCTTTTATTAGCACAAATTAAATCCAATATATAATTTATCTCTTGCTCTTATTTCTGATTTTATGTGCCTACTTTATACCTATACTGATATGGATAACTTTGTCTATTGCAGGTTATATAAGAGAGAGCTACCACAAGAATTTTGGGCTTTGATCTATTAATATTTTTGTTGATAATTTTCAAGGCCAAACACTAGGCTCTCTTGCCTCCATGCACCATTTGACCTACAACTCTTATGATTATTGTAATAACTCCTACACAGTCTTGTTTTTTGGCTCTCCAAATGATCCATACCTTTGTTTGCAGTGTTTTGAAAAATGGATTTCTTGCCAATTTTCATGCAGCTACTTTGTGCCCATAATTTCCACACTTGTAGAATTAAATGTTATCTATAAGGGGGGGAAACAAATTATTCTTACAAAATATTCTTCTCATCCAATTTCTTAGTATGATACTCTTTCTCCTGTTGCTATTACGCCATTGAAAATTTTGCATTTGAGGGGAAAAGGTTCTTTATGCATGATGTTCAAATTGCTATGAGAAACTCGTGGTTGTTGCTGAAATGGAACATTCCACCTCTATTGGTGCAACTAATTTTTCTTCACTAGACACTTAGAGGCAAAGTTCCCTGTTACCACAACAAAAACATATGAGGGGTTGCATACCTTTGTCTTTATTTATGAAAGTTTGTTTATCTCCTTGGTGTTGTGTTATCTTCTCTACCACTGTAATGTTATTAAGTTTTTCTTTAACCAAGCTAATGGGTTCTTTTAATGTTATTTATGAGTCATTTTCACCTTTAAATATTATCTCAGTCTAGGGGGCAACTTGACCGCTTCAAATTTCATCCACAACATCACAATTATGAAACCTTGTCAATTGCTCCTTTAATGTTCTATTCTTCACTTCTAGCACGAGATTGATGGAACTAGTATTCTTGATCTCCTTAAGGGTTTTCACGAGACAACTTTTCAAATAAATATTTTCTTCAAGATCTTCCACCTCAATAGAGGAGCTACAAGATTCATCACTAATGTCTATTTCACTTACAACTTGTTCAAGATTTTTTACCCTTACTAACTCTAGGGATTATTCTACTGAAACATGATATATTCTCTCTTCTTCTCCACCAAAGGTGCATCCATTGACTTCTTGAACAATTTCTAGATCTGCTATTTCTATCAAAGTAGTCCCTTTTTCACTACTACTAGTTGAGCAAGTCTCACTTTCACTAATACTTGCAATTGATAAATTTGAAGATAAATGGACTATTGTGTTACAATAACAACAAACCAACAACTTATATATTTCATCTCCTTGGTATTCGCTATGCACTGGCTACGTGAATCATCCTCTGATTCATGATATTCAATACTCTTCAAATATTTGACAACTCTATCCTCCAGAGAAAACTTCTTGACATCACTTGCAACTTGTATGTCTATATCATAGATGGAATAAAACTCATGCAATGTCTCTTTAGTAGTTTGACACCCAATTTCTTTCTCAATGTTTGAATTGGACAACCCTCTCAAGGTTTCCTCCTTTGCTTGATCATCAACCTCATTTTTTCTTAATCCATTCTCCATAGATAGACATACATACAAATCAAGAGCTTTCAAGTAGATTCTCATTATTACCTTCTAAGTTGTATAATTTAACCCATTAAAAAATGGAACTCCATCTGAGGTAATCTATTCCTAGTTCTCCATGTTCCCTGATCCTCCTTCCAGTTGTTAAACTAATCCTGAAGGAACCTGGTTACCTTGATACCAATTGTTAGAAACAATGGAAAATGGGACACTACTGGGGGGGGGGGGTGAATCAATAATATGACCAAATTATACAAATTTTCACAAATTATACTTCTCAATCATTTTAGAAACCAACAACATAACTTGAACATGTAAAACATAACATCATGACCATTGTCATACATGCGTGCAACATATATATGAGACACCAATCTTCTTTTTATTTCTTTGTCAAATACAAGCTTCTACTCGATTACATCACTGCCCCACAAGCTACTATGTTTATTAACTACTATTGAAAAGAACTTCTATCCCTGATTTCCATTATCACTCTTTACTAAAAGGGATTATTGCCCCTAGTTGTTTATCAATTTTCACTAAAAGGGACTCCTACCCATGCTCATCCAATGCTGAAAGGGACTCTTGCCCTTACTCATTTATCATCCAATGCTGAAAGGGACTCTTTCCCTTGGAATGAGGGCTACCACGTTTTAGGCTATCACGAGTCCTTACACCAAAACACCAATCACCAATTCATTCTATGCCTTCTCAACACCTTTGAGACACTGGCACAAATGGTCTCTAATTCACCCTTGATGCATACTCACACTATGCATATCATTGCACCAACAACCTTCCACACTCTCTTCCCTACTTGTTTGGATTCTTCTTATAAAGAAATTTGGACTAATATTTTTGGAATTGGAACTTTAGTTCTCTTGTACTTGAATGCTTGCATGAATCTTATATTTTTTTCCTTTGTCCTGTTCAACTAAGTCTTCTGAATCTTCTCTTCAAGTTATCAAACTCTCCTTACCTGTTTCTACTAGAAAAGTTGTGCTTAATTGCTCAAATTTTTTATTATGTATTTTTTACAGGTTTTAGCAAAGGTGTTCTAATTCTGATGAATATCCAAGTTTGGCTTAACTACCAACTCTACCTCTTAACTCGTCCAAGCCACTAGTGGCATTTCCAACTCATTCATGCCTACTATTTTAAATTTTATTGTTGCCTGTGCATTTGGCATAAAGGCCAATTTCAAAGTTTCTGACTCATCCTTGCGAAATATGGTGAATAATGCCAAAATTAAGCTGCTGACTCGTTCATGCTTTAAGCTTCAAGCCTGGGCCACAATCACTTTTTTTAGCCATAAAGGGCTTTAAACTATGTTGTATTATATAAATATAAACAAATAAACAAATAAATAAATAAATCTCTCTCTCTCTCTCTCTCTATATATATATATATATATATATATATATATATATAGATCCATTTGGCTCCTGATTGCTTAACAATTATCAACTCACTCGTGAATAAGGTGCTAATAATTTTTTATTTGTGTACGTGATACTTTACTTTTCAATTAGCCTAAAGGACCTCGATAAAATAACACATAAATATGCCAAAAAACCATGTCTTGGCATGCCTTTTGGATTAAGAATTGTCATATGATTGGAATATCTTTGTTTCTTGGCTCCATTATCCCAACACTTTCTCCTTTGTAGCATGTTTTCCATTCTAGGATTGACCTTGCAGGATTGTGTCTCATGGGTCTGCCATTTTGTTCATTCTCATTGGTTGCTACATTCTACTTTATCCACCATCGTAAGCCTCGATCTTTTTTAGCTAGAAGTTCCTCCTTTATGCTCACTTGAATCCTTCCAACTTTAAGGAACTGGCTGATGTATCCTGGTGGGTTTGCCCGCTACATCCAAGAGACAATCAATGAACAACTTGGGTTGACTGTCAAATGCATATGTGCCTAGCGCCTCTTTATTGCACTTGTTAAAGTTCTTTATAGGTTAGGAAACCAAGATTGGTTGTCACTGTCGAGGTTGTGGACCAATCAAAATGTTGTCAGGATGATTTGTCTCCGACACTTGTTACATCTACTAGTGCCTAGTCATCCTGGTGATTTTTACCTATGCATCATATAAATCTTCTGGGATAAGGCCTTTGGGATGACGCCATGCAAATGTCATAAATTCCACATGGTGCCTCTAGAGGTGTGACATGTGTCACCCAGATTTGGCCCACTAGGGAACCTGAAAACGTCAAACATACCTGCAACATATCCTCCATACTAACATCATGTCGATGTCATTGTCATCCACTAAAATGTTGCCACGTTCCTTTCAAAGAGGAGAGAGAAAAGGGCTTGCAGGCCATAATTTTCGATGATTTTCTTTGATAAATTTTGAGCACGAAACCACCAGATTCAAGCTTTTATTCACTATTGCAACTTCCTTGTGGCACATTTCTTGGCCATTTACCATCCTAGGCCTTTACCTTTTACATGAAATATGTTTGTTGTGAGATAGTCCTCCCAAGTTGTCGACACCCCAGGCTTCCGTCATCCCAAGCACTCCCTTATGCACTCAACCTTGAACCTTCTGGGGAAGACTCTACTAGGATGATGTGTTTCATGGGGACCTCCCACTGATATTATGCACCAATCACTATACGCTGACACCTACTGACTCCTCCCGGCCTAACATCATCCCGAGAGTTTCACCTTTGTGCATTGTTTGAACAGTCCAGGGCATTGTTGTTGGGATGAGTTATTGTATAGGCTCTACCTGCAACTAATAAAAATTCTTCCATTTGGACTAATTTCAGGCCATGTTCACCCAACCCTTTGAATGGATGCTCCACTAAAAGTCGCTTCCTCCCTTCAAAACACTACCAAACTATCCTGCTCCAAAGGACCTTCACCAATATCAACTTTGCAAATTTAACTTTTGGGGTCCCTGCCTTTGACTGGCCATAACTTACAACCCAAGATTCCATTTCTGAACTTCCACATGCCACTGGAAATCTCTTTTAGTGCTCTATCCATCCATGCGGATTACAACTATATTGAGATTATATTCTATACAAGAAATGGATCCAAAGTCTCTGCACCTTAAAAAATTAGTGCCACCACTATTGTTCACCAATATACTTAGAAACCTTTGAGCTTTCCAACACTTTTGCCATACATGTGTTGATATTCCTTATTATTGTAGTCTTATCTATTTTTTCCATTGCAGTACCTTTGATCTATGACATCCACATACCTTTGATAGTAACGACCTACCAATACATGACATTAATTACTTGACATTAATGAGAATCTCCTTGAAAACATATGGATACTTCTCACCATCTTCTTTGCCTTGGTCATAAACAACAATTGACTTTTCCATCAATGATAACATATTTTCAATTGTTTTTGTGAAACATAAGAAAAAATAGAATTTGCAATTGATGTAATGGTTATGGTAATTGTTTTTAAAAAATGGCACATGCTAGATTGCATAGGAGATACAATTAATCTGACAACCACCTTACCTAAGAAAAGTAGGTAACATTAGTGTTATTATGCTAGAAAAACTTCAATGCATGTAATGTCTGACATTGTAAAACAAATGAAACAAAATGTATTATTTATTAAGGCTTCCTATTATAAGGATTTTATAAATGGAGATGATTAAACATGTAGATAAGGGATGATGCACACCTATAAAGATTCAATTGGATGATATTATAAGGCATGATCTGCACTTGTACCCCCACCAATCCAAACATTATTCCAAGGGGGACATATCATTTTGACATCTATTAGGTGGGTTGTTTTTTTTGTTGTTTCCTCATCGAGAAGCATTTGTCTACAAATTTAATGTAAGAATTGCATATTTTAGACTATTATTGCTTACTTTACTATGAAATATGCAATGTTTAACTTTAGGTCATGTATCAACTATAAGGAAAGGCACTTTAGTAAGATGCAAAAATTGAAACTATATATACATAAGCTTTGTATAATTTTTAATGTATTTGTGAGAAATGGATGATACTTTATAGTTTTGTGAGGATATATAGATCTGAAGTACTTCTTGACTCACTAGTCAACTAATAAAAGATATGTATATAGTTTTTCAATGGTTCTTCTTCATGAACTCTTGATAGACATCCAATCCATTTCAAATGGAAAGTAAATTGCAAGGGAGGTATATAATATTATTAATATGAACTTCATGCAAGTTTTTCTTTGTTATGGCTCTCTAGGATTTTGTTTCACTTGTTTTTACATTCATATATTTCATATAATATTTGATCTACAAATTGTATTAAATATTCCATTGGAATAATTCAACATAATACATCTTATTATATTTTAAAATATCCTATTGTGTAATTTACTACTTAGAGTTTCAAATTTAATATTTCTATCTTAGTGCACAAATTGATAACATGAACTAAAAATGAAACCAAGAGAAGGAAGGAATTAACACACTATTGACACAATGAACACATGATGTACATTAAGAAAAACTAATAAAGAGGAAATCCAATTTAAATGTGAGTCTATGCCTTGGTTCTTCTTCTCAGTTATGAGATGCAAATATAAAAAAATACCACTCATTATGGGGTTTCCTTGGATGCTACACATAAATTAATTAATACACACCATCCAAGGTGCAACCAATTATTCTTTGCGCCTTGGAAGTAATGCCCTTTGTGCGACATTAAGCATCATCGTAACAATGCTCTATGTAAAATAGTGCATTGAAAAAGTGATGATGCTCCTTAAAATATGTTCCATCAACATCGTCATGGTGCCCCATACTAATAAATGCTCCACTGTGCTAACTTATAAAGATCACAATGATGCGATAATGTTTAGATTTTAAATTTTTACATTTGATCATTTAATTTCTAATTTATGAATGCAGGTTTTTGTGAGTAGAATTATTTAGATATTTGTCTTTCGGATCCATCACATAAAAGAAATGATTTCCAATGCAATTTGAAACATCAAATGTGGTTCATCATCAAGATGAAAAGATGAAGAGAATCTGATCCAACAAGAGTATAAAAAGGGGAGGAAGGAGACTAAGAACTAAAAGACTAGGTTAACGGTCAAAGAAAATAACTGTTAGAAAATATATATATATATATATATATATATATAAATGATCAAATAATAGTTATTAATAAATATTATATTTTCTAATTAAATAAAAGTTAATAATAGTTTATAAAAATCTATTAAATAAAAATTAAGATAAATAAATCTAAATAAAACGGGAAAAGAACACTAGGAATAAATATGTAATACTTTAAAAGAGAATATAAATATATTAAACAAATTAAGACAAAGGAAGGAAAACTAAAATAAAAGGGAAAGAAGAAGAAAGATAGAATAAACGAGAAAATAAGGTGTTGTCGCAGCTACAACACCCTCCCAAAATTTCACTACATTCAAATATTGGAGCCTACTTTATCATCGTGTCAAGTGTTGCCTTGGTCATCAAGTGTCATTTCATTTTGTCTTATATGTTTCAAGTGTTCTCAAGTGTCGTTGCATTGAGTAGAACATCTTTGGTGTATTTCATAGTCGCAACATCTTTGTTGTTGTAAAACAAAACTTTTTGGTTGCAATTGCACACACTTAACCTATTATGCTTGGGGATTGCATGAAAAGTGGCATTTTGATGTATACTTATCATTTTTCAAGATTGTATAATTTTTCTCAATGAGTTGGTGTGTGTCGCACATGGATTTATGTCTAAAACTCATCATGTTCGCTCCTTTGCCTATCTTCCAAACTTAGAAAAATTTTGGTTTTGAAGGTGAACCCATTAAGGCCAAGAATGCATGAGCACACTTTGAAGCCTTGATCAAGAATCCTTCTTTTTTTTGGAAGTGCACCATGTACCATCCAAAAGTTCAAAGTGCACTCCCTAAGCCATTTCCCCTTCCTTGTTCTGAACTGCACCCTTCAAGAAACCAAGTCTTCCCTTGAGCGCACTCATTTGACTCGAAGAAGTGCACCCTCCTTGAGCACATGATCACACCTTGAAGGAATTAAGCTCAACCCTTTAGCCTTCCACAGTGCGTCATGTGCCCTCCTGACCCTTTGAGTGCATGAGCACACTCCGAAGCCATGAAGATTCTCCCTTTAACTTTCAGACTTGTGCCATGTTCCATTGTGGGCCTCTTGAGCACATGAGTGCACCCTAAAGGCATAAATCCTTCCTCCTTCAGCCTTTAGGAGTGCTCCCTACACCATCCCTCTCTCCCTTGACCGCACAATGCACTTGGGAAGACTGAATCCTTCCCCTTCGTCCTTCAGACTTGCACCATGCACCCTGCCTTGATTTCCTCTTCCTCTTGAGCACATGAGTGCATGCCAAAGCCATGAAGCCTCCCCCCTTCAACCCTTCATCCTTTTGAAGTTCACCCTTACACCTAGAAGCTCTCCTTTCTCTTTCAAAAGTGCACTAAAAAGGCATGAACATAAAATCTACATAAAACATGTTAGACTAGGAGATTTTCAAGTTGATGGTTGCTTGTCATGAGTGATTGTAGCCACATGTATCTCAGGAACAACATGGAAATCACAAATGAGAAATATCAGGAAAATAAGACAAATAAAGGAAGCATTGAAGAACAAAGAACACATTGAAATCTTGATAATCGAAGCACCCTAAAGACTCCAAGATCAAAGACCCTTTGGAGGGTGAATACATCAATGATCAGAAGCTACATGAAGAACAAAGATACAAGTGGAAGCCATGTCACCACTAAAGAAAGTCCATGTCATCAGTCACTATTAGTCTTAGTCATCAAGGATAGTGACATGTCATGTCTTCATCGTATGATGATGTGGATGTCGTGATGTATTGTTGTAATCATTATAAAGACAAATAAGTGGATTTCCATGGTTCATGTATGGATGAAAGAGTCATGGAAGTCCAAAAGACATGTAATACCAAAATTCATATGTAATTCCAAAAGTCATTTGGAAGTCCAAAGGTTGTAGAAGTCCAAAGGTCATTAGGAGTTGGAAAGTCAAGAGTCATGGGGATGTGAAAGGTCATGCCTCAAGTTATAAAAGGATCCTCATTTCTCATGTAAAGGAATTTTAACCTTGGCTTCTCCCATAAGGAATTAGAGAGACAAAGTTAGTACTTTTGGGGAGCAAGTAGTGGCTCTAATGCTCCACTATTGGAGCTAGTGATGTTCATTGTATTTATGTATCTTGGAAATTTTGCTTAATATCGAAGCCTTCTAGGCCAACACATTTTCACACATGGATTGTGAATGTTTCTAAGACTATTCTTTGAATGTTTATGGTTCATGTTTTCTTTCACCTGTACTAGAGTAATTGAACTATTTTGGTGACTTCAGTGCTTAACTTATTGGAAATGTGTTGTAATGTTTATAATGATCGTCGCATCTATGTGAACTATTTTGCTTGATGTTAGACGAACCTTTCTTATTCATGTGTGTCTCCATTAGGGTAGTACTATTACTTCTCTCTTTGAGGCTCACTTTATTTCCCCCCTTGTAGTAAGAGAACCTTGATACATCTACAATCGAACAGTCACAAGGCACACTTGCTTGCTCATTTAAAAGCACATACATGCTTCTCTCTCGTGCTAATAGCTAAATCCAATCCATATCTTTAAGTAAATGATAGTTGGGCCATATTCCATATGGGACTCCTACAACAAATGGTGTGAGGTCAAATTGGGACCTTATATCAGGGAGATCCCCTGTATGTTGGCAGTATCCAACACTGTCAACAGAAGGAAAAGGGAAAGATAAAAGGGAAGAAACAACTTAAAATAAGAAACAAATTAAGAAGAGCAGTGCCAAGAGAAGGGAGTGGGGATCCAATTTTTATTTATTTTCTAGCCATCATCCCTATTAATATTTTTGGAATACTGTTTCTATATCTCAATGGCTTCCCTAAACTTTTGGTGGCGATAATGGGAAATATTAGCAAGTACCAAATCATCTTTAATACAAATGTGATTCTTTGTTTTTGTCGAATGCTCAGTGAGAGTGATTGTGCCTAAGGTCTGCAACATGCTCTTGAATTCTACACTTGATAGACCAACTTGTCTCACCTATTTAAGGATTCCCACATGAGCATGGGTTCATCCAAACCCCTTTAACATTATAGGGATCAATTGGGTCTTTGGAAAACGTGAGGGAAGACTGAATAATGTTGAACAACTTAAAGGTCACAAATATATTGTTCTTCTTAATAATACAAGCCAATTTTTCAAAGGTTGCTTGAATAAAAGGAAGGTAAATAGTGGCAATATGAATGTTGGGATTAGTCTTATCTCTAGGTCATTTTGCCACTTTTTGGAAGGCTTTCATGCCTAGATGCTTTCTATAACCATTGTTCATGAAAACCTCAAAAATATGAGCTTTCTCATCATTGACATGAATATCATTAGAAATCCTTAGGGCTCTAGTAGCAAGGGTGTTCAAAACCCCGAATGTCTGGGCTGGGTGATGATGAGGATTTTCCTGGAGATATTGCTTAGTGTGAGTCTTCTTGCGAAACACCTGATGGGAGATAGATCCATCCACAATGTTCACTTGCTTGATAGCTTGTGCTTACAGTTAATAAAGAGAAAATACGATTTGAAATTTATTAGATGTTGTAGAGACTCTTTTAGTTCTAATTTAACTCTTATTTATCATCCCATTAAGAATAGTAGAAATGATCATATTTTTCAATTTACTAGCTCAACTTTAATTTGTTCTAAGATTTGTAAAATTCATAGATCTTTATATTTTCTCTCTAGGAAATTATTAAATATTCTTATTAGTTTATCGAATTTCATCTCTCCACATATTTTGATGAGGATATATGCATATTCAACCATGAAATCTCTTAGATTAAAGAGAAGCAGTCCAAGAAGTTCGATAATCTTTTGTTTAACTCTGGTGTTCGCGGATCTTCTAATTCCATTGTGAATTGTAGTTGTGTTAATTTTGAACAGTGATATGCTCTTATCTCTTGGGTCAACCATTAATTTTCTATTCTAATTTATTCTGCATCCTCTTTGTTCTCAGACTCTTCTTCTTATTTCCATCCATCTTGGTTGTTCCCCTTCCTTCTGGACCAACATTCAACTCTATTTCTTGATCATCATCTCTTAACTCGTCTGCATCTTCTGCCCTGTATTGGTCATGGTCCTCTTGAATCCTCGGATTTGTTTCCCTTTCCTCCTCCTTAAAACATTCCTCCCTCCTTAGCTCTATTGTTATTCTGTCCTCATCACCTTCCTCGAACTCCGCAAAGTATTATCCTTCATTGAATCCCGTGAAGTATTTTTCTGGACCCTTTGTTAATTTTGTTCATATTCATGATTCTTGCCTTTGATTATATGCTCTCCTCTTCCACTTTGTCTGCTCTTCCTTTCCCTTTTCTCCTCAGTCCCTCTCTTATAATATTTCTTCCATTAATTCTTATAATTCTTCTAACTCTTATTTCAATAACTATTGTAATTCTTCTAGTTCCAATTCTAATTCATCGAATTATTCTTCTATTTTGAATTCCATTCTTCCTAATATTTCTTCCATTTCAAATTCCATTCTTCCTAATATTTCTTCCATTTCGAATTCCAATTCTCCCAATAATTCTTACATTTTGTATTCCAATTCTTTAAATTATTCTAACACTTCTTACTCTAATTTGAATCCTTTTAATTCCTCTTCATCCACTTATAACCCTTTTCCTTTTATCCTGATTTCTTCAAACACTTTTTCTACTTTAAACGTTAATTCCTCTATTTCTTCTAATAATATTGCTACCTTTAATTCTTTGAATCATAATTCTTCTAATGCTTTGATCCCTAATTCCTCTAAAGGTAGCAATATTTCTAACTGTAATATTTCTACTTGCACTGGCCATAATTATATGTACCGTTATTCCTCTGCTTCTCCTCTGAGCATTATGGCTTTTACTAATGCTAATCCTAAACCGCAATCTCCCAAAAGAAAAGTGGTCAATCTTTTGAGATTTAGCATTGATTATCCCACCTAATGTCTTCTTAAAAAAGGTCTTAATTTTTCCATTGCTCCTCGCAAAATTCCTATGGAAGAGATTATGTGCAACATTGAATATTACCTTAAGGATATTCCTTATCATCAAAAAGAAGTTATTAGACATGATTGTTCTATTATCTTTCGGAAGGTGAAATTTCCTAAGCGTAATATCTCTAAGCAAGAATTCCAATCTCTTAAATCCCTTAATAAAGCATATTGTCATTCTTAAAGATGACAAAGGAAGCGCAATTGTCATTATCAATAAAAAGGATTACATTGATAAAATGCTTGACACCTCACCAATAGTGGTAGCTATAAAAGGCTTAGCAAAAATATGTTTTCGGAAATTTCCAAGGAGGTCTCTAATGCTATCATGTCTGATAGTGTTTGTTGCACTATAAGTAAAAATGTTAGTGAGAGCAACCCACTCACTCTACTGATCTATGACCTTCCTAAAATCCATAAAGGAGGCGCTCCATTGAGACCGATTGTGAATACAATTAATGGGCATACTTATATCCTTGCCAAGCACTTAGCCATGAAGCTTAAGCCTCTTGTTACTAATACTGACTCTTTTGTCAAGTACTCTTTCTCTTTCCCCTCTCTTCCCTATTGTGTAAAACCTTTTCATGGAGGATTTTGAGACTAAATCTCTTGCTTCTGCTCCTTTCTGCCCTAAGACGTGGAAAATATATGTCGACAATACCTTTATCATTTGGCCCCATGGTTGTGAAACACTTGAAATATTTAAGCAACATCTTAATAGCCTATCTAAATTTATTAAATTCACTATGGAGATTGAAGTGTATGACATCATTCCCTTTCTTGATGTCCTCGTCACCAAGGAGGAAGAAGGGTCCATCTCCTATCAGGTTTTTCACAAGAAGACTCACACTGAGCAATATCTCTATGCCAATTCTCATCATCACCGAACCTAGAAATTTGGGGTTTTGACAACCCTTGCTACAAAAGTCCTAAGGATTTATGACGATCTTTATAACAATGATGATAAATCTCATCGTTTAGAGGTTTTCATGAACAATGGTTATAGAAAGCATAAAGGCCTGAAATCCTTCTAAAAAGCAACAAAAGGACCTAGAGCTAAGAATAATCCAAACAATTTTATTGCCACTATTCATCTTCCTTTTTATTCAAGGAACCTTTGACAAGTTGTCTTGTATTCTTAAGAAGAACAATATCTCTACGACCATTATGTCACTCAATAGTATTCGATCTTCCCTTAGTCTGTCAAAGACCCAATTGATACCTTTAATGCTAAAGGGGTTCACATGATCCATGCTCTTGTGGGAAGCCTTATATAGGTGAGATAGGTCAACCTATCAAGCATAGAATTCAGGAGCACATTGCGGACCTTAGGCACAATCGCTCTCGCTTGTAAGCTCTTGTTGAACATTCGACAAAAACAAAGCATCACATTTGTAATGAGGATGCTTCAGTACTTGCTAAGATTTCCCATTATCACCATAGAGAGTTTAGGGAAGCCATTGATATAGAGAAACAATATTTAAACAATCTTAATAGAGATGATGGATGGAAAATCAATAAAAATTAGATCCCCACTCTCTCCTCTAGCCTCTCCTCTTCTTAATTTATTTTTTATATTAAGTTCTTTCTTCCTTTTGATTTTTCTCATTTTCCTTGTTTTATGATTTATTCTCTCTATTTTTTTAGTTTTCCTTCCTTTATCTTAATATATTTAATATCTTTTTATTTTATTTTGTCTTAATTTATTATATATATATATATATATATATATATATATATATATATAATTTTTATTTTTTTTCTCGGTAACAAGGCTAATCTATTAAATATGTACAGAGTGCAAAAATACATCAGGTGGACCAGTACGTTCTTGCCCTCTCAGGGCACCAGACATAGACAAAAAACTAAGACTAACAAAGACCCAGACATAATTCCCTGTAGCAAGCCCACGCAGGGGTGATTCCATGAAGTACCAAGACTGTCCAAAGACGGAAGCCCGCGCAGGGGTCATAGACAAAAAGAACTGTTCAAGTCATCCCACGCAGGGGAAACAGTGAGAACTCTCATCATTAACATAAAAAACCAACAGCTTAGACATCCTAAGAAAACATTGATAGAACCAACAACAAACCAGGAGGCGGCGACTGAGCTTGGAGTAACCTGGTGGAGCAAGGGCGCCGGCGTGGTTAATCATTCGGCTCATCAGGTTGCTCTTCCATAATTGGGCACCAGCCGTAGTAATTCGTCTCATCTTCAGTCGGCATGGTTGCTTCCGCTTCCCCAGTAGTCGCAATAGGAGCATTTTGGGAATGCTTGAAATTTTCCTCGACGGTGGCCCGACTTTTTCCTTCCTGCTCCAACTCAGCTATCCCTTGCTCCCTGGCTTCTATGGGGTCATCCACCTCAGGAGAATTCTCGATGAATAGAATGGAGACGTGTGCACTGATACTCGGGTTTTCCGTAGAGCTGGTGAAGTTAAAAATAGTGGAGCCAAAAGCTGGCAAGGAGGCCGAGATGGATGACCCAGCATCCATATGTTGGCCTGAGTGCAGGGGAGTGGCTCCAATGGAGCTTATCAGATTACAGTGGCAGCAATGCTTCGAATCCTCTCTCACAGGTCTGCTCGAGCCTCTACCTCTAGAAGAACCACGACGGCTCAGCAGCCCCTGTCTGGGTCGCACCATACTGGGATGGGACTCCCTACTAACTGCCAAGTGAACCAGACTGTCGATTACCAGGACCAGCTCCGTAATGGACTCAACCGTCTGAGAGGGGACCTCTTCAGCGGCAAAGAGACTAGCCAAATGCAACACGACCAATATTCCTTGCTCAAAACTGGATATATGCTCTTCATCTTCACCTACCCACCTCGAATTCCCATCCGCCATAACTGCAGCTATGCTCTGGTTCGAGTGCTCTCTCCGGGCATTCACTGCTGCCGTCCTCAGTCCCTTCGAATTAAACCAGGAATGAACTCGCCGTCCTCTCGCATGGAGCGCCACGTGATGCCCATGGATCGGCATGTGGCCGGCTTCCAACTCCCGTCCCATCGCTTTAAACACCCGCATCCGGGGTATATATATATATATATATATATATATATATATATATATATATATATATATATATATATATATATATATATATATATATATATATATATATATATATATAATTCTTTTCATTTTTTATTTAAATTTCTTTATCTTAATTTTTATTTAGTTTTATATATATAATATTTATTAGTACTTATTATTTGACCATTTTTATTATTGATTTATATATGAACATTTTATTAATTCTATTCTTTTTGTTTAACGGATATTTTTTTTAATTGTTGATCTAGTTTTTAAGTTTTTAGTCGTTTTCCTCTCTTTTTATACCTTTATTGAATCAGATTCTCTTTATCTTTTTGTTTTGATGATAAACCACATTTGTTCATTTGAAACACGTCGACAGTCAATTCTTTTATGTGATGGATTCAGAAGACAAAGATCTAAATATCTAATTTGTCAATGATGTTCTATAGCATTGTAACCGATGAGGCAATATTCATCTAATGCATCAACATGTCTTGTAAGTTGGTGCACCATAGAGTTATGGTAGTACTCCATGAGTAGTGGTGCCCTAATGTCTGATAGTTCTCCATACTAATAGAAATCGTAATGTGCTAAGCTACGACAATCACACTTGTGCGATATTGTATAAATATAAAAAGTTTCAATTTGATCACTTAATTTTTATTTTTTTACTTGATTTCAACGACATTGAAATTGGTGTTCTATTATACTAAAAGCGTTGGTGCACTTGTATACATGTAACACATTGATATGGTGTTTAAATTGGTGCACCGACTGAGTTATGACGATATGAATTGGAGTACTATATAATTTTTCATCCGTCTTGATGCTTTAATATTGGCAAAATTGAAGGTATCATCTTATAGGAGCAGTTTTATCGCAAGACCTAGTGTGGAGAATTAGAGTTTTAAGCCTTGAAGGTCAGTTTGAGGCCTAAAATGATGTTTTTTGGGGAGAAAGCAAATGCCTAAGCATGGACCTCATGATGTTGTTCTACACTCAAATACCTTTCAAATGGTTTAGGAATTGTGTCAATTGGAGTTCAAATGAAAATGTTATGTCTCCTAGAAGTTGATCTATCATGTTTGACCACCATAGTTTGAGTGGATGCCACATTGGCCCCTGCTACTCATGAAAAAGGCTACCCACATGGATACTATGAATAAGAATCTAGAGGCATCAAGTTGTAACTCATGTTGAGGGTTGAATGGGTCAAATTGAACCACTAATTGGCTATCAGGCTATGTTTAACTAGACAAATAGGAGGAAAATTGGTTCTATTCTATTTCCTTGCATTTTGTTTTGTAGTAGAGTAGAGTAGTTGAGTGCAAATAGAGAAAGAGAGCATAATAGAGTGAACTTTTGTTTTGTAGTAGCCCACAAGCCATAAGTATTAGGCAATTTCATAAAAAGTGTCTTCTCCTTTGTACTTGCATAATTTCCATTACAAACAAAAGACAATAAAGCGACTTCACCTTCTAATTTGTTTTTCTCTTGAAATGGTTTTTTTGTTAACATATCTTAATTTGCATCATGATTTGTGTATTACTATATATAATTTTTATCTATTTTTTTCATATCATATTCTTACATACATAAACAACAAAATATCAATAATAATAATATGAAATCTAAAATAAATTAATCCTTTATAATATATATTTGTATTTATTTTCATAAATGTATTTTCCTAAAATGTACAGTGAAATATACACAACAGTTTACAAATCATATAATACTTCACAAACTATAAGACATTAACAACGTCATGATACACCACCAAAAATATTTCTCTAGTGTGCCTAAATACATGTACCACATCAAATGTAATTTTTTAAAATTTAATTTGTGCCTAAATACATGTACCACATCAATGTAATGTTTAATTTTTTGATTTGATAAACTCCATATTCATTAAAACACATAGTTATCGATGCTCCATCTGACATAGAGCACTAGTGTTCCTTTAATTATAAGTACTCGTTGAAAAATTAAAACGTTTAAATGTTAATTAGTGTGCTTTATTCGATGCACTATATTGTGGTACTTCCAATTTAAAAAAATTATGCATTGCATTAGTGCTTACTTATAAAACAATATGTGAGCCAAATGATAGGGTACACCATGCAATTTTTTAAAGTTAAATTTTAAATTTTAAACCACTGAAAATTAGAATATAAAAATAATAAACAATTTGCTTTATTTTTATTTTTATCTTTTGGAATATTTTAGAGTAAAAATTAAAATAAAAGAATAATAAACAATTTATTACTCATTTTTCAAAAATATATTTCATGATAATATTTATTTTTTTTTACATTATATAGGTAATAAATTAAACTAAGATATACTACAAGAATATTTAAAATTAAACTAAGATATACTACAAGAATATTTAAATTCTTCATGTGCCACAATGTGATTAGATATATTACTAAGATTTGCATGATGTTATGATTATACAGGTAAAAGAGTCCCACCATAACTCAATATTCTAATATTGGTATTCATATTGAGTTTTGAGTTTGTTTGGTTAAACTTTGGGTAACTTGAAAGAGAAGGTGTCCCATGTCAATGAATAGTGGGGTTGAGAATGGAAAGGAAGGAAGTTAATAATATCTTTCATTATTTTTAAGATTGGTATTTACATTGAGTTTTGAGTTTGTTTAGTTAAATTTTGGGTAACTTAAAAGATAAGGTGTCTTATATCAAAGAAGAGTGGGGTTGAGAATTAAAAGGAAGGAAGTTAATAATGAGTGGGGTTGAGAATTGAAAGGAAGGAAGTTAATAATATTTTTCATTATTTCGTTAGAGAGGAATCGGGGAATTAAATCTCTAATGTTAAAGGTGGAATTTGTAATTATGTTGAAGAAAAGTAATAGGTAAGAAAGTCAACCACTATTAATATCACAAATTTATGGATTGACGTGTATGACATTGGGGAGCTATAAAAGAAAAGAAAAGAAAAGAATGGTGGTTATAATTGATGATTATATCCTTGCTTAGACCGTTCCCTAACAAGAAGCCTTTTATGTACACAATTTTGTTGCTTGAAATTGGAATTGAGTGCACATTCCCGATGATTATAATGTGTGTGTACACGTGTATGTGTACACGCATACACACACATTATAATCATCCTTAAAATTATTTCCACTATTACTATAACCTCACTTCTACAAACACAGGTGAGGGGATTTGAACCTCAAATCTCATAGCTTACATCATAATTCATAACACAACCATGCCAATAGAGCTCCCCCCCAAGGGCTATTAAGCCATATTAGAATTAAAAATTTATAATTCTCTATTTTTATTTTAAATAAGGAACACAAATCTAGTAGCCCCTAGGGTATAGACTAGTTGGTGATAGGGTGTATTGTTAAGGCTATCCTTGTATAAAGGTCGTTGATTCAAATCCTAATTTACCCATATCCATAGTATGGCCAGTGGTGGGAACATTTCATTCATAGTCCATATTTTTTAAGTTTCTTGTATATTTAAATTAATTTTAAAATTAGCAAAATATTTGAGTTTTAAAGTTAAAAAAATAGCATCCCAAATGGGGTGTTTTCGAGAAAAAATGGGGGACGGGTTGCCACCATCCCACTTAGCCAAGAGACTGGGGGATGTGGTAGCATGCCTCCTTAGTGGATGTTAAAGTATTGGTTGGGTATGAGGTGACGCCACTTGCAAACACTCAACATGGCCTTTAAACACCTCTCCAATCTACACACTAGTCAAATATACCTCGAATGCAACCTAATTATCTAGTATGTATGTTAGAGCCTCTCTTGTGTGAATCATCATTCTATGTAAACGTCGATTATGGAAATTTCAATCTCAGTTCATGAATTCCATAGTTTTAATGATGTCAATCGTTGAAGGATCCTATTCCATAAGCATTACCAAGTAATGACATTTGCAATATATAATTGGGATCCTCTCTTGGTTCATCTTCTAGAGAGATTCCTAGGTGACGAACTGCATACTTTGGTTCATCTTTTAAAACACAGTGAGGAAGGCCCTCTCATTTCCAATTTGGATCACATTTCTGAAGCAAACTACTATCAGTTTTCTTGAGAGCTTTTCTCTGCAAAAATGCCACTCTATCCTTACTGGTTACTGGGCACTAGACTATTTTTGAGTTCAATTCTTATGGTATGAATGGTTATGGTACCTCCCAATGTTGGACAAAGAATTCTTCCATAGTGGAATTGTTTTATACCTGTCTAGGAGCCTCCCCTCTATACATGAGTATGCCTCTTCCTCTCTTGTTCTTTATTTGTTTCTCTTTTAAATGTATCACTGCTTGGATTACCATCCCCTATGGTCACCCAATTTTAATGTTGTTAAAACTTTGATGTGCATCAACTACCTGGGATCCTCTCTCCCCCTCATGGTTCTCCTTCTCTGGAAGAAATTCCCCTTCTAGGAAATTTTCCTTTCCAACTTCCCTCCTTTCTCTTTTGTTAGCAGTGAATATTTCCCTTTTATCCTAATTGTATTCATGGATCCATCTTGTTCCCATGACTCTATTCTGCATGTCTTTTTCATCTCCTTGATGTCCATCTTCCTATTCTTTGAACTTGTCCTCTTTCTTGTGATCCATTATGCGTCGTCAACGCACTTGTGTCTAGAGGGAAGAAACATACTACCAAGAATGAGCTAGCTGAGGAAACACACATACACATCATTAGTTGGAGGAAAATACCACTTGGTTTAGAGAAATTACCCCATAACCTATTCAAGAAAATCTCACTCGTGTCAAGAGAGAGGGTAATTCCCAAAGGAGACACCTCTCGGATATCGAGGTTCTAGTCATTATGGCTAATTGGGTGTCAAACATTGATCATACACATGGGCGATTTAACTAGTAAATGCACACAGTGGATTTGTATTGGCATATGAAATTTCTCTTAGGCAAGGTTCTCTCGAATAAGTATGGGCATTAGGAAGATCTCCTCCACTCCATGGAACACTTGCATAACCATATGAAGGAACTCGATCAACGGTTGGAGCACATTGAGCAACACTTTGACATCCCTCCCATTATTGGAGGCATTCTAGGCAACAATGATGATCCCATCTAGGTTGCAACTACTAATTCAGACCCCTCTACTTAGTCGCTTGCTATGTCCCTAGTTTATTCTTCTCTTATTTTCTCAGTTTGTTTCCAAGGTCAAAAAGGATCATATTTTAGTCTTTGTATGCTAAATTTTGAACTCCTGGGAACTTTTATGTCTTATGTCTTTCTACAGAGGATACTTTTTTGGCTATGGTCGAGTCTTCCTAGTGAAAAACCAACTTAAAATTTTCAATACTTTCATGGAGTATGTCAAGGATAGGTGTGGGAAGGGTAAATCTCAGCTTAAGGGACAACAATTTCTAAGTATGATTGGATTCTTGGATCCATTTCCAATAACCAAGATGTGGATCATGCACTTTTGCAAGGTCATACTTTAGCAATATGTTTGAATCTAAGGAAACTAAGAATGCTTGGAAATTTTCAATTTGATCATCAAGTATATGATCACTAAAACTCTACCTTCATACATTCATCTTACTTCTATTTTTCTCATGATTTGATACAATTGTAACAACTTTAAAACATTGATTGGTTTCATATACTTTGGGAGCACAATTCAGTAGTCGAGCAAAATCCAATAAGGAATTAAAGAAAAAAGGTAGGGTCCTATATATTAATGATCAATGGCATGAATAATCAATCTCAAAATTTACACCTCATATCATATGCCCTTACATTATTACAACAAATGGTGCTATGAAAATTCTTCCTCTCATATGTAGTAAGGATATGGAGGGGAAGATAAGCTAGGTTATGTCACACACTCCAATCCCATCCCATCTAATGAATTCTCTACACAATTCACTTGTTATAATGGTGGGATAATGTTTACCTCTCATTTGGTTTTAGGTTTCATTCCCTTAGGGATGTCATTTGGATCCTCGAGATAGCTCCTAGGTATTCTTAGGCATCTTGGATTGAACCTCTTTTTCATCACTTAAATTTTTCCTTTCATATTTGGATTTAATTAATGATTGGAGATTTCAATTTTATCCTCATACAAATTATCACCAAAAATCTACCTTCATACATTCATCTTGCCTCTATGTTGCCCATAATTTGATGCAATCACACCAACATTTTAGCATTGATTGGTTTCATATAGTTTGGGAGAAAAATTTAATAGTTGATGAAAAAGTGAGCACGGTATCAAGGAAAAAAGTGAAGGTTCTATATATCAATGATCAATGTCATGAACAATAAATCTCATTGTTACACATCATTTTTTCACCATGACACTTGATCAACAAAATGGATCTTTCGCCATCCGTGAAAATGTTTCATTAAAATCCCTTAGAGGTCAAACAATCAAAAACCACTTGAAGAAGGTGAGCATTTTGGTAAAAATGACTTGTATACCTTGTTTAGTATGACCTGCACACATTTCCTAGAAGTTTCTGTGCATTTTTTGTACTTATCCCTGAGAACAATGCATAATTGCACTCTGTCTTCCACTATAAACCTCACAGGTGAATCAAAGAAAAGTAAAAATAAAAAGTGAGATCTAGAATCATTGTTGGGTGAATATATCCCAATTGAAATATCCTAGGTCATATCTATTCGATCGAAACCCCTCAGATGATGGACCTAATTCCCTTTCCCCAAGGAACCCTAATCCCCCAATTAGGGGATCTCATCATCCTCTTTTAGATCTGAAACTTCTTCCTCTTGGCCTATAAATTGACTAGAGGGTAGAGGGATTGAGGAGTCCAGAGAAGATAGAATTATGCTATTGGATTGAGATTGGAAAGATTATCATCTAAAGAGAGGGTTAGAGGCATTTGGGAGGAACCTCGTGACATAAAGGCAAAGGTTTTAAGGCTCTTATTTATCCTTGAATTAATAAAAACGAATCCTTTTTTCCATTATATTGTATTACTGAAATGATGAATGGTTTATAGTTCTTTGGATATTCATTAAATGCAATTTCAATTTATAATCTCCTTGATCATTAGATTAAGCTTGTTTGAATTGTTATATTGCATATTCCTTTGATCCTTCTTATGTTTTTGGTTGCAGGTATTTTCAAGCATTGAGAAGTTATATCAAGACAGAGCGAGGATCTTCATCAATAATTTCACAAATAGGTAAGAGACTTATTCACCATATTTTATATTCACAATTCAAACGAAGTGAGCTTAAGGAAAGAATTATTCAATTGTCTGTTTGTTTCTAGTTTCCTTTAGGATCTAGGGAGATCACTCTTTTAGCAAGACAGATTTATTTGCCTGACAAATTGGCGACTCTACTGGGGAACATTATCGTTTGCTTCTCTTTTCTCAGTTTTGATTTCCGATCTTCTTTGTCTAGCTGGACCCCAGTCTTAGAAAATTTATGATATTTTAGATCCTTTTGGTTTGATTTATTTATTTTTTATTTTTCTTGGATTTCCCATACCTGCATGATTTATGTTCATACATAGAGTGCATATCTGTGCAATTTGTGCATTAAGCAACTTGCGCATGTGCACTGGTTTACACTGCTTACCTGCGCAGTTCCTAGAAATTTTTGAAAAATTAGGTTTTCTTCTACCCAGAGTCTGAATTTTGATTTCTGAAAGTGTCATCATATTTGTTTTGACTGTCCATACCTTTTCTGAACTTGTTTGAGTGCTTTGTGAGGTATTTTTGGGAATTAATCTTTTTTGCAAAATTGATTAGGGTTTTGTCTAGCTTGTTTGCTGATTGATCAAAAAGAGATAGGTTGTCCTCAAGATCACTATATTCCTGTCTTTTTCTGTTAAATACACCAGATCTATTATCAATCTTGCTTATTTGTGATGAATTTCTTTGTTTAATCACAAATTAGGGTTTCTCAAGAATTAGTGTTTTGATGAGATGTGCTTCTTGTGCTACATTGAAAACATAAGTCATTTTTATTCTAGTACTGAAGTTAATTAAAATTACACTTTAAATGTTGATTTCATAACATTCATTCAAACATTTTTCATTTTAAGGATTTCATTGGGTGTCTTGAATTTGATTTCCTTTGGTCATTTCTCAAGGCCTTGTAATTTCTTAACAATTTTTGTATGTTTTGCTTTCATTTTTGCAAAAAAAATTCCCCCTGAATTGCTGCGGTGGGGGGGCTGAATTGTGTCTGGGTGTTAATCGCCTTTGAGTGTTATTATTTTTTGATCTTTGGAATTTTCACCCAATTTCCTTTACTTACACTCGATTGGTTCTTTAGTTGTATTAGTGAAGGGAAATGGTCTTGTTGTTCCTTCACTGCTTTAGAATCATCTTGTGTTTGTTTTGAAGATTTATCTTTCATATATTACATTTGCATGGTTAGAATTCTCATTTCATGAACATAAATTATGCATAGATTACATTTGCGTAGTGTTCAAAAAAATTGTGCATAGATGACGTTTGCATAGTTTTCAAGCAAATTGTGCATAGTTTACATTGCGTGGTTTGCAACTTAGAGCTTTGAATTGCATTGAAAAATTAGAAGTGGTACATTATGGAGTTAATATTTTAAATAAGAACGTCTTTACTTATTCTAGCTAGAATTCATCGAAAGGAAGAGATTATAAATTTCATATTTGATGCATTAGAGTTTTGAGTTAAGTCATAATACCATCAGTTTCACATCCATTTACCCTTTGAGTAAATAACAACTTAATAACACAACGTTAATAAAATTCATCTAGAATTTTTATTATTTTTAGGGATCTTTCCACCTACAGTAGATTAGGTTTTAGGGCTTTGGAATAGGGAAGTGAGTAAACTTTCCAAAGCTATAGACAAACAATAGAATCTTGAGTTAGGGAGATAAATCCAATTATTTCATTTTTTCTCTGGGAAGCTCTTCTTATACATGAGTTAAGCACAAGATCATGTCAAATCTGGTGAAGTGATCATACCCACTTCATTGGCCATGATAAACTGATTTGCATGTATTACAATGATGCCAAAAGGTACTTGGGGTCACTTGAAAGTAAATCTCCAATTAACCACGTTGAAGAGCTTCCAAGGGGATCGAGCTTTGTTACTTCCATGTATGTCCGATTTAGGACTGCCCCCCTAGGTAAAATTGTTGTAGTTGTTAAAATTAGTGTCTATAATCCTAGGGCGCTAACTAAGGTGACGACAGAGGGAGGTCTTGTTGTATATGGAACATACATTTACTAGACTCAATTGTACTTTTTGGAGGGTAATCTTTTCTCGAGATGGCATAAGCGATGTTACTTGCACCGGATTGTTTCATTAAACAAGTTGTTAGGGTAACTGGTTCCAGACACTCATATCTATAAAAAATTTCACTTTGATCTGAACGATGTTGGATTTAATCACCATCTAGTAATTACTGATCTTTGTGACAAGTCAGTTTGTATGGTTTGAATCCCTATATTTTTTAGCGCATGTTATCTTGTTTGTTTTTACTTTTTACAAGACCTTAGGTGTGGATTGTGAATATTATTTGTTTTTAATAATAAAAACTTATTTGGATTTAACTTAATGGAAACAATGTCAGAAGTTACCGATAAAGACCTGCCTTTTAACGAGAATCCTAATCCTTTCCCTGATTTTGCAATTATCGGTCCTCCTTATATGGCTACATTGTCACTTCCCGGGTTCACGATAGGTTTCCCTGTATGGATATTCTCAACTTCTTTAATTCCAAATACTCCAATTGTACCATCTCAATCGAGTTTTTCACCTCAACTGAGTTCTCCATCTCAACATCACCAACCTACAGTTGACCCTTAACCTTCTTCATCCAACATGTCCTCCTCCCTTTCTTCTTTTTTGCTTGGTAAAAACATTGATGCTAGTAACCAGGTGACTAAGAAGAAGAAGGAAGGGAAGAAGAAGAAGAAGCAAGATAAGAAAATATTCAACCAACCAACCGTGGCTATAAGTATTGGTAATGTTGAGGGAACTTCTACAATGCATCATAAGCCAAAATATCATTGCAAGCTTTGTAAGGGTGACCACTTCCTTATCAATTGTCCTGGTATTACTAAGGATTTGGAAGTATGGTAAAATAATTCTTATCAATTACTGTTGATTCATCAACCCGTGATTCTCAGATTCTAGGGAAAAAGATTAAAGTTAGGTTTCCTTGTAGGTTATGCAAAGGGACTCATCATAGTCACCTTTTGCCTCACATGGATGAAGCCCCAAAATGGTTGGGAAAACTTATTGTTTCTTAGTAACAACTTCCAACTAATTACCGCAAACTTTCTCCCCCCTTACTGTCAGTTGATGAAGTGATTGATCTAAATCCAAATATAGTCAATCTCACTCTTCCATTGGAGGGTGAAACATGTGTCACTCAAGTTGATGTTCCATTTGTTGATCAAGTGGTCGAATCGATTCCATCTTCGGTCGAACACACTTCCCTTTATAGAGTGAACTTCATACCACTCAGGTTCTTCATGTTACCTCATATTATTCTACACATGGGGGCATTTCATTTGTTTCTTTTTAACCCGATGCAAGTAATGAGGCTATTTATTTTGATTAGAGTAGATTGAAAGAACCTCATCTTCCTTCTTCCACCCCTTTCCAAATCATTGTGAAGGCTTATGGGAAGAATGTGCATCGCACAAATGTAGATGAAGGTGATCTTGTCAGTATTTTATCCTCGACTGCTTGGCAAGCTTTGGGTTCCCCTCAGCGTGTTCCTGTTACACAGGATCTATTAGATTTTAACAAAACTGTTAGTGAACCTTTAGGGATCCTTCCTAAGTTACCTATTAATCTGGAAGGTAAAACTGTTTGTATCAATCTTATGGTAGTCCAAGGTCCCTTGGATTTTAATTTTCTCCTTGGACAAGACTATGTCTATGCCATGAAAGTTGTCATGTCAACACTCTTTCACGTGATGTCCTTCCCTCACAATGGAAATATTGTGATGGTTGATCAAATTTCATACATTGATATTGATTCGACTACCAGTCATCTGAAACCCCTGTATGTTCCTTATGTGGAACTGGTACCTACCTCGCCACAGGTTAATTATGTGGCAACCAGTCCCATGTTTTCAGTTACTGATGCAAGTGTACCTCTCACTGTATGCTTGACTTATTTTGAGTTAGATCTAGTAACTGACATGGTCAAAACTTTAATGGGGGCATTTGAATACGATTTTCTTCTCCCTATTGATCCCCTTGACATGTGTTCCTTCCAGGGAACTGTTCTTCCATATGATGAAAACCTTTTGGAAGCCATGATCAAGGGGTGTCCCTTGATGTGTGTTTCTTCCATATGGAAGCCATGAACAATTTATATGAGGATGGTTCTTTTACTATGTCAACCTCGTTCAAAAATGAAACAAGGTCTCATGAGGATGGTTCTTTTAATGTGTCAATGTTAGGCCACTATACTACTAGTGTAACCCCTTATTGTTATTATTACAACTCCCTTATTATATTGTTGTACCCGTGTAGTCCCCATAATGTTACTATTGTGCCCCATAGAAGCCCACTATTGTTATTATTGTGCCCTTAAATTATTATTGTTATGTTGGCTCTGATTATATTATGACCCCTTAGAATCCTATATATAGAAAGGAGGTCTTTTCATTTGTATCATCCAAGAATTGTTCATTTGTGTAATGTAAAGGAGGTTGCCCCCTCAAAGAGGCTGAATTATAAGGCATTAAACTATCTTTTCTATATTTTTGTGAGCTGGTTGCATAACATTTGGTATCAGAGCTTTAAATTCTAGGGTTTCGTTGCTCCAAACAGGTCATCGTGGCATTTGCGCTATAACTTTTTTTTTTCTGCGATGTTTCAGATGCTAAAAAAACCATTTTGGGCCGAAATCGTTTTGAACCACAGGTCTGAATGTCAGAGCTTCTTGTGCTATATTTACAGAGATATGATCTGAGAAACTTGGCATTTTTGCAGACTCCCGAACTACATTCCAAACAGGTGACCTGGGGAAAATAGTCATAACTTTTGTTTGAGCATCAGATTGAAATTTCGTAAGAAGTTACAAAAAGAGGACGGACTGTAGTTTCCTATGTATGTTTTTCAGATCCTAAAGTTGAAAAAGTGACACGTGGAACTTCCTACAAGTTCACTCTTCTGAAAAGGTATATAATCACGTCATCTTGGGAGATTGTGCATAACTCTTTCTTGTGGAATCTAAATTCAATCAGACTAGTGGCATTGGAAAGAGGACACAGAGGGCTATTATAGATCACAATTTCAGAACTGGAAGAATTGAAATTACAGGGTTATAGTCATTTCAATATTAATCTCCTAAAATAAAGAAAAGGCAATATGAGGAAGTTTGATGGTAAGGATCCGGTAAATTGGATACTTCAGATGGAGCAATATTTTGATCTACATGGTGTACCACTGTTACAAAAGGTATGTATTGCATCTTCATATTTAGAACCGGATCAATTTTTATGGTATAAAGGGCTTTGTTCTCGTAAACAACTTGTTACGTGGTCAATTTTCACAGAGGAAATGATAGCACATTATGGGGATACAAAGAGAAACACCTTATTTAGAGCAACACCACAATAATTGGAAAGAGTAAAAGGGATTTGTTACATAGTGGAAAGTAAAATTATGGAAACAAGGAAGTCTAACCCTCACAACTATAAAGATGGAAGTGTTGTTTCTGCTAGCCTTCCACAACCTACAAGGGTTACACCACAAAAATTGGAAGAAAAAAGAGAAAAAGGGCTTTGTTACAATTGTGATAGCAAATGCAATAAAGGATATAAGTGTGCTGAGAAGAAATTATTTTACATAGAGTATGAAGAGGAGGAAGAAAAGGATCAAGAAACATCAAAAGAAGAGGATATATGCCAGGACCCAACCCCAGAGAAAGAAGAAATGAATTAGACCATATCTTGTAAAGCATTGGCAAGAATAACCACTCCTCAAACTCTCAAGATAGAAGGAAATATTAAGAAGAAAAAGGTGCAAGAAGTGAAAGATCACATCGAGAAAGAAGAAATGAATCCAACCATATCTTGTAATTCATTGGTTGGAATTACCACTCCTCAAGCTATCAAGATAGAAGTACATATGAAGAAGAAAAATGTTCAAGAAGTGAAAGATCACATCGAGCATCAAGAAATGAATTTGACCATATCTTGTAAAGGATTGGAAGAAATTACCACTCCTCAAACTCTAAAGATAGAAGGACATATCAAGAAGAAAAAGGTTCAAGTAGTGAAAGATCACATCGAGCATCAACAAGAAGTTCTCCAACTTTTAAAGGATAACGCCACTTTGGTGCAAAATCGAATAAAACAATAGGTAGATCAACATCGTAGTGAAAAATGTTTTGATGTAGGTGATTGGCTATTTTTACTGCTACATCTCAAGCAAGATATTTATGAGAAGGAAATGTTGGCAATACTACATGCACTTAAGAAATGGCGACCTTACCGAATGGGAAGACACTTCAAGGTAAAAATGGATCATGATAGTCTTAAATACTTTTTAGAACAACTACTATCTTTAGAAGAACAGAAAAAATGTGTTACAAATATGTTGGGTTATGACTTTGACATCATCTATAGAAAATGGAAGCAAAATTTTGTTGCAGATGCACTCTCAAGAAAGGATGAGGATGCGGAAGCATTGTTTTGTGCTATTTCTATTATCCAACCAAATTGGATACACAAAGCAAGGGATGAATGGAAGAAGGATGAAGAAGTATGGCCACTTATTCAAAAGTTGTAAAAGATCTCAATTCAAACAATATTGCCAGAAATTGAAGAGGAAGGAAAAATCATATTGGAACCTGGAGCAATCACAGAAACAAGAACCCGACAGCTACAAAATCGATCAATTTCAGAGTATCTCATCAAGTGGAAGAACTTACCCATTGAAGATTCCACATGGGAGGAAAATAATTTTATACAGAAGCATCAAGAACTACTCAAGCGTTGAGGAAAACACTTTTTGAAGGAGAGGGGCATGTTAGGCCACTATACTACTAGTGTAACCCCTTACTGTTATTAGTACAACCCCCTTATTATATTGTTGTACCCATGTAGTCCCCATATTGTTACTATTGTGCCCCATAGAAGCCCACTATTGTTATTATTGTGCCCTTACATTATTATTGTTATGTCGGCTCTGATTATATTATGACCCCTTAGACACCTATATATAGAAAGGAGGTCTTTTCATTTGTATCATCCAAGAATTGTTCATTTGTGTAATGTAAAGGAGGTTGCCCCCTCGAAGAGGCTGAATTCTAATGTGTTAAACTATCTTTTCTATCTTTTTGTGAGCTGGTTTCATAACAGTCAACCTTGTTAAAAAATGAAACAGATCCTTATGAGGATGGTTCTTTTACTGTGTCAACTTCGTTAAAAAATGAAACAAGTGCATGAGGTTGGTTCTTTTACTGTGTCAACCTCATTAAAAAATGAAACAAGTGCATAAGGATGATTATTTTCCTATGTCAACCTCATTAAAAAATGAAATAGTTCTCCTGAGGATAGTTCTTTTACTGTGTCAACCTCGTTAAAAAATGAAACAAATATCTATGAGGATAGTTCTTTTGTTGTGTCAACCTCATTAAAAAATGAAACAACTTTCCATGAACATAGTTCTTTTCATGTGTCAAGCTCATTAAAATATGAAACAAATCCTCCCCAAATTGAGTTGAGTTTTTCATTTGATCTCATACATGAACCTTCATTGCATCCACCTATTAGTAACGTGTAGTATACTTAGGTGAATGAAACAAAGTTTGGGGGTCATGTGCCCTTGCAGCCATTACGCTGAGGGCATGAAAACTTTCAAGCACAGTTTTCTATGTTTCAAGCTTGCGTAAAAACGAAACCAGTCTCAAGCAGAATTTTCCTATGTTTCAAGCTTCTGTAAAAATGAAATTTCTTTCAAGCACAATTTTGATTTGTTTCAATCTTGTGTTAAAATGAAACCTACCTCAAGTGAATTTCAGTTATTATTTTCAAGGGTCGTTAAACTCATGAAAATCCTGAGCTCCTTTTGCTATTTTTTCATGCTCGTAAAACGTACATGAAAATGCTGAGTTCTTTCTGTCTTTTTCTGCTCATTAATTAAATTGAAAGTCAGTAAGATGAGTATATTTTTATCACTTTTTCGGACTTGTTAAAACTTACGAAAAAGTGAAACCATAGAGTCCTCTTTTAAGCCCTTTTCATACTCTCAAAACATGAAAATATTTCCAAGCACTTGATTGTTCGAACTCATAAAACTAAATGAAGAAATGTTTATTCAGTATAAGTTTACCCTTTTTCCGGACTGAACTGGACTATTTGCGAAAAGGGTATATGTTGACTGATTATGGTCAATAGAGTTATCTCAATAGAGTTACTTATGTTTTTATTCCGACTCCATAAAACTGAAAAACATTGAGCTTTACTTTCTCCGGGCTCATTAAAATTTATGGTAAAAGGATTGACTGAGTTTCCTTTTTGTGTTTTTTTCAAAATCTTAAAATAAAATGACATCAAGTTACTCCTTTACTAGACTCGTGAAAATTAAACAGTACAAGACTTGTTAAGCATAACAAGACCGAACCATTCCTTCTTAGGGTTCATTAAAAATACTTCGATGGACTCATCCGAAGGATAAGGTTATAGGACAAGCATATGTTATCCTCCTCAAGCTTGAAAAAAAAATAAAGAGATACTTGCCAATAATGGTGGGGGGGGAATTGGGAAAAGGTGTTCATTTTACATTCATCATAAAGGCAATATGTTGCTCTTGAACACGACACTCCATCACATTTATGTCTGGGTTGGGAAATCCATTTGTCTTATAGTTAATCGAACCTCATTGAAAGTCTTCAGCTGGTTTTGAGTATTATCGTTGAGTCAAATGCTGCCAAGTCAATTGTCGTGTTGTTATGTGTTTAAGAAAAGTTCAATCTTAATTCATATTCCTTTGAAAATTTTAGACTTCAGCCATGTCAGTTGTCCCTGAGTCAATACTTACTACTATTTTCAAAAACTTGACATTGTGTTTCATGTCGCAGGCTTTCCTACGATGGATCACTTCCTATCGACTTTAGCTCATTATCTAGGAAGTTGATCTAGAAACCTCAAGTACCTTGAGGCCTGCATGCCTTAATGACATGTTTCTCACCTTCGACAACAGGTTCTCATGATTTCCCTTTGATAAAACTATTCTACGAGTATTCGACTTCAAATCACCTATTCTCACTTCATATATTGTACTGGGAGTACCTTGAGATCCATTGTCATAATTGGTGGTTTCTCTCACGCTTGTTAATTTTTCACATCATTGATTGGTAATAAAGTTCTTTCTACCATATTTGACTTTGAGACATTCACTCACATGGATATATTCGTATTATGGATCGAGAGACAGAGATCAAGACCCTAGAACTAGTTTCATCAATTCAGGTTGCGAGGATTTTTATATTCATGATCATGTAGGAAAATTCATAATGGATGGATGTGTCCATACTGTGTCTACTATCGATATGATTCTTGAGTATTTTTGTACTTTTTCAATGAGTTAGATTTACTCTGAGTATGGGAATTCCCACCTCAGTGATGATTATATATATTTGCATTCTAATCCTTTAATGTTTCTAGCAGGCTTCTGACCATTTTCTCTAATCCGATCTTGGGCATGATAAAGCGCTTCAATCTTCAAAACTTATTTTTAAGACTTTGCACTTTAGGGGGGAATTTGTTACACATCATTTTGTCACCATGACACTTGATCAATAAAATGGATCTTTTTCCATTCGTGAACATGTTTCATTGAACTCCCTTAGAGGTCAAACAATAAAAAACCCTTGAAGAAGATGAGAATTTTGGGAAAAATGGCTTGTATACCTTGTTAAGTATGACCTGCGCACTTTTCCTAGAAGTTTCTATGCATTCGTTGTACTTATCCCTGAGAATAACACAAAACTGTGCTTTGTCTTCCACTATAGACCACGCAAGTGAATCAAAGAAAAATAAAAATAAAAGTGAGATCTAGAAGCATTGTTGGGTGAATATATCCCAAATGAAAGCTCCCAGGTCATATCTATTCGAGCCAAACCCCTCAGATGATGGACCTAATTCCCTTTCCTCAAGGAAACCTAATCCCCCAATTAGGGGATCTCATCCTCCTCTTTTGGATCTAAAACTTCTTCCTCTTGGCCTATAAATTGACTATAGGGTAGAGGGATTAAGGAGGCCAAAGAAGATAGACTTGTGTTGTTGGATTGATATAGGAAAGATCATCATCTAAGGAGAGGGTTGGAGGCATTTGGGAGGAACATTAGGACATCAAGGCAAAGGTTATAAGGTTATTCTTTATCCTTGAATTAATACAAATAAATTCTTTTTTCTATTGTATTGTCTTACTGAAATCATGAATTATTTATAGTTCTTTGGATATTCATTAAGGCAATTTCAATTTCTAATCTCCTTGATCATTAGATTAAGCTTGTTTGAATTGTCATGTTGCATATGCCTTTGATCCCTCTTATGTTTGTGGTTGTAGGTCTTTTCAAGCATTGAGAAGCTACATCAAGACAGAGCGGGGATCTTCATCATGCATTTCGAAAATAGGTAAGAGGCTTATTCACCGTATTTTATATTCACAATTCAAATGAAGTGAGCTTAGGGAGAGATCTATTCAATTGTCTGTTTGTTTCTAGTTTCCTTTAGATCTAGGGAGATCACTCTTGTCTGCAAGAGGGATTTATCCGCCTAGCACTCATAAGTTACACCTCACATCATATTCCCTTGCATCATTAGAACAAATGGAATTATGCAAATCCTCTGCTCACACATCGTAAGGATTTGGAGGATAAGACAAGTAGGCTATGTTGCACACTAGAATCTGATCCCATCTTATCCCATCTTATGAATGCTCTATGCAATTTTCCTATTATAATGGTGGGACAATGTTCACCTCTGGTGCAAGAGCACCATTTAAAATTTATTCTAGTAAAAAAGATATGGAGTTATGTAGAATAAGCTACCTATGAATGAAGTTGTTTCTTTCATTTATCATGTGAAAAATAACCAATGTACTAAGAATATAGTTAGAAAAGTTTAATATTTTTAGGAATAATTAGAGACATTTGAGGGATTGGATTTTATATTTTATGGAAATGGAGGGTACAATCCATTCTTTCATGGTTCAAGCAAATCCTCATATTTCTGTAAATATGATTGTTTTGGATTGAACAAGCATGGATGAATGCATAATAAAATTTACAAAATTTCTAAGTGTAGTGGTATCAAAGAAAGAATAATTGGATTTCATTAAGTGTATGAGCTACATGTAGGGACTAAACATTAGTGATAGATCGGTTTATTTTAATTCAAGTGTTTTTTTGATGGAGTTATTATGTTGAGTACATTGTTGGGACTTACGAATAACTAGCGTAGATCCATATTAACCACAAATTTGGCCAGGGCCAATAGAGATCAAAATCTCTTAAGGTGAAAATCTCTTAAGAGTGCAAAAGTTTGAAACAAAAAGTTTGCATCGCGAAAAACCATAGATTCCTCTTTTAAGCCATTTTCTCACTCTCAAAACATGAAAAGATCTCCGAGCACTTGATTGTTCGAACTGGTAAAAGTAAATGAAGAAATGTTTATTCAGTATAAATTTACCCTTTTTTCGGAATGAACTGGACTATTTGCGAAAAGGGTATATGTTGACTGATTATGGTCAATAGAGTTATCTCAATAGAGTTACTTATGTTTTTCTTCTGACTCCCTAAAACTGAAAAACACTGAGCTTTACTTTCTTCGAGCTCATTAAAATTTATGGTAAAAGAACTAATTGAGTTTCCTTTTTGTGTTTTTTTCAAAATCTTAAAATAAAATGACATCGAGTTACTCCTTTACTGGACTCGTGAAAATTAAACAGTACAAGACTTGTTAAGCATAACAAGACCGAACCATTCCTTCTTAGGGTTCATTAAAAATACTTCGATGGACTCATCCGAAGGATGAGCTTATAGGACAAGCATATGTTATCCTCCTCAAGCTTGTAAAAAATAAAGAGGTACTTGCCAATAATGGTGGGGGGGAATTGGGAAAAGGTGTTCATTTTACATTCATCATAAAGGCAGTATGTTTCTCTTGAACACGACACTCCATCACATTTATGTTTGGGTTGGGAAATCCATTTGTCTTACAGTTAATCGAACCTCATTGAAAGTCTTCAGCTGGTTTTGAGTATTATCATTGAGTCAAATGCTGCCAAGTCAATTGTCGTGTTGTTATGTGTTCAAGCGAAGTTCAACCATAATTCATATTCCTTTGAAAATTTTAGTCTTTAGCCACGTCAGTTGTCCCTGAGTCAATACTTACTACTGTTTTCAAAAACTTTACATTGTGTTTCGTGTCACAGGCTTTCCTACGATGGATCACTTCCTATCGACTTTAGCTCATTATCTAGGAAGTTGATCTAGAAACCTTAAGTACCTTGAGGCCTGCATGCTTTAATGACATGTTTCTCACCTTCAACAACAAGTTCTCATGATTTCCCTCTGATTGAATGATTCTATGAGTATTCAACTTCAAATCACATATTCTCACTTCATATATTGTACTGGGAGTACCTTGAGAGCCATTGTCATAATTGGTGGTTTCTCTCGCGCTTGTTAATTGTTCACATCATTGATTGGTAATCAAGTGCTTTCTACCATATTTGACTTTGAGACATTCACTCACATGGATATATTCGTATTGTGGATCGAGATACAGAGATCAAGACCCTAGAACTAGTTTCATCAATTCAGGTTGCGAGGATTTTTATATTCATGATCATGTAGGAAAATTCATAATGGATAGATGTGTCCATACTGTGTCTACTATCGATATGATTCTTGAGTATTTTTGTACTTTCTCAATGAGTTAGATTTACTCTGAGTATGGGAATGCCCACCTCAGTGATGATTATATATATTTGCATTCTAATCCTTTAATGTTTCTAGCAGGTTTCTGACCATTGTCTCTAATTCGATCTTGGGCATGATAAAGCGCTTCAATCTTAAAAAATTATTTTTAACACTTTGCACTTTAGGGGGGAATTTGTTACACATCATTTTTTCACCATGACACTTGATCAATAAAATGGATCTTTTTCCATTCGTGAACATGTTTCATTGAACTCCTTTCGAGGTCAAACAATCAAAAACCCCTTGAAGAAGATGAGAATTTTGGGAAAAATGGCTTGTATACCTTGTTAAGTATGACCTGCACACTTTTCCTAGAAGTTTATATGCATTTTTTGTACTTATCCCTGAGAATACCACAAAACTGTGCTTTGTCTTCCACTATAGACCACGCAGGTGAATCAAAGAAAAATAAAAATAGAAGTGAGATCTAGAAGCATTGTTGGGTGAATATATCCCAAATGAAAGCTCCCAGGTTATATCTATTTGAGCCAGACCCCTCAGATGATGGACCTAATTCCCTTTCCTCAAGGAAACCTAATCTTCCGATTAGGGGATCTCATCCTCCTCTTTTGGATCTAAAACTTCTTCCTCTTGGCCTATAAATTGACTAGAGGGTAGAGGGATTAAGGAGGCCAAAGAAGATAGACTTACGTTGTTGGATTGATATTGGAAAGATCATCATCTAAGGAGAGGGTTGGAGGCATTTGGGAGGAACATCAGGACATCAAGGCAAAGGTTATAAGGTTATTCTTTATCCTTGAATTAATACAAATGAATCCTTTTTTCTATTGTATTGTCTTACTAAATTCATGAATTATTTATAGTTCTTTGGATATTCATTAAGGAAATTTCAATTTCTAATCTTCTTGATCATTAGATTAAGCTTGTTTGAATTGTTATGTTGCATATGCCTTTGATCCTTCTTATGTTTGTGGTTGCAGGTCTTTTCAAGCATTGAGAAGCTACATCAAGATAGAGCGGGGATCTTCATCAAGCATTTCGAAAATAGGTAAGAGGCTTATTCACCGTCTTTTATATTCACAATTCAAACGAAGTGAGCTTAGGGAAAGATCTATTCAATTGTATGTCTGTTTCTAGTTTCCTTTAGATCTAGGGAGATCACTCTTGTTTGCAAGAGGGATTTATCCGCCTAGCACTCATAAGTTACACCTCACATCATATTCCCTTGCATCATTAGAACAAATGGCGTTATGCAAATCCTCTGCTCACACATCGTAAGGATTTGGAGGATAAGACAAGTAGGCTATGTTGCACACTAGAATCTGATCCCATCTTATCCCATCTTATGAATGCTCTATGCAATTTTCCTATTATAATGGTGGGACAATGTTCACCTCTGGTGCAAGAGCATCATTTAAAATTTATTCTAATAAAAAAGATATGGAGTTATGTAGAATAAGCTACCTATGAATGAAGTTGTTTCTTTCATTTATCATGTGAAAAATAACCAATGTACTAAGAATATAGTTAGAAAAGTTTAATATTTTTAGGAATAATTAGAGATATTTGAGGGAGTGGATTTTATATTTTATGGAAATGGAGGGTATAATCCATTCTTTCATGGTTCAAGCAAATCCTCATAGTTCTGTAAATATGATTGTTTTGGATTGAACAAGCATGGATGAATGCATAATAAAATTTACAAAATTTATAAGTGTAGTGGTATCAAAGAAAGAATAATTGGATTTCATTAAGTGTATGAGCTACATGTAGGGACTGAACATTAGTGATAGATCGGTTTATTCTGAGTCAAGTGTTTTTTTGATGGAGTTATTATGTTGAGTACATTGTTGGGACTTATGAATAACTAGTGTAGATCCATCTTAACCACAAATCTAGCCAGGGCCATGTTGTGCTCTACAACAACCCCCCCATTTCATACAATTTTTATTTTTCAAAACTATAATATGAAATGGGTCCCTTTTCATTTAATTTGGTATCAACTTATCATTATTCAAAAGGTCCGAAACGAAATAAAACATTATAAAACCTTTTTGATAAATCACTTAATCGGTCTTATCATAAAGAATGAATAATATTTTATTATTGCGATAAAGCGATCGCATATCGCAATAAAAAAGAATGCATGACTTGAAGACCCATAGATTTTCCCCGATGCGACAATGCACAAATGGCTATCGGATATCGGGAAGGCAAGCGATCCTAACAAAAGGCCCCTCTTCGCTCCGATGCGATATCATTATCGGTGATCGGGGATGTACCATGCATGCATCTAAAGCCCTCGTTTAAAACTCCTGATGCGAATTGGTGATATCGCTATCAGCGATCGGGGATTCCGAAAGGACACCAATATAACAACTTAAGCTTTCCCCCGATCGCCGATTGCGATAAAGCTAAGCTCATATTTCAAAAAAGATTGATAAGGCCGGGATATATTATGGTTATTTAGTATTAAAGGCCTTTCTCTTCCCAATAGCGATTCACTTACGCTCAACCGCCAAAACATCAAAGCCACGCTTAAATGAATCATTCGGCCAATAAACGATATGATGAGAATTTAAAGGATTGACAGGTTTAAACGACCATTTAATGAAACAGTAAGGCTAAAATCTCTTCAGAGATTCTATCCGCGACCACCATAAGTTAAATCCTCCATTATTCATTGATTAATATATCTTGTTCATCTTTGGTTTGCGCCACCAATTCTCCGCATTACGTCTATTTTCTCTCCTGTGCATAGCTCTTCCAAAGCAGCAAATTCAAGCCAAATGGGGAAGAAATCTAAGAGAACTGGAACAGCTTCCGCTTCGGCAGTTACAGGACAACACATTGCCGATCCAGGAGCAAGCAAAAAGGGACTAATATCCGACACCACATGTCTAGGACTCGGTAAAACTACTTGGCTAAGCATCTACAATCTGATTGAGGCCGAAGAGCCTGAGGTAACAACAATGCAAGCCACAACAGACACGACTCAGAAATCTAATGCTACCCTAAAGGATTTAGCCGACTCTTACCTTCATCGGAGAGCAGCTCGAGAACAAATTCTCCCATATACAGATGTGGTGAGATGGGTAATTGAAGAAATCCCAATTACAAACAGGACATTTTGCACCATGGACGGGAGAGTGTTCGGCTCGTTTCAACCTGATGATTTGAGGCAAATGTACCATTTGCCTGCACCGGAGAAGAAGTACAACAAAGAATTCCTGGAGAAATTCAGAAATGAAAACGACATTGAATCAGAACCCATACGGGATTGGAGGCAAAACCCAGCAAAACACAAGCATGAGTCTTCGGGTAAGTACTCTGTCGATTCCTTGTGTTCTCCTTATTGTTATGCCGGGGTAATGATGTGTAGGTTGTGGGGATTACATGATTCCGCAAACTTCACTATAGAGATGGTACCTTTAATGGAGGCAGCATGCAATAGTGAAATAATGGATTGGGGAAATATACTGTCTGATAAGTTAGCAACTGCGGTTCTTGAATTCAGAAACAAATCCCGCATTACTAAAAGGTTCATTCCTCCATTTTACTATAATGCCTACATCTTGGACACCTTGTGTTTTAATTCCAAATTTCCTGTGCTTGGGTGGAGATGGACTCCACAAGGCCCATGGCCATTCATATATACCACCAGAAGTTATGGAAAGCCCACTATAAACACCATTTATATCAAGTTTGCAATGGTTTTATGTTACCCATTCACTATGCCATTTTTGAAAAACCGGCTCCGAAGATTTCCTCACAAGCGGGGATTGACTTGACAGCCATAGGGAGATGGTTCGGAGAAGAAAAATTCACCTATGTAAGAGTTTTCGGCATCCAGGCCAAGCCTCATGTCCTCCCTTTGTATATACCCGACAAACTGTTAGCCCGAGAGGTAGCATATCAGATTACATCCGAAGGAGTTACACAGACTCTAAGGAATAAAAAGAAGTAGGTTTGGCCTTCTTTTCCTCTAAGATGTGGTGTCTACGCTCTGCATGACTTTAAACATGCAGAGAAAGAAGCAGATAAGATTAAGGCACTGAGTCTCGCCACTCTTCCTAATAGGCGATTTGATCCAAACAAAGTCGCCTACAATGCACTTGAATAGGCAAAACTAACTAAATTTGACCATAAAGATGATGATTTTGATGACCTGTTCTCCTCAGCCGAGTTGCTATTCCAGGTTAAATCACTAGCCAGAATGAAATATAATGATGACGGGTTAGTTGAATTTAACAAACTTAGAGAATATAGGTTGCAAACTCTGCCTCTAGATATGTTAGCAATGACCTCGACGACACAATCAAGCGAGCCTGAGCAACGACTCACTAATGAAACTCCTGCTACTTCAGAAATTGCTGGAGAAATCCAAACAAAAGAGCAGGAGGAAGTGCAGAGAAAAGAGCAGGAGGAAGTGCAGAGGAAAGAGCAAGAGGAAAGAGCAGGAGCAGAGCAGCACGAACGTGAATGTAGATGCCTAGATTGACCTGAAATTGCTCCAGGAATGGAAGCAATTCGACTCAATCATAAGCAATCTTGAGAGCTCAAACGAAGCTGATACATCAAAAGTGGCTGACACATAGGATACAACATCTAAAGAGGTTCCAAGTGGAACCAGTGGCCTACCCCTTTCTACAGGAATAGAGATAATTCCCAAGGATCCTTCAAATCAGATCGTTTTGCAAGTGGAGGAGATACCTCCATTGGATGTCTTTTACAGCCCAAAGCACAGGGCTGTAGTAAAACGACAGTGGAAAAGGAGAAGGAATGATCAACCTTCCCTATTCCCTGAACAAATAGTGACAGCCAATGTGGTCTGGAAAGAGGAATTTGATCCTTCTGATGACCTTACTAAAGTGTCTCAATATGCTGGAGCCTATTCGGCAGCCACCATGGACAAGGCATCAGAAGTGACTAATCTGTTAAGAGAAAAGGACCAAGCAATCGCCTCGCTACAAGTACAGTTATTGGAGGCACAACAGAAGGCAGAGCAACTTGAACAACAGTTGTCTACACAGCAACAAATAAATAATCAATTGAATAAACAATTGCAGGAAGAAAAACAAAGAATTGATTCAAGTGCCATTCAAAAGCAGAAGGAGCTGTCGGAAGCACTGGCAAAATTAAAAGCAATGCATGAACAGATGGGGAAATCTAAAGATGAGCAAATTGCTCAATTATCAGCCCAAATAGAAAAGTCCAAGAATCTTCCACAACCTGCAGAGTTCAGAGCCGAAGCATTACAGATTAACAAAGCATTGGTAACACAAATAAGGCTGTTATGTCAACAAATCGCTCAAGCAGAACCCTTATGTGACATAACAACATCAATAATTGATAAATCAGTTGATGCTAGAATAGACTTGGAGCAGGCCGATGAGACTTTGACCAATTTTCTTGAGTGGAAAGACACTGAGGAGGGACAGGCAGCTAATTTGCCAAAAATCTTAGAATCCCATAAAGAGATCCTATTTATGGAATGGCAGTCCCAGTTAATGAAGGCAGAGAGAGCAGTTTCCAGATGCAAGTTAACCACAAGTAATTTGGTTGAATTGATTAATGATACTCTCTACTTATCTAACATGATCTCTCAATGTACCCCAGGTAAATTACTATCGGCTAAAACATTGGATCGGTCATGTTATCAAGAGCTGGAGAAGAATGGGAGATTGATCGCAGGTATTAACAGTTTGACTTGGGACACCTATTGGTTGTTCCTAGTCAAACCATATAGCCAGAGAGCCGCCCTCAAGTGCCTGACAGATGCAATCGGGTGTATCATTCCCGATATACAAGATGCCACCTATGCTGCCCAACTCAATTCTCGTCTCAACTGACCTCTAGAAGTGGAACCAATGCTTGCAATATGCCAACTCAGGTCGAAAGGCAAACAACTTAAGTGATGAATCATGCTGCCGACTGCCAGATTGCTATGAGGAAGATACTCCAAATCAAGTTGTACCAATTAAGTAGGATTTTAATTTCATAGTTAGTTTTAATCAAGTATTTATAGACCCTTTCAATGCATTGGAAAGGTTCGTAAGTTTTATTTTGATAACGAAGCTTTTATGTGGATGTGCACTACTGCCTTTATTTAAAAGTATTTCTGCGTCGGAAGAAGGAATTCAAATAGCGATTGATGTTGGGAATGATTTGCAGCTCATATGGTACTACTATCTATGTCTGAGTTCATTCTGTTTATGTGAATTGTTGTTTGATCGCTCTTGCTATTATCAGATATATGCGTGTGTTTTTAACACCATTCTTTACAATTTCCACTATTGGATGTTTACAGTATGCTTTTCTTTTATCATACATGTATCGGTAATATAAAAGGATAAGTGTAACAATGTTTTGTTAATCACTTTGTTCAACTACTTGAACAAAGCAATCATTAAGTAAATGAATGTCTATGTTTATTGTGTAGAGTCATCTATATGCCTATCAATGAACAAAGATCATCAAGCGTTGCATTTAAAAGAATAGAAGCCTCTCGGGATAGAATAGTCATTTATGTTTTTGCTGTTAAATTGAGTCATCCATTCATTATCATTTATTAGAAACCAATCACTCATCCATCCCCTTTTATTCATTATTGGGAAACTGGTCCCATTATATCCAGTTGGAGCCACCATCCCAAACGGAAAAGGAGCTGTATTAAGGTCCGGACCGGGTGGTTATCCCCCAATGTTGATACAACGATTTTCGGGGCATCAACAAGCCAATAGAGATATAAATCTCTTAAGGTGCAAATCTCTTAAGAGTGCAAAACTTGGAAACAAAAAGTTTGCACCGTGAAAAATTAAATCCCTCTTATTTCTTGATAGATACGTGGTTGATACCTTAAGATATTTTCATCTCTATTAGCCCTAGCTAGATCTATGGTTAAGATGGATCTACGCTAGTTATTCATAAGTCCCAACAATGTACTCAACATAATAACTCCATCAAAAAAACACTTGACTCAGAATAAACCAATCTATCACTATATATATATATATATATATATATATATATTTTTTCATTGTTTAAATTACATTTCTTAATGTACAAATAGATTCAGTGGTTTGAAAATCGTCTTGACCACTTGGATTGTGTAAACTACATAGGTTAAACTTATAATTCCAAAAACTATTTGCTAGATTTCAAATGAACTAAAAATGTCCTTGGAAAGGGCCAAAATGTAGGATAATGAGGCTACTTCAAGTATTTCAATGATAACAAATTATTTTTTAATTGTTTTATATAATATACATTGGGAATTGAAATATTTTATTTATGAACCACATTGTTCACATACATCAATATAAATATTTATATATAACTCACATTGAATTTATTATTAATATTTTTTAAATGTCATATATTAATGTCATATTAAAAATTGAATGAATTACACATATCTCTCCTATTATTCTCATTATTCCGGTTAGGAAATTATTGAAATTTTCACTTTCAACTACTTATTCTCTTTGTGCATTGAAATATTTTATTTTATTGTTTAAATGTCATATTAAAAATTGAATGATTTACACATATCTCTCCTATTATTCTAGTTATTCCTGTTAGGAAATAATTGACACTTTCACTTTCAATTACTTCTTCTCTTTATGCATTGAAATATTTTAGTTGTTCAATATTATACTTCTTCCTCGTACTCAAAAGTGAAAATATAAGATTTTTTTTTTTTATTATTTTATTCGCTTAAAATTTCATGGATATCGAAGTATTTTGTTTACCATTGAGGTTGAGTGTAAAAGTGAAATTTTTTTACCACATCTCCTTCACACTGAGTTGTAAAACGTGTAAATATTTTTTTTATGGCTGAGAGTGAGAGTAAAATATTTTTACCACATTGTTTTCTAATTTAGAGAGTATTTTATTTATATTTTAAAAGAAACACTTCTCAATTTAAGGCTGGCACATATCCCTCATATTTGGCTGTAAAATAAGAGTAGCTGTGCAATAATTAGCCAAGTTAGCAGAATGAGAATATAATTATTAATATTTAATAATGCTTTATTTAAAAACAAATATATATAAAAAAATTAATTCTTTTATTATAACAACACTGTTTTTTTTTTAATTCAATTTTTTTTTTAAATAACTCAAGTTGAGTAAAGAAAAAATTACACATCTCCTATCAACCTAATCATATTTTTACACAAAAGATAAGAGAATCGAGTTGCATAGAGAGCCACTATTTCTTCTTGCCCATTTTCCTTCAATACTGGAATGAATCTAACTTTGTAGAGCCACTATTTCTACTTGCCCATTTTCCTTCAATACTGGAATGAATCTAACTTTGTAAGTATTGCCATCATGGTCTTTCTTGTCCCCCAAAGAATTAATATTTGGTAAAGTTAATGTGGTTGTTGCGAATTTGCTTGAGATATGTACAGATGAAAATGGATCTACTGATTTATTGGTGTTTGTATTGATCCAATTTTGAGAAGCTATTAAGGATGCTAGAACTGTGAGAAGGAAATCATTCTAGTGACTCACAAAGAGGCCGGATAGATGAAAAGGCAGTGGTTTTTTCTTTGGACATAAATTATCTTGTGTTCTAACTCTAACTGGTCGATTTGAGTGAGTCGTTCCCTGCATATATCATATCATTGGAAGTTGTAAAATGTTTCATGCAGAGAAATCATTGTTGACAACCCATTGCATGGTCCTCTAGCTTGTGTGATTGTTGAATTTAAGCATACTCCAGACGTGAAGCATGAGATAACAACTTCTAGAAGAATATTGTGTCTTTTTAAAGGTATAGACTTGATTAAAATGGAAAGAAATGATGGTAGCTTTAGCGTAATGAGAAGATTGTGCTTGAAAACGTGACGAATTGTTGTTTGCTTTGCCAAGAGCAAAGAGTAGGATGGGTTTATGTCACACATCCACATGTTAATAAGAACATACATAAAAAAAAATTACTTTGTCCAACCAACTCATTCCATGGTAAATATATGTCTACGATAACATTATATAGAAAGCTAATAATTTCGTAAATTATAATATTACCTTATTTAAAAGGTCAACTTTAATACCATAGTTTGAATACGTATGAAAAATCAATGTTTCATTATGTAATGGAGGATTTTAATTACATGAGCCAATAGGCTCACCTATCGATTTTGAAAGATGCATTTACTTTCCAGTATTATGGCTGGACTGGCACTTTAATGAAATCCAGCCATGGCCTCTTCATTCGGCCCTTTATGCATGTGTATGAATTGAATCTGGTTGGTTTCGTCCTAGTTGGTGGTTCGAAGTCCTCTCTGCTTCCCTCGAGATTGATCACCCATCGACGGTCCTTGGCTACACTTCGGATTAGATGGCGAAGGTGAATTCTGGGTTTCTTTGCCCCTGGAGCAATGGCATTGTTTGGTCATTGTGCCTTTCTGGAGAAAGACTATCACCCGCTCTGTCCAGGGTTTCTTGCTCGTCTCCGACTTTTCTGGTTACCTTGCTCGTAGTTGTAGTATGCTCTTATCCCACCTTTAGCCTCTGGCATCATGACTTCGCTCCAGCTTGTTTGAGGTTATGCAATCAATTTATTTGGCGTTTTTGGCTTTGACCTTTCACAGAAGGGTTTCCACCAGTGTTTATTCAATGGTAAGTCTGGCTGTAAACCTTTCCACATTCTTTTGAGTATTATTACAGTTTAATGTGAGTAAGTTTTAATGTGTTTTTCCATCTAGCTTCGATGGATGGTTTTGCTGGTTCTGGGGTTTTAAGCGAACGCTGTGGGGAAACCTCACATAGTCCTTGACTCATGAAAGGGGCAGAACCCACCTTTCACTGGGTACTTAACCTCTCTTCTGTTCTTTTGTTGAGAGTTTCGTGTGCCGGAGAGCTCAGGGTTTCTTGTTTATAGTCGTTAAATTTCTTGAAATGGTTCTTAGCTGTCTGGAGCTATTATCAAACTGAATATGTTTGTATTTTAGTTAAGAAAAGATTATGGGGCCGAGGCCACAACCCACTCCATTGTTCACGGTTTCTGGGTGTTCTCATGCTAATACAATGTATATTTTGGATACTCTTGTATGACATAGTTTCGACGCTTAAACAATGTCGATATATTCTAGCTATTTTGTCTCAGTCAATTTCAATTCTAGACAGTATGCATTATTCAATTGTCTACTGTTTACTTGAAAGGGTCTAGTAATTTATCGAGGACTGCCTCGCCAGAGCATAGTCAAGTTTATGAAGGATTGTGATAACTTATTTAATGCAGCCTATGTTTTGTTTGAATCTTTCGCTGTGTAAGCAGTCCAGGACTCTTGATAATTCTTTGTGACTTAGTTCTTGACCTGACTTATGATATATTGCAATTTAGTTATCTGAATTTGTTTTCCTCTTTATTCTAGTTCAGACTCTTGCTCTTTAAATTATTCTCTCAGTGTACCAGTTTATATGGTGCACCTATACGATGCGGGACCTTACATTAGATTCCTGCTCTTAGTATTGTATTTCCCTTCTGAATACTTATGTGTATCTTGGTACTGTTGGTGTCCATATTACAAGTTTCAGGGTATAGGTATATGTATTTGATAAATTCCAGACTTCCTACTGTAGATTTTGACTTTACTATATATGATGGAAAAGTTTATTGATTCGGCATTCTATTGGGTTTTAGTTATGCTGTTACAAAACTATGAATAGTTTTTGCTTTCTTTCTTTTGAACATTCTAACTATGCTGTAAGAACTTGTCTGAAATATTGCAGATTTATGAACGTTTTCGGTTTCTTTCTGTTGAATCATTTCAACTATGCTATAAAACACTGTCTAAGATTTTAGTTATGGTGCTATTGAATTATAACCATTTTCTGTTTCTTTCCTTTGAACTGTACTATAAGTACTGTCTATTTTTCTTTAATATTTACACTGTAATTTTGATTACACTATTATGAAATATAAAGATAACTCCTATCAGTTTTTTTCTATCCACTCAAATCGTAAATGTACTATTCACGGAATACTTAATGAAGGAAATCTATCTCTTTAGCTATACAAAAATAACTTACTGATAAATTCCCTGAATTACTTAGCTTATTATGATTAACTATATAGAAACTCATAAAATAAACTTATTTAACTATGTAAATAACATTCCTAATATAAGAAAATTTCACTTATCTGGTTATGTTGTTCCAGAATTGGTCTACCACTATACCTGCTCTTTATTTTTCCTCCGGACCGTGATATCACTGCTTCAGTGAATCTACCCCCAGTTGTTCCTGATTACAAGAACCTTTTCAATTTTAGTATTATCAGCTATCTGGTCCTAACTAGACCTAGCCGCAGAAATATGTCTAGCACACTAGCACACATTTTTTTTTCCTCTTTTCTTTGTTCCTTTCTTTGTTTCCTAATCTCAGATACCCCTATCCTCTTGATCTTCTTGAATAAATCTTCAAGAATTTAGTTAGGGATAGATAACTGTCTCTCTAACTACTTAGCAAGTAAAACCATATTTACAAATAAGTACTAATTCACTTTTCAAAAACATTAAATTCCATAAATAGTTTTTATAACAAAAAATAATAATTAGTCTGTTTGGTCTGCAGTAAATTTAAATATTAACAAGATCTGGGGATATCACATCTTCCCCCCCTAAGATGTAACATCATCCCAATGTTTTCTTTCTGAAAATAATCCCAGAAAGGTGTCCTTCATAACCTGCTCATCTTCCTAGGCCGGCCCATAGTGCTGCAATTGCACTTAAACCTGGGTGATAACTTGTTTCCGCAGCGTTACTTCTGTCTGATCGAGTATAACTAGGGGTTCGAACAAGAACTCGCCTTCCGGTTCTACCTAAATGTCTTTCCAATTGATTACATGACTAGCATCATAAACATATTTCTTAAGTAGAGAGACATGAAAGACATTGTGTACACGAATGTGACTGGGTAAGGCAAGCTGGTAAGCCATTGGTTTGATTCGAGCTAGAATTTGGAAAGGCCCACAAAATTAGGATGCTAGTTTAGCACATTTGGTCCATTGCAAGGTGCTTTTCTTGGCTCGTACTCGGATGTAAACATGATCCCCTACTTGGAATTCCCAAAAGCTCCTCTTCCGATTAGCAAAGTTCTTTTTCCGGTCCTGAGCATCTTTTAAGTGACTCGTACTTTTTTCACCATCTCTTCCATTTCTTCTAACATATCTAGCCCTAGAATCAACTTATCCTCTGGACCACTCCAAATTAAAGGTGTCCTGCACCTACACCCATATAATACCTCAAAGGGACTCATCTGTAAGGATGCATGGTATCTATTTTTATAGGCAAACTGTACCAAGTGTAGGTATTCCTCCCACTTTGTTGGTTGTTACATTATGTAAGTTCGCAACATGTATTCAACAGCTTTATTTACTTGCTCAGTCTGTCCATCCGTTTGAGGATGATATGTAGTGTTGAAGTGTAGTTGTGTACCCAATCCCTCAAAAAGGGCCTTCCAGAAGGCTAATGTAAACTTCACATCACGATCAGAGATGATCATCTTGGGGATCCCATGTAATTTAATTTTTTTTTGCTTAAAACTGTTGGCAATTTGTATTGCTTTGTAAGTTGACTGGATAGGTATGAAATGAGCACACTTACTCAATTTTTCCACCACCACCATGATGGAGTCGTTTTGGTTTTTTGACTTAGGCAGTCTAGTAATGAAATCGATGGATATGGTTTCCCATTTCCATTCAAGGATAGGCAGAGAGTGAAGTAATCCTGCTGGGTGTTGGTGCTCATCTTTTAATTGCTGGCATTCTAGACATCTGGCTAAATATTTTGCTACCTCCTTCTTCATATTAGGCTAGAAAAATTCCTTTTTGAGGGGAAATCATTCTGGTATTCAAGGTGGCCTGCATAAGGAATCTTATGATATTCATCTAAAGTTAAATTTTTAAGATGTTTCTGGTTAGGCACATATATCCTCTTCCTATAAATCAAGAAATCTTCTGCATTTACTTCATATCTCAATTGTTGTTCATGGTTGTTTGAATTTTGTTCTTGCTACCATAAATGTTTATATGCTAAATCTTTCATAACTGATTCACGAATATGCTCAAAAAAAGTTGTTCGTGATTCACTAAAAGAAACTTCATATAAACAATTTACCTTTCAACTTAAAGCGTCCATAACCCGATTTTCTTTTCCCTTCAAATATTTGATTTCAAAATCGAATTCGCTTAGGAAATCTACTCAATGAGCTTTCCTAGCATTTAAAGTGGGTTGTTTGAAGTAGTTAGTCAAACTATAATGATCAGTCATCAACAAAAATTTCTTACCCATCAAGTAATGTCGCCACATCTTTAACTCATGAATCACTGCTATCAGTTCTAAGTCGTATGCCGAATACTTTTGCTCGCACTCTTCAAGCTTTCTGGACTCATAGGCAACAACCCTACCTTCTTGCACTAATACACCACCTATACCTTCCTTGCTAACATCCATACAAACCACATATTCTTTATTGGGATCAACAATGCTAAAAATGGGTGCGGTGGTAAGTAGATGTTTGAGTTGATCAAAGCTCCTTTGACAGTCAAGGGACTACTTAAAGGATTTTCCTTTCTTTTGCAAAGAGATAATATGATATGCCACCCTAGAAAAACCTTCCACAAATCTCCTATAATATCTTGTTAGACCCATGAACAATCTTATGTCAGCTACATCTTTCGGTACCGGCCACTCCATGATATTTCTTATTTTCTTTGGATCTACTGCAATTCCATCCTTGGTGATGACATGTCCCAATTACTGGATTTTCTCTTTAAATAAATCACATTTACTGTACATGGCGTACAGTTGGTGTTCTCTTAGGACTTGCAGAAAAATACAAAGATGCTCCTTATGTTCTTCCACGCTCCGAGAGTATATCAGTATGTCATCAATAAAGATTAAAATGAACTTGTCTAAGAATCGATGGAATATACTGTTCATGAGGTACATGAAGGTTGTTGGGGCAATAATTAGCCCAAATGGAAAAACTACGAATGCATAATGTCCATAATGAGTCCTGAACGTAGTTTTCTATATATCTCTCTCCTTTATTCTGATATGATGATATCCTGAGCAGAGATCGATCTTTGAGAATACGGTTGCACCTTTCACTTGATCAAATAACTCATCTATACGGGGAAGGGCGTATTTGATCTTAATGGTAAACTTATTTAGCTGACGGTAATCCATGCACATTCGTAGGGTTCTGTCCTCCTTTTTAACAAATAATATCGGAGCTCCCAAAGGGGACACACTGGGATGGATATACTTTTTATCAAGCAACTCTTGAAGCTGAATTTTTATTCCTGTTAGCTCTAGTATGCTCATTTGATAAGGTGCTCGGGAAACTGGGGCAGCTCCTGGAATTAACTCAATGGTGAAGTCTATGTCCCTCTTTGGGGGTAGACTCGGAATTTCCTCAGGAAATACATCTGGAAAATTTTGTACCACAGGTATATTCTCTAATGAAACAGTTTTATCTTTAGAGTTAGCATACCCTACTTGTATTGCATAAGCTTGGTAGCCTTTTCTGATGCACTTAGCTAATTGGGAGGCTATTACAGGTCTTAATTGCAGAGGTTTTTAAATACCTTGAATTTCCTGCCTCTTCCCTTTCTCATCCTGGTGGTTAATAGTTTTGGTTTTACAGTTAATGAGGGACCATTGTTTTTCCAACCAGTCAATTCCCATAAGGACGTCATATGACCCCAAGGGTAACACATTTAAATCTACCATGATAGGTTGATTGGCTAATTTTAAAGGGAAGTTACTTACTTTACCTAAAACTCTCATTTTTTCTCTCGGGGTTAGCTGTACTAACCAAGGATCTTTAAACTTAACAGCTTGAAATTTACATCGTTCCACTATATTGGGACTAATATAACTCAAAGTGGCCCTGGGATCAATTAAAATTTATATAGCTTGGTCAAAAACTATACCTTCAAACTCAACCATGGTTGGTTGAAATTCTACCTGATGATCTTCAAGGGAAACATTAATTTTAAGGATGCTTCTTGCCACTTTTTCCATAGTAGATTCTTCTTGTATTTGTGAGATCTAACAGCTCCCTTGCGATGTGGGCAGTTTTTGACATAGTGTGGACCTCTGCGTCCCCAACACTGTACAGGTGGTCTGTTAGTTAATTCTGCTTCAGTTATGCCAAATTTCTCATTCATCCTATTTTCTCTTGGTACCTTAAATCTGGGCTGATTCCTATTCATATTTCGGTTAGTTTGTCCTCTATACAACCCTTTGCTGCCTGTGCTCTTATTTCCCTTATGGCTGGGAACAAATTTACTTCCCTTTTTATCAGCCCACTTCTTGCTCATATCTCCCTTTGGCTTGTTTTGCTGGTAGCAGATCCGTGCCTTATGAATAACTTTGTCTATGGTTTTTGGGTTATCAAATTTCAGTCGTTCTTTCATGAACAGTAGAAGACTGTTGATAAACTGCTGCACCTTTGCTTTTTCTTCGCGTATGTATGGGACATATCAAAGTAATGACGTAAACTTTGTTATGAACTCATCCATGGACATTTGGCCCAGTCAGAGGTCATGAAATTCTTTTTCCTTTTCGTCATAAAATCTTTCTGTTAGATATTTCTCTTTGAAATATTTTTGAAACTTTTCCCAGGTTATGCTTTGTTCACTGACTCCACGAACTATTTTTACTTCCTCCCACCACAGTGTGGCTTTCCCTCGTAGCTGAAAAATGGCTAGACGAGCTTTTAAATTGTGGTCATACTCGTAAAGTTGGAAATGTTTATTCATATTGATGAGCAATGCTTCTACTGCCTCTTCTTGTTCACCATCAAAGAGAGGAGGCTTTATTTTTCGAAACTCCCCTTGAAGTTCCATTTTCTGCCTTTTCTGGGTCTTGTGATTTGACACATTGTCTGATTCTTCTTCATGGTTTTCTTTGCCACCTTCAATTTCCACATTCTCAGTTCAAAACTCTTGTTCTCCTGTCATATTTCCATGTTCAAGGCTAGGGACTGACAGCCAATGATTCTGTCTATCAGAAAGACTCTTCATAATTTTTTCCTGCTCTTTCATTAGTCTCTCATTGTCTGCCCGGAGTCGGGCCATCTCATCTTTCAACTCTTGCACAGTCACCATGATATCTGTATTAGTATTTCACGGCTCATCACCCAATTGCACCCAAACCTCAGGATTGCCTTCCTGAAATGATGTTGGTCTTGTTCCCATTACAGACTGGTGTGGTGGATTCCCACTTTTCCTCGTGTTGATTTCTCCTTGCCTCCTACGTGCACATCACTGAGTTTGTTATTTCTTTATTCCATAGGCCTCAGTTTGGAAAATTGAGTGCTCTGATACCATATATCACACATCCACATGTTAATAAGAACATACATAAAAAATAATAATTAATTACTTTGTTAAACCATTGAACTGCAACTCATTCCATGGTAAATATATGTCTATGATAACATTATATAGAAAGCTAATAATTTCGTTAATTATAGTATTACCTAATTTAACGGGTCAACTTTAATACCATAGTTTGAATACGTATGAAAAATCAATGTTTCATAATGTAATGGCGAATTTTAATTACACGAGCCAATAGGCTCACCTATCAATTTTGAAAGATGCATTTACTTTCTAGTACTATGCATGGAATGGAACTTTAATGAAATCCGGCCACGGCCTCATCATTCAACCCGTTATCCATGCGTATTAATTGAATCTGGCTAGATTCAGCCTAGGTGGCAGTCTGGAGTCCTCTCTGCTAACCAGCTCCCACGTTTCCCTCAGGATTGATCACCCATCAACAGTCCTTGGCTACACTCCGGATCGGAAGGCGCAGGTGAATTATTGGTTTCTTTGCCCCAGGAGCAATGACATCGTTTAGTCATTGTGCCTTTCTGGAGAAATATTATTGCCCGCTCTGTCCAGGGTTCTTGCTTGTCTCTGGCTTTTCTGGTTACCTTGCTCGTAGCTGTAGTCTGCTCTTATCCCACCTTCAGCCTCTGGGATCATGACTTCACTCCAACTTGTTTGAGGTTCTGCAATCAATTTCTTTGGCGTTTTTGGTTCCGACCTTTCGCAGAAGGGTTTCCATCTGTCTTTATTCAATGGTAAGTGTTGGGTGCTAAAAGGTGTCTTTTAAAACTCCTAATTACCTCACAATAATTATCAACCTGGGTAAGTTCTTTTGTTCCAAGAGTGTACACAATATGTGCAAGCTATAAATCTAGAGAGTAATGCTTTAAAATAAGTTATTAAATTCAATACAAGAGTAAATGGATGCAATCATAAATATCAAGCTTGTAACTTTAAGGGAAGTAATTCATCTAAGCATCATGACTCAATCTCAAACAAAACCATAATTCAATCTTAATCAACCAATTCGAATGATAATCAACCGAGAGCACCGTAGCATTAACTGAGCTCTTTCAGCTGGACTTAAACTACTGGATAGAAGGAAAGCATTTGATCTAATCAATAACACTCTATCCTTTAATTAACCAGAAATGATTCTTTAATTGATGACTAATTCAATCCACGACATGAATAAATAAAACCAATTAGAATTGCGCATTAATGAAATGAATACCCGAAATCTGAATTAACAAAAGTAAATCAATTGCAAAGTTGTAAAGCAGAATAAACTTGCAGGAAACGAAAAAGTATAAAACAAGGAACAACAGTAAGATCCACTAGAGACCGGGCCCTAGCCACCAGCGAATACTTCTTAGCTACTTCAGAATATCCAAATGAACAACAACACAAGTTATATATTAATCATCAAATTCACTTGTCATTACAATACGATCTCGTTCTTCAGAATCACGCTTCTGTAAATTAAAATTACAATTGAAGTAAAAGGTGTGAGATCCCTTTCTTCCTTCAGTTTTCCCCTTTATAGTCAAAAGGAAAAAGATAAATGTGATCCCTCAGGATCAGCAGATCCCGAGGGATTCACAACTAAATGCTCCCTTCAAACAATTCTTTGATCTTGCGTTGATCCTCTTGATTCATTCCTTGGTTCGACTACACACGATGCACATCATTTCCCTAGATTAGATTTTGTTGTTCCATCTTTGGAACAGAAGCTGTTCCATTTGCTATTTTTCTGCATAAAAAGCAATGAGAGTTAGTTTGGACAGTGAAATCATATCAAGAGCAGTTTCATTCATCCCTTATCAAAATCCTATCAATATGTTATTATATCATGGCACAAAATGGATAAGAAAAGAGGAAAAAGACAGTGTAATCAAGAGTAAATACATACCTATTGCACGACTCAACATACTCCCCTACTTACCTTGTTTCATGTCCTCATGAAAAATGAATAGTTCCTATGTAATGTAGTTAAGGAGTAAGCTGGAAAGAAGGTTTCTTTATCAGGCCTAAAACCATGATGTTGTGCCAGAATTGCAAAGGCTGCCTTTTCGTGTCCTTCAGGCAACTCATAGTCAGACCGATACCCTTCAGGAGGATACCAAATAATGGGACTCCTAAATCGACATCCCAACCAATAAGGCCCTTCCCTCAAGATAAGATTGTTGTATGTGATCAACCGGCTCGCAGCAGCTTTGAAATTCCCATAATTAAATGGTTCTCTTTCCTTAACATTGTTAGTTGAGATCGTCCATCTCATTTTGGATGCAATCAGGGATCTTTCCTGAATGGAGAGGAAATATGTTGTTCCTTTCTACACAATTTCCTTATGTATGGGCCCTAAAATTTTAATCACACCTTCTTATGTCATCAGCCTTTTATGTTTAGCAAACAATTGCAAAGGGTGAGTAGGCTCACTCCTTACCTAGAGATCCAACCCATGTTCTTGTCTTTGGAACGAATTATAAGCCTTAAACCACTTAAGTTGATTAACTGCAAAAGAGATAAAAGCCTGGAACTGAATGTCCCCAACAAAAGGGCTAGGATTCTTATCCACTTCTTCTTCTAATACGAAATTATGTAGATAAAATTCGCAAAGAAGCCGTTGGACTTTTGCCCCATGTTCCTTACAGCAACTTATAAATTCTTCAGTTGTCTTTAATTTGATTGTCTTACCAGCTCTTACGACTTTAGTTTTTAACAATAAGTACTGTTCTAATAAGAATAGGGCATAATTTGTGGTAGGAGACCTACATGTCAAGACATTTGAATATAGTGAGCAAATGGTGTCTATCTGACTCATGACTCTGTCCAGCTTGGTCTTCACCTTCTTCAGCTTTTCTTCCTCCTATCTAAATATTTCAAAAGTCCCATTCTCAGTTATGGTTAATTCCCTAAACTGCTTCTGCAACTTCTGATATTTTTGCAGGGGAACAGTCTCCTATAGACATCGTTCTAAAGCAAGCTGGGCTGATCCGAATTGGATCCAAGAAGAGTTATCAAATAACCATGACTGTATCAGGTCGTGATAGACTTCAAAGAATTAAGAGCAACGATCAGAAACACCTCTAAACAATGGCAGTTAGTAGCCAGCGTGGAACGACGAGGACCTCGGTCAAAGCATGCTAACCGAGGCCCATGGAGACTGCGTAGGAGGCGAAACTAGCCCCTGGGAAGCCCGGATTGGGAAAAGGAGGCAGTTTTTTATGCGCGCTTAGTGCTAATCATGCATCGCTGGGCAAAACCCCTCGAGAAGGAGAGGCCCTGAGTGCTTGGTCACATGAGAGCCGGGAAAACCATGGGGAAAAAGGCTAAAGGCAAAGGCGGGACCCGCGCTCCAAAAACTGGTGGTATTTATCGGGGGCACCCTTGGGCGGTAAGCAGATTTGGCGAAAATGGAGCGATTCCACTCAACACCCGACGCGTGGCAAGTGGAGGAGAGAGAAAACTGCCGCTCATCACGCACTAACGGTTAAGCAAGTCAACCGCGCGAAATGAGCGAATGGCGTCGGATCTGGGGGATCCAGATCTAATAGCTGAGATCGCGCCTGATGGGAAGGCTGGAATTGAGAGGGGATTAAGCCATGATTTATAAGAATTTAACGTCTGATTTGACCGCCAAGGTGGCAGATGACTCATTCCACGACGTAACTGAAAAACCGAACCGATGAAGCAAGCTAGCACAGTTACAGGAGGACAAGTGGCCACTCCTTGTGAGCTTGATGATGACGCTGAGACAGGGAACTCCAAGCGAAGCTGTAGCAGGCGATCCAATGGAGGTGGAAGGGGAATCGAACAACCATGAGATTGAATGGATTTAAAACCATGCATAGACAAAGCAGAAGACACCGAACACCGAGAGGAAGACAGAGAAGAGAAGGAAGAAGACAGAGAAAACGAAGAAAAGGTAGTGAAGCAAAAAAGCAGAAGGAAGACAGAGGGCCGAGCTAACCAAAGGCAGTGTCGAGCGCTAGAGAGCTTGAGAGATTCAAGCCATCCCTGAGAGGATCTCTCAACACTGAGCACCACATTGGGCTCCTTCCATTAAAGACCAAAGAAGTCAAAGAGCTAGTAAGGAAAAGAGTCTGTACACTCTAGTGGCTTGGGGCATCCAAGAACCACCCTGCCAAGCAATTCTGTTTTAGGAGACTCATATTCAGCTCCTTCATTGTAATTCTCTGCTTTAAGACACAATAAAAGAAGGCCAACACTGAGAGCTGGACCGAAGACATAGCCTTGGAGGATAGGGTGAACTCCTTATTAATTTGTCGTGTTCTTGTTTTTGCTTACTGTGTTTCTCTGCTGTTTTCCATATTTCCAGTGTCTATGTATTTTGCAATCTGATCGATCCGTTGCCTAAAATAACATAGACACACACCAGCACATGAGTCTGTAATACCTTCAATTAATAATTCTTAACTGAGATCACTCATAGGGTGATTTACAGATCATGGGCTTGTGTCAACTCCTCCTGTAACTTTAGAAGAATAGGGTCATTGCTTGACAGGATATCCTTGGCTTGCTCTTATGTCTAAGTGCCTATGCTATGAGAGGATGGATATATCCTCAGTCTGCACTTTCTTATTGTGGGAGGACCAACCCTCTGTCTAAACAGCTGCATCCACTAAGTCTACATGCAAATTTGTCTGGGTGGCTATTGTTTGAGTAGGAATGAGTTCGGTTTGGGTTTCTATTGCCCTACCCTTACATATTTCCATTTGCGTAGCCACATTGACTACCTCAGGATTAGTGTTGGGTGTGGAGCCTGATTATCTTCTGTATTCAAAGGTTCCAACGGATGTATACCCCAGGAAGACTATACACCCCTCCACTCCCCCCTGCGGGGGTAAATCCCCCCGGTGGGGGTTCGGGGGCAGCGCCCCCGAAGCTAAAAATAGATGTAAAATTACCTTGTAAAAGTCTAGAATTTCTAGTCAATCTGGGCCGTTCATTAGGCGGATGATCTGACGGTAGAAAGTATGTTTAGTTTATCATTTTTTTCCCTAGAAGGCAACCCCTCACTATATATGAGGGAATTGTATTGCATCTATGTATATCTCGATTCTGAGTGAGGAAGAGAGAGGAGATTGAGAGCGAAGAGGGTGTTACAGTGGATCTACTGTAGGTTGTATCTCTAGATTGTTGGATAATATAATAAAAGAATGACTGACTGTTTCTCCGTGGATGTAGCCCAAACTGGGTGAACCACGTATATCTGTGTCTCTCTTGTTTTATGCATTTTTTGTGTTTATATTTCTGCAATATTTTATGTGTTCCATTGCTCTGTAATATATATAATTTTCTAACGAGTAGTGCTCTGGGCTTTGCCGTTTGCAATTTCTTTTAACTTCTGACATAGCCTTTTCACTTTCTTTTGAAGCTTTTGGTATTTTTTTCTCAGCTTCTTTAGTTTTGCTCCAGCTACTCACCTCTTTCGAGGAGCATCTTTTACACTAACAAGCTTGTCAATAGCTTCTGTATCTAAATATTCCTGTTGTTTATCATGGTTGTGCTCCAATAGAACCATGTCACCAAACTGGTTGTCGGATTCATGAATAACTTCTGTGTCTGCTTCCTCTTCCTGGTAGCCTCTAGAGAAGGCAGAATTTCTGTATGACCAAAATCCCCTGGGGATTGGGCTTCCATTAGGTTAGGATCAAGTGATCCTCCAAGCTGCATGTCAGGCCAGGAGTAACTCCAGTTTGGCAGAAAACTCAGAAAATTGATTCGTATATATTCCATAGGTAACCCATTGTTATATACAATAGGGAGTGATTGTTCAGTTCATCTCCCGATGACTGTTCACCTTCCAAATTTATTTATTTACATAAAATTCCCAATCATGAAGATTAGGTGTCAACATTCCCCCCCTTAATCTGAAGGGATATTGATGAGTCCAAGCATCATTCTAAATCGTTCAAGCTTTTCCCTTCCAAGTGCTTTGGTGAAGATGTCTGCAATTTGCTCATTTGTGGAACAATGACGGAGATGGATTGTTTTGGCCTCAACATGATGTTGAATCAAATGATATTTAGTATTGATATGCTTTGTTCGATCATGGAACTTTGGGTTCTTGGCCAACTTTATTGCAAAGGTGTTATCAATCATGAGTGGAGTTGATTGTACTTGTTTTACCTGCAAATCTTCAAGAATTTTCCTGAGCCACACAAATTCTTTCTTTGCTTCAGCTGTTGCCACATATTCTGCTTTTGTTGTGGAATTTGTTGGAACTGATTTTTTGCGTGATCTCCAGGAGACAGCTCCTGATCCAAGACTCATAGCATATCCTGAAGTAGATACCCCAGTTTCTTTGTCTCCATCGAAGTCTGAATCAGAGTATCCAATCAAGCTGAAGTCGTCCACCTGTGTATACTTGATTCCAAGGTTTTGAGTTCCCTTCAAGTACCTTAGAACTCTTTTTGCAGCAGACCAATGTCCCTCACAAGGCTTTTGCATGAACCTGGAGAGGATTCCAACAGTAAATGAAATGTCTGGTCTGGTAGTAGTGAGGTAGATGAGACTTCCTACAAGCTGTCTATACTTTGTTGCATCCTCAAATTCCTTTCCTTCAACAGATGTGAGCTTTAAGTTTTGTTCCATTGGAGTAGAAAGAGGATTGCACTTTGTCATGCCAAATCTGTTTAACAAATCTCCAATGTATTTCTTTTGAGAAAGAAATATGGATTTTGGATGTTGGGTTACTTCAATGCCAAGATAGTAATGAACATAGCCCAAATCAGTGATTTCAAAACTTTTCCCCAATTCCTTCTTTATGGATGCAATGTAGCTTTCATTGTTCCCTGTCATTAAAAGATCATCTACATATACCACAAGATACACAACTGTTTTTCCAACTTTCTTGACAAATAAAGTTGCATCATCAAGATCAAAATGATTGAAGTTGAGTTTCAGAAGATGCTCAGTTAGTTTTTCATACCAGGCTCGTGGTGCTTGTTTGAGGCCATACAAGGACTTCACAAGTTTGCATACTTTATGTTCATGTCCTTTCACAACAAATCCTTCAGGCTGGGACATAAAAACATTCTCTTTTAGATCTCCATTCAAGAAGGCAGTTTTTACATCCATTTGATGGACTTTCCAACCGTTCTGAGCTGCTAGTGCAAAGAGTGTCCGGATGGTGGCCCATTTTGCTGTGGGGGAAAAAGTTTCCTCATAATCGACCCCTTCCTTCTGTGCAAAACCTTTTGCCACAAGCCTAGCTTTGTGCTTGTCAAGTGAGCCATCAGCTTTGTATTTGTTCTTGTAGACCCACTTGCAGCCAATTGGTTTGGTTCCAAATGGAGGATCAACCAGCTTCCAAGTGCCATTTTTTATGAGGGCATCATACTCCTTTTTCATCGCTTCTTTCCATTCATCATGAGAAGCAGCGTCTTTGAAGGAAGTTGGTTCAAAATATGTAGACAAGTTCAATTCACAATCATAAGTAACATCCATATCAACAGGTGAATTAGAGTCATCTACATCACCTCCATCTTGTCGGTTTGAATTTCTGGTTCCTATTTTTCCAATTTCATCAGGATGAACACTTTCAAGTGTCTTTGTCAGCCACTTTGGGGGACCTTTCTGAGATGGTCCAGGCTGCTCTGTTGATTGAGTTGGGACTGAATCAAGATTGAGTCTCCCAATTCTATCAATTACATCACTTAAAGCATCATCCGTTGTTGGAGTTTCATGCAGAGGAGATTGTTCTTCAGAAGAAGAAGATTCCACATGTTGTTCTAGTATAGGAATCCCCCCTTCAAGATGTGGAATCTGATTATCAAATTCTTGAAATGATTTCGTTTTTGCGAATCTATCCAAGCGATCAAGTTGCTGCTCAACAACATTGTCAGATTGGGATGATTCAAGAAAAATGACATCTCTAGATACAACAAACTTTTTATTTACTTCATCATAGAGGCGGTATGCTTTAGAGGTGTTTGAATACCCTAGGAAGATACACTTACGACTTCTAGCACCAAGTTTGTTTCTATGTACCTTTGGTATCAAAGCATAACAGGTGGAACCAAAGATCCTGAGATGTTTTACCGAAGGAACATGTCCATACCACAATTCATAAGGAGTCTTGTTTCTTATAGCATTAGATGGACATCTATTCTTTATATATGTAGCACATAGAACAGCATCAGCCCAAAACATTATCTTTACATTTTTGAAGAAAAGCATGGATCGTACCATATTCAAGATTGTTCTATTCATTCTTTTAGCTACACCATTCTGTTGGGGATTATAAGGCACAGTTGTTTGATGTTTGATCCCATGTTGGCGAAGATAGTTTTCAAATTCATTTGATGTATATTCTTTTCCATTATCAGTGCGAATAGACCCAATATGAGATTGTGCATCATTTTCAATCCATTTATGAAAATTCTTGAATGTTTGAAAAGCATTAGATTTGTTCTTCAATAAATAAACCCAACACATTCTGGTGTAATCATCAATAAATGTCATGATATATTTATTTCCATTTGCAGAAGGAACAGGCATTGGACCACATAAATCTGAATGAATGAGTTCAAGCTTCCTATGTGCTCTTGAATGTGAATCATGAAAAGACTGTTTGCTATGCTTTCCTAGAATGCAAGCATCACATTGCTTATGTTTCCTAGGAATTGTAGGCAAACCAACAACACCATTTTTCTTCAATAAGCAGAGACTGTCATAGTTTAAATGTCCAATCTAGCATGCCATAATAAACTTGATGGAAGTGTACCTTCTTCATGATGAGAAATATATGAGAAATGTTGTGCATGAGCAGAGGTTCCTTGCAGTTTGAGAAGACTTTCTTCTTCTATTCCCCTCATGACAAGTGAGTGGTCAGATGCTTTTCTTACCTCAAGCTTGCCATCAAAAATATGAATGGAGTGACCTTGCTGGCGGATGTGGACCAAGGACAGCAAGTTTCTCTTGAGCTGTGGGAGATATAGAACATGATCCAGAAGAAAGTCTGGAAGACCAGGTAGTTTAAGCCTGATTGTGCCAAGCCCTGATGGCTTGATTTTTGACTGATCTGCAAAGTATACTGCTCCATCAACATTGTCAGTGAAATCTTCAAAAAAATCTTTTCTATGAGTCATATGACAGGTTGCTCCTGAATCAAGCAACCAATCATTTTTCGAAGAAGCAAGTGAATCATTAAACAAATCTTCATTTACTCCAATGTTACATTGTGCCTCAATATAGTGAGCGGATTCAGGTGCTTTACCTTTGTCTGTATCATCAGTTTTACCTTTCTGCTAGTTTCTTTTCTGCTCAATTTTGTCCCATGGTAGCTTGCATGTAGAAGCATCATGTGATCCATTTCGTTTGCAGCAAATGCAATGTAAGTCTGCATTTTCTCCTTGAGAATTTCTGCCCCCCTGCCTCTAAAGTATCTTTCTATTCCTCTTCGTCCACCTCTTCCTCTTGTAGAATCTTGAGCAGGATGCTTTTCTTTATGAGCAAAGCACACAGTCTCTTCATAAGATTCAGGAGCTGTCTTCTTTCCAAAGGCTTTCTCTCTTTCAGCAAACTTTTTCACAAGAGAGTCAAAGGTTATATCTTTAAGATTTCCATTTGCTTGTAAAGACTCAAGATAATTGGAGTAGGTAGGATAGAGTGCCTTGAGAAAAGCAATAAGAGGGATATCCAGCTCAACCTTAGTGGATTTAATAGCATGCATTATAGACTTTACTTCAGATGCAAGAGCAAGAGGATCATTATTTTTTAGTTCAAGAGTGAAGAGTTTAATCATGAGCTGAACAACTTCAAGTGCAGAATGTGAGTCATAGAGTTCTTTCAGCTTTTGTAAAGCTTCAAAGGCAATTGAATATGATGAAATATGACGACTTACTTCTTCATTTACAGATGCTGCGATTAATGCATAGGCTTTGCTGTTCTTGTTTTCCCAAATGACGAGCTCTTTATCTGATGTAGGCTGCACTGGGTCATTGTCTCCTTCTCCGACACACACTCCATTCCACAACTCATTGAAGATGAGGGTGTGTTTTATCATCCGGGACCATTCAGGATAGTTCTCCTTGCCAGTGAGAACTATTCCTACCATAGAGATGATTGAATGCATTCTGTAAAAAATACTTCTGCTGATAAAAAAAACTTTTGCTGATAAATAACTTTTGCTGATAAAAAAAAAACTTCCTTACGTTACAGCCTTATGCACTATATTTTCTTCAAATCCCTCTAATGTTTGATAGAAGCATCAACATTTCATTGAAATATTATGTACATATCACTTCAATATTACATATCACTTTAATGCTTCAACGCAGCATTACCATTCAAATGATAAAAAAAAACTGTGCAATACTACTATTCACCTCCACAAATGCTTTGAATGATTTTTTTAAAACAAAACTGCGCAATACTACTATGTCAGGCATTCAAATCAAAGGCTGTGTTCAGGCCAACGGAGCAGACTGAAACAAATTGTTTCCATCTCTACTGACCGGAAAAAACTCGATGAATCTGCGATTTCAAAATAAATAAATTCAACTTCTCGATCTCTGTCAAAGATAATTTTTTCGAATGATGAAGCAATCCCTGAAGAGGAAGGGAATAGAGTTAGCTTGATTAAGCCCGGGGCCCCATGGGGATGATATCCCGCTTCCGAGATTGAACAGTGCGACGATGGGCTGTTGAGGGTTCAGCACCGTTTCTCAGCTTCTGTAAGACGAACTGTCTTCTCCTTTGCTGTTCGATTATTGTGCCAGTATGCCCAATAATTAAATCTAAATACATATACCGTTTTCTTGCTTTTATACCTTGTGATTTCTGTATTTTACAATGGGATTTTCACGAGTCAACCCAGATAAAAAACAAGAATCGTTTTAGAGATTTTATTTGATGGGTTTAGCTGTTTCAAAAAAACTGGGTTGTTTCCAACCATCTCTCGTAACATATATGGGCTTCCATGGACTTTCACCAAACGTGAAGCAAAATAAAAATATATTGATATGCTTTGATACCATTACCAATAGAGATATAACGCAGGCAGCATCATTCCGCCAACCATTTTTTTTTGGCCAGTCGCTTCTATTGGAATCGTCTCGTGTGCTGATATACTTGCGCTTGCAGCTCGCGATGCCGTTGTTATGGAGGTCACACAATTGGGCAGGCCGACTGTGGATTCTTCACCGACCGTTTATACAACTACAAATCCACGGGAATGCCGGACCCAAGCATAAATCGAGACTCACTGAGGCAACTCCAGAGCATTTGCCCTGCGAATGGAAACGGGAACAGTAGAGTGGCTCTTGACAAAGGGGGCGCACTTCATCCACAGTAAAAACAATAACCCACACAATGATCTCAAACCGCCACAGGGATTGGGAAAAACGATGGATTTCGATTGGGAAAAAAATGGCATCCCCTTTTCCTGCGCACTCTGCAAGAAAGCGCGGTAACGCCAATTTCTTCTCCTGTGGTTTCTCCGACAAGAATAAGTGCGCAGTGTGGGCACTTATTGTCAGGCCTATGCAGGTCAGAGACAAGCGTTATGGACAGAGCGCAGTGGCAGAGGCAGATTATTTCAGAACAGAAGGGAATAAAGCAGAGGCAGAGGCAGAGGTCAGGACAGAGGAGTTACAAGGAGCATAATAGCTAAAACAAGGAGCTGGCTCTGATACCATGTCAGGCCAGGAGTAACTCCAGTTTGGCAGAAAACTCAGAAAAACTGATTCGTATATATTCCATAGGTAACCCATTGTTATATACAATAAGGAGTGATTGTTCAGTTCATCTCCCGATGACTGTTCACCTTCCCAATTTATTTATTTACATAAAATTCCCAATCATGAAGATTAGGTGTCAACACGGCATGTATGCATTCAGATTTTCCAGGACCTGGGCCATCCCTGTCTCAAAATCTTGCAAAATATCATTTTGGGGGTTCATGGTTTGTGTTTGAGGAGGCCCTACTTCATTTTCCAGTTCATCATCAAAATATTGTGCTCGTTCTTGCTCTGAGTCTGGTTTATCCTCTTCCTTGGGTTCTTGTTCTGAATTGGCCTCTTCCCCGAGTTCTGATTCTGAATGACATCCTTCCCCTTGTTCAGGTTCTTCCTCCAGCTCTGGCTCAGAATTGCCTGGTTCCTCTGATTCTGGTTCAGAGTCCTGTATATTAACTGGGCTAGATGATTCCACCATTAATTTAGTGTTATCTTGAGGACCCTCAGGCGTCCTTTGGACTGGGTTCAACCTTGCAGACCGTCTGAGCTTGTGAGGTCTACTTTTTGAAGGAGCAATCCTTTTTCTCTTTGGAACAAGGTTCTGCTGGCTAAGTTCCAAGGTTGCAGAGCTTTGGGCTAAAAGGCCTTGACCACTCTCAAGGGCCATTATGAGATCATTCCATGTTAAGTTTTGTTGAGCAAGATTATGACTAACTATTAGTCTGATCAAACAATGGTGACTAACTATAGTGTCGGGATGTTGAGCCCGTCTTATCCTATCGGCAGTGTCATGCAATAATGAATTCAAAAGTGATGGAAAATTAACAATGAGTTTTTGCTTTAGAACAGCTAAGAGTTTGAGTTGGTGTGGCCTTACCACATCTTATCGACCATCACAAGTAATGTATCTCTAGATAACTCTTTCCAATTTGCCCCATGGTTCTCCCAGAGAGGATGGTTGAATGCCCTTGCCTTTCTTGGCTAATTCTTGTCCTGCGTCTCTAAAAATCTCCATCGCGTCATGCAACATTATGTGCTTTTTAGACCATATTGCTCCTTCCGCCGGCATCCCAGAAACTTCAGCTATCACAGTGTCTGATACTATGGATCTTCTACCTCTCACCAGGGATTGCCCATTCTTTAGATGCTGTAGAAACTCAATAGCGATTTTGTTACACTAAAAAATGTCACCATGACTATTTACAGTTAGTATGGCTCAATCAACAGTCATGCTACCCTCTTAGGCAAGTCTTATGCCTCTGCTATGCATCTCAAACTCAAAAAAGAGAGAAAGTCTTGTAAAAAATGTGTTTATCTCTGGGGACGCAGGTTCTCTCAAGCCTTACCTGCGGGGACGCTCACAATGTTCACAAAGGCTGCGTCCTTGGACGCTCTGTATGTTAAGGGACAGGTGCGTCCTTCTGTAAAAGGCAAAATGCGCAAGTTTCATCTTAAAAAAGTTACTTGTGGTTACTTCTAGAACTTTCTAGAGGTCGGTTTGATGAAATGGATGCGCCTCCAGTTGGTTCATGTATCCCTATTAAGGAGGAACTTATCCCATCAATAAGGGAGCTATCCCACCCAAAGAAGGGGATTATCCCATTGATGGTGGACCTGAATAACCTCTTTACAGCACTATAAATAAAGGCATTGAGCCAGAAGGAGGGGAGGTTGGAGCTATACATTTTCTTTGGGTAAATGCTGCAGGATTTAGGTCTTCCATTAGAGCCTTTGTGAGGAGAGATTGTCTTCACTTGATTCTACTTGGGAGAGGGTGAGCTTTGTCAAAGTAGAGGAAAACCCTTGATGGACCCTGGGAGGAACTTGCACAACACCAAGGCCAGGTTGTAAGAGTTTCTTTGTTTCGTTATTAATACAAACTGGTTTATTTTTCTCAATAGCTTGTGTTAATGAGTTATTTCATGTGTTCCTTGGTCTGCATGTTGAATATATGTTTTATTATATGAAATGCAAGTGCTTGGTAATTGTTTGATTGTTTGTGGTTGCAGGAATTGACTTGAAGGAGGAGCTCATCCGGATCGTCAAGAACGGACTTCAACAACAGCGTTTTGGAATAAGGTAAGCCTAAACACTTGTAGTTTTCATGTTGTAAAAGGTGTATTTAGAGAAAGATCACTCCATTTTGTCTTGTTTTTCATTAGAACGTCTTAGACTTCTAGGAAGGTCAGTCGTGTCCGCACCCTTGACAAATTCCGTGTGACCTTGAAGTCTGCATGCATCAATGGCAGGTTTCTCGCCTTTGACGTCAGTTTACATCATTGACTTTCGATCAAAGGATTCCGTGAAGTGTTCGACATCAAGACATCTATTCACATTTCACGGGTTGTGCTTGGTACTTTGAGAACCATTGACATTACTGGTGGTCTCTCTCACGCTTGTTAACAGTTTACATCATCGACTGGTAATCAAGTGGTTTCTAACATGTTCGACATCAAATCATTTAATCACATGGCTAGAATCGTACCAATTCGGGAAGTAGAAGTGAAGACCCTGGATCTAGTTTCTACCATCCAGGCTGCGAGGAGTTTTGTATTCATTATCTATGTAGACTAATCATAAACAGATGGCTGCGTCCATACTGTGTCTACAAAAGTCTATAAAAATGATGTACTACAAGATCATTCCTGTATCAGAGTAGTTAGTCCATTAGTTAAAGTTTTGAATCTGAGTATGGGAATGCCTACCTCAGTGATGATATAATCTTATACATGTATTTTGTGTTGAAAATTGCAGGTTCCAACCAGGTCATCCACAAGACAATCCTTGAAATGATAAAGCGCTTCACCCTTCCTAGAATTACAAAACCCTAATCTATTCCAGGCTTCGCACTTTAGGGGGCAATATGTTACACTAAAAAATGTCACCATGACTATTTACAGTTAGTATGGCTCAATCAACAGTCATGCTACCCTCTTAGGCAAGTCTTATGCCTCTGCTATGCATCTCAAACTCAAAAAAGAGAGAAAGTCTTGTAAAAAATGTGTTTATCTCTGGGGACGCAGGTTCTCTCAAGCCTTACCTGCGGGGACGCTCACAATGTTCACAAAGGCTGCGTCCTTGGACGCTCTGTATGTTAAGGGACAGATGCGTCCTTCTGTAAAAGGCAAAATGCGCAAGTTTCATCTTAAAAAAGTTACTTGTGGTTACTTCTAGAACTTTCTAGAGGTCGGTTTGATGAAATGGATGCGCCTCCAGTTGGTTCATGTATCCCTATTAAGGAGGAACTTATCCCATCAATAAGGGAGCTATCCCACCCAAAGAAGGGGATTATCCCATTGATGGTGGACCTGAATAACCTCTTTACAACACTATAAATAAAGGCATTGAGCCAGAAGGAGGGGAGGTTGGAGCTATACATTTTCTTTGGGTAAATGCTGCAGGATTTAGGTCTTCCATTAGAGCCTTTGTGAGGAGAGATTGTCTTCACTTGATTCTACTTGGGAGAGGGTGAGCTTTGTCAAAGTAGAGGAAAACCCTTGATGGACCCTGGGAGGAACTTGCACAACACCAAGGCCAGGTTGTAAGAGTTTCTTTGTTTCGTTATTAATACAAACTGGTTTATTTTTCTCAATAGCTTGTGTTAATGAGTTATTTCATGTGTTCCTTGGTCTGCATGTTGAATATATGTTTTATTATATGAAATGCAAGTGCTTGGTAATTGTTTGATTGTTTGTGGTTGCAGGAATTGACTTGAAGGAGGAGCTCATCCGGATCGTCAAGAACGGACTTCAACAACAGCGTTTTGGAATAAGGTAAGCCTAAACACTTGTAGTTTTCATGTTGTAAAAGGTGTATTTAGAGAAAGATCACTCCATTTTGTCTTGTTTGTCATTAGAACGTCTTAGACTTCTAGGAAGGTCAGTCGTGTCCGCACCCTTGACAAATTCCGTGTGACAGATTTCCTCACTAGGGGACTGAAATCTTGTGAAATATGATATCCACCCTACGCGGACCAGAATTTCCCTGGCTCTGTCGGAGACTTCCAACACTAAAGGTTCTCGGCGCACTGTCTTTCCACCCACAATGATTGAGTTCTTCCTACTATTGCAAATTATTAGTGCAGTGGAGAAAACACAGCAACAAACAACAACAGAGAGATAAAACAACAAGTAGTTGTAACAACTAAGTTTTACAATGTTAAGCGATATTTCTATGAGAATTAATATTATTAATTTGAGGACTATTATTTTTCCACATGCCGCATGATCATGGGATATCATATCAACCTATGAAGTCCAATAAAACAACTACAACGCATGCATGAGTGTAATGGAGGTCCCCTCCCTCCTTCAAAATGAGAGGTCGCCTATGACCGAATGGACGGGGAAATGTTGTTCTGACGGCAAAGTACAAGGGTGAAAGATATGACAGTAAATGAGACAGAGTACATATATTAATGAAAGGACTGTAAAAGGTATGGGTATAATGAAAGCGAGGTGTGTAATGATGGTTATTGATAAGAGATAAGATGCTTTGGTTGATGATAGGTTATGCGGTAAGGAAAAAGGACAACAATATGCAAGAAAAAGATGTTTTGCTGACAATATTCCAGCTGAAAATGATATGATTGATTAAAAACATTAACTCATGCATAAAGGTTCAAAGTAGGGAGAAATGAGGGAAATAATATATTTGATAAAAAGAAAAGTAAGAAGAGGGTATTATAATAATTATTGATGTTGAAAATAGAACTTCAATACCATAAGTAGAGCTTCTGCTACCAGCAGGCATCCATAGCCTTGACAGAGTTTCTTTTTAACCCATATGAGTCAGGATCATCATTTTATAGTTGGAGAACTCCATTGTTGTTTCTACAGAAGAGATCAATGTGTTGGCATGGTAATCAGATGACCACACTGCCATTCACTGGAAAGTAGCAAAAGTGATCAGGTCGGCTCGTGATGAGACTTCCTATTCCAAGGATATTTTAGCCATTCAATGGATCATAACCCTGGCGTGGTGGTCATAGTGGGAATGTCATGTAGCTACATCCTTATGAACATGGTAGGCTGGCTCTTAATGAGACCCCCTATCCTCTATCTGTAGGCAAAATTTTGTTGTTATTACACATTTTTATGATAAATAGAGGGAGGCTCAATACTCCTTAAGAGCAGGGATGGTGGAAGAAGTTGAACATGTCAATAGAAAAAAAATATACCCATAATCTCATTTATAATAGACAGAGAGGATTATAACCAGGAGGAGTGGAACCAACATGGTAAAGATGATCAATCAGTATCATATACAACAGAAATCAATACAGTAAAGTAATATATAAATAATTGTGTCCCTTTCATTTTTTTTTTTTAAAATCTATCATCAAGAAGTTGTCTTGTTAAAGATCATAACATTAAGGGTATTCACCTGCTTCAATAGAATCCATAATTCTTGTCCTCATAAAAGTATTGTACTTCATGCCATGAAAGGGAATCAGAAAAATGGGGCTGAGATGAGCTAGGAATAATCCTGCAAGAGGAAGGAGGTGATGTTCAACAGCAAAATAATGCAAGGAAAAGGGTGTTGTTCAGAAAACACAAAACTTCACAAGAAGCAAAAATGTTGTTCCAAAGATGGAACAATAGTTGTTCAAAAGTGGGAACAACAAAACACGCTAAGAGAAAAAGGTGTTGTTCAAAAGTTTGAACAACAAACAACAAAAAGTGTTGTTCCAAAGTTGGAACAGCAGTTGTTCAAAAGTTTGAACAACAACTGTTCAAAAGTTTGAACAACAACTCACAAAAAGTGTTGTTCCAAAGTTGGAACAGCAAAACACACAAAATTTTTTGTTGAAAATGCAACAAGATGATGGAGCTTAGTGAAAAGAAGTCACCTTCACTAAGTGGGCCCGTAGGTTATTTTTGGCGCAAAGTCTATTTTTAGACATATGGATCATGGTCTATGAGTTGCAGGATGTTATTTATGGATGATTGGTCATGTTGGTAAAAATAGATGGACCTCTATTTTTAGACATATGGGTGGAGTCTATTTTTAGACTGCCGGTCAAAAAATAGAACAGTCGAATATTATTAGCTCTTAATAATATTTGGACTATAAACATTATATAATCCTCTCGCAACACTTCAGTTCGAGCTACGGATGTGGCACATGCAACTTCCAGAAGGAAATACGCTTTTCCTATGGGTTAGTTGAGCTATTGCATGATGGACTTCAGTTAGAGCTCAAGTGATTGAGTTTGGTGGAGTTGATTGAGGAGTTGATGGAGTTGTGTTCAGTTTGACTTAGTTGAACTAGTTGTATTTAGTCTAACTGCCAAATACACTAGTGATGAGTGATGTGAATTAATTATTAATTAATTCACTAATTATTAACTCATAAATCAATTAAAGAATACATTAGTTAACTCAGTGCATGGACAGTTCAGTGGAGACAAGTGTTAGAGGTGGGTGAAAGGGTGAGATTACTATCAGTTGTGACTATAGATGTGCATGAGATTTGCACAATCATTGATTGAGATTGCTAATGAGGATTGCGCAGTACAAGAAAAAGGGAATTTGAACTTGGATCTCATCTATTCTCAACTTGGATTGCGCAGTAGAGGCAGGCAAACAGTGGAGGAGATTTGAACCCATGACTTGTTCAGATCTGAGCTAGTTTTGTGTGTAGCATGTGGAGATGTTAGTGAGTACTTGTGAGGAGTATTGTACTATGTATTGTTACATGTTCTCTATCATTATAATATACAGATAGTTGGGGGTTTTCAGCTGTATGCTTTCCCCATTACATACTGTGTTGATATGTGTGATTGATGTTTCAATGTGCGCATGCGATTGTTTTTTTAATTCCACAAATTGATGATCAATGGTAGAGGAGGTTATGTATTATGCATGCATTCCGAAAATAGTGTATAATCAGGATAATCTCTATGAATAAGTGTTATATTATTCAAATTTCTACATGGTATCAGAGCGAAGTTGATCATCAGATCTATTATTCAGAAAGTGATTACATTTTATTTCTTCAGGCAGAGTCTGTAATCGGGCCAGGTAGCCTCTGGATTCATCCTTCTTTTGGAAGGTGAGATATCTGGTAAATGCCCATACAGTCAATCTCTGTACGAGAAATACTTTTTTCTCACGAATTTTAGATCAGAAGCGGTTGAGTTTTGAGCTGGTGGAATTTGAATTTGCAGCAGTGTTTTCTTGGTGTCGAAGTTGAAATGTCTTTCAACGGATTGCGATTGGAGTATGCCCTTGAAGGCAACTCGAATTATATTGCATGGAAAGACAGGATGGAGGTGGTGTTAGATGACAATGGATTGAAGGAGTTTATAGATGCTGAGGTCCCAAAGCCTACTGATGCTGCTCAAGTTGAGGCTTGGCAAAAGAAGACAGCAAAGTGTCGAAGGATTCTGTTGGAGGGCATGAAGGATCACATTGTATCCAGCTTGCATGGAAAGGCTTCTCCATACTTGATGTGAAAAGCGTTGACAGATTTATTCCAAAGCAAGAGTGACCAGAGGAAGTTGGCGCTCAAGGATAAACTCAGAAACATTAAGTGTGAAAAAGGAGATAGTATGCCCAAATATCTCACGAAGTTCACCCAATGCCGGAATGAGATGGGAAGTGTGGGGGTGACTGTCGATGATGAGGACTTGGTGAGCTTGGCTCTCCTTGGTCTTCTGAAGATTTGGAATTCCTATAAGGACTCTGTCAATGGTCAGGAGAAATTTCCAGGATGGGAGAGACTTTGGTCTGATCTTGTGCAAGAGGAGATCAAGCGGAATACCAGGGATGGATCTTCATCAAAGGCATTTGATGAAGAAAATTGCGCTTTGGCTGCCAAAGCAAAGAAGGGGAAGAACAAGAAAGCTTCTCATTCCGGTGCGAAAGGAAAGAAGCAGGACATGTCCAACGTGAAGTGCTTTCACTGTCACCAGCACGGACATTATGCCACAAATTGTCCGCAGAAGAAGAAAAATAAGCAAGCTGCTGGATCTGTAGCGGAAGAGGCCTTAGCCTCACAGTTTGAGTTGGATTTTTCGCTGATCGTATGCTTGGTATCAAGTGTGATGGGATCGGTATGGTTTTTGGATAGTGGTGCATCTTTTCATATGACAGGAGATCGAGATTTGTTTTCTGATCTGGATGAGAAAGATCTTGGAGTGCACATCGAGATGGGCGATGATCGTAGATACAGTGCGACCGGTATCGGTACCATTTCCTTTGAGAGGGAGTCTGGTAATCCCTTTGTATTGAAGGAAGTGATGCATGTTCCAGGATTGAAGAAGAATCTTATCTCTGTGGCGATGTTAGAAGACAAGGGATATGATGTTGTCTTCAGCGAAGGAAAGGCTTTCCTGTGCAGTAAGACAACTGGGGTTACCGGAAGATAGGGGTTCGAGTCAAGAACCTTTATCAATTGCATGTAGATGGTTGCGCAACAATGGCATGCAAGGTAGAAGGATTGGTGAGCCGGGATGATGGCGAGCTGTGGCACCAGAGATTGGGCCACCTTCACCATGGAGCCTTGAAGATATTGCAACAGATTTCTATTGGGCTTCCTAAAGGCACTCTTGCGCAGTCAGATCAGTGCAAGGGGTGTACTTTGGGAAAATTTATGAAAGCCACCTTTCACGAGAAGGATAGTCGCGCCACGATGATCCTTGAGAGAATTCACACAGACTTGTGTGGACCTTTTTCAGTAGCTTCGACAGCAAAGCACAAATACTATGTGATCTTTGTTGATGATTTCTCTCGAAAGCGCTGGATCTTCTTCATGCAGAAGAAGAGCGAGACATACTCAAAGTTCTGTGAGTTCAAAGCACTGGTCAAGAAGGAATCGAGGAAGAAGGTGAAGGCTCTTAGGAGAGACAATGGTGGTGAATTCATCTCTGGCGAGTTCAAGGACTTCTGCAGCGCAGAAGGGATTCGAAGAGAGCTCATAGCTCCCCATAACCCATAGCAGAATGAGGTTGCTGAGCGGAAGAACAGAACGATCGCGGGTGCTGCACGGGCGATGTTGCATGATCAGGGCCTACCCCTTCACTTGTGGGCGGAGGCATGCAATACTGCAGTATATGTGCAGAACCGTTGTCCTCACAAGATACTTGGCATGAGTACACCCGATGAGGCTTATTCTGGTAAGAGGCCTAACATTTCCCATTTGAGGATTTTTGGTTCTCCTGTTTACTTTCATGTGACGAAGGATGCCAGGAAGAAGCTGGAGCTGACCACAGAGGTTGGGATATTTGTGGGGTACATTGATACGCCCCACAACTATCGTGTATTTGCCAGACAGTCGCAAGACTGTTGTGCGACGGGATATCAAATTTCAGGAGGAGAAAGCCATGAAGTGTTCGCTTGAGAGGGAGCCACACTTTTATGCAGATGAGGAGCTATTAGTTCCTAAGGATGAGCTTTAGGATGTGGATCAGCCACAAGATGAATTTCATGGAGTGGAAGAGACCACTCATGCAGCGCCAACCATCGGAGGGTGAAAGCGCACTACAGAAGCTGAGCGATTGGCTCAAGATGCAGAGAAGGTTGTAGGACCACCTACAACATAGCGCAGATAGAGATAGTCACATGATCGGTACACTGGATACATGGCTCTTGTGAGCAAATGTGTCGTGACTGAGCCATCCTCTTTCGAGGAAGCTGTGGAGGATCCCGCCAGGGTAGATGCCATGGTGGAACAGTATGATTCAATTGTCAGAAACAGTGCATGGGAGATTGTCCCAAGACCGGAGGGGAAATCAGTGGTGGGTTTGAGATGGATCTACAAAGTGAAGCAGGCAGCTGACAGGAGTGTCAAGAAGTACAAGGAAACATTTGTTGCCCGAGGCTTGTCACAGATAGAGGGGATCAATTATGAGGAGACCTTTGCACCTGTCGCAAGGTATTCTTCCATATGGACGATTCTTTCTCTCTTAGCACAGATCGGGTGGCACATCCATCAGATGGATGTGAAGACTGCGTTCCTCAACAGAGTCATTGAGGAGGAGGTGTACATAGAGCAGCCCGAAGGTTTCAAGATCTTCAGCAGCGAGTCGGATGTGTGCAGGATCAAGAGAGCGCTGTATGGGTTGAAACAAGCACCTCATGCTTGGTACACATGGATAGACAGTTATTTCACCGGACTTGGATTCTCCAAGAGTGAGGCGGATCCTAACCTATACCAGATTGTGGTGGAGGGTAAGTTGCTGATCATTGTACTTTATGTAGATGATTTGATTTTGATGGGAGATGAGCTATTGATACTTTCATGCAAGGAGGATCTTGCTAGAGAGTTTGAGATGAAGGACTTGGGCCTCCTTCATTATTTCCTGGGATTGGAAATTTGGCAGCGCAGTGATGGACTATTTTTTTCCAGGGTAAGTATTCCCGGGAGATACTGGAGAAGTTCAACATGCATGGCTGCAAGCCTGTTGATACTCCTCTTCCTGGAGGTTGGAGGAAGGAGGATGCTACTTCAGCGGAGGTAGTGGATGCCACTGTTTATTGACAGTTGGTGGGGTCGCTTATGTATCTGGTCAATACACAGCCCGATATTTGCTATGTTGTTAAACAGCTTTCACAAGCTATGGTAAGCCAACCAAGCTCTTCTGGAAGGCAGGAAAGCATGTATTGTGTTATCTCAGAGGCACATCGGGATATGGATTGTGGTACAGACAGGAGAATGAGGTGAAACTATGTGGCTTCACGGATGCAGATTGGGCAGGGAACCCAACGGATAAAAAGAGCACATCTGGAGGGATCTTCAGTATCGGTTCGACAACAGTTTCTTGGTACAGCGGGAAGCAGATATCCGTGGCACTCAGTTCAGCAGAGGCCGAGTATATGGCAGCAATTTTGGCTGCATGCGAGGCTATATGGATGAGGAAGATCCTGGTCGGGTTGTTCGGGTCACACTTGGAGCCTATTGTGATTTATTGTGATAACCAGAGTTGCATTAAACTCTCGGCTAATCCAGTATTTCATGATAGATCCAAGCACATCGACATCAGGTACCATCATATCAAAGATTGTGTGCAGTGGAGAATCATGTTACTTTCATACATTCCCACGGAGGATCAGGATGCTGATATCTTGACGAAGGCGCTCACCAGGAGCAAATTCGAATACCACAGAGGCAGGATAGGGGTTGCAGATAATCCATATCTTGTTGAGAGGGAGTGTTGCAAATGCAACAAGATGATGGAGCTTAGTGAAAAGAAGTCGCCTTCACTAAGTGGGCCCGCAGGGTATTTTTGGCGCAAAGTCTATTTTTAGACTATGTCTATTTTTAGCCATATGGATCATGGTCTATGAGTTGCAGGATGCTATTTATGGATGATTGGTCATGTTGGTAAAAATAGATGGACCTCTATTTTTAGACATATGGGCGGAGTCTATTTTTAGACTGCCAGTCAAAAAATAGAACGGTCGAATATTATTAGCTCTTAATAATATTTGGACTATAAACATTAACTTATCCTCTTGCAGCACTTTGATTCGAGCTACGGATGTGGCACATGCAACTACCAGAAGGAAATACGTTTTTCCTATGGGTTAGTTGAGCTATTGCATGATGGACTTCAGTTAGAACTCAAGTGATTGAGTTTGGTGGAGTTGATTGAGGAGTTGATGGAGTTGTGTTCAGTTTGACTTAGTTGAACTAGTTGTATTTAGTATAACTGCCAAATACACTTAGTGATGTGAATTAATTATTAATTAATTCACTAATTATTAACTCATAAATCAAATAAAGAATACATCAGTTAACTCAGTGCATGGACAGTTCAGTGGAGACAAGTGTTAGAGGTGGGTGAAAGGGTGAGACTACTATCAGTTGTGACTATAGTTGTGCATGAGATTTGCACAATCATCGATTGAGATTGCCAATGAGGATTGCGCAGTAGAGGTAGGCAAACAGTGGAGGAGATTTGAACCTGTGACTTGTTCAGATCTGAGCTAGTTTTGTGTGTAGCATGTGGAGATAGTACTGAGTACTTGTGAGGAGTATTGTACTATGTATTGTTACATGTTCTATATCATTATAATATACAGATAGTTGGGGGTTTTCAGCTGTATTCTTTCCCCATTACATACTGTGCTGATATGTGTGATTGATGTTTCAATGTGCGCAAGCGATTGTTTTTTTAATTCCGCAAATTGATGATCAATGGTAGAGGAGGTTATGTATTATGCATGCATTCTGCAAATAGTGTATAATCAGGATAATCTCTGTGAATAAGTATTATATTATTCAAATTTCTACATGGTATCAGAGCGAAGTTGATCATCAGATCTATTATTCAGAAAGTGATTACATTTTATTTCTTCAGGCAGAGTCTGTAATCGGTCCAGGTAGCCTCTGCATTCATCCTTCTTTTGGAAGGTGAGATATCCGGTAAATTCCCATAGAGTCAATCTCTGTACGAGAAATAATTTGTTCTCATGAATTTTAGATCAGAAGCGGTTGAGTTTTGAGCTGGTGGAATTCGAATATGCAGCAGTGTTTTCTTGGTGTCGAAGTTGAAATGTCTTTAAACGGATTGCGATTGGAGTATGCCCTTGAAGGCAGCTCGAATTATATTGCATGGAAAGACAGGATGGAGGCGGTGTTATATGACAATGGGTTGAAGGAGTTCATAGATGCTGAGGTCCCAAAGCCCACTGATGTTGCTCAAGTTGAGACTTGGCAAAGAAGACAACAAAGTGTCGAAGGATTCTGTTGGAGGGCGTGAAGGATCACATTGTATCCAGCCTGCATGGACAGGCTTCTCCATACTTGATATGGAAAGCGTTGACAGATTTATTCCAAAGGAAGAACGACTAGAGGAAGTTGGCGCTCAAGGATAAACTCAGAAACATTAAGTGTGAGAAAGGAGGCAGTATGCCCAAGTATCTCACGAAGTTCACCCAATGCCGGGATGAGCTGGGAAGTGTGGGGGTGACTGTCGATGACGAGGACTTGGTGATCTTGGCTCTCCTTGGTCTTCCGAAGATTTGGCATTCCTATCAGGACTCTGTCGATGGTCGGGAGAAATTGCCAGGATGGGAGAGACTTTGGTCTGATCTTGTGCAAGAGGAGATCAAGCAGAATACCAGGATGGGAGAGACTTTGGTCTGATCTTGTGCAAGAGGAGATCAGGAAGAAAATTGCGCTTTGGCTGCCAAAGCAAAGAAGGGGAAGAACAAGAAAGCTTCTCATTCCGGTGCGAAAGGCAAGAAGTAGGACATGTCCAAGGTGAAGTGATTTCACTATCACCAGCACAAACATTATGCCACAAATTGTCCGCAGAAGAAGAAAAATAAGCAATTTGTTGGATCTGCAGCGGGAGAGGCCTTAGCCTCGTAGTTTGAGCTAGATTTTTCACTGATCGCATGCTTGGTATCAAGTGTGATGGGATCGGTATGGTTCTTGGACAGTGGTGCGTCTTTTCACATGATAGGAGATCGAGATTTGTTTTCTGATCTGGATGAGAAAGATCTTGGAGTGCACATCGAGATGGGCGATGATGGTAGACACAGTGCGACCAATATCGGTACCATTTCCTTTGAGAGGGAGTCTGGTAAACCCTTCGTATTGAAGGAAGTGATGCATGTTCCAGGATTGAAGAAGAATCTTATCTTTATGGCGATGTTAGAAGACAAGGGATATGATGTTTTCTTCAGCGAGGGAAAGGCTTTCCTGCGCAGTAAGACAACTGGAGAAACCCGGAAGATAGGGGTTCGAGTCAAGAACCTTTATCAATTGCATGTAGATGGCTGCGCAGCAATGGCATGCAAGGTAGAAGGATTGGTGAGCCGGGATGATGGTGAGATGTGGCACCAGAGATTGGACCACCTTCACCATGGAGCCTTGAAGATACTGCAGCAAATTTCTACTGGGCTTCCTAAAGGCACTCTTGCGCAATCAGATCAGTGCAAGGGGTGTACTTTGGGAAAATTTGTGAAAGCCACCTTTCACGAGAAGGATAGTCGTGCCACGACGATCCTTGAGAGAATTCACACAGACGTGTGTGAAGCAGGTAGCTGACGGGAGTGTGGAGAAGTACAAGGCAAGATTTGTTGCCTGAGGCTTCTCACAAATAGAAGGGATCGATTATGAGGAGACCTTTGCACCTGTCGCAAGGTATTCTTCCATACGGACGATTCCTGCTCTCTCAGCGCAGATGGGGTGGCACATCCATCAGATGGATGTGAAGACTGCGTTCCTCAACGGAGTCATTGAGGAGGAGGTGTACATAGAGCAGCCCGAAAGTTTCAAGATCATCAACAACGAGTCGCATGTGTGCAGGCTCAAGAGAGCGTTGTATGGGTTGAAACAAGCACCTCGTGCTTGGTACATATGGATAGACAGTTATTTCACCGGACTTGGATTCTCTAAGAGTGAGGCAGATCCTAACCTATACCAGATTGTGGTGGAGGGTAAGTTGTTGATCATTGTACTTTATGTAGATGATTTGATTTTGACTGGAGATGAGTTGTTGATACTTTCATGCAAAGAGGATCTTGCTAGAGAGTTTGAGATGAAGGACTTGGGCCTGGGATTGAAAATTTGGCATCGCAGTGATGGACTCTTTGTTTCTCAGGGTAAGTATGCCTGGGAGATACTGGAGAAGTTCAACATGCATGGCTGCAAGCCTGTTGATACTCCTCTTCCTGGAGGTTGGAGGAAGGAGGATGCTACTTCAGCAGAGGTAGTGGATGCCACTGTTTATCGACAGTTGGTGGGGTCGCTTATGTATCTGGTCAATACACAACCCGATATTTGCTATGCTGTTAACCAGATTTCATGAGCTATGGTTAAGCCAACCAATCTCTTCTGGAAGGTAGGCAAGCATGTATTGCGTTATCTCAAAGGCACATCGGGATATGGATTGTGGTACAGACAGGAGGATGAGGTGAAGCTATGTGGCTTCATGGATGTAGATTGGGCAGGGAGCCCAACGGACAAAAAGAGCACATCTGGAGGGATCTTCAGTATCGGGTCGACAACAGTTTCTTGGTACAGCAGGAAGCAGAGATCCGTGGCACTCAGTTCAGCAGAGGCCGAGTATATGGCAGCAAGTTTGGCTGCATGCGAGGCTATATGGATGAGGAAGATCCTGGTTGGGTTGTTCGGGTCACACTTGGAGCCTACTGTGATTTATTGTGATAACCAAAGTTGCATTAAACTCTCGGCTAATCCAATATTTCATGATAGATCCAAGCACATTGACATCAGGTACCATCATATCAGAGATTGTGTGCAACGGAGAATCATGTTACTTTTAGACATGTCCACAAAGGATCAGGATGTTGATATCTTGACGAAGGCGCTCACCAGGAGCAAATTCGAATACCGCAGAGGCAGGATAGGGGTTGTAGATAATCCATATCTTGTTGAGAGGGTGTTGAAAATGCAACAAGATGATGGAGCTTAGTGAAAAGAAGTCGCCTTCACTAAGTGGGCCCGCAGGGTATTTTTGGCGCAAAGTCTATTTTTAGACATATGGATCATGGTCTATGAGTTGCAGGATGCTATTTATGGATGATTGGTCATGTTGGTAAAAATAGATGGACCTCTATTTTTAGACATATGGGCGGAGTCTATTTTTAGACTACCAGTCAAAAAATAGAACAATCGAATATTATTAGCTCTTAATAATATTTGGACTATAAACATTATCTTATCCTCTTGCAGCACTTCAGTTCGAGCTACAGATGTGGCACATGCAACTGCCAGAAGGAAATACGCTTTTCCTATGGGTTAGTTGAGCTATTGCATGATGGACTTCAGTTAGAACTCAAGTGATTGAGTTTGGTGGAGTTGATTGAGGAGTTGATGGAGTTGTGTTCAGTTTGACTTAGTTGAACTAGTTGTATTTAGTCTAACTGCCAAATACACTAGTGATGAGTGATGTGAATTAATTATTAATTAATTCACTAATTATTAACTCATAAATCAACTAAATAATACATCAGTTAACTCAGTGCATGGAAAGTTCAGTGGAGACAAGTGTTAGAGGTGGGTGAAAGGGTGAGACTACTATCAGTTGTGACTATAGCTGTGCATGAGATTTGCACAATCATTGATTGAGATTGCCAATGAGGATTGCGCAGTACAAGCAAAAGGGAATTCGAACTTGGATCTCATCTATTCTCAACTTGGATTGCGCAGTAGAGGCAGGCAAACAGTGGAGGAGATTTGAACCCGTGACTTGTTCAGATCTGAGCTAGTTTTGTGTGTAGCATGTGGAGATAGTACTGAGTACTTGTGAGGAGTATTGTACTATGTATTGTTACATGTTCTCTATCATTATAATATACAGATAGTTGGGGGTTTTCAGCTGTATGCTTTCCCCATTACATACTGTGTTGATATGTGTGATTGATGTTTCAATGTGCGCATGCGTTGTTTTTTTAATTCCGCAAATTGATGATCAATGGTAGAGGAGCTTATGTATTATGCATGCATTCCTCAAATAGTGTGTAGTCAGGATAATCTCTATGAATAAGTATTATATTATTCAAATTTCTACAAGTGTTGTTCCAAAGTTGGCACAGAAAACACACAAAAAGTGTTGTTCCAAAGATGGAAAAGCAAAGACGCAAAAAAAAAACAAAAAAAGGTGTTGTTCCAAAGTTGGAACAACAAAGACACAAGAAGTGTTGTTCCAAAGTTGGAACAACAAAAATGCAAAAAGGTGTTGTTCCAAAGTTGGAACAGCAAAAACACCGAAAAGTGTTGTTCCAAAGTTGGAACAACAAAAACGCAGAAAAGTGTGGTTCCAAAGTTGGAATAGCAAAGCCATAGAAAAGTGTTGTTCCAAAGTTGGAACGACAAAGACGCAAAAAAATGTTGTTCCAAACTTGGAATAGAAAAGACGCAGAAAAGTGTTGTTCCAAAGTTGGAACATCAAAGACGCAGAAAATTGTTGTTCCAAAGTTGGAACAACAAAAACGCAGAAAGGTGATATTTCAAAGTTGGAACAGCAAAAACGCAGAAAAGTGTTGTTCCAAAGTTGGAATAGCAAAGACGAAAAAAAGGTGTTGTTCCAAAGTTGGAACAACAAAAACGCAAAAAAGTGTTGTTGTTCCAAAGTTGGAACAACAAACAAACAGAGAAAAGTGTTGTTCCAAAGTTGGAACAACAAAAATGCAGAAAAGTGTTGTTCCAAAGTTGGAACAGAAAAAATGCAAAAAAGTGATGTTCTAAAGTTGGAACAATAGACAAACAAAGAAAAGTGTTGTTCCAAAGTTGGAACAACAAAAACGCAGAAAAGTGTTGTTCCAAAGTTGGAACAACAAAAACACAAAAAGTGATGTTCCAAAGTTGGAACAACAAAAACGCAAAAAGTGTTGTTCCAAAGTTGGAATAGCAGACAAACAGAGAAAAAACACAGAAAATCAAATCAACAATCATATTTACAATTTTTTACAAAAAGAAATAACTTTTTACAAAGATGAAGCTGCTGAAGGATTGCCTTTTTCACCTAGAACTTGCATGGTGGAGTCCTCGCATATCTGCTGGTAATAATATTCTCTTGTAAGTGGTTTCTGGTAGAGGCGCACCCGATGCCCATTTGCTTTAAAGGAAAAACTAGACCCATCAATGGTGGCCAATGTAAGAGTGCCATTGTCATGCACTTCCTTTATTTCATAGGGGCCTAACCACCTAGTCTACAATTTACCAAGGAAGTCTTGAAACCTAGAACTGTAAAGAAGTGCCCAGTCGCCCTCATGAAATGTCTTTTTCTTAATCAGGAAATCGTGCTATTTGGCTCTTTTTTGTTGAATGAGTGCAGTATGTTATAGATCCAATAGCCGAATTTCATCTAATTCATTTATTTGTTATAGTCTGTTAATCTAGGCTTTAGTTAAATCTAGTCCCACCTCCTGGGCTATCCTTAGTGTTTGTATCTCAAATTCTATGGGGAAAATGGGTTCCTTACCAAATACCAGCTGATATGGAGAGTGTCCAGTAGTGTTCCTCCAAGTCGTGCGATATGCCCACAAGGCCTCTGGCAGTCGAGTAGCCCAGTCTCGTCTGTGCGATGAGATTGTCTTCGTTAGAATAGCTTCAATTACTTTGTTGGTACTCTCCACCTGCCCGTTCGCCTGCGGGTGATACGGAGAGGTAATTATGTGCATAATGTGATGATTCTTTAGTGTAGCAGCGATCTTGTGGCCTAAAAATTGTGCCCCCCATCAGTAATTACTTCTCTGGGTAAGCCATACCAAACAAAAATTTCAAAAAGAAAATTAATCACTATTTCCTCTGTTGCTCTTGGTAACTCTACTGCCTCCACCCATTTAGTCACATATTTTTTTGCAACCAATATACATGATTTCTGATTGGATGATGGGTTGATCGGCCCAACGAAATCTAACACCCAATGCTCAAAGGGTTCTATCACCCGTTTTGGATGTAGGGGAATCTCATCAGATTGGCCAGGGTGGCCCATCCTTTGGCAATTATCGCATGCCTGGACAAATTTCTTAGCATCCTTAAAAATCGTGGGCCAATAGTAGCCCATTTATAAAATTTTATGTCCAGTTCTATGATCTGTAAAATGTCCACCGCAAGGTCCATCACGGCAGGCTTTTAAGATATCATAAATTTTGTCTTCACTGATACACCTATGGATGTTCATATCATCCCTTGTGTGAAAAAGGTATCCTCCGGGTTAGGAGAACCGAGTGTTGCGCTGCACTATCAATTTCCTTTCTGTGGGTGTCAAATGTTTGGGTAGTTTTCCAACTGCTAGGTAATTCACCACATCTACGTACCATGGTGTTTTTTACAGCCACAACAAACAGGTGTTCATCCGAGAACTGGTCTTCTACCGCCACTGCATCGTCTATTCTTGGCACTCGGGAGAGGAAGTCTACCACAAGGTTTTCCCTCCCTAGTCGATCCCTTATAGTTATGTCAAATTCCTGCAAAAGTAGTAACCAACGTGTCACTCTTCCATTCGTAATGGGTTTATTAGCTAAGTATTTGATAGTAGAGTGATTAGTATACAGAACTACAAGGTATCCAGTTATATAGTGTTTGAATTTGTTAATAGCATAAATAACAGCTAGAAACTCCTTCTCTATTACTGTGTAATTCAACTCATCAGGAGTTAAGTTTTTGCTAATGTAATATATAGCGTAGGGTTTCTTGTCTTCTTCTTGGCCAAGAACTGCTCCAATGGCTATATCTGACGCGTCTGATGAAATTTGGAATGGTATATCCCAATTCAGGCCTCGTAATACTGGTGCTGTTGATACTAGCCGTTTCAAATCTGTAAAGGCAATGTCACATTTGTCAGTCCATATAAAATCAATATTTCCTATCAAGGCATATAATGGTGCAGCAATCTGTGAAAATTTCTTTATAAATCTACGATAATATCCAGCAAATCCCAGAAAACTACGTACCTCTGTTTGAGTGTAAGGAGTAGCTAATAAGAGGATTACCTGTATTTTTGTTGGATCTACCTGAATTCTAACTGCTGAAATGTAGTGACACGGGATCAGGCCCTCTGTCATCATCATATGTCACTTCTCGTGGCTTAAGAATAGCCTAGTAGCAATACACTGCTCCAGGACTTTCTTCAATGTCTGTAATGCCTGATCAAAGTCATCTCCATAGGGTGTGAAATCATCCATGTACACTTCCAATCCTTCATTTATCAAGTCTGAAAAAATACTGAGTATGGCTCTTCGGAATGTAGTAGGTGCATTTCACAATCCAAATGGCAATACCTTGTAAGCAAACGTTCCCCAAGGGCAGGTAAAAGTAGTCCTATCTTGGTCTTCGGGGCAAATTTGGATTTGGTTGTAGCCACTCATCCAGGAAAGAGAAGAATTTATTTCCTACCAATGTATCTAGAACCTAATCGATAAATGGAAGGGGAAAATGGTATTTTTGTGTTGCCTTATTGAGTTCTCTATAGTCAATGCATATCCGCCATTTCGCATTCTTTTTGGGGACCACAACTAATGGAGAAACCCATTTACTGTCAGATATAGGATAGATAAAATTCACATCTAACAGTTTTTGAAGTTCTTCTTTAACAATATCCTTTAGGTAAGGATTTAATCTATGTTGAGGTTGTCGAATGGATATTGCATCTTTTTTAGTGTAGATGTGGTGCATGCATAGCTGAGGGTCAATCCCTTTCATGTCTGGATATTCCCAAGCAAAAGCCCCTTTATATTTCCTAAGGACTTGAATAAGTTTTTGTCGCTGGTCATCACTCAGATTACTATTAATGTTCAGGATTTTCCCTAGCTCAATTTCGATAGTTTTGCTTGATAGACAGTGATTGTTCGTATTGGTTGGTCATTGATATCTCTCAAGGAATCTTCTTCAATCTCATTATCAAGGACTGCTTCAATCATGTGACATCTTAGATTAGATACTACAACAAGGTGAATGATACAATTGTTAATAATATCATCTTCTGTTTGGTTTTCAAATTCAAGGGAATCTGCCACAGTCAATGGTGATCGAATATTTTCTAGTAAATATGTTACAGGTTGCTTCCTAGTTTTTACAATGGTTAGGCTTGGCTGAGCAGGAGGGTATAAAGCTATATTCTTCACATCATTCCCTCTGGTTATGGTCATACTGCCTGTTCGACAGCTTATATAAGCATCTGCTGTTGCTAGCCAAGGTCTTCCTAATATTAAGGGATGTCCATCTAGCCAGTTTCTGGGATTAATAATAAAAAAATCTGCCAAATATTCCCAAGAGTCTACAGAAACCATCACATCCTGTAATGTTCCTTCTGGCTTAATGACTGAACGGTCGGCAAGTTCCAGCAAGGTAGTAGTTGGTTCTAAGGCTGTGATGCCAAGCATTTCGTAGGTTGTTGTTGTGAGAATATTAATGGCTGCCCCTAAGTCAACTAAAGCATTGGGAAAAGAGCAACCATTTATTTGGACTGTGACAATGGGGTTTCCCGGATCTTCGTATTTTACAGGTTTCTCTTTGCCTAATAATAAATCAGACAAAGTTCTGACGACATGGACGGTTGGTGTTATTTTTGTTTTCCTCGTAGAATTTTTTGCACACAATTCCTTAATGGTTTTTGCATATATTGGAATGTCTTGAATATCTTAGAGGAGGGGTATTTTTATGCAAAGATTTTTGAGTTCACCTAGAAGATCAAAGTCGGGATATTTAATTGGGCGTGGTATCATCAATATTTCTGGGAATGGGGGGGAAGTAGTTATGATCTGTTCAGGATTTTTTTGCCTGACTGTATCTTCCCCTTGTTTTGTTTGTTGATCATCTACAATCAAAGGCTTATTTGGGTGCGGTTCTTCAGGTTGTAGATTTTTATCCTCGTCTAGAGCAATTACACGTCCAGATCTTAACTTGAGTTCATTACACTCTCTCAACTCAGCTTCAAGGTCCAAACCCTCAATGATTTGTACTGATTGGATTGGTCTGTTGTTAGGATTTGGGTTGGGTTGAGCTGGGAGTTGCGGTCGTATATTAGATTGAGGATTTTGCTGCAACATGTAAGGTGCTGGTAAAGTTGGTTGAGGCAGAGGAACTGTCCCCATAGGCTGGTTCATGGATCTTTGCCAATTTGATTGCCAGTTTTGATTTTGTGAGGTGGAAGGGGACCATTGAGATGAATAGGGGTTGTTCTGCTAGAATGGTGGAGGGTAAGAGGGATTTGGCCAATTATTGTTTGGATTTGACTGGTTGGGCCATGGTGGCATAGAAAATTCTTGAGGTGGCCAAGTAGAAAAAGGTGGTTGGTTTTTCCATGTTGCCCCTGAATATTGCTGAGAATTATATTGCGAGGGAGGAAAGAATGAAGATGGGTCGGTAGGCATACATGTCTGACATGCTTGCCATTGATGACGTTGGTTCAGCAGATATACTGGTTCCACTTCTTCTTCCGCTTCCTTGAAGATTGCTTTTAATCCTGGGAGCGATGGGAAACTTTCTGTGGCATGCTCCTTAGTGCATATGGAACATGTTTGTATCATATCTAGAAGGCATTCTTTATGACTGTGTTTCTTTCTGCAATAGGGACAGAAAATAGCCAGGTCATGTTCTGATTCATCCTGCTTTTGTTTAGCTTACATGATATCCAATTGTGTCGTTAGGGTCCCTAGGATATCAGTCTTGAAATTTTCCAACAGATTACCAATGTTGACTCATGTAATGCTTCCTCCTGAGGCTTTGTTGTCTCTAGTGATCGCATCACGTCCAACTGGTTTCAACCTTGCACTGCCCCTGGAGCACCTGATGCACAAGTCTATAATATTGTCATAATATTCTTGATAAATGTCGCCCTTACCCATTATATTCAATGTTTCTACCCATTGGTCTTTCAAACCTTTAATCATCGTGGTTTTTAGAACATTATTAGGCAGATTTTCATAAGGATATCTTTGCAGATTATATTGGAAACACTCCACATATTGTTATAGACATTTTTGGGCACTGCAACCCCAATCAAACATGTCCATAAACCAAGGGCTCCTAAGTCCCTAAAAGTGTTGTTCCATACCCTAAAAGAACAAGGTCAGCTGATTACATCATCTCCCAGAAGTTCTCCATGAAAAACTGCTCAGAACTAGTCAAAACTAGACCATCTCACCTGCCCCATGGTCAAAGTGCGATGCATCCCACCTAATGCACACAAGAGGTGCGATGCATACTGAAAAGCCCTTCTATGGGGTGTGATGGGCAGAAAGGACAAATGGCAGAGACAATTTGCGAGGTGCATGATCATGGAATCTTCCAGAAACTTCTCCTGTGACACTTGCCTTTTTGGAATTTGCCCAAGGATGAGTAAGAGATCATCAATCTCCAAGTGGAATCAAGAACTATCAAAGAGAGGACACTAATTAGAATCCCAGAAGCTGACTCACCCCCTGCAATCATCTATATATGGATCCCTCATCCCAGAGATCCAGAGGCTGGAATTTTGTATCTTGTAAGGAAGTGTTGTTGGTTTCTTGTTGGAATATCATAGTGTTGGGTGATCTAAGATTTTCATGAGGTGAAAGAAGGGCTTTCATGCTGGAGGATGACGCTGGGTCAGAACAATTGGTTGTAATCCTCTTTGCTACTCTTGATTATTAATAAATTTATTCAATTTTTCCTCCACATTCTTGTATGTTTGATGATATATGCATTTGTGTGGTCAATATATATCTGGTCCTATATTGTTTATGATTGTAGATCTCTGTTCTTCGATAGTATTATGCTGCTTTGATTCCACAGGTGCTCTTTGAAGCTGGGTAGACAAAGGAGAAGCGACAAGGATCTGTTAGAAAGGAGAGGAATCAAGCAAGGAACTAAGCGCAAGATTGAGGTTGGTGTCCTTCATTCCACTCTTATCTACTTCTCATAAAGGAAAACGAAAGTAGTTTTAGTTTGTTTGTTTCTAAGATAGCTACCAGTGTTAGTGGGACTAGCAGCTCCGAGTGGACACTAGATTTCCCGATAACAAAATGGCAACTCCATTGGGGAGCGAATAGATTTTTGTTTGTCTATATTTGTTTGCTTTATAAACTTATAGACGGAGCCTGAAGTCAAGCCAGCTAGCCTTTGAACTGCATTTGATATGCAAGTGCAAAGTAGATCAATGTTTCTTTAGTCTATCTCCGGGTTTTGTTTATAAACTGAACAATTGATTTGCAAACCTTCTAATTGCCCTAGTGGTGGCTCTAGTAACCTCATTAGATCAGCCCCTGTGATTTTTATTTACTGTACATCATTTTCTCAGCCTAAATCCCTGAACTGAGCTGCAAACTGTGACCAAGAGCCAAGTAAAGTCTCGTCCTAGTACCATCACACCCTCTCTTCAAGGAAACCAGGATGCATCGCACCTCCCATGTGCAGTAGGTGGGATGCATCCCTGTTTCCCTGTGTTACAGGTGCGATGATCAGAAAAGGCTAATTTTGCCTCCAGGTCTTGGTTTTTTCTTCACTCTTTTCAGCTCTATTCTGGAGTTTTGCTGTCTGTGATCAATATACCACTGTGGAAACCCCCTTCCTTTCCATCATTCCACCTCCATTGTGCAAATAACTATGAATGTTTTTATGTATTTTCCGCCATTTTCAGTTCTCTTTTACAAAGTAGTAGCATAGTCGAACTGTCGTCTTTTGATTTGAAAGTGTCGCAAGTGTCATTTTCAGTCAAAGAAAAGAATTCCATTGTTCTTGATGGTCGATTATACAGTTACTCTTGTATATGATTTGAATTAGTAGTTTTTCATGTGTCGAAAGCAGTTTTCAATTCAAAATACTAAAGTGTCGTCATTATCTTCTTTTCATTTTTGAAGAGAAATTTGTTAGTACTGTCGCTTTGAAAAGATAATTCAGATTTGTACTTAGCATTCTTCTTGTCATTCACACATTAATAAAGCTGAAAAAAAATACATGCATGTGCATTTGCATTTAGACTGCTTGTTGGTTTGATTTAGGACAGTGCATCTAGTGTGTGCTCTCTGCTCTATATGTTGAAATAATATCATCTCTCTTTCTTTAGTAGCTAGGATTTTCATTGCAAAAAGAAGATTAAACGGTTGTTTATCATCTTAGATTGCATTTTAGGAATTGTACATTCACATCACGCGATGAACCTGAAAGGCAAATTTCTTAAGAAAGATCAACTGTAAAATAAATTTAATGAACCTAAAAATGCTTTGGAACCTAACACACAACATCTAGAAGTCTAGGCTAGAGACGTATTCCGGCGTCGTAAAGCCTGGTAACTGTCACTTTCACTATTGGTTGGGTGATTCCTCCTCTTTGAGACGACAAGTGCCAGTAAGGACTTGTGCTCCCACATACCGTCGAGTATATATTGGTAGATCACAATAGGCTATATCCTTTATCCATAGGAAGCCGTGTCTACCGCCCTATCGATCGCAATGCACTGAACACAGCATTCAGGAAGATTGACTGTCATACCGTAAAAAGTATTCTGCAGTTTTGCGGCAATTGCTTTTGTAATCCCTCTGTCTAGATTTCCAGAGTAGTCTCTTTCGTTCCTTTTCAAACTCCTTAAAGGAAAAGTTCCATCTGAGAACTTGTCACTTCAGGCTCATTAAAAATCGAAGGCGACTAGAGTCATATTTTGTTTTTTCTCGACTCTTAAAAATTGAAAAAACAAGTTGTGTCAAAGCAGCTAAAATTTATTTTAATCGGAATAATATCACCATTCCCGCGTTGGTCTTAGGTTGAGAAAAATGGAGTCCACCAACCAAGGAGTTCCACTTGGAGGAAATCCTAGTCCTTTCTCCTCTCGGGGAGATGTTGGTGCACCCCATATGGCCACATTGTCACTTCCAGGATTGACAATTGGCTTGCCCGTATGGCTCTTCTCGACCTTCGTCGTTCAGAACACCGTGGTTCCTGAACAATCAAGTCAGCAACTAGATGATACTAAAGTTACCCCCCAACCTTCTACTTCATTCGATTCTCCCTCTCCTCCTTCCTCTTCGCTTGATAAAGCCGGTAAGGCCCAAAACCAAGTAAAGAAGAAGAAGGAGCCAAAGACAAAAGGGGGCAACCATACATCGTCTAGCGAAAATCCACACACTTCACTGTCCAGGCCTAAATCGTCATGTGTCATTTGCAAAGGAGACCACTACCACCAAGATTGTCCTTGCATCCCTCGGATCTTAAGGGACTGGTCTCCCCGTTTGCACAATTCGGTGTCATCGACCTTTAACGATCATGTTGAGAGCACACCATCAACTAGTGAAAATGAAGTCCCTGGACAAAAAGGAAAATGTAGATTTCCTTGTAGACTGTGTGAAGGAAATCATGCCCTCCACCGTTGTCCCTTCCTGGACGAAGCTAAAAGAGTTTTGGATGACCGTCCGGCTTCATCGTTACAGCTTCCTCCTGGATATAAGAAACTCTTGCCAAGTCCATCACTGGTTGAAAATCCGACTAACACGCCATTGTGTTTGGTCGAAGCACCTTTCATTGAAGATAAACCCACTGAACCCATACCAGACGAAAGTCAAAAGTTTGAGGTGGCAGTCGACCCGGTCTTGTCTTCGGAAGGTCCATCTTCGGATGACACAATCACCGAAGAGAATGAGAACGACACCATCCAAATTATTTTCGTAAACACAGACTCCGATGAACACGGGGGCAGTCTACCCGTTCCTTTACCGCAGGAAGGAAGTTCGTCAGAGTCATATCGGTCGTCTATTCGGTCCCACCTCCAAGCAACCTAGTCGTTTCTTTCGATTGGAATCTACTAGGCAGACCCCGGGTACCGGCCAATGTACCATTCCAAATCATTGTACAAGTATACAGAATGATCATGGCCGGTACCATTAGGGATGAAGGGGCTTCTGTGAGTATCCTTTCCTCAATTGCTTGGAAAGCGCTTGGTTCACCATCGCTTCTGCCTGAGATGAGAAATCTGACAGGCTTTGACAAAGGAACCAGTCGACCGTTAGGGATCCTTCCCAATGTGCCGATAACATTGAGAAGGAAAACCATTCACATGAACGTAATGGTAGTCCAAAGACATCTGTATTATAATCTACTCCTTGGGCGTGACTATATTTATTACATGGGAGCCATTGTCTCCTCACTCTTTAGAGTAATGTGTTTTCCGCATGAAGGACGAGTGGTCAAGCTCGTAGACCAGCTTTCATTCCCTGGCTCACACATAGAAAATAGTCAAATACCATCCCTAAATGGTCTTTTCACACAAGGAATGTCTCATCAATCTCTAGTCCGTCCACCTGATGAGCGCGAGCGATTCAGGAGGACATGATTGAAACCCAGGGGGCATACACCCTGGTCTGTTTCGGTAGGAAAACCTTGGGTATAAGGTAGGTTTCTGCGGAGGATATATTACTAGTTTGACACACCCATCCATTTAGGAAAATGGGATTAGATTGGAATAAGATTCCCTCGTCAAAGTTATGTGAGTGGAGGCGACTGCGCCACTCGACTTTGTCTATTTCGGTAGACATCGCCAAGGAAGCATTTTGTCTGCAACGCAGATGGAGAGCTTTCATATGGTAACTTGGGAATTTTTCGCTATACCTGGGGGCATGCAAACCTTTTGGCATGCAAGCGAAGAGCGACCATTTATTTTCATAGTTTGTAGATTCTCAAACCCTTTAAACTCGTAGGATTGGTCGTTCCTAACTTGCATAAAGAAAGGATCCGAGGCAAAGCTTTGTAAGGTGAAAGCTCCATAAAAAATGGCATCTTAGATGAGATATCCTTATTATACAACTGGTATGAGCAGTTTTTATGTGGAGCTCAAGCTCGTTAAAAATTAAACATAAGCAATGAGCAAACATTCCCCCAGAGTTTAAGCTCATTAAAAAATGAACCAATTTCCGGTAAATAACCATTGTGAATGCATTATCATCAGATTTTGAGCCTTGGTCGTGTTCTCATCATCACCTCCACTCTGTTTTTGCCGATCATTCACCTCCATTTGATTGTTTACCCCTTTTGAGGAATAGCTGCGAAGAGTGATCCTGTTAGCCAGCCGTGATTGGAAAATTCCAAACCTTACTTGGAATCAGCTGCTACCCGAAATTATCACTCGTTCCTCAAAAAATGAGTCTCCTTTAATCTCTTTTCACCTGACTCGTAAAATATGAAAAGATTGCCGAGCGGTTGGCCTCTCCAGCTCGTTAAAGTGACCGGAAGTGCTATCCCTCCTTTAGATTTTAATCTTTTTGGACCTGAGGGATTATTACACAAAAAGATCGAGCGCTTGTCTTGTTCGGCTCGTTAAAATTACCAAAAATTCATCCCTTTTGTATTATTTTATAATTTTTTGGACTTAAGGGATTATATGACAAAAAAGGATTATTGGAGTTTCCTTTACGTCCCTTTTCAGACTCTCTAAAATTGAAAAGGACCGAGTTATCTTTTTCATTAAACTCGTTAAAACCAAATAGCGACAAACTTGTCCATACAGAAAAGAACGAGTTTCACTGTTGCTAGGCTCATTAAAATATAGCGACGGGTTTGCCCGAAGGGAAAATTATAGAACAAGCATATGTTATCCTCCTCAAGCTTGACAAAAATAAAGAGGTACTGGTCATCAATGACTGGGGAAAAATTGGGAAGAAAACTTGAAGAAACTTTATTGGTAGCAAGTCGCTCTTGAACATGACACTTTCACTCCGCATCCGAGTCGGGTTGGGTTGTTCCATTCACTGGTCATATCACCATTGGTCCATCACACCAACCACATTTGGGGTTAACGCTACCAATCCATCATGTCAGTGTTGCGGTATGTTCAAGAGAAGTCACTCAGAGAATTCACCTGTGTCTCATCCGCTACAATACATTCACGCTCCATTCTTTCATGACCACCACCCTGAACCCTGTATCATCAGATCGTTTTCACCTCCAAAGTCATTTACTCAGTTTCGTGTCGTAGATGTGGGATTTATTAAGGCCCTCCTACGGCGGGTCACTTCTTGTCGACATCAGCTCATTATCCAAGAAGTCGACTTAGGAACAACCCTTTCAGTACTTTGAAGCTTGCATGCCTCAATGGCGAGTTTCTCACTTCCGGCAACAGGTTTACATCAATGGACTTCGACCGAAAGATTTTGCGCGGTGTTCGACGCCAAGTCCCTTATTCACACCACGCAAATTGTACTGTAGTACCTTGAGGGTCATCATCATTATCGGTGATTCCTCTCGCGCCTATTAACAGCTTACATCATTGGCTAGTAATCAGGTGATGTCTTTCCGTGTTCGACTCCAGAACATCTTTCACATGGATAGACTTGTACTCCGAGTGAAGATTGAACGAGTTTGAAGACTCCGGATCTAGTTTCATCCATCCGGGCTACGATATATTCAGGAAAATAAAGACATCAAATGTACATTGTTGCTGCACAGATGATCATCTGAATCAAAGGATGATGACTCTATTAGAATCATCAGTCTCCCGCACAGACGGTTGTCTGTCTTATGTACATGAAAATGAATTTATAAAACTGAGCATGGGAATGCCCGCCTTAGCTAGATCATGAAAAATATTATGAAGATAATGTATTGTATTGTATCTTATTACAAGTCGCCTTCCAACTCGAAAAAACTTCGGATCCTCATGATAAAGCATTTCACCCGACATCAAAAGATTAACGACCTCATGCTTTAGGGGGAAACTGTTATAGACATTTTTGGGCACTACAACCCCAATCAAACATGTCCATAAACCAAGGGCTCCTAAGTCCCTAAAAGTGTTGTTCCATACCCTAAAAGAACAAGGTCAGCTGATTACATCATCTCCCAGAAGTTCTCCTTGAAAAACTGCTCAGAACTAGTCAAAATTGGACCATCTCACTTGCTCCATGGTCAAAGTGTGATGCATCCCACCTAATGCACATGGGAGGTGTGATGCATACTGAAAATCCCTTCTATGGGGTGCGATGGGCAAGAAAGGACAAATGGTAGAGACAGTTTGCGAGGTGGATGATCATGGAATCTTCCAAAAACTTCTGTTGTGACACTTGCCTCTCTGAATTCGCCCAGGGATGAGTAAGAGATCATCAATCTCCAAGTGGAATCAAGAACTATCAGAGAGAGGACACTAATCAGAATCCCAGAAGCTGACTCACCCCCCTGCAATCATCTATATATGGATCCCTCATCCCAGAGATCCAGAGGCTGGAATTTTGTATCTTGTAAGGAAGTGTTGTTGGTTTCTTGTTGGAATATCATAGTGTTGGGTGATCTAAGCTTTTCATGAGGTGAAAGAAGGGCTTTCATGCTGGAGGATGACGCTGGGTCAGAACAATTGGTTGTAATCCTCTTTGCTACTCTTGATTATTAATAAAGCTATTTAAGTTTTCCTCCACATTCTTGTATGTTTGATGATATATGCATTTGTGTGGTCAATATATATCTGGTCCTATATTGTTTATGATTGTAGATCTCTGTTCTTTGATAGTATTATGCTGCTTTGATTCCATAGGTGCTCTTTGAAGCTGGGTAGACGAAGGAGAAGCAACAAGGATCTGTCAGAAAGGAGAGGAATCAAGCAAGGAACTAAGCACACGACTGAGGTTGGTGTCCTTCATTCCACTCTTATCTACTTCTCATAAAGGAAAACGAAAGTAGTTTTAGTTTGTTTGTTTCTAAGATAGCTACCAGTCTTAGTGGGACTAGCAGCTCCGAGTGGACACTAGATTTCCCGATAACACATATTCTTCCAGAGTCTTGTTAGGCTTAGCTACCATTTGAAAGATTTCATCTTTTAGTTCTCTAGTTCGGCAAAAATCTTGGTATTTTTTAAGGAAGGATGTTTTCATTTGGTCCCAGTCATTCATGGTACCTCCACCAAGTCCCGTAAACCAACGCAGAGTTGCTCCTTTCATAGTATAGGGGAACAATTTCAGCTTCTGGGGGTCGATAGTGTAATCATAACCCCTACATAGGACATCGAATTTGAAAAGGAATGCATCAGGATCTTCTGAAGTTAGCCCATGAAAGGTAGGAATATTCTGTAATGGGATATCTTTCATGGGGCCATTGACAACTGTGTCAACAATAGGGTATTGTAATGTAGAAGCTTTGGGCGATCATTGATTATTGGCCATTTGGTCAAAAATATGCCAGTATCCTTCAGGGATCTCTGGAGCTGGAGAGTTGTTCCTAGGATGTCCAGAAGAGGTTGGAATGATTCTAACAACGCTACCTTGATCCGGAACACTGGGTGTCCTCTGTTCAATCACTACTTCAGGAGATCTAGGTTCTGATGATTTAATTTCAGGATTACCTGTTTCTCCTTCTCCTTCACGGAGGTTGCAAGAATTCCCTTCTTGTGAAGGGTGTGGTTGTGAATTTTCAATATCTTGAAAACTTTGTTCAGACCCTTCAGTCTTACTGTGAATCTCAGCGTTAGCTATAGATGGTGATCCTGTGGCCTGAAGGGAGACAGTAGGATGTCTAGTAGCAACAGTTCGGGGTCCTACTGATGACTGAGACTCAGCTTTTCTTATGATTTCATCAATAAAGGTTGATCATCCAAGGGTCACCGGTCCCTTATATTTTTTAGGTTTGGGAGGAGGAATTATATCTTTTTCTGGTCTTTTCTTCTTAGTCATTCATACAAAAATACAAACATTCATTTCTACCTTAAATTTCTACACAATTCTGCTGGAAAGCGGGCGGAGGAGCGAGCATTTTACTCGCTCGTTACGTAGGTTCTTACCTCCCATTTTTAATACCCAATTCTCTCTCAGTAGACAAACATCAAACATACATCACTCTTTGTAAAATGGCAACACTCTCCCCGGCAACAGCGCCAAAATGTTGGGTGCTAAAAGGTGTCTTTTAAAACTCCTAATTACCTCACATTATTTATCAACCTAGGTAAGTCCTTTTGTTCCAAGAGTGTACACAATATGTGCAAGCTATAAATCTAGAGAGTAATGCTTTAAAATAATTTATTAAATTCAATACAAGAGTAAACGGATGCAATCATAAATATCAAGCTTGTAACTTTAAGGGAAGTAATTCATCTAAGCATCACGACTCAATCTCAAACAAAACCATAATTCAATCTTAATCAACCAATTCAAATGATAATCAACCGAGAGCACCGTAGCATTAACTGAGCTCTTTTAGCTGGACTTAAACTACTGGATAGAAGGAAATAATTTGATCTAATCAATAACACTTTATCCTTTAATTAACCAGAAATGATTCTTTAACTGATGACTAATTCAATCCACGACATGAATAAATAAAACCAATTAGAATTGTGCATTAATGAAATGAATACCCGAAATCCGAATTAACGAAAGTAAATCAACTGCAAAGTTGTAAAGCAGAATAAACTTGCAGGAAACGGAAAAGTATAAAACAAGGAACAACAGTAAGATCCACCAGAGACCAGGCCCTAGCCACCAGTGAATACTGCTTAGCTACTTCAGAATATCCGAATGAACAACAATGCAAGTTATATATTAATCATCAAATTCACTTTTCATTTTAATACGATCTCATTCTTCAGAATCACGCTTCTGTAAATTAAAATTACAATTTAAGTAAAAGGCAAGAGATCCGTTTCTCTCTTCAGTCTTCCCCTTTACAGTCAAAAGGAAAAAGATAAATGTGATCCCTCAGGATCAGGAGATCCTGAGGGATCTTATCCTCTTGATTCATTCCTTGGTTCGACCGCACACAATGTGCCTCATTTCCCTAGATTAGCTTTTGTTGTTCCATCTTTGGAATAGTAGTTGTTCCATCTGCTGTTTTTCTACATAAAAAAAAATAAGAGTTAATTTGGACGGTCAAATCGTATCAAGAGCAGTTTCATTCATCCCTTATCAAAATCCTATCAATATGTTATTATATCATGGCACAAAATGGATAAGAAAAGAGGAAAAAGACAGTGTAATCAAGAGTAAATACATACCTATTGCACGGCTCAACAGTAAGTCTAGCTATAAACCTTTCCGCGTTCTTTTGAGTATTACTACAGTTTAATGTGAGTAAGTTTTAATGTCTTTGTCCATCCAGTTTGGATGGACAGTTTTGCAAGTTCTTGGGTTTTAAGCGAACATTGTGGGGAAACCCTCACACAATCCTCGACTCATAAAAAGGGAAAACGCGCCTTACATGGGGTACTTAACCTCTCTTTTGTTCTTCTGTTGAGAGTTTCACGGGCCAAAGAGCCTAGGATTTCTTGTTTACAGTCGTTAAATTTCTTGAAATGGTTCTTAGATGTCTAGAGCTATTATCAGACTGAAAATGTTTATATTTTAGTTAAAAAAAGCTTATGGGCCCGAGGCCACGATCCACTCTATTATTCACGGATTTTTGGGCATTTTCACGCCACTACTCTGTATGTTTTGGATACTCTTGTATGAACAACTTCGGCACTCAAACAATGTCTATATATTCAAGCTATTTTGTCTCAGTCGATTTCGATTCTAGACAATATGCATTATTCAATTTTCTGGTGTTTACTTGAAAGAGTCTGGTAATTTATCAAGGACTGCCCCACCAAAGCATAGTCAAGTTTATGAAAGATTATGATAACTTATTTAATGCAGCCTATGTTTTGTTTGAATCTTTAGCTGCGTAAGTAGTCCAGGACTCTTGATAATTCTTTGTGACTCAGTTCTTGACTTGGCTTGTGATATATTGCAACTCAGTTATCTGAATTCATTTTCCTCTTTATTCTAGTTCAGAGTCTTGATCTTTAAATTATTCACTTAGTGTACCAGTTTATATGTTGCACCTATACGATGCAGGACCTTACATTAGATTCCCGCTCTTAGTATTGTATTTCCCTTCTGAATACTTATGTATATCTTGGTACTGTCAGCATCCATATTACAAGTTTCAGGGTATAAGGATATGTATTTGATAAATTCCAGAATTCCTACTATATATTTTTACTTTACTATATATGAGGGAAACGTTTATTGATTCAGCGTTCAATTGGGTTTTAGTTATGTTGTTACGAAACTATGAATAGTTTTCGCTTTCTTTCTTTTGAACATTCCAAGTATGTTATAAGAACTTGTCTGAAATATTATGGAGTTATGAACATTTTCGGTTTCTTTATGTTGAATCATTTCAACTACGCTGTAAAGCACTGTCTGAGATTTTAGTTATGCTGCTATTGAATTATAACCTGTTTCTGTTTCTTTCCTTTGAACTATACTATAAGTACTATCTATTTTTATTTAGTATTTACACTCTAATTTTGATTACACTATTATGAAATATAAAGATAACTCCTATCAGTTTCTTGTTATCGACTCAAATCCTAACTATACTATTCACATAATACTTAATGAAGGAAATTTATCTCTTTAGTTATACAAAAATAACTTACTAATAAATTCCCTTAATTACTCAACTTATTTCGATTAACTATTTAGCATCTCAGAAAATAAACTTATTTAACTATGTAAATTTTATTCCTAATACAAGAAGATTTCACTTATCTAGTTATGTTGTTCCAGAATTGGTCTACCACTAGACCTACTCCTTATTTTGCCTCCCAACCATGAGATTAATGTTTCAGTGAATCTCCCCCGAGCTATTCCAGATTACAAGAACCTTTTCAATTTCAGTATTCTCAGCTATCTGGTCCTAACCAAACCTAGCCACGGAAATATGTCTGGCACAATAGCACATATTTTCTTTTCCTCTTTTCCGTGTTCCTTTGTTTCCTGATCCCAGATACCCCTATCCTCTTGATATTCTTGAATAAATCCTCAAGAATTTAGTTAGGGATAGGTAACTACATTTCTAACTACTTAGCAAGTAAAAACCATATTTACAAATAACTGCTAATTCACTTTTCAAAAACATTAACTTCCAGAAATAGTTTTTATATCAAAAAATAATAATTAGTCTTTTTGGTCTGCATTAAATTTAAATATTTACATGATCTAGGGATATCATAGTTTAGCACAAGTTGTTGATCTTTGATAGGGGACCTTCATGAGATAGATAGAGTTGTGTAGTTTAATTTGATTTTTGAGTGTTTTTATGTAAATTGTAGATTTCAAGAATATTTTGAAATTTTATAATTAAAATAGAAAACCATTTATCTAAAATCTATATAAGTTCAGCATCCATTTTCTAAGTAACAATTAAAAAAAATTGTCAAATTTTCCTGGAAGAAATAGGTAGAGGCTATGAAGATTTCATAATTCTAGACTTTCGGTCATGGAATTTTCAGGAACATGGCTTGGATTGATCTGAAGACTTTTGAATGTTAAAATATGCACGTCTAAAATATTCATTAGTGGATATCCAAAAACAAGTTGTAAAGGCTTTGTGTGCTTGTCTATGTTATCAAGAAACATGAGATGAGGTGGTAGAGTGCAATGGTACTAAGTTGCATGGTTGAAGCAACTAATTACAGGTTTGGAAAGAGTGTGGCTTACAGTTGAAGCAGTGGAGACTGAACCCATCCTTCATAACAAAGATTTCTGATTCGGGATAAAGAATTTCAAATCAATCGAGTGATATAATAGAATCCTTTTTCTCTTGTGCGATGTATGTATATTTACATTTACATAAAAGGTGTTTTTCTCTTAAATTGGTTACGTTAGGCATTGCCTACCTTTTTCATCTTTTTTTGACATTTGTGGGTTTGTTGTTTTGCCCATTAAGTGACATCTATTCAAAATTTGATTGGAATGAAATGGGTCCCTTGTTATTGTTGTGCACCGAGTTGCAGAAACAGCATACACCACCCGCGTTCAAAACCCCTCAAGGACTTATTGGATTTGAGATTACCCAAATGGAAATGCAAGTTATTGGATTTGATGGATAGACAAGGTCCAAGAAAATGTACTTCCACTTTTGGGGCTCATGGCATCTCTATTAGGTGCTCCAGAGCTTTAGCGGAAGAACCCAAGGTACTGACTATTATTTGTATGTATAATTTATTACTTTTTAGTCTACAACAGTGGATGCAATATGGGCAGGACTGAGACACACAACAACTTACTTTTCCTATTTGTTTTTTGGGTTTTCTGAGAGTAGAGCAAAGTATTTTCTTTGAGAGAGTGTACCTTCTATATTGCATTGGCAACAACAATTGTGACAATGTAGCCCTCTGTTGAAGTTGCTTCTGCATTTCAACCTGTACTTGTATTACCTGATCTCTCTGTATTGATCTCAGACCCTCCAATCAAAGATCCCAAAGCATTGTTGAGGTATGCTCTTCCTATTGACAATAAACCCATCAGAGAGGTCCAGAAGTCCCTTGAAGATATCACAGAGAATCTTAAGGTTCCGAGAGAGAGGGAACTGGAGCCTGTGGCGAGGGTAAGTAAATACTTATTACAAAAGGAAATAGAGAACACTTATTTTTATTCTTCTTTTTAAAAATAATTTCATTTTTCCTCTATTTAACATCCACTCAGGTCATATTAGAGCAATTTTTTAACAATGTAGATCCAAGATCTAGGATCTTTGTTATTAGGTTTCCTATTTCGATGGTGTGCTCTATTACGAAAGCATAGTAAGGCCCTCTTTTTAAAATCAAGTAATTAGGCTCTGCATGCCCACATGGTCAAACTTGACAAATATCCATGGGGAGACACAGAGAGAGTGGAGTTTGGTTCTCTTTGTGAACTCAGGGATCTTTGGCTTATTTTGTTTCCTTTCATTTTTCTATCCTTGAGCTCAGTGTCCTTCCTCTTTACCATATAATATTTAGGAGTTTTATCTTGCTGGAATTATTTTTTTAGTGCCTTGTTAAGCTTGAGCTTACTACAATTTTCCCTTTTTTCTCCTTGATAAGCAGAACATAAGGAAAGCTTCTCGCATCCTCAGCCAGAATAAGCAAGCCATCCTTGCAGGTGTTGTTGAATCAAAGAAAGAGCATGGCCAAGAATTGATGGACAAGCTCATTGTTGGCCTAGAAGACTTTCAGAAGATTGTGGAAGAAAGGGAGAGAGATGCAATTGCACCAAAACAACAACAACTGCTTGATTTTGTAGGAGGGTAATGTCCAAAACAATTCTTGAGATATTAAGTTTTAAGAAAATCAAAAAACACGAGTTCTATCATATTAAGTGCATACTTTCTTGTTATGCATTTGCATGTTTTAATTTTCGGGAAAGTTCTACTGAAGAAGAAATCATAATGTGCATTGAACCTTAGGTCATCTCAAGTTTGAACTAGCATTGTGTAGATTCTCTTCTCTAATAGAAGATTGTAGGTAATTTTCAGTGATTTTAATTTCAATATAACTAACATAATGAAATGTTAAAAAAAATCAGTGATTTTGATTTCATTAGAACCAACGCAGCGAAATGATAATAGTTTTTTTTATCAGAGATTTCAAATTTGCAACTATTCATAGGATAAGTGTTGTCTCCTAAGCGGTGCCCTACACACCATTGAGGATAATGGCAATCACTTGGCACTCCTATGAGCTAGCTTAGTCATCCTTTCTATCATTTTCACTTTCTTTCTCGTGCATTGTAGAGAGAATGAAGTATAGAAGTTTGGCAATGATCTTTTCTTGCCATTATCATGTGGCGATTATTTAGAGCAACTCTTATGTAGTCTGGCTTTCCTACTCCTAGGTGTAGGTTTTAACCCCATACAGAAATTACCTGCATATGAATTCTAAAACACAGAAACTAAATAATGCGAGAGTAGAACACATAAAACACATATACACAGAGATTTTCCCATGGATCCCAAAACCAGGACTACCAGCTTGATTTTTCATTATGTTCCTTCCAATGTTATAATACATATTTATACATGCTGAAGCATCCAATACCATGGACCGAAAACCATCGCGTCCAATACCATGGACCGAAAACCATTGCGTCCAAAAAACATGTGCAAAAATCATGCACAAAACCATAGGTGGGTCCGCCCAACCTAACATAGGGTCCAAAACCAAAATTTTCAGGGGCGCTGCCCCGGACCCCATAAATTGGGGTTACGGGTGCCCCTCAAACCCCTTGTTAACTACGTGGAAAGAATATAACACAACCCAACATTCTTCCACTTGTTGTTTTCTTTCCACAGGGGGCCACAAGAGAGATTAATCATTTTTCCAGCCCTGAAATGCCCATTGTCTCTATACACCAAGAGAAATTCTCAGAGCTCATAGATTTTGTTAATGCATCTGCAGTATTCTTCAAAGTGTCCACCTTTACCAGCAACACCTTTTTGTCTTCTATCATATCCCTCACAAAGTGATACTGAACATCAATGTGTTTTGTCTTTGAATGATATGCGGGGTTCTTTGCCAAGAAAATTGCACTTTAGCTGTCACAGTCTATCCTTATAGCTTCCTGTACTAACCCCATACTTGAACACAATCTCTGCAACCAAACTACTTCCTTACTTGCATGAGTGGCTGCCATGTATTCTGCCTTTGTAGTTGACAGTGCCACTACAGATTGTTTCTTACTCATCCAACTGACTGTACCTCTAAATAGGTTAAACACATGCCCACTTGTAGATCTTCTCTGATCCAAATCTCCAGCCCAGTCTGCATCAACAAAGCCATGAATATCCAACACTCTGTCCAATCCTGGTCTTCCTTGGTAGCACAAACCATAATCACTAGTGCCACGCAAATACTTGAAAACCCGCTTCACTGTTGTCCAGTGCTCCTTCCCTAGTTTTGACATAAACCTACTCAGTACTCCCACTGCATGTGCAATGTCTGGTCTAGTGTAGACCATTGCATACATCAGGCTACCGACTGCACTTGCATATGGAACACGGGACATGTCCTCTTCCTCTTCTTGTGTCTTGGGACACTGTTCAGCAGATAACCTCACACCTACAGGAATAGGAACCTTCATCGGTTTACTATCCTGCATATTAAACCTCTGCAATATTGTCTCGACATACTTCATCTGGTTTAACCGAGCTTCCTCTTTGCCCAATCTCTTTTAATTTCCATGCCCAAAATATAGTTTGCAGCACCAAGATCTTTCATGTCGAATTTGGAGGACAATTGGATCTTCAAATCCTTGATAACTTCTTTGTCATTTCCAACCAACAACATATCATCCACATACAAGACCATATAAATAACATGGTCACCAATTAATTTAAAATACACACAATGATCTGCTTTGCTTCTGGTGAAGCCAAGTCTCCGTATAAATGTATCAAATTTCTGATACCACATCCTTGGTGACTGTTTTAACCCATATAGAGACTTCTTTAACTTACATACCAGTTCTTTCTTACCCTTCACCACAAAGCCTTCAAGTTTCTTCATGTAGATCTCCTCTTGCAGATCCCTGTGAAGAAATGTTGTCTTCACATCCATCTGTTCTACCTCAAAATCAAAAGCAGCAGCAACAGATAAAAGTAATCTAATAGAAGTTACCTTGGCAACAGGGGAAAAAATATCACCAAAATCAATTCCTGGCACCTAGGAATAACCTTTTGCTACCAATCGAGCTTTGTATTTCTCCACTTTTCCTTCTGCATTTTTCTTCTTTTTGAACACCCATTTGCTGCCAATGGATTTCCTTCCAGCCGAAAACTCCACCAGATCCCAAGCCTCATTTTTGTGCAAAGATGCCATTTCATCAACCATGGCCTCTTTCCAGAGTTTTCCATCCTCTAAATCCACTTCTTCCTTCACAGTTCTAGGATCATCATCAGTAACAGACAAAGCAAAATTTGAACAGAAAGCAGATGGACTATACCTTTCTGGCTTCCTTCTTTCTTGAACTGATCTTCTCACAGCTGGAGTTTGTGGCTCTTCATCTTCTGATTCCTCCTCTGCTGTAGAGTCTGATTCTTCCTCCTTTAGCTCAACCTCTATCTTCTCAAGTTCCTTTCGTTGGACTTCATGTTTAATAACATCTTTCACCTCTCTGAACACCACATCTCGGCTGTACATAACCTTCATTGTTACTAGGTTCCAAAGCTTATAACCTTTTAAACCATCCTTATACCCAATAAAGATTCACTTTTAAGATTTACTATCCAACTTTGTTCTTTTCTCCTTTGGAACATGTACATATGCATCACATCCAAATACCCTCAGATGTGAAAGAGAGGGTTTCTTACCAGTCTATACCTCTTGTGGAGTCTTAACCTCCAACGCTGATGAAGGTGACCTGTTGACCAGGTAACATGCAGTATCCACTACCTCTTCCCAGAATTCCTGTCCTAACCCGACACCACTGAGCATGATTCTTGCCCTTTCCATCAACGTCTTGTTCATTCTTTCTGCAACTCCATTTTGCTGAGGTGTATATGGAGTAGTCTTCTGTCGTGCTATACCACACTTCTTGCAGAATTCTTCAAATTCCTTACTGCAAAACTCTCCACCATTATCTGTCCTCAACACCTTTATCTTCTTCTCTGTCTGGTTTTCCACTAGAGCCTTAAATTCTTTAAACCTATCAAAGACTTCAGATTTCTTCTTAAGGAAATATATCCATGTATTCCTTGAGAATTCATCTATAAATGATACATAGTACACAGACTTACCCAATGATGGAACCTTCACAGGTCCAAACACATCACTGTGCACAAGCTCTAATATATGTTTCGCCCTCTTACCACCAGAGGGGAAACTCACCCGATTCTGCTTCCCGTATACACAATTTTCACAGAAATCAAAATCCAAAGAGCTATTACTCATACCTTCTACCATACCTTTACCATGAAGTATTCGAAGGCCCTTCTCTCCAATATGTCCAAGCCTTTGATGCCACAGCATGGTCTTTTCTCCAGAGACCACTAGATTTTCTACTCCACTTTTAGGAACCACGGAACTGTTGCACCCATCAACAACAATGCTACCTTGCAGTTTGTACAGAGTTCCAATCCGAACTCCCCACATCAATACCAATGTTCCCCGAACCATCTTGCAGGTATCCTTCTCGAACATTGTTTTTACACCTGCATCATCTAGCTTACTAACAGAAATCAGATTTCTGGCTAATGCAGGAATATGCAGAACACCCGGAAGTGTTCTAACCCTTCCACCTTGCAGCTTCAACTTTACTTTTCCAAGACTAATGATTCTAGCCTTCCTGTCATCCCCCAAGAAGACATCACCACCATCATATTTCTCATACTCACAGAACCACTCTCTATGGGGAGTGAAGTGAAAGGATGCAACTGAGCCAATCAACCATGCCTCATGATCTACATGTGTACTTGAAGAAGCCAAGTACACATCCCCACCTTCATCTGAGGTGGTTTTCGCTTCTACAAAAGGAGCCTCATCAGATCCCTTTTCTTTGTCAGGAGCTTTAGATTTACAATCCCTTTTGAAGTGGCCTTCCTTTCCGCATTTCCATCACACCACCTTTATAGGTTTTCCTGGAGATTTAGATCTCCCACTCGATGACTTATTTTTATTTCTGTTCTGGGACCGTCCTCATACAGACAAGGCATCACCATTTTGGCACTCCATGTTTTTCCGTCTCATCTCCTCCGTCAGTGAGGCTGAGACTATTTCATCAAACTACAAGGTAGTTGCATTGCTACCTATTGCAATAACCAGACTATCCCACGAATCTGGTAGAGAACACAACAAACTGATGCACTTATCTTCATCTTAAATTTTAATATCAATAGATGCTAACTGACTTACCACAGTACTAAATGCGTTCAGATGCTCTGTCACCGAGTCTCCATCTTTCATCCTCAAGTTATATAGCTTTTTCCGCAGGAACAGTTTATTCACCAGAGACTTAGATTGGTACAAAGTCCCTAACTTGTCCTATAAATCCTTTATTGTAGCTTCCCCTAATACATTCAGCAATACTGAATCTAAAACACACAATCGTATTGTGCTCTTTGCCTTCTGATCCAACTTCTTCCATTCTTCATCGGACACTCCCGTTGGTTTAGTACCTGGATCTACTACGATCCATTGATCTTTATCCACCAACAGATCCTCCATATTGAGTTTCCACAACTCAAAACTCTGACCATTAAATTTCTTGATCTCTATCTTTCCACTGCTCGCCATCTTCTTTCACCACTAGAATCAATATCGCAGATCTCCCACTGAACAGGGTCTACCATAGGCCTGAGCGAAACCCCTCAGCAACAAAGGCATCCCCTTGAAGCCAAATCTGCTCTAAGACCAAATGTAGGTTTTAACCCCATACAGAAATTACCTGCATATGAATTCTAAAACACAGAAAATAAAAAATGCGAGAACAGAACATAAAACACATATACACAGAGATTTTCCCCTGGATCCCAAAACCGGGACTACCAGCTTGATTTTTCATTATGTTCCTTTCAATGTTATAATACATATTTATACATGCCGAGGCATCCAATACCATGGACCGAAAACCATTGCATCCAAAAAAACATGTGCAAAAATCATGCACAAAACCATAGGTGGGTCCGCCCAACCTAACATAGGGCCCAAAACCAAAATTTTCTGGGGCATTGCCCCGGACCCCATAAAGCAGGGTTATGGGTGCCCCCAAACCCCCTGTTAACTACGTGGAAAGAATATAACACAACCCAACACTAGGGCTTACAACTCTCTATTGATTTGTTCTCTCCTTTATTGATTTCTATAGATTTGGTCTCTCCTCTATCACTTTCTATAAATATATTCTCTCTTTTATCACACAAATGGTTGAGGTAACCACACTTCTTAAACATTTTACTCTTTTTTGTACAACCTCAGAGAATTAGTGTGTAATTATCACTTACCTGTCATAGGATCTTTGTTGGGACAACCTCAACCAATTAGTTGGTTGTTTAAGAGATAGCTTGACCATTGTTTCAAAGTATTGAAGTTGGAAAATGGCTTTTATAAATATGTTATTATGTTTTTCCTAAGCTGTTGAAATATATAAATACTTTTTTGGATTTTATATGAGTCTTCAATCAATTAAAAGTAAAACTTAAAAAAAAAAAAAAATTCCCTATCTATAACAATGGGTAAGTGGGCTGGCTCGACATGGCTTTGACATGGAATCCAATTTAAATTTCTAGTCTCATAGTTTATATAATAATGTATATCAAAATTATATTAATTATTATTAATTACGTCGTAAGGTGTTCCCTCTAAGAAGAACTCCCCTCTCCGCTACTTGTCATCACTCTGCACAATTTGACTATATGTCAGACAATTGTGAAATGATCAGTCGTTTGATCAGAAGAAAGTAGTTTCTGAAGGTAGGGTTATTAAAACCTTTACACAACACCCTTTTTTTCTTTTTGGCTCGGCACTGGTTTTTTTTTTGTTTGACGCCAGGAAAAAGGATTTATCATCTTTGCAGCGGAAGCTCCTTCGGGATCTGTTGGGTTGTGATTTCCATGTTGAAGATACTAGACATGGAAAAGGTATTCTTCGCGATCGTCTCTAAGGGCTCCAAGTTCTGATTGTTTTGGATGACGTGGATCATATCGAGCAAATAAGTAATCTACTAGTGACTGATGTTGTGGGATCGCGTAGTTTGATTTTGATCACTTCTCGTGATCAAGATTTACTCAAACGCTCTTCTCCAAAAACTGTAGTGTATAATCTAAAGCCATTGCGGAGAGAGAATTCCCATGAGAATTTCTATTGGCATGAATTCAATGAATCTGAACCATATGAAGGATTCAAATGTTTGGTTGAGGAGGTTTGTAGGTTTTAACACTATACATAAATTACCTACATACGAATTCTAAAACATAAAAAATAAACAATGCGAGAGCATAACACATAAAACACATACACACAGAGATTTTCCCTGGATACCAAAACTAGGACTACTAGCTTGATTTTTCATTATGTTCCTTTCAATGTTATAATAGGTATTTATACATGCCGAAGCATCCAATACCATGGACCGAAAACCATCGTGTCCAAAACCATGGACCGAAAACCATCACGTCCAAAAACATGTGCGAAAATCATGCACAAAACCATAGGTGGGTCCACCCAACCTAACATAGGTTCCAAAACCAAAAAATTTCGGGGCGCTGCACTGAAACCCATAGAGTGGGGTTACCTGCACCCCTCAAACCCCTTGTGACCCCCTTACTATGCAATTGGTGCAACAAAGGGGGGGCTCCGCCCCCCCTCTAACCCCACGGTTAACTATGTGGGCTAGTCGTGGAAAAAATATAACACAACCCAACAAAGTTTTGAAAATTTGTGGTGGGCTGCCATTATCCTTACAAGTGTTGGGCGGGCTGTTTCTTGGCCGCCATGAGGAAAAGTATTGGAAACGACAGTTGGAAAGGTTCTCAAGAAGACTGCCAGAGGATATAGTGGACACGTTAAAAGTGAGTTACGAGGCTCTGAATAGTGAAGAGAAGGAGATATTTTTGGACATCGGTTGTTTCTTGGTGGGAGAGGAAAAAGAAGTCGCAGTTCGAGTATTTGAGGGCCTAGGTTACACAGACGTCTGTGATTGCCTTGAAAATCTCCGTCAAAAATGCCTAGTCGAGTTTCATGATGAGGTCCAAGATGATGAAATGGTATCCCGACCGAAATTGGTAAGAATTATCTCTGTATTTTATGTTTTTTTTTTCTTTTCGCCAAAAATGTTATTCCAGTGGGATCTTATACGCCCTCACCTCTTATTTTTTTTCCTTCAATTGAGATTGATGGATTCAATCTTCCCAGGCATATCATTAGTTATGATCCAGATGGTAGCTATGATTATGTCCACCTACCAAAGACAGAGAAAATTACAATGCATGAGCATATCAGGCAGTTGGCCAGACATATCGCCAGGGAAGAGTTTGGTGTGCTCCCAACGCGTAACGGCTCAGCTGCTCAAATGATGTAGAGGAATTAATGTTGAAGTTACAAGTAAGCATATTTCATCCCTAGATTTTGTCTTATTTTTGTCTAAAGATCCACTACACGCAGGTATTTAATTGAACTCCATGAAATGTGTTTGTTAGGGTGGAGCCGATTCCTGTTTGATACGAGGGATTCAGACGCCAAAAGGTGAGCATCTGCCAGATTGCACGAATTACATTAAAGGTGTGGGTGTACGCCTCTTTGTAGTTGAGGTTCCCATAGATTTGTCGACACTTTTCGGTATGTGGGATATGTCGGGAGATTTGGTGTGGCTTCGCCTGCGCAGTTTCAGCTCCATCTATTTTCCTGATACCGTTTCACTGAGAAACTTGAGGGCCATGGGGACCTCGAGCAGTTCTTCCAAAGATTTAATATGGTAAGTACATCCATAGTTTGCTGAGTATTTTGTGGTGAAATTCATCCCACATTGTATTAAACACATTATGTGCATTAACATTTGCAGCCTCCTCGGAACTTGAGTGTGTTGAATATTGATGTGGCAGACACACATCCAAGGCCCATCTTTAGCCTTTTTGTGCATCTGATAGGAACACATCGTATTCAATGGTTAGGTCAGGGCATGCTCATCATATGCCCCGAAGGAACAATCGGGTTAAGTCAGGGGCGAGTACCTCTAGCAGCAGTCTTGATCTTAACGATTCTGCGATGGTCTCAAATAGCAGCAGGGAAGGCTTGACGGCATCTTATTTTTTCCGCTTTCTGGAATGGATAGGAACGAGCATAAAAAATCCGAGCAAGATTGTGTTGAAAAATATCACGTTTTTACAATCACTCCCTATTGGGTTTAGGGAACTCAAAAACCTGAGACATTTAGATCTATCCGGCTGCAATAATCTAACCCAACTGCCCTATTCCTTCTCTGAATTAATGCATCTCCAATATCTAGTTTTGCGAAACTGCAATAATCTCTCCATCCCCATAGACTTTTTGGGAAATATGTCATCACTTGAGTATGTCGATTTCGAAGGTTGTAGCAAGTTGAAATATTTTCCGGCGGGAATCGAAAATCAAAAGTCTTTAAGATACCTGAATATACTATCTACTGATTTAAAATGGCCCATGAATTTGAAACTACCGGAAAAGTTACATATGGAATTAGAAATTGAAACTTGTTGGATTTGTTTATTCTCCACAAATAGAAGAGCATTTACAGGGGACAAAGCTACTACATTCTCTGGACAATTTGAAGACAAAGCTATGACAACCTCTCGGTGATTTGAGGCAATTAAAAGAGTTGAAAGAGTTGGTTTTGATAGGTTTTGAACATTTTTTCACTGCCATATCTTCTTACAAGCTTTTTTAAAGAGTGATGAGAATTTTTTAACTTGGTTGAATGGGGCAACTTGTTGACAATAGTCAAAATACTTTTCCATCTAGGTCTTTAATTATGTAGAAATGGAAATGGTATTGGAAATGGTGATATAGTAGGCAACATTAGTTGTAATAGTAGAGGCTTGAAGAAAAAAATAAATGAACAAGAATCTTATAACTGATTTTAAATCCAAACATGGAAATCGAAGAAGACTTACAACACTACACTTGTATCTTGTGGCACATAGGATAAGACTCAACAAAAGAGAGTTGTGCTAATAAATACACATACATATAAAATACACCATTCTTTAATCATGCTGATTATTGACATAGGCAGAGTAGCACTATAATAATTGTACTATGATATATGTGAATGTTATCACAGTAGTTGTAATGGCACATATCATGGTTTGCAACTAAAATTTATATGTCTTTCAACCACACAATAAGTAAGCATGAGCCATTCTGTCCCTTGTTACATTGAGAAATGAGGCATTCTGTAGCCCCATCCTTGAGGCCAATTGGCCTTTGAAACCCAGATCATGGAGCAGAGAAATATTAGACTCATTGTATATCAAATCACTGTTTTTAACACCTGAAGGTATAGGGTGTCCACAAGTTACATTCTTATCCATGCTCTTTGCCTAATGCTTCCCTTTGGGAGGCTTGTCCACATACCTTGCACTTTTCAGCTCATGAACTTCTCCCAATTCCACTTTACTAAGCAACATCAATCCCATGGGATTCTTCTTATGTGTGCAACAACACTACACACTCTTGCTCACTAGGTCTGAAAAGTAAAGACATTTTCCAATCATAAGCTTACAATAAGAAGGAAGATGGCATGTCTAAATAATTAGCAGTTCAACTTCTAGATAATATATCAAGAACCATAAAATAACACTCCTAATTCTAATTCATGAACCTAGGATTCATGATATTCTCACAATTCCACTTTACTTGGGAGCATCAATCCCATGGGATTATTCTTATGTGTGCAACAACGCTACACACTCTTTCTCACTAGGTCTACAAAGTAAATACCTTTGTCTTAATCTTCGGGGCATCAACCCACCTTTCTAGGAAGACCCACCTGTATAGAGTAAATACATATCTAGGAAAGGCCTACCCTGTTGCTAATTTTATTTGGGGAAAGGAATAGGGAATGAAACTGTTTAGTTACTGTTTCGGTTAAGGAACTGTTTGGTAAATGGGGAACGGACTACAGGATCATAGTACAATTATTATAGTGCTACTCTTCCTATTTCAATAATCACCATGATTATAGAATGATGTCTTTTATATTTATGTGTATTTATTAGCACAACTCTCTTTTGTTGAGTCTTATCCTATGTGCCACAAGATACAAGTGTAGTGTTGTAAGTCTACTTCAATTTCCATGTTTGGATTTAAAATCAGTGATAAGATTCTTGTTCATTTATGTTTTCCTTCAAGAACAATGGACTTATTATAATACTCATTATCTAAATCAGTTGGTAGTTGTGATGGTGCACTTACAAATGATTTTTTCAGGCTGAGGAATTTTAGCAGGTTATCCAAAACGTGATTTAAACTTGATTGACACATGTATTAATAGAACCACTGCGATGTCTGTAATTGCAAGATATCTTTACTGTACTGGCTTATGTTTAACACATTCTTCAAATGGGTAGTACTTCCTATATACAATTGTAACCTTAATACAAATTACGACTTCCATTTTTTTGGGGAAACTAACTATTTAGTTTCACTTTGTTAAACATAGCTTATACTTGAACTTCTTGTGTATTATCCTTGTTTTTTATCAAATGAGTGGATCTACCCTGAAAGAGTGCTTGAATTCTTCATTGTATTTGTTTTAGGCATGTTGATCATTGTCACTACATTGTATTGTGTGAGTCCAGGTTTGAGAGTTTGGAAGCTAACATTCAGCTCTTTGATCCTGGAGGAGATCTATAACCACATTTCATTCAATGTAACTCTAGGTCACATACTAGAGTTGCACAAGGTTGCCTCTTTGATCATGGAATAGAGCTAGAACCACATTCCATTTAGTATAATTATAGGTCACATAGTAGAGTTGAATAAGGTTGGGATCCATCAGGTTTTCCCTCTGCTTTGTTGAAATTATCTTTATTCATGTTATTGGATTTTCATGCCTTTGTTTTCTTTATTAACACTTGAGAATTTAATTGCAAATTGCGAGTGCTTTTATTTCCATGGTAAAGGGAATAGTGGCCTTCTCAATTACTTCTCAAGAACTTATGTTTTCAAAAATTGAAGTCTTAAAACCTTAGTGGGAACTCTTCTTTCCATTGTAGAGGAAATATACAAAGGTACCATGTCAAGCAGCAAAGAGCATGAAATTGGTTACTTTCTCTAGAATTATTATTTTCACATTAATAATTTTAAAAAATATTAAAAAACCAAAAAAGGTTACTTGTACAAACCTTGAAATTTTTTGTTTCTCATGTCATACCCATTTTGCAATTCTTGTTTCTGGTAACGTAGGAGTATTTGATACTTCGGGGTTAATATGACTAGCAAGGAAGCCAATATTTGGGTTGTACTTTCTTCTCCAAGAAGTTTCATTGTGAATTTTATTTCAGATAGTTACTTCATGTAATCATCTTCTGTTCTAGTGTTAAGTTTATGTTCAAATGAAAAGAAACAGTTTTTGAACTTGATATGAGAGTTGAGATTAATTTTTGTTTCCATTGATTCTGTCTAGATAGCTCTCTTAATTTGGGGTGAAAAGAGAAAGAATAGGAAAGGAGTTCAATATTGGCTCTCTTTTCTTAATCTAACATCATTGAAACGGGTACAACAACATTTGGAACTCTGAAGTGAAGCTCAAAGTGCTTGTAGTTTGTGCTCGAGAAGGCCAGGAAAACCCTTGCTGGCCACAATTTGGGTTCTGTTAGACTAGAATTTGCTCGTGAAAAAATCTCAAAATTGGCTTCAAAAGTGTCAAGTGAATGCCTCAACAATGCTTTTTCTAATTTACCTTAAATGCCATCATTATACAAGCAGCAACAACATATGGTACATGCTATGCATAGCCTTAATCAGCAATCTAGGGTCATTGATTATCCATTGGAGAACTGTTTGGCATCAAATGAGAATTTTGAAAAGAATTTAGTTTGCAATATGAAGAACACTGGCAAGAAAATATTGAGAACATTACATAATAGAAATGTACCTTTTTGGCAGATTGAGACTAGAGAAGATGCCAGTTTGCGAGAATTGAGTGCCACACAATTGGGTTGGGAAGAACAAGATGACAAATTTTTGTGCTCTCCGACTAATCCAAAAGGTTCAGACATGAATTCAATTCCAACCAAAGGAAATTTACGGGAGAGGAGCACAAGTTTTAGGGTATTATTGTAGCAGCTGCAACACCCTCCAAAATTTTGTCCTGCATCCAATTTCAGAGCCTTCCTTGGTTTTTTCCTTGATGTTTGCAAACACTCAGACTCATCCCATGAGCTCGTGTCGAGTCTTTACACCCTCTTTTCTTGATCGTTCACCGATTGTATTTTATCATGTTGGTTGCAATGTCATGCTTGTGGTCTTGTTCTGGCTATGTTCAAGGTCTGTCTTCGTGGGTACAACTTGTATTCACTATGCAAACATCTGTCACACTCACACATGAATTTGTATGCAATGTCATGCAAGTGTCGTTGCAGTCATCCAACAATCTATCTCAAGTATCATACTTGTCACTCGCACCCTTTGGTCATTCACACTGAGTCTTGTTGGTTCGAGGTGTCTTGTTGTCAAGTCATGTTGAGTGTGTGTTCGCAAGGTCATGCATACACTCACTCACTTGCTCACAAACTTAGCCATTTTTATAAAATCTGTCGACCGGACCACCCTCCATCAGCCGGACCTCCATTGAGCTACACTACATAGTCTTAGCCCTCAATGACCAAGTAGTACTGCCCAGAATTGCGCAGATCTTGAGGCTACCTCCAAGGCAGTCTACACTGTGCAATCGTGGAATTGACCTCGCTAACTGTCACCTAGAACAACGCAGAAGTTTCCCAAGAAGCTTTCTCAATTTTCACTTCCCGCAAGTCTGTCCATCAAGCCTCTCGCTGGTCAACCGGAGAATTTGACTAGGTAGTGACCCGGGCTTCACTCCTTCCAAAACATGAACACGAAATTTCATATCAACACCTCCACTCTATATGTCCCATCACCCGTTAGTTTTCCAAAGAAGTCGGACTAATCCCAGGAATTCAAGATCTTCCATATGATCAAATAAGCCAAAGACCACTCCCATAGAAGTTGTTGTCTCATTGGTGGAATAAGCAGTTCTTGCCATGCATCAAGGTCTGGCAGAAGTTGTTGAGAATGGAGAGGAACCTCCAGTCTTCTGACAGGGAGAACAGGACACCCTCGTGATCTTGGGCTCAAGCTCCGGTACAAGACATGGAGGGGAAGGCAGTGAAGGAGGTGGAGGCAGAGACAAATCAACAGACTCAGAGGCAGAACCATCAGATTCTGAAAAAGAGGAGGACGATGAAGAAGAAGAAGACATGGCTGACCAAAACTTGGAATGGATGACTTAGGGACCATTGTCTCTCTGTGGTGCTTTATATAGGATTCCAAAGCCTTCGGAGAGGATGTTGACAAAGTATGACCCTAACAGAATAGTGAAGGCATAAGACCACTTGGACAACATCTACCCACAACTGCAGACATGCGAGGTATGACATGATGAAGTTACATGCAGATTGTTTCTGTGTACCTTGGATGGCCGAGCAGCAATATGGTATCACAACCTTCTTGTCAATTCCATCCAGAATTGGGGTATGTTCAAAAGACTATTTTTGGAAAAAAAATTCTAATGACAAGACCCCTGCCATGTTTCTCAAAGAGTTGGGAAGTTTGAAGATGGAGTCGAAAGAGAAAGTGAAATATTTTAATAAAAGGTTCTTACGCATATTGAAAAAGTTTGTAGCAGACACAAAACCTCATGACTCCATCAGTGTCATCTATTACATGTCCGCGTTGCCAACCAGTATTGCGCAGTTTATCAAGTGATTAGTGAAACCAACATTACTTGAAAATTGCGAAGAGGCAATCATTATGGAAAAGGACCTGCATGCAATTGGATTCATCAAGGATGATGAACCAACAAAATACTCTAAAGATGCAAGCAGGAAGCCCCAAACTACTGCGAGTAAGGGGAAAGACAAAGAAGCGACATTGAAACCCTTAATCATCTTGTCAAGAACTTGACAACAAAGATCTCTAAACTAAAGCAACAAATGGTTGAGGAATATGCTAGCAGCCGACCTCCCAGACAATAGAAGAGGAGCATGTCATCAGGAAGAAACAACTTCCTGACTAAAACTATGCAGAGCTCTAGCTCAGTATTCTAGACAAAAATGTTCGCGAACCCCAAGTTTTTCTCATTCCATGAAGGCTGTCACCTGGAAGGGACTTGTCTAGAGTGGAAACGAGTTGCGAACTCAATGTTCGTCAGTATGACAAATGTGGTAAACAATGCGTAGTGTCAACTGGAAGACGAAGATGATGAGGAAGATGCTACATCTGATGAGGCACCAAGCATTGGGCAGGTGATCAACATGTATCAATGCTTGCATGCAACACAAAAAATGAACACTGAGAAGCAACCCCCAAATAAAAGTGGTTGATACAATCTCAAAAGTCAAGGGGCTCCCCCTACTGTTGGGGAGATGCAAGAAAAGCTGAAACTACTGATGAGGAAGGTTGATCCACTAGTCGTCCCAAAGAAGAAAGCTCAAAGAAAGCCCGGGAAGACAACTACAGACAAGAGTGCATCCATCAATAGTAAACTTCAGAACACTCCGTCGAATAGTACAAACACGAGTCTAACCCAGACCCCTCGGTGAGTTTACTCACTCTTGACTACAATATTGTTGAATATATGAAGAAAACCGTGCAAACATCTCTTTGTTCGAGTTAGCTAAGCTCAAGGGTCAGTAGGATATTTTGTTGTGCACATTGGGGTAAACATATGTAGACAGCACAACCTCTACTAGAAAGGGAGCAAGCACATCTCTCGGTTCACTCACAACTGTGCTCAACACACTTTGGATAGAAGAAGCAAACTTACTTTTCCCTCCATTCTTACTATTATTTGAAAATTTTAACTGCAATATTCACAATTGTTTGGTTGACTTTGGTGCATCAGCTAATGTCATGCCACTCTCCATTTCCAAGAATATCAATGCCCAATGGATTAAGACATCTGCACAGATCATCAAACTAGATCAAACGTGTGTACTAGCCATTGGTGAACTTTGGGATGTGATCATTCGATTATCTCATGATGACCAAGTTCACTAGTGCATCAACATTGTCATTGGACATATTGAAAGCGTATTGCTTACTATTTAGCAAAAACTGGTCCATCAAGTTGAATGGATACTTTGGCACAAAATGGTCACACTTATGGCTTCCATACCACAGCAAAAGCAATTAGATCTGAGTTTTATTTAAGAGATACATGAAACATAATATCACTCCCATCAATGGTGAGAACAAACCATTAGCTTTCGCGGAACTCATTTTCGAAAACTGCCTCTTGGAAATCTAGCACAACCAACTCCAACCCCACCAGACACGCAATTGGGTCTCATTCCTTGCCTAACTAGTGGAAATGAAACATGTACAATACATTGTAACACTAGTAGTAGTAGCAGTAACAGTAGCAGCAGTAGTACTAGCACATCAAGCAGTCTGTGTACAGATGAGTTGTGGACCATGTATTTTGATGGGTCAAAGACACAAGATGGCTCTAGAGCTGGGTGTGTCTTGATAGACCCAAAACATAGGAAACACTTGATCCTAAGCCACTTGGAGTTTGAGTGCACTCGTATTGGGTTTGCACCAAGCCATTAGCCATAATGTTGTTACATTCAAAGTGGTAGGTGATTCAGAAATCATGGTACGATAGGTACATAACACCATACATTGTTTATCACCTCATCTCAAAAGTTATCAACAAGAGATACTGCACTTCATGGCCAACATTGATATCTTCAAGGACGTAGAGATTGGAAAAGATGAGCATGAGAAGTCTCTACAAGCTGCATCTGATGACAAGAGAGGCAACCTCATCCCCGAAGGTATGGTATCTCTTGAAAAGCTCTATGACTTGAAGAACCATTTTCAAGGGCCAAGGAACAACAAAACCCACAGTTTCACCATGATGTACAAAGAAATCATCTTGGGAACGGAACAAGATTCGAAGTTCATCAATCTCAGAACGTGTTGCACACAAGAGGAGCATCAAGCCTTTGTCCGCTTATTCAAACAGTATCAAAAATGTGTTCGTGTGGACATAGAATGATTTGTAAACATACGACATGTGAATAATCCAACATGTGATTCCGATCAAAGAAGGGGTCAAGCCATTTCAGCAGAAGCTAAGAAAAGTACATCTATCACTTGAACCCCTTATACAGAAAGCACTGACTAAGATGTTGGATGCACTGATCATTTAAATACTTCGTTATTCCAAGTGGGTTTATAACTTAGTTCTTGTACGTAATAAGTCCGAGGAGATCCGCTTATGTGTTTATTTCTGAAACTTGAATCGCGCCTCAGACAAAGATAACTACCGGATGCTGTCAATGGAGCATATTTTACGTAGAGTATCTGGGGTAGAAATGGTTTCCTTTCTCGATGGTTTTTCGAGATACAACCAGGTTCTGGTAGCGAAACCTGATAGATTGAAAACTACTTTCCATACCAAGTGGGGTACATTAGCCTACAGGAGAATGCCATTTGTTCTCGTGAATACAGGTGCAACCTTTCAACGCGCCATGGACATCGCCTTCCGTGGACTTATCAGACAAAGCGTAGTGGTGTACCTTGATGACATGACTATCTTTTCCAGAAAATGGTCAGACCACATATGCCATTTGAAGAAGATATTCGAGTGATGCCTAAAATATGGGATATCCTTGAATCCCAAGAAAAGCATATTTGCAGTGTCTGAGGGGAACCTCCTCGGGCACATCAGTGCCAGAAGTGGGATCAAGGTTGATATGAACCGAGTTAGGATGATTACACAGATTCCTCACCCAACCAACAAGAAAGCCATGCAATCCTTCTAGAGAAAGATAAACTTCCTCTAGAGGTTCATCTCCGATTATGTGCAGATAGTGAAGCCTATGCAAGACATGATCAAGAAGGATGCAGTATACAGATGAGGTAAGAAGGAAAATAATGCATTCACCTATATCAAGCAGGATATAGTAGATGCGTCTGCACTTTACAACCTATACTTTAACAAGGATTTCTTGTTATACACCTTCGCCTCTGACAATTCGCTTGTTGTAGTACTCACTCAGAAGGATGAGCTGAACGACGAATGTCCCATCTCCTTCATGAGTGCAAGCATGCAAGGACCTGAACTCAACTAACCCACCATCGAAAAACAAGCATATGTAGTATACAAGGTGGTGAAACACTTCAGACCCTACTTACTGAAGAACCATTGCATAGTCTTTGTGCCACACCCAACAGTCCGATCACTGCTTGTACAACAAGAGCTAGGTGAAAGATGTGTGAACTAGATGATAGGCTTGCAATAGTATGATATTGACATCAATACAACTCACACTATCAAGGGTCATGGTATCTGTAGACTCACAGCTGAAGGAATCCACGCACAGGAGGAAGAAGAAGAGCTCGCTGGTTGGGAGCAAGAAATCAAGATGTATGATGAGAGAGAGCACCACCCACTTCATGCGAAAAATCTTGGTACAATGATGTGCCCTAGTACCTTGAGCATGGCACCATACCTGTTGGCTTACTGGGGCCTGACCCAGGTTCAGAAGTGTTTTAGCCAAACAAATCCTGAAACTAGTGGCCCTTTCGGCAACAGTCCGTATAGCGTGGACTGAGGTCTCACCCAAGGTAGTATGGGAGGGTGCTAGAACCAGGTTTCCGCACCCTAGGGATGCCTTGATGAGGTCTGGAATTGCCGCAAACCAATCTTGTGCGCTTGCGCTGCTACGCGCAGCTGTCTGACCTCCGCGTAGCTCTGTATAGAGCGCGAAGAGACGTTGCCTAGATCAGTTACCCTTGCGGTGTTATTATTATAGATCTAACTTAATTTTGTGGGCCCAATATTCCTATTTACTCATTTAACCTTTATAACCAGTGTGCACGATCATAAATTGTAAAGAGATGCAAGGATACAACCAAAACATAAACACACAAATCAGATGCACAATATTCCAAAATCCACTTATCTTTTATTAATATTCTATTCTAGTACAATCCATTTCCACCCTGCACACTCAGCTATAGGGGTCCGCGCACATAATTTCGGACTCTACCAGGGCTCTGCGCACACAGCTGCAGAGCCTCTTACTACTATTATGACCCAAGACTCAGACTTACAGACTCATAGCGAATATCACATTCAAAAACCAATAATATTTTTCATCAGAACAAAAACTTCCTTCTATATTAAATTACAATATTTTAGGGCGGACTACCCTTTAACTTGACTCATTACAATTCACGCTCCGCACACTTCACAGAGCTTTTACGACACCATTACCCAAAATTGTGGGCTTTAAGCCCCAAAACCGTTACACGGGGGATCCGCTACCCAACAGGCCCCCAACACAAACATCATGACTCGCCCTCGAGTCACTCCATCGGTGTGGCGAGTCGCGCTACCAAGGCTTTGCAGTCCACCATCCCTGTGAGTGACGCACTACAATCTGTTGCTCCGTCATTGCCTCCTGCAACGCTTCTTCAAGCTCTTGTTCCATTGCCCTCCTTTTCGCCTTAACTCGAACATCTTGTCATGAAAAGTGACCCCAACGGTCCCTTCCTTGATTCTCCACATAGCAGCACAGCCCCTTCTGCGTGACCGTGGCCCTTGTGACATATCGACCCTGCGTGCACCCCTATTGTCGTGCAGCTCCCTAACAGATTGTTTTATAGTCCCGCACTCTCTTTCAACTGTCTGGAGTGGTGAGACTGTGCTTCGGTCAGTTAGTCAGACAGCCGACCCACCCATGTAGGGCTTCAGGCGACTGCCATTTACTCTTCCTAGGAAGGGTTCTCCATTAAGTTTGACTAGCTAGACCGCGCCTCCGTCTGTGACCTCTTTTACCACATATGGTCCCAACCAATGCATTCTAGATTTTCAAGGAAATTTTTTGAACTTGCTGTCATATAGCAACACTAAATCATTTATTTTGAACATGCGCAATTTGATGTGGTGATCATGCCAAGCTTTCTCGCGTTGTTTCTATACATGCTGATGGAAGCCCGCCAGAAACTGTTCTTCCTCAAGTTCTTCCAATTGCGTGAGTCTCTCTTCCAAGGCTTCGTAGTCTGACATGCCTGTCATTGCTGCTATCTGCAAACTGGGTATGATGTACTCCATTGGCATGACTACTTCCGTGCCATAGACTAACCTGAAAGGTGTCTGACCCGTCAATTTCTTACATGTGGTTTTGTATGCCCATAATACGGCAGGTATGCGCAAGTCCCAGTCATTTCGCTGCGTGTTACATACTTTGGTCAGCACAGTCTCTAGAATCTTGTTGAATGCTTCCACTGTCCCATTAGCTTGCGGATGGTATGACGTACTTTGCTGATGATACACCTGGAACTCCTCAGTGAGTGCGCTAATAGTTTCATTTAGGAAGTGTGTTCCGTGGTCACTCATTAGAATTTTCGAGCATCCAAACCATGTCAACACGTTGTCGAACAAAAATTTCGCAATCGTGGCAGTCGTGCAATCCTTAACCGGCTGTGCTTCCACCCATCGAGTCAGGTACTCTGTCGCAGTGATGATGTAGCGCGCACTCATCCTCCCTTGAGGTTTGATCGGCCCCACAAAGTCTATCGCCCATTTTTCGAATGGCTGCAGCGTCATTTGTGGATTGAGTGGCATCTCATCCCTTCGCGATGGTTTCCTAGTCCATTGACATACGTCGCAAGCCCGACAGTATGCTTTTGAATCTTGATGTAGGGTTGGCCACCATAGTCTAGCGCGAAGAATATTCTGTGTCGTCGCCCATCCTGCATAGTGTCCTCCTGCAGCCCCCCCATGTGCTTCTACGAGGATCTGTCCTCGTTCAAATTTAGGTACATATCTTCGTAATATCTCGTCATTTCCCATTTTGTAGAGGTGCCCCGCGATGATAGAAAAATCCGCCACGCGTACCACCAATTCTTTCTTCTGTTGGACTGAATATCCCTGCGGTGTGGTCCCTGTGGTTAAGAAATGGATTATATCTTTGAAGTGGCCATCCGTGACATGCACTGCATAGAGCTGTGCATCAGGTAGTCCTTCCTCCAAATTTGTTGGCTCCTCGTCGTTCTCAATTCGTGATAGGTGATCTAGTCCTACATTTAAGCGTCCTGACTTTACGATGACCTCGAAGTCATACTCTTGAAACAGTAACAACCATCTGCATATGCGCCCCCCCAACACAGGCTTGTTCACTAGGTATTTCAACGTAGAATGATCGGTATACATCTTGAAGTGCCCACCAAGTAGATAGTGGCGGTATTTCTGGAGCACGTATACCATCGCCAATCCTTCGCGCTCAGTAGTAGAATAGTTCTTTTCGGCTTTGGACAGCCACCGACTTGCGAATGTGATCGGGTGATCCATGCCCTCTGCACCTTCCTGTGTGAGTATAGCGCCCAGTGCGATACACGATGCATCAACATGTACATGAAATTCGATGTCCCATTTTGGGAAGACCAAAATGGGAGCGGAGGCCATTTTTTCCTTGAGGACATCCAAACTTTTCTTACAATCATCATTCCAACAATATGTAGCGTCCTTTTTCAACAACTGTTCCATTGGTGCTGTGATTTATGCATAACTCTTAATAAACTTCCTATAGTAACTAGTGTGCCCCAACGTGGCACGTAGTTGTTTGACACTTCGCGGTGCTTCTAGATTGAGAATAATGACAATCTTCTCAGGGTTCACCATCAGGCCTTGTTTGCAGACCACATGGTTGATCAAATTTCCAAAGGGGACAAGGAAGGTGCATTTCTTAAGATTCAGCGCAATCTGGTGTCATCATCAAGTATCTAGCATCAATCGTAAGCTCGCTATATGATTGTTAGCTAATCCAAATACAATCCAATCGTCCAGATAGACCTCCAAAAACTTGTGGATGAATTCCTTGAACGTGGCCACCACTACTCGTGAAAATATCATTAGCGCATTCTTCAGTCCAAAGGGCATAACAGTGTACTAAAAACACCCCCATTCAGTTGCGAAGGTTGTCTTGCTCCTATCTTCCGACGCGATCTTGATCTGATAGTACCCTGAGAACCCATCCGTGAATGAATAAGCTTCCTTTCCACAAACATTCTCCAATACTTCATCTGTAAATGGTGTTAGGAATGGATCGTGAACACATGTGTCATTAAGCTTCCTGAGGTCCACGCAGATTCAAATTTCACACTTTTGTTTTTTCCCCTGCACAACCATAGGACTCACCTAGTCAGATTCTTCCACTAGTTCCATAATTCTTACTACAAGCATTTTGTCCAATTCTTGGCAGACCTTTTCTTTATACTTCAGATTCAAATGGTAAGGGCGTTGCTTAACTGGCTTCACGTTCGGTTTCAGAGTAATCTTCATCATCCCTAAGTCACCAAGGATCCCCTTTAAATCCGTGATTTTTGTTGGGAACAAATCTTGATATTCGCAGAGTAACTCAATGACCTTATCCACCATAACATCATCCCAATAATCTCCAAGAATCGCGTGCTTCAGCTCTGCATTGGTACCAATGTTTACCTACTTTGTTTTCAGCGGCACAGTGATGTTGGGGTCCTCGATTGATGGTCCTCGAAAGTCGCGACTCCCTTTAGTTTCTGGAATATTAATATTTCGGGGGTCCTCATCATCATCCTCCACTTGTACATTATAACATTCTAGGGCATGACTTAATTGAGTTGACCATACTAGTTGAACTACTTCCCGTGGTTCTTGTGGTATTTTGAAGATGGTGGCTTTCACGGCTTGCAGCGCATTGTCAGCAATATCCAACCATGGGTCTTCAAATGAGAATGTTAACAAAAATCCCTTGTGCAAAACATCCCATTCGCTCGTACCATGTCGGAGTTTTGTCTCGATATACCAGTTTCTGGGTATGACATCCAAGGTATGGTAAAATAAGTGTACTCATTCAGGCTGAGGTTCTTCTCCATAGGCCTTGGTCCATTTTTCGAGGTGAGTGCGTGGGTCATTGCGTCCATCGTATTTCTCGACTATTCATAGTTCTAGTTCCCCAAACTGTAGCCGCATCATCCTCCTATATTCGCGCCAGTTTTTAAAGTTTCCTTGATGTGTTCCCCACCAACACGCAGGTGTCGCACACAACGCCCACTTCAAGGCATCAAATCGCTGGTGCTCTAGTACTGCGCTCTCAAACTTGTTCAAGAATTCATCCACCACTGTCAGTCCATCATATGTTGGTAGATCTCGGACCTAGGCTATTATGCAATGCAGTGATCTAGTCATCATGTTGCAATTTAGCATTGTCACTTCGTTCAACCGATTGTGCCAGCGTTCGTCTTCTTCGTCTTAATCTGAGGTGCAGGAAGCTGCGTGCTCCCACAAGATTCTTCCATTTGCAGTCGAATTTACCCAATCTCGATCCCACGTAGTTATCTTGTAGATACAATCTAGCTCATCATCACTTCCATCGTCGCGTACAGGTTCGGTGTAGCGCACACCTTCGGCCGGATCTAGCGGAACTACTACGCAAAGGGATTTTTTCTCGAATATCATCTTCCTCTTCTTCAGATTGATGACTCCATTCATATCCGTCGCCCAGTCGATTCCTAACAATGCAGGGTAAGGATTGTTGTCATCGACAATTTCTATCACTTCAAAATCCGTCTATGTGCTTGCACCTTCAATATCAATTGTCACTCCTTGCAATCTTCCCATGGGCACAATCTTTTGTTGGTTCGCCATCCATAATTGAATAGGGGACCACTACAATGCAGGCCTACCCATGCATTCCCAAGTTTGCTTAGGTAACACATTCGCGTCCGACCCCAGGTCCAGGATAACCTGATCCATTTCATATTCACCAATCTGCGCCATCAATCTCATCTCTCTCCCCGTGCGCAATGTATGCTTTCCCAACTTTCGGACTACGTGCGGTTCACCTGATCCCGCGCATCACGTGATCAACTCTTGTAATCCTTTAACTGCCTTATTATCACGCAACAACTTCATGCAGGTCTCCAGAAAGGTAGTAAGCATGGAAGGATCCATCCCCGACTCTGGTTGGTCCTTACTACCTGAAGTGGAGGCTTCCATGAAGCTCTTCTTAGCTTCCATAAATGTCTCCTTTGTGCGTTCCAAGTCAAACTCAGGTTCCTTTGCAGGAGCCTTGTGAACCCATGTATCTTCCTCAGGTTGTTTTCCCTTATCTTCCCCTGTGGTTGCGCCACTTCTGAGCATCATGTTCATGTTGGGATCTTCATCGCAAGGTTCAGATTTCATCATCTAGATGTTCTGAGTCTGAGGAGGCTGGAGTACTTCCTTTTCACACATTTGTGCGATCAATGTAGGACAATCTATCATTTCATGATCGAACTGCTCACAATATGAACAAGACATTCTCGTCGAATTAGTACAATCATGTGTGTAGTGTCTTGGTCCTCCACAATTGTAGCAAATCAATTGTCCGCAGCCCCTTCCTAGTCCCATTCCTCCTCGTCCTCGACCTCAGCCCTGAAATCCTGCATGCGCCATCCTCACGGCTGGGTGAAGGCCTCGCGTTTCCGTCTTCATTCTATATGCTGGGGTTCGATCCATCATTAACTCATAGTTGCGACATGTATGCTCGTCGTGTCCCACTGAACTACAGAACTTACAAAACAATTGCTACGGGGCCTGTGTATACTTCTGTAACAAATGGCAATTGTCTGTTATGTGCTTTCCTCCTATCTGACAGATCACGCACCATAACGTTGTTGTCGCACTTGGCCCTGCCTGTGCTTCTAGTCTCAATGGAATTGGCCCCCCTCCTGCCAAATAGTTCGTGAATACGGGACAATGATCCTTGTCGTGACCCTGACCTTTACATTTTATACACCACACTTCTTCGCGTGCCTCCAGTCGCAGTGCCCTATATTGCTTCAAACTCTGCATCTCCAAGCATAGGTTTTGTAGTTGCACATGGATTTGTTGAACTCCCAACCCAGGATCTTGTATTGGAGTTTCATGCAACCTCATCGCTATCTCTAATGCTTCAGCCTGGGTTGAAAGCTTCTGTTGTGACAGTGCCGTCCTCAGGTGCAGTGTCAGGGATGCCACAAACCATGCGCGGTGTTGTGCATCTGAGAGCGTCATATTAGCCTCACGGATCATACCCTTCAGTCATTGATCTAGATCCCAAGGGGTCTTGCTCGGGAGCATAGTGATTTCTTTGAACCCAATGATTGACTGCGTCTATGATTTCAGCCAGCTAAATTCTTTGTTCAACACATCCTGGATCTTTGCTATTCCTGCATTTGGGTGATCGCTAGAGTGCTTGATATACCACGTCAACGCACAATCCTGCAGCACGCTCACCAATGTAGCCTTCTTGATGTTATCATTCGTAACCCCTTGTGCTTCCCATACTACCCTTACCACGAACCAAAACTGATCTGGGTCCTCATTTCCTACTCCTTTGAATATGGGTAACTTGATCGCGCTCGCCATGTTGAACCATGGGGGTGGTGGAGGTAGGGTGGCTGAATATGGGGGTGACGTAGGCGAAGTGGGTGATGGCATGGATGGGGGTGGTAGCTGTGGAATGCGCTGCTTTATCAATTGGACCGCACTTCTCGGGGAGAACCGAGTGAGCTCCTCCTCGCTTTCTCGCGAAGGTGAAATTAGGGCATGTTCTCTAATCCTTCAATCCTTTTGTATATCTTTCTGCTCCACGTCGTTCCACTCATTAATGTATTCGCATAACCTGTTTTTCACATATCAGCATCTTAATTCAGGTATTTAGAGATTTAATGTACCTACCTCGCGATCCCTTGAGAAAACATCATTATGCTTCGCTATAGCTCACAGTCATGTCTACCCTGACTTAGTGATGAACCCCCCTATTACTCGATCAAGCCAATGGTCCATGGCCCACGCAATCTTATCCTCTGATGCCTCTAACCTGCGCACCAATTCTGGAGTCCACACTATCAGTTTGTCGAGCTTATATATTCCCTGGCTGTCAGCTAATCTCGCGATCCAATCATATAGTTCAGAAGAGAAGGACGCAAAGAAGCTCTCGTGGATTTATGTATACACATAGCAATCCAACCACCTCTTCTTGGATATCTGCAGAGTTTTGTTTTCTTATACCACGAATTCATGAAGCTTCTAATCTAACTGCTCTTCAATTTCCTTCTTCGTAGGGTTACAATGTTTTGACATCAGACATCCCTTAGGCAGATCCCGGTCCCGGCAACGGAACCATTTGTTGGCTTATTGGGGCCTGACCCAAGTTTAGAAGTGTTTTAGCCAAACAAATCCCGAAACTACCGGCCCTTTTAGCAATAGTCTGCGGAATGCGGACTGAGGTCTCACCCGAAGTAGTATGGGAGGGTGCTAGAACTAGGTTTCCGCACCCTAGGGATGTCTTGATGAGGTCTGGAATGGCCGCGAACCAATCCTGCACGCTTGCGCTGCTCCACGCAGCTGTCTGACCTCCGCGTAGCTCTGTATAGAGTGCGAAGAGATGTTGCCTAGATCCGTTACCCTTGCGGTGTTATTATTATAGATCTGACTTAATTTTGTGGTTCCAATATTCCTATTTACTCATTTAACCTTTATAACCAGTGCGCGCGATCATAAATTGTAAAGAGATGCAGAGATACAACCGAAACATAAACACACAGATCAGATGCACAATATTCCAAAATCAACTTCTCTTTTATTAATCTTCTGTTCTAGTACAATCCAATTCCACCCTGCACACTCAGCGGTAGGGGTCCGCGCACACAGTTGCGGACTCTACCAGGCCTCTGCGCACATAGTTGCAGAGCCTCTTACTACTATTACGACCCAAGACTCAGACTTACAAACTCATAGCGAATATCGCATTCAAAAACAAATAATATTTTTCATCAGAACAAAAACTACCTTCTACCCTTAGAGCCTCGCTCTATTTATACATTCCCATGGTCCGCAGACCATGGGTAGGCTGATACATTCTATATTAAATTACAATATTTTAGGGCTGACTACCCTTTAACTTGACTCATTACAATTCACGCTCCGCACACTTCACAGAGCTTTTACAACACCATTACCAAAAATTGTGGGCTTTAAGCGCCAAAACCGTTACGTGGGGGATCCGCTGCCCAACAATACCCTCTCACTTCTCCATGAGACAGAAGAGGGAATTTCACCTCAAATATTTACCTTATTAGTTGGTGCACGGAGTGCTTTATAGAAATCACGGTAACAGAATGTTGCTCAGGTGCGTAGAGGCACATGATTCACAGAAGGTCTTGCATGATATGCATGACGGACCATCTGGGGGCCACTTTGTTGGAAATACCACTGCGCACAAAGTCATGCAAGCTAGTTTCTACTGGCCCACATTATTCAAGGATGTCTATGCTTATGCCCACAAGTTCCAAGTATGTTAGTGATGCCCCGGCAAAACCCGATGGTTAGCATCCCTGCTGCACCCTATTGTAGTGATTGAACCATTCCAACAGTGGGGCCTCAACATCATTGGGGAAATATTCACACATTCATTGAAATAGCACCACTACATCTTGACATCTACATATTACTTCACTTGGTGGACTGAAGAAATTCCGTTTAAGCAAGTGAATGACCAGGAAGTCATGAGCTTTCTTCAACAAAACATCATTTCATGATTTGGCATTCCGGTATCATCTTTAAAGCTTTCTAATTTTGCATTGCAATATGGTATGGTGCTTAAACACTCCTCTAACTACTACCCATTTTGAAATGGTCTCATAGAATCTACAAATAAAAACATTATCTACATTATCAAGAAGACCATTTACTCTTAACAACGTAACTGGCACTCCACTTTGACGAATTCTTTATGGGATGACCGTGTAACACCCAAACCATTTCTGAAAACTTTGCCATACTTCCTGATTTATGGGAAAGAAGCCATCCTTCCACCAAACATCTACTTGCCTGCGTTCCAATTGTCCCAAGAATCCCAAGGCAAGCCTTGTCTGCTAGTTCAACGTAGGATGGATACACTTCACAAGTTGCAGGAAGAAAGGATGAAAGCAAAAGAAAAATTCACACTCCACCAGAACCATATCAAGAGATGGTTCGATAAGAAGTCTACAGGGAATGCTAACTTCGATGTGGGTGACTTAGTCTTGAAATGGGACAAACCCCATGAAGACAAAGGCAAACATACAAAGTTCTAGTCCTTGTGGATTGGTCCATACATTGTTCAAGAGAAGCTTGTCCCACATATGTACCGTCTGCAATCACTTGACAGGAGGATTGACAACCTTCCTATCAATGACCAATATTTAGAGCACTAGTTTCAATAAGTTGAGGCCACGCACTGCGCCATGTACATAGTTTTTTTTACTTCTTGTTGTCTTTTCGCTTTGCTTTGTTTGTTTGCTTAATATCATGCTCTTTTTGGTTTTTCAATAAGTGCTATCCTCTACTGAGTTATGGATTTTGAATGAGTATGTGGCTGAGATCCAAAGAGTCTTGTGACACTGTAGCACTTGGTTAGTCCTGTGTTTGTATTCTATGTGCTTAGTTCTAACCTTCGACCGATGAATTCTTGACAGAAAATACAAGCCGTCTGTAAGGGAAGCTCTGGTCCAACCATGAACCTGTGTCCACACTGGGAAACCCCATGCCTATACTCAATCTTCTGCTCTGTGTGTTCAAGCTCATCCAACTAGTAGAGATAGAGAAGGGGAAAATCTAAATGAGAAAACCTAAATCAGAGATTTTACATGCTTCTCTAAAGGAAAAAACTCTTCTGCTCTCAATAATTTGGGATCCCTCTTATGCCCCAAAAATAAATAAGTGCATATGCATAGTCCTCTTTTCAAAAATAGAAAGGCAAAAGAAGAGAAAGGATTCTTGTGTAGAGAGGTGAAGCATGCAAGTCCATCGGGGTCCTGACCAGGCTCATTGGAAGTGGAGCAATGTGTTTGTTCCTGCGTGACTCCGCCGGGGTACTGTCCAGGCCTGCTGGCAGTGGAGCAACACCAGAGATGAAAACTTATACTTTGAAAATTTTAAACTCGCGAGCCAAACTACCCTTCCTGATTTTGAAACACTGTGATCAAGTTGAAACTTGTTGTTGTGTTTGACTAAGTTGGAAAAAGGTGAACCATGTATGTCCATGGGGTAAGTGGGGAAACCGAAGTAACCCATAGATTGATTCAATACTCCCTGATAGACCAAGGCCCTGTGTTGTCAATGGACCAAAACAGAGAAGTTGGTATTCAACCAGTGTGTCGCCAAGTGTTGTAGCGGCTGCAACACCCTCCAAAATTTTGGCCTGCATCCAATTTTAGAGCCTTCCTTGGTTTTTTCCTTGATGTTTGCAAACACTCGGGCTCATCCCATGAGCTCGTGTCAAGTCTTTACACCCTCTTTGCTTGATCATTCACCGGTCGTCTTTTAGCATGTTGGTTGCAATGTCATGTTTTCGATCTTGTTCTGGTTATGTTCGAGGTCCATCTTCATGTGTACAAGTTTTATTCGCTATGTAAGCATCTGTCGCACTCACACACGAAGTTGTATGCAATGTCGCACAAGTGTCATCCCGGTCATGCAACAATCTATTTCAAGTGTCACACTTGTCACTCAAACCCTTTAGTGAGTCTCACTAAGCATATGTTGTCTTGTTGTTTCGAGGTGTCTTGTCGTCAAGTCATGTTGAGCATGTGTTCGCAAGGTCATGCATACACGAGTTCAATCACTCACACACTTAACCATTTTTTGAAAATCTATTGACCGGACCACCCTCCATTAGCTAGACCTCAAATAAGTTGCACTCGCAGTCTCAGCCCTCAGTGACCAAGTACTACTGCCCAAAATTGTGCAGATCTTGAGGCTGCCTCCCAAGCAGTATGCACTGTGTAACCTTGGAATTGTCCTGACTGATTGTCACCCAGAACAACATAGTAGTTTCCCAATAATATATCAATTTGTGCTTCCTGCAAGCCTATCCATGAAGCCTCTCGTTGATCAACCAGAGAATTTGATCAGACAGTGACCCTGGGCTTCACTCCTCCCAAAAATAGCATAGAAGCTATCAGCATGCCTACCTCCGCTGACTGAAGAAATTGCGTAGAAAAGAAGGACAAGCACCCACTGCCTGTCACTGCACTATCTCTAAAAATTGTGCAGTTTTGTCAGTCAGTCCCCCTACCAACCAACCTACTACTCCTCTTGAAAATTGAGTAGTTTTCTTGAACTATCCACTAGCTGCCCAACACCCTCCTCAGCTTGGAAACTGCGCATACATGTCTTGCATGATTGCCTCCTAGTTCTGCGCAGTTTTGGCCAGCAAGCTCCCACAGCCCACACCCAACCTCCTCTGAAAATATACTCAATTTTCACTGCCAGTGCTCCCTTCTGCCCGCACTACCTTCCCTGGAAAAATTGCGCAATTTTTCCTCCTAGCTAAGGTAGATCCCGCAAAATCTCACTGTAATGTCCCTTCCTAAATTATTTTGGAATAAGATTTATTTCTACATTTTAGGGCCAATTTTGGAGGAGATGGAGCCCATTTGATTTTATTAGTAGATTTAGGAATTACAAGTAAGTTATTTTGGTTTTGTTCACACAAGGAAAATAAGCACTTCCTAAGCCAATAGTTTGAATTGCATGAGAGGGAAAATCGATGGCTTAGTGAGGGACCCACGAAGGAGGGAAAATGGAGGGAAAAAGTGCTCCACGAAATCTATATAAGGAAGGTAGCTCTCCTCATTTCAATCATATTATTGGAGTATATCAATTTCTCTTTGGTTGTTTGAGCCGCTTAGCTGAGTCACTGGTTGTTTAGCATGAGTTCTTCAAGCGAAGAGCTCACCCTTTCTTCGATGGACTTCAAATGCAACCCTAGGAAGGTTTTCCTCACTTCTTCAAGAGGAGGATCACATTGTGATTCCCAGCAGTAGCATTCCCTTCCAGGTTGTGCATGTTACTGGGGCACACAGTGGAGAGGAGGCCAACTTCATTGGTGGCACTTAGCAGTGGATATTTGATGTGATATTTTCCAAAGAGGAGGCTAGGGAGGATTTTCAGCATCTAGGAGAGTTTGGGAGCTGATTGAGCTTTTGGCTTGGCAGTGTGACTTTCGCACTAACTAAGCCAACGTAGAGGCAGAGTGTGGGAGCTCATTTTGTGGGTAGAGTATCAGTCCTTAAGGTTGAGCTTTTACGTGGAAGTTAGAAGAGATATTTGGAGTGGTGTGTTCTTCCATTTTATAGCTTGGAGACTTTGTGGTCATCCCTTGCAGGTCGTATTTATAGAGTTGTTTGGAGTGCGTGGACCATAGAAGAGGTCGAATTTGGGAGGTCCACTGTTAGGGTCCCACCCTAACCCCCTTATTCATGTAGTAGGATCGAGTCATAGTTATAGTTAAGTAAGGAGTCAATAAAGCCCATATTAATAATTGTAAGTGGTTAACCCGCAATTAATGACGGGACCACAGTTAGTTGCAAATGGGCCATGGTATTAGATAGATGGTATTAATAAGAACCATGGTATTGATCCATGGTATTGCATGTATGAGTCATATATAAAGGATAGAGACTCCCTGCGAGGAGCATCGTGTCTTATTTTGTAATCGAGCTCTGCTCTATTGGAGGTTGCCCCCTCGAAGAGGCAAGTGAACATTGCTTTCTGAATAATAAAATACTTGTTGTTGTTTCTCACTATTCTATGTTCTGGGTATATTTCTTCGCATATTCTGTATTCTGGTATCGTCTTGCAGGTTAAGAGCATAACAAGTGGTATCAGAGCTCTTTCCAGGGCCGGTGGGATCTCCATTTCTTAGAAATTTTTTTTTTTTTGGCTAGAGACGTGTTCCGGCGTCTTTAAACCACGGGATCTGTTGTTGAGCACATAAACCTACGGATTTGGGGAGGCATGCACGCAGGAAATATAAGAGGTGGTCATGCTTGTTGGACTCCCTTGTAACCCCTGTGGGTACCCCTTCGAGTAGTAGCACATTAGACAGAACCGCGCACAGACTGTCTTCCAAGTACCCTCTGGGTATATCGGAAGCCCCCTAGCTCCTTTAAAACCTCACCATAGATAAACCGTCGGCCGTCTTGCTGCTACAGTACACTAAGAATAGCACTCGGAGAGATTACTCGCCCGTACGATAGGGTAGTCGGGTTGTACGGCTAAGGGTATGGTTGATCCTCCTTAGTTAGAGCCTTGAAACATTGGGCCGAGTACTACTGTCAGACCCTTATGTATATTGCGATCTGTAGCACCTGACACTCCTCGAGACCATAGTTCCCTTTTCTATCTTGGGATCACACATAATCTCTGCCAGATCAGATCTCGCAAGTGGGGTTGCAGCAGCAACAGACATCAGTCCTGCAGTTCTGAGTTAGCAGACCAGCCTTTCCAATCCATCAGATCCGCAGCAGCAGTCGGTGCCGCCGCTCAGAGCTATCCGATCAGCCATCCAGATCTCTCAGATCCACCAGATCTGAGTAGTTGTGTGGGGTTCCTATACCAGGGCGTGATTTTCGCAGGACTTTTGGCAGCATTGACATTTTGGGGATTCGGCTACTGCAATATTCCTAAGCAAGGAGTAAAACTCCTAATGGAGTTTTCAGAAACAAAAAAAAAAGAATCTGAGACCCCCCAGGGGCGCTTATTGGTGATCTAGCCCATAAGAATTAGGACGATGAGCTGAGCAAGGTGGTACCATTCAATTGTTAGTGAAAAAAAATTTGGGCGGTCCCAAATTTTAAGCACATCGGATCGGTGCATGGTAGAAACTAGAGCGCAAGCTATGGCCAATGAGAAGATTGACAAACTTGAACAATCCTTGCAAACCATCCAAGCTCGGCTTGACAGACTAACTGACACACTCTTTAAGGGCAAAGAGGAAGCCCGCGAGGAGGCGTATATTGGAAATGGACACAATGAGGGTGAGTCTAGCCACTCTCTTCACCTCTGGGACACCCACCAACAATCCCGTCCGCGACCTCCCAAGCTGGATATGCATAAATTTGATGGTACTCACCCGGCCACATGGATAGCACAAATGGAGCAGTATTTCAATCTGAATAACATCTTAGATAATGAGACTCAGCTTAAGGTGGGGAGCATGTACTTAGACAATCAAAGATGGCAATGGTGGGAATGGCATCAACGTTGCAATGGAAGTTTTCTGACTTGGGCCACCTTCAAAAAAGCTCTTACAGAGCGCTTTGACCGGGAACCTTCTTTTTTGGGTCGTCTCACTAAGCTCCAACAGACTGGCACAGTGGATGAATATGTTACAGCCTTTGAAGCCTTAGCTTTCCGCACTAGGGATCTCTCAGATGTGTTCTACACGGAATGTTTTATCAGTGGTCTTAAAGAGGCCATACAAGCCAACGTCCAACTACACCACCCTCCCACATGGTCGGAGGCTTGCAAGGTAGCTCGTAATGTGGAACGTGCGTTAGCAGCCCAGTCCATTCGCCCAAATTTCACCGCCAAGGGTCGCCCCCCACAGGCTCACAGCACGACTCAAACACTTAAGGTTCAAAAGGTGTCACCTGCAGAAATGGCCGAAAGAAGAAAACAGGGATTATGTTACTACTATGATGAAAAATACTCCCCAGGTCATAAATGCAAGGAGCCTAAATTTTTCCAAATTGATGCCACTGATTACAGCTCATCGGAGGAAGCCCCACCACTTGAGGAACCAGAGGAGGTAGAAGAAGACAACCACAAGGACAATGTCCCTGATGAACCAGTTATTTTGCTGCATGCTTTGGCAGGGATTTCTTCACCTCAAACTCTCAAAATCACAGGTTTTATTAAAAATCGCCCAGTAGTAGTCTTGATTGATAGTGGAAGTACACATAATTTCATCCAACAAAAAGTCGCGGAAGCAGTGCACTGTTTTGTACGAGCAGTTTCTAACTTCCAAGTCCAAATTGCAGATGGGGGAACAATGAAATGTGAAGGCCGCTGTGAAAATATCAAACTTCAAATGGGGGATTATCAGTTGAAGACCCACATGTTTGCCATACACATGGGAGGGTGCGACATTGTCCTCGGTGCTGAATGGCTTCGCACTCTTGGGCCAATCACAATGGATTTTCATGAGTTATATATGAGATTTAAGCAGAACAACTCAAACATATACCCTCCGTGGACTCCAGGCGGGAGCTCCCTCTATCATTAGCTCACATAGGATGGAAAAGTTTCTAAAAAAGGGCCATCATGGAGTTATCGCTCAATTTAATGCCATCCAGGCCGTCGAACCCAATTCTCTGCCAATTCATCCTAAGATGCAACAGATTTTAAATAACCATCTGCCAGTCTTTGACAAGCCTCATGAGCTTCCACCATCACGAGGGGAACATGATCATAGCATCACCTTGGTTCCAGGGGCCCAACCACCAAATGTGTGCCCATACAGATATCCATTCACCCAAAAGAATGAAATAGAAAAAATAATCAAGGAACTTTTGGAAGAAGGTGTCATTCATCCCAGCATTAGTCCTTATTCATCACCGGTGGTCATGGTGCTCAAGAAAGATGGGGAATGGTGGATGTGTCCAGACTTCAGGGCCCTCAATAAGTTGACAGTCAAAGATAAATTTCCCATCCCGGTTGTTGATGATTTGTTGGATGAACTCAATGGGGCTCAATTCTTCACTAAGTTGGATCTTCGCTCAGGCTACCACCAAATTCGCATGAAGGAAGTTGACATTCCAAAGACTGCTTTCAGAACTCATGAAGGCCATTATGAGTTCCTGGTCATGCCATTCAGTCTTTGTAATGCCCCATCTACTTTTCAGAGCCTTATGAACCACCTTCTCAAACCATATCTCAGGAAATTTGTCCTTGTCTTCTTCGATGACATCCTCATCTATAGTTGCACTTGGGCCGCACATCTTCAGCATGTAGATCTGCTCTTGCAACTGCTCCGCAAGCATAAATTATTTGTTAAGATGTCAAAATGTTCTTTTGGCATGGAAGAAGTTGAGTATTTGGGCCACATTGTGGGGCGTGAAGGTGTCAAGGTGGACCCCAAAAAGATCCAGGCAATGCAGGATTGGCCTCAACCTAAGAACTTGAAGAGCCTGAGAGGATTTTTGGGTCTCACAGGCTATGATTGCAAATTTGTCCGCAATTATGGCCGCATTGAAAAGCCCCTCACTCAACTCCTCAAGAAAAATTCATTCTTCTGGAATGATGATGCACAACAGGCATTTACAGCTCTCAAAAATGCCATGTGTTCCACTCTAGTTTTAGCACTACCTGATTTCACCAAATCTTTTGTCATTGAATGTGATGCTTCGGGTACGGGTATTGGGGCAGTCTTAATGCAGGAAGGTCGATCCTTGGCCTTCACAAGCCAACAACTAAGTGGGAGGAATCTGGGACAATCTACCTATGAGAAGGAAATGATGGCCATCTTACATGCAGTAGATACCTGGCGACCTTACTTACTGGGGCGACGTTTCCAAATCCGCACAGACCATCACAGTCTTAAATATTTTTTGGAGCAACGCCTATCCTCCCCACAACAAAATAAATGGCTAGCCAAAATGCTGGGATATGATTATGAGATCATTTACAAGAAAGGGCGCAAAAATAGTGTAGCAGATGCATTATCTCGCCAATTTGAGGAGGAAAGTACCCTGCTAGAAATTTCCCTTCCCATTCCAGAATGGATTGAAGAGGCTCGCAGGGAATGGTTTTCACATCCTGGGATCTCCCAACTCATTACTCAATTGCAGGCGGATCCAAATTCCACCAAGGGCTACTCGTGGTAGGATGAGATTCTTCGCTACAAGGACAGAGTCGTAATATCACCAACATCCACCCTCAAAAGTCGCATTTTGGCATAATTGCACTCATCCCCCACTGCAGGACATTCAGGCTTTCAGAAGACATATGCTTGCACTAGAAGATCATTTTTTTGGACAGGCATGAAAAAGGACATCCTTACTTTTGTAGCGAAATGTGATGTCTGTCAACGCCACAAAGGGGAGACAGTCAAAGCACCAGGCACATTACAACAGTTTCCCATCCCAGCATCTATATGGACGGAGGTTTCTATGTATTTCATTACAGGTCTTCCAAAGTCAAGAAACAAGTCAGTCATCATGGTGGTTGTGGACCGACTTTCTAAGTATGCTCATTTCTGCGCCCTACCCCACCAGTTTACACCGACTTTGGTCGCTCAATCTTTCATGGATCAGATCTTCAAATTGCATGGCATGCCCACTTCTATTGTGTTTGATCATGACCCGATCTTCACCAGTAAATTTTGGCAGGAACTCTTCAAGCTACAAGGCACCCAACTAAAACTCAGTACTTCCTATCATCCACAAATGGATGGTCAAACTGAGACCGTCAACAAATGTCTGGAAACCTACCTTAGATGTTTCACTTTAGAAAAGCAACATCTATGGGTACAGTGGTTGCCTCTAGCTGAATGGTGGTATAACACCAACTATCATGCCACCACCAAAGTGACTCCCTATGAAGTAGTTTATGGTCAACTCCCTCCTTCCCCTACTTCTTATATCAAGGGATGCTCCAAGGTACAAGCAGTGGATCAACTCCTACAAACCGCACAACCATGCTCGCCCATCTTAAAGAGAATCTTCATCAAGCTCAAAACCACATGAAGCAACAGGTAGATCAACATCGCTTAGAGTGCCAATTTCAAGAAGGGTATCAGGTATTTTTGAGGTTGCAACCATATAAGCAAAGTTCACTCAAAGACAAGGGTTGTCATAAACTATCTCCAAAATTCTACGGACCATATCAAGTACATCAACGCATTGGAGAAGTGGCCTACAAGCTAGCTTTGCCACCCACTGCAAAAATCCATCCAGTTTTCCATGTCTCATGCCTCAAGAAAGTGATTGGGAACAATTGCAGAATTCAAACCAGTCTACCTGAATTGGATGAAGAAGGGTCAATCTGGCTCCAACCTGAACAGGTCCTAGACACACGAGAATGGCACCTGCGTGGCCGCATGATCAAGGAAGTCCTCGTCAAGTGGAAAGACACCTCTCCAGAAGATGCAACCTGGGAACCAGCCACTATTCTTCTGAAGTTTCTGTAACTTCAGCCTTGAGGACAAGGCTATTCTTAAGGGGGAGGGCATGTTAGGGTCCCACCCTAAACCCCTTATTCATGTAGTAGGATCGAGTCATAGTTATAGTTAAGTAAGGAGTCAATAAAGCCCATATTAATAATTGTAAGTGGTTAACCCGCAATTAATGACGGGACCACAGTTAGTTGCAAATGGGCCATGGTATTAGATAGATGGTATTAATAAGAACCATGGTATTGATCCATGGTATTGCATGTATGAGTCATATATAAAGGATAGAGACTCCCTGCGAGGAGCATCATGTCTTATTTTGTAATCGAACTCTGCTCTATTGGAGGTTGCCGCCTCGAAGAGGCAAGTGAACATTGCTTTCTGAATAATAAAATACTTGTTGTTGTTTCTCACTATTCTATGTTCTGGGTATATTTCTTCGCATATTCTGTATTCTGGTATCGTCTTGCAGGTTAAGAGCACAACATCCACATCTAGCCTAACCGTTTCTGAGTTTTTCTAGGTTTTTGACAAGGATCCAAAATATAAAGTTTCAGAATTTTTTGAGCACTGAAGGTGGGGTTTCCAGCCGTATCTTTGCAATAGACATTGTAGAATTGCTAAGGATTGCACAGTGCCTTTGGGGTCAATTTTGGGAAGTCCAAATCGGGCCAAACCATTTCTGGGTTTTTCTCGGTTTTTTCCAAGGGGTTTGTGGCTGAAGTTTCATCACTTTTTGAGCACTAGAGGCAAGGTTTCTTGCAGCGCCTTTCCATCCAGCAGTTATAGTTACTTGGAGACAACACAGCACATTAGAGGAGCAGTTCTTTCCAGCATTGAGATTACTGTTTAATACCTGGGTTCTGTCAAGATTTCCCTTGAGGCAAGCCTAGGTGAATTTTCCACACTATTGTACTTGCTCCACTCCATTAATAAAATGGTTCGGTTAGTTCTCATTTCTATTGTGTATTGAGAATTTGTTGTTCATTTAATTTTTCTGTGTATGAATCGTATTTGCTTTTGTATATCATTGTTTGTTTAAGTTTGGAAAAGTACACTCACTGTTGTCTCAGACTTCTCAAACCAGCCTCTCAATGACCTCTGCGTAGTTTTTTTTGACATTGCCTCAGAGCCCCACATCTAGGCCTGAAATGTGCTTTGCACAGCTTCAGAGCCTTGTCCTATCTCCCGGTCACCAGCACCCGAAAATGAAAGATGATGCATCATGGTAGACTAGGGGATTTTTGGATTTGATGTTGGCTCGTCATGAATGATTACAAATACAGGTACATTGATGAGACATGGCGCAACAAAGAATGAGATGAACAAGGAGCGCATGCTTTGAGACATGTTCGTGAACGGATGAACACATGAAGCATGTCAAGTACCAGAAAAGGGGATACATGCATGTGAAACATCAAGCGAACACCAAGACCATTGAAGACTCTGCACACCTTTCCATGCGGAGGTGAAGCTATGATACACCAAGAGCACACTAATCATTCAACAGGATTGTAACTCGACATGGACACCACCATCAGCATGAACATACCAACACTGTCATGTCGATTCATGTCATGAGTCTTCTCGGCCACATCACTATTGTGGGTCATACTTCTGTAATCAATGTAATGTAACGTGGAATTCCAAGAGACACACATACAAAGTTGAAGAGTCATGTTAGTTGAAGAGTCTTGCAAGTCAAACAATCATGAGGGAAGTCGAAGAGTCACAAGGGTCAAGTTGACCATTGGCTATATATAACCCTCATTTGTACATGAAAAATACTTTTCACCTTGGCTCCTCCCACATAGCCTTGAGATACTATAGTATTTTCTTTGAGGAGCGAGCGGTGGCTCCAACACCCCACTATCGGTGTTAATGATGTATGGTGTACAAATGTGTTTTGGAACTTTCACTTAGTTCAATAGCTTGTTAACAAGCCAACACGTTTCACACATGTATTGTATTTGTTTGTAAGTTATTCTTTGGACGCTTGTAATGCATGTTGCTTTAACCTTTGTTAAGACAGATGAACTATTTTTGGTTGTTTTAGTGCATATGCTATTGGAAATGTGTTGTATTAATTGTTGATGTTGTCTCGCCTGTGTGGAATATTCCGCTGGGTGTTGTACGTGATATCTGTTCACTTAGTGTTTGTGACAGTCGCATCCATGTGGACTACTCAACCGGAAGCTGCGCATGTCCTATTGTGTTGTGTGTCTCTAACAGGGTTGGGAATATTCCTTTTTGACTTGGGACTCGCTCTCACCCTCTCCCTCTGTAGTGAAAGAACTTAGACACAAGTAACACTAAGCACTCACCAGGCACACAAACCTCATTTTTTGAAGACTAATTATACCACTCTCATGTGCTGACAAGCAAGAGCTAAGGCATATATTTAAGATAATGGAAACCAAGTGATCATACTTGATGGGACTCCTACACCAAATGGTGTGAGGTCTAGTTGGGACTTCATATCGGGGAGATCCCCTTAATGTTGGTGGGTCCAACACCGTCAACAGGTACAAACAAAAGAAAATGGATATGGCATGTCTGATGCAAGGGAAAAACAGATGGAAGTAAATGGATCATGTGTAGGACAACAAATAATTAAACCAGAAGTGTGTAGGAGCTTCTCTCTGCATGAATTTTTTCACAAGGGTGAATTGGCAAGGCTTCATAGGGATGAAGATGAAAGATCTTCAATAATATTTAACAAGATTTCCAAGCTTATTGAAGAATTAGACTTGAATGCTAATGATGACACCAGTATAACATCCAATTGTAGGGAGTTTGATTTGAATGGTTTTGGATGGAGAATATGACAATTAATGTTAGCAAGTCATTTGAGAAATTTGTACCTTCCATCTTTGACAAAAACCTTCATCACTCACTGAATCCTAGGTTCATGAATCAAAATCAGGAGTGTGATTTTATGGTTCTTGATATATTATCTAGAAGTTGAACTGCTAAATTATTTACACAAGCCATCTTCCTTCTTATCGTAAGAAGTTAGTAGTGTTTAAATAAAGACCAGCAGTTGGGATATGATCCTCTACATATTATTTCTCAAAGGAGGCGAGAACATAAAATCACTTCTTATGAAAATGAAGATCATCTTGAATGGGAAAGGATTTCTAATCAAGAAGTCTATGAAGAAGAACACTCTGAACAAGCAGTTGGACAAATAGTTGAGATTTTGGACAAGAAAGAGTTTAGAGTATACAGGAAATTGATCAAGATTAAGACCAAGGGACTCAAAAGAAAAATTTGAAAATGATCATTGACGGAGAATCTTCATGAACCCAGAGAGATCAAGAACTTGAGTTAACTGGAATGTTTGTTGTTCAACAATTCCCTACTACCACAATCATCCAAAGGATTGAAACAGGTGAAGAGAGATCAATTAGCTTGATAACAAAATATGGAGAGAAAAAAAAATGAACTATTGATTACAAGAAAGAATTGCAATCTCAAATAAGTGATAAAGGGAGACCTTTATTAATTTCAGCTCTAAATCATGAACTCAATGTTTTCAAGTTATCATTATTGCAGCCAAAGGACAAAACAAGAAAATCTCATGAAAATTATGTTGTCTTTGAGGTAAGCCTTGAATTAGATCAAATTCATCCAAGAGATAAAATAGATCTAGTTAAACAAACAAATGAAATTATACATACTGATTATCTCAAGGTTACTATTGAAAGGGATAGACTTCTAGTAACTAAAATGAAAATTGAGACACAATCAAAGCAAGAAAAAATGTAATGCAGAGTGTGGCAGCTGATTGCATTAGAACTACAACAACGAGTTTTGGATGTGGGATTTGACCCAAATGATTCAAATCCAATCCAGTTTGTAGTTAAGAAGAAAGATGTAGAAATCCAAATGCTAAAGGACAAATTGAAAATACCAACACGGAAGCATGTACAAACTGATGAATTGAAAATTTTCATAGAAGAGAAATTATAGGTTACAAGTTAATTGTCTTACAGGTTACATGTTACAAAATGATTGTTTGATGAAAGGATTATTCATTAACTACTTGACGAAAGTCACAGTGGTGAGTATGATTAAAAACACCCAGAAAAGAAGTTACAAGAGTAGGAAAGGCTTAGAAGAAATCAAATTGGATGAATTCTAGGGCAAGATTGAAGGAGAATGGTTGATTATCACCTTAGAGGGCCAAAATTATGCATGTGTAACATTGGAGGGATGCTTGTCAACTGTTTGAAAAATATTTAAAAGGAACATGGAGTATTGGGTCAATTATGTTTTTATTTCACAAATTTTGAATATTGCAAATCAACTTTGTCGTTTTAATTTGAAAGAAGTTCCATTAATATGACAATATTTACAACTCTTGTTAATGATTTAGAACTAACTATACATAATACACAACAAACTAATTGAAAAAATTCCAAGCTAGGGTATTATCCTTGGACTACACTTAAGCATACTTGGCAGGTTTATTTTGAGAATACTCTTGTGGTTGAGTTTGACATGGATTATGAATGCCATTTATTTGATAAATCAAGGATTAAAATGTTTCTTGGAGGAACGTTAACACTTGGGTTCAACTTCCTGCAAGTTAGCCAAATACCATTCTGGCAAAACTATATTCTCGATTATGGTGGTTGGAGTACACATTCTATAGTTTTATTATGATGGTGAACTTTACACCATTAATTTTTTTTTTTAATTTTAACTCTATTATAATGTGTAATAGATATGTGAATGCTCATTATCAACATTTATAGCTCAAATGTTAAAATGTAGCAAACATTGCCATGAGATTGGCACTTTGGCTCTAGATGCCCTCATTTCTCCTACACATGATCAATTATCCAATTCATATGAATAATCTCTCTATTTGAGTAGGTGTTGCAGTTTTGTTTACTTCATGTTTGTTGAAGTAACATGTATGGTCTTTAACTCTTAGAATTTTTTAAATTTTTTGCTTCTTTTTGGTAAGTGGAAAACCAAATCCTGCAAAACGCTCATATTTTAATTGTATGATGACATGATACAAACTGCAATAACGTTGGCCCATATGCATTTTTATTTCAATTCACTGATTTTTTGCATTTTGTCCTTTTGTTTTGTATTTGACTTATACAATAGAGAAACATAGTTCTTAATCTTTTGTATGCTTTCAAATTGTTGAATTGGTTTTGAGTATTAACCACATCCAGGATTTTTTTCTCTAGATGTCGCAGATCACACATTCACTATTAATGCTTTCCTACGCCATTGCTTTATGACATTCCATTTGCAACAATTGGTGCAATTACTAGTTAATGAGTAAGTGTGTTGATTTAATATGAACTTGCCATGCATTCAATTTAAATTTATAAACTCATAATTTACATAATAATTCATATCAAAATTAAAATTAATTAAATTTATAAAACCATTATCAATTGAACTATTATTATTTCATCGTGAATATAGTAATTCATAACAAAACTATTATCAATTAAACTGACAAAGTCATTACTAATTAAACTGGCTATTACCAAATTATATAGTAATTCATATCAAAATATTATTAATTAAAATTCTAGAATCTTTATCAATTAAACTTACTATTATCATTTCATAATTAGTATAATAATCCATAACATAACTATTAACAGCTAAACTTACAAAACCATTCCCAATTAAACTCACTATTACCAATTAAATTGACTTGAAAACTCTAAAACTAATTTAAATAAAAATGTTATTATCATAGAACCAATATTATATATTATTATTTAAAAATATAACAATAAAATCTTTTTTTGCTTAAGCAAGAGTCGATCCTTTTTTCCATTAATTTGTATAAAGTAATTACATAAAATACAAAAAATCCAGATCTCTGGAACTTACGCGCGGGAAAAAAAGAACACTAAAGCAAGTGTCCCCTCCCAACTAGCAGTGAGCAAAAGAGGAGCAATGGCCCACAAAAAAGAAGATGGCTTGCCCACTACGGAAACCTAGGCCAGCGATCCGCCAACATGCACGGTGAACCTAGGCCGTTGATCCACTGCTGTTAGATCCAACGGTGGAGAGGCATATCGGGTGAAGAAGAAGCCAAGAGAATACCCACCTGATGTAGGCGGTATTCTCTCTCCTGCTGGAGCCACGTGTTGAGGGATGAGTGGCATCGGGCTCAATTCGAGAAAACCGCTTCCGGAGTTGAAGGCGCCCGATGAACCGGAAACCACCTTGAGGGTGGTATAGAATGAAAAGTGGTGGACCTAAAGATGGATTAACTTTGGTATAAAGAAAATTTTGGGTCCACTGAGGGGGCATCAAATAAAACTCGGACCCACCAACCTGCTCGTTGAATCTTGGCCATTGATCCTCATCTGCTTGATCCAATGGTTGAAAGGGATATCGGATGATTGAGTAGCAAGAGGAATACCCGCCCGATACAGGCGGTATTCTCTCTCCTTCCTGGGACATGTGTTGATTGATGAGAGGCATCGGGTTTATATCTAGAAAACTGCTTTGGGTATTGAGGTCGTCCGAAAACCCGTAAACCATCTTGCCTATGGTTTGGCTCACAATACCACTGGTTCGTTGCACCCATTGCCTGCCAAACATTAGAGAGCCACGAACTTGCCCCTGCCACCTGCTATTGTAGGAATTCCACGGCTTCTTCTGACTGGAAGCCCTCCACTCCATCTCCCTAAGAACCCTGGGTCTGAGCTGATCTGCTGATATATCTGACAAAGGACTGACTGCTCCTTTCAAAATTCATCCAAGACCGTATATCTGCTAAACCCCAACTTATGCAATCTGCTGGAATCCCCTGTTCTGATAAAGTTCTCGGTCCGCATTTGCTTGGCTGAGACAATCATCCCTCAACCTGCCCTAGGGAACCTCATACCATCTGTACTTATTGCTACTCTTAGAACAGAGAACACCTTTATTAGCTAATATATCTGCTAATTTATTGGCAGTCCGTCGCACATGCTTGAAACTTAAGGTCCTCATGTTCTGAAGGTGGGCATGGATCCTTTGATAGACCTGAAGAAGCCTCCAATGTCTTGAGACTTTTTCCGGAGCCGAGCCACAACAGATTCGTTTAACTGAATTGATAATCAGCTCAGAGTCTGCTTCAATTATAATGTTCTGAAGATTGTCATTCTTCAGGATTTCTAAACATTTCTCTAGGGCCATTAGCTCTGCCATATTGTTTGTGGCTCTTCCCAAATTACAATGAAAAATGTACAGAATACTGCCCTTTTCATCCCTTATCACTCCCCCATAACCAGCCAGGCCCAGGTTTCCTTTTGAGGCTCCATCTATGTTACATTTCAAATATCCCTGAGGGGGAGGATGCCAGAAGTCTTTATTAGTGACCACCTGATCTACAATTCTTTTGTTACCCTGAGGAATAAGCCCCTGCAAACCCAACCGAAGTAGAATCTGCACATCAGCAGCTGAAGGGGGGTTCTTAGGGGGGGCTTGCAATAAAGTTCCAACCGTCTCCTTGAGCTGTCTTAATATTTGTTCCATAATGCTCTAGGAGGAACTCTTTTGATTTTTGAAAATTCTATTATTGCGTTCTTTCCAGACATCCCAAATTAAGAAGCTTGGAGCTAAAGCCCAAGCTTTGTTTACTGTATCATACTCAGAGAAGTTTCTTCTCCAATTCCTTAGGGTGTTGGTAATGCTTCCTCTGTCCCTATCTGTTTGTCTGAATATTAAGGCAATCCCATCCCATAGCGAGGAAGTAAAAATACAGCTGTTGAGAAGGTGCTCCATGGTTTCATCTTGTAATTCACATAGCTGGCATCTGGATGGGCCAGAAACACCCCTTTTCCGGATGTTTTCCCATGTCAAAATTTTCTTATGATGCACTAACCACATGAATAGTTTGGTTTTCATCCATCCTTGGTGCTTCCATAGTTCCTTCCAAACCCAATCCAGTTTTGTGGAATCCAGCTTAAGGGCTATGTGCTTTGCCTCTTTAAGGTTAAAGTTACCTTCATTGTTATTACCCCATCTTAGTTGATCTGAATCTTCTGATATCAGGATCCTTCTTTGATTCAGGATGGCTGTTAGAGCATCAGCTTGTGCTTTCAAGGTGGCATTGTTCCTGTATTCCATCTCCTTCCAAATTCTCCATTTTCCTCCGCTATTAGTCTGATCCCAAAATTCATTTACTCTGAGTAACCCTTTGGTGTCAGTATCATTCTTGAGATTTTCAAAGTCTTCTCTTAACAATTTAGGTTCCTGTTGCCATCTGTCCTCCCAAAACCAAGCGAGGTCTCCAGCTCTTATTTCCCAGAAACTGTTTTTCTGGATTATATCTCTGTTTTCCCAAGCTTTATTCCATATGTGGGAGCCCTTTATGATACCAGACATTCTTATATGGTCCTGGGCTTGCCAATTATTTGCATATTTTTGGTTCCAAATTTGTGCCCAAGGAGCATCTGGCTCTTTTAACCATCTCCACCATAATTTTTCCCCCAACACTTTGTTTAGCACTTCAGGATCATCCAGTCCTAACCCTCCATGTGTTTTAGGTTTGCATATCTTGTCCCAGGCTACCAAGGCCCATTTTTTCTTTTCTTCCCCTTTGCCCCAAAGAAAATCTCTTTGGATATTTCTGTAGTGTTGCATAACCCCTTTTGGAGCTGGAAGGGCTGAAAACATGAAGATGGGGATTGATTGAAGGACAGCCTTTGTGAGCACCAGCCTTCCAGCTAAATTCAAGGATCTGCTTGTCCATTTTCGTGCTTTGTCCTGTAACTTATTAATCACAGGCTCCCAAACTATCTTTCTCAGAGGTTTATCTGTGAGAGGTACTCCCAGATATTTGGATGGTAGCATATCTCTTTGAAAGCCTAGTATTCTAGAAATATTTCTTTGAATAGCAATGTTAGTGTTGAAAAAGAAAATCTTTGATTTAGAGAGGCTTACCTCTGTACCCGCAGCCATAGCAAAGTCTCGCAGGATTTGTTTATAAGCTTGCGCTTCCTTGACCGTAGGAATGCCCTGTAGCATGGTGTCATCTACAAATTGTTGATGGGTTAAAGCATGTCCGTTCCCAGATAGTTTGAGACCCTGGATTTTACCTTCTTCTTTAGCAGACTTGATAGCTCGTCCTAGTCCTTCCATCATAAGAATAAAGAGAAAGGGGGAGAGAGGGTCTCCCTGCCTGAGGCCTCTTGAAGGAGTAAAGATCTTAGATGGAGAACCATTTACCAGAATTGAAAAACTAGAGGTAGTAACCAAGGCCATTACCCATCTCACCCAGTTGTGGTCAAATCCATAGGCTAGAAGTACTTTCCTAATATAGGCCCAATTTAACTTATCATAAGCCTTTTCTAGGTCCAATTGCATAATCATTCCTGCCTGCCTTTTACTTGTCAGAGAGTGAACCACCTCATGAGCTTGAATGATGTTGTTGAGAATTTGTCTGCCCTCCACATACCTCGTTTGCTCCCTGGAAACTAGAGTTGGTAAAAGGGGTTTAAGCCTATTGGCAATTACTTTTGAAATTATTTTATACACCACATTGCATAAAGCTATAGGTCTGAATCTGTCAGGTGTCATAGCATTGTCCTGTTTTGGAATCAAGGAGATGAAGGTTGTGTTGAACGCTTTCAAAACAGTTATGTTCTTCCTGGAGTCCTCCACCACATTCAGTATATCTTGCTTGACAATGCTCCAACAAGCTTTAAAGAAATCCACATTGAAACCATCCGGGCCTGGCGCTTTTCCATTCTGCATTTCTTTGATGACTTCACTGACCTCCTCTTCATTCACCAGCCTATTAAGATTATGATTGTCTTCTCTTGTTACAAGCTTAGGGATGTGCTTTGTGAAGTCACTGATGAATTGTGATCTGTCTATGAGAGGTTCCTCCACTATGCCTTGAAAATGTTGAACCAACACAGCTTCTATGTCCTTGTGGGTATTGAACTGGTTACCTCTGGAATCCTTGATAGTTGAGATCCTGTTGTGAGATCTGTGCTCCAGGGTAGATCTATGGAAAAACCTTGTGTTTCTATCTCCTTCTTTTAGCCATTGTACTCTTGACTTTTGTCTCCAAAATGTTTCCTCTTGTTTGCATAAGTCCTCCCATTCCTGTTGATGCTTGTTAGCTTGTTCATTTCTTTCCCCATCAAAGCCTTCAGTGATTAGGGTCTGATTCATATCTTGAATTTTCTTTTCAACAACTTTTTTTGCTTCAAAAATGTTGCCAAACTCATTCTTATTCCAATCCTTGAGCCTGATTTTGATATGTCTCAATCTTTTTTGCAAAATGAACATTTTGGTGCCCTGAATCTGCAAATCTTCTTTCCACCATTTTTCAATGTTGCTAATGAAGTCTGGATGGGTAAGCCAGATATTTTCAAACCGAAAAGGTCTATTTCTTGGGGTACCTATACAGGACGCCTCAAGTTGAATAGGCCAATGGTCCGAGCCACCGAAGGGGAGAATCCTCGCCGTCATATCAAGGCCTGTGAGCATAAGGTCCTTTGAGATTATGAATCTGTCAAGCTTTGAAGCTACTTGAGACTCTCCACCTCTTTTATTGTTCTAGGTGAAGAGGCCATTACTCGTATCAGTGTCGACTAGCTTCATATTGTTAATAAAATTCTGAAAAGCTATAGAGTCTTTTCCTAGTGTTCTAGTCCCACCCTTTTTTTCTGACAGGGACCTGATCATGTTGAAGTCCCCTCCTAAAATCCATGGTATTTCTGAATATCTGTCTCTCAGATCCTCTAGTGAGTTCAGTAGTCTGAGTTTGTCATCAGGCTTCTGTGGACCATAAACGTTTGTGATTAAATAAACTTCCCTGTCTCCCACAGGCTGGATAACCACTGATAAGTAGTTTCTAGATGCTTCAGCATCCACTATACTTATTCTTTGAGGGTTCCAAAGTGTGAGAATACCTCCTGCTATTTTGTCTGCTTTGACTTCTAGAAATTCATATTTATTAAGCCATTTGCTATGTATTTCTCTTTTTTTTTTTATTGAACACTTGGTCTCCTGGATGAAAATCATATCAGGTTTCTCTTCTTTCATTCTATTGCTAAGATTCCTTTGTTTCCTTTTACTTCCTAGACCTCTAATATTCCAAGATGTGAGCTTCATTCAGTAAGATTTGTAAAAGAATAGCTGGTTAGATCTTTCATCTTACCTGAATCTATCATCAGTTTTCCACATTCTATCAGCAGCTCGTTTTGCTTCTTTCTACCCCTTTTCCTGCCTGGGTTTCTGGGCGCTAGTCCTACTGTGGTTTTCATGGTTTTCACCCCTTCGTTGTCCTGACTTTTGAGGTTTCTTTTACCTCCTGACCCTTTAGCCTGAGTTCTCCACAGAAACAGTTGCTGCACTCTGTCGAACTCTTCTTGAGGTAATGAATCCATTCCTTCCGTGGTTCCCTGTTTCAGGAATTTTTCTAGATCTAGATGTTCTCTGTCAAGAATATCCTGCAGTTCATGATCCTCCGTTTCCACCTCACTCAGGGTTATCTCTTGGTCCTTATCAAGTTCCATGTTACTCATCATAGTCTCCTGTTGTTGGTTTATATTTTGAATCTCCTCCTTATTTTTTTCCTTTTCCTTCTCCCCTGGGCTGTCCTCCATAGACTGATTTGCCTCTTCTAACTCCTCTTCTTCTTCTAGTACCTTGTATCTGTTCTGGCTTGTCTACTTTTCCTCATTGTTTTTTTTTGTGTAGCCTTTTCCCTCCTTTACCTCTATTACCCACCTTGTGAAAGCCATCAGTATCTTTCCCTACTGTGGCTTTAGTTCTGCTCTCTGATTTGTTGAGAGGGCAGTCCCTGAATAGATGCCCATGTTCATGGCATTTGCGGCATCTGAAAGGAACATGTTCATAGTCCACCGCTTGTACCCATTCTTCGTCAAAAACTTCCAGGATCACTTCATCCGGTAGGGCTCCCGAGAGATCCATCTCCACACATATGCGGGCAAAGGAAGTGTACTTTCCCCTTCTAGTGGCCTCAGATATTTTAACAAAATGCCCTAGTTTATTTCCTATAGCTGATAAAGATTTTGGTTGCCAGTAATCGAGAGGTAGGGAATAGAGTCTTACCCAAACTGGGACCGAAGTGAAAGTCTCACGCTCCGGGACAAAATTCATCCTCCAAGGCCGCATATAGAGGCCTGCTGCAGCATAGAAGTAGGGCCCGCCTTCGAACACCCTATCTTTGTCCTCAATGTTAGTGAAAACTACAGTGAAGAAACCCTTTGAACCAAGGTGTAGGTCTATACCCCCTTTAGGTTTCCAGTGATTTTTAATCCATGCCTGTAGTGCCTTCTCCATTGGCCATAACCCCATGAATTTACAAATGATTGCGTAAGTCGTCATGTGATCCCTATGTGCCTGCAGCGCTGGATCACTTAAAACTACTCTAGGTGTAATAGTAGTCTTAGGCTTACACGGACCATTATGTTTTTTAATTTCTGTATTCTGATTATTTTTCTCAGCTCCTATCTCTCTTCTGACTTCTTCTCGACTATCACTCTGTTCTTGTGTGTCTCTGTTGTTCTGTTCTCCTCCTTCTGAAAAACCTTTTACAGTCTCCAGCGGTTTCTTGCCGCGGCTGGAGACTGCCTGACTGTAGGAGGGAGTGGAGCTCCCCCCTTACGACCTTCCATGGTGTCCAACGCTTGATGTTTTCCTGTAAACCCTAGCCTCTGTTCCAGATTATCCTCTCCCTCCTTGAAAACATTTTATTGAATACATCATGTTTGCAAACTACTCTTACTACCTGCAATGTTGTAAAATTATAAAATATAACAATTAAACCATATCATATATTTTTATTTATTTTATAATTTAAATTCTATATATAAAATCATATACTATTTCTCATTATAATTTAATATTTTATTTATAAATTTATAAAACTAAATTATTATTAAAAAAAATTATACCATTCATATTTTCGAATATATGTAGCATGCTCCTATTCAAAAACAAGTTTGTTTTTCCCATGAAATTCACAAATATTTGACAGGACTAGTTCACAAATATTTCATAAAATTTTAAATATTTTTTAATTATTTAATGGAAATGAAAACTTTGACTTTAAAGTTTTTAAAGTTATATTAAATTGGAAATTAAAATTTATATTAATTTCAATATGTTAAAATATTTATGTTTCATGTATTTATTGCAACGTAAAAAATTATATTTACAAATTTTAAATTAAATTATTATTACTAAGAATCATTTAAATTGGATATTTATTTGTTTTTGGTAAGTTCGTTGTTGAGGCTACATCATGGTCATGCCCAAGAATAACCCCCTAATAAGGCTGGGAACTGAACCAATAACTTAGCATGTAGGAGTGCTTTAACAACCCGCATAATCACTGTCTATCCAAGGCCTTATAGACTAATTAGATATCTAAAGACTAATGTTTCTCCTCATTACCCTACATGTTATAGCTTGGATATAATATGTATATAAGATTTTGACATAGTGATATGATTGGAAAAAAATGATTTAGCTAAAAACGATGATTTGAGCAACATGTGTCAACAAACATAGACACAAGTAAGTGTAAGACTATTGCAAGCTTGAACACATTTCCTCTCCTCCACCATTTAAGTTGGTATCTTTCCTTCACTGCAACATATTTGTAATAATATCATAAACATATTCTATTATTCATGTGTATCTTAACACTTTTAGAAGCAATTGATAATATATATTATAACCTATAAAGTATAATTTCAAATGCATTAGTTATAGTTAAAGACGATGGAGATGTGAATGGCTAAAGTCCAAATGATCATATACGGGATGGAGATGTGAATGGCTAAAGTCCAAATGATCATATACGTTTTGTGATAGTTTGTTAGTAGTGGGTAGATTTTTTCCATCTAGACTAACCAATCGAGATTAGTTTGAAAAAAAAACACCAAAAACATAACCCTTAAAAAGCAAATACATATATTGTAAGAAAAAAGAGAAAGAAAAATACACATGGTTTACTTTACTTTTACACATGGATAAGTATGTGATAAAAGATATAAAGTTAAGAGAATCGCATATGACATAAAGTTACTTTTCTAATATTTTTCATTATTATCTTCTTAAGTCATGAAAAGTTAATTACAAAGTCTGAAAAGGCGGTAAATATTTTAACCATCATTAAAGTGAAAGGGCATTTTGAGTGAAGTTATTTATTAAAATGATGGTTATGTAGTAGTGAATAGTGTTATTATTAAATATTTAAAATATATTAAAGTCATCCATCATTTAAGGTCGATATTTATGGTAAAGTTTTCTTAAGAAGTAAAGAGTCCATGTTTAAGGGAAATTGAGATATAATTGGAAACAAAATCGAAACTGAGTGTTTAAAAATCATGTTAGGTTAATTAAAGTCAATGTTAAAGGTTAAAATATCAATGAAGTTAATTGATGTAAGAAGAGGGGTGTGTGTTCGGTGGTATGAGATACTTTTAAATTAGGTCAAGTTATTAGAATAGTTGTCAAAGTTATTAGAATTAGAATAGGTGTTTTGCTTGATTTCATTAATTTTAATAAGAAATATATTATTGAAATATATGAAGGTTTTAAGAATAAATTATAACAATGAAGATGTTGACTCCATGACAAAAGTAAAAGACACAGGAAAATGTAAGTAGATAGAAGAAGATTTTGGTGGTAAAAAGCCCTCAAGCTAGTGAAGTTTGAACAAAAAAATACTGAGGAGTAGGTAAAGTTCAAAAAGAAAGTCCAAAGAAATTAAGGACCAAAAGAGATACCAATAGATTAAATTCAGAGAAAAACCTAGGTGAGGTATTATGTTAGCAAGGTGAAATAGACTTGTTATAAAGGAGAGGTACATTGTAGCCACAACAAAGGGGAGCATAATAAAGCTAAGAAATTGAAGGGCTTGACGAAATCAGTTGGATAGAGAAGTGAAAGAAAAGTTTAAGAAAGAAAAGAATGAACATGAAAGAGAAGCTTACAAAGACGAAACTTAATATAAAATGTATTAGAAGAAGTCAGAGAAAGAAATGAAAAACAAAGGAAATAATTATAGAGATGAGGAACGTGAAAGAACATTTGCAAACCATAGAGATAGCTTAGAGAGGAGGAACCAAAGATGGTTACATAAGTGATGAAAAAGAACCACAAGAAGACATGGTAATAAAAGAAAAGTAGGAAAGTGTTAAAGACAGGACTTTAAAGGCGATCATGAAGGTAAGCTCAAACCTCAATTAGAAGTTACTATGTATGAAGGAAGTCTTAATGTAGAAGAATTTATTGACTGGCTTGAAGCCATGGATAAATATTTTGAATATGAGGAGCTAGAAAATAACAAAAAGGTTAAGTTTGATGTTATAAGATTGAAAGGACATATCTCATTTTGGTAGGATAACGTTCAAAATGAAAGAATACTAGAAAGAAAGCTAAGGAAAATATAACATCATGGGATAAAATGGGTGCTAATTTGACATGTAAATTCATGCCAAGGGACTATTACACATAGTTATTCAAGAGACTTCAAAATTTGAGACAGAAGGAAATGAGTGTAAAATATTATATGGAGGAATTTTACAAGTTGACTATAAGGGAAGGTCTCATAGAAGAAGATGTGGAAAAATTAGAAAGGTGTATAAATGGTCTAAATTTAAGCATTCATGATGAAATTTGTTTATTATCTCCATGAAAAGTGGAGGAAGCTTACCAACTTGCACTTAAAGCAGAGGAAAAGGTGTCTAGGAAACAAACTCATTATCTAGAAGACAAAAACAACTATTTTATAAGTAAGAGGAAACATGATGAGAATAATTTGACTCAGGTTTATGAAGAAAGAGAAGGAAGTACTCCAAGTCAAACTCAAATTCCAAGAGAAGTTCATCTATACAAAAAAAGAAAAAATATAGAGAAAAATTGTGTTCATAACTACTTGCAAGTCAAAAGGTAAGTGTTGCAAAATGATTATTGATGGGGGTGGTACAAAAAAATTTGTATCTCTTGATGGGTTTGGAAATATTTGTTCATCCTATGCTTTATAAAGTTTCATGGTTACATAAGGAACATTATATTTTGGTGAATGAACAATGTAGAGTAGAGTTGAAGATAGGAAGTTATCATGATAAATTATTTTTGATGTAATATCTATGGATGCTTGTCATATTTTATTAGGTAGACCATGGAAATTTGATAATAAAGAAAATCATGATGAGAAGAAACATGCATATATCTTTGAAAAGGATGGTGAAGAACACACATTGTTACCAATGAAGGATGAAGGTGCAACAAAGACCATCAATGAAGTGTTGATAATGAGTGAGAAATAATTTTTGACATAGGATCAGACAAGTTATACATTGCTTAGAAAGCCAAATCCAGTTGTTGCGGATATTGAGGTAACTTATCTTCCTTTTGAAAATCATATTTTGTTAAATGGGCATGAGAATTTGATGACTAATGAATTTCGTAGTGAAGTATTGTTGACAAGGATAGGTATAGAACATCCAATGATATTGACTACAAAAGAAAATTTTTAGAAAGAGATTGTTATGGAAGGAAATAATGAAGAAATTGTAATAGGTCAAAAATATGAGAATGAAAAGCAAGAAGTTGCCTTGAGAGAAAATAAGGGGTTTTCACATGAAACATATCAAATTGATGTTGAAAATGGTACGAGTAAAGATTGTTGTGAGCAAGTTGTGGAGGAGAAAGTATTTATGGATTTGAGAAATGAGGAACAAAAAAAAGAAAAGAAGGTACAATTTCATGGATATTAGTGACAAAATGATATAATGGATCATATATATGCAGAAAAAAAAAGGAAGGAAAGACAAAAGAATAAGAATACAAATTTCATTCAGGTTTTCTTGGAAGTTATCTACATGGAAGTCATTTTGACAATGGAGGATGGGATTCATAATCCTAATGGAATTTTTTTTTCTTTAACATGTTTGCTTCATGTGCATGCGTAATCAAAGAAGACAAGATTAGATTGAAGGCGAAAACTGAAGAGGCAAGTAATGAAAAGAGTTTAGTTATGCAGAAGAAATTGTTATATTTTTGTAATTATCAATTTCACTACAAATCAAGTTTTCATATGAAACATTAAAGTAAAAATGAGAAGTAACAAATGTCCACATCTAGCAAATATACCTTGGGATCCAAGAGGAAAATATTTGAAGAAAGAATCCTATATGCACCTAAATTTATTTTAAAATTTCGAGTGAAGGTGATAACAATGAATACTTTATGGACAAGATTTCATGAAGAATTTTTGTTCCCTAGAAGTTTGATGTGGGAGCAATATTTAAAATGTATTTCCCAAAGTAAGGTATAGTGTTGTCTAGAATAAGATACATAGAAATGAAGTTGTTTCTTTCATATAACATGTGATATAACCAATGTACTAATTAATCATATAGTTGGAGGAGTTGAGTAGTTTTAGGAATAGTTAGATATATACAAGGGATTGGATTCGATATTTCTAGAAATGGAGGGTAGGAACCATTCTTTGATAGTTCAATAAAATCCTCATTATTTATATAAATATGATTGTTGTGGATTGAGTGGGCATGCATAAATGAGTAATAACGTTTATAAGATTTTTGAGTGTATGGTCTACATCAACCTCCCATTTGGTTTTAGGTTTCATTCCCTCATAGATGTCACTTGGATCTTTGGTATAGAACCTAGGTATTCTTAGGCTTCTTAGATCAATTTTTTTTTCATTTATATTACTCGCTTCAATTTCTCCTTTGTATTTTGGCTTCAATTTCTCTCCTATTGTATTTTCTTTTGTTTCCCCAATTTTGTCTTTGGACCTCTTTGTAATGTCAATTGAGTACTAGAATATCCCTATAATCATTCTCATCCAATCAAGCCATATTATCTAGATTTTGTGACCAAAATTTTCTCCTTCTTTGGGTCTAGATTTGATGGATTGTATTAAGATTCTAGAACTCTTCCTCTCCCTATAATAACTAGATAATCCAAGTGGATATTGTGGCCACCCGCCTATTCCACTTGGACCCCTAGCATTGTTTCCTATTTCGACAATTTTCTATTTTTGGAAGTTTACAAGTCCTAAACTTTCAGAGCTGTTTGAGGTGCTAAACGACGTTTTTTTAGGAAAACAGGAAAATGTGAGTTGATGGGTCACATTTTCAATCAAAATTTGTTGTCGTCGGAAAGACCTTTCTAATGGGCTATCAGGCGCACCAAACAGAGATCATATGCCAAATTTATGACCCTGGAAAGTAGACGTTCCAACTAGCTCCATAGGGTCCCATAAGCTTTTGGTGCATCGTCTCCTAGGGTTAGGTTTTTGGATGTTTATAGTTTCTCATTGTTTCTTCATGATAAAAAGGCCTCAAAGCATCATTATAGCACAATTCAAATGACATGTAGTCATCATATCTCTTCTCAGAGATAAGCATGCTAGTTTTCTTTCATTATGCATGTAAACATTTTTCAACATTTCCTATATATTAATTGAAGTCCAGTTTTTTTTATCTTCATGTTTTTGTTTGAATTCGTGTTTCATTTCATTCCCTCATAAATCTGGATCATAAAATCAAGCCTAAATGATACATCACCCTTCTTTTGGTTACATTTGGAAGGATCCAATAAACAAGATTCTAGCACCAATGTAAAGCATGAAATTATGATGGGAATGTTACTTCAATAGAAGAGTTTAGATACATTGGAGAATGTAGTTCATAAATAACAAGGCTATTTATCAATGACAACAATATAGTTAGGAAAGTCATATCCATCCTCATCCACAACTAGCCCTCTCTAGTCACAATTACAGTTGGATCCCCTTTCTTATAATGGAAACTAGAATCAGAACCCTTAGATGCCATCATGCATTTAGAAGAAGCTCAATAGGAACACTTCAATGTTGGATGCAACAACACAAGACCAACTATAGAGTTGATATGTCTAGAATTGTATATATAGTATGTTCTAATCACTATTTGCTTAACACTTTCAATTCCTTTTTTGGATATTGTATCTAGCCTTGTATGGTCAATGTCTCTTCTTAAGAATCTCAATGGGCCCCTTGAAGCTTATTTGAATGGCAAACAACCTTTTTTGTACTCTTATTCTATAAGCTTTAGGATTCAACCCTTTTATCTAATATAATGTTTTAGTGTTTATTTAAAAAGAAATTATAAATGTGTCTCAAGATACATTATTTTTTGTTAAGTTAAATGTTTCATGTTAAGGTGGTTAGCTTAATTTTCACCGGATTCCCTTAACCTTTGAAAAAAAAATCCTTAAACTTATGTGTATCTTAATGTTAATTTCAAATACACTCATTATTATTATTATTCAAAGTAATAAAATGTATCTTTTCAATAATGATAATAATTGATTAACCTCCATTGGAAGAACACTATCATTATTATTTTTATTTTTTTAAGTTATTTTTTTCTATTGGTTAACCAGAAATTTCAAAACACATAACAGTTCTTTTTGCTAGTCAATAAACCTAACCAACAACAAAACTATACAAAAAATTCCATAGAGTTTGGGATAATTTCAAAATAAGTAGAGTATCAAAACTAGTAGAAAAAACCTATATATTATTGTGATGCAGCTTGGAATTAATTTATTTAAGCTAGAGCATGACCTTATTCCACTATAGTAATACATCCTCCTTAGCTTCATCTCCGTCCTGTAAGATATTACCCACCATAGCCTTGATGTGCTAACAATATTTTGTGTCTCCAGCTCTAGAATTCCCCACATCAAGTATTGAATTGCCAATTTCTTCATCAACATCTCAGTCTTGCATTCCACCCCTTTCCAACTGAATTTATGTCCCTGCTGTTAAAATTTTCTCATGGATATGTTGGGACCGCTCCTAATAGATATTTGTAGCTTCCTGGGCATCCTCCTAAACACAAACACCATAGGGGCCTCTGTTGTTGTGGTGTCCCTTGTGTCTTCTCTTGCCATGTGGTATGATAACACATAACAGATGGAGAAGTAAAAGACTAATGCGACCATTGAAATGCATGAGACCCCATAAGTGAGGGGAATTGAATCACCAAAACCAAAGCCAACAAAGGAAAAAATAAATAAAAGAAATGAAAATGTAGAGTGTAGTACTATAAACCAAAGCATACCATGTAGCATCAACTTCACAAAGATATAATACAAACCCAAGCACTTCATAAATCTCGTGCTTATATAATTTAACCAGGAAAAGTCCATAATTTCATTGTGTATGGCATCATTCCCTGAAATATGCAAATACAGTGCAACAAAATTGGATTAATTATTATCAAAAATATTAAATTTAAAAATATTATATTACAAATTAAATTTATTTATTTATTAAAAATAAATTAAGATAAAAATTATCATTATAATCCTAATTTATTATTAATATTTATTTCTTTGATAATAATTTATTTAAAAAGAATTATTTTAATTATTAATTTAAAAATATATATATATCTATCTATATATATATATATAAATATATAATTATAATTATATGTATTAATTTTTATTTTTATTTTAAATCAAAGAAATGTTATAAATTTATTATTTAATTATTTATAAATTAAAAAATCGTTAAATCATAATAAATAAATAAAGGTTATAAATTAAAATATCGTTAAATCATTAAAAATCAATAAATAACCAGCTATCAATGATCAAAACACCTATAATAATATGACTTAACTACACTAATCATCTAAAACCAATAATAACAACAAAGCATTTACAAGAAAATCAAACTTTGTCTAACAGAACATAAAATCGTTGATAAGTCTATAAACCGTAGCAAAGCAGAAACCCACAAACAGATTTCAATAATGTGGAGTTTTCTAGACCGTTCAGACCTCCTTATTGAAATGTGCACAAACTCGGCATTACATATCACAAATATGTGGAAATTTATTTATCCTCACACCACTGATGAAAGGACCCCGAAAAAATTATATAAATAAAATGTTAAATGATCTAAATTCCACCATCCGACGTGGGCAGTCGTTCGTGGGTGAGCTCCGCTTTGATGAAAAACAGATCGAAGACGGCGCCTGCGAGGCCACCGCCGATAAGGGGTCCGACCCAGAAGATCCAGTGGTTTTTCCACGTCCAGCTCACCAGCGCCGGCCCGAAGGCCCTAGCAGGGTTCATGCACGCCCCGTCGAAAGCTCCGCCAGCCAGAATGTTGGCGCCCACGATGAATCCAATGCAGATCGGAGCAATGGTACCCAGGGTGCCCTTGTTGGGGTCGATTGCCGTGGCGTACACCGTGTAGACGAGGCCGAATGTCATCACGATCTCGAACACCAGAGCGTTGCCCACCCCCACGCCGGAAGACAACGAGAAAACCCCGATGGTCTGCATCCATGTCAGCAAGATTCATTGACACTATACCCCGTCGGACGAAGCAAGAAAAACAACGAGAGAGTGGAGAAATGGGTTACCATGCCGTTGGTGGTATACTTGAGGAGCCCACAGGCAACCGTGGCACCGAGCATCTGGGCAATCCAGTAGAAAATGCCTCTCAGAAGCGTGATATGGCCGCCAACGAGTGCCCCGAAGGTGACCGCCGGGTTGACATGTCCTCCCGAAATATTGGACGCCACCGCCACGGCTATGAAGAGAGCTATGCCGTGCGCCAGCGCTTCCGCCACCAGCCCCGCCGGCGTCGTCGAAGCGTCGTCTGTCAGCTTGGCTGCGCAACACGCACAAGATCAAATCACTATATGCAAGCAGGAAGAAAGCAACGAAAGAACAACACAGAAGCAACGAGATGTTTTTTACAGAAAGCAATGACGGATCCTTCGCCGGCGAAAACGAAGATGATAGCCGAGATAAACTCCGCGAGAGCAGCTTTGAGAGTGTCGGGGTGGTAGGCTTCCTCAGACCTCCCCACTGCAATTTTTTGAAATGGGTATGGCATCATGCTCGCCTTCAATTTTCCAGATAGCGAAGACAAATGGGTTTCTTCTTCAGCTCTGCGGTGGGAGCATGATGATAAGGGAATGGAGATTATATTGGCATAAGTGGGCTTCCTTTCCTTTCCTTGCAGGGGCCCGTCGTCCTTACAGTGACAGCCATACCCAACTGGGAGGCTGAGTGAGGCGGTCACCGAACGGTCTTATCATTACTAAGTCTCCTCCTAAATACAATATTGTATAAAACTTTCTTACAATATTTCTTAAAAAAATGATTAAAACAAAATTTAAATTTTATATTAAATATAAAATATTTTTAATAATAAAAAATTAATTTCCTATTATATAAATGTTTTTAAATCAATCTATAGAGATTTAAACAACCATTATATTTTAAAATTAACTTTATGGTCAAATAATTATTAATACTATATGTATAAAAGGGGTATGGTAAATAAATAACTATAAAAGAGGTATAAAGAAGTGTGGTAAATAAATAAAAATATATCAAATAGCATTAGAATTCAACAATGTAATTATATACCAAGTGGATGGGTCAAATACCATGGTAAATAAAAGAGGTACCATTAATAAATATAAATAAACTAGAGGTATGGTAAATAAATAAAACCTCTTTTTATATTTACTCCATAAACCTCTTTATACTTACTAACACTCAAAAAAAGAGATTCTATTTAGGTGAAGCCTATTGGGTTGAAAACGATGGGCCAAATTATTATTAATACCATGCAAAATAACATTATTAACTCTAATATTAATATTAAAATATTAATATTGCTAGTTGAGAGTAGGCAATTGGCAATGGCTGGAAAATGAAGTCTCACTGAACCAGAAGTGGCCGGAAAAAGTCTTGGGTTCGAATCTTCTGGGTGCCTATAGGGAGTTGAAAGTCTTGGGTTTGAATCTATGGGTACCTATAGGGAGTTGGTAGGGAGTTGAAAGTCTTGGGTTCGAATCTGTGGGTGCCTATAGGGAGTTGGATAGATCGTAGGCCTCCTCTTCCGCTAAATGAAGTCTCACTGAATCGGAAGCCTATAGGGAGTTGAAAGTCTTGGAGTTGAAAGTCTTGGATTTGAATCTGTGGGAGTTGAAAGTCTTGGGTTTGAATCTGTGGGTGCCTATAGGGAGTTGGATAGATTGTAGGCCTCCTCTTCCGGTAAATGAAGTCTCACTGAACCGAAAGCCTATAGGGAGTTGAAAGTCTTGGATTTGAATCTGTGGGTGCCTATAGGGGGTTGGATAGATCGTAGGCCTCCTTGAGGTTAAATCCTGATTATGTGATTAATCCTAAAGACATCTATCTTCTATCTACAATATTAATATTATTAAATTTAATAACTTTGAATTAATACAATATTAAATTTGTTATATTATAATATATATATTAATATATCATGATATATATTAACTCTAGATATATATGAGAGGGAAGAACAAAGACATAAAGTGATAGAGTTATATTAATTCTAGATATATATGGGAGGGAAGAACAAAGACATGGAGTGATAGAGGTCAGAGATAGGGGGAGTGACAAGGGAGAGTGATTAATCCGAAAAACATCTATCTTTTATCTACAATATTAATATTATTAACTTTAATAACTTTGAATTAATGCAATATTAAATTTTTTATATTATAATATATATTAATATATCATGATATATATTAACTTTAGATATAGATGAGAGGGAAGAACAAAGACATAAAGTGATAGAGTTATATTAACCCTAGTTATATATGGGAGGGAAGAACAAAGACATAAAGTGATAGAGATCGAGAGACAAGGGGAGTGACAAGGGAGAGATGGAGATAAACTGAAGGAGAGGGGAGAGGAGGAATGAAGAGAGAGAGGGAGAGGAGTGAGAGTAGTAGAGAAGGGTAAGAGAGGGACAAGGAGACACAAAGATGGAGGGGGGAGAGAGAGAATGAGAGAGGGAGGGAGATAGTGAGAGGATTGGAGGGCAAAGAGAGAAGGGGGAAGAGAGAGGAAGGTAGGAGAGAAAGGGAGAGAGAAGAAGGGTGAGAGAGAGGACTTGGGAGAGAGGAGGAGAGAGGGAAGGATAGAGAGATGGAGTTGGAGGGGGAGAGAAGGAGGGAAGAAGAAATATATAGAAAGTGAGAAGTGGAGAGAGAGAGAGTGTGTGTGTGTGTATGTTTAAGGGTGAGATAAAGAGACAATGAAGGAGAGATAGAGAGAGAGTGTGTATGTTTAGGGGTGAGATAAAAAGACAAAGAAGGAGAGATAAAGAGAAGGGGGGAGAGAATGAGAGAGAAGGAGAAAAGGGAGGGATATAATAACATAGTTGGAGAGAGAGAGAGAGAGAGAGAGAGAGAGGATTGGAGGGAAAAGAGAGAGAGAGAGAGAGAGGATTGGAGGGAAAAGAGAGAGAGAGAGCAAGAGGATTGGAGGGAAAAGAGAGAGAGAGAAAGAGAGTGATGGGGGAAGAGAAAGGGAGAGAGAGGAATAATGAGAGACAAGACTTGAGAGAGAGGAGAGTGATGGGGGAAGAGAGAGGATTGGAGGGAAAAGAGAGAGAGAGAGAAAGAAAGAGAGAAAGTACGAGAGAGCAAACTTGAGAGAGAGGAGGAGAGAGGGAGGGATAGGAAGATGGAGTTCGAGGGGGAGAAAGGGAGGGAAGAAGAAAAACATAGAGAGTGAGAAGTGGAGAGAGAGAGGGAGTGACAAGGGATAGATGGAGAGAGACTGTGTATCTTTAGGGGTGAGATAAAGACATAAAAAAGGAGAGAGGGAAAGAATGGGGGAGAGAAGGAGAGAGGAGAGAGGGAGGGATATAGTAACAGAGTTGGAGGGTGAAGACAGGGAGAGAGTGAGGTGCGAGAGAAAGGGAGAGAGAGGATGTGAGAGAGTGGAGGGAGGGAGTCAAAGAGAGATGGAGTTGGAGGAGGAGAGAGAGGGAGGTAAGAAGAAAGAAATATGGCGAGAAAGTTGAAGAGAGAGAGGGAGAGAGGAAAACAACAGGGAAGAGGGATATAAGCAGAGAAGAGAGAGAGAGAGAGAGAGAGAGAGGGATAGATACATAGATTAGAGAAAGAGAGTGTATGTTTTCGGGGTGAAATAGAGAAACAAAGGGAGATATATAGATGGCAAAGTAAAGAGAGGGAAGAAGAGAGAGATGGAGAAAGGGAGGGATGGACAGAGAGATTGATAGATATGGAGTGAGAGAGCACGTGTGTTTTTGGGGTTGAGATAGAGAGGTAAAGAAGGAGAGATGGAGGGAGATATAGATATAAATAGAAATGGGAGAGAGGGAAGAATATTTCTTGCACTAGATGCATTGATTTCATTGTAGACATTGATTTCTAATCCTATTTGATTCATTGCACTAGATACATTGATTTTAGTGTAGATGTTGATTTCTAATGATATTTGTTAAATTATGGTATGTTCTATGCTTAGAGAAATTTACTTCAATTTCTTCTTATTAGCCCAATGTTAATTCTCAGTATATAAATCACATTAACGTATAAGTAAAATGTTGATAGAAAATAAATAAAATCGACAGAAGACAAGAAATCTGTGATTTTATATCAACAACAATACAACACTAATCAGCAAGGTCAAAACTGGTCAAACATCTCCCAATTTGACCTCAAGTCATCCTTGAAGAACTTGGTCTTCAACAGAAAACATAGGTAGCCCAAAATAGTCCACAATACCCAGTGAAATTGTAGTCAACATCTGGTCAAACCTACAACGACGCTCTGACAGTCAACACAGGTCAAAGGAGTGGTCAAACCTGGTCAAAGAGGCTAAACAGAAATGCGGCTAGTCTAGGAGAGGCTGCCCAACCCAAACCGCAGTCAAGAAAGCCTCCACGCTAGTCAATGTTGTCCAATCAGCCCACCTGCAACTAGGTCAACCCAAGTCAACGTTGCCCTAACCAGAAATCTACGTCCTCCTTTTCAGCCACACGTGTGAGAGAGAGAAGCTCTTCTAATGCGTAGGAGAGAGAGAATATGTGTGGTGAGATGATTGGAATAATGCCACAAGGTCTCCTCCTTTTATATGAATCGTGGAGGATAAGTTGGGGGTGTGCCACACACTTTAGCTTGCTAGGCAACCTTGACAAATTGTTAAGAAATACAAATAAATTCATATCTCCATTAATACATGTCAGAATCAAATGATCGTTAGATCAATCCTACACCTCTCGACGAGAGGAATCCAAGAAAAATATCAGCTGCCATAAATAAGATGACCCACGTGGAGTTTGGCCCTAGTTTCCAATTTTAACACTCCCTCTCAACTAGGGAGAACTCCATCTGTTAATCCATCTGTCTATCGGTACTATCTCTGCCATCAAATGCACTGATCGACTTTGCTCTGATCTGCTCTATTGAACTATGAAGAAGAAGAAATGGTCGAGGATGTATCATACCATCCTTTATTAACCCGAAGTCAGTCCCAGATAAAAGAGAGTGCCCAATAACACTCTTATTGACCCGAAGTCAGTCCTAATGAAGAGAGTGTGTCATACCACTCTTACTAATCCCAGATCAGTTCCAAAAGAGAGTGAGTTATATCACTCTTACTGACCCGAAGTCAGTTCCAATTGATCCCAAATCAATGTCATCCTAGCATAGGGAGTACGGTATATACATGATGCATCCATCGATACTACTATGGTTCCTATCCTCATTTCCCTACTCATTGGCCAGATGAGAGGTACTTCCCATGAGTCCCAGACTGCATGGGTAGGATGTCTCGGTAAGAGAAGGATGAACCACTCATCCTACCTACATGTCACACGAGGTATCATAGGGGAATGCTAAACCATTCACCATGTACACAACGTACCACTAAGGGAGGGTGAGTCACCCTATGGTCGCTCGTCGCTCCAAGGAGTACCCCAAGCCCCCCGCAGCTCCCAGAGCTCAATGTATCCATCATACAAGACACTCATAAGAGGGTCTCTCAACGACTCCCAGTCATTCTTGGAAAGTCAAGAATTTGACCTTTCCCAGGGGCTTCGTCGGAATGTCGATGACCTGCTCATCTGTCCCAATATGATGGAGCCTTATTTCTCCTCGTTGTACCATATCCCAAATAAAGTGGTACCTGATATCGATGTTCTTGGAGCGATCATGAAATACGAGATTCTTTGATAAGTGAATCCTACACTGGTTGTCACATAGGATCACGTAGTATCTAGCGTATGTCCAAATAGCTCACTAACGAGCTTCCTCAACTAGATAGCCTCACAGGAGGCCATACTCGCAGCAATGTACTCTGCCTTAGCGATGCTCAAAGCCACCGACTTTTGCTTCCTGCTCATCCAGGATATCGAGGTAGAACCTAAAGATAAACAACACCCGGAAGTGCTCTTTCGGTCCACCACACTGCCTGCCCAATCAACATCGGAATATCCATGTAGCCTCACATCTCCAGCAGTGTATCTCAACCCATGAGTGATTGTGTCTCAAAGATATCTAAGAATATTCTTGGCACCAATCCAATGTGAGTGATGAGGCTCAACCATATATTGGCCAAACGTGTTGAATGCAAAACATATATCCAGACGGGAGTTCACCAAGAACATCAATGCTCCTATGAGTTGACGATACTCAGTAACATTTCCCAAAGCAGGTCCGGTAGCACTACCACATAACTTCTTGAAGTTAAGCTCCATCGAGGTAGTCATGGGCTTGCAGTTCACCATACTGAATTTCTCCAATATCTTCACGACGTATTTTCCTTGAGATAGGAAAATCTCTCCTGGCTTCTACCAGACCTCTAGCCCCAGGAAATAGTGCATTATATTAAAATTATATAATTAGATATTTAGTTAATTTATAATATCAATAACATTATATTATGGAGTTGTCTTTAGTGCGATTTTTTGGAAGATTTTATGGTAAGTTTTTATGGTCAAATTTTAATATGAATAAAAAAAGGTTTACATTAAATTTACATAAGAGTTATATTATGAAATATTTAATATTATATTAAAATTATATAATTAGATATTTAGTTAATTTATAATATTAATAATATTATATTATGGAGTTGTTTTTAGTGCGATTTTTTGGAAGCTTTTATGGTAGGTTTTTCTGGTCAAATTTCTCTAAAATCCAGCAGGAATTTATTGAAATCACAAATTTGATGAGTAATTATGTGCAATAGAAATGCCCTAGGGTTTTCCAGAGTGCTAACACAAATCAAGATTTCACCTCAATTTTTTCCACCAGATTCCCACACCAGAAAATCCAAAAAATCCCACAAAAAACAACTCTTTATATTATTATAAAATAATATTAATTATTATAAATTGTCATTATAATTATAATATGGAGTTGTCTTTAGTGCAACTTTTTGGAAGCTTTTATGATGGGTTTTTTCCAGTCAAATTTCTCTAAAATCCGCCAGGAATTTATTGAAATCACAAGTTTGATGGGTAACCCTATGCAATCGAAGTGCCCTAGGGGTTTTCCAAGGTGTTGAATCTATATATACAGTCAAAAAAACTAATTTATATAACACAAATCTAGATTTCACCTCAATCTTTTCCACATGATTCCGGCACTGAAAAATCTAAAAAATCCCACTAAAAACAACTCTATTATAATATTACCATATTATTATAATATAATAATAATTATGATAAATTTTCATTATATTATATTATATTATAAATATAATATAATGATACTAATATTTTATAATATAATTATTATTATATTTATATATTTATATATTTATTAATATCAATATTAAAATTAAATTCATAACTTGTAATATAGATGCGTCTTAATATGATTGTACTATTTTTTTGAAATCTATAAAATTTAATTAAATTTTAAAGTATTATTAAATTTATATAAGTTAAATATTCTACTTAGAAAATGTAGAAACCAAATCCGTTTATACAACATTAAGATTTACCAAAAATTATTAAAAATAAAGAAATCACGTCTTTTCAATTTCTTCCGTTTACCCCATTTAGCTCTAAAGATCCAAGGCCCACCACGAATTGATGAGTTTTCAGTTTTATTCGCAGAAACGCAACGATAGTTCGGAAGATTTTTTTGGTCACCATTTTGTAAAGTGTCCAAGTTTTTCTAAGAATGTTGTTGAGTTACGTTAGATTAAGAGAAATTGATTTCTAAAACATGTTTTAGGATTGTTAGTTTTCATTTTCATTTAAATTAAAGGTATATATATATGTTTGGGTGTAAATTAGTTTTTGTTAATTTGGAATATTTTAATTATATTTATGTATTAATTTTATTTATATATATTTTTGGTAAATTATTTTTTATTTAAATATTATTATTATATTTTTAATTATTGTATTTTTGAAGTTTAAGATTTATGATTTTACATGATAAAGTGTATTGATAAATTGTTATATTAATAATATTTTGAATTTTGTTTTATTTTTAATTGTAACAATAATATCACATATTATTAGTACAACCACATTAAAAATATCAATGTGGTTGATATAGCCGAAGACTTCATAGATATAACCAAATAAACTATTGCAATATAGAGAATGCCTTATTAATGAATAAAAAGGTTATGGGTCGACTTTAGCATAAGAGAAAAAAGAATTATAATTGAATGTTATAAATAATAACGAGAAACTTTTTTTCCAATGTGAAAAAAATGCTGGTATTATAAGTGAATAACCAATACATTTGTCTACAATAGTAGCTTCATCAAATGATATCATCCAGATATGAGTTCTAGCCAGAAGGCTTCATGCCATATCCACATAAGACCTCCATATTGCGTAATGAAAAAAAAAACAGTTATAACAGTTTATATGTCCATCATCCAGAACTAAAACAACATATATGTTGCTCCAAACATAGTAAGGAAAACCAAAACTTAGAAAGACAAAAACGATTGCAAACATAGCAAGGGCAACAAGATCAAGATAGTAGACCCCTTCAGGGGAAGGGAAGGAACCCAACATCATGTGAACAACCCACTAACACCAGCGCGATATGTAGACCATCCTGAGGAGCAACAATTCCAAGCTTGGACATGGCATCAGCAATAGAGTTGTGTGCCCTGCGAATGTGTTGAATGGAAATCCCATGGAAAGTGCCCATGAGATAGTTGATGTTCTTTAGCCAACCTTGTAGGTGTGTTTGTTGTATGAAGGATTTTCCCAGCACATGGTTAATAATGGATTGTGAATCCCCATATATGTGAAGAGTAGGGATGTTCAGGAAGTTTGCGAACCACAACATTCCCCAAAGTGCCATCGCCTCCACTTTCATGTTGGTCCCTCTGCCCCCTCCCCAATGAATCTTATATTGTTGATCATGTTCAACAACGATCCAACAACCACATCCACAATTGCCCCGCTGTTCTGCGCCATCGAAGTACCCAGTTGGGTAGGATATGTGCGGGGCAGATGTATCACATGGGTTCCGATGTGGCCCAGGTTGGATAGACAGAAGTGGTGTCACCCAGGTTAAGATGTTGTTCACAATTCGGTCTACATTGAGAGGGATCCCCTCAAATATAATAAAGTTCCTGGATCGCCAGATTTCCCATAATGTCACCAGAGGGATAGTCCTCCATGGTTTTGTTTTCTTGCTCCACCATAACAAGCATGAATCAATCGAGGCATGATTTGTATAAGGGAAAGAGAGCTTACCGAAGATCTCGTGCCAGACCTGAACAACCACCGGGCATCCAAGTATAATATGTAAATTGCTTTCTTCCTCCTGTCTACAGAAAACACATATGCCCGGGCCCTGCATGTTCCTCTTCCTCAGGTTGTCCCATATAAGATTTTTGTTCTTCCATGCTAGCCAGATGAATAAGACAATCTTGATAGGGATCTTAGTCTTCCAGAATTTAGTGAACCAGCTTACCTCATGGGAGTTCTGAATGCGGCAACAAATAAATTTATATGTATCAGAGACCGAGATTTCATTTCGCTTCATGATGCCATTCTATCCCATCTAATCACCCTGTTCCGCTCAACAGATGTCGGACTGCCATAGTGCAATCCGAATTTGTTCCCACCTATTATCACTCGGCTAGAGCAGGTTGGGTTGTATCAACCTTCAACCAAATGTAACTATTTCAAACCGACTTTAGACTGAAAGTTAGTCCTTCCAATCTGAGAGGGCTCTCTCAAAATATTTATAAAATGACTTGTGATAAACTCAAAATTCAGACGATTAACTCTGATCTCTTTTTGTGATTTTGTAAGTGAAGAAAAATGTGATGACTGCCACCATTGGGAATGGAATTAAATTAAAACAGATTATGATCAACAATAGTGTTTAATGGAAGTTGAGGCATATATGGCTTTAAAACTAATACAAATGAACACCCACAGTGATACATAGTAAATGAAGGAAATTGGAGTTGTATGATAGATTTCCAAGTAATCAAGATACTATGTAAAACTAATAACAATAGAATAAAAACTCATAAAAGCCATAATAAGAATCTCAAGTACAAAAACAGAGTGTTGCAGATTTTCTATTACAAGAACAAAATATTACAGAAGGCCAATTTCTCACATTCCAAATCAACCCCTCTCAGAGTCGGAAATCTACTTATTTATAGAGAAAGATCTCTTTACATATCTTGCCACCTGGGCCATATTCAATCCATTGTTCTAGAGACCTATTCCTATCTGATTAATAAAACTTTGAGACTTCATAGGGATTTCTGTTACAACAGAATTCGAATACAAATGGAAGTCGTATGAACAAAGCTTATCTAACAGTTACAATTTTTTAGGAAAATAAAACTGTTGTAGCATTGGCACTATATTTGTGGAAATTCAGAGCATCCGACCTTTCGAATTCTGTTGTGTTGTTTCTGTTGAAACATGCTGAAAGTGCCATTACTATCCCACTGTGTTTCTGTCTTGTTTTCTTGTTGTTCCTTGAATGACCATGCCGCTGGATATTTTTCAAAATACACCTTTTTTGTCCTCTTTAATGACCATGTCGCTGAAGAAACACCAACAAACACTCTTGCTGTCTCATGGAGCGGAAGCATTCGTTGATCAACGTTTACGAAGGAAAGTAGGAGGGCCACTTCTCTCAGAACTGTTCATAGAGGATGAGCCACATGGCAGTTGGGCATTGGAGGTGGAGCGGAATTGAGGGTGACGTAATTAGGAGCATGTGTTATGGCGGGAGTGGGTGTAAGGGTTGAGCGGTTTTTGGAGGGGGGTGCGAGTGGTAAGATGTATTGAGAACGGGGGGTGCGAAATCATGTAGAAGGGACACGTAGCAGCGGGCCCCTGTGGGAAAAGCCACTTTTCATATCCCCCCCTAGCTGATAAAGGTAGGATGGGAAGGGGGGGCTGAAAAGCCCTTAGAGCCGTTGGATTAAAATGGGATTGCGATCCGGAGTGGGAAATGTGTGCTTTTCAACGATGACGATATAAGATGTCATATCGCAATCAGCTGAGGGACCGGTGGTAATGGGAATAAAAATCAGTAGAAAATGCGATATGCGATATCAGCAAAAATATTGCAATATCACAATCGATGGGGGGAGGGTGATGTGATATCGCAATTGGCAAGGAGAAAGTGCGATATCGGTGGCGAAAGAAAGAACTTGCGATTTGCGATATCGCAATCGCAAGCAGATGAGGGGCATAGCGGATATGATTTTGCATAAGGGAAAAAAGGTTGATTGCGATATAAATTGCGAGTCCTAACCTTTTAAAAGGCTTACATAATGTTTTATTAAGGTTTTAAAGAAATTTCAAAGGGGAATGGGTGAAACGCAGCTAGAGTTGGAAAAAAAAGGGTTTACGGTTAGAGTTTAAAAATGGATCACTGCGACTAGAGTTTTCAAAGGACAAAGGGTAAAAAAAAGTTATCATAGATAACACCATTGTAGAATTCATGCAGAAACTTTGATAGATCTAGAATTCTAGTTAAATTAAAAACAAGTAATTTGTTGATATTCAAGAGAGGAGAGAAAAAATTTGCTCCATAAAATCAATGTATTAAATTAATCAACAATAGTAATACATGAGCAACCAAACCTCTAATCCCAAAGGGAGGTGGTTATATAGAAATTGCCGAATCTAGAAAACTAGTAAAAACTAGAAAAGGCTAAGAAAAGCTAAAGGGAGCCCTAAAATAGCAAGAATGACTCAGTACAACCTATGCCAACTATCAGCCATGAGGAAAGCATGAGGAGGGGCGCATTTCCCTAGGAATGCAACTTTAAAACATGCTAAAATGGTCCGGGGGACCAAATCCCTTGATTTAAGGGGGAATCTTCATGTGGGGCACCAATCCTCAAATAACTCAAGTGGATGAGGTGTGGTTAGGTGTGAACATGCACTTAGATGTCTAAAATGGTTTAGGAAAGTGGTTGGACCAATATTTCGATAATATTATGCCTTTAAAGGCAAAAAACAAAGGAAAGTTGGTCCACCGAGCTAGTTTACCAAAAACCAAGTGTGAATATGATTTTTAGTGCATGTGGCTAAGTCAAGGATACTTAGGCTAAAAAATAAATGTAGATGTTAGGATTATATTCCAACACCCCCCCTTCATCCTAACTCACTTATCTAAATTGAGTCCCGACCAAGATGTCGTGTTAGGTACTCAGGTACAATAAGTAAAAGATCCTCATAAAATGAAGAAAAAGGGAAAACCTCTTGGGAACCCCCCCAAAAAAGAGGAAAAAGGGGCTAAGTGGCCAGAAGGGCCTACTCAGCTGTCTCCACCACTCCAAGCATAGCTCTCAGTTCTAAAAATTTATTTTCAGTGAAAGACTTGGTGAAGATGTCTGCAACCTACTACTCAGTGGGGCAGTACTGCAGTGATATGACTCGGTCACGGATCAGCTCGTGGATGTAATGCATGTGAATATCGATGTTCTTGGTCCTTTGCCTCTGAACTAGATCAATCAATATCTGAATGGACCCCTGATTGTCACAAAATATGACAGTCGGAAGTGGATACTGAATACCAAACTCGGAGAGAAACCCTTGCAACCAAACAACCTGTGTAGCTGCATTCACTGCACCTCTATACTCTGCCTCGGTTGTAGATAAAGCAATCGTGGATTGCTTCTTGCTAGACCAGCAAAAAGGCCCTGAACCAAAGCTGAAAACATAACCAGAGGTGGACTTGCAGTCTGTACCATCGCTAGCCCAATCAGAATCTGTGTACCCAATCAGTGAAAGTGGGAAATCTGCAAAGATACCAAAACTAGAAGTACCTTTCACATATCTAAGGATTCTCTTTGCAGCTTTCCAGTGAAGCTCATGGGGCTCCTGCATATATCTGGAACAAACTCTTATTGCAAAAGATATATCAGGTCGGGTGTGAGTAAGATACAACAAACTCCTAACCAACTGTCGATACAGTGTACTGTCCACCAAAGGTGTAGTACCCACATCCTCAAATATGATCCCCAAAAGAAAGGGAGATGTTGCTAGCTTGCATTCTGTCATCTAGAAGTGGACAAGTAGATCTGATTCATACTTAGACTATGCCATATTTATCCCTGAAATAGTCTGAGAAACTTCAAGACCAAGAAAGTAGTGCAACAGTCCCAAATCTGTCATGGAAAATCGATCGTGCAATGCTGATTTTGCCGAATCAATAGCTGAGGTAAGGTTCCTTGTCATCAGTAAATCATCTACATAAAGTACTATCAGCAAAATGGAATCATCATGTTGCAGCAAATAAACATTCGGATCAGATTTGCATCGAATGAATCCAATGGAAAGCAGGAAAGAATCCATCTTTGCATACCAGGCTCTGGGAGCCTGTTTTAGGCCATACAAAGATTTCTTTAATCTGAAAACAAGGGAAGAGTTCTGAATGTATCCCTATGGCTACTCCATATATATATCCTCCTTGAGATCTCCATGAAGAAATGCACTCTTCACATCCATGTGATGAACTTCCCATTTGCGAGAAGCAACAATGGCTAAAACTAGTCGAATGGAGTCCATTTTTGCAACAGGTGCAAATGTCTTTGTGTAGTCTATGCCATGTACCTGTGAGTATCCTTTTGTAACAAGTTGAGCTTTGTACTTGTTGATCTCACCACCTGCAGCAATATTTGTTCGGAAGTGGAACCAAGTCCCATGTGTTGTTTTCCATGAGAGCAAAGTACTCTTCATCCATGGCAGCCTCCCAAAGCGGGTTTCCAGTAGCCTTAGAGTGTGACTGTGGATCTGAACCAAGTGTCATATAAAAATGTATGGGAAGCAATGGTTCGGTGGTAGCCAGGGCTTGAGGAGCCCCAAAAAACTATGATTTAGTCCTTCTCACATCCACAGGATCACCGACTAGTTCACCCGCATCTTACAGGGTTTTCTCTGCCCAAGTTGGCAGTTGAGTTGGAGCAGCCATGACCTGCTCCTCATCCTCTAAATCAGACCCAATAGGCTTCTCTGATGGCTGCTCTGATGTGCCCGAATAAGTTTCAGATTCCTCCTCATCAGTTGCAACAAGCAGTTCCTTGGCAGGGTCTGCTGAAAAACCATGCAGTGATTCTTCTTCAAACTTCACAGTTCAAGCTACAAGAAATTTTCAGTGTGGGAGTCCAACAATCTATATCCTTTGACACTGCCATGATATCCAACAAAGATACGTTCAACACTTTGATGCTCCAAAGCCTTCCTCTTATCTATCGGAATGTGAGTCCATGCTCGTGAACCCAAAATGCGAAAGTGCAACACTTTCGGTTTCTTACCGGTCCAACATTCAAATGGAGTGGTGTCTTTGAGTGCTTTGTGAGGAATGCAGTTTTGAATGAATGTTTCACAATTAATAACTTCGGCCCATAGCTTAGGAGCTAATGATTTGGACTGTAGCATGCAATTGGCCATCTATTTTAACGACTGGTTTTTCCTCTCCGCGACACCATTCTGCTATGGTGTATATGGCACTGTGTGTTGTAGTTGTATACCTGCATCAATAAAAAGTTGCTGACATAATCCTCCCCATTATCAATATGGATTATCTTAATCTTACACCTAGACTCATTCTCAGAAAGTGCTTTAAATTCTATAAGGCATTCAAATACTTTCGATTTTAATTTCACAAAAAATACCCAAGTAAAGAGAGAGAAATCATCTATGAAGGTGAGTACATATTGAGCCTTACTGATTGAAGGCTGCGGGAATGGGCCTGTGATGTCACTGTGAATCAGCCCAAGAGGTGAAGAATCTCTCTGTGCCTTCCCTTTGTCAAATTTTTGCTCTGGATGCTTGCCAAGAATGCATCTTTGGCATACACTGCTTGTGAATTTAATAGCGGGCAATCCTTCTACCATGTTTTCCTTGCTAAGTTGATGGAAGTACTTATAGTTTAGATGGCAAAATATTTCATGCCATAACCTGTTGATATCATTCTATTGTGATAGAAATATAGTGCTAATAGATTTAGGAAAAAAGTGGGAGAAGAAATACAAATGAGAACCATGATCTGCAATTCCATGTGCAAGCTGTGAACCTGTGGAAATGTCGGTAATCACTGCGGAGTCTGGAGTGAACTCCACCTTCCTTCCAGAGTCGGAATGAGTGATCTGATATATCGAGAGAAGATTTGCAGACAACGAGGGAACATGAAGCACATTTTTGAAGCAACCCCCTTCAAGATCTACAATTCCTTCTCTGCACACCTTTGCAGGTGTGGCATCTCCCAAGTAAATTTGGGATCTGGTGCTTTCTTTTATGGAGGAAAATTCATCTTTTTATGCAGCCATGTGGTTTGATGCACTTGAATCAAGGATCCAAGCTGATGGAGTGGATGTGACAACCATTATAGCATGACCATCTCGTGCTCTCCCTCTCCCATCTCCCGTTCTGTTATCATCCTTCTTCTTTGCATTCTCGGGCATAGTGAGATTGTGCTACTGCAACTGCTTAGCCATCTCATCGATTGTTTTCCTCATGCAATTTTATTCGGGATGAAAACCTTTGGAACAGTAGTTGTAAAGTGTTATTCCTTCTTCTTCTTACCCTTTGGCAAAGAAGAGCTCTCTGAATATTATACGGGTCTCTCCTTCTTTAATTCATTAAATTTACCCTTCCCTTTTTGCATGTCTCTTCCATTGCTCTTTGGAGCATTAGTAGCTACAAGTGCTTGGTTCTTTGAATGCTTGATGGCACCCATTTGGAATAACTTAGCTTGCTCTTGAGTCAATGCTGCAATGAAGTCATTCAATGGAGGCATTTTCCATTTTTCCTGAGTCAATTTAGATGCTTGAAAAGACGATACAAATACGAAATATTCAGGGCCTAATTTTGAGAGAATCGAAAGGATGAGTTGATCTTCCTCTTTCTTGACTCCACATGCATCAAGTTCAACGAGGAGGGATTTAAACTTGGTGAAGTATTCTTGCAGGTTGCTAAAATGAGTTGGAATGAGGGATATGAGTTCATTCTCCAGTTGATGCACTCTCATTTCATCCTGCTTGCTGAATAGTCCTTCCAATGTGGTCCAGACCGCATCGGGAGTAGTGGCTCCGCTGACATGAAAGAGGAGTTCTTTAGAAATTGATAGGAATATCAGCCCAATTTCTTCATCTAATTTATTGAAATACTTGATCTTCTCCGCTGCAGAAGTCGGTTCAGTCTCCGTTCCCATTGTTACCCTATAAAGCCCTTTGCTTCGGAGGAGCAGAGTGATCTCTGTCTTCCATTCGAAGTAATTGAAAGGATTTAGAATGAGTTTTGTGGGCTGAGAGAGATGATCCATTTCTACTTGCTACACCTCCTGATGATCTATACCTGCAAATAAAACCGTGTACAATCCACTAGATTTGAACTAGCTCTGATACCATGTAGAATTCCTACAGAAACTCCGATAGATCTAGAATTCTAGTTAAATTAAACACAAGTAATTTTCTGAAATTCAAGAGAGGAGAGAGAATTTTTTTCCATAAAATAAATATATTAAATTAATAAACAATAGTAATACATGAGCAACCAAACCTCTAATCCCAAAGGGAGGTGGTTATATAGAAATTGTCGAATCTAGAAAACTAGGAAAAACTAGTAAAAAAACTAGAAAAGGCTAAGAAAAGCTAAAAGGAGGCCTAAAATAGCAACAATGACTCAAGACAACCTATGCCAACTATCAATCATGAGGAAAGAATTAGGATGGGTGCATTTCCCAAGGAAGGCAACTTTAAAACATGTTAAAATGGTCCGAGGGACCAAATCCCTTGATTTAAGGGGGAATCTTCATGTGGGGCGCCAATCCTCAAATAACCCAAGTGGATGAGGTGTGTTAGGTTTGAGCATGAACTTATATGTGTAAATGGTTTAGGAAAGTGGTTGGACCAATATTTCCATAATATTAAGCCTTTAAAGGCAAAAAACAAGGGAAAGTTGGTCCACCGAGCTAGTTTACCAAAAACCAAGTGTGAACATGCTTTTTAGTGCATGTGGCTAAGTCAAGGATACTTAGGCTAAAAAATAAATGTATATGTTAGCATTATATTCCAACAACCACCTTCTGACCGCCTCCCCCAACAGTCCAATCTCCCTAGTCTCCTTCCAAACTGGCATGGCCCTAGACGAGGAACTGATAGTTTGATCTAGGAAGAAATATCTATTATTGTTTAGGCAGTGTGTGAGTTCATCTGAGTAAAGACTTTCTATGGTCATTCCAAGAATGTGATCCTTCCGATGATAATCTCCTTACCCGAGCCAAAAATCCAGCTAATCCTCTGTATCAACCAGTGTTTGACCTTGTTCAAGTTGATCCAGATAGCAGAGCCGGTCTGTTTTCCAACAAGCCCCTCACGTATCCAATGTGTGGCCTTGATGCCCAGGAGGTATTTGGAACGGATGATATTACCCCACAAACAGTTACCGAATAGTCCCCGTCATAACGTTTTAATCAGCAAGGCCCAACCAAATAATTTTATGTTCAACAATCCCCATCCTCCGTGGCTCTTGGGAAGGGTGATCCTTTCCAGTTTGGTAAGGTGGAATTTGTGTGCCTTTCCAGAGCTCACCCAAATAAAATTAGCCATGATCTTGTTAATATTCATAATGATAGAAGCAGGTAGGCAGTATAAATGCGCCCAATAAACCGCAAGTTGTTGCAAGACCAACTGAGTGAGTGTAACCTTGCCTCCAAGGAACTTACCTTGGAGGAACTTATTAGAATTGGAATAATCTCAAATTCCTAGGAAATTGGTGGGTGGGGAGCCACATGGCACAAATCTAATTTTTTAAATTTATTAAAAGTAATGGACCATTTTGTTAAATAAAATTTGATTATATATAAATGAATGTTATAAATAATAATGAGGAACTTATCATGGAGGAACCCATTAGAATTGGAATAATCTCAAATCCCTAGGAAATTGGTGGGTGGTGAGCCAACACAAATCTATTTTTTAAAATATATTAAAAGTCAATGTAACCTAACAAACTCTTTAATACACTACATCCATTGATAAACATTAAGACTAAGCATATGATGAGCATATTCCTTTGAGAATCAATCTAGACCCTCAATTAAAAAAATAAAAATAAAAAAGTCAACAAATCCTCATCCACCTCATCCACCTTAAGTTGAAATAAGAAGCTTTGGGCAAAAATATCACACTTTTTATGTTTATTTTTGTTTCATTCAAATCTCTCAAGTTGCACACCTACTTTAAAATGTAAAACTTTGAAAAAAAATCACACACACATATATATTCTTGGTGCTAATCATAAAAGGAATTACACATTTTTTTCATTTTGAACAATACATTAATACAATGTTTTAACTAATAAATATTTTATTTTCAATATTTTATTCAACATTATGTTACTTAATACCATATTGAAATATTTTATTTATCATTGAGAGTGAATTTTTTTGTTATTAATATATATTTTTTTAAATGTCACATGCGAACTCTATGTAAAACATGGAAGGATTTACACATCTTCATAATTGGTGGTAATATGAATTAACCCATGTTGTAATCATATAAATTAAATGTATAGTAAAAGAGCATTTGTTTATAGCACACATCAAAACATGTTCTTCATGATATATCTCACATTGACACAATTAAAAAAAATCATACAAATTAATTAAATTATAAATTTATTTTTAACTATTATTATTATTAATTAGAAAAAAATTAACAAGAAAAATATAATAAATAAAGAATAAACCATAAGAGTTCAAATAAATAAATTAAAATAAATGGACAAAAAAGAAGAAGACATAACTACTTTTGAGATAAATCTCAACCTTTTATCAAATCCTTACCATCCACCCAATAATTATTAATAATCATATTAAAATTCTAAATGCTTTTAATTAAAACTAAGCAAATATGTATATTTATCTTTGTTTGTTACTACAAGTGACATATTTTTTTTTATAAGTTAGCAGAAAGGATTTATATTACTTCGACAAAATCACAATATAAAATAGTAGTTGGTCTTCCAGTTTGGAAACCAGACCAACTACAAAAATAAACTTTCTTAATACAACCTTTATCCAAGAAGACCATTACATTCTTCTATCTCTTGTTCCCTTTAAAAAACTTACTAATATGACTATAATGCCCATTAGGTCCACCTAGATGGTATTCCTTATATCCAGACCTAGAATTAACAAAAAAACTACTAGATTACATACTAAAACTATTGTCTAAGTAATCTATTATCACAGTAAATTGGGAAAATAGAGTTTCTGCTTTTCTGAACCTCATTCTATAGGAACCTCACCAGCCGGAGCTTAGCCAGGAGCCATTGTTGGAGTTGCTGCCATCGAAACGCCAGAGCCTCCTACCTCTCTTGTCTTGAACTTCTTTAGGCACGTTGGTTCTTTCTGTTCCCCCATAGCAATATCAATGTTATGTATATGCTTTAGATAAATAGTGAACATGTTGTGAAGGTCGCTTATATGACCATCTTGCAACTTCTCATTATTTACCAACATCTTCAGAATAGATTCAATCCCTCCAAGTCGTTGATTGATGGCCCTTAGATGACCTAAGGTATCATCATGGCTTTTGGCCCTTCCCTCTGATCCTTTAAACTGAAGTTTTCCTATCAAGGTCTTCACATGCCAAGCAGTTTCCAGGATTTTGTGGTAGAGGGTAACGCAGGTGTTGTTTTCACCAATGTCAATGATCTCAACCTCCTCCTCGATTTGTCTATCGGGAATAACCCTCCTATACTAGCGAACTTCATTTTTCCAAACCTCCACCACTTCTTTTCCTTTCAACGAGACAACAAGGTGAAAAGCCTTTGCGACTACCCTTGCAGTCATTTCCATGTAGGTGTGTTTAATGTAACCCTCACCCTGAGCCTTCACTCTAGGTCTCCCCCTTGGCCTACCCACCAAATATCTAACTCTTCCCATCCTCAACTCAACTTCCCTTTCCGACTTGAAATCAGTTCTTATTAGTTCCCTACTATTCCAACAGTGCTCAATTATCAAGCACAGGTCAAAAGGGAGGCCATCCAACCAAGAATTTAAAGTCGTTATGATTACACTGCCCTATCCATCATGATTTTTGGTACTTACCATTACAACCTTTGCAACCTCCAATCTTCCAGCAATAGGATTGTCGTCTCATGTGATCTTGCTCCATACCTCCCTTTCATTCACCAATCTCAACAAATTTTACATGCTCATTATCACCATTTTTCGCCCCTCATATGTATCCTTTGTGTTTATCATACTTGCCCACCTGTCATTCTCCCCCTTATCATTCGTGAAACACCCTGCATGACAAACCTTGATGTAGCTATTTGTAACTTCACATTATTTAGCCGCCACCTTGTCCATGCAATTTTTTTGTATGTCTCGTATAATTCCTTGTTTTGATATTTCTCTCTCTTCTATAATACAAGATTTAATCAATCATGTGGGCAAGTGGAGCTTTTCCCGAGCCCTGGCCCGCTATTGCATTATAATCAATGTTGGCTATCATGGAGTTGTCCTTTTCCACCAACTTTGACAATCATCCCTTAGTTGTCCCTTTTGAAGTTTTTGCCATGCCACATCTGTAACCATATGTGAGCTAGCAACCCCTTCGTTGGCTAGCCTATCCAAAACGAATTCCATTGTTATGAGAGTAGATAGGTGTTGTTGAATGTGTGGGTTAATTATGCCAGATGGTAGTGTCTCATTACCTTACTTACCTTTGAGCCACATTGCAGCCTCCTTGTCGCTTGGATGGCAATCGTTGAGTCTCCCTCAATAGTGATATTGACCATTCTCTACCATACCAAAACTTCTAACCCTTGTTCTAGGGCATGGAATCTAGTTGCATTGTTAGAAGCATGACCCAAGTTGATGAAATATACCCTAGAAATTTTCCCTATCCAATCTCGTATAACTCCTCTAACACCTGCTTACCGGGGTTTCCTTTTGAGGCCCCATCAAAATTTAACTTGAAGAAGCCCTGGGGGGAGGAATCTAGATTGTTGAACCTAGATGTATTTGAGGTTCCTTGGCCCGGGTTACCTGCAAACCATGATTGTCCAGTTCAAGTAATTTTAGGATTCTTGCCTCCTATGGTGATGGTTGCTCATCAGAAACCTTGACTCCTCTATTGATAATCGTTTCCTTGAGTTGGCGCTAAATTATTTCAACCAAGCATTCTACTTCGAGCTTCTTATTCTGGAAAATTTGCCAGTTCCATTCCTTCCATACAGTCTAGATAATAAATCTCGGGACCATGCACCAGGTGAGATTTACCACTTCATTCTTAGTGTAGTTCTCTCTCCATTTCTTAATAGTATCTTGTATATTGTCCCTGATTCTATCAATTTGCCTAAAAATATAATCCATCCAATCCCATATGATAGAAGTATAATTGCAGGTGTTTAATAAATGATTGATATTTTCCTCCTTGTTTTGCAGAGACAATACAATGAGGCCCTAATAAAACCTCTCTTCACTAGATTTCCCAAGTGATAACTTTCTTATTTAAAACCAGCCACAAGAAAGTTTTAATTTTTTGCCATTGAGGTAATGACCACAGTCTCAACCATACTGAATCAGCTGCCTCACCTTAGTGACCTTCAATATAATTTCTAGCTTCTTTGATATTGAATTCTTCACCTTCCTTTTTCCCCATCTCAGTTGATCCTCGTCACTAGTACAGAGGATTCTTCTCTTACTTAATTCCTCTATTATTTCTTGGAACACCTCTTGATTTTGACTAGGCTCCCAAAAGATACTAAGGTTCCATCTTCTCCATTTATTTCCATTAGTTACATGTTCCTAGAAATGGTGCACTTTTATTTGGCCCTGACTCTCAATCATCATTTGAATTGGGCACCACACTTCCTTGCTTAAGGTAGGTTGTTGCTACCAAGCATCTTCCCAAAACAAATTTGATCTTCTATTTATAATCTTTTAGAAATAATTTTTCTATATTACCTCCATGTTGCCCCAAGCCAAATTCCATATTGTTGAACCTTTAATTGTTCCTGACATACGGAAAATGTCTTGTGATAGCTAATTGTGGGCATATTTCGCTCTCTAGAGTTGGGCCCATGGTGAAGAACCTCCCTTTAACCAGCGCCACCAAAGTTTAGCTCCACTTGCTCTATTGACAGCCTCTGGATCCTATAAGCCTAGGCCACCCATACATTTTGGTTTACATATCATATTCCAGGCTACTAATACCCATTTCCTCTTATCCTCAGCTCCTCTCCATAAGAAATTCCTTTGAATTTCTCTAATCTTTTGCATAACACCTTTGGGGGTTGGGAGTATTGATAACATATACCCCGAGATTGATTGTAGAGAAAATTTAGTCATAACCATCCTTCCAGCTAGGTTTAAGGCTCTAAAGGTCCATCACTTGACTCTATCTTCCAAGTTTGATACAATATTCTCCCAATTAGATTTCTTCCAAGCTTGAACAGTTAGAGGGATTCCTAGATATTTGGAAGGAAGACTTTTTATTTGGAGGCCTAGAATAGCTGTCAAATTTCTTTGTATAGAAATATGCATATTAAAAAAGAAAAACGTGGATTTGGAATCGTTTATCTCCATACTTGAAGCTGCAACAAAAGTATCTAGGGTAGAATTGAATGATTAAGCCTCCTTCACTATAGTGATACCATGTAGCATGATATCATCTACAAATTTTTGATGCATTGTAGTCAGGAATCCCTCGTGCAGTTGAAGGCCTATGATGTTCCCTTCCTCGGTAGCTAATGAGATCGCTCTACCTAGTCCTCCATCATTATTACAAACAAGAAAGGTGACATAGGGTCTCCCTATCTAATTCCTAGAGAAGGGAAAAATGGTTTAGCAGGAGCTCCATTTAGCAAAATTGAAAATCTAGGAGAGGTGACCAAGGCCATGATCCAGGTGATCCATCTATTATCAAAACCAAATTCTTTTAAAACTGCTTCCATGTACTCCCAATTGATCTTATCATATGACTTCAGAAGGTCAAGCTGAATTATTATTCCTTCCTTCCCTAGGCTCTTTAGAGAATGTGCTATCTCATGGGCATGGATAACATTGTCCAAAATTTTCCTGCCTTCCACAAAGCCTGACTGTTCTTTTGAGATCAAGGTAGGAAGCACCATTTTGATATGGTTGACTAATATTTTTAATATAATCTTATGAATCACATTGTAGAGGGTTATCAATCGAAACTTCTCATGAGTACCTTCCATTTCCTCCTTTGGGATGAGAGTAATATATTTATAATTTAGAGATTTAAGGATCATGGATGAGTCCTAGGAGTCCTCCACCACCTCAAAAACATTCATCTTTACTACTTCCCAACAGGCTTTAAATTAATCTATGGTGAAGCCATCGAGGCCTGGCATCTTACCATTAGTCATCTCATGAACCTCCTGGGCGACTTCTTCCATGGAGTTGGGCTTATTTCGATTTCAATTATGCTCCTCTGTTATCAATCTTGGGATATGCTTAACAATATTTTGAATGACTTCTGATCTATCAAGCAGGGGCTCCTCTACAATCTTCTGAAAGTGTTGAACCAACACTTTCTCAATGTCTCGATGTGCTTCATAAGACTAGCCAGTTCCATCCTTGATCCTGACAATTCTCACTAGAGGAAATTTGAGCTTAGAAGTGGCCTCCTAAGGAAAAATGATAAAATAAGAGTTAGGAATTTTGTTGAGAAAAGAAAAAAACTACTTTTTTGTTGTATTTTTGGCTTACCTCCTTTTAGGTTTACTCAAATTTTAAGTGTAGACCCTCGTCAGATGTGGAATTAAATTATGCATCCAACGAGTACCCATTATGCATACTTCTAAGAAGACACAATCATTTAAATATGTTTTTTTAATGTATCTTCAATTTTATCAATGTGGGTCTTCTTAGAAGTATGCAAAATGGGTACTCATTGGATGTGGAATTTGATTCCACATCCAACGAGTGTCTACACTTGAAATTTAAGTCCATAAGGAGATAAGCCAAAAATACAATTAAGAAAAGTAGTTTTTTTATTTATTTATTTTCCCTACAAAATATTTACATGTACCTCTTTTTAAATTTAAAGGATTTTGATTGGTTTACATGTTATGTATGTGAAAATTTCATGGGCACTTTTAGGCTAAAGTTTCATGTAATGATTTGAATTTCGATGCTCTATGGCAGATCTATGAAAGAATTTAGTATTATTTTCTCCTTCATGGAGCCATAGAACCCTCAATTTCTGTTTCCATAAGATTTCCTCTTGTAAGCATATTTCCTCTCATTTTTTTAGTAGTTTTGTTTCCTCGTTCCTTCTCACATATGTGTACCTTCTTCTATCAACACTTTCTATAATGCCTCCATCTTCATTTCCAAATCTCTTTTTTGCTTATAATATATTTCTGAACTCTATTTTATTCCAATGCCTTAGTTGGGTTTAATATATCTCAACCTGACCTGCATTTTGAACATTTTAGAGCCCTGAATTGGGAGAGGATCTTTGCACCAATTCTTTGTATTGTCCATAAATGAGGGGTGATTTATCCAAAATGCCTCAAATTTGAATGATTTATTTTTAGGGGTTCCCACAATTGTAATCGCTAACACCTTTGGCCAATGATTAGATCCCCCACAGGGGAGAATATTTTCCTCTATATCCAACCTTGCAACATCAAATCCTCAGATATTAGGAATCTATCTAACATAGAGGCTACTTGATGCTCCCCTCCTCACTTGTTATGCCAGGTAAAGATTCCATTACCTATCTCCATATCTATCAAATTTGCTTCTTCAATGAACCTTTTAAAGATCCCAAAGTCTCTATCAATTCGTCTTTGACCTCCCTTCTTTTCTTCCAGAGAAGTGATCATGTTCAAATATCCCCCTACAAGCTAGGGGATATTAAGCTTTCTTCCTCTAAGACCCTTCAAAGCCTAGATGAAACCTAATTTATTAGCAATCCTTTGCAACTCGTAGACATTTATGAAAAGAAAAGACTCAGGGACTCCTATTAGGTGAAATCACTATGGCTTGAGGGTGGAGATGGTTTCCTCTAGATTCCCTGTTTGGTTATGTTTTTGTTTATCCCATTTAACCCGAAATTCAGACTTGGAATATGGCATGGGGGTGATTGGGATGGAAGAGAGAATTATTTCAGCCCTAATCTATGGTTAGGTGGTACATGGAAGTTGGAGAAATTTCACCTGTAGAACAAACCAATATATGCAATGTCCTAAAGCATAATACTTGTTCTACTTCTACAAAACATTAAGCGGAAGCATAATCAAATTCATGAGAAACATCAAGTAGAAATGTGCATAACTGATCAAGAGAAATAATCACACATAACACTAGATATATCCAGGGGAAAGCACCAGCATAAAACCCCAACCATGTATTATCAATCAAGTGTAAATCCTCTTCACAATACAAAAAGAATTAGCTCTCAAGCTATTCAGTTCTCAATGAACTATGAATATATGTCTCATGAACCAACCAAGCCCTGTTTATATAGGCTTTACATATGGTCCTTGCATAGTTTTCTTAGGAAATAATAGCAAAAGCATATGCTATTAATTCCAAACATACCGAATTAACCAATGGTCCAACTACGCAATCCTTCAGGACACTAGTTCCTCAACCATGCAAAAACTACTTACTAGAAATAATCAAGCATCTGATAGTACATTGTCCCACATCTGATATCAACTGGGTCTCTGACAGAACTGACATGCAACAGTTATCCATGAGTGAATCCTCAGTTATCTAAAATAATAGTTGTCACATGCATGCAATCATTAACAAACTATATTTTATTATTTTAACAACTTGTTAAAATAATCTAACTGGACTTGACTAGTTAGAACTAAGTCAACTGATTCTCTCATTATAGAACTCATACTTATTCCCTAAATTAGTGGAGGAAATTAAGGATAAATTCCTCAATCAGTGGGACAACTCATGTGCATGCTCACAAAGACTTCAAATTCGAATTTCCTTAACTAATTAACTCAACTGAATTAATTAATTAATATTTCCAGCTGTTATTAAGACCAAAATTAATTTTACTTCCTATAGATAGACTAGGGACGACTATAAATAGGAAGGGACCCAGAAATGCTATTTTTAGTAGTTTCACCTCTCACCCAAGGTGGCCAATGACCTCACTAGCCAAACTGCTATTTTTAGACATGCTATTTTTAGCAGGTCTATTTTTAGCACATTCTAAATTTAGCGTTTCTTGTTGCACATTTTTCAACGGTTCCTGACTTGGTTGGTACTATGCATATGTTATTATGTGTTATTCTTTAATGAGATCAATGAGCATAAGCATTGGTTTAATGTGTTGATATGCGACTGGTTTTTCATGGCTTCATTCTGGTTAAATGCTTGTACATGCATATAATATTTCTTATTATATGAATTTTGTTGTTTTTTATCTTACTCATGGTTGAAAAACTCTTGGATGTTTTATATGGATGTATGAGATAACCTGTGGTTTATTGCAACTAACATAAGAGGGAAGTGAGCCTTCTTGATGAACATCTGATATAACTAATGAAACAGTGAACAAACTATGCATCTAAACCTACATGCACCTTGGTCACAATATGTTTGTGAAAATGAATAACTTGTATCGGGAAAGCTTGAAAAAGAACAAAGATTAGAACATAGCATGAAGACTTACACATTTTGTTGACAAAATTCTAGAAAAGTCTAGGCAGTTGGCTTGAATGTTGGCATTAAAAAAATTCTGGGATAAGTTTGTGGCCGCACTATCTGAACGAGGAAATATTGGCCACAACCGCATTAAGGAAGGGTTATCCATGTGGCTGTAGGCTTCTAGCCACATATACATGCTTGTATCCCTATGGCTGGTGGCCTCTAGCTGCATAGACAGGCTTGTATCCATGTGGCTGAGGTGTAAGATAATATAGAGTGGACTGAGCTAAGGGGACATAGCCACCTAGGAAAAGTAGGTTGATATTAGTATGATTATGTACCCCTAGGTGTTTTGCAGTCAGTTTGGTAAGTTAGATCCCACTTTCGTAGCTACATCTTGGAAGTTGGGTCATGTATAATAAATCTTAGCTCATGTTTACCCCAACAAGCAGGGAAATAGGTAAAAGTGGCTAAATGTTGGGTGGGGTGTTACATTTGGTCAAGGAGGGAATATGATTAACAAGGTGTTGCATAGCATGGTTTGGTGAAGGATGATAGAATTTAGTGATGTGATGGATTGTTTGATATCCATGAAAATGAATTGACATTAATGAGTGTATTTAAGGTATGGAAATATGTCCAGTCAAGTATGGAAATGATATTTAAGTAATATCATGTGTTGGATGAGATGGATGAGAACATGGCCTCACATTGGGTGGTCAAGTATGATTGGCTCAAGAGAGGCAATGGTGCAACATTGTCTATGGTTAGTTGATGATGGTTTGGCATTGCCTTTAATGAAATATGCACTTAAATGATTTTCACACTTTATGATGTTTGTCTTAGGTTTCATGAGGACGTGTTTGTTAGGCATATACCAAGTGATACAAGTCATTGATGGATCACAAAGTCTCTCTCCTAGTGAAGAAGATTGCAGATTTAGATTTCTCAGCTTTAGAGGAGGAGCATGATAGTCATAAAGCTATTCTGGTAGAATTTCCCATTGTTTAGCATGTCCATGCTCATTATTTTTGTTTATTTTTCCATGAGCAACATTTCTACTCCTTACACTAGGAAAAACATTAAGCTATCTAGCAATTTTCTAGATAGTGAAAGGTTTTCTTTTCTTAACTATGATATTATTATTATCAATGTAGTAGTTTGGATTTTTTTATATCTTTTCTACTAGTCTAGTTTCCCTAGTGGTAGGTCAATAGCCATTGTTATGTCTACTTTTTTGCTTGGACTAATATAAAGTCATTCAATAGCTCCCCTCCACCCCACCCCTCCCCCCACATAATAGACCCTCTATGGTTATAACTACAACTGGCTCCCTCGTCTTAGAATGGAGATGAGAATTAGAAACCTTTTATGCCATCATGCATTAATGAGAAGCTTGATAAGAAAACTTCAGTGATGGATGCAACACACTAGGACTAACCACAAAGTTGATATGTATATAATTACATATGTATTGTGTTGTAGTCACTTTTTATTCAATACTTCCAATTTTTTTTTTCTAGATATTATATCTAAGTTTATATGTCATTGACTCTTCTTGAGAATCTCAATAGCCCATGACCATTTTCTATTGACAGATAACCTTTTTGAGCCAAACACCAAATTGGTGTATGAGACCACCTTGTTTGTTGGACAAGGGTACTTTTGACTATTAAAGTTTAAGAAGGTGTACTTACTCCACCCCCTACATATTTGAACCTATAACATCTTAAAAGAAGATACATGATCTTAGTTATTAAGCCTACTTAAGCTATGTCTTGAGATACATTGATTTTTGTTAAGTTAAAGAAAATTTGTTGAAGGGTCACCTACATTGACTTAACAAAAAATTTACCAAATATTTAAAGTTTTTATAAATTAAATAATCAACAAACTATTATTATAAACTTTAAACTAAGTATTAACTATATATTTAATTTATACCATCATAGATCCATCTTAACTTCGGATCTAGCAGGCATTGAGAAGGGGCAAATATCATAAAATGCAAACTTCTTTTTGAGTGCAAAACTTAAAGAAAGGTTTGCACTTGGAGACATTTGATTCCTCTCATTAGTTGGTAGATCCTTAGTTAAAATGGATCTATGTTGATTCTCAATAATATTATTTTTATTATATAAATTTCACACACACATAAATAAGTAATATCATTTTTAATTTCACTTTGACGATACTTCTGAAAAAGATATCTATAGACATACTACTTTAAGGTCTTATGTATACATACATAGATAGATATCCTTCATAAACAAATCACTTCTCCTCAAAATATCCGTAGTGTCCATCGATCTTCTTTGATTTAATCTCTATAGAATATCCACTGGATATTTTTAGTAGTAGTGAGGTCCGTAGAGGGTTTTGATATATCTTAAAAGTAATTATAACATTTTTGCTTTTAGATTTAATTTTAAAAACTTATAAAATTAAATTAAACTAATATATTTATAAAACATTTTGATTGTAAAATGAGTTGTAGTTTTTGGGCATATGGTATTTCTAAGCCATGGTATTGTAACAAAGCCTATTTATAAGATAATAATATCCAAAAAAATATTTTAGTGTTGTGTATAATAAAATATCTAATGTAGGTTATGAATAAAATATTTTAATATGAATTAATATTCAAATATAGTTAAAAATATATAGCATTCAACAATACGATTTAAACCATGAAAAATTACACATTATTTTTTTGCATTTTAAAATAAGTTTGTACCTCAAAAAATTTGATCCCTCAAATAAATTTATACTAGTTTATATAGTAAAAACATGTAAATATTTACAAAAAAATATTTACACTAATACAACATTTATAAAATATCTTTCAACGAAACAACTACTTTCATATATAATTTTGAAATAAAATAATAAGCAAAACAATTATTATTTTCACTAAAATTTAATCGTTTATAACTAATCCAAAAAATTTAGCTAATCGTGTAAAACACCAGAATGTCAAATAAAACAGCGGAATTCAATATGTGGAGCTTTCCAGAGCGTTCTGGTTGTTTTATCGAAAGATGCACAAAAGGGGCATTACAAACATGTGGAAATTGGAGAGTGAGAGGAATGGCTAGGATGGTTAAAAATGATTGAAATTTGGGCAAAATGTTTTCAATTTTTTTTTAGTTACAGTGTTTAAATCATGTTTTCGATGGTGGAAATTGATTTAGCACCATCAAAAACACCTAAAAACACCTAAAATTATAAATTTTAACAACTTTTACTTGAATTTACAAAAATCTCTACCAGATTTTTTTAAAATATAACGAAAATTTCCATAACTTTCAAGACGAAAAAAACATAATTTTTAAACTACCCATGGAAATTTAGTTTCGCTGAAACGAATGATGACAGACCTTCGGAAAAATTATATAAATAAATTATATCAAATGCGATGGTGCACAGTTTAGTTTTGCTAAAGCGAATGATGACAGACCTCCGGAAAAATTATATAAATAAAATATATTAAATGTGATGGTGCACAGTTTAGACGGATAAGTCCCATCTACATGCCGTCCTTCGACGTTGGAAGCCGTTGGAGGGTGGGCTCATCTTTCATGAAAAACAGGTCGAAGATGACCCCTGCGAGGCCATCGCCAATAAGGGGTCCGACCCAGAAGATCCATTGGTTAGTCCATGTCCAGCTCACCAGCGCCGGACTGAAGGCCCTTGCAGGGTTCATTCACGCGCCGTCGAAGGCCCCGCCAGCCAGTATGTTGGCGCCCACGATGAATCCAATGCAGATCGGGGCTATGGTGTCCAGGGTATCCCTGCAGGGGTCGATTGTCGTGGCGTACACCGTGTAGACGAGGCTGAATGTCATCACGATCTCGAACACCAGAGCGTTGCCCACCCCCACGCCCGAAGACAACGAGAACACACCGATGCTCTGCATCCATGTCAACAAAATGTGTTCATACTATCAAGAAGTAAGAAAGCAATGAGCGAGTGGAGAAATGGATTACCATGTCGTTGGTGGTATACTTGAGGAGCCCACAGGCAACCGTGGCACCGAGCATCTGGGCAATCTAGTAAAAAATGCCCTTTACAAGTGTGATGTGGCCGCCAACGAGTACCCCGAAGGTGACTGTCGGGTTGACATGTCCTTTCGAGATTTTGGACGCCACCGCCACGCCTACGAAGAGAGCTATGCCGTGCGCCAGCGCTTCCGCCACCAGCCCCGCTGACAGAGTCAAAGCATTGTCTGTCAGCTTGGCTGCGCAACACACATAAAATCAAATCACTATATGCAAGCACGAAGAAAGCAACGAAAGAACAACACAGAAGCAACGAGATGGTAATTACAGAAAGCAATGACGGATCCTTCGCTAGCAAAAACGAAGATGATAGCCGAGATGAACTCCATGAGAGCGGCTTTGAGAGTGTCGGGGTGGTAGGCCTCTTTGGACCCTACTGCAATTTTCTGAAATGGGTATGGCATCCTTCAATTCTCCAAATAACGAAGACAAATGCCTTTTTTTCTGTAGCTCTGCGGTGGGATATTTTGCAGGGAGTGGCGTGTTTACATTGGAATAAATGGGCATCATTTCACTGTAGGAACTCGTCCTCCTTATCACAACCATACCCAAATGGGAGGCTGATAGCGTCATGCGGTTACAGGAATGTGATGATAAAATTAAACAATGATTCTTAATGCGGAATTAAAACTTAATGCCCAAAAAAAATACCTCCAACCATTGATGTTAAACACACTCCGATGCCTCAAGCGTAGTAGTCCCTTCCCTTCTTATTTTCTGATGTGTTGGCTTGATCAAAACCGGTAGTAGCATTCCTTTCAAATTGTTTTGAAATCTGGTTAAACTACTGACAAGAAGAGAGCTCGAGCCATCAGTTTCCTCTCGGCCTCAGACGATAGAAAAATATCTTGACTGAAATGCGACCAATTCCTGTATGCATCGGCACTTTCTCAGAAGCGTCGTTGTTCTCTTATCTTGAAATACCCTTTCTCTCGAAAACAAAGATTAATGAATTTACTAATAAGAAGCCCGATCTGGAATAGCTTTACAAAACGTTAATGCGATTGAAGTGGGTATCTAATTAGGGCAACTTTTAATAAACTGGTGGTAAACCTCCACATACGAAGCTGAACCCTGCGATCTCTTTAATAACTGAATTCCAAAAAAAATTGGGCGTTATATCTCCAAAGATGGGAGTGGAAATCCTGAACAGACTACTCGAGGCCGCAATTGCATGATAATAGAGACAACAAATGGGAAGACAATCGCAAAACTGTTATGAGGAAAGGTAAATGCCCAAACAGAGAGCCCTCCCGTTCATCAAGCTGTGAAACGTAATGGAGACAAGAAAAATCACTACAGAAAATCTGAAGGCACTTCCAAGCTCTGCTCTCTCAACTTGATGGTGTAAAACTGAAGGGGATTGAGATGCAAGCTTGGGGACCAAACATAAATATATATAGCCAAGCTTCCATCAAGCTTCTGTTGGCTATGTGTCAGGTGTTCCACAGATCATGGTAGAGAACTCCAGATGAAGTAATGGACCACTTTAGAAGCTCCCAACAAGAAATTAATTAACTGGAGTTGATTTCCGTAATTTAAGGAAATTACTGCAGTTGGTTTCCAGAAATTAAGGAAATGACTGCAGTTCACTTCCGTAATTGTAGGCAGCAGTTGGGAAAAATTAAAGGAGCTTAACATTCTCCCACTTGGTCCATACTTCCAATCTTAATGTCTCATCTTAAAACCCATTGATAATCTGTATTAAGTAATAGATACATGAATCATGGCGATAAGTCCTCTAATGATGAGTATTATCTTCCATGTATTACTATGTATTTATTCTTATTATAATTTATGTGGCAACAATTTCTTAATGAATAAACCTTACGTTTATTCTTGGTCTTTCTTAAATGAATTTTCTCAAATCAACTTAAGGTGCACATAAATATGAAAAAAACATCACAATAATTAAGAATTTCATTAAAATAACATTGTCCATACAATGAGAAACTACATAATGCAACCAAGTCCCATATTCATTACATGATCCTTGAATTTAAATGGTGGCATGCCCTTAGTCAAAGGATCAGCAATCATCAACTCAGTGCTCACGTGTTCAATGACCACTTTCTTTTCTTTAACATGTTCCCTTATAGCTAAATACTTAATGTCGATGTGTTTATTTTGACTCCCACTCTTGTTTTTTTAAGCCATAAAAACATCCGCTGAATTGTCATAATATATTCTCAATGGCTTAGAGATAGAATCCATAATTCTAAGCCCAGAAATGAAACTCTTAAGCCATACACCATGTAAAGTAACCTCAAAACAGGAGACAAACTCGGCTTCCGTAGTGGAAGTGGCAATCAAGGTCTGCTTGGCACTCCTCCATGATACAGCTCCATCGGCCATCATAAAAATGTATCCTGATGTTGATTTGCGTGAATCAACACATCCAACAAAGTTAGAATCTGAGTAGCCAATTACTTCCAAATTGTCCGTCCATCTATACATAAGCATGTAGTCTTTGGTTCCTTGAAGGTACCTCATTACTTTCTTTGCAAATCTCTAGTGGTCTAAACCTGGATCACTCTGATATCATCCCAACATTCCCACAACAAATGCAATGTCAGGTCTTGTGCAGAATTGAGCATACATTAGGCTTTCGACAGCAGAATCATATGGAATGTTCTTCAATTGTTCCCTTTCAAAGTCGTTCTTCGGGCATTGGTTCAAATTGAACCTATCACCCTTCACAATGGGAGCTACAATTGGTGAACAATCCTTCATCCAAAATCTCTCTAAAATTTTATTAATATAGGTTTCCTGTGATAGACCCAAGATGCCTCAAAATCTGTCTCTATGGATCTTAATGCCAATGACATAAGATGCATCACCCATATCCTTCATATCAAAATTTTTAGAGAGGAATTGTTTCACCTCATGTAACAAACCCTTATCATTGGTTGCTAGCAAAATGTCATCCACATATAAAACAAGAAAACAAATTTTACTCCCACTAACTTTCAGGTATATACATTGATCCATAATGTTTTCTACAAAACCGAAAGAAGAAATTACATTATGGAATTTCAAATACCATTGGTGGGATGCTTGTTTTAAACCGTATAATGACTTCTTGAGCTTGCAAATCAATTGCTCACTATCACTAGAGGGGAATCCTTCAGGTTGTTTCATGTAAACCTCCTCCTCTAGATCTCCATTAAGAAATGTCGTTTTCACATCCATTCCAAGTCAAAATGGGCTACTAATGCCATAATAACGCGCAATGAATCTTTCCTAGATACAGGAGAGAAAGTCTCTGTGTAGTCGATTCTCTCTTTCTGAGTGAATCCCTTAGCAACAAGTCTTGCCTTGTATCTCTCAATGTTTCCCAATGAGTCTTTCTTTGTCTTAAAGACCCATTTATATCCAATGGCTTTTGCACCATTAGGCAACTCAACAAGATCCTAGACTTCATTACTCTTTATAGAATTCATCTCTTCCTTCATGGCATCGTACCATAATTTTGATTCTTTGCAACTCATGGCTTGTGAAAAGGACTCGGGATCATTTTCGGCTCCAATGTTGTAGTCAGATTCTTGCAAATACACAACATAATCATCAGGAATTGCTGATCTCTTTGGTCTAGTAGATCTTCTTAATGTTGTACCATCATCTTCCTGAGAAGTATGTGGTTCAAATTGTTGTTCAAAAATTCTTGGCAACTCTTGAACTACCTAATCTATTGGAATGTCGTCAGCAGCTTGTGGAACTTCAACAATTGGTTGTTCAAAACTAGTTTGTACTTGAGGGGTGCTATGAACAATAACCAATCTATCACTTGAGGTGGAAGGTTGAAACTCTGAATGATCCTTCTCAGAAACTATGTTCCTGGTTTGATCGCTCCCATTGATCAAGTCATTTTCAAGAAACTTTGCATTTCTTGATTTCACAATCCTAGTGCTGTGAGATGGACAATAAAATCTGTAACCTTTAGACCTTTCAGCATATCCAATGAAATACCCACTAATGGTCCTTGGGTCTAGCTTCTTCTCTTGTGGATTATAAATTCTCACTTCAGACAGGCATCCCCAAACGCGCATATGTCGCAAACTCGGTTTCCAACCTTTCCATAATTCAAATGGCGTTTTAGGAACAACCTTGGTTGGAACTCGGTTTAATATATACACTGTTGTCTTAAGTGCTTCAGTCCACAAGGATTTAGGAAGATTGGAGCTGCTAAGCATACTCCGCACCATGTCCAATAATGTTCGGTTTCTTCTTTCTGCTACACCATTCTGGTCAGGTGAACCAGGCATGGTGTATTGGGCAACAATCCCATGCTCTTGAAGAAATTTTGCAAATGGCCCAGGTGCTTGTCCATCTTTTGTGTATCTACCATAATATTCTCCACCTCTATCTGATCTCACGATCTTAATTTGCTTGTCGCATTGTTTCTCTACTTCAGCCTTAAAGATCTTAAAGGCATCTAATGCTTTGTTCTTTTTATGAATCATGTAGAGATACATATATCGTAAGTAATCATCTATAAAAAAGATGAAGTGTCTCTGACCATGTGAGTCCATGTCTCGACTACATATATCAGTATGTATGATCTCTAATATGTCTGAACTCATATTGGCACCTTTCTTTGACTTGTTGGTCTGCTTTCCCTTTATGCAGTTCACACAAGTCTCAAAATCAGTAAAATCTAGAGTATTAAGTACCCCTTCATTTACCAATCTTTTAATTCTTTGTATGGAGATATGACCTAGTCTCTGGTGCCATAATTTAGAGGAATCTTCATTAATAACACATCTTTTAGTACCAGTGTGAACATGCATTGAATCATAAGTGACATTGTTTTATAAATTAATGCAATAAAGACCATTAGATAAAATACCATTCCCAACATAATAAGATTTATAAAATAGACTGAAAGATTTTTCTGAAAAGTTAATGGAATATCCAAAAGGTACAAGTCTTAAGATTGAAATCAAGTTTCTAGAAAAACTTGGAACATAAAAGGTCTTTTCTAATTCTAAAACAAAGCCACTACTTAAAGTTAAATAACATGTTCCTATAGCTTCCACATGCGAGCCCATCTTGTTTTCTGATAAGATGCTTTGCTCACTTCCCACCGGCTTTCTTAGGTTTTGCAAACCCTGCAAGGAATTTGAAATGTGAATTGTTGACCCAGAATCAATCCACTATGTGTTAATATTGACGTTAACCATATTAGATTCATAACAAACAAACGAGATTAAATTACCTTTGTCCGCAAGCCATTTTTGAAATTTGGTGCATTCCTTCTTCATGTGTCCCTTCTTTTTACAGAAGAAACACTTGGAATCCTTCTTGATATAGGCTTAGGGAGGTACTTTACCTTTCCCTTTCCGATTGGCTTGAGATTTGCCCTTTCCACGCGTTGCCAGCATTACAGTTTCTCCCAGTTCCATCACCAGTCTCTCTTCCTCTTGAACACACATGGTCATGAGTTCATTAATTGACCATTTATCCTTATGTGTGTTGTATGAGATTTTGAAAGGTCCGTATTGGTGCGGAAGGGTGTTCAGGATGTAGTGCACCAGGAAAGACTCCGATATTTCAACCTCGAGTTTCTTCAATTGAGCCACAATGTCCCTCATCTGCATGATGTGCTCGCGCACACCTTTCACACTGGTGAGCCTTAGGGATGAGAACTTCATGATTAGGGTGCTTGCTAGTGCCTTGTCTGAAGTGACGAATTGATCATCAATGACCTTCAACAAGTCTCGGACCTTTTCATGCTGATCAATGGAACCACGAATACCAGCTGAAATTTTAGTCTTAATGAACATCATGCTTAGACGATTGGATCGCTCCCATTGTTCATAAAGCGTGATGTCCATTGTAGTGCTGGTATTAGTGAGTGCCGGTGGTTCATCTTTCCTAATAGCATAGTCTATGTCCATCCAACCTAAATGAAGGAGAACCCTCTCCTTCCAAACCTTATAGTTATCTCCCTTAAGTTTAGGGATATCACAACGAATTTCAGAGAAATTTGCAAATTGCACAACTGCATCAAAATTAAAGATCACATGCTTATGTTAAAATTGAGGCTTAAATAAAACTTTATGTTTTACCAATGCAAATCATGCTCAAAATTGAATCTAATGACATAAAAATTCCCTGTGGGCCAAATTTCTAATTCAAGCAGATTTAATTATTCATAGTTTTGAACTTTATGATAAAACTATTAATTCATAACTCCTATGGGTAAGTTATGAAATTTTATCCTAATTAATTACATAAATATAATAAAAATTCTTGTGGGATAAAATTTATTATATTTAGTCTAATTAATTACAATTTAATGTCTAAATAATCTTTATGTGATCTAACCAATCATAATATATAATTTTATTTAATTACAGATGTTGTGGCTATTCTCTAATTAATTAAAATTATATGGATCACTAGACATTATTTCTTACATAAATTGCATAAACAAAACTATATACAGTACTTCACATTTCATCCTAAGTGAAATGGCATATAGACAATTTAATATGAAGCAATTTAAAAATATGAAAAGCGGAAACAATTACAATTTACTTATAAAATTATAAAGAAATCTTAATCAAAGTAAAAATAATGTTTCGTGAAAAGAATAAGTCAAAATGACATTTTAAATAAACTCCATATAACTGTTTTTTTTTTTTTTTAACTACCATAAATGTCAGTATTACTGTAAACAACAGTAATAATTCATCTTTTTACTAAGTAAAAACAAATTGTACAATTAAGTAAAACACATGAAATCAAAAAACTCCAAAAAAAACCCTCATTTTAATGGGAAACACCAAGGCAGAGATAAAATAGGTGCTCTGATACCAAATGATAAAATTAAACAATGATTCTTAATGTGGAATTAAAACTTAATGCCCAAAAAAATTACCTCCAGTCATTGATGTTAAACACACTCTGATGCCTCAAGCGTAGCAGTCCCTTCCCTTCTTATTTTCTAATGTGTTGGCTTGATCAAAACCGGTAGAAGCTTTCCTTTCAAATTGTTTTGAAATCTGGTTAAACTACTGACAAGAAGAGAGCCCGAGCCATCAGTTTCCTCTCAGCCTCAAACAATAGAAAAATAGCTTCACTGAAATGTGACCAATTCCTGTATGCGTTGGCACTTTCTCAAAAGCGTCGTTGTTCTCTTATCTTGAAATACCCTTTCTCTCGAAAACAAAGATTAATGATTTTACTAATAAGAAGCCCGATCTTGAATAGCTTTACAAAATCTTAATGCGATTGAAGTGGGTATCTAATTAGGGCAACTTTTAATAAACTGGTGGTAAACCTCCACCTACGAAGTTGAACCCTGCCATCTCTTTAATAACTGAATTCCAAAAAAAAATGGGCGTTATATCTCCAAAGATGGGAGTGGAAATCCTGAACAGACTACCCGAGGCTGCAATTGCATGATAATAGAGACAACAAATGGGAAGACAATTGCAGAACTATTATGAGGAAAGGTAAATGCCCAAACAGAGAGCCCTCCCGTTCAGTTGTGAAACGTAATGGAGACAAAAAAATCACTACAGAAAATCTGAAGGCACTTTCAAGCTCTGCTTTCTCAACTTGATGGTGTAAAACTGAAGGGGATTGAGCTGCAAGCTTGGAGACCAAACATAAATATATATAGCCAAGCTTCCATCAAGCTTCTGTTAGCTATGTGTCAGGGATTCCACATATCATGGTAGAGAACTTCAGATGAAGTAATGAACCACTTCATAAGTTCCTAACAAGAAATTAATTCACTGGAGTTGATTTCAGTAATTGAAGAAAATTACTGCAGTTGGTTTCCAAAAATTAAAAAAATGACTACAGTTGACTTCCGTAATTGTAGACAGCAGTTGGGAAAAAATTAAAAGAACTTAACATGGGACAGTCATTTAACCCATTGTCCTTCCATCTAATTTCGTCAACAGATGTCCCCCGCAGGGTTGGAATTTGGATTCTTCATTACCCGTCAGATAAAAAAATTTGACGTTTTGGGTTTTTGTGTTGGCCGTCAAGGAACGTTATGTTTAAAATTTTGCCCTTCAATCAAAATGTTTTGATAATAAATAGACCTTTCATCAATAAAGGTTTAATTAAAAAAATACTTTTCAATCACACAATTGTGTTAATTTTTCTCACATATTTATAATAAGAAAAAACAATGTGACCATAACTAAATGATTTGTTGAATCATAAAGGTTGTTTTACTCATGGATGGGATCCACAACTCCCAAACCATCCAGATTCAGTGCTTCTCCCAAACACATGATACAAAAATTATGAGTAAATCTAGAAATCTATTTTACTCACACCCAACTCATTGTTATTGCAATCAATCTACTCCTATTTCAATTTCTTAATTTGGATTTCTATTAGATAATTTAAATGTTGCAATTTCAGTAAAAACAAACAGATTTCTTCCACCAATGTAAACAAAAAAAACTTCCCAAAAAAAAATTTCCATCTCAAAAACTTTGGAGTTGACCAAAAACTATCCTCCATAGTACCCATCCTCTCCACCATCATAATATCATGAAATCGAAGTAAAGTTCAAATTTTTAATAAACCCAACAAACTTAATTTATTTAAATATAAACCACATAAATTTAATTTATTTAAATAAAAACAAATATTATAATGTAAATTCCAAATATTAAACTACTTAATTATTAATCACTCAATATAATATATTACGACTAAATACATGCTATCAAATATACACCTATAACTTTAAATAACATGAAATTAATTTATTTCAATAAAAACAAATATTATAGAACCAATTCCAAATATTACCGCACTTCTTTATTGACAGGTCAATAAAATATATTTACGAGGATCAGATCAGAACTGACCAGAGAGTTTCCCTGGGATGTGCATTCACTGTAGAAAATTAAAATTAGCTTAAAACTAAATTAAATATTCCCTGCGCATAAATTTCAGATTTGGTTATGCTGTTAAAATTAAATTCTGCGTATAAAAGTTATTGGCACTCTAAATCAATTTGCTGGGCTTAGAAAATCTAACATCACACCTCAACTCAACAGATAAGCCAGAAATAAATCAGATCAGCAACCTATCACAAAGGCATATTGCTTCTCTCAGGGACAAACAACACTCCAATCACTGGAGCAGTTAGGGAATCACAACCTAAAACCTCTCAAAGGACTGGAATGCTTCAACCATTGAAGCTCTTGGGCATCATAACCACTGAAATCTTCCAACAGCTCCCACTCACAGGCAGCACCCTTCTCCATGCACTGATTCCTAAAAGATTTCAGATCTGCAGCTGTGATACCATGTTAAATTTCAAATTCATGGTAAACAGACCACTCCTACAAACCCGAGGTAGTTTAAGGAATGAAAGCATCTCAAAATTGCAAGTAAGAATGCTAGTTCTACAAATACATGGATAATTGAAAAATATGAACAGCGAGAACTAAGATTCTGTAGCACTCAATCACATATGTTTTCTCTATTAACTGGAACACAAACTCTCAGACAGAGACTCTAAGAAACCCTACAGCCCAAAAACCTAATGAAACCAGTAATCATAATAAAAAAATCCCATTATGATATTCAATAATAATGCAAGCAAAGTAGTGCGGTAATCTTACATTAGTGTAATCTCATGCCAAAACCGACCAGAAATGGCCAGTTTCTGTTCAATTCCCTCTTCAAAAACACCCTCATTGGCTCGTTCAAACCCATTGCTCTGCTCTGCTCCGCTCCTGACGAAACCCTACCGGACTGACAAACTTCTTTAACCTAATGTAGGTATAATATAAACTTCTTTATCCTATGAGTAATGACCTTCAAGCAATTCCTATCGGCTATGGGCTAACCGTATGACAATGGACCACCACTTCCTGGCTAGCAATGTTGACCTCCTTCCTGTCAATGAGACTGTCTCTCGGCACTGCCCTTAAGGCACTTCCTCCTGGGCACGGACTAATTGGCGAGAGTCAGGTTCGGATAGGTTTCGATAAGAGATGAAAACGGCCCAGTCCGGGATATGAGAGATAGTTCCAACGTTCGGGATCGGAGCACAGGGCGACGGGGATCTCTTGAAAGGTGCAGGGATCGACCCTGGCAAGCGTAACAGGAAGAGCGAAATGCCAAAACTGAGAGTTCATATGCGCCATTACTACTGGAGCTTATGAACGCTGAAGCTTCCGAACAAAACGTCTCAAACTCCAACTACGAACAAAACGTCTCAAACTCCAACTAAAAATTAGGTAACCGCAGAACCGCCTTCATGAATATCCATGATTTTCTGAACAAAGACGAAGTTTGCCAAGTGTCAGGGTCAGACTAAGTTTGCCAGGTGTCAGCGTCAAAAGGAGTAGGACGACGAAAAGTACCTTTCAAAGGAAGGCCTATCGGCCTAAATATATTTACGAGGATCAGATTCGAAGACTTGTTTGAGAGGGTAGTAATGACGTTTTCGTAAAAAAGTGAACAGTAAAAAATACATTTTATAACTCTGAAAACCCATCACAAAAAACAGCGTTTTAAAATTTGTAAAGGTAAAATACGGTCAAAATGCCTTGTGACGGGCATTTTGCCCGTCAAATTCCAACCCTGGTCCCCCGCCATTACTGTCTGACACTGATAGTTCCGTCTATATGAGAAGACACAATATTACGGGCCCGGGTCGGAGGATAAAATTTTCGTTTTAATAGTTTTTCCCTGTGCATTATTTTAAAACAGTTATTTTTCAGTTTTCTAAATCCGTAATTTTTTTCGGAGAAACCAAATATTTTTTAGAAGATCAAAATTTTATCAAAGATGAGTTAAAAAAATACGAGTTTTTCAAACCAGTAATTTTTAATCCTTCTTTACAGGGTCAAATAATTGAAAAAAAAATTACAAGATCAAAATTTTATCAAAAATGAGTTAAAAAAATACGAGTTTTTCAAATCCGTAATTTTTTTTTTCTGGGAAACCAAATTTGATAAAAAAATGAGTTAAAAAAATACGAGTTTTTCAAATCCGTAATTTTTTTTTGGAGAAACCAAATCCTTCTTTACAGGGTCAAATAATTAAAAAAAAAAAATGGTCTTACGAATATATAATTAAAAAAATTAATGGAAATTAAAATAAAATTCTATCGAAATTTAGTTAATTTTTTAAAAATCTAAATTATAATTAGGCCGATAGGCCTTTCTTTGAAAGGGACCTTTCGTCGTCCCTTTCTTTCTCATGCTGACACGTTGCATCGTGAACAGAGTGAGTATAACTGCAAAGTTTTATAATCTCATGGCGACACGTGGCATCGGGAAAAGAGCGGGGATAACCAAAGAGTTCTACAACCGAGCTGCGTCGTGTATTCATGGATATTGATGAAAACGGTTCTGCTGCTAAATTCGTGCCGTTTTCTTAGGAGCCGCTTCATTCCTCAGGTATTCCACCAGGCGGACGATGCCCCATTCCCTCACCTCCCCAAACGCGTTCATCGTTGAAGGTCCTGCGAAGACTCCGCCACAGAGGCCCGTATGCGGCCGAACTGATGCTGTGTCGGTTGCTGCTGAAGATTTTCTTCATCCTGCCAAAGGGTGGGCGGTCAGAGAAGATGGAGCCCTTCTGTGCCGTGTTTTGCAAGTATTGAGCTCACCTTATCTCAAAGTTATTCCCTCCAGCCAGAAGGTAATTCAAATCTTTTTCCCGTCTTGCTTTCTGCAGTAGCTACAATTTTGGTCTTCTAATTTTGGTCAGGGGTTCCTTGTCCACACCTTGCCTACCGGCTAAATATTTGGGGTTTTCTGCTGGCAGACAAAATTATATTATAGTCTAAAGCGAGATGATTTCAAGAGGAAGGTTAAAAGTCTGGTCCTGGCAATATTCTTCTTCTTACTAACACCGATTGAGGCACAGTAATTCCAGAAGTTCATTTTCCCTGTAAGCATTCATACAAATATGTTCTATTTTTTGTAGTGATGCGTGATAGGGTTTCTTGGCAGCAGGGAAACAATTCTACACTAGGGTTTGCTCTCGCGTCTGGAGTAGTTCTTGGTAAGTTCTAATATTTTACCCTCAGGATTCGTTACAGTTTTATTTTTCTTTATCTATAGGATAATTTCCCTTTAGTTTCTCTTTTGAAAAATAAGAAGGAAATTCTTCTTCCGCTCAACGAATTCATGAGGAATTCCTTGTCGTTCGTAGAGCTCACATGGTTACGGGAGCATTGGGACTTATCCAGTCAGGATTATCATTAACGGCTTGCGACGCACCTACCCAGGTTCATTTTATTGGCAAAGCACTTAAGGCTTTTTGCCAGAGCATTGTTTTCATTGTGTTACTGTACTTTAAATCTTTTGTTGGAACTTACTTCCAGGGAAGGTGCCACTTTGTGGCTGCTTTTTCTTCTCAGTTCTTCTGCAATGATAATTACGACCCTTTTGGACAATATTTATGTGGTCTTTAGTATATTATTATCTGCTGAAGCAAGTCATACCCTTAATGGTTTCCTTCTCTGTTAGGAAAGACTATGGCCTCCAATCGTGCTTGTTTTTTCTTTCTGCTTCTTGATATCAAAATAGAACTTTTTATATGTCATCTTGTAAGAGGCCTTCCGGCCGGGACTGTAATTGTTATTTTCGGGTTAAAATACAATACATCGGCTACTTTTGAATGTTTAGCCATAATCTGTGGCATTGCCCTCTTTTACATATGGATATGTTTTTTTTCAAATTGTTCTCGGATTGATTCTTATATAAATATAAAATTGTGGTTATGCTTTACTGTTCTTTTATGAGGCAAAATATTCTAGCTTTACTATACCCTGAATACTGTATTTTTTTTTTAATATTCTCAAAAGGTTGTATGCCCTTTGTTTTCCAGGGATTGTTCCAGGCATTCATACCTAGGGTCTGACAACAAGGTGCTACCCTTCCTGTTCTAGCCCTTACTGCTCAATAGTTAATAATTTTTTCTAGGCACTCCTTGCGGTTTGCTTTGTTTGATCCTGCTAAGGCTTAAAAAAAATAAGAGTTTAACACAGGTATATCTAAATTTGAAATAAGCTATGTTAGCAGCCGATAGGCCTTTCTTTGAAAGGGACCTTTCGTCGTCCCTTTCTTTCTCATGCTGACACGTTGCATCGTGAACATAGTGAGTATAACTGCAAAGTTTTATAATCTCATGGCGACACGTGGCATCGGGAAAAGAGCGGGGATAACCAAAGAGTTCTGCAAGCGAGCTGCATCGTGTATTCATGGATATTGATGAAAACGGTTCTGCTGCTAAATTCGTGCCGTTTTCTTAGGAGCCGCTTCATTCCTCAGGTATTCCACCAGGCGGACGATGCCCCATTCCCTCACCTCCCCAAACGCGTTCATCGTTGAAGGTCCTGCGAAGACTCCGCCACAGAGGCCCGTATGCGGCCGAACTGATGCTGTGTCGGTTGCTGCTGAAGATTTTCTGCATCCCGCCAAAGGGTGGGCGGTCAGAGAAGATGGAGCCCTTCTGTGCCGTGTTTTGCAAGTATTGAGCTCACCTTATCTCAAAGGCATTCCCTCCAGCCAGAAGGTAATTCAAATCTTTTTCCCGTCTTGCTTTCTGCAGTAGCTACAATTTTGGTCTTCTAATTTTGGTCAGGGGTTCCTTGTCCACACCTTGCCTACCGGCTAAATATTTGGGGTTTTCTGCTGGCAGACAAAATTATATTATAGTCTAAAGCGAGATGATTTCAAGAGGAAGGTTAAAAGTCTGGTCCTGGCAATATTTTTCTTCTTACTAACACCGATTGAGGCACAGTAATTCCAGAAGTTCATTTTCCCTGTAAGCATTCATACAAATATGTTCTATTTTTTGTAGTGATGCGTGATAGGGTTTCTTGGCAGCAGGTAAACAATTCTACACTAGGGTTTGCTCTCACGTCTGGAGTAGTTCTTGGTAAGTTCTAATATTTTACCCTCAGGATTCGTTACAGTTTTATTTTTCTTTATCTATAGGATAATTTCCCTTTAGTTTCTCTTTTGAAAAATAAGAAGGAAATTCTTCTTCCGCTCAACGAATTCATGAGGAATTCCTTGTCGTTCGTAGAGCTCACATGGTTACGAGAGCATTGGGACTTATCCAGTCGGGATTATCATTAACGGCTTGCGACACACCTACCCAGGTTCATTTTATTGGCAAAGCACTTAAGGCTTTTTGCCAGAGCATTGTTTTCATTGTGTTACTGTACTTTAAATCTTCTGTTGGAACTTACTTCCAGGGAAGGTGCCACTTTGTGGCTGCTTTTTCTTCTCAGTTCTTCTGTAATGATAATTACGACCCTTTTGGACAATATTTATGTGGCCTTTAGTATATTATTATCTGTTGAAGCAAGTCATACCCTTAATGGTTTCCTTCTCTGTTAGGAAAGACTATGGCCTCCAATCGTGCTTGTTTTTTCTTTCTGCTTCTTGATATCAAAATAGAACTTTTTATATGTCATCTTGTAAGAGGCCTTCCGGCCGGGACTGTAATTGTTATTTTCGGGTTAAAATACAATACATCGGCTACTTTTGAATGTTTAGCCATAATCTGTGGCATTGCCCTCTTTTACATATGGATATGTTTTTTTTCAAATTGTTCTCGGATTGATTCTTATATAAATATAAAATTGTGGTTATGCTTTACTGTTCTTTTATGAGGCAAAATATTCTAGCTTTACTATACCCTGAATACTGTATTTTTTTTTTAATATTCTCAAAAGGTTGTATGCCCTTTGTTTTCCAGGGATTGTTCCAGGCATTCATACCTAGGGTCTGACAACAAGGCGCTACCCTTCCTGTTCTAGCCCTTACTGCTCAATAGTTAATAATTTTTTCTAGGCACTCCTTGCGGTTTGCTTTGTTTGATCCTGCTAAGGCTTAAAAAAAATAAGAGTTTAACACAGGTATATCTAAATTTGAAATAAGCTATGTTAGCATGTAAGTCCAAAGATAATGTGGGTCAAACTCGACTCTCAAACACAAGAAGCTATTGCAACAGCCTCTGTTCATCTGGTATTTTCTAACCCCATATTTCCTTAATAGCTCTAGATCCTTATCAATCCAGATCTGTTAAGAAATGATCGATACTAGCATGGAGCCTTATTATCCCAGATCTATTGTGTACTAAGAGGTGTCTATTTTTCTTGGCACTCCTTGCGGTTTGCTTTGTTTGATCCTGCTAAGGCTTAAAAAAAATAAGAGTTTAACACAGGTATATCTAAATTTGAAATAAGCTATGTTAGCATGTAAGTCCAAAGATAATGTGGGTCTATTCTAAACTGGTTGTTTTAATAGTTTATTTACTATTTTAAATAGTTTTAATAGCTATGCAAAACTAGTTGTTCTCTATATGGAGTAATACAAAGACAAAAACACGTACTCAGGGATCTTCTCCATCCCAGGGTATGGAACAACTCTTCTTTATGCAGAAGGCATTGCTCAGGGTTTTAGTTAAAGATCTAATTCCAAATATAAAAGTTTTGTAATGTGTAGAAAAAAGGCATTGAGCCATTGGATCTGAACACACGCAATTACAGGTGGTTTGAGCGGAAAACTAGAAGATTTTGGAAATACAATAAAATTGCCGCAACAGCACGGCAGGGAAGCCAAGGTTGTGAGTATTGCGTATTTTGGTGGGAATGAGGGATAACCCTTAAAATATCTTTTCAACTGCAAGAGATCAGGTTACTATCAAAATGTTTTTTGTGTTTAACCTTAAGAGAATATGCAGCTAAGAACATTTTAATATTATTAAATGACAAATTTTACAAGGATTTGACTGGAATGCATCGGTGAATGAATAGCCTTGAAGAAGGCATGGCGATGTTCAGAGGTCATCAAATCAGACTTTCAGAAGTTTAGATGATGTGGATCATGCTGAGCTGCTGCGTGCATTGACTTCACAGTGAGGGATATCCTTGTTTCTGGTAGCTCGATTTTAGTTAAATGTTGCTATACGGATATACTTCCTATCTCAGGAACCAAAACTTTCCATTTATGAGCTAACTGGTATCAATAACGAACATTCTGAAGAACTTTTTTTGGTTGCACGCCTTCCGCCAGACTCTTTCTGTAGTGATTTGAAGAAGTCACTAAATGTTTTTACATACCAGCTATGGGTTTTGCCCCAGTATCTCCGAGTACTTGAAGCGCTATTGTTTTTTCATGCTAATGATGGGTTGTCCCCAGTATCTCCGAGTACTTGAAGTGCTATTTTAAATAATAAATGATTTGGGCTACTGGAAAAACCAATCGCTGCAAAAGATAGAACCCTTCCCACCAACATATAAAGCATAATAAAATTATGTATGGCCGTATTTATGAAGAGAGGAAAGAATGTGTAATGTTTAGTGTGGTGGAAGTCATGGATACTCTTGGAGGGAATCTATATTCAAGCCCATGAAAGACATGTTTAGATGATATTGCTCAGAAATGTAATCTGAAAAATATCGATGTGAAAAATAACTTGTAAAATGGGGAGAAATATATATTCTTCACTCTTGGATTTCCTTCTCTTCCTCGATGGGATGGATGTTTAAGGGCATGTTGCTTGCGAAGGCTAAGTGTAAGGACCTTGTTATATGTAGCCGGGAGAAGGGGTACATGAAAAGGCATCCATGTGATGAGAATTTTGACAATGACTATTTGCTCTCTGTCATTTTGCTGGTATGCTTCAGCCTTAGCTTTGGATAGATGTCTTTTTTCACGATTTCATTTTGTTTCATAGTTTGAACAGATTGTACAGTACGGTTAGACACTTGTGATGTAGCTCAGAAATCTATTATTAAAACAGTTTATGTCAAACATGTCGACATGCTCTTTTCTATTACGCGATGGCCATAAATAGGGGGATATAACAAAATATGCCCTTCAGTCTTTTGAGATTTTTATGTTGGGAACTTTATGGCAATTTGAAATCTCAATTGTTTTTTTTCGATAATATAATTTTGCAGCTTCAATTTGCTCAAAAAGATATTATTAGGATCGATGTATATTTTTAGACATTGCCTGTTTCTGCATAGGAGAAGACAAGGATAAGGTCATAAAAATATTTGATGGATGTGACTGAAGAAAGGTCATCATAAGGTCATAAAAATATTTGATGGATGTGACTGTGAAGGAAGGTCATCATAAGGTCATAAAAATATTTGATGGATGTGACTGTGAAGGGTGTCACAGCAAGTGTCTTACGCAGGTCAAGACTAAAAGCGCTGTAGCAGCTGTAGGATTGCATCCGAGTATGGGCAAAGTTTTGGAAAAAAAACCTTGGTGGCGTGTGTGGCCCAAACTGACAACTTTTGGATATGTATTCCACCATTCATTTGTAAATGTGTGACAGTGAAGCATGATTTCAAGTAGGAAATATGATGCTCATCACAACCTAACAACTATAATGATATGAATAAAATTGCATTGCTAGCTATCTGTATTTATTTTTGAATTTTCCGTTCATGTGAAATAGCCTATGTTTTCTTTATTTTTCTTGCAAGTAACTGTTCATCTTGATATTTTCCTATTATATGCTCCTTTTTACAGTGTAATATTTTTACAGCCTGTCTACCTGATATTTATTTCTGTTGGTCCAATGGAACAAAAATAAGGTTCTTTTCATTTTTCCATCTTGTTAAAATGTTAATGTTTTCAATATTTGCAGCTTTTGCTGTTATAAAATTTTCTACAAATTTCTAATTTTCAAATATCTGTATAAACTTTTTATCTGTCTATCATAGAAGTTTTCTGTTATAAGGCCAACTGTATATCATAAAATTTTCATTATATGCTAAAAGTTGATGATCACAGTAAACTGGCCATTGAGGGTTCACCTTGTGATGTTATCAATCTAACATGTTAAAAAAGAATTAAATTAAGGTTGAATTTGCGATTATGTAATAATGATATGGATTAAGTGGCAGGTGTGCAAGAGCAGTTACAGTAATAGAAACTGTATGACAGATTATATCATTATACCAACGTAGTAGGTGCTTAAATTTCATACTAAATGTCCATGAGAACAAGGACATCTTTGGCTAGGTCTGTCTTGGAGTTACCCTTGCTAAACCTGTAATATTCTCACTACCAAGTTTGAGATATTTGTCTGTAAATATACTCAAGTTGTTGGTAATTTTCCCTTTCATCGAAGAAAGCTACAGTATAGCTTCTGCTTTGTAAACTTTATGCAACTTTTTAGAACTGCTCAGTTAGAGTCAAATCAGGTTATTAAAATCCATTACTGTGAAGCTTGAAGATTCCAGTCTTGTCACTGAAGGAACCTCAGGAAGTAATGGTCAATTGGAATGGATATTCTTGCTGTTTTTTTTGTCTCTACTGCAGGGCAAAACAAAAATATGTTAAGGCCTATAAATTTTGGTGCCATGATAAGTGCATATTGCAAAAATTCACATCTCTCTGACGTTGGAAATGGACATCATATCTGGTCAAGGCAGTACTTATATGATAGGTATTCCATCCATAATATGAACCTTGTTGGAGATGGAATTCCCTCTGGCAAATATCATTGAATCTAAATCAACATAGATTAGAAGAGCACTGTGTACATTATCTGTATCTTCATATAGATACAAAGGATTGCATTTGCACCATTTTCAAATTGTTTTATATTTTAGACCCAGTGCCATCTGAGAAATGGACCAAGCTGAGTATCATGATGTATATTTTGTATAACTACCACTCATTTGGTGTGGCACTGGCTCTCTTTCCCAAGGGTAATAATCAAATTATAAATCTCTCCTTCCAGAAAGTTTAAAGACCTGGTTGCCCTTGTGTTGCACACAGATAAGGCACTCCTCAGACAATTTAATTACCTGCACCAGCAGAATTCATAGAAATGGCAGCCTGAATCAATTATATATGTTAAAATATATTGATTTAATAATGCAAATGAGTGCTTTGTTTATCTCACCTTTGGCACACATTTCAAACAAAAGAAGTGGCTACACGCTAATTTCTTCGGCTCCACAACGGCATCTGCACATAGACTTATAGGTAGAAGTTTCGGATTTTGTTGTCTGTTGTTAGAATACAAATAAATCATTGAAATAACAATGTCAAAAAAACAAATATTCTAAGTACCCAGGCATATAGAACAAGTAAGTTCCTTATCGATAACAGGTGTTGATGATGCTTGTGTTAAAGCTTTGGAAATAGTGGGCATGTTCCCCACTGTTTTCTCTGAAGTATTTAATACCGTTTTAATACGATTGGATCCATTAAGATTTGAAAATGGACTCTCTGGAAGGTTATGTCCATAGCTGTTGCAAGGAAAGAAACTCACTGATCATTACCTTTTTATAATAATCACCCAAACAAAACAAAGTAGCTTCTATTCAACTACTTCCAGGAACCCATTATTGACAGCTTGTTTTCTAAGTAAAATCTTTGTCATGTTCTTTATTTTACAGAACTGCAAACTGTGGATGATGGTCTCTACCTTTCTTGATCGTCATTATCCTGCTTAGGCTTATCTTCGTTATTCTTCGGTACCTCAAGCAACTACCCAAACTGATCGGTTGAAGGAAAATTGTTGAGATGTGCATAAGAGGATGAATGAAATTACTTAAATGCAAAGTGATAGTCTCTAGAGAACATGTCTTGAATAAGTGGGTATCCTAGGTTTACCTTCTGATGCCTTGGATTCTATTTCAGACTGTGGGAATCCATTAGTGAATCTATTCTCGAGGGGGTGAGAAACAACAATAGGTAGTGATATTGTAGGTACATTTGGGTAAATATCCATTTCTTTCTTTACACCAACTCTTTCCTTAGGAAAATAAATGTCATTTATAGATGGACGTGTATCCTTTGGAGTAGTTCTTCTAGAGCTAATAACTGGAAGAAAACCTACACACAGCCAACGACCCGTTTCCCACAGTCAAATTTGACCCACTAGCAATCCAATCCAAACAACATACACAAAGTGAGTGAGAGCAGTTCAGTTGAGCTGGGGGTTTCCCGGTCTCTAAGAAGCTCGAACCCTTGACCCAATATCTGGAGAAAACCACAAAGACACCACAACACACAGACCAACCTCTTCTTCGCCATGGGGGGCAACGTCCCACGTCAATCTGGCGTGTTTCCTGGCTTTCCACCGCTTGATTCCTGTGAATTCGGCCTCGCAATGCACACATAGTCCATTGACCGCCTTCAGCACTCTGGCTCTTTCCAACTGTAGAGAGATATGACGAAACCAGTGCACCTGTGACTTGACCTTTATATTCTAACGCAAAAGCATAGAAAGATAGTAATGGATTCATTCTCATCGGTATGGACGCTCACTGTTTCTAATGGAGAGAGGGGAAGCAGAGGAAGAAAAAAGCCGACCAATAGTACCCACTTCTAAGCTAGCTTCGGATTACCTAGCTATACCGGGTGCATTTATGTTATTTTTCTCTTGCTCTTATAAAAACAACATCAGTGGTTTCAGTGTCCTGCCTTGTAGTTGTTATATATGTCATGGCAAGCTATCTTGTTATAGTAGAATACCTGATATGCTTGATATGATAAAAGTCAAACAGTTGACTTTGTTCATGTCTATCAAAAAACAGTTGACTTTGCTTAATGATCAGTTAGCTTTGCTCATGTATATCAGAATTCTCGAATAGTCATATCCCTGTATTGAGATTTTATTCACATGATCAATAATCCCCTTCTTATCCACCTATGGCTTTACATGCAATACCGTCCTAAAGCGTTATCCTGTAGGTACACTTCAGTGAGTTTCATATGTGGCCTGTTTTGTGCCCTGGCTCACAACCTCTTGTTTCTAGTCTACATATACTATTACACAATACTAGATATACTTGCACTGATATGCCCATTGATGGTACCTTCTTCAGCGATCTGTGGTCACAGCTTGTAGCAGCTTTAATTTTATTTCAAATGTCTTGCCATTCTAACATGTTTGTTTTTCCTTTGCAGATTTTCTTGTCCAGTGTGCTCCAAATCTGTCTGTGATATGTCTAAATTGTGGGAGAAACTTGACCGAGAGGTAGATATTTTCGACAAGATGAACATCTTGAAGTCAACTTGCAATGGGTTGTATAAAGAGTAGCTTATTAGATGTGTTTTTGCTAATTTTGATTTCTCATATTTGAAATTTTCTTTCGTCCAATGGCAATTGATTTTTTAAGTTTCTTGAGTGGATTCTGATATTTTTTTTTGATATTTTTTTTTGTCATGTAGGTTGCCTCAAGCTTATAAGAACAAAATGGTAAGTTGTCTGATGGTAGCGTGAGAGAAAATACCTCACCACTTTCTCGTCGGTCATTTGAGCCGGTTTGGATCTTATGCAATGACTGTGGAGTAACTACTAAAGTAAATTTTCACCTTGTTGCACACAAGTGTCAAAGTTGCAACTCTTATAACACCTGGCAGACCAGGGGAGGTCCTTTTGCAAGTTCATGTGGATCTCATCTTTGATATTCTCAAATGTTCAGATTCGTGTATCCCACTTTACCACTTGTAACGTTGCCTTAGCACTGCCTATGTAACATGAAAAACAGCGGTACTGCAAATTGCTATGCAGTGGCATTACTGTAAGAATTCATTGTAACCGTTGAGTTTTCCACAAATGAGAAATTCAATAATTCCAATTTAATAATCCTATCGGCCTCTCTTTGTACCTTTTGGGACAATTGCTAATTATCAAATTCGAAACAATTAATAATGCTAAATCCATTTTCATAGGGAAAAATAAATAAAAAATAGTTCTTCCATTTGACAACGCCTTTACAAATACGTCTCCCTTTTCCCTCCATTCATCAGCCATTTGCCATTAAGATCCATGGCCCACCACGAATGGGTGAGTCTTTAATTTTATTGTCGTCATACAACTCTTATGGTCACCATTTCCTAACGCATTTAGTGTGTTTAACGAGTGTTGTTGAGTGTATGTTTAAAGTATTTATTTTATTAATTTATTTCTGTGGATTATTATTAACATTTTAGTGTTTTTAAAGAGTTTTGTTGAATGGATTTTCAGTAATTTATTTATTTGTTAATTATTTTTAGTTTATTATTATTTAAGGTTTAATTTTGAAAAATAATTATTTATTTTTAATATTGTTAAAAATATTGATTTTTTAAATATTTGATTGGATTATAATTTAAAAATTTTATTGTATTTTTTGTCTAATATAATGGTATAAGTCTTTGCTTAAAAATGGGTCTAAATAGGATGTAAATAAATATATTTATCAAAAGTTACTTCTCATTATTATTTATGTTTTCCTAAACATTAATATAAGATAAAATTGTAAATGTGCGGACTTACTAATGACTATTAATCACCAAAATTTATGCAAGTCTTTATGCTGAGTAAGCAATTAATTTATCTACTTCACATGTCAATTTATTAGTTCCTACCGAAGCAAGACTATATAAGTATCTATTTCATATGTCAATTTAGTAGTTTCTTCCAAAGCAAGACTATATAATTCTCTACTTCACATATGAATTTATTAGTTCCTACCTGTTGTAGCGACTGCAACACCCTCCAAAATTTTGGCCTGCATCCAATTTCGGAGCCTCCTTTGAGAGTTTCACTTGATGTCTACACGCAATCGAGATCACTCCGTGATCTCATGTGAGTCTTCGCTCCCACTTTGCTTTATCGTTCGACATACAACTTTTGCATGTTGGTGTCAATATCATGCTTGCGACAATGTTCTGGTCATACACAAGGTCTTAACTTCATGTGTACATGTTGTATTCGCTATGTAAACATCTGTCACGCTCACACACAGAGTCATATACACCGTCATGCAAGCATCGTCGCGGTCGTCCAACAATCTATCACAAGCGTTGCGCTTATCGCTCGCACCGTCGGTCAGTCATGTTGAGCATGTGTGTCTAAATGGTTTGAGTTGTCTCCTCGTCAAGTCATGTAAGTGTGTGTTTGCAAGTTCACGTATGCATCTTTTTACTCACTCACACACTTAGGCGTTTTGCTGAAGTTCTGACGACCAAATCACCTTTTGATAGTCGGACCTTTGCCCCGCCATCAACTCGATCGACTGTCACCCAGAACAATGCAGAAGCATAAAGCAATTCATTTCAAGTTGCGTTGCCCACAAGCTGATCAATCAACCCTCCTGCTAGCCAACCAGAGAATTTAACCCGACACTAATTCCCCTAAAAAATTGCGCAGAGGTTGCAGACCTTTCCCGCTTCACTAACTGAGCAAATTGCGCAGACATGCCGGACAGACACCTAGTGCTCGTCCCTGTCTTCCTCAGAAAATTGCGTAGTGTTTCCAACCAGCCCACCAGTCAGACCATTGGCTACTCACCCAAAAAACTGTACAGATTTCATGAGCAAGCCCTCTACTGCCCAGTAGTACTCTAGCTCAGAAACTGCGCAGAGGTGATCAGCAGGCTAGCCTCCTAACATCAGCACAATTTTTCCCTCTAGTAGCTCCCAGCAGCCCGCTGCCAGTTCTCTTCAGGAATTATGCAGTTTTGATTGTCAAGCACCCAACAGCCGACTACTAGTTCCCCCCAGGAATTGCGCAGTTTTTGCTGCCAAGGTCCCAGTAGTATGTTGCTAGTTCCCTCCAAAAATTACGCATTTTTGGTTGCCAAGCTCCCGTTACCCGCTCATTCCAAAAATTGTGCAGAATTTGTCTGCCTAGCCTTCCTGCAGCTCGAAGGTTTAAAAAAATAATGGAAAATAAAGCAAAATTTTATCGAGATTTAGTTAAATTTTTAAAAATCTGAATTATAATTATCAAATTTTAAAATCTGAAACAATTGATAATGCTAAATCTATTTTCATATAATAAAAAAAATAAAAATAAAAAAATAAAATAAAATAAAATTTAAAAAATTCATTAGACAACGCCCTTACAAATACGTCTTTCCTTTACCCTTTATTCATCAGCCATTTGCAATTAAGATCCACGGTCCACCACGAATGGGTGAGTCTTTAATTTTATTTGTCGTCAGCGAACTCTTGTGGTCACGATTTCCTAATGTATTTAGTGTGTTTAACGAGTGTTGTTGAGTGTGTTTAAAGTATTTATTTTATTAATTTATTTCTGTTGATTATTATTAACATTTTAGTGTTTTTAAAGAGTGTGTTTTTTTTTAACAGCAACGGGTATGAGTCTTTCATTAACTAATTGGCAAAATTCCATAGATTCGGTTACAATAGTTGAGACTGGTTTCTTGAATTGTCTCCAACCAGCTGAACATGGCACACTCATTTATGAATCTCATTTTTTTTAAAAAAAATTTCTTGTTCTTTTCCAGATGATTTCCCCATCTTATATATACAAACGAACTGCTTCAGCAAAAGACGATAGAACATAGCAATTTTTAAGGGATTGGGTCCCATGAGACTTCACTGTCTCTGAGAATGGTTCCAGCATCTAACTGGGCTGCCTTATTTGCTTCTACATCTACTTCTTTATTGTTGTTTCTCAGGACATGGAAAAATTCCAGCTTCAGGGATTTGATCATACCTTTAATTCTTGAGATTGTCCTAGCCAGCCGAAGATCTACCAGATTTGTTTTGGTCAACATAGCATTGATAATGACTTGTGAATCTCCCAATACAATTGCTTCTGTGTGTCCCAGGGCCTTAAGCGTTTTGATCCCTTGGAACAACGCCATGACTTCAGCTTGGATACTAGTGGTGTGGCCTAGACCCCATGCAAATCTGTGAGTGGAAGAATCTTTTGGGTTTATAATTATGCCTCCAGCTCCAGCTCTTCCTGGATTCCCCTTAGCTGCCCCGTCAAAGAACAGAGAGGGAAGGCCTTGATTGGATAACCAAGCTTGAAACTCTGCCCCATTTTTCCTTATTTGCCAGTCTTTAAGGCATCTGAGAGGTGTCATCGACTTTTGGAAGCTAAGATTGAGAGCGGCTCCGAACTCTCTGTCATCTTGGCTTAGATTTGTATCATCCTTTTTATCACTCAGCCATTCATTTAACTGCCCCTTAACTGTATTTGCGACTACCTTGTAGTTCTGATCCTTACCTCTGAAGATCCTTCTGTTTCTCTCCAACCAGGTATGCCAACTGATAAATTTGGGCAGGGCAGTCCAAGCAAGTTTGACAATCTTGTTTTTTGGACCTGGGCCTGGGAATCTTGCCAACCACCCTTCAAACAAATTCGGGACAACATGGGGAAGGATGAGCATCGAATTCCATGATCCGAGGAGCTCCTGCCAGACTTGGACTGTGAATTTGCAATTCAGAGAAATATGACCAGCAGTTTCAGAATTTTCTTTGCATAGGACGCATCTTGATGGGCCATGGAAGCCCCTTTTCTGTAGTCTATCTTCTGTTAATATTTTTTGGTGGCATAGCAGCCAACAGAAGAAGTCAATCTTTGGAATAGTGGGGAAATTCCAAATGCTGTTCCAAGGCGCCGATTTGGGTGGAACGTGGGGTCTCTCCCTGATTTTGATGTAGCCCTGCGATACCGAATAACCAAACTGTTTTTCTCCCCAGCCTCTCGTATCCTTCTTTTTTGCATGCGTAGGGGCAGCTCCATGGAGTAGCTGAAGCAGCGTGGCATATTCTGGCATCCACGCAGCTGGGACATCTGATTTCCAGCCTGCCCAACTATCGCCATGCCAGGTCGAAATATCCCATAGCGTTTTAATGTTGGCCTCGTCCATCCACGTTTTCAGCTCTTTGCTTAGGCTCGAGTTCGATAGAGGAGGTTTGTTCATGATGTTATCCTCCCAAATTTTGATGTGTTTACCGTTCCCGGGAATCCAATAGGCGTTCTCTCTTATAAGAGGCCCAACTTTGGAGATTAGGTTGCTGAGAGGGGTTCTGAAGTGCTCTTTTTGCTGTTCCAAACACCCGAGTCTCTGGCCTCTGAAGTATTTCTTCCACAGCACCAACTGAACCCAACCAGGCTTTGGCGCTATAATTTTCCAGATTAGTTTGGCTCCCATTGCTAAATTTTGAGTGTTTAGATCTTTAAAATTTAGTCCTCCTTCTTGTAACGGCCTTGAGACTGTTTCCCAGTTTACTAAAGAGAGCCTTTTCTCATTATTCTTTCCTCCTTTCCAAAGGAATTTTCTGATTAGCTCCTCTATGCTTTTTATGATGCCCATTGGTGCCAAAAGAACAGAAAATTGAAAGAGAGGCAAGCTGCTCAACACTGATTTAATTAGCATTGATTTCCCGGCCAAGTTGAGCCATGTTGACCCCCAGGCCTGCATTTTGGCTTTGATTTTTTCAATCTGAGGGAGCCAGTCCTTGCTTGTAGCTCTCTTGTGAAAGACAGGTAGCCCGAGGTATTTGAAGGAATTCCAAGATGCTGAAGCAGCAAATCCCAGGCATCTGGCTATGTCACTAGCAACAACTGTCAGGACGTTCCAACAATAAGTATGACACTTACCCCTGTTTAATTCACTGCCTGAAGCTTGGCAGTAGTCTTCTAGAACTTCCTTGAATTTCCTTGCCATTCGTTGAGAAGCAGCCCCCAGGAGCAGCGTATCATCTGCAAAGAGGGCATGGTTGATAATTTTTGTCCCTCTTGCTATGCATAGCCCAACTATATCTTGGTCTTGTTGTTTCCCGTTTAAGTGGAAGCTAAGGGCAGAGGCTTGTAGCACGAAGAGGAGAGGTGACAGGGGGCACCCCTGCCTCAGCCCTCTAGACGCTTTAAAGAAATCAGTAGCCCTGCCATTCATAAGAGGGGCAATCTAGGGTTCGAAGATACAAGCTTTGATCCATTTAATGAAATTTTGTCCAAAACCCAGTTTGCACATAACATCAAACAGAAATTTATGTCTCACATGATCAAATGCATTAGCTAGATCGAGTTTAATAACCATACCTTGTTCTTTGCGGCGCTGACTCGAGTGGATCGCCTCTTGGACCAAGATAAAATTGTCTACCAACTGTCTGCCTTGAATAAAGCCTCCTTGATTCTCCGGGATGACTTTTGGGAGAATTTTCTTCAATCTATTAGCTATAACTTTAGTGATCACTTTGTATCCAATATTGCATAGGGATATTGGACGAAATCTATTGAAGGTGTTAGCGCCTTTTTCTTTGGGAATAAGGGCGAGGAAGGTTGAGTTTGTACAACCCCCAATTTTCTTGCATTCTTGGGATTTATTTATCATTTTCATAAAATCCTTCTCCACTATCTGCCAGCATACTTGAAGAAACCTGGGTGTGAATCCATCAGGGCCCAGAGCTTTGTCGGGTTCCATAGCAAACAACGCTTCTTTGACTTCCATTGTCGAAATTTTATCTTCTAGCATCTGGTTCATCTTTGCGGTGATGAGCTTGGGGACATTGTCTAACAGATTGCCGTTTTGGGTGATCTCCTCGACTTCAGAATACATTTTTTCAAAGTGTTTTGATGCAGCCTTCTTGATGCTGACGAAGTCTTTTAAGGTGTTCTCCTCATTTTTAATTTCTGAAATACTGTTACGACATTTTCTAGCTTGGGCCTGCTTGTGAAAAAAGGAGGAATTACGGTCTCCAGCCTTGAGCCATAGACTCCTTGACTTGAGCCTCCAAAATTCCTCTTCTGCCAGGCATGCCCTATGGAATTTTTGCTGCAGCTGATATTCCTTGTCTAGCTCTTCTTTGGTGATGTCGGCAACTTCCAGATGAAGGTGCTGAATTTCCAGCTCTTTTTGAATTTTTTTCCTGTCCACTGCAGGGTTAGGTAAGGTTTTTATCCAGCCCTTTAGCATCTTTTTTACCCTGCGCAGCTTTTCTTCCCAAACAAAGAATGGAGATCCCTTGACCGGCTCCATCCAACATTCTCTAATCTTTTGCATGAAATCTGCCTCTTTGGTCCATAGGGAACTAAACCTGAACGGTATAGGCCCTAGATCCTTAGAAGGAATCAGTTCTAGACAGATGGGCTTATGATCCGAGACACTGCTTTGGAGAATGTGCATTTTAGCCTCCAGCCCCAAGAGAAGGAAGGAGCTTTGGACCAGAAAATGATCCAGTCACGCTGCTATGTATCCCGGCCCCACTCTCTTGTTTGACCAGGTGAACGTGCCTGTGACTGGTTTTATGTCTAGCAAATCCCATTCTTGCATGAGATCTTCGGCCCATTCTGTTGCCTGATCCCTGACTATGCTGCCTCCTCTTTTTTTTGAGGCTCGGAGTGTGAGATTTAGATCTCCGGCAATGATAATATTTCCATAATTTTCTAGATCTGCTAGGTTTTTGATGGAATCCCAATAGTTCTTTTTCTCACCTCCATTGTTAGGTGCATACACATTGAAAATACAAATAATCTCCTTTGTTTCTAGATGCTGTAATTTTAAAAAGATCCAATGGGTATTTAGGGATTCAGAGATTAGTAAAAACTTGTTTGAGTTCCAGAGCGTCCCAAGTCCTCCCGACGCTCCCCGGGCCAACACTGCATGCGCTCCATTCTTTTTCCACCATTTTTTGCTTGCTTGGAGGAAGGCTGATTCCTCCAACTTGGTCTCCTGGATGAGGAGGATATCTGGGGATTCCAATCTTATTAAGCTACTCATCGCTTCTTCCTTTGCTGAGGTACCCATCCCCCTACAATTCCAGGAGACAAACTTCATTATTTATTTCTGCCTTGGAGGGCTCCCTTAGAGCCCTGTGATTGAATCCTAGTCACCTTCGGGGTTTTTGAAAGGAGCTTCTCTAGCGTTGGCTGGCTACCCTGGAGTTTGTCCTTGTAAGTTTCTTGTTCTCTTTTTTCTTTTGCCATCTTGCGCCCTCGTGTAGATCTTCTGGGAGAGGATTGGGATTCCCCAATTTCCCCTTCTTCCTCTGATTCTTCGGACTCTTGGGTTTCCCCTTCTTCTTCGGAGGCCTTCTCCTCTGGTATACTTTTGATGGAGGGGGAAGCTTTTGAGGCAGAGATCTCCTTTGGCACTTCTGTTTCCTGTGTGGTCATGACTTCAGATCCAAGGATTTCAAATTTGTTACCTTGGTTTTCCTTGGCTGATTTTTGAGCAATACCCTCTTGCGGGTTCTTGGCACTGCCATTTGTGTTTTTCCTGTGAGAGGTTTTGGATCTCTTTGCCTAGTTCCATCCCTCTTTCTTTCCTTTTTATTCCCCCCCTTTGGACGGGTAGTCCCTTGCGAAATACCTGTAGACGTGGCACTTCCGACATTTGAATGGTCGATGTTCATAATCCAGTTTCTGTACATGAGTCCAGGCACCAACCACTATTTTGACAGCTTCTGGTAGTCCGACCTCCAGATCTACCTCTACACAGATTCTGGCGCAGTCGTATTGATCCTTGTTGTTGGCCTTGTCTATGAATTTTCCCAGGGTGTTGCCAATGTGCTTCAACGAATCCCAGTTCCAGCAATGAACTGGTAGGTTGGGAAGCCTTACCCAAACCGGGACTGTTGTTGGCACGTCCACCGCCGGATCGAAGTCCGGAGTCCATTTATTTAAGTACAGCCCTTGGGGGCCCATGAAGTAGGGGCCATTCCTGAAAATTAGGTCTTTGTCTTCTTTTGCAGAGAATTCAAACAAGAAGTAGCCTCTCCCGAGGAAGTAAGAGGTTACCTTGTTTTGGATCAGAGGTGCCCAGTTCCTGGCAACCCAGTTCTCGGTCGTCTTCGGGGAAGGCCAGAGTCCTGTAAACTGTCCTACCAGTGCCCGATCTGCCAGGGAGAGAGCTACTTGGATCGGCCCTTCTGGCGGGAGGGCGATCTCCGGGATATCTTCCAACCTTTTCACAAATTTCGCTGCTTTCGAGCATTTCTTCTTGGGCAGAGAGGCTAGGATGGCTTTGAAGGCTTCTGCTGCAGAGGGGGGAGGAGGAGAAGGCTCCTCCATGGAGAATCTAAAACACTAGCCAGGGCGGCCGCGACCTGGAGCAGGTCTCTCGCCCGATTCCCGCAGGCGTAGAAAAAAACCTCCGCGAGATCCCACGCAGGTTCCAGGCAGATCTACCCGGGGGCATCTACGCAGTCTCAGGGTGCGAGGGGAGCGGCTGCACACGCAGTCTCGGCTTCCGCGGGTTGTGGGCTTCTCAAGTTGCAGAGCTCGGGTAATTCTAAAACATTTTAAAGAGTGTTGTTGAATGGATTTTTAGAAATTTATTTATTTGTTTATTATTTTTATTTTAGCATTAATATATGTCATATTTAAGGTTTAATTTTGAAAAATAATTATTTATTTTTTAATATTGTTAAAAATATTGATTTTTTTAATATTTGATTGATTATAATTTAAAAGTTTTATTGCATTTTTTTTACAATATAATAGTATAAGTCTTTGCATAAAAATGGGTCGAAATAGGATGTAAACAAATATATTTATCAAAAGTTACGTCTCATTATTATTTATGTTTTCCTAAGCATTAATATAGGAGTAAAATTGTAAATGTGTGGACTTACTAATGGCTATTAATCACCAAAATTTATGCAAGTCATTGTGCTGAGTAAGCAATTAATTTATCTACTTCACATGTCAATTTATTAGTTCATACAAAAGCAAGAATATATAACTATCTATTTCACATGTCAATTTAGTAGTTCCTACCAAAGCAAGACTATATAATTCTCTACTTCGCATGTTAATTTATTAGTTCCTACCTATTGTAGTGGCTGCAACACCCCCCAAAATTTTGGCTTGCATCCAATTTCAGAGCCTCCTTTGAGAGTTTCACTTGATGTCTGCACGCACTTGAGATCACTCCATGAGCTCATGTGAGTCTTCGCTCCCACCTTGCTTTATCGTTCGACATACAACTTTTGCATGTTGGTGTCAATATCATGCTTGCGACGATGTTCTGGTCATACACAACGTCTTCACTTCATGTGTACATGTTGTGTTCGCTGTGTAAACATCTGTCATGCTCACACGTGGAGTCATATACACTGTTGTGCAAGCATCGTCACGGTCGTCCAACAATCTATCACAAGTGTCGCGCTTGTCACTCGCACCGTCGATCAATGATGTTGAGCATGTGTGTCTGTATGGTTTGAGTCGTCTCCTCGTCAAGTCATGTAAGCGCGTGTTTGCAAGTTCATGTATGCATCTTTTCACTCGCTCACACACTTAGTCGTTTTGCTGAAGTTCTGACGACCAAATCACCTTCTGACAGTCAGACCTTTGCCCCACCATCAACTCAATCGACTGTCACCCAAAACAACGTAGAAACATAAAGTAATTCATTTCAAGTTGTGCTGCTCACAAGTTTATTAATCAACCCTTCTACTAGCTAACCAGAGAATTTGACCCAGCAGTCACCCTGGGACTGATTCCCCTCAAAATTGTGTAGAGGTTGCAGACCTTGCCCACTTTTCTGATTAAGGAAATTGCGAAGACAAGTAGCAAAGACACCTAGTGCCCCTCCCTGTCTTCATCAAAAAATTGTGTATTTTTTCCAGCTAGCCGACTGGCTGCTCACCCAGAAAATTGCGCAGATTTCATGAGCAAGCCCTTTACTGCCCAGTAGTCCTCTTAGCTCAGAAATTTCGGAAAGGTGATCAGTAGGCCAACCTCCCAGCATTAGCGCAGTTTTTCCCTCCAGTAGCTCCCAACAGCCCGCTGCCAGTTTGCTTTAGGAATTACGCAATTTTGATTGTCAAGCACCCAACAGCTGACTACTAGTTCCCCCCAGGAATTGCGTAGTTTTTGTTGCCAAGGTCCCAACAGTCGACTGCCAGTTCCCTCCAGGAATTGCGCATTTTTGGCTGTCAGGCTCCCTTTACCTGCTCATTCCAAAAATTGTGTAGAATTTGTCTATCCAGCCTTCCTGCAGCCCGAATTGCTCGTCCAAAAAATTGTGCGATTTTGTCCTCCAAATGAGACAGACCCCGCGGACAATCACTGTGGATTCAGATTGCCCGTCACCATCTCCCAGTGACTTTTGCGCAGTTTTCACTAGTAGTGCCCAGAGCCTCCATCCCAGCTCGAAGCTCACAACCTTGTCTTCTCTCCCGGTCACCTGCATCTAAAATGATCATGCATCATGGTAGACTAGGAGGTTTATGGATTTGATGTCATCTCATCATGAGTGACTACAGATACAGGTACACAAACAAACATGGCGCGACGACGGATGGGATGAACAAAAGGAGTACATGCAGAAGGACATGTTTGCCAATGGACGAACAAATGATGCATGCAAAGAGATTTGTTCGCGGACAGACAAACGAACGAACATGCAAGGATGTGTTCACACACGGACGAACAGACGAACATGCACTTTTAGTAAACTGATGAACCTATCAAGCATGCCAACGTACAAGCAAGGAGAATTATGTGAATGTAACATCAAGTGAACCCAATTACCATCGAAGACTCTTCACACTTTGCCATGCGGAGGTGAAGTTGTGATGCACCATGAGGACATCCATCACCCAGCAACATTGCAACTCGACATGCACAACAACAACAACACGAACATACCAACACTGTCATGTCGAGTCATGTCACCCACATCTCTATTGTGGGCCATACTGTCAATCAATGTAATGTAACGTGGAAGTCCAAGAGACCCACTTGTCATATGAAGAGTCATGTAAAGTCAAAAGGTCGTGGAAGTCAAACAGTCATGAGGGATGTCGAACAACCACAAGGGTTAGTTTTACCCTTGGCTATAAATACCCTCTCATTTGTACATGCAAAGGACTTTTCACCTCGGCTCCTCCCACATAGCCTTGAGAGTTTGTAATCTTTTCTTTGAGGGGTAAGTAATGGCTCCAATGCCCTGCCCACAAGGTTAGTGAGGTATGGTGTAACAATGTGTCTTGGAACTTTCGCTTAATTCAGAAGCCTGCTAACAGGCCAACACGTTTTCACACATGTGTTGTAACTGTGGTGAGTCTAAAATTGAACACTTTTAATACATGTTGCTTTAACTTGTGTTTAACACTTGAACTCATTCATTTGTTGTAATACATATATATTAATGAAAATGTGTTGTATGAGTTGTTAACGTTGTCTTGCCCATGTTGGTTACCTCCCCGGACATCAGATAGACCTTTCACATAAACTTTCCATAACGACCGTCACACTCGCACAGACTTCTCCCCTGTGTGTTGTACGTGTTATATGTCCTTGCGTGTTGTGACTACCACATTCGTGTGGACTGCTCGTACGGAGGCTGTGCACGTCATGTTGTGTTGTGTGTTCCTAACAGAGTTGGGGCTTCCTCTCGTCTGACTTGGGACTCACTCCCACCCTCTCCCTCTATGGTGAAAGAACCATTGACACAAGTAACACTAGCAATCACCAGGCATGCGAACCTCACTACCAAAAGACAAAGAAGACCACTATCCTATGCTAACAAGCAAGAGATGAGGCAAACTTTTAAGATAATGGCAACCAAGCCATCATACCAAATGGGACTCCCACACCAAACAGTGTGAGGTCTAGTTGGGACTTCATACCAGGGTGATCCCCTGAATGTTGGCGAGTCCAACAATGTAAACATTTCTGGCACTAGAAGGAGGGAAACCAGTTGTTTATGGCTGAACGTCCTCTCACACTCACTCATCAACCATCTGGTCAAGGCAGTAACTCACACTCCCTCTTACCTACGCGCGACTCTGAAGTTGGTTACTTCTCACCTCCCAGGACTAAACACGAAATTTCATATCATCACCTTCACTCCATCCGTCCCATCACCTACCAGTATGCAAAAGTAGTCGGTCTGATCCCAGGCATAAAACATCTTCCATACGCATCAAGGAAGCCAAAAGCCACTCCCACAGGGGTTGTTGTATTATCAGTGGAAGAAGCAGTTCTTGCCACACTTGAAGGTATGGAAGAAGCTATTGAAGATGGAGAGAAACCTCTGGTCTTCCAACAAGGGGAACAAGACACCCTTGTGATATTGAGCTTAGACTCCAGTATAGGAGGTGGAGGGGAAGGCAAGGTAATGAAGGAGGTGGAGGTGGAGACGAACCAACAAACTCAGAGCCAGAACTGCTAGATTCTGAAGAAGAGGAGGAGGACGAAGAAGACGAAGAGATGGCTGACCAAAATCTGGATTGGATGACTCAGGGACCATTGGCTCTCCCTGGTGCTTTGCACAAGATATCAAAGCGGGCAGAGAGAATGAACATCAAGTTCAACCTTAACAACACAGTGAAGGCAGAAGACCATTTGGACAACTTCTACCTGCAACTACAGGCCCTTGAGGCACGATACGATGACGTAGCATGTATATTGTTTCCATGTACCTTAGACGGTCACCCAACTGCATGGTATCACAACCTTCCAGCCAACTCCATACAAAATTGGGGTGTGTTCAAATGCATGTTTTTTGAAAAAATTGCTAATGATAAGACCCCAGCCATGTTACTCAAAGAATTGGGAAGCTTGAAGAGGGAGGGGAGAGAAAAGGTAAAAGACTTCAATAAGAGGTTTACATGGATATTGAACAAGTTTGCAGTGGACACCAAACCTCATGACTCCATCACTGTTGATTACTACATGTCCGCACTGCCGACTAGCATTGCGCAGTTCGTTAAGCGAGCTGCGAAACCAACACTACTGGAAAATTGTGAAGAGGCTATTGCTATTGAGAAAGACTTGCGCGCGATTGGAGTCATCAAGGATGATGAACCAACAAAGGACTCCAAAGACCTGAATAGGAAGTCCTAGGTGGTGGCGAGCGAAGGTAGAGACAAGGAAACATACGATATTGAAACCTTCACTTGCCTCGTTAAGAATTTGACAACATAAGTGTACGAGCTTAAACAACGGAAAATGGGCACATCTGCAAGCAACCATTTTCCTAGGTAGAAACTGGGAAGCATGTCATCAGGCAGTAATTGGTTCACTACAAAAACTCTACAGAGCTCTGTGTTCCAGCTCGATCAGTGCACAAACTCTGAATTATGTTCATTCCATGAAGAACATCACCCAGAGAATTATTTTTCAGACTGGAAGTGAGTCGCAAGCTCTATATGCAGTCATACATTTGACACAGAAAACAATATGCAGGAACAACCGAAAGACATGGATAATGATGAAGATGTTGCATCTGATGAAGCATCAAGTTCTGGGCATGTGGTGAACATGTATTAGTGCTCGCAAGTAGTGTTGAAGGCGAACACTGAGAAGTAGCCCCAAAGGCAAAATGACCGTTACAATATTAGGAGTAAAGGGGATCCCCTTATAGTTGGGGAAGCACAAGAAAATATGAGACTGCTATTGAGAAAGGTTGATCCACTAGCTTCCCCAAAGAAGAAAACACAAAGCAAGTCTGGGAAGATGGCGGTGAACAAGATTACGTCCATGAGCAGCAAACTGCAGAACACTTCGTCGGACAACACGAATATCGGCATTACCCTGGACACCTTGGTGAGTCTACCACCTCTGGACTACAACATTGTGGATGACATGAAGAAAAATCACGCGAACATCAGTTTGTTTGAGTTAGCTAAGATCTAGAGTCAACGAGACATCCTGTTGCACTCACTAGGACAAACAACAACGAACTGCGCAACCTCTACAAGGGAGGGAGCAAGCACACCTCTCGGATCACTTTCCACTGTGCTAAAAACACTCCGGGTGGAAGAAGAAAACTTAGGTTGCCCTCCATTCCTGCTCTCATTTGAATTTTTTAACTGTAATTTCCACAACTGCTTGGTTGATTCTGGCACATCAGCCAACGTCATACTGCTCTCTATTGCTAAAAATATCAATGCACAATGGAGCAAGACATCCACGTAAATCATCCAACTTGATCGAACATCTGTACCATTCATTGGTGAACTCCGAGATGTGATCATCTGATTATCCCACAATAGTTGAGTCCACCAATGCATCAACATTGTTGTTGTGGACATATTGGAAGCATAACGTTTACTACTCAGCAGAGACTAGTCCAGCAAGCTGAACAGATATTTTGCTAGAGATTGGTCTCACATGTGGCTTTCGTACAAGGGAAAAAATAATCAACTTTGGGTGGTGTCCGAGAGGTATATGAGATAGAATGTCACACCCCTCAATGGCAAGAATGAACTGTTGGCCTTCGCAGAACTCATGTTTGGAAACTGCCTCCTGGAAACAACGTTGGGGTGTTATCCTGCACGACCAACTCCAACCCCACCAGACATGTATGTGGGTCTCCTTCCTTGCCCAACTGATGGTAGTGAAACATGTACAGTACAGTGTACCAATAATAGCAGTAGTAGTAGCAATAATAGTAGCAGTAGTACAAGCGCATCAAACAGTTCATGTACAGACGAGTTATGGACCATGTACTTTGACGGATCAAAGACACAAGATGGCTCAGGAGCCAGGTGTGTCTTGATCGACCCAAACAACAGGAAGCATATGGTTTCAAGTCGCTTGGATTTCGAGTGCATGAACAACGTTGCTGAGTATGAAGCACTCGTGTTGGGCTTGCAAAAAGCCATCAACCTCAACGTGGTTGCGCTCAAAGTGGTAGGTGATTCAGAGATAGTGGTACGGCAGGTATGTAACACCATTCACTGTTTGTCACTGCATCTCAAAAGTTACTAGAAATAGGTATGTCGACTGATCTCTAACTTCCAAGAATTTAGCATCACTTTTGTACCACGTACATGTAATGTAGCTGCCAATGCTCTGGCAAACACAACTTCAAGAATGTCACCGATTAGGGATAGATTTACTATTGAAATTTTATACAAACCATCTATCCCGGATAACATAACTAACTTACACATATTTAATGATGATCAACAGATATTACATTTCATGGCCAATGCTGACGTCTTCAAAGATGCAACGATAGATAATGATGGGCACGAACAATCTCTGCAAGAAGAAGCTAGTAACAAGAAATGCCATCTCATCATGAAGGGTGTGGCATCGTTGGAGAAGCTTTATGACTTGCAAGAATGTTTTCAGGGGCCAAGGAATAGCAAAACCCATAGTTCCACCATGATGCACAAACTGATCAACTTGGGAACAGAACAAGATCCAAAGTTCGTCAATCTCAACACATGTTGCACACAACGAGAGCAGAAAGCCTTTGTCCACCTATTCAAGTAGTACCAAGATGCATTCGTGTGGACATACGATGATATGAAAACTTATGATACACAAATAATCCAACACATTATTCTGATCAAAGAAGGGGTAAAGCCATATCAACAGAAGTTAAGGAAAGTATATCCGTCACTTGAACCCCTCATATAGAAAGAGCTCATCAAGTTGTTGGATGCATGGATCATATAAAAGTTTTGTCATTCCACATGGGTTTCAAACCTTGTTCCTGTAAGTAAGAAATCTGGGGAAATCCGCTTGTGTGTTGATTTCCAGAACGTGAACCGCGCCTCGGACAAAGATAACTACCCTGTGCCGTCTATGGCCCACATTCTGCAAACAGTATCTCGACATAGAGATTTTCACTACTCGACGATTTTTCAGGATACAATTAGGTTCTGGTAGCAGAACTTGACAGACTTAAGACTACCTTTCATACCAAGTGGGGTACGTTCACATATAGATGAATGCCGTTTTGGCTTGTGAATGCATGCGCAACCTTTCAGCGTGCCATGGACATCACTTTTCACGGACTCATCGTACAGAGCATATTGGTATGCCTCGATGATGTGACCGTGTTCTCAAGGAGATGTGAGGACCACATACACCATCTGAAGAAAATTTTTGAGTGATGCCAGAAATATGGGATTTCCTCGAATCTCTAAAAGAGCGTATTCGAAGTGTCTAAGGGGAACCTTCTTGGACACATTTTTTCCAAAAGTGGGATCAAGGTTGATTCAGACCGGGTCTCGACTATTACACAGATCCCTCACCCAGCCAACAAGAAATACTTGCAGTCCTTCTTCGACAAGATTAACTTCCTCCGGAAGTTCATATCGAATTATGCACAGATAGTCAAGCCCATGTAGGACATGATCAAGAAAGATGTAGTCTACAGTTGGGGCAAGAGGGAAAAGTATGCATTCATCCATATCAATTAGGCTATTGTAGAAGCGCCTACACTCTACAACCCAAACTTCAAGAAGGATTTCCTGCTATACACCTTTGCCTCCAATAATTTTCTCGCTACAGTACTCACTCAAAAGGATGAGATGAACAATGAACGTCCCATCTCCTTCATGAGCGCAAGCATGCAGGGACCAGAACTCAACTACCCCACCATTGACAAGAAAGCATATGTAGTTTACAAGGTGGTGAAACACTTCAGGCCCTACTTGCTGAAGAACCACTGCATAGTCTATGTCCCTCACCCAACAGTTCGCACACTGCTTGTACAACAAGAACTGGGTGAACAATGTGCGAATTGGATGACAGGCTTGCAAGAGTATGATCTTGAAATCAAGCCAGTTCACATGGTCAAAGGACATGGGCTCTGTAGACTTGCAGTTGAAGTAGTGCACGCATCTGAGGGTGAAGAAGAGCTTGCTGGCTGAGAGTAGGAAGTTGATATGTATGATATAAGGCGAGCAACACCCAGTGAAGACAAAACCTCTTGGTACGCAAATGTGCGGTAGTATCTTGAGCATGCCACCATACCCTCTCACTTTTCCATTAGACAGAAGAGGGCATTGCACCTCAAAGCTTTAGCATATCAGTCGGTGGATGGAGTGCTTTACAAGAAGCACAAAATCATAATTTTGCTCAGGTTCCTAGATGCACATGAATCAGAGAAGGTATTACAAGATCTCCATGATGGAGCTGTCAGGGGGTCACTTTGCGGGAAACACCACTGCACACAAAGTTATGCAACCTGGTTCTATTGGACCACATTATTCAAGGATGCACATGCTTATGCTCGCAAGTGCCCAATCTATCAATGATGCGCGGGCAAAGTATGAAGGTCAGTAGCCCCATTGCACCCTGTTGCAGTGACCGAACCGTTCCAACAATGGGGCTAGGACATCATTGAGGATATTTTCCCGCATTCGCCAAAACAACACCGCTACATTCTAATGGAAACTGATTATTTCAAACAATGGATAGAAGTTATTCCGCTCAAACAAGTGTGAACGACTAGGAGGTCATCAACTTCCTCCAATAGAACATCATCTCATGCTTTGACATTCTAGTATCACTTGTTTTTGATAATGAAACATGATTTTCATCTTTGAAACTTTATGATTGTGAATTACAAAATGGTATTGTGCTGAAACAGTCATCTAACTACTACCTGCAAGGAAACGGTCTCACAAAATCCACGAAAAAAAACCTCATCCACATAATACAAAAGACTATTTTCTTTGAGCAGTGCAACTGGCATACTGCCCTAACAAATGCATTATGGGATGGCCACGTAACACCCAAACCCTCCCTGAATACCTCACCTTACTTCCTGGTTTATGGTAAAGAATCCATCCTTTCACCCAATATCTACTTGCCTACACTTTAGCTATCCCAAGAATCCCAAGGCAAGCCTTGCTAGCTAGTTCAACATAGGATGGATACACTCCACAAGATTTAGGAAGAAAGGATGAAATAAAAAGAAAAATTTACACTCCACCAGAATCGTATCAAGAGATGGTTCAATAAGAAGTTTGCAGGGAAATCTAACTTTGGTGTTGGTGACTTGGTTCTGAAATGGGATAAGTCCCATGAAGACAAAGGAAAGCATACGAAGTTCTAGTCCCTATGGATTGGTCCATACACAATCCATGAGAAGCTTTGCCCACACACATATCATCTACAATCACTTGACGGGAGGATTGACAACCTTCCTGTCAATAGCGACAGGGAAAATTTTAAGAACCCCCCCTAAATTTATAAATATAATAAATGGGGGAATCTACATGGTATATAGGAAAAATGGAAGGTGATTTTATCAATAATATAATATGTATATATAAATTTTTGGCGAATCTCTCACCAGGCATGGCGAATATTTTACTCAATTATAAAATCTTGTAAGATCCTGGCGAGTCTTTCACTAAATAATAAAACTTTATAAAGTCCTAGTGAATCTTAGCATAGGCTACATGCTGGTTTAATTCCCCCATTTAAATAGGCTACATTCCAGGTGAATACCATGGGCCAATACCATGTGCCATTTTGGTGAATACCATGGGTCAATACCATGTGCCATTTTTATTTTTATTAATTCTAATATTAGGGTTAATAATGGTTTTTTGCATGGTATTAATAACAATCTAGTCCATGGTATTTGTCCCATAGTATTTTGGCCATAGGTTTCACCTAAATATAACCCATTTTTTGAGTGTTCGTAAATATAAGGTGACTTATGGAGTAAATATAAAAAATTTTTTTATTTGTTTACCATACCTCTAGTTTATTTATATTTTTATTAATTTACCATACCTCTTTTACAAATATGGTATTTGGCCCATAGGATTCACTTAAATAAAACCTCTTTCTTGATCCTTCATAAATAGAACGAGGGTTATGGACTAAATATAAAAAGAGGTTTTATTTATTTATGATACGTCTAGTTTATTTATATTTTTATTTATTTACCATACCTTTTGAATAAGTATAAAAAGACGTTTTATTTATTTACCATACCTCCACTTTACTTATATTTTTATTTGTTTACACCGTTACATGTATATAAGGTGACTTATGGAGTAAATATAAAAAATGTTTTATTTATTTACCATACCTCTCATTTATTTATATTTTTATTAATTTACCATACCTCTTTTATAAATATGGTATTTGGCCCATAGGATTCACTTAAATAAAACCTATTCTTGAAAATGGGCGAATGGAAGGTTGTAAGTCCTAATTTCAAGGGCTAAATTTACCTTTTTTACCCTCTCCCTTAAAATAAGGTGGGCTATTTGAGGTGATTTGTAAAAATGTACTATGATACAAAATATTCGCCCACTAAAAATTTAAAACCCCTTAATTTCGCCAAAGGGCGAACATTCGCCCCTAAAATTATCCTTGAATAGCGAAGATCTCAAGCACTACTTCCAGTAGGTCGGGCTCAGCCCCGTGCCATTTACATAGTTTGCTTACTGCTTGTTGTTTTCATTTTGTTTGCCTTGCTTACTATCTTCGTTTTCATTTTGTTTGCCTTTCTTACTATTTTTGTTTTCATTTGTTTGGTTTGCTTAATACCTTTCTATTTTTGTTTCTGGAAATAAGTGTTGCCATCTACTGAGTTCTGGATTTTGAATGAGTATGTGGCTGAGATATGAAGAGACTTGTGACACTGCAGCACTTGGCCAGTCTTGTGTCCGTCTTCTTTGTGCTTGGTTATAACCTTTAACTGATGAAGTCTTGATGGAAAATACGAGTTGTCTGCAAGGGAATTTTTGGTCCAACCATGAACCTGTTTCCACACTGGGAAGCCTCATGCCTGTACTCAGCCTTCTGCTATGTGTGTTCAAGCTCATCCAAATAGTAGAAAAGGAGAAGGGGAAAATATAAATGAGAAAACCTATGTCAAAGGTCTCACATGTTTCTCTGAAGGAACAACCTCTTCTACTCTCAATAAGTCAGGATCCCTCTTCCGCCCCAAAAAAATAAATAAATGCCTATGCACATTCCTCCTTAAAAATACAAAGGCGAAAGAAGAGAAAGGCTTCTTGCATAGAGAGGTGAAGCATGCAACTCCACCGGGGTACTAACTAGGCTCATTGGCAGTGGAGCAATGCGCGTGTTCCTACATGAATTTTGTGGGATGATGTCCAAGCCTGCTGGAAGTGGAGCAACGCCAGAGATGAAAACTTATACTCTGAAAATCTTCAGCTCGTGAGCTAAACTACCCTTCCTGATTTCGAAACATTGTGATCAAGCTGAAATTTTTTTGTGTTCGATTGAGTTGGCAAAGGGTGAACCATGTCTATCCATGGGGTAAGTGGGGAAGCCATAGTAACCCACACAACGATTCGATACTCCCTGAAAGACCAAGGCCTTGTGTTGTCAATGAACCAAAACAGAGAAGCTGGAGTTCTACCAGCGTGTCGCCAAGTGTTGTAGCAGCTACAACACCCTACAAAATTTTGGCCACCTTACTTGATGTTTGCATGCACTCAAGAGCACTCCATGAGATCATGTGAGTCTTCGCTCCCACCTTACTTGATTTTTGACAGACAAATTTTGCATTTTGGTGTCAATATCATGCTTGCGACCATGTTCTAGTCATACACAAGGTCTTTGCTTCGTGTGTACATGTTATGTTCGCTATGTAAACATCTGTCGTGGTCACACACGGAGTCATATACATTTTTTTGCAAGCGTCGTCTAATCATCCAATGATCTATCATAAGCTTCGCACTTGTCACTCGCACCGTTGGTCAGTCATGTTGAGCATGCGTGTTTGGATGGTTTTATTCGTCTCATCATCAACTCATGTAAGTGTGTGTTTGCAAGTTCATGTATGCATATTTTCACTCGCTCACACATTTAGTCGTTTTGCTAAAGTTTTGACGACCAAATCACCCTTTGAAAGCCGAACCTTTTCCTCGCCATCGAATCGATCGACTGTCACCCAGAATAGCGCAAAAGCAACAAGCAATTCATTTCAAGTTGCGTTGCCCACAAGCTGATCAATCAACCCTCCTGCTGGCCAACCAGAGAATTTGACCCGGTAGTCACCCCGAGACTGATTCCCCTCAAAACTAGCACAAAGGCTACAGACATTACCGGCTTCGCTGACTAAGGAAATTGCACAGATAAGCTGGATAGACAGCTAGTTTCTGTCCTTGTCTCCCTCATAAAATTGCATAGTTTTTCCAGCCATCCCACCAGTCAGCCGACCGATTGCTCACCCAGAAAGCTGCACAGATTTAATGAGCAAGCCCTCTACTGCCCACCAGTCTACTCAACTCAGAAACTACACATAGGTCACTAGTAGGCTAGCCTCCCAACATCAACACAATTTCTCCCTCCAACAGCTCCCAGCAGCCTGCTTCCAGTTCCCTCTAGGAATTGCGCAATTTTTATTGCCAAGGTCCTAGTAGCCGACTGTCAACTCCCTCTAGGAATTGCAATTTTGGCTTCCAGACTCCCATTACCCACTCCTTCCAAAACTTGCAGATAATTTTTTTTCCCAACCTTCCCGCAACCTAGACTGCTCCTCCCAAAAATTACGCAGTTTTGTCCTCCAATTGAGCCAGACCCCACAAATAGTCACTGTCGATCCGGATTTCCCATCACCATATCCTAGTGATTTCTGCGCATTTTTCACCAGTAGTGCCCGGAGCCTTCATCCCAGCTCGAAGCTCTCCACCTTGTCTTCTCTCTTGGTCACCTGCATCTGAAATGATCATGCATCATGGTAGACTAGGAGGTTTATGGATTTGATGTTGTCTCGTCATGAGTGACTGCAGATATAGGTACACAAAACAACATGGTGCGACGACAGATGGGATGAACAAAGGGAGTACATGCATAAGTAAATGTTCGCTAATGGACGGACAAACAATGCATGCAAAGAGATGTGTTCACGGATGGATGGATAGACGAACATGTGAGGATGTGTTCGCACACGGATGGACGAACGAGCATGCACTTTTCACGAACGGACAAACCTGTCAAACATGCCAACATACAAGAAAGGAGCAATGTGTGAATGCAACATCAAGCAAACCCAATGACCATCGAAGACTCTTTGCACTTTTCCATGTAGAGATGAAGCTGTGACACACCATGAGGACATCCATCACCTAGCAACACTGCAGCTTGACATGCACACTAGCAGCAGCACGAACATACTATCACTGTCATGTCAAATCATGTTGTCCACATCTCTACTGTCGTCCATACTGTCAATCAATGTAATGTAACATGGAAGTCCAAGGGACCCACTTGTCATATGAAGAGTCATGTAAAGTTGAAAGGTCATGGAAGTGAAACAGTGATGAGGGAAGTTGAACAGCCACAAGGATTAGTTTCACCCTTGGGTATAAATACCCCCTCATTGTTACATGCAAAAGACTTTTCACCTTGGATCCTCCCACATAGCCTTGAGAGTCTATAATCTATTCTTTGAGGAGTAAGCAGTGGCTCCAACGCCCCACCCACGGGGTTAGAGATGTATGGCGTAACGATGTGTCTTGGAACTTTCGCTTAATTCAGAAGCCTGCTAACAAGCTAGCACGTTTTCACACATGTGTTGTAACTGTTGTGAGACTAATATTGAACACTTTTAATACATGTTTATTTAACCCATGTTTAACACTTGAACTCATTAATTTGTTGTAATACATATATATTAATGAAAATGTGTTGTATGAGCTGTTAGTGTTGTCCTGCCCATGTTGGTTACCTCCCCGGACATCAGATAGACCTTTCATGTAAACTTTCCATAATGACCGTCACACTTGCGTGGACCCCTCCGTTGTTTGTTGTATGTGTTATCTTTCCTGTTGTGTTGTGTGTTCCTAACAAAGTTGGGATTCCTCCCATCCGAATTGGGACTCACTCCCACCCTCTCCCTCTACAGTGAAAGAACCATTGACACAAGTAACACTAGCAATCATCAGGCATGCGAACCTCACTACTAAAAGACAAAGCATATCACTCTCCTGCGCTGACAAGCAAGAGCTAAGGAAAATCTTTAAGATAATGACAATTGGGTCATCATATTGGATGGGACTCCCACACAAAACAGTGTGAGGTCTAGTTGGGACTTCATACCAGGGTGATCCCTTGAATGTTGGTGGGTCCAACACCCTCAACACTACCAAAGCAATACTATAGAATTCAATTTTCCTTCTGACCATTATTAATTTAACATTGACCAATATGCATATATTGACAAGAACCAACTTCATTGTTATCTTTTCAAGTTTTATATATGGGTTTCCTTTAGTTTCTTCATGCATATGTTGAGACATTCTTTGATATCTAGGAACCAATAAAAAGTAACAAATAGTAGAATCTAATCACAAAAGAGATAATAACACTCTAAGATGATGGGTAATGTCTAGAGACATCATTATATCATTAAATTATAGCACATTATGATTAAAACATCATAATGCACAATGAACATTATTACAACATCTCAAATTATGATCATGATTCCCATTATTAAGTATTCAATCCATAGGTTCATTTAGTTATAAGTCCCAAATCTAGCCAATCTCCTTGAATTACAAAGGACTTGGTTGAATGACATGGTTTGGATGTTACAATTGTTTTCAATAAATCTGTGCTATCTCATTGGCTATTTTTATGTCAGTTTGTTGATTGTTCAAGTTGATCTGATGATCCTGTTGATTCCTTCAACCATTTAGTCAATGATACTGATGGTCAACAATTGTCTTCTAGTCTGTTACTGACCAACCCATTGACCACTTAGTCGACTATATCACAAGGTGATCATTCAACTAATTGTCTCGTGTTAGTTAAATCTTTGACTAACTATATCAAGAAACTATATAAGTGTGATGAACTAACATAACCTTAGGTTCCAATGCCGCCCATCTGCACAATGTTCTGAAGGTTCTATAGGTGAAACTACATCTATAGGACACACCCCCCCCCCCCCACCTCCATAAGTGTAGCTTCCTTAAGCTCGAGAAAACCACAGAGCTTAAAAAACTTGGATTCAACCAAAGGATTTATAAATATATTGGTGAGCTTGTCATTAGTGCTATGATAGACAAGAGTGAAAACATTATATTAAACAAATTTCTATATATAATGGGAATGGAGTTCAACATTGTTCATCTTACTATGTGCAACAATATTATCAACAACTTAAATTGCACTTTGATTGTCACATTAGATAGTAGTTGAGGTATGAATAAGAAATCGAAGCTCACCCAAGAGTTGATGAGCCTAAGCAACCTTTATCCCTACATTAATAGTTCCATGATACTTTTCTTTTAGTCGACAGAGACATTTCACATTGTTACTTTCACAACTAAATCAAAGGTCCACCATTAATGTGAAAAGCATATCTAGAAGTGGAATTCTTGTCACCATTGTTTCCTACCCAATCAGAGTCAATGAAGTTGACCTTTGACAATATTTGATAACAAAATGAGAGGTATGTTTACGATAACAAACAATCCTTTTTGTAGCTTTCCAATTACTTTCTAACAAATCTTGAATAAACACACTAATAGTAAAGGAAATTGTAAGGCAAATGCAGGTCAAATATATGAGTCTTCCAACTACTTGTCAATAAATTAGGGTAACATCAACATTCAGAAAGCGACATTCTTTATTCAGCTTAACACTGAATTGAAAGGACGTAGCACATATCTTACAAGCTTCCATATTGGATCTTTTCAAAAAGTTAGAAGCATATTTATATTGAGAGATGAAGGGTATACTGAGTAAAGGAAAGAATTGAATACCAACAAAGAAATGAAAAATAACAAGGTCAGTCATTTCAAAGGTAGAAAAAAGTTGGTTCTTCAATCTAAGAATGGCATCGGTATGAGTACCAGTGATAAGAAAATGATCCACATAGAAAAGAACAATTAAAGTATCACCATTTAGGTGTAATACTTAAACATTGTGGTGATATTCACAACATTTGGACCCAAGATCGAGGAAGACAAGCTTGAGGATCTTCCTCCAATCCACACGATGACTTTTGTAGTTGACAAAAATTTAGAATGTGTCACAAAAGTAGGGGGTTGATTCATGTATATTACTTCAGAGAAGACTCCATGAAAGAATGAAATTTTAACATCTATCTGATGAATTTTGCTTCCAAAAAAAGAAACAAGTGAAAGAATAAGTTGAACAGAGTTCACTTTTCTAACAAAGACAAATATTTCAATGTAGTTGACGCCTTCTTTTTGTGAGAATCCTTTTGTAACAAAATGATCCTTATGATTCCTAAAAACACATTTATAATGGAATTTATTCTTATATACACATCTACACTTGAAAACGTTCCTTTCTTATGATCGAGGAACTAAATCCCATGTATGGTTCTTCAAAAGAGAATCAACCTTAACTTGCATAGCCTATTCCCATTTAGGCTATCCCTGTGCATTTGCAAAGGATTCTATATCACAAGTTTCATGAACACGAGTCATCAATGTAAGACTAGCATGTTTCTTGTGACTTGAAGTCATCTAATTGGTATAAGCATTACCAACATATGTTCTAGCATTTTGAATAGTTCTAGTAGCCCACCGAGGTAAACATGGTGTTGGGGAATGAGCATGAGCTTCAGTATTAGGTCTCTATAATACTAATATAGCCCCTATATTTTTATCACGTTCCCCATAGAAGCCCACTATTGTTATTGTTGTTCTCTTACATTATTATAGTTATGTAGGCCCTAATTATATTTTGACCCTTTAGACTCGTATATATACTAAGGATGTCTTGTCATTTGAATCATCTAAGAATTGTTCATTTATGTGATGTAAAAGAAGGTTCCCCCCTCGAAGTGGCCTATTATTTATTCATTGATCTAAGTTTTCTTATGTTTCAACATTATTTTTATTTGGATACATAACATTTGGTATAAGAGCTCTTGATCCTTGAGTTTTGCTGCTTCAAATGGGTCATTGTGGAATTTTCTCTATAATTTTTTGTGTGAAGCTTTAGATTGTGAAATTGCTACCAAGTGTAGACAAAATATTTATGAACATCTGGTTAAAATTTCAAACCTTATTTCACTACATTTTTTGGAGACATTGTCGAAGGAAATTAGGGTTTTTGTATGCTCCTCAAGCAGGTGTTCTGGGTAAAATTGTCATGACTTTCTCTTTGAGCATCAGGTTTGAATTCTATAAAAAATTGACTTAAATTGCAAAGATTGTAATTTTTTGGGTAAAATGGTCAAGGTCGAAAGTGGACATAGTGGCATGTGGCATCCTATACAAGTTTTCTCTATTGAACCAAGTCCATAATTGTTACAGGTCTATTTGGGCACATCATTCCCAACGATCAGATCAATACAAATAGGGCTCATTAAACCCTAATTTAGCTACTACATGCCCTAGACAAGTCATCATATTGAATTTTTTCATCCATGAAAGTTTCCTAGCTTGAAACCCTGCTGAAATGCCTCTTCGGGACACCCGCGCACTCTTGGTCAGGCATAACTGCTCTGCATAGCAGGTAGGCCCATTCAGACCTATGTTGTTGTGCACTTAGGTCCACTTTGACTTGCACTGGGCGAGAATGAGCGAAATTGACATAAGATTCTGGGAATATTCCTTAATTCTAGAGCATTCTAGAAGGATGGCCAACTCTTATCCCATCCTATGAACTCGAATTTGGATAGGGTATGGATTGATTAACCCTCTATCCTCTCATCCCTTTCTCCATGGAAACTAACTCCAATTATGGAAAACCATTCAATGCCAAATTTATGACAAAACCACTTGCATTTCCCTATAAATTGACCACTCATCATAGTGATTGAGAGGCTGGAATTTGGATATTGTAGTGAAATACTGTTTGTTTGAGACTTGAAATCATTGTCTAGTAATGTTATGTTGTTGGATTGATGTGCTATTGGTGTGATGAGGGTTTGAACTAAGATGGATGAGTGACACGGGATCGAACCACATTGGGTGTAACTTCTCCTTCTATCAATCAATAAAGTTGTTTGTTCCTTTTCCCATATTCTTGTCTATATCTATGATGAATGTATGTTCAAATGTTGTCGATTCCATTTGTTTATAGTAGATAGATCATATGCTTTGATTGTTGTCATCTTCTGTTTATGTTGGCAAGTACTAATTGAATGAATTCAGTTTGAGCGAGAGTGATGGGAGAAATTCAAAGGAGATCAAAAGAAGCGAATGATCACAAGTAGGTTCCTTTATCTTATCTATCTATTGTAGGAAAAGGTTAAACAACTTTCCTTCTGTTGTTCTAAGTGTAACTACCCACTTAGGGAAGATGTACTTATCCGTAGGTATAAATTCCATATAACAAATTAGCGACGATATTGGGGAGCGACTTTCATTCCTGGTAGTTTACCCTTATCATATTACATCCTAGTAGACTTTACTTGACTTCATTGATCTCCTTTTAGTCAGTTTCAAGTGTTTTTGGTCAAAAAAGTGTGCTTAAATGTCTACTGATTGGACTCTGGCACCGCGCGGTGTTGGTCTTGAGACACTGCGCTGTAGAGTAGCCTTAGCTTAGGGACAGTGCTCTGCAGTGCACTGTCTCCCACTCAGGGCTGCGTTGATCCCTATCAAGCTAAAAAATCCATCTTTTGCTTGATACTTTCCAAATTTGCTTTTGATGTTGTTTGCTGAAAGGTCAATGTTTTCTATGGCTCTGAAATCAGTTTTCATTTCCTCTTCTAGCCCTACTTTGACCTTGAGTGTTTAGTGTTTCTTAAGGAATTTCTTTATCATTATCAATTCATTACAAAATTTATCTTACATCGATTAGTCTTTTCTGAAAAAGAATTGTCGTAAAGTCTTCATTTCTTTGAAAAGAAATTGTGGTAAAGTCTTCGTTTCTTATGAAAAGCATTGATTGATCATTTGTGCATTTAGTTTCCTTATGTTCATCTAAACATTAAAGGAATGAAAAGAAAAACATGCATAATGCATTTAAAAGTTTGTGTGTGCTTTTAGGAATGGTATAGGGAAAGTTAAATTAGATGTTCTCTATGCTCTTTGTTTAAAGATTTTGATTGCTCTATCCCTTTTAGTTATGGTTTTCATTGTTTAAATGAAATGAAAGGAATGTTTCTCATTTTAGTTGCATTCTAGGAGTTTCAGAAACATCATGCGGTGAACCTGAAAGGAAAACTTTTAAACAAGATCAACTAAAATTTATCTCAATTAACCTAATGGAGCATTGTACCTTAACACGTAACATTTAAAGGTCTAGGCTAGAGATGTGTTCCAACGTCGTTAAACATAGCAGCTGTTGCTAATGGTCTGTGATATATTTCAAGTGTGATACCTCATTCCACGTACGTAAGCATATCGTATCTCGTCCACGTACTTTCGGGTATATAGGGCAGTGTTATAGTATGAAAAGTATAAGGGAATTCTTTCACTGTGCGGTTTCGCATTAGACAACGATAACATGGATTGGGCCTCCACGTACTTTTGGGTATATTTGGGAGGACTACATTAGGTTGCTATCCATCCATAGGTAACTGATTTAGCCACCTTATATATTGTGATACACCAAAAAAAACATTCAGGGATATTGCCTGCACGCGCATAAGTCCTTAGTTTACTGAGGCGGTATATTGCAGTTCAAAGTTATTTGGTAAACCCCTTGCCTAGATTATCCCTCTTTTGTTTTGTTTATTTTGTTTTGTTAAAATAAAGTTAATTTACTGTGGATAACATCCTCCACGTGACTCCTTTTTTGAAGTTAGAAATTATACAAGCAAAGCAGCTTCCCTTTTCTGTCATTAAAGGTATCTTCTTATGCAGAATAAATATACCATTTTTAAATATTTAAAATTCAAAAATATTATTTAAATGCTCGATTATCACCAAGCTTCTTGACTTTAAACTTTTATATGGCCACAAGTGTCATCCAGCTCATGGATCCACATTAATAAAGTGGATATAGTTAAGACAGGTATATGGTGTATGATTTCATATTGATAAAGTATTTCAAGTTAATAGACGAGTATAATTTGAATTTAAAGTGGGTGTTTTTCCATTTTCAAATAGGTATTGTTACTGGGAATAGTGTCTATGCAGAGCTGCTAATCCCAATAAGGCTGGTAGCTACCTTAGAAATAAACAAACTAAAGCTACTTTCGTTTTCCTTTATGAGAAATAGATGAGAGAAGAATAAAGGAGACCAACCTCTGTCTTGCGCTTGGTTCCTTGTTCGATTCCTCTCCCTCCTGATAGGTCTTTTGCTACTCGCTTCCTTGTCCGCCCAGCTTCACAGGGTACCTGTAGAATCAAAGTAGCATAATACTATCCAAGAACATAGATCTATTATCATAAACAATATAGTATCAGATGTACATTGACCACACAAATGCATAAAACATTAATCATACAAACATGTGGAGGAAAACTTGAATAGCTTTATTGATAATCAAGAAAGATCCAAGAGAATTACAACCAATTGTTCTGACCCAGCATCATCCTCTTAGTAAGAAGCCCTTCTTCACCTCATGAAAAGCTTAGATCACCCAATACTATGATGTTGCTCCAAGAAACCAACAACACTTCCTTACAAGATACAAAATTCCAGCCCCTGGATCTCTGGGATGAGGGATCCATATATAGATGTATGCAAGGGAGGTGAGTTAGCTTTTGAGACTTGATTAGTGTCTTCCCTCTGATAGTTCTTGATTCCACTTGGAGATTGATGATCTCTTACTCATCCCTGGTCGAATTCAGAGAGGCAAGTGTCACAGGAGAAGTTTCTAGAAGATTCCATGCTCCTCCACCTTGCGGATTGACCCTGCCACTTGTCTATTCTCGCCCATCACACCCCATAGAAGGGATTTTTGACATGCATCACACCTACTGTGTGTATTTAGGTGGGATGCAACGCACTTTGCCTATGGAGCAGGGGAAATGGTCCAGTTTTGACCAGTTCTGAGTAGTTTTTCATGGAGAACTTCTGGGAGAAGATGTAATCAGTTGACCTTGTTCTTTTAGGGGTCGGAACAACACTTTTAGGGACTTAGGAGCCCTTGGTTTATGGACATTTATTCTTGGGGTTGTAGTGCCCAAAAATGTCTATAATAGTTGCCCCCTAAAGCATGAGGTCATTAATCTTTTTGATGTCGGGTGAAATGCTTTATCATGAGGATTTGAAGTTTTTTCGAGCTGGGAGGCAACCTGTAATAAGATACAATACAATACATTATCTTCATTTTATTTTCATGATCTGGCTGAGGCGGGCATTCCCATGATTAGCTTTATAAATTCATTTTCATGTACATAGGACAGACAATCGTCTGAGTGTAGGCTGATGATTCTGGTAGGGCCATCATCCCTTAGATTGGATGATTATCTGTGCAACAATGATGTACATTTGATGTCTTTATTTTCCTGAATATATATCGTAGCCCGGATGGATGAAACTAGATCCGGGGTCTTCAATCTCATTCGATCTTCACTCAAAGTATAAGTCGATCCATGTGAGAGATGTTCTGGAGTCGAACATGGAAAGACATCGCCTGATTACCAGCCAATGATGTAAGCTGTTAACAGGCGCAAGAGGAATCATCGATAATGATGATGACCCTCAAGGTACTGCAGTACAATTCACATGGTGTGAATAAAGGACTTGGCATCGAACACCACGCAAAATATTTCAGTCGAAAGCCATTGATGTAAACCTATCGCCAGAAGTGAGAAACTTGCCATTGAGGCATGCAAGCTTCAAAGTACTGAAAGGGTTGTTCCTAGATCGACTTCTTGGATAATGAGCTGATGTCGACAAGAAGCGATCCGTCATAGGAGGGCCTTAGTGAATCCCACATCAATGACATGGGACGGAGCAAATGATTTTAATGTAGGTGAAAACGATCTGGTGATATAAGGTTCAAGGTGGTGGTCATGAAAGAATGGAGCGTAAATGTATTATAGTGGGTGAGACACAGGTGAATTCTCTGAGCGACTTCTCTTGAACATATCGGCGACACTGACATGATGGATCGGTAGCATTAACCCCAAATGTGGATGGTGTGATGGAACCATAGTGATATGACCAGTGAATGGAACAACCTAACCCGACTTGGATGCGGAGTGAAAGTGTCATGTTCAAGAGCGACTTGCTACCAACAAAGTTTCTTCAAGTTTTCTTCCCAATTTTTCCCCAGTCATTGCTGACCAGTACCTCTTTATTTTTTTCAAGCTTGAGGAGGATAACATATGCTTGTTCTATAATTTGCCCTTCGGGCAAACCCATCGCTATGTTTTAACGAGCGTAGCGATAGTGAAACTCGTTCTTGTCTATTATGGACAAGTTTGTCACTATTAGGTTTTAACGAGTTTAACGACAAAGATAACTCGATCCTTTTCAATTTTAGAGAGTCTGAAAAAGGGACGTAAAGGAAACTCCAAAAATCCTTTTTCGTCATCTAATCCCTTAAGTCCGAAAAAGTATAAAATAATACAGAAGGGATGAATTTTCGGTACTTTTAGCAAGCCGAACAAAACAAGTGCTCGATCTTTTTGTGTAATAATCCCTCAAGTCCAAAAAGATTAAAATATAAAGGAGGGATAGCACTTCCGGTCACTTTAACGAGCTGGAGAGGCCAATGGCTCGACAATCTTTTCATATTTTATGAGTCAGTTGAAAAGAGCTTAAAGGTGACTCGTCTTTGAGGAACGAGTGGTAAATTCGGGTAGCAGCTGATTCCAGGTAAGGTTTTGAATTTTCAATCACGACAGTGTTACAAGGATGGCTAACAGGATCACTCTTCGCAGCTGTTCCTCAAAAGGGGTAAACAATCAAGTGGAAGTGAATGATCGGCCAATATAGAGTGGAGGTGATGATGAGAACACGACCAAGGCTTTAAAGGCTGAAGTACTACATTCACGACGGTTATTTACTGGAAATTGGTTCATTTTTTATTTTAAAATGAGATTAAACGCTGGGGGAAACACTTTCTCATTGCTTATGTTTTTTTTAACGAGCTTGAAGTCTATGTTAAAACTGCTCGATCCAGTCGTATAATAAGAATGTCTCATCTAAAAACGGCATTTTTTCAAAGCTTTGCCCCGCATCCTTTCTTTATGCAAGTTAGGAAACGACCAATACTATGATTTTAAAGGGTTAGAGGACCTACAAATTTAAGAAATAAATGGTCGCTCTTCGCTTGCATGCCAAAAGGTTTGCATGCCCCTAGGTATAGTGAAATAGAGTTTTGAGGTTACCCCTCAATTTGCAGACAAAACATTTGTTTTATCAGGAAAGGCCTACCTCTTTCAGGTTACCAAATATTGTTCTATCTGTGTTACAAACAAAACACTTCTTTGGCGATGTCTACCGAAATAGACAAAGGCGAGTGGTGCAGACGCCTCCACTCACATAACTTTGACGAGGGAATCTTATTCCAGTCTAATCCCATTTTCCAAAATGGACAGGTGTGTCAGACTAGTCATATATCCCTCACAGAAACCTACCCTATACCTGAATTTTTCCTCCCGAAGTAGACCAGGGTGCATGCACCCTGGGTTTCAGTCATATCCTCCGAATCACTCGCGCTCATCAGGAGGACAGATTGGAGATTGATGAGACATTCCTTGCATGAAAAGACCATTCAGGGTTGGTATATGACTATTTGCTATGTGTGAACCGGGAAATGAAAGCTGGTCTACGAGCTTGACCACTCTTCCTTCGTGCAGAAAACACATTACTCTAAAGAGTGATGAGACAATGGCTCCCATGCAATAAATATAGTCTCGTCCAAGGAGTAGATTATAATCCAGGGGTCCTTGGACTACCATTACGTTCATGTGAATGGTTTTCCCTCTCAATGTTATGGGCACATTGGGAAGGATCCCTAACGGTCGACTGGTTCCTTTGTCAAAGCCTGTTAGATTTCTCATTTCAGGCAAAAGCGATGGCGAACCAAGCGCTTTCCAAGTAGTTGAGGAAAGGATACTCACAGAAGCCCCTTCATCTATGATGGTACCGGCCATGACCATTCTATATATTTGAGCAATGATTCAGAATGGTACACTAGCCGGTAAATGGGGTCTGCCTAGTAGATTCCAGTCAAAGGAAACAACTAGGTTGCTTGGAGGTGGGACCGAATAAACGGCTGGGTATGACTCTAATGGACTTCCTTCCTGCAGTAAAGGAACGTGTAGAATGCCCCCATGTTCATCAGAGTCTGTGTTTAAGAAGAGAATTTGAACAGTGTCGTTCTTGTTCTCTTCGGTGATTGTATCATTTGAAGATGGATCCTCTGAAGGCAAGACCAGGTCAACTGCCGCCTCGACCTTTTGACTTCCGTCTAGTATGGATTCAGATGGTTTTTCTTCAATGATAGATGCTTCGGCCGACCACAAGGGCGTGTTAGCTGGATTTTCAACTAGTGATGGACTTGGCAAGAGTTTCTTATATCCAGGAGGGAGCCGTAACGGTGAAACCGGACAGTCGTCCAAAACTATTTTAGCCTCATCTAAGAAGGGACAACGGTGGACGGCGTGATCACCTTCACACAGTTTACAAGGAAATTTACTTTTTCCTTTTTGTCCAGGGGCTTCACTTTCACTAGTTGACGGTGTATTTTCAACATGATCATCAGAGGTTGACGACACCGGGTTGTGCAAACGAGGAGACCAGTCCCTTAAGATCCGAGGGATGCAAGGACAATCTCGATGATAGTGGTCTCCTTTGCAAATGACACATGGCGATTTAGGCCTAGTCGGTGCAGTGTGTGGATTTTCGCTAGACGATGCTTGGTTGCCCCTTTTCGCCTTTGGCTCCTTCTTCTTCTTCTCTTTCTTCTTCTTTTCCTTCTTCTTCTCAGGTACTTGATTTTTGGCTTTACCAGCTTCATCAAGCGAAGAGGAAGGAGGAGAGGAAGAATTGGACGAAGTAGAGGGTTGGGGGGTAACTCTGGAATCGTTTAGTTGCTGACTCGATTGTTCAGGAATCGCGGTGTTCTGAACGACGGAGGTTGAGAAAAGCCATACGGGCAAGCCAATTGTCAATCCTGGAAGTGACAATGTGGCCATATGGGGCGCACCAACATCTCCCCAAGAGGAGAAGGGACTAGGATTTCCTCCAAGGGGAACTCCTTGGTTGGTGGACTCCATTTTCCTCAACCTAAGACCAACGTAGGAAAGGTGATAATTATTCCGTTTAAAATAAATTTTATATGCTTTGACACAACTTGTTTTTTCAATTTTTAAGAGTCGAGAAAAAACAAAAGATGACTCTAGTTGCCTTCGATTTTTAATGAGCCTGAAGTGACAAGTGCTCAGATGGACCTTTTCCGTTAAGGAGTCTGAAAAGGAACGAAAGGGACTGCTTTGGAAATCTAGACAGAGGGATTACCAAACCAATCGCAAAACTGCATAATACTTTTTACGGTACGGCAGTCAATCTTCCCGAATGCTATGTTCAATGCATTGCGATCGATAGGGCGGCAGAAACGGCTTCCTATGGATAAAGGATTAAGCCTATTGTGGTCTCCCAAAATATACTCGACGGTACGTGGGAGCACAAGTCCGTATTGGCATTTATCGTCTCAAAGTGGAGGAATCACCCAACCAACAGTGAAAACAACAGTTACCAGGCTTTACGACGCCAAAATACGTCTCTAGCCTAGACTTCTAGATGTTGTGTGTTAGGTTCCAAAGCGTTTTTAGATTCATTAAATTTATTTTATAGTTGATCTTGCTTAAGAAATTTTCCTTTCAGGTTCACCGCGTGATGTAGATGTACAATTCCTAAAATGCAATCTAAGATGATAAACAGTCGTTTAGTCTTCTTTTTGCAAATGAAAATCCTAGCTACTAAGGAAAGAGAGATGGCATCCTTTCAACAAAGAGCAAAGAGCACACACTATATGCACTATCCTAAATCAAACCAACAAACAGTCTAAGTGCAAATGCACATGCATGTATTTGTTTTCAGCCTTCTTAATGTGTAAATGATAAAAAGAAAGCTACACGCAAATTTGAATTATTTTTTCAAAGTGACAAATACTAACAAGTTTCTTTTTCAAAACAAAATGAGGACAAGGACAACACTTTGCGATTTGGAATTGAAAACTTGCTTTCGACACTAGAAAAACTACTAATTCATATCAAATACAAGAGTAACAGGGTAATCGACTATCAAGAACAATTAGATTCTCTTCTATGATTGAAAATGACACTTGCGACACTTTCAAATCAAGAAACGACAGTACAATTACGCTACTTCTTTGTAAAGGAGAACTGAAAATGACTCAAAAAATACATAAAAACATTTACAGTTCTTTGCACAATGGAGGCGGAATAACAGCAAGGAAAGGGGTTTCAAACAGAGGTGTACTGACTACAGGCAGCAAAACTCCTGAATAGAGCTGAAAAGAATGAACACAGAAACCAAAATTTAGGAACAAGGCCTTGTCTGATCAGCGCACCTGTAACACAGTGAAACTGAAATGCAACGCACCTACTACACTTGGGAAGTGCGTTGCATTTGAAGTTCACAGAACAGATAGTGCGCTGGACCAGGGACGAGACTTTGATTGGGTTCCGGGTCACATTTTGCAGTTCAGTTCAGGGATTTTGGCCGAGCAAGTGGTAATCAGTAAATCAATCACAGGGGTAGATCTAAGGAGGTTACTAAAGCCACCACGAGGGCAATTAGAGAGCTTGTAAATCAATTTTTTAATTCATAAACAAAACCTGGAGATTGATTGAAGCAGCGTTGATCTACTTTGCACTTGCATAGCAAATGCAGTTCGAAGGCTAGCTGGCTTGACTTCAGGCTCCGTCTGTAAGTTTATAAAGTAAACAAATGTAGATGAACAAACAATCTACTCGATCCCCAGTAGAGTCGCCATTTTGTTATCGGGAATAGTGTCTATGCAGAGCTGCTAATCCCACTAAGGCTGGATACCTTAGAAACAAACAAACTAAAACTACTTTTGTTCTCCTTTATGAGAAATATATGAGAGAAGAATAAAGGAGACCAAACTCTGTCTTGCGCTTGGTTCCTTGTTCGATTCCTCTCCCTCCTAATAGATCTTTTGCTACTCGCTTCCTTGTCCACCCAACTTCACAGGGTACTTGTAGAATCAAAGCAGCATAATACTATCCAAGAACATACATCTATTATCATAAACAATATAGGATCAGATGTACATTGACCACGCAAATGCATAAAACATTAATCATACAAACATGTGGAGGAAAACTTGAATAGCTTTATTGATAATCAAGAAAGAGCCAAGAGAATTACAACCAATTGTTCTGACCCAGCATCATCCTCTCAGCAAGAAGCCCTTCTTCACTTCATGAAAATCTTAGATCACCCAACACTATGATGTTGCACCAAGAAACCAACAGCACTTCCTTACAAGATACAAAATTCCAGCCCCTGGATCTCTGGGATGAGGGATCCATATATAGATGTCTGCAAGGGAGGTGAGTCAGCTTTTGATATTTGATTAGTGTCTTCCCTCTGGTAGTTCTTGATTCCACTTGGAGATTGATGATCTCTTACTCATCCCTAGTCGAATTCAGAGAGACAAGTGTCACAGGAGAAGTTTCTGGAAGATTCCATGCTCCTCCATCTTGCGGATTGACCCTGCCATTTGTCCATTCTCGCCCATCGCACCCCATAGAAGGGATTTTTGACATGCATCGCACCTACTGTGTGTATTTAGGTGGGATGCAACACACTTTGCCTATGGAGCAGGTGAAATGGTCCAGTTTTGACCAGTTCTAAGTAGTTTTTCATGGAGAACTTCTGGGAGAAGATGTAATCAGTTGACCTTGTTCTTTTAGGGGTCGGAACAACACTTTTAGGGACTTAGGAGCCCTTGGTTTATGGACATTTATGCTTGGGGTTGCAGTGCCCAAAAATGTCTATAACAGGTATGTAGATACAGAACAATATGCACGGAGATACAACGTTCTTTTATGATAAAGTAAATTTAATTGGAACAACTTTTACTTTGGGATTTTATATTTTTTAATCCTTTATCACATAATATCATAATTATAATTATGAAAAATTAATTCAATTTCAACCTTTACTTTCTCACCCACCACATACGTCCAAAATGATTATATATTTTCAATCTCAACCTCTCCTTAGCAACTTTTTGCATATGTCCAAAACTGTTCATCAACTTTTTGCATAGGTCAAAAAAGGTTTGAGATGATCAAATCAATTTCAACTTTCTTTCAAAGTTATGCTTATTTTTAAAATGCCTTTACTATTAAGATGTCCAATTGTCAATTTGCAGATTGGGTTGTTTTGGTCATTCCTATGAATCTTTATATTTTATCATTTCAATTATATTATTATTAATTATTATTTTAATTATATTATTATTATTAATTTTTAAATAAAAATAGTTAAAAAAATTAATTATACATCACAAATTTAATTGTATTTTATTAAACAAAAAAGGTTTGACATGATCAAATCAATTTCAACTTTCTTTCAAAGTCATGCTTATTTTTAAAATGCCTTTACTATTAAGATGTCCAATTGTCAATTTGCAAATTGGGTTGTTTTGGTCATTCCTATGAATCTTTATATTTTATCATTTCAATTATATTATTATTAATTATTATTTTAATTATATTATTATTATTATTATTAAAATAAAAATAGTTACAAAATTAATTATACATCACAAATTTAATTGTATTTTATTAAACATCACATATGAATACAATAAGTATTGGTTTAAGAATATTATATTTTGACTTTCTAATCGCACTATACAATTATGGCTTTCAATGTAGTATCATTCTATATATGTATATTATTCTTTATAAAATATAATAATAATATCATGGTTTGTAATGGAATTAACTTTTTAATAGCAATATATCAACATGTTTTCTAATATTATGTTTTGACTTTCTAAATGCAATATACAATTATGGTTTTCAATGAAATATATTGGCACTGGATAGTCATGGTGGTTATTGCCTTGGTCACTAGCAAGCTTTGTATATGCTTGGCCATCTATAGAGGTTTCTTGATTTTGGGTAATTAATTTAACCTCTTGATTTTGGGTAATTAACTTACTCTAAAATGAAATAAGACATTCAATGTGTTCTTTGTAATATAGATATAAACAAAATATCTAAAGAAAAGTAATTGCACAATGATCCAGTCCAAGAAAACAAGGTTTTTGACAAACCAATTAACTCTTCTATAAAAATTCAACAATTCCAATTTAATAATCCTATCGGCCTCTCTTTGTACCTTTTGGGACAATTGCTAGTTTACTTGTTTAGACTTTTTGGTTGAAAAATGGTAAAATATAATTTTATATTTTTATTTATTTATTTAAAGCTTAATATCCAAAATTTTATGATATTTGAAAATAATTTTACTTATTTATAATTTTGGTGTAATTCTAATGGGGTGATTTTTTTGTTTGTTTAGATTAAATTTGAATGATATGAGTTTTATTACATTGTAATGTTTCATTTTTGCGAAGGCTTCTTATTTCAACTTAAGGTGGATGAGGATCTGTTGATTTTTTATTTTTTTTTAATTGAGGGCATAGATTGAGAGAATATGCTCAGCATAAGTTTGTTAGGTTGCATTGACTTTAATAAATATATTTGTGTCACGCTTCCTCGACCACCAATTTCCTAGGGATTTGAGATTATTCCAATTCTAATAAGTTCCTCATTATTATTTATAACATTCATTACGCCGTAAGGCGTTTCCCTTTGAAATGAACTTCCCTAAAATCCACGTGTCATCCCTGTGTGCCGTTAGATTATGTGTTAGACGATTAGAAGATTGTTAATCGTTCGATCAAGGGAAGGTAGTTGAGTGGTTGCAACTGTTCACGATTTTTGAAACAGTTGCAAACCCTCGCCTGAATGCTGCTAGATCGGAGCCTGAAAGATTTGCCTGGGGTACCCTTTTCGTCTTCTCCGCTCTTGCTTCCCGTGCTGCCCTGACAAACCTCTGAAACGGGCTCCATCCATCGAATCTCTGGGGAAAATTTCATCCATGGCTTTCCTGAATGTAGAAATGAGATCCAGATCAAATAAGGTCAGAGATGAATCGTCTGATGATGACTGCTGTGTCCAAATGGTTTTTGTGATTGAATCTGCAGGAGTCGAGGGCAAATCTGCCCCAGAGGAAGAAAAGCCATTGAGAAATCCATTGTCGTTGTCGAAATTTTTCTTCAGATTCGTGTTGGGTGTTGTTGAAGACGCCTGCAAATTTTCGTCTGCAATTTTTACGCTGGGGTAACCTTGTGCCTTTGACTAGACCCATTCCACAGTTTGGAGCTCTTTTGCATCAGAAAAATGATGCTTTTGTTGGTAATCCAGGTCTTTGTGGTCACCCACTGACAAATTTATGTTCAATTCCTTCAACACTCTCGGATCCTCCAAAAATCAGCTCACCTTCAGCAATTGCAGCCATGCCTGTTATCAACAAGGGAAAAGGTCTAAGTAAAGGCACCATAGTTGCCATTGTAGTTGGCGATTTTGCAGGGATAAGCCTCCTTTGCGCAATTTTTATGTACCGTTACTAGGGAACAAGAAGAAAGAAGGAGTCAGAGGATGGGCCTAATACCAGGAATATTCAGTTGGACGACAATGGAGACTGTTCTTCCAGTTTGGGTAGAGTTGGATGGCTCTGCCTTAAAAAAGTTGATGAGAGCTCAGATGGAAGTGTCTCGGACAATGGAGATCAACATCAAGGAGCTTTTGTGACATTAAATGGAGATCTTGACATGGAATTAGATAAGCTACTCAGAGCCTCTGCATATATATTGGGTGCCAGTGGTTATACTATATTGTATAAGGCAGTTCTGGAAGATGGGCTGACTTTTGTAGAAAGGTGACTTGGTGATGGTGGTTTGGAAAGGTACAAGGATTTTGAAGCAGAAGCTAAAGCAATCAGTAGGGTTAAACATCCCAACATTGTTCGCCTCCGAGCTTTCTATTGGGGTATAGAGGAAAAACTGTTGGTTTATGACTACATTCCACATGGAAGCTTGGAAAATGCCTATTATGGTGGGTTCTCTTGTTCTCTTTTTTCCATTTCATGTATATCTGCAGGAAATCTCATTCAATTCATTTCTGCATGGTTGTTTTTTATTTTTTTTACAAAGATAGCCCTTCAATCGCTTGCATATTATGAGTTTCTTATGGATTCCACAATCTCCCCTGTTTAGCTACTGTTGGTAATCACAAGCCTGCATATTATGAGTTCCTTATGGATTCCACACTTTTCCCCTGTTTAGCTACTGCTGGTAACCACTAGATATTCAATGACATTTGATCCCGAGACCTCCTTGATATATGCCTGTGGATGTGCCATTAATATTTTGTTAGCTGCATGTCTTGTATATCTTTACTAGTGGCGCTTCCTATCCTTCTTGTTCTGATATCTGTTGGTTTTACCAGAACAAACATCGGGAACCACTGTTACTTTTGTGATAATAGATGGCTGGACAGTCATGGTAGCATCTGTAGGTGATTCTCGTTGCATTCTTGAATCGCCTGGAGGGTTGGTTTCTCTTTTAACTGTTGATCACAGGCTTGAGGCCAATCTTGAAGAGTAAGATTCTTGCCATGATGTAGAACAAACCATGACCCTTTGTGCTATACGAGTGTCTGTATTCCTTTGGTCGATTGATTGTGGAAACCAGTCTTTGTTTAGCCAGTTTATTGTTTCAAGCTCTTGATTTGTATTGATATATGATACTGTAGGAGAGAGCGCATAATGGCCAGTGGTGGTGAGATTGGTAGATTGAATACTGTTGGTGGAGCCGAGGTAGGAATCTGCACAATCTTTTGTGGGATATATAGACATAAATCCTTGCTTTTCCATGTGATGTACTGAAATAAAAACTAGTTGTAGAGAATATTGTAGAATGCATCTTGTTGCAAGTCTGTCATGCTAATAATTGAGTATTTCACATTGTAGGCTGGGCTCGGAATATACGGTGCAGACAGTATGAGGATTGTTCGCTTGTGTTGTCTGTCAAACTGACATCACACCTATTGAGGGCATTTATGTGCATGCTGGCCTTCAGATAAGGATTTTGTAGCATGGGGTCAAAACTTTGTAGATGACAAGCATCGCCTTTTGCACATCATAGATCCTACTCTTCGACCAGAGGTTGAAGGAAGGGAAGAAATCTCAGTGTCTGTGGGGATTGCATTGAATTGTGCTTCTACTTCCCCTCAAAAGAGACCATCAATGATGGAGGTATTGCATTTTCTAGAAAAAATGCCATCATCCACAACCGATTAACCAATTCTTTCTTCCTATGTAGCATCCTTGCTTTGACATAAGTTGGATAGAGATGAGGACTTACACCCACATTCCATATTCGACAGCTCTACTTAGACATTGACATAACTCATATAGACATCTCTATGATTGGGACTCAGCAACAGACAAACTCTGATGTCAACTCAGCTGCTTATGAAATGGCCAAAGTCTTCTTAATAATTTCAATATTTCTACAGTTGAGGATTGTAGCAAAGCTCAAGTATCAAACTTAACTCCATGCTTATGAGGCATCCGCATTCTCACAGTTTACTTGCAGCTCATTCTTAGTTTTAATTGGAAGGTGATATATGGTGTATTATTGTTGCAGTGGCAGGGGATGGATTTTATCCATTTACTGGAGGAAAAAATTACCTGGTCACAATGTGTATGTTTGATTTAGACTGGTAATTTTTGTTTCAATAGTTATCGAATGCTGGAGGAAGGATTATCATTGCAACTGCTGGTGTTTGGGATGCATTGAGCTCTGAGAAGGCTACAAATTTCTGCCGAGGCTTGCCAGCAGAACTTGCTGCAAAACAAATTGTTAAGGTACAAACACTGTTGACAAGGATAAGCGATCAATGTCACCATCTTTAAGTTTATTTTCTATCATAGCCTAACCGTTTTAGCTGTAGGAGGCTTTGAGGATAAGAGGACTTAGGGACGACACTACATGCATTGTAGTGGATTTGATCCCACCTAAGAAATCCGCACCACCAGCTCCAGTTAAGAAGGAAGGCAAATTTAAGAATTTTTCCAGAAGGAAATCCAATGATTCATCGTCTAAGTTAGTTGAAAAGTAGCAAAATATAGACATTGTCCAGGAAATCTTTGAGGGGTCAACAATGCTCGCTGAAAGGTAGATAGCCATTTCCAGCTTAGCATCCTTGCAGTAGATTATGTTTTGTAAACACAGACTTATCATTTAAAATTGCAAAGGGAGTAGCCAGAGGCTTGGCTTATTTACATGAAAGGAAGTTTGTTCATGGAAATATTAAACCAAGCAACATCCTTCTAGGCTTTGACATGGAGCCATACATAGCAGATTTTGGGCTAGAAAAGCTACTGGACACTGCCAATGTCAAGTATAGTAGCTCTGCTATCCACCTAAGGAACCTTGAAGGTATATTTTCAGGGAGCAAACGATGAGAGGTTGTATCCTCCACATGGCCAGTCTAGAAATCCTTATAAACCCATGTAAATATGGTCTTTGATTAATATAAAACCTTAAGTTACAAAATCAATCTCTCTCTCTCTCTCTCTCTCTCTCTCTCTCTCTCTCTCTCTCTCTATATATATATATATATATATATGTCTTATTGATAACCAAATATGTATATATTATTTAGACGTATCTTTCTCTCAATTATAAAATCTCTTAGATTTTCAGCCAATCTTGCTTTAAATTATAAAAAATTGTGAAATATTGGCCAATCTTTTGTTAAAATATTAGACCTTATAAATAATAGGAAAATATTTTCTACTAAATTATAATTTACTCATTTTCCACACTAGGGAAAATATGCCTACATGCCTACTTTTCATCATCTAATAGGTTTTTATGATGCACTCCTACAAATCTATTTGTTTGTTTTGATCCCTTTTACAACAAAGGTCATGTATGTGTTAATCTAACCTCCACTTCCCTCAATCTTGGGAGATATTAATGTGTGCACTCTCACTTCATGAATATCAACTCTAGTAATTAAATTACATCCATATCCTTGAGAGCTTGTCTTATCCATGTTGATGTAATTAGATGTAGCTTTAAACCTATTTATTTAAGGAGAAGCACCATTAGGAAATTTTAGGAAGCTTCTCTCAAGGGTAGTAAGTTCCCACAAATTCTTTTTTGTATTATTTTCGAATAAGAATTGATGTTTATCTTCTTTTTTTATTTAGTGACCTTATCTTCTTTAGCACATCTCTAAACATACTTAACTACTCTCTAAAATATCTTAATATGTTGTTAACAGGAAATCTATATAGGATTCTTTATAAAAGCTGTTACTACACTTTTCCCAAGCTACCTTATCCTGTTCATTAGCAAGCATCTCTTTTGTAACATTGAGTCATTTGTGGACATTAAAAGCATTTTCCTTTGTCTTTCTTTCTTTGATATTAAGTCTTTTCTAGTGATTGGAGATCATATTACATGATGCATGATTAAAAAATGCTTCTTATTTGTATGAAAAATACATTGGAGATATAAAAGAGTTAAGACACATGATAAATGAAGAGTTTGGTTTTATTTATCTAGATCACAACATCATGCATATGAAAATTATTTCACCATTTGAAAAACTTATCATTTCTTTATCCACTCACTATATGAGTTCCATTGGGAATCTAGAGCCTTACAACAATAATATATTAGTGCAATTTTCAAAATTTCATATAATCTACTAATTATCAGCACTAAACTCTTTATAAATGAAGTTGAAACACTAAAAAATGGTGCTTGCCTTTTAATTTAAAAGAGAATTATCATGGTAAATTGGTATAAGAATATTAGTAGAAAAAATCACCTAGTCATAAGCCTAAATATTGGCAAAGGCTAATTCTTCATGTGGCATAATCAATTAACCATGTGATCTTGCTACATGATGCAAAAAAAATGACCCATGGATCCTAATACTTTTAGGGTTCTTTTTCAATTCAATAGGCTTTTCTTCTTCTTCTTCTTCATGAGATGGTAAAGATAATGACTCAAGAATGACTCTAAGCTTACTAGATAACCAAATTCTCAGCATACCTTGCAATTTCCACACTAGCCACTTACGGATTTTCAAACATCAATGTTTAGATAATAAATAATGGATGGGCATTAAAAAACATAAACATTAACATCAAAAATAATAATAATCACATGAACCTATTGAGAAAGCGGAAACACATAAGATATCATCTTCACATTGGATATTTTGGAGAAAGGGAATCTTGAGTACCATGATCAAATAAAGAAACACGGAAACACATAAGATATCATCTTCACATTGGATACTTTGGAGAAAGGCAATCTTGAGTACCATGATCAAATAAAGAAACACTACAGGAGAAGTGAGTGTTAATTTTTAAAATTTTAATATAAACATTGGTTTTCAAGAGAAATTGCAATTAACAATGTACAAATTACTGAATAAATAATTACCAATTAAACTTTTAAGTCACATTTTAAAGGTGCAATTAAGTTGAGCTTTCATCTTGTCATTCAATTGATGGACACTGAATATTAAATATAACATAAATATATAGGAGTAGCATGTGAGTGTCACTTTTATAAAGAAGATTCTTTTTATTATTAATAAAAATATAGATAGTCAGTTTCATTTTAAAGGGTTATAAATATGAGTTATAAATACAAGACTTAAAAGGTTGTAAATATTTAAAGGGTTGTAAATATGAGTTATTAATTGTTTTTACTCAAAACCTGATAAATAGCAATTTAGCAATTTCTTTTTAATTGAGTGACTCAAGTTCATGTTTCTTTAGGTTGAAGGTAAACCCACTAAAGTGGAAAAAACTGTGATGCCAATAATTAGAGGGATTGTCATCATGGGGTGATAAGAAATTTAATATTCCAAGAAGAGGAGGTAGTAGTAGATTCTAAATAAATTAGAAATGCAACAACATAAATGTTTGCAACGAATTTAGAGAGATCCACCTTGTTGAATAATGCACACACTACATGGATAATGGATTTCCGCACTTTATGCCTTACGACGTTTTCTTTGCAACATTTAGTGCAAATGCTAGTTAAATAATAAGTAAATTATGTATTTGTATATCGTTTCCCTGTCATCTTACCCGCCTTTCTGCTTTCCTGACTTACATTATTATTAAAGTAATATCCATTACCTGCCACCAATATGAAATCTTATGTATTAAAAGAGAATATTCTTACGTTAAAATTTGGAGCAAGTAAATATTATTCGATTTGTTTTTAGTGAAATTGTTTAGAAGTGTTTTTGATTGGTTTTTTAAGTTTAATTTTTCGATAATTTGACAGAAATTTATTGAAAATATGATTGACCAGTCATTTTGGCATAATTGAAGTAACTTAAAATTTTTCAGAGTGCTGAATTCATATATACAATAAAAAAACTAGTTTAAATAACACAAATCAAAATTCACATCAAACATTTTGGAAAAACACTAAAAAAATCTTAAAAAAAACCACTCCAATATTATCTACTCCAATAAAATTTGTATTACTATTAACTCCAATGAAATTTTTATTAGTATTATTGTATTTTTACCTCATCCTATTAAGCTGTTATAAAACTTTAGTGAAACTTTGAGCTCTTCAGGAATTATATCAAACTTTGGCAAATTGTTTAAAAGCTAAAATAACAGCCTGACATTTAGCGGACATTCGAACAATTTGGCGATTTGTCTAGAATTGAAAAGAACAACATGCTCAGACATTTAGAGGACATTCAAACAATTGGGCGAATCGTCTAAAATTTAAAAGAGCAAACACGACATTTAGCGAATCTTCCAAAAGTGTTGAACAGAACATAGAATTTTCAGAAGAATTTGAACAGAACATAAAATTTTCAGAAGAATTTGAACAGAACATAGAATTTGGTGGATGATTCTGGAAACCGTATGCAATGAAAAACCCAGAATTTCAATAATATAGAACTTTCCAGACCGTTCAGGCCTTTTCAGGGAACGCAACACAAACGCGGCATTACAAACAAGTAGAAATTTATTCCGCCTCAGACAAATGATGAAAAATGTAAATAAAAATGTTAAATGCGATGCCGGCACACACTTTACACGAAAAACTCCGACTCTAAATTCCGTCAATCGTCCGACAGCGGCAGCCGTTCATGGGTGGGCTCCGCCGAGATGAAAAACGTTTCGTACACCGCCCCTGCGATGCCACCGCCAATGAGGGGTCCAAGCCAGAAGATCCAGTGGTTTTCCCATGTCCAGCTCACCAGCGCCGGCCCGAAGGCCCTCGCCGGATTCATGCACGCTCCGTCGAAGGCCCCGCCGGCCAAAATGTTGGCGCCCACGATGAATCCAATGCAGATCGGGGCAATGGTGCCCAGGGAGCCCCTGTTGGGGTCAACTGCCGTGGCGTATACCGTGTAGACGAGGCCGAAGGTCATCACGATCTCGAACACCAGAGCGTTGCCCAACCCCACGCCGGAAGACAACGAAAACACCCCGATGCTCTGCATTCAGGTTAAGCAAATGAGTTCATAACAAGTAATAAAGTAAGTAACTAGTGGGAGGATGTGGTGTCATGGTTAGGTAGAGGGGGAAGACAACGAAAACATCCTGATGCTCTGCATTCAGGTTAACCAAATGAGTTCATAACAAGTAATAAAGTAACTAGTGGGAGGATGTGGTCTCATGGTTAGGTGAAGGGGGAAGACAACTAAAACACCCGGATGCTCTGCATTCAGGTTAACCAAATGAGTTCATGACAAGTAATAAAGTAATTAGTGGGAGGATGTGGTCTCATGGTTAGGTAGGTAGAGGGGAAGACAACGAAAACACCCCCGATGCTCTGCATTCAGGTTAACCAAATGAGTTCATAACAAGTAATAAAGTAACTAGTGGGAGGATGTGGTCTCATGGTTAGGTAGAGGGGGAAGACAACAAAAACACCCGGATGCTCTGCATTCAGGTTATCCAAATGAGTTCATAACAAGTAACAAAGTAACTAGTGGGAGGATGTGGTTTCATGATTAGGTAGAGGGGTTTATGCTAACCAAATGAATTTATAAGAAGTAATTATTTCAGAGTTAGGTGAGGAGATTTAGTCTCATGAATTTTAGAGTTCAGTTTCCAACAAAATTATATGTTTCAATTTCGAACAACACCATATATACCTCAAAGCTACTCTAATAATCCAATCTCAAACTCAAATAAAACTATACACACCTGAAAACTACTCTAAACCCAATTTCTTCCCTGATGAAGAAAAAACTAACTCTTTCCTTATGAAAAAAACTACTAGCCAGTGAAGAAGTGGCTTACCATGCCGTTGGTGGTATACTTGAGGAGCCCGCAGGCAACCGTGGCGCCGAGCATCTGGGCAATCCAGTATAAAACGCCTCTTAGAAGTGTGATGTGGCCGCCAACGAGTAGCCCGAAGGTCACCGCCGGGTTAACATGTCCTCCCGAGAGATTGGACGCCACCGCCACGGCTATAAACAGCGCTATGCCATGCGCCAACGCCTCCGCCACCAGCCCCGCCGGCGTTGTCGAAGCGTCGTTTGTCAGCTTGGCTGCGCAACGCAAACAAAATCAAATCACTAGATGTAAACAGGAAAAAAGAAACGAAAGAACAACACATTAGGGCAACGGCATCGTTGTTACAGAAAGCAATGACGGATCCTTCGCCGGCGAAGACGAAGATGATAGCCGAGATGAACTCCGCGAGCGCAGCTCTGAGAGTGCTCGGGTGGTAGGCCTCCTCAGGCCTCCCCACTGCAACTCTTTGGAAGGGGTACGGCATGATGCCCGCCTTGAATTTTCCAGATAACGAGACAAATGGTTTTGCTCTGCAACTCTGCGGTGGGGAGCTTGAGAAGGGAGTGGTGTGTTTATATTGGCATTAGCAGGCTTTATTCCCAACGGGGTCCCGTCGTCCTTACAGTGACAGCTATACCCTAGTGGACACTGGTGCTCACCTAACAGTCATACCCGTCGTTTTGCCCCTTATTACTACCTCTACCTCTCTGAACGATTTCGTCCACGGATTTCCTGAACCATTGCTATCTGGGAACTGTTGCCGTCCTCTAATATTTTTAGCGTGCGCTTGGTGGTAGCTGAGACTAGACAATATAGCGCGATTGTTGGAGGGTCCAGGATCCAATCTCGTCAATGCCACCCTTGCAATAACATGCAGTATTCTGCAACTTTTGTCCTTTTTCACTGTGGCCTTTCTACTGGTAGTTAAATACCATTTCTGACCAAGGTGCATGTGCCCTTCCAGACACGGGATCCTATAAAATAAAGACATTGCACATTTCATTTTAAAAAGCTATAATGGTCACATTCTTCTCCCCTCCTCTGATTTATAATTTTTCATTTCATTTTTAAATATTGGTTATACTTTTTTAAATATTATAAAAATAATTTAGGTTGATTTTAGGGATAAGACTAAGTTTAATTTTTAGATTTTATTCAAAAGCATAGGATTAGAAGAGATATTTGATCAATATGATTTTCCAAATAAAGGAAAATTCATTCCATACACGTCACATTTAATTATTTTAATCAATATTATTAAAAAAATCAAAATACGTTATTATTATATTTTAAAAAATAAAATACAATTTAATATTAAAAAAATATTAAATTTATGTTATATAGTTTAATTTAGGAAAAAAATTAATATTTAAAAGAATTTTAAAAATATGTAATTATTTTAGATCTGAGATTTTTGTGATCTATATTGTAGATTAATGTGTGTCGGAGTAATCACACCATTAGGATTTAGTCAACTTTTCGAACCAATTATTGAGGTTCATCTTCAAGACAAAGCTAAAAAATCATACAAGAATAAATAGCAAGGATGCATCACAGCCCAAGGTCAACCATTGAAAAACTAACACTTGGAGATTAGTTAAATAGGTAAATAGAAATTCAAAAAATGTATAATGGAATTATTTGATATTCTAATTTTAGTCATATATTATTTAATATTCTATTTTTAGTTATGAATTATTAATATTGTAGTTATTGTAAATTGTTAATAAAAGTATTAAGCTGTTTAAAAAGTTAAAATAAGTTCTTAATAAAAAGAGGATGGGAGATTATATAATAATAAGATAAAAATAGTTGTTATATATAATAAATAATCAGGTTATAAGGCTAAAAGTAAGATTCAAATATGCTACACGGGAAAGGAATTATTTATTATAAATTAGTAAATATTTATTATTATAAATTTAGTTATAAATTAGTATTGTTAAGAATACTCCACATTAAGAAGATGGTTAAGAATAATCGATAAATATTACTACCGGCAGTTATTAGGAGATTATAATAATATTAAATACTAGTGAGGTTTAGATCTAAATTATTATATACTGTAAAGAGTAGGGTAAAGAGGAGATATGATAATGAAGCAAAGAGGAGTTAAGAGATAGATTCAAAATATTATATGCTAATGAAGCAATTAAGAGCTTAATAGTATATATTAATTATGTTAAAATAGGGTTAGAATATGAATAAAGATAAGGGATAATATATGCTAACAATATATATGGAAAAGGAGAGGAGGGAATTTATTTAAAATAGAGTACTTAGGAGCTTGAGAATTATTATAATTATGTTAAATAAGATAAAATATATCAAAAAAAAAAGGGGGAGGAGGGACAAAAAAAATATTTTATTTAAAATAAATTTTAATAATTTAATTTTAATAATAAAATTGTCTTTCAAATTAATCACATCATAAAAATTTGGTTAACATTTCCAACAATCACAAAAATCTGAAAAGTAAATTTAATTTTAATTTTAACATATTTATATTTAATTTTTTATTTTATTGATATTATTTATTTAAATAAATATATAAAATATAATTTTAATATTAGTATAAAGTATATCATACGTTTTAATAATGATTATTATTTAACGTTTTAATAATGATTATTATTTATTTTATTTTATTTTATTTAGGTTGAAATTGAAAAGTGTTTGTTACCTAAGAATTCATCCTTTTATAAAAACAAAAAGTAAATTAGCAATATAGTAGATAAAGATATTTAACTTAAAAAATAAGTAAATTAGCAATATAAAAAATTAAAGTTCCCTCTTCAAAAATCACCAATGTATTATTTTAGATAATGTAATTTTCAAAACAGTAATAACAAGTCAACAGACTTTAAAAAAAAATATAATTAATAATAATTATCTTTATTAAAAAATAATTTAATTAAAATATATTTTACCCCTCTTTGTATATATATAATTATTTTATTTTAATTGCAAACGTATAACCATAATCACAATATAATTTCTTAACTTCTAACGTACCATAATCACAATATAATTTCCTAACTTCTACAGTACCATTATTTTGAAAAGATTGAAATTGAAATTAAACTACTTTCACCTCACCAACTAGTCAACTCACGATTTGTAGATTTCAATGAAAATTCTTTAATAAAATACGCATCTCATAATGTTAAAATTGTGAGGAGACTACAAATTATTTAAAAGTTGAAGTACATCTATGAGACAATAGAACAAATATTCTTAATATAACATATTATTTAAAGGGCAAAGAACGTAATGACCCATCTAAATGATATTCTAAACTTGAGTGCCATCTTAATCTAAATCTAGGTACCATAGTTATTAAAATAGGTGACAGTCAACATAAAATAAAATAAAATTTAAATATTATTTAAAAATGCGTATAAATAAAATATTTATTAATATATATTTTTAAGTATAAATATTTATATTTAATTTAATGTTGTTACATGATTTAATGTCCAGCGTGAGAATTTTTATTTTATTTTATTATATTTTGTGTACGAAGACATCTAAATAGTTATTAAAATAGGCGTGTCAACTCAGAATAAAAATAAAAAATTAAATACTATTTAAAAGTGCGTATAAATAAAATATATATATATATATATTTATTTATTTATTTATTTATTTATTTCAGTATAAATATTTTGTCTTTTTCATTTTATTTAATTTAATTTTAATTTAATGTCGTTACATGATTTAATGTTTATCGTGAGAGTTATTTTTTATTTTTATTTTATTTATTTTTTAATTTGGTTAAACGTTTTAGTTGATTTTTATTTTATTATTTTTTTTCAAAAAATATATTTATATTTAATATTTTTAATGTGAAATTTATATATTTATTGATTTATCTTTTTATATATTATTAATATATAAAATTCATAATTTATGTGGTATAATATAATTAGCTTGTGTGGGTTTAGTTCTTATCAAGTCACAGTTTCAAATTTCATGGAGAGAAATTGAGGATGAAAGCCACTTTGAAAGAATTAAACTTCCAATAGATGTCCAAGCTAAACATCCCATAAAAATAACATACATAATCTACTTAATTTAAATCATGTCACTACTTAAATAAAATTTTCTTAGTTACGATGTGAAACCTTTATATGTTTTTAACATAAATGTCTTTTAATCCTACTACTAGAAATGCAATAATATACACACAAAAAAAGGATACAACAAACACATTTTTGATATTATGTCATGTCCTGTATGAATATAGAGACATTTTTGAAAATACAATTTAGTTGCTTAGTTACTTTCTACATTAATACAACTTTTATATTTTTTTATATATATATATATATATATATATATATATATATATATATATATATCATTGAAATTGTTATTTACCTTCCTAACTTATTTCTAATTAGAGCTCATATTACACTTTCAATTTTTCATTTATTTCATGTCTAATCTATTAATAACTTAGAGTGAGTATATATATATATAATTTAGTTTCTAATTACGGCTCATATTAGAGTTTCAATTTTCCATTTATTTCATGTCTAATCTATTAATAACATAAAGTCTCTCAATGCCTATAATATTAAAAAAATATGTATATTGCTTCTTTCATAAAAATATAAAATGCATAAAACCTAACTTAATTTTTTTGTTACCTTATTAAAAACATATTTTAAAATAATATAATGTATTGAATAAAAAATAATAATGTCCCCTCCATTTATAAATACATACAACTCTTTAGCATGCCCCTATTCAAGAATCAACATGCATTTTCATAATTAATTATGGGTTCCCTTAATATTATATGATGATTATCTTTCAAACATTTTCACCTACCTTTAATAACTACCTTTTTTTTATAGGAAACTTGTGTAGGAGTCATATAAGAACTTGAAATATATTCTTGTTGAATAATGCAAGGTAAAGACTTATAAATATTTGTAAATTTATTAGTTATTTAAGAATATAGACAACTAACAAAAGTCAATTGATGTTATTTGTTTCGGAAATTTTACTAGATTTTAATGCAAAATTGAAATTTCATTGACTTAACAAAACACTTAATTGATTTCAACCTTACTGTTGTTATAAAATACAATACAAAACAACAACAAAAAATGGACAACATTTCAATCCTTAACAACCTCAAACTTGTGGGTAATCTAAGTCTACAAAAGATACCAAAGTATTCTAATAAGCTTCATCCCTATAGGGAAATATTATCATGCTTGAAATATATTAAAAATATCTTATTCACAATAGCAAATAGAATAGCAAAACATACCTAAGCTTCTTCAATTATGATGTTAAATCACTTACCATTTAATTTCCATTTACTTAGTCAAATTATCATGACATATTTACCTATAAATTACAAACCATGAAGAACATAGATGTTTGAAAACCAAAACTACGATTTACACAAGTATTAGATAGTAGAAAAGTTCATTCATGTGCATATGATGAAGTTGTTGTACATCCCATAAGCTTATTGAAAGGTTAATATAGTCCACTAGCTCTCCAAGACCCTCGATAGGGAGAACTAAAAAAAAAACTAACTCAACCAATGACCTCCAACATACATGAATCACTCAAACAAATCCTTTAAGGAAAGAAGTCTCCTTCTATTCTTGTTTTTAACCACATACATGTAAGGCTTCATCTAAAAAAATTAATCTAAATTCTCGAAGGGATGAAACACTAAATCTAAAATTCAAGATGCTCCAAGAAGATCAATAAACCCTATAAATTCCAAGAGAGAGGGAGAGAGAGAGACTAAGTACAAATGAAGATATAAGATAGAGAATATGACTAGTGTGCTTCACTTTATCACATTTTTGACACAGAAGTGATAGACATAATGAGTTATTATGAATAATGAGCATCTCCTATATCTTCTTCTTCACAATAGTAAACCTTAGCCATGAGAGAAATCTCCAACAAAGATGTTGCCCTACCATGTACAACTTCTCCTAGAATTTACTCTTGAAATTTTGCACATCACTCTCTCTCTCTCTCTCTCTCTCTCTCTCTCTCTCTCTCTCTCTCTCTCTCTCTCTCTCTCTCTCTCTCTCTATATATATATATATATATATATATATATGGGTGGCAAGGGAGGATATCAATAAAATGTAGTTGGCGCCCTTACAAGAAATCTACAATAAATATTTTCATGCAAGCTATCTCCAATGTGTAAATCCATCACTAACTATATCCCATGTGCCAATACATCTTGGACCATTCAAGGCATGAACATCCCCATGTACCACAAATCTCATGAAGTACCTTACATATTAATGTTTTTTTTTCAAAGTAAACCTAAATTTAACACTCCCTTGTTATGAAGAAAGCGTTTACACTAGCATGTGTTGACACCCTCTATAGCTCTACCAAACTTTTCACCTATATACCTATACCTTTTTAGGTCCTAGAATTAACCATGATCAACTATCAAGAACCTATCACCTGTGCTATCATACCATGTTGTTCCTTCCAATAATATTAACCATTATTATAACCTTATATGTCACTCTTGAGCTTAATTGAGAGACCCACATTATTTATTTAGTTGAAACACTAAAAATATACCTTGGGAAACTCAAAATCACAAATTCATTATTCCTACTACACTAACTGGGAGTGATGCATTGCTCCATTGTAGCTTGCAAGGAGTGATGATCTCAATATGTCCCTCAGTAAATGGTGATGACCCTATAAAGCTTTTAGAATTTCTCTTTTATGGGGAGAGCACTATGAGAAGGTGTGAATGAGCTCATATAATGGCCTAGAAGTTTGTATTGGAATCCAAACTCACTAAGAAGTAAGTGTCTACATTCATCCTTTCATCTCCTCATCAAATCTATATAAGGAGGCTATTACAGGGGGACCAAAGATAGAGACAATAAAATAACAAAATAATGCTAGAATTCTTAGAGAGACTCCTTGCCATCAAAATATAACATGAATTTTGATCATTACCCAAGGAGCAACTAGAGCCAAGGATCGAAGAAGGATATTCATACTCTCAAGGTATACATGTATGATTCATGCTTCATTTTAATATAGATCCTATTTCTTTTCTCCAAAATTCATCGTGTTCATTTCATATGTGTTTAAATCTATATTATATTGAGTGGTATAGATTAGATGTGATATTTCTCTCACGTTGAATCATTTGGAAGGAATTTTTTGTGTGTCTTTCTACATTGTGTGCAGGATACATATGGTGGAGTGGTGCAATATCTTCAAGGATTAAAGAAAGATCTTATATAACCATAAATAGTTAGGATCACACCAATCCTCACAAAAGGTATGTCCTCATCCTATCATAACCTCTTTCCTTGTTTGTAAATAGTTCAAATAGATAGATCTATGGAGATAAGAGACGATTTATCCTTTGTTCTATATAGATAATGGATAGATTTTGGAGTTCCTTAGTTGGAAATAAGGGTAAAATTCTCACAACAGCCACCTATGAATATGAAGGAACATAACCTTAGATCATAAAAACACTTGGTAAACTCCATCATAACTCAAGTTAAAATTGTACCATATAATTAAAGGACACCACATCATGAGCTATCTAGGATATCTTGTAAAGATATCATATCTCCATACAATACCAATGCAAGTGGATCGCATTTATCAAAGTCACAAAGGTAGAAATATGAAAGAGTAAATTTATTGATCCTAAAATACAAGGATTATAATATAGTTAGCAACCTATGCAAGGGAATTAATAAACTATCAGCATGAGAGTCCCTCTTACACACCTCAATTCCTTTAGTAATTGAAATAACTTTAACTAGGTGACATGTAAACTCTTTCATAGTGAAAGAATATTAAAGTAAGAGTAAGACTCCCTCTATTTTAGAGGGTATCTCCATCTATCTAAGATAATTTATCAACCTTTTCCTTGTACTCTATAATACTCTCATCAACTACAAACTTGAAATCAATCTCAACATTTTCCTTCATCAAAGCATCAAACCTCCTCTCAAAATAATTAGAAGGCATGTAGATGTAAGAAACTAGTGAAAATGTCTAGCACATCTCCTAGGAGGTGTACTTTTCCTCATTGAATATATAGGCTCTCCTATATGCTCTTAAGCTTACTAAACACTATAAGACTCATCTAGCCTCTCACTTAAATCCACACCTAAGACTAGATCAACAAGTGACTTATAAGGGACACAAACTCACAACCCTTTATCTAAGGTCTTAAAGCTAGCTAGACTTCATTTAATAACAATACCCTATGACTATTTCTCAACTATAACTCTCCATTTTAGATCTATCATATAAGGAGTTGAAAGAATATTCTTCTTTAAACTAGAAACAAATAGAATATCACATAGCTCACCAACATCACTTGAAAATATCTGAAAATAAATGGACCCAACTCCTCTCACAAGATAGGTGGCATCATCACTAAGCTCCATGCTCATGCCTACCTCTTTCTCCTAAATGCTACTAAATAGAAACCTTTCATATTCCATGTGTTTCAAGTACCCATTGTAAATATCATCCAACACTAGACATAATGTTAAAAGGTAAATGAGAAGACATGGAAAAGGTGATCTCAAAGTGAAGTCAATCTCCTTTATGCCTACTATAGTCCTAATTACAACCTATTTTGTAATCTTTCCCCACTATAAGGAAAAGACCCTTTAGTGGAGTTTTTTGCAGAAGCCCCTATGAAAATAGTCCAAAAATATATTTGTAGCGAAGGTCTCTAGCGAAGTTTGGTGGGCGGATGTTTTACCAAATGTTTTTTAATAGTGCATCTATAATATATAAACTCATCGGTGCTTTACCTAATTATACACACCAGTGCTTAATAGCATATGGTGCACTGTGGTAGAGGTATAAAAAAAAAAAAAAAAAATGGTGCGCTAAGTACATAATGCACACAAGTGTGTATACTACTCGATAACATCGGAAAGGGGTTAAATTAAAAAAAAAAATGTCAATCGTGTTGTAGCGGCTATAACCACCCTCCAAAATTTTTCCTTAGCTTTGTTTTGGAGCCTCCATACTGACCATCCTCAACAGCATGTCTTGCACTGTCAAACACATCATCTTTAGTTGTTTCATAGAGTCTTGTCAGCCTATGCCTGCAAGTTTGTTCTACCCCCTTCACGGATTGCTTTCCGGACTTAGTGTCAGTTGCTGGTTGAGCAGCTCCCTCTCAAAATTACACAATTCTGGAGGGGAACCAAACTTCCCTCCAAAAATTGCACAAAGCCGGCTAGACACCCATCTGGGCTCCAGAATTGTGCAATCCTTCCTAACAGTCTTCCATTAAAAAATTGTGCAATTCTGGGCAGCAGTCACCTACTGCTCCCAAAAATTGTGCAATTCTAGGCAACAGTCACCTACTACTCCCAGAAATTGCACAATCCCTTTAGGACAGCCAGCCCGACAGCTAGCAGAAATTGCACAAATCAATCAAGGAGCCTGCTAGGTTCAGAACTGCGCAATGCAGTCAGACAGGCTTCCCTGAGAAAATTGCAAGGTCTGACCCAGGACAACTGCTTAGTCTCGAAATTGTGCAATCCTGGGAGACAGTCACCTATTCCTCCCAAAAATTGTGCAATCCCTCTGGGACTACCATCTCTTCTCAGCCCAGAAACTGCGCAGATTTTCATCCCAGACTCACAGACCAATGCATGTTCCTTCAAGTTGACCGATTCCCTCTGAGACCGAGAAAAATTGATTTGCATGCATGGTCTGCTTTTCCCAAGGTAGCATGCAAAGGCATCCCTTAATTCGGGATCTATTTTTAGCAGTTGGAGGTTACATGGAAAGATCATTTCATAAACTTACCGTCAAGTGTCGCTTTTCCTAGTTTTTTGGCATGAGCATCACAACCTTGATTTTATCAAAACTCATCAACTGGACGTTGCAAAGCTAATTCATCATATTGACCTTGCAACTCTGACATCCCACATTACATCTAGAAGTCATCAGCACATTCATCTAAACTGTTTCGGGGTAAGTCTGTTTTTCATGTCTTGTGTGACATTTTTGTCTCTTTTTGTGTTTTGCTTTGTGTGAGTGTTGTCTGCTTGATTTCAGTGAGCGCTTGCTGTCGTTTTGATGTATGTTATCTTGTAGAAGCACCGTTTCATTTTTCATTCGCATCTCATTGATTTCACATGCATGACACTGTTTTTGCATGGATGGTCGTCGTTGCGGCAACTCGCTTCACACACATGCATGCTTTCCCATTTTCTCAATCTTGCACTTGAAGTTTGCATGTATGATCATTCACTCTTGCTTACACTTAGTATCACCATGCATTTAGACTTCTCATGTTTTCAATTGCCCATCAGTGGGTCTGGGCTGCCTTGGCCCAGACCTTGCCTTGCCCGGCTAGCACTGGAATTTACGGAAGCGAAGGCTCTACCTTCCCCCTAGAAATTTTGCAAGTCTGGCCTGGCACTGACCTCCAGGCTTGCATTGCGCAATTCTTGGAGGCAGTTTCCTGTTGGCCCCAGAAATTGTGCAATGTAATTTGTTGGTTGCATTTCACTGTTGAATGAAATTGCACATTGCACAATTTCAGTCCTTAGCAGGCCAGGCTGGACCATGCATTGCATAGTTCTAGCAGTCGGTTAGCCTCCCGGCAGCCCGAACTATGTTGTCTGCAGTCTTGGCAGTCAATCTCCCAACCTATCGGTGAAAATTGAGAAATCTTCATGGACAGTCACACAAGTATGTTACATGTCAATCCTCCAGTTTCTTTTCGTTTTCAACTGACAGATTTCTTGCCATGAGTGTTGCTATGTCTCTAGGTATCACAGTTGTTTTCCTCCTCCTAGAAACACAGGGACAATGGCTTCCAGGAGAATAGAGTCAAAGACACCATTAAGAGCGCAACTGGGGATGTAGTTGATCAAGTGTCTATGAACTTTCCTATCCATGAAGACATCAAGTTGTTCATGAATAAGGATATCAAGAGGAATGGAAATGGAATCACAATGAGTAGCAGCAGAAGACAACACACTTGCACACGATGAATACAAGAGGAAGGTTGTTGACAACATAGAGGCATAACAAAGCTGCAAGTTCAAAGTAGATCCACTCATGATTAAAGTAGCTTTCGAGATTGAAGCTATGAGGTGATAGCGCAACACGAAGATCATGTGGAGGCAGGGAGAGAAACAAAAAAGGAGTTGCATGTGCTGAAGGGGCAACTCAACGAAGAAGAGGAGTTGCACAGACGAGAGAATGAGTTGCAGCAGGAACAGGTACAACAGGGGGCGCAACATGCACAGGTGGATGAAATTGTGCTCATACCAGTTATAGATCCATCCTAGCAGCTAGCATGGAGCAGACAAGGTGAGTAGTGCTGTTGATCACATGTAAGGGAATTCAGTAGCATGCATGTCATTGTGCGCACACATGCGATCCCACCCATTTGGCACACTCATTGAGGCGAAGACAAGAAGCAAGTTTGACTGGAGCTAAACATGTACTTCGACAAGTTGATGCACATTGTCACTAGCACACACTTGGAGATAAGCACAGACACTATGCATCAATATGTTGTTGGTCTAGCCAAACTCAATATGATGATGCACATTCTATTGAACGCGTTGGACAGAGGGGCCATATCAGTGTACCTGGATGCAACGAAGGCAAGAGTTCACTTTCAACAGGATGTCACCATTGAGTGCATGAACATCATCACGGACGATCAAGCTTAGCATCAGTTCGCCACTGTCGATCATCACAAGGATGTCGAAGAGTTGGTCTTACCACAATGGTTCAAGTGTTTGCGATGTCTTGCATGGCTTGCTCAAGCTTATTTTGTCTCACATGGGTACATGTGCAGATTGTATGTAACATCTTGTCAAGTGGAAGTTCAAGTGTCGATAGTTGAATGTAACAGTCATAGATTAGTTGAAGAGTCATGAGGGTAGGTGAATAGTCACAAAGGGAAATGTCAAGGGCCACCCCACCCTTTGCGATATATAGTACCTCATAACTTGTTGTAGAGGATTTTGGTCAGCCAAGCTTCTGATAGGAGTATCTTAGAGAGAGCTTGGATAGTATTGTAATGAGCCTTGGCTTCTCCATTGTGTAGAGCTAGTATATCTCTTTGGAGGAGGAGGTGACAATGATTGTAATGTTTCGCTATCGGAACTAGCGGTTGGTCATGGTTGTATTGTATGACTGGAACTTACACTTCTTAATATAACAGAGCCAACACGTTTCATGCATATGTCGTATTGTATTTCATCTATCTTGTTTACTCTAAATTATATATTGTTGGAAATAATATTGAGAGGGGGGGGGGGGGGTGAATCAATATTTCTTTTTCAGAATCAGATTTATATACGCTACTTCAAAGAGGGGAACTAGCATGTAAATGCAACTTTCTTTAAGGCAACCAACGTTTATGTGGTAAATTTATGATTTAGTTAATTCATCATATGTTGATCTTTAATCAGTGCATCAATACTTCATCATTCATTAAACAGTAACCATGTGCAGTATGAACATAATAAACCATTACACATAAGAAACACACATGAACACCAAGATTTAAGGTGGAAAGCCAATGTGGGTGAAAAACACCCGCTACTGTTGTCTCTGTCTTATTTTAATAATAATAAGAAAATATGTTTACAATCTTGTACTGGTGCAGACTCATACCAGTACATAGGCTTCTACATGTAGTAGGTTACAACCTTCTCACATTCTCCAGCTTCTACTGGAAGGGAGCTACAACCCCCTAGCTCTTGTACTAGCCAATATGTTTACTAGTACATATGTGCTAGCCTACAGAAAACTTCACTCTTCCACCAGGGGCCACATTTCATGAATTTTCAGATTAGATGCTCCTAGCACATATCAAGACATATGAAGACCTTGACTCATCAATAACCCATTAGAAATTCAGAAACTCAAACTTTATCAACCAACATGCAGTTAATTTGAAACAATCAGATCACTGTCATCAAAACACTGTGTTGAACCCAAAAACCTGTATCAACATTTAGAACCAACTGAAACCTCAAAAGTTCATGTGTCAGACTGTATACGCTACTTCACTGAAGAAAACCTGCGTGTATACACCACTTCCTTCAACCAAACCTGCGTATACCTCTAAAGATTCTGAATCATAAAATCTATGAATCACGAACTGTACCAACCAACAGTGTACTGAAAATCTACTGTCAACTTATAGAACTTTACATAGGCAGGCAACAGAAAACACTTCTCACTTATACAACCAATCAAATATCAACCTCCTTATGCATTCAAACTTATATTCAAATCTAAGAAGACTTAATTGATGGACAACAGTAAAATAGCAGCAGTAATAAATCAGAAATATTGATTTGACAGATCAGTCATCTCTGAACATCAAGCCTTTCTTTTGTATAAACTACTTGAAAGAATAGAACCTGCGTGTATACGCTCTTTTGCTGAGACGAACCTGCGTACAAATCTGCAAATATTGACTTAGAACTTTGCTACAATTCCAGACTTCAGATAAATGATAGATAACGAATAAAATAGATGCAAAACATCAGATCTAGCCTCAACCAATATCAGATCATTCAAGAATAATTCATTTCAAGTCTCATGATCCTGATCCAATATTGAACTCAAGGTGCACATAAATATTTCAGATCTAGTCCCAAACATAACCCTGCAACATAAAATATACTTCAAATAGAAGTATTCCTTAGAATCTTATTCACTTGCACATCTAACCTTATGATCGTCTCTTCTTTGTATAGTTTTCGGCCTTTCTCAATACCATGGACCAAATCCACTTAGGACCAATACCTTGGATCAAATACCATGGACCGAATACCTTGGACTAAATACCTAGGGTCAATATCATGGTCCAAAGATACCTTGGACCAAACATCTCAGACCAAAACCATGGTTTTCAATATGTACACGCTTTGCCTTCTATGGGAGTGCGTGTGTACGTTATACGTTATTTCTGTTTTGAGTACTTGCATGTATACGCTACTTGGACTAAGTGAACCTGCGTGTATCTCTTAAACTTCTCTTACATCATCTTCTTCCTTCAACTCCTTTATTTTGATCAATAGACCTTAGTTCCATCTTCCTGATCCTCTGTACCACTGCCCTATTGCCTCTAAATATTCCTATTAGCCTCTTATCAAAACTGAGTTGACCTGTAGAGTTGCCATCAAGGAAAATACTTGTATTATAATGCCAGCATATATGTATCTGTTTGCTTACGCATGCATGTGTATCTATTTTTTGTATATGTATGTATGAATCTTACTGAAATGTGTTGCTGATTTAACCATCACTTTGGATTGCTATCTTACTTGCCTTCCATGTTGTGATGCATCTTTACTAGTGTATTCCCTTCTTAACTACATGCTTTCATAGGTTTCCAAAGGGCGCACTCACCTCACCCTCCGTGTGTTAGAACCACTTATGCACCTTCCTTGAATTGCCGCATATGTCACACCCTTGCTACCAACAAGGACAACTTACTTGCCTCTATGCGAAACCGCGGTGTGGAGTAGGAGTATCCTCTCCGCAGACAGAGACGATCCCTCTAGCCCATGAGAGTGGGTCTAGCCGCAAACAAGACAATCTAACGTAAATGTCCTTAGATTAGAATCGAATAAGAGGGCCTACCTCTTATAACACTAATCCACTTGATGGTGATCTTGCTTCCTTGCTCCAGCTCCCTTTTGTTCCTTTCGTTCAAATACCTAAAACAAACATGCAAGAAACAACAACAAACGTGATAACATAAAATCAAATTCAATATACTTAAAAGGTCAAGGATTTTTAAGCTATCAAATGTAATATTACACACAATATAGGAAATAAACCATTAGTTGTATTAATATAAACTTCAAAGAGAAATACAACTAGAACCTTGACATTGCAAGTTCCCTTTGGCATGTCCGGGTTCCAACACCACTATAAGCATCTCATGATTCACCCTCAAAACAATGGAAGTTCAAGGCCTCTTTTCATTTGCTCCAAACCAAACACTATAAGCTTATTCTCTCATCACACACAAACTAGAAGGATAAAGTTCTCAAGATGGCTATCAATATTTTCAAACTATTTCAGCCTATTCATTAGCTAGTTGAGGTTGTAAAATGAGGAGTTTATATAGCTTTGATAGAGGGGAAATAGACCCTCTTATGATGGGATAAGACTTATCCCTTTTGGTTTGTTCCATATTAATAGAGGAAAGGAACCCAAACAGTCTCTCTCAGCTCTATCTTGCCCAACCATTTACCACACTTCCGTTCACAAAGCTTTTAGACTAAGAAGCTTCGACTCCATTTTTAAAAACTTACCAAAAGAGGGTCAACGTGGGTCATGAATGGCTTACCAGTGCCGTTCAGTGCTAGGCCCAATGTTAGACTCTGCAAATCGGCGTAGGGAGGAAACTGAGTGCTAGCACCAACCTTGAAAACTAAATTTGAAGGAATATTCTTGGGAAATGATGTAAGAGGGAAATGTTCTACAAATGAAGTGGGATGTAGGGACATGTTCTTCATAGTAGGAAAGCACATGAGGGTCATAGTAGAGGTCCTCCAAGACCAGGGAACGGGGAGTACAAAGACAATGACAAAATTTTGTGTAACAGATGCCCCCTAAAGCATGAAGGTCGAGCAAGAGTGAGGGGTGAAATGCTCTATGAGTATATGCACGGAACCAGAGACCACCGTTGGAAAACTTGTAGCTAGCATAGATACATATACATCACTGAAATATCTGATACATGAATCGTGGTATGGACACAACCATACAGAAAAAGATCATGTAAATGGATCCAACGTATGGGTGCAACCATCTAGTAAGAAGGATCATATCAAACCTAAGGTATGGTTGTATCCATCCAATAATTAGAAGGATTGCATATAACAGACTCATGGTATGGTCACAGCCATCCATCTGAAAGAGACATGTATGTAAGCATGATCATGTCACATTTATCTGCAACCTAGACTTGTGTAATCTGAGCTAGGGTCTTGCGCTCCAACACGACCTGATCAAAGTACAAATTCTAGCATGTGAATAGATGTGTTGATGTCGAACATACTAGAAAATCACTTGATTACCAGTCAATGATGTGAACTGTTAACAAGCGCGAGAGAAGCCACCAATAATGACAATGGCTCTCAAGGTACCAGCAACACAATTCACGGAGTCTGAATAAGGAACTTAATTCAAACATCCGTGAAGTCACTCGATTGAAATCCAATGATGAGAACTTGTTGTCGAGTGCAAAGAAATTGCCATTAGGGCATGCAATCTCTAAGGTACTAGAAGGGAGTCTCTCAATCAACTTCCCGGATAATGAGATGAAGTCGACAGGAAGTGACCTTGTCAAAGGAGGGCCATGATGTATCCCACATCATCGACATGAGACAAGGGATGCAATGATTATGGATGATACAGAGAATCAAGAATGAGTGTAAATTGCAGAAGGATTAACTCTTGAACATATCGGTGACACGACTCCGAATTTTGGCAGCTTTTGGATCCATAGGATCGGAGGTCATGATGATGTGGTAGAGATCAAATGGAAAGGAAAAAAGTGGCGGCCCAAACCCAAGAAGGTCAATGATGAAGTGGGGATATCCCAACCCGACACAAAGCAAAAGAGTGTCCAGTCCAAGAGTGACAAGCTACCGACACAACTAGTAAAAATTTCCCATTTCCCCCACCATTTCTAGTAGGTACCTGAATTATTTTTTATCACAATCTAGAAGGGGATAGAATATGCTTGTAATGTAATTCCATCCTTCGGATAGATCCGACCTAGTAAGATTAACGAACCCTAGGAAGGAGAAGCTTGCGTCCGTCATGGTGATGAATCCGATGTCATTTAAAGTTTAATGAGTTCGACAAAGGGAAAACTCAGTATCTTTTTCATGTTTAGAGAGTTTGAAAAGACACAACAAAGAAAACTCCAAAATTTCCCTTTTCGTAAAGTTGTCTCTTGAGCCTGAAAAGGTAGAAAATGATACTCGAAAGAACCTCTTGACCATGTCAGTCAAGGAGTACCTTTTTCGTAAATAGTTTATCCCAGCTCGAAAAAGGGGTAAACGTATATTGGGTAAATGACATTTCAAAACCATTTACGAGGTCAAAATGACAAGAACTTGACAATCTTTTCGTGTTTTGAGAGTCAGAAAAGGGCTTAAAGCAGACTCCATTTTTTATTTTCTCTAATGAGTCAAAAAGGGAAACACTCTGCAATATTTTCATTTCAGTTTTTTACGAGTCGGGAAAAGAGCTTAAATATGACTCCAACTTTTCATCACCATCGACAAACCATAATTTGTCGTTGCACAAGAAGTAAACATATTACCCGTGTAGAAATTATCACTGTATGTCAACAGATTATGCAATATACTAAAACACAATACAAGATCTACTTCAACAACACTTTGCGGAAGCTTAATCGAATTGAGAAAGATCAAGAGAACACATATAACTAAGAATGAGAAATCAATCACACATAACACAGAAGAAATAACCCGGGGAAAGTGGTGGGCTCCAGTATTGCAGCAATAATGTTGCAACTCCTGGGACTCCCTTCTTTACTTTTATCAACCCGGTAGTTCGTAACAAACTTGAAGCGACGGTGCTGTATGCACAAGTACTAGCTCTTACCGCAGCTGTCACTTGGTCAGCTGGCACAAGTCTGCTAGGGGCTTAAGCCAACTTCTATGAGCTCTTAGAAGGAGCCTTTTAACTGATGAATGGAAGCTAACTCAAAGGAAGCTGATCTACTTGCAGAAAGAAACTGAAAGCCAAAAAGTAACATAAACCCTAGCAAACCCTAATTCTACCAGCTAGTCCTACTGATGCAAAGGAGAGAATGCAAACTATTAAAAGAGATGCCATTACTTCTATGAAGGTAAAATGCACATGTCTAGGCTACCTCTATCTGAAGGAAACATCTTTTTGTATTTTTGAATAAGTTATCAGAATTATCATGCATGTGTTTTAACTGGCTTTTTACTGTGCAGGGGTGGATCAAGGAAGAGAAATGCTTGGAAAAGGTTGGGAAGGTTCAGAGAGGGTCTAAGGAGTCCCTAACACTCTTTCGGAGAGTTTCACAAAGTTTGGCTATCCAACAACCTCATTTGTGAGCTTCTACAGGAAGTCTACAGGGGTTCTACAGGATGTTTCAGGGATTTCTACAGGATGTTCAGAAATTTCTATAGGATGTTTTAAAATTGGATTTTGGAGGATGGGTGAGTGAGGTAGGGTGCATGAATGGATAGGGAGGTAGGGTAGGGGCCTGAAATGACCCAGGGACTAATGGATGGAGTGGTGAGAGGGTGTGGAAAGCTGGCTTGGCTTAAAGAAGGCTAAGACAATGGAGGAGCAAGAAGGTAGGGTTACGTGGGCAGAAGAACAGTTGTGAGACGAGGAACCTAACTAGGAGATGGAGCAGCTGGCCTGGACGAAGCTTAGGTGGATGAGAGAGAGGTGGAGATGCCCTGCACGGTGTACACTTAACCGAATCAACTAAGTCCTGCACACAATCGAAATCTTAGCTAATCTAATCTAACTGTCAATGAAACAAATGAACAACAACTTTATTTATAAAGAGAACCATGTACAACACTTAAGCAAAGAAACATTTCAAAAGGTCTGAACGCATGACTAACTTCTACAAATGAAAACATTACACCAAAGATTGCATGGTCAAGCAAACTAGTGTTTTTGTTGGGCAACACTGTTTCTGCAATTCCAGCCCCTGATCCAATAAGGGAGAGGTGAAACTGAGAGTGTTGTCAACCCTTTTTCTTGGAGCTTTATCTGTTATTATCCTACCAATCTACTCTACACATCTGAAGCAATTCTATTTATCAACAATGACCTATTTAACCAACACAACTAAATCTTGCTCAACAGAAACACGTTTCAAATGCATAAAAGGAAAATCACAATGCATAAAGAAAAGATAACAATACAAAGAAGGAGGCCCTAGGCTCTCAGGTTGGGCCCAACCCTGAGAGCTATGGCTCCTATAGAAAACTCAGAGCTGATATCAAATCTGACTGCTTCTCATTATCAAAAAATAATCATAAGTCAAGAGTTATGCCAACAATGGCTACAAGAGAACAAAATGGAGCTAGCAGCACTGTAGTGCAAAGTATGCAAGAGTTTCCAAAAGTCCCTCACGAAGGCTGAGGCCTTAATATTTATACACCACGAGGCCCTAGCTGGCCTCCTAAATCTATGGGACTTGGCTGCCCAAACTGTGAGTGAACAGCTCCTTCCAAAAATCTGTTTGGCTGCCTTCTAGATCCGGTTTTGGTGGCCTTTGGAGCTCGGAGTTGGGGGTGAAGATCCCGAGGGAGGCTATTTAATGCCATAGACAACCCCCCTATGAATCCTCAACCCAAGCTTGGCTGTCTCCTAGCCCATGACTGCTCAGTTTTGCTCCAACATGTGTCAAAAAACCTGAAATGAGCACGTGTTAGCCACCTAGGAAGAGTGACTACCCTTATTCGTACAAATGACATAAATATACTAAAAAATAATGCATAAGTTATGAAAAATGAAGGATTGAACAAGGATAATTAGGCCAAATGAGCCCAAAATGTTACCAAATTTGGGGCTCATCATTACCCCCCTGCTAAAATGATTGCTCATCCCTGAGCAACTAGTCTAGCTCCTCGTCTTTCATTGCTTTAATCACCACTCTCACATACTAGGCTTCTGAAGTAGTATCCTCCTCACTGTCATGGAACCCGACCTTCCTTTCCACCTCTTCCCACTACTTATGCTCTTCTTTTTCTGTGCTTCCATCTACCAATCCCAAAAGCAAAGGTGGGCTTAGCTTGAGGCCGATCCAGCTGGCCTGGAGGTTCTGCATGGACTTCTTGTAGAGAGGCACCCGTGCCAGGGCCTCCCTCATTCTAGTTGGAGTGTGATATTCCCTGATTTTGAGGTTGTGGGACAATGTGTTCCACCTACGGGTGCAAGCATGAACATAGTTGTACCCTAATAATCGCTCCATATCCTCGAAGTGTGCTATAGCCTGAGCCTGCTGATCCATGTATCTTAATAAAGCCTGAGAGTTGGTTGCTAGGTGCTGGTGGGTTGATATCAATGCGGAAGAATCAAATTTTGTCAAGAACCTTCAACAGGGTGCTGGAAGATTCAGAGGTAAGTTACCTTTCAAATGCTTTGCTTGTGGAAGAGTCGGTCACTATGCTGCCAAATGTCCTCATAAGGATAAGATTGACAAGGGTAAGGAACCTGTTAGATGGAACAAGAAACAGAATGTAAATAAGAAAAGCTATTACACTCATGAAGATAGTGATGGACTTTCAAATAGTGACAAAGATGAACAAGGTAATAAATATAAACTTTTAATGGATTTTGAAGATGATGATTTTGTGGATGCTGTAGATGAAGAAAGTCTTTATGAAGAGATTTCTAGACTCAAAATTTGTTTAGAAGAGAAGAATGTGATCATAGATACTCTACAATTCCAACTTGCTGAAAAGGAAAAACATCATGAAAAGTTAGAATGTGAAGTTGTGGGACTGAGAAAAGAGATTGAGAAAACAAAAACTCTTAATCTTAGATTTGTTAAAGGATCTAACACGTTAGATGAGATTATCAAAGTGCAACGCTCTCCACTAATCAAGACAGGTCTGGGATATAATGAAGAAACAACTCAAGCGCAGAAACCATCTACCTCCAAGAGTTATCTTGATGCTGCAAGGAGAAGTGAACAAAGACCCAATGGAAATCACCAGGTATATCAGGGACAATTTACCTCAAGAATGAACAAAGACTACCAAGTAAATAGGGGGCAATCTACTTTAAGGACAAACATAAGCTACAACCAGCCATAGGTAAAACCTTCTCAATTTGCCTCAAGAATGGATGTCAATAGGAACTACAATCATTTGGCTGGTAGATTTGATAATCACGAGAGTTTCTTCAATGGACAATGTTTTCCTTGTCATAACTTTGGTCACAAAGCAGCTCAATGTGTTGCCTATAAGACAATCATGACTAGAGAATCTCATAAACAGAGGGGTATGACCGGGATCATGAAAAGGACCTACAACAAATTCTCTACTCTTGAAAATGAAATAGAATGTTCTATTTGTACAAATTTCGGTCATGAAGATTCTGAATGCAGGAGCAGGTTTCGACAGACAACTCAGAAGGAGCATGCCTCAAGTGCCAAATCATGGAGAATAAAAGAACCCCAACCAGAAAGATGTGGTATAGCCTTATATGCAGAAGGGCAGGAAAATATCAACAGTGGATGTTTGAAACATATGACAGGTGATAAAGAAAAACTTCAGTCATATAGTGCCTTAGAGAAGGAGAAGAAGGTTCCTTTTGGAAATGACACCCCTGCTCTCATAAAAGGTAAAGGTTCTGTTCAGTTGAAAGAAAGGGTCAAAGCTAGAAATGTCATGTATGTTGATGGCTCAAAGCATAATCTATTAAGTGTCAGCCAGATGTGTGATCAAGGAATTGAAGTAATATTTCGATCAAATGGATGTAGTGTTCGTGATCTTGATACAGGAAAAACAGTGATCAAAAGCGAAAGGACTCCAAATAATTTATACATATTCAAAGAAGGACAACATCAATTCTATCTGAGCAAGAATGATGAACACTAGCTATGGCATAGAAGATTGGGGCATCTTAGTTTCTCACAGATAAGGAAAGCATGCAAATACCAAGCAATTCGTGGTCTTCCAGACATCATAATCCCAGAGAAGGAAGGATCAACTAGCAGGCCGCTTGAACTTGTCCATATTGATGTATGTGGTCCAACTAGGAAAAGGTCACCTCGAGGAGAAGAATAATTTATATTATTCATTGATGACTATTCCAGGATGTGTTGGATAGGACTTACGAAGCACAAAGATGAAGCCTTTGAAAAGTTCAAATCATTCAAAGCCTTGGTGGAGAACGAATCAGATCACTGAATCAAATGCCTAAGGTTTGATCAAGGAGGAGAATTTACCTCGAATGAATTTTTTGATTTTTGTGAAGAACATGGAATAAGAAGGGAATTCTCTACAGCTAGGACTCCTCAGCAAAATGGAGTAGTGGAAAGGATGAACTGAACGGTTCAACAAATGGCTCATGCAATGCTTGATGAGTCTGGAACTCCCGCAACCTTCTGGGGTGAAGCCGCATTTGCTGTAGTTGTTATTATCAATAAGACAAATGTCCGGGTGAACAACACTCAAACTCCTCATGAGCTCTGGTATGGTGAGACTCCTTTAGTAAAATATTTCAAAATTTTTGGAAGCAAATGCTATATTAAAAATAAAGATGAAAATCTTGGCAAGTTTGAACCTAGAGAAGATGAAGGCATTCTCCTTGGTTATTCTCCCCACAGCAAAGCATATAAGTGTTACAACAAAAGACTTGGAAGAATTGTTGACAACATTGATGTAGTGGTTGATGAAGAAGGAAACATTCCTAGGCAAGTGAATTTCGAAGATTTCAAAGATGATGAGGACTATCCTTCAACATCTAATCAGACTTATGATGAAGAAGAAGCTCAAGAGGCACCAGAAGAATAGATAAGGATAGAAGATAAGACTCCATCCAGGTACGTTCAGAAGAATCATCCAGAATCTCAAATTTTGGGGCAGAAAGAGGCAGGTATACAAACAAGAAGAACAATTGCAGAAGCCTCAAGCTATTTGGCATTACTCTCCTCCACTGGACCACAAAATGTAAAAGAGGCATGCAAAGATGAACGCTGGGTCAAGACAATGGATGAAAAACTTGAGTAGATCGAAAAGAATAACACTTGGGAGTTGGTTCCTAGACCAAAAGATAAGAATGTCATAGGGACAAAATGGATCTTCAAAAACAAGTTGAATTAAAATGGGGAAGTGATTAGAAACAAGGCCAGACTTGTTTGTAAAGGGTATGCTCAACAAGAAGGAATAGACTTTGAAGAAACTTTTGCTCCCGTTGCTAGACTTGAGGCCATCAGAATGTTCCTTACTCTCTCTAGCTTTCAGAAGTTCAAAGTATTTCAAATGGACTTGAAATTAGCCTTTCTGAATGGAGACTTAGAAGAAGAAGTATACATTGAACAACCAGATGGTTTCATTCTTGGGAATGATCCAAATCTTGTATGCAGACTAAAAAAGGCTCTCTATGGTCTTAAACAGGCTCTAAGGGCTTGGTACTATCGTTTGGACAAATACCTTCATCAACAAGGTTTTTCAAAGGGATCAGTAGATAACAATCTTTATATAAAAATTGAAAATGACAAATTGCTAATACTTGTTGTGTATGTAGATGATATTATCTTTGGCAGAAATGAAGAAGCTATGAGCCAAAACTTTGCCTTGGTGATGCAGAAAGAATTCAAAATGTCTTTACTTGGAGAGCTTACATATTTTCTTGGTCTACAAATCCAACAAAATGAAGGCAATATCTTTGTGTCTCAAACCAAGTATCTCAAGCAGATCTTGAAGAAATATGGCATGGAAGATTCGAAACCAGTATGTACCCCTATGGTTACAGGATGCAACCTCAGTGCAAATGATGAATCAGCCGTTGTACATCAACCAACCTATAGATCCATGATTGGAAGTCTGCTTTATTTGACAGGTACCCGACCAGACATCATGCATGCAGTGGGAATGGTTGGAAGATTTCAGGAAAATCCAAAGGAAAATCATCTTCAGGCAGTAAAGAGAATCTTCAAGTATCTTCAAGGAACTCAAAACTATGGCTTATGCTATCCGAGAGATACAGTTCTCACTCTTCATGCTTATACAGATGCAGAATGGGTTGGAAGCATGGATGACAGAAAGAGCACAAGTGGTGGTGCATTCTTTATGGGTTCTAGATTAGTATCTTGGTTCAGCAAGAAACAAAGTTCGATTGCTCTATCTACAGCTGAAGTGGAATATGTGGCTGCTGCATCTTGTTGCACTCAACTCCTTTGGATGATGCAAACCTTGCAGGATTTTCAAATCACTTGTGCACCACCTATCTCCATCTTATGTGATAATACAAGTGCAATCAGCATTTCAAATAACCCAGTTATGCATTCAAAGACCAAGCACATACCTATCAAATAACATTTCCTCCGGGAACAAGTGCTGGAACAAAAGGTCAAGCTGGAGTATGTTCCCTCTAAGGAATAAGTTGCTGATATACTCACCAAACCATTGCCTAGGGAAACATTTGAATACCTCAGACAGAAGCTGGGAGTAGTTGATGCTTCATCCTGCTGTTAAAACTTGTCTGTTTAAGAGAAAAGTGGTTATACGCGAGTTGGATGAGGAGGATCTGCGTACATATGCTAGTTTATGCAGATATCGTCGCGTATATGGAGGTTTGAAGGATATCAGTAGGGAAAGGCTCTGGTTGAAGATAGTCTGATATGGGTCTGACAGAGACCTTCTGGCATATGTTCAGGGGGAGCAGATAAACTTCTAATGATGCATTGTTGGCATTATCTTAGAAGACTTTGGTTCAAGTTCACTGTTGTTGTTGGTTTCAGGTAGAACACATGCAGAGGGAGAACAGAAGGAGAACATGGTTGCTGATTTGAATAATGGTGATTGACAGATGTTGCTGATATCAGTTATTGGTGACTTTCATAAGTCTTGCTCTAGATATTTCGTCTCTACGTCATGTATCTCTTTTATGGTGTCAAGGTCATGTAATGGCCTATTTTGGTTTCCCCACTATGCCTGGGATGAAGATGTAATGTTCTTGGTTGTCATGTGTAAATTTATGATGTATCCCCACTTGGTTGGGTGGATGATCCCCACTTGGTTGGGTGATGGATGTATGTATTGAGTCTTTTGGTGATAGGAAGGTCCTTTATGATGTATAAGTCATGGTTCTTCTTGAAGAACATCTTTTTGCAAATCTTGCCTATAGTTAGGGGGAGCATGGTTAGCATGTACTTAGGGGGAGCACAACCCTTTGCCCTTGATGACAAAGGGGGAGAATGACTTTGAGGATCTTGGGGTTGCCATCAAGTCCAAAGGGGGAGATTGTTGGCATTGTGGCACTAATTTAGAGTTATGGCACATGTGTTGTCCTTGATGGCAACTCACTCTGGTGATAGATCTCAGTTCAGGCTTTCAGAATGAAGAAAAAGACATATACCCAGGTTCACCTAGACGAAGACACGTATACACACGGGTTAGATGTTACGAATGCACGTATGCACTTTCACGCAAGGAAAAGCACGTATATGTTGGAGAACTTACATTTGGTCCGTGGTATCTAGTCCTTGGTAATTGAACCTATGGTTTTGGGGCATGGTATCTCATCAAGAGTGTTGATCCCAAGTATTGGGTCCATGGTATTGTTTTTTATGGTCTTGGACCATGGTATTGTGGAAGGCCTAAGACTACAAAAGAGGAAAGAGATCACTTGGCAAAGTATCATCTGAATTATTGAATATCTGATAGAAGGGCTAGATCTAGAATATTGGTGATCATGTTATGGTGCAGATCTGGATCTGAATGAAGGAGGAACCTAAGCGCAAAGAGAAGGATAAGTTCTATTGATGGGTCATAATCTTAAGGCTTGAATAATAATATCTTTGTATGATTTTGATCCGTTATATGTGGCACATGCTTGATCTATAAATCTGGTAATCTGGGTTAATTAAGGTATGAATATTTGAAATTATCCTTTATAGATCTGTACGCAGGTTCAGTGAAGTGAAGGTGCGTATACACGCTGGTTCTATGAGTAAAAACAGCGTATACGCAGGTTGGTCCAAACACAGAAGCGTATGCACGCAGGTTTCTGGTTATTGAAGTAGTGTACATCTCTTGAGCTGTGTTCTAGCTACTTCTGTTTGATTGGTGTAGTGTTCTGGGTTCAAAATTTGGTGTGTGATTATTGTTACTGTGTTCTGGGTACAGCTGTCAGAGAAGTATCTACTTGATTCAGTTCTAATTGGTGAAAAGGAGATTGTTTGATGCAGAAATTCTTAATGATAGATGGATGTTCATGGATCCAGTCTGAAAATTTATGAAACGTGGTCCCTGGAAGAAAGAGACGGTTGTAGCCTTCAGTAGGCCAGCACCTACGTACTAGTATCTTGGCTAGTGCAAGAGCAAAGGGGGTTGTAGCTCCCTTCCAGGAGAAGCTAGAGAATGAGAGAGGGTTGTAGCTCTCTGCAGGTTGCAGCCTGCATACTGGTAAAGGACTGAACCAGTACATTGTAATAAGAAGTTTCTAATTAAAAGAAGATAGCGACGAATTGCAACAGGTGGTTTTCAGCCACATTGGGTTTCCACCTTATATCTTGTGTTCTTGTGTGTGATTGTCTTCAGCTCTGTTTTACTGTTTCTGGTTACTGTTTAGTTGATTCTGATACACAAATTAATGATCAACATCTATAAGATAAATTAAATTATAAGTCTGCATTGTATACGCGGGTTTCCTTCTCTATAGTTACGTATATACGCGGTTTTATCTAACTGAAGTAGCGTATATGATCTGGGTTTAAAAAGAAAATAATTGACTTGATAATACTAATTCACCCCCCCTCAGTATTATTTCCAACATTTCGCTCCACCACCGTCTGATCAAATGCATTCAAATCCAACGACCCTTAACGATTTCGGGTTGGCTCTCTATCTGAGCATTACCCACCCGAAAAAGCAGTATTCCACCAACCTCCCCTTGCTACGTGTTAGGCTCTAGGCTATATCAGGTGACCCCTCCCAAAAACTGCCCACGCCGCATAAGCGGTACGATGAAAACCAAAACCACCTCCCGCATAACGACAAAATGGCCACTATTCACTTTGTGCCATATTTCAAAAAGTAAATTGTTTTTCCATTTAAATGAAAAAATCACCATTTTGCTTTGTTTCGCCCGTTTACATAGTGAAACCTCCATAAGCCTCTGTGACCAATAAAACCATTTTTTTACCTTCCGATATGCTCTGGACTCCTTCCAATATCCTTTTGAGCTCAATAAAGCCATTGGCAACCTTCTCTATCACCTATGTTTTTCTTAACAATTTCTGTGTTTGTAGATAAAAACCCTTGTTCCAGGCTTACAAAGAAAAAGCCTGCATATATTTTGAAGACCAACAAGAAGCATTTCAATAGCTGCCCCTATCTTCTTGCATAAAGATCTTTCCTTTCTTAGAATAAATCTTAATCAGTTTTAGGATATTTTCTTAGTTTCATTATTGTATAAATAACTCTCTTATCGAATTGTTAATGGTTCAAGGTTCATTGTTCATTATTTGTTAAGTAGTGACTGTTCATTCTACTTTGAACCTGGTTGCACCTTTGAAGGAAGCTATTCTAAAAACTTGATGTACTCAGTCTTTCTGGAACCTTAATACAAAGCATAGGATTCTGAATTTGGTTTTACACATTTTGTGTTATCTTGTAAGTTTTTCCAGTTATCAATCATTATGTTTTTCTTCATATGCTTATGACTTACAGAGATATCTAGGTAAGAATAATTATGTCTCAATTTATTCCTATAAACTCCTGAAGTGGCCATCTATTAAGAGAATGGATTAATGAACTGTCTGTTTAGCTAACCCCCTCTAATGAATAAATCATCAGTATCTTTTGTAAGCTTAAGTATACTGCCTTGAATCTTTGGAACGTAGTTTAGAAGGTTTTCATACTTATGATTGTTCTGTTTTACAGTCTAGAAACTGTGATAATCATATTATTTTCTGTCTTCTTCTCACCACTATTTGATCTATATCACTGTGTAAATCTTTATAGTAGCCCTTTGCTGAGATATTAATATTATCAAAAGGATTAAGTATTTCAATTCTACATCTGTCTTCATTCATTGGTCTTCCAAAACTAAAACCAAAAACCCAAAACAATTATTTTAGATGCTCTGGCATTGGTAGTTGACCTACTACTATCTCAGAGGAACAACATGTTAGGTGTAGGTGCATGTATTGAATGGTTTTGTATGACGTATGTGGTTGTATGTGTGTGATGCACACTATGTGTATGGCACATGGTTGAGGAGAAGGCACTGGGTATTTTCGAGTGTGGCAACTGATCGGATGTGTATACAGAATAAAAACAAAGATAGAAGCTAAGGATTGATTAAAGGATAAGTATCAATAATTTATTTCAGTTTTATTATGCATGTGATTTATGATTCTAGTTTATGATTATTACATGTGATCTATGATTCTAGTTTATGATAGTTACAATGTGATTTATGATTTTGATTTATGATGGTTGTGTTTTGAGCTAACCTGATGTGATATGTTTATACATGATGATTTGATCAAATATGCTAGTTTGACTTGTTGTGATAGGAAGTAAATAGGATTGCAAGTGTACCTTATAGATGAGCTACCAATGAGGTATGTTGTGAATATATTTCGATATATTTTAAATCTAATGGAAGTTATGTGCTTGGTACAAGAAGCACAAAAATTCCTGGTTGGATGATTGAAACTGGCTACAAGAATTAGTAGTAGTAGTTAAATAAATTGGAACATGTTGTAGTATGTTGGTAAAGTACTTCAGGAGTAGGGTCATTGTGGGACACTGGTACCCAATAGTGTCCATTGATTTCCATGAGCATGTTATGACTGGTATGATGGTTTTAAGGCAGAGATATGCCTTAGTTTTTGTATCTTCCGATATGAAGAATCCTTGTCGATGGTTTTAAGGCAGGGATATACCTTAGTTTTTGTATCTTTCGATGCGAAGAATCCTTGTCAAGGGATGGATTTCTTGGGATGGGGGTGCTAGCAGAACTTGGAAGGTGTGCAACTACATAGAAGGGGGTGATCAGATTTCCCGAGGGACTGTGTAGCCGAAAAGGGAAGTTTGGGGATATATTTGTTTTGGTTATTAGCATTTCCAAATGGAATCAAATGCACATTGGGAGTGTGCCCTTGAAACAATGAGTCAGTAACTATTCACTGAGAGGACAAGTGGCACAGAATTGTAGCACTAGACATTGGATGCAACTTTGACTTTGATAGTGGATTCTGGACTTCCTGGGAAGGAGGTGAATCCTAGTATTACTTTGAGGGTGGAGGTGTGAGCCTTTGGATTCCCTTATTGATTGATACAGGCATCATATCCTATTATTTGCTGGTTGAGAAAATGTGCATATGTGTATATTATTGTAAATATTGTATCGAGCTAGATTTATAAATCTCCATAGACAGTATGTTTATTTGCTAGTTGAAGAAAATGTGTATTTGTATATGTGGTTATTGTAAATACTATAATGAGTTATGTTATAAAGCTCCAGTAAATGATATGTTTGTCATGTTTTAGCATATGGTCATTATAAATACTACAATGAGCTATGTTATAAAGCTCCATGGGTAGTATGTTTTGTTTTCAGCAATCTTGTCAGTTATAGGTTTCATTGAACACCGTGTATAATGTCCCCTCAAGGTGGAGGGTTCTATAACAAACCTCCTTAAAAATCTATGTAAAAATATATAAGGCCACAGTCATGGGACACGTATTCCAAGATGAATGGCGGGAAAAAAAATCCTAGTGGGTGTTAATTTGGTTTATTATGGCTAAAGGAAATTGGCAAAGGCAATGGCAAAGGCTTTGGAAAGGCAAAGAGGCATTAATCGACATTTTATTTATGAAATAATGGAAATTAGGAGAAAAGGAAGGTGAAAGGTCACAGGTTTCATGTGAAGAGGAAAATGAAGGAAAATAATGGAAAATGAAGAAAATAGAGGCCTCATTTATAAAAAGGCTTCTGAGGATCAATTGGAAAGCTTGGTTAATTTAGTTTTGGAGCTCTCTCTCTCTATTATCTCTCTCTCCCATTCTTGGACACGTTGATTTTATTGGAGCACTCTTGGAGAGTGTGGCATACTTGGGGTTTTGAATCAAGAAGGGAAAGGAAGAGCAGGAAAGCGCAAGAGGACATCAGAATCAACAGCTACAACAGTTTTTGCTTGCAGGTACTGACTTGCATGTATGTTTTCCTCACTAGCTTTGGCATGCATGGCACATGCATGTGGTTTCTTGGTTATGATTTGTCATTGGCATGAAGGATTGCTTGGATTGACAGTGGCTTTGCCTAGCCTTGCCATTTACTAGATAGCCATGGTGTTGTGGGTTTATTTCTTTGTTTTCTGGGTTGGTTCTCATGTTTCCTTAGCTTGGGTTGAGTTACTAGTTCTTGAAAGCCTTGGTTGGACAAACACTCTAAAAGCCCTGTAACAACTTGGGTTGAGTTACTAGTCCTGGAAGCCTTGGTTGGACAAATTCTCTAGAAGCCTGGTTACAACTATGGGTTGAGTTACTAGTCCTAGAAGCCTTGGTTGGAACAAATGATCTGGAACCCTGGAAGGCTTGGATAGAGACCAATCTAATGATGATTTTGTGATGTTTGACCGTGAGGTGGAATCATTGTTTGATGGGTTGAGGCGGTTGGCCTTTGGAAGACTTGGATGGTTTTGGATTGATGTGTTTTATGAGATCCCACATTCATGCTTGGAATATGGCATGGTGGTGAATGACTAAAGAGAGTATTGGTTAAGCCATTCTATGGTTAGGTGGAACGTGGTAGTCCCATATCGAGTTGGATTTTGCATCATTAATATGATTTTATTTCTCCTTGTTATCTCATGAGTATTATACTAGTTTATATGTGGATTCTATGGCTAATGTATCCTTGGTATTTCTGTTGTTATTATGATGCTTATGAATATGTATTATGATGGTGGCTATCCATGGCTCCCATCATGTATTTATCTGTATATGAATGAACAATGTATCTATGGAATAATGGATGAAACTGCAGCTAAAGTGATAAGGAAACCATGCTTCATAGTGAATCTCAAATAATTATGATACCCCTATGCTTAGATCTATTGTTTACACCTGTAGATTACATATTTGTGATATGTTTGAAGAGATGCTTGTCATGGCTAGTAGGGGTCTAGTCAAGGGTTGTTTAACTAATTGCATTTGTATTATTCCCTTGTTATCTTTATGTTCTTAAGGTGTCATTCAATTTTGAGCAGTGACCTGGGCTTTGGGCCTAAAAAAGTGGCTTAAATCTCGGGGACACTGGCACAACACTAAGAAAAATAGTCCCTGGACGTTGGCATGCCTTGTCATGAGAGCGTTCAGAGCCTCCTAAACGCTGTCAGGCCCATATCATGGGAGCGTATGAGGGTCAAGTGGTCTAAAACCTCAATGGGACCCAGGGGCTGGTTACTAGAAAGGTTGGGATGGTTCTTAGGAGTATTGTTGCTGATGTTGGACGTCTGTATGCTGTGTTTCCATTGGTTCCACTTCCTTAATGTGACTTAGGAGGTCGAATCATATCATAGTAACTTCTCATCACATGTTTACCCTGGTTGGTTGGTTACTTGGGTAGATGTGGGAGGAGAGTCTTACACCCTTCCTTTCCACATTTCCAACACAACTTTACAAGTTTTCTTGGAGATTTAGATCTCCCTCTATATTTAGATCTCCCACTCAAGGACTTATTTTTTTTCTATTCTCGGACTGTCCTCATACCGAAAAGGCATCACCATTTTGGTTTTCCATTTTTTTCAGCCTCATATCCTCCGACAACAAGGATGAGACTATTTCATCAAACTTAAATGTATTTGTATTGCTACCACTTGGAAAAACCAGACTGTCCCACGAATTTGGTAGAGAACACAACAAACTGATGCACTTATCTTATCTGAAATTTATATATCAACAGATAACAACTGGCTTACCACAATATTAAAGGCATTTAGATGCTCTGTCATTGAGTCTCCATCCTTCATCTTCAAGTTATAAATATTTTTCCACAGGAATAATTTGTTCACTAGAGACTTAGACTGGTACAAAGACCCTAACTTGACCATAAATCCTCTGTTGTAGCTTCTCCTCATACATTGAAAAACACTAAATCTAAGATACACATTCGTATTGTGCTCTTTTGCCTTCTAATCCAACTTCGCTCAGTCCTCTAATGACATTGCCATTGGTTTAGTACCCTAATCTACTATGATCCACCGATCTTTATCCACTAGTAGATCCTATGTCGTGAGCTTCCACAACTCAAAAATATGACTATTAAATTTCTTGATCCATATCTTTCCACTACTCTCCATCTTCTTTCATTGCAAGAGTTGATCCCTCAGATCCCCCACTGAACAATGTCTACCATAGGCTTGAGAAAAACCTCTCAACAACAAAGGCATCCCCTTGAATCTGAAACAAATCTGATACCAAATGTAGGTTTTAACCCTGTATAGAAATTACTTGTAGACGAATTTAAAAAAAAAAAAAACTAAAAATAAACAATGACGAGAATATAAAACAAATACACAAATATTTCCCTTGGATCCCAAAACCGGGACTACTAGATTTATTTTTCATTATGTTCCTTTCAATGTTACAATACATATACATACATGCCAAAGCATTCATACAACCTCAATCCATTAACCTTGGATTTAAACATAATCGTAGTTCCCTTGACCGAATCTACAAAATACGATGGGCAAAAAACCATGATGCCCAAAACCATGTGCAAAATCCATGCATAAAAACATAGGTAGGTCCGCCCACATAATATAGGTTCCAAAAAAAATTCCATGGGCGTTTCCTTGGTCCCTATACAGGGGTTTACCGTCCCCCTGAAACCCCCCAACAAGGGGGGATGGGGATGTGCCCCCCCTTGCTATACCCAGTGCAATGAACAGGGGGGGTTGTACCCCCCCCCGTGTGTGCGACTAGTCGTGGAAATAATATAACACACAACCAACAATTTTGCATTGATTAATTTTGTTGAACCGAGTGATATTCATGGTTTATCATTTCATTTTTCATATGCTTTTCAGATAATTGAGTCACTTCAGTGTGAGTTGATGGTTATGTCAGGTTCTCACCACCTTGACAAAGTTTCTAGCTGAGATTAGATTGAATTCCCCTCCCAATATTCTCTTTGCAATTTGAATGCGTTAATTTGGAAATTTAGTTTCTCATGAGTATCAGGGTTTTCAAATCTGTTATTCTGAATATCAGGATCCAATCGATGAATGGTTAGAGAAATATTACCTGGAAAGATCAATTGCAAATAACAGGTTTCGATCTTTCTTGATGTTTGCTAAAATTGAAAACACAAATGAATATACTTCCACGATCGGCCTTAAAGGTTTGTATGATCATCATTTCGAGCATCATGGTAAATCTCGATACTGGTTAAAGCTAGTTAGTATGACACATATTTCTATTGATAAGCAAGACGTTCATTTTATTGTGGAAGCTTTTTGAATTGTTAACTTTACTCTTGCACAATGCTTTATATTGCTTTTAATTGTTTTCATCTTTGTGTTAATAGGTCGTGAGCGACTACAGTGGCTACATTGGAAATTTCATTACACTTAGCCCTGACATTCTAGCACATTATGTTACAAGTATGTTTAGGTGCATTTAGCTATCTAGTTGCATTGCATGATCCTCCAATTCATCCCTGCATTTTTCTCTTATCTAGTCATTTTCATTTTTTGTTTTGTTTTCCTTGTTTATTTCCCATGTTGCTTTTTAGTTAAGGTTTATTTCACTCTATTTTTTCTTTTGTCTTCTTGTTATGCCTTGTCTCGTCTTTCTTACTTTTGCTTAATAAGGCTTTGCATTAAATATCTCTCTTTTTGACTCAAAATACAATGTGGCAAGTTTGAAAAGGGTAATTGTGATGACAAACAATGCTTGGTTTATTTGTTATCCTCTTCTTTATCTTAGGTTTACATATCTTTGAAACCAATGATGCCTGAATGGAATATATTATCCATTCGAATGGAAAGCCTTTGGTCAAACCATAAAGCTCATATCAATTATAGGATCTTCATTCCTTAACTATGTGTTGTAACTAGATGGTGTTCTTCTTGCCAATCCAATCAAGTAGAAGAAGGGAAATGGGAAATCAATAGAGAGAAAACCAATATCAAAGGTATATATAACCTTATCCTAGGGAAAAACCTCTTCTTCTTTCAATAAGTCGGGATCCCTCTGCTGCCCTAGCGAAATAGATAAGTTCCTAAACATAGTCCTATAAATAAATAAATAAAGCGTGAAAGAAGAGAAAGACTTCTTGCGTAGAGAGGTGAAGAAATTAAATTCACTGGGGTATTGTTTAGGCTCACTGGTAGTGAAGCAATGTTTGTGTTCCTGTAGTGGCTTCGTCGGGGTATTGTCTAGGCCTACTGGCAGTAGACCAACACCAAAGATGAAAACTAAGACTCTGATTATCTTAAACTCACAATTTTATATTACCCTTCTCCTAAATTGAAACAATTGTGATTTGGAAATCTTTGTAAATTTGTTTACCTAAGAAAAGGAATAAAGGAGACTGTATCCATAATCGGGTCAAATGGGGGAGCCATGGTAATCCATGCAATGAATCAATACTTCCTGAAAGACTAAGACTGTGCACTTAAGGGTGAAACCTAAAAACAGAAGCTGGAGTTCTACCAATGTGTCACAAAGTGTTGTTGTTGTGACAAACACCCTCCAAAATTCTTCTTACACTTGAATTTTTGAGCCTACTTGTGATCCTATGATCTGTTGTTATTTGATTTCTCAAAGTCACTTCATGGTCAATCAATGTTTCTTAACTATCAAAGTCACATATTTGCACATGCATAGATTTCACTGTATTCACAAGCGCTTTTCTCACAAGCAAGCCTAGCAGTTTATGTGTATAGTAGAGAGTCAAACCCTACACAATCCTCACTGACAGTGACCGTGCAAAGGTAGAAAAAAGTCATTGCGTAACTCTCTGTGGTTGATGACTATGCAGTCCCAAGAGGTTGTGCGTGCATAATCTCTAATGTCAGTGATTGCACAATTCCTGGAGATAGAGACTGAACAATCCTTATTTATCTTCAATTCCCAATCCCAATATTGACAGTTTCCCCATGGTTGGTTGTGATCGTATCACCTCTAAGATGAGTTTTCTCAACTGTCGCTTTTGTGCGCTTTAATTTTCATTAGTGTAATTTTCACTTTTACGACTATTTTTTTTCTTTCTTTCACTTACACAAGTGGCGGTTTTGTGTATTTTTCACTATAGCATGTGTCTCTTTCACTTTCTTTGGCTTTTGCAAGTGTCGCTTTCATGTTTTCCTTACTGTTAAAAATGTCCTCTTTTGGTTAGGGAAGTGTCGCATCTGGTTAAAGGGAGTCATTTGTAAATTATTGAAGGGCAGTTTTGATGCATTCTCCTACACTATAGTGTTCTATCTATCATAAATACATGCATTAGACACATTCCCAAAGTCTTGAGAACTTTTGCACTAGTTTTGTCACTTGCGTCGCAAAATGTATCATAAGTGTTGAACGTTGTAAAAGCAAATCTATGGTTCATTTCAATAGGAAAATTTGGTACCAATGGGTCCTATTTATCATATAGACATATATTAGAATCATTCCCAAAGTTTCTTGAACTATTGCACTAGTGTCGTCATCGTCATCGCAAAGTGTAACCTAAGCATCGCACTTGGAGGTAAGTGTTTTGCTGTCGTCGTTTCGATGAGGACATGTTGATTATGGGTGGTAAATTCTTCCTTGTCAATTGGTTAATTGTCTATAAGTGTGTGATCATGTTCAAGTCATGTTTTGGTCCCATCACTATGCTCTCTAGTCTGATGTAGTCATTTTTTGCAAATGATCCTTCTTTGGTCAATCTCCTCCCAAACTGCCTCCCTAAACTGCACATTGCATAGTCTTAGGCCACAAGAAGTCTATATTGCCTCTTGGAACTATGCAATGTGCAGTTCCTGCCTCCAAATACTACGCATTTCATAGTCATAGTGTTTAATCCTTGCTTCCTAACCTCCACAACTATGTAGTTTTTCCCTCCAACCAGTCTCCTTTTGCGCATTACGTAGTAGCAAGAAACAAGTTGTCTCCCTTCCTTTCTGTGTTGCACACTTATGCAATCCCTTGGCCTCTCTCTCTCCTGAATTGCACATTGCGCAGTCTCAGTGGACAAGCCTACCTCACTAATCTCCTCAACTCTGACGTCTTCCTCCCTATACCTCCAGAACTATAGAATGCGCAATCACAAGCTTCAGACCCATACTCCTGCCCTTTGGAACTGTGCACCATGTAATCCCTAAGCTTCGCTCCCTGTCTAGTACCCAGTTCCAAGTCAACCAATGGTTTTCATGAAGCAAGTTATACTAGGATATTTTTGGATTGATGTTTTCTTATCATGAGTGGATTCCACTTGCAGATACTATATCTTGATATGACAAGATGTTGCTTGGAGAGGAAGAGAAGGAGATTATGTTGGAAGACACTTGTGAAGCTGGAACCATGAAGAATTCATCGAGCAAGGAAAGGAAGGGACACTAGCTAATGAAAAAATATCAAAAATCAAGATCACATGAAGACTCCATATCAATCAGCCCCTTGGAGGATGAAGACAAAGCACATGCAAGATCCACCATGAAAATGCAAAGAAAGCAGTAAAGGGAGCGACTTGGCAATGCCGCATCATCATGATGTTCCATGTCATTATTGCTAAGTCATGGCTCGTATAAGAGTTACATGTGTCATAGTGTCTTACCACATCATTTGTGGAATGTAATTGTGTAATTTCCCAAAATGAGAAAATGTAAATATGTGGAAGACCAAGGGTCCCACATGGAATATCAACAGCCGCCATTAAGATTTAAAGGCATATAGAAGCTGAAAATTCATGTAAGAATTCGAAAAGTCATTGTAGAATATCATGGGTCATGAGGGAGTTCAAGAGTCACATGGAAGGTGGAGAGTCACCTCATTTGTTATAAATACACCCTCTTAACTCAAGTAAGGGGACTTTTGGGACTTGAACTTCTCACCTTGGCTTCTCTAGCACTGACAAAGGAGAGAAGATCTTTCTTTGGAGGAGTAAGTGGTGACTTAATGTTCCACTATTGGACTAGTCTTATAGCATTTTACTTGTATATCTTGGCACTTCCACTTAATATATGAAGCTTGATGAGCCAACACATTTTTATGCATGTATCATGAATATCATAGGACTATTCTTTAGATGTTTGTGGCATATGTTTTGTTCATATGTACTAAGGAAATTGAACTATTTCAATGGCTTTGGTACTTATCTTGTTGAAGATGTGTTGTATTTGTTTTTATGATCATGTTTGTCTTGTGAACTACTTTGCAGGTTCACTAACAATCCTCTTTTGCTCTTGTGTGTCTCTTTTAGGATAGTACTGTTACTTTTGTTCTATAGGCTCACTCTCTTTCTCCTTGTTGTAAAAGTACCTTATATGAATCGTAATTGTATGTCTCACATTGTCAACTTACTTGTTTGTTTCAATTTTCAAATAATATGCGTATAATCTCTTATGTTAATAATGACAATCAAAACAAATCCCACAAAACAATAGCAATCGACTGTATTTCCAATTGAAACTCCTATTGGGAAGTGTAAAATCTAAGTAAAACTTTACATGAAAGAGACCCTTTAGTTAACAGATTTCCAATACCATCAATACCTTCAGATCATAAAAATGTACTCGCATTTTTTTTATGAACACCCTATTTTTATGGTTTTGAAGTTTTGTTTTTTGGGAAATTAAAACCATATGTATCGCTTTTCATTGAATTGGACCAATTTTTTTTACTGTATCCAAAAATATTGTATATAGCTTTCTCAATTTCACTTGAGAAAAATTATATAAAACAATTTTATCTTTTAATTTGGCCAAAGGTGTTTTGGAAGGCTACGACACCTCTCAAACTTTCGTCGTTTGTTAACTTTGGCAAACTGCCACGCCTGCCATATTACTTTTCAGCATCTGCGTGCAGATGAAGAGGCAGACTTTGTGAAGAAATGTTGTTCGTGTTTGATTTGATTTGCGAAGTCACGTCATTCGAAGTGTAATAATGGCTGTGTCAGAATCTAATCTGATATGAAGATGTCTATAAATTTTGTGTTGTGTTGGGAACTTTTTTCTCGATAAAGGCATTACAGTAAAATTGATTTTCATTATAGAGATATAGAATTTGTCTTCGAATTGCCATAATTGCATTTTTTTTATTCTTCCCTGAACTTACCTGTATTGCGCTGCCAGGGCATCTTGTCAAAAAGGTTTTCGGTAGTCTGTTTTCTGAAAGATACTTAAATTTCAATTTGCAATTCTTAAGATAAATGTTTAACATTTATATATTGGTTAAAAAATTTAAAAATAATAAAAAAATTAAAAGAGATATAAAATTAATGATTTAAATAACGTTAAAGTTAATTTGTTATATTTTGATTTTGTTATTAATTTATGAGTAGGTTTTGTTACTATATCATGGTTTATCAATACCACATGCCCAAAAACCATAACTTATTTCACAATCAAAATATTATATAACAATATGACATGATTCTTAATCATGGATATTTGCTCCCACTTTATTGTGGATATTATTAACATGTAAATAGACTTTGTTACAATATCATGGCTTATCAATACCACACGCTCAAAAAAACATAACATATTTCACAATCAAAATATTTTATAAATATTTTATTTTAATTTAATTTTGTAACATTTTTTTAATTAAATCTAAAAGGAAAAAGGTTATCATTAATTTTAGATATATTTAAACCCTCTATCATTACGACTACTAAAAAGATTCCCATAGAAATAAATCAAGATTTCAATAAAATTAAAAATGAGAATACTTTATATATGAAGATGTGAAATATATATACTATAAATAATATTACTAAGAACCAACATAGATCCATCTTAACTAAGTATCTAGGCGATGAGAGCAAACAAATTGACTAAAAATAATAGACGAAAGATAGTGCAGGGTTGTTTTAAAATTTTTATTATTGTATTTTCTTTGATATGATTGATCCAAAACATGTGTTTAATATTTTACAACCAATTGAGCCTTTTAAATTTAGATACTTTCTTAAACACAATATCATAGAATCAAATTTAAGAGAGAGAGGGGAGGGGGAGGGAGAGAGAGAGAGACAGGGGGAGGGAGATAGTGACAAAATTGGAGGGCAAAGAGAGAGAGAGAGGGATGAGGGGAGAGAGAGAGGGAGGTGGGAGAGAGGGAGGGAGGTGGGAGAGAGGGAGAGAGAAGAAGGAAGACAAAGAGGAGGGGAGAGAGAGAGAGATGGAGTTGGAGGGGGGGAGAGAGGGAGGAAATAACAAAGACATAGAGAGATAGAGGTGGAGAAAGAGAGGGAGTGACAAGGGAGAGATGGGGAGAGAGTGAGGGAGAGAGGAGGGAAGAGAGAGAAGAGGAGAGAGATAGGGAGAGAAGGGGAAGAGAGAGAGAGAGGGAGACATAGAGATGGAGGGGAGAGAGAGAAGGAGAGAGGGAGGGAGATAGTGATAGAGTTAGAGGGAAGAGGGAGAGAGAGTGATGGGGGGAGAGACAGAGGGAGGTGGGAGAGAATGACAGAGAGAGGAAGGAAGAGAGAGAGGACTGAATAGAGAGAAAGATAGAGCGAGAGAGGGAGAGAGAGAGGGATGGAATCAGAAAGACACAGAGGGATAAAGGTGGAGAGAGCGAGGGAGTGATAAGGAAGAGATGGAGAGAGAGTGAGGTAGGGAGAAAAGTGGGAGGGAAGAGGGAGAGGAGACTGAGAGGGGGAGAAGGGAAATAAAGAGAGAAAGGGAGGGGAGAGAGAGATATATAGAGAGAAAGTGTGTATGTTTGGGGGGTGATACAGAGAGAGGGAATAAGAAAAAGACACATAGATACAAATATAGATATTATAGAGTATTATACAACTAGCCTAGATCCATCTTAACCCCGGACATATCAAGCATCGAGAGCGATCAAATCTCTCAAGGTGAAAACCTTTCCTGAATTTTTGCACTCAAAAAATAGGTTTGCACCGCGAGAGATTTGATCCCTCTCGGTGCTTCATAGATCCAAGGTTAAGATGGATCTAGGCTGGTTCATATTATAATGATGTTCACACATTATTTATGAATGAACATATTTGTTAGTTGGATGATATTTACACATTATAGAATATTAGATGAATCTTAGATCATTTTTATGTGGGGAGTAATTACTATTTTATAGTAAATGTGAATTAAAAAGAAACGTGTCTCGTCCACATGGTTTTGGATAGATGGTGATCAGGTGCTCGATTGAGGAACTCCTTGATGTGAAGTCACCATTTTAATCCCCCCCAATCAAGGTGATATATTGGACATGATGAAAATGTAGTCCTGCCAAGCTTACAAAAAAAATGTGTCTCTTTAAAATTATAATTAATTTCTAATTTCTTTATTTCAATGTATTAAGGGTGCCTTTACTAGAAAATGCATCATTATAGAGCAGGAAAGTCCACTAGTTAATGGTCAAGATCTTATTGACAAGGTAACAACTAGGTTGTGGAGTGTGAAGGTCCATATAGATATGATAGAAGCTATGTAATTAATCACAAAGTGAAAATGATTGTAATTGGTGCTATGTTATATTGGAGGTGGCTTCCTTGAAGAAGCTAATGAACATTAAATTTAGTTATGGATACTAATAAATTTTATTTACTAATTTTATTTTCCAATTTTTATTCAATTTATTTACTTTTCAAAACTATGTTTAGATCCTTTTTTTTAGAATATTGTATTTTAGTTAACAAATAACAATACAAGTAGTATCATAGCACTTTCGTTTATGCTCCTATTTCCAGAGTTTTTTTTTTTTTTTTTTTAAAGTTAGAAATGTGTTATAATTCTTTAAATAAAACTAAAATTAGCCATTCAATGAAAATACAAGAAGCATCTCCTAATTCCACATCTTTGTAATCTTTGTTAGTATTCTTATAGATAGTACTACACCAACCAATACCTACATATAAACTTGTTTTCTATGTAATTTTAAATATATCTATCTATATGGATTTGTTTTCTCTATACTTTTGAGTATATTAAAATCTCCCCAAATACACTTAAAACTAATTTTAAGTAATCCTATTAATTTTCTTATTGCTATAATACTCTAAAAACAACACTTGTGAAATATGAAATCTAAAAGTACAATCTATTATCATTAAATAATATCACGAATACTCTAAAAACAACACTTGTGAAATATGAAATCATGCAATATAGCTAAAAGTACAATCTATTATCATTAAATAATATCATGAATAATTTGGTTAGAAATGAAGAACAATAACTCTTCTCATATTAATACACTTTTTTGTATATACATTAGATGCATCATTGATATCCCTTGCTTCTTATAATTCTTCTAATAACGAACATTTATAACGTATAACATAACATATTTAAAATATGAAATCATGCAATATAGCTAAAAGTACAATCTATTATCATTAAATAATATCATGAATAATTTGGTTGAGTACTATTATAGAAATGAAGAACAATAACTCTTCTCATATTAATACACTTTTTTTTTGTATATACATTAGATGCATCATTGATATCCCTTGCTTCTTATAATTCTTCTAATAACGAACATTTATAACGTATAACATAACATATTTAAAGCACATATTATGTTATGTACTATTATGGCAAGAAAATAAGAGTTTGTCATACTACCATAACATAATGATATAAGTACTTGCTATTGTCACATAGGCTGATATGGAATAGATAAAATAAGAGTTTGTCATACTATCATAACATAATGATAGAAGTACTTGTTATTTTCACATGGGCTTATATGAAATAGATGTTGAACAATCTCACCAATATGTTTAGTTGTAGGTTTTTTTCCTTTTTATCCTTTCTTATTTATATAAATTTATATACATCATGTCCTTGATTTGATAAAGATTTACTCTTTTTTTAAATTTAGGTTTATCATAAAATTATAAAACTAGTCAACTAATATAAGTTTATCACTCATTCAAAATATGACAAAAGATCATCAAAATCTTATACTAATTTTCATAATAATTCTAAATTCTGTATCTTTAAAGTTTTTCTTAACAACATCAATATGAGAAATATCCTTGAGTTACTCCAACATTCTCATTAGACTATTTAAAATTCATTACAGTAAGATATGCTTTTTATATCGCAAAATGATTGATATAAAGTTTGCTAAGTGATATTTTATAAAGTTTGCTAAGTGATATTTTAGAGATTATATGAAAGAGATGTATGCATGAGATGTCTTATACAGTAATGTTACCCATCCATGAAGGGAAGCTCAAGTGATTGGAATAAAGTTGTTTTTTTTTTATCCAGTAAGAGTGGTACCTTCCATTAATCGAGAAAATTACATAATGTACATAAAGTACGGGGTTAAGAACAGTAACACCAGCCATGTGGATGTTGGGTAGACACAACCCCTTACCTAACTCAAAAAACCTATAAAAGGATTGACTCTCTTAACTAGCGCTCAAAGTAATGCTTAAGAACCCTGCCTTCTTAACCCGAAAGAGAAAAATAAAGGGTTTTAAAGTCCTTTCGGGACTACTGAAAGACAAAAGTTTCGAGCCTCGAAGAACCCGAAAGCCTTGTTGAAAAGTGTGCAACAAGAAATGCTTGTTGAGAATGCAACAAGATGATGGAGCTTAGTGAAAAGAAGTCGCCTTCACTAAGTGGGCCTGCAGGGTATTTTTGGCGCAAAGTCTATTTTTAGACTATGTCTATTTTTAGACATATGGATCATGGTCTATGGGTTGCAGTATGCTATTTATGGATGATTGGTCATGTTGGGAAACATAGATGGACTTCTATTTTTGGTTCACAGCGGAGTGATCAGAGTCTATTTTTAGACTTCCAGGCTAAAAATAAAAACAATCAAATATTATTAGTCCTTAGTAATATTTGGACTATAAACATTATCTTATTGTCTTGGAGCACTTCAATTTGAGCTACAGATGTGGCACATGCAGCTGTAAGAAGGAAATGCACATTCTTTATGAGTCAGTTGAGCTATTGCATGCAGGACATTAGTTAGAACTCATGTGGTTGAGTTCTGTGGAGTTGGATGAGCAGTTAATGGAGTTGTGTTCAGTTTGACTTAGTTGAACTAGTTGTATTTAGTCTAACTGATCAATAGACTAAGTGATGAGTTGTGTGAATTAGTTATTAATTAATTCAGTAATTATTAACTCATAATGCAACTGAAGAATACATCAGTTAACTCAGTGCATGTACAGTTCAGTGGAGATAGGTGTTAGAGGTTGAGATTGCTATCAGTTGTGCATGAGATTGTGCACATGCATGGGATTGAGTTATGCCAATGATCTCTGCGTAGTGTGGGCCAATACCAAGTGAAATATAGCTTGTGCTCACGTGATTTACAGTGTGGGTGATTTTCACAAGGTAAATTTATAGGAGTTTGGATTAGCCATTCCCATTCATTCTCTTGCAGGATTGTGCAGTGGAGGCAGGCAAAGCAGCGGAGGAGATTTGGAGATCAGATCTGAGATGTATTGTGTGTAACAGGTGGAGATAGTGCTGGATACTTGTGAGGAGTATTGTACTATGTTATGTTACATGTTCTCAATCATTAATATACAGATAGTGTGGGGTTTTCAGCTGTAATCTTTCCCCAGGATACATACTGTGTTAATGTGTGCAAGTGATTGATGTTTCATTGTTTTTGATGTTGCAAAATTGATGATCAACGTAGAGGAGGTTATGTATTATGCATGTATTCCGCAATAGTGTATAATCAGGATAATCTCTGTTGAATATGTGTTTATTATTCAAAATTTCTACATGGTATCAGAGCTGGTTGATTTGTAGAAAAAGTTCTACAGGATATCAGAGCTGTTGATCATCAGATCTACTATTCAGGAAGTGTTTGCATTCTATTTCTTTAGGCAAAGTCTGTAATTGGGCCAGGTAGCCTCTGGATTCATTCTTCTTTTGGAAGGTGAGATATCCGGTGAATGCCCATACAGCCGATCTTTGTACAAGAAATACCTTGTTCTCACGAATTCTAGATCAGAAGCAATTGAGTTTTTTGAGTTGGTGGAATTCGAATTTGCAGCAGTGTTTTCTTGGTGTCAAAGTTGAAATGTCTTTCAACTGATTGCGATTGGAGTATGCCCTTGAGGGCAGCTCGAACTATATTTTTAATTAATGGAAAAACCTGTGAGCAATTTTTGAAACCGACGTTTCGGACTAGCTAGGTGAGTCCATCATCAGGGTAATGAGATCTGCATTTTGAGAAAGAGAGAGTCAAGAAAATGAGAACCTATTAATAGAAGGATGGATAGATAACCTAGGTTTGGAGAGGTCGGCTTGATTTTCAACAATTTATTAATAAATGGATAAATAAATTTTTAATTTTGATTAATAATTTTAAACCTATATTAAAGTAAATTTTTTTTTTTACTAGATTAATTTGACCTAATATTAAAAATAAAATTAATTTAAACTAAATAAAATCAATTTAATAAATTAATAAATTAATTAATTAATTTAAATTTGAAACTATATTAATTAATTAATTAATTAATTTTTAAATTTAGTTTAATTAATAAATTTAAATTTTTTAATAAAATAAATTCACTTAAATTAATTTGGCCTAAATTAAAAATAAAATTATTAAAAACTAAATGGAATAAATAAATTTTAATTTTGTTTTAAATTTTAATTTAATTAATAAATTTAAAACTATATTAAAAGTAATTTTTTAAATAGATTAATTTGACCTAAATAAAAATAAAATTAATTTAAACTAAATTTAACGTAAAATCAATTTAATTAATTAATTAATTAATTAAATTAATTTTAAATTTGGTTTAATTAATAAATTTAAAACTATATTAATTAATTAATTTTTAAATTTAGTTTAATTAATAATAATTTTTTGAATAAAATTAATTCACTTAAATTAATTTGGCCTAAATTAAAAATAAAATTAGTTTTAAACTAAATTTAAAATAAAATCAATTTAAATTAATTAATTAATTAATTAATTAAATTAATTTTAAATTTAGTTAAAATTTTAATTAATTAATTAATAGAATTTGGTTATTAATTTATGCAATTATATATATATATATATATATATATATATATATATATATATATATATATATATATATATATATACATGTTAATATTAATTTATTTACTTATTTGAGCTGTAAATGCTGTCTTAAGGGAGAATTTGTATAAATTAAAGTTACTTTATTTTGTTTAACAAGGGTTTCCAGGTATTACTTAGTTTAAGACCATCATCCCTATTCATATTATTAGAAGATTTTTCAATTTCTATTGCCTCTTTAATTCTTCTTTTTAAATAGTGGTCTTCCTTGTGGATTAATTTAGCTTGTTCCATGCATATATAGTGAGAGGAGGAACAAGCATGCTCTGCAAGACCTGATTTATCAGACCTATTTCTAGTAATATCACTAATGTGCTCTTTTAATCTTACTCCAAAGGATCTCCCTGTTTCCCCTATATAAACTTTACCGCACGAACAGGGAATCGAATAAACGCCTTTGTGACATTTTGGGTCAATTGCATCTTTTGCAGATTCAAGCATGTTTTTTATGGTGTTAGGGGGGGTGAAAGCTACCATAATGTTATGCTTAGCGAGAACTTTGGCAATTTTATCAGTGATTCCTTTGATATAGGGAAGGGATATTCTAGGGTTATCAAATGATTTCTTTTTGTTTTGTTTATTGGTTAAGGAATTTTTAATAATTTTGCTGATGGTGTGATGTTGATAGCCATTGTTTACAAAAACTTCATGGAGATGGATAAGTTCTTCCTCTAGATGTTCTGGGTCGGAGATTCTAGAGGCTCTGGTGGTTAGGGTTTTGATGACACCCATTTTTTGCTTAGGATGGTGGTGGGAGTTTGCATGAAGATACTTGTCAGTGTGTGTTTTCTTCCTGAAGACCTGGTGGCTTAGCTTGCCTTCTTTCTTGGTGAGGAGGACATCTAAGAAGGGGAGTTGGTTGTCTTGCTCAATTTCAATGGTGAATTTTATGTGTTGGGAGAGGCTATTTATATGGGATAAGAATTCCTTGAGCCTATCCAAGCCATGGCTCCATTTAGCAAAGATATCATCTACAAACCGCTTCCACTCTTCAGGTGTAAAGGGGAAAGACCTAAGGGCCATTTGCTCAAAGTGTTCCATGTAAAGATTGGCAATCAATGGGGATAATGGGGAACCCATTGCAACACCATGGGTTTGCTCATAAATTTTACCTTTAAAACTGAAGTATGAGGATTTAAGGCAAATGCTTATAAGTTCCACTGTTTCTAAGTCAGTAATGTTCTTTAGAACTTCTAAGGCTTCATCTACAGGAATCATGGTGTATAGAGACACTACGTCGAAGCTAACCATTAGGTCATTGTCATTAAATTCTAGGTTTTTGATCCATTCTATGAAGGAAGAGGAATCTTTGATGTACGAGGGAGTGTTCCCAGCTAAAGGTCTGAGTTTGCTTGCTAGATATTTAGCTAACCAATAAGTGGGGGATCCTATAGTGTTCACTATAGGTCTTAACGGAACACCAGGAAGGACAGGATGGAGGCAGTATTAGATGATAATGGGTTGACAGGATTTCATAGATGCGGATGTCCCAAAACCTATTGATGCTGGTCAAGTCGGGGATTGGAAAAAGAAGACATCAAAGTGTCAAAGGATTCTGTTGGAGGGCGTGAGGGATCACATTGTGTCCAACCTCAATGGAAAGGCTTATCCATATTTGATGTGGAAAACGTTGACAAAATTATTCCAAAGCAAGAGCGACCAGAGGAAGTTGGCGCTCAAGGATAAACTCAGAAACATTAGGTGTGAGAATGGAGACAGTATGCCCCAGTATCTCACGAAGTTCACCCAATGTTGGGATGAGCTGGGAAGTGTGGGGGTAACTGTTGAGGATGAGGATATGGTGAGTCTAGCACTCCTTGGCCTTCCTAAGAGTTGGCATATCTACCAGGACTCGGTGAATGGAAGGGAGAAATTGCCAGGATGGGAGAGACTTTGGTCGGATCTTGTGCAAGAGGAGATTAGACGGCGCACCAGAGACAGTTCTTCATCTATGCATGATGAGGAGAACTGTGCCTTAGTGAGTAAGGCGAAGAAGGGGAAGGGGAAGGTTTCTCTTTCTGAATCCGGTTCTTCGAAGGTGAGATGCTTTTGTTGTCATGAGTTGGGCCATTATGCTACTAATTGCCCAAACAAGAAGTCCAAGAAGGGATCCGAGGAACGATATGAAGGTGAGGCAACCTCGCTTCACAGTTTGAGTTGGACTTCACACTCTTCGCATGCATGGTTTCATCCATGGTGGGAAGTGGTTGGTTTCTTGACAGTGGAGCTTCCTTCCACATGACCGGTGACAAAAGTTTGTTCAGTACTTTGAAGGAGAATGAATCTCTCCAGATACTCATAGCGATGGGTAATGATGAGAAGTATAGTGTCTCAGGCGTAGGCACGGTTATTTTTCAGAGGGAGCATGGAGCTCGCCTTACCTTGACCGATGTCAAGTATGTACCAGGACTGAAGAGAAACTTGGTGTCGATCACGATGCTGGAAGAGAAAGGCTGTGATGTAGTCTTCAGTAAGGGAAAGGTTTTCCTTAGACACATCATCACTAGACAGGTGAAGCAGATTGGTTCACAGGTCAAGAACTTGTATGCTCTTGAGGTTCAAAATGCATGCAAAGCCTTGAGCAGCAAGGAAACTGATGGAGACTTGGTGGTTGAGAGGGAGCGTATATTACCTCTCAACATGCAAAGACAGAAGAAGTCTCAGACGATTGTGGAGGAGCCACAATTGGTGCAGCAACTTCAGGAGGTTGTGGAGCAGCCACAACAAGGGAAGCTGAGTGGAGATCGAGTAGAGACATCTACTCATGCAGAGACCTCAAGTAGGGGGAAACTTCGAGCCAGGTGGGCTGAGGGATCACATGCAGCCACACCTCTAGGTAGGAGGTGGGGTGATGTGGATTGATTGTCCCAAGGAGGAGGGGCAAGATCCTTGAGTTACCCAACCTCTTGGATGAGACCTTGCTACGGGAGCCCCGATGTGGAGTAGCAGGAACTGATTGATTGGGTAGAGACAGATGCGGATGGAGCGGCAGAGAGAGCGACAGTGTAGGGAATCCCAGGACAGTGCATAGCTAGCAGGCTGCGGCAATGCGAGAGGCACAAGTGTTTTGCACAATGCTAGGTGGCACAGAGAGGTGTGCAATGGTGCGAGATGCATGGAGATGTTGCAATAACGCAGATGTCAGAGAGGGAGAACTTGTGAGCAGCAGGTAGAGCTTCAGCATCAGAGTATGTTCCTAGCCCATCAGAGTGGTCAGTTGGGAGTGTTTTTTGTTCCAAGTGTTGTTGGAGCAAAGTGGACCGGGCAAATGTGTTGCATGCAGAACATTCTAGAGTTACACGATCGGGTTTGAGAGGAAGCCTTTTTTGTTGAGAGGGAGTGTTGAAAAGTGTGCAACAAGAAATGCTTGTTGAGAATGCAAGAAGATGATGGAGCTTAGTGAAAAGAAGTCTCCTTCACTAAGTGGGCCCGCAGGGTATTTTTGGCGCAAAGTCTATTTTTAGACTATGTCTGTTTTTAAACATATGGATCATGGTCTATGGGTTGCAATATGCTATTTATGGATGATTGGTCATGTTGGGAAAAATAGATGGACTTCTATTTTTGGTTCACAACGGAGTGATCAGAGTCTATTTTTAGACTGCCAAGCTAAAAATAGAAACAGTCAAATATTATTAGCCCTTAGTGATATTTGGACTATAAACATTATCTTATTCTCTTGGAGCACTTCAGTTTGAGCTATAGATGTGGCACATGCATCTGTCAGAAGGAAATACGCTTTCTTTATGAGTCAGTTGAGCTATTGCATGCAGGACATCAGTTAGAACTCATGTGGTTGAGTTCTGTGGAGTTGGATGAGCAGTTAATGGAGTTGTGTTCAGTTTGACTTAGTTGAACTAGTTGTATTTAGTCTAACTGATCAATAGAATAAGTGATGAGTTGTGTGAATTAGTTATTAATTAATTCAGTAATTATTAACTCATAATGCAACTGAAGAATACATCAGTTAACTCAGTGCATGTACAGTTCAGTGGAGATAGGTGTTAGAGGTTGAGATTGCTATCAGTTGTGCATGAGATTGTGCACATGCAGGGGATTGAGTTATGCCAATGATCTCTACGTAGTGTGGGCCAATACCAAGTGAAATATAGCTTGTGCTCACGTTATTTACAGTGTGGGTGATTTTCACAAGGTAAATAGGAGTTTAGATCAGCCATTCTCATTCATTCTCTTGCAGGATTATGCAGTGGAGGCAGGCAAAGCAGCGGAGGAGATTTGGAGATCAGATCTGAGCTGTATTGTGTGTAACAGGTGGAGATAGTGCTAGATACTTGTGAGGAGTATTGTACTATGTTTTTTTTTTTTTTTTTTTTTTCTCGGTAAAAGACTATCTATTATATTAAGTGGAATTTACATATGAGCTGTACAGTCAGTAAGACAAGTCCAGGGCCAACTATGACCCCTGGGAGAACAAGTTTTGACATGAAATATACCCTCGCAGGGGCAACTACCAGACTCACTGAACCATTTGACACAAAAGACCAAAAGATCGTGACTGCAATCTGACATAGAGCCGCAAAAGACCGCATAAACATGACTGTGGGCTGACATCGAGCCGCAAGGAGTTAAACATTGACCACATGGCCCTCGCAGGGGGTTCCTTCCTTCAATCTTGCATCAGAACATTTCCCAACTAGATAAAGACCATTACAAGGCCAGACCACGAGACAGAGACCTTTACACAACAAAATGCAGAACTGCCTATGAACGTAAACAGAAGTAGACACTAAAGTAAACAGAAAGCAAATACCCGCTGAGACAATTGGATAAACCGGGTGCTGAGAGAAGAGAGAGTGATCCTGAGAGCGCGTCTGGGGATTAATCCTCGGGCTCAGCCTTGTAGATGTAACTCCAGCCCTGTCCTTCCGGCATTCCATCCCACAACTCCATTGGAGGATTGGCCGCGATTGGGGGAGCCTGCTCCTGAGGGATGGGAGGAGCTTGCTGGATTCCTCTTCCTGAGGTACTAGCTTCAATAGGAGGCTGCAGCACCGGACTTTCCTCTTCTTTGCCTTTTTGGGGTGGCCCCTCCTTCTCGGGTTGCTTCCCTCCTTCACTTCCTTCCTGGGCCTTTGTGAAGAGCACCGAGATGTGGGCATTGATGCCCGCATTCTCCCTCGAACCGCCCAATGTAAAGATGACAGATCCAAAGGCCAGAAGCCCTGCCTCTCCCTCGCTTGAACTACCCACATCCAGGAACTGTCCAGCCTGTATTGTTGTTGCTTTCGCCCTCCGGTGACAATAGCAACAACAAAAATGATGATGCTCCTCTTCTGCTGGGCGACGTGAGGCCGATCCTCTTCCTGGGCCTCTTCTACTGATCTGCCTCTCACGGATTTTGGCCATGGAGCCTCTCCCGAATTCTCCCTGCTCCCAAACCTATGCCAAAGAGATGAAATCCCTGCGAGTCCCGGAGCGGGAGAACTGTATCCGAATTGCTCTGGTAGAGCAATCCCCCAGTGAATTATACCACAGACCGCTCTTCGGATACCCCAGGCACCTGAATTCACAAGACTCCGCCCCAAACCAGGCCCCAGAAGATTGCCTTGCTTCGCATTTATCCCCTTCCTGCGCTGCCTGTCTTTCTCCCTCAAGACATTCCTTTGGGTGGCGGCCCCAGAATGCTGTAATTGTTCTGCAAGGTGGTTGATCTTCCACCCAATCCAATTTTCCCCGGGACTGCAATATCCCTTGCTCACCATATCCACGCAATTGTAATACGCCATCCTCCCTATGAAAAATCGCTGCAAGACCTCGAGGCAAGCCCGCCTTAACTGCTTGCTGTACATCCATACTCTCCCCTTGCTCTGCATTGAATGCATGGAACTTGGGCTTCCCAACCTTCTTACCTGACGGCGTATAGCCATTACTTCTTTGCGCTGGCACGGGGCGGCACATGCTAGGCATGTGTCCCGTCCTCCTCAGACGTGCCCTCACCCGCATCCGGGAGGAGTATTGTACTATGTTATGTTACATGTTCTCAATCATTAATATACAGATAGTGTGGGGTTTTCAGCTGTAAGCTTTCCCCGGGATACATACTGTGTTAATGTGTGCATGCGATTGATGTTTCATTGTTTTTGATGCTGCTAAATTGATGATCAACGTAGAGGAGGTTATGTATTATGCATGTATTCCGCAATAGTGTATAATCGGGATAATCTCTGTTGAATATGTGTTTATTATTCAAAATTTCTACAAGCCTTTGAAGTCGAGGGCCCACATATCCTATGACCCTTAGTGCAACAATATGTGACTAAAAACAAGCATTAAGCTTTGCTTTACTTAACAGCCCGAAAACCAAGCGATTCGGTCCTCATAGATCCAACGATTAAGATTGATTTCGGGTCACCAACTTACCCGTACCTTAAATTTTCTTACGGACCTGATGAGAAGCCAAAACCACATTCTAAACAATTTCAGGTCCGGTATAGGGTTAACCGTTGATAATCTTGATGGCCCGAATACCGTGCGATCCAACCTTTGTAGATCTGACGGTCCTTAGCCGATTTCGGGCTAGTAACCTGCCCACTCGATAATTTTCCATTTGGACCCGATGAGTGGAATTAACCATTGCTCTAAAGTATTTCGGGTTCGTTTGAAGGTTTATCTTCTGATCATTTATCCTCCCGAAATCCGTTGGATGCCAGATTTCATTGCAATCGTTGGTTGACTGCTTTTCAACCTGCCTACTGTATACCCCTTGTTTCTTTTCTGTGATTGGTTCACTTTCCTCTATTTCCATAGGTCTAATTACTGCTTATCTTTCATAGATTGATAATGCTCCCTGTCTTCGATCGCCTGTCTATTACAGTCCTCCCGCAAATTTCCTGAGGGTGTCAACTCCCAAGCATATCTTCTATTGTTTCTAGTGTAGAGCACTCCTTCATTTTCCAGATGATCCACTAACCTATTGGTTGTTCTGCGCACGTGAACAAATCTGAGTGTTCTCAGGGTTCTCAGGTGGGATTGTATTCATTAGTAGACCTGCAGTAACCTCCAGTGATTTGAAACTTTTTCTGGTGCTATGCCATTGCCTATCTTCTTGACTGAATTGATTATCAATTCAGAGTCTGCTTCTATGATGGCATTGTGTAAATTGGAGTTAATCAAGATTTCTAGGCATTGCTCTAAGGCCATGAGTTCTGCCATATTATTAGTGGCCTTCCCCAAATGACTATGAAAGATGATTTTTATGTAACCCTGCTCATCTCTTATGACTCTGCCATAACCAACCACCCCAGGGTTTCCTTTAGAGGCCCCATCTATATTAAATTTCAAAAATCCCTGAGGAGGCGGTTGCCAGAAGTCCTTTCCCATTGTTATGTGTCTTACTATCCTACTTATGCCCTAGGGGGCAGGTAACTGGAGACCCAATTGAAAGAGTATCTGAGCCTCCTGCCTTAGAGGAGGGTTCTCAGGGGGTTTCTTTAGAAGGGTGCTCACAGTTTCTTTGAGTTGTCTTATAATCTGAGCTATGATGCTCTGGGTTGAGCCAATTTTGTTCTTGAAAATCCTATTGTTGCATTCTTTCCAGACATCCCAGATCAAAAAACCTGGTATTAGAGTCCAAGCTTTGTTGATTATTTCATTTTCTGAGAAGTCTTTCCTCCAGTTCTTCAAAGTGCCAGTGATACTATATTCATCCATGTCGGTTTGTCTGAAGATTGAGGCTACCCAATTCCACAAGGTAGAGGTGAATGGGCAGAGGTTGAGTAGGTGATCCATCGTTTCTTCTTGCAGACCACATAACTGGCATCTAGATGGACCAACTAAACCTCTTTTTCTAAGATTTTCCCAAGTCAAAATTTTTTTATGTTGCACCAACCACATGAACAGTTTAATTTTCATCCAGTGCGGGTTCTACCATATGTCCTTCCATGTCTTATCAGGGTTTGGAAAGTCAAGCCCAATGGCAATTCTTTTGGCTTCTTTGAGGTTGAAGTTGCCTTCGTTGTTTCTCCCCCATCTTAGTTGGTCAGACGAAGCTGAAGTCAAAATCTTTCTCTGTTCCAAGATCATTGCAAGAGCTTCTGCCTGGGCTTTCAAAGGGGTCTCTTCACTGTAAATTAGGTCCTTCCATGTTCTCCATTTGCCCTTGTTCCTTGTCTGATCCCAGAAGTCACTTACCCTGAATAAACCTTTATTATCAGTGTCATTCTTGAGAATTGCTAGTTCTTCTCTACACAAGTTAGGTTCCTGCTGCCAGTTATCCTCCCAAAACCAAGCTATGTTTCCATCTCTAATCCCCCAGAAACTATGCTTATGTACTATGGCTCTATTCTCCCAAGCATTGTTCCAAATGTGGGAGCCCTTGATGAGCCCTGTCATCCGAATCAGATCCCTATCTTGCCAGTTATTTGCATAATTCTGTTTCTAGAGCATGGCCCAAGGAGTTCTCGTTTCCTTTAGCCATCTCCACCAAAGTTTAACCCTTAAGACTTTTCTTAGGGTTTCTGGGTCGTGAAGTCCCAAACCTCCATGGGTCTTGGGTTTACAAAGTTTTTCCCAAGCTACCAAAGCCCATTTCTTTTTCTCTTCCCCTTTGCCCCAAAGAAAATCTCTCTAGATGTTCTTGATATGTTGTATAACTCCTTTAGGAGCAGGAAGAGCTGAAAACATAAAGATGGGAATGGTTTGCAGGAAAACCTTTGTAAGCACTAGCCTTCCTGCTAAATTCAAAGATCTTCTTGTCCATTTCCTGATCTTGTCCTACAGTTTATTAGTCACTGGCTCCCACACTTCCTTGCTCAGGGGTTTGTCAGTGAGAGGTATTCCCAGATATTTGGAGGGAAGTTGATCTCTTCGAAAGCTGAGGATTCTGGAGAGATTTCTTTGAATAGCAATGTCACTATTGAAAAAGAAAATTTTTGATTTGGTAAGACTTACCTCTGTGCTAGCTGCCATAGCAAAATCATTGAGGATGTGTTTGAAAGCTTTAGCTTCCTTGACCATGGGAGTACCCTGCAACATGGTATCATCCACAAATTGTTGATGAGTCAAGGTGTCCCCATTCAGGGTTAGTTTGAGACCCTGGATTCTTCCTTCTGCATTAGCTGATTTGATCGCTTTACCTAATCCTTCCTTCATGAGAATAAAGAGGAAGGGGGAGAGCGGATCTCCTTGTCTGAGGCCTCTCGAAGGCCTAAAGGTTCTGGATGGGGAGCCATTAATAAGGATATAAAAACTAGTTGTGGTGACAAGGGCCATAACCCATCTTATCCAATTATGGTTGAAGCCATACACTTTTAGTACTTCCCTGATGTACGAATAGCTTAGCTTGTCATAAGCTTTGGCTAGGTCAAGCTGTATGATCATGCCCACTTGCTTATTTCTCTTAAGAGAATGAACCACCTCATGAGCTTGAATGATGTTATTTAGAATTTGTCTTCCTTCCACATATCCAGTTTGCTCCTCAAATACAAGAGTAGGAAGAAGGGGCTTGACTCTGTTTGCAATTACCTTAGAATAATTTTCTACACCACATTGCATAAAGCTATGGGTCTGAATCTATCTGGTGTCATAGCTTTTTCCTGCTTTGGAATCAAAGCTATGAAAGATGCTTTAAGCGCCCTCAAAACTATTTTGGAACCTCTTGAGTTCTCCACAACATCAAGGATGTCTTGTTTGACTATTTCCCAACATGCCTTGAAGAAGTCTACATTGAACCCATCTAGGCCTGGTGCCTTCCCATTTTGCATCTCTTTGATAGTTTCATTGACCTCCTCTTCACTCACTAACCTGTTTAGATTGTAATTATCTTCCCTGGTTACAAGTTTTGGAATATAATTTGTGAAATTATTGATAAATAGTGATCTGTCTAAGAGTGGATCTGTTATAGACATTTTTGGGCACTGCAACCCCAATCAAACATGTCCATAAACCAAGGGCTCCTAAGTCCCTAAAAGTGTTGTTCCATACCCTAAAAGAACAAGGTCAATTGATTACATCATCTCCCAGAAGTTCTCCATGAAAAACTGCTCAGAACTGGTCAAAACTGGACCATCTCACTTGCTCCATGGTCAAAGTGTGATGCATCCCACCTAATGCACATGGGAGGTGCGATGCATAATGAAAATCCCTTCTATGGGGTGTGATGGGCGAGATTGGACAAATGGCAGAGATAGTTTGCAAGGTGGATGATCATGGAATCTTCCAGAAACTTCTCCTGTGACACTTGCCTCTTTGAACTCGCCCAGGGATGAGTAAGAGATCATCATTCTCCAAGTGGAATCAAGAATTATCAGAGAGAGGACACTAATCAAAATCCCAGAAGCTGACTCACCCCCCTGCAATCATCTATATATGGATCCCTCATCCCAGAGATCCAGAGGCTAGAATTTTGTATCTTGTAAGGAAATGCTGTTGGTTTCTTATTGGAATATCATAGTGTTGGGTGATATTAGCTTTTCATGAGGTGAAAGAAGGGCTTTCATGCTGGAGGATGATGTTGGGTCAAAACAATTGGTTGTAATCCTCTTTTCTTATTCTTGATATTAATAAAGCTATTCAAGTTTTCCTCCACATTCTTGTATGTTTGATGATATATGCATTTGTGTGGTCAATATATATCTGGTCCTATATTGTTTATGATTGTAGATCTCTATTCTTCGATAGTATTATGCTGCTTTGATTCCACAGGTGCTCTTTGAAGCTGGGTAGACGAAAGAGAAGTGGAAAAGATCTGTCAGAAGGGAGAGGAATCAAGCAAGGAACCAAGCGCAAGACTGAGGTTGGTGTCCTTCAATTCCACTCTTATCTACTTCTCATAAAGGAAAACGAAAGTAGTTTTAGTTTGTTTGTTTCTAAGATAGCTACCAATCTTAGTGGGACTAGCAGCTCTGAGTGGACACTAGATTTCCAGATAACAAAATGGCGACTCCACTGGGGAGCAAATAGATTGTTTGTTTGTCTATATTTGTTTGTTTTATAAACTTACAGATGGAGCCTGAAGTCAAGCCAGCTAGCCTTTGAACTGCATTTTCTATGCAAGTGCAAAGTAGATCAATGCTGCTTCAGTCTATCTCCAGGTTTTGTTTATAAACTGAACAATCGATTTGCAAAATTTCTGATTGCCCTAGTGGTGGCTATAGTAACCTCATTAGATCAGCCCCTGTGATTTCTATTTACTGTACATCATTTGCTCGGCCTAAATCCCTGAACTGAGCTGAAAACTGTGACCAAGAGCCAAGTAAAGTCTCGTCCTGGTACCATCGCACCCTCTCTTCAAGGAAACTAGTATGCATCGCACCTCCCGTGTGCAGTAGGTGGGATGCATCCCTGTTTCCCTGTGTTACAGGTGTGATGATCAGAAAAGGATAATTTTGCCTCCAGGTTTTGGTTTTTCTTCACTCTTTTCAGCTCTATTTAGGAGTTTTGCTGTCTGTGATCAGTATACCACTGTGGAAACCCCCTTCTTTTCCATTATTCCACCTCCGTTGTGCAAAGAACTGTCAATGTTTTTATGTATTTTTCGCCATTTTCAGTTCTCTTTTACAAAGTAGTAGCATAGTTGAACTATTGTCTTTTGATTTGAAAGTGTCACAAGTGTCGTTTTCAGTCAAAGAAAAGAATTCCATTATTCTTGATGGTCGATTATACAGTTACTCTTGTATTTGATTTGAATTAGTAGTTTTTCAAGTGTCGAAAGCAGTTTCCAATTCAAAATAGTAAAGTGTCGTTATTATCTTCCTTTCGTTTTTGAAGAGAAATTTGTTAGTACTGTCGCTTTGAAAAGATAATTTAGATTTGTACTTAGCATTCTTCTTGTCATTCACACATTAAGAAAGCTAAAAACAAATAAATGCATGTGCATTTTCATTTAGACTGCTTGTTGGTTTGATTTAGGAGAGTGCATCTAGTGTGTGCTCTCTGCTCTATGTTGAAAGAATATCATCTCTCTTTCTTTAGTAGCTAGGATTTTCATTGCAAAAAGAAGATTAAACGATTGTTTATCATCTTAGATTGCATTTTAGGAATTGTACATCTACATCATGTTGTGAACTTGAAAGGCAAATTTCTTAAGAAAGATCAACTGTAAAATAAATTTAATGAACCTAAAAACACTTTGGAACCTAACGCACAACATCTAGAAGTCTAGGCTAGAGATGTATTCCGGCGTCGTAAAGCCTGGTAACTGTCGCTTTCACTGTTGGTTGGGTGATTCCTCCTCTTTGAGATGACAAGTGCCAATATGGACTTGTGCTCCCACGTACCATCGAGTATATATTGGGAGACCACAATAGGCTATATCCTTTATCCATAGGAAGCCGTGTCTGCCGCCCTATCAATCGCAATGCACTGAACACAGCATTCGGTAAGATTGATTGCCATACCGTAAAAAGTATTCTGCAGTTTTGCGATTGGTTTGGTAATCCCTCTGTCTAGATTTTCGAGCAGTCCCTTTCATTCCTTTTCAGACTCCTTAAAGGAAAAGGTCCATCTGAGCACTTGTCACTTCAGGCTCATTAAAAATCGAAGGCGACTAGAGTCATCTTTTGTTTTTTCTCGACTCTTAAAAATTGAAAAAACAAGTTGTGTCAAAGCGTCTAAAATTCATTTAATTTGGAAACATTTTCCCCTTTATTTTTAGTTGATCGAGTAATCCGCAATTGTGGAAGAAAGTCAATTGAAACCTCGTCGTTCGCAGAGGCTTATGATTCAACCGTCTTTGTCCCCAGAATCAAAACTATTCCAAACAAAGCTAACTCGTTTAACCGGCTCAAAGTCCCCTGGTCGGGTTGGAACATGTGTTCCGACACCCTTGGAGACTCCAGTTACTCCAAACATTTCTGGTACCCTTGCCTTTATAGAAGAAGTTCCGCAGCCACAAGAGGACAGTAGAACTAATCCTAGTGTGAAGGTAAACACTTCTATACTTGAACCGACTCCATCCATAGCCGATTTGGAAGGTGTTGTTCCCAAAACATCAGTCGCTGCAGAATCTATACCTTCTTCGGCACCAGAAATATTTTATGGACCTGACGGTCTACCTCTTCCACTCGGTTTGATTGCTATAGAAGAGATTGTGGAGGATCCACCATCTATTACTCCATCGCAATTTGGAGTCGAGATCACTCTATATCCTTCTTCCTCAGAAATTAGTCCACCGTTATCGGAAGTTTCTATAGAATCGCTAGGAAACCTTTTGGATAGACTAGATATGTCTGAACAACCGTCAACATCTAGGACTGTGTCATCTGACACAGCAGCGACAGAACTTCCTGCTGCTACTTCGACAATGTTCGCCAGTGTACCATCTGTCACAACTAGATCACAATCACTGGATGGGATCCATCCAGGGGCTGTTTCAACGGTATGGTCTATTCCCGTTTGTTCGTCCGGAATAATATCTGGAATCTCTTATGTTGAGTCTTAGCAAATTGATCCTTCGCAATGTTAATTTGGGCAGTCCAGTCCTCAAAGGCAAATAATTCCCTTAAGCACCGGATTACCACCGTATGGGGGGCAATATGCCCTTTCATTGTCTCCTCCGAGAGGTCAAACATACGAGAGTTTGCAACAAAATTCAAGTTATGCTGGAATTACATCCAATGGTTGGATACCAATACTGCCTCAACAACCAAGAGTTGTATACTCAATGCAACAAAGTATGCCTATGTCAAATATCCCCACTACACCGACTATTGTGACAGTGTCGCAAGTACAAGCGTTACCTGTTGTATGCCAACCTCAAGTCTCTCAGGTCGCAATCCAACAACCCCTTGTCCCTGCAACACCACCACAATCATCGGTTAGTGGCTCCTTAACTGGAGTGACCCAAGTTCAAACGGGTACCATTACCCCTCATCTCGGTCAAACAGCCAGTATTGGGCAACAACACATGGTCTCACAACCATGGCTGGTGCAATATCAACAACCACAATTCCAACAAGTTTACCAAGGATCTGAGCACCAAGTCTTTGCAAGTAATGGGCAGCCGTATATTCAAAACGGACAACATCAACCATTTCATAATGGTTATGCCCATCAACCTTATCAAAGTTATCAGCATCAAATGCACTATGATAGTATGCAAAGACCCACTGCTCAGGCAATCCCATCTTATCCTGGGTACGCTTCGCCAAACCTGAATCAACAGTTGCCCTTCGTGGCAACTTTAGAGTTACCAGATCTAAACCGGCTAACAAACGATCCAATCGCTTACGCCCCTTGGTGGCCAGGGATTCCTTATAAACTTCCATCAGATATTCCTAAATTTAATGGAAATCCAGGTGAAGACCTGTCGAATCATGTGATGACCTTTCACCTGTGGTGTTCATCTAACACTCTAAATGATGATTCGATTAGGCTTCACCTTTTTTAGCGAACGTTAACTGGTCCAATAGCAAAATGGTATATCGAATTTCCTAAAGATTCGTTTGATAACTTCAGCACCCTAGCCACAACCTTTTTAACCCATTTTTAGTTACCCATAAGGTATGAAATGGAAACAGAGCTTCTTACCAATTTCAAGAAAACGACGGCCACTCACATATCCGATCATATTCATGAGTGGCGACATCGTCATAGAATGGTAAAAACATATGTTCCTGATCAGCTATTGGCTGAATGGTTTATTAAGTCGTTGTTACCTTTTATTACAGAAGATGTGGCAAAGGGAGGAGTCGTCACTGAAGAGCAAGTAATTTCTCGTGCGCAATATCTAGACTTGATCTATACTTAGTTTGGCACGCTCTACGATAAAATACCTGATGCTCCTAGACCGGAATTTTCTGTTCCTCCATCTCTTAAATCAAACAAAGACTCTCATGCTGGGGATGGAGTGATAGGAACGACTAGCACGAAAACTGTAAAGGGTAAGTCGAAAAAGGCCCGTACTGTTTCAGGACAAAATGCAAATGAAGAACTTCTCTCCTTGGAAGTAAATGCCGTGTCGACTGACAAAGGCAAAGAAACCAAGCAACCAGGAGGCAAGAAGAAAAATAAAGGGAAGAAGAAAAAATAGGAAGAGTCATCCCCTGAAAAATCTTCTGCAAACCCTTCTGGAGATAGGAAACCAAATCGTCCATGCCTAATATGTGATGAGGATCATTGGACAAGAGAGTGTCCATATAAAGTTGAGCTTAGAAAATTCTTCAAGAATTCAAAAACCTCGACAGTATTGACTGATCCATTTCCAAATCCAGGAACAAATCTGGTTGCTAGTGACAATGCTTCCCCGTCCCAAGTGCTAATGTTATCGGTTTCAAAGCAGCAAAACGATGCTTTGATATCAACAAGAAATAAAGATTACGGGAATCCACAGCTGTCGGACAACAAGGCCAATGATCAACCTAGTAGTTCGACAACAACTTCGACCGAATTTGTGCCACCCATCATTCCTGAACTAACAATAAAACCGCCAAAGGGAGTAGTACAAAAATCGACATTTAATCCTTGTGCTAGAGTAGCACAGCATTATAATATAGTGGAGGATCTGGACCAATGGCCATCCGCTATTTCGACACTTGAGGTACTGCAAAATTGCCCCTCCAAAAAGCAGGCTTTATTATCAGCAATAGGTGGGATTAACCCAACGGGTTCCAATCTTGTATCCTTTAATCACAAAGGATATGACCCTCAGTTACCAGCTCAACTAGCTTTCCTCATTCAAGTGAAAGCCCTCAACAAAACTGTTCATCGAACAATTATTGATGAGGGGGCATCTACATGTATTATGTCGATGAGTTGCTGGAAAACTTTAGGATCTCCACCCTTGTCGCGATCTTCGACAACATTAAAAGAATTTGATGGACAAACATACACCCCATATGGGATTTTAAGTAACTTGCAAGTCGAATTGGGGGAAAAACAATAGAAATAGATGTTGAAGTAATTGACGGAAACCTCGATTACAACATCCTACTGGGAAGGCCCTGGATATATGCTATGGCAGCCGTTGTGTTGACCTACTTCAGGAAGATTGCATTTCCCTTTCAAGGAGGAATTACAATCGTCGACCAACAGACATTTCTCCCCAACAGTTCACAAGTTACGGGAAGCATTCCAATGATCCACATAAGCCCTCACTCGCTTCAAAATATCGGAGTAGGCCTACTAAAAGACCCTATATTAATGGTGACTTTTGCCCTACCGCCTCCAATCAATCTGGCGGAAGTGGCAACAGTGGGAACTTGCAATATGATATCTTCTATTCAAAAGATCTCTGAAAATGATATTAAAACGGATCATTTGCAGGTATTGCCTCCAAGCCCAATAGAAATCTTGTAGCAATCAATGTTTTCGGCATGGGAGGTAAACCCAAATCAACGCTCATCAAGCATTTGGATAGATAGGTCTAAGGAATATGGAACCCCTTCAGATCCTTGGTTGCAAGTACATTATATAGACGAAGGAGTTTTTCAGTCAATGATGATTGACGGGGCACCATGGGAAGATTACCACCATCGTTCCCATCTTTTGGATTACAAAGAAGATACTCCTAGTGACCTTCATCATCCCTCAGTTTTTGATTTTTTATCAAATACTGTAAACACGGTGGATTCCGAGCGAAACTTGTCCAATATTGAAGAGACTATTGCCATAAATATCTCGACCAAAACAGATGTTGTAGAGAATATTCATGTTGGAAAATCTTGTTCTCCTTCAGAACTGGAAATATATAACGCTCTTTTTCACGAATTCAGAGATGTCTTTGCTTGGTCGTATGATGAAATGCCAGGCATTGACTCGAGCATAGTTGAACACGAAATTAAGATGTATCCAGATGTCAAACCGGTACGACAACGGCTACGGTAGGTGCACCCCAAGAAAGCCGCTGCCATCAAGGCAGAAGTTGAAAAACTTCTCCATGCTAGTTTTATTTACCCGATTCCTCTAACCGATTGGGTATCGAATATTGTTCCTGTAATGAATAAAGGAACGATTAGAGTGTGTGTCGATTATAGGGATGTAAATCAAGCTTGTCTGAAAGACAACTACCCTACACCCTTCATTGACCAGATAATTGACGAATGCGCCGGATGTGAAATCTTCTCATTTATGGATGGATTTTTTGGGTATAATCAAATAAATATCCACCCATAGGACCAGTCAAAGACTGCATTTATTTGTCCGTGGGGCACATTTTCATATCGCAAGCTACCCTTTGGTTTAAAGAATGCAGGGGCAACATTTCAGAGGGCAATGAATTATGCCTTCCATGACATCAAAAACATCGTTCAACCATATCTCGACGATCTTCCGGCTCATTCGCGAAAGCAGACCGATCATCTGCAGCATTTGAGAGCAATATTTCTATGTTGCCGACACCACAAGATACGACTCAATCCACACAATTGTGTATTCTGTGTCAGTTCTGGTCGATTACTTGGCTTTGTGGTCTCAAAGGACGGGATTTGTCTCGAACCATGTAAGGTTCAGGCAATCATTAATTTGCCTCCACCTTCAAATTTGCTTCAGATTTAGAAACTCCAAGGGAAAGCAAACTTTCTGAGGAGGTTCATTCCAAATTACGCCGAACTTGCTAAAGGTTATACTCGTCTATTGAAAAAAGAAGTACCCTTCGTCTGGGATCAGGTCATGCAAGCTTCCTTTGATGCTTTAAAAGAATCCCTAATAAAAGCATCATTAATGTACACTCCTGATTATCAAAAATACTTTAACCTATATCTAGTTGTAGCAGATACAACCATCGCAATGGTTTTAGTTCAAGAAGACAATGGAATCGAACATCCTATATATTATTTAAGTAGAAACTTAAATGATACAGAAAGCAAGTACTCCTACATTGAAAAGCTAGCTCTCATAGCTGTTCAAGCGATACAGAGATTTCGACACTATATCCTCTTTCGAAAAACTACCATTCTGTCATATTGCAACCCCATGACTTATATATTGTCGCGGCAGTTGTGGGGGGAAAATATTCAAAAATGGATAGCAATTCTACAAGAGTTTGATTTGTAATTTATAAAATCTAAATCAAAGAAATCCCTGGTTTTCGCAGAGTTACTATGCGATCTCCCATCATCATCCAACGATGTAACATCAGAAGAAGCAATCGTGGACAAATCTTTGTTTTTGATATCTTCAAGCAATCCATGGTATGGAGACATAATAATCAATCTCCAAACCCAAACATATAGGTCTAATACCTCCCGCTCGGAACAACGATGCATTCGATACCAAGCAAAAGACTACATGATCGTCGGTGATACACTTTACTGTCGTGGTGTCAATACAGTTCTGAGGAGGTGCCTCACCCACGAGGAGGCCGAACAAGTCCTGAATGACTGCCATTTAGGCGCGTGTGGGGGGCATCAATCTGGTTACGCTACGGCGCAAAAGATTTTACGAGCAGGATACTTCTGGCCAACAATGTTTAAAGATTGCATAACCGTAGTCAGAAGTTTCCATGCATGTCAAATCTTTGATCGAAAAACCAGAATACCACCCGCACCTCTGCAACCAGTAGTTGCTATTGGGTCATTTGCCAAATGGGGCATAGATTTCATGACATGTAACCCCACCTCGACCGAGGGGCATGGGTATATCATAGTCGCAGTAGACTATTTTACCAAATGGGCCGAGGCGATGCCTACATTAAACAACAACAGTGAAATGACTGCCCTCTTCTTTTTCAATCATGTAGTCTCTAGATTCGGCGTTCCATAGGCCATAGTCACAGATCATGGATTGCATTTTCACAATCACATGATGGTTGAGTTGGCTGCCAAGTTAGGGTTGTCCCACGACAGCTCTACTCCGTATTATCCATAGGCTAACGGACAAGTTGAGGCAATCAACAAGGTCCTGAAGCGGATGCTGCAAAGGATGATTGGAGTCCACAAAAGGAGTTGGCACCTGATCCTGTACTCAGCCTTGTGGGCATACCGGACATCGGTGAGGAATGAAACCGGGTTTACACCCTTTCAATTGGTGTATGGCCTGGAAGCAATCTTACCGGTTCAGTGTGAAATCTCGTCCCTCAAACTCGCAGTCGACCTTCTCCCAGGAACTTCTGAAGAAGAGGCTCGTTTCTTGGAACTAATCCAATTGGATGAAACCTATCGTGATGCCGCTTTGGCTAATGAAGCCCATAAGAAATGAGTCAAGGTGCAGTTCGACAAGAATGTCAAACCCCGTGTCTTCTTAGAAGGTGACCTGGTCTTACTTTACGACCAGGAATCCGATAAATTGGGAGCAGGTAAGTTCAAATCCTTATGGATGGGCCCCTATATTGTTAAATGTGTATTAGCAAAAGGAGCCTACGAGTTAGTAGATTATGATGGGATTCCACTGGCGCAACCTCACAACAGGTTGTACCTTAAGCATTACTATGCTTGACTCAAGATAGTAACCCCTATGCTTTTGTTACATTTTTGTTTTCGCTAAGGGTAATTGTTTTGGTTAAGTGATCCGCTTTTACATTTGTTGCAGATGTCAGACCTATTGGAATCATTTGTTGGATATGCCGATGGAGCGAGTCGTAGTTCGCAGAACCTATCTTCTGTGGCCTGGGCCATCTTCGATCCAAGCGGCGAGTTAGTAAGTTTCAAAGGGGTATGTATTGGTCGGTCAACAAACAATATTGCTGAATACAACACATTGATAGAACTCCTCTCTGATGCCATTACGCGTGGCATACGCCGACTAGTCGTCAGGCTAGACTCACAACTCATCATCCTATAGCTCACTGGTATCTACTCTGTACGGAATCCAGCTATCTATCGCATGTTCCTAAGGGTCAAGATTTTGGAAAGGCGGTTTGATTCTATTCAATATCAGCATATTTCCAGAAACTTAAACACATTAACAGACTCATTGGAAAATTATGTGTTAGATAGACATTTGCAACATTTATAAAAGAAGCATTTCATCAAATATTTGCATCAAGATCACGTAACTCAACCAAAATAAAGCTCCGAAAATCAAAAATATATATATAAATATTTATGGTTCATACATAATGTTCTGTAACCAGGACAAAATCGGTCAAATGACCCAAAACTCAAAATTCTAGGGGGCACCCTAGTCTAATGATGCTGGTGATAACAAGTCACCGCCTGTGCAATCATGCGTAAAAGCCTAGTCCATCGACTCGGCACGCCAGTAGTATGTCGCTATAACCTCAGGGGCAGCTTGTTGGTCCTCACATCTGGAATACCAAGAGTGAGGCCCTCGACCTGATCCTGCAATGCTGAAAGAGTCTCGGCCACATCAAGGTCGCGAAGGATAGCCCTCCCCACAACCTCTCTTGCTGGAGTGGCAGCTGGTACTCTCAGACGTACTACTGGCCGAATTGGTCCAATATCTGCATGAGCACATGAGTTTTGATTAGTCCTGATAGAAGAAAGCATAAGAACATTATAAAAAGAAACGATGAACATAGATATGGTCAGAGAATTTACCGATAGCACCCCACTGCTCACCAGCCGGCAATACCAAATCCGGGTCACCCTGGAAATCCATACCAGCGTATGGGTACTTAGAAAAAACCATCTCCTGATAGTTGAACCACTCAAAAATGGTGTCAGAAAAGGAAACCTAGGACTGACCAGCATGTCGGGCCATAAGGTCGACCCATCTTTGCATCCGTGGCTCAGTTGGTAGAGGTAAGCCAAGTGAGATGTACTGCGGCTGCATTAGTGGGATCTTTTCCAAGGCGAAAGCGGTCAAAATAGAACCATAGCCGAAGTTCTTCAATTTTCCGTTTTTTACCTTGGTCAGTTGTTCTTTCATCATAGGGAGTACTGCGTCACACCAATTGAACACCTTTGGTTCAAGGCATTCCAAGGCGTACTACATATAGAACTTGTTAGCCACGTGAGGAGCTGCACTACCAGCCATTCTAGTAAAAGTGAACAGAATGGTCCCCAAGGACCGATCATCGACATCTCAGATGTTGATCTTGCCATCCCTACTCGGCTAAGATCCCTCTTTGCAAAACTGGAGAATATAATCTCTCACGGATTCGCCCCCGCGAGCGGAACCTGATAGTGAAAGAGGGGCACCACGCCTCGATAAACTGGTCGAAAAATAGATGTCCACGATAGTCAAGGGGATAGATTTGCCTATGATCTGAAACACCTGGTTGGTAGGATCCCATGCGTCGAGAAAATATTGCAACAAGTTGATTTGTTGCCTCATGCTAGAAATGCGGAAAAACTTGAATAGGCCACAGTTCCGCTGTGCAGTTACCGTAACCAGATCATGTAGAGAAAGCATGTCCTCTTCTTCATGCTCATGTTCTTGCCATGTAACAACCATTTTTCTTAGATAAATTTCTGCAAAACAAGAAAGAGAAGAGTCAGGATCCTGATTTGGCAAAAAACAGGCAAAAATTCCATGAGAAAACAGTGCAAAAACTTCCCTTCTCGCGCCCATTGCACCCCCAGTAGTGTACTAGGTGGGATGCACACTGGCTGGCCAATGGACAAGCCAGTATGCATCGCACCTTTCAATATAGAAAGGGTGCGATGGAGCTAGGGCGAATTTTTCAAACCCCAGAGGCTCAAAAAAATAGGGAAACTTGCACAGAATTCAAAAAGGAAGGAATGCAAATGAAGAGATTAGGTTTAGCTCCTACCTGGTCCAGACGACACCGAGAATCGTCCACAGAATCTCCCGAAATCAGCTGGTGAAAATCAAGGGGGAAAAGCACCTCCAGAGCTCCAACAAACCAATGTTCAAATGAAATGGTAAAATGAGAGGTAAAAAACCACTTTTAAATTACCTTTTACGTAATTCAAGTAAAATATTAGTGTTTTAACTCATTTTGAAACATATATTGTTCATTTCTAATCAGTTTGATGAAGCAATTGAACAGGTGGTACAACCTTTGAAGGAACAAAGTGATTAACGGTGAAATTAAATCGATGACCATTATCACGAGCAGTTTTTATGTGGAGTTCAAGCTCGTTAAAAATTAAACATAAGCAATGAGCAAACGTTCCCCCAGAGTTTAAGCTCATTAAAAAATGAACCAATTTCCACTAAATAACCATTTTGAATGCATTATCATCAGCTTTTGAGCCCTGGTCCTGTTCTCATCATCACCTCCACTCTGTTGTAGCCGATCATTCACCTCCATTTGATTGTTTACCCCTTTTGAGGAACAACTGCGAAGAGTGATCCTGTTAGCCATCCTTGTGACACTGCCGTGATTGGAAAATTCCAAACCTTACTTGGAATCAGCTGCTACCCGAAATTATCACTCGTTCCTCAAAAACGAGTCTCCTTTAAGCTCTTTTCACCTAACTCGTAAAACATGAAAAGATTTTTGAGTGATTGGCCTTTCCAGCTCGTTAAAGTGACCGGAAGTGCTATCCCTCCTCCATATTTTATTCTTTTTGGACCTGAGGGATTATTACACAAAAAGATCGGGCGCTTGTTTTGTTCGGCTCGTTAAAATTACCGAAAATTCATCCCTTTTGTATTATTTTATACTTTTTCGGACTTAAGGGATTACATGACGAAAAAGGATTATTGGATTTTCCTTTATGTCCCTTTCAGACTCTCCAAAATTGAAAAGGACCGAGTTATCTTTGTCGTTAAACTTGTTAAAACTGAATAGCAACAAACTTGTCCATACAGACAAGAACGAGTTTCATTGTCGCTAGGCTCGTTAAAATATAGCGACGGGTTTGCCCGAATGGCAAATTATAGAACAAGCATATGTTTTCCTCCTCAAGCTTGACAAAAATAAAGAGGTATTGGTCAGCAATGACTGGGGAAAAATTGGGAAGAAAACATGGAGAAACTTTATGGGTAGCAAGTCGCTCTTGAACATGACACTTTGACTCCACATCCGAGTCGGGTTGGGTTGTTCCGTTCACTGGTCATATCACCATTGGTCCATCACACCATCCATATTTGGGGTTAATGCTACCAATCCATGTCAGTGTCGCCAGTATATTCAAGAGAAGTCGCTCAGAGAATTCCCCTATGTCTCATCCGCTGCAATACATTCACGCTCCATTCTTTCATGACCGCCACCCTGAACCCTATATCATCAGATTGTTTTCACCTCAAAAATCATTTACTCCATTCTGTGTCGTAGATGTGGGATTCATTAAAGCCCTCCTACGACGGGTCGCTTCTTATCGACGTCAGCTCATTATCCAAGAAGTCGACTTAGGAACAACCCTTTCAGTACTTTGAAGCTTGCATGCCTCAATGGCAAGTTTCTCACTTCCGGCGACAGGTTTACATCAATGGCCTTCGACCGAAATATTTTGCGTGGTGTTTGACGCCAAGTCCCTTATTCACACCACGTGAATTGTACTGTAGTACCTTGAGGGTCATCATCATTATCGTTGATTCCTCTCGTGCCTGTTAATAGCTTACTAGGGAAAATTTTAAGAACCCCCCCTAAATTTAAATGTATAATAAATGGGCGAATCTCCATGGTATATAGGAAAAATGGAAGGCGATTTTATCAATAATATGATATGTATATATAATTTTTTTGCGAATCTCTCACCAGGCATGGCGAATATTTTACTCAATTATAAAATCTTGTGTTTATTGAATACACAAACGAAATCATTGCATTTCTTTAAAATATCTTTTGAAATCAAAATTACCAAAATTACATATCGATAACCTAGTGGGTGTAGGATAAAATTCACCCGTGCCATTCACAGAAAGCATGAGAAAAAACCTAATACTATATATAAAACCAAGAAAAATTCAAATTCATCATTTCTAGGGACCTCGTAACCACCCTGCCAATACACAAGTATGTTCCTGTTTGCAATTAGAAAAATTACCCAAATTACAATCTGTTTACTCCAGCATATGTTGGAAAGTTATAGAAGGATGACTAGTGCAATCAATCCATTCCTTTTAGCCCTGGATTTGTTTCAGTTTAAAACAGAAGTATACAAATATACTTGTCCAATGTCTATGCTTTAACCATTCACCTTAAGATGTTTTTACAATATAATTTCCTAAGTCTATTTAATATTTTCATTATCATAAAAACCAACCTATATCCATCTTAACTCCACATCTACCACTCTTAGGGGGATGAAATCTATTTGTCCCTTTGAGCACTTGGTAGACTTGTCCAATGTCTATGCTTTAACCATTCACCTTAAGATGTTTTTACAATATAATTTCCTAAGTCTATTTAATATCTTCATTATCATAAAAACCAACCTATATCCATCTTAACTCCACATCTACCACTGGGGATGAAATCTATTTGTCCCTTTGAGCACTTGGTAGACCCGGAATTAAGATGGATCTAAGATGATAGAATTTCCCCTTTAAATAGTCTATGCTCACATGAATACCATGGTATTACCATGGGTCAATACCATGGGTTATCATAAACCTGGAGCTTAAAAATTACTATTAGTAATTTATAAAAATTAATAAAATTAATAGTTGATTTTTATTTTATTTTTTATTTTAACCAAGCTAAAATGTTTAACATACATTAAATTACAACATCCATTTTTACTCTTGATCGGATCAAATATTTTTTCACTCTATGCTAGTTTGCATATCACGATATTTGATACCTCTCGGGGTTAGTAGATCTAGAGTAAAAATGGATCTATGCTGGTTTAATTCCCCCATTTAAATAGGCCACATTCCAGGTGAATACCATGGGTCAATACCATGTGCCATTTTGGTGAATACCATGTGCCATTTTTATTTTTATTAATACTAATATTAGGGTTAATAATGTTTTTTTGCATGGTATTAATAACAATCTAGTCCATGGTATTTGTCCCATAGTATTTTGCCCATAGGTTTCACCTAAATATAACGCATTTTTTGAGTGTTTGTAAATATAAGGTGACTTATAGAGTAAATATAATTTTTTTTTTTATTTGTTTACCATACCTCTCATTTATTTATATTTTTATTAATTTACCATACCACTTTTACAAATATGGTATTTGGCCCATAGGATTCACTTAAATAAAACCTCTTTCTTGAGCCTTCATAAATAGAACGAGGGTTATGGACTAAATATAAAAAGAGATTTTATTTATTTACCATGCGTCTAGTTTATTTATATTTTTATTTATTTACCATAGCTTTTGAGTAAGTATAAAAAGACGTTTTATTTATTTACCATACCTCCACTTTACTTATATTTTTATTTGTTTACACCCTTGCATGTATATAAGGTGACTTATGGAGTAAATATAAAAATGTTTTATTTATTTACCATACCTCTCATTTATTTATATTTTTATTAATTTACCATACCTCTTTTATAAATATGGTATTTGAGCCTTTGGCCCATAGGATTCACTTAAATAAAACCTATTCTTGAAAATGGGCGAATGGATTCACTTAAATAAAGCCTATTCTTGAAAATGGGCGAATGGAAGGTTGTAACTCCTAATTTCAAGGGCTAAATTTACCTTTTTTACCCTCTCCCTTAAAATAAGGTGGGCTATTTGAGGTGATTTGTAAAAATGTACTATGATACAAAATATTCACCCACTAAAAATTTAAAACCCCTTAATTTCACCAAAGGGCAAACATTCGCCTCTAAAATTTTCTATGTAGCTTACATCATTGGCTAGTAATCAGGCGATGTCTTTCCATGTTCGACTCCAGAACATCTTTCACATGGATCAACTTATACTCCGAGTGAAGATTGAACGAGTTTGAAGACCCTGGATCTAGTTTCATCCATCCGGGCTGCGATACATTCATGAAAATAAAGACATCAAATATACATTGTTGCTGCACAGATGATCATCCGAATCAAAGGATGATGACTCTATTAGAATCATCAGTCTCCCGCACAGACGGTTGTCTGTCATATGTACATGAAAATGGATTTATAAAGCTGAGCATGGGAATGCCCACCTCAGCTAGATCATGAAAAATATTATGAAGATAATGTATTGTATTGTATCTTATTACAAGTCGCCCTCCAGCTCGAAAAAACTTCAGATCCTCATGATAAAGCATTTCACCTGACATCAAAATATTAACGACCTCATGCTTTAGGGGGCAGCTGTTATAGACATTTTTGGGCATTGCAACCCCAATCAAACATGTCCATAAACCAAGGGCTCCTAAGTCCCTAAAAGTGTTGTTCCATACCCTAAAAGAACAAGGTCAACTGATTACATCATCTCCTAGAAGTACTCCATGAAAAACTGCTCAGAACTGGTCAAAACTGGACCATCTCACCTGCTCCATGGTCAAAGTGCGATGCATGCCACCTAATGCACACGAGAGGTGCGATGCATACTGAAAATCCCTTCTATGGGGTGCGATGGGTGAGAGTGGACAAATGGCAGAGATAGTTTGCGAGGTGGATGATCATGGAATCTTCCAGAAACTTCTCTTGTGACACTTGCCTCTTTGAATTCGCCCAGGGATGAGTAAGAGATCATCATTCTCCAAGTGGAATCAAGAACTATCAGAGAGAGGACACTAATCAAAATCCCAGAAGCTGACTCACCCCCCTGCAATCATCTATATATGGATCTCTCATCCCATAGATCCAGAGGCTGGAATTTTGTATCTTGTAAGGAAGTGTTGTTGGTTTCTTGTTGGAATATCATAGTGTTGGGTGATCTAAGCTTTTCATGAGGTGAAAGAAGGGCTTTCATGCTAGAGGATGACGTTGGCTTAAAACAATTGGTTGTAATCCTCTTTGCTTATTCTTGATATTAATAAAGCTATTCAAGTTTTCCTCCACATTCTTGTATGTTTGATGATATATGCATTTGTGTGGTCAATATATATCTGGTCCTATATTGTTTATGATTGTAGATCTCTGTTCTTCGATAGTATTATGCTGCTTTGATTCCACAGGTGCTCTTTGAAGCTGGGTAGATGAAAGAGAAGCGGCAAAGATCTGTCAGAAGGGAGAGGAATCCAGCAAGGAACCAAGTGCAAGACTGAGGTTGGTGTCTTTCATTCCACTCTTATCTACTTCTCATAAAGGAAAACGAAAGTAGTTTTAGTTTGTTTGTTTCTAAGTTAGCTACCAGTCTTAGTGGGACTAGCAGCTCCGAGTGGACACTCGATTTCCCGATAACAGGCTCCTCAACGATATTTTGGAAATGTTGAACCAAAGCCGATTCTATTTCTTTGTGGGTGTTGAGCTCTTTCTCTTGAGTGCCTCTGAGTTTTGAAATCCTATTATGCGCCCTGTGAGCCACAGTAGACTCGTGAAAAAACTTTGTATTTCTTTCCCCTTCTTTTATCCATTGCACTCTTGATTTTTGTCTCCAAAATGTCTCCTCTTACTGACATCTATTTTCCCATTCCTATTGAAGAGAGTCAGCTTGCATTTTCCTTTCCTTGGTAAAGCCATCTGTGATAAGGTTCTAATTAATTCCCTGTATTTTCTATTCAACTTCTCTTTTGGCTTTGAAAATATTTCCAAATTCATTTTTGTTCCATTCTTTAAGCCTACGTTTGATGTGTTTCAGTCTCTGTTGTAGTAGGAACATCTTTGTGCCTTGAACAAGCATGTATTCCACCCATCATTTTCTCATGTTACTGATGAAGTTAGCGTGACTGAGCCAGACATTTTCAAACCTGAAAGTCTTGTTCCTCGGAGTGCCTATGAACGAAGCTTCAAGCTGGTTTGGCCAATGATCTGAGCCTCCAAAAGGAACGATTAGTGCAGTCAATTCAAGGCCAGTAAGAATGAGTTCCTCTAAGATTATGAATCTGTCTAGTTTAGAGGCAACTTGAGAAGCCCCTCCCCTCTTGTTTTTCCAGGTGAAGGTACCATTTATTGTCTCTGTATCCACTAGTCTCATGTCATTTAGGAAGTTTTGGAAGGCAATGGAGTCCCTGCCTAGTATTCTAGTCCCTCTTTTTTTTTTTTTTTGAGATATTTTATCATGTTAAAGTCCCCTCCCAGAATGCATGGCATAACAAGATGTCTTTCTCAGCTCCTCCAGTGAGGTGAGAAGATTGCGTTTGTCTTCAAGTTTTTGAGGGCCACAAACATTTGTGATCATATATAGTTCCTTGTCACCCAAAGGTTGGATCACCGTCGAAAGGTAGTTCCTGGATGCTGAGGCATCCAGGATTTTGAGTTTCTGGGGATTCCAAAGAGTGAGAATCCCTCCTGCTATGTTGTTTTCTTCAACTTCTAGATACTCGTACTTAATGAGCCATTTGTTATGTATCTCTCTGATTTTTTCTATTGAAAATTTTGTTTCCTGGATAAATACCATATTTGGTTTTTCTTATTTTATTCTATTGCTAAGATTTCATTGTTTTCTCTTACTTCCTAGACCCCTAATGTTCCAGGTTGTGAGCTTCATTATGAAAGGTTTGTAAATGAGTAACTAGTAAGTTCCTTCATCTTACCTGAGTTAATCATGAGTTTCCCACACTCTATCAATAGCTCATTCTATCTCTTCCTTCCTCTTTTCCTGCCTGGGTTCTTGGAGGAGTGTCCTGATGTTACCTCCATCGGTTTTACCCCTCTGTTTTCCTGGCTATCATGGTTCCTTTTGACCCCAAAACCCTTTTCTTGAGATCTCCAAAGGAAGAGCTGTTGCACTCTGTCAAACTCCTCTTGTGGTAGAGAGTCAACTCCTTTGGTGGTTCCCTGCTCCAGGAACTTTTCTAGATCAAGATTCTCCCTCTCAAGAATCTCCTGTAGTTCGTGGTCCTCCGTACCAACTTCACTTGGGGTCATCTCGTGGTCCCTGCCAAGTTCCATAGTGCTTGGCAAATCCTCCTCTGGTATGTTGTTCTCAGGTATATCCTCCATGCTGGCATATTTTTCCTTCTCTGCAAGATTATCCTCCGAAGCCTCGCATGTTCCCTTGTTCCCTCCTCCTTTTTCTAAAATCTTGAAACTGTTATGACTTGGTTGCTTATCCTCGTTAGCTTTCTTTTGATACTTTTTTCCTCCTTTCCCTTTGCCTCCTACCTTGGTAAAGATAGCAGGATCTTTGCCTGTGTTGGTCTTAATATTGTTCATCAGTTTGTTTAGTGGGCAGTCTATAGAGAGGTGTCCATGTTCATGACACTTACGACATCTGAATGGGACATGTTCATAGTCAACCACCTGCACCCATTCTTCATCATAGACTTCTAGAATGATTTCATCTGGAAGTGCTCCCGATAGGTCCATTTCTACACATATGCGGGCAAAGGATCTGTATTTTCCTCGAAGAGTCGCATCCGATATTTTTAAAAAATGACCTAATTTATTGCCTATGGCTTTTAGTGATTTTGGCAACCAATAAACTAAAGGTAGGGAATAGAGTCTTATCCATACCGGTACAGAAGTGAATGTCTCTCGTTCCGGGACGGAATTCATCACCCATGGTCGCATGTAGAGGCCTGCAGCAGCATAGAAATTTGGTCCTCCTTCAAAGACTTTGTCTTTATTCTCGAGGTTTGTGAACACCATTGTAAAGAATCCCTTGGACCCAAGGTGAAGGTTTATGTGCCCCTTTGGTTTGTAGTGGTTTTTAATCCAAGCGTTCAAAGCCTTCTCCGTTGGCCATATTCCCATCAATTTGCAAATAAATACGTATGCCGCCGTGTGATCCCTATGCACCTGTAACGCTGGATCATTTAAAACAACCCTGGATTTAATGGTTGACCTGGGTTTGCAGGGTCCTGTCAGTGTCTTGTGCTTAGCTTTCTGACTACTGTCTCTTGTTCTCTTCTCCATACTAACTTCCTCTTGATTCTCTTTCTGTTCATGAGATTTAATGTTTATCGGTTTTTTTGTGCTTATTTCCTCCATTTCTGTCTCCATTGGTTTCTTAAATCGATTTGAACCCACTTCCTTGCCTCTGTTCGTAACTACCTAACTGTAGGAGGGAGTGGAGCTCCCCCCTCCTTGCCCCTCCATTGTTACCAACCCTAAAGTCCTGTTCCAAACCCTCTTTCAGCTTGCTTTCGTCGCTCCCATGCTCCTCCTACTCAATCACTTGCCTTTCATTCCGATACCAAAAATATGATTGGAATAAAGTTGTTAATGTCATCCAAATTCCTTAATTAACCCTGGGCCTTGCATGTAAATTTGTCTTTTGTATATATAAATTAAAATGATTATATTTATGGACACACAATTATAATTATAATTAATCATCATAACTATCACAACTATATAAACATCAAGAATTAATGTATGATAAGTATAAAAAACAATTACCCCTAATACATCTCAATGTTTTAAGATTAAAAAAATTCATAAAAATTAATTAAATTATACTTTTATTTTAAATTATTATAATTATTATTATTAATTATAAAAAAGAATATATATATATATATATATATACACATGGAAATTCATCTTATTTTATTATGGAATTTCTTAATTTGCAAATAGATTTTATTACAATATCATGGGCTAATGTTATCAATACCACATGCTCAATATGACATTTTCTTTAATAATTAATGTGAGATAAATTAGTTAAGAGAGAATAACTGATTTGGAGATAAATTTGGATGCTTAATCTATAACTACTATTACTAATATTTACACATATTCCACGGAGATTAAATCTTTACCATCTACCAAATAATTCTTTGCAATTAAATTAAAATTATAAAAAACCTATTTTAAAATAAACACATCTATATACATAATTACAAATTTATCACACAAAAATAAATAAATAAAATGTTTGAAAAAAAAACGTTTTAATAGAAAAATTCATCATAACTACAAACTTAAAATAAAATAAATTTATATTAATTTTAATTTTATTGGCATTACTCCATAATAATAAAAATACTTTAAAATTAATAAAATTACTTGTAGCTAATATGTCCGCCGATCTTAAATTATATATAACTTTTTAATCTTATTAATGGACTAAGATTAATGTTAAAATATAACTATGTATTTGAATGGATAGTAGATTATCTAATGCTTTTAAGAGTTCCTTTACCATATATGTGAATTTGAATAGATCATAAATTTACCTTTAACAAAAAAAAATTACCACATTAAAATTCCAAATTAAGTAAATTTTAAACAATTTTACTCTTAATAAAGTCAATGTCATTCCAAATTAAGTAAAATTTTAAACAATTTTACCTTTACTAAAGTCCATGTCATTTCTTAAATCAAAGGGAAAAGGTTAATTCAACACAAAAAATTCAAAGTCTTGCTCCAAAATCTTTTAATATTTCTTTTTGGGCCCAAGATCTTATGTAAACATGTAAACCTAAACATTTAACATGTAATGTTTAACATTTAATATTTTTAATCTAATGGCAACCCTATTTAAAAATCAATCTAATTATTATTATGTATAAACAAAAAAGAGATATGGTAAATAAATAAAAATATAAATAAACTGGAGGTATGGTAAATAAATAAAACCTCTTTTTATACTTTAGAGGTATGGTAAATAAATAAAAATATAAATAAAGTAGAGGTATGGTAAATAAATAAATATAAAAGAGGTATAAAGAGGTATGGTAAATAAATAAAAATATATCAAATATTATTAGAAATCAACATCTAATTATATACCAAACCTATGGGCCAAATACCATGGTAAATAAATAAAAACGGAAATAAACATTTTTTATATTTACTCCATAATCCACTTTATATCTACTCCGTAAGTCGTCCCTTTGGAAAAAACACCCGTGGTGTGCTAGGCTATAAATTTATGGGCCATTGATTTTGGTGTTAGACGATGAGATTAATATTGGTCATTTGATCGGGTTACACCCATGCTCGTGGACATAAGTTGAGCAGTTTCTTAAATGGTTAAACATTTTGAGGGTTTCTTAAATGGTGGTCACCCTCCTATCTGAGTAGTTGCACCAGAGCACATAGTCACCATGGATCTTCACAGAAAAAACACCATCCCAAGCATGTAAGGGATGAAGACCAAATTGTTTCAGGGGTTTGTTCAATGGCCTATCTTCTGCTTCTGGACGGAAGGTGTCTTATTGTAATCTGGATCGTTTTTGAATTTACAACTCCAATAGTTCCTCTTTAGTATCTGCCGGAGGTACTTGCTGTGAAACCCTATTGTGATTCTAGCTATTGTTTTGTCATTGGCTCTTAATAGGAATAATTCTTGGTTTCATAGACATTCATGAAAAGATGGAGGGATTCTGAAGTTGAACCCAGGCCCTTCTTTAGTATTGTGATTAAGAAAATGATTATATCAATGCATGTTGATGCGGATGAAGTATCATAAGACCAACAAAAAATGAAGCTAGGTCTTTTTGACCTGCATGAAGAGATTTTCACTTCACCCAAAGCAACTGAAAGAACTTAAGTGGATTCAAAGAAGATTGCATGTTTTGGTGGTCTATCGAATGTCTTTGGAATCGAAAATCATAAGCGGAACTCTTTGAAGCACCTATAATAAGCCAAATACCCTCTGTTTCCCCTACAATAGATCAACGTACGAACATGAGACATCTGAGTCGCTGGAATTGATGAAAGTTGAATCTTGTGAAGGTTGAACGAGCTTCTTCCAAAAATCGCAAAAAATCATAAGCGCCTTGATCCTAACAAGGGTTTCAGGGAGTACTGGAACCCTATGAAAGCATAAGTCATTCTGTTAAAGATAGAATTTAGTATTTGACTGTAATCTATGGATTGGGTTTGGAACTGTTGGGAATTATTGTAGCATTGTTATCACATTTATGTAACAAAATAATTATCTCTTCAGACAGTTGCAATAACCAACAATTTTGTTGTTGTCAAACTTGGAAACTTCTAAATATGCTTGTGGTGTGTATCCTTTAGTCTCTTGCGGAAAAGAATTGTCGGGCACTATCATTTTCCATTTCATTATTTATTGACTCATTCTCACTGGAGCTAATCTCAAGTATATTGCAATTGTTTGAAGGAAAACAAACTACTGAATCACTGTACTTACCTAAATTTCCTTTGGAATGAGCCCAAAAGGACACCTCAAATCATTATTTGACTCTACTCGATCTGTTCCATTTCCTGCACTTAGAAGGTGTTGAACATTTCTACCATGAACAAGAATTTGAGTTGCACGATTATTAGAAATATTTTCTGGTGCTGATTTTTTTTTACAGGTCCCAACAACATTATGTTGCCCCGATAAACTACCTAATGTGTTATGTTTAGACCATTCATCTTCATCGGCCAATGCTTCAGTCTTTGTAGAAAATTGGGAAGGAATGTTGAAGGCTTTAACATGTGAATCTCCAATATGCACACCCATGAGTTCCTCATTGCCAATGACAGGAATCCTGTTGTAATTTATGGAGTTCTCCATCGGCCAATTTGAAAGAACATCATGTTCAGAAACATGACATTTCTCTTCATGATCTGAATAAGCCCAATTACACCTCTGATTCGATGATGTGCACCGACATTCTTCCTTGACATGTGAATTATGGAGGTCTAATCTTGTGTTGGCGCATTTTGCTGGCCTACTGATGCCATAACATCTACTTGCTATATTTGGTGGCAAGTTTAAGTCAGGCAGAACTGCAATATAATCTGATTCCTCCCTTGGTTGAGAGGAAAAGAAAGGATTCAATCTAGGACTTCTAGTTGGAAAATCAATAGAAGAGAATGAATTGAATTTAGAATGGAAGTGATCCCTCACATTTAAGTTTTCTTCCAACTTGTTGTGGAAGCCAAAGATCTTTTCCATAAGATCCCTCACATTTATTTGTCTCGTTCTCTACATGATAAATAAGCCGTTGAAACATTTCTCTCACGACCTAATGAAACATTTCTCCTGTACAATTGATACTATCATTATCGCTTCCATTTTTTGATTCCTCCATCTCATGCTTTCTAAGATATATGTTGGAAGGTTTTTCTTATTTATTGCGAAGAAATTGTCAAGAAAATACTTTTTTCAAGCGGCTTTGATCCTATGACCTACGATATTGATCCGTAATAGTTTTCTATCCACCATATCATTTTAGACTTCATATATTTAATAGTATGCTAATTTTGGCAGGCGACCAGAAAGAATGGCGTGCATTTTTATCATTACTTTTCCCTCTATTAATTTTGGGGCTTGATTTTTTTTCATTTCGGCTCCCCCATCCAGATGCCAACAAGACTCAACCGGTTAAGTGGTTTATTTAAAGGTGAGTCAAAATGGTTACGAGATGGGAGACATAAGAACATAAGCATTAATAGATGTCACATGATTTATTATGTAGATAAACACTTAAAGTTGGTAAATGTGAAGTTTAGCACAAGGTGTGGTCATAAAGCTGAGCTCGAGGTGTGGTCATAACTCTTTGTGAATGGGAGGTGTTTTATTTCACCTCTTTAGTAAAATTGGGTAGGTTATCGAATTTTCCTTTCGTTACTTGATATTTAGGCGTAAGAAATATAATTTTTTATTGATATTATGTATATATATTTCTCTTTTACATTGGTGCATTGTACCAACACCAATGTACATCAGCACAAGAATTAGTGTGAAGGAATGTTTAGGATATATTTATTATAATGTGATCACAATTACAACTAGCATAACCACCTAAAGTATGGTTGGTGAATGATGATGGGTATCAACAGCAGAAGCTAACACCTAAAGTATGGTTGGTGAATTCTGATGGGTATCAGCACTAGAAGCAAACACCTAAAGTATGGTTGGTGAATGTTGATGGGTATCGGAAGCAGAAGCTAAATCAGTTCCATCTGGGGAATGGATGGTGAAGCCTTTGGGCATGGATTTTCTCAACTTTTTGGCCAAGCTTGATCATGTCCTTGCACTTCGGGACAACCATACAATGGATGAAATAGTTAGCATTTACTTCTACCCCTCGCTAGAATAGCTGACACTTTTTTGCTTGAGAACACATTCGTGGAAGGAGCTGTAGGATAATAGTTAACAATCAAATGAATTCATTGTTGAATGGTGGGGATTCAAAAGGAAGACAATGATTGGATGTATCCCCATCATTTAATCATGTGCCTTCCATCCAATTCCATAATAGGAGCTACAAGATAATAGTTAACAATCAGATGAATTCATTGTTGAATGGTGGGGATTCAAAAGGAAGACAATGATTGGATGTATCCCCATAATTTAATCATGTTCCTTCCATCCAATTCCATAATAAGAACACATATCCAATTCCATAATAGGAGCTTCTAGGATAATAGTTAACAATAATATGAATTTATTGTTGAATGGTGGGGATTCAAAAGGAAGACAATGATTAGATGTATCCCCACCATTTAATCATGTGCCTTCCATCCAATTACATAATAAGAACACGTATCCAATTCCATAATAGTGTTACACTAAAAAATGTCACCTTGACTACTTACAGTTAGTATGGCTCAAATCAACAGTCATGCTACCCTCTTAGGCAAGTCTCATCCCTCTGTTATCCATCTCAAACTCAAAGAAGAGAGAAAGTCTTGTAAAAACTATGTTTATCTCTGGGGTCGCAGGTTCTCTCTAGCCTTACCTGCGGGGACGCTGACCATGTTCACAAAATCTGCGTCCATGGACGCTCTGTATGTTAAGGGACAGGTGCGTCCCTCTGTAAAAGGCAAAATGCGCGAGTTTTATCTTGAAAAAGTTACTTGTGGTTACTTCTAGAACATTCTAGAGGTCGGTTTGATGAAATGGATGCGCCTCCAGTTGGTTCATGTATCTCTATTAAGGGGGAACTTATCCCATCAATAAGGGAGCTATCCCACCCATAGAGGGGGATGATCCCATTGATAGTGGACCTGAATAACCTCTTTACAGCACTATAAATAAAGGCATTGAGCCAGAAGGAGAAGAGGTTGGAGCTATACATTTTCTTTGGGTAAATGCTGCAGGATTTAGGTCTTCCATTAGAGCCTTTGTGAGGAGAGATTGTCTTCACTTGATTCTACTTGGGAGAGGGTGAGCTTTGTCAAAGTAGAGGAAAACCCTTGATGGACCCTGGGAGGAACTTGCACAACACCAAGGCCAGGTTGTAAGAGTTTCTTTGTTTCGTTATTAATACAAACTGGTTTATTTTTCTCAATAGCTTGTGTTAATGAGTTATTTCATGTGTTCCTTGGTCTGCATGTTGAATATATGTTTTATTATATGAAATGCAAGTGCTTGGTAATTGTTTGATTGTTTGTGGTTGCAGGAATTGACTTGAAGGAGGAGCTCATCCGGATCGTCAAGAACAGACTTCAACAACAGCGTTTTGGAATAAGGTAAGCCTAAACACTTGTAGTTTTCATGTTGTAAAAGGTGTATTTAGAGAAAGATCACTCCATTTTGTCTTGTTTGTCATTAGAATGTCTTAGACTTCTAGGAAGGTCAGTCGTGTCCGCACCCTTGACAGATTCCGTGTGACAAATAGGAGTTGCAAGTAATAGTTAACAATCAGATGAATTCATTGTTGAATGTTGGGGATTCAAAAGGAAGACAATGATTTGATGTATCCCCACAATTTAATCATGTGCCTTCCATCCAATTCCATAATAAGAACACATATCCAATTCCATAATAAGAGCACATATCACTGTAACAAGCCTTTGACTCCCTCCCATCCCATCTTTCTCCTTTTTCTATGCAAGAAATCTTTGTTAATTTTACCAGTATAAAATAAGCTAAAATAAGGTTCTATGCTCCCTGCCTTATGGCGTTTCCTTGCAACATATGGTGCAATTGCTAGTTATGAACACTCAAAAAATAGTTTTTATTTAGGTGAGGCCTATGGGCCAAATACCATGGGACAAATGATTCTTAATACCATAAAAAACATTATTAACCCTAATATTAATAAAATATTATTATTATTATTATTAAATCTAATATTCATATTAATATTATTAAATTTAATAACTTTAGATTAATACAACATTAAATTTGTTATATTATAATATATATTAATATATCATGATATACATTAACTCTAGATATATATGGGAGGGAAGAAAAAAGATAGAGTGATATAGGTGGTGAGATAGGGGGATTCACAAGGGAGAGATGGAGATAAACTAAAGGAGAGGGGAGAGGAGGAATGGAGAGAGAGAGAGGGAGATGAGTGAGAGAGGTAGATAAGGATAAGAGAGGGACAGGAAGACACAAAGATGGAGAGGGGAGATAGAGGAGAGAGGGAGGGAGATAATGAGGGGATTGGAGGTGTTATCTCAAAATCAAGCCCTGGAAGGCTGCAGACCAGGAAGACTTCAAGTAACTGTTTCAAACCAATCTTTTAGCTAAGGCTTAGCCTCCTCAGCCTGAGAGGGCTCTCTCAAAGGGTTAATGATTTAGATTAAAGATATGAATAGATGGCTAACTCTATGGTTTGTAATTGTATATGTTTATAGGTTGAAAGATGAAGGCTGGCTACCATTGGGCTATGGAGTCAAAGTATGTTTCAGTACCACAACAAGATCAGCTTAACATGAAGTCAGGGGATTCAGCATTTGAATATTCAGAACACAACATACATATGGAACCACAGCTCATAAGTGCACACAGGAAGTCAGAGCACAATCAATGAATTCTGAGTGATTGTACACCTATGCAACTGTAAACAAAACTAAGGAAAGGACAACACACATTCTGAATATAAGAAATCCTTCATGAATCCTGAGTAGTGAAGCCAAAGCATTCTACCTAGCATGGAAGTCAAGGCATTATAGAGTTCAAGTGTAGAAATGACAATACAAAACAGTGAAACATAGTAAGTTTATCTATGAAAGAAGTCAGAGCATCAGTGATGAATTCTGAGTATCATAAGTAAACACCACTGCAATGTAAGTATTGGAAGATGCCATCATAACAAGAACTCTTCATGAATCTTGAGTTGTCTAAGTAGAAATCTGCATTAGGTTAAAAATATACACAGTCTGCACATAGAGCAGCAGCTGAGCCAAAAAGTCTCCAACCCTTTGCTAATTCGACCTCTTGCTCTATATAAAGCATTTACAATTAGGATTCCATCATCCCTCATCAAGAGAATTCGAATTTTCCATCAGTGACACCTATTCTAACCATAAAACCAACCATTAATTAGAACTAGCTGTTAACTAGGAGTGTAACTCCTTATTATGATTACAACATCCTTATATAAACATTTAAAGCATTCTTTGACACCTAACACTCCATGAAGTCGAATTTGATGAAGCCTCCCACGTGGTCATCTGACTGCTGAAGACAAACCCTAGAAATTAGGGAACATGTTTCCTTGTTTTTAGGTTTAGAATCCCTGAAAATGGCACGTGGTATAGAGCCTTTATCTCCTCATCCATGACACATTTTACGAAACTGAAGGAGGTTTTTATAGCCCATGTTGTCTAGAACAAAAACCTGTTTTTTTTTTTTGAAACATTACTCCAGCTACCCAGAATAAGTCTTTGAAAAACAGTTGTCAAACAGGAGATGAAAAGCTGCACCTACAGCAGTTTCGTAGCGCAACTTTGGTCACCCTTTTCTCCCAGCTCATAATCAATTTGAAGAAAGTGGAAGAGGTTTTTTCACTTTAGTATCTTAGGAATGAAAACCTCTTTCACTTTTCAGAGATAAGTTTTCAACTGCTCAGAAACTCTTCTAGACGTTGACTGGTAAAAACAAGAAGACAGTTTGACTGATAAGTTGACTGATAAAGTTTGGAGTTCAAAAATGTCTCTCCTTTTTTGCTTTTGGTCTCCACAAGGATCTTCTTTGATTACACAAAAATGTATTGAAGTGCCATGTTCTTCATGTGCTGTAGACCTTGTTCATGCACCCCTGTGAAAATAAAACCTCTTCAACGCTGCCTGAAGTATGATGAACAATAGTAGCTGTGATCACTTTTATAACAAATGGCTTATGGTTCATATATGCTTTTCCTTTGCCCGTTTTTCCCTTGCTGGATGCTTGCATTGTGCAAATGATCATTCTTCAGAAACTCCCTTTCAAAAAAGGTTTCCCTTTTGTCCCTCAAAATTGGTTAACTACATCAAAATAGGCAGCTACAGCAAAATAGGCAGCTACAACAGTTTCGTAGCGCAAGTTTAACCACACATTTCTCCCACCTCAGAATGGAATTGAAGAAACTGAAAGAGGTTTTTGTAATTCAACATGTTAGGAAGAAAAGCCTCTTTCAGTTTGCAAAATTGAGTTCTCAGCTGCTCTGGAAAGCTTCTGGAAGTTACCTAGTAAAACAGTTTTTTCTGCTGAAACAGGCTGCTACAGGGGTTTCGCAGCGCGCTGCGAAAACACTGATTTCGTAGCGCAAAACAAGATTTTTACACTGTCTGCGCTACAAAAACGTGGATTCGTAGTTAGTTTCAAAATTTCTCCGAAATTATGTGAGATATGTCTTCTAAACACATGGTGAGGCTTCTAGGACATGGAATGAGGCTATCAAACTTTATTTGAAGATGGACATGAGACTCTAACCCTATGACTTAGACTTTAAAACATAAAAATGACTTGACCATGACTGATACAAGAATTGAGAAACCATGTAAGTTGTCCAAACTTTTTAAGGAAGTTTTACAGTGATAACAGTGGCTCCACTAGGGATAGTGTGCCCTTGTGGTACATTAAGAACCTGTAGCTCCAGTGCCGCTATCCATCCTTTAGAAGAAAACTTTGAACTTCTGCCCAATTTGCTCCTCAAGCCTTTAATTATTTCTGAATGAAGAATTCCAACTGCACCTACTGAAACAGATGCTCAGTCAACCTACCCTGAGCTTATTTGCACATTCCTACCTACCCTATCAGCTGCAAGCTCCACTTGTAGCTCAAGCAACATGATATTTCCAATGTAGCCAATCATTTGTCTTATCTGATATTTGAGTTCTTTGACTGCATTGGAATTCAGAGTCACTAGGATATGGCGATGACCACTGCCACTGAAATTGCCTCTGACCTTCATAAAAGAACTGAAACACTGGAGAGTAAAACTCTTCCATGTAGTCAGCTATAGGATCCCAGAATACATGATCAGCGTGATGATTCTTGTAACTTTCTGGTTGTGCAAACTGATCTTCAACAACGGTGTACACTTCCTCAATCGTGAAAGAGAAAGGAAGCAACACTCTCTCCTTGTGTTCTGCCATAGAAAGCTTCTGAAAATAATGATCATGATTATGAAAACTATATGCCTGAATTTGACCTTCTAAACCTTCAATGTCTTTCTCAATGTCTTCAGCAACTTCATCCAAAAATTTCATCTTATCCTCTGCCTTACACTCAAATGATTTTAGATACGAGGACAAGGACAAAGAAAAACTTTTATTTGTATCTCCATTACTATGATCATTATTCCATTGTTTGAAACCTTGAACTGAAGGAGAGTTTGCCACCGCATCTGATCTATCTATCCATTCCTCCAAAAACATAAGCCAAAAGTCTTCAAATGACTTAATGGATTTGGCAGGAAAGCTTTCAATCCATTGTTTACATTTCCCTTGAAGTGAATCATAGAACAACATAATGCAAACATCCTCATGCTTAACTCTAAGAAGCTTTGTAAAATCACAAAAATCTGATATATGCTTCAAAGTTAAACTCAAATCTTCTCCGTTGAATTTTGGACCATTCCTTAGAAAATATGCATCCTTGGGAAAATGATTTGGGAAACCATGAATTCTTGAAAAATCTATGCATGCATACCTTGAGATAAGAATGGTAGCATCTGAGTCCTTCATAACTCCAGTGGAATCACCATGAATCTATGAATTTTGAATTCTTCAACAATGGAGTCGCCAAGGTAGATTTGCAGCCTCGAAAACCTTCTGAGCTCCTGCTACCTTCAAAAGTTCAGCTTCATGATTTCGGGAATGAATAATCTTCAGACTCCCGGCAGACGCACCAAAATGTTATCTCAAAATCAAGCCCTGGAAGGCTACAGACCAGGAAGACTTCAAGTAACTGTTTCAAACCAATCTTTTAGCTAAGGCTTAGCCTCCTCAGCCTCAGAGGGCTCTCTCAAAGGGTTAATGATTTAGATTAAAGATATGAATAGATGGCTAACTCTATGGTTTGTAATTGTATATGTTTATAGGTTGAAAGATGAAGGCTGGCTACCATTGGGCTATGGAGTCAAAGTATGTTTCAGTACCACAACAAGATCAGCTTAACACGAAGTCAGGGCATTCAGCATTTGAATATTCAGAACACAACATACATATGGAACCACAGCTCATAAGTGCACACAGGAAGTCAGAGCACAATCAGTGAATTCTGAGTGATTGTACACCTATGCAACTGTAAACAAAACTAAGGAAAGGACAACACACATTATGAATATAAGAAATCCTTCATGAATCCTGAGTAGTGAAGTCAAAGCATTCTACCTAGCATGGAAGTCAAGGCATTATAGAGTTCAAGTGTAGAAATGACAATACAAAACAGTGAAACATAGTAAGTTTATCTATGAAAGAAGTCAGAGCATCAGTGATGAATTCTGAGTATCATAAGTAAACACCACTGCAATGTAAGTATTGGAAGATTCCATCATAACAAGAACATACAAGAACTCTTCATGAATCTTGAGTTGTCTAAGTAGAAATCTGCATTAGGTTAAAAATATACACAGTCTGCACATAGAGCAGCAGCTGAGCGAAAAAGTCTCCAACCATTTGCTAATTCGACCTCTTGCTCTATATAAAGAATTTACAATTAGGATTCCATCATCCCTCATCAAGAGAATTCGAATTTTCCATCAGTGACACCTATTCTAACCATAAAACCAACCATTAATTAGAACTCGCTGTTAACTAGGAGTGCTAGTGACCTAATACAACTAGGAGTGTAACTCCTTATTATGATTACAACATCCTTATCTAAACATTTAAAGCATTATTTGACACCTAAAACTCCATGAATTCGAATTTGATGAAGCCTCCCACGTGGTCATCTGACTGCTGAAGACAAACCCTAGAAATTAGGGAACATGTTTCCTTGTTTTTAGGTTTAGAATCCCTGAAAATGACACGTGGGATAGAGCCTTTATCTCCTCATCCATGACACATTTTACGAAACTGAAGGAGGTTTTTGTATCCCATGTTGTCTAGAACAAAAACCTCTTTTAGTTTTTTGAAAAATTACTCCAGCTGCCCAGAATAAGTCTTTGAAAAACAGTTGTCAAACAAGAGATGAAAAACTGCACCTACAGCAGTTTCGTAGCGCAACTTTGGTCACCCGTTTCTCCCAGCTCATAATCAATTTGAAGAAAGTGGAAGAGGTTTTTGCACGTTAGTATCTTAGGAATGAAAACCTCTTTCACTTTTCAGAGATAAGTTTTCAACTGCTCAGAAACTCTTCTAGACGTTGACTGGTAAAAACAAGAAGACAGTTTGACTGATAAGTTGACTGATAAAGTTTGGAGTTCAAAAATGTCTCTCCTTTTTTGCTTTTGGTCTCCACAAGGATCTTCTTTGATTACACAAAAATGTTTTGATGTGCCATGTTCTTCATGTGCTGTAGACCTTGTTCATGCACCCCTGTGAAAATAAAACCTCTTCAACGCTGCTTGAAGTATGATGAACAATAGTAGCTGTGATCACTTTTATAACAAATGGCTTATGGTTCATATATGCTTTTCCTTTGCCCGTTTTTCCCTTGCTGGATGCTTGCATTGTGCAAATGATCATTCTTCAGAAACTCCCTTTCAAAAAAGGTTTCCCTTTTGTCCCTCAAAATTGGTTAACTACATCAAAATAGGCAGCTACAACAAAATAGGCAGCTACAGCAGTTTCGTAGCGCAAGTTTAACCACACATTTCTCCCACCTCAGAATGGAATTGAAGAAACTGAAAGAGGTTTTTGTAATTCAACATGTTAGGAAGAAAAGCCTCTTTCAGTTTGAAAAATGGAGTTCTCAGCTGTTCTGGAAAGCTTCTGGAAGTTACCTAGTAAAACAGTTTTTTCTGCTGAAACAGGCTGCTACAGGGGTTTCGCAGCGCGCTGCGAAAACACTGATTTCGTAGCGCAAAACAGGATTTTTACACTGTCTGCGCTACAAAAACGTGGATTCGTAGCTAGTTTCAAAATTTCTCCGAAATTATGTGAGATATGTCTTCTAAACACATGGTGAGGCTTCTAGGACATGGAATGAGGCTATCAAACTTTATTTGAAGATGGACATGAGACTCTAACCCTATGACTTAGACTTTAAAACATAAAAATGACTTGACCATGACTGATACAAGAATTGAGAAACCATGTAAGTTGTCCAAACTTTTTAAGGAAGTTTTACAGTGATAACAGGAGGGCAGAGAGGGAGAGAGATGGGGGAAGAGAGAGGGAGGTAGGAGAGAAAGGGAAAGAGAGGAAGGAAGAGAGAGAGGACTTTAGAGAGAGGAGGAGAGATGGAGGGAGGGAATAATAAAGACATATAGAGTAAGAAGTGGAGAGAGAGAGGGAGTGACAACGGAGAGATGGAGAGAGTGTGTGTATGTTTAGGGGTGAGATAAAAATAAAAAGAAGGAGAGAAGGAGAGAAGGGGGAAGATAAGGATAGAGGGAGGGATAAACTAACAATAGTTGGAGAAAGAGAGAGAGACATTAATGGGGGAAGAAAGAGGATTGGAGGGATAAGAGAGAGAGAGAGATTGATGGGGGAAGAGAGAGCATGGTAGGAGAGAAAGGGAGAGAGAGGACTTGAGAGAGAGGAGGAGAGTGATGGGGGAAGAGAGAGGATTGGATGGAAAAGAGAGAGAGAGAGATATGGGGGAAGAGAGAGGGAGGTAGGAGAGAAAGGGAGAGGTAAGAAGGACAAGAGAGAGGAGGAGAGAGGGAGAAAGAGAGGAGGAGAGAGGAAGGGACAAAGAGGTGGAGTTCGAGGGGGAGATACGGAGGAAAGAAGAAAGACATAGAGAGTGATAAGTGGAGAGAGAGAGAGGGAGTTACAAGGGAGAGATGGAGAGAGGGTGTGTATGTTTGGGGGTGAGATAAAGAGACAAAGAAAGAGATATGGAGAGAAGGGGGGGAGAAAAGGAGAGAGGAGGAGAGAGGGAGGGAAAGAGAGATGAAGTTGAAGGGGGAGAGAGAGGAAGGTAAGAATAAATACATAGAGAGAGAAAGGTGGAGAGAGAGAGGGAGTGATAAGGAAGATGGAGAGAGAGGGAGAGAGGACAATAGGAGGAAAGAGAGAGAATTGGGGGAGAGGGAGAGAAAGGAAAGAGAGAGAGTGTTAAGAAACCATCTCAAAAAAAGATAGAAAATATAGATCAATGACTTCAGAATCAGCCTCTTCGAGGGGGAAACCTCCTTTACATTATACAAATGAACAATTATTGGATGATACAAATGAGAAAACCTCCTTTCTATATACAGGAGTCTAAGGGGTCACAATATAATCAAAGTTGACATAACAATAATAATATAAGGGCACAACAATAACAATAGTGGGCTTCTATGGGGAACAATAATAACGATGTGGGGATAATAGGGGCACAACAATAACAATAAGGGCTACAATGAAAATAGTAATGGGTGAATTACTATTATTATAGGGACCTAACATGACCCTCTCCTTAAAAAAGGTGTTGTCCTCAATGCTTGAGTAGTTCTGGATGCTTTTGTATAAAATTCTCATCCTCCCATGTGGAATCTTTAGTGGGTAAGTTCTTCCACTTGACGAGATACTCCAAAATTGATTGATTTTGTAGCTGTCGAGTTCTTGTTTCTGTGACTGCCTCAGGTTCCAATATGATTTTTCCTTCCTCGTCAAGTTCTGGCAATATTGTTTGAACTAGGAGATTGTCACCAATAACCTTCTTTAAGCATGAAACATGGAACACTGGGTGCACTCGGGAAGCTGCAATTTGTATGCCATTATACCAATCTTTTGCAACACCTTGTACGAACCATAATAATTTGGCGATAATTTATTATCCTTCTTAGCTTGCTTGAGGGACATTTGTTTATTTGGTTGTAGCCGTAGAAATACACAGTCATGTACATCAAAAATTCTTTCGGTGTGATGTTGATCTTCCCGTTGTTTCATTCTATTCTCTACCAAAGTTACGTTATCCTTTAAGAGTTGGAGAACTTGTTGTTGATGCTCGATGTGATCTTCCACTGCTTGAACCTTAGAATTTTCTCTTAAATATGATGTGATGGACGGTGGGTGATATCCATAAAGTTCCATAAATGGGGTCATTTTTGCTGCAGCATGGCAGGAAGTGGTATACCACCATTCAGCCAGAGGCAACCATTTAACCCATTGTGTATGTTAAGTTATGGTATGTTCTATGCTTATAACAGTTTACATCTTTTTCTTATTATATTCCACCGATTAGCAATCACATGTACATAAAGTAAAGTGCAGATAGAACATTAAACGATCGACAGAAAACAAGCCAAGACAAGAGACACAAGATGTGGCGGCTAGCCAGGGACAAACCCCACAATGTGTGGGGAAGCCCTTTGATCAAATCTTCTTTTATCTTCAATAATTCAGCAGAGAGAAATAGTACAATAAATCTGATTCATATCAGCAGTAGCAAACCCTAGATTAGTAGCATCAGCATTAGCAGCTTCATTATCAAACTAGGGCAGACCATATCTCACAAACCGAAAGTCGGATTGACTTCATTCCACCACCAAAAGTTTTGGCTTTCAAAGGAGGTTCAGATGAACCTACAGCGCAGTTCCAAAGAGGAGATCTTCTAGGCCACGCAAGTCAATCTTTACTTCTGCAGTTGCAGCTTCAGTTTCAGCAGTTTCCGGCTTCAAACTAGGGCAGTCGATATCTTGTAAACCGTTCGTCGGATTGACTTCATTCCACCACCAAAAGTTGCGGATTTCAAAGGAGGTTCAGATGAACCTACAGCACAGTTCCAAAGAGGAGATCTTCTAGGCCACGCAATTCAATATTTACTTCTGTAGTTGCAGCTTCAAATTCAATAGCTTCCGGCTTCACATGTGTGAGAGAGAGAGACCCATTTCAGCGCAGTAGAGAAGAGACTCATATCTGCACAGTAGAGAGAGAGAGATGTGATGAGATGAATGAGTCCAAGTGAGGAAAATTCCTCTTATATTTATACACAACGTTGGTGGGTGAATAGACGCGACTGTTGGGCTTCTGAGCCTACATGAGTTGTAGGTCGGCTTGATAATAATTCCATAATCAAAATAAATTCATATCTCCATGAATACTTATCGAAATTGGATGATGTTTATATCAATCCTACACTTCTCGACGAGAGGAATCTAATAAAAATATTATCAGCCATGAATAAGATGAATCACATGAAGTTTTGCCCTGGTTGCCAATTTTAACACTCCCTCTCAACCATGGAGAACTTCATCTGCAATCTGTCTATCGGTCGTTACTATTCATCCATCAAATGCACTGCCTTGTACAGCCTGACCCTAGCCATGCTCTACTCTATTTTTGCCTGTTCTGCTTTGTCTTGTTCTGCCCTGCACTGATCTGTACTGTTTTGTTTTGTTCTGCTCTGCTCTTGCATTGTTCTGTTCTACTCTGCTTTTGTCCGAATTATGAAGAAGAAGAAATGATCGAGGATGTATCATACTGACTCAAAGTCAGTCTCAGAGTATGTACTACTGGTCCCAGACCAGTCTCAACCAACCCAAAGTCAGCGTCATAGTGAGTACAACTCCAATGGTCCTAGACCAATATCATCCTCCACTGACTCAAAGTCAGTCTCAGAGTATGTACCACTGATCCCAGACCAGTCTCAACCGACCCAAAGTCAGCGTCATAGTATGGTACAACTCCTACCACTAGTCCCAGACCAGTATCATTGATCCCAGATCAATGGAGGTCATCCTAGCGTAGGGAGTACGGTAGTTACAACGATGCGTCCATCGGTACTACTATGGTCCCTAACTTCATTTCCCTGCTCATTGATCAGATGAGAGGTACTTCCCATGAGTCCCAGACTGCATGGGTAGGATGCCTCGACAGGAGAACTAATCAATCCTGTCCTCATAGGAGAACACATCAATCCTGCTACAATCGCCATGGAGAACACATCAATCCAGGTCGCCATGGAGAACACATCAATCCAGGCCTCACAGGAGAACACATCAATCCTGCTACAATCGCCATGGAGAACACATCAATCCAGGCCTCACAAGAGAACTAATCATCCTGCTACACAGGAGAGCGAATCATCCTGTTCCACAAGAGAGCGAATCATCTTGTCCCACAAGAGAGCGAATCATCTTGTTCCACAAGAGAGCGAATCATCTTGTTCCACAAGAGAGCGAATCATCTTGTTCCAGTGCGCACCACCAGGGGAGGGTGAGTCACCCTGTGGTCATATGTTGCTCCAGTAAGAACCACAAGCCCTCATAGCTCCCAGAGCTCAATGTATGCAACATGCAGGACCCTTGTACAAGGGTTTCTTGATGACTCCAAGTCATTTGGGAAAATCACAAATTAGATCTTTCCTCAGGGCTTTGACAAGGTGTATCAACTTGTACATCATCTTAATGCGATGGAGCCTCCTTGCTCATCAACTTACCATATCCCAGATGATGTCTATCTGCTGGAGAAATCGATGAATATGGGATTCCTCAATAATCGAATCCCACCTCTGGTTGTTATAGAGAATCACAATGGTATCCAAACAGCTCACTGAAGAGCTTTCGCAACCAGACTGCCTCACACGAGGTCATGCTAGCAACAGTATATCCTGCTTCAGCGGTGCTCAAAGTCACCGACTTCTGCTTCCTGCTCATCCAGGATATCGAAGCAGATCCCAAGGTGAAACAGCACTCGGAAGTGCTCTTACGGTCCACCACATTGCCTGCCCAATCAGCATCAGTATATCCAAGTAGTCTCACATCTTCGACAGTGTATCTTAACCCATTGTGCCACGAAGATATCTCAGAAGATTCTTGGCACCAATCCAGTGTATGTGGTGGGGTTCAACCATATGCTGGCTCAACGTGTTGACTGCAAAGCATATATCTGGACAGGAGTTCACTAAGAACATTAATGCTCCGACGAGTTGCCGATACTCGGTAGCATTTCGTAAAACAGGTCCAGCAGCACTACCGCTTAACTTCTTGAAGTCAAGCTCCATCGGAGTAGTTACAGGTTTGTAGTCCACCATTCCGAATCTTTCCAATATCTTCACCACATATTTTCCTTGAGATAGGAAAATTTCTCCTGGCTTTTGCCACACTTCAAGTCCTTGGTCCGTCATTTCAAATTCAGAAGCCATCTCCCTCTTACATTTGTGAATGAGAGGGTTTGCACCTGTAGAAAGAGGTCATCCACATGCAACACCAGTATGATAGGATTTTCATCTTCAACCTTAAAGTAAAGGTTAGGATCGGCTTCACTCCTAGTGAATCCCAACTTCATCAAGTAGCTATCGATCCTCTCATACCATGCTCGGGGTGCTTGCTTCAGCCCATAGAGAGCCTTCTTCAACCTGCATACATGAGATTTTCAATCATAAATCTCAAATCCTTCGGGTTGCTCCACGTAGACCTCTTCTTTGATCAAACCGTGCAAGAACGCAGTCTTGACATCCATATGATGTAGGTTCCATCCTTGTGAAGTGGCAAGGGCTATGATCGAGCAGATGGTCGTATATCTGGCAACAGGTGCAAATATCTCATGATAGTCTATACCTTCCTCGAGCCTTATACTTTTCCGTGCTTCCATCTGCTGCATGCTTTATCTTGTAAAGCCATTTGGAAGTAACAACAGTCTTGTCCTGGGGTTTGGGAACTACTTCCCAAACATCATTCTTTATGATAGACTCATATTCTTCGGTCATAGCATCCTTCCATACTTGATGCTTGACGGCATCTGAGAATGACGAAGGCTCATTTTGTATGATCGTGCTCATGATGGTCAGGTATCCTTGATACCTATTAGGTTTCTTACTTTCACGAAAGGTTCCTCAGGGTGCAACATGTCCTTCAGCATCATCAAGTAACCTCTTAAGCCATGAAGGCCTCTTCCTAGAAGAGGAAGGCTCATATGGAGGAGGATCAATTGGATCCATGGGTTCTTCTACATCAGGCATTGATTCATCATCCTTTTCTTTCGGTTCCCTGGTGTCGGCTTCTTGAGAGCTCCTCAAAGTCGGAAGATTGATCACCTTGCTGAGAGCCATATCTTCGTCAAAGGTGACATCATGACTAATTATGACTTCCCTTTGACCGGCTACATAGATTCTATAGCCTTTAGTATTTTCACCATAGCCCACGAAAATTCCCTTCTTTCCAGATGCTCCCAATTTATTTCTTTTCTCTTTCGGCACATGAAAGTATACAGGGCTTCCAAAAATTTTAAAATGAGAAACATCAGGTTTCTTACCGGTGAATTTTTCTTCAGGAGTCTTGGAACCCAATGCTTGATGAGGGCATCGATTTTGTACATATACATCGGTGATTGTAGTTTCAGCACATAGAAACTTCAGAAGTCTTTGATCATGTAGCATGGACCGGACAGCTTCCATCATCGTGCAGTTCTTCCTTCCCACCACACCATTCTGCTCAGGAATATGTGTTGTAGTAGTCTCCTTCTTAATGCCAACCTCAGGTATGCCTGAGTGAACCAACTGTAATATATCGGAGGTCTTGCTTTGGCTTGAGGGGAATGGTCCCCTTTTGAGCTTTCCTTCGGCACATCCCGGACATACACCTTCTTTCTCTACTTGGAATTCGGGCATCCCTATTACCATCTGTCTTACATCGGGTAGAGCTTTGTAATGAAGGTGGGAAAACCTTTGATGCCAAAGTTCGGACTGAAGCGTTGTGTCACAAGACATGACACCTAGCGGAATTCCACCGAATTGATATAAAGAATCAACTCGAAACCCAAGAGTGCAAGCATCTTTAACATTATTTTTCCATATGCGTACCTTACCATCGCTGAAGGTTACCTTATAGCCTTTGTCTTCCATTGCCAAGACGGATACCAGGTTCGTTTTGAGATCAGGTACATATAATACATCTTGTAAGTGAATCGTATTACCTTGATTCAGTTTAAGAGAAACATTGCCTACACCTTTCACCGGGTATTTCATGTCATCTCCAAGGACAATTTCCAGGTTAGTTTCTTTCTCTACCAGATTATAGAGTACTTCTTTGTAACTAGTGAAGTGTCTTGAGGCACCACTATCAATGAGCCAAATTCCCATTAAGTCCGAAGGAGCGGAGGTAGATAGAGCAGCTGGTAGATAATATTCAGCCTGCTTATCGTCAACAGTGTTAGATTCATACCTGGAATTTCTAGCCTTCTTGAATGGTTGCCCTCTTCCTTGATTTCTCGCATTCCTTTTTCCTTTGTTGTTGAATTTTCCATTCCTTCGATTACCATGAGAGGGATTTTGATCATCGTCACGATGAGAGTCCTTTCTATCAGGGTATTCCCTTGCATAGTGACCTGCTTTATTGCAAATGAAACATCGTCCTTTTCTTCCACCCTTAAATCCAGCCTTTCTTTTCGATTTAGACCCAGAATTATTCCTTTTCTTAGCATGAGAAGAAAAAGCAGCAGGAGGACCTTTAGGCAAGGGCATTTCCTGCTCTTCTACCCTTGTTTGTTCTTGAATGCATCTAGCCATTAATTCCTCGAAACTAGGAATTACATTATTGTTCAGAAGAGTAGTCCTGAACACATACCATTCAGATGGTAATCCTCCAAGAGTTGTGAGTGCCATTTCTCTGTCAGTAATGGTTTCCCCAATAGATAGGAGATCGTTCTTGATCTCAGTGATTCTTAAGAAGTATGCTTGCATACTTTCATCTTTACCCTTCTTGATTTCCCTCAACTTATTTCTAAGAAACAAAATTTGATTTGAATCATTAACTTTAAATAAACTCACCAGTCTGTCGTAGATTTCCTTGGAGGTGTCTAGATCAGAGATGTAGGCCACCAAGCGCTTGTCGATAGAGTCCCGGACGATCTTATTTGTTTTGACTTCTCCATTTTTCCATTTGTTCCAGGCAGCAGCAGATGCATTTGATGAAGGCTCAACAATATTGCCTCTTACATGGTCCAACACTCCTTGATCTTCAAGGGTTAGATCGATAGACATCTACCATCCGTGATAGTCAGCTTTCTCACGGAGCTTGTCTTCGGTAGGAAAGAGTGTTGAGGACCCCATAGTTCTTTTAGGATAGCCTTGCCAATCTTCTCTTCAATGATTGCTCTTGCTCTTGCTCGGAATTTGTCTTCACCTCAGCTCTGATACCATGTTAAGTTATGGTATGTTCTATGCTTATAACAGTTTACTTCTTTTTCTTATTATATTCCACCGATTAGCAATCACATGTACATAAAGTAAAGTGCAGATAGAACATTAAACGATCGACAGAAAACAAGCCAAGACAAGAGACACAAGATGTGGCGGCTAGCCAGGGACAAACCCCACAATGTGTGGGGAAACCCTTTGATCAAATCTTCTTTTATCTTCAATAATTCAGCAGAGAGAAATAGTACAATAAATCTGATTCATATCAGCAGTAGCAAACCCTAGATCAGTAGCATCAGCATTAGCGGCTTCATTATCAAACTAGGGCAGACCATATCTCACAAACCGACAGTCGGATTGACTTCATTCCACCACCAAAAGTTTCGGCTTTCAAAGGAGGTTCATATGAACCTACAGCACAGTTCCAAAGAGGAGATCTTCTAGGCCACGCAAGTCAATCTTTACTTCTGCAGTTGCAGCTTCAGTTTCAGCAGTTTCCGGCTTCAAACTAGGGCAGTCGATATCTTGCAAACCGTTCGTCGGATTGACTTCATTCCACCACCAAAAGTTGCGGCTTTCAAAGGAGGTTCAGATGAACCTACAACGCAGTTCCAAAGAGGAGATCTTTTAGGCCACGCAAGTCAATCTTTACTTCTGCAGTTGCAGCTTCAAATTCAACAGCTTCCGGCTTCACATGTGTGAGAGAGAGAGACCCATTTCAGCGCAATAGAGAAGAGACTCATATCTGCGCAGTAGAGAGAGAGAGATGTGATGAGATGAGTGATTCCAAGTGAGGAAAAGTCCTCTTATATTTATACACAACTTTGGTGGGTGAATAGATGCGACTGTTGGGCTTCTGAGCCTACATGAGTTGTAGGTCGGCTTGATAATAATTCCATAATCAAAATAAATTCATATCTCCATGAATACTTATCGGAATTGGATGTTCTTTATATCAATCCTATACCTCTCGACGAGAGGAATCTAATAAAAATATTATTAGCCATGAATAAGATGACCCACATGAAGTTTTGCCCTGGTTGCCAATTTTAACATTATCAGATACAAAGCAACAGAGATATCCTTCTAAACATTTGTTTACTATCTTAGTTTGCCCATGAGATTGAGGATGATAAGATGAGCTATGAGCTAACTGAGTACCAAGACAAGAAAATAATTATGTCCAAAAATTTCCAGTGGAAATGGGATCTCTGTCACTTACAATAATCTTTGGGTTTCCATGTAGCTTTTAAATTATTTCCATAAATGTAGTAGAAACTGTACTAGCTTTAAATGGATGAGATAATGCACAAAAGTGTGCATACTTGGTAAGTCTGTCAACTACCTCCATCATGACACTCTTTCCTTCAGACTTGGGTAAACCTGTGATAAAATCCATTGAAACCTCCTCCCAACGTTGACTTGGAATGGATAAAGGTTGTAATAGACCTAGGGTCATCTTTGTTTCAAATTTATTTTGTTGGCAAACCAAACATTCCACCAAAAACTTTTGAATATCAGATTTAAGGCCATCCCATGAAAATTCCTTCTTAACCCTGTGGTAAGTTTTTAAAAATTCTGAGTGCCCTCCTAATGGAGAGGCATGCAATTCCATAAGAATATTTTGTTTGAGTTGGGAATTTTGACATAGGTATAAGCGATCTTTGTAGCATAACAAATCATTTTTCCAGCTAAATGTATCATATGTATTGGGATCTTGTTGTAACTTTTGAATAAGTGCCCACACTTCTTCGTCATTCTTCTATTCATTCCTTACTTCATTTATCCAATCTGGTTGGATAATAGAAATGGTACAAAGCAATGCTTCCACATCCTCATCCTTTCTTGAGAGTGCATCTGCCACAACATTTTTCTTCCCTTTTTTGTAGATGATTTCAAAGTCATAACCCAACATCTTTGTGACGCTTTTTTGCTACTCTTCTGAATATAATCTTTGTTCTAAAAAGTATTTAACACTATCATGATCTGTTTTTACTTTGAAGTGTCTTCCCATTAGGTAGGGTCGCCATTTCTTAAGTGCATGTAGTATTTCCAACATTTCTTTCTCATAAATAGCTTTGTGTAAATACTTTCCTTTGATTGGACGACTTTCGAAAGCAATGGGTCTTTATTCTTGCATTAAAACAACACCAATTCCATTTCTCGAGGCATCACATTCCACAATAAAGGTTTTTGTGAAGTCTGGCATAGCTAGGACCGATTCTTGGCACATTTCCTCTTTAAGATGTTCAAAGGCATTCGTTGCTTCTGGAGTCCATAAAAATGCATCTTTCTTCAATAATGTTGTTAGAGGTGTTGCTATTCTCCCATAATTCTTAACAAACTTGTGATAATACCCTATCAACCCGAGAAATCCTCGCAGATGCTTTATGGGATGTGGGGATTTTCCATTCCTTAATGGCTTTAGTTTTGCTAGGGTCTACCTTAACACCTTCATGAGATACAACATGACCGAGAAATTCCACCTCTTGTACTCCAAAGAAACATTTGCATCTTTTTGAATATAATTGTTTCTCCTCCAATAGTTTGAGCACCCTATCAACATGTTGAACATGATCCTTCCAAGACTTGTTATAGATTAGTATATCATCAAAAAATACTAACACAAATTTTCTAAGGAAGGGTTTGAAAATGGAATTCATCAAAACTTGAAATGTAGAAGGTGCATTGGTAAGGCCAAAAGACATGACCAAAAATTCATAATGACCCTCATGAGTTTTAAATATTGTTTTCAGAATGTCTTTAGTCTTCATTATGATTTGATGATATCCTGAATGAAGATCCAACTTGGTGAAGTAAATTTATCCATGCAATTCATCCAATAGTTCATCAATGAAAGGAATGGGAAATTTATCTTTAATATTGAGCTTGTTGAGCTCCCTATAATCCGGACACATGTGCCATGATCCATCCTTCCTGTGCACTAACACTACTGGAGTAGGGAAATAACTTTGACTAGGTTGAATTATACCAACCTCTAGCATTTATGCAACCATACGTTCAATTTCACTCTTTCGGGCATAGGGATATTTGTAAGGCATGATGTTTGGAGGAACACTTCCTGGAATCAAATGAATAGCATGATCATGGTCATGAATAGGTGGGAGACCTTTGGGAGTCTCAAATACCTTGGAATGATTGTTTAAGACTTTTTGGAGTTCTGTAGAAATAGGTGATTTCGATGTGGGAACCTCTAGTGAACATAATTGTGAAATTACGCCTCATTGTTATTTCTTTAGAAACTTTGTCATTCCGTTGGAGCTAATTATCTTTCTTGGTTTCCTTGTGATACCTCTTAATTGAACTTATTTTCCTCCCAAAGAAAATTTCATGAAAATTAAAAGCTATTGTACCCATTGGATTCCTAGTACAACATCAACACCACCCATTGGAATGGAAAGCATTGGGCTATTCAATACATATTCTCCCATGGATAGCTTGATATTATGGCACTTTCTCGAGAAATTTATGGTTCCTCCACTTGCAACCATCACTTGACACTCTGGTGCTGGATATATAAGCAATTCAATTCCTTGGCTATCTTACAATGAATAAAATTATGGGTACTACCTGAATCAATCAACACTATTACCTTTTTCTTCTTGATATGTCCTTCTATCTTGATAGTTTGAGGAGTGGTAATTCCGGCCAATGCATTATAAGATATGGTCGGATTCATTTCTTCTTTATCGAAGGTTTTTTCTTGGTGTATATCCTCTTCTTTTGACATTTCTTGTTCCTTTTCTTCCTCCTCTTCACAATCTATGTAAAATAATTTCTTCTCATCACACTTATGACCTTTAGTGTATTTTCTATCAAAACTGTAACAAATCCCTTTGGCTCTTTTTTCTTCCAATTGTTGGGGTTTCAACCTTGTAGGTTTTTGAAGGCTAGGGGAAACAACACTTCCATCCTTATAGTTGTGAGTGGTAGGCTTCCTTGTTGCCATAATTTTTCTTTCCAACTTGAATGCCCTCTCCAATGAACCCAAAGGCGAACCTCATGCTGGATGTTATTTGTTAAATTCCCTATGAACACATCAATCCTATGCTCCTTTGGAATATATTTTACCCTTATATTCAATTTTTGAAAGTCCTCAATGTGCTCCACCATTGAACCCTTTTGTTTGAGGTTTATCAATTGGCTAAAAAAAGTGTTGCTTTTTGTATCCTCATAATGTGCTATCATTTATTTCATAAAAATTTTCCAAGTGACAATTTGTTTACGAGAGAAAAGCCATTGATACCATACAAACTGATTTGGTTCCAAATATAAAGTTGCAATGCGTAACTTTTGTGTGTTTTGCACATTATGGAGATCGAAATATTACTCCATCGTATCCATATTACGGGATCCTTGCCATCAAACTTCCTCATATCTTTCTTTGGAACTGGTGGGTCTTCAATCCAACATTAGAGTTTATGAAATCATGATTAACATTTCTTTTGTTCTCATCATGATTTTCCTTTACTACCCTTTCACCATTATTAAGCATTTCTTGTAGCAACTTAGTCAAATCTATCTTCAAATATTCCATGTCGCCTTTCAGTTTTTGTTCTATACCATCCATCTTAGTGTCCATGCCATTCATCTTAGATTCCACGCCATTCATCTTAGCTTCTACCGCGTTTATTTAAACCATCAATCTTAGCTTCTGTTACCCTTTGTGAGAGTGAAATTTGTTGCACTTGGTCTCGTAATTTTGATATATGATGTTGCATTTCTTCCTCTTCTTCATGAGTCATGCTAAAGATTTCTGGTTGCTTACTAAGTGTTTCCATTTTCTTTCTTCGAGGCATAAATTAATGATAATTATGCTTCACTATTCCCTTTGAACTTCAAACTAATTTTTCAACCCAAACTTATGCAAAATTTTAAAAAGACTACACACCATTTTTCGCTTTGTACAAGCTTGATATTGAATCTGTTTTATCTCTGTAATTGTAAATCTCCAAGGTTTGAAATTGCTTCCTATGGTAGCCCTCTGAGTCCTATTTCCAATTCCACCAGTTTGATCAACATTGGATTCTCCAAGAAAGAGTTATGCCCAATCTCCCAAGATGACCTAATTATATAATATTTCAGTAGAGCAAACTTGTACGACATTCCACATGTCACTGTTTCGACCTTCAGATCTGAATAAGATACACAGAGCACTAAAGTCCATCCTCTTTCTGTAACTTCTTACGAAACTTCAATCTGATGCTTAGAGATAAATTTATGGCGATTTTTCCAAGGTAGCCTATTTGGAATGTAATTCAAGAGTCTACAAAATCCCTAACTTCCTTAGATCATATCTCCGTAACTATAGTGAGAAAAGATTTGAATTTCGGTCCAAAGGTTTAGAACGATTGCCACTCAAATGGGTTTTGTTTTTAGCTTCTAAAACTTCGTAGAGAAAATGTTATAGCTAAAATTCCATGATGACCTATTTGGAGCAGTGAAACCCTATAATCCAAACCTCTGATACCAAATGTTAAGAAACCAGCTCACAAAAAGATAGAAAATATAGATCAACAACTTCAGAATCAACCTTTTCGAGGGGGAAACCTCCTTTACATTACACAACTGAAAAATTCTTGGATGATACAAATGACAAAACCTCCTTTCTATATATAGGAGTCTAAGGGGTCACAATATAATCAACGCTGACATAACAATAATAATATAAGGGCACAAAAATAACAATAGTGGGCTTCTATGGGGCACAATAATAACAATATGGGGACAATAGGGGCACAATAATAACAATATGGGGACAATAGGGGCACAACAAAAACAATAAGGGCTACAGTGACAATAGTAATGGGGGAATCACTAGTATTATAGGGACCTAACAGAGAGAGAGAGAGGGAGCGGAGGAATGAGGGATAGATAGATAGATTGGAGAAAGAGAGTATATGCTTTGGGGGTGATATAGAGAGACAAAGGGAGATATAGGTATTGACGGAAGGTGAAGAGAGGGAAGAAGAGAGAGACGGAGAGAGGGAGGGATAGAGATTAATAAATATGGAGTGAGAGAGTGTGTGTTTGGGGGGTGAGATAGGGAGACAAATAATGAGAGATGGAGGGATATATAGATATAGATGGAGGGGGCAGAGAAAATAATATTTCTTGCACTATATGAAGCTATTTCAGTGTAGATGGCGATTCCTAATACTATTTGATTTCTTGCACTAGATGCATTGATTTTAGTGTAGATATTGATTTCTAATGATATTTTATTGCTTGCACTAGATGCATTGATTTCAATGTAGATGATTTCTAATCAGATTTTATTGTTTGCATTAAATGCATATATTTTAGCATAGATGGTGATTCCTAATCCTATTTGATTGCTTTCACTAAATTCATTAATTTCAATGTATATGTTGATTTCTAATTATATTTTATTGCTTGCACTAGATGCATTGATTTCAATGTAGATGACTTCTAATCCTATTTGAATTGCTTCCACTAAATGCATTGATTTCAGTGTAGATGGTGATTTCTAATCTTATTTCATTGCTTGCACTAAATGCATTTATTTTAGTGTAGATGTTGGTTTAGATGTTGGTTTCTAATCCTATTTTCTTACCTATACTAGATGCATTGGTTTGAGTGTAGATGTTGATTTCTAATCTTATTTGATTGTTTGCATTAGATGCATTGAATTCAGTGTAGAAGTTGTTTTCTAATCTTATTTGATTTCTTCCATTAAATTCATTGATTTCGGTGTAGATGTTGATTTTTGATTTGATGTAATTGGATGTATGATGGTACATTAACTTTAAAGTGATTGGATTCAAAATGTGCATTGACTTTAGTGTAAGCACAAAAAATGATTGGAAATGTACATTGATTTTGTGTTATAGTAAATCAACTTATTAATATTGGAGAGCAAGAGATAACAGGTATGATGTTTACTACAACAGATTGAGCTAAATATTTATATGGTTTACGATTTCCGTTGTCCTTTTCATATAATCAAAATATGACAAAACTAATAAGGGTGACAAATATACAAAATAGTAGAAGAAAATAGTTTGAGATTAATCAAAATAAAGACTATTTGTAATTGACTACATTCTTATTATTCACATCTATCATTCAAAACTATTACATTGTCACCTTGCATTCAAATTTTTTATTTCATCATTTTTCATCATTAAAGTTATTAACAATATTTATCATCTCAACAAATTAAGGTAACTAAGAAAATTTAAAATTAAATTAATCTCAGACATATTTTGCATATTTAAAATTATTATATTAATATTAGATGTATTTACATATTATTGATAAAATTAATCATATCTTCAATAGATTTTCCTTCACCGCACATGACTAAAACCAACCTAGATCCATCTTAACTCTGGATCTATCAAGCACCGAGAGGGATCAAATCTCTCGAGGTGCAAACCTTTCCTCAAGTTTTGCACTCAAAAAAGAGGTTTTCACCTCGAGATATTTTATCCCTCTCAGTGCTTGATAGATCCAGAATTAAGATGGATCTAGGATGGTTGTATTAACATTGCTCCACTTAAAGAGGTTTATATAGATTTCTATGCTTCATGTTATAAAAATGCAAAGACATTTTTTTATCAACAAATTGGTTTTGTCGTTTTGAAAATGCCACATTTTCTTTTGTCTTTTAATTGTTTGGCTCATGTGCTCATAATTTTTGAAATGAAAAACCTATTTATCTCTTTTCATTGAAATGGACAATCTTTTATCATATCAAAAATATTGTATATAACTTTCTTATTTTCACTTGTAATTGAGAAAAATTATATAAAACAATTTCACTTTTTTATTTTGGCCAAAGTTTGTTGGGAAGGCTGCAACACCTCTCAAACTTTTTGTCATTTGTTAACTAGGAAAACTGCCACACCTTCCATATTACTTTTCAACTATTAAATAATCCTATCAACTTTCCTATTATTATAGTACACTGAGAACAACACTTGAGGATCTCAGTCTTGCATACCACATAGTCATGTAGTACAACTAAATATATGATATATTTTCTTTAGTTAGTGTTATGAAATATTTGGCTAAGTATGATTGCTGGAAATATTCTAATATACTACGGAGCTATAACACTTGACACTTGTTTTTCCTTGGGACCCTACAAACCCTAGCTACTCAATACAAACCATAGATTTTATAGCACATGCAATGAAATTCCTAAATAATTATAATATCTAAAATTTGGGAATTCCTTAAGTGTATTAATATTTAGAAGGGAGCATTAACCCCCCCAAATTAACAAAAAAGGGTCTATAGGATGCTAATACCATTGTGGGAGATCTTGCTCAAAACATCCTTTGGTAATTCTTATTGTCATGGTACCACTTTTCATTATATATTTTTTGTGGACTTGCTATTACCATTGTTGGTGACCCCTCTCCATAGATTCCCCTTAGGACATTGATTGTGTTCGGCTAGATTTTGGCTAAATTCTTTAATGGACATAATGGTCCAATGATAAACATCCACAAAATGTTAACCATGGATGAACAAAAGAAAATGGTCCACACTCATTCCTAGTTAGTCAATAATGGAAACCAACATATCTTCCCTCATTGTGCAAGTCATCCTTTGTTTTGATTAGACTGAGAAAATAAAGAGTGAACCTAACGAGGTGGAAATGTGTTAGGTGAAGGATCTCATAAGGAAAAGAACATTGATGAGGAAGATAGTCACAATAACGACCTCTTATTTTATTCCCTTCCCACAATTTGATGCTTCTATTTCATAAATTTCATCTAAATATATTTGATGTGTGAGATGTGATTAGTTGGGATGACTAAAAGGATCATTCATTTTCCCTTCATAGCATAATGAATGATTTATTGAAACTCTAAATTGGTGTACTTTACATTGATAGGGAATGTTGGCAGTGGTGGAATGGCATAAGAAATAATGTCCATGGGTTATTATAAATAAGTATTTTGTGAAATCCTCTTTTTCCAAATTTGTTAGAGATACTAATATTTTGGGATAGCTTACCAACTTGCACAAACTAGAATAGTGGAAAAAATACATTGATTATTTTTAACATTTGGCTATTAAAAATAAAATTGATCCAATGAATTTTTTAATTAATCAATGTTTATTAGTTGTATTAAGGAGTTAATCAAAACCCAAATAGAGATGAACAACCCTACTACTTCATTGGATGCCACTTAGCTAATGCAAAACATGTATCCTATGCTTAGTTCAAACACCCTAACCTTTCTCCAATTCCAAGTCCAAATATGGTGGCTTCTTAGTATCTCACCCAACCACTCAAGTTCCACCAAATGACATGGGATGAAATTTTAGAAGGCCAACTCAAGGGTGTCTATTACAATTATGATAAAGAATTTAGGGCATACACGTAAGGAACATAAAACATTTGTGGAAAATTTGAGGACATTTTTTATTGTGATACTTAGGAGGAAGTCAATATTAATAACTGAGGAAGTTCCTCTTCCCAATAAACTAGGTTAATCAACCAAATCCTCCTTGCATGCTTTGACTAGTATTTCTTCTGCTCATACATGAAATTCAATCAACTATATCAAGCATTGGAAGGTAATTTCCTTGATAGATATTGATAGCATACATAATTTCATTAATTTCCACATTGTCAAGAAGCAGACTATTATATCCATACTATTAGAAACTTTTAAATTATGTTTTGTAATGGGGAATCTATGAATATGGTGGTTAGTTTGAAAATGTGAAATTTCAAATGGGTGAGTGTTACTTTAAGACACATATTTTCCATTGAATTGGGTAGTTGTGATATTATTTCAAGAGTTGAATGGTTGAGAACATTAAGCCCCATTGTCATGGATTTCATAAAATTATACATGAGTTTTCAGAAGGATGGATATTCCTACATTTTCAAAGGTCTCAATGTAGGTTTCACTAAAACAATTAGTTCCCATTATATGGAAAAGATTCTAAAAGAAGTTCATTTTAGTAATTACATGTTACTCAAGCCTTTGAGGATGCTTCTCATCTAGTTCATCTAGTCTTTTGGTTTGTATTAGACAAACACCAATAGGTATTTGATCTTCCCTAAGGATTACTACCCTCATGTGGAGAGCATGATAATATCACCCCACTACTCCCTAGTATTGCAAAATTAGGAGACTTATGTATTATAGATGATTTTCCTTAACTCGATAATTACTTGTGATATGTGTTGGCCTTTTATTACTTTATTTTATATTTTTCATCAAAAAATTACCAAAACAATGAAGATCACAACAAGACAAAGTACACAAGATATAGGCTCCAAGCTAGGGAAAAACCTCTCCAAAGGGAAAACCCAAAAAAATCTTATCTTCTTTAGAATTTTCTTACAGTGAGACTTCCAAGACCCAAAGACAAAATCCAACAACCTTACCATGCACTAAGTCAGCCCTCAGCAAGATTTTCTCCAAGGTAGCTTCCAAACTTCATCTTACTTCAACTTCATCCCAGAATTTTGGCCTTGCAACTGCTCCTCAAAATTTCAGCCCTTCAATTTTAAACTCTTGCAACAGCAACTTCAGACAAACCCTAATTTCACATGTGTGAAAAGAGAGAGATATTTAGCCCAGGAAACTTCAATTCTTCCCTCCTTTCCTTGTCCTTCTAGCTCTTCTTCTCCTTCGCTATTGTAGATTGAACTTGACTTGGATGAGTGTCTCAAAGGAGGTCAAGCTCCTTGTATTTATAGCTTCCTTGAGGGGTCCAATAGCCCTCCCTTAGGCTGATTTCATCTCGCTTTGGGCCAACTTGGTATTGGGATACAAAATTGATTTTTATTGATAAAACAAGTATTTTTATTTATTACAATTAGTCTAAGTGGGACTATGACACATGCCCAATATTATTCTTTATCCTAGAAAGACCTAGAAAACCTAAAAGCACAAAGCATATGTTTTTAACTCAAACTTGAGTATGAAAACCATAATCCAAAATAAATAAATATATATATATATATATATATATATATATATATATATATATATATGTATGTATGTATGTATGTATGTATGTATGTATGTATGTATGTATGTATGTATGTATGTATGTATGTATGTACATATATATGTATATATATATATACATACATATACATATACATATATACACACACACACACACATATACATTCATACATACATATATATATGTATATATGTATATATGTATATATATATATATATATATATATATATAGAGAGAGAGAGAGAGAGAGAGAGAGAGAGAGAGAGAATATACAATGTCATGATTACAATTAGGTCGTTATGAAGATTGAACCTAGTTACAATATTCAACACTCTCTCTTAACTAGGGAGGAATTCATAATCCCGTTACATGGTACAAGGAATCTAAATCTTGAATCATTCTCATAAGAATAGTCAGATTGATAAGCCATCTTTGTAAAGAATCTTTGTCATACCCAACATTTACCTTGAAGGTCTTAACTAGACAACTCCATCCTTAATTCAGAGAATTATGTTGGGAGGCTTTACGTGAACTACCACACCAACTCTAAGGCACATACCCCATCTGGATTTTTATCGGGTATGTCCTTTTAGGACTATTTGTATCTTGGGTTTCCAATCCTAAATCCTCAAAGAATATCATTCCTCTTTGACTACTCTTTTCTTGGATGCCCTACCTCATGTAGAAATTCTACAAATTCTCGACAAATCTACCTCTTAGACCATGTAGAAAATCTGACTGTAGATTAACTTGATAATGCAATATAACCAAAGAAAAATACTATAATCTACTTCTACTATCAATTTGTGGAAACTTAAAGATCGAGCTAGATCAAGTTGAACACATATAACCAGAAGAAAAAGAATCAATGCACAATACACATGAAAATACTTTGGGGAAAGCCTCAGCTAAAAACCCCACTATCTATATTATCATACAAGGTGGAAATACATAGATATTATACAAAGCCTTAGCTCTCACAACTAGCCAGCTCTCAGTACAATCCTCACAGATGCTCACAGGCAATCAAAGCTTCTCACAAGCCTTCTTCTTTACCCTCCAAGCTCCTATTTTCTTGCGCTGTTCCTCCAAGATGATTCACCTTCAACAAAGTGGAACACTACTCTTACACACTGTAAAACTGCGCAATCCTCAAGGAAACTTACCTCAACTGCATGCATTAGTTTCCTTAGTAGGAAAACACATGCAACTGATAGTACACTATCCTTGACATTTAGTTCAGCTGGGTCTTTCTCAGAATAGACATGCATGAGTTTCTGATGAGGGAATCTTCAGTTATCTGGAGTACACTGGTTGAGTGCATGCATGCATCAACTGACTGATAACTCACAATTAGTTCCTCAAATAGTTTGGAACTAATTTAACTGGACTTAACTCATTCAACTGAGCTAACTAATTACAACTCAAATATAACTCAATCTTATCTCCTTAATTAAGGGATAATCTCCTTAATTTAAGCGATAACTGTTGCATGACTTCAGAAAGACTTCTAACTTGAATTTCTCCAACTAATTAATCCATAATGAATTAATTAATTATTTCCAAGTAGCTGGTGAGACTAAGTTCGATTTTAATTCACAGATTTAATTCAAGGACAAATTAAAATTGGAATATTCTTGTTGCCACATTTCAACACTCCCTCTCAACAAGAAAGGGATTATCAACCACCTCGATCCTATCTCTGTGGAACTCGAATTTACATTTTTACAATGCCTTTGTCAAAATGTCAGCATCTTGCTCATCTGTCGAAATATACTGCAGCAACATGATCCTCCTCGCTACACAGTCTCTGAGATGATGACACTGGATGTCGATGTGCTTGGACCTATCATGAAATACTAGATTCTCAGAGAGTTTGATACAACTCTAATTATAACAATAGATCACAGTTGGATCCATCCTCCAATCAAACAAACCAACTAGAATTTTTTCATCCAAATGGCCCCACATGCTGCCTGACTTGCAGCCATGTATTCAGCCACTGCTGAGCTGAGTGCAACCAGCCTCTTTTTCTTGCTGTACCAAGAAACTATCGTTGACCCAAGGTTGAAAATACCTCCTGATGTGCTCTTCCGATCTGATGGACTCCTTGCCCAATCTGCATCAGTGAAGCCCTGTAGCTTCACTCCCTCTGTCCGTTTGTACCATAATCCATACTGAGATATGCCTCTGAGGTATCTCAATACATGCTTTGCCGCCTTCCAAAACATCTTGGTAGGATGAACCATTGCTTGACTCAGCTGGTTCACCGCATAGCACAAATCTGGTCATGTTCACTAAGTACATCAGTGAACCCACAAGCTGCCTGTACACAGTAGCCTCCACTACTTCTCCTAAAGTAGCATCCTCCTTCCTCCAGTTACCAGATAGAGGAGTCTGCATGGGCTTGCACTTCTCCATGTGGAATATCCTGAGTATCTCATTGGCATACTTGCCCTGAGACACGAACAACTTCCTATCCTTCTGCCACACTTCCGTGCCAAGAAAGTAATTCATGAGACCCATGTCTTTCGTCTCCAATTCTCTTACAAGGTCCTCCTTGCAAGACATGATAAACTGATCATCACCAGTCAATATGAGATCATCAACATAGAATGATGATCAACAACTTACCTTCCACCATGATGTTGTACAAGTTCGCATCCACTTCACTCTTTGTGAAGCCCAACCCGATGAAGTAGTTGTCTATCCTGGTGTACCAAGCACAAGGTGATTACTTCAGGCCGTACAACTCTCTCTTGAGTAGGCACACATGCGACTCACTATCGAAGGTCTCAAAACCTTCCGGCTTCTATATGTACACCTCTTCCTCAATCTCGCCATTGAGGAATGCAATCTTCACATCCATATGATGGATCTTCCAACCCATCTGTGCTGATAGTGCCAACATAGATCTAATAGATGAGTACCTTGCGGTAGGAGCAAAATTCTCATCATAGTTAAGCCCCTCGAATTTTGAAAAGCCACGAGCAACAAATCTTACCTTATGCTTCTCCATACTACCATCAACAGCTTTATTTACCTTGTAAATCCAATGGGAACTCAGAATTGACTTGTTCTCTGGTCTCAGAACCATGTCCCAAACACTGTTACAAACTATGGAGTCATACTCCTCCACCATAGCATCAACCCAAATCGGCTGCTGCACTACTTCCTCAAAGGAAGATGGCTTGTCTCAACACATTCCCCAGCAAGGGCCATGTATCCAGTGTACCTCTCAAGTGACCTCCTCTATCTGCATTGAGGAAATGGTGCTCCCACATCCTCTCTTGCATCCTGCAACAATCTATCAGCTTCTCTTGTGCGCTTCTATCCATCTCTAGAAGAATCTGCTTGAGTGGATGTCTCCACTCTTGGAACCTCTGGATGTGGCTGCTCCGCATTAGTTTGAGGCTCCTCCTCCTTAGGAACCAACTGTTCCTCCATAGCCTGTAGTTGGAGCTCCCTCTCAAGGGAACCTTGCATGGCCCTCTGCTCATCAAACTTGAGATCTCTGCGAACCACTGTCCTTCGACTGGTAGGAAAGTACACGCGATAGTTGTGAGGTGTATCAGTGTACCCCACAAGTATCCCCAACTTTGATTTCGGCTCAATCTTCTTCCATGCATCCTTGGTCACATGGAAATATACCGATGATCCAAAGATCTTGAAGTGACCCACATCTCGTCTCTTACAGGAGAAATCTTCCTCTGGTGTCTTCATCCCAAGTATGTGATGTGGGCTTCTATTCTTCAAATAGACCACTGCGATGCATGCCTCAGCCCACAAGTGAAGTGGTAGGCCTTGGTCATGCAGCATTTCCCAAGCTGCCCCTACAATAGTTCTGTTCTTCCTCGTGGCCACCCCATTCTAATGTGGGTTATGAGGTGCTGTCAACTCTCGTTTAATTCCTTCCATTGCATAGAAGTCTTTCAACTCTTGAGAGACATATTCTCCACCGTTGTTGCTTCTCAAGACCTTGATCTTCTTCCCTGACTCTTTTCCACCGTTGTTTCTTCTCAAGGCCTTGATCTTCTTTCCTAACTCTTTCTCGACCAAAGCTTTGAACTCACAAAACTTTGAGAAGGTTTGGTCCTTCTTCTGCATGAAATAAATCCAGCATTTATGAGAAAAATCATCAATGAAAATCACATAATACCTTTGCTTCGTTGTGGATGCCGTCGAGAATGGTCCACACACATCAGTATGAACTCACTCTAAGATAGCCTTTGCTCGACTGTCTCAATCATGAAAGGAAGACTTGGTGTACTTTACCAAGATACAACCTTTGCATGTGTCAACTTGCTCAAGTTTTCCTTTGGGAAGTCCTGTAGATATCTGCTGCATTATCTTCAAAGCCCCATGATGAAAATGGCCCAACCGCCTGTGCCACAACTCGCCAATGTCTTGGCTTTGCACCAATTCTGTTTTCATACTCAATGCTGCACAATCATCTACCTCTAGATTATAGGGATTCTTCACCCGAATCCATATCCTCTTGGTCTAACCCATGGCTATGTGTCTTAGGAACACCTTTCCTTTATTCAAGACAACATCGTAGCCTTTTTCTTCCAACATCGTGACTGATACCAAGTTCTTCTTCAGTCCAGGCACATACTTCACATTTGTCAAGGTGATAGGAGCTCCATGCTCCCTCTAAAAAGAAACCGTGCCCACTCCTGAAACATTATACTTTCCATTGTCACCCATCTCTATGCGCATCTTGAGGTCTTTCTCCTCCAGGTACTGAATAAACTTTTAACACCAGTCACGTGGAATGAGGCTCCATTATCAATATACCAGAAATAACCCATCATCGATGACACCATGCATGCGATGAGGGTAAAGTCCATTTCGAACTGAGAGGCTAATGCCTCACCTTCTGATCCTTCCAAGGATCCCTTCTTGGACTTCTTCGATGGGAAATTAGTCGCATAATGTCCCATCTCAATTCAAGTATGATATGAATTCGATTTGCACCTGCAACCTTGAAATTCAAACTTGGAATTGTCTTCTCCGTATATTGTTCAATGCTCTGATAAACTTGGCTCCGATACCGTGTATAAATTCTACAAATTCTCTACAAATATACCTCTAAGATCATGTAGAAAATCTGACTGTAGATTAACCCAATAATGAAATATACCAAAGCAAAATACTATAATCTACTTCTACTATCAATTTGCGGAAGCTTAAAGATTGAGCTAGATTGAGCTAAACACATATAACCAAAAGAAGAAGAATCAATGCACAACACACATGAAAATACTTTGGGGAAAGCCTCAGCTAAAAACCCCACTATCTATATTATCATACAAGGTGGAAATACATAGAGATTAAACAAAGCCTTAGCTCTCACAGCTAGCCAACTCTTAGTACAATCCTCATAGATGCTCACAGAAAATCAAAGCTTCTCACAAGCCTTCCTCCAAGAAGTGCCCTCAGGTGGAAAAATTGATCATTTTGGGCACAATTTTCGAGACTTATTGGGCTTTGAGATCAAGAAGTGTGTTTGTTGGCTTATTGGGGCCTGACCCAGGTTCAAAAATGTTTAGCCGAACAAATCCCAAAATTACCGGCCCTTTTGGCAATAGTCCACGGAGCGCGGATTGAGGTCTCACCTGAGGTAGTATGGGAGAGTGTTGGAACTAGGTTTCCGCACCCTAGGGATGTCTTGATGAACTCTGCAAGTTCACGAACCAATCCTACGTGTTGCCCTACTCCCGTGCAACCATATGTTCAGAGTATCTACCTTCGCGCGGTTTGGAATATGAGCGCGAGTGAAATTTATCCTTTATGTGCTTAATGCTATTATAGATCTTAAATTACTTAAGCCAGCACAATGATTTCAGTTACCAGTTAACATAATAGACATGCGTGCAATCATAAACCATAAATAGATGCATAAACCAGATTATAGAACAGATACACAATATTCCAAAACCAACTTATCTTTATTAATGCCTTTATCCCGTTACAATCCACTTCCTGCCCTGCACACATAGCTGTAGGGGCCCGCACGCACAGTTACGGAGCCTCTATCTCCTACTACAACCCAAAACTCGGACTTACAGACTCATATCTAATACTGCTACGGAGCCTCTATCTCCTACTACAACCCAAAACTTGGACTTACAGACTTAGATCTAATACCGCATTCAATCCCCCATATTACTTCTTACATTCCAAAAATATGCCTTTTACAGTTAGAGCCTCACTCTTATTTATACATTCCCATGGTCCACGGACCATGGGTAGGCCGACACATTATAGATTAATTTATAATATTTTAGGGTAGACTACCCTTAGACTTGACTCGTAACAATTCATGCTCTGCACACTTCATGGAGCTTTTACAATACCAATACCCAAAAATGTGGGCTTTAAGCCCCAAAACCCTTACACGGGGGATCCGCCACCCAACAGGCCCCCAACACAATCATCGTGACTCATCTCAAGTCACTTGTTGGTGTGGCGAGACGCGCAGCGAAGGCTTCATGGTCCACCATCCCTGTGAGTGATGCACTATGCTTTGTTGCTCCATTGTTGCCTCCCGCAACACTTTTTCAAGCTTCTGCTCCATTGTCCCTACTAAATCGCGTAACCGATGATGCTCATTCTGCTCTGCTCGGTTAACACAAAGTGGCCCCTCATAGGATTTTAGCTCTAGTTGAGATGCCAAAACCATGAACTCTTTGTGCAAGAGCAACAAGCTTGCGATCTTTGGTCCCATATACTCAATGTCTGCTGAAGCTTGTGTTGCATTTTTGCAAGAGAGATGTTGCTATCTGTGAGGTCCCAATCTTCAAGTTTCATTGTGGGCACGTGGCCCAGGGATGCACTTTTCAACAGAATTTTGTCTTTTATCCCAAGATTCACCATCTCGCCCTTATCTTTCATAGATCACTTACCAGACCACAGGTTTCGTAGCGACATCCAGACCAGTCCTGCTATCTATCTAGGATTTTGTGGTATATCTCCCACCACTAGCGTTGGGCTCGGCATGGTGACCTCGGCTGTCGGCATTATGCTGTCCCAAAGGTCCTGCGTCTCTTTTGGCAATGTTGCAATCACTAGGTTTATTCTCAAAGCATCAAATTTGGACAGGTCCATATCTATCAGATAGCTCAATAAATTAAGTCTCAAGGTGCCCTGGTTTGTTCGATGGATGACCAGCTGTGATTTATAGGCTGGCTGATATTCAAATTCGACTGTTCCCTCCTTTTCTGGCTCATTAATGCGATACTGACGGGAGATCGTTTCAAATCTAGTTTTGACTCCATGTCTTAAATGTCTGTCGTCCGCTCCTCATTGTCTCAGATTGACCATCTTGTCATGAACAGTGACCTCAACAGCCACCTTCCCACCTTTCTGCGCGGCAGTACAACCCTTTATGCATGACCGCGATTCCTGCAATAAATCCTCCCTATGCGAAACCCTGTTTTCGCCCATCTCTCCTGCAGACTCGTTTATAGTCTCGCGCCTTCTTTCAACCACTTAGAGTGCTAAGACTGTACTTCGGTTGGTTAATCAGACATCCAGCCTACTCATGTAGAGCTTTAGGCAACTGCCATTTACTCTTCCTGGGAAGGGCTCTCCATTAAGCTTTCCGAGCTGAACCGCGCCTCCATTTGTGACCTCTTTGACTACATATGGTCCCAACCAATGCATTCAGAGTTTTCTAGGAATTTCTCAAACTTGCTGTCATACAACAATACTAAATCGTTTACTTTCAATGTACGCAACTTGATATGGCGATCATTTCAAGATCTCTCGCGTTGTTTCTGTACCTGCTGATGGAATCCTACCAGAAAATGTTCTTCCTCAAGTTCTTCGAGTTGTGCGAGCCTCTCTTCCAACACCTCGCGGTTTTCCATGCCTGTCATCACTACTATCCGTAAACTGGGTATAATATATTCCATTGGCATGATGACTTCCGTGTCGTAGACTAACTTGAATGCTGTTTGCCTCGTCAATTTCTTGCATGTGGTTCTGTATGCCAATAACACAACAGGTATACATAAATCCCAATCGGTTCACTGCGCGTTACATACTTTGGTCAACGTAGTCTCTAGAATCTTATTGAATGCTTCTACGGTCCCGTTTGCTTGTAGATGGTACGACGTGCTTTGCTCATGATACACCTAGAATTCCTCAGTAAGTGTGTTGATAGTTTCATTTAGGAAGTGTGTTTCGTTGTCACTCATTAAAATTTTCTGGCATCCAAACTGTGTCAAGACGTTGTCAAATAAAAATTTCGCAGCTGTAGCGGCCGTGTAGTCCTTAACTGGCTGTGTTTCCACCCATCTAGTCAAATACTCTGTCGCCGTGATGATGTAGCGCACACCCATCTTCCCTTGAGGGGTGATAGGCCCCACAAAGTCTATTGCCCATTTTTCAATTGGTTGTTGTGTCATCTGTGGATTGAGTAGCATCTCATCCCTTCGCGATGGTTTCCCAATCCATCGACATATGTCACAAGCCTGACAGTACGCTTTCGACTCTTGATGTAGGGTTGGCCACCATAGTCTGGCACGAAGAATCTTTTGTGCTATCACCCGTCCCGCATAATGTCCTCCTGCAGCCCCCCCATGTGCTTCTGTGAGGATCTGTCCTCATTCAAATTCAGGTACATATCTTCGTAATATTTCGTCGTTTCCCATTTTGTAGAGGTGCCCCGCAATAACAGTAAAATTCGTCGCACGTACCACCAATTCTTTCTTTTGCTAAACTGAATATCCCTACGGCGCGGTCCCTGTGGTTAAGAAGTGGATTATATCCTCGAAGTGGCCATCTGCGATGCGCACTACATAGAGTTGTGCATCAAGTAGTCCTTCCTCCAAATTTGTTGTCTCCTCAACTTTCTCAATTCGGGATAGGTGATCTGGGCCTGCGTTTAGCTATCCTGACTTTACAATGACCTCAAAATCATATTATTGAAACAGTAACAACCATCTACAAATGCGCTCCCCCAACACAGGCTTGTTAACCAGGTATTTCAACGCAGAATGATTGGTATACATCTTGAAGTGCCCACCGAGTAGATAGTGGTGGTATTTCTGGAGCGCGTATACCATCGCCAACCCCTTATGCTCAGTGCGATACACGACGCATCAACACGTACATGAAATTCAATGTCCCATTTTGGGAAAACCAAAATGGGTGCACATGCCATCTTTTACTTAAGAATCTCTAGACTTTTCTTATAGTCATCATTCCAACAATATGTAGTGTCCTTTTTCAACAACTATTCCATTGGTGCCGTGATTTGTGCATAGCCCTTAATAAACTTTCGATAGTAGCCAGTGTGCCCCAACGTGGTACAAAGTTGTTTGACACTATGTGGCGCTTGCAGATTGAGTATAACAACAATCTTTGTAGGGTCCACCATCAGGCCTTGTCTGCAGACTATGTGGCCGAGTAAATTTCCAAAGGGGACGAGGAATGTACACTTCTTAAGATTCAGCGCAATCTGGTGTCGTCAACACGTATCCAGCATCAACCATAAGCTCGATGTATGTTTCTTGACTAGCTCAAATATAGTCCAATCGTAAAAATAAACTTCCAAAAACTTATGGATGAATTCCTTGAACGCGACCAATACTACGTGTGAAATATCGCTGGCGCGTTCTTCAACCCAAAGGGCATAACAGTGTATTGAAAACATCCCCATTTGGTCATGAAGGTGGTCTTGCTCCTATCTTCTGGCGCGATCTTGATCTGATGGTACCCTGAGAACCCATCCGTGAATGAGTATGCTTCCTGTCTGCCAACATTCTCCAGGACTTCATCTGTAAATGGTGTCAGGAATGGGTCATGAACGCAGGCATCATTCAGTTTTCGGAGGTCCACGCAGATTCGAATTTCACCCTTCTATTTTTTCTCTTGCACTATCATAGGACTCACCTAGTCAAACTCTTCCACTGGTTCAATAATTCCTGCTGCAAGCATTTTGTCCAATTCTTCGCGGACCTTTTCCTTATACTTCGGATTCAAATGGTAAGGATGTTGCTTAACTATATTTGCATCCGGTTTCAGAGTTATCTTCATCATCCCTAGGTCATCGAGGATCCCTTTTAACTCTATTATTTTGGTCGGGAATAAGTCTTGATATTCACGAAGTAACTCGACGACCTTATCCACTGTGGCATCATCCCAATAGTCCCCAAGCGTTGCGTACTTCAGCTCCACATCTGTACCAATGTTCACTTGTTTTGTTTTCAGTGGCACAGTGATGTCGGGGTCCTCGATTGATGGTCCTCGAATTTCATGACTCCCTTCTATTTCCAGAATATTAATGTTTCGGGGGTCATCATCATCATCCTCCACTTGCATGTTGTAACATTCTAGGGCATGGCTTAACTGATGTGACCATACTGGTTGAACTATTTCTTCTGGTTCCTGCGGTATTTTGAAAATGGCAGCTTTCACAACTTGCAGCACATCATCAATAGTATCCGTCCATTGGTCTTCAAATAAGAACGTTAATAAAAATCCCTCGCGCAAGATATCCCATTCGCCCGTACCATGTCAGAGTTCTGTCTCAGTATACCAGTTTCTTGGGATGACATCCAGGGTATGATAAAATAAGTGTACCCATTCAGGCTGGGGCTCTTTGCCATAGGCTTTGGTCCATTTTGCGAGGTGTATGTGCGGGTTATCACATCCATCGTATTTCTCGGTTATTCGTAGTTTCGACTTCCCAAACCTTAGCTGCATCATCCTTCTGCAATCATGCCAATTTTCAAAATTTCCTTCATGTGTTCCCCACCAATGCACAGGTGTTGCGTGCAACACCCACTTTAATGCATCAAACCTCTGGTGCTCTGGTACTACACTCTCAAACTTGCTCAAGAATTCATCCATCGTTGTCAGTCCATCATATGTTGGTAGATCTCGAGCCTGGGCGGTTACGCAACGCAGTGATTTGGTCATCATATTACAATTTAGTGTCGTCACTTCACTCAACCAATTTTGCCATTGCTCATCTTCTTCGTCTGACTCTGAAAGGCAGGACTCTGTGCACTCCCATGAGACCCTTCCATCTGCAGTCGGATTTAGCCAATCCTGGTTTCACGTGGTTATTTTGTAGATACAATCTAACTCCTCATCGCTTCCATCATCGCGCACGGGCTCATTGTAGCGTTCTCCTTCAGCGGGATCGAGTGGAATTACCACACGTAGGGACTTTTTCTCGAAAATCATTTTCTGCTTCTTCAGGTTGATGACTCCATTCATATTTGTGGCCCAGTCTATTCCTAGTAATGCGGGGTAAGGGTTACTATCATCTACAATCTCTATTACCTCGAAGTCTGTTTGCGTGCTCGCACCTTCGATATCCACTGTCACTCCTGTCCATATTCCCATGGGCAAGATCTTTTGTTGGTTGCCATCCGTAGCTGAATAGGAGACCACTATAATGCTGGCCTGCCCATGCATTTCCAAGTCTGCTTTGGTAATACGTTCGTGTCCGAACCTAGGTCTAAGATTGCTTAATCCATCTCATATTCGCTAATTTTCACTGTCAACCGCATTTCCCTTCCGATGCGCAAAGCATGCTTCCCCATTTTTCGAACTAACGTGGTTACCCTGACCCTGCACACCTAGTGATCATCTCTTGTAGTCCTTTAACTACCTTATTGTCATGCAACAGTTTCATACATGTCTCTAAAAAGGTATTTAGCATAGAAGGATCCAGGCCCATCTCTAGTTGATCCTTACTACCTGAAGTAGAGACCTCCACGAAGCTCTTCTTAGCTTCCATAAACGTTTCCTTTGTGTGGTCCAAGTCAAACTCAGGTTCCTTTATAGGAGCCTTACGTACCCAGGTATCCTCTTCAGGCTACTTCCCCTTATCTTCCCCCGTGGTCGCGCCACTTCTGAGCATCATGTTCACGTTGGGGTCCTCTTCGCGCGGTTCGAACCTCATCATTTGGATATTTTGCGTCAGAGTACGTGCAGCACCCCTTTTTCGTGTATTTGTGCGATCAGTGTCAGACAATCTACAACACCCTTTTTTCGCGCATTTGTGTGATCAGCATCGGACAATCTATCATTTCATGATCAAAATGTTCACAGTATGGGCAAGATAGTCTCGTTGGGTTGGTACAATCACGAGCGTAGTGCCCAGGCCCTCCACAATTGTAACAGATTAGCTGTCCGCGGCCCCTTCCGGGCCCCATTCCTCCTTGACCTCGACCTCACCCTTGGAATCCACCCCGCGCTATTGCTGCAGCTGGATCGAAGCCTCACGTTTCTTTCTGCATTCGATAAGCTAGGGTCCTATCCATCATTAGTTCATAACTCTGACATGTCCGCTCGTCATGGCCCACTAATCTATAGAAATTATAGTACAGTTGCTGCGGAGTCTGGGTATACTTCTGCAACAGGTGACAGTTGTTTGTCACATGCTTTCCTCCCACCTGAAAAATCGCGCACCAGAGTGCAGGGGGTGCACTCGGCCCTACTTGGGTTTCCGATCTCAACAGCATTGGTCCCCCTCTCGACAAATAGTTTGTGAATACAAGACAATGGTCCTTATCGTGATCTTGGCCTTTACATTTTATACACCACACTTCTTTGCGCGCCTTATGCTGGAGCGCCCTATCCTGCTTCAAAATTTGCATCTCCAAGCATAGGTTTTGTAGTTTCACGTGGCTTTTTTGGACTCCCAACCTCGGATCTTGTATCGGTGTTTCGTGCAACCTCATTGCCATTTCTAATTCCTTTGCCTGGGTTGAGAGCTTCTGTTATGATAGTGCCGTCCTCAGGTGTGGTGTCAAAGACGCCACAAACCACGCACGGTGTTGTGCATTTGTCAGAGTCATATTAGCCTCACGTATCATACTTTTCATCCTCTGATCCAGATCCCAGGGGGTTTCCCCTGGAAGCATTGCGATCTCCTTGAATCCGATGATCTACTACGTCTCTAATTTTGGTTGGCTAAATTCTCTGTTCAATTCAATCTGAATCTTTGCTATTCCGACATTCGGGTGATCATTTGAGTGCTTGATATACCAAATTAGCGTGTGATCCTGCAGCACACTTACCAATGTGTCTTTCTTAATGCTATAATCTGTAACCCCTTGTAGTTCCCATACTGCTTTTACTACGAACCAAAACTGATCTGGGTCTTCATTTCCTACTCCTTTGAATACAAGCAACTTGATCGCACTCGCCATGCTAAACTCCTGGTTTGGTGGAGGCGATGTGGGTGAAGTTGGAGGTGAAGAAGGTGACGGGAGTGGTGGCGTTAGTGGGGATGATAACTGCGGAATGCACTGCCTGATCAAACTGACCACACTCCTCGGAGAAACCCAAGCGCAGTCTTCCTCACTTGCTCACAGAGGTGAATTTAAAGGACTTTTTCCTAACCCTTCAATCCCTTTGTAGACCTTTCCACTCCGCGTCATTCCACTCATTAATGTATTCGCATCACCTGTTTTTCACATAACAACATCTTAATCCAAGTATTCAAAGATTTGATGTACTTACCTTGCAGTCCCTTGAGAAAACATCTTTCTACTTCATTGTAGCTGGCAGTCGTGTCTATCGCAAATTCAGTGATAAACCCTCCTATTATCCAATCCAAGGAATGGTCAATGGCTCGCGCAATCTTATCTTCAGATGCCTCTAGCCTGCGCACCAACTCTAGAGTCCACACTATCGGTTGATCGAGCTTGCACCTTCCTTGGCTGTCTGCTAGCCTCATGATCCAATCGTACAATTCTGAAGAGAAGGTCACGAAGAAGACCTCATGGATTTCTGTATATATGAAGTGATCCAACAACCTCTTCTCCGATATCTACGTAATTTTTTTTCTTGTATTACAAACTCATGCAGCTTTTGATCCAACCAATCTTCAATTTCTTTCTTTGTAGGGTTCCAGTGTTCCGACATCAGACATCCCTTAGGAAAATCTCAATCCTGGCAGTGGAACCATTTGTTGGCTTATTGGGGCCTGACCCAGGTTCAAAAATGTTTAGCCAAACAAATCTCGAAACTACCATCCCTTTCGGCAACAGCCTGCGGAGCACGGACTGAGGTCTCACCCGAGGTAGTATGGGAGGGTGTTGGAACCAAGTTTCTGCACCCTAGGGATGTCTTGATGAAGTCTGGAAGTTCATGAACCGATCCTACACGTTGCTCTACTCCTGCGCAATCGTTTGTTCAGAGTATCTACCTTTGCACAATTTGGAATACAAGCGCAAGTGCAATTTATACTTTTTGTGCTCCATGTTATTATAGATCTTAAATTACTTAAGCCAGCACAATGCTTTTAGTTACCAGTTAACATAACAGAAATGCGCGCAATCATAAACCATAAACAGATGCATAAACTAGATTATAGCACAAATACACAATATTCCAAAACCAACTTATCTTTATTAATGCCTTTATCCCGTTACAATCCACTTCCTGCCCTGCGCACACAGCTGTAGGGGTCCCCGCACATAGCTTCGAACTCTACCAGGTCTTCGTTCACACAGCTGCAGAGCCTCTATCTCCTACTACAACCCAAAACTCGGACTTACAAACTCAGATCTAATACCGCATTCAATCCCCCATATTACTTCTTACATTCCAAAAAGCTGCCTTTTACACTTATAGCCTCGCTCTTATTTATACATTCCCATGGTCTGCAGACCATGGGTAGGCTGACACATTCTAGATTAATTTATAATATTTTAGGGCGGACTACCCTTAGACTTGACTCATTACAATTCGTGCTCTGCACACTTAGCAAAGCTTTTACAATACCAATACCCAAAAATGTGAGCTTTAAGCCCCAAAACCCTTATGCAAGGGATTCGCTGCCCAACAACGTTCTACCTGTTGGAATCTCACAAATAAGTTTAAATAGAAGGATTTGATTAGTAATATGAGGAGAAGGAATATCTACAAGGTTGAATAGTTGTTGTCACATCCACAGTGGAATATGAAAGGGTTGAATAATGTGAAGAGTTTCTGCATGTGACAATAGATTAACACTTGCATCATGTGTATTGAGAATAAACGCCAACAAACAAACTAAAAACCTAAGGTATGAAATTATGAGATGCAATGAAAAGATTCAACATGAAAAACTTACTTGTAGCACTGGTTGATGAAGAGTCTCTTGATTCCCAGCTATGTGCCCAACTCAGATGGAATGATTATGTAAATGAATGATTAACTGAGTTTATTTAAATAAGTTAACATGCAAAATTGATTCATGCATGAGCACCACTTGTTGACGAGTGAAAGGATTAGTTAAGGGAAGTTAAGTGGGCTCCTATTTTCTAGGAGTGCGCCCACATGCAACAAGTTTCTCATGCATGCACCCAGGAAGAGCGCATGTCTTCGAAATAAAGGAGTGTGCTCAAGTAGGGCGAACTTTCTCAACATGAACTCAAGGAGGGCACATGTATTCACCAACTTGGAGTGCAATTTTTCTTTTTTGAGTGATTTTCTCACTTTTTCTTGATTTTTATTTTCTTTTGAGTGTTTTTCAAGTGTATGCATGGTGAGAAGGAAAGTTTCTAAGTCAATATAAGTGATGATTTCACCAAACCATGGACTAACTAACTCAAGTGCTTCTAATGGTTAAGTGATGATGCTTAAGAAACATTGACTTTTGAGGATGCAACACTAGGAGAAAACAACATGATGACACAAAGGAGCTTGAAACAATAGTTGATGTAGGCTCCAAAATTGACATAGGAAAAAAAAATGGAGGTTCGTTGTCACAACGACAACAGTTAGGTTTTTCACTTCATTATTGAACTCTTGAAATTGTTCGAATACTTTGTCCTTGTTCTTGAGGATGTATAACCAAGTATTCCTTGAGAAATCATCAATTAATGTTGCATAATAATTATTCCCACCAAGATACTTGAATTTCATAGGTACACATACATCTGAATTTATGAGATCTAAAACTTCCTTAGATTTGGTGTCACTTATTGCAAATGGATTCTTCACGTTCTTTCCTAGAACACATCCTTACATGTCCTTCATGTTCTTCCTTTAATTTTTGGATGCGTTAACCATTTGAATTAGAGATTGAAAAATTTATAATGAAGGTGCCCATACCTTCTATGCCATAATTGGGAAGGACTCATGTCTAAGTGGACAAGAGTATGCGATAGATGTGTAGAAAGTCTATATAATGTCCCTTTGTGAATCTCGATCACCCTAGAATAATCAATATTAGAGCCCTTACCCCAAAAAATTCCTTACCATCAACAAAAGCAACTATATCACCCTTATCCTTTAGGAAAGAAATAGAAAGTAAGTTTTTCTTCAATCCTGGAACATATAGACTATTATTGAGGTGAATAATTCCACCAAACTCGAGCTCCAATGAAGTAGATCCAATCTCTTTCACTAGATATCTCTTCTTGTCTCCATGTTCAATTGAATGAGAGTATTTATCTTTAGATAGGGTTTGAGGTTGATTGCATTCTCCATTCATATGTCTGGAGGCACCACTATCAATAACCCATACATTCTATTCCTTGAAAGTGTCAGATAAAGAGGAGAATAGAATTCCATCTATTACTTCCTTTATGAACCCGCAGATGACCTTTAATAAGCAATCCTTGATATATGTATCGATATTTCCAAGGATCTTGAAACCATTCCTTAAAACCCTTGTCATAGTGTCAATTAGGATGTGATCTTTAGCCTCCATCTTGCACCTTAGCTCTAATCCCATGTTGGAAAATCAAGAGATTTGTGTATTATAGATGATTTTCCTTAACTCAATAATTACTTGTGATATGTGTTGGCATTTTATTACTTTATTAGATAATTTTCATCAAGCAATTACCAAAATAATGAATATCACAACTAGACAAAGTATACAAGATATAGACTCCAATCTAGGGAAAAACCCCTCCAAGGGGAAAACCCAGAAAAATGCTTCTCTTCTTCTTTAGAAAATTCTTACAAAGAGACTTCCAAGACCAAAAGACCAAATCAAACAACCCTCTTAAGCACCAAGTCATTCCCCAGCAAGATCCTCTACAAGGAAGCTTCCAAACTTGGACCTATTACAGCTTCATCCTAAAATTTCATCACTGCAACTAATCCTTAGAATTTCATGCCTATAATTTTGGCCTCCTACAACCATGGCTTCATAGAAGCCATAACTTTTCACATGGGGAGAGAGAGAGAGAGAGAGAGAGAGAGAGAGAGAGAGAGATTTATCCCAAGAAGCTTTGATTCTTCCTTCCTTTCCTTGTCCTTCTAGCTCTTATTCTCCTTTGCTATTATAAATCAAACTTGTCTTCGATAAGTGTCTCAAATGAGGCCTATTTCCTTATATTTATGACCTCCTTGAGGGGTTGAATAGCCCTTCCTTAGGCCAACTTCATCTTTCTTTTAGGCTGACTTGGTCTTGGGATACAAAATGGATTTTTCTCAATAAAATAAATATCTTTATTTATTACAATGAGTCCAAATGGGACTATGATACATGACCAATATTTTTCTTTATCCTAGAAATACCTAGCAAACCTAAAAGCACAAAGAACATGTTTTTGACTCAAAATTGAGTATGAAACACATACTCTTAGATAAAAATAAAAAAATATTTTTCTTTCTATATAATTAATATACAATGTCATTATTAAAATTAGGTCATTATGAAGACCAAACCTAGTTACAATTTTCAACACCTAGAAGCCTATTATTCAGTGTGCATCCATATTAACATCCTCTTTTACGAAAGAATGAAATTAAAAAGTTTGTTTGAGATTATTAACTATAGATATCATCCACCTAAGTACTATCCTCTATTCTTCTTCACTTTCTGGTTCTAAAAAAAATGAAGGAACTTGGTGTATGTGTTCTAATTTTAAATATATTAACAACTAGATAGTCAAAGATAAATTTTCCATTTTGGTAATTGATGATATCTTAGATGAGATATATTGAGCTATTTTCTTCACCAAACTTGATCTTCACTCCAGTTATCACTATATTCACATGAAGGAATTGTAGATATTCCAAATGCCACTTTCCACACTCACAAAAACTATTACAAGTTTTTGGTGATGCATTTATTTTCTTTGAAATGTTCCTTCCACCTTTTAGAGCCTCATGGACCACATATTTTGACCTATTATATGCCCTATTGTTTTAATATCCTTTCATGACATCCTGGTCTATAATAGAGCTTAGGAGGCACTATTAGGAAACAAATACAAAAATATCTTGAAAATAGAAAGACAAGCTCAATAGTTTGATAATAATTTATAAGAATGAAATGTAATCCTCTTGGAGAGGGAAACCTCCTTTTACGATAGACAAAATTTACAAGAATGAGATGTGATGATCTAAAATTAGGTCTCCTTAGAACACATACATGCACACACAAACACACACACACACACACACACACACACACACACACACACACACACACACACACACACACACATACATATATATGTGAGAGGAGAAGTGTATACTTATAATTAAAGGGTCTAGTTGATAACATTAATGTGACAATATCAATATAAATCACTATATAGGTATCAACATGGGGCTTTATGCTTAACATGGAGCACAATATAAGGCTTAAAAGGAAGATGTGCCACATGTATATTAGGTTTTAAAACTCCTTCATAATCACCAACTATTTAGTAATTGTTTTAAATGTTCTTTTGTTATTTCCAAAGTAGAATATTTGTGACACATTATTAGCAGGAAGGGTGTTCATCTTGATCCTAAGAAAATTGAAGTGATGATAATTTAGCCTTGTCTCAAGACCCTCAAAATTTTGCATCGATTTCTTGGTGATATGTAAACTACTCTGAATATTCCACTAGAGATTTTTGTCACAACATATATGATAAATTAATAAAATCTTTAATGTTACATTTTCCTTGGATTCCATATTCCTGAGCTAGCTAATTTTTTTCTTAGTTAACTAATTAGCTAAAACATAAGAGATAGAAAATAGAAATAAATACACACACCATTCAGAATAAACACAAATATTTTCCTTAGGAAACCCTTATGGGAGAAAACCCAACTAGAAGGTGAGGCTACCAATCTAGTTTTCCTTGATATGTAAAATGTGTAAGTACAAAGGAAGAGGTACTCTCTATTGAGTTACCTAATACCCGTGGCTTGTAAATATTCTATAGAAAGTTAATCCCCTCTATTATGCTCTTAAATCTCCAATTCCTAGTTTCTTTTCTCAATTATGGAGCAAAATACAATAATAAAGAATGTAGCCCCTACTCCTTCCAATGGCTTGGTATATAACATAGCCCGATAGCCAAGTCGGGTAAAGTTTGACTTCCTCAACTCTCAACTAGAGTTATGGGTTTGGACCTTCTAGATTCTTATTCAAATTCCATGTGTGGCTAGCCCCATATGTATGAGTAATGGGGGTTGATGTGGTATCCACTCATACCATTGTGGTCAACTTGGTAGGTCAACTTGAGAGAGGCATAATTTTTGCGTACAAAATATGTTAGATGTGATTCTTGCATCATTGGAAAGGTATCTAAGTGTAAAAAAACACCAAGGTTACTGCATAAGTGAAATTTTTTGGAACCCAAAAACTTTGTTTAAGGCCTCAAAATTCCTCCAGAAAGTTTTAGACGTAATTATCCATACTAGGACCTCCTGAAAAAAATGACATTGTAAGACAAATCCTCCAATTTTTTCACTCTAAAGGAATGGAGATAGATGAAAAATAATATAAGTATTCAATCCATATCACTTGGACTCATAGGTTACCACTATAAGTTTGATGAGAACTATGGTAAAATTGCAACTCGCTTCACCATCTTTCTAAAAATTATTGTCTTCAATTGGATGAGAAGGCCAAACATGATTTTTAGTATCTAAAAGATGTTATGTGTACGACAGTAGTACTTTCCCTACCTAATTGCAATAAAAAAATTGTTTTGGAACACTTTGAGGAAAGGGATTGCATTTTTGTCAATGCAAGAGGGACACCCAACCACCTTAATGAATAACTTAATAAGTAATTATGTTAAGAAAACTTAGGAAATTCAAAAAATGATAAGGAAAAGTTAGATATTCTTCATGTGGTTGATATGTGGAATCCTTAATCTATGGGGCATCATCTTTAGATTAAAAGGGGCCATAATAGTTGAAATATCTCTTAGAATTGAGGTTTTTCTCCATAGAGCCACAGAAGCAAATCACCAAAATGTTTGGATATGACTATAATATGATCTACAAGAAGAGTAAGGAAATCTGGTGGCTAGTTCAGTCTCTAGGAAGTATGATGAGGAAGGATCCCTAGTTACATTCTCTTTCTTCATGTTTGATTGGTTTCAAGTGTTATGTCAAGAATGGTTAGCCAATGAAAATGTCATGCACGTGATATACTAGCTATAGGCCAACCGACGGGCACATTTAAGCTACACTTGAGAGAATGATGAAGTTTGTTATAAAAGTCCTTTTTTTTTTTAGGATTCCACATATAAATCCCAAATATTATCTGAATTACGTTCCTCTCCCACAATGTGCCACTTTGGGTTTCAAAAACCATATGAAAGTGTTAACTTGCATTCTTTTAGGAAAGTATGAAGAAGGAAAATTGCACCTTTGTGGCTGAATGTGAAACCTGTCAATGACAAAATGGGGAAAGAACAAGGCCTCTAGGAGAATTACAACCCTTATCCATTCCTACCACCATGTGGGTTAAAATTTCTATGAAATCTATTTTTGGGTCACTAAAATCAAGAAACAAATCAATGATCATGGTAGTTCTTGATTTCCTTTTAAAATACACTTACTTTTATGCCTTGCAACACCTAATCAAGTCTCCATAGTGGCACAAATCTTCATGGAGAAAATTTTCAAACTTTGTGACATGCCCCAAAACCATTGTGATTGATCATGATCCCATATTCACTATCAATTTCAGATATGTTTTTTTGTAACTTTAAGATACCTAATTGAATCTTATTACAACATATCAACCCAAATCAATTACTAGATAGAATTAGTCAACAAATATTTAGAATCTTATTTAAATTATTTTTCCTTAGATCAATAATCACAATAGTTCTAGTTGTCATCCTTGACTAAATGGTGGTGATTACTACCTATCATGGTGCTATTAAAATTATCTTCTTTGAGGAAATCCATGGGAAAAAAATTACATTGATGATCATGTACTTACTAAGCCTCTTTAAGGTTCAAGAGGTGGGAAAAAATTTGACATCCCATGTTGACATTCTTCATACCCTCAAGGATAATTTGATGTTGGATGAGAATCACATGAAGCAATAGTTAAATCATTTGAATTCCATTTTGAAGAAGGGGTTCAGGTTTTGTTTTGATTCCAACCTTTAAGAAGATATCACTCAAATAGAAATGTTAATGGAAGTTAGATCCTGAATTTTACATAAAATGCAATATACTCAATTGTAAAATTTGAGTGACTTATAAATTAGATTTTCCTAAACCTTTTAAGCTCCATATAATGTTTGAGGTGCTTTTCCTTACATGAAATTTGAGGTAAAAAATAGGTCTCAATATGTAATATGTATTAACAAAATAAACTCTAAAAGAACCAATAGGACTCAAGATGATGATTTGATCCCCAAGGGTAAATATGTTTGAAGGGAAAAGAAGAAAAATAATCTTTCAAAACATATTTTTAACATATCTCCTTATAAATGTACTCAAATTTCAAGTGTGGACACTTGTTAGATGTAGGATTTTATTTCACATCCAATGAGTACAGGTCATTGTATGCATTTTTTAGTGGACCTGCATCGAGAAAAAATGAAAATACATCAAAACAATATGTTTCTTTCAAGAAGCATTTTTTCCATGTATTTTCATGTGTCTTCTGTGTGAGTCCACATATGAAAAATTAGTTCTTGTTGGATGCGAAATTTCCCACACTTGAAATTTGAATAAACATATAAGGGGATAAGCCAAAAATATAATAACTCTTATTTTATTATTTTACTTAGGAGGCCTATTTTAGACCTCAAAATTCCCCTATTGTTTGAAGCAAGTGCTTCATTCTGATTATAAATTTCAAACTAACCTTCCGAAATTGTACTAGGAGGGTTACACATGATTGCAAAGTGAAACTGTTTTAGATAAATGTGAGTGTCATCTTAACCTATGCACTATCTAGGAGGCTTTGATCCAGTGGAAGGATATATAGCCTAAACATGATACATGGTAACTAATAGAGATTATCCATCAACTTCATCTTCTACTACCTTAAGAAAAATGTTTCTTTGCAAGGGGAAGGACATGTTATACTCCCGATCAACTACCTTATTAAGTGGAATACTTTATTATTTATTGTATTGAATGGCATCTTTATTATACCATTATAGATCCATTTTAACTTTATATCTATTAAACATTAGGAGCAATCATAAAAAATTGAAACACAATTCTCTTTTTAATCAAAATATCTCAAGTTAAGATATATTTATCTATATATCTATCTCCATGTTTATTATCATGTAGTTCATGCTCACCGTTGATACTATAGGTTGATTAAAATTAGTGATGAGTGGTGCCAAAAATAAGCATTTAAAATTCCTTTTCTTCCAATAATCGATAAGATTTATTTTTGAAGTATTTTTTTGACATCTCAATACAAATTTTTGGATGAGTATTCTTTCCCACATTCGGTTTGTTATTATTATCATTTATACTTTTAGAATATTTTATAATGGGTTGGATTACATTGACATGGCACAGATATTACAATCTCTTCATTCATTTTTTAATTTCTATAATGGTTTGCTTATTATAACTATATTTTAGTGTATTTTTCTATAAACATTTAGTTTTAGCTAACAAGGAACATCACATGGCCTACTTTGAATCCATTAAATCTTAAATTGATGTGTGATTGATATTAAAGGTATCAAAAACATTATTGACAAAGGGAAGGAATGTTTGAGAAAGGTCATGTATAAGGAGATTATATACCAGGTGAATGACTACATTGGATAGTATCATTGTTTACTTCAAGGAAAGAAAAAAGATATTAATACCCTCATAATAGATAGAAAAATAGAAATAGCATTGCTAGTGGTGCTTCAAGTGTCATGTACTAGTGAGCAACTTCAATTATGGAATGACATTGTCAATAACGAAGTTGAAATAGAAATATATCAATATCATATTTCAATGAAAAAATGAGAGACAATGGATAAAATTATGTAAGAATTCATGGAGTATTATGTACATAAATTGAGCTTGAAGGAAATGTGGTGTGTAAATTCATTTATAGAGGGGGAAAATCTAGCATTTGCATATGTTGCATTTTCCCTAACCCTTTTTGGGTCACTCTCTTTTCTTGAATAAAGTTCTTGAGTAACTTCACATAATGGTATTCTTATACAACTCTCATGCAAATTCTTTTGTTTAGGACCTTGATTATTGTTAACCTAAATCCTAAATTACCTGTGATTTTCTAACGTACAAGCATGATATTCTTTCGAGTCAACCATAAGGAAACCTAAAAAAATCAATAATAGTATTTTTCTAGTGCCACACAACCTAGGTTGGCGTTTTTTATTGACATATGTTGCATTATATAGACTTGATCCTAGCCTTTCAATTTAATAATTCATCTCTAATTAAGTATATTTATATTTATCCTATAGTAGGTAACATTAAATTTGCAAATCATGATGTCATCTATGATTCAAAATTATCTTTGTTGCATGTAGTGTACATTAGTAATGAAAGTGGTGTTAGAATTTTACAAAAGGCAGGGACTTGATCATATGATTGGGGAAACATCCAATTATTAGTAATGTCTAACTTAATGATATCACATATATGGTAATATGTTTTTATTATAACAAACTCCAAACTTTTATTTTACAGTTTCCACATGGTTTTTTGAGATTTTTCACAATTTTGACACCTCAGAGTCATAACTATGGTTGTCTCTTATAAAATATATTGAGATTCAAACATTAGATATTTCATTATCATGACAGTAAGAATGAATAAAGTTCACATAGACTTGTTGAATGGATCTTCTATTAATTATTCACAAACCATGAAAAATAAAACACAACTCTAGTTTTAAACACATAACCATATCTTCACCTTTGTAGTAGATGATATTAGGAATGAGTGGAAATACCCTTATGGTGGTATTGAAATTTTCTGTTTCCTTCGTGCCCTTGACCTCTTGGGTATTATTTAGTTCCTGCAAGAGTATCATTTACTTCATGCAATTTGTCAAGCAAAGGGAGTGAAACTTATTATATATCTTTTGAAATTCAAGGTAAATGACTCTACCATCAATAATATAATATCCTTTCATAATATCCTACATCCAATAAATGATAATGCATTTCACTTATAGATCATGAATTTAATTCTTAATTTGTTGTATTTGAAACTTGTGAACTTTTGATTTTAAAAGGAAACCTTTTAATATTTAAATATCTAGAAACATCATGGAAAATAACATTTTCAATAGTGGACATCTTAAATGTTATCAAATGGATGTTGTTTACTTTTTTATAGAAGACATCAGACTTTGGGTTAAGTTACTCATAAAATGGAAAGGTAAAAACAATGAAGGCCACCAACATGAAATCTTAAAAATTGGAGAGCCTATCTTTATTCTTCATATACATAAGTTCTTCAATTTAGTAATCAAGAAGGGATTCCATAAACCCTAGATTCAAAGCCTCATTGTACCTATTTTTACAAATTTGAATAAAAATTAACCCCCTTGATTATATGACTACTATGATTATCCTGATTTTAACAAATCTATATGGAAGTATTTTGGGAGAGAAGATTAGTATATGGATAAAAATCTATAGGAAAAATGCTAAAGGTCATGCTAGATTTAGATGCTCTTTTTCAACTGTGGACCATATTGTTACATTTAGGATGACTATGGAGGAGTGTTGCACTAATAAGGCCAATCTCCTTTGTTTTTTTGTTTACTTTAGAAAATATTTTGACAAATTGTTGTTATAAACCTATTTTCCACTCCACTATAGTGAGAGAAAGCCAATATCAACTCACGTCAGTTGCTTGCTAAAATGCATCCCTTTTCACCTTTTATTTTACTTATGTGAGATTTATCCCATGATAAAAGGGTGAAATTACATGATTGAGTTATTTCTCCTAATTAATTTGCAAAAATATTATAATTATGAGATAATAATTATTTCATAATTGGGATAATCGAGAAAAAGCTCATAACTATGAAAAAGGTTTCTAGAGTTTTCCATTCCCAAGGAGATCAACTTAACCCACATGTGAGTTGGATAGGGGTCCATTATTGTAGAAGTTTCCTAACTTCTCACACCCCTTGTTGTCTAGATAATTCTCCTAGAGGATAGAATGAGACTATATAATCTCACCAAGAGGAAAGGGGGCAAGGAGAGAGTATCCAAACTATAGCGCGAGAGCTCTGTTGTATTGGGACAAGAGACCATACTACAAACTGGAGGAGAGGATCTTCTTTTTTGAAGGTATACATTGATGTAATTTCACTTATATGGTTAATAAAAGTCTATGTCCATTCCCCTTATATCAATTTTGCGGTAATTTATATGTGTAATTTCTAGATGTTCTGAGCTGACGATCTTCTGCGGAAGATCACTTGTCGTATTTGTTTGGTCATGTTTGTGTGCAGGCTTTGGATCAGGAGTGGATCTAATAGATTTCTTTATTAGAGTGAAAGGATTCCGCATCAGGCCCAAAACCCCTCACCAACTTGCAGGAGGCAGGGTACTTGCTCATACTTTGTAGCATTAGAAATTGCATCGAAGTTGCATGCATGGCCATTTGGATTGGGGATTGATATTAGATTGTCTTAGCCATTCTCTTTTTTTGTCTAGTGATCTCAATTAGGCATGAGGTCACGGAGCAATAGCTCCTTGCATAATTAAATGCAACAATTTCCCAAGGAAAACCTATGGAATATATTAGAAGAGCTAAAAGTTATTTTTGAGTTGAGAACTAATTTGGTAAGGTTGCCCAATAATGTTATTTCTAAATTTAGGAATATGAAGGATTAGTGAAAATAAATTAACAATAGTATAGGATTCAAGAAAGGTTTTTCCCTATCCTTTGCCTCTTTTGGCATATACATTGATAATATAGAAGACTGTTTGGAAGACACAATTTGTGTCACCCCAACTCTCATTGGTATAGTAATTATTCTTTATATTTACACTAATGATATTGTTCTTATAATGAGGAGTCACTATGGCCTCAACATGAAACTAAGTATCCTCAAATACTTCTACTCTACTACATGTATGATATTGGACACTTTAAAAATGAAGGTTTTGATGATTAAATTCAAATAAATCGCCTATAAACTTTCATATATGACAACAACATACTGGGGGAAGTTCCTTCATACACATATCTCAAAACTGATATTCATCATAAATTTAATTGAAACTATGACATTGAGAAAGGGAGAAGTGGAGGGTGGAAAATTCATTGTGGACTCTAAAACAATTATAAATTAGTGGGCCATTGAATATAGGATAAGAAAAAGGCAATCTTTGAGACTCTCATCACTCCTATTATTTTATATGAATGTGATTTTGGGGATGTATTATTTATAGAGAATCTTGGAGAAAGATAGAGAAGATAAAAAATAATTTTAAAACTTATAATATCAAATCAAATAAAATATATCATATCTTATCCTCATAGAAACATTTTTTCCCCAGTGAGAACACATCTATGGTTGGTTACTTAATGTACGAGAATAAAATAAATGACATTAATGATAAGATGTTCCCAAAAGTTGCTTCAAACTCTATCCAAAATCACTAGTATCTCAAGTGGAGGTGGAATAATATGTGAAGTCTTGGCTAAATTATTGGAGAATAAAGAAATTAGTCATTTTATAGAATAACAATAATATTAAGAATATTATTGCATCCAAATTTAAGGATAATTTTTGTTTAATAAATAAATAGAGGATTGAAGAAACATAAGATACAAAAAGTAGGTATTCAACCCTAATCTAGAAGATCAGTACTATCCCTTGTTTGAACTAGCCTAAATAAGAAAATCAACATTGTTAAAATAAGAATAGACTTTCGTGAGTTACATAGTGAAATTGGGAATTAGATAACTCCTAAACTCCATGGGATGAAATAATTTCATGTTTGTGACATTAACATGGTTGGAAATGAAAACCACTTAATCTATAAATACCTTGCATATACCAAAACTAGATCACAATTTCAAAATATTTATCACGATATCAACCTTCCTAACCTTTGGAGTCACAAAAAGTGATCTTGGAACCCTTATCTTAATAATTTTCAAGTATATAAATGAGACCATAAAGAAATGTAAGTAATCACTTGCCTTTCCTAAGGTTTGATAAACCATGTTAATAGAAATAAATTTTTATAGTAATTCATTCTATAATATATTAATTTCAAATAATGGTTTAATGGTTTAACCACTTCTTTTAAACATAATGTTTTAAAAACTTATAAAGTGCATAATTTATTTTAAATGCTTATAATGCATATATACATACATATATTATATTATATATGCGAAGTCATTCTTATTATGTTATATTGATGTGAGATCTAGGGTTGTAATATCTCCAAAGAGTCAAGGAGGAAGATAGAATAGATCCAAAAACAATTTATAACATACAATCTCAAGATTAAAAGAAATACACCTTATTATATCCTCCTCATTGAAGCAATAATTCACCCCATTGAAAGCATGGTTATGACTAGGTATCTTATGTATAAGAAATGTTTAAACATCATGGAAGACAAAATATTTCCTAAAAATTGCTTCTAACTCCAGCTAAAACCACGAGCATTAACTCAAGTGGGGATGGCATAAATATGTACAATCTTGGCTATATTGTTGGGGGATAAAGGAGGAGATAGTTATGCATAATAAGGATACTATTAAAAATATGATTACATAAAAAATTAAGGAGAAACTATGGGGGTAATAAAGAGTTAGAGGCAAAAAGGAAGCTAAGATATTATAAGGAGATGATCAACCCAAATCATGAAAATAAAAAATATCTCTTTGTCTTGGCTAGTGTAAAGAAGAATATAAACAATTTTGATATATTAACAAATTATCATGAGTTGCGTAATAACCCCTGATTGATTCTCCATGTAAATAAAATAAAAACAAGGTCATTAGACACATATTCCAAGTTGAATTTTGGGCAATCATTATAGTGGGCATAATTTGTGGATTAATAATGACTATGGAAATTAGCAAAGGAATTGGAAAAGGAAAGGAGACAATAATTAACTTTTAATTATGAAAATAAAGGAAAATATGAGAAAAGGAAGGTGAAGAGACAAAAAATTGCATGCAAGAGAAATTAGAGGAAAACTGAAAAAAAATGAAGAAAAAGAGAGATCAATGATAAAAAGACATGAGAATCAATTCATAGCTTAGGTCAGTTTAGTTTTGGCTCTCTTATTTCATTCTCTCATTCTCTCATACTCTTGCAAACTTAGAGCATTCTTGGAACATGCTTGGAGCACCCCAGCATTGACTTGGACTTGGAGAACACAAGAAATGAAAGCAAGGAACCACAAGGAGATACTTGGATCAAGAGCTACACCAGGCTTACTTTACAGGTAACAAGTTGCATGTGTGATCTCCTTGCTTACTTTTGGATGCATGGTATATGCATGTGGTTCCTTGGTTATGTGTTGTCATTGACATGGATATTTTCCTTGATTGACAGTGGTTTCAACCTTGCCTTCCCATTTCCTGGATAACCATGTTGTTGTGGGTTTCCCACTTATTTTCCTGATTGGTTCTCAGGTTCCCTATCGTTTTGGGTTCGAACAAACACTTCTGAGCCTTGAAATATCTTAGGTTGAGTGACTAGTTCCTTGAGCCTATAGGTTGAGACAAACACTCTAGAGACTTGTGGGTTGATTTAGTAGTCCCTGGAGCCAGGAATTGGAAAACATTCTCTGGAGCCCTCAATTAGTTGTCGGTTGATTTAATATTCCTGTAGCCTTGGACAACTTGGGTAGAGACTGATCTGGTTGATGTTAGTGGTTTCTAGATCATATAGGTGAGATCACTATGGTTGATAGGTGAGGTGATTTGGTCTCTAAAAGCCCTGGTTGATTGATTGATTTATTTAACCCATATGATCCCACATTCGTGCTTGGAATATGGTGCGGGGGTGATTGGTTGAAAGAGAGATTTGGTTTAGCCCAATCTATAGTCGGGTGGTACGTGGAAGTCCCTGACTTGGTTGGAATTTTCATATGTTAATATGAGATACTTTCCTATTATGGTTTATGATCACTTGTACTGGTTATCATGTGACATTATGGTTGATTTGTTAGGGTCTCTATTATGGTTGTATGGTGGTTATATGATGTGATCTAGCTATGTATCTTATTCATGATTTTTTAAGTTAGTGGATGGTTGATGAATCCATGGACTAACAAGTGTTGTTGTATCTATTTATAGAGGATTTGGAGCATTCCTAGTGATTCATAAATGAAATTCAGAAGTTTATGATCATATATGCATTCATGACCTGTAGCTTTCATTTTTACTATATGTTTGATGAAATGTCTGTTGTGTACTAGGTATGTCCTGGTCAAGATCTTGTTCAATTTTTAATGGTTGGAATTGTTGTCATCTTAATCACGATTCTGGAAAGTTACACGAAGTTTTGGGAAGTAGTTTTTAGGCTTTAATAAAAAAGTGGCATAGATTTTGTAGTCGCATGCACTGAACTGGGGATTTTGGGTCATAACTACTAGCAGCTAGGCTTATGCATGCAGTTATAGCTTTCTAACCACATGCACAGAGTGGAAAGGGTGCGGTTGGGGGGTAAACTCTATGAAAAAGAGTACCAACTTAGGGATTGATAACCTGAGTTGGCTTGCAAGATCCTATCTGGTTTGTAGTCCTTGTGGGTTGTAAGTTGGTTTTTGGTTTGCCGACTGCACTTCCATAATTGGAGCTTGGAGGTTGGTTCATGTCATAGTGACACCCATCTCATGCTTACCCTAGTGAGCTTGTAAAAGTGGGTAAATGTGGGAGGAGGAGTTACAGGGTGGTATCAGAGTGTGTTTTGTTCTCTTTGGGTGATATCAAATACCATAGGGCGATACCAAAGCTTCCAGGTTCAAACACTTGGACTGGATGGGATAAATGCATATAGTTACGTATGCACATCAGTTGTTTATGTGTTCATCATGCATACATGTAGGTTACTTCTTGTTATGATCATGATATTTATGTATGATTATTGATATGTTGATGTCATTGTGTGTGTGTATCGTGCTAATATAGATACATTGAGGTATGATTTTGATTATGATTTATATTTGATTTATCTAACATGATATGTTTGTAGGAGATATAAGATCATAGATGAAGAGAAAAATGGTAGACTGTAGTTCACATGATTCCCCTTACATGCCCAGTGTGAATTCAATGGAATGGGACATGTCAGTTGAGCAGCAAGGAGAAGGGTACTCTCCTGATATAAAAGATACACTAAGAAGTTTGAAGGTAAAAAATAGTTGTAAAGAATATAATAGCAAGTTGGTTGAGGCACGGGAAAGGCTTGCTAGAGCTTAGGATAAGAAACTAGAGGTTAATGCAATAATTCTTCAGAGTCTTTAATATTTGCAGAAGCAGGGACAACAGAGGAACAATCATGGATATGAGGAAAATACTAATGGGACATATGTTAGCAGGTATATATTAGGATATAGTTTGGAAAAAGATGATACAGTTAGAGGTGGTAGATCTTTGAATACACTTGACAGATGGGCTAACACTCATGGATTTTATTCTAGTTTTGGTTCTGAGAGACATCATCATCATTATTGCTAACATCCTTATAGGAGGAGTGATAAGTAGTGTTTTCCAAATGAGATCAAGAAATCTAATCCTCTAATCTTTTATGGGGTTGTGAAGAAACTAGAAGATGCAGAAGCATGGATGCTTGGGATGAATAAGTTCTTCAAATCGCATGATTATTGAGAGAATATGAAATCCAAGATAATGATCTTCAGTCTCAATGGAAAATAAGATATTTGGTGGGAATATGTGAAGCATGTTAGAGGCATCAGGGTAGAGGAGCTTAGTTGGCATGAGTTTTAAAGACACTTGAGGAAGAAGTACTTGTCTAAGAGATATGATGACAAAAAGGTCAAGGAGTTATATGAGTTGAAGATGGGTTCCATGATATATGAAGAGCATATGACCAAGTTTCTCGAGTTTTCGAGGTATTTTCCCTACCTTGGGGATGAGAAGACAAAGGTTCAAAGGTTCATCATTGGATTTCCTTCAGAGTTTAAAGATTGGATTGAGTATGATGAGCCTCATTCATTGGACGAATCCAATGGGAAGTTGAAGCATTGTTATGAGTAGTCTAAGCCTAAGTGATATTGGAAAGGTAATGAGAATACTAAAGGAAAGTGGGCTAACAATTGAGGAATACCTTAGGATCCAGGTGATAAGGAAAACATAGGAACCTTATAAGAAGTTCAATGCCATTGAAAAAGGACATTGGTCTCAGCTCAAGGAGAAGAATAAAGGAAATGGCAGGAAGCCTTTGTAGTGTTGGGCTTGTAGTCGAGAGCATCACAGGAGATATTGTCCATGACACCAGGGTGGCAGGCCTCAGATGTACAGTGCTCAAGAGGAACAAACAGTTGGAGATGTTGGGTATATTATTCCTCAGATTTATGTAGTGGTGGATATCATGCAGGATGATCATCAGGCATCTGTTATCGAGATGGAAGGTAAACTTTGTGATCAAGTTATTTCCATTTTGATTGACCTTGAATATAATTATAGTTATATCAGGCGTGACCTAATGGTAAGTGTTTCTTTAATAAATAAGTGCATGCAGAATATTAGTTGGTGTAGTTGGCTATAAGGACCAAGAGAAGAGTTCATCATCGAGTGAGATATTGTGTATTTGAGATGAATGGTATGCCTACATCAACACATCTAAATGTGCTTCCTTTGGGTTCATATAGCATGATTTTTGGCATGGATTTCTTGTTCATTCATAGGACTAAGGTAGAATACTATGATAAGGCTATTGATTTCCTAGATGATGATGGAAAAAGGGAAATTTTGGAGGGAAAGAAGAAGCCTACATCAATGATAATGGTTACAATTATGCAGGAAAACTGCAGTTATAGGAAAGGGTGTTTGTTGTTTTTAGTTCATATTTCTAGTGACAAAGGGAAGGATATTGAGGATGATGATGTCCTGAAGAGGTATCTTGTTTTGCAATAGTTTCAAGATGTGTTTCTTGCAAATATTTTAGAGTCGCCTTGTCATAGAGAGGTGGACATTTCTATTGAGTTGATGTTGGAAGTAGCACCAACATCTAAGGCACCATACAGGATGAGTACTCGAGATTTAGTGGAATTGAAGTTGCAGCTTAAGGAAATGCTTGATAAGGGATACATACAACCAAGTGTATCACCTAGAGGTGCACCAGTATTGTTTGTAAAGAAGAAGGATGATACTCTCATATTGTTCATTGACTATAGGCAGTTGAACAAGGTGACTATAAAGAACAGATATCCATTGCCACAGATTGATGACTTGTTTGATCAGTTGAAGGCAGCAATATTTTCAAAAGATCATGATATCATCAGGTGCGCATCAAATAAGATGACATCTACAAGACCACATTCTATACAAGGTATCGACATTATGAGTTTGTGGTGGTTCCTTTTGGTCTTAATAATGCTCCAACCAATTTCATGTGTTTGATGAATAATGTGTTGCGTCCTTATCTGGATAAGTTTTTGATAGTGTTTATGATGACATTTGGTATATTCCAAGAATGAGGAAGAGCATGCAAAACACCTGGCAATAGTTTTGAGATTGTTTAGAGAGCATTAGTTGTATTCTAAGATTAGCAAGTGTAGTTTCTTTCAGTCTCAAATTCATTACTTGGGACATGTAGTTTCCAAGGAGGGGATATCAGTGAACCCGAAAAAGATTAAATATATCATGGAGTGGCCAAATCCTAGGAATGTGGATGAGGTTACATCATTCACGGGATTAACAAGTTATTACAACCAGTTCATCGAGAATTTATCATGGATTGGATATCCTATTACATATTTGTAGAGGAAAGGGAAGAAGTTTGAATGAATTGAGGAGTGTGCAAGTAGTGTTGAGTAGTTGAAGCATTTTCTTACAAATGCTCTAGTTTTAAAGATTGAAGATCCTGATAAAGAGTTTGTGTTATGTACAGATGCTTGCAAGGAGGGACTTAGTGGATTCCTTATTCATGAAGGAAAGATGATTTGTTATGATTCAAGGAAGCTGAATGAGCATGAGAAGAACTGTGTGACTCATAATCTTGAGTTGGAAACTATCATTCATGCATTGAAAATCTGGAGACCTTATCTTCTTGGCATGAGGTTCATGTTGATGAATGATCATAGTGGGTTGAGGTACTTTTTTGACCAACCTAATATGAATGCTAAGCAAGATAGATGGTTGGCTACCCTCAGTGAGTTTGACTTTGAGAACAGATACATCAAGGGAAAGGAGAATATGGTTGCAGATGCTCTTAGTATGAGAGTGTAGGTGAATCATGTTTCAGCTATGAGCTCTTATGGGACAGATTTATAGGAGCAGATCTTGCAAGTAGAACAACATGATGACATGTATAAAAAGCTGAAGTAGCGATTGCAGCAACAGAGTGAAGATGATAGGGATGAGGAGTATCACCTCACGAAAGATGGTTTGGTGAGATTCAAGAACAAGATTTATGTGCCAGATAGTAGTGAGTTTCATGTTAATTAGTATTCAAGCCACCCAGGATATCACAAGACTTTGACAATAGTCAAGAGGTTATATCATTGGCCAAACTTGAAGAAAGATGGGGTTTAGTTTGTTGTGAAGTGCTTGGACTATCAGTAGGTGAAAGAAAAGTGTAAGCATCCAACTAGTTTATTATATCTTATTCTAATTCTAGAGTGGAAATGGGAGGCCATTTCCGCTGACTTCATTACAGGTTTGCAGAGGACATCGAAGAAACATGATTCCATCATGGTTGTGGTTGCTAGGTTGAGTAAGGGAGCTCACTTCATTGTCGTGAAGTCTACTAATTCACCTACTGGGGTAACTCATATATTCATCAAGGAGATAGTGAGATTTTTGGTGTTCCCAAGAAGATCATATAAGAAAAATATGCTAATTTCACTTCCAGTTTTTGGAAGGAATTATTTGTAAGATTAGGGATAGAGTTAGCTTTTAGTATAGCTTGTCATTTGTAGAGAAATGGAGAAAAAGAGACAATTAACAAGATTCTTGAGGATAGGTTGAGGATGTATGTCATGCATCAACAATGGAAGTGGGAGGAGTATATTCCACTAGTAGGGTTTGCATATAATAATGGGTATCAAGAATCCTTGAGGATAAGTCCATTTGAGGCTCTTTATGGGTAGAGTTGCAATACCCGTATCAGTTGGAGTGATCCTGAACATGGTGTTGATTGGACCTGACATGTTGATTGAGATGGAGCATGAGATGTAGGTTATCAGAAGAAATTTAAAGTCAACACAAGATAGGTAGAATATTTACGTGGATCAACATAGAGCATTCAAGGAGTTTCAAGTTAGGGAGCATGTGTACTTGTGCATGAAGCCCAAGAGGAGCTCATTGAGGATTGGGCCATTTTACAAGATGACACCTCAGTATTGCAGGCCTTTTGATATCCTTGAGAGGATTGGACTAGTGACTTACCGACTTGCACTAACGCCAACAATGAAAGTCCATGATGTTTTCCATGTTTCATTGCCTAAGAGATATGTATAGGATGTTGATCATGTGATTAATTGGTTTGTATTACAGGTGGACCAGAGGGAGGATTCTAGCCAGAAACTCAGTGCATTTTGCAGTGGAAACAACTAATCCTCTATAACCAAGCAGTTGAGAAACTTAAAGTGTAGCGAAATCACTTTGGGCTCAATGAAGCTACATGGGAGTTGGGTGATCAAATGTGGGCTTTGTATTCTTCCTTTCTAGTTGAGAATATGTGTTTTCTTTATGTATTTTAGTTTATATTTATATATGCATATGTGTATTGTAAATATCACAATGAGTTTTGTTATAAAGCTCCAATAAGCAGTATGGTGTTCATGGTTTCTTCAATTTAGTGTGATGTAAATGTTTCAATGAGCTATGTTATAAAGTTCCATGGGAAACATGTTATGTTGATTATAAGCATAATTTAACATCGAGGACGAAGTTCCCCTAAGGGGGAGGGGTTTGTAATAACCCCTATTTGATTTTCCATGTAAATAAAATAAAACCAAGGTCATGGGAAACATATTCCAAGCTAAATGTTGGGAAAACATAATAGTGGGCATCACTTGTGGATTAATGATGCCTATGGAAATTGGCAAAGACAAATAGGTAATAATTAGCTTTTAATTATGAAAATAAAGGAAAATAGGAGAAAAGGAAGGTGAATAGACACAAATTTACATGCAAGGGAAATTAGAAGAAAAATCAAGGAAAATGAAGAAAAAGAGATCAATGATAAAAAGACATTAGAGAATTAGTTCACAGCTTTGGTCATTTCATTTTTGGCTCTTTCCTTTCATTCTCTCATTCTCTCATACTCTTGCACACTTAAATCATTCTTGGAGCATGCTTGGAGAACTCTAGCATTCACTTGGATTTGGAGAAAGCAAGTAAGGAAAGCAAGGAAGCACAAGGAGACAATTGGATCAATAGTTATATTGAGATTAATTTGCAGGTAACAAGTTGCATGTGTGATCTCCTTTCTGATTTTTGGGTGCATAGTATATGCATGTGATTCCTTGGTTATGTGTTTTCATTGGCTTGGAGATTTTACCAGATTGACAATGGTTTCACGTTGCGTTGCCATTTCCTGGATAGTCATGGTGTTGTGGGTTTCCCACTTATTTTCCTTATTGGTTCTTAGGTTTCCTATGGTTGTGGGTTAGAACAAACGCTTTGGAGCGCTGAAATAGCTTGGGTTGAGATACCAGTTCCTAGAACCTGCAAGTTGGGACAAATGTTCAAGAGCCTTGTAGGTTGAGTTACTAGTCTCGGGAGCCGTAGGTTGGAATAAATTCTATGGAGCCCTGAATTAGCTATGGGTTAAGTTACTAGTTCTTGGATCCATGGACAACTTGGTTAGAGACTGATCTGGTTGATGTTAGTGATTTCTAGGTCATATAGGTGAGATCATTGTGGATGAGGGTTGAGGTCGTTTGGCCTCTGGAAGCCTTGGTTGGTGTTGTTTTGGTTTAACCCATATGATCCCACATTCATGCTTGGAATATGGTGTGGGGGTGATTGGATGAAAGAGAGATTTGGTTCATCCCAATATATGGTTGGGTGGTACATGGAAGTCCCTAACTTTGTTGGCATTTTCATATGTTAATATGAGTTTCTTTCCTATTGTGATCTATGAGCACTTGTACTGGTTATCATGTGACATTATGGTTGATTTGTTATGGTCTCTATTTTGGTTATATGCTGCTTATATACTTGGTTAAATGATGTGCTCTAGCTATGGTTCTTGTTCATGATTTGTTAAGTTACTAGATGGTTGATGAATGCATGGACTAACAAGTGTTGTTGCAACTAGTTAGAGAGGGCTTAGAGCCTTCTTGGTGATTCTCAGATGAAATTTAGAAGTTTATGATTAGATATGCATTCATGACCTGTATCTTTCATGTTTACCATATGTTTGACGAAATGTTTGTTGTGTACTAGGAAAATCCTGGTCGATATCTTGTTTAAGTTTGAATGTTTGGCATTATTGTCATCTTGATCATGATTCTAGAAAGTTGTAGGAATTTCTGGGCAGTGGTATGGAGGCTTGCCTGAAAAAGTGGCATAGATTTCATGACCACATGGTCTGAATTGGGGATTTTCGATCATAATCGTTGGTATTTAGGCTTGTGTGTGAAGTTATAACCTTCCAACCACATGCACAGAGTGTCAAGGGTGTGGTTGGGGAGTAAATTCTATGAAAAAGAGTATCAACACATGGATTGATCACTTGGGTGGTTGGAAAGCTCTTGAGTTCTCTATAGTCCCCATGGGTTATCAGTTTGTTGTCGTTTTGTCAGCCTCACTTCCATTACTAGAGCTTGGAGGTTGGGTCTTGTCATAGTGACACTCATCTCATGTTTACCCTGGTGAGTTTGTAAAAGTGGGTAAATGTTGAATGAGGCGTTACAAGTTGCATAGTGAAATTGGGCATTAGTAAATTCGTAAAATACTTTGGGTTGAAAGCGTCTGTCACCTATGTGACGCTAAGAGGGTTGAATATGAAAAGCACTTTTTCTTAGATTTTCTAGCTTATAGTCACATTTGATCTAATTTCAAAGTCTTCGTCACTGCACCAACCTTCTTGACCTATTAACCAAAAAAAATATGGTGATCTTGGAACGCTTATTTTAATGCTCTTTATCATGGAATTAAAACTCTAACGAAGTTCAAGTTATCTCCTACCTTCTAGGTCTAGTAGACCATTTCAATCTTAGAGGACATTAATAATTGTCATCATCATCATCATTATGTTGGAAAAATGAAATATTATTACATATAATATTATATATTAAATATTATTACACATAATTATAATAAAGGAAATACACCCTGCCCTATCTTCCTCATTGAAGCAATCCTTTATCCCATTGAAAGCACGACTATGACTAGGTATCTTATCTATAAGAAGAGGTTAAATAAGATGCAAGACAAGAGGTTTCCTAAAATTTGTTTTAATTCTAGCCAAAACCACCTTTGGCTTAAGTGGGGGTGGTAGAAGGATGCCCAATCTTGGTGAGACCATTAGAGGATAAAGGAGAATATTGTTTTGTAAATTAATGATAATATTAATAATATTATTACATCAAAATTTAAAGAGAAATTGCGGGGTGATAAAAACTTATAAGGAAAAAGGAAACTAAGATATTATAAAGAGATGATAAACCCAAATCTAGAAAGTCAAAAGTATCTCTATGTCTTGACTAGAGTAAAGAAGAAAATAAGCATTGATAAAGTAACAAGAAATTCTCATGAGCATTACAGTGAAATTTGGCATTCGTCGATTCCCAAAATACCATGGGATTAAAGAGTTAGTTACCTTTATGATGCTAAGAGGATTGAAAATGAAAATCACATTATCTTAGATTTTCAAACTCATACTTAGATTAAATCTAAATTTCAAAATATACATTTACACTACCAACCTTCTTAACCTTTTAACTCAACAAAATTACAAAAATCTTAAAACACTTATCTTATTTCATTTATACATATATGTTTTCCCTTAAAATTGGATAGACCATAATCGATACAAGTGAATATTAATCATCATCACACACACACATATATAAAACCTAACCAATTTTATTTTTTTTATAATTTAACTATTAAAAAATTATTTTTCTTTTTATTAAAGGTTAAATATCATTTTAACTAAGCAAAGTGGCGAGGTGCATAAAAGTTTGGTTTTGATTGAACTGAGTGCATTGTGCTTTTTATTATATATATAAAAGAAGCCAATTCAAATCATGTTGAGGGTGCACTCATCAATGGATGATTGAGTATGAATAAACGATATTCAAATCTTTTCATTTTTCTCTCTAAATTTGATTAGAATAACGTTGGAGGTTAAAATTTCATTTTAATTTATAAAATTTCATTCATACATTTTATAATAAATTTTAATTATTAAAATAAAAAACTAATAATACAAACACATAAATCCTTACCCTTGCTTATGAAAAGAAATCTTAACCAAATTTGGGAAAAAACGATATGAATGCTGGGTAGTCACCATGAATAGTATATTTTTCCATTGTTCTCTCACACATGCTTTAAGATATGTTAAATCACCTTAGCTTAGCATTTATGTTTTAAATATTAAAATATTTATATATTTTTAATTCTATTTAATTTATAAGATTTAAATAAACATATATAAATTAATCAGAAATATTATAAATATAACCCAACTTTAAATACAATCAAACTTTCAAGTATTTTGTCCTTTTGAATTTGACCTTTTGTTGGTTCTTAAGATCCTATATAACCTAACTTTAAATATTATCAAACTTTCAAGAATTTTGTCATTTTGAATTTGACCTTTTGTGGGCAGTTAAGATCCTATTCAGACCAAGGTGCATGTACCCTTCAACACATAAATCTATGATATCATAAAGAATTTTCACATCTTACTAAAAAATTAAAAGAATCACAAACTTGTCATGTGATATGTTTATTTTATGGGATACTTTGTAGAGGGTTATAGATTATTTTATTTTAATTTTATTTAAATAGAGGCAAATGATATTGGTAAGTGTAAAAGGTAAGTTACTGAATATGTATTTAATATGGTGCATTTGTTCTAGAGTGGTTAGTTTTTGTTCCACAAGCGTGTTTATTTTTATTTTTTTTAATGAGATTATAAATACAAAATTACATTAAAAGAAATATGATTTTCTTTTTCAAATTTAATTTAATTTATTTTTTTAATATTTATAATCTAAGAATTAAAAAATATGAAATTGTGTTTCAGAGCATATCTCAAACAATGTGGATAGGCTCGAGAAATAATCACTTTTAAAAATATCGTTGAAAAATTATGTCTACACATATGAACTAGCATCTTAGAATCCACTGTATGTTTTTTTTTTAATTAAACCCAAAAATGTGTTGAAAAATGACTTAAATGAATTTTCAAAATTAAAATTTTGAAATTATTTAATTCAAAATTTATTTACAACTAATTTCATATAAGTTAAAATATCACTCTTTTATAATATTGTATATCTTAAAATTCATAACTCTACTTTATTTTCAACTTTCTTTTATAATATTGTATATCTTAAAATTCATAACTCTACTTTATTTTCAACTTTGTTTCATTTTAAGAAAGATGAAAGATATTTAAAATTTATTTCATTTTAAAAAATGTGAAATATGTTATTTATAAATATATATAATTGTGTTGAAAGGTATTTTATAATTCAGTATGGAGAAGATGTGTAGGTATTAGATGGGTAAGTTTTAGATGTTAGATGTGTAGGAGTTAAATATGTAAATTTTTTAAATATCGAGCTCATAAGTATACATATGTTATGTAAATATTTTGACTTGGTCACATTATTATATATAATAATAATATTTAAAATAAATTGAAATAAAATAGTAAATTTACAAATTTTTGGGTTCCAGTTTTCAAAACCCATGGTTTTTCCAATGGTATTATTCTCTAATGTTCAAATTACATAAAAATAAAATAAAATAAAAATAGAATTAAAAGAATATATATATTAATTATTATTTAAATAAAATTGAAATAAAATAGTAAATTTATGGATGGATGTTTTTTGCATTTTCACAACCCATGGTTTTTCTTGTTATATTCTTCTCTAATTGTCAAATACATTAAAAAAAGAAAAGAAAAAGATAATAATAATAACAATAATAATAAAATTGTGATTAGTAAATTTACTGTTATGAAACCAACTCAAGAAAAGATAGAAAAGATAGATCAACGCCTTAGAATTCAGCCTCTTCGAGGGGGCAACCTCCTTTACATTAAATAAATGAACAATTCTTGGATGATACAAATGACAAAACCTCCTTTCTATATATAGGAGTCTAAGGAGTCACAATATAATCCAGCCGACCTAACAATAATAATATAAAGCCACAAAAATAACAATAGAGGGATTCTATGGGCACATTAATAACAATATGGGAGCAATGGGGGCACAACAATATAAATAAGGGTTATAACTACAATAGTAATGGGGTAATCACTAGTATTATAGGGACCCAACATGCCCCTCTCCTTAAAAAAAGTGTTGTCCTCAACGCTTGAGTAGTTCTGGATACTTCTGCATAAAATTCTCATCCTCCCATGTGGAATCTTCAGCGAATAAGTTCTTCCACTTGATAAGGTACTCTGAAATTGATCGATTTCGTAGCTGTCGAGTTCTTGTTTCTATAACTGCTTCCGGTTCCAATATAATTTTTCCTTCCTCGTCAAGTTCTGGCAATATTGTTTGAACTGGGATCTTGTCGCCTATAACCTTCTTAAGCATGAAACATGGAAAACTGGGTGCAATCGAGAAGCTGCAGGAAGCTCCAATTTATATGCCATAGTACCAATCGTTTTCAACACCTTGTACGGACCAAATACTTTGGTGATAATTTATTATCCTTCTTAGCTTGCTTGAGGGACATTTGCTTATATGGTTGTAGCTGTAGGAATACCCAATCACCTACATCAAAACTTCTTTCACTGCGATGTTGATATGCCTGTTGTTTCATTCTATTCTGTGCCAACACGAGGTTATCCTTTAAGAGTTGGAGGACTTGTTGTTGATGTTCGATGTGATGTTCCACTGCCTGAACCTTAGAATTTTCTCTTAAATATGATGTGATGGATGGTGGTTGATACCCATAAAGTGCCATAAATGGGGTCATTTTTGTTGCTGTATGAAAGGAAGTGTTATACCACCATTTAGCCAGAGGCAAGCATTTGACCCATTGTGTCTGTTTATCAGATACAAAGCAACGAAGATATCCTTCCAAACATTTGTTTACTATCTATGTTTGCCCATCAGATTGAGGATGATAAGATGAGCTATGAGCTAACTGAGTACCAAGACAAGAAAATAATTTTGTCCAAAAATTTCCAGTGAAAATGGGATCTCTGTCACTTACAATAATCTTTGGGTTTCCATGTAGCTTTTGAATTGTTTCCATAAATGCAGTAGAAACTGTACTGGCTTTAATTGGATGTGATAATGCACAAAAGTGTGCATACTTGGTAAGTCTGTCAACTACCACCATGATGACACTCTTTCCCTCAGACTTGGGTAAACCTGTGATAAAATCCATTGATACCTCCTCCCAACGTTGGCTTGGAATGGATAAAGGTTGTAATAGACCCGGTGTCTTAATTGTTTCAACTTTATTTTGTTGGCAAACCAAACATTCTGCCACAAACTTTTGAATATCTGATTTAAGGCCATCCCAAAAAAATTCCTTCTTAACCCTGTGGTAAGTTTTTAAAGATCCTGAGTGCCCTCCTAAGGGAGAAGTGTGCAATTCCATAAGAATCTTTTGTTTTAGCTGGGAATTCTTACAGAGGTATAAGCGATCTTTGTACCATAACGAATCATTTTTCCAGCTAAATGTATCAGACGTACTGGAATCTTGTTGTAGCTTTCGAATAAGTGCCCACACTTCTTCGTCATTCTTCCATTCCTCCCTTGCTTCATTTATCCAATCTGGTTGGATGATAGAAATAGCGCACAACAATGCTTCCACATCCTCATCCTTCCTTGAGAGTGCATCTGCCACCACATTTTGCTTCCCTTTTTTGTAGATGATTTCAAAGTCATAACCCAACATCTTTGTGACCCACTTTTGTTGCTCTTCAGAGGATAATCTTTGTTCTAAAAAGTATTTAAGGCTATCATGATCCATTTTTACCTTGAAGTGTCTTCCCATTAGGTAGGGTCGCCATTTCTTAAGTGCATGGAGTATTGCCAAAATTTCCTTCTCATAAATAGCTTTGCTTAAAAACTTTCCCTTGATTGGACGACTTTCAAAAGCAATGGGTCTTTCATCTTGCATTAGAACAACACCAATTCCATTTCCTGAAGCATCACATTCCACAATAAAGGTTTTTGTGAAGTCCGGTGTAGCTAAGACCGATGCTTTGCACATTGCCTCTTTAAGATGTTCAAAGGCCTTTGTTGCTTCCGAAGTCCATGAAAATGCATCTTTCTTCAATAATGTCGTTAGAGGTGCTGCTATTCTCCCATAATTCTTAACAAACTTGCGATAATACCTTGTCAACCCAAGAAATCCGTGCAAATGCTTTATGGATGTGGGGATTTTCCATTCCTTAATGGCTTTAATTTTGGTAGGGTCTACCTTAACTCCTTCATGAGATACAATATGACCCAAATATTCCACCTCCTGGACTCCAAAGAAACATTTGGATCTTTTGCATATAATTGTTTCTCCTCCAATAGTTGTAGCACCCTGTCAACATGTTCAACATGATCCTTCCAAGACTTGTTGTAGATAAGTATATCATCAAAAAATACTAACACAAAATTTCTAAGGAATGGTTTGAAAATTGAATTCATCAAACCTTGAAATGTTGAAGGTGCATTGGTAAGGCCAAAAGGCATGACCAAAAATTCATAATGACCCTCATGAGTTCTAAATGCCGTTTTCGGAATGTCTTCAATCTTCATTATGATTTGATGATATCCTGAATGAAGATCCAACTTGGTGAAGTAAATTGATCCATGCAATTCATCCAGTAATTCATCAATGACAGGAACGGGGAACTTATCTTTAATAGTGAGCTTGTTGAGCTCCCTATAATCCGGACACATGCGCCATGATCCATCCTTCTTGTGCACCAATACTATTGGAGCAGAGAAAGAACTTTGACTCGGTTGAATTATACCAGCCTCTAGCATTTCTGCAACCATACGTTCAATTTCACTTTTTTGGACATAGGGATATCTGTACGGCCTGATGTTTGGAGGAACACTTCCTGGAATCAGATGAATAGCATGATCATGATCACGCATAGGTGGGAGACCTTTGGGAGTCTCAAATACCTTGGAATGATTGTCCAGGACTTTTTGGAGATCTGGAGAAATAGATGATTCTAATGTGGAAACATCTAGCAAACATAATTGTGCAATTACACCCCTTTGCTCCTTTTTTAGAAGCTTTGTCATACCATTAGAGCTGATTATCTTTCCTGGTTTCCCTGCAATACCCCTTAATTCAACTTCCTTTCCTTCCGTAGAAAATTTGATGAAAAGTTCTTGAAAATTAAAAGCTATTGTACCCAAGGATTGTAGCCATTGGACTCCTAGTACAACATCAGCACCTCCCATTGGAATGGAAAGCATTGGGCTAGTCAATACATATTCTCCCATAGATAGCTTGATATTATGGCACTTTCTAGAGCAATTTATTGTTCCTCCATTTGCAATCATCACTTGACACTCTGGTGCTGGATATAGGAAGCAATTCAATTCTTTTGCTACCCTACAATGAATAAAATTGTGGGTGCTTCCTGAATCAATCAACACTATCACCTTTTTCTTCTTGATTTTTCCTTCTATCTTGATGGTTTGAGGAGTGGTAATTCCTGCCAATGCATTACAAGATATGGTCGGATTTATTTGTTCTTCATCTAGGCTTTGTTCCTGGAGCATATCCTGTTCTTTTGACCTTTCTTGCTCCTTTTCTTCTTCCTCTTCACAATCTATGTAGAATAATTTCTTCTCAGCACACTTATGACCTTTAGTGTATTTGCTATCACAACTATAACAAAGCCCTTTTGCTCTTTTTTCTTCCAATTGTTGTGGTGTCAACCTTATAGGTTGTGGAAGACTAGGGGCAACTGCACTTCCGTCTTTATAGTTGTGAGTGGTATGCTTCCTGGTTGCCATAATTTTGCTTTCCATTTTTCTTGCTAACTTGAATGCCTTCTCTAATGAATCAGGTTCCCAAAGTCGAACATCATGTTGGATATTATCTTTTAAAGACCCTATGAACACATCAATCATATGTTGCTCTGGAATATCTTTTACCCTTATGTTCAATTTTTGGAACTCCTCAATGTGCTCCATTATTGAACCCTTTTGTTTGAGACTTATCCATTGGCTAAAAAAAGTGTTGCTTTTTGTATCCTCATAATGTGCTATCAATTCTTCCGTAAAAATTGCCCAAGTGATAAATTGTTTACGAGATCAAAGCCATTGATACCATACAAAATGATTTGGTTCCAAATATAAAGTTGCCATTCGTACCTTTTGTGTGTTTTGCACATTATTGAGATCGAAGAACTGCTCCATCTGTAATATCCATGTGGCGGGATCCTTGCCATCAAACTTCCTCATTTCGATTTTTGGAATACGGTGGGTCTTCGATCCAACATTAGAGTCTATGGAATCATGATTAACATTTCTTTTGTTCACATCATGAGTTTCCTTTACAACCTTCTCACCATTAGTAAGTATTTCCTGTAGAAAATTTGTCAAATTTGTCTTCAATCTGCCATGTCTGTCTTCAAATCTATCCTCAAATCTGTCTTCAGATCATCCATCTTAGCTTCCATGCCCTTTATCTTAGATTCCATGCCATTTATCTTAGCATCTGTTAGCTTTTGTAAGCGTGACATTTGTTGCACTTGTTCTTGTAATTTTGATATATCATGTAGCATTTCTTCCTCTTCTTCATGATTCATGCTAGAGCTTTCAGGTTCCTTACTAGGTGTTTGCATTTTCTTTCCTCGAGGCATCAGTTACCGATAATAATGCTTTACTATGCCCTTTGAATTCCTTCAAACCAAGCTTATGCAAAAAAAAAAAAAAAAAAACTACACACCTTTTCTTACTTTGTAGAAGCCTGATATTGAGTCTGATGTATCTCTGTAATTTCGAATCATCCAGTTCTAAAATTGTGACCTGTAGTAGCCTTCTATGTCCTATTTCCAATGCTACTATTCTGATCCAAATTGGATTCTCCAAGAAAGAGTTATGCAGAATCTCCCGCAGTGACCTGATTATAGACTAGTTCAGTAGAGCGAACTTGTATGAAGTGCCACGTGTCACTGTTTCAACCTTTGACTCTAAAAAATATATAAAAGAAAACTAAAGTCCGTCCTCTTTCTGTACCTTCTCATGAAATTTCAATCCGATGCTCAGAAAGAAAGTTATGATGATTTTCCCCATGTCACCTGTTTTGAGTGTAATTCAAGAGTCTGCAAAAGACCAACTTCCTCAGATCATATCTCCGAAAATGTCGCGCTAAAAGCTCTGAAATTCGGATCCAAAGTTTAGCGGGATTTCTTCTCAATTGGGTTTTTCTTGCGACTTCTGAAACGTCACAGAAAAAAAGTTATAGCGAAAATGCCACGATGACCTGTTTGGAGCAGCGAAACCCTAGAATCCAAAGCTCTGATACCAAATGTTATGAAACCAGCTCAACAAAAGATAGAAAAGATAGATCAACGCCTTAGAATTCAGCCTCTTCGAGGGGGCAACCTCCTTTACATTACATAAATGAACAATTCTTGGATGATACAAATGACAAAACCTCCTTTCTATATATAGGAGTCTAAGGAGTCACAATATAATCCAGCCGACCTAACAATAATAATATAAAGCCACAAAAATAACAATAGAGGGATTCTATGGGCACATTAATAACAATATGGGGGCAATGGGGGCACAACAATATAAATAAGGGGTATAACTACAATAGTAATGGGGTAATCACTAGTATTATAGGGACCCAACATTTACTCATTGAAGATTTTGGGCTCCAGGTTTTCACAACTCATGGTTTTTCCCATGATATTCTTCTCTAATGTAGCCTATTTAAAGGTGTTCTTTGCTAATGTGAGACATTCATTGCAATAGAAGCTTTTAGCTAGATTAAACCCAATACTAATTTTCACCACAAATATCATAACCCTAAGCAATTTTCATATCCGATTTGGCAAAGAAAACCACTCAATAAAGGCACACTACATGAAGAATTTACAGCTTTGTGGATGCATGTTTCAAGGTATTACTTGGGAAAAACAACCTTGCTCACTCTTTTACATAGCCTTCAAATATTAGATTCTTCGAAGTTGTTTGGTATGTTATTCATTTTATTTCATATGTTTGAAATTTTACTCTTGAGTTTGTTTAGAAATATGAGCAACAAAAAAAAGAAAATCTCGCACATACAATCCTACATTTTGTTTATATCAAATGATAACATTAAAAATAAAATTAAACCAGTGATAGTTAATATCCTCTAGTCTTGCAAAGACAGAGGTATATATTCTTATTGGGTTTTATGATATAACAAAGGAGCTTATTTGGTTTTACTACCTAACAACAAAGATTCAAGTATATTTTCTTAACTACCAACCTTATATTATATCAAACCAACCTAGATCCACGTTAACTCCAGATCTATTAAGCATTGAGAGGGATCAAGTTTCTCGAGGTGCAGACATTTTCTCATGTTTGGCACTAAAAAAGGAAGTTTGCACCATGAAAGATTTGATCCATCTAAACATTTGATAGATTTAGAGTTAAGATGAATCTAGACTGGTTTTAAAACAAGATAAAAAGCCTTTAGTTAATTAGATGGTCTATCAAAATTTTCTTAAGTGTTTGATTTTTTATTATTATTAAAGATTATTAATGAATTATAAATTTTTAAAAAGTTTAAAAAGATGTTAATTTCTTGTATTTCTACTTTTCATTGCATCAAATATAAAAGATGATAATTTAGTTTATTTTCATCCCTACATATTTAACACATACCTATTTCCTTCTGTACTTGTATTTATAAAATTATTTCAAAATTAATAACAATGGGATTGAAGAATTATTGTTTGATATAGTGAAGAGTGAGTTTGGTTTATTGATACATAATAGCCTAGAAAGGTTTTTACTCAGTAAAAATCAAAAATATGTTTTCTTTGATAATGAGTTAGACAATAACTTAGTTTATTTTCATCGCTACATATTTAGCACATACCTATTTCTTTTTGTACTTGTATTTATAAAATTATTTCAAAATTGATAACATAAAAGATGATAATTTAGTTTATTTTCATCACTACATATTTAACACATATCTATTTCCTTTTGTACTTGTATTTATAAAATTATTTCAAAATTGATAAAAATGGGATTGAAGATTTATTGTTTGATATAGTGAAGAGTTTGGTTTATGTTAAAGAATCTAGGGCATTTAAGTTTAATAAGATTCTTCTCACGAAGATAACTATTTGTGAGGTATTTTTTACTTTTCTTATTAGCACAAATTTCTTGTGTTATTATCAGAGTGTGTTTTTCTTACTTCATCAAATAGTTATCAAAACAAAATGAGACAAGAACACAAGATGTTGGCTTTCTTCCAGGGTCAAAACCTCTCACTCTTTGAGAGGAAAACCCGCACAAAATTCTTCTTATAGAGATTCCAATTGACAAATACCAAGATCATGACCCTTGACCTATTTAGTCACTCCAAGACCAAGACACCAATCCTCTTCTTTTTCACCGTTGAGATCATCATCATTTTTGCACCACTGGGGCCATCACTAGTGCACTATCAAAATCTTCATTATTGCTACAACACCATTGTTGCACCTTCACCGAAGTATTCATCATAACAACTAGATCATTGTTACTGCACCATTGTTGCTCCTTCACTGATATCTTCACCTTTGTGACTATGTCTCCTTCAAGATCGAGATCATAACTATGCTAAGATCATGACTGCACCTTGAAGTATGTCAATATTGTGTGTGCTATATCGAGATCATAATTGAGATCTTGACTGCATCTGGAGGTATGCAAAGATAGAGTGTTCTCTCCCTACACCGAGATCATTCTTGTCACAATTATTCCAAGATTGTACCTCTGTGGTACCCATCCGAAAGTGTCTCACTTTTTTTTCCATCTGAAATTTCAAAGGTGTATATGCGAAGATCTCAGGCCTGTACCCATGCTAAAATCTTAGACTTTCTCTGTTGTACCCATCCGAAGTGACTTACTATTTTTCCATCTGAAATTGGAGGGACATATGTGAAGATATCACTATAATTATCACCAAGATTTCAAAGGTATGTCGAGATCCTAAACCTTCCCTTTTGTGCATACCCTAGCTAGGTATATATAGTTGTTTGTACTCCATATTTAGCTAGCATGAACCAACGAAGAGGTGTGTCATTTCAGGTGCGCCGACATGAGTGTATTTAATTCCTTTTGCAGGTTGACATTAAGATGATTGCGCTATTTGTTTGGAGGGATTTTCTAGACACTAGGTTGACTCATAAATATTTTACATATGTTAAAGAAGAGTTCTTCATGACATTGACTCTTGAATCAATAATAAATCCTAAGGCTCTCAATGAGAGTCACTAATAAATAAACCTCTTTCTCATGAAACTCATGCAGCAAGGCATACCAAAAAAAATTTATTTCTTTTATTTAATCATTTACAAGGATCATGTCATTATGAAGACTAAACGTAGTTACACTTTATTCAACAGTTTATTGATACATAGTAGCACAAAAAGGTTTTCACTCAATAAAAACCAAAAATATGTTTCCTTTGATAATGAAGCCATATATTTTAAATATCTCTATCATATTTGAGGATGATGATGTTATATCTAAGATTTAATGTTCAATTTATAAAATGGCTTATAAGTTATATTTCCTTTGTCTTTATAGTTCTTTTGATTAATGGATTATCCTTAACATTTTTCATATTGATAATCCATGGAAAATTTGATGATGCTACTTCATATTGGATATGATTTTTTTTTTTTAATGGAATGGATAACATTTATATTATAACAACTAGTCACATGACTATAACTATTTACATGCTTCAGTGATTTTCAAGTCTTGCAAAGTTGAGATTGAGCACAGAGCCTCAATCCAAATCCTCAAGCGAGTTTCCCATGACACAAAAATTTCAGTCCCTTCCCAAATAATTTTTCAAAAAAACCCCAATATGCAAACACATTTACATTCCATTTTTCACTATTTTTTTTTTGATTTAGTCCGACTTCTTACTTTTCTTGGTGATTTTTTTTTCCTTTTTTCCCAACTTGAGTCCAAATCGCACTTTTTACAAATTCCAGTGGGTCATTCTTCAGCAAGTTCACAATGATATTATTGAAATCTTCCTCATCCATCTGACATGTCCAAGAAGTTGCATTTTCAATGTTATTCCTTAGGTTTCCATTGGGGGTTTGTTTTCCACAAGGTTTTTCTTCTTTTCCACTTTCATTGTGTTTGGAGAATCCTTACTAGTGCTTGAAGGATTCACATTGGCATGCATTTTTTCATGCTTGGATTCTGTTGCCAAATATGCATTTATTTGGCCTTATCTACTTACTTCTTATCTTCTAATTCTTTCTTACCCTAAAGCTCTTCCTCTTTGTATATTGTATAGTAATCACCTTCTACGTCGTCCCACCATTTGGGCCTTTGGGATTTTTTCTCATATTTTCTATTCTAAGGATGATTTAGGTAGTTTTTAATTACATGCCCCATTTCAAGGAATGCTCTACACTGAAATGAAATATTCTCATGGTCGATCTTTTAGACCCAAACATATTTTGGTGCTGCAAGATTGATCTTCACTGGAAAACCCTCGTTGAAGTCCATCTCCACACATATTTGGGCATAAGTAGTCTTAAAAAAAAAAATAGTTTCAAGATAATGACAATAAAACTTTCCCAAAGTATTCCCAATAGAGGAAAGTGATGAAAGATTCCAAAAAAGAAAGGGAAGGTTCAGAAACCTTACCCAAACTAGGGTTGTGGAGATTGATATTGTTACTAGATCAAAAGAGGGAGTCCATGGCAACATGAAGACACCAAAATTACCTCAAAACCATGGCCTAGGTTTGCATATGGCTTTCTTGTCCTCTTTATTATAAAAAACCACAACAAAAAACCTCAAGCCATAGGGTAAATGTTCAGTTCATCCATCAAAAGGGGCTTCCATGTCTCATAGATCCATTTATGAAGATCAACTAGTTGTGGCAAGAACCCATTAAACCTATAAACCAAGTCATCCTATGAAAAGTATTTTTCATAATAGAAAGTTTCCTCATCCACAAGAACATTAAAAGAAGGAATTTCTTGAACCACCATAATACCATAACCAAAATTTCAGCATGGAATTGTATGGAACCAAATGAGGTCTAGCTTGATCGGAAGCCATACGTACAAAAGAAACTATATTTTTCACCAACTCACAAGAATGCACAGTTGAAGGAACTACAGTTGAAAAATGCAGCAAGAAAGCCTCTATTTGATTTTGCCTTGGTCAAATTGAGAAAATTCAAATTTCCACATCAATAGACAACTTGGGTGTAATTAACCTTTTTAACATGGTTTGTGTCACTTAGTTTACTCAGTAAATTTGACTTAGAGGAGTTGGAGTTCAGTTAAGCATGTGTGATTACTAATTTGTAGCAATCAAGGTCAGTTATTTCAAGTTGTTTTCAGTTAAACTAGTTCTAACTATTGGAGGAACTAGTGGAATGTCAGTTGTGTAGTGGGACTTTAGTCTAACTCAGTGATCATCTAGTTAATTGATCAAACATCACAAAATATCTAGTGCATGCATAGAATTCAAGTTCCCCAGTTGTGGTGGAGATTCCAAGGTAGTGTAAAATCAATTGTAGACTAGTCTTGAGTGTACATGTGTTGCATGTAGTCAGATGATCAACATTGGGAATTGCGCAATAATTTTGGAGGAAATTCCTAAATAATAGGGGCCTAATTTCCTTAGGAATTGCACAAGGAAATTGGGGCTCAAGTAGAGGCAAAATTTGACTAATTTTGGTTCAGATCTTCTCAGTGACTAGAGAGATAGGTTATTCACTTGCATGTTGTGCTAATTTGAGCAAAGAAATTGTAATACATCTCTATTCATCAAATTCATGCAAACAGGAAAAGGGATTTTTAGCAGATTTCTTTCCCCTAGAAAAATACTATGTGCATGTGTGTTATTTATCATTCCATGTTTCTGATTGATTTTCTAAATTGTGAATTGAATTCTGCAAATCAAGAGTAGGTTTGTGTCTTGTGATTTTGATTAAAATTTCATGAGTAGTTGCAAATATACACTATAATTTTTACATGGTATTAGAGCATGATCACATTAGAACAAGAATTTTGAAGTTGTTTCTCTAGAGGATCGAATTTGCAGTTCAGTGTAGCAGTTTCTCTTCAAAGTTGGGAGAATTACCTTCAATGGGTTGAGACTTGAGTATGCCATGGAAGGCAGCTTGAATTTCATTGCATGGAAGGGTTGCACAGAGGCGATATTAGATGAAAATGGCTTGATAGAATACATCAAGATATATATTGTAAAATCATAGGCATATGATGCACAAAACCTAGGCCAATGGAAGAAATATGTAGCCAAAGCGAGGAGAGTAATCTTGGAGGGAGTACGAGATCACATTGTCTCAAATCGCCATTGGAAAAAAACTCCATTCACAATGTGGAAAGCACCGGTAGAATTGTTTGAGAATAGTAGTGACCACAGGAAGCTGGCACTCAAGGATAAACTTTGAAATATCAAGATGCAGAAGAATGACACTACCCCGCAGTATCTCAGTAGATTTACACAAGTTTGTGATAAACTTGGTGGGGTTGGTGTTAATGTTGCAGAAAGATGACTTAGTGACCCTAGCCCTTTTAGGCCTTCCCAAGAGTTAGCATAGCTACCAAGATTCAATGAATGGGTGGGAGAAAATATCAAATTAGGAATTCTTATGGTTCGATTTGGTACAGGAGGAACTAAGGAATATACCAGAGATGGAACTTCATCCAAGGATGAGGATGAAGAAAATGTTGCATTGGTTGGACAGGGAAAGAAGGAAAAAGGGAAGAAATCTCAAACCAAACCAAAATCTAGCCAAGGGGGCAAGAAGAAATATTTGTCCAAAATTAAATTCTTCAATTGTGATGAATTTGGGTACTATGCCATGAATGTCCACACAAAAGTTGAGCAAGAAGACCTTAGGAGGAGAAGTAATTGAAGCTTTCGATTCACAGTTCGAGATTTAATTCACCATTATCACATACATGGATAACACAATGATGGGGAGTATGTGGTACTTCAACTTAAGTGCATGATTCCACATGACAGGGTGTAGATTAGAGTTTTTCAATGACATGGAGGAGAAAGATTTCCATATGCACATCGAGTTGGGGGATGATGAAAGGTTCAATATGACTAATATTGGTACAATCGCCTTTCAAAGGGAGTTGGGCTCCCCTCTCAGACTTAAGGATGTCATGTTCGTTCCAGACCTAATGAAAAATCTCATCTCTGTTGTAGTTTTGGAAGACCATGGTTATGATGTGATCTTCATCAAAGGGAAAGCATTCCTGAGACACATAGCCATGGGACGGGTGAACCAAATCAAGTTTCATGTGAAGAACCTATATAATCTAGATGTGGAAGATTGTGTTGCATTAAGAAATAAGGCGGAGAAAGTGTAGAGCCGTGATGTCGGTGAACTTTAGGATAGAATAATTGGTCATTTGCATCATGATGCCTTGAATATTATGCAGCAAATAACCAATGGCCTCCATAAATGGGCACTTGAGAAGTGGGATATATGCAAACGATGTACCTTGGGGAAGTATGCAAAATACAAATTCCATGATCGAGGCAACAAAGAACATGCAATCTTGTAAAGGATCCACTCTGATGTCTATGGGCCTTTCTCGATAGCCTCCACTGTTAGGCACAAATATTCTGTCATTTTTATTGATTATTTCTCAAGGAAGTGTTGGATATTCTTCATGTATAAGAAAGACGAGACATTCTCCAAGTTTGTAGAATTGAAGGCACTAGTTGAGAAAGAAATCAATAAGAAGGTGAAGGATCTCAAGAGAAATAATGGAGGTGAGTATGTTTCAAATGAATTCAAAAATTTCTATGTGAAAGAAGGCATTTGAAGAGAGCTGATAGCACCCCACAACACACAACAGAATGGGGTGGATAAGAGAAATAACTAGATCATTACAGGAGTAGCGAGACCTATGTTACATGACCAAGGCCTACCTATACATCTGTGGGTTGAGGCATGCAACACAACAGTCTATTTACAGAACTGGAGTCCTCATCAGATTCTTGGTATGATTACACTGGCGGAGGCTTTCTTAGGGAGAAAGCCAGATGTGCCACACTTCAGGATTCTTGGAGCTTCTCTTTACTTCCATGTCTCCAAAGAATCAAGGAAGAAGCTTGAGTTGACAACAGAGTTGGGGGTATTTGTGGGTTACACAGAAATTACTCACAACTATTGTGTGTACTTACCTTCCATCAAAATGACAGTTGTGTGAAGGGATGTAAATTTTGATGAGTAGAAAGAGATGTGATGCTCTCTTGACAGGGAGCTTCAGATCCCACCAAAAGAGGAGCTTTTGGCTACAAAGGAGGAGACTCAAGAATTTGTGGAACAACCAAAAGTAGAGTAGCAGAGAGTGGATACATCCACTCAAGAAGAAACATCTAGAGAAGGTAAGGAAATATCCAAGGAAATTGATAGACTTGTGCAGGATGGAAGGGAGAATATGGGATCTCCTTCACATTTGCACAGGTAGAGGAGGTCACCTAATCAATACACTAGCTACATGGATCTAATGACTGAGTTTTTAGAGAATGAGCCATCCTATTTTGAGGAAGCAGTAGAGAAACTTGTATGGGTTGATGCAATGGTGGAGGAATACAAATCCATTGTAAATAGTAGTGTTTTGGAAACGGTCCCAAGATTGGCAGATAAATCAATTGTGAGTTCGAGATCGATCTTCAAGGTAAAGCATGTAATAGATGGAAGCATAGAGAAGTATAAGGCTAAATTTGTGGCCGAGGGGTACTCTCAAGTTGAGGGAATTTACTATGATGAGAAATTTTCTCATGCAGTAAGGTACTCATCCATTAGATCAATTCTTGCATTGGTTGTGCAGATGGAGTGGAAGGCCCACTATATGGATGTAAAGACAACATTTCTCAATGGGTTATTGAGGAGGAGGTGTACATCGAGAAACTAGAATTCTTTGATACATTTTATGGGGATTCTCATGTATGCAGACTCAAGCAGGCATTGTACGGTCTCAAACAAGCACCCCGTGATTGGTACATGAGGATCGACAACTATCTCACTAGTTTTGGCTTCACCAAAAGTGAAGCGTATGCAAACCTCTATCACATCTTGGTAGAAGGAAAAATTGCTTATGATTGTCTTATATGTTGATGATTTAATTTTAACTGGTGATGAGAAATTGATCAGATCTTGCAAAGAGGACCTTGCAAGGGAATTTGAAATGAAGGACATGGGTCTCATGCACTACTTCCTTACATTGGAAGTATCGCAAGGCGATGGGGAACTATTTGTGTATTAAGAAAAGTATGCAAATGAGATACTACAAATATTCTGCATGGAGAGTTGTAAACCCATGGAGACACCTCTAGCGACTAACTGGAGGAAGGAGGATGCCACTTCAGGTGAGGAAGTGGATGCTACCATTTATCGCAAGCTAGTGGGTTCATTGAGGTATCTTGTGAACATGTGACCAAATATGTGCTATGCAGTCGACCAGTTGAGCCAATCTATGGTTAGGCCAACCAAATTATATTGGAAGGAAACTAGGCATGTTTTACGGTACCTCAAAGGCACTACCTAGTTTGGATTATGGTACAGACGGAAAGAGGGATCAAATTTCTGTGGTTTCACAATGCATATTGGGTTGGGATTCCACCAAACTAAAAGAGTACATCAAGTGGAATTTTCAGTGTTGGTTCTGTTGTTGTTTCCTGGTACATTAGGAAGTAAAGATTTGTGGCACTGAGCTTGGTAGAAGCATAATATATGGTTGCAAGTCGAGTAGCATGTGAAGCAATATGCATGAGAAAGATATGTGTGGGACTATTTGGTCAGATGATGGATCCAACTATGATATATTGTGATAATAAGATTTGCATTAAGCTCTTTGAAAATCCAATATTGCACCATATAGATATCTGGTATTACCATTCATGGAACTGTGTTCAAAGGCGGACAATGTTGCTACAATACATTCCGACAGAGGAGTAAGTTGTTGACATTTTGACAAAGGCTTTGTCAAGAGGGAAGTTCGAGCTCCATAGTTGCAGGATAGGGGCAGTTGATAATCCCTTTCTTGCTGAGAGGGAGTGTTGAAAAATGCAATATGAAAGTCTCAATTTGATTTTTCCTTGGTCAAATTGAGAAAGTTTGAATTTCCACATCAGTAGACAACTTCGGTGCAGTTAACTTGTGTGACATGGCTTGTGTCACTCGGTTTACTTAGTAAATTTGAGTTAGAGGAGTTGGAGTTCAGTTAAGCATGTGTGATTGCTAATTTGTAGCAATCAAGGTCAGTTATTTCAAGTTGTTTTCAGTTAAACTAGTTCTAATTGTTGGACGAACTAGTGGAAGGTCAGTTGTTTAGTGGGACTTCAGTCTAACTCATTGATCATACAATTAACTGATCAATAAGCTCAAAATAGCTAGTGCATGTGGAGAATTCAAGTTCCCCAGCGGTGGTGGAGATTCCAAGGTAGTGTAACATCAGTGGTAGACTAGTCTTGAGTGTATAGGTGTTTCATGCAGTCAGATGATCAACCTTAGGAATTGCACAATCATTTTGGAGGAAATTCCTAAACCATAGGGGCCTAATTTCCTCAAGAATTGCCTAAGGAAATAGGGGCTAAAGTAGTGACAAAAATTGACAAAGTCTAGGTCAAAGCTTCTCAGTGATCAGAGAGGTAGGTTATTTACTTGTAGGTTGTGCTCAATTGAGCAAAAAAATTGTAATACAACTCTTTTCATTAAATTAATGCAAACATGCAAAGGGGTTTTTAGCAGATTGCTTTCCCCTAGAAAAATATTGTATGCATGTGTTATTTCTCATTGCATGTTTGTGATCGATGTTCTAAATTATGAATTGAATTTCGCACAACAGTAGAGTAGGTTTGTGTCTTGTGTTTTTGATTAAAATTTCATGAGTAATTGCAAATCTACATTATAATTTCTACAACTACAAAAGAGATTTGCAAAAAGAGCATGCAAACAAAGTAAAGAATTGTCAGCTAAAAAAAAACCTTAGCCGTTGCAAGGGTTTCCAAAGCTCCTTCCATAACTACGAAAAAAAACATGTATATTTTAACGTAATCTCAATAAAAATAAATTTTACAAATTAGACTTACATAATTTTCTTTTTGGTTGAAAGAATTTTGATTATTAAATCAATTTTCTCTTGAAATAAAATGATTAAGAAATTAATTTAAATTCAAACGAATTTTGACATGAAGTATTACATTGAAAATGAAAAAATAATGTTTAGTTAGTAGAATATTATTAAATTAAAAAATTAAATTAAAAATTGAATACATAATTAAAATGTAAAATTAAATCCAAAATTTATATATTTATTGTAAACCTAACCAATAAATAATGATATAAAAATGTTTTGAAACATTATATATATGATTGAATTAAAATTTAAACATTTAAATTTTATTATAATTTTTCTTTGTACATATAAATCTGAATAAAAAAATTATATTTTCTATAGGCTTATTTGCACTGCATAGAGTGATATTATCCATATTCATATTATAAAATAATCTTAAAAAAAATTATATCATCACGAAGACGTTTAAAAATTTAAATGATTAAAATAATCTTTAGATTTTTTTTATATCATCACGAAGACATTTAAAATTTAAATGATTAAAAAAATTATAGGCTTTTAAAAAAAAATTATATCTTCACGAAGACATTTAAACATTTAAATAATTAAAATAATCTTAAAAAATAATTATATCATCACGAAGGCATTTAAAAATTTAAATGATTAAAAACATTTGAGTGGCGTTTTTATTTAATTATTTTATTTAAAAAATAATTAAATTAAATTTATTTTTGTATTATTTACTAGTTTAGATTTATCTTAATTTCGGATCTATCAAAAGTTGAGAGGGACTAAATCTCTCGAGGTGTAAACTTTTTTTTTGAGTGTAAAAGTTGAGGAAAGGTTTGCATGTCGAGAGATTTGATCCCTCTCGATGCTTGGTAGATCTGGATTTAAGATAGATCTAGGTTGGTTTTTAAATATAATGATGATTTAGAAAAATATCCAACATTTTCAACTCTCATGATTGCCATAACCCTACAACTGACCCTAATCCTAATCAACCCTAACATTGAACTAATTGTCACATACAATAGTGAATGACATCTTTCATTAACTCTACACCTCCATGTCTTGCATGAAGGATGAAATGCCTACTATTTTCCATGTGTTCTTCACTACCAATGATTTAGGAGTTTCTTGGCTAGGTAGTTGGTTGATTCTGCAGGTTCTAATCAATGTATCTATAGGAGCTATGGGACTGAAGTGCTTTAGATCACAATGTGGAGAAAATTAGGTAACCATTGCACCTCCATGGTGAAGTTTTTCATTTAAGAGGAGTTATCATTATCATCCTTGGATGAGGATAATCCATATAGAGAAGTAGATATGTGTGATGGAGATGGAAATATAGGTTTCCCCAAAATGCATAGAAGAACAACTTCAGTTATAGATTGTAGTTCATGCTCACAATCTCCCTTATTAATGAGAGATTCAATCAAAGTTGGATGTCTAAGAGGTAAAATGAGTGCCATATCCCTTTGGGAGTTGGTTAATGAAGTTTTTGGTGTTGATAGCTTTTGCAACACTAATTTTGTGTTAAATCTGGTTTGAAAACTCCATGTTAAATCCTTGAGTTTAGTTTTCCCTCAAGGCATCAATATCTGGCTTGGGGGTGCCCATCTATGGGAACAACTGCAACATAGTTGAGCCTACTATTGGGTGGAGAGTGGGTCACCCTTCTTCAATTCCAGATTGCAAAATATTTGATTCAAGGCAAGTATCGCTTATGAATTATTATTTAATTTCTCTTTTCAAAAAAATTATATGTACATACATTTAGCCTTTAGTAAATTTATCAAGGTTGTAGTTGTTATACTATTTGGTTTTATATATTTTTATGTATTAAATTTTGTAACAACAATGGTTGAGGAAGACATGCTTCCTAAATTATTATTTAAACATGTAATGTGTGGAATTTCTACTATTACTTTTCTTTTGGGAGGTTCAAGAAACTGAAATTTGGACCATAGTGAGGGGAAATCTAACTAATCCTCTTGTACAATTTTCAAAAATTTGGTTGCAAAGTTTTAGGAAATATCATCATAGAAATTTTGGATTCCTAAATGCATCTTTAAACAATTCATGTTGGAATTTCTTCTATAACTTTTCTTATAGAAGGTTCCAAGAGCTTAAACTTAGACCATACTAAGGGGAAATCTGACTGATCATCCGTCCAACTTTCAGATCTTGAGTCGAGATATTTTAGGATATATTATCATAGGAATTTGAGCTTCCTATATTATGCCAAAAGCATGCATCAAACATGTCATGTTGCCATTTCTACTATAACTTTTCATCTAGGAGGTTTTATAGGCTAAAATTAGACCATAGTGAGGGGAACTACTAATGATAATTTAGTTAAGGTTTCTGAACTTGGAATACTATAATTTAGGATATATTTCCCAAGGAAGTTGTTATATTAGCTTGCATGCAAAGTTTTTGAAGAAATACCTAAATGGTTTAATGATTCATTGCATACAAATTGTTTGATGAAATGTACCAATGAAAATGTTGTTTTATGGATGGGGATAATATTGTTATATGTTAGCATTGTTGTATGATAGTACTCTTGTAGCTAATCTATACCTATTTGCATGTAAATCATTTGAAGAAATGTGTTAAAGGTATTTTATTACAATTTACATACAAATTATTTGATAAAACACCTCAATGACAAAAATCAAAAGTTGCATGATTTAGTGGTATATTTAAGTTAGTATGTTGCAAATGGATCATTGTGATGTTTCTGATTTAGTTTTCATACAAAATGTCTGAAAAAAAAGTATACAAGAAAAATACTACTTAATTAGTTGTATACAAAGTATTTGAAGAAAAGTTTACATCTAAAATGTTTGACAAAATTTATGAGAGATGAAAATCAAGTTTTTACAAGTGTGGATAGGATAAACATAGTTTGGGTATGTGAAAAAATGGTATCAAAACTTATATTTAATCTTGTGAAAAAAGAAATAAATTTGATACCCCATATTCTTAATCAAGCATTAAGGCACTCGGTATGTTACAAAGTAGTATAAGAGCTTATTGTTAAGCTAGTAAAAAGAAAAGGAGAATTTTGGGTACCCCATAACCTTTGTATATCATTGAGGAAGCTGTGTATGTGACAAAGCAGTACAAGAGCATGGACTTGGATGGGATCAAGAATATATGAAATGGGAGCTATGATATTATGTGACAAAGTGATATCAGAGCACGGTTCAACATTAGACCTCGATGTGCTCAAGAATATATGAAATGGGAGCTTTGATACTATGTTACAAAGTAGTACAACAACTAAGGTTTAGCATTAAACTTGGATGGGCTCTAGTATAGGAAAGAATTTAACTTTTAAATTAATATCTATGCATGGATGTGTAATTTTATGAAATTATTTTGTTGTATATGTGAATAGAATGATGTTACTTGAATATTGACTTGAGTTTGATGTATCAAGATAAACATGCAAGATGCTAACTAGTTTTCTTAAAGCTGGCCAACAAAATTGAAAATTTTTATGGCTGAGTGATTCAGCCATAACTATGAGGGGGGAATCTCTTAATTTATATCTTGCTAGTTTTAATATTTGTATGTAATGTTTTGATATGTTATCATATGTTGATGAATAATAACATAGGCGTGATAAAAATGAAAGAGATTAAATATTTCAAAGATGCATGTCCATTGAATATATATAAATAATTATATGCCAGATGTATGAAGATATTCAAGGTGCATACATTAATGGATGTGCATGCATATATACGTGGAGTAGTTTGTTGTCGTAACATGATTCAGATGACTAATAAGGGTTAATGGTGAACATGTAACTGAGAACATGTTGAAAGCATGATTGGATAAGAAAATGTCTTTGTGGGGTCATGTCCTAGCGTGAGAATGACCCACTATTATAAAAAATAGGAGCAACAGAGCTATGGATTAGAGAAAACAAGAATTAATATGCACATGAACGCAAATGGGAGGGTTCCTCTTGAACTATTTAGAAGGATTTTGAAATGTTAAGATTTTTATATACCATAGGAAAGGCTCTAATTAAATTTTGTGCGTATGATAGTATGTTAAGTGCCCTTGCTACAATAAATGTAGAGGGAATATTTTTAATAGGTAAAATCAATTTGTACACTTAGATTTAAAACACCATAAAAATTAGAAGGTTTGATTTGTTGCAAATATCTAAATATATAATTGACATACTAAAATAAAAAATTAATAAGATTGTAGTGGTTGTTGAATTGAGATGTTATACCTCATGCATAAATTAATGGACTAAAAATGGATGTGTGAATGAATTACATGGAATGTGTGCAAGTATGGCACATGCATGAAAATATGTACATGTTTGGGTGCATGACTGAAGGAATTGTTTGGCTTGTTGAGTGCAACATCAAGTATGCTAAGGTAGTCACATGAGAATGGACCTCATGGAAATTCTATTGAGGGGGAACAATTATGAATGGAAGACAATGATAGCATATGCAGGTCAAGAAAATCATAGATGGATCTAGTTGGTCTTATTAAAAATATTTTAGTAGAGAATGCATGTTGATGGTAGCCAAGTAAGTAGGGAAAACAACATGTCAAGCTAGTAATGTAAAGGAATTGGGTAAGAATTCCTTTTAGCTAAATCTGATATATTTTGTTTATTCAATTTAATGCATGTATTGCATGGATTCCCAAGAAGGGGTATGATTAAGGCAACAATTTTTCAGCACATAAGGATTTAGTAAAATTTTATTAATATGTGCATGCATTGAGTTTCCATGTTGAATGGAAATTAAATAAATGAATAGTATACTCTTGAGATAAAATATGTTACATAATGCACTGAGAGATTGCATGAAAATGTGAGAGGTATGAAGTAAATGTAGGGACTATGTGTTCATGAGTCCATGAATATTGGTCCAATAGTTTCTAAGCTTAACACAAGTGATTCCATCATATAATGTTGAGTTTATTGATAAATAACATGTAGTTGAAGGACTGATTTTTCCTAGTCAATGTGAGAATTGTATGGAATTGTTGATACATAAAAGCAAGTATGTCATTAATACCTAATGGGTTGTGATAACGGAAAGAAGACTTCAGTGTATAAATATTACTAGAATTCTTGTGATGCATCCATGAATTACTATGATATGATTTGGTCATGACACTTATATTATAATTCATGGTGGTACATATGCTTGGTGCATCAAGTGTATGCATACTTGTTTGGAATAATCAATTGTACGAATGAATGTCATGAAAGGAAATACATTCTAATACTCCTAAGGAATTGTTGAGTAATGAAATGAGTGGTGTGAATCCATCATCATTCAAAACAAAGTGGAAACTAATTAGTCATGAATATAGAGATATGTATCTTTGTGGAGAAGGTGGTTATTTAACTCTTAGTTTTGACCCTTTGGGTTGTTGGAATACATGTTTGATTGCATTATGAAATTCTTAGAATAATTCTAATGCAAATACATAATGCAATGATAGTTTCATTTCAGTCTATCTAAAATGCATTGAAAGTGATATCATTATTATGTGTGTAATAATTTTGAAATTACTTCAAGGGATATTGTAAATTTTGCGATGATTTATTTATTTATTTTATTTTATTAATGAACACTTAGCATTGTTTGGTTGATTGAAGGTTTGGATTGCATGTAGAGTGTTGGAATGGGATGTAATATAGAAGCCACTACAACGGATAAAAATGTCACCACCTGCAAAGGAACCCAACATCATAACTAAAAGTCTCATGTTTGACATGAGATCTCGCTTTCGAATGAGGCAAATTTGGGTAATTAAAATTTTTGATTTGAAATTTTTGAGTATATATGATGGGAATTGAATGTTGTGATATAGGTGAAATGATGAAGCAATGAACTCAAGAACAAGGCCACTGGTGACATTGTAACTATATTTCTCCTTCCCACCCCCTTGAAGTAATCCCAACTAAATGGGAGGTGTTATTATTAATTAACCCAACATCCACAGTCTCTTTATGAAGACGGGGTTACAAAATTCCTTCTCACCCAAAGTGTGTAGAACTCACTTTAGAAAATAACATCACATTCATCTCATCAGGAGCTTTCCAATGATGTAAATTTTTCCTCAATCTGACTCATGGATTGAAATTTATGCCCATTTAAAGTTTGGGTCCCTTAATCCTTGCCACATCAGTAATGATCTTCCACGTTGTACCCTAGTGGTGTTTCCACCTCACATGAGATCCAACGTGGTACACATCACATTATAGCGAAAAAATTCCACCATGCCATCATGCCACACCAATAAAGGTTTTCTACTGCAAATGTCTATGGTGCAAAATGAATGCTTGCATTAGTCAATAGGAAATTTATCATCTAGCACATTCTCTTAGCTTGTGATCTCTATCAACTCGAAGACCAATTTTTTATGAAGGAATTGCAAACATTTTTGAGGAATCACTCTCTGCAATGACATGGCTCCCAACCATATAACCCTTTATGTCAACAACATGTGGCATCCCCACACCAGGTGGCACCACAAAACCACTACCACGTCACCTTGGTGCCATGATAAAATATACTTCCGCGTCACCCGATCCAACTACATCTTCTCGATGTCATGTTGACATTAGGGTGACACCATCCTACCATGTGACATCCTCTTATGTGTCACGTGTCACTAAAAATAATGTGAATTTTCCATCCAAAAGGCTAATTATACCTACACATGTCACACCATTAGTGTACAATGTCTGCAACTATTATGCATCACTTGTCTATGTGGCCTTTCTTGACCTACAATATTCTTCCACCTCAGCCTAAGTTAGGTCCCATAGGTCTATTCCCCTTGGTGCAAAACAATGCTTCCCATTATTAAATGCATTTATTCCTTAGGACATGAATATATTCATCAAGTTTTTCAATCTCATAGAGACATAATTATGTTCCCTGGGATATACTTTCTCCCACTCTCAGATGTTAAATTTCCTATCCCATAGAGATAAATTATTGTCTCCCATAATGTGCATCCTCCTATCTCTTAGGACATACATTTCTATGTTTATTAACAGGAAGGAATTGTGTCACACCCTGTGTCTCCTGTAAATAGTTCCATCCCCCATAGTGATTTGGTGCGATATTTGGTGTGACCCATGTGACCATAATTAGTTCTTAGGCAGGGTCATTAAGAAGAAAATTAGCCATCGATTAGTGATAATCCCAATGGGTTAATTAAGTCTTCAACCCATACAAATTTATTAACTCCTATACAATTTTAATGAAGCCTATTCAACCCAAATACAAGCCTATTGGTTTGTGATGCCTAGGCTATAAAATCTTAAGGAATTCAATGGTTATTCATAACCCTCCTCAGTATAAATAAATGCTTGGTACAATTATTAAAACATGTTTGAAAAACTTGTTTTCTCACTAGCATTCATACACCATTCATGGACATATCACAATCCAATAAACTTATAAAAATTCCTTTCACTAGACGCTAAGAAAAACCAAGCGATGACTAATTCTACTCAACAATTTCAATCCCAACCATAGTATACATACATATGTATGTATGTATGTATGTATGTATTTATATATGTATATATGTGTGTATATGTGTGTGTGTGTGTGTGTCATAAAATAGACTCCACACATAGAGGACTATTAGCTACATTGATAAAAATACATCACAATATGGAGACAATCAACATTCTCAAGTAGCTAATAACCATGAGTAAGCTAAGCAATGGAGTCACATCATTATACTAGTTAACTGAGAAAATTAATCATACATGCAACACTATGTAACTAAGCTCGACATTTCCTAAAAGTTCCACCAACCTAAGAATCTAGATATCTCTCAAACAATGAGAACATTCACATAACCATATCAATGTAAATAGGAAAGAATAACACATTCCCCCATTAAAAATGTTGATACAATCATAGCCCTCATACAAGGTAAAATTTTTTACTATTTACAATGTAACACATGTGAAAGTGAGTATACTTATCTGAGTAACTTAAAGACTGGCAATTGAGGGAGGGACTTCAACTCTCCACCAACTATAGGCTAACTACACTATAAAATTTCTTGCAGCTAACCAACCTTGAGCCATATTAGAGTTTTAGGATTAACTTCTCAAGGGAATGCACACTGATGCAAATCAACAAGTTCACAATGGAATCCAAAGTACACCATGTTCCATCTGCTGCACCTCACAGTACTCCAAAATGCATAGTGTCTTCACCTCTTTAATAGGGACCTAGAGTACATAGTAACTTTCCACTCGCCAACCTGCAGGTATTTCAAGCATACACATAGTTTCCCCTATGCTTAGTAGAATTTCATAGTACATTATGTTACATCTGTTCCACCTCACAGGACTCCATAATGCATAGTGTCTACAACTACTTCTTCTCTTCTCTTCTCTTATATGCATGGATCTATATCACATAGTGGTTCCAAACCACTAAACCAGTGGGTATTTAGACTACATTGTTCCTCTACTTACTCTTCTCTAGTCTTCTCTTCACTCCTATGATATAAACACATATATTTATTGTTTTTATGTAGGAATCCAAAGCACATAGTGGTTCCAACCCATTAAACCAGTGAGTGCCCATGCTACACTATGCCTCCACTTGTGTGCTCTCACTCTTGCACCAATGTTACTCCTTACTTTTCCTTGGATGATTTCACCTCACAGATCTCATATTCCTACCTTGGCATACTCCCTGTGTGTTAACTTCACTCATGCTCAAAACTATGTCATTATGCCTATGAATCCTTTCTCCTCTATGTATTTGACTCCTCTTTTTGCATCCACCTCTCTGTGTGTCTTCTCTTTGTTGTTGGCCTCTTTTCTTCTGCCAACCCCTAGTCTCCTCTCTTTCATGCTGATCACAAAAAAGAACATTGAGGGATGAGGTGGTATGGGATTTTCCCTCAATTAGGAATCACATACTCAACCTCCCTTCTTGTTGTGTAGGCCATTGAAATTCAATCAACAAAAATGAGCAGCATATTAACTGAAACACCTTGATTTCAACCACTTCCAAAGCCCATTCTTTTTGTTTGCATTTCCACATTATTTACATGAATTAAAATTCATAGTGGTAATTACAAGAGGGATAAAAAAATGGTTTCCATAAGCCCCACCCCATTGGAGGAATATTGTCCTATGTGTTCTATACCTTAACACAACATTTAACAGTGTTCTACTCTTGAACAAAAAATTCAACAACGCTCTATTCTTAAGCACAAAATTACACAACTCTTTTCCATTCATTGACATAATTAACTTAAATGGGCAGGATATCCTCATTCAATCAACCATTTTCCAAGCAGCCTCATCTGGTTCATAGTGCTTCCAATGCACCTTGTCTTGGTTTATTACTTGATTCCATAGTGTGACCCACCTCTAATGTCTAACCATGCCATCTACTACCCTTAGTGTTCCTTCAGGGAAAAAATTCATTTCATTGCTTCTTAGACACACTCAATGCATCTTTGATCACAATGAGTATGCACATGATTGTGTGAAAACCAGTTCGATTTATAACTTTTGTCATCCCCTTTTGTGCTTCATAAGTCCCTCAGATGATACATTTCCTCTTCCATGTAGTCACTCACATTCCAATTTCAAACATCCCATTCTCTGCTTCTTGTCCCTCAGGCGATCCATCCCTTGGCAAGGCTTCCTCACACGGGAACAATATTCACAGTTAAAGCATCAATGTGCCTTGCTTAAATAGCACAACATATGTGTTATGGCATACCTCATAGTGATCAATGTATATCACAATATTTCAATGTCACTACAATGACCTAGTTCCTGAAGTCTTCATCTCCATCATGCTACTCTGCACTTTGATATCATTAATTTGATGTTGTTTTCCTTGCAATTAACCTCATTTAATTATGTTAGATACTTCAATTGTTCTTCTACTTCATAAACATATGAATTTATGAGATTCATCATAAGAAATTCTAAATCAACTTAAAACATAATTTCATCAACATGTTTATTTATGAAGTTAACCATAAAATATTTAAATCGATTTCATATCACAACTTAAATGAAGGCTTTATTCAAACTATATTTAATAAAAAAAATTGTTACCCTTTTTTATCTTGGTTTTACAAGCACTAAGTGGTTTACTAGACCCTAGGAATCACTTAGTGGTGTATATACCCCATAACTCCATGCAATATTTAGTTTCATCTTTACCAAATAATCTCCACACCATATTCGACCAGTTTCATCTTTAAATCCATCTCACTTAATGTTTATCAACCCAAACACAACCACTTAGACTCAACCCAATATAGACTCAGAAATACTTATATGGATTTAAGAAGAACGTAACAATTAAGAGGGAGAACTTTTTCAAGTCATCTATTTAGATCAATACTTTTCTATTCACAAGAAGATAGAGAATGATGCTATCTATGATTTCATAACATCCTCTTCTTCCTCAAATCATGCACATACCCTTGATCATATTCTGCACCCCGATATATAAGCCTTTATTACTTCAACAAGCACTTAACCTATTGAAAATGTGCCTTCAACTTAGGAGAATTAGGATTCCACTCGAAAAACAATAGAAATAAGTCATGACTAAACCTTGAATATCAACTAAGGGTTGACTAAACCATATAAATAGATGTTAATCGAGGTACTATAAAGACACGATGATGCCTTCGCTTGGGATTACTAAAACTTGAACGGGATCCATCTTGAGATATTCACACATCATATATATATCAAGGAAGGATATAGACCCATTTTCCGACCCCAACATCATATGAATCCAACACTGAGGGAAATAGTAAAGGAGGAACTATGTAAAATACTCACAACTGATTTTATTTATCCAATTTATGATAGTCAATGAGGTTCTCCCCTTTTTGTTGTACCAAATAAAAATGGGAAATGGAGAGTTTGCGTAGACTATGAAAAACTTAAAAAAGAAACCCATAAACACCATTTTCCACTTCTTTTCGTTAACAAAGACCTGTATACTTTAGCATAAAATAAGTATTGTTCTTTCCTAGATGGATTCAACAGCTACAACTAGATTCAACTCAAATGTAAAGACAAGGATAAGACTACATTTACTTTTCCATGGAGGAAATTTTCATATTGAGTTTGATGTCGTCAGTTACCTACATGCACCAATCTCCAAACCTTATTGGTTATGGCCCCTTTAAATAGTTTCTATGGAATGATTTAATTCAGTAACCCAGTCTTTTCCCTTCACCTATTCTTCCCATCGAAACTCTACAACCCCTTTATAACCCTTAAGTCCTCAATCCTGCATACATATAACTACTCCTCTTTAACCTTGGGTATATTGGATTTATCACATTAATTCTTCAAATCGACACTAAAATGGTTATAAAACCTTTATAAAGGAAATACACATAAAACATCCGTAACACACCTTTTCCCCACTCATTCCATAGTATTGGCATAGTTTCTGAGGGCTTCCCTTTATCGCATTCGAGTATCGGCTCCTCTGCGGGTCACATTACCCACTCCTTCCACTTCCCCGATATGCAATCACACTTTCGGGACTCTTTAGTCGTGCTTTTTACACTAAAAACCCAAAACCTTCGTTCTATTGGAAAATATGGGAAACATGAGAATACAAAGGAAAATCCACTCACATCACATAAGTTGGAACTCAAATTTTATGCACCGGGACTTATAAATATCGTCAGGTCCGCCTTATCACCTGCGTCCATACTCCTCCACTGATAGCAACCTTTTAAATGTTGTGATGCGCTCACTCTGATGATCGCGTCAGAATTCGCCGATTAAAACCCAGTGCTTAAATCTTCGTCGTTGATCCTTCCCACAGATCCAATGGTCCTCTCTCAATCGCTTGATCGCAATCGGCGATTGCCCGAGGTCGGGGTTATTCCACTCGCCGATCCAATCCCGCAGATTCAATGTCCGCTGTTGATCCTCCCACATATCCAATGGTCCTTATTCCATCACTTGATCGCAATCGGTGATTGCCTGAGTTCAAGGTTATTCCATTCGCCAATTTCAATCCGTCGATTCAATCTCCGTTGTTGATCTATTGGATCCAATGGTCCTTGAGCGTCACTTCCTTAATCTTTCACTCCTCTATTGTTCAGGCCTTATCACGCTTTCCGTTGTGCCGCACACCAATTTTTCTCTATGTATTCATTCGCCTATTTCAGTCCACCGAATTCACCTGCATATATACATATAGTACAGAAGCTATGATTCACATTGAATTCATCATTCAACCATTTGAAACACACATTGATATGGATTTGAATTTGTCTTTGCACAAATAAACAAAGGATATATATTGAGGCTCTGTCTCTCTCTATGGTTTGCTCTCCTAACACCAGTGGCCCCTCTTACATTCTGCCCGTAGGCTTACAATCATACTCAATTCGGCTAACCTCCTACTCTTCTTTCTTGTTTTCTTTTTAATACATCATTAGCAGTTTCTTTTACAGTTTGAGGAACTGTTCTTCAGTTATGAAACAGTTTCTTCAAAATAATTCTTATCTAATCCTATTTTGTCTAATTCAAAAAATAACAATGGCTGAGTTATCCTTAATTTAAAATGAAACAAAATAAAACAAAAACAAACATATCTCCTAACTGTCGCCTCCTCATTCGGATGCTCCTGCATCAGGCTCCAGGGGTAAATGAAATTCATGGGTCCTGTCCATGAGCTCTTCAATGGAGTACCCAGTGCTCTGAATCTAGCCAACATCTAACCAAGAACTATCTTCAATAGGATGACCCTTCCATTTGACTAGGTACTGCAGATATTCCTTCCATCAAGTCCGTCTAGCCACTTGGGTATCTAGGATCTGTTCGATCTCTAGAGGCTTTGCTGGGGGCATTTTTTTAATCCATGTATCACTCTCTTTCTGGGTGTCCCGTGTTCGTCTTTACAAATTGTCTTCGTCCTCTACCGCAAGGTAGGGGTACAGGTCTACTACATTGAAAATGGGTGAAATTCCAATCCCTGGGGGTAATTGCAATTCGTAAGCATTTTCATAAAATTTCCGAAGAATCCTGCAAGGCCCAATCTCTTTCCATTTCAACTTGTTGTACTCACCTTTAGGAAACCTCTCTTTGCATAGGTGTGCTAATACCAGGTCTCCTACATTGAATTGCACCTCCCACCTTTTCAAATCTACCTTCTACTTGTATCTTTGGTTTTTGTTCTGTAATTTTAATTTCACCTATTCATGAAGATCGCTAATTGCCTTTGCGAAGTCTTCACCATCAGCACTCCTACGCTCCAACTATCCCAAATCCCATAACTCATGTACTCCACGTGGGTGCATTCCGTATAGGATCTAGAAAGGACTACTGCATGTGCTCTAGTTGGGTGAATTGTTATAAGCAAATTCCGCTTGTGCAAGCACATGATCCCACTATTTTCTCCAACCAAACTCCTCAATAAATTTCCTAGACTCTGGCTCACCACTTCAGTTTGGCCATCGGTTTGTGGATGATAAGCTGAACTGAAGTTTAGTTTGGTGTCTAATTTCTTCCATAAGGTTCACCAAAAATGTCCTATCAATTTAATGTCTCGATCCGAAATAATAGACTTTAGAAAGCCATGTAATTTGACTATCTCGGTAAAGAACAAATGTGCTACATGTGTGGCGTCATTAGTTTTCCTGCATGGAATGAAATGTGCCATTTTGGCGAAACGATCCACCACCACCATGATGGAATCGAATCCTCGTTGTGTCTTCGGCAGACCTAAGAAAATGTCTAAACTGACAAAGTCCCATGGTCTATTCAGAATGGGTAAGGACATATACAACCCTATGTTTTGGCTGTGTCCCTTTGCAAGCTGACACACTTTGCATCTAGTTACAAACATTTGTACATCTCTACACATCTTCGGCCAATAGTAAAAGTGGCTCAACTGATCCAAGGTCTCGTCTATGTCAAAATTCCTGGCTAAACCTCCACTATGCTTTTCTTGGATTAAGTTCTCTCTCATAGAACATTCCAGAATACACAACTGCCTTCCTTTGAACCTAAATCCTTCCTGTATGTTATAGTCTAGCCATGAATTGTTATCTCTCAATGACGGATTTTTGCAAGCTTCATAATCTTCCTTAAAATCTGCATCTGCCTCATACAAGTCCTCAAGATGTTCATATCCTAATACTTATATGGTACTTTCCTATATGATTAGATTCCTCCTGCTTAACGCATCTATCACTTTGTTGGCTTGACCACTGATATGTTTCAACACAAACATAAAACTCTGCAAGTACTCCAACCACTTCGCATGTTTATGGTTCAGCTTATGCTGCTGCGGAATGTACTGCAACGTAGAATTGTCTGAAAATAAGACAAATTCACTGGCCAACAGATAATGTCTCCAATGCTTTAGTGCTTGAACCACCGCATAAAATTCCTTATCATAGGACGTGTATATTTTCCTACTGTCATTTAGTTTCTCACTGAAATAGGATACCGGCTTGTCCTCTTGGCTGAGTACTGCACTAATGGTTGTCCCACTGGCATCACAACGAACCTTGAAAATCTTGTTAAAATTTGATAACCTCAAAATCGGTTTTTCAGTAATCTTCCTTTTGAGTAACTGAAAGATCTTCTCTGCCATATCCATCCAATGGAAAGGCTGTTTTGTTTTCTTAATGGTGTCCAACATAGGTGCACAAATCCTACTAAATTTTTTAATAAATTTCCGATAAAAACTCACCAATCCATGGAAACTCTGTACCTCAAACAAAATTTTGGGAGATGGCCAGCTAACTATGGCTACAACCTTTTGCAGATCCATTTTTAGTTCATTCTCAGAAATCACAAATCCCAAATAAATTAACTCTTTTTTAAAAAAGGAACATTTCTTCAAATTTATCAGTAATTTATTCTGCTACAATTTTTCCAATACATACCTCACGTGTCAAAAATGTTCTTCCTTCGTCTTGCTGAATATAAGTATATCATGTAGATACACAATCACAAATTTTCCAATGAATTCCTTGAGCATCTCATTCATCAACCTCATGAACATGCTAGGGGCATTGCTTAACCCAAATTGCATAGCCAGCCATTCGTACAAGCCTTAATTAGTCTTGAAAATTGTCTTCCACTCTTCACCTTCTCGAATTCTGATTTGGTGGTAGCCGCTTTTCAGGTCTATCTTTGAAAAGTACGTTGCTCCACTCAAACAATCCATCATATCATCCATCCGAGGTAATGGGAATCTGTATCTGATAGTAATCTTGTTAATGGCCCGAGAATCCGTGCACATTCTCCACTCACCTCCTTTCTTGGGAGCTAAAACAGTCGGAACTGCACAAGGGCTTAAACTCTCCCAAATTAGTCTTTGTCCAACAACTCTTGCACCTGCTTTCAGATTTCTTCATTATCCTTTGGACTCATTTGGTAGGCAACCTTGTTTGGCAAACTGGCTCCTGGAATAAAATCAATATGGTGACTAATGTTCCTCTTCGGTGGTAGTTTGTCCAGTACATCATCTACCACAATATCACTAAATTCTTGCAGCATGTTCTGTATCTCTTCTGGTAAATCAGTAAGGTTGGTGTGTACTAACACTGCCCTTGGTCTTCTCATAACTACATAACCCATTTCACTCTCTTCAATCCATCATAGAAACTCCTTTCCTCCTAGCAGTAATGCTTTCGTTCCACTTGTTTCTGTTGTCTTCTCTCCTTCCTTGGCTTCTTTCATGGGTACCAAGGTATGATTTATCCCATCTTTGACAAATTTGTAAAAATTTTCCACTCCATAATGGACTACCTTTCTATCATATTGCCATGTTCTACCCCGCATAATATGGCACACATCCATCGACATAATGTCGCAAGTCACCTTATCCTTGTACTTGCCTATCTGAAAATCTACCTCGCATTGTTCATCAACTAACAATTGGTGTCCCTTCTACAACCACGACACCCTGTATGGAGTTGGGTGTTTTTCTCTCTTCAAACCCAATTTCTCCACCATCTCCGTAGCTACCAAATTATTAGTGTTCCCTGTTATAGACATATTTGGGTACTTCAACCCCAATCACATTTGTCAATAAACCAAGGGCTCTTAAACCCATAAAAGTGTTGTTTCATACCCTAAAGGATCAAGGTCAAATGATTACATCATTTCCCAGAAGTTCTCCCTGAAAAACTACTCAGAACTGGTCAAAACTGGACCATCTCACCTGCACCATGGCCAGGGTGTGATGCATACTGAAAAGGCCTTCTATAGGGTGCGATGAGTGAGAAAGGACAAATGGCAGAGACAGTTTGCTAAGTGGATGATCATGGAATCTTCCAGAAACTTCTCATATGACACTTGCCTCTCTAAAGTCGCCCAGGGATGAGTAAGAGATCAAATAAATCTCCAAGTGGAACCAAGAACTATCAGTGGAATGACACTAATCAAAAACCCAGAAGATGACTCATCCCCCCTGCAAACATCTATATATGGATCCCTCATCCTAGAGATCGAGAGGTTGGAACTTTGTAATTTTCAAGGAAGTGCTGTTGGTTTCTCTTTGAAGACATTGTTGGTGATCTTGCTTTGTATGAGGTGAAGAGGGCTTTCATGCTGGGAGGATGATGCTGGATCATACAGCTTGGTTGTAATCCTATCTTCTACTACTTCTATCAATAAAGCTATTTGAGTTTTCCTCCATATGCTTGTAGATCTTTGAATATTGTATTTGTATATGCATTTATATGGTTAATGTACATCTAATCCTACATTGTTTATGGTTATAGATCTCTATGCTTTGATGGCATTTTGTTGCTTTAACTCTACAGGTGTTCTTTGAAGCAGGACAAGTGAGAAAGGAGTGGCTAAAGCTCTATGAAGGGAGAGAGGAAACAAGCAAGGAGACTAGCGAAAGATTGAGGTTGGTATTCTCTGCTTCTCTCTCATCTATCTCTCATAAAGGAAAACGAAGGTAAATTTAGTTTGTTTGTTTCTAAGATAGCTACCCATCTTAGTGGGACTAGCAGCTCTGAATGGACATTAGTTTTCCCGATAACAAAATGGCGAATCCGCTGGGGAGAAAATAGTTTGTTTGTTTTGTTACTATTGTTTGCTTTATAAACCACAGATGGAGCCTGAATTTAAGCTAGCTAGCCTTCGAACTGCTTTTGCTATGCAACTGCAAAGTAGATCAACGTTGCTTCAGTTAATCTCCAGGTTGGTTTATGAATTGAACATCTAGCTTGCAAACATCCTAAGTGCCCCGGTGGTAGCTCAAATAACCTCATTAGATCAGCCCCTATACTTTGTGTTTACTGACTATCATTAGCTAAGCCTAAACCCCTGAAATTAGCTGCAAACTATGAGTGAAAACCAAGCTCAGTCTCGTCCTTGGACCATAGCACTATCTCTCATTGGCAATCTGGATGCATCACACCTCCCATGTGTTTCAAGTGAGATGCATCCCTGTTTCCCTATGTTACAGGTGCGATGATTGACTAGGACTGTTTCTGCCTCCAGATTTTGGTTTTTTCTTCATTGTCTTCAACTTTATTCAGTAGTTTTGCTGTCTATGGTCAGTACATCACTGTTGAAACCATCTTCCTTTGCATTATTTCAGCCTCCACTGATAAGGAATTGTGAATTTTTTTAAAGTATTTTTCATCATTTACAGTTCTCCTTTGCAAATAGTAGCTTAATTGAACTGTCGTCTTTTGCTTTGAAAGTGTCACAAGTGTCGTTTTCAGTTAAGAAAAAGAGTGTCGTAAAGCATTCCTCTTGTAGATAGTCGATTACTCTTTGCCATTGTATTTGATTTGAATTAATAGTATTTCAAGTGTCGAAAATAGTTTTAAATTCGAAATCACAAAGTGTCGTCTTAGCCTTCCTTTCATTTTTTGAAGAGAAAATTGTTGGTATTGTCGCTTTGAAAGAAGATAATTCAAATATGTACTTAGTTTTATTTTTGTCATTCTCACATTAAGGAAAATGAAAAACAATACATGCATGTGCATTTGCATTTAGACTGCACGCTGAAATTGATTTAAGAAAAGTGCATCTAGTGTGTGCTCTCTGCTCTATGTTGAAAAAATTTCATTTCTCTTTCCTTAGTAGCTAGGATTTTCATTGCAAAAAGAAAGTAAACAACTGTTTATCATCTTAGATTGCATATTTAGGAATTGTATATCTACATCACGCGGTGAACCTTAAAGGCAAACTTCTTAAGAAAGATCAACTATAAAATAAACCTCAATGAACATAAAAATGCTTTGGAACCTAACACACAACATCTAGAAGTCTAGGCTAGAGACGTATTCCGACGTCGTAAAGCCTGGTAACTATCGTTTTCATCGTAGGTTGGGTGATTCCTCCTCTTTGATATGACAAGTTCTAGTACAAACTTTTTCTCCCATGTACCATCGAGTATATATTGGGAGACCACTATAGGTTGATATCCTTTATCCTTAGGAAGCCGTGTCTGCCACCCTATCAATCGCAATGCACTGAACACAACATTTGGGAAGATTGACTGCCGTACGTAAAAAGTATTCTGCGATTTTGCAATTGGTTTGGTAATCCCTCTATCTAGATTTCCAGAGTAGTCACTTTCATTCCTTTTTAGACTCCTTAAAAGAAAAGGTCCATCTGATCACTTGTCACTTAAGGCTCATTAAAAATCGAAGGAAACTAGAGTCATCTGTAGCTTTTTCTCGACTCTTAAAAATTGGAAAAGTAAGTTGTGTCAAAGCGTCATAAAATTCATTTAATTCGGAATAACATTTTCCCCTTTCTATTTTGAGTTGATCAATAATCCGCAATCATGGAAGAAAGTCAATAAAAACCCCATCGTTCACGGAGATGAATGAGTCAACTGTCTTTGACTCCGGAAATGGAACCATCTCGGGCAAAGCATTCTCGCTTAACTGAGTCCAACTCACCTGATTTATTTGAAACTTGCATTTCAACATCATCAGAGACTACAGTTACTCCAATTATCTCTGGTACATCTGCCTTTACAGAAAAAGTTCCGCAGTTACAAGAGGACATTAGAGCTGATCCTAGTGTGACAGTAGACACCTCTATTCTTGAAACAGCTCCAACTAGGACTAATCAAGAAATTGAAGTTCACTTACCTGAACATCCGGAAGTTGAGTTCCAGAATTCAGAAGGTGTCACCCCTCCAGTATCTGTTACTGCAGAAGCTACATTTTCTTCGACTCCAGAAATATTTTACAGACCTGACGGTCTACCTTTTCCACCAGGATTAATTGCTATAGAAGAGATAGTAGAATATCTTCCACCTAGTACTCCAGTGCATTTTGGAACTGGGATCCACCTACATCCTTTTTATCACAGAAGTTAGTCCTCTCCCATCGCAAGTTCCTGTCGAATTGCTTGGAAATATTTTGGATAGACTAAACATGTCTAAACAACCATCAACATCTAGGACTGTGGCAACTGGAACAGCTACGATAGAGCTTCCTGCTGCCATTCCTACAATGATTTCTAGTATACCATCTATCCCAGCTAGTTATCAACAACAAACCGGAGTCCAATCAGGGATTGTTTCAATGACATGGTCTATTCCTATTTCTTCATCCATAATCTCATCTAGTATTTCTTATGTTGAAGCTCAACAAGTTGATCCAATGTGTCTTCAAAGGCCAATCTACCCTTTAAGTACTAGGTTACCACCATATGGGGGGGCAGTATGCCTTTTCATTGTTCCCTCCTGGAGAACAACCATATGAGAGTTTGCAACAAAATTCAGGTCAAATTGCAATTACATCCAGTGGTTGGGTACCAATACTGCCTCAACAACCAAGGGTTGTATATTCAATGCAAACCCTATGCTGAATATTCCCACTACACCTGCTATTATGACTGTATCACAAGTACAAGCGCTACCTGTTGTATGTCAACCTCAAGTTTCACAAGTTGCAATACAACAGCCTCTCGTCTCAGCAATTCAATCACAACCGCAGGTTAGTGTCTCCTTATCTGGACCGACTTAGGCTCAAACAGGTACTATGACTCCTCATCTTGGTCAATCATCCAGTATTGGACAACAGCAAATGGTCTAACAACCATGGCTGGTTCAATATCAACAACCGCAATTCTAGCAATCATATCAAGGACCTGAGCAACGAGTCTTTGTAAGTAATGGGAAACCGCATTTCCAAAGCGGTGATCAACAACCATACTATAATGGTTATGCCCATCAACCTTATCAAAGTTAACAGCATCAAATACATTATGCTGGTATGTAAAGACCCACTGCTCAGGCAATTCCATCTTATCCTGGGTATGCTTCGCCTAACCTGAATCAACAGTTTCCCTTTGTAGCAACTCTAGAATTACCAGATCTAAACTGGCTGATGAATGATCCAATTGCTTACGCCCCTTGGTGGCTTGTGATTCCTCATAAACTTCCCTCTGATATTCCTAAATTCAATGGAAATCTAGGTGAAGATCCATCGACATGTGATGAAATTCCATTTGTGGTGTTCATCCAACACCCTGAATGATGATTCTATCAAACTTCACCTTTTTCAACAAACGTTAACAGGTTCGGCAACTAAATGGTATATAGAATTGCCTAGAGCTTCGTTTGATAACTTCAGCACCCTTGCCACTACCTTTTTAACCCATTTTCAGTTACCCATAAGGTACGAAATAAGGACAGAACTCCTTACCAACTTTAAACAGACGACAGCCACTCACATATCTAATCATATTCATGAGTGGTGGCATTGTCGAAGAATGGTGAACACGTATGTTCCTAATCAACTTTTAGCTGAATGGTTTATAAAGTCATTATTACCCTTTATTACAGAGGATATGGCTAAAGGAGGAGTTGTCATTGAAGAGCAAGTCATCGCTCGTGCACAATATTTAGACTTGATCTATATTCAGTCTGGCATGCTCTATGACAAAATTCCTGATGCTCCTAGACCAGAATTTTCCGTTCCTCCTCCTCCTAAATCAAACATGGACTCTCATGCTGGCGACGGCGTGATTGGCACCTCAAGTACGCAAACCGCAAAGGCCCCATCTAGTAAAGCCCTTGCAGAGTCTAGTAAAAAGGCAAATGATAAACTTCCTACCTCGGAGGTTAATGTCGTGTCGACCGACAAAGGCAAAGAACCGATGCAACCAGGGGGCAAGAAGAAAGGGAAAAGAAGAAACAAGAAACAAGATGATTTATCTCCTAAAAAATCTTATGAAACCCTTCTAGGCAAAATAAACCTCGTTATCCATGTTACATATGCGACGATGAGCATTTCACGAAATATTGTCCACATAAAGCTAAGGTTTTGAAATTTTTAAAAACTTCAAATACCCCAGCGGTGTTGACTAATCCGTTTTCGAACCCAGAAATAAACCTGGTTGCTAGTGATTGTGCTTCCCCATCCCAACTGCTTATGTTATCCATCTCAAAACAACAAAATGATGCTTTAATATCAACAAGGAATAAAGATTATGGAAATCCACAATCGTCGAATGACAAGACTACAGATCAACCCAGTAGTTCAACAACAACTTCGCCAAAAGTTGTTCCACCAATCATACCTGAGTTAACAATAAAACCACCTAAGGGAGTAGTACATAAATTGACGTTTAATCCTTGTGCTCGAGCAGTACAGAATTATAATATAGTGGAGGATCTGGCCCAATCGCCATCCGCTATGTCGAAACTTGAAGTACTGCAGAATTGCCCCTCCCAAAAGTAGGCTTTGTTATCAGCGATAGGTGGGATTGATCCAGCAGATTCCAATCTAGTGGCCTTTAATCATAAAGGTTACAAACCTCAGTTACTGGCCCAACTTCCTTTCCTCATACAGGTAAAATCCCTCAACAAAACTATTCATCGAACAACCATTGATGAGGGGGCATCTACCTGTATTATGCTAATGAGTTGCTGGAAAACTTTAGGCTCGCCACCCTTGTCACGATCATCAATGACATTAAAAATGCTCGATGGAAGAACATACACGCCTTATGGGATATTAAGTAACTTGCAAGTCGAACTAGGGAGCAAGACAGTAGAAATTGAAGTCGAGGTCATTGATGGAAACCTTGACTACAATATCCTACTAGGTAGGCCCTAGATTTATGCTATGGTTGCTGTTGTGTCAACATATTTTAGAAAGATTTCATTTCCCTTCCAAGGTAAAATTACAATCGTTGACCAACTAACCTTTTTCCCCAATAGTTCGCAAGTTACTGGAAGCATTCCATTGATCCATGGAAGTTCTCAATCACTTCAAAATATCGGAGTAGGTCTCCTAAAAGACCCTTCCTTAATGGGTACTTTTACCCTCCCGCCTCCAAGTAATCTGGCGGAAGTGGCCACAGTGGAAACCTGTCATATGATATCTTCTACATCATCAAAGATTAAGAAGAAATCTGACCATTTTGATCGTGTGGATCATAGCGAGGTATTGCCCCCAAGCCCTACCATACCTACATCATCTGACGATCAATTCAGTGATGTTGTACATTATGTGTTGGGGGCATTGGAACCAGATCTTTCCTTCATGACCCCTTATGAGTTGTGATCAAAGGTCAGTAGAGGATAGTTTGTTGGCCGGTGTCAACCTCATTAAAAAATGAAACCAAGGATCTGAGCAAAATTCCTTTCCTTGTGTCAAGCTTGTTAAAAAATGAAACAAGGATGAGCAAAGTTCCAAGTCAAATCTTTCACTTGATCTCGTAAAGGAACCTTCATTCCATCCACCTAATACCGTGAGTAGTCTAGTGAATGTAACAAAGCTTAGGGGGCATGCACCCTTGTCTATTTTGCGGACAAACACAGCTGTAGAGATAAGTTTCCCTGTAAGTTATGTGATCGGTCTGAGTGACCTTTCACCTTTGTCTATTTGACAGACAGAGTGCAGGAAGTGTTTTGTCTAAGTATTGACAGAAAATCATCCTGCTTAACCATAGTAAGTTTCCATATGGTTACTAAAGACATTTTTTTTTTATGTTGGGAGCATGCAAACCTTTTTATACAAGCAAAAACGACCAATTTCATTGTTTAGCTTTTTAGCTTTATAGTTTGGTCGTTCCTAGATTACATAAAAAGGAAACACGAGCAGGTTTATGCAAAGTTCAAGCTTGTTAAAAAATAAACCTAGCAATGAGCATATGTTCCCCCAGAGTTCAAGCTCATTAAAAAATGAACCCACCTTAGATAAATAACCTTTGCAATCGCATAGCTATCAGCTTTTGAACCTTGGTCATGTTCTTACTGTCACCTCCACTCTTTTTTAGCCGATCATATGCCTCCATTTGATTGTTTTCCCTTTTGAGGAACAACTGCGACGAGTGATTCTATTAGCCACCTTCTTTACACTGCCATGATTGAAAAGTTCCAAACCTTACCTGGAACCAGTTGCTATCCAAAAACATCACTCTTTCCTCAAAAAATGAGTGTCCTTTAAGCTCTTTTTAGACTCGTAAAATATGAAAATATTGTCGAGAAATTGGCCTCTCTAGATTGTTAAAGTGATTGGAAGTGCCATCCCTCCTCTATATTTTAATCTTTTTGGACCTGAGGGATCATTACACAAAAATATCGAGTGCTTGTCTTTTTCGGCTCGCTAAAGTGATCGGAAAAGTCATCCCTTTCATATTATTTTATACTTTTTCGGACTTAAGGGATTATATTACGAAAAAGGACTATTGGAGTTTCCTTTCCATCTCTTTTCAGACTCTCTAAAATTGAAAAGGACCGAGTTATATTTGTCTTTAAACTCGTTAAAACAATAGCGACAAACTTGTCCATGCAGACAAGAGCGAGTTTCACTGCGCTAGGCTTGCTAAAACATAGCGATAGGTTTTCCCGAAGGGAAAATTATAGAACAAGCATATGTTATCCTCCTCAAGCTTGACAAAAATAAAGAGGTACTAGTCAGCAATGACTGGGGAAAAATGGGAAGAAAACTTGAAGAACTTCATTGGTAGTAGGTCGCTCTTGAACATGACGCTTTCACTCCATCACCATGATTGAGTTGGGTTGGGTTATTTCGTTCACCGGTCATATCACCATTGGTCCTCCGCACCATCCATTTTTGGGTTAACGATACCAATCCATTCTAGTGTCACCGATATGTTCAAGAGAAGTCACTCAGAGAATTCACCAACCTAGCTAACGCCTCATCTGCTGCAATACCTTAACGCTCCATTCTTTCATGACCGCCACCCTGAACCTTGTATCATCAAATCATTTTCACCTCCACAAAATCATTTGCTCTATTCCGTGTCGTAGATGTGGGATTCATTAAGGACCTCCTACGATGGGTCACTTCTTGTCGACATCAGCTCATTATCCAAGAAGTTGACTTAGGAACAACCCTTTCAGTACTTTGAAGCTTGCATGCCTCAATGGCAAGTTTCTCACTTCCGGCGACAGGTTCACATCAATGGCCTTCGACCGAAAGATTTTACGTGGTGTTCAACATCGACTCATGTATTCACACCACGTGAATTGTCCTGCAGTACCTTGAGGGTCATCATCATTATTGGTGTTTCCTCTCGCGCCTGTTAACAGCTTACATCATTGGCTGGTAATCAGGTGATGTCTTTCCATCTTCGACATCAGAACATCTTTTCACATGGATCGACTTGTACTTCAGGCGAAGATTGAACGAGTTTGAAGACCCTGGATCTAGTTTCATCCAAGCTAAGGGATGATGGCTCTACTAGAATCATTAGTCTGCCACACAGATGATTGTCTGTCCTATGTACATGAAAATGAATTTATAAAGCTGAGCATGGGAATGCCTGCCTCAGCTAGACCATGAAAATATTATGAAGATAATGTATTGTATTGTATCTTATTACAAGTCATCTTCCAGTTCGAAAAACCTCGGATCCTCATGATAAAGCATTTCACCCGACATCATAAGATTTACGACCTCATGCTTTAGGGGGCAACTGTTATAGACATATTTTGGCACTTCAACACCAATCACATATGTCAATAAACCAAGGGATCTCAAACCCTAAAAGTGTTGTTTCATACCCTAAAGGATCAAGGTCAACTGATTACATCATTTCCCAAAAGTTCTCCCTGAAAAACTGCTCAGAACTGGTAAAAAATGGACCATCTTACCTGCTCCATGGCCAGGGTGCGATGCATTTCACCTTGTACTCACGGGGGCTGCGATGCATATTGAAAAGGCCTTTTGCAGGGTGCAATGAGCGAGAAGGGACAAATGGCAGAGATAGTTTGGTAAGTGGATGATCATGGAATCTTCCAAAAACTTCTCATATGACACTTGCCTCTCTAAATTCGCCTAGGGATGAGTAAGAGATCAAAGAAATATCCAAGTGGAACCAAGAACTATCAGTGGAATGACACTAATAAAAAACCCAGAAGTTGACTCACTCCCCCTGCAAACATCTATATATGGATCCCTCATCCTAGAGATCCAGAGGCTGGAATTTTGTAATTTGCAAGGAAGTGCTATTGGTTTCTCTTTGAAGACATTATTGGGTGATCTTGCTTTGTATGAGGTGAAGAGAGCTTTCATGCTGGGAGGATGATGCTGGAACAAACAACTTGGTTGTAATCCTCTCTTCTACTACTTCTATCAATAAAGCTATTTGAGTTTTCCTCCATATGCTTGTATATCTTTGAATCTTGTATTTGTATATGCATTTATATGGTTAATGTACATCTGATCCTACATTGTTTATGGTTATAGATATCTATGCTTTGATGGTATTTTGTTGCTTTGAATCTACAGTTTTTCTTTGAAGTGGGACAAGTGAGAAAGGAGTGGTGAAAGCTCTATGAAGGGAGAGAGGAAACAAGCAAGGAGACTAGCGAAAGATTGAGGTTGGTATTCTCTACTTCTCTCTCATCTATCTCTCATAAAGGAAAACACAAGTAACTTTAGTTTGTTTGTTTCTAATATAGATACCCATCTTAGTGGGACTAACAGCTCTTAATGGACACTAGTTTTCCTGATAACACTCTCGCTGTTAATAATCAATTTACAACATTTTCTGTGTGACTTACATACAGTCCGGAACAATGCTTTCCTCTATGTTTGATCAACAACTTCCTTGGCTGGTTTTCATAGCAACTTGTTCAACACCAAGGCTTCCCTGGTTTCTGGCATATTTTCCACCTCCTATGGTGGTGCCTCTGCTTCATCGAGCTGAGAAACATTTGCTCCCCTCTACCCAGTTTGTTCATTTTCAGGACATTCAAAGGACCTGTGTTCCCACTTGTGACACTTGTAACACTGATAGGCATTTCCTTTGCCTCTGCCATTACCTCTTCCTCATTGGTATGACCTTCCTCCTCTAGTGTTACCTTCCCTTTCACTCTGTCCCGAAGTCTTCAAACTACTACCCTCTTCATTTCTATTGGCAGTCTTACCTCTGCCAAAGTTCTTTCTGTGACCTCTACCAGAACCACATCCTCTTCTGGCATTTTGTTTCCTATCAATTTTTTCCTCTGCCTTCAAAGCATTCTTATAAGCTTCCTCCATGGTTTTAGGGGAAAGAATGCTAATTTCATCTAGGATCTCCATCCGTATATTATTTACAAACCTCGTTGTTTTCTCGGGGTATCTTCGACATAACCATCTCTCAGGTTAATTTTATAAAATTATTCAGTATATTCCTTCACAGTCATCATTCTCTGTTTCAAGTTCTGTACCTGTCAGTAAAGGGAAATTTGATCATCTTTAGGCAAGAACTTGCTCTTCATTTTCGCAACCATCCTATCCCACGGTTTGTTTAATCTCCTCCTTTCTGCTTGTACAGTATCCCACGATAATGCTGCATGTCCCTTTAAATTTGGTGACAGCAAACCTAACCCTCTTATCTTCTTTGATTTCTTCATACTCAAAATATTTATCTAATTCACTTATCCAGTCTAACAATGCCTCTGTGGCTAAACTACCATCATAATTAGAGAGCTCTGGTTTTGGCTTGCTGCTAGCCAACAAAACTGACTTCAATAACTTAATTTCTGGTCCTTCGTCATCTGACCCATCTGTCGTGGCTACGTTTTCCTCCTCACTATCATCCCCACTTTTCGGCTCTCTATGCCTCCCTGCTTCCAACGCTGCCAAACATGCAGTTAATTTTCTAATCTCTTCTCTTAACCCTTTATCTGCTGCTCTTCTGACAGCTCTTCCTCGACCCCTTCTTCCTACCTCCATCTTTACTAAAAGAAAGGAAAAACCTACTCTGATACCAAAATGATGCCATCAATTACCTATGTGCACCAATCTCCAAACCTTATTGGTTACGACCCCTTTAAACAATCTCTACAGAATGATTTAATTTAGTAACCCAATCTTTTCCCTTCACCGATTCTTCCTATCGAAACTCTACAACCCCTTTATAACCCTTTAAGTCCTCAATCCCGCATACATATAACTACTCCTCTTTAACCTTGGGTATATTGGATTTATCACATGAATTCTTCAAATCGGCGCTAAAATGGTTATAAAACATTTATAAAGGAAATATGCATAAAACATGCATAACACACCTTTTCCCCACTCATAGTCTTGGCACAGTTTCCGAGGGCTTCCCTTTATCACAATTGGGTATCGGCTCCTCCACGAGTCACATTACCCACTCCTTCCACTTCCCTGATATGCGATCACACTATTGGGACTCTTTAGTGGCGGTTTTTACACTAAAAACCCGAAACCTTTGTTCTGTCAGAAAATATGGGAAACATGGAAATACAAAGGAAAATCCGCTCCGATCACATAAGTCAGAACTCAAATTTTATGCACCGGGACTTATAAATATCGTTGAGTCTGCCTTATTGCCTGTGTCCATACTCCTCTGCCAATAGCAACCTTTTAAATGTTGTGATGCGATTAAATGTTGTGATATGATCACTCTGATGATTGTGTTGGCATTTGCCAATTAAATCTCCGATGTTGATCCTTCCCACAGATCCAATAGTCCTCACTTAATCACTTGATCACAATCGGCGATTGCCCAAGGTCGGGGTTATTCCACTCACCGATCCAATCTCGTCAATTCAATCTCTGTCGTTGATCCTCCCACCGATCCAATGGTCCTTATTCCATCGCTTGATCGCAATCGACGATTGCCCGAGGTCGGGGTTATTCCATTCGTCGATTCAATTTCCACCATTGATCTGTTGGATCCAACGGTCACTGAGTGTCACTTCCTTACTATTTCGCTCCTCTGTTGTTCGGGCCTTATCACGCTTTTCGTTATGTCGCGACAAATTTTTCTCTATGTATTCCTTCGCCTCTTTGAGTCTGCTGAATTCACCTGCATATATACATATAGTACAGAAGCTATGATTCACATTGAATTCATCATTCAATCATTCGAAACACACATTGATATGGATTTGAATTTGTCTTTGCACAAATAAGTAAAGGATATATATTGAGGCTCTGTCTCACTCTAAGGTTTGCTCTCCTAATAGTAGTGGCCCCTCTTACATTCGACCCGTAGGCTTACAATCATACTCAATTCGGCTAACCTCCTACTCTTCTTTCTTGTTTTCTTTTTAATACATCATTAGCACTTTCTTTTATAGTTCGAGGAACTGTTCTTCAGTTATGAAACAGTTTCTTCAAACTAATTCTTATCTAATCCTATTTTGTCTAATTCAAAAACTAACAATGGTTGATTCAGCCTTAAAACAAAATATAATAAAAACAAACATATCTCCCAGTTGTCGCCTCCTCATTCGGATGCTCCTGCATCAGAGTTCTACAATTTGGATTATGTAATTTATCTTCCACCTTTCAACGAATTGTGATTGGTATGTTCTCTAATTTGATACATGAATTTACGGAAATATATATGGAAAATTTTATGATTTATGGTTATGCATTTGATGAAGAATTAGCTAATTTGGAAAAAAACATTAATAAGGTGTAAGGAATTTAATGTGTCCCTTAGCAATATCAAGCCTTCAAATGATGTTAATCGATGGTATTATGTTAGGAAACCACATTTCAGTAGAAGGTATTGAAGTGGATCCAACAAAAATGAAGATGATATTAGATTTTCCTACTCCTCATTCACAAAAAGGACACAATTTATTAGGACATGTTTGTTATTATCGACGATTCATTGAAAATGTTTCACAAATTACTTGTCCATTATTTTCTCTACAAAAAAAAAAAATAGAGTTTGTGTGGAAAGAAAAGTGCCAAAATGCTTCTGAATAATTAAAGTCTAAAGTGTTGAAAGAGTAGGTTTTAAGAGGGCCTAATTGGTCCCTCCTATTCCATATTTCCAGAGATGCCTCAGACACTTCTATAGGACCTATGTTAGGAAAAATTGAAGAAGGGAACCCATATGAAATCTATTATGTTAGTAATTTTTTTTCCTATAGAGATTAATTACACAGTAATCGAGAAGGAGTTCCTTGTGGCCATCTATGCCATCTAAAAAAATTTGGCATTACTTTATATTTTATCTGGTGATATCGCACTAGGTATGCTACAATCAAATATTTAGTGAATAAACCAATAACAAATGGTAGAGTAACTAGATGGTTATTTCTATTACAAGAATATGAGATCACCATATTAGATAAACCGAGAAAAAATAATTTTGTGGCTTATTTCCTCTCTAGGCTCACATTTAATGAAAATGAGCCCCCTCCAGAATATTATTTTCCCGATGAGAACCTATTTGTGGTTTCTACTAACTCTGCATGGTTTGCAAATATCGATAACTACTTAGCTACAGGTAGACTTCTACACCATCTCTCATTGAAATAATGTCAAAATATTGTGAGACAAAGATGGAGGTTCTCATGCATTGATGGATGTTTCTATTACAGAGACCCCGACCTCATCATTCAAAGATGTGTAAGAGAAGTTGAAATATATGAGATCCTCAAGAATGGCCATGAGGGACCATGTGGGGGCCACTTTGTGGACAAGAGAACAATGAACAAGGTACTTCATGAAGGGTAATATTAGGTCACCATCTTTGAAGATGACAAGGAGGATGTAAAGAGGTGCGGCAACTACCACGCATGGGAATCTATACAATCCAATGAGATGTTTTTATAACAAATAGTGTTAGAACCATTTGATAGGTGGGCCATTAATTTCCTTAGATTGTGTTAGGTTCCTATACCAATAGGTGTCATAATTTTGAATTGACTTTTCCTCAAGCTTGTGATATGTACATACTTTAATTTCTGCAAATAGTTTTCCATATTTAAAAAATAAAAAGAGGGTATGTCCTAAAAGAATAATCAAAGGAAAAAAAAAGAAACAAAAGGTCAAAAAATAAAGAAAAATTGAAAAATATATATATGAACCCCAAAATAAAATAGACCATGAAAGTGTGCAAGTCCAAATGCCACTACTATTTAATTTTTCATGCAAAATAATGATTGTGTGCAACTTGTTAAAATTCCATAATCCATGATATTCAAATAATGTAATCTTGACTATTTCATGTTTTAAATTTCATGTTATAGGTAGATAATAAAGTTTGGCCAAACTGTTTAATCTTGGCAGATTAGTAGATAGGTAGAGAAATAAAAATGAGCTCAACAGTTTAATCTGAGCCATTGGAAGAAATAAGGTTAGATTTAGATAGTTTTATTCAAATAAAAAACAAGGTAATAAAGGGTTTTCTAGCTCAAGTGCACCCATGCAGAAGAAGAAAAAATGTTAGGGTAAGAAAGGGTAAGTAGAAGAAACTTGTAGAATGGACTATGTGGTCAAAATATTAAGCACATTTTACATGCTCAAATCATAATGTGTAGGTACATTCATCAAAGTACAAAGCTAAGCAAATGTGATCTTAACTAACTCCCCATCCTTCCACAAGCTTTCTCCTTTCATGTTTATTAATTTCCTATCATCCCTGAAAATACCCCTTTTCCCCTCCATTTTTACCCTTACTTCATTATCCCATATTTTCCCCAAGAAAATCCCTTTAAGATCCCTTCCCCCTTGCTAAAACCATCATCATGTTCCATAAATCCCTTTTCCTAAGGTAAAAAACCCTTTTTCCCACTTTGTGAAAAGTCATTTCCCCTTTTCCTAATAAAAAACCCATAAATCAACTTATCCTAAGTTGAAAAACCCTTTCGCTTTGCAAAAACCCACCCGATGAAACATCTAAACTAATCCCCAATTAGTTTAATTAAATAGGCTTAAAGTGTGCGAACCTCGCCTTGACCATTCTCCCAATCCCCTCGCTCATATTTCTAGCGTGACCACTGTCTGATTGACTCCCATCGCATCCAACAGATGTCGCTCCATTTTGCGTGCTTTCTATCCTCGAGCTTTAACGACCCAATAGCACGCAAAATGGGCAGTTTTTCCCGGGCCTGATTTCACAACATGGCACCATCGCGTCATTTCACTTCCCCCCTGGATTTTACCATCATGTCCCCAAAAGAAGTGCGAAAAGGGGCAAAACCACCCTCTCAAAACCAGTCACTATTCCTGACCAATTTCGCGCTTTCTCTAATTTTTCACACAATAAAGCCCTGCAAACATCATTTTCAAGTTTTTTTCAATCATCTGTACATTCAAAGTCTAAGCTTTCTTGCGCACTTGAAGTCTACAAACCGCCAAACAACTACCAGACACCATCTTGCCTCCAGCACTCGTCCAGAGCCACCACCTGTCGCCTGCAACCTAAGACCCTCAACTAAATTCACAACACCAACCTCTGGTTCCAGGTATTCTGCAAAAATACACCACATTTACCCCTTTTAATATAAAAATTTCAATTAATTTAAGATTGAATGAACTTAATTTAGCTTTCCTACCCGTGAATTAAGAAATTTGCACCCAAACCCTTAAAAACCTTGTAAAACCCAGACCACTGGTCGAACCCGCGAAATCAATTTCCAATTTTTACCTATGTTTTCAATACAATGTTTACCCACATTTCCCTGAATGTTAAGCCTATTTCAACCCCCCACCTTGACCAAGATCACCTACCCTTGGCTGACAGGGATATTCAAATTAAAGATACATCCTCTGCCTATGAAAGAATGAAGCTCCACTTCTGGAGCAAAGATATATTTTTAAACCATGCTGATGATATTAACCTCTGGGAGTCAAATCTCCCCCTCTACTCATTCCCATAAGTCCACAACCTCCCAGACATTATCCACTATTGTTAGACCTGCTACATCCCCAGCCAGAGAGTTGTAGTAGCCCCCAATCAACATCTTCTCTTCACTATCACTCCATAATCCATCAATCAGATGTTACAGGTCCAACCCAACCCAAATTTAGCTCCTTTGTCCATTGGAGGACTTCTAGAACTGTATAATTCTATTGATGAGGACAAAGCTAAGCAAGTGTTCAAAGATTTCATAGTTGAAAAGGAACATACACCAAGTTTTACTCCATACATATCCCCCATATTTTCACAAACTGCCAGGCATATTATCACCATGGTATCTTCCATCCTTGGATACAGAATAGATGAACATGTAGATGAAGTCACTTTTTCATTCCTGTCCCTTTTTACCCCTGGTAAACCTCCTCCCATCAAGTTTGATTATGCTCAGTTCATAGCAGAAAAAATGCATGAACAACTCATTAGATTGCCCACTGAAAGGGTGTTTAAGTTTTCTGCAGTATTGTATTATTTGTTTTTGTACTATCAAATTGATAAATTCCCAATGAAGATCATAAAATGTGATAGTAGAGGAAAAGAGAGGTTTGTGCTCTATTGGACACCTATTTTCTAGAGATATTCCATTGTCACTAATTATAAGGACTTCATAGATTCTTTTGCCCACCCAGTGATGAATATGTTGACAGGGACTATGCAACCCAGGATTAGTCCTCAGATCAAAAAGGTACTTCAGATGGATAAAAACAGTAAAGTAGGAGACTGGTACTTGTACCAGAATCACACAGAGATCAGAATCGATGGCTACCAGCTAGCTCCATATAAATTACCAAAGTATCTTCCCTTGAGAATTTTTGCCTTGGAATATTTCAGGAAAATCATCAACTCCGATGACGTCCACTTCATGGCCACAAGGAAGAAGACCCAATTCAGAGTCAAAAGTGAACTAGGCCCCTTTATTTGCAATAACATACAACCTGGGTCAGAGGCAGAAAGTATGCTATAAGATTTAAAATTTACCAAAATCTTTATATGGCAGTATGACCCCAATGGAGTAATAAACAAAATGAGAACTAGGGTCAAACTAGCTCCTTATGCACACTATTTTTTGCCTGAAATTGAAAGATATTCCAACCAAACTAAATGGTTGGAAAACACTTTATTGGATAGAGATAGCACAGTTGTTGATATTGAAAATTCTCTGTATGATATTAAGCAACAGATTGACCTCAGTGAGTTCATACATGTCCCATATCAAGGTCAAAGGATGGATGCTCCCTCTACATTGCAAACACCTTTGAATCAAGAAAAAACCCCAAAAATAGAGAAGATACTTCCAGTTACCAAATGGAAACAATGGACGAGCTAGCAGACCGAAGGAAAAGGAGAAAACTGAACGTTGTATATGAATAGGAAGAACATAGTGAGGCATAAGGAACAGAGTTAAAACCATGGTGAGACACAACAGGTCAGAAAGGGAAAGAGGCAGAGGAAACAAATGAACCCACCACCTCTAACACATAGATGGTAGAAAGGTAGAAGTTAGTAGAGGTTTCTTCCGTTGTCAGACCAACTGACAAAGAAAAAACCATTAAGGATAGATATAAGGAGATTAAAATGAGAAATGAAAAATTGAAAGCTGAGACATATGCTCAGTATTTCAAACATTCAGCTCCTAACCAGAGCAGACTAATGTCTGCATTTGATATTGAGGAGGGAAAGATGCAAATGTCATATATGCATCCAATAGTGCCACAACCCAAATCTGCAGCAGATTATAAGAAGGCCACATTTGAAGTATTGGCAAAGGACATCCATCCCGTGGACCAAATAGAATTTCATAAACAAGCTGGAGAAATGATATACTCCACCTTGACTGGTAAGGCCATGGATGCATACAGATTACAGGAGTCCTTAAATAATACTATTTCACAGTTTAAACTCAAAAAGGCCTCCTCCAATGCTAAAGACAAAAGGATCAAATCCTTAGAAGACCTAATCATTGAACTGGGCCATGACCCAAAGGACATGAAGGCTACTGAGCAGTTGATAAAAAAGAAGAATAAAGACATTGCAACCTTGAAAAAACAGCTCAAACTGCCTCAGTCACAACACCCTCAAGAAAAACAAGTCCTAGAGAGCCAAACTGCCCAGGAGGAAATGCTTGACTTAGTGTTGCAATTGAACACCCAACTAAAAGAAATGGACAAATTGACCAAGCAGACCAGCCTCCAGGAAAATGTAGCCACGATCATCGCAACTGTCACCACAACAGTACCATCTACATTAGCTAAGAAATTGGCTCCTTCAACTCCATTGGCCACTGCATTTCCTACAACAACACCATCTACCTTAGCAATAGGATCGACCGTAACAGACTCTACAGGAGAAGAAGCTAATAGGTTGGCTAAGGCAATGGAGGAGATATCCCTCAAAGCTGTAGAAATTAGGAAACTGGAAGAGAAAGTAAACAGTCTAGAGATAGACTATAAACTTGCTCAAATTATGAATAAGGAGGAACAACAAAAGGTTACAAGATTGACAGAGAGGATAAAGAAACTAGAGAAAGAAATAACTCTAGGAGAGCCATTAGGACAAGCAAAAGAAAAATTGTGGGCCAATATCATTGACTCTGTCAATGATATTTTGCCATCCATTTAAGTAATTTTTTAGCAGATTGATCTGGTTAAAGAGGCCATAGAGGCAATTCAAAAGGTCAAGCAGAGCTGGAAGGGATGCCAAAAGAGGAAACTAGGATCATTGACTTTTTGGATTCCAAAAACAAATATGAACTGGAAGAATTGGATATTAGTGATAGGACAAGGACAATCCTAGAAGTAAGAAGAGCCCTACTAAAAGGAATTTGATGCACAACTTGGAAGACAAGTGTCAGGCTATGCAACTTTCTATTGATAGATTTAAATTCAAATTTGACACTTTGATGCAGAAAGGTTTACCAAGTCCTTTGGTAATTAATGAAAAATTGATGACATAAGAGGACTACAACAAAAAGCTCAGGGAAGTGGCTAAAACTCAAGTCAACAATGCAACCATCCACAACACAACAAAATAGGGGATGCTCTCTGGTAATGTCCTTTACTAAGCTTTGGAAAACTTGTTTTACCTCTAGCAGGAGGTAAAACACTTTTTTGTAAATAAGCCCACATTTGTTAAATACACAGAGGCTGATGAGGTCTTCAAAAAGTTGAAGAACATTCAATTACCAAATGAAGAGAGATGGGAGCAGCTAACTGACTTACTTTAATTCAAAGTAAGTTCAATAATTAACACAGTTTGGTAAAAATAGAATGGTGAACGTAAATGGGCAAACTCTCCCAGTCAAAGAGTATTAGAGTCAAAGAGTATCAGTGAAAGAGGATAAGTCGAAGAGCATCAGATGATAGCTAAAAGATAAATCAACTAAACATCAAATGAAATCAGATATAATAGTGCTAGAAAGCAACCAGTTAGAAAGGTGGCATTACCTTTTAGGATTAGATATTTTTTTCATAAAATAAATCCCAAGTTAGTTTGGGATATTTTGTAAATAATTCTATATAAATACTTCATAATTCGAAGTATGTAGGTGGATTTTACTAGACATTTCTATAGAATTTTTTTATTAGAAAACCCATAGGGTTATTGTATCATTTGTTGAGCCAACAAGCTAGATTGATAAATAAAGATCAGATATTTCCAAGGATTCATGTGTTGAGCAAACTTCAGAGAAGTATTCTCATGTGTTATTGTTATTTTTCTCAAGTTATTCATAATCTTTAATGTGTTTCTGAATCTAAATGTTATAACTGGAATAATACATCAAAATTTGTTTAATTGCACTCTATCTTAACATTTATACATTTAAATGTTTTCTGTTGATATCTAAGTTAAGGAATTCTTAATTGCTCCTTGGTTTAGATTGATTTCTCGAATATCCAGGTTAAAGGATCCTTAATTTCCCTTTGATCTCGATTACCCCTTCATTCCTCATTCATTATTCTGTCTGGGAACCCTTAATTACTCTCTCACCCCTAGTGAAACCATTTCACCCCTCTGTCTCAAAAATCTGGAAAACGCCCTGTTATATTTCCCTTTGAACATTCCCTTTAGTGAGTTAATCCAGTTTTGCTTCCTTATTGTTTGACTCCATAGCCCAATGGTCTAAAAGACATAATTTTATCCATCTTTCTAAGTAATCCCACCACCCAATCTCAAATACCAAATCAAAATCCCAAGAACAATAATAAGTAGCCTAAAATCAAAACAAATAAAGTTAAATCATACAGAGAGAACCCTCTCTAAGTCTAGGTTGGCTAGAACCTATGCTCCAAAGTTGGTTAGTGGTTACCTTGGAAATTTCTTTCTTCTGAACAACTTCTAGATAAAATTACTGAGTGATAACAGATTGATCAATCTTCCATCACATCACAACTCCTACATTCTAATGTGCATTGGTTATGTCACAAAGTGGGTAGGGGCCAAGGAACTTCTATATGCAAGTGAGCAAGCAATAGAGAAATTTATTCACAAGGAAATATTCACTAGATGTGGGATACCATGAGAGAATCAGGAATGGAGGAACCTAGTTCACATCAAATCTCATCGAAGACTTAATGGAGAAATACAAGATCAAGCGAAAGGTAACCACACTATATCATTTGTATGCCAATGGACAAGTGGAAGGAATAAATAATATTCTAAAAAACACCATCACCAAAATTGTTTAGTTAGTATAGAGAATGAGATTCAGACACACAGAACAACCATCCAACTTGGGATGGATCTGACATAGGCTTATAAGTATATGCTCCCTTCAGATCAATGGAATGGATGCAATTTTCAAGTTTGTTTGCACCAAACAACAATGATACAAAATCAGAGGGCATAGTGGCATGAAAAAATCATTAAAAAGAAGAAATTCAAGGCTAGAGACTAGGTGGTGTTATTTGATTCCAATTTTAAGGACGTCGGAGAAAATTTCCACACCAAATGGCTCAAATCTTATGAGATTGATATTGTCTATGAAAATAAAGCCAATAGAATCTACACCCTAGACAAGGACATAACTCCCTTGATGGCTAATGGACACATGCTTCACTTATATCATTAACCCTTATCTAAGGAAGCCTTCCTATGGAAAATCACAAGTGGATGGCCCAATAGTGATTTGGAGTCGGTGCAAAAGAAAATGATCCTTATCAGATGACTCATTCTACTCTTCTTATTTGAAAACATAATAATAATAAAGAGTGAAAACCCCTAGGAGCATATGTGGGTGTGTGTCATGAGAAAATTGGCTTCCATTGGCACATGACATGATTAAGAAAAATAAGAAGGATACTTTGCAAGGATTATGTCAAATATTTTTCAATAACAATGATTGGCTATGTAGGAAAGAGCATTGTTGATGAATAGTTGTTGCAAATCCTGGTGTTGCAATTGTTGTGGCTATAATTCCTATGGTTTCCATGCTTATTGTTGCAAGTCCTTTAGCCACAACTCGTGCTTTCGTGTTGATACTTTTTTCGCAACTCCTCTTTCCATGAATTTGGTTATTGTGACTCTTGTTGCTATTATTTTGACTTTTTGCTATAACTCTACTGAGAACACATGATTTGTGTACCAACTTCCAACTCAACTGACTGTATGATGGAGGAACCACCAAGGTAAGATATGGCTGGTATGTTTTCCAAAATTTCGCATAACAAATGTGTCTTCGAGTGGAAATAACTTCACTGTCATTTCCTACTACTGCCACTCCTTTAGATCATATTCCAAAATCATAATTTGTTTACTGGAAACCGTTAAACTCATAACTTTGCACCAAAATTAGAAATTACCTCTTGAAAATTTCCAAGCTACCATTTTCCTCTTGTAAACAATGACAATTGAGAGAAAGAACACTACAAGTGTCATGGGAGGGTTGCTTTTCTTTCATAAACCCATTGAAGTAGTGATCCTAGGTTCCTACCACCATGTCTAGGTTATTTTTCAATAGCAAGTTGGATGGGATATGTGCATACGTTAAATGGTTATGATGATGAGATAAAACTGGATCTTTACTTCAATTTTAGGGACAATATATTTGTAGTAGTTGGAGTTGTTGTAGAAGTAACAAAGGATATTCTAGATGAAGTAACGGGGCTCCCTCATGAAAGGGAGTATTTGTACTACAAACAAACCTCCAATCTTGACATCTTGCAACAATTCTAGAGCTAATAGCGAATTTGGTAAAGAAGGGAACATGATTTAATCATCAATTTTTTCCAAATCCTTAGGGAGATGTAGCCTCACCTATTCAAATCTACATCACTTGTAAAGGGCATTATGGTATTTCGTATCTTCAGTACATCTTCCTCCTAAACCATCTCAGACATGACCACACTATTATTTTTCCCTACTTCCTACTCAAGACCCTGTAGTACATGGTGACCCATGTAGAGAAATAAAACATGAAAAGAGATGCTATATCTCACCATGTCCTTGTCAGGCTGCTGGTGGAGATGGCTTTTAATAGAGAAATAAAAAGAAGGGAAGAAGTAATTGAAGATCTAATGGCTGCAACTTTGCTAAACGAGACCGACATTGTTGCAACTTCACCTGCTACAACCTCCTTTGTGAGATGTATCAACATAATATATTACTATTCCATGACACTATCTAGAACCCAATCATGCCTCTACACCCCAGCCCCCTCCCTCCCCCCTCCCTCCCTCTCTTCCTCTCTCTCTCTCCACCCCCACTCTCTCTTCTCCCTTTCCTCTTTCCCTCTATTTAAACTTTTTTCCATCTCCCACTCTCTAATGCATGATCCATCACTCTCTCCCCCTCTCTCCCTCTTCCTCTCTCTACCCCCCACCACGTACCTCTCTTTACCTTCAAAAATATCCCCTCTTTTCCTCTCTATCTTCCCATGTCTCTCTCTACCCTTTTATTCTCCACCTCTCTAGGCCCATTCTCCTCTCCCTCTCTCTCTCTCTCTCTCTCTCTCTCTCTCTCTCTCTCTCTCTCTCTCTCTCTCTCTCTCTCTCTCTCTCTCTCTCTCCACCCATCATTCCATCCCTCCTTCAAAATAAATTCCCCCCCCCCCCCCATCTATATCTCTCTCTCTTCCTTCCTCCCCCTCAAAGATTGCACTCTCAAGAATGCTTTCATATTCTTAAAAGTGCATGCTTGTTTCTAATGTTGGTTTTCAAGTATGATTATATTATTAATTCACTGATCTTGTTTTTTATTCACGTTTGGACCCTAATTCCTAATGGAGGGAGTGGGGTGGCAGGGGGGTGGTTGAGGGGGTCTTGCCCCCATATTACTCTCACCAGGGGTTCAGGGAGGGCAACAAAAATTCTTTAGAATTGTCCTTGGAAGGGATTTAGGGGAAACATCCATAAAGAGAAACTTTTGGAAAATTTACCTTTAAAATATTGTAATTTCATAATTCAATCTAGACCATTCATCACTAGGTCATATATATAACGATATATGTTATGTTAGGATTTTTTTTTTCCTTAGAAGGAAACCTTCTTTTTGTGAGGGAATTTTATTGTAGTTATGTATTATTAAGATATAATTGTAATTGAGAGAGGATATTGTGAGATAAATAAGAGGAGATTGTAGTATATATGCCATAGGTTGTAATATCTCTTGTTTTTTATATGGAAAAAAAAGGATTTGTTAATTCTCCATGGATATAGCCCAAATCAAGTGAACTGGGTATATTTGTGTTTCCTTTGTATTGATTCATTATATATTTTATTTATACATTAATTTTTTTTTTATTTGATTCATATTGGATCAATATCTTAGTTTTCATCCAACTTGACACTTTTAGAGTTGACAATTTGGAGGAATCAACTAGCAAGTTCATTTTTCTGATGATCCTAGTTTGGAAAATTTTGGGTGAAATTTTGAGGCCTTAAGTTACCACTTTTTTCGTACCAAAATTATTGTGGACCTATATTCCATAATTTACATATAAATACCTTTACAATGGCATAATAATTTCCTCAATAAAAGCTTATATGAGAAATTTATGCCTCTTGGAAGTTGACATATCAAAATTGACCGGCATAATTTGAGAGGATGCCACGATAGCCCATGTTACTCATGGAAAAGGGGATATCCATGTGGGAAATATGAAGAATAATATATAAGGGTCAAGTTGTAACTCATAATGAGGATTCAATGAGTCAAATTTAACCCCTAGTTGGCTATTAGGTTGTGTTATAACTAGGTAATCAAGAGGAAAATGGGTTCCATTCTATTTGAGTGAAAATTATTCCATAGATTAGAATAGTAGCTAAGAGTGGATAGAAAGAGAGAAAATACATATGGTTTGTGCATTCTATTAGTCTATGAGCCATAGATTTCACTTTTTTATACTTTCATCCATTTCCATTAAGATAAAGAGAGAGTATAGCACCCTCACCTTCCCACTAGGTTTTCTCCCATAAGGGTTTCCCAGATCATAACTTGTGTTCTTTTAGTTTGTGAGTTTTGTTTTATAGTTATATATTTTCCATATTTTATTTATTTCATTCATAATCATAACACCATCATTGACAAATCTAAAGATATAAGAACAAATTAATCCTCATAGTGTAGATTTAGGATTTAAGCATAATTTTACCATATATGTGATGATGAATTATCTAATGGAATATCCACGGTGGTAAATATATCATATTCATGTAAAAATAGGTTCATTTGGATATATTTAGGGGAATTGGATGGGATATATATTTATTAAGATTAAATTCATAAAAATCGAGCCATGGATGATGAATCTATTAATAACCCTTAAGATCCCGCAAAGGAGAGGTTTACATGGATGGAAGCACAAGTCATATGTATCAACTCTAATGTGAGCCTTCTCATGGAATCCATGTTATTCATACAAGATGGAGATTCTAATTCAAAGGTAAAATCAAGGAGGAGATTGGTGGATTGAGAAGAACCAAAGAGCGATCCTAAGAAAGAACTAAAAAGGAACAACCTAGTTCAAGTTCCCTAAACCATTTATATTCCTTGTTGGAGATGGAAGTAAAGGTTGATATCAAGCCATATCAAAGTGAAATTGACTCTTTGAAGTTACAACATTGGTTGCAGTAGTTATAGGCTTATTTTAGTTTTGACGACATAAAGGAAGAACTGAAATTTTTGTTTGCACGTCTAAAATTAGAGGGTGATGTCATAACCTAGTGGGAAAGCCACAAAAAACCTTGATATTGGAGGGAGATCCTCCAATGACTAAGTGAGAGGATTTCAAGACTCTCATCGAGTGATAGTTCTACCCTATTGGGTATGTAGAGGACTAGTGGATTTGGTGGCATTACCTCAGGTAGAGACAGAGGCAGAGTGTACAAGAGTACACTATCAAATTTATGAAGATGGAAATAATGTTGCATATATCCCCAAAGAACCCATATGTAATCCTCAAGTATTTAGGCAGCCTACATAGCCATCTACAAAAGTAGGCAATGTTGTTCAAACCCATAATGGTAAAGAAGGATTATGTATAGGTTCGATACCTAGAGAGCATAAGCTAGAAGAAAGGGAACTAAAATGGGTCAAAGCAGAAGGAGCAAAAGGAAGATTCCAAGGAGGGAAAGAAGAAGTGGAATGGGGGAAAAGTTATAAATATAGTAGCCATAATGCACTAGTGAAAACATACTAGTGACCACTATAACCACTATAATATTGATGGTCATACAAAGGAGAAGTGTTGGAAGTTTCATTGAAGGTTCAACCTGGAGAACTGAAAGAAAGATGATAAGAAAAAAAATCTCATAGCCATAGATTCAAGTAATTAGGTGGAAAGAAGCTTGGACATGGATGATAATATTTTCTATACATTAATGCAAAACGGGGTGAATCTAAGTATCCTTTAACAATATGAAGAGAAGGAAATGACTAAAATATTCTGTATAAGTATACAAGTCAAGAAGACAATAATTGATGCCCTGTTTAACAGAGGATCATAGGAAAATATGACATATTAGCATATTTGGTCAAGAAACTAGGATTGGGGATCCATGACCATCCTATCTCATATCCATTGGAGTGGGTCAACAAGGATGAAAAGATAAAGGCAACAAATGAATGTAGAATTAAATCTTCTATTAGTGTTTATTTTATTGATGAATTAGAGTTAGATGTATTTCCACTTATTGTATGTGGGGTTGTATTTGGGAGTCCCTATATGTACATGCAGGATGCAATATTCATGTAGAGATCCAAAAAATACTACCAAATTAAGTATGGAAAATCCTTCATCATCAATGTGCACAAGAGACAGTAAAATATCTCACTATTAAGTGGCAACTAGGCTAAAAATGTTGATCGGTTCTAGCAAGAAATATGTTTTTTTTTAAGAGAAAATTAGTCTACAGAAGATTCCATGATAAATAAGTCATTCCTAAAGGGGTGGACTAAGGAATAAGAAAATAATTGGAAGAGATTCTATAGGTGTAGAGAGGTGTGTTCTAGGATCCTAAAGGGATACCACGCAAGAGAGAAGTGGAGCACAAGATCTAGTTATTGTTAGACTCCCCTTTTCCAAACATTTGGTTGTATAGGTTGTTGAAAAGTGTGCAACAAGAAATGCTAAATTTAGAATGTGCTAAAAATAGAAATCCTAAAAATAGCACTTTGGCCAATGAGCATTTTGGCCACCTTGGGTGAGAGGTGAAACTACTAAAAATAGAATCTTCTAAAAATAGCATTTCTAGGTCCCTTCCTATTTTTAGTAGTCTCTGTTCTAACTATAGGAAGTAAAAACGAATTTGGTCTTAACAGCAGTTTAAATATTAATTAATTATTCTCCATGAGTTAATTAGTTATGGAAAATTAAACTAGAAGTCTTTGTGAGATCATGCAATTATTTTCTCTCTTGATTTAGGAATTTATCCCTTGATTAAAGGAGATAAGGTTCAATTTTATAATGAGAGGATCAGCTGACTTAGTTTTACTTAGTCAAGTACAGTTAGATTAATTTAACAAGTTGTTAAATTAATGAAATATAGTTTTTTAATGCTTGCATGCATCTGACAACTATTATTTCAGATAACTGAGCATTCCCTCATGGATAACTAATGCATGTCAGTTCAGACAGAGACCCAGTTGAGATCATATGAGGGACAATGTACTATCAGATGCTTGGATATTTCTAGTAAGTATTCCTTGCATGAAGAAGGATCTATTTCCAAGAGAAATATGTATTATAGGAGATTTGAGGACTTGTGGCCTATATATTGAGGCCTAGGTAGTCTATGATCTTCATCTTTTGATTACAGAGAGAGCAAGATAGCTATTGAGCTGCTTCTTTTTGTATGTTGTTGAGGATCTCCACTTGATTGATAATAAAGTGTTGAGGTTTTATGCTGGTGCTTTCCCCAATGATATATTCTATGTTATGTGTGATTGATTCCTCCTTATCAGTTATATGTGTTCATGCTTGATGTTGCTCATGTTCAATTAAGCTTCCGCTAAGTTTATGGTAGATGTAGATCTAGTATTATGCTTTAGTACATTGCATATATCAGTTGGATCTGCAGGTAAAATTTCTACATGATATCAGTGAGCTGGTTGATTTGTAGAGAAAATTTCTAAATGGTATCGGAGCAAAGGTGATCAAGGAAGAACAATATACAAGAAGGAATTTCAAGTTTATTATTCGGGATATAGATCTCAAGCTCTTATCACATCTATTTCACTTATGGTGTTCTATGGTTTGAGGATTGAGTATGCCCTTGATGATAGCTCAAACTATATAGCTTGGAAGGATCACATGGAGGCATTATTGGAACATAATGACCTTAAGGACTTCATTGATCAAGAAGTCCCTAAGCTTACTTATGCTACTTAACTGGTGGAATGGAAGAAGTGTGTGGCTAGAGCTAGGAGAATTCTCTTGGAGGGAGTACGAGATCACATTGTCTCGAACCTCCATGGGAAGGAGACTCCATTTGCAATGTGGAAAAGATTGAAAGATTTATATCAGAATAGCAGTTATCAGAGGAAGCTGGCACTGAAGGACAAACTTTGAAAGATCAAGTGTGAAAAGGATGAGACGATCTCTATGTATCTGACCAAGCTCATCACATGCAGGGATGAGCTTGCAAGTGTAGGGGTCATGACAACTGATGATGATATGGTGAGTCTAGCACTCCTTGGCCTTCCTAAGAGCTGGAATAGCTACCAAGACTCGGTTAATGGAAGGGAGAAACTGCTAGATTGGGAATGAATATGGTCGGATTTGATGCAGGAGGAGATCAGACGGAGCACCATAGACGATTCTTCATCCATGGAAGATGAGGAGAACCGTGCCTTAGCGATTAAGGCAAAGAAGGGGAAGGAGAAGGTTTCTCTTTCTGAATCCAGTTCTTCCAATGGTGGGAAGAAGGTTTACAAATCGAAAGTGCGATGCTTTCGTTGTCATGAGGTGGGCCTTTATGCTGCAAATTTCCCATAGAGGAAATCCAAGAAGGGATCCGGGAAGGATCTCAAGGTGAGGCATTTGCTTCACAGTTCGAGTTGGATTTCACACTCTTCGTATGCATGGTTTCATCCATGGTGGGAAGTGGTTTGTTTCTTGATAGTGGAGCTTCTTTCCACTTTTTCGGGACAAGAGTTTGTTTAGTACTTTCGAGGAGAAAGATCTCTAGATAATCATAGTGATGGGTAATGATGAGAAGTATAGTGTCTCAAGTGTAGGCATGATTATTTTTTAGAGGGAGCATGGAGCTCACCTTACCTTGACCGATGTTAAGTATGTACCAGGACTGAAGAGAAACTTGGTGTCGATCGTGATGCTGGAAGACAGAGGCTATGATGTAGTCTTCAATAAGGGAAAGGTTTTCCTTAGACACATCATCACTAGATAGGTGAAGCAGGTTGGTTCACGGGTCAAGAACCTGTATGCTCTTTAGGTTCAAGATGCATGCAAAGCCTTGAGTAGCAAGGAAACTGATGGAGACTTGTTGGTTGAGAGGGAGGGTATGTTACCTCTCAACATGTAGCACCAGAAGAAGTCTCAGATGATTTTGGAGGAGCCACGATTGGTGCAGCAGCTTCAGGAGGTTGTGGAGTAGCCACAACAGGGGAAGCTGAGAGGAGATTGAGTAGAGACATCTACTCATGCATAGACCTCCAGTAGGGGGAAACTTCGAGCCAGGTGGGCTGAGGGATCACATGCAGCCATACCTCCAACTAGGAGGTGGGGTGATGTGGATTGATCGTCCCGAGGAGGAGGGGCAGAATCCTTGAGGTACCCAACCTCTTGGATGAGACCTTGCTACGGGAATCCCGATGCGGAGTAGCAAGAACTGATTAATTGAGTAGCGACAGATACGGATGGAGTGGCAGAGAGATCTATAGTGCAGGGAATCCCAGGACAACGCATAGCATGCATGTTGCAGCAATGCGAGAGGCACAAGTGTGTTGCAAAGTGCTAGGTGGCACAGAGATGTGTGCAATGGTGTGAGATGCATGGAGGTGTTGCAGTAGCACAAATGTCAGAGAGGGAGCACTTGTCAGCAGCAGGTAGAGCTTCAGCATCAGAGTATGTTTCTAGCCCAACATAGTGGTTAGTTGGGAGTGATTTTTGTTCCAAGAGTTGTTGGAGCAAGTGGACTTGGTGGATGTGTTGCATGCAAAACATTCTAGAGTTATAGGATCGGGTTTGAGAGGAAGCCTTTCTTGTTGAGAGGGAGTGTTGAAAAGTGTGCAACAAGAAATGCTAAATTTAGAATGTGCTAAATATAGAACTCCTAAAAATAGCACTTCTAAAAATAGCAGTTTGGCCAATGAGCATTTTGGCCACCTTGGGTGAGAGGTGAAACTACTAAAAATAGAATCTTCTAAAAATAGCATTTCTGGGTCCCTTCCTATTTTTAGCAACCCCTGGTCTAACTACAGGAAGTAAAAACGAATTTGGTCTTAACAGTAGTTTAAAATATTAATTAATTAATCTCCATGAGTTAATTAGTTATGGAAAATTAAACTAGAAGTCTTTGTGAGATCATGCAATTATTTTCTCTCTTGATTTAGGAATTTATCCCTTGATTAAAGGAGGTAAGGTTCAGTTCTATAGTGAGAGGATCAGTTGACTTAGTTTTACTTAGTCAAGTCTAGTTAGATTAATTTAACAAGTTGTTAAATTAACGAAATATAGTTTGTTAATTCTTGCATGCATGTGACAACTATTATTTCAGATATTTGAGCATTCCCTCATGGATAACTAATGCATGTCAATTCAGAAAGAGACCCAGTTGAGATCAGATGAGGGACAGTGTACTATCAGATGCTTGGATATTTCTAGTAAGTATTCCTTGCATGGAGAAGGATCTATTTCCAAGAGAATTACGTATTATAGGAGATTGGAGGACTTATGGCCTATATATTGAGGCCTAGGTAGTCTACGATCTTCATCTTCTGATTACAGAGAGAGCAGAATAGCTATTGAGCTGATTCTTTTTGTATGTTGTTGAGAATCTCCACTTGATTGATAATACAGTGTTGGGGTTCTATGCTGGTGCTTTCCCCAATGATATATTCTATGTTATGTGTGATAGATTCCTTCTTATCAGTTATATGTGTTCATGCTTGATGTTGCTCATGTTCAATTAAGCTTCCGCTAAGTTTATGGTAGATGTAGATATAGTATTATGTTTTATTACATTGCATATATCAGTTGGATCTGCAGGTGAAATTTCTACATGATATTAGTGAGCTAGTTGATTTGTAGAGAAAATTTCTACATAGGTAGTTTGTTATAGAGGTAAATTAGGTGAAGGATAATTTTCAACAACTACTGTAACATGGTGTTATTAGACCAAGTACCTCACCATAAGGGTCACCCATCATCATTGCCACAAAGAAGGATGGTACTTGGTGGATGTGTGTTGATTACATGGATTTAAACAAAATTATGCTCAAGAATAGGTACTCCCTACTGAGGATAGATGATTTATTGGATCAGTTATAGAAAGTCAAATACTTCACCAAGTTATACTTAAAGTCAAGATATCACTAGGTTTGGGTTATATAAGAAGATACCTTGAATACATCCTTCAAAAATAGGCAAGGTTTGTATGAGTGGTTATCCATGTGATTTGGCCTATGCAATGCATTAGCTACATTCACGAGGTTAATATATGATATATTGTACCCTTTTATAGATTCATTTGTTATTTTTTACTTAGATGATATACTAATATACAATTCTATGTAGAAGGAGCACATCTCACTTTTGTATAGGTGCTAAAGACATTAAAGAAGCAACAACTACTAGAAAAACTCAATAAGTGTGAGTTTGCACAATAATATTTGATGTATTTGGGATATGTGATAGGTGGGGGATAGGTGAAGATATATCTTACCAAGATGGAGGTTGTTGGGAGAATTGATTTCTCTCCAATTAGAAAAAATTAATTGCACACACATAAATTGTTAACCAGGGTAGGCCTTTTTATTTCAAGGTTATTATGCAAAATATATGCAGGTAGAAATTAATAACATTTATCAATACCAAAATCTATTTTTGAGATCATGGCATTCAATAAAAACACAAGCCATTGTAACTCCTCACTCTTTTCACATTGAAATAACCATTTTCAAACCCTCAAGCATTTCAACTGATCTACACCTAATTATGAAATTGAAATCACTCTTGCAGAATAAACATCGCTCAATCATTCAAGATCACATTTGTGGGAAAGTAAAATAGCACTCCTATAACAAAAATCATAAATCATTCAATTGCGATCACAAAATCAATATTTAACCCATTGCAATTATCAAACCATTAATTGTGTAACATATTGTAATAAGTACAACAACAATTTGTCTAACACTCGATTTCAACAATAAATCAAACAATTATTGCAATAGTTGAATAAAAATAACACACCACTAAAAAAAGGGATAGATCTAGGATCTATGTTGTTACAAAAGTAATTAGTGTCAAGCGCTTTGAAAACTAATTAATAGTCAAATACTACACACATAAATAATATTTTGTAATAGTGACAACTAAAATATGTTAAACATGATAACACAAGGGAATCAAAATACATTGCTACACTACCTTGCTAACACAGTGATCCCTACTAAAGGGGAGGAAGGGGGCCTTTCCTCCTTAGTAGGGAGTTGATGATTCATAGCTCATAAGCTAACACAAGAAATCACAATTGGGCCACAAACCCGTGAAATATTTATATTAACTTAGAAAATTACAAATGCACAATTCTCCAAAAGACAATGGTGCCACCCACGCACAAGACAGAGGGATTCTTTCTTTATAGATTTACATCATTTCTAATTTCAATCCAAAAATCAACCATGAGAATATTTTGATTCTCAGGCTATCCAAAATGAGAGTCACATTCAACAAATTAAAACTAATTGTTGAAAATAAATAAATTTATGTAATAACATATTCATTTAGCAAGAAGCCAAAATTGGGAACCATAATTGTCACAACTGAGTTGGTTGTATTGTCAAAATATGGCTATATCTTTGTTGGCAAATCAGTCTTTGTTGTCTTAACCAAGTAGTATCTCCCATGTTGACTCCCATAATGTCATTGAGAAAATAATGTATTATAAAGCAAAGTATTAGCATCACAATAACAAAACTTGTCCTAAAGTGTTAGAAGCACAAAATATCATAGAAACAACATTGCATCACTTAAGAAGAAGTAAATAGAAACATCCCAGCAAGCCGAGTTATCCTGAAACAATGTCCTTGTAATTTTCAGTAGTAAATTTTCCCAAAATATTTTACCTCTAAAAAGTATACAAGGAAAAATACATGAATTATGGTGACATGAAAGGGTAGCATACATTGGTAAAAAATGGCCATTGTTGGAGTAATAGAATATGATTATAAGGGTAAACTTTATTAGAAAGGTGAGGGAATGATTGTGAAAAATATGTCATTTCCAAGGCTCAACATATCACCCCAACTAAAGCAACTGCATGTCCTCATGCAAACCATTCAATCAACTCTCAATGCATGTCATTAGTGCAACTCAAAAAAATAAAAATATTGTTGTATCTTCTGTAATGTTCCTAGATCCTTGGGAAATAATAAATCTCAACTATTTTATGTCTACAATAGTTGGTTTCAATGGAAAGTAGTGTTAATACTTCAATGCAAGAAGCCAAATTAATGGAAATCTAAATTTCAGCCTAAGCCAATTAGGCCCACATCACCAAATAAAGTTAACATATTTAGGGATCCTTGAAAGAGCATGTAAGAAACTTGGGAAGAAATATGGATCTTCATCCCTTTCTTCTTATCACATACTTCAAATATTAGGTTACTGCAATCTATTGCATCTTGTCTCAATTGCTCAATATTCCTAGAACATAGATCTAAAATCTTATTCCAGAGTTCAATCAATTTAGCCCTTATTTCTGGAGATCGCAAAAAGTTGTCATATGTCCTTATCAATTTTGCAACAGAGCCTTACTCTTATCGAATTCATAAAATTCCAATTTATGGTTTTGTTGTTAGATATTCATGGGCTAACCACCATATCATCTGATTTTGCACCAAGGAAGTAATTTCACTTAACTCTTTTCCCTAAAACAAGTAAACTAATGTAGGTACAACTCACACAAAAAACCATGTTCTACAAATTTTTTCTACTTAAATACCTCGAGAAAGGATGTGATGGTAGTCATCTCATATGGCCTTTCTTCTTTCATAGTTTTCAACCAAAAAAGGAAAATTTTCTCTTGAAGAAACAAGGGATTAGTGGGAGGGGAGTTTCTACAATTCAATATACTATGTACAAGGCTATACATCTTCTCCTTATCCTCCTATAAACGCTGGACTTTTTCTTGCAATTCTAGCACTCATGTATTTTATTTCTCCCTTTCCTCCTTTACCTTATCTTTTCTGAATCTATGAATCATCAATTCTTCAACCCAAACTTGTTTGAGATCATGGATGATTCTCATATGTTCACTCAAAAAATTGACCCCTTTTTGTAATGAAACTATGAATTATCTTCATTTATTTAACCTAGTAAATAAAATTATTGTATTTAGATGATCATCAATTTTGGTTCGTATTGTTTCTTTTGTTGTTACAACAATGTCTTTAACAGATTTCTGTAAATCCTCCCAATTTTCAATATCTTCCTTAGCCTCCAGTTGTACTACCTTAACTAATATTTCTTATGTATTAGTAGCATTGTTGGTAGGTTCTTATATAATAGAATTTTGATTTCCTTTAGGTTTCTCTACTTCAACTACTCATTCTTGTGCAATAACACCATAATTAGTGGGTTCTTGTGTGGCAACTTGAAACAACTCATATTTCTCTAATTCAACTACTTGTTCTTGTTAGAAAACAACATCTTTAGTAGGTTCTTGTGCTATAGCCTAAAACTACATATCCTCCACTTAAAAATATGTTTGCACTCCTATTGAGACATATGCAATCTTTCGGACCTCATGTTGTGTGTAGCCCTACAATTTAAGGATTTCTCTAGACACTTTACACAATGATTTTCTAATATTTTCAGTTTCATAGGGAGAAGAAGGTGCATTCATCATCTCAACTACCTTAGCTAAGGTTTATATTCTTAAAGGTTTCATAGTCTAAAAATTTTCTTTTAGTGTGGACAGTTGTTTTTGTAAATCATCATTTGTTGTCCTTAAACTATCAACTTGTTGAAAATACGAGGTCGAATTCAAACTTACCAGAAGGGGAGCTATCATCATAATTATATTTAGACTCTTCTTCTTTGTCCTTGTTGATCTACTACTTTGATTCCTTTGTCTCTTCTATAGCAATGAGTTTTTTAGATGATGTGACAATAACCCTAACCCTCTTCTTTTGAAACTTTCCACTTACAAACTTTCTCAACAACATTTCCTTAATTTTTGTCTATAGGAAATATTTGTCTATAATAATATGGCCCCAAACTTTGATCTTTCTAATTTCTTGCTAGTTATATCAACTGGTACTTTAGCGTGGAGGCCTTCTGAAGCATAAGAATCCCGAGTTGATGTATCAACATGATGAGTTTCTTTAGGGGTATCAACGTGAGACTCTTGAACAAGTGTGTCATTATGGGAATCACTTATTCTTGGCCCTGCTTCATCTATTTTTAGCATCCACACTCTTCTCTTTAGACTCAATTTATACTTCTTATTAGGTTAGTCCTCTAGCAGCAACCAACAACCCTACCCAAGACCTTCCTTGTAACTCTTGTGAATCAATGATAACGAGCTTAATTAGACCATGGTTTGTCACATAGGTCTAAGGGTTTTTAGCGTTTCAAACAAGAAATTCCATGTGTTCCAATGAATTTAGGAGAAAATAAGGCATGCTAATTGTTTTCCTATTGCGAAAATAGGCCAACAACTAAAAATGATAGTTGAAAACTATTCCAAACTGACCCTAATAGGTGATATATTTTTCAATAAAATATGTTACGTTCACTCAAGGGCATGGGAGTGAGGTTCTATTCATTCCCCTTCCTTTGTTTCTTATCTACAAGGATCCTGTAAGAATGTGGCCTTTGTTTTTGGGATTGAAAACTTTATACTAAACTAGCATATTCCAATACGAGTCAAGGTTGTCACCTTAGAGATGACCTCCTCTATAACTGCCAACTAAATTACCCTTTAAACTAAACCCTACTCTATCAAATTATATGCAAAATTTAAATAAATATATTCATTAAATCCACACATCCTATTATAATATGTCAACCAACCTACATTTTGATTCGAACTTATACAGGAACACAAAAAATTATAGAAATAACCATAAATACAGAGATGCAGCAAAAATAACACTTCATTTCATTAATATAAAATATTGAAATATGATTATAAACAAAATGTAAATAAATTGTCTTGAGCTATGGTAGCTTATCTCTGAGAAGAGATGTGGTGGCTACATGCCTCTAAACTGTGTTATAATGAGGCTCAAAGGCCTACTTATTATTTAGAAACAATGGAAAACCATAAACATCCAAAAACCTAACCCTAGGAGATGAATTCCAAAATTATGGGCCCCGATTTGGTAAATTGGTACATCAACTTCCCACAGTCGTAACTTTGGCATACGATCTTTGTTTGACATGCACAATACCTCATTAGAAAGATATATTATACGACTACAAATTTTGAGTGGAAAAAATTAGGCAATCTCTCATGTTTTCCCCTGTTTTACCAAAAAACATTGTTTAGGGCCTCAAAATGGCTATGAAAGTTCAGGACTCGAAAAATTGCCAAAATTAGTAAATTGTGCTATGATTAAGGAAACTGAAAAAATGAAAGAGACAATGGTGGGGGTCCAAGTGGAATAGGAGTGTGGCCACCAACATCCACCTGGATCATTCCTCCCCCCTTAGGAAGCAATGGTCATCATTGCATTGAGTGCCTCCATGAGATGGGGAAACTTCTTTTGAAATTGGTCCCTGGTGAGCCACTTGCCTTGGTGCAGAAGTTGGCTAAATTTGACAACCCAATATAGTTGGATCTTCTTCTGGAGAGTTTTTTTTTATCTGTGTGTCCATAATTAGATCAATTATGGCTTGTTCCATGCATTTTTCGTTTAACTCTATTAGTGTGAGTTTTTCTCCAATGTCTGATGTGTCCAGTAATGGTGGGAAGTATGGTAAAAGGCAGTCCACATTGAACATTGGGTGCAGACCAAGGAATGGGGGAATGCTGATCTCAAAAGCATTGTCTCCCATATCCTTGGTAATGGTTTAGGGACCCTACTAGAGTGGTTTGAGCTTTTGATTAGCTGGAAGGTGCTCTTTTGACAAATGCAACCAAACTTTATCGCCCACCTAAAAATTGTGTGGCACCCGATGTTGATCATGTCGCTGCTTGTACTTGGCATTTGAATTCTCCAAGATGTCATGAACATGTTGCTAGATGTGTTGGATGTGTTCAATAAACCTATTCACTTTATCAGCCTCAGACAATACATGTGTGGATTCTGTCTATGTAGTCGCATGAGGCATGGAAACATCAATCAGACAAAATGGTTCAAATCCTAAACCCAGTTGAAAGGGGTTGTGACCAGTCGAGCTATGGAGAGCTCTACTATAATTGTGTTGCACATAGGGAAGACTCTCATCCTAGGTTTGTGGATGCTTGTAGTTGTACATGGGGAGTATGTGCACTATCATCCTATTAACGACCTCTGTCTAGCCATCAGTCTGGGGATGGAAGGCAGTCAACTTGGTGAGCTTGTTCCTTGGTTTTAACCCCGTACAGAAATTACCTGCATACGAATTCTAAAACGTAGAAAATAAACAGTGCGAGAGCATAACACATAAAACACATGTACACAGAGATTTTCCCCTGGATCCCAAAACCAGGACTACTAGCTTGATTTTTCATTATGTTCCTTTCAATGTTACAATACATATTATACATGCCGAAGCATCCAATACCATGGACTGAAAACCATCGCGTCCAAAACCATGGACCGAAAACCATCACATCCAAAACCATGTGTGTAAAACATCCACAAAACCATAGGTAGGTCTGCCCAACGTAATATAGGGTCCAAAACCAAAATTTTCCAAGGCGCTGCCCCAGACCCCATAGAGTGGGGTTACCTACAACTCAAACCCCCTATGACTCCCCCTGCTACGCAATCGGTGCAACGAAAGGGGGGCTCCACCTCCCTTCTAACCCTGCGGTTAACTACATGGGCTAGTCGTGGAAAGAATATAACACAACCCAACATTCTCCCACTTGTTGTTTTCTTTCCACAGGGGGCCACAAGAGAGCATAGTCATTTATCCAGTGTTGCAATGCCCATTGTTTCTCTACACCACGAAAACTTCTCAAAGCTCACAGATTTTGTCAATGCATCTGCAGTATTCTTCAAAGTGTCCACCTTTACCAACAACACCTTTTTGTCTTCTATCATATCCCTCACAAATTGATATTGAACATCAATGTGCTTTGTCTTTGAATGGTAAGCAGGGTTCTTTGCCAAGAAAATTGCACTTTGGCTGTCACAGTCTATCCTTATAGCTCCCTGTACTAACCCCATACTTGAACACAATCTCTGCAACCAAACTGCTTCCTTGCTTGCATGAGTGGTTGCCATGTATTTTTCCTTTGTAGTTGATAGTGCCACTACAGATTGTTTCTTACACATCTAACTGACTGCACTTCAAATAGGTTAAACACATACCCACTTGTAGATCTTCTATGATCCAAATCTCTAGCCCAGTCTGCATCAAAAAAGCCACAGATATCCAAAACTTTGTCCAATCCTGGTCTTCCTTGGTAGCACAAACCATAATCACTAGTGCCACACAAATATCTGAAAACGCGCTTCACTACTGACCAATGCTCCTTCCCTAGTTTTGACATAGACCTATTCAATGCTCGCACTTCATGTACAATGTCTAGTCTAGTACAGACCATCACATACATCAAGCTACGGACTGCACTTGCATATGGAACATGGGACATATCCTCTTCCTCTTCTTGTGTCTTGGGACACTGTTCAGCAGATAAATTTACACCTATAGGAATAGGAACCTTCACCGGTTTACTATCCTACATATTAAACCTCAGCAATATTGTCTCAACATACTTCCTCTAGTTTAACCAGAGCTTCCTCTTTGTCCGATCTCTTTTAATTTCCATGCCCAAAATATAGTTTGCAACACCAAGATCTTTCATGTCAAATTTGGAGGACAAATGGATCTTCAAATCCTGGATAATTTCTTTGTCATTTCCAACCAGCAACATATCATCCACATACAAGACCAGATAAATAACACGGTCACCAATTAACTTAAAATACACACAGTGATCTTCTTTTCTTCTGGTGAAGCCAAGTCCCCATATAAATGTATCAAATTTCTGATACCACATCCTTGGTGACTGTTTTAACCCATACAGAGACTTCTTTAACTTGCATACCAATTCTTTCTTACCCTTCACTGCAAAGCCTTCAGGTTGCTTCATGTAGATCCCCTCTTCCAGATCCCTGTGAAGAAATGTTATCTTCGCATCCATCTATTCTACCTCAAAATCAAAAGCAACAACAACAGATAAAAGTAATCTAATAGAAGTTACCTTGGCAACAGGAGAAAAAATATCACCAAAATCAATTCTCGACACCTGGGAATAACCTTTTGCTACCAACCGAGCTTTGTATTTCTCCACCTTTCCTTCTGCATTTGTCTTCTTCTTGAACCCCAATTTACTGCCAATGGGTTTCCTTCTAGCCGGCAACTCCACCAGATCCCAAGCCTCATTTCTGTGCAAAGATGCCATTTCATCAACCATGACCTCTTTCCAGAGTTTTCCATCCTCTGAATCTACTGCTTCCTTCACAGTTATGGGATCATCATCAGTAATAGATAAAGAAAAATTTGAATAGAAAGTAGATGGACTATACCTTTCTGGCTTCCTTCTTTCTCGAACTGATCTTCTCACACCCAGAGTTTGTGGCTCTTCATTTTTTGATTCCTCCTTTGCTGTAGAGTCTGACTCTTCCTCCTTTAGCTCAAACTATATCTTCTCATGTTCCTTTGGTTGGACTTCATGTTTAATAACATCTTTTACCTCTTTGAACACCACATCTCGGCTATACACAACCTTCCTTGTTACTGGGTTCCAAAGCTTATAACCCTTTAAACCATCCTTATACCCAATAAAGATGCATTTTTCAGATTTACTATCCAACTTGGTTCATTTCTCCTTTGGAACCTGTACATATGCATCACATCCAAATACACTCAGATGTGAAAGAGAGGGTTTCTTACTAGTCCATACCTCATGTGGAGTCTTATCCTCCATGTCAGGCGGAAAGAGTCGATTGTGCGGACACAACCAACCTCCCTAGGAGCCTAAGACTCTCTAGTGACAAACAAGACAAACAAGAGCAATCCTTCTCTAAACATGCATTTACTATATAAGAAATCAAGTGTTTAGATCCTACCTGTAATCCAACGCTGTTGTAGCAGTCCAGCTCCGTTGATCCGGATGAGCTCCTCCTTCACTTTGAAACCTGCATCTACTAACAATCAAACGATTAAATAGCACTTGATAATCTCATAGAATAAAACATATTTAACACATAGACCAAGGAGTACATGAAACAACTCATAAATAACAAGTTATTGAGAAGAATGGACTCATTTGCATTAATAGGTAACAAAAGGAACAAATACAACCTGAGCCTTGGTGTTGTGCAAGTCCTTCCCAGGGTCCATCAAGAGTTCTCCTTTACTTTGACAAAGCTCACCCACTTCCAAATAGAACAAGATGGCAATCTCTCCTCACAAGCTTCTAAATGGGAGTCCTAATTCCAGCAGCATCTACCCATAGAAATGTATAGCTTCCAACCTCTCCTCCTTCTGGCCCAATGCCTGTATTTATAGTGGTCTAGAGGAAGTTATTCAGGTCCACCATCAATGGGATAATCCCCTCTTTGGATGGGATAGCTCCCTCATTGATGGGATAAGTTCCTCTTTGGTAGGGGTACATGAACCATCTGGAGGCGCTCAATACACGTCGAACAACCTTCTAGAATGCTCTAGAAATGACCACAAGTAACTTTTTAAAGATGAAACTTGCGCATTTTGACCTTTACAGGGGGACGCACCTGCCCCTTTACATACAGAGCGTCCAAAGACGCAGCTTTTGTGAACATTGGGTGCGTCCCCGCAGGTAAGGTTGAGAGAACCTGCGTCCCCAGAGATAAATACATTTATAAAAGACTTTCTCTATTTTGGAGTTTGACATGGAGAGCAGAGGCATAAGACTTGCCTAAGAGGATAGCATGACTGTTGATTGAGCCATACTAACTGTAAATAGTCATGGTGACATTTTTTAGTGTAACAGATTGCCCCCTAAAGTGCGAAGCCTGTAGTAGATTAGGGTTTTGTATTATCTAGGAAGGGTGAAGCGCTTTATCATTTCAAGGATTATCTCGTGGAGAGCCTGGTCAGAACCTGCAATTTTCAACACAAAATACATGTATAAGATTATATCATCACTGAGGTAGGCATTCCCATACTCAGATTAAAACTTTAACTAACAGACTAACTACTCTGATACAGGAATGATCTTGCAGTACATCATAATCATAGACTTTTGTAGACACAGTATGGGCACAGCCATCTGTTTATGATTAGTCTATTTAGATAATGAATACAAAACTCCTCGCAGCCTGGATGGTGGAAACTAGATCCAGGGTCTTCATTTCTACTTCCCGAATTGGTACGATTCTAGCCATGCGAATAAATGAGTTGATGTCGAACATGGTAGAAACCACTTGATTACTAGTCGATGATGTAAACTGTTAACAAGCGTGAGAGAGACCACCAGTAATGTCAATGGTTCTCAAAGTACCTAGTACAATCCATGAGATGTGAATGAATGAGTTGATGTCGAACATTTCACGGAATCCTTCGATCGAAAGTCAATGATGTAAATTGACGTCAAAGGCGAGAAACCTGCCATCGATGCATGCAGACTTCAAGGTACTGACGATTTCTAAGTCATCTCTCTAGATAATGTGTTGATGTCGATAGAAAGCGACCCGTTGCAGGCAAGCCCACAACACGAAATCATTGTTCAAGTTGAAGAAATGTTGCTGTAAGGACTGACTTAGGGATGGTCAAATGGATGACAAGTATTTTGCAGATGAAAGTTTTGCTTGCAGACCTCTTGAACACATAGCGACACGACAGATGGCTTGGTGATGAATAACTCAAAGTTAATCCCCGGAACCCGGCTGAAGACTTTCAAAGTGGTTTGATCAACTGTGAGGTAAAATATTTCCCAACCCAGGTGAATGAAAAGTGTCGTGTTCAAGAGTGGTAATAAAGTTTCTTCTGAGACAAAAGGTAACAAATAGGCTCATTCTTCTCTCTTTTCCCCCACCATTTCTGGCAAGTACCTCTTTATTTTTAACAAGCTTGAGGAGGATAACATATGCTTGATTATAAGCTCATCCTTCGGATGAGTCCAACCTAGTTTTGATTCGAACCCTAGGAAGGAGTGGTTCGTTCCCGTTTGTAATTGAACAGGTCCTTTACTGTGAAATGTTTAACGAGCCTAGTATAGGAGAAACTCGGTGTTTTTCAATTTTAGAGAGTCTGAAAAACTTAAGAAGACTCCAAGTTGAACTTTTTCGTAGATTTGTGTCCCTCAAGCCCGAAAAAGTATAAAATAATACCTGGGGGAACCGCTTGATCTTGCGACCAAGGAGTACTTTCATGATTAGTGTCTCTGACCTGAAAAGTAAAAAGCGATCAAGGACACGTCGTTTTATTTCCAGTATCGAGTTTGAAACGACAAAAACCCGACAATCTTTTCCTGTTTTTTACAGTCAGAAAAGGGGCTATAAGGGGACCGTCTTTTAGTTCCGTTTTAACGAGTGTAAAAGAAACACTCGGCAATCTTTTCATATTTTAAGAGTCTGAAAAGGGCTTAAAAGAGAACTCCAAGGTTTCACTTTTTTGTAAGCTTTAACGAGTTCGAAAAAATGATAAAAATTCACTCATATGGCCGAATTTCAATTTAATTTACGAGCAGGAAAAGACAGAAAGAACTCGGCATTTTCATTTGTTTTACGAGAATGAAAGATAGCAAAATAATCTTGGTATTTTCATGAGTTTAACGAGTCTTGAAAATAACTAAAGTTGACTCGAGATAGGTTTCATTTTTACAAAAGCTTGAAACAGAGAAAAACTATGCTTCAAAGTGGTTTCATTTTTACACAAGCTTGAAACAGAGAGAAAACTGTGCTTGATGCCCCCTAAGCATAACTGCTAGAGCGCATACCCCCCCAACTTCATTTCATTCAACCAGTTGGATGAAATGAAGGTTGAGTTACGAGATCATTTGAAAGACTCGACCTAAAACTGTAAGAAAATTATGCAAAAACTGAAATAACTAACCTAAATACTTAACATCTATGAGATCTAGTCAAACTCTCGACTCAAGTAGAGGAGGATTTGTTTCATTTTTTAACGAGCTTGACACAGGAAAAGAACTATGCTCGGATTCGGTTTCATGTTTACGCAAGCTTGAAACGAAAAACTATGCTTGTTATAAGTTCACATGCCCTCAGCATAATGACGCAAAACGAGGTACATGCCCCCCAAGCTTCATTGCATTCAATGAGGTGGATGGAATGAAGCTTTACTTTCAAGATCTTGGAAAGACTTGTGGGAGTTGTTTCATTTTTTAGTGAGGTTGACACAGGAAAAGAACTATCCTCAAAACCCTTGTTTCATTTTTTAAACGAGCTTGACACAAGATAAGGAACTATGCTCGTAACTACTCTCTACAGTCTACCTAACAAAAACTCTACTCTAAAAAACCTTGATTCATTTTTTAACGAGCTTGACACAAGACAAGGAACTATGCTCTAAAATCCTTGTTTCATTTTTTAATGAGCTTGACACAAGACAAGGAACTATGCTCTAAAATCCTTGTTTCATTTTTTAATGAGCTTGACACAAGACAAGGAACTATGCTCATAACTACTCTCTACAATCTACCTACTTAACCTACCCTTGCTTCATTTTTTAACGAGCTTGACACAAGACAAGGAACTATGCTCAAGACTCCTTGTTTCATTTTTTAGCGAGCTTGACACAAGACAAGGAACTATGCTCAAAAATTTCGCATGCCCCCAGCATAACGATGCAAAGCGAGGTACCTTCCCTTGTTTCATTTTTAAGGAGGTTGACACAAGAAAAGAACTATCCTCATACCTGATTCAATTTTTAACGAGGTTGACTCAGTAACGGGAACTATCCTCATACCTGATTCATTTTTTAACGAGGTTGACTCAGTAACAGGAACTATCCTCATACCTGATTCATTTTTTAACGAGGTTGACTCAGTAACAGGAACTATCCTCAAAACCCTTCTTTCTACAATCTACTTACATATCCTAAAATCTAGCTGATTCATTTTTTAATGAGGTTGACTCAGTAAAAGAACTATCCTCATGCTAGCCTATTTCATTTTTTAACGAGGCTGATACAGGAAAAAACTATCCTCGTCCCTGATTCATTTTTTAATGAGGTTGACTCAGTAAAAAGAACTATCCTCTGACCTACTGATTCATTTTTTAACGAGGTTGACACAGTAAAAGGAACTTACCTCGTACACACTGATTCATTTTTTAACGAGGTTGACTCAGTAAAAGGAACTTTCCTCACACACACTGATTCATTTTTTAATGAGGTTGACACAGTAAAAGGAACTTTCCTCACGGACACCTGTTTCATTTTTTAACGAGGTTGGCACAGGAAAAGGAACTGTCCTCGCACTCACTGATTCATTTTTTAACGAGGTTGACACAGTAAAAGGAACTTTCCTCGTACTACCCAGTTTCATTTTTATCGAGGTTGAGACGGGAACAAACTATCCTCGCACTCACTGATTCATTTTTTAACGAGTTCAACACAGTAAAAGGAACTTTCCTCGTGCGCACTGATTCATTTTTTAACGAGGTCGACACAGTAAAACGAACTTTCCTCGCACTCCTTGTTTCATTTTTTAACGAGGTTGATACAAGAAAAAACTATCCTCGGTACCACTGATCATGGCTTCCAACTGGAAGAAAGACATGTCAATGGACACACCTTGATCATGGCTTCCAAGAGGTCTTCATCAGAAGGAAGAATAGTTATATGGAAGGAACACATGTCAAGGGACTCAAAAGGGATAAGAACATCGTGTTCAAGAAATCCCGCAGAGTTTTCCATGTCAATTACCGGATCTAAATCAAAGGAAGATGAGAAAACAGTGAAAGGCTCACTTACATCGGTAACTGAAAACATGGGACCAGTTGCCACATAATTAACACGTGGCAAGGTAGATACCACTTTAGAATCAGGAACATTTAGGGATGCCATATTATTGGTAGTTGAGACAAGACTAGGGAACGAAAGCTGATCTACAGTCACAATATTGCCATTGTGAGGGAAAGACATCACGCGAAAGAGTGTCGATACAACAACTTTCATTGCATAAACATAGTCTCGTCCAAGGAGTAAATTAAAAGCCAAGGGACCTCGAACTACCATAAGATCAATACAGACAGTTTTACCTTCCAAGGTAATAGAAAACTTAGGAAGGATCCCTAAAGGTTCACTAATGGTTCGGTTAAAAGCTTTCAGATTCTGCGTAATAGGCGCAAGCTGAGGGGAACCCAAAGCTTTCCAAACAGTTGAGGATAAAATACTAACAGAAGCACCTTCATCTACCTGAGTACGATGTATGTCCCTACTACCAACCTTGACAATGATTTGGAAAGGGATGGAGGAAGGAAGACGAGGTTCTGTCAGTCTATTCCAATCAAAGGAAAAGACCTCAGTGCTTGGAGTGGGTTCTATAGAAACAGGTGAAATGCCCCCCGGCATAGAAGAATCTGATGTAACAAGAAGAACCTGAGCGGTATGAAGTTCACTCTCCAAAGGGAAAGTGGGATCGACCGAATGTGAAATTGAAATCAACCACTTGATCAACTAATTGATCATCAACCTGAGTGACATGAGTTTCACTCTCCAATGGAAGAGTGTGATTGACTGTACTTGAATTTAGATCAATCACTCCGTCAGTTGACGGTAGGTTGGGAGAAATTTTACGGTAACCAGTTGGAAATTCTTGCTGTGGAACAGTAAGGTTTTCCAACAATGTTGAGGCTTCATCCATGTGAGGGCAAATGTGAGTTTGATGACTCCCTTTGCATAACTTACAAGGAAACCTAACTTTACCCTTTTTCCCAGGAACCTGACTATCACTGGTTGATGGATCAACGGAAAGTTGATGAGATTTTTCTGACCATACTTCCAAGACCTTTGGAATACCAGGACAATTGACAAGGAAGTGGTCACCCTTACAAAGCCTGCAAGGGTATTTGGGTTTACGATGCATGTCGGAATTTTCCTCAACACAACTAACACTTACAGCCATGGTTGGTTGGTTGACTTCTTTCTTATCTTGCTTCTTCTTCTTCTTCTTCTTCTTCCCTTTCTTCTTCTTCTTAGCCTCCTGGTTACTAGCATCAAGGCTTTTACCAGGCGAAGAGGAAGAAATGGAGGAAGAAAAATTAGGCGAAGAAGGTAAAGGGTCAACAGAAGGTTGGTGATGTTGAGATGGTGAACTCTGTTGAGGTGAAGCATCCGGTTGAGATGGAACAATTGGAGTATTTTGGGCCAACGAAGTTGAAAATAACCATATCGGTAAACCTATTGTAAATCCAGGTAATGACAAAGTAGCCATATAAGGAGGACCAACATTTCCAAAGTAAGGAAAAGTACTAGGATTCTCATTAGGAGGGGTTCCTAGGTTGATAAATTCCGGAACATTTGCCATTATATTCAACTTCAGTGAATTTTATTAACAATCTTTAAAACTAAAATTAACAATTCACAATTCACACCTAACAATTAAAATTCACAGTTCACACCTATGGTCTCTAAAAGTAAAAACAAAGAAATTAACACGCGCTATCAAATCTAGGAGTCAAACCATACACAAACAGTAACCTTCCGGACCGAAAACACTAGTTGGGGATGAAATCCAACATCGCAGAATTCAGTACAGAAGTGGCGGGTGGAACAGTTACCCCGGCAACCTGCTTAATGAATAGATTGGACCAAGTTCCTCCACTTTAACTGTCTCGAGTGAAGTGAACCCCCCAGAAAATCCAAGTGAGTCTAGCCGACGTCTGCTCCAGGTACAGTGGGATCTTCCCTCCACCGTCACCTCGGTAGAATCCTAAAGATAATGGTCACTAAGGTTACCAACCGTAACAAATGCACCTGGGGGAACAGTCTACACTCCGACAACACGCAAGGGCAGAGTATCAACCTCAATCCCCTTGCCGGCTCCTTGACAATAATCCAAGGTTTACCAACAAGTGACCCCTGGCTCCTCGACAATGGTTAATCCGAGGTTTACCATTTGTAATACGTGCGTGTCTGGCGTCATTCTCAATGAGGGAGGATTGATCCCCTCACTGGTTCGGACACGAGCTCGTGCTTCTCCTTTAAGAGGAGCTTTCCCAGAGTACAAATGAAACAATTGGATTTATTCTACCACAAGATGAGCTACTTGTTTGGTTTTGCTGTCTTGGAGAGTTAATTACTCTCCTACTCCAAGACACTAGCCTAAGCTATGTTGGTGTTTCAGAGCCCTATAAATGTAAAAATTACTAGATGAATTTTAATTAAGCGCTGTGTTATTAAGGCTGTTATTACTCAAATGGGTAAATGGAGATGAAACCAATGGTGTTATGACCCGACTCAAAACTGAATGCAATCGAATATGATAATGTAATCCTTTCAATTCGATGAATCCTAACTAAAGTAAGGAGAGAGTTTCCATTCACTTCCAACAATGGAAAAAATTGATCATTAAGAGAAAATATAACAAATTCTCTAATGCACTAATTTTATCAAGAAAAACTAAAGCAAATCAATTCCAAACCATTTTTTTATTTTTATTTTTGTGTAAATTCAAATCAAAGAAAGCTGATCTAAATCTACAATTGATTTTTCAGAACGTAAACTATGCAATGGTAATCTAAGCACAATTCACTTGAAAAGCATGCAAATGTAATCTATGCACATTTTTCATTAATATTCTGAAAATGAGAATTCTAATTATGCAAATGTGATCTATGCAAGAGAATTCTCAAACACAAGACGATTCTAATGTAATCTAAGAATCAATCAAGTGCAAGTCGAGAAAATTGGGTGAGAGTTCCAAAGATCATAAAATAAAAACACTCAAAGGCGATTAACACTCATACACAATTTAGCCCCCCCCCCCCTCGGCGAATGAGGGGGAAATTTTTTTGCAAAAATGAAAGCAAAAAGATGCAAAATTGTGAAAAGACTGAGACAAACCTCCAAGTAATGACCAAAGGAAAACAAATCGAGAATTTCTCAAGAAAGAGACTCAAAACACCCAATTGATGAAAGCTTAAAGCAGGAATGCCAATGAAACAAGCTTAGGTGAAGATTTATGGCAGGTAACCAGTGGATCTAGGCAGTAAAAACTAAGAAAAAGCAAAATCTAAGAGAAAAAATGCAAAAAATGGAATTTTCTTAAATTTTAGCAGGGGACGCAGGCAACCCGTTAAGACAGGTGCGGGCCCGCTCTGTGCACACAGCGACAGCGCGTACAGGGACGCACTATGCAATACTCAAAGGGTGCGTCCTACTGGAAAATTCAAGAAAAACTAAATTGAATCTAACCCTAAGCTAACCCACCCAAAAACAAAGTCACAGAGCCAAAAACCAGAAAATAAATGACTTTTCTCAGATCAAAGTTGCATACAAAGGAAAAGACTTTCACATCAATGGATTCCCCAGTGGAGTTGCCAATTTGTCAGGCAGAAAGAGTCGATTGTGCGGACACAACCAACCTCCCTAGGAGCCTAAGACTCTCTAGTGACAAACAAGACAAACAAGAGCAATCCTTCTCTAAACATGCATTTACTATATAAGAAATCAAGTGTTTAGATCCTACCTGTAATCCAACGCTGTTGTAGCAGTCCAGCTCCGCTGATCCGGATGAGCTCCTCCTTCACTTTGAAACCTGCATCTACTAACAATCAAACGATTAAATAGCACTTGATAATCTCATAGAATAAAACATATTTAACACATAGACCAAGGAGTACATGAAACGACTCATAAATAACAAGTTATTGAGAAGAATGGACTCATTTGCATTAATAGGTAACAAAAGGAACAAATACAACCTGAGCCTTGGTGTTGTGCAAGTCCTTCCCAGGGTCCATCAAGAGTTCTCCTTTACTTTGACAAAGCTCACCCACTTCCAAATAGAACAAGCAAAGATGGCAATCTCTCCTCACAAGCTTCTAAATGGGAGTCCTAATTCCAGCAACATCTACCCATAGAAATGTATAGCTTCCAACCTCTCCTCCTTCTGGCCCAATGCCTGTATTTATAGTGGTCTAGAGGAAGTTATTCAGGTCCACCATCAATGGGATAATCCCCTCTTTGGATGGGATAGCTCCCTCATTGATGGGATAAGTTCCTCTTTGGTAGGGGTACATGAACCATCTGGAGGCGCTCAATACACGTCGAACAACCTTCTAGAATGCTCTAGAAATGACCACAAGTAACTTTTTAAAGATGAAACTTGCGCATTTTGACCTTTACAGGGGGACGCACCTGCCCCTTTACATACAGAGCGTCCAAAGACGCAGCTTTTGTGAACATTGGGTGCGTCCCCGCAGGTAAGGTTGAGAGAACCTGCGTCCCCAGAGATAAATACATTTATAAAAGACTTTCTCTCTTTTGGAGTTTGACATGGAGAGCAGAGGCATAAGACTTGCCTAAGAGGATAGCATGACTGTTGATTGAGCCATACTAACTGTAAATAGTCATGGTGACATTTTTTAGTATAACACTCCAACGCTGATGAAGGTGATTTATTGACCAGGTAACATGCTATCTACACTGCCTCTACCCAAAATTCCTGTCCTAACTCGGCACCACAGAGCATGCTTCTTGCCCTTTCCATCAATGTCTTGTTCATTCTTTCTGCAACTCCATTTTGCTGAGGTGTATATGGAGTAGTATCCTGCCGTGCTATACCATACTTCTTACAAAATTATTCAAATTCCTTACTGCAAAACTCTCCACCGTTATCTATCCTCAACACCTTTATCTTCTTCTCTATCTGGTTTTCCACCAGAGCCTTAAATTCTTTAAACCTATCAAAGACTTCAGATTTCTTCTTAAGCAAATATATCCATGTATTCCTTGAGAAGTCATCTATAAATGATACATAGTACACAGACTTACCCAGTGATGGAACCTTCACAAGTCCAAACACGTCACTTTGCACAAGCTCTAATATTTGTTTCTCCCTCCTACCACCAGAGGGGAAACTCCTGATTTTGCTTCCCATATACACAATTTTCACAGAAATCAAAATCCAGAGAGCTATTACTCATACCTTCTACCATACCTTTACCATGAAGTATTCGAAGGCCCTTCTCTCCAATATGTCCAAGCCTTTGATGCCACAGCATGGTCTTCTCTCCAGAGACCACTAGATTTTCTTTTCCACTTTCAGGAACCACAGAACTGTTGCACCCATCAACGATAGTGCTACCTTGCAGCTTGTACAAAGTTCCAATTCGAACTCCCCGAATCAATACCAGTGCCCCCCGAACCATCTTGCAGGTATCCTTATCGAACACTATTTTTACACCTGCATCATTCATCTTGCTTACAGAAATCAGATTTCTGGCCAATGCATGAATATGTAGAACACCCAGAAGTGTTCTAACCCTTCCACCTTGCAACTTCAACTTTACTTTTTTGTAACCAACGATTCTAACCTTCTTATCATCCCCTAAGAAGACATCACCACCATCGTATTTATCATACTCATAAAACCACTCTTTATGGGGAGTGAAGTGAAAGGATGCACTTGAGTCAATCAACCATGCCTTGTGATCTACATGTATACTTGAAGAAGCCAAGTACACATCCCCACCTTCATCTGAGGTGGTTTTTGCCTCTGCAGAAGGAGCATCATCAGATCCCTTTCCTTTATCAGGAGCTTTATATTTACAGTCCCTTTTGTAGTGCCCTTCCTTTCCGCATTTCTAGCACACCACCTTTACAGGTTTTCTTGGAGATTTAGATCTCCCTCTAGATTTAGACCTCCCACTCGATGCCTTATTTTTGTTTATGTTCTGGGACCTTCCTCGTACAGACAAGGCATCACCATTCTAGCTCTCCATATTTTTCTGTCTCATCTCCTCTGTCAACAAGGATGAGACTATTTCATCAAACTGCAAGGCAGTTTCATTGCTACCTATTGCAATAACCAGGCTATCCCATGATTCTGGTAGAGAACAAAACAAACTAATTCACTTATATTCATCTGAAATTTTGATATCAACAGACGATAACTGACTTACCACAGTATTAAATGCATTCAGATGCTCTGTCACCAAGTCTCCATCTTCCATCCTCAGGTTATACAGCTTTTTCCATAGGAATAGTTTATTCACCAGAGACTTAGATTGGTACAAAGTCCCTAACTTGTCCCACAAAGCCTTCGTCGTAGCTTCCCCTGATACATTCAGCAATACTGAATGTGAGACACATAATCGTATTGTGCTCTTTGCCTTCTGATCTAACATCTTCCATTCTTCATCAGATACTCCTGTTGGTTTAGTACCTGGATCTACCACGATCCACTGATCTTTATTCACCAACAGATCCTCCATCTTGAGTTTCCACAACTCGAAACTCTAACCATTAAATTTCTCGATCTCTATCTTTCCACTGCTCGCTATCTTCTTTCACCACCAGAATCGATCCCGCAGATCTCCCAATGAACAGGGTCTACCACAGGCCTGAGTGAAACCCCTCAGTAGCAAAGGCGTCCCCTTGAAGCCAAAATAGCTCTGATACCAAATCCTTGGTTTTAACCCCATACAGAAACTACCTGCATACAAATTCTAAAACACAGAAAATAAACAATGCGATAGCATAACACATAAAACAAATGTACACAAATATTTTCCCCTGCATCCCAAAACCGAGAGTACCAACTTGATTTTTCATTATGTTCCTTTCAATGTTACAAAACATATTTATACATACCGAAGCATCCAATACCATGGACCGAAAACCATCGCATCCAAAACCATGGACCGAAAACTATCGCGTCCAAAACCATGTGCAGGAAACATGCACAAAACCATAGGTAGGTCCACCCAACCTAATATAGAGTCCCTGGACCCCATAGAGTGGGGTTACCTGTACCCCTCAAACCCCTTGTGACTCCCACCGCTACGCAATCAGTGCAATGAAAGGGGGGCTCCGCCCCCCTTCTAAGCCACCGGTTAACTACGTGGGCTAGTCGCGGAAAGAATATAACAGAACCCAACACTTGTTGTCCAATAGTGTCCAAAGGCTTGACCAAAATGTGCTTAGGAACCTCCTATCCTGATCTGTTATAATGTTCTATGAGATCCCAAAATGTACCCATAGGCATTCAAAGAACCTTTTTGTGGTCTCCTCTGCTATGATACTCTTCTTGCAGGCCGCTAATATAGCCATATTAGAAAATTTGTCCATGACCATAAATACATAATCATTACCATGCTTGGTAGAACGAAGTCCAGACATATAGTCCATGGATATGGATTCCCACGGCTAGCTGGGAGTAGGCCGAGGAGTATGCATGCCTTGCTTCTTGATGGTTGGCTTGGTGATGGTGCAGGAAGTGTAGGATCTGATATATTTTCCAATATCCAGACAAATTTTTGGCCAATAAAAGTACTTTTGGAGTACAACCACATTTTTCTCCAGACCAAAGTGTCTTACAACACGACTGTAGTGCACCTCCCAAATCATCTTAGCACGCTCACTTGAATGAACACAAAGGTGGCCCAGGTAACATAATAATGCGTCCTAGAGTTGGAAATCAGGAACTTGTTTTCCATCTACTAGCATTTGGTATGTGGAGGTGAACTATAGATCATTTTTGTATAGTTGCAGCCATCCATAGATCTCGTGGCCAAAAGATTTGAGAACAATAGTCAATGTTGCAACCTGGAGCCAACTGAGGCAGTCTCCAACATGATTGTTGTTGCACTTTTTGTATTTGATTTTTAAGCGTAATTGTTGTAGATATGTAGACCACTTCTGATGATGATCATTATGCAACTTCCCTTTGTTTGTATAAGCTGAAGAGGTCAGTCATCGGTGTGGATGATTGTCTCCTTCCCCAGAATGTAATGCTTCCATTGCCATCAAGCCTGCATGATGGAATACATCTCTTTATCATAGGTGGGGTACTTCCAAATTGTATCGAAGTCTGTCTCACTATGATAGGCCGCTAGATGCTTGTGTTGGGTGAGGACTGCACCAATAGCATAGTCGAAAGCATTTGCCTCAATTTCGAATGGTTGTTGTAGGTCTGGTAGTGTGAATACCGATGCAGAGCATAGGTGGTGCTTCAACTCAATGAATGCCTTCTGTTGGGACTCGAACCAAGAAAAATTTTCCTTTTACTTGCCCTTAGTAATCAAACTCAAAGGCCAAGTGATATGGAAGAATCCCAGCATGAACCTTTGATAAAAATTTACAAGGCCCAAAAAGCTTTGAAGCTCTGTTAGAGTGGTCAGGACTCGCCAATCCCGAATGACTTGGATCTTAGATAGATCCACATGAATGCCACACTTATCTATGATGTAACCCAGATATTAGACCTGGCTCATGCCAAAGGTGAATTTATCCAAGTTGGCACATAGTTTGTGTTGTTGAAGATTTTGAACAACCTATCGAATGTGTTGCAAGTTTTCTTCCCAACTCTTGCTGAAGAGGAGGATGTGTTCCATATAAATACCATGAATTTGTTGATGAAGGGTTGCAATATGTCATCCATTAGCCTCATAAAAGTAGTAGGGGCATTTGTCAACCTGAAGGGCATAACCAACCATTCAAAAAGACCTTCCTTATATTTGAAGGCAGTCTTCCATACATCTATGGGCTTTATTGGAACTTGGTGGTAGCCAGAATTCAGATCGATCTTGCTAAAATAGTTCGACCCCTTGATTTTATCCAGAAGGTCATCAATTTGTGGGATTGGATGCCTATTCCTGACAATGATTTTGTTTAGTGCTTGATAATCAATGCAAAGCCTCTAGGTCCCATCCTTCTTCTGTACAAGTACAATCGGGCTCCCACAAGGCGAGGAACTTGGTCTGATGTGCCCTTTTTGCAAAAACCCCTATATTCTCTACTTGATCTCTTCAGTTTCCCAAATGGAGCAGCAATATATCAGCTCGTTGGGTGGAGTTTCTCTGGGAGTCTGATCGATCGAATGTTGGACCTAACAGTGCAAGGGTACCCTTGTGAGTGAGGATAAGATGTCCCTGTATTCTTCCATGACCATATACACCTACTTATGCTGTGTGGAGGAACCCTTCCTAGGGGCCATGGATGTGGCTATGATCATCCCCTTACCTTGAGAGAGAATAAGAAAGAAAAAAAAATTCTGAGTCTAGGAGATGATCTTACTGCATTACTTAGAAGAGATCAAAGAGATGGTGGTAGGCGGGGCTACCTCCGGTATCCTGTATAACTTATCACCCAAAGAAATAATAAAAAAGCGAGGTCTAGAATCATATACAACATGTCGCCTCCACAGGTATGGTTTTCCTAATAATACATCAAAAACTTCAAGAGGACCAACATCACATAATACCTCATCCATGAAGGGCTTGATGTTGTAGGTAAGGCAACATTGTTGGTTGACGTGGAGATCTCGTCCTTGGTGAAGCCAACTGATGGTGTACGGTTGTCGATGTGTTAGAGCTGGTAGGCCTAGCCACTTCATGACCTCTACTAAAATGAGGTTCTTTTGTCTCCCGTTGCCAACAATGAACTGTAGCGGGAAACCCTTCAGCCACATCTGTGAGTGAAAGAGGCATTCCACCTTCTCTGAATTTTCAGGCCATTCTTCAAGATCTTGGTGGTGGCCATAGTGGCACTGGGCTTTATGTCAATGATCTGCTTCCCTTTGTCATTCCCCTTGTCGGGTTCTGACTCAATGTCAGAACATGCATCTAATTCGGAAGCCTCCAACTCCACCACCATTGACTACTTGGCTCGAAACTCACTTATGTTGTGAGTGGAGCTCTTATGGAACTCACACCATTTTCCCGTGTCCTTCTTTGTCTTCGTGGTGTTTTTCTTTTCTTGCGGCTTCTGTGGGTTGTCCTGGATCAGCCCGCCTTGGCTTTGTCCTTTGCTCTATAGTTTGGGGGTTCCTTTCCCTTGCTTTGGATTTGGAGATCCAAAGTCTCGCTTATTTTGTTTAAACTTTTGCTCAATCTTGATAGTGTATCGATACATCGTGTTAAGTGAGGAGATGTCCAAGAACTCCATCTTGTCCTAAATGTACCTATGTAGATAGCCACAATACTTGAGTAGAAAATGTTGCTCAGAATCATTGATACCCAACTTCGTGTGAAGGGTATGAAAAACATTAGTAAACTCTAACACGTCTTGGTCCCTTCCCTACTGCAACATGGTCCACTTTATGTATTTATCCTCATAGCTTCTGACATGTTAGTATTGCTCCTTGATGGAATCTTTGAATAAATTCCAAGTGTGTGTGGCTGAAAATAGTGAGGGTTTACTTTTGTCCTTCTTCTCACAGTAGGTTTCCCACCAGTCCTTGATGCAGGGGATGGCTTTGAGAAGTGAAAAAGTAATCTTTTCCCGGCTAGAAAAATCACGGACAAAAAAATATCCTTCTAGCATATTTAACCATTTATCTATGACATCTGCATCTATCTAACCTTCAAATATGGGGATGTCAAAGTTAACTTGTACCTTAAATGGTGTGGAACTTCTAGAGTAGTTGTTGGAAGGAGATGTGTTGCGTTTGGGTAGTCGTTGAAGGACCTAGGCAGGGTTCTCCATCTTTGCGTTCCTCTGTCACTCGAGAGCTTCTTCGAGCAATATTTTGAAAGTATCTCTTGCCCCCTCATCTTTATTCTCTTCCATCATGGGAGGTCGTCGAGAATTGTGAGGTTGGTCTTGCAAAGGTTCAACCAGTTCGAGCCCTAAGTCCTTATATCCTAACCTCGTTGGGGACATGCAAAGAAAAACAAAGAAAGAGCAGACCACTCTAATACCACTGATTCGAGCTTAAACATGCACGCAACAAATTACAAACATAACCATAAATATAAAGATGCAGCAAAAATAACACTTCATTTCATTAATATCAAATACTAAAATATGCTTACAAATAGAATGGAAATAAACTAGCTTAGGAAATGGTAGCTTATCTCTGAAAAACAATGGAAAACCATAAACATCCAAAAACCTAACCTTAGGAGATGACGTGCCAAAACTATGGGCCCAGTTTGGGTAAATTGGTACATCAACTTCCCGGGGTTGTAACTTTGGCATATGATCTATGTTTGACATGCACAATACCTCGTTAGAAATATCTATTCAAGAACAACTTTTTCATGGAAAACATGAGTAAAAAGCTCATGTTTAACTTGGTTTTCCCAAAAAAATTCGTTTAGGGCTTCAAAACGGCTCCGAAAGTTCAAGACCTAAAAAAATGAAAAGATAGTAAATTGTGCTACAATTAAGGAAACTGAAAGAGATAGTGGTGGGGGTCCAAGTGGAATAGGAGGGTGGCCACCAACATCCACCTGGATCACATTTTTAAAAATTATGTATGATCTTGGGTAATCTCTTAGTGCATCAATGAAATCGGGTTCATAATGAACAACTTCACTCTCCATAGCTCTAGTTGCTAATGCAAAACACTATTACAAGTGTAGTAGTTGTAGCATGTAATTTCTTTTTGGGAGAAGAATGCCAAATTTTGCATAATTTGGAAATTTAGTTGTAGTAAAGCATTAATTGGTACTTAAGGTGCCATAATTGGATAGTAATTTGGATAATACAAATAGATTTTGAAAGAACTCATGTCAGACTAATGGTGGCGATGTAGTGAGTGATGTATGGTTTGGGAAATCTTGTTTTGCATGAGACATTCAGCTAGCCATTGTAGAAAGACATGGTTTTTATAGTTTATCATATGTTGGAACAATGTGAATCCTCCCCCGCAACTGAAATGTAGGTCGTCCTCAACCACCATGCTAGGGTAATCATGTGACACAACTACAACAATATGAGTAAATAAAAGATATTACCTATCATCTACTTACCAATTGTATTGGCACAATATTTTATTAGGAAAACATTAACTTCGTTGGGAGTTCATCCTAGCAAAGCTCATGGTATACATATTTAGTGGGTCCCCTTTGTGCATTTGCAACAACGTTAATAATGATGTTGCATCCATTGTAATAGCGGAAGAATGTATCAATGAACTTAACTGTAATTGGTTTCCAATGGTAATTCATAATTGCAGTATCAAGATCAACAACAACGTCAAGTCTACAACAAAAATCTATCTCCGATATCCACAAGTACATCTAGTATTCAGTATCAATAGATACATCTAGTCTTTAGTGTCATCAACAACAATCAGCCTTCAGTGAGTAGGTACATGAAAATCAATTGTAAAAAACAAATGTAACAGTATAAGGAGAATATGAAATTAATACTTCAAATAAAAATGCAATGTGTCAATCACTATCAATATGGTTTTAACTCAATATTCCTTTAACTACGCCTAAAAGGGGCTTTCATCATTAGGAAGATTCTCCCTTTCCCCAACCATTTCGAGATATGAAATTGAGACAAAGTGAAAAAATGAAGCCTTAGAAGGTGGCTTATGACACAACCAAAGAAAATTTTTATTTGCAAGAAAATATGTTTGTGACCTGTCGATAGTTGTTAGCTTAATAGTCCCATCAACGAAGACTATATCCACATCGTAAGTACCTGCCATCTAGTACAAATATTTTCCTTAAAATCGTTAAATCTGGAATCATATAACATAGCCTAATCATCTTTCTGAAACACCTTTTTAAAGAACCTGTCAAGCGACTTGGTGCATTGTTGTTGGATGATATCATTGCATTGTATGGAATCCAAACAAATTTCCTCTAATTCGTTTAATTGATCTAATTGTTGTCTCTATGGTGTAGTCAGATCTAAATTCAACTCTAAATAAGTCCTGACTATATTAATTTCAATTAAATGGGAAAATAAGACTCCTACCATACACAAGTTCATATGGAGAGAATCCCATGGTGTTTCACCAAGTAGTTCTATAAGCCCAAAGTGCCTATGTAAGTCTATTATCTCAATCTCGAGGGTGAATGTACATGGTATTTGCAAGAATTTCCTCGATCACTTTATTAGTGCTCTCCACTTGTCCATTAGCACGTGGGTGGCAAGGTGAGTTAATTATGCGATGAATATTATATTTCTTGACAAGCTTCTTGATCATATAGGAAGTGAATTTTGGTCCTCCATCTTTAACTATCTCCTTTGGTACTCCATAAGAAACAAAGATGTCTTCAAACAAAAAGTTTGAAACAACTCATTTAGTAGCTTTGGTAAGTGCCTTAGCTTCAACCCACTTGGTGAAATAATCTATGCATACCAAAATGTACAAAGTTTGATGAGATGAGGGGTTGATAGGTCCAACAAAGTCCAAGGCACATATCTCAAAATGTTCTTTCACTAGTTGAGGTTGTAATGACATATTATATGATCAGATGGGTTGGCCCATCATTTGGTAGTTGCCACACCCTTGCACATACTTTCTTTCATCCTAGAATATCATAGGCCAAAATTATCCCATCCAAAGAACCTTATGACCTATTATACTATAAACAAAGTGTCCACCACAAGGATCATCATAAAAAACCTTCAAAATTTCATGGATTTCATCATCCCTTACACACCATTTCATTTGTTGATCTAATCTGATATGAAAGAGGTATCCATCCACCCAAAAATATCAAGCACTTTGTTGAATTCTTTTTCACTTTTCCCTAGGAGAGAGTTGGCATGGAAGTATTCCTACAACAAGATGATTAGAAATCTATAAATACCATGGTGAGTAAGTGGAAACTGTAAAATGATATTCATCCGGGAAGGAATCCTCAATAGATAAATTATCATTATTGTAAGGAAATATAGAGAGGAAGTCAACAAAAGAATTATCCTTTCCAGGTTTGTCCACAATAGTGATATCAAATTCTTGCAGTAAGAGTAACCGCCTAGTAACCCTATTGTTGGTAACTACTTTTTTCTTTAAAAATCAGATAGCATAATGGTCAGTATGTACAAAAACCTGATACCCTGTAATATATTATTGAAACTTGTTGATAGCATGTATAACAACAAGAAATTCATTCTTAATTACTATATAATTCAATTAATCGGGGGTCATTTTTTTGTTGATGTAATAGATAAAATAAGGATTCCAACAACCTCAGCATCAATGTCAGAGGCATCTGTAGAGATATGGAATGACAAGGCCCAATTAGGTACTTCTAAAATAGGAGCTTCTACCACACACTTCTTTAGATGTGCAAAAACATTTTTACACTTATCAGTACATATATATTCCTTATCCTTTGAAAGTAGGGAAAACAACGGGGACGCAATTTTATATTTTTTTCTATAAAACACGTATAATAGCCTACATTCCATAGAAAATTGTGTACCTCTTTATGTGTATTAGGAATAAGAATTCTTAAGATTACCTCAATCTTCACTAGATCAACTTGTAGTCCTACAAGAGAAAGATAGTGTCAAGACACAATCCATTCGTTCATCATCATATGGCATTTTTTAGTGCCAAGAGAAAGGTAATTTTGTACACATCACTCCAACATATTTTCAATGTTATTTAATTCTTTGTTAAATTCATCGACATATGGTGTAAAATCAACCATGAAAATCTCCAAATAGTTACAATATAGGTCTGAAAATATTCCTAACACAGCCTGTTGAAAGGTAGCTAGTGCATTATAGAGGCAAAAAAGAATGACTCTATAGTAAAATGTACCTTAGTGGAAAGTGAAGGTACTTTTATGTTGGTATTTAGGGTCAATCTAGATATAATTGTAACTGCTAAACCCATTGAGAAATGAGATTTTTTTTACCATACAGGGTATCAAGGACCTCATCAATTAAAGGTAATGAAAAATGGTCTTTCTGAGTGGTTGATCTAAAAGTGGAATAGGTGACCTTTGCCTCTCTTTCTAAAATCAAATGAAATAAAAACTAGGACCATGTTGATGCTTTGCAAGCATGAAAATGGATCTTCATAAGAAACATGTTTGTTTAGTTTCCCTTCAAGCATGAATTAGTTCTCATTTGCAAGTTAAACATAATGAACATAAAACATATAATTCATGTAGGCATAGAGAAGAGAAAGATAAGTTTTGATGACGAAGTTCACCCCTCCTAGGCTACATCTCTGGGTCTGTCAACATGACTAGACCACTCATATTTCAGTGTAAAAATGAAGTACATAAAGTATGTTGATGACTATGTGGCTATTTCCCTTTCAAGGAAATGTTCTCCTTCAGAAAACTCTCACATAAAAACAACATGACAACTTGCAATCACCATGTAAACTATAGCAATACAAGAAATATTCTGCAAAGACCCTAGACCTCATTTGAAAAAGAGAATGCATGCAAAAAAAGGACATAATACAAGCTTTGAAAAATGTCTAAGAGTTGAACCCTGCAACTATCAACTGCTAAAAATGAATTATGAAGGTGAATAAACCCATGCAAGGTCTTCTTCATGCTCAACACCCTCAGAAAATGCTACCAATCCTTGTTTGATCCATACATCCCTTAGCCTCCAACTTGCAAAATGGCCATATAAATGTGCTCAAAACATGAAACATAGGTCACCAATGGATTCCAAGCATCAAAAAACCCCCAGATAACCTCTTCCTGAGCTCAAATTGGTGAAAAAATCAAAACGGTATGAGCTCCAAGCTCGTCTATGAACTTGAATGTTAACCATCCTACAATTTTGCCCTTTTGTCTAATAATCCTACAATTCTGCCTTGAAAATCACTAACTGGGTGATAAATTTTCCCTCCACAGGTGCAATTTGTTGGACCATTAATTCACCCTCTAATGCCTTAGGGCCAAAAAATGTGGACATATGGGCCACGGGGCCAAGGGTTGGGCTAACCGCTTGCCCTTCCCATAGGGCCCATTTTTCTTCGGCACTGGGTCACATGGCAGTCATGGAACCTACGGTTGACCCCCTGTTACAGATCCATTTGGGCACATCACTCCCATAATTCATATTAGTATTATTAGGGCTCATCAAACCCTAATTCAGTTGCTACATGCCCTAGACAACTCAACACTTTGAATGCCTCCTTCCCTGAGAGTTTCTTGGCTTGAATCCCTCTAGAAATGCCTCCTTGAGGGACCAGCACAGCCTTGGACAGGGGTAAGTGAGCTTCAGTGTAGGTAGGCCCATGTGAGGGTGGTTTCCTGAGCACTTAAGCCCACTTTGATTTGTGTTGGGCGAGATTGAGTGAAATTCACAAGGGGTTCTGGGAATATTCTTATCTTCTGGAGCCATCTAGAAAATTCCCACACTTATCATCTCCTATGAGCTCGAAAATGGATGAGGAATGAGTTAAGTAACCTCATATCCTCTCATCCCTTCCTCCATGGAAACTAACTCTAAGTTTGGAAGGCCATTCAATACCCTCATTTATGACCAAACCACCATCATTTTCGTATAAATTGAGCACTCATCTAAGTGATCAGGGGTTGGACTTGGAGAATTTGTAAGGAGATATTGTGGGTGTGAGGTTTGAGATTGTGAACAAGTATTGTTATGCTACCGAAGTACTGTGCTTTTGATGTTGTGTTGGTTGGAACCCAAGCTAGAAGAGTGACAATGGATCAAACTTCATGGTTATAATTCTTCCTTCTACTTAATAAAGCTGTTTACACCTTTTCACATATTCTTGTCTTTATGTGTGATGATTATAAGTGTAAATGATTTAGATTCCATTTGCTTATAGTATATAGATCTCTTGTTTTGAGAAGGAGCAACGGAAGCCAAACAAAGGAGACAAAGTGAAAGCGAAAGATAACAAGTAGTTCCCTTGTGTTATCTATATTCTAGAGAAAAGGGTTAAGCACTTTAAATCTGTTGTTCTAGGCGTAGCTACCCACCTAGGGAAATTGTGTTTATCCGTAGATGCAAAATTCCACATAAAAAATTGGTGAATCCACTGGGGAATGATCATTGTTCCGGGTAGTTTACCTTCATCCTAGTACACACTAGTAGATTTTACTTTCTTCCATTGATCTTGTTTCAACCTTTTAGAAGTGTTTTTTGGCAAAATTTGTGCTTTCAAGCCCTTAGGATGGCCTCTCTGGCACTAGCGTAGGTATGGTCAAGAGACATAGCGCTGTAGAGCACCCCTGGCTTGAGGAAAATGCTCTGAAGCACATTGTCTCCCACTCAAGGCTGCGCTAATCCTCCTTAGGTCAAAAATCCTTTGACTTGTTTTTTCCAAAATTTCCTTTTGTTTCTGCTTGTTGAATGATCAATGATGTTTGTCTCTTTGAAATCAATTTGTGTTTCCTCTCCCATCCCTACTTTGGCCTTGATTGTTTAGTGTTTCTTAAATGATTTCTTTATCACTATCAATTTATTGTCAAATTTAGTTTATATTCGATTAATCATTGTTCAAAGGAAAGTGTCGTAAAAGTATTCATTTCTTTCGAAACGGAACTATCGTAAAGTCTTCATTCTTGCAAAAAGATTGATTGATTGTATATGCATTAGTTTCCTTTTGTTCATCATAAGATTAAGGGAATTGAAAATAAAAACTTGCATTGTGCATTGAGAGAGTTTGTGTGTGCTCATAGGAATAGTTTAAGGAAATTGCATTAGATGTGTTCTTTGTTCTTTGATTACAAGAATTTGATTGCTCTATCCCTACTAGCTAAGGTTTTCATTGTCAAAATTGAATGAAAATGATGATTATCATATTATTTTTATTCTAGGAATTGAAAAAATACATCACATGGTGAACCTTGAAAGGAAAATTCTTAATTAAGATCAACTTAAAATTAACATCAATTAACCTAATGGAGCATTGTCATCTAACACAAAACATTTAGAGGATCTAGGCTAGAGATGTGTTCCAACGTTGTAAAAAATAGAAACTGTTGCTAACTTGTCCATGATACATTCTGAGTGTGATACCTCATTCCACGTACATGAGTATATCTTAGCTCCTCCATGTACCTTCAGGTATATAGGGCAGTGTTACAGTATGTAATGTATATGGGAATGCTCTCACTATGCGGTTTCGCATTAAACAACGCTAACACGGATTGGGCCTCCATGTACTTTCAGGTATATATGGGAGGACTAAATTAGGTTTCTATTTATCCTTAGGTAACTGAGTCGGATGCCTTGTACATTGTGATACACTGAACACAACATTCGGGGAGATTATCTACCCGTACTTCTTGGTTCACCGGGAGGTATTCTGCAGTTCACAGTTGCTTGTTAATTCTTTTGCATAGATTATCCCTCTTTTGTTTTGTTATTTTATTTTGATTAAAATAAAATTAATTGACCGTGGATAACATCCTCCATGCTCACTCCTTATTTGATCTTAGGTTGAGACATATGGCAACAAATCCGAAGTCCACTGACCAAGGATTTGCTTTTGATGGGAATCCTAGTCCTTTTCCTCCTTTCGGAAATATTGGTGCTCCTTATATGGCTACATTGTCCCTTCTCGGACTTACCATCGGATTACCAGTATGGTTGTTCTCAACGTCCTTAGCCCTGCAACTGAATATTCCTACAACTAGACAAAATCAACCTCCAGTTGATCCTAAAGTTGACCCTTTTCCTTCTTCATCAGTTGTTTCTTCCTCCCCTTGTTCCTCTTCGCCTGGTGAAAGTATTGGCACTAGTAACCAAGTGCCTAAGAAGAAGAAGAAAGGGAAGAAGAAGAAGAAGAAAAAAAAAATCAGCAGGCGGGCAACCAAGCAACCATTGCTTCGAATGCAACTTCTGATGAGAAATCATCTGATGAGCCTCACAAACTTCGATATCCTTGCAAACTTTTTACGGGAGACCAGGGAAAATTTTAAGAACCACCCTAAATTTATATGCATAATAAATGGGTGAATCCCCATGATACATAGGAAAAATGGGAGGCGATTTTATCAATAATATAATATGTATATATAATTTTTTTGGCAAATCTCTCACTAGATTATATCATATTGTAAAGTCATGGCGAATCTTTCACTGAATTATAAAATCTTGTAAGATCTTGGGAAATCATTCACTGAATAATAAAACATTGTGAATTCTTGGCGAATATTTTGTTAAAGTATGAAACCATATATGATAATAGGAAAACATATTCATTAAACTGTAATATACTAACATACATGTTTGAAAAAAAGAAACATAATTTTCTCTTTCTACAAACAATGTTGCAAGTTTTAGTAGCCGTGTTTGTCAAGGTTCTTATTGCACACTCTTTCATATCCTTATATTAGTTTTGATAATATTCCACAACAAAGTTCTCGTAGGTGTTGATCTTGACCACCAGTTCTGTCAAGGTAGGAGAGATTAATATTTCTCTACCACTTTTGTCAAGCTATCAAATTTCTTTCTTATTCCAAAGACTCCAACTGCGAGATAAAAAAAAACACATCAAGTTTGTTTACCCCAATGCACCAACAAGTAGCAAGCCCCAACTATATAATATAAGAAAGTAGTAGGTATTCCAAAGACCTAAAGGGGATCTAATGGAAAGAAGCGACCATTCTCAGAAGCCTTCCAATCAATATATACATGTAGATTTATTATTATTTTAATTAGAAATCTTCAATTAAATAATAAAATTTAATTACGTCTTTCCCAATCTAAATTGCTTAACGTCTTGCATTTTTTAACAGTGTTGTAACATGTGGATTAGTTTCCTTTCTGGTGCACAATCTCCACCTTTTAGGACAATATGGTGTAGTGGCCCAACCTCTACAAAGCATTACAACAAACTAAGAATAACAGAGAGATGAAAGGTTGTACAAACCAACATATTTTTCAAACAACTAATCCAACATCAATACCTTAACTTTTTCATGAAGATATCATATTGAGAACGTTTGAAAAATGGTGGGAAATATGGGCAGCAACTATCTCTCTTGTGCGAGGGTGATGCGGAAAGAGTGATAAGATTTCACTGTTTTGAATTTTTTTTTGTTAAATCAGAAAAACCAATATTAATGGAGATATTGGTTTTTTTTACTAAATTTTGTGAAGTGACTAAATGTAGCTTTAACCATTCACCTTAAGATGTTTTTTACAACATAATTTCCTAAGTCTATTTAATATCTTCATTATCATAAAAACCAACCTATATCCATCTTAACTCCACATATACCACTCTTAGAGGGTTGAAATCTATTTATCCCTCTCAACACTTGGTAGACCCAGAATTAAGATGGATCTAAGCTGATAGAATTTCCCCTTTAAATATTCTATGCTCGCATGAATACCATGGTATTACCATGGGTCAATACCATGCATTATCATAAACCTAGAGCTTAAAAACTACTATTAGTAATTTATAAAAATTAATAAAATTAATAATTGATTTTTATTTTAACCAAGTTAAAATGTTTAAGTGACATTAAATTACAAGATCCATTTTTACTCTTGATCTATCAAGCCCCGAGAGGGATCAAATATTTTTTCACTCTATGCTAGTTTGCATATCACGATATTTGATCCCTCTCGACGCTTAGTAGATCCAGAGTAAAGATGGATCTATGTTGGTTTAATTTCCCCCTTTAAATAGGCTACATTCCACGTGAATACCATGGGTCAATACCATGTGCCATATTTATTTTTATTCATACTAATATTAGGGTTAATAATGTATTTTTGCATGGTATTAATAATAATTTGGCCCATGGTATTTGGCCCATAGGCTTCACCTAAATATAACACATTTTTTTAGTGTTTGTAAATATAAGGTGACTTATGGAGTAAATATAAAAAAAAATGTTTTATTTATTTACCATACTTCTCGTTTATTTATATTTTTATTAATTTGTCATACCTCTTTTATAAATATGGTATTTGGCCCATAGGATTCACTTAAATAAAACCTCTTTTTTGAGCCTTCTTAAATAGAAAGAGGGTTATGGACTAAATCTAAAAAGATGTTTTATTTATTTACACCTTTGCATGCTCATAAATATAAGATGACTTATGGAGTAAATATAAAAAAATGTTTTATTTATTTACCATACCTCTAGTTTATTTATATTTTTATTAATTTACTATACCTCTTTTATAAATATGGTATTTGGCCCATAGGATTCACTTAAATAAAACCTTTTTTTTTTGGCCTTATTTATTTACCATACCTTTGGAGTAAGTATAAAAATAGGTTTCATTTATTTACCATACCTCCACTTTAACTATATTTTTATTTATTTGGACCAAATACAACCTCCCAAACCAGGAAATGGGTGATTGCAAACGAATTTAACATTGCAAAGTAGAAAATCGGGCGATTGTAATGAAATATAACCTCCCAAACCAGGCGAATCAATTCAAATGAGTCTTTTCATAGTTTATCCGCCCCTTTTTTTTTGCTAAAATGAAAAAAATTATTATTTTTTAAATAAAAGTTTGGCTAAATAGATGAAATGGGTGTTTTATAAAAATTTCGCCCCTCTGAAATGAAAAACCCCTTAAATTTCGCCGTTGGGCTATAATTCGCCCCTAAAATTTACCATGCGGGAGACCATCTTCTTCGAAATTGTTTTGGTATTCCTTAGAGTTTAGAAGAATGGTCTTCTCGTTAAAATCTTCATGTGTCAACAACTTCTGGAGATCATGATGGTGACACACCATCAACTAGTGGTAGTAAAGTTCATGGAAAGAAGGCTAAAGTTAAGTTTCCCTGTAGGTTATGTGAAGGAAATCACCCCATTCACCTTTGTCCCTATCTAGATGAAGCCAAAAAATTGTTGGATAACCATCCTTCTTCTTCGCACCGACTTCCATCTAGTTACAGGAGACTCTCCCTTAATCCATCATTAGCTGATGAATCGACTGACCCAAATCAATCGTCAGTCAAACCCACTCTCTTTGAATGTGAATCCCATGAGTCTATACCTGACCAATCATAGGTCAAGGAAACAGTTGACCCAATTTCACCTTTAGTTAATTGTACCTTTCCCATGGAGAGTGAGTATGATACCACTCAGGTTCTTTTAATTTCTTCAGATTCCAATGAGCTTGGAGGTAACCCTCCTATTTGTTACAGATCTGTTTGGGCACATCAATCCCATCATCCAGATCATTGTTTTAGGTCTCATCAAACCCTAATTTCAGTTGCTACATGCCCTAAACAAGTCACCCCTTTGAATGCCTCCTTCCTAAATAGTTTCATGACTTGAAGACAACCAGAAATAGCCTCTAGAGGGACTAGCGCAGGTAGGCCCATGTAAGGGTGCACTACAGAGTATTTAAGTCCATGACAAGGTGCTCTGTAGAACACTTAGGCTTCCTTTCACCTACGTTGGGTGAGATTGAGCGAAATTCACATAGGTTTTGGGGAATATTGTTATCTTTTGGAGTCATCTAGAAGGTTCCCTCACTTATCAACTCCTATGAGCTTGAAAATGGATGAGGAATGAGTTAAGGTGCATCCTATCCTCTCATCGCTTCCTCCATGGAACTAATTCTAAGTATGGAAGGCCATTCAATCCCACCATTTATGAAAAAAACTCCTTCATATTCCATTAAATTGACCACTCATTTAAGTGATCAAGGGCTGGATTATGTTGAATTGTAAGGAGATATTGTTGCCATGAGATTTGGCTTTGAAACAAGTATTGTAATGCTACAAGTTTGTCATGATTTTGATGTGATGTGGATAGGATCCAAGCTAGAGGAATGGCTTTGAATCAGACACAAATGGTTGTAATTCCTTCTTTATTCAATAAAGTGTTTGAACCTTTCTCCCATATGTTTTTATTGTTTTATAATGCTTATATGTGTGAAATGTATTTGATTCCATTCACTTATATTCAATAGATCTTTTGCTTTGATCGATTCTTTGTTTTCTGTTGTGTTTACAGGAACTTCTCAAGCGTATTAAGTACAAGAAGGAGTGACGGGATCGATATAAAGGAGACAAGAGGAAAGTGGAACTACAAGTAGGTTTTTTCATCTTATCATCTTATCTATTGCTTATAGGAAAAGATTAAAACACTTTAAACTTTTGTTCTAGATATGGCTACTTATCTAGGGAATTAGTATTTATCTGTAGATACCAAATTCTCCAAAACATTGTTCCATCAAGACGAGAGGAAAATATTCCCGTTCTCGTAACTCAAGGCGGTAATTCTCCCATTCTTACGGTACCACCTCCAAGTAGTTTGGTCACTTCCTTTGATTGGAATCGACTAGAAAGATGTTGTCTTCCTTTTTATGTGCCTTTCCAGATCACAGTACAGGTTTGTAATATGATTGTACCTGGCACTATTATAGATGAAGGTGCATCTGTGAGTATCCTTTCCTCCACTGCTTAGCAAGCACTTGGTTCACTGCCACTTGTGCTTGTTACCCAGAATCTTTTGGCTTTTAGTAGAGGAACCAATCAACCATTAGGGATCCTTCCTTAGTTTCCTATTACTTTGGGAGGAAAAATTGTTTATCTCAATGTGATGGTAGTCCCAAGCCCTTTAGACTACAATTTACTTCTTGGGCGCGACTATGTTTATGACATGGGAGCTATTGTTTCAATTCTCTTTCGAGTGATGTGTTTCCCGCATGAAGGCTGAATTGTCACCGTTGACCAGCTTCCATTTCCTGGTCCAAGTATGGCTTCCAATTAACCATCTTCCCTAAATGGTCCTTTTGTCCCAATGGTATCTTCCCCTCCTCGGTTCAATTATGTGGCAACCCATTCCGTGCCTACATCAACGGACAATCAATTCCGTGATGTTCTACATTATGTACTGAGGGCATTAAAACCAGATCTCTCTAATGATCCCTTCCAGAGCATTGTTCTCCCATCTTATGAGAACCTCTTAAAAGTCATGACCTCTTATGGGTCATGAACAAAGGAATATGAGGATAGTTCTTTTACTGTGTCAACCTCATTAAAAAATGAAATAGGTCACATGAGGATAGTTCTTTTACTATGTCAACCTCATTAAAAAATGAAACAAGTCAAAAGGATAGTTCCTTGTCTTGTGTCAAACTCGTTAAAAAATGAAACAAAGGAATGAGGATAGTTCTTTTATTGTGCCAACCTCATTAAAAATTGAAATAGGTCCCAGAGCATAGTTCCTTGTCTTGTGTCAAGCTCATTAAAAAATGAAACAAGGAATATGAATAGAGTTCCTTGTCTTATGTCAAACTCATTAAAAAATGAAACAAGGTCCCCTAGAGAAAAGTTCCAATTTGAGTCTTTGAGTAGATGTCGTAAAATCCCAGTCGATTCTTTCACTTGATCTCGTAAATGAACCTTCATTCCATCCACCTGATAGCCACGAGTAGTCTACTTAGGTGAATGCAATGAAGCTTGGGGGCCATGCACCTACAATCGAGTCATCATGCTGGGGCCATGTAAACTGAATCCAAGCATAGTTTTTCATTTCAAGCTTGTGTAAAAATGAAACTGAATCCAAGCATAGTTCCCTAAGGTTCAAGCTTGTGTAAAAATGAACCCATCTCCATTTTAACCCTCGTGATTTCCATTCTATCAGCCTCTTCTGTCATATGAGCCTTGGTTTTTCTCCTTCCATTATCACTATCTGCTAGGCTGATCATACACTTTCACTTGGTTGTTTTACCCTTTTTGAGGAACAGTTGCAATGAGTGGTCTTATTAGTCAACCTCTTCACAAAAATCAACATGTTTTGAGAAGTTCCAACATCACCGGAACCAGTTGCTATCCTAGACACCACTCGTTCCTCAAAGCGGCGTCCTCTTTAATCTCTTTTCAGACTCTCTAAATATGAAAAGATTGTCGAGCGCTTGTCCTTTTCATCTCGTTAACGAATTGGAAACGACATCTACTCAGCATAATTTTAACCCTTTTCTGGACTAAGATAGATTATATGAAAAAGGAATACGTTGATCGAACATGGTCAATAGGTTCTCTCTCATATTATTTTATGCTTTTTCGGGCTTGAGAGACAAAACTACGAAAATGAACATGTGGAGTTTTATTTTTGTCCCTTTTCAAATTCTCTAAACATGAAAAGGACTGATTTATCTTTGTCGTTAAAATCTTTAAAACATCAAATAGCGACAAACTTATCCATCACGACAAGACCAAGTTTCACCTTCTATAGACTCGTTAAAACATCACATAGTGATGGATTCACCCGAAGGGTGGAATTATACAACAAGTATATGTTATCCTCCTCAATCTTGATAAAAATTAAAGAGGTGCTGGTCAGCAATGACTGGGGAAAATGGAAAAGGGGTAAACTAGTTTATGGTAGTAGGTCACTCTTGAACATGACACTTTCACTTCATCACTGTGACTATTTGGGTTGGGTTATCTACTTGATGGTTATCATACCTATGGTCTATCACACCATCCATAACTTTTGTTTTGGGTCAATGCTGCCAATTCATTTAGACTATTTGGGTTGGGTTATCTACTTGATGGTTATCATACCTATGGTCTATCACACCATCCATTACTTTGGTTTTGGGTCAATGATGACAATTCATTCAGTGTCGTCGATATATTCAAGATAAGTCACTTAGTAAAACTTGATCCTTTGCAATACCATAAACCTTCATTTTCATGACCGCCATTCTTGAACCTTATGTCATCAGTCACATTTCATCTCCAAAAATCATTACACTCGTTTCATGTCGTTGATGTGGGATACATCAAGGCCCTCCTGCGACGAGTTTCTTCTTGTCGACGTTAGCACACTATCCAAGAAGTTGACTTAGAAACACCCTTCCAATACCCTGAGGCTTGCATACATCAATGACAGGTTTCTTGCTTCCGGCGATAGGTTGACATCACTGGCCTTCGACTGAAAGACTTTGTATTGTGTTTGACATCAAAACATCCATTAACACCATGCAGAATGTACTGCAATACCTTGAGGATCATTATCATTGTCGGTGATCTCTCTCGCGTCTATTAACGACTTACATCATTGGCTGGTAATCTGACAGTGTCTTCCCATGTTCGACTTCCGATCAGATATTCACATGGTTAGACTCGTACTTGAGTGAACGATTGAACGAGATAGAAAACACCAAATCTAGTTTCATCCATCCAGGTTGCGATTTCAGGAAATGTACCAAATTATCCGTACAATGGTTTTACATTGATGGTCATCCTATCATGGGTCTATATCTGTAGACAACTATCTATGCACTTGTAATGAAAGTTTATATGCTAAGCATGGGTATGCCTTCCCTCAAAAATTCATGAGAAAAAATCAAAATATCACGATATTATGTATTGTAATCGATGCAGGTCACCATCCACTTCGGAACCTCCTCATCACATCATAAAGCATATCACTCAACATTAATATTTTTGACTTCATGTTTTAAGGGGAAGCTGTTATAGATCCATTTGGGCACATCATTCCCATCATTCAGATCAGTACTATTAGGGCCATCAAACCCTAATTCAGTTGCTACATGCCCCAGACAAGTCAACACTTTGAATGTCTCCTTCCCTGAGGGTTTCTTGGCCTAAATCCCTCCAGAAATGCCTCCTTGAGGGACTAGCGCAACCTTAGACAGGGGTAAGTATGCTTCAGTGCAGGCAGGCCCATGTCAAGGAGCTTTCCAGAGCACTTAGGCCCACTTTGACCTGCGTTGGGCGAGATTGAGAGAAATTCACATAGGGTTCTAGGAATATTCTTATCTTCTGGAGCCATCTAGAAGATTCCCACACTTATCATGTCCTATGAGCTCAAAAATGGATGAGGAATGAGTTAAGTAACCTCCTATCCTCTCATCCCTTCCTCCATGGAAACTAACTCTAAGTTTGGAAGGCCATTCAATACCCTCATTTATGACAAACCACCATCATTTGCCTATAAATTGAGAACTCATCTAAGTGATCAGGGGCTGGACTTGGATAATTTGTAAGGAGATATTGTTGGTGCGAGGTTTGAGATTGTAAACAAGTATTGTTATGTTGTCGAAGTGCTGTGCTTTTGATGTGATGTTGGTTTGAACCCAAGCTGGAAGAGTGATAATGGATCGTAGTTCATGGTTTTAATTTTTCCTTCTACTTAATAAAGTTGTTTACACCTTTTCCCATATTCTTGTCTTTATGTGTGATGATTATATGTGTAAATTCTTTTGATTCCATTTCCTTATAGTAGATAGATCTCTTGCTTTGATTGGTTTTTGTCCTTTGTTTATGATTGCAGGTACTTGTCGAGCCGGTTAAGTTCGATAAGGAGTGATGGGAGCCAAACAAAGGAGACAAAGGGAAAGCGAAAGATAACAAGTAGGTCTCTTATCTTATTTATCTTTTATAGAAAAAGGTTAAGCACTTTAAATATGTTGTTCTAGGTGTATCTACCCACCAAGGGAATTGTGTTTATCCATAGATGCAAAATTTCACATAACACCCGCCCCTTTATAGAACCCTTCCTGTTATCTTCGCATTATGATCACATGGTTGTGCATTCATCTTGGGGCTAGGCCCTTAGGGGATGGCCCCCTCCACCATACTTTGTGCACTCAACACTTTAATATTATTTTTTCCTTAGATATAACAAGGAACGTGTAGCAATCTAGTGGTAAGTCTTGTGGTTTCTTGATGGGAGGACATGATTTCGACTCCCGTGGGATTATTAGCTTCCATAATAAACTTTTAGATCAGTGTGGGGAGGCCACGTGGCTGCTTCCCATTGGCCCACATGGCTCCCTGCTATTGGTCCAACTTAACCAATACCAACTAATGGAAACCTGTGATTTTCGACCAATGAAGGGAGGCCAAGTGGCAGCCTACCACTGGCCCTCAAAAACCTAAAAAAACCAGTCAAAACCCAAATTTTTCCATTTTTTTACCTGTTTGGGAAAACGGCCAGTGGGCTATAACTTGAGCTTCCTATGTCAAATTGAGGTGAAATTAATGTTTTTGGATTCAGAACGATGAGTACTTCGATTTGGAATTGGTTTAAATATGTTCTAGACACTTTTAGTTTTGGTTGAAAATTTGATCACTTGATCACACCTCCCCACTAGGAACATTTTGACACCAAAAGTTTACTTCCCTAGTTCATATAAAGAGACTGCAACTGAAAAATACCTAAAAATTCAATCCAAATTGCAAATTTTTTAATTGGTTCCCTTCAATCCCCAATCAAGGCACTTCACTCATCATCCTCATGAAGACTTGTTGTCTTGTCAAGAATCGAGGCAACATTCTTATCGTTGTTGCAAGAACAAAATATCGATGAGTGGAATCTAAACATTTTCTTTAATATCATCTTTGTATTGCTCCAAAACACTTCATATTGAGGTAATAAATTGTTGAAGACAAACTTCATTCCATCTTGGAACTCAAAAGCAAAATGAATATGCTTTAGCGTCCTCAAACTGAGCTTGTACATGAAAAGTACACTGCTGCAAAAATTTTCAATGACAACATTGGCCTTGCCTACAAACACAGTCATCTTATACAATATTGAAAACAAAGATTTGATTCACACAAGCTTCATCTTGAATACTTGTACCAGTGAACATGTGACAATTCATAGACAAACTTGAATGGAAAACTTTGTACATTCACTAAAAAGTCCTTGAACATGTGGAATTATAAAAAGACAATACATACATCAATGAAAACATCTACTTGTTGAACATAGTGACAATGATGTTCACTTTACAAAAGTACCTAAATAGGTAATGACAACAAGTATTTACAAACAATTTACAAAACATATTTACAACAAGGCTACCCAAATATTGCCTCTCTTAGGCTTTTAGGTTCTCTTCTTGCAAAATAAAGTCGTTATGTTTGATGCCTAGAATTTCATTCATTCTTTTGACCATTACTATGTGTTTCTCACACACAGCTACGCAATGGTCAGAAGCATCACAAAATGTGCAAGGGTACTGATTCCACAAGTATTCAAAATTTCCATGCATTGGAAAACACTCTTGAGAGTTATACCTATCTTTAGAGTTGCAACTTTGACGGTTGTCACAAGGTGGTGACATCTCATGTTCAGATGTTTGATGTACCTCAAGCCTTTTGGGTCATTCTCCAAACTCCCTTTGGCTATATCCCAATCCCTGGTACTTTGGTCTTTCCTCAACCATAACCGGATTGGTAATGCCTTAACCATTTTTTCCAAGACCTCCACATTCATATCCCATCTTAGAGAGAAACCTCATACCTACTCAAATGCCACAATAGAGTTACTATGAAAATGAATGGGAGTAGTACTTCAGATACTAATTACCTCTTTAAACTTGTCATGCATCCTTTCTGCTTTTGATGATGACGATGACGGTAAACTCGTAGGTGGATCTAACTGCCCACTCTTTTCCACTGCCATAGGGTGTTCTTCTTGGATATGCTTGAAAAAATCACATGCATCATCTTCTTCATATGGTCCAAAACCAATAATTTAACCATGAGCACATATTGGCTTCATCTTAGATGTCTCTTTTGCTGATGCACAAGTAGCACTTTTTGCAACTTGCTCATCAATCACTTGCTGCAACACAAATTGCATGTGCCTCTTCTCCTCTTTAGCTAGCTCCAACATCCTTATCAACTCTATATTCTCTATCCGAAGAGCCAAATTTCACTCTTCAATCACTTTGATATCATTTTTTCTGCCCATCTTGCAACTTGGTCAACTTATTCTCTAATACCAAACTAATTTGAAAGTGGAATAGGTGATTTCTACCTCTCTTTTGAAAATCAAATGAAATAAAAACTAGGATTGTGTTAATGCTTTGCAAGCATGAAAATGGGTCTTCATAAGAAACAGGTTTGTTTAGTGTCCCTTCAAGCATGAATTACTTCTCATGTGCAAGTTAATCATAATGAACATAACATGTATAATTCATCCAGGCATAGAGAAGATCAACACAAGGTATGATGATAGAGTTCACCCCTTCTGGGCTACATCTCTGGGTCTGTCAACATGACTAGATCAATTATATTTCTGTGAAAAAATTAAGTACATAAAGTATGTTGATGACTATGTGGCTATTTCCCCTTCAAGAAAATCTTCTCCTTAAGAGAGCTCTCACATAAAAACAACATGACAACCTGCAATCACCATGTAAAATAAAACAATACAAGGAGTCTTATGCAAAGACCTTGGACTGCATATGAAAAAGAGAATAAATACAAAAAGGACATAATCCAAGCTTCCCTCATATTGACATAGAGAGAAAAATTTCCAAGATTTGAACCCTACAAGTATCAGCTATTTCAAATGAATTCTCAAGGTGAAGAAACCCCTACAAGGTCTTCTTCATCCCTTAGGAAATGCTACCAGCCCTTGTTTGATCCATACATCCCTTAGCCTTTAACCTGAAAAAGGGCCATATAAATGTTCTCAAAACATGAAATAAAGGACACATGGATTCATAGCATCAGGAAACCCGCAGGTAGTCTCTTTCTGAGCTCAAATTGGTGAAAAATTTAAAACATTATGAGCTCCAAGCTCATCCATGAACTTAACTGTTAACCATCCTACAATTTCACCCTTCTAGCTGAAGATCCTAAAATTTTGCCTTGAAAATCGCTAACTGAGTGACAAATTCACCCTCCGCAAGTGCAATTTGTTGGACCATTAATTCACCCTCTAATGATTTAGGACCAAAAAATGTGGACATATTGGCCACAGGGCCAAGGGTTGGGCTAATCGCCCTCCTTTCCTGTCGGGCCCCTTTTTCTTTGGCACTGGGTCACATGATGGTCATGGAACCTAGGGCTGCCCCCACTCCATAGCACCCTTCATTTTAGCTCCGCGTTGTGGTCACGTGGTTGTGCATACATCTTGGGACTAGGCCCTTAGGGGCTGGCCCCCTCCACCATACTCCGTACGCTTAACACTTTAATATAGTTTTTTCCATAGATATAACAAGGAACATGTGACAATTGGTGGTAATTCCTATGGTTTCTTGGTGGGAGGACATGAGTTCGACTCTCATGGGTTGCTTGGCCTTCATAATGAACTTTTAGACCAGTGTGGGGAGGCCACGTGGTTGCCTTCTATTGGCCCACATGGCTCCCTGCTATTGGTCCACTTTAACCAATACCAACCAATGGAAACCTAAAAATTTTGACCAATTATAGGAGCCCAAGTGGCAGCCTGCCACGAGCCCTAAAAAACACAAAAAACTCAGTGAAAATCCAAATTTTGCCATTTTTTTACCTGTTCAGGAAAATGGTCAACGCGCTATAACTTGAGCTCCCTATGTCGAATTGAGGTGAAAAAAACGTCGTTGGATTCAGAATGACAAGAACTTTGATTTTGTGCCAACTTCAAGAAGTTTTGGGCACTTTAATTTTTGAGTGAAAATTGGATCACCTGATTAGTTGTCTTATTGAGCTCCCTATACTCAACACATATTCTCCACTTTCCATTCTTCTTAGGAGCAACAACAAGTGGAGACACCCATTGGCTTCCAGAGATTAGATAGATGAAATTTGCATTTAATAATTTTTGAAGTTCTTCTTTGACAATATCTTTCAAAGCTAGGTTCATTCTTCATTTGGGTTGCCAAACAAGATTGTAGCCATCTTTTAAATAAATATGATGAGTAGTTAAACCAAGGTCAATTCCATTCATGTTTGTATAATCCCATGCAAAGGATTCTTTATGCTTTCTTATCAATTGTATCATCTTTTCTATTTGTGAAGGAGATAAATTAGGGTTTTTCAAGTTCAATTTCAACTAAAACACTCTTAAGGTTTGGGGAAGTTTGTATCTCTTATGTAATAATATCATCAATGGTATCATCCATACTTTTTTGTCCATTATCGAACTCAATAAATGGGATATTGGTTGAGGAATTGAACACGGGTTACTAAAAAAATGTTGATAATGTCACCCTCTGTTTCATTTTTAAAGTGGAAGACCTTACCAATAGTAAGGACCGGTCATGCATCATCCCCATCTTTCTCAAATTTAGACCATAGAGGGTTTTCATAATCAACACTTGGTCAGGATAAAAGGTAAATAATAAGGTTCTTTGTGGTATTTCCATCAGATATGGTCATGAAACCTGATTCTGTAGTTGATATATGCATCTGTAGTGGCTAACTATGGTATGTCAAACTTAGGGGAAATCCTCCTAGTCATGTCTTAGGCTATAACACTAGGAAATAAAAAGAATATTCCTAGGATTCTACTGAAATGACTATATCCTCTAGAATTCCCTCAGCTTAATTTTAGACCTATCAGCCAATTCTAGTACAATAGGGGTCGGTCTTAGATTTGAGAATCCGAGCAACTCAAAGGTTTCTCCTAATCATACATTTATTGAAAACCCTAGTTCAACCAATGTATTCAGAATGAATATTTCTCTAATGTGAAAACTTACTATTGGATTCCATAGATCGTTGTACTTGGTGGGTGGAATTTCATCCAACATCAATTCTGACAATTTTACCACCACGTGCATAGTGGGAGGATATCGAGGTTTCTTGACACAAAGTTTCCCTACTATTTTTTTATTAGGACATCTAAATTGCTTGGAGTATGGAATTTGGATATATAAATTCTTTAATTCCTTTAGAATATTATACTTAGATTGCAGGGTAGCTCTAGATATAGCTAATTTTTTGGGTAAGGTGGGTTTAAAGGAGTCTCAATATTGAGAACATCTTGCACTATTGTAGGACCCACAATAACAAAAATATCAACTATTATAGGAGCTTCAATATTAACAACAACATTGGGTGTTACAATGATCTCAACAATATCAATGTCATTACCTATCACAATGGGTTCAATCTACTGTCTGTCTAACAAAATTTGGTTTGTAGTTTGTTCCCTAGGTGAATTATGTTGAAGTATGTAGCTATGGTTGGTATTCATAATTTTCATTTTACTTGTATCAATATGTATTTTATGTAAACAAAAAAATAAAATAAAAATTATTATTATTATTTTTTATCGTCAAGCATGGTTTTCATGCTTTATTTTGGCCAAAAGAAAATGGAAAAGAGAATGTTCTTTGTGACCCTTGTAAAGAAATAAATTTTTAAATTTGTCAAGTGTTATTAGTCACTCCAATTTATCAAGTCAGCCCTCCTAACCATCAAGTCGAATCTACAATTAAAGGTACCTTTTCAGATAGAGGAACAATTATATATTGGCACCTATCCTCCACCATTTCGAAACCAATTCGGGTCTCCTATTTGGAAAGAAAATTTGGGTCTATGGCATGAATCTGAGGCACATAAAGTGAAGTTTTGTGGCACCTTCTATCTATGTGATGCATAACAAGTCACAAGTAATTACCATGATTATAAATTCTACCTTGTATTCAAATTTCAACATGGTATCAAAGCAAGGAGAAAGGTCCAAATTCATCTAGCCAACATTGTGAAGAACATATAAACTAGGATTTGATATTGTGGTTGACGGAGAGAACTAGAACATGCCTAACATAACACAACATACAAGTTATCATTTATGTAATCTACTAAGTACTCAAGGAGAATAGAAGGAAGAAGTAAAGAGAGATAAGAAGAGATTTGTAACATCCAAGCTTACTGTGGAAACCATTATTTTGTAACATTCGAGCTTACTGTGGCAACAATTTTCTATGCATCTAATCTTGTTGTGGAAACAATTTTCTATGCATTCAAATTTAATGTGGAAATACCTTTCTATGGCATATGAGCTTATTCTCACCATATACTTTTGAGTATCCAAGTTTACCATGATACTACTGCTCCTGTGGAATGTGAGCTACCTAAGAATGTGGCATCTAAGAATAAAAATATGGCATCTTGTGATCATATTTATCAATACAATTGTGAAGAATTTTTTGGGATATTAATGAATATGTCATAAGCGCTATGGAATATTCTGAAAAGGTCAAAAGGTATGAAAGATGCTTCACAGTATGTCTCAATAAAATTAAATAATTTTCAGACCATATTTCAAAAGGTCAAAGGAAAAATCTCATCAAAGACAAAATACTCAGTTGTGATCTCAAGAAGTCAAGAGGTAGTCTGAATATGAAGTTCGTTTGCAATACAAGATGATATAATGACTAGGGTATCAAAGACACTTATTATTACACATATTAATGATAATATTGGAAGGTCAAATTCCTCCTCAAGATTGAATATCTATAGTTGATATTTGAAGTAGCATTGTTCAAGTACAAATATCTTCCTTCCTAAGCATATATGCTATGTACAAATAACCATAGAAGCATTTCTTCTCACTAAAATTATAATTGAATGTCTACACCATTAGCTCCTACATAAGATTATGAAAATAATGCAAAGGTTGATATTCAAACCTCTTAGAGACCATGCAAAATACCTAGTTGTAGACTTCTTATTTATAGATCTGAAGTGTTGACTTAAGCTAACATGATGAGAAGCATGAGATTATTGTAAGCATATTTTTTTGAAGCAACCCAAGGAATATATATTATGGTACCATACTCGAAGGAAACAATGGAGAATAAGGTTGGATGGGTAAGATTCAAGAGATACATATAAATCTTGTTTTCAAGAACTAGGTATAGATCTATGTTAAAGTTCACTTGCATCCAATGTTTTCTAAGTTCATCTAAAGCTAATATGTGTACTCATAGAAGACCTCATAAATCAAATTTCTAGATCTACTATGAAGAAATTACATTTAGATATTGTTGATATCTAATTCAGTTTGAGGGTATATACCTCTCTCTTGAGGATAAAGACAAACAAAATTGATACATGCTAACCTCATGAATATTTAGATCCATGCATACAAAATTAAATTATTGACATTTATATGGTTTATGGATAAAATATTAGTAAACATGTAGATATTATAAATATGGAATATGGAAGGTTTTGAGGCTTTTAGATTTTGAGGCATCTAGTGTTTGTAAATCCTAGAAAAAGTATAAACTAGGAAAAGCCTAAGACTAATAGTTTCCACTGTAAGTAGAAGTCCTAGCTCTTGAAAATGATAAATATGACATCACACTCATGTGAGGACAAGAATAGTGAAAATTAAAAAAGGACCAAGATTAAGAGGGAGCTGTCATTTCTCAAGAGATAAGTATTCTATAAAAACCTCCTCTTTGTTTACTATTGTTATTGTTGTCTTTACCTTGAATAGTCTCTTGTCTATTCATGGTTTTCTTAATTGTATTAATTATTTCATGGCCTCCTAGTGAGGATTACAGGTCAATAACAAGGGATTCCTAGGCCTTGGCAACAAGAAGAAGGTAATGAAATATTGTAGCAAAATACAAGGATTTTCTTGAATTATGTGAATGTAGAAAGAGAGAGAAATCTGAAGTATGCATGCACCTAATGACAACATGAAATAAAGAAGGTTAACCTAGTAAGAGAGAGAAGATCATGTTAAGACAATTGCCTTAGTTAGAAGTTTTATCCCGTATTTTGAAGGAGCCTCATGATTAAAGAAGACCTTTTATTTTGAGAAGGAATGACTCATGAAGAAATATTGACATGAAAGATCCTACACTACAACTTGGGACTTGAGGATACATCTTTTGGGTTGGCAGTGCTAATGATGAGAAGATATACTACTAATGGTTGGGATCTAGTATGGCTTCCTAGAAAACCATGAAATAATATTATGTTGCACTCAGGAGGAAGAAGACATGAGAGTTGGTACAATTAGTTGAAAAGAAATTTGTCTCCATAAAAAATTTAATGGACTATTTGACGACGTGCTAGATTCGATCACGATACTATATAAATATTTAGAGAACTTGATTTTTCATGGAAGGAAGAAGCACTTTTTAGAGAGTATGGTGTAAATAGGAGCCGCAAATCTACAAACATGATCTCCATGGATGAACATGTAGTCGATGTAAGGGTAGTATGTGTACTTATGACACAAGGTTGGGCTTATAGTTATCTCATCCCAGGATTGAGAGGGAGTGAAGATGGTCACCTTATTCTCCATGTGTCATCTACTATGGTCAGGACTAATATCTGTGAGTTTGGTACATGAACGTAGATAGGGAGAATGGAGGATTGGATAAGGATCTTGGACATACATTCGTGAGTCATGTACTTTGACCAAGAATAGTAGCCATAATTCAAGTATATGGACTTGGCCAAATAATGTTCTAGTGGATGAACATTTCCTTGGGATTAGGAGGAAATGGTCCTGTGGGGACATGTCTTGGTGAACCTAGGTGGGGTATGTGCCTTAAGAGGCGATGGTGTCCAATTAAATTCCTCCTAGAATTATGATATGATCTAATGGAGAGATAGAGCTTACCTGTCAAGGCCTTGGAAGTTTGACAATGTTAGTTATGGTGATGTTATCATCATTGATTCTTATCAATCTGGATCCTTTCTTATAGAAATATTCAAGTTGAGTATATCTTGATAAGTCATTATGAATGCCTCCCTAACTTAGAGGGAGTGTTGAAGTATGTATATATGGTCAATCTTCATACTTTTCATTGTACATGTATCAATATGTTTTTTATGTAAAAACAAAAAGAAGAAAATATATTATTATTATTTTTATTGTCAAATTTTCTTAATGGTTTATTTTGGTCAAAAGAAAATGGAAAAGGTCATTTTCTTAGTGACCCTTGTAAAAGAAATAAATTTTGAAATTTCTCAAGTATCATTAGTCACTCCAGTTTGTCAAGTCAGACCTCCTAACTATCAAGTCGACTCTATACTTAGAGGCACCTTTTCAGACTTATAAAAAACTATATATTGGCACCTATACTCAACCATTTGGAAACCAATTTGGGTATCTTTTATGGAAATAAAATTCAGTTTTGTGGCATGAAATAAATTCACATGATTCCTTAAATACTACTTTCATTCCTAATAATGATAGGAAGTGTCTTGTAGAATGTTCTTGCTCACACATGTTACATACTTTTATATTGTTATGTGGGAATTCCTAAGCGGATGTTTCTTTATACAATTGGGGTACAATATAGACACTTTCTCAAACACAAATTGACCTTGTTCCATGTATAACACATCTAGTTGAGAAGAAAAGAGCTAATAATGTCAATTTTTATTTTTTCAAATAGATTTCTAATTTTTGCTCTTGTCACCCCACCATTGGCTAATTTATGTATTTTGTAAGAGGTGTCTCATGTCAAAGTTTTGTTTCTTACTAATCCTCTTGATCTTATTAAGAAAATTGCAACCATATCATCATAGGGTCCTTAGATATGTCTCCTTTTCCCATGAGGTTTAACATATCCAAAAATCCACCCTTCATTCCCCTAATCAGAAATTTCTTTAGAAAGTATTTATCAAAATTCCTATGCTTTGACCTATATAAGTTGTATTAAATGAACTCATTATAATCTTCCAAGCTTTCCTCCTCCCTCTGGGACATCATAAATAATGTAACATCCCTGGTAAAAAATCCATGTGATAAAGTTAATAAAGGAAAAATAATAACCAAAGTCATGGGCCACGTATTCCAAGCTGAATGATGGGAAAAAAACATAGTGATGGGGATCAGTTGTGATTAATAAATGGCTATGGAAATTGGAAAAGGAAATGGCAAAGGCTTTGAAAAGGAAGATCACATTTATTTATGAAAATAATGGAAAATAAGAGAAAGGGGGGTGAAAGGTCACAGATTGGATGTGAGGAGGAAAATGAAGAAAAGAGTGGCCTAATTAATAAAAAGGCTTCTGAGGATCAATTTGTATCTTTTTGTCTGTTCATTTTTGGAGCTCTCATTCCATTATCTCTCTCTCTCATACTCTTGGACACTTAGAGTTTTCTTGGATCACTCTTGGAGGAGTGTAGCATACTTGGGATTTGGAGCAAGAAGGGAAAAGGAGAGTAGGAAATTGCAAGAGGACATCATGATGAATAACTACAACATGTTTTTCTTGCAAGTACTAAGTTGTATATATGATTTCCCTGCTAGTTTTGGCCACGCATGGTACATGCATGTGGTTTCTTGGTTATGAATTGTCATTGACAATGAGAATTGCCTCGATTGATAGTGGTTTTTCTTAGCCTTTCCATTTCCTTGATATCCATGGTGTTGTGGGTTTTATCTTTGTTTTTTGGTTAGTGCTCATGTTCCCTTGGCTATGGGTTGAGTTATTAGTTCTTGAAACCTTGGTTGGACAAATGCTTTGGAAGCCATGTAACATCTTGGGTTGAGTTACTAGTTCTAGAAGCCTTGGCTGGACAAATGCTCTGGAGCCCTTAGTGGGTTTAGTTACTAGTCCTGGAAGCCTTAATTGGATAAATTCTCGAGAGCCTAGTAGTAGTTGTGGTTTGAGTTACTAGTCTTGGAAGCCTTGGTTGGAACAAACACTCTAGAGCCCTAGATAACTTGCGTAGAGACCAATTTGGTGATGCTTAGTGATGTCCAACTGTGATATGGAATCATTGGTTGAGGGTTGAGGTGGTTTGGCCTCTAGAAGTCCTAGTTTAGATTTATTTTATTTTTTCATGAGATTCCACATTCATGCTTGGAATATGGTGCGAGGGTGATTGGTTGAAAGAGAGATCTAGTTCAACTCAATCTATGGTCGGGTGGTATGTGGAAGTCCCTGACTTGGTTGGATTTTCATATGTTAATAAGAGCCCTTTTCCTTTGGTATTTTATGAGTATGTGTGCTTATCATCATGTGGCCTTAATGGTTGTCTCCTCATTGATATATATCTGGTTATCTCTTAGTTATAAGTATATTTTGTGACAGTTATGATGTATGATTCTCATCATATTCTTATTAGCATATGAAATGTTAGTGAAAGATTGACCTAATATATAAAAATGCAGCTATTGTGAGGAGATATCAGTCCTCTTTAATGATTCTTAGATAAGTATGAGACCCCTATGCTCAGATATGTTGTCGTGACCTGTAGATTACATGTTCTTAATGTATTTGACGAAATGCTTTTAATGGCTAGTAGGGATCAAATCAAGTCCTTGTTCAAGTGTTTGCATTAGTAACCTTATATCAATGTTATTTAACATTTCTATAAGTTTCATGAAATCTGGGAAGTGGCTTCAGTCTTGGCCCTGAAAAAGTGACATAAAATCTAGGGTCACTGACACAAAACTGCCTAGAAAAGGCCACAGTTGCATGGATTCCTTGTTGTGGAAGTAATTGGAGGGTCCAATTCACATGCATTCATTGTCATGGGATAAACTGAGGCTCTAGGTCTGTGAAAAAACAATTTATCGCAGGGGTTAGACATCTAAAGGGGTTGGTTGGCTCCTGAAGGTTTTGTAGCTTTTGAGGAAGGTCAGATTGGTGTTATCATGTCAATTCCACTTCGTTAACTATACATGGGGATTTGAATCATATCGTATTAACTCTTCGTCACATGTTTACCATGGTGGACCGATTATCTTAGGTAAATGTTGGAAGAGGGTGTTATAGAGTGGTATCAGAGCATGGTTCCATTCTTCTTGGGCAATTTCTGGTTTCTTTTCTCCTTGGATGAATGTGTTGTCATGTGTACATGTCAGTTGCATATGTTTCCTTATGTTTGTGGTCAATGTGCTCATTGTGTATGCATGGTGGTGGTCAAGGTTGTCATTTTGATGTCATGCAGAAGTCGATGGTGTTGTTGTCGGAATGTCTTCATCATGAATGCATGTCAGTTTTTGTGGGTATTGTGTATGCATGCATGTTGTACATATGTTGTTATGCATACATTGTTTCTAGTTGGTTTGTAGTTGTGGCATCATGCATGGTAACTAGATGATGATTGAGATGGAATCTATATACTATGATGATTATGATTATACATATATTGTGCTAATCTGGTTGATCTTGCAGATGAGGTATCCTCCCCAAACTAAACCGAGGTACTAAAGAGTGAATACGTATAACCTGCTCTATTTCTTTTATAATTTTGTGGAAAAACCTGTTATTGTCTTGTATACCAATGTTTCAAACTTTTGCTTATGATTTGGTTTAGATGACATGATATAACTTTCAGGAAAACAAGATCAAAGATTACTACCAATATGGTAGGCTACAGCTCACGACATTCTCCCTATAGATCAGATGAGAAGCATGGTGAGGGATCTTCTCCTGACATAGAAGACACTTTGAGAAGTTTTAAGAAGGAAATAAGGAGCTGCAAAGAAGATAATGATTGAAACATTCAATCATAAGAGAGACTTTCTAGGGCATAGGAGAAACAAGAATAAGTCAATGTGGTGATTCTTTAGATCTTTTCAAACTTGTAGAGATAGGGAGTGTTGAAAATAGCAACAAGAAATGATAAAAATAGAATCTAGAAATTCCAGTTTAATTTGTCCTTGAATTAAACTGAGAATTAAATCGAATTTTATTCTCATAGAAACTTGTAATAGTTAACTAGAGTGAGTTTACTTAGTTAACTTAGGAATTTCGAGTTGGAAGTCTTTTTGAAGTCATGTAAATTTTTATGCTCTTAACCTACAAAGTAATACCCAAACATAGAATTTGCGAAGAAAAGATACCGAGAACACAAAATATGTGAAGAAAATATATACAGAGCACAGAATAGAAATGATTTTATTATTCAGAGAGAAATGTTCATAGGCCTCTTCGAGGGGGCAACCTCCAATAGAGCAGAGCTCGATTACAAAATAAGACACGATGCTCCTCGCAGGGAGTCTCTATCCTTTATATATGACTCATACATGCAATACCACGGGCCAATATCGTGGGTTTTATTAATACCATCTATCTAATACTACCGCCCATTTACCATCTATCTAATACTTCCGCCCATTTGCAACTAACTGTGGTCCCGTCATTAATTGCGGGTTAACCACTTACAAATATTAATATGGGCTTTATTGACTCTTGACTATGATGTGATCCCAAGACATAAATAAGGGGGTTAGGGTGGGACCCTAACATGCCCTCCCCCTTAAGACTAGCCTTGTCCTCAAGGCTAAAGCTGCGGAAACTGCTGAAGAATAGTGGCTGGTTCCCAAGTTGCATCTTCCGGAGAGGTGTCTTTCCATTTGACGAGGACCTCCTTAATCATGCGGCCACGCAGGTGCTTGTCTCGTGTGTCTAGAACCTGTTCAGGTTGAAGCCAGATTGACCCTTCTTCGTCCAATTCAAGTAGACTGGTCTGAACTCGACAATTGTTCCCAATCACTTTCTTGAGGCACGATACATGGAAAACTGGGTGGATTTTTGCTGTAGGTGGCAAAGCCAACTTGTAAGCCACTTCTCCAATGCGCTGAAGTACTTGGTATGGTCCGTAGAATTTTGGGGAGAGCTTTTGACAACCCTTGTCTTTGAGTGATGTTTGGTTATATGGTTGCAGCCTCAAAAAGACCTGATCCCCTTCTTGAAATTGGCGCTCTGAGCGATGTTGGTCAGCCTGTTGCTTCATACGGTTCTGAGCTTGATGAATATTCTCGCGTAGATGGGCAAGCATGGTTGCGCGGTGTTGTAGGAGTTTATCCATGGCTTGTACTTTGGAGCACCCCGTGAGATAAGAAGTAGGGGAAGGCGGAAGTTGTCCATAGACTGCTTCATAGGGAGTCATTTTGGTGGTGGCATGATAGTTGGTGTTATACCACCACTCCGCCAGAGGTAACCACTGTACCCAAAGGTGTTGCTTTTCTGAAGTGAAACACCTAAGGTAGGTTTCTAGACATTTGTTGACGACATCAATTTGACCATCTATTTACGGATGATATGAAGTACTGAGTTTGAGTTGAGTGCCTTGTATTCTAAAGAGCTCCTGCCAAAAATTACTGGTGAAGATTGGGTCACGGTCGGACACAATAGAAGTGGGCATGCCATGCAATTTGAAGATCTTATCCATGAAAGTTTGAGCAACCAAGGTTGGTGTAACTGGGTGGGGTAGGGCGCAGAAATGAGCATACTTTGACAGTCGGTCCACTACCACCATGATGACTGACTTGTTCCCAGACTTTGGAAGACCTGTAATGAAATCCATGGAGACCTCTGTCCAAATTGACGCCGGAATGGGCAATGGTTGTAATGTGCCTGGTGTGTTGACGGTTTCCCCTTTGTGGCGTTGACAGACGTCACATTCTGCTACGAAAGTAAGGATGTCCTGTTTCATGCCGGCCCAAAAAAGTTATCTTCTGGTGCGAGCATACGTTTTCTGAAAGCCCGAATGTCCTCCAATGGGAGATGAGTGCAATTCTGCCAAAATGCGACTTTTGAGGGTGGATGTTGGCGATATTACGACTCTGTCCATGTAGCGAAGAATATCATTCTACCACGAGTAGCCCTTGCTGGAATTAGGATCTACCTGTAATTGAGAAATGAGTTGGGAGAGCCTGGGATGTGAAAACCATTCCCTGCGAGCCTCTTCAATCCAATCGGGAATGGGGAGGGAAATTGCTAGCAGAGTACTTTCCTCATCAAATTGGTGCGACAATGCATCTGCTACCCTGTTGTCTTTCCCTTTCTTGTAAATGATCTCATAATCATATCCCAGCATTTTGGATAACCATTTATTTTGTTGTGGGGAAGATAGGCGTTGCTCCAAAAAATATTTAAGACTGTGATGATCTGTGCGGATTTGGAAACGTCGTCGCAACAAGTAAGGTCGCCAGGTCTCGACTGCATGTAAGATGGCCATCATTTCCTTCTCGTAGGTAAATTGGCCCAGATTCTTCCCACTTAGTTGTTGGCTGGTGAAGGCCAATGGGCGCCCTTCCTGCATTAAGACCGCTCCAATACCTGTTCCCGAAGCATCACATTCAATGACAAATGATTTGGTGAAGTCTGGTAGTGCTAAGACAGGAGTGGAACACATGGCGGTTTTGAGAGCGGTAAATGCCTGTTGTGCTTCCTCGTTCCAGAAGAAGGAATTTTTCTTTAGGAGTTGCGTTAGGGGCTTCGCTATGCGGCCATAGTTGCGGAAAAATTTACGATAATAGCCTGTGAGACCCAAAAATCCTCTCAAGCTTTTCAAGGTCTTAGGTTGAGGCCATTCTTGCATTCCCTGGATCTTTTTGGGGTCCACCTTGACACCTTCACGCCCCACAATGTGGCCCAAATACTCAACTTCTTCCATGCCAAATGAACACTTAGACATCTTGACAAATAATTTATGCGTTCGGAGCAGTTGCAAGAGTAGATCTACATGCTGAAGATGTGTCGCCCAAGTGCCACTATAGATGAGGATGTCATCGAAGAAGACAAGGACAAATTTTCTGAGATATGGTTTGAGGAGGTGATTCATAAGGCTCTGAAAAGTAGAGGGGGCATTACAGAGACCAAATGGCATGACGAGGAACTCATAATGGCCTTCATGAGTTCTGAAAGCTGTCTTGGGAATGTCGACTTCCTTCATGCGAATTTGGTGATAGCCTGAGCGAAGATCCAACTTAGTGAAGAATTGAGCCCCATTGAGTTCGTCCAGCAAATCGTCAACCACTGGGATGGGAAATTTATCTTTGACTGTTAACTTATTGAGGGCCCTGAAGTCGGGACACATCCGCCACTCCCCATCTTTCTTGAGGACCATGACCACTGGGGATGAATAAGGACTAATGCTGGGACGAATGACACTTGCTTCCAACAATTCCTTGATGATTTTTTCTATTTCATTCTTTTGGGTGAACGGATATCTATATGGCCACACATTTGGGGGTTGGGCCCCTGGAACCAATGTGATGCTATGATCATGTTCCCCTCGCGAGGGTGGAAGCTCATGAGGCTTGTCAAAGACTGTCCGATGTTTATTTAAAATCTGTTGCATCTTAGGATGAATTGGCGGAGACATGGTGTCTACTACCTGGATGGCATTAAATTGAGCTACCACTCCATGATGGCCCTTTTTTAACAATTTTTCCATTCTATGCGAGCTGATGATAGAGGGGGCTCCCGCCTGTAGTCCACGGAGGGTATGTGTGGAGTTGTTCTGCTTAAAACTCATATATAACTCCTGGAAATCCATTGTGATTGGCCCAAGAGTGCGGAGCCATTCCGCGCCTAGGAAAATGTCGCAACCCCCCATGTGTATTGCAAACATGTGGGTTTTCAATTGATAATCCCCCATTTGAATTTTGACATTTTCACAGCGACCTTCACATTTCATTGTGCCCCCATCTACAATCTGGACTTGGAAGTTAGAAACTGCCCGGACGAAACAATGTGCTGCTTCAGCGATCTTTTGATGGATGAAATTATGGGTACTTCCACTATCAATCAAGACTACTACTGGGCGATGTTTAAGAAAACCCCTGATTTTGAGAGTTTGAGGGGAAGAAATTCCTGCCAATGCATTTAGCGAAACAATTGGTTCATCAGATACAATTTCCTTTTGGTTATCTTCTTCGATCTCCTCCGGTTCCTCAAGTGGTGGATCTTCCTCGGTGGAGCTGTAGTCAGTGGCATCTATTTGAAAAAACTTGTGCTCTTTGCATTTATGACCCGGGGAATATTTTTCATCACAGTAGTAACATAGTCCTTGCTTCCTTCTTTCGGCCATTTCCGCAGGTGACACCTTTTGAATCTTAAGTGTCTGAGTCGTATTGGGAGCCTGTGAGGGACGACCTTTAGCGGGGAAGTTGGGGCGGCTGGATTGGGCTGTTAATGCACGTTCCACCTTACGGGCTACCTGGCAAGCCTCTGTCCATGTGGGAGGGTGGTGGAGTAGAACCTGAGCTTTGATGGCTTCTTTAAGACCGCTGATAAAGCATTTCATGTAGAACTCATCTGTGAGACCCTTAGTGCGGAAGGCTAAGGCTTCAAAAGCAGTAATATATTCCTCCACTGTACCCGTCCCTCGGAGCTTAGTGAGACGCCCCAAGAAAGAGTCTTCCTGTTCAAAGCGACTGCGAAGAGTTTTGGCAAATTGGGCCCAATCCCGAAACTGTCCATTGCAACGCTGATGCCATTCCTTCTATTGACATTGTTCATTGTCCAAGTACATGGTGCCCACCATAAGCTTAGTCCCCTCATCTATGATATGATTCAATTGGAAATACTGCTCCATTTGTGCTAGCCATGCGGACGTGTGAGAACCGTCAAATTTATGCATATCCAACTTGGGAGGTCGCTGACTAGGTGGTGGATGGGTGTGCCAGACGTGATGAGAGTGGCTAGACTCACCCTCATGGTAGTCATGGCCATTATACGCCTCCTCGTGGGCTGGCTCCTTTCCCTTTGGGAGTGAATCAGCTATCTGGTTACTTATTCCTTTAAGCTCAAGTTCGATAAGCTTCACCGCCGATTGGAGGGAGTGCACATGCTCTTCAATTTTGTCGATCCTTTCATTGGCCATCGCTTGGGCGCGAGTTTCTACCATACACCAACCTGAGGACAAAAATTGGGACCGCCTAAAAAATTTTTACTAAGAAATTGAATGGTACCACCTTGCTCAGCTCGTCGTCCTGATTCTGATGGGCTAGGTCACCAATAAGCGCCCCGGAAGATCTCAGACTCTTTTTTTTTTTTGGAAAACTCCTAACGGAGTTTTACTCCTTCCTAATCAATACTGCAGTCGCCAAATCCTCATAATGTCAATGCCGCCAAAAGTCATGCGAAAATTATATCCAGGGACAGGAACCCTTCACAACTACTCCGATCTGGTGGATCTGAGAGATCTGAATGGTGGAACAACTGCTGCTGCTGATCTGATGGAGTTGTGGGACTGATGTCTGCTGCTGCTGCCTTTGCTGATCTGGAATAGGTGATGTGTGATCCCCCGATAGAAAGGGAACTATGGTCTGAGGAGTGTCAGGTGCTACAGATTGCAATATACATAAGGGTCTGACAGTAGTACTCGGCCCAATGTTTCAGGGCTCTAACTAAGGAGGATCGACCATACCCTTAGTCGTACAACCCGACTACCCTATCGTACGGGTGAGTAATCTCTCTGAGTGCTGTTCTCGGTGTACTGTAGCCACAAGACGGCCGAAGGTTTATCTATGGCGAGGTTTCAAGGGAGCTAGGGGGCTTCCTATATACGCAGAGGGTACGTGGAAGACAGTCCGTGCGCGGTTCTGTCTAATGCGCTACTACTCGAAGGGGTACCCACAGGGGTTACAAGGGAGTCCAACAGACGTGACCACTTCTTGTATTTCTTGCGTGCATGCCTCCCCAAATCTGAAGGTTTATGCGCTTAACAACAGATCCTGTGGTTTAAAGACGCCGGAACACGTCTCTAGCCAAAAAAAAATTTGCTACAATTTGGAGATCCCACCGAGCCCTGGAAAGTGCTCTGATACCACTTGTTATGCTCTTAACCTGCAAAGTAATACCCAAACATAGAATTTGCGAAGAAAAGATACCGAGAACACAAAATATGCGAAGAAAATATACCCAGAGCACAGAATAGCAATGATTTTATTATTCAGAGAGAAATGTTCACAGACCTCTTCAAGGGGGCAACCTCCAATAGAGCAGAGCTCGATTACAAAATAAGACACGATGCTCCTCGCAGGGAGTCTCTATCCTTTATATATGACTCATACATGCAATACCACGGGCCAATATCGTGGGTTTTATTAATACCATCTATCTAATACTACTGCCCATTTACCATCTATCTAATACTTCCGCCCATTTGCAACTAACTGTGGTCCCGTCATTAATTGCGGGTTAACCACTTACAAATATTAATATGGGCTTTATTGACTCTTGACTATGACGTGATCCCAAGACATAAATAAGGGGGTTAGGGTGGGACCCTAACATAAATGTTCTCCCTATATTATAGTGGTCTAGGATGAGTTAATTATGAGTGGTAATTAGTTAACTCAGTTTATTGAGTTAAGTCCAATTAAATTAGTTCTAAATTGTCTGAGGAACTAATAGTGAGTTAATAGTCAGTTGATGCATTAGTGCACTCAACTAGTGCTACCCAGTTAACTGAATATTCCCTCATCAGAAACTCATGCATGTCGATTCAAAGAAAGTCCCAGTTTAGATTTTCTAAGTTGCACTGATAGCGCATGCATTCAGGAACTGATCCTTAAGGGATTGCACAAATTTTATATGCTTTATTTCCATTTAAATACAAGTTATCCTCCATAGGAATTGTGCATTGGAATAGAGACTTGGAGAGCTTGTGAAGAGGCTAAGCTTTGGCCTTGAGATTTCTTATGAGTTGGAGATTGAATTTGGTGACTGTTGGGATTGTTCTAAAGAGAACAAGCATTGTAATTTCATCTTGATTTTCTGGATTAATACAATACAGTAGTGGGGTTTTGAGCTGTGGCTTTCCCTAGATATTTATTATGTTATGTTCCCTTGATGTTCTTCCTCTCATCAATTATTGTTTGCTCGATATTTATGTGCTTCTGTTGTAAAGAGTAGAAGTAGATTCTTGTCTCTTGTTTTAGTAGATTACATGAGCTTGTGAATCTACAGGATTTTCTACATGGTATCAGAGTTGAGAGAAATATACTAGAGTAGATTTTGAAGTTTTGAGTTTTGGGTTACAGGTGAAATTCTAATTTGCAATACATACTTCAAGATCAATAGATGGCATTCTATGGTTTGCGACTCGAGTATGCCTTGGATGGCATCTCGAATTATATAGTTTGGAAGAACAGGATGGAGGCCATGTTTGAGGGTAATGGCTTGAAGGAATTCATTGATCAGGACATTCCTAAGACACCTACATCTGATGCTCATAATCTGGCCGAATGGAAGAAGTGTGGCAAGGGAGAGGCAGATAATCCTTGAGGGAGTTCAAGACCACATTGTCTCGAGTCTCCATGGGAAGTAAACTCATCATGCTATGTGGAAAGCATTGAAGGACCTTTTCCAGAATAGCAGTGACCAAAGGAAGTTGGCACTGAAACATAAACTTTCAAAAATCAAGATGGAGGCGAGCGACTCAATTCCTAATTACTTTACCAAGTTCACTCAATGTCATGATGAACTTGGAAGTGTTGGAATCACGGTTGACGTAGATGATATGGTGAGTCTTGTTCTTCTTAGACTCCCAAAGAGTTGGCATAGTTATCAATACTCTATCAATGGTCAGGAGAAGCTTCTAGATTGGGAACGACTGTGGTCAGATTTGATGCAGGAGGAGATTAGGAGGAACACCAGAGATGGGACCTCTTCTAAGGAAGTGGAAGAGGATTTTTCCTTAGCGAGTAAGGAAAATAAAGCCAAGGGAAATATGTCCCAAGGTGAATAGGGTGGAAAGAAGATGGAATTGATGAAAATTAAGTGTTTTCACTGTCACGGGCACAAGAACTGTGCCAAGAACTACCCACATAAGAAAGCAAGCAAGAAGGAGCCAACAGTAGCAACAATAGGTGAAGCTCTAGCTTCACAATTTGAACTTGATTTCACTCTGATTTCATGCATGGCCAACACTGCCATGGGAGGCGTGTGGTATCTTGAAAGAAGTGCCTCATTCAATATGACAGGGAATAGAGATCTCTTTAGTGGTTTTGAGGAGAAAGACCTCAAGCAGAGCATAGAGTTTGGAGATGACGAGAGGTATAGAGCTACTAGAATCAGTATGATTACCTTTCAGATGGAGTCTAGCTCCCCTCTCAAGATGAAAAATGTGATGGATGTTCCAGGACTAAAGAAGAATCTTGTTTCAGTCGCGGTATTGGAAGACCGTGGTTGTGATGTGGTTTTTAACAAGGGAAAGGTTTTCCTTAGACACATAACCACGAGACAGGTGAAATAGATCAGTGCACGGGTCAAGAACCTATATGCCCTTTAGGTTCAAGATGCATGCAAAGCCTTGAGGAGCAAGGAAAAGGTTAGAGACTTGGTGGTTGAGAGGGGGAGTAAATGACCTCTCAACATGTAGCCCCAGAAGAAGCCTCAGAAGTAGTGTCAGGAAGTTGTGGAGGATCCACAACTAGAGAAGCTAAGAGGAGAATGAGTGGAGAGATCAAGTAGAGAAGAAGCAGTCTGAGACAATAGTGGAGTAGCCACAATTGAAGAAGTCGAGAGGAGACTCAGTGGAGGCATCCAGTCAAGCTGAGATCTCTAGTAGGGGGGAATTTCGAGCCAGGTGGGAAAACGATCACATGCATCCATAACTCCAGGTGAGAGGTGGGGCGATTTGAAGTGATAGTCCCAAGAGGGCTGAAATTGGGTAGGGTCCATTGAGTGGTTTTATCTCATGGATCATACCTTGCTACAGGAGCCCAAAGTACATAGTAGCGAGAGGAATCAATGGGATTGATGCCGTTAGAGATCAAAGTGACAGAGATTAGAGTAGTCAGATACTAAAGAAGCATAGAGAGGGTTGAAAAAAGTGAAAAAAGGAAGAGTCAACAAAAGCGCAGAGTTTTCAGTCGACAAAGGCAATAGTATTTAGAGACTTTGATTATAGAGGCATCATTCTGATTCAGGTTGGATGTTTTTTGTTTCTGGAGTTGCTGGAGTAACAACACTAGAGAGAAGTGTTGCTTGTATAACATTCTAAAGGTTCAAGATTGGGAACAAGTTGAATTCCTTTCTTGTTGAAAGGGAGTGTTGAAAATAGCAACAAGAAATGATAAAAATAGAATCCAAAAATTCCAGTTTAATTTGTCCTTGAACTAAACTGAGAATTAAATCGAATTTTATTCTCATAGCAACTTGTAATAGTTAACTAGAGTGAGTTGACTTAGTTAACTTAGGAATTTCGATCTGGAAGTCTTTTTGAAGTCATGTACATGTTCTCCCTATATTATAGGGGTATAGGATGAGTTAAGTATGAGTGGTAATTAGTTAACTCAGTTTGTCCAGTTAAATTAGTTCCAAATTGTTTGAGGAACTAATAGTGAGTTAGCAGTCAGTTGATGCATTAGTGCACTCAACTAGGGCTACTCCAGTTAATTGAATATTCCCTCATCGGAAACTCATGCATGTCGATTCTGAGAAAGACCCAGTTGAGACTAGAGTGCAGGAAAAATGTACTATTTGTTTTAGATTTTTCTGAGTTGCATTGATAATGCATGCATTCAGGAACTGATTCTTAAGGGATTGCACAATTTTTAGAGGTTTTATTTCCCTTTAAATAAAAGCTATCCTCCATAGGAATTGTGCATTGGAATAGAGACTTGGAGAGCTTGTGAAGAGGCCAACCTTTTGCCTTGAGCTTGCTTATGAGTTGGAGATTGAATTTGCTGAGTGCTGGAAATTTTCTAGAGAGAAAAAGCATTGTAATTTCATCTTGATTTTCCAGATTAATACAATATACTAGTGGGATTTTGAGCTGTGGATTTCCTTGGATATTTATTGTGTTATGTGCCCTTGATGTTCTTCCACTCGTCGATTATTGTTTGGTTGATATTTATGTGCTTCTAGTGTAAAGAGTAGAAGTAGATTCTTGTCTCTTGTTTTAGTAGATTACATGAGCTTGTGAATCTACAGGATTTTCTATAGGGACTACTTAGAATTAGTCATGGGAAGGAGGATATCACTAATGTGTATATGGTAGTAGGTCACATGGTGGGCACGGGTTTGATAGAGATGACACAGTCAAAGATGGAATATTCTTGGATACACCTGATAGGCGAGGCAGTGGACATGGGCTTTACTCTAGTTATGGTTTAGATAGGTATCATGGTCATCATCGCTATCATCCTACAAGAGGAGTGACAGGGGATATTGGTCGGATGAGTTCAAGAAAGTGAAGCCACCTACATTTGATAGGGAAATGAAGAAGTCACAGGATGTTGAAGCATGGTTTCTTGGGATGAATAATTTCTTCAGGTTGCATGATTACTCAGGGAACATGAAGGCCAAAATAGCTACATTGATTCTTAAAGGTAAAGAAGATATTTGGTGGGAATATGTAAAGAATGTTAGAGGTATTCATAAAGAGGAGTTGACTTGGAGTGAGTTCAAAAGACTATTCATGAATAAGTATCTATTAGAGAGATAATATGATGACAGGGCAAAGGAATTATATGAGCTAAAGATGGGATCTATGACCGATGAGGAGTACAATAGCAAATATTTGGAATTATTGAGAAATTTTCCTTACCTCAAGGAGGTGAAGGCCAAGATTAATAGATTCATCAGTTGGTTGTTCGTAGAATTCAAGGAAAATATTGAGTTTGATGAGCCTAGATCATTGGAGGAGGCCATCCAGAAGCTAAAGAACTTTTATGAGCAATGAAAACACAAATCTGACACTAAGCAAGACTGGAAAGGTAATTTTAAGAATAAAAGGAAATGAGATAAGAAGCGAACAAGACCTCAAGATAAAAGTAACAAAGACAATGTAGCACCACCTAAGAAGTTCAATGCATCTGACAGAGGATAAGGATTCATCTTGAGGAGCAGAATAAGGGTGATGGTAGGAAGCCCTTACCATGTTGGACTTGTGGAGGAGTTAATCGTAGAAGAGATTGTCTACAACATCAGGGTGGTAGACCATAGATCTACAGTGCTCAAGAGGCACATATAATGGGGGATTTTGGATAGAGTAATCCTTGGATTTATGAAGCACTAGATAACATGATAGCATACCACTATGCGTCAATTATTGATATGGATGGTAAGATTTGTGATCAAGTTGTTTCTATTTTGATTGACCCTGGATCTAATTATAGTTATGTTAATCCTAACCTAGTGGATAAGTTTGGTTTGAATAAAGAACTGCATGTAAAATCTTGGTTAGTTCAATTGGATACATATATAAAGAAGAGAGTTCATCATTGGGTAAGAGCTTGTGCATTTGAGTTGAATGGTATGCTTACCTCAACACATTTGAATGTATTGCCATTGGGATCATATAGTATGATTTTGGGTATGGACTGGTTGTATCTTCATAGGACTAAAGTGGATTGTTATGACAAGGATATTGAGTGCCTAGATGACAATGGGGAACAAAGAGTCTTGCAGGGTAAGAAGAAGGCAACATCAGTTAGAATGGTGATAGCTATGCAGGAAAAGCGTAGTCTTAGGAAGGGGTGTGTGTTATTCACAATGGATATTTCTAGTGATAAAGGTAAGGAAGTTGAGGATGCAGATGTATTGAGGAGGTATCCAATTTTACAAGAGTTTCAAGATGTATTTCTGGTAGATATTTCATAGTTGTTGTCTCACAGGGAAGTGGAATTTTCTATTGATTTGGTACTAGGGGAAGCACCAATGTCAAAGCCACCATATAGGATGAGCACACCAGAGTTGGTGGAGTTGAAGTTATAGTTGAAGGAAATGCTTGACAAGGGATACATTAGGTCAAGTGTGTCACCTTGGGGTGCACTAGTGTCATTTGTGAAGAAGAAGGATGGTACTCTCAAGTTATGCATTGATTATAGGTAGTTGAACAAGGTTGTTAAAATTGGCAACCAGGGCAAAAATTCATGGGGGTCATCTTATTCATGGCTAATAATATTTTTATTAGATTCCTCTCATCGAGAGGTGTAGGATTGATATAAAGATCATCCAATTCCGATAAGTATTCATGGAGATATGAATTTATTTTGATTATGGAATTATTGTTTAGATAATCTTCGGCAAAATCACATAACCAATCTTTTGTCGACGCGTTTCGAACCAACCAGTGTGGTTCATCGTCAGGACAAGTTGAAGAACAGATCCAGCTTAGCCTGTTTAAATATCTAGAGCAGAGACACCAACGGTTACCTGGCCAAAGGTTGACTCAAGGAGCAAGGTCAAAATTAGTTATATAAGGTAAGAAATACATAAATATATCAATGATAAAATTATAAATAAATCAAAAATAAATAAATATATATAAATTTAGTTAAAATTAGGTGTGAGATAACCCAATTTAATATATAAATATATAAATAAAGTAATAATAAATTATTTTGGATTTGAGAGATCTGTGGTTTTTATCTTTTGAATTGATCGGAGAATCCACAGTATAAACATTTTTGAACCAACGTTTCGAATCCCAAGTGGGATCCATCATCAGGGTTGAAGAATAATGATAAGAGAAGAGCAAGCAGGGGGAATAAATACTAACGAGGCCAAAACTATCTAGGGAGGAACAAACAGTCGGCTAGAACCCTAATTTTATATTATTATTAATATTATTATTTTTTTTATTTCATTTTAATTATTATTAATAATTAATAATAATTATCTTTTAATATATTAATATAATAATAACTTATACATTAATTAATACAATATTAATATTAATATGATAATAAATAATTATATAATAAATAATTAACTATTACTAAATAATAATAATTAAACTTTTATAATACCAATTATTAATTAATAACTAAATTGATAAGATCAAAACATATTCTAAATGATTAATATTTACAGCTAACCTAAATAATAAATTTTTAATTCATATTAATTGATTAATATATTAATTTAAATTATATTAGAAAATATAAATAATTAATAATTAAAATAGATGAATATAATAATTCATATATTAATTAATAAAATAGCTGATAAATAAATTAATATAGAATTTTTATATAATTTTTTTTTTTTATATAATTAAAATAATAATGATCAACTATTTGCTTTCAAAATAAATTGAATTAATAAATATTTGATTTTATTAATAATTAATTATTTATACTAGATTAATATAATAATTCATATATTCATAAAATAACTAATGTATAAATCAAAATTAATAATAATCAGTTATTTTATAATAAATAATTGATTTCTATTTATACTGGAATAATGTATAATAATTATTTAATAATTGATTAATTATTATTATATAATAATTAAATATTATATTAATAATTATTAATTAATTATAAAACTAATGTCTTATAATAAATTAATAATTCTTATAATAAATATTATAAAGAATAAATTAATAAATTTTTATATATTTATTACATTATATTAGAAAACATAAATAAACATAAATAGTTAATCTATAGTTAACTAATGAATAAATTAATTTGAAAGCTCTATATAGAAAGAAATTAAATTATTATAGAATAAAAGAGGACAACATACCTGAGGACGCATTACCTGGGGATGGGATGGCGACTTTTAACTTCATTGATCAAGGGTAGCCAGCTTCCGCTAATTTCCAAACCATTGTCTCTGTTCAGAATCTGAGGATACTTCATAATTTCAATAGCTTCTCTGATCTTCCGTCTTTGATGGTGTTCCTCTCTTGCGATAATAGAAGCGTTTTCTAGGCAAATATGGTGCTTAGTCTTCAAGGAGTGTTCTGCCAGTGCTGAGGTACGAGATCTTCCATTCTTGATATCAGCGCCATGTTCTTTGAGCCTTGTCTGGAGGGAGCGACCTGTTTCACCTATGTAGCTTTTTCCACAAGAGCAGTCTATCTTATAGACTCCCTTAAGCTGAAGATTGTCAATATCATCTTTAACAGACTTCAAACCTTGTCTGATGGTACCCGGAGCTGAGAAATGAGTGAAAATGTTCTTCTTTCTTAGGATTTTAGCGATTTTGTCTGTAACACCAAGGATATAAGGAAGAAAAACCTTACCCTGAGGTTGATCTTGCACCTTCTGCTCATGGGATGACAACTTTCTTTCAGCTCTCTCTATGGCTTTCTTAATCTCAAGTTCTTTGTAGCCTATATTCTTGAAAACTGAAACCAAATGCCTCTTTTCTTCATTCAGATGCTCTGAGTCGGAAATTCGAAGGGCTCTGATGGCAAGGGTGTTTAGAACACCAAACTTCTGGGCCGGGTGATGGTGGGAATCCGCATGGAGGTAACTTTCCGTGTGGGTTGACTTTCTGAAAACTTTGTGGCCTAGAGAGCCATCTTCCTTCCTGATGATTAGAACGTCCAAAAATGGGATGCTCATATTTTCTTCAAGCTCCATTGTAAATTTTATTTCTGGAGAGATGGAGTTTAAGTGAATGAAAAACTTATCAAGTTCTGCTTTACCATGGGTCCATTTTATGTTGGTATCATCGACAAAACGCTTCCACCACGCCGGCTTTAAAGGATAAGATTCAAGGGCCTTCTTTTCAAAGTGTTCCATATACAAGTTGGCTACGATCGGTGATAGGGGTGATCCCATAGCCACACCTGTTGTATGCTCATAAAATATTCCTTGGAAGGTGAATACTGTTGACCTTAAGCAGATTTCCGCCAGTTTTACAGTCTCCGGATCAGTAACATCTTTTATAACCTGAATGGCTTCATCAAGAGGAATCTTTGTGAATATTTATTTATTAAAAATATATAACTATATAAATAATAATTTATATTCATTTATTTAAATAAATAAAATTAATAATAATTTCTATTTATTTATTTATTAAATAAAAATAAATACATAAATATATCAATGATAAAATTATAAATAAATAAAAAATAAATAAATATATATAAATTTAGTTAAAATTAGGTGTGAGATAACCAAATTAATATATAAATATATAAATAAAGTAATAATAAATTATTTATTTATTCAAAATATATAACTATATAAATAATAATTTATATTTATTTATTTAAATAAATAAAATTAATAATAATTTATATTTATTTATTTATTAAATAAAAATAAATATAAAAATATAAATTAATACATATAATAGCAAAGGTAAATTATTTACTTAATTTATATAAATGGTATTATTAGTGAGGTAAATAAATATAAAATCATATATAAACATATAAGTTTAGTTATATTAGGTGGAGATAACTAAATGTATAGATATATAAATAAAATAGTAAATTATTTATTTAATCAATAATAAAAACATATTTGTTTATTTACTAAATAAATAAATAAATATAAAATTATAAAATAATAATTATAATAGTAAATTATTTATTTAATTTATATAAATGGTAATTATTAGTGAGGTAAATAACTATATAAATTTAGTTATATTAGGTGTAAGATAATTGGGCAAAAGATAGTTATATTAGATAAATATTCCAACAAAATTATTAAAGTTAATTCTGTCATTAGGTAATTAAATTATTACTTATATGGTTTAAAAAGAGTTATAGAAGAACTACATATAAAGGCATAAACAATTGACATTAAGGAAACAAAAATTCAAATTTAATTAAAATATACCCAATAGTATCATAAACGGGATACGGTTAATACACTAATAGCCTGAAATTAATTAATAACCTAAAAAAAAAACTCAAACACTCCACAATATTAGGACCAACCCGCCAAAAACAAACTAAGGGAGAGGGAAGACAGAAACCCTAAGACCTAACAAACGGGGAATGAGGAGGCTTAGGAAGCCAAGGCTGGGACCCAGCAACTGCTAATCCTCCAGCCATCATCCCTATTAAGATTGTTTGGCCTTTTCTCAATCTCCAGGGCCTCTCTAAATTTGCGATGGTGAAACTGCGCAACTTTGGCAATGACTTGAGCCTCCTCTATACATACATGATGCATAGTCTTCTCTGCATGCTCAGCCAGGGCTGAGGACTTGGTCCTACCATGCCTTAAGTCAGCCGAATGCTCGCTAATCCGTTGGTTGATAGAGCGACCAGTCTCACCAATATAAGGGGTCCCACAGGAACAGGGAATGATATATACGCCCTTCATGTCCTTAGGGTCAATCGGGTCTTTCACCGACCTGAGGGAGCCCCGGATAGTGTTGAGAGGTCTAAAAGTTGCGGGCACATCGTACTTCTTTAGAATCCTCGCAATCCTGTCCGTGGTCCCCTGGATGTAAGGAAGGTTCACACCCATGATATGATCTTTAGGGACCCTATGGATTGAAGGCTCCTTCTTGGCCCGGAGGAAGGCTTTTTGACCGAGGTGCCTATTGTAACCATTCTTTTCAAAAACATCTAGGAGATGAGCCTTCTCCGTTTCCAGGCTCTCCTCATCCGAAATTCTTACAGCACGGGTGGCAAGCGTGCTAAGAACCCCTAACTTCTGAGCGGGGAAATGATGCGAAGAAGCATGCAAGTATTGCTCAGTATGCGTCTTCTTCCTAAATACCTGATGAGAAAAGGAACCATCCACCTTCTTAGAGATGAGAACATCCAAGAACGGAAGACAACCATTATCTTCTTTTTCCATCGTGAATTTAATGGCGGTGGATTGGTTATTGAGGTGACTGAAGAAACGATCCAGCTCGTCAGGACCATGAGACCAGACAACACCAGTGTCATCAACAAATCTTTTCCAAGCCGACCTACAACTCATGTAGGTTCAGAAGCCAAACAGTCACATCTATTCACCCACCAACGATGTGTATAAATATAAGAGGACTTTTCCTAATTTGGAATCACTCATCTCATCACATCTCTCTCTCTCTACTGTGCAGATATGAGTCTCTTCTCTACTGCGCTGAAATGGGTCTCTCTCTCTCACACATGTGAAGCCAGAAGTTGTTGAATTTGAAGCTACAACTGCAGAAGTAAATATTGACTTGCGTGGCCTAGAAGATCTCCTCTTTGTAACTGCACTGTAGGTTCATTTGAACCTCCTTTGAAAGCCGCAACTTTTGGTGGTGGAATGAAGTCAATCCAACGAACGGTTTGCAAGATATCGACTGCCCTAGTTTAAAGCCGGAAACTGTTGAAACTGAAGCTGTAACTGCAGAAGTGAAGATTGACTTGCGTGGCCTAGAAGATCTCCTCATCTGAACTACGCTGTAGGTTCATCTGAACCTCCTCTAGAAGCCGAAACTTTTGGTGGTGGAATGAAGTCAATCCGACTGTCGGTTTGTGAGATATGGTCTGCCCTAGTTTGATAATGAAGCCGCTAATGCTGATGCTACTGATCTAGGGTTTGCTACTGCTGATATGAATCAGATTTATTATACTATTTCTCTCTGCTAAATTATTGAAGATAAAAGAAGATTTGATCAAAGGGTTTCCCCACACATTGTGGGGTTTGTCCCTGGCTAGCCGCCACATCTTGTGTCTCTTGTCTTGGCTTGTTTTCTGTCGATCGTTTAATGTTCTATCTGCACTTTACTTTATGTACATGTGATTGCTAATCAGTGGAATATAATAAGAAAAAGAAATAAACTGTTATAAGCATAGAAAATACCATAACTTAACATGGTATCGGAGCTGAGGTGAAGACAAAGCTCGAGCAAGAGCAAGAGCAATCATCGAAGAGAATATTGGCAAGGCTATCCTAAAAGAACTATGGGGTCCTCAACACTCTTTCCTGCTGAAGACAAACTCCGTGAGAAAGCCGACTATCACGGATGGAAGATGTCTATTGATCTAACCCTTGAGAATCAAGGAGTGTTGGATCATGTGAGAGGCAATATTGTTGAACCTCCATCAAATGCATCCGCTGCTGCCTAGAACAAATGGAAAAATGGAGAAGTCAAAACAAAGAAGATCATCCGGGACTCTATCGACAAGCGCTTGGTGGCCTACATCTCTGATCTAGACACCTCCAAGGAAATCTACGACATACTGGTGAGTTTATTTAAAGTTAATGATGCAAATCAAGTTTTGTTTCTTAGAAATAAGTTGAGGGAAATCAAGAAGGGTAAAGATGAAAGTATGCAAGCATACTTCTTAAGAATCACCGAGATCAAGAACGATCTCCTATCTATTGGGGAAACCATTACTGACAGAGAAATGGCACTCACAACTCTCGGAGGATTACCATCTGAATGGTATGTGTTCAGGACTACTCTTCTGAACAATAATGTAATTCCTAGTTTCGAGGAATTAATGGCTAGATGCATTCAAGAAGAAACAAAGGAAGAAGTGCAAGAAATGCCCATGCCTAAAGATCCTCCTGCTGCCTTTTCTTCTCATGCAAAGAGAAGAAAGGACTCACACCGGGACGATGATCAAAATCCCTCTGATGGCAATCAAAGGAATGACAAATTCAACAGCAAAGGTAAGAGGAGAGCTGGAGATCGAGGAAGAGGACAATCATTCAAGAAGGCTAGAAAGTCCAGGATGTATTAAATGCACCTAACCTCAAAGGAACCTAGTGTCCATCTTGGAAATGGAAGAGAGAGGCTACAAGGTAACCTTCAGCAATGGCAAGGTATGTATATGGAAAAATAATGTTAAAGATGCCTTTACTCTTGGGTTTAGTGTTGCTTCATTATATCAGGTCGATGGAAGTCCGCTAGGTGTCATGTCTTGTGACACAACTCTTTAGTCCAAACTTTGGCATCGGAGGTTTGCCCACCTTCATTACAAAGCTCTACCCGATGTAAGACAGATGGTAACAGGGATGCCCGAATTCCAAGTAGAGAAAGAAGGTGTATGTCTGGGATGTGCCAAAGGAAAGCTCAAAAGGGGACCATTCCCCTCAAGCCAAAGCAAGACCTCCGATATATTACAATTGGTTTACTCAGGCATACCTGAGGTTGGCATTAAGAGGGAGACTACTACACCACATACTCCTGAGCAGAATGGTGTGGTGGGAAGGAAGAACCACACGATGATGGAAGCTGTTCGGGCCATGCTACATGATCAAAGTCTTCCTAAGTTTCTATTATCTCAAAATCAGACCCTGGAAGGCTGCTGACCAAGAAGACTTCAAGTAACTGTTTCAAACCAATCTTTTGACTAAGGTTTAGCCTCCTTAGCCTGAGAGGGCTCTCTCAAAAAGGTTATTGATTTTGATTTAAAAATAAGAGGGCTAACTCTTGTGAAATAACAGTGACAAATATGAAGGTTTGACAAACATTACATAAGTTTCCATTGGGCCTATGGAGTCAATAAAACTTCAGCAAATAATGATACAGCCTTTACATAGAAATCAGGGCATGTGGCATTTAAATGTTCAAAACACAACTCTTATAAAACCACAGTTCATGAATGTGTACAGGAAATCAGAGCAGCATAAGTGAATTCTGAGTGATTACACATTTATGCAACTGTAAAATAGATCAGGGATAAAGCAAAACCATACATCTTGAACATAAAAACACTTTATGAATCCTGAGAAGAAAAGCAGTTTTATTATATTACTGAACTTTGTCTTTCTACATAAGCCAAAACAGTACTCTGTTTTTATAAAATCTCCAACCCTCATTACATAGATGTTCCAGCTATATATAGAATCTTTATTCTAACTACTTCGAGCTTCCTCCTCCAGCATGAGGGGAACTCGAGAACTGCCTCTAATGACACCTATTAGCTATTGAACTAACTAATAATTACAATAAGGAACTGACTGTAGTGTTTAAGAGTTCTAAACTAACTGTGACTCTAACTCCATTTCGCATGCATAATGACTTCTTCTTATTCTCTGACACCTGGTCTTCTTTCGACTTGGCTGAGCTGGATGTTTAATACTCCATAATGATCTTGAACGCTGAACCTTTCAACTGCTCAGAAGTATTAGGAGATTTCCCTTACCTCTCGGCTCCATCTTCCCTCAAAATGCTCGAATGTACCAAGCATGTTTCTAGCCTTTAATAACCCATAATATGGAACCCTGCCACGTTCTGGATGTGTTGTGAGCTGCATCGATTGACATGTGTGCAAGCAAAAGGTCCTTGTATGCAAAAGATTTGCTACCTCTTGAACGGTGACAACGAGGATATTACAGAACTTTTTAAGAATGGGTTGAAATATTCCACCTTTTTAAATCTTCCACCTGTCTTGTTTTGATTGGCTATTGTCGTTCCCGCTGATATCTTGTATACCCTTTTGGCGTTTCCTTTTCAAAATTTCCGCTCAAAATACAAAACTGCCTGTTCTGTGTTAAAATCATCACCTTCAGCAGTTTCGTAGCGCGCTACGAAACTGCTGAATTATTTAAACAGCATGCCTTTACCCGAGACCTTTATCACCGAAATATTTGATTGCCAAAACTTCCTCTGAGTTTACATATGTATAGCAGGGATTTATATGTCTTTCAAAAGCAATAAGGCTAAGCAGATTTGACAAAAATTTGGAACAAAACCTCTCTTGAAGAGAAAATTCATTTAGCAGATAATTGGTACAGCTGTACCTTCAGGTCTTCAATCTTCTTCTTCAGAGCTTTATTCTCAGCCCTTAATTGCATATTTATTTTTCTAACGAACTGGGCCTCTTTGATGGCTGGCACTGTCCATGTGTGAAATTGTGCATGGCCATCAACTACTGAATTCATCTGATCTTGAAAAATTTTAGTTTCACCCCACAGAGCTTTACGATATTTTGTATACACATCTGCATGCTTTCTAACTGCTTGCTTCAGTCTGGCAATCTCATATTGGGCTGCTTCTAATTGGCTCTTCATGACTGCTATACTATCTTCTTGAGATGTGATGATTGTTCTGCTTGCATTATTTTGCCTAACTCTCTCGATTGCCTCTATCTTTGACAGTGCTTCTTTTACTTGCTTCCTTGTAATAGGTCTTCTGGGTTTTACAATGAACTCTTCACCTGGCTCATTGAACTTGAGTCTTTTTGAGGCTTTAGACTTCTTGGCAGTTTCTGGTGATGACTGTGTCAAATCAATATGGACCGGTTCAGACTGCTCGAATTCAATGGCCTGTAATAAATCATTCAAGCTTGCCTTGGATGTTGGGCTCTCTTCAACAGCTATGGCTTTGCCCTTTTCTTTGTTTATCTGGCTTCTTGTCCTTACTCTTGAAACTGCTTTAGATCTACTTGTTTCAAGAACAGTCTTCTTATCATGAGTTTTTTCCTTTGTTGATTGCTCAGGTTGTTCTTGAATGATTAGTGGCTTCACTGGTTTCTTTTGCTGTAACTTGATTTGGTTTTTAGCTCTTGCTTCTTTCTGTAGCTCAGCTATTGTGAATTCTTTGATTGGTTGTGGAGTAAGGCCAGTCTTGCTTTGGAATCCAGCCATGAAAATAAACGAATTCCAGTCTCTGCCTATCTTTTGGAGACCATCTAAAACTAGCAACTTAATCAACCCATGATGAAACAAAGAGGTTTCACAGTCCTCTTTCCTTAGCTGCACTTTATCACACATTTTACTCAGACTGCGAAACAAATAGAAAGGAATGTCTATGGAGATTTTTCCCGTGAAATGCAAGAGCAGTTTGAAATGGTAAGAATAGACCTTATTGTATCTACCTTCACAGGTCAAGTATTTCTGAATGCAGGTGAGAAGAAGAGCATAATGCTCCTTTACATAATTTCTGGGCACTGCTTTTGTTAAGTCTTCGTTTACATATGCCTCCTTCAAAAACTCTTTACAAGGGTTCATATCAAATTTAAAATTTTTAAACCATTCTTCCCGCCCTCTTGGGATCTCTGTCACAGCAGCTATGGCTTCTGGAGAAACTTGGACCTCTAGCATAGCAATCTTTGAATTTAACCCAGTGAAATTAAGCGCAAATTCTTTGGTTACCTGCGCATGTCCTCCTTGTAGCTTCTTGCAAAAGTTCCAGCAGCCGGCATCTTTGAACGCTTTCTTCACACCTTCATCCCTCAACGCTATATCCAAGCCCTCAGGTTCAGTCCTCTGGCATTTACCAGATCTGTGTTCTTTCCTCTCCATTTTCCTTTCAAAATCTTCACACACACAGAGTCTAACAGCTTCAGTTGCAATGGTAGTTCAGTTCCTTTTAATTCAGCTTCGCTTGAAATCAGGCTCGCTTGAAAATAGCCTCGCTTGAAATCCAAATTCTTTGTCACTCATGCAGCATTTACGACTATCATTAAGTACATGCACGGTAAAATCCCTTAAGAATGATATTTCTGTGCATGTTGACAGAGCTAGTAGTGGGACAATGGCAAATGAGTGTTCAAACATGATACGAGAGGTACAAAAGCTGACATGAGTGGACACAACTGATGACTCGGATAACAGACTTGACCTTTCAGGAAAGATTCGCTGCAAAAAACACGAATCCATGATTTCGCAGCGCTGTTAGTTTGAAATTCTAATAATGCGTTGCGAAACGGCCTAATCATAATGCGCTGCGAAATTGCTAAACCATAATTGCGCTGCGAAACTGGCCAATGGGATTTATGCTGCGAAATCACTAAAAGACAGGATGACTCGGGCATGGATAAGACATGACTATGGAATAATGATGAATGAATTAGAACCAACGGGAGTCGAGTATGATTTAAGTTAAGAACTTTAACACTCAAATCCTAAGAAAGACATATAAGATGAAATCAACTTGACACAGACCTTTGTACTTGGACTAGGACAAACAACTATATACATAATTTTTTATTTTTTTTAAATTCTAAGTGATAACAGTTTCTATGGGCTGAAGCTGCAAACACTGCCGTATATGTACAAAATTGATGCCCTCATCAAGCATTGGGTTCCTAAACTCCTGAAGAAATGTTCACCATCGGTCAAAGGGAAGTCATGATTAGTCATGATGTCACCTTTGACAAAGATATGGCTCTCAGCAAGGTGGATAATCTGCTGACTTTGAGTAGCTCTCAAGAAGCCGACATCAGGGAGCTAAAAGAAAAGGATGATGAATCAATGCCTGATGTAGAAGAACCCATGGATCCGATTGATCCTCATCCACATGAGCCTTCCTCTTCTAGGAAGAGGCCTTCATGGATTAGGGGGATACTTGATGATGCTGAAGGACATGCTGCACCCTGAGGAACCTTCCATCAAAGTAAGAAACTTAACAGGTATCCGGGATACCTGACCATCATGAGCACGATCATACAAAATGAACCTTCATCATTCTCAGATGTCATCAAGCACTAACTATGGAAGGATGCTATGACCATAGAATATGAGTCTATTATGGAGAATGACGTCTGGGAAGTAGTTCCCAGACCCTGGACAAGACAATTGTTACTTCAAAATAGCTTTACAAGATAAAGCATGCAGCAAATGGAAGTATGGAAAAGTATAAGGTTCATTTTGTTGCTCATGGTTTATCCCAGAAGGGAGGTATAGACTATGATATTTGCACCTGTTGCCAGATATACGACCATCCGCTTGGTCATAGCCGTTGTGGCTTCACAAGGATGGAAACTACATCAGATGGATGTTCAGACCGCGTTCTTGCATGGTTCTATCAAAGAAGAGGTCTATGTGGAGCAACCTGAAGGATTTGAGATTTATGATCTCATGTATGCAGGTTGAAGAAGGCTCTCTATGGGCTGAAGCAAGCACCTCGAGCATGGTATGAGAGGATCGATAGCTACTTGATGAAGCTGGGATTCACTAGGAGTGAAGCTGATCCTAACCTTTACTTTAAGGTTGAAGATGACAAGCCTCTCATACTGGTGTTGTATGTGGATGACCTCTTTCTAACAAGTGCAAACCCTCTCATTCACAAATGTAAGAGGGAGATGGCTTCTGAATTTGAAATGAAGGACCAAGGACTTGAAGTGTGGCAGAAGCCAAGGGAAATTTTCCTATCTCAAGGAAAATATGTGGTAAATATATTGGAAAGATTCGGTATGATGGACTGCAAGCCCGTGACTACCTCGAGGATCTTAACTTTTAGAAGTTATATGGTAGTGATGTCGGACCAGACTTGGGAAATGCCTCTGAGTTTCAAAAACTCATTCGCATTGATGTTCTTGGTGAACCTCCGTCCGAACATATGTTTTGCAGTTAGCATTGTGAGCTCATATTTGGTTGAGCCTCACTGGATTGATGCCAGGAATCTTCTGAGATGCCTTCAGGACACAATCTCTCATGGATTAAGATACATTGCCGGAGATGTGAGACTACTTGGATATACTGATGTTGATTGGGCAGGCAGTGTGGTGGACCGTAAGAGCACTTCCGGGTATTGTTTCACCTTGGGATTTGCTTCGATATCTTGGATGAGCAGGAAGCAGAAGTCGGTGGCTTTGAGCACCACCGAAGCAAGATATATTGTTGCTAGCATAACCTCGTTTGAGGCAGTCTGGTTGCGAAAGCTCTTCAGTGAGCTGTTTGGATTTACATTGGATACCACTGTGATTCTTTGTAACAACTAGAGGTGGGATTCGAGGAATCCCGTATTCGTCAATTGCTCCAGTAGATAGACATCATCTAGGATATGGCAAGTCGATGAGCAAGGAAGCTCCATCACATTAAGATGATGTACAGGTTGATACACCTTGTCAAAGCCCCGAGGAAAGATCTAATCTGTGATTTTCCCAAACGACTTGGAATCGGCAAGAAACCCTTGTACAAGGGTCCTGCATGTTGCATACATTGAGCTCTGGGAGCTCTGAGGGCTTGCGGTTCCTACTGGAGCAACATATGACCACAGGGTGACTCACCCTCCCCTGGTGGTGCACACTGGAACAAGATGATTCGCTCTCTTGTGGGACAAGATGATTCGCTCTCTTGTGGAACAGGATGATTCGCTTTCCTGTGTAGCAGGATGATTAGTTCTCCTGTGAGGCCTGGATTGATGTGTTCTCCATGGCAGCCTAGATTGATGTGTTATCCATGGCAATTGTTGCAGGATTGATGTGTTCTCCATGGCAATTGTAGCAGGATTGATTTGTTCTCTTGTGAGGCCTGGATTGATGTGTTCTCCATGGCAATTGTAGCAGGATTGATGTGTTCTCCTGTGAGGACAGGATTGATTAGTTCTCCTGTCGAGGCATCCTACCCATGCAGTCTGGGACTCATGGGAAGTACCTCTCATCTGATCAATGAGCAGGGAAATGAAGTTAGGGACCATAGTAGTACCGATGGACGCATCGTTGTAACTATTGTACTCCTTACGCTAGGATGACCTCCATTGATCTGGGATCAATGATACTGGTCTGGGACCAGTGGTAGGAGTTGTACCATACTATGACGTTGACTTCGGGTCGGTTGAGACTGGTCTGGGATCAGTGGTACATACTCTGAGACTGACTTTGAGTCAGTGGAGGATGATATTGGTCTAGGACCATTGGAGTTGTACTCACTATGACGCTGACTTTGGATTGGTTGAGACTGGTCTGGGACCAGTGGTACATACTCTGAGACTGACTTTGAGTCAGTATGATACATCCTCGATCATTTCTTCTTCTTCATAATTCGGACAAAAGCAGAGGAGAACAGAACAATGCAAGAGCAGAGCAGAACAGAACAAAACAGTACAGATCAGTGCAGGGCAGAACAAGACAAAGCAGAACAGGAAAAATAGAGTAGAGCAGGGCAAGGGTCAGGCTGTACAAGGCAGTGCATTTGATGGATGAATAGTAACGACCGATAGACAGATTGCAGATGAAGTTCTCCATGGTTGAGAGGGAGTGTTAAAATTGGCAACCAGAGAAAAAATTCATGTGGGTAATCTTATTCATGGCTAATAATATTTTTATTAGATTCCTCTCGTTAAGAGGTGTAGGATTGATATAAAGATCATCCAATTCCGATAAGTATTCATGGAGATATGAATTTATTTTGATTATGGAATTATTATCAAGCCGACCTACAACTCATGTAGGCTCAAAAGCCCAACAGTCGCATCTATTCACCCACCAACGTTGTGTATAAATATAAGAGGAATTTTCCTCATTTGGACTCACTCATCTCATCACATCTCTCTCTCTCTACTGCGTAGATATGAGTCTCTTCTCTACTGCGCTGAAATGGGTCTCTCTCTCTCTCTCTCACATGTGAAGCCGGAAGTTGTTGAATTTGAAGCTGCAACTGCAGAAGTAAAGATTGACTTGTGTGGCCTAGAATATCTCCTCTTTGGAACTGTGTTGTAGGTTCATCTGAACCTCCTTTGAAAGCCGCAACTTTTGGTGGTGGAATGAAGTCAATCCGACGAACGGTTTGCAAGATATCGACTGCCCTAGTTTGAAGCCAGAAACTGCTGAAACTGAAGCTGTAACTGCAGAAGTAAAGATTGACTTGCGTGGCCTAGAAGATCTCCTCATCTAAACTGCGCTATAGGTTCATCTGAACCTCCTCTGGAAGCCGAAAATTTTGGTGGTGGAATGAAGTCAATCCGACTGTCGGTTTGTGAGATATGGTCTGCCCTAGTTTGATCATGAAGCCGCTAATGCTGATGCTACTGATCTAGGGTTTGCTACTGCTGATATGAATCAGATTTATTGTACTATTTCTCTCTGCTGAATTATTGAAGATAAAAGAAGATTTGATCAAAGGGTTTCCCCACACATTGTGGGGTTTGTCCCTGGCTAGCCGCCACATCTTGTGTCTCTTGTCTTGGCTTGTTTTCTGTCGATCGTTTAATGTTCTATCTGCACTTTACTTTATGTACATGTGATTGCTAATCGGTGGAATATAATAAGAAAAAGAAGTAAATTGTTATAAGCATAGAACATACCATAACTTAACAAAGGTGAACATCAAGAATAGGTATCTGTTGTCTATGATTGATGAATTTATTGATCAGTTGAAGGGAGCAGCAATGTTCTCAAATATTGACTGGGGATATGGATATCAACAATTACACATTAAAGAAGAGGACATGTACAAGATTTATTTTCAGACCAGGTACGGGCATTATGAGTTTTTTGTAGTTATATTTGGTTTGAATAATGCTCCAACTACCTTTATGTCTTTGATGAATAGTGTGTTGTGTCCTTATCTGGAGAATTTTGTTATTGTATTCATTGATGATATATTGGTATATACTAAAAATGAGGAAGAGCATGCCGAACACTTAGCAGTAGTATTAAGACTGCTAAGACAGCATCAGTTGTATGCCAAGCTTAGAAAATTTAGTTTATTTTAGATAGAGGTACACTACTTGGGGCATGTGGTTTCCAAGGAAGGCATAGTAGTGGATCCAGAAAAGATAAGGGTTGTCATGGAGTGGGTAGCTCCTAGGAATATGGATGAGGTAAGATAAATCATGGGGGTAACAAGGTATTACAAGAGGTTCATCAGGAACTCCTCACATATTTCTTATTCTATTACATCATTGCAAAGGAAAGGTGGGAAGTTTGAATGGATAGGGGAATGTGAAGCTAGTTTTGAGCAATTGAAGCCGTTGTTGGAAAATGCTCCAGTTCTAAAGATTTCATATTTGGACAAACATTTTGTGGTATGTATGGATTCTTGCAAGAGAGGGCTTGGTGGAGTCCTTATGTAGGAAGGGGGATGGCATGCTATGAATCAAGGAAACTAAATGAGCACGAACATAATTATGTGACAAATGATCTTGAGTTGGTAGTAATCATCCATATATTGAAGATGTGGAGACACTATCTTCTTGGCAGGAGGTTTGTACTGATGAGTGATCATAGTGGATTGAAGTATCTATTTGACCATCTGAATTTTCATTCCAGGAAAGATAGATGGTTGGCCACAATTAGTGAGTTCAACTTTTAGATCAGGTACATTAATCGTAAAGAGAACAGGGTTGCAAATGATCTTAGAAGGAGAGTACAGGTAAATCATATAACAATTATGATCTCCTATGGGACAAAATTATAGGATTATATCTTGCAGGCAGGTCAACAAGATGAGAGGTATAGGGAGCTTATGCATAGGTTACAACAAGGTACAGGTGATCAGGATGTGGACTACCATCTCACAACGGATGGCTTGGTCAGATTCAGGGGAAGGATATATGTACAAGACAACAATGAGCTCATGAATATTATCTTGAAGGAATTTCATGCTAAGTCATATTCAAGTCACCTAGGATATTAGAAGACATTTCCAGTGGTGAAGAAGTTATACTATTGACCGAAATTCATGAAAAAAGTGGTAGAATTTGTGGCTAGGTGCTGGGATTATCAATGGGGAAAAGAAAAGTGTAAGCATCTAGGTGGTTTACTACAACATATTTTGATTCCAGAGTGGAAATGGGAGGTCATTCCATGGACTTCATTACAAGTTTGTCAACGACATCTGGACAACATGTTTCTATTATGGTTGTGGTTGACAGGTTGACAATGGTAGCACACTTCATTATAGTGAGGTCTACATATTCATCTAATGATGTAGCATAGGTCTTCATCAGATATGTAATGAGGTTACATGGTGTTTCAAAGAGGATTGTGTTAGACATGGACGCTAAGTTCACTTCTAGGTTTTGGAAAGAGTTATTTACAGGTTTGGGTACATAGTTGGCCTTTACTACAACTTATTGTTGTGGGGGAAAGTATCCAACTTGGAATGACCCTAACCCACTCTAAGGGTGACAGTTCCTTAGCAACAGCTGAAAGCAAAGCTATCTAAAGTTTCTTCTTTATGACATGCAAGAGATAGAAGGAAGAGATCCACTTACCGATGTCTTGCGCAAATGGTCGATCCAATCTCCTCTATTCGCCGCTTGCTCCCAGCTCCAAGTCTTTTCACGGGCCCAGCTACACAAGATCCTGCAAACAAGACAAAGAAAGGAAACTACAAGAGGCATGCATTCATAACTGATTCAAGGATTAGCATAAATCAAATACGCAAGTAAGACAATACATCATTGAAACACATGCGAATAGAAGAACCTCAAATGCTTTATTAATATATGGAAGTAAGGTTCAGGCGGTGATACAACCATGAGAGGTCCAATCCAGCATCACCTTCCCGACGGAGAGAAATCTCTTCTTCACCTCCCTCAAGCAATCACCCAATGCTCACAACTGTAAACCAACAGCAATTCTTTGCACAAAATTCCGCGCTCTTAGATCCCATGGGATGAGATCCTTATATAGAGTTTTGGAGGGAAGATAAGTCAGCTTGATGTGTGACTTGTTGTCCTCTTCAACTCCATTGTTCTTCAGTTCTTCACTCGGAGTTTCTGTCTTCCACTTGGAGTCTTAGAAGCTCTTAACTCATCATTAGGCGAATCTTATCATCAAGTGTCTTTTTAGAAGCTTCCTGGGCACTGGCACTTTGAGAAAAAGATTCCTCCACATGTCCAAGTACGCCCAACGCAGGTAGCCTTTGTTCTACTTGCTATGCAACGCAGGTAGCCTTTGTTGTACCTGCTATGCAGCGCAGATGCCTAGTGGAGCAGCTGCAATGACCAAAACTGACCTGTTTTTGAGTGTTTTTCAGTGAAGAACTGATTTGCAGTGCTGTGGTTTGCTGACCTTGTTCCTCTAAGGGTAAGAACAACTTGTTTAGGGACTTTAGATCCCTTAGATTATTGACATTTCATGCTCTATGCTGTAAGGCACAAAAATGTCTATAACAGTTGCCCCCTAAAGTATGAGGTCGTTTATCGGGTGAAATGCTTTATTAGGAGGATCCGAAGTTCATTCAATCGCCGGGAGGTGACCTGTAACAAAATACAATACAATACATTATCTTTTCATACTTTCTTTTCATGATCTAGCTGATGCGGGCATTTCCCATGATCAGCTTTATAAATACATTTGCCGTACATAAACAGACGATCATCTGATAAGAGACGGATAATTCTCTGCTTTTAATTATCATCCTTTTAGTAGGATGCTCATCTGCTGCACATGTCTATGTTTTTATCTCCTGAATATATATCGCATCCCGGATGGATGAAACTAGATCCGGGGTCTTCAAACTTGTTCGATCTTCACTCTAGTACAAGTCGATCCATGTGAGAATTTCTTGAAGTCGAACATGGAAAGACATCGCTTGATTACCAGTCAATAATTTAAACTGTTAACAAGCGCGAGAGGAATCACCGATAATGATGATGACCCTCAAGGTACTGCAGCACAATTCACGTGGTGTGAATATAGGATCTGACGTCGAACACCACGTAAAGTCTCCCGGTCGAAGGTCATTAATGTATACCTATCGCCGGAAGTGAGAAACTTGCCATTGAGGCATGCAAGCTTCAAAGTACTGAGGGGGTGTTCCTAGATCAACTTCTTGGATAATGAGCTGATGTCGACAAGAAGTGATCCGTCAAAGGAGGGCCTTAATGAATCCCACATCAGTGACACGGAACGGAGCTAGTGATGATGGTGAAAACGATCTGTGAAATATGATTCAGGGTGGCGGTCATGGAAGGATGAAAGATGATGTATGGTAGTGGATGGGACCCGGTTGACACTTTCTGAATGACATCTCTTGAACATATAACGACACTGATGTGATGGATCGGTAGCATTACCCCATGTATGGATGGTATGGCGAGACCATGGTGAAGGGACCGGTGAACGATAATAACCCAACCCGATATTTACGGAGGCCAAAAGTGTCATGTTCAAGAGCGACTTGCTACCATTAAGCTTTGAGGTTCTTCCCAATTTTTCCCCAGTCATTTCTGACCAGTACCTCTTTATTTTTGTCAAGCTTGAGGAGGATAACATATGCTTGATCTATAACCTGCCCTTCGGGCAAGCCCATCGCTATGTTTTAACGAGCCTAGCGATAGGGAAACTCGTTCTTGTCTAAAGACAAGTTTGTCGCTATCTAATATTTTTAACGAGCCCAGCGACAAAGACAACTCGGTCCTTTTCATTTTTAGAGAGTCTGAAAAGGGTACATAAAGTGGACTCCAGGGGTCCTTTTTCGTCATCTAATCCCTTAAGTCCGAAAAAGTATAAAACAATACATAAGGGATGAATGTTCGATATCTTTATCGAGCCGAACCAGACAAGCGCTCGATCTTTTTGTGCAATAATCCCTCAGGTCCAAAAAGATTAAAATCTAGAGGAGGGATAGCTCTTCCGGTCCTTTTAACGAGCTGGAAGGCCAAAACTCGGCAAACTTTTCATTTTTTACGAGTCAGTGAAAAGAGCTCAAAGAAGACTCGTATTTTGAGGAACGAGTGATAAACAGGGATAGCAGCAGATTCCAGGTACAGGTTGGAATTTTCCAATCACGGCAGTATTACAAGGATGGCTAAATGGGATCACTCTTCGCAGCTGTTCCTCAAAATAGGTAAACAATCAAGTGGATGTGAATGATCGGCCAAAGGAAAAGTGGAGGTGACGGTGCACAAACACGACCAAGGCTTTTATGGCTAATGAATTTACGGTCTCAAATGGTTATTTACCGGTTCATTTTTTCTGAATGAGCTTGAACACTGGGGGGAAGCCTGCTCACATGTGTGTTTATTTTTTAACGAGCATGAACTCTTGCGAAAACTGCTCGGTTTTGCGTTTATTTTTTAACGAGCATGAACTTTGCCAAAACTGCTCGTTTGATAGGATCAAATTCATATTTTACCATGACTAGCTTTTTCTTTTTCAGAGATAGTACTGTATCATCAATTGTTGCAACAAACTTTGTTAGAAACAGATAACATGAAGTAAAAATACTAATATTCCACTTTGAATTACGTAAAAAGCAATTTAAAAGATGTTTTTACCTCTCATTTTTCCATTTCGTGTGCATTTGGTTTGTTGGAGCTTTGGAGGTGCCTCTTCCTCTTGATTTTTCACCAGCTGATTTCGGGAGATTCTGTGGACGATTTTCAGCGCCGTTTCCACCAGGTAGGAGCTAAACCCTAGCTCTATCTTTTCATGGTCTTATTTCTCAGTTTTATGCTTGTTTTCCTGCCCCCATGAGCCCCTGGGGTTTCTCTAGGGCGCTCTGCCATCAGCGCAGGTTCCCTATATCAAAACCTGCGTTGGGGTTCTCATTTTCAAAGGCATTTTGTGCCCCAACGCAGGTGAGACCCTTCCCTACCTGCGTTGGGCGCAGAAAACATCTTGGTTGCACAATTTTTCATGAGATTTTTGCCATTTTCTTTACTGCGTCAGGGATCTTACTCCTCCTCTTGTTTGTTTTGCAGAGTTTATTGGAGCAGAATGACTCTTACGTGGCGAGAACGAGAGCATGAAGAGGAGGACATGATTTCCCTCCATGATCCTGTTACCGTGAGCGCGTTGCGGAACTGTGGCTTGCTAAAATTCTTCCGGATATCTAGCATGAGGGCACAGATACGTTTACTGCAGTACCTGCTTGATGCTTGGGATCCTGTTAACCAAGCGTTCCAGATTAGGGGCAAGTCCATCCCTTTGACCATAGTGGACATTTACTTCTTGACTGGGTTGTCAAGGCGGGGTGCCCCCATTTCCTTGTCCGGTTCGGCCCGAGGGAGTGATTCCGTGAAAGATTATATCCGTCAGTATTGCAGGGAGGGATCTCAGCCGAGCCGAGACGGCAAGATTTCTATCTGTGATGTCACTGACAGGTCTCTCAGGTCTATTCTGTACACGATTTGTAGGATGGCCGGTAGTGCATCCCCTCATGTTGCCAACAGGTCATATGTGCAGCACGCCCTGGAGTGTCTTCAGCCGAAAGTTTTTAACTGGTGTGATGCAGTACTGGTTCAGATGAAAAACCAGTTGACCAAAGTAAAGGACAGGAGACTGAAGAATTTTGGCTTTGGTTCAGTTTTGACTGCCTTCGCTTTGGAGAAGATCCCCCTGATGCAACCTTAGTACATTGTTCTCGACTTGCCCTCTCCCACTGAGCCACGCATGCAGAGGTGGGTTGACCACATGGCTAGACATGCGGGTCAATCTAAGATTACTTTTACTGATGCCTTCTTTAGGTGGTTTGAGCGGCAGGATATGGCTTTTTCCGAGTATCCATATATTGGCATGGACTTCCGAGGTGATCCGGATTTGGTACTACCGGATGGCGAGCAGTGGGGTGATCTTGGTAAATATTTTGACCTTATCACTGTTTACTGTTTTTATTTATAATGTCTTTGTGCTTTACTCTATCAAGACTCTAATCAAACTCATGTGTGCATGCAGATGTGGGCCCTGTCCGTCCAGCAGTTCGTCCGAGAGCTCCGGTCGCTGCCCCCGCAGGGGAGGCTCCTGGGAGAGCTATTCTCCGTGACCTTGACTTGGCCGAGACTCTTACAGCTGTGCAGGAACATGTCGAGGGTCTTACCCTTGGGATTCCGGATGTACGGATCGACGAGTTGCCTCTACGATTGCAGCGACATACTGTTGGTGTTCCCAGACGATGGTCTCGTCTTCTGCGCATGATTGCACAGGCCGTGGCATGTTATCATGAGCATCACTAGGTTAGGGTGCCCCCCAGCCATTTTTGAGTTTTGGGGTCATATGACCGATTTTGTCTTGGTTACAGAACATTACATGTAAACCGTAAACAGTTATGTATATTTTTGATTTTCGGGGTTTATTCCAGTTTTTATGTGATCCATGTATGAAACATCGATGATGCTTCTCTTTTTATCAATTTTGCAGATGTCTATCTAACACATAGTTTGCTAATGAGTCGGTTAATTTGTTTAAGTTTTGGAAATGTGTTGATATTGGATAAAATCAAACTGTCTTTCCAAGATTTTAACTCTTAGGAACTTGCGATAAATAGCTGGATTTCGGACAGAGTAGGTACCATTGAGCTGTAGTACCACGAGCTGTGAGTCTAGCCTGACGACTAGCCGGCGTATGCCATGGGTGATGGCATCAGAGAGGAGCTCTATCAACGCGCTATACTCAGCGATATTATTTGTTGATTGACCAATACATACCCCCCTGAAACTCACTAACTTGCCGCTTGGGTTAAAAATGGCCCATGCTGCAGAGGATAGGTTCCTCGAACTACGACTCGCTCCGTCAGCATATCCAACCCACGGTTCCAATGGATTTGACATCTGCAATAAGTGTAAAAAGCGGATTACTTAAACCGGAACAAACGCTTTAGCGAAAACAAAAATGTAACAAAAGCATACAGGTTACTATTAGGCATAGTAACGCTTAAGGTACAACCCGTTGCGGGGTTGCGCCAGTGGAACTCCGTCATAATCTACCAACTCGTAGGCACCTTTTGCTAATACACTTTTAACAATATAAGGGCCCATCCATAAGGACTTGAATTTCCCAGCTCCTAATTTATCGGATTCTTGGTCATAAAGCAAGACCAAATCCCCTTCTGAGAAGACACGAGGTTTGACATTTTTGTCGAACTGCGCCTTGACTTGTTTCTTATGGGCTTCGTTAGCCAAAGCGGCATCACGACGGGTTTCATCCAACTGGATTAACTCCAAGAAACGAGCTTCTTCTTCTGAGGTTCCGGGGAGGAGATCAATTGCGAGTTTAAGGGACGAAATTTCACACTGGATTGGTAGGATCACCTCCAGGCCATACACCAGTTGAAACGGTGTGAACCCAGTGGCATTCCTTACCGATGTTCGGTAGGCCCACAAAGTCGAGTACAGGATCAAATGCCATCTTCTTTTGTGAACCCCCACCATCCTTTGCAGCATGCGCTTCAGGACCTTGTTGATCGCTTCAACTTGTCCGTTAGCTTGCGGATAGTACGGAGTAGAGCTGTCGTGAGACAATCCTAGTTTGGCAGTTAATTCAACCATCATGTGATTGCGAAAATGCGATCCATGATCTGTCACTATGGCCTGTGGCACGCCGAATCTAGCGGCCACATGATTAAAAAAGAATAGGGCTGTTGTTTCACCAGTGTTATCCAATGTAGGCATCGCCTCGGCCCATTTGGTAAAATAGTCAACCGCGACTATAATATACCCATGCCCCCCGGTCGAGGTGGGGTTACATTGCATGAAATCGATGCCCCATTTGGCGAAAGGCCCCACAGCTATTATTGGCTATAAAGGAGCGGGGGGTCTTCTGTTTTTGCTATCAAAAATCTGACATGCATGGCAACTTCTAACTGCGGTTATGCAATCTTTGAACATGGTTGGCCAGAAGTATCCTGCTCGTAAGATTCTTTGTGCTGTAGCATATCCAGATTGATGCCCCCCACAGGTGCCTGAATGACATTCATTTAGGGCTTTTTCGGCTTCCTCATGGGTTAGACACCTTCTCAGGACCGTATCGACACCACGACGGTAAAGCGTATCACCGACGATCATGTAGTCTTTTGCTTGGTATCGAATGTGTTTTCGTTCTGAGTGAGAGGTGTCTGGCCGAAACTTTTGGGTTTGGAGATAAACTATTATATCTCCATACCACTCATCACTTGCTGATATCAGAAACAAACTTTCGTCCACGATCGATTCTTTGGACGTTTCATCGTTGTACGATGACGGGAGATCGCATAATAATTCTGCGAAAACTAAAGCTTTCTTTGATTTGGATTTCACAAATTCCAGATCAAACTCTTGAAGGATAGCTATCCACTTTGAATATTTGCCCCCAAGCAACTGTCGCGACAGTATATAAGTCATGGGGTTGCAATCTGACAATACAGTGGTCTTCCTAAAGAGGACATAATGTCGAAATCTTTGAATCGCTTGAACAGCTGCTAATGCCAGCTTTTCAACATGAGAATATCTACTTTCCGTATCATTTAAGTTTTTACTTAAATAATATATAGGGTGTTCAATTCCATCGACTTCTTGAACTAAAACCATTGCAATGGTCGTATCTGCTGCAGCCAGATACAGGTTAAAATCCCTTAGATAGTCTGGGGCGTACATTAATGATGCTTTGACTAGCGCTTCTTTCAAAGCATCAAAGGAAGCTTGTGCAACCTGGTCCCAGACGAAAGGTACATCCTTTTTCAGGAGACGGGTATAACCTTTAGCAAGTTCTGCGTAATTTGGAATGAACCTCCTCAGAAAGTTTGCTTTCCCTTGGAGTTTCTGAATCTGAAGCAAGTTCGAAGGTGGAGGCAAATTAATGATTGCCTGCACCTTGCAAGGGTCGAGACGAATCCCATCCTTGGAGACTATAAAGCCAAGTAAACGACCAGAACCGACGCAAAACACACATTTGTGCGGATTGAGTCTTATCTTGTAGTGTCGGCAACGTAGAAATATTGCTCTTAAATGATGCGGATGATCAGTCCGCTTTTGCGAATGAGCCGGAAGATCGTCGAGATAAGGTTGAACGATGTTCTTGATGTCATGGAAAGCATAATTCATTGCTCTCTGAAACGTCGCCCCTGCGTTCTTTAAACCAAAGGGTAATTTTCGATAAGCGAAGGTGCCCCACGGACAAATAAATGCAGTCTTTGACTGGTCCTGTGGGTGGATATTAATTTGATTATACCCGGAAAATCCGTCCATAAACGAAAAGATTTCACATCCGGCGCATTCATCAATTATCTGGTCGATGAAGGGTGTAGGGTAGTTGTCCTTTGGACAGGCTTGATTTACATCCCTATAATCGACGCACACTCGTATTGTTCCTTGTTTTTTCATAACAGGGACAATATTCGATACCCAATCGGTTAGAGGAACTGGGTAGATGAAACCAGCATGGAGAAGCTTCTCAACTTCTGCTTTAATGGCAGTGGCCTTCTTGGGGTGTACCTGCCGAAGCCGTTGTCTTACTGGTTTGACATCAGGATACATCTTAATTTCATGTTCAACGATACTCGAGTCAATGCCTGGCATTTCATCATATGACCAAGCAAAGACATCTCTAAATTCGCGGAAAAGAGCTTTATATATTTCTTGTTCTGAAGGGGAACAACCTTTGCCGACATAAATATTCTCTACAATGTCTGTTTTGGTTGAGATATTTATGGCTATAGTCTCTTCTATATTGGATAGGTTTCTCTCGGAATCCACCGTATTTACAGTATTTGTTAGGAATTCAAATACTGAAGGGTGATACAGGTCGCCTTGAGTATCTTCCTTTGGAAGGGAACGATGGTGGTTATCATCCCATGGTGCCCCTTCAATCATCATTGATTGCAGGATTCCTTCGTCACTTGCATGCACTCGTGACCAAGGATCCAAAGGGGTACCACATTCTCCTGACCTATCTACCCAAACGCTTGACGAGCATTGATTTGGGCTCGCCTCCCATGCCTGAAACATTGATTGCTACAATATTTCGATTGGGCTCGGGTGTAACACCATTGCCCGATCCATGATGACTTTGTCTTTTGCGACCTTCGTGGAAGATATCATGTTGCAGGTGGCCACCAATGGTACATTTCCTATGTACATATGATTTGGTAGCGAGAAAGTCCCCATCATTGTGGGGTATTTCAACAGGCCTACTCCTATATCTTGAATTGAATGGTCGCTTTCATGGATCATGGGAATGCTTCCCGTAACTTGTGAACCATTAAGGAGGAAGTTCTGTTGGTCGACGACCGTAATCCCTCCTTCAAACGGGAAAGCGATCTTCCTAAAATAAGTCGACACGACAGCTGCCATGGCATAAATCCATGGTCTTCCCAGTAGGATGTTGTAATCCAGATTTCCATCTATGACTTCAACATCAATCTCTACTGTTTTTCCACCTAGTTCAACTTTCAAGTTACTTAGGATACCGTAAGGGGTATATGTCCTACCGTCGAAAGCCTTTAGTGTTGTCGAAGATCTCGACAAGGTTGGTGACCCTAGCGTTTTCCAGCAGCTCATTGACATAATACATGTCGATGCTCCCTCGTCAATAATTGTTCTGTGAACAGTTTTGTTGAGGGCCTTCACTTGAATCAGGAAAGCCAGCTGAGCTGGTAACTGAGGGTCATACCCTTTGTGATCAAAGGACACAAGATTGGAATCCTTAGGATCAACCCCCCCTATTGCCGATAACAATGCCTGCCTCTGGGATGGACAATTTTGTAGTACTTCTAGAGTCGACATAGCGGATGGCGATTGAGCCAAATCTTCTACTATGTTATAATGTTGCGCCGCTCTGGCACGAGGATTAAACGTCGACTTGTGTACTACACCCTTAGGTGGTTTTATCGTTAATTCTGGCATTATGGGTGGGACAACTTCTGACGAAGTCGTTGTCGAACTACTAGGTTGATCTTTACCTTTTTCGTTTGACAGTTGCGGATTCCCGTAATCTTTGCTCCTTGTCGAAATCAAAGCATCATTTTGCTGCTTGGAGATCGATAACATTAGCACTTGCGACGGGGAAGCATTTCCACTATCAACCATATTTTGACCTGGTTTGGGAAAAGGATCTGTCAATACAGCTGGGTTCTTTGGACTCTTAAAGAATCTCTTGAGCTCAGCTTTGTATGGACATTCTGTTGTCTTGTGATCTTCGTCACATATCGAACAGGACCATTTCTTTTTCCCTTTCTCAGGAGAGTTCGAAGAAGTTTTTTCAGGTGACGGATCATCCTGTTGCTTCTTCTTCCCTTTGTTTTGCTTCTTGTTGCTTCCTGGTTGATTGGTTTCTTTGCCTTTATCTGCTGATATGGCATTTACTTCCGAAGCAAGAATCTCTTCATGGGCATTTCGATCTGAAGTCTTACGGGCTTTCTGAGGTGAAGCCTTTTTTGACTTCGCGCTTGCAGTGCCAATCACGCCATCTCCGGCATGAGAGTCAATATTCGATTTAGGAGGGGGAGGAATTGAAAATTCAGGTCTGGGGGCATCAGGTATCTTGTCATAGAGCGTGCCAGACTGAGTATATACCAAGTCTAAATATTGAGCACGAGCAATGACTTGCTCCTCGGTTACGACTCCCCCCTTGGCCACATCTTCCGTTATAGCTGGAAGTAATGACTTTATAAACCATTCGGCTAATAGCTGATCAGGAACGTATGTTTTCACCATCCTACGTCGACGACGCCACTCATGTATATGATCAGATATGTGAGTAGCTGCCGTCTGTTTGAAGTTGGTCAGTATTTCGGTTCCTATTTCATACTTGATTGGTAATTGAAAATGGGTTAAGAAAGTCGTGGCTAAGGAGCTGAAATTGTCGAAAGAGGCTCTTGGCAATTCTATATACCATTTAGCCGTCGGACCTGTCAATGTCCTCTGGAAGAGGCGAAGTCTTATCGAATCATCGTTCAGGGTGTTCGATGAACACCACAGATGAAAGGTCATGACGTGATTCGACGGGTCTTCACCTGGATTTCCATTGAATTTAGGAATGTCCGATGGAAGTTTGTGAGGAATCATGGGCCACCAAGGGGCGTAGGCGATAGGATCGTTTGTCAACCGATGTAGATCGGGTAACTCCAGAGTTGCCATGAATGGCAGCTGCTGACTCAAGTTAGGTGAAGCGTACCCAGGGTATGACGGAATTGCCTGAGCAGTTGGCCTTTGCATACCAGCATAATGTAATTGATGCTGATATGATTGATACGGTTGATGGACTACTCCACTATATAGTGGTTGGTTTTGACCGTACTGTAAGTATGGTTGTCCATTGTTCGCAAAAATCTGCTGCTCGGTACCTTGGTACACTTGCTGGAACTGCAGTTGTTGATACTGCACTAACCATGGTTGTGACGCCATTGGTTGTTGTGCTATGCTTACCATTGGGCCAAGATTAGGGGTAAGGGTACCCGCTTGTGCTTGTGTTGCTCCGCCAGTTGGCGATTGTGGTTGAGTTGCAGGGTCAAAGGGTTGTTGCATTACAACCTGAGAAAACTGAGGTTGACATGCAACAGGTATTGTTTGAAGTTGCGACATAGTCACAATTGCTGGTGTCGTCGGGATGTTCGTCACAGGCATTTGTTGTTGCATAGAATACACAACTCTTGGTTGCTGGGGTAGCATAGGAATCCAACCACTTGCAGTTATTCCAATATAACCTGAATATGGTTGTGAACTCCCGTATGGGTAACCTCCCGGAGGGGGTAATGAAAAGGCATATTGCCCCCCATACGGTGGTGGTCCGGAACCGAGAGGATTTATTACACCTCGAGGACCGGATTGCCCCAACTGATTTCCAGAAGGATCAATCTGTTGAGTTCCAACATAGGAGTTACCGGGCATTATCCCGGGAGAACAAACAGGAACAGACCATACTGTCATCATGGCCCCCGAAGGGACCCCCTCCAGCTGTTGAGAGTTAGGGACAGATGGTATGCCGGCGAACATTGTCGGAATGACTGCAGGGAGTTCTACTGTCGCTGTGTCACTTGGCACAGTCCTAGATGTCGACGGTTGTTCAGACATTTTTAGTCTATCCAGAAGATTGCCTAGTGATTCTTCAGGAACTTCTCTGGGTGATATGCTAGCTTCTGATGCAGTAGGAAGTAGAGTGATCCCTGCTCCAAAATGTGTTGGAGTAGTTGCTTGCGGATCTTCTACAATCTCTTCTATTGCGATCAGACTAGGTGGAAGAGGAAGACCGTCAGGTCCGTAGAATATCTCTGGTGCCGAAGAAGGGGTTGTTTCGACAGCGACAGTTGTTTGAGGAGCAAGACTCTCTGAACCGATCACTGATGGACCTGAATCAGTAACACAAGTATTTGCTTTCAGACTAGGATCAGTGTTACTGTCCTTCTGGGGCTGTTGAACTTCTTCAATAGGGGCAGGGTTTCCAGAAATGTTTGGAGTAACTGGAACCTCAGATGTCGTTGGAACACTTGTTCTAACTTTGACAGGAGATTTGGAACCAGTTGAACGAGGTCGCTTTGCCCGGGTTGTTTTCGATTCCGGGGACAAAGACGTTTGTCTCGTGTTCCTCCGCGAACGACGGTTCATCGATTGACTTTCTTCCACGATTGCGGATTACTTGATCAACCAACAATGCACAGGGTAAAATGTGTTTTCGAATTGAATCAATTTTAGAAGCTTTTAAGACACAACTTGCTTTTTCATGTTTTAAGAGTCGAGAAAAAGCTAAAGATGACTCTAGTCTCCTTCGATGTATTAACGAGCCCGAAGTGACAAATGCTCGGATGGACTTTTTCAGTTATAGAGTTTGAAAAAGGCCAAAAGAAACTACTCTGGAGTTCTAGGCAAGGGTGTGCCAAACCTTTCGCGAAACCACAGAATACGTTTTACGGTACGAGTGGTCGATCTTCGTGAATGCTGTGTTCACTGCATCGCGATCAGTAGGGTGGCCGACACGGCTTCCTATGGATAAAGGCTTTGTTCCTATAGGGGTCCCCCAATATACGCAACGGTACGCGGGGGCACAAGTCCGTATTAGTGCTATCGTCCCTCAGGAGGAATCACCCACCTTCGTAGAGATCAACAGTCACTATGTTTAACGACGCCGGTTCACGTCTCTACCTAGACCTCTACTGTGTTTCATTATGTTTCAAAGCGTTGTTAGATAAATTCAGTTCTTTTTAGGTTGATCTTGCTTAGCAGTTTGCCTTTACGGATCACCACGTGATGTATGATACAACTCCTAAATGCAGTCTAAGAATGATAAGCAAGCTTTTTCAATTCTTTCAACTTATGAAAACCTTAACTACTGAAGGAAAAGAAAGACATCATCTTTTCAAACAGATCATAGAGCACACACTGATGCACTTTTCCTAAATCGGCATGAAAACTGTCAAAATGCACATGCACAATGCAAGTATTTCTTTTCTTCTTCCTTAATGTTGATGTATTACAAAAAGAAAGCTGTTGTATGATTTCGAATTCAATTTCAAGCGAAAGCAACAAGTGTTTGTCCAATTATCAAAAGAACACCTTAAGATTCACTCGTTTCAACACAAGAAATACTGAAATTCGAACCATATAACGAAAGCAAATGCTCAAGCAGCTATGAACAGCAATAAACTAGCTCTCAGAATCACGACACTTTCTCATAGGTCTAGATCCAAGAGGTCATAGCAAGACTAGTTCACTTTCGCTATGGGAAACTGTGAATGACAGCAAGAAATACAATAAGAACAATCACGGTTTCTTCATACAACTGAGGGGAAATGAAGGCAAATAGAAGTGGTTTCAGCTGGGTATACAGGTTGACAACAGGCTGCAAAACAATACTGAAAACTGGGCAACAGACAGTGGGAATCCCAGTTGCACAAGGCAAAACTGGATCAGCGCAGGTGCTGCACTGTCAAACTGTGATGCAGCGCAGGTAGCCCCTTCGGGACCTGCGTTGCAGTGCAGGTAGCCTTTGTTGCAGCTGCACTGATGAGACAAGTCACGTCTCTCTCAGATTCCGGGTCACAGTTTGCTCAAAAATGAGCGGTTTTTGGCCAAATCAGAGGCTGTCAATCAAGTATACACTAGAGGATGATTAAAGGAAGATGAACACTATCACAAAGAGCTAAAAAGAGTCCTTGTGGATCAGCTCTTCAAATCATAAACATGCCCAGCACTGGGCTAGAGTAGCTGCCCTCTACTTTGCATTCGAAGGACTCGAATGCAGTTCGATTCGGTACTCCTTTGTTTAAGAATTGAATAGCAAGAAACACAAGCTACCAACAAGACACAATCCCCAGTGGAGTCGCCAGTCTGTTGTGGGGGAAAGTATCCAACTCGGAATGACCCTAACCCACTCTAAGGGTGACAGTTCCTTAGCAACAGCTGAAAGCAAAGCTATCTAAAGTTTCTTCTTTATGACATGCAAGAGATAGAAGGAAGAGATCCACTTACCGATGTCTTGCGCAAATGGTCGATCCAATCTCCTCTATTCGCCGCTTGCTCCCAGCTCCAAGTCTTTTCACGGGCCCAGCTACACAAGATCCTGCAAACAAGACAAAGAAAGGAAACTACAAGAGGCATGCATTCATAACTGATTCAAGGATTAGCATAAATCAAATACGCAAGTAAGACAATACATCATTGAAACACATGCGAATAGAAGAACCTCAAATGCTTTATTAATATATGGAAGTAAGGTTCAGGCGGTGATACAACCATGAGAGGTCCAATCCAGCATCACCTTCCCGACGGAGAGAAATCTCTTCTTCACCTCCCTCAAGCAATCACCCAATGCTCACAACTGTAAACCAACAACAATTCTTTGCACAAAATTCCGCGCTCTTAGATCCCATGGGATGAGATCCTTATATAGAGTTTTGGAGTGAAGATAAGTCAGCTTGATGTGTGACTTGTTGTCCTCTTCAACTCCAGTTGTTCTTCAGTTCTTCACTCGGAGTTTCTGTCTTCCACTTGGAGTCTTAGAAGCTCTTAACTCATCATTAGGCGAATCTTATCATCAAGTGTCTTTTTAGAAGCTTCCTGGGCACTGGCACTTTGAGAAAAAGATTCCTCCACATGTCCAAGTACGCCCAACGCAGGTAGCCTTTGTTCTACTTGCTATGCAACGCAGGTAGCCTTTGTTGTACCTGCTATGCAGCGCAGATGCCTAGTGGAGCAGCTGCAATGACCCAAAACTGACCTGTTTTTGAGTGTTTTTCAGTGGAGAACTGATTTGCAGTGCTGTGGTTTGCTGACCTTGTTCCTCTAAGGGTAAGAACAACTTGTTTAGGGACTTTGGATCCCTTAGATTATTGACATTTCATGCTCTATGCTGTAAGGCACAAAAATGTCTATAACACTTATCATCCATAGATAGAGGGGGTCAATAGGATATTGGAGTACATGTTGAGGATGTATGTGATGCATGAGCAATGGAGGTGGGAAGAGTATCATCCACTGGTTGAGTTTTCTTACAACAATGGGTATCAGGAGTCATTGAGGATGAGTCCATTTGAGGAAATCTATGGGTGGAATTGTAATACCCCCATTAGTTGGAGTGATCCAGCTAACAGGTTGTTGATAGGAATGAACATGTTGGCAGAGATGGAATAGGAAATATAGATAATCAAGAATAATCTAAAGGAAACATAAGATAGACAGAAAGTTTATGCAGATCAGAAGAGGATGTTTAAGAAGTTTCAGGTTGGGGAATAGGTGTATTTGTGCATCAAGCCCAAGAATATCTCCTTTAGAATTGGATCGTTTGCCAATTTAGCACCTCAATATTATGGACCTTTCAGTATTCTTGAGAGGATTGGACCAGTAGCTTATCGACTTATACTGCCCTTGACAGTGAAATTCCATGATGTTTCCCATGTTTCATTACCTAAGAAGTATGTTAAATATTGTTTGGTCAATTCAATGTCTTTGAATTGTCGATCATAAATTGTCAACCAGGGTGCATAGACTGATGAAGTACAAGTGCACCATATGTCCTTAGAAGTTATTCATTAGGTCGTTATTTATTTGTTAAGATCTAAACTTAAGATGGAGGTGGTGTTTGCCAATTATATTTGTGTCGTAATTCTTAGGGATTTTGATTAGGTTTCCTAGGAACTAATCTCTATCCAATTAGTTTTTGGATGATGTGATAGTGGTTCTACTTGTATTAGAATGTTTTGGGATTTTTGATCTTGAATCTTTATGATGCAACTTCTAATTCTCTAAGTGCAAAAAGAAACTTATTATATCATCTATCAAGAAATATTTCCTAAACTCAATTGTTTAGGAGAGAACTTCTCACTCTTTTACTTATTCAAATTTCGCTCAAACAGAATAACCCAAGCAACATCTATATTATGAATTGAACACACTTTAATTATGCTAGGTAATAAGCAAATGAAAGGACAATGTTGTACCAGGTATAAGGAAAATTAAATAAGAGAAGAGAACTTCTCACTCTTTCACTTATTCAAATTTCACTCAAACAGAATAGCCCAAGCAACATCTATATTATGAATTGAACACACTTTAATTATGCTAGGTAATAAGCAAATGAAAGGACAATGTTGTACCAGGTATAAGGAAAATTAAATAATAGACCAAACTAGGTATAAAGCAAATGAAAGTTCTTATGCAAATAACAACTCGCTGGCGAAATCATTATGCTGCATTGTTACACAAAACAGAGCAATTGAAGAATTAAAGGAAATCATATTGCAATTGATTAAAACCTGTCACTGTTTGTAGGGGCCCTCCACATAGTAGTTCAAAGCTTCCAATCAACACAATGCTTACACAAAAAAACCAATTCTATTCACACATAATTCACAAACTGTTCACAATGATATCATTCGGCGCACACCCAAATCACAGTGCGGCCATAAGTTTTATATTAGGTCTCTTGGCATAACTGTATGAACAATTCAAGCCTAATATCTCTATCCTATCAAAACTTATATTGTTAAACATTCATTTTTCTATTCCGAAGGAAAAATGATAAGGTTTCAATTGATCTTGGGTTCTATTCTTCGATAATTAGCAGTTGACTTGGAGTTTGACCGTGATCTCCTGCGCTTCTCTTAGCAAACAATTTTGAGGGGATAGGAAGGGATCGATGAGGGAGTCATCCTATATCCATCTGCATCTTTCGTTGCTGACCTGGAACTCCAAAACCTTACAAACAATGGAGACAGCTACATAAACTTGGATTAGCTGTGGAAGCAGACTGATTCGGTAGCCAATTGCAACTTTAACAAAAGAATAGGGTATAAAGTAAAATATGAACAAGACGACAAATTATTGCATACCTTCAGCAAAATCTGGTAGACATGGCTTTATTTAGGTGGTAAATATATAGGAAAAGAGAGGATCATAAGGCAAAAAGGATGTCATGGTAGGACAATCTTCGGACTCTACATTCCCCCGGACTAGAGATGTTGTATGTCCTCATACACTTCTTCCTTGTCATTTGTTGGTGCCTCTTGTTTATAATATCCATGTTTCACTGTTTTCTTCTTTTTGGCAGAGATTGGTATTTTGGGCTTCCTCATTAGAATTTTGTACTTTAAACTGATAATCTATCTTTGCATAATTCTATTTTCTTTCTTTAGCTTCTTGTTTTTCTTATACCACAGGCTTAGATGAAGAATCAGATTGTCACTATTTGCAATTTGTATCTCACTCTATGTCTTTAATGCTTGATTTTCATTTTTGAGATACCGATTCAGTGTTTCTAGTTCAAAGATCTCCTGCTTCAAGATGTTTGAGGTTGATTGTTCATTTACTTGGTTGCTTCCTTCTCTAGGGCTCTGAATTGTTTCCTTTATTGTTGTCTCCTTCCTTTCCAATGACTCTATATAGTCATATATTTCTTGCTGAGTGGGGTTAATACTCAGACTATGCATTGGGCTTATGGTTCTTGGTGATGATCTTGGTGCCCATGTTGGAGAATTTTTAGGGTTTTCAATTGGCTTATCCCCTATTGGCTTGTTCTCTATTGGCTCAACCTCTGTTGGCTCATCTTCAGTTGGCTCCTTTTCATTTGGCTCATTTTCCTCAAGATTAATGTATTCTGTTGTTTTTGAGGTTTTTTGTGGGATCGTGCTCAACCTCGTGCTCCTCCTCAACCCTGGGGTTTGTATTTTCTGCACTTTCCTCCTTTTATTCTCTGATTTTTCTTCTAGAGGAGAGGTCTTAAGTTGTGAGAATTCTTCTTTACCCGAGCTGGCTTTCTTTCTTCTAGGGTTTCCCCTCTTCATTCTCTATAAAATATTTACTATAGGCAGCGCTTCTTCTGTTTCTTCTGTCTGAGTTTGAGGTGCCTATTCATTTATCATTTCTATGGTTCTCTTCCTCCCTTTGAGGGCCCTTCTGCTACTTTCTTTTTATGGGGATTTTTCTTCAAAGTGGTTCCTTACTAGGAAACTCTCCCAGTTATCCCCTATACTTTGGAGATGAAATTCAACCAATATTTTTACAAGACCATGATGATACATGGTGTTTTCTATGCATTAAATTTTCTTCTGAACATTTGTAGACATTTTCTTGAATCTATTTAGGAGGAAATAAGGGAGGTTCATCTGATGATCCTCAAGGAAGTGCACCATCATCCTAACATGATAAAAATACATTTGCCCAAACCTACCCTCACTAGTGATAAACTTCTGAAGCATAAGTAATAAGTTTCTCCATTTGTTTTTAATAGCAGTGTCGGGAATACCTTTCTTGTAGAACATAGTGTCCATGTTCAGATTCTTGAGGAAGACCTTCTAGTCCTCATTATTAATCCCTCTGTTTTTAAACCATTTTTCTCCATTTCTTGGCAGCTCGGTAGCCTTGATGATCATAGACTCTGTTACTGTGAGTTTTATGTCCCCAATTTCTGCTTCAATTCCATCGAACGAGCATGCAAATGTCTCGGTTACTTCCTTGTGGAAGTCGTTAAATTTTTCAATGAACTGCAGCCATTGTCTTCTTTGCAACACCTCCCTAGTTTGTGGGTACCCCTCCAGGAATTGCTTCCCTGCTGGCTCAATTTGAACAATTATCCCCATTCCGAAGGATTCTTTGCCTCAAATATTGGCTACCTTGACAGGAAAATGGGGCTGGTAGGGTTTGCTAGCTGGCGAAAATATGGAGTGGCTGTGAAAGTTCAGAGGAGTGTAAGAATAGGGAAGAACGGATAGATTACCAGAAGGATTATACGGATGAACCCAACCGTTAGGTGCATTCAAACTTATGATTTGGTAATTACTTTGGCAGATTTGGCATAAGGTCATGACATGAATTTTAAGATGGTGGCATATGATATTTTGTTAGGCGGCCATTACCCTTAGGTTATAATGATTTCACTTTAGTACTATATCTTCTTAGTCATACATGCCATATAACCTTCCCTATTGTTAAATTAAAGCAACATGTACCTTTGATCTTCTTTTGCTAACGTTATTTGTTGTCCTTTGATCTCTTGCAGGTACCTTGCTGTCAACTGCCCTTTAATCCAGATCACCAAGTATCTTTGTAGACTTCAAAATTATTAGGCTACAGAGACTTGTTTTAGCTGCGGAAACTTGTCCAAGCTACAGAAAGTTGTTGATTCTGCAACTTAAGAGAAAGAAGGCTTTAGTAGATGAAATTTGTTGCTTTTTTTCTCCTTTTGAAAGGAAAAATTTGAAGTGCCAAAAAATTGGTTTTCACTTTAAATTTTCTGTATAAACATGCCAACAACACGTTGGTTTTTATGTTTGTATAATTTTTTTTCATAATATTATATGTATATATTTATGCATATATATACATATAATTTATTTATTTATTTATTATTATTATTATTATTATTATTATTATTATTATTATTATTATTATTTTATTGAAGAACAAACTGAATGAAAATTCCTAAGGTGGAAAAGAAGAAGAATTCTTCTTGACCATCTTCAATTCTGAATTATCTTGAAACATTTTACAAATTCCTCTCTTGTTAATGGTTTTTGGTAAAGCTTGAGTCGATGTCCATTTAATAATAGAGAAGTTTTCTCTTCGTCAATAGTCTTGATTCTAACTGCACCATTGTCAAAGACATTTTCAACTTCATAAGGTCCAAGCCAATGAATTTTGAATTTCCCTTGAAATTTTTTGAATTTTGAATCAAAGAGCAATGCCCAATCTCTCGGATGAAACTTCCTTTCTTTAATGTACTTATCATGCCATCTTGACCTCTTTTGTTGCACTAAGCTGGTCCTCTGGAAGGCCTCTTATCTGATTTCATCGAGCTCATTTAATTGTTTCATCCTTTGCTTCTGGGCTTCTGACAAGTCAAGATCTAACTGGACTGCTGTCTTATAGGTCTAGATCTATAACTCTATTGGAAGTAAGACTTGCTTCCCATAAACAAGTTCATAGGGAGTATGCCTTGTAGTATTCCTCCATGTAGTTCTGTAGGCCCATAAGGCTTCTGGAAGCTTTTCCACCCAGTCTTTCCTGTGTAGATGTATAGTCTTTGTAAGGATAGCCTCGATCACCTTATTTCTGGACTCAACTTGTCCATTGGCTTGTGGATGGTGTGGAGTTGATTTCCGATGTTTTATCTTTTATTGGTCCACAAGATTCTGCACTAGTCTGGATGTGAACTTTGTCCCTTGATCTGTTACAATTTCTCTTGGGACACCAAAATGAGTAAAAATATCCTAAAAAAGAAATGAAACTACAGTATTTTCAGTAGCAAAAGGAAGTGCTTTAGCTTCTACCCATTCAGTGACATAATCAGTACATACTACAATATACTTTGTTTTCTTTGAAGGTGGGCTGATTGGTCCAACAAAATCTAGTGCCCATTTTTCAAATGGTTTGATAAGTACCTATGGTTGCAGTGGCATTTCATTTGAAAGAGTAGGTTTGCCCATTCTTTGACAACTGTCACATCTTTTAACATATTCCTTGGTGTCCCTGAAAATGGAAGGCCAATAATACCCTAAAAGTAAGATTTTGTAAGCAGTTCTCCTGTCAGAAAAATGTCCTCCACATGGCTAATCATGACAAGCTTTTAGTATCTCCGGTATTTCGTCCTCCCGAACACATCTCCTGATGATGAGGTTTGGTCCTGTCTTGTATAATTCCCCATTTATCCATGAATAGGATGTGCTATTGTGGACTATTCTTCTTTTTTCTCTATGGGATAGATGAAAGGCATTTTTCATGTTGCCAAATAGTTAGCAATATCTGCATACCAAGGTGATTTAGTAGATACTGAGAAAATATATTCATAAGGAAATTTATCTTCTATGGGTTGATCATTATTTTCATTTTGTATTCTAGATAGAAAATCAGCAATTGTGTTTTGTTTTCTTGGCCTATCTAGAATGATTATGTTGAATTCTTGTAAAAGTAGGAGCCATCTAGTTATTCTTCCATTAGTTATTGGTTTATTCATTAGGTATCTAATGGTAGAATGGTTTGTGTGGAAAAAAAATTCATAGCCAGTTATATAATTTCTGAATTTATTAATGGCATGAATTACAGCTAAAAACTCTTTTTTGGTTACAGTATAATTTAACTCCGCAGGAGTTAAATTTTTACTAGTATAATAAATGGCATAAGGAGTGAGATCTTTTTGTCGTAAAACAACTCCTAAGGCTGAATTTGAAGCATTTGTTGAGATATGGAAAGGTAATTTCTAATTAGGTCCTTTTAAGATGGGTGCTTCAAAAATTCTCTTTTTCAAAGTTTCAAAGGCAACTTGACATTCGGAATCCCAACTGAATTCACAGTCTTTGGTGAGTAATTTAAAGAGTGGGGATGAAAGTTTTGTGAAGTTTTATATAAATCTTCTATAGTATCTAGTAAAACTAAGAAAACTTCTAACATCCTTTTGACAACTTGGCACTGATAACTTAGAAATGACTTCCACCTTAGATGAGTCTACCTTAATTCCATCTCTGGAAATATGGTGACCTAAAAAAATTCCCTCGTTAAACATCATGAAACATTTTTCATGATTTAATGAGAGATTTGTTTCTTGAAATCTTATTAAGACTTTTTCAAAATTTCCTAGTGCTTCAATGAAAGAATCCCCATAGACTGTGAAATCATCCATGTATACTTCCACACAATCATGCATAAGGTCAGAGAAAATGTCGAGGACTGCTCTTTGGAATGTTGCTGGAGCATTAGATAAACCAAAGGGAAGTACCTGGTATGCATAAGGTCCCCATGGAAAAGTGAATGTGGTTTTATCTTGATCTTCAGGAGCTACCTGAATTTGGTTATATCCACTAAACCCATCCAAGAAGGAAAATTATTTTTTCCCTGCTAAAGTATCTAATACCTAGTCTATGAAAGGTAACGAAAAGTGGTCTTTTAATGTTGCTTTGTTTAGTTCCCTGTAATCAATGCATACTCTCCATTTTCCATTCTTTTTAGGGATGATTACTAGGGGTGAAACCCACTAACTGTTAGATATTGGATAGATGAAATTTACATTTAATAATTTTTGCAGTTCTTCCTTAACAATTTCTTTTAGATTTGGGTTCATTCTTCGCTGAGGTTGTCTAACTAGTCTTGCATTTTTTTCAATGTATATATGATGTATGCAAGTTTTAGGATCAATCCCTCTCATGTCATTGTATTCCCATGCAAAAGCAAAAGAATGTTTCTGTAAAATCTCTATCAATTGTTTATTTTGCATTTCTTCCAAGTTTTCATTGACATTCGAGGTTTTTCCTGGAAATATTTCTATCGAGGAATTCCCAAATTTTTCCATGGACAATAATGATACTTGTTTAGATTAGAGATATTCATTTCGACTATGCTCATAATGTGAGGAAGATTCATTATTTTCTAGTAAATTTAAAAGTTGGTCTTCCTCTTTTACTTGTTCAGTGACAAAAATAGGTTGTATATCTTCTCCATCTTCTATCCATTCTTCAGTTTTTATATCTATTGTTGTTCTTGCAGGGATGTATAATGTAAATTTATTTGTAGGATTTCCATCTAAGATAAACATATCGCCTGATCTACAACTGATAAAAGCATCAGTTGTAGCCAACCAAGGCCTTCCTAAAATTAATGGATGTCCTCCTAGATTATTCTTGGGTGTTAAGACCATGAAATCAACAGGATATTCCCAATAATCTAAAGATACATAAACATATTCTAACACTCCATTTGGTTTAATAACACATCTATCTGCTAATTGCAATAATGTTGGTGTGTATTGAAGGTTAGGAAGCCTAAGTGTGTCCATAACTTGTTTGCTCATTATGTTTATGGCTATTACTAGATCAATCAATGTGTTTGGTATTTCAGTTCCATTGATGTGAATTTTTACAATGGGGCTTCCTAGGTCTAAATATTTTTGAATTATCATCTTTCCCATCATAATTTCTACAATTTTTCCGACTAATTGAATTCCTTTTATATCTTTTCTTCTTCTCCCTGATCATTTGTACTTAATTCCTTAATTGTTTTTGAAAAAATTGGTATTTATTTTATGGCTTGCAATAAAGGAATCTTAATACAAAAATTTCTCAATTCATCCATCATATTGTAATCAGGCAAGATAATTTGTTTCTCTACTCCTTCATCAAATTTTGACCCTTCTCGAAAGGTGGTTTAACTGATATCGAGGGTTGTTCTATGATAGGAGAATCTATTGGAATTTCTTCTGTTTGTTTATTTTCTTTTTGAAGGAGAGAAGTCTCAACTTCTTCTAATTGATTTTTATGTTTTTGAAGATCAGATTTTGTTTTTCAAATGACAATAGGAGGTTTTCTTGATAATACTCTTCCAGACCTTAATTGGACATTATTTAGGTCTAGTGGAGTTATTACATAAGTTTGAGGATTATGACCCTCCATGTTGTACACCGGTTATTGTGGTATTTTGTTATTAGGATTTGGAAGTGGTTGAGTGGGTAGTTGATTTGATTTTTGTGGAAATGATAGGGAAAGTTGTGGGCTTTGATTCTGAAATGGGACTTATGGAAATTGATTAGATTGAGGAATTTGATTAGACGTGGGTAAGAATTGTGATGGAAGGTAAGATGGCGACTATTGTTGATATTGAGCATAGGCTCCATAAGGATTTTTCCATCCTTGATTCCAAGGTTGTCACTGTGGTAGAGCCCAAGGCTACCAGGCTAAATTCCAATTACTTTGTGAAGATTGGGCAAATTGTTGTGGTCTAAATCCTTGTGATTGATTTGGTTGGGGGTTTTTCCATGGTCTTTTGGCTATAAAGTAGAGAGGATCCACTGGTTCTGAGATTCCTTCCTCATTGAATACAACCTTAAGACCTGGTAAGGATGGACATTCCTTCGTATCATGATTATTTGCACATGTGACACATGTTTCTATGGCTTTTGAATCTAAGGGACACTTTCTTAGAGCATGTTTCTTCCAACATATGGGACAGAAGATAGATAATGCAATATTTTCATAATTTTGCTTGCTTTGTATTTTAAGGGTGTCTATATATTCACTTAGGCTCCCTAAAATATCTGTTTTGAAGGTGTGAAGAAAATTTCCTATTTCTGCCTTGCTAACTGTCCCAACTGCAGACTTGTTAATTCTTGACAAGAGAGGGTCTCTAGGACTCTTTCCAACTCTTGCTTTACCCCTTGAGATATGTACACATAAATCACAACTATTTGCAAATGGTAGTTGGGAAATATCTCCTTTTCCAGTTAGGTTAAGGAGATTGATCCATTCATCTTTAACTGCTCTGAGTAAAAGAGATTTTAAGGTTTTTTCATCCAAACTATCCATTTTTTATCTTTTAACATTATAAACAAACCTTTCTACCAAGTCTTCAAGATTTTCATCTTCTTTTTGTGTCATTTTGAAGACTTCAGCTTTAAGGTTGCTAGGCATACAATAATATCTATATTTAGAAATCCTCTTTCATTTGTCCCCATGTTGTTATAGAATGCACTCCCAAACTCATGAACCTTTTTAATGCTAAGTCTTTTAGTGTGGCAGGGAGCAATTTTAACTTTTGAGCATCATGCAGATAGTCATATGATCTGCATAATACTTCAAATTCGAAGAGAAATGTCTCCAGATCTTCATTTATTTTCCCATGGAAATTAGGAAGAATCGAGGGCGATATATTTTTCATTGTGAGGGTTGTAATCTTGTTTTCCTCTGCCTCTACCCCCTCCTCTACCTCTACCTCTTCCTCTTCCTCCAATCCTATCTTCTTCACCATGGAAATTGTGTACTTCTCCTTCCCCTTCTGCAACCATGATAGATTATTTGAAGCTGATATAATGTTCTTCTAATCTTTCTGGTTCCTCTATCAATGGTTGCTTAGAATAAGTTTCCAATTCCTCTTCTTCACTAGGAGTTTCTAATTCTTCTCCCAAAATTTGTTCACCAGTGCGGGATAGAAAGATTACTCGTGTAGTTGGGGATGTAGGATTTTCTTCAATTACAGCTTCAGTAGAAGAAGTAGGTGAAGCTATGGATTGAATTTCTAATCTTGAGACTTCAGGAAGTCTTTGTTGACCTCTAAATGGAATTCAAGTTTGAGTAGGTGGTTTGGAATCTCGAAATCGTGGTGAAGTGAGTGGATTTGTGGGAATTAAACTTCTACCTCATCCTACAAATATACCCCTAGAGTCTCTATCCCTACGCATGTCATGTTTTAAAATAATTATGGTTTTTTTTAACTTCTAATTATACTTCCCCAACAACGACTCCAAAATGTTTGGTCAATTCAATGTATTTGAATTGTCAATCATAAATTGTCAACCAGGGTGTGTAGACTGATGAAGTACAAGTGCACAATATGTCCTTAGAAGTTATTCATTAGGTCGTTATGTATTTGTTAAGATCTAAACTTAAGATGGAGGTGGTTTCTGTCAATTATATAAATGTCGTAATTCTTAGGGATGTTGATTAGGTTTCCTAGGAATTAATCTCTATCCAATTAGTTTGTAGATGATGTGAGAGTGGTTCTACTTGTATTAGATTGTTTTGAGATTTTTTATCTTGAATCTTTATGCTGTAGCTTCTAATTCTCTAAGTGAAAAAAGAAACTTATTCTATCAACTATGAAGAAATATTGTCCGAACTCAATTTTTTAGGAGAGAACTTCTCACTCTTATACTTATTCAATTTTCGCTCAAACATAACAACCCAAGAAACATCTATATTATGAATTGAAAACACTTTAATTATGCTAGATAATAAGCAAATGAAAGGACTATGTTGTACCAGGTATAAATCAAATTAAATAACATACTAAACTAGGTATAAAGAAAATTAAAGTTCTTGTGTAAATAACAACTAGCTGGCAAAATCATTATGTTGCATTGTCACACAAAACAAAGCAATTGAAGAATTAAAGGAAATCATATTGCAATTGATTAAAATCTGTCACTGTTTGTAGGGGCCCTCCACATAGCAGTTCAGAGCTTCCAATCAACACAATTCTTGCACACAAAAACCAATTCTATTCACATGGAATTCACAAAATGCTCACAATGATATCATTTGGCACGCACCCAAATCATAGTGCAGCCATAAGTTTTATAGCAAACCTCTTGGCATAACTGTATGAATAATTCAAGCCTAATATCTATATCCTATCTAAACTTATATCACTAAACCTTCATTTTTTTATTCCAAAAGTAAAACAATAAGGTTTCAATCGATCTCGGGTTCTGTTCTTCATTAATCCGTCGGATGACTTGGAGTTTGACCGTGATCTCCTACGTTTCTCTTAGAAAATAGTTTCGAGGGGATAGGAAGGGATCCACGAGGGATCCATCCTCTATGCATCCGCACCTTTCGCTGCTGACCTGGAACTTCAGAACCTTGGAAACAATGGAGACAGCTACAAAAACCTGGATTAGCTGGGAAACAAGCTGATTTGGTAGCCAATTGTAACTTTAACAAAATAATTGGGTATAAAGTTAAATATGAACAAGAATACATATTATTATATACCTTCATCAAAACCTGGTAGATATGGCTTTATTTAGCTGGTAAATGTATAGGAAAAGAGAGGATCATTAGGAAAAAAGGATTTCATGGTAGGACAATCTTCAGACTCTACAAATATGTTGATTATGTGATTGATTAGTTTGTATGATAGGTGGAACCAAAAGGAGAATTACATCTAGAAACTCAGTGCATTTTGCAGAGAAAGATTCTCATGCTCTGGAACTGAGCAATCGATCAAGTTAAAGTGTAATGGAAGCACTTTGGGCTCGATGAAGCTACATGGGAGATGGTTGATCAAATTCGGGCTATGTATCCTTCCCTATTCGTTGGTTCAGCAGATGCCTTTTGGTATATGCTTTGGTGTGGTACTCTAGTATATGTATATGGATGTAAATACTTCCATGAGCCATGTTATAAAGCTCCAATAAGTGGTATGGATGTCAAGTCGTTATGGTTGTCATGTTTTTATGCTTCTCATGTTAGTTTTCTTCTCAACATGATGATCATTGTAAATATTGCAACGAGCTAAGTTAAATATCCATGGGCAGTATGTTTTTCTTTTTAGAAGTATTGTTGGTTGTAGGTGTCATTGAACACTGAGGATGATGTTCCCCCAAGGGGGATGGTTTTGTAACATCCCTGGTCAAAAATCCATGTAATAAGTTAGTAAAGAAAAACTAATAACCAAGGTCATCGGACATGTATTCCAAGCTGAATGTTGGGAAAAAAAATAGTGATGGTGATCACTCATGATTAATAAATGGCTATGGAAATTAGAAAAGGAAATGACAAAGTCTTTGAAAAGAAAAAATGGCATTTATTGGCATTTTATTTATGAAAATAATGGAAAATAGGAGAAACAGGAGGCGAAAGGTCACACGTTGCATGTGAGGAATAAAATCAAGAAAAGATAATGGAAAATAACGAAAGTTGAGTCCTCATTAATAAAAATGCTTCTGAGGATCACTTTGTAGCTTTTTGGCGATTCAATTTTGGAGCTCTCATTCTATTCTCTCTCTCTCTCTCTCTCTCTCTCACTCTTGGACACTTAGAGTTTTCTTGGTGCACTCTTGGAGGAGTGTGCCATACTTGGGATTTGGAGCAAGAAGGAAAAAGAAGAGTAGGAAAGTGCAAGAGGACATTGGGGTTAGGAGCTACAATGGGTTTTGCTTGCAAGTACCGGCTTGCAGGTATGATTTCCCTGCTAGTTTTGGCATGCATGGCACATGCATATGGTTTCTTGGTTATGACTTGTTATTGGAATGGAGGATTTCCTAGATTGACAGTGGTTTTTCCTAGACTTGCCATTTCGCAGATACCCATGGTGTTGTGGTTTTATCTTTGTTTTCTAGTTGGTGTTCATGTTCCTTTGGGTGTGAGTTGAGTTATTAGTTCCTCAATTCTTGGTTGGAAAAATGCTCTAGAAACCCTGTAACAACTTGGTTTGAGTTACTAGTCCTAGAAACCTTGGTTGGACAAACAATTTGGATCCCATAATGGGTTGAGTTACTAGTCCTGGAAGCCCTACTTGGACAAACACTTAGGAGCCCAAAAGAAACTATGGGTTGAGTTACTAGTCCTGGAAGCCTTGGTTGGAACAAATTCTCTGGAGCCTTGGACAGCTTGGGTAGAGACTGATCTGGTGATGGTTAGTGATGTCCGACCGTGAGGTGGAATCACTAGTTTAGGGTGGAGGTGTCTTTTCCTCTACAAGAACTGGTTTGGTTTTTTTTATTTGTTTCATGATATCCAACATTCATGCTTGGAATATGGTGCAGGGGTGATTGGTTGAAAGATATATCTAGTTCAACCCAATCTATGGTCGAGTGTTGTGTGGAAGTACATGACTTGGTTGGATTTTCATATGTTAATAAGAGTCCTTTTCCTTTGGTATTTTATGAGTATATGTGCTTGTCATTATGTGGCTTTAATGGTTGCTTCCTCATTGATATATTGCTAGTTATTTATTGGTTATAAGTATGTTTTGTGACAATTATGATGTATGACTTTCATCATGTTTCGATTAGTATATGAAATGTTAGTCAATGATTGACCTAATAGATAACAATGAAACTATTGTGAGGTGATATTAGTCCTCTTTGGATATTCTCAGATAAGTATGAGACCTCTATGCCTAGATCTGTTGTCATGACCTATATATTACATGTTCTTGACGTCTTTGATGAAATGCCTATCATGGCTAGTAGGGGTTAAATCAATTCTTTGTTCAATTGTTTGCATTAGTAACCTTATCTCAGTGTTATTTAACATTTCTAGAAGTTTCATGAATTTTTGGGTAGTGGCGTCAGTCCCGGCCTTGAAAAAGTGGCAGATAATCTAGGGTTGCTAGCACAGAACTACATGGAAAAGGCCACTTTCACATGGATTCCTTAATGTGGGAGCAATTGGAGGGTCCCAGTCACATGCATGCCTTGTCATGGGAGCAATTGAGGCTCTAGGTCAGTGAAAAAGCAAGCTCTCTCATGGGTTGGACACCTAAAGGGGTTGGTTGGTTCCTGAAGGTTCTCTAGCTTCCAAGGAAGGTTAGATTGGTCTTGTCATGTCGATTCCACTTCCTTAACTGTACATGGGGATTTGAATCATATCATAGTAACTCTTCGCCACATGTTTACCCTGGTGCACCGATTAGCTTGGGTAAATGTGGGAGGAGGGTGTTACAAATAATTCTTCCCTTTGATCCCTAGTTTAATAGTAATCCTGGTAATTTTCCAAGAATATTTTCTTCAAATCATCCCATGAAGAAATATATCCACCACCAAGTCTCATGAACCATTTTATTGTAGCTCCATTCAAATTAGCAGGGAAAATTTTTATTTCTAGGTGTATGAGGTGTAATCATAACTCCTACATAGGACATCAAACTCAAAAAAAAAGCTTTCAAATATTCTTTAGTTGTGCCCTGGAAAATTGGAAGGGATGACAAAGGAATATTCTTCATTGGATCTTGGCCCTAGACATCCCCAATAGGAAATTCAAAGGTGGTAGTTTTTTCCTTTTCCATTTGATTCTTCCACAAAATTTAAGGTTCTAGAAAATTGTTTAAGGTATTCACTACTCCCTTGGATATGAGAGGTTTTCTAATGGATACTTAGGCCTTTTCACAACACTTATTAAGTCTAGGAAAAAATTATCAAGAGGTTTTTATCTAAACTCAATTATTAATATTCCTAATTATGCCTGTATGTACTTCTTTATCCTTCCAACAAGTCATGATACTCTTCATCTGCTGATATGGATGTCTCATAAACTCCTGGGCTTGCCTCTAAAGTTGAAGGTTCACAAGATTATACCTTCCTAATATGTCCTCCCAACATAGATGATCTTGGATATTTCATCCTTTGAGGAATAGTTTTATGGGATCTTGATTTCCTGGAAGTTGTTCTTGCAGTAAATGATTCTATCTTCACTTTTGAGATAAGTTCTTGAATAAATATTACTCTTCTTATATCTTCGTTTTTCCTTCCTCCGTGTTTTCTTTTACCTACATGGTTAGTATTTTTTAGGGCACCATATTTTTCTTATTCTCTATTCATGCAACCTATGTGTCATAAATCCTTATGAGGGTGAGCCTACTTCAGTATGTTAAAGTGATGTGTAGGTTCTTACCTCTCGTATTACTGCCCTATCACCTCAGAGCCAGGAACACTTTGTTAGGTCCCTCTATTAATATTGTATTCCCTTTATTATTATTGTCATTGTGGCCCCCTATTGTTATTTTTGTTCCCATGTTGTCCACATTAGAAGCCCACTATTGTTATTGTTGTTCCCTTACATTATTATTGTTATGTCGGCTTTGACTATATTGTGACCCCTTAGACTCCTATATATAGAAAGGAGGCATTGTCATTTGTATCATCCAATAATTATTCATTTGTGTAATGTAAAGGAGGTTTCCCCCTCAAAGAGGTTGATTTTGAAGTCATTGCTCTATATTTTCTTCTATTTTGTGAGTTGGTTTTAAAACAATTGGTATCAGAGCTTTGGATTCTAGGGTTTCGCTGCTTCAAACAAGTCATCGTGGAATTTTCGCAATAACTTTTTTTTGCGGTGTTTCTGAAGCGAAAATTAAAACCCCTTTGATTTGAAATATTTATGAAATGCGAGTCAAAATTTTAGATCTTGTCTCACTATATTTTCGAAGATATGATCTAAGTTAGGGTTTTTTCAAGCTCCCGAATTATATCTCAAATAGGTGATCTGGGGCACAACATCATAAATTTCTCTCTGAGCATCAGATTGAAATTTAGTAAACAGGTATAGAAATAGGACGAGCTGTAGTTTTAGGTGTATTGGTTTCAGGTTCAAAGGTTGAAACAATGACACGTGGCACTTCGTATAAGTTCGCTCTACTGAACCAGTCTATAATCAGGTGATCGTGGGAGATTTTGAATAAATCTTTCTTGGATAATCCAATCATGATCATACTTGTGGGGTTGGAACGAGGACTCATAGGGATACCAAAATACGAACTTCCAAACCTTGGAGATCCGAAATTACAGAGATATAACAGATTCAATATTGAGCTCCTACAAAGCCAAAAAAGGTGTGTAGTCTTTTTAAACTTTTGCATAAGTTTGGTTTGAAAAATTAGTTTGAAGGAATTCGAAGGACATAGTGAAGCATAATTATCATTAATTGATGCCCCGAAGAAAGAAAATAGAAACACCTAGTAAGCAACCTAAAAGTTCTAGCATGACTCATGCAGAAGAGGAAGAAATGCAACATGATATATCAAAATTACGAGACCAAGTGCAAAAATTTCACTCTCACAAAAATTAACAGAACCTAAGATGGATGGTTTAAAGAAAGACATGGAAGCTAAGATGGGCGGTTCAAAGAATGACATGGAAGCTAATATGGATGGTTTAAATAAAGGCCTAGAAGGTAAGATGGATGGTTTAAAGAATGGCGTGGAAGCTAAGATGGATGGTTTAGAATTAAACATTGAAGATTTGAAGAAATACTTGGAAGGTTTGAAAGGAGGTTTGGAAAAGTTGCTACAAGAAATGCTTCCTATTGGCGAAAAGGTAGTAGAGGAAACTCATGATGAGAACAAAATAAATGTTAGTCATGATTCCATAGAGTCTAACGTTGGATTGATGACCCATCACGTTCCAAAGATCGATGTGAGTGAGTTTGACGGAAAGGATCCCATAACATGGATACTATAGATGGAGAAATATTTTGATCTCCACAATGTGGAAAACACACAAAAGGTGTGCATTGTGACTTTATATTTGGAACCAAATCAGTTTGTATGGTCTCGATGGCTTTTCTCTCATAAACAATTTGTCACTTGGGAATTTTTTACAGAAGAATGATAGAACATTATGAGGATACAAAAAGCAACACCTTTTTTAGCCAACTAATAAATCTCAAACAAAAAGGTTCAATGGTGGAGCACGTTGAGGACTTCCAAAAATTGAATATAAGGGTAAAAGATATTCCAAAGGAGCATAGGATTTGTGTGTTCATAGGGACATTAAAGGATAACATCCAACATGAGGTTCTCTTTTGGGAACCTGATTCATTGGAGAAGGCATTCAGGTTGGCAAGAAAAATTGAAAGAAAAATTATGGCAACAAGGAAGCCTAACAATCACAACTATAAAGTTGAAAGTGTTGTTGCTCCTAGCCTTCCACAACAAGTATGGTTGACACCACAACAATTGGAAGAAAAAATAGCAAAAGGGTTTTGTCACAGTTGTGATAGAAAATACACTAAAGGTCATACATGTGCTGAGAAGAAATTATTTTACATAGATTGTGAAGAGGAAGAAGAAAAGGAAAAAGAAACATCAAAAGAAGAGGATGCACACTAGGAACAAAGCCTAGAGAAAGAAGAAATGAATCTGACCATATCTTGTAATGCATTGGTTGGAATAACCACTCCTCAAACTATCAAGATAGATGGACATATCAAGAAGAAAAAGGTAATAGTGTTGATTGATTCAGACAATACCTATAATTTTGTTCATTGTAAGATAGCGAAGGAATTGAATTGTTTCCTATATCCAGCACCAAAGCGTCAAGTGATGGTTGCAAATGGAAGCACCATAAATTTATATGGAAAGTGCCATAATATCAAGTTATCCATGGGAGAATATGTGTTGAATAGTCCAATTCTTTCCATTCCAATGGGTGGTGCTGATGTTGTACTAAGAGTCCAATGGGTACAATCTTTGGGTACGATAACTTTTAATTTTCAAGAACTTTTCTTGATTTTTTTTTCAGAAGGAAAGGAAGTTGAATTAAGGGGCATCGCAGGGAAATCGGGAAAGATAATGAGCTCTAATGGCATGAAAAATCTTTTAAATAAAGAACAATGTGGCGTAATTGCACAATTATGTTCACTAGAGGTTCCCATGTTGAAATCAGCTATTTCTCCAAATCTCCAAAATGTCTTAGACAATCATGATGGAAATAATACTCAGAGGGGGGCGAATCAGCATTATCAAATCAATAATTTAATTTCCCAAACAGATTTATATACACTACTTCAGCTAAGTGAACTAGCGTGTACACGCGACTGTACTTAAACAACCAACATATATGTAGAGAACTTTTGATTTAGACAGTTTATCATGTATTGTACTTTAACTAGTATATCAGAGATTCATTAAACAGTGTAGTAAAAGAAAAATAAAGCATCACACATAAGCATCGCACATGAACACCAAGATATAAGGTGGAAACCCAATGTGGGTACAAACCACCTGCTGTTGTCATCTTTGTCTTCTTTTAATAATAAGAAAATCTGTTTACAATCTTGTACTGGTGCAGAATCATATCAGTATGCAGGCACCCACCTGCAGAAGGCTACAACCTTCTCTCATTCTCCAGCTACTACTGGAAGGGAGCTACAACCCCCTTAGCTCTTGTACTAGTCAATATGTTTACTAGTACATAGGTGCCAGCTTACAGAAAACTCCACTCTTCTACCAGGGACCACGTTTCATGAATTTTCAGACTAGATACTCCTGGAACACAACACCATAATCTGAAGGCCACATTTCATTCAATTTTCATATTGGACCCATCAACAACATTATAATTGTAATACAATCATCAAGTATATCTACATCAACCAATCACTGAAGCTCAATCATCATAACCTGAATCTAAACATTCAGAACACTGTCACCAAAACCTAAAGCAGAACCCAAAACTCTGCAACAGCAAATGGAAAACAACTTAAACATACTTCATAAGGTATACACTACTTCCATGTGTCGAACCAACATGTATACACGCTTTTATCAAATCCAACCAGCGTACACATCTATAAATATTAATTCATAATTTTGCAGCTATTCCAGACTTCAATTATACCCAGATCATCACATTTACAGAATAACACATGTGTCAGTATTCAGACCTAGACTATACATGATCAAAGCATTCATTTCAAGCCTTAAGGTCCCAATCCATCATTAAGTATTAGCCCTCATCAACCGCTAAGGTTCATCCTTGGTTCAAATCAAGCAAAGCACCATAAGCCAATAACCTGCATACTAGATCTCACACTTCATCAGATATTATATACTTGCACACCTTGGCCTAATGATCTTCTCCTCCTTATATAGTTTTAGGCCTTTCTTAATACCATGGATCAAAACCACTTAGGACCAATAACTTGGACAAAATACCTAGGGTCAATACCTTGGACCAAATAACTTGGACCAATACCATGGATCAAAATACCTTGGACCAAATACCTCGAACCAAAAACTTAGTTTTCCAACATATACGTGCTTTTCCTTCTGTGAAAGTGCGTGTGTAGGTATACACTACTTGTGTTTAATGAACTTGAGTGTATATGCATCTTGTCAAGGTGAACCTTCATATACCTCTCTTTCTTCATTCTTTGTAGTCTGCTCTGTAATTCTTTGTTGTTGACACGCTGCACCGTGATCTTTCATCTGAGTGAGTTTCCATCAAGGACAACACTTGTATCATAATGCCAAAAATCTCCCCCTTTGGACTTGATGGCAACAACAACACCAAGTCACACTCCGCCTTTGACATCAAGGGCAAAGGGTAGACCAAGATAATTTCTCCCTTTGACATACATTATGCTGGTCATGCTCCCCCTGATTACATGCTGAAATCTCTGATTGAGCTTCTCTTTTGTACATGTTGAGATGCACTGAAACTGTCCATGCTCTTCCTGAGTACAATCAAAGTCTGCAAAAAAATATTTTATAAAAGAATAACATGACTCTTTAACTCAACTATGTGAGGATGACCTTCCTATAACCAATGACTCATACATACATCCATCTCCCAACCGAGTGAGGATATACCAAATTTGACTCATCCACCCAACCAATTGTTTATACATGCAAAAACAAGAAATATTACATCATCCATCCCATGTAAAGTGGGGATACAAATTACATCATTTTTCCGAGAGGACTCATATCACTTCCTAGATTTTTACATGACTTGAGTAACAAATGATATAAATATCTGAAGCCATAGCTGGACTCAGCAACCATAATGCCAACAATGTTGAATGTACGTGAAGGTTATTGCTCCCCCTGAACCTGTGCTACCTGTGCATTGTTAACAGGTCAATGATCAAGGCATCTTTGTCAGACAAATAAAATTAATGAGAGGAGCATATAGACATTAATCATCAATATCAGTCAGAGCACCCATATCAGATCCTACCCCACTATTTTTCTTGTCTAAGACACATATACGCTTCTTTACCCATAGAAACCCGCGTGTGTATGCAACTCTACTTCATGAAACACATGTATAATATCCTTTTTCTGGAAAAAAATTGGATTTAACAGCAGGATGATGCATCAACCACTCCTAGCTTTTGTCTGAGATATTCAAATGTCTCTCTAGGCAGTGGTTTAGTGAATATATCAACAACCTGTTCTTTGGAGGGAACATACTTCAATTTTACCTTTTGTTCAAGCACTTTTTCAGGTAGAAAATGGTATTTGATGGGTATGTTCTTGGTCTTGGAGTGCATGACTGGATTCTTTGAAATACTGATGGCACTTGTATTATCACATATAATGGAGATGGGTGGAGTGCATGTGATCTAAATGTCTTGCAAGGTTTGCATCATCCAAAGTAGTTGTGTGTAGCAAGATGCAGCAGCCACATATTCTGCTTCAGCTATAGATAGTGCAATTGAACTTTGTTTCTCGTTGAACCAAGACCCTAACCTGGAACCCATATAGAATGCACCACCACTAGTGCTTTTTCTATCATCAACACTTCCCAATCTTCATTTGTATATGCATGAAGAGTGAAATTTGTATCTCTAGGATACCATAAACCAAAGTTCTGTGTTCCTTGAAGATATTTGAAAATTCTTTTGACTGCTTGAAGGTGTGATTCCTTTGGATTTGCTTGGAATCTTCCAACTATTCCTACTGCATGCATGATGTCAAGTCGGGTACCTATTAGATAGAGTAGATTGTCAATCATGGATCTGTAAGTTGGTTGATATACTTCTATTGATTCATCATTTGAGCTGAGACTGCATCCTGTTACCATTGGGGCACATACAGGTTTAGAATCTTCCATGTCGTACCTTTTCAAGATCTGTTTGAGATATTTGGGTTGTGAAATAAAAATACCATCTTTATTTTGTTGAACTTGTAGACCATGAAAATAGGTAAGTTCACCAAGAAAGGACATTTAAAATTCTTGCTGCATTACTGAAACAAAATTCTGACTCATGGATTCTTCATTGCTACCAAAAATGATATCATCAACATAAACAACAATTAGCAATTTATCAATGTCAATCTTTGTATATAGATTGCTATTTGTTGAACCTTTTGAAAAACCTTGTTGGTGTAGATATTTGTCAAGACGGTAATACCAGACCCTTGGAGCCTGTTTCAGACCATAGAGAGCCTTTTTGAGTCTGCATACAAGTTTTGCATCATTTCCAAGAACGAATTCTTCTGGTTGTTCAACATAAACTTCTTCTTCTAAATCTCCATTAAGGAAAGAAGATTTTACATCCATTTGGTATACTTTGAATTTCTGAAATCTAGAAAGAGCAAGAAACATCCTTATGGCTTCAAGTCTAGCAACAGGTGCAAAGGTTTATTCAAAATATATACCTTCTTGTTGAGCATACCCTTTACAAACAAGTCTGGCCTTGTTTCTAATGACTTCTCCATTTTCATTCAGCTTGTTTTTGAATATCCATTTAGTTCCTACAATATTTTTATCATGACAGCTAGTAACTAATTCCCAAGTATTATTCTTTTCAATTTTCTCAAGTTTTTCATTCATGGCCTTGACCCAACATTCATCTTTGCATGCTTCATTTACATTTTGAGGTTCGATGGAGGATAGTAATGCTAGATAGCTTGAGGTCTCTGTAATAGTTCTTCTTATCTGTACACCTGCCTCTTTTTCCCCTAAAATTTGAGTTTCTGGATGATTTTTCTGAACATACCTGGATGGAGTCTTTTCTTCTATTGTTATCTCTTCTTTTGGTGCTTCATTGGTTTCTTCTTCAATATCATTGTGATTTGATGTGGGAAAATACTCCCTATCTTCTTCATTGTCATAATCTTTGGTTTTTGTTTGTTTTGGATTTTTGAATGCTTCATCAACTACAACATCAATACTTTCAACAATTTTCCCAAGTATTTTATTATAACATTTATATCCTTTACTTCGGGAAGAGTAACCAAGAAGAATACCTTCATCTGCTCTGGGCTCAAACTTACCAAGTTTTTCATCAGTGATTTTGATATAACATTTGCTTGATATAACATTTGCTTCCAAAAAATTTAAAGTATTTTACAGTATGAGTCTTACCATACTAAAGTCCATGTGGAGTTTGAGTGCTATTTACCCGAACATTTGCTTGGTTATGAATAGTTATGGCGGCAAATTTAGCTTCACCCCAGAAGGTTGCAGGAGTTCCAGATTCATCTAGCATAGCTTGAGCCATTTGTTGAACAATTATGATCATTCTTTATACCACTCCATTTTGCTGAGGAGTCCTTGTGGTGGAGAATTGCCTTTTTATTCCATGTTGTTCACAAAAGTCAAAGAATCCATTCGAGGTAAATTCCCCTCCTCGGTTTGATCTGAGGCATTTGATTTTCTGATCTGATTCATTTTCAACCAAGGCTTTTAAGGCTTGGAAATTTTCAAATGCTTCATCTTTATGCTTTAACAGACCTATCCAACACATTTTGGAAAAATCATCAATGAACAAAATAAAGTATTCTTCTCCACTAGGTGACTTTTTCCTTGATGGCCCACATAAATCAGTATGAACAAGTTCAAGAGGCTTACTCGCTGACCCTTCTTTTTCAATGAAGTGAGCTCTAGTTTTCTTACCGAATTGGCATGGTTTGAATATTTTATTTTCAGGGATGCTGATATCTGGAAGATCACGGACAACCTCGAATCTGCATGCTTTTCTTATTTGCGAAAGGCTTAGATGTCCCAATCTTCTATGCCACAACAAGTTTTCATCATTTTTACTTAGATAACACTATTGTTGTCCTCCCTTGAGTATGTATAAGTTGTTTGGAGCTCTTGTACCTTTGATCACGGTATCCACTGTATCAAGTTCATGAACAACACATCCGTTTGATCAAAACACCACTTCCTTTGCTTGATCACACATTTGGCTGGTAGTCAACAGGTTATGCTTTAAACTGTCTACATACATAACATTTCCAGATTTAACCTTTTCTTTCAAGAAAGTAGATCCTTTACCTTTTATGACAACAGGAGTGTTGTTTCCAAATGAGACATTATTTTCCTTTTCTAAGGCATTATATGAGTGAAGTTTTTATTTGTCACATGTTATGTGTTTTGAGCATCCACTATCAATGTACCACTAGTTTACTTGTCCTTATGCATACAAGGCTATACCACATCTTTCTATTTGAGATTCTTTTCTTCTCCATATCTTTGGATTTAATGGAGTTTTCTCCTTTTGAGAGGATTGTTGAAATTTACTCCTGCATTCATATTCTTCATGACCAAAGGTGTTACAGATTGAGCATTCTATTTCATTTTCAAGAAGAGAAAAGTTATTATAGGAACTTTTCTTGACCCTTGTTACATTCCTTTGATTTCATGTTTCTCTAGTCATGATGGTTTTGTCAGCAACACATTGAGTAGCTTTGTGTCCAAAATTATGACATGAAAAACATTGCCCATTAAAGAAGTTCCCGCGACTATCGAATCTATTGACCTGGTGATTATAGTTTCTATTGATATTCATCTTTGGAGCAAATTGAATATGATTTACCTAATATTGGCTGTGGCTTCTATTCATCCTTGGAATAAATTGAGTCTGATTTACCTGGTGATCTTCTTTATGCCTTTGCTGACAATTGTCATACTGTTCTCTGGTCTTTGTTGCATCAAGATAGCTTTTAGTGGAGGTTAACGTCTTCTGTGATGGAGATTCTTCTTCAGTATATCCAAGGCCTATCTTTATCAGAGGAGAACGATGCACTTTGATAATTTCATCTAAGGTTTCTGATCCTTTAGCAAATCTAAGATTGAGAGATTTCGTTTTCTCAAGATCCTTTCTTATACCCACAATTTCACATTCTAGTTTTTCATTGTGTTTTTCTTTTTCAGCAAGTTGATATGTCAAGGTATCTATAATCATATTCTTTTCTTCTAAACAAATTTTGAGTTTAGAAATTTCTTCATGAAGGTCACCTTCTTCTAAATCATCCCAAAAATTATCATCGTCATAAGCCATTAGAAGTCTATAGTCATTACTATTTTCATCTTCATCACTATTTGATAAACCATCACTATCTTCACGAGTATAGTAACTCATTTTATTTACAATTTGTTTTCTATTCCATTTTTTGAATTCCTTCCCTTTTTCATATTTATCTTTATGGGACATTTGGCAGCATAATGACCGACTCTGCCACAAGCAAGGCATTTGAAGGGTAGCTTACCACTAAATATTTCGGAACCCCGTTGAAGCTTCTTGACAAAATTTACCTCATATTCTTCTTCTGAAATATGTCCTGATCCATTGTTTTCTTCCTTTCCTTTTGTTGAAGCTTTAAATGCGGCTTCTCTCATATCTTATGGTCCCCCTTTTCTCATCTCAAAGGCAGTTAAGATTCCGTGAAGCTGTGTCATAGTGATAGTCTGCAGATACTGTTTTTCTTCTATGGAAGACACTTTTGATTCAAATTTAGCAGACAAGGATCTCAAAACTTTCTCAACTAAGGTAACTTCCTTTATATCTTCTCCCAGATTCTTCATACAATTAATAACCTCATTTATACGTAAGAATTAATTAGCTATACTTTCATCACTATGCATCTTAAGAGTTTCATACTGAATTTTGAGAGTTTGAAGTTTAGCATGTTTTGTAGAAATTTTGAATAATATGACACTTATTCATAGAGATTATCCTCATTATACACTATTGCGGAATGCATGCATAATACATAACCTCCTCTACGTTGATCATTAATTTGCAGAATCAAAACATTCGCATGCGCACATTGAACCACATCAATAACACATATCAACACAGTATGTAACCGGGGAAAGCATACAGCTCAAAACCCCCAAATATTTGTATATTATATTGATTGAGAACATGTAACAATACATAGTACAATACTCCTCACAAGTACTCAGTACTGTCTCCACTCTTACACACAAACTAGCTTAGATCTGAATCAATCACAGGTTCAAATCTCCTCTACTACTTGCCTGCCTCCACTGCGCAATCCTGCATGAGAATAGATGAGAATGGCTGATCCAAACTTGTATTTCCCTTGGCTAAACCACACAATCCTCATTGGCAATACTCAATACATTGATTGTGCAAATCTCATGCACAACTATAGTCACAACTGACAGTTGTCTTGCCCTTTCACTCACCTCTAACACTTGTCTACATTGAACTGTCCATGCACTGAGTTAACTGATGTATTCTTTAGTTGCTTTATGATTTAATAATTAGTGAATTAATTAATAATTAATTCACATCACTCATCACTAGTGTATTCTACAGTTAGACTAAATACAACTAGTTCAACTAAGTCAAACTGAACACAACTCCATCAACTCCTCAATCAATTCCACCAAACTCAATCACTTGAGTTCTAACTGAAGTCCATCATGCAATAGCTCAACTAACCCATAAGAAAAGTGTATTTATTTCTGGCAGTTGCATGTGCCACATCCGTAGATCGAACTGAAGTGCTCCAAGAGGATAAGATAATTTTTATAGTCCAAATATTATTAAGAGCTAATAATATTCGATTGTTCTATTTTTAGCCCGGCAATCTAAAAATAGACTCCGCCCATATGTCTAAAAATAAAAGTCCATCTATTTTTACCAACATGACCAATCATCCACAAATAGCATCCTGCAACTCATAGACCATGATCCATATGTCTAAAAATAGAATTTGCGCCAAAAATAGCCTGCGGGCCCACTTAGTGAAAGCGACTCCTTTCCACTAAGCTCCATCATCTTGTTGCATTTTCAACACTCCCTCTCAACAAGATATGGATTATCTGCAACCCCTATCCTGCAACTCTGGAATGTTCTGCATGAAACACATTTGTCTGATCCACTTGCTCCAATAACACTTGGAACAAAAGCACTCCCAACTAACCACTCTGTTGTGCTAGGAACATACTCTGATGCTGAAGCTCTACCTGCTGCTGACAAGTGCTCCCTCTCTGACATCTGCGCTACTGCAACATCTCCATGCATCTCGCACCATTGCACACCTCTCTGTGCCACCTAGCACTGTGCAAAACACTTGTGCCTCTCGCATTGTTGTAGCTTGCTAGCTATGCACTGTCTTGGGATTCCCTACACTATCGCTCTCTTTGTTGCTCCATCCGCATCTGTCTCTACCCAATCAGTCAGTTCCTGCTACTCCACATCGGGGCTCCCATAGCAAGGTCTCATCCAAGAGGTTAGGTACCTCAAGGATCCTGCCCCTCCTCCTTGGGACGATCACTCTATATCTCCCCACCTTCTACCTAGAGGAATGGCTGCATGTGATCCCTCAGCCCACCTGGCTCGAAGTTTCCCCCTACTGGAGGTCTCTGCATGAGTAGATGTCTCTACTCGATCTCCTCTCAGCTTCCCTTGTTGTGGCTGCTCCACAACCTCTTGAAGCTGCTGCACCAATCGTGGCTCCTCCACAATCATCTGAGACTTCTTCTGGCTTTGCATGTTGAGCGTTAATATACGCTCCCTCTCAACCACCAAGTCTCCATCATTTGCCTCGCTACTCAAGGCTTTGCATGCATCTTGAACCTCAAGAGTGTTAAAATTGGCAACCAGGGAAAAACTTCATGTGGGTCATCTTATTCATGGCTGATAATATTTTTATTAGATTCCTCTCGTCGAGAGGTGTAGGATTGATATAAAGATCATCCGATTCCGATAAGTATTCATGGAGATATGAATTTATTTTGATTATGGAACTATTATCAAGCCGACCTACAACTCATGTAGGCTCAGAAGCCCAACAGTCGCATCTATTCACCCACAAACGTTGTGTATAAATATAAGAGGACTTTTCCTCATTTGGACTCACTACTCTCATCACATCTCTCTCTCTCTCTCTACTCAATCTCCTCTCACATTGCGCTGAAATGGGTCTCTCTCTCACACATGTGAAGCCAGAAACTGCTGAAACTGAAGCTGCAACTGCAGAAGTAAAGATTGACTTGCGTGGCCTAGAAGATCTCCTCTTTGGAACTGCACTGTAGGTTCATCTGAACCTCCTCTGAAAGCCGCAACTTTTGGTGGTGGAATGAAGTCAATCCGATGAACAGTTTGCAAGATATCATCTGCCCTAGTTTGATAATGAAGCCGTTAATGTTGATGCTATTGATCTAGGGTTTGCTACTGCTGATATGAATCAGATTTATTGTACTATTTATCTCTGCTGAATTATTGAAGATAAAAGAAGATTTGATCAAAGGGTTTCCCCACACATTGTGGGGTTTGTCCCTGGCTAGCCGCCACATCTTGTGTCTCTTGTCTTGGCTTGTTTTCTGTCGATCGTTTAATGTTCTATCTGCACTTTACTTTATGTACGTGTGATTGCTAATATTTGGAATATAATAAGGAAAATAAGTAAAATGTTATAAGCATAGAACATACCATAACTTAACATGGTATCAGAGCTGAGGTGAAGAAAAAGCCCAGCAAGAGCAAGAGCAATCATCGAAGAGAAGATTGGCAAAGCTATCCTAAAAGAACTATGGGGTCCTCAACACCCTTTCCTGCTGAAGACATGCTCCATGAGAAAGCTGACTATCACGGATGGAGGATGTCTATCGATCTAACCCTTGAGAATCAAGGAGTGTTTGATCATGTGAGAGGCAATATTGTTGAGCCTCCATCAAATGCATCCGCTGCTGCCTGGAACAAATGGAAAAATGGAGAATTCAAAACAATAGAAGATCATCCGGGACTCTATCGACAAGCACTTGGTGGCCTACATATTAGAAGTGGACACCTCTAAGGGAATCTACGATAGACTGGATTACCATCCGAATGGTACGTGTTCAGGACTACTCTTCTGAACTATAATGTAATTCTTGGTTTCAAGGAATTAATGGCTAGATGCATTCAAGAAGAAACAAGGGAAGAAGTGCAAGAAATGCCCATGCCTAAAGGTCCTCATGTTGCCTTTTTCTTCTCATGCAAAGAAAAGAAATAATTCCGAGACTAAATCAAAAGGAAAGGCTGGACCTAAGGCTAGAAGAAAATGACGATGTTACATTTGTGATAAAGCAAGTCACTCTATATGAGATCATGAGCATCATGATGAATGAGATCATGGACATAAAGGGCAACATGAGATCATGGACATATAGGATAGCATGATGATGATGCACACTAGTTTGAGCAGCATTATGATGGATAAAATCATGGACATGGGCAGCATGATGATGATCATGATTAGAGAAGCATGGTACAGTATGCAGTGGTGCAACTCGAAATCCCTCTGATGGCAATCAAAGGAATGATAAATTCAACAGCAAAGGTAAGAGGAGAGCTGGGAATCAAGGAAGAGGACAAGAATTCAAGAAGGCTAGAAATTCTAGGATGTATTAAATGCACCTGACCTCAAAAGGAACCTAGTGTCCATCTTGGCAATGGAAGACAGAGGCTAGAAGGTAACCTTCAGCAATGGCAAGGTATGTATATGGAAAAATAATGTTAAAGATGCCTTTACTCTTGGGTTTAGTGTTGATTCATTATATCAGGTCGATGGAAGTCCGCTAGGTGTCATGTCTTGTGACACAACTCTTTAGTCTGAACTTTGGCATCGGAGGTTTGCCCACCTTCATTACAAAGCTCTACTCGATGTAAGACAGATGGTGACAGGGATGCCCGAATTCCAAGTAGAGAAAGAAGGTGTATGTCTGGGATGTGCCAAAGGAAAGCTCAAAAGGGGACCATTCCCCTCAAGCCAAAGCAAGACCTCCGATATATTACAATTGGTTTACTCAGGTATACCTGAGGTTGGCATTAAGAGGGAGACTACTACTCCTGAGCAGAATGGTGTGGTGGGAAGGAAGAACCACACAATGATGGAAGTTGTCCAGGCCATGCTACATGATCAAAGACTTCCAAAGTTTCTATGGGCTGGAACTACAATCACCGCCGTATATGTACAAAATCAATGCCCTCATCAAGCATTGGGTTCCTAAACTCTTGAAGAAATGTTCACCAGTGGTCAAAGGGAAGTCGTGATTAGTCATGATGTCACCTTTGACAAAGATATGGCTCTCAACAAGGTGGACAATCTGCTGACTTTGAGTAGCTCTCAAGAAGCCGACACCAGAGAACCGAAAGAAAAGAATGATGAATCAATGCCTGATGTAGAAGAACCCATGGATCCAATTGATCCTCATCCACATGAGCCTTCCTCTTCTAGGAAGAGGCCTTCATGGATTAGGGGGATACTTGATGATGCTGAAGGACATGCTGCACCCTGAGGAACCTTCCATCAAAGTAAGAAACTTAACAGGTATCAGGGATACCTGACCATCATGAGCACGATCATACAAAATGAACCTTCATCATTCCCAGATGTCATCAATAATTAACTATGGAAGGATGCTATGACCATAGAATATGATTCTATTATGGAGAATGATGTCTGGGAAGTAGTTCCCAGACCCTGGACAAGACAATTGTTACTTCAAAATGGCTTTACAAGATAAAGCATGTAGCAAATGGAAGTATGGAAAAGTATAAGGTTCATTTTGTTGCTCATGGTTTATCCTAGAAGGGAGGTGTTATCTCAAAATCAGGCCCTGGAAGGCTGCAGACCAGGTAGACCTTGAGTAACTATTTCAAACCAACTTTTGGTTGAGGCTTAGCCTCCCCAACCTGAGAGGGCTCTCTCACAAGATTAGAGATTTGGATAATGAATAAGATGGCTAACTCTATGGATTGAAATCAAATGAAAATGTATAAATGGTTGAAATTCCAATCAACAAGCATCTATTGGGCTATGGAGTCAGAGCATGTTTTAGTACAACAACTGATCAACTTACATGGAAGTCAGGGCATAAAGAGTTTTAATCTACTAGCAAAACAGAGACATCATATAGGAAACACAGTTTATGAACACATGAAGGAAGTTAGAGCATTATCAATGAATTCTAAGTAACATGTGTTCATACCACTGCAAGTGAGCAAATGAAGAAATCCATGAGGAAATAAAACACATAAAACCCTCTCTGAATCCTGAGTAGTAAAGCCAAAGTTCTGCATTAACATAAAACATACAGTGTTCTGCAATAACATAATATGCACTGTTTTCTCTTGAAATTTCCAACCCTTTGTACATCAGATGTTCTTCTATATATAGATCTCTTTACATGCTTGGATTCCTTCCTCCATCATGAGGGGAATTCGAATTTACCATCAGTGACACCTATTCTAACCATAAAACAAAACTTTAAATGCATTTGACACCTAACTAGCAGTCCTAGAGACCTAATACAACTAGGAGTGTAACTCCTTATTATGATTACAACAAACTTATCTAAACATTTAAAACATTCTTTGACACCTAACACTCCATGAAGTCGAATTTGATGAAGTCTCCCACGTGGTCACCCAACTGCTGATGACAAACCCTAGACAAACCCTAGAAATTAGGGAACATGTTTCCCTGTTTTTAGGATTAGATACTTGAAAACTGGCACGTGGGACAGAGCCTTTATCTCTTCATCCATGAAACATTTTACGCAACTGAAGGAGGTTTTTGTAGCCCATGTTTTCCAGAACAAAAACCTCTCTTGGTTTTTTAAAACATTTCTCCAGCTGTCCAGAAACTGTCCTTGAAAAACACGTGTCAAACAGGAAACTGTCCCTTGCTCTGTTCTGGCTGAAAAATAGGTCTTGGGACAGAGGTCATAACTTCTCGTAAAAAATGTATTTGGAAAAACTGAAGGAGGTTTTTGTGAACCAGTCCGTTCTTAACAAAAACCTCTCTTGAGTTTTTGAAACATATTTTCTACCGCCCAGAATGAGTCTTTGAAAAATAGGTGTAAAACAGGAGATGAAAAACTGCACCTACAGCAGTTTCATAGCGCAACTTTGGTCATTCATTTCTCCCAGATCATAATGGATTTGAAGAAAGTGGAAGAGGTTTTTGTACTTTAGTATCTTGGGAATAAAAACCTCTTTCAATTTTCAGATATGAGTTTTCAAATGCTCAGAAAAGCTTCTGGAAGTTAACTAGTAAAACAGTTTTTTCTGCTGAAACAGGCTGCTACAGGGGTTTCGTAGCGCTATGAAAACACTGATTTCGTAGCGCAAAACAGGATTTTTACACTGTCTGCGCTACGAAAACATGGATTCGTAGCTAGTTTCAAAATTTCTCCGAAATTATGTGAGATATGTCTTCTAAACACATGGTGAGGCTTCTAGGACATGGAATGAGGCTATCAAACTTTATTTGAAGATGGACATGAGACTCTAACCCTATGACTTAGACTCTAAAACATAAAAATGACTTCACCATGACTTGACCATGACTGATACAAGAATTGAGAAACCATGTAAGTTGTCCAAATTCTTTAAGGAATTTTTACAGTGATAACAGTGGCTCCACTAGGGATAGTGTGCCCTTGTGGTACATTAAGAACCTGTAGCTCTAGTGCCGCTATCCATCCTCTAGAAGAAAACTTTGAACTTCTGCCCAATTTGCTCCTCAAGCCTTGAATGATTTTTTGTAAGAAGAATTCAAACTGTACCTACTGAAATAGATGCTCAGTCAACCTACCCTGAGCTTATTTGCACATTCCTACCTACCCTATCAGCTGCAAGCTCCACTTGTAGCTCAAGCAACATGATATTTCCAATAAAGCCAATCAATTGTCCTTTCTGATATGGGAGGCTCTTGACTGCATTCAACCTCAAAATAACCATGATAGTGAGATGACCAAATCAACTTATAATGTACCTGATCTTCATAATGCAAATGAAAATGAAATACTGGTGTGCAAAGCTTTGCCATGTATTCACTTATAGGGTCAAAGAAGACATGGTTATGTCGATGATCATCATAACATTCTGCATCTTTAGACAACTGATTCTCAACCACACAAGGTTCTTTTGATATGCTATCGAACTGCTTTTCTGAATGCTGCCTACAAACAATGTAATTTTCCTCTTTCTTATGATCATTTATTGCTGTAAGCTGCTGAGAAGTTTGACATAAAAAACCAACCTTTTCCTCTGCCTGAGGGTCGTAGAAGCTATCTTCCAGTACTTCTTCTTGCTGTTTGCAATCAATTTCATCTTCATCATGATTTGAAGCCTCACAAATCTGCTGCATCTCTACATCAATATCAAAGGATGAAACATGGTTTTCACAAATAAACCCCTGCTGATCTTTATGTTGCGTTTCATGAGATGTTATGCTTTCTTCTTGGTGTTGAAATGCATTGTTATGAAGAGCCTCTAAAATTTCTTCATCCGTAAATTCATCATCATCATAACAATCCTCCAAATATTGAATAAGACTTAAAGAATGTCTACAGCAATCTTTGAGCAGCAATAAGGATGGATGACACTCTTTATACATGTCATAGAACACATCATGGAAATCAGCAAGAGAATATAATGAACCATTTTCCAAACTTTTATACCAAGACCATGCCTTTCCTTCTAAAGTGGTCATAAACATCTTCATGAGACAATCTTCAGGGAAATGAACCTTAAGACTGCGTACATGCATATGGAATTTAACCAAATGAAGAGCAGCATTGTCCTTCTTTTCATCTTTGAATATTGGAAGATCCTCTAACCAATCAACCTTTGGCATAGGATTTGGAAAACCAGGGATATGAGACCGATTCATAGGAGCATACCTGGCATTCATTCTTGCAGTGGAATTCATCTTGAAACTTCATCAAGCTACTGATCTTCTAGCAGTGGAGTCACCTTCCAATTTCTTATTTGATGTGTGGAGTCGCCAAGGTAGTTTTGCAGCCTCAAAAAGATGTCTGAGCTCCTGCTACCTTCAGAAGTTCAACCATTGATTTCGGGAATGAGTAATCTTCAGACTCCCGCCAGACGCACCAAAATGTTATCTCAAAATCAGGCCCTGGAAGGCTGCAGACCAGGTAGACCTTGAGTAACTATTTCAAACCAACTTTTGGTTGAGGCTTAGCCTCCTCAACCTGAGAGGGCTCTCTCACAAGATTAGAGATTTGGATAATGAATAAGATGGCTAACTTTATGGATTGAAATCAAATGAAAATGTATAAATGGTTGAAATTCCAATCAACAAGCATCTATTGGGCTATGGATTCAGAGCATGTTTTAGTACAACAACTGATCAGCTTACATGGAAGTCAGGGCATAAAGAGTTTTAATCTACTAGCAAAACAGAGACATCATATAGGAAACACAGTTTATGAACACATGAAGGAAGTTAGAGCATTATCAATGAATTCTAAGTAACATGTGTTCATACCACTGCAAGTGAGCAAATGAAGAAATCCATGAGGAAATAAAACACATAAAACCCTCTCTGAATCCTGAGTAGTAAAGCCAAAGTTTTGCATTAACATAAAACATACAGTGTTCTGCAATAACATAATATGCACTGTTTTCTCTTGAAATTTCCAACCCTTTGTACATCAGATGTTCTTCTATATATAGATCTCTTTACATGCTTGGATTCCTTCCTCCATCATGAGGGGAATTCGAATTTACCATCAGTGACACCTATTCTAACCATAAAACAAGACTTTAAATGCATTTGACACCTAACTAGCAATCCTAGAGACCTAATACAACTAGGAGTGTAACTCCTTATTATGATTACAACAAACTTATCTAAACATTTAAAACATTCTTTGACACCTAACACTCCATGAAGTCAAATTTGATGAAGCCTCCCACGTGGTCACCCAACTGCTGATGACAAACCCTAGACAAACCCTAGAAATTAGGGAACATGTTTCCCTGTTTTTAGGATTAGATACTTGAAAACTGGCACGTGGGACAGAGCCTTTATCTCTTGATCCATGACACATTTTACGAAACTGAATGAGGTTTTTGTAGCCCATGTTGTCCAGAACAAAAACCTCTCTTGTTTTTTTAAAAAATTTCTCCATCTGTCCAGAAACTGTCCCTTGCTCTGTTCTGGCTGAAAAATAGGTCTTGGGACAGAGGTCATAACTTCTCGTAAAAAATGTATTTGGAAAAAATGAAGGAGGTTTTTGTGAACCAGTCCGTTCTTAACAAAAATGTCTCTTGGTTTTTTGAAACATCTTTTCTACCACCCAGAATGTGTCTTTGAAAAACAGGTGTAAAACAGGAGATGAAAAACTGCACCTACAGCAGTTTCGTAGCGCAACTTTGGTCCTTCATTTCTCCCAGATCATAATGGATTTGAAGAAAGTGGAAGAGGTTTTTGTACTTTAGTATCTTAGGAATAAAAACCTCTTTCAATTTTCAGATATGAGTTTTCAACTGCTCAGAAACGCTTCTGGACGTTAACTAGTAAAACAGTTTTTTTTGCCGAAACAGGCTGCTACAGGGGTTTCGTAACGCTATGAAAACACTGATTTCGTAGCGCAAAACAGGATTTTTACACTGTCTGCGCTACGAAAATGTGGATTCGTAGCTAGTTTCAAAATTTCTCCGAAATTATGTGAGATATGTCTTCTAAACACATGGTGAGGCTTCTAGGACATGGAATGAGGCTATCAAACTTTATTTGAAGATGGACATGAGACTCTAACCCTATGACTTAGACTCTAAAACATAAAAATGACTTCACCATGACTTGACCATGACTGATACAAGAATTGAGAAACCATGTAAGTTGTCCAAATTTTTTAAGGAAGTTTTACAGTGATAACAGGAGGTATAGACTATGATATTTGCACCTGTTGTCAGATATACGACCATCCGCTTGATCATAGCCCTTGTGGCTATACAAGGATGGAACCTACATCAGATGGATGTTAAGATTGTATTCTTGCATGGTTCTATCAAAGAAGAGGTCTATGTGGAGCAACCTGAAGGATTTGAGATTTATGATTGAAAATCTCATGTATGCAGGTTGAAGAAGGCTCTCTATGGGCTGAAGCAAGCACCCCGAGCATGGTATGAGAGGATCGATAGCTACTTGATGAAGCTGGGTTTCACTGGGAGTGAAGCTGATCCTAACCTTTACTTTAAGGTTGAAGATGACAAGCCTCTCATACTGGTGTTGTATGTGGATGACCTCTTTCTAATAGGTGCAAACCCTCTCATTCACAAATGTAAGAGGGAGATGGCTTCTGAATTTGAAATGAAGGACCAAGGACTTGAAGTGTGGCAGAAGCCAAGGGAAATTTTCCTATCTCAAGGAAAATATGTGGTAAATATATTGGAAAGATTCGGTATGATGGATTGCAAGCGTGTGACTACCTCGAGGATCTTAACTTTTAGAAGTTATATGGTAGTGATGTCGGACTAGACTTGGGAAATGCCTCTGAGTTTCAAAAACTCATTCGCATTGATCTTCTTGGTGAACCTCCATCCGAACATATGTTTTGCAGTTAGCATTGTGAGCTCATATTTGGTTGAGCCTCATTGGATTGATGCCAGGAATCTTCTGAGATGTCTTCAGGACACAATCTCTCATGGATTAAGATACACTGCCGGAGATGTGAGACTACTTGGATATACTGATGTTGATTGGGCAGGCAGTGTGGTGGACCATAAGAGCACTTCCGGGTACTGTTTCACCTTGGGATCTGCTTCGATATCCTAGATGAGCAGGAAGCAGAAGTCGATGGCTTTGAGCACTGCCGAAGCAAGATATATTGTTGCTAGCATAACCTCGTGTGAGGCAGTCTGGTTGCAAAAGCTCTTCAGTGAGCTGTTTGGATTTACATTGTATACCACTGTGATTCTCTGTAACAACCAGAGGTGGGATTCGATTATTGAGGAATCCCGTATTCATCAATTGCTCCAGCAGATAGACATCATCTGGGATATGGTAAGTTGATGAGAAAGGAATCTCCATCACATTAAGATGATGTACAGGTTGATACACCATGTCAAAGCCCCGAGGAAAGATCTAATCTGTGATTTTCCCAAACGACTTGGAGTCGGCAAGAAACCCTTGTACAAGGGTCCTACATGTTGCATACATTGAGCTCTGGGAGCTTTGAGGGCTTGCGGTTATTACTGGAGCAACATATGACCACAGGGTGACTCACCCTCACCTAGTGGTGCACACTGGAACAAGATGATTCGCTCTCTTGTGGGACAAGATGATTCGCTCTCTTGTGGAACAGGATGATTCGCTCTCCTGTGTAGCAGGATGATTAGTTCTCTTGTGAGGCCTGGATTGATGTGTTCTCCATGGTAGCCTGGATTGATGTGTTCTCCACGGCGATTGTAGCAGGATTGATGCATTCTCCTGTGAGGGCAGGATTGATTAGTTCTCCTGTCGAGGCATCTTACCCATGCAGTCTAGGACTCATGGGAAGTACCTCTCATCTGATCAATGAGCAGGGAAATGAAGTTAGGGACCATAGTAGTACCGATGGACGTATCGTTGTATCTACCATACTCCCTACGCTAGGATGACCTCCATTGATCTGGGATCAATGATACTGGTCTGGGACCAGTGGTAGGAGTTGTACCATACTATGATGCTGACTTAGGTTCGGTTGAGACTGGTCTGGGAACAGTGGTACAACTCCGATATTGACTTCGTGTCAGTGCAGTATTGGTCTGGGACTAGTGAGAGTGGTACATACTATGACGCTGACTTCGGGTCGGTTGAGACTGGTCTGGGACCAGTGGTACACTCTCTGAGACTGCGATACTGGTCTGGGACCAGTGGTAGGAGTTGTACCATATTATGACGCTAACTTCGGGTCGGTTGAGACTGGTCTGGGACCAGTGATACATACTCTGATACTGACTTCATGTCAGTGCAGTACTAGTCTAGGACCAGTGAGAGTGGTACATACTATGACGCTGACTTCGGGTCGGTTGAGACTGGTCTGGGACCAGTGGTACACTCTCTGAGACTGCGATACTGGTCTGGGACCAGTGGTAGGAGTGGTACTTACTATGAAGCTGACTTCGGGTTGGCTGAGACTGGTCTAGGACCAGTGGTACGCACTCTGAGACTGACTTTGAGTCAGTGGAGGATGATACTGGTCTAGGACCAGTGGAGTTGTACTCACTATGACGCTAACTTTGGGTTGGTTGAAACTGGTCTGGGACCAATGGTACATACTCTGAGACTGACTTTGAGTCAGTATGATACATCCTCGATCATTTCTTCTTCTTCATAATTCGAACAAAAGCAGAGCAGAACAAAACAATGCAAGAGCAGAGCAGAACAGAGCAAAACAGTACAGATCAGTGCAGGGCAGAACAAGACAAAGCAGAACAGGCAGAATAGAGCAGAGCAGGGCAAGGGTCAGGCTGTACAGGGCAGTGCATTTGATGGATGAATAGTAACGACCAATAGACAGATTGCAGATGAAGTTCTCCATGGTTGAGAGGGAGTGTTAAAATTGGCAACCAGGGAAAAACTTCATGTGGGTCATCTTATTCATGGCTGATAATATTTTTATTAGATTCCTCTCGTCGAGAGGTGTAGGATTGATATAAAGATCATCCGGTTCTGATAAGTATTCATGGAGATATGAATTTATTTTGATTATTGAATTATTATCAAGCCGACCTACAACTCATGTAGGTTCAGAAGCCCAACAGTCGCATCTATTCACCCACCAACGTTGTGCATAAATATAAGAGGACTTTTCTTCATTTGGACTCACTACTCTCATCACATCTCTCTCTCTACTACACAGAAATGAGTCTCTTCTCTACTGCACTGAAATGGGTCTCTCTCTCACACATGTGAAGCCAGAAACTGCTGAAACTGAAGCTGCAACTGCAGAAGTAAAGCTTCACTTGCGTGGCCTAGAATATCTCCTCTTTGGAACTGCACTGTAGGTTCATCTGAACCTCCTCTGAAAGCCACAACTTTTGGTGGTTGAATGAAGTCAATCCGACGAACGGTTTGCAAGATATCATCTGCCCTAGTTTGATAATGAAACTGCTAATGCTGATGCTATTGATCTAGGGTTTGCTACTGCTGATATGAATCAGATTTATTGTACTATTTCTCTCTGTTGAATTATTGAAGATAAAAGAAGATTTGATCAAAGGGTTTCCCCACACATTGTGGGGTTTGTCCCTGGCTAGCTGCCACATCTTGTGTCTCTTGTCTTGGCTTGTTTTCTGTCGATCGTTTAATGTTCTATCTGCACTTTACTTTATGTACGTGTGATTGCTAATCTTTGGAATATAATAAGGAAAAGAAGTAAATTGTTATAAGCATAGAACATACCATAACTTAACAAAGAGCATACAGGTTCTTGACCCGTGAACCAATCTGCTTCACCTGTCTAGTGATGATGTGTCCAACGAAAACCTTTCCCTTACTGAATACTACATCATAGCCTCTGTCTTCCAGCATTGCGATCGAAACCAAGTTTCTCTTCAGTCCCGATACATACTTTACATCGGTCAAGGTAAGGTGAGCTCCATGCTCCCTCTTAAAAATAACTGTGCCTACACCTGAGACACTATACTTCTCATCATTACCCATCGCTATGAGTAGCTGGAGATCTTTCTCCTCCAAAGTATTGAACAAACTCTTGTCACCAGACATGTGGAAAGAAGCTCCACTATCAGGAAACCAACCATTTCCCACCATGGATGAAACCATGCATGCGAAGAGTGTGAAATCCAACTCAAGCTATGAAGCAAGTGCCTCACCTTCAGATCCTTCCCCGGATCCCTTCTTGGATTTCCTCCGTGGACAATTTGCAGCATATGGCCCACCTCATGACAACGAAAGCATCGCACTTTCGATTTTTCAACCTTCTTCCCATCATTGGAAGAACTGGATTCGGAAAGAGAACCATTCTCCTTCCCTTTCTTTGCTTTGGTAGCCAAAGCACAATTTTCTTCATCAGATGCCTTTGATGAAGATTTTTCCCTGGTATTCCACCTGATCTCCTCTTGCACAATATCCCACCAAAGTCTCTCCCATCCTGGCAATTTCTCCTGACCATTGGCAGACTCCTGATAGGAATGCCAACTCTTCGGAAGACCAAGGAGATCTAAGCTCACCAAGTCCTCATCATCGACAGTCACCCCCACACTTCCCAGCTCATCCCTGCATTGGGTGAACTTCGCGAGATACTTGGGCATACTGTCTCCATTCTCACACTTAATGTTTCTGAGTTTATCCTTGAGTGCCAACTTCCTCTGGTCGCTTTTTCTTTAGAATAAATTTGTCAACGCTTTCCACATCAAGTATGGAGAAGCCTTTCCATGCAGGCTGGATACAATGTGATCCTTCACGCCCTCCAATAGAATCCTTCGACACTTTGTTGTCTTCTTTTGCCAAATCTCAACGTGAGCAACATCAGTAGGCTTTGGGACCTTAGCCTCTATGAACTCCTTCAACCCATTATCATCTAACACCGCCTCCATCCTATCTTTCCATGCAATATAGTTCGAGCTGCCTTCAAGAGCATACTCCAATCGCAATCTGTTGAAAGACATTTCAACTTTGACACCAAGAAAACACTGCTGCAAATTCGAATTCCACCAGCTCAAAACTCAACCGCCTCTGATCTAAAATTTGTGAGAACAAAGTATTTCTCATACAGAGATTGACTATATGGGCTTTTACTGGATATCTTACCTTCCAAAAGAAGGATGAATCCAGAGGCTACCTGGCCCAATTGCAGACTCTGCCTGAAGAAATAAAATGTAATCACTTTCTGAATAATAGATATGATGATCAACTCCACTCTGATACCATGTAGAAATTTTGAATAATATGACACTTATTCACAGAGATTATCCTGATTATACACTATTGTGGAATGCATGCATAATACATAACATCCTCTACGTTGATCATCAATTTGCAGAATCAAAACATTCGCATGCGCACATTGAACCACATCAATAACACATTTCAACAAAATATGTAACCGGGGAAAGCATACAGCTCAAAACCCCCAACTGTCCGTATATTATATTGATTGAGAACATGTAACAATACATAGTACAATACTCCTCACAAGTACTCAGTACTATCTCCACCTGTTACACACAAACTAGCTCAGATCTGAATCAATCACAGGTTCAAATCTCTTCCGCTGCTTGCCTACCTCCACTGTGCAATCCTGCATGAGAATAGATGAGAATGGCTGATCCAAACTCGTATTTCCCTTGGCTAAACCACGCAATCCTCATTGGCAATACTCAATCCATTGATTGTGCAAATCTCATGCACAACTATAGTCACAACTGACAGCTGTCTTGCCCTTTCACTCACCTCCAACACTTGTCTCCACTGAACTGTCCATGCACTGATTTAACTGATGTATTCTTTAGTTTCTTTATGAGTTAATAATTAGTCAATTAATTAATAATTAATTCACATCACTCATCACTAGTGTATTATGTAGTTAGATAAATACAACTAGTTCAACTAAGTCAAACTAAACACAACTCCAACAACTCCTCAATCAACTCCACCAAACTTAATCAATTGAGTTCTAACTGAATTCCATCATGCAATAGTTCAACTAACCCATAAGAAAAGCTTATTTCCTTCTGGCAGTTACATGTGCCACATCCGTAGCTCGAACTGAAGTGTTCCAAGAGGATAAGATAATGTTTATAGTCCAAATATTATTAAGAGCTAATAATATTCGACTGTTCTATTTTTAGCCTGGCAGTCTAAAAATAGACTTTGCCCATATGTCTAAAAATAGAAGTCCATCTATTTTTACCAACATGACCAATCATCCACAAATAGCATCCTGCAACTCATAGACCATGATCCATATGTCTAAAAATATACTTTGTGCCAAAAATAACCTGCGGGCCCACTTAGTGAAGGCGACTCCTTTTCTACTAAGCTCCATCATCTTGTTGCATTTTCAACACGTTTTACCTGATAGTCTCCTTCATAGCTCATAACAATTTTTTCCCATATTTCTTTGGTTGTTTTGAGCTGCATGACTTTGACAAACTTTGATTGTGATAGACTTCCCAATAAGGTATTGACAACTCAGGCATTGGTTTCATATTACTTTTTACCTGTTGTATCTGTAGGAATTGTTGTTGGAAATGTATATCCTCCTTCCACAATTTCCCAGACATCCATTCCAAGTGATTGTAGATAGGTTGTGGTTCTTATTTGCCAATAAACAAATTTTCTCCCATCAAAGATTGGCGGTCTGATGGATCCCATGCTTTCTTGATTACTCATGATGATGGATCTCCCTGCAAGTGATCAAGCTTCTTCTGAAGGACTTGCTCTGATACCAATTGTTGGAAATACTACTGAGAGGGGGGTGAATCAATATGATCAGATCAATAATTTAATTTCCCAAATAGATTTATATACGCTACTTCAGCTAAGTGAACTAGCATGTACATATGACTGTACTTAAAGCAACCAGTGTATATTCAGAGAACTTTTGATTTAGACAGTTTATCATGTATTGTACTTTAACCAGTATATCGAAGATTCATTAAACAGTGCAGTAAAAGCAGAATAAAGCATCACACATAAGTAACACACATGAACACCAAGATATAAGGTGGAAACCCAATGTGGGTAAAAACCACCTACTACTGTCATCTTTGTCTTCTTTTAATAATAAGAAAATCTGTTTACAATCTTGATTTGGTGCAGACTCATACCAGTATGCAGGCAACCACCTGCAGAAGGCTACAACCTTCTCTCGTTCTCCAGCTACTACTGGAAGGGAGCTACAACCCCCTAGCTCTTTTACTAGCCAATATGTTTACTAGTATGTAGGTGCCAGCTTATAGAAAACTCCACTCTTCTACCAGGGACCACGTTTCATGAATTTTCAGATTGGATACTCCTGGAACACAACACCATAATCTGAAGGCCATGTTTCATTCAATTTTCATACTGGACCCATCAACAACATTATAATTGCAATATAATCATCAAGTACATCTGCATCAACCAATCACTAAAGCTCAATCATCATAACCCGAATTTGATCATTCATAACATTGTCACCAGAATACAGTCACTAGAACCCAAAGTAGAAACCAGAACTCTACAACAGCAAATGGAAAACAACTTAAACATTCTTCATAAGGTATGCACTACTTCCATGTGTTGAACCAACATGTATACATGCTTTTATCAAATCCAACTAGCATACACATCTGTAAATATTAATTCATAATTTTGCAGCTATTCCAGACTTTAGTTATACCCAGATCATAACATTTACAGAATAACACATGTGTCAGTATTTAGATCTAGACTATACATGATCAAACCATTCATTTCAAGCCTTAAGATCTCGATCCATCATTAGGTCTTATCCCTCATCAACCACTAAGGTTCATCCTTGGTTCAGATCAAGCAATGCACTATAAGCCAATAACCTGCATACTAGATCTCACACTTCATCAGATATCCGATACTTGCACACCTTGGCCTAATGATCTTCTCCTCCTTATATAGTTTTAGGCCTTTCTCAATACCATGGATCAAAACCACTTAGGACCAATACCTTGGACCAAATACCTAGGGTCAGTACCTTGGACCAAATACCTTGGACCAATACCATGGATCAAAATACCTTGGACCAAATACCTCGGGCCAGAAACTTAGTTTTCCAACATATATGCGCTTTTCCTTCTGTGAAAGTGTGTGTGTATGTATACGCTACTTGTGTTTAGTGAACCTGGGTGTATACACATCTTGGTCAAGGTGAACCTGCATATACCTCTCTTTCTTCATTCTTTGTAATATGCTCTGTAATTCCTTGTTGTTGACATGCTGCACCGTGATCTTTCATCTGAGTGAGTTTCCATCAAGGACAACACTTGTATCATAATGCCAACAAATCATTCCAAGGTATTTGAAACTCCCAAAGGCCTCCCACATATTTGTAATCATGATCGTGCTATTCATTTGATTCCATGAAGTGTTCCTCCAAACACCAAGCCTTACAGATATCCCTATGCCCAAAATAGTGAAATTGAACATATGGTTGCAAAAATGCTAGAGGCAGGTATAATTCAACCTAGTCAAAGTTATTTCTCCACTCCAGTAGTATTGGTACATAAGAAGGATGGATTATGGCGCATGTGTCTAAATTATAGGGAGCTCAACAAGATCACCATTAAAGATAAATTTCCCATTCCTGCCATTGATGAATTATTGGATGAATTACGTGGAGCAATTTACTTCACCAAGTTGGACCTTCATTCAAGATATCATCAAATCACAATGAAGAATAAAGACATTCTGAAAATAGCATTTAGAACTCATGAGGGTCATTATGAATTTTTGGTCATGCCTTTTGGCCTTACCAATGCACCTTCTAGATTTCAAGGTTTGATGAATTAAATTTTTAAACCCTTCCTTAGAAAATTTGTGTTAGTATTTTTTTATGATATACTAATCTACAACAAGTCTTGGAAGGATCATGTTCAACATGTTAATAGAGTTCTCAAACTACTGGAGGAGAAACAATTATATGCAAAAAACTCCAAATGTTTCTTTGGAGTACACGAGGTGGAATATTTGGGTCATATTGTATCTCATGAAGGTGTTAAGGTAGACCCTAGAAAAATTAAAGCCATTAAGGAATGGAAAATCCCCACATCCATAAAGAATCTGCGAGGATTTCTTAGGTTGATAGGGTATTATCACAAGTTTGTTAAGAATTATGGGAGAATAGCAGCACCTCTAACAACATTACTAAAGAAAGCTGAATTTTATTGGACTCCAGAAGCAACGAAAGCCTTTGAACATCTTAAAGAGGAAATGTGCCAAGCACTGGTCTCAGCTACACCAGACTTCACTAAAACCTTTATTGTGGCATGTGATGCCTCAGGAAATGGAATTGGTGTCTTTTTAATGCAAGAAGAAAGACCCATTGCTTTCGAAAGTCATCCAACCAAAAGAAAGTATTTACACAAAGCTATTTATGAGAAGGAAATGTTGGCAATACTACATGCACTTAAGAAATGGTGACCTTACCTATTGGGAAGACACTTCAAGGTAAAAATAGACCATGATAGTCTTAAATACCTTTTAGAACAAAGATTATCTTTAGAAGAGTAGCGAAAATGGGTCACAAAGATGTTGGGTTATGACTTTGAAATCATCTACAAAAAAGGGAAGCAAAATGTTGTTGTAGATGCACTCTCAAGAAAGGATGAGGATGTGGAAGCATCGCTTAACGCCATTTCTATTATCCAACCAGATTGGATAAATGAGGCAAGGGATGAATGGAAGAATGACAAAGAAGTGTGGGCACTCATTCAAAATTTACAACAAGACCCTAATACATCTGATACATTTAGATGGAAAAATGATTCGTTATGGTACAAAGATCGCTTATACCTCTGTAAGAATTCCCAACTCAAACAAAATATTCTTATGGAATTGCACACCTCTCCCTTAGGAGGACACTCATGATTTTTAAAAAGTTACCACAGGGTTAAGAAGGAATTTTTTTGGGATGGCCTTAAATATGATATTCAAAATTTTGTTGCAAAATGTTTGGTTTTCCAACAAAACAAAGTTGAAACAATTAAGACCCCAGGTCTATTACAACCTTTATCTATTCCAAGTCAAGGTTGGGAGGAGGTTTCAATGGATTTTATCACAGGTCTACCCAAGTTTGAAGGAAAGAGTGTCATCATGGTGATAGTTGATAGACTTACCAAGTATGCACACTTTTGTGCATTATCTCATCCCTTTAAAGTCAGTTTAGTTGCCACTGCATTTATGGAAACAATTCAAAAGCTACATGGAAACCCAAAGATTATTGTAAGCGACAAAGATCCCATTTTCACTGTAAATTTTTTGACAAAATTATTTTCTTGTCTAGGTACTCAGTTAGCCCATAGCTCATCTTATCATCCTCAATATGATGGGCAAATTTAGATAGTGAACAAATGTTTGGAAGGATATACTTGTTTCTTTGTGTCTGATAAACATACACAATGGGTCAAATAGTTGCCTCTCATTGAATGGTGGTATAACATGTCCTTCTATACTGTAGCAAAAATGACCCCATTTATGGAACTTTATGGATATCATCCATCGTCCATCACATCATACTTAAGAGAAAATTCTAAGTTTCAAGCAGTGGAAGATCACATCGAGCATCAACTGCAAGTTCTCCAACTCTTAAAGGATAACCTCACTTTAGCACAAAATAGAATGAAACAACAGGCATATCAACATTGCAGCAAAAGAAGTTTTGATGTAGGTGAATGGGTATTTCTACGGCTACAACCATAAAAACAAATGTCCCTCAAGCAAGCTAAGAAGGATAATAAATTATCACCAAATTATTATGGTCCATACAAGGTGTTGCAAAATATTGGTACTATGGCATACAAATTGGAGCTTCCTACAACTTACCGAGTGCACCTAGTTTTCCATGTTTCATGCTTAAAGAAGGTTATAGGTGACAAGCTCCCAGTTCAAACAATATTTCCATAAATTGACCAGGAAGGAAAAATCATATTGGAACCTAACACAATCACAGAAACAAGAACTCGACAGCTACGAAATCGATCAATTTCATACTATCTCATCAAGTGGAAGAACTTACCTGCTAAAGATTCCACATGGGATGATAAGAATTTTTTACAGAAGCATCCAGAACTACTCAAGCATTGAGGAAAACACTTTTCTGAAGGAGAGGGGCATGTTAGATCCCTATATTACTAGTGTATTCCCTTATTATTATTGTCATTGTGGCCCCTTATTGGTATTGTTGTGCCCATGTTGTCCCCATATTGTTATTATTGTGCCCCATAGAAGCCCACCATTGTTATTGTTGTGCCCTTACATTATTATTGTTATGTTGGATTTGACTATATTGTGACCCCTTAGACTCCTATATATAGAAAGGAGGCATTGTCATTTGTATCATCCAAGAATTGTTCATTTGTGTAATGTAGAGGAGGTTTCCCCCTCGAAGAGGCTAATTTTGAAGTCATTTCTCTATCTTTTCTTTTAATTTGTGAGATGGTTGCATAACACACTTCTAACACACTCTATTAAAAAATGCATCTAAGAAAAGAAAAAATGCTAATTATGCACCTCTAATAACCTCCCTAGAAATGATGCCAAAATTTTGCGTGAATTAATTGTCTTTTAATTAGAACAAATTAATTGTACACACATAAATTGTCAACCACGGTAGGTATTTTTATTTCAAGGTTATTGTGCAGAATATATGCAAGTAACAATTAATAACTATCATTTATCAAAATAAAACTCTCTCTCTAAGAACATGGCATTCAATTAAAACACAAGTCATTGTAACTCCTCACTCTTTGCACACTGAAATCATCACTGCCAAACCCTCAAGCATTCCAATCACTCTGCACAATTTTGAAATTGAAATCACTCTTGCATAATAAACATCACTCAATTATTCAATATCACACTTGTGGAAAATGAAAATGTCTCTCCTAGAAATAAAATGCATAAATCATTCAATTGCAACAAACAATCAATAAATCCATTGCAATCATCAAACCATTAACTATGTAACATACTGTAACAAGTATAACAACAATTTTTCTAACATTATTTAGTAATAACTCAGAAAATTGTAGCAACAATTGAATAAAAATAACACACGACTGAAAGGATCAATCCAGGACATATTATGTCACACAAGTAATCAATTTCAAGTGCTATACAAACTAATTAATAGTCAGTAACTTCACACATCAATAAGATTCTATAATAGTGACAACTAAACAATTTTAAACATAACATGAGGGAATTAAAATACACTGCTACACTACCTTTCTAACACAACCATCCCTACTAAAAAGGAGGTCCCTTCCTCCTTTGGAGGGAGCTAGTGATTTTCAGCTCACAACCTAACACAAAAAACCACAATTGAGCCATGAACCAATGAAAAAAATGTATTAACTTGGAAAATTTCAAATGCACAACTCTCCAAAAGACGATGGTGCCACCCATGCACAAGGCAAAGGGCTTATATGATTATAGATTTATATCATTACTAATTTCAGTACCAAAATCAGCCATGAGATTATTTCAATACTTAGGCTGTCCAAACTAAGAGTAACATTAAATTAATTACAATTAATTGCTAAAAATAAAGAAAATTTTGTATTAATTTCTTCATTTAGTGAGAAGCCAAAATACGGAATTGTAATTGTCACAACCAAGTTGGATGTATTGTCAAGAGATTGTTTGATCATTGCTAGCACAACAGTCTTGGTAGACTTGATTTAATAGAAAGACCTGTGTTTACTCCCAATAAATTCATTGAGAAAATAGAGTATCATAAAGCAAAGTATCAACATCACAACAACAACAGTAGTAGAACCTATCCTAGAGTGTCAGCAATACATAATATTGGAGAAACAAAATTTCATCACCTAAGAAGAATTAAATCACAACATCCTAACAATTCGGGTTATCTTGAAATATCCTCCATGTCATTTTCATTAGTAAAATTTCCCAAAATAGTTAACCTCTCATCAATATGCAAGAAAAACTACATGAATTAAGGTGACATGAAAGGGTCAAATTCATTGGTTAAAATAGTAATCGATGGAGTACAAGAATGTGAATATAAGGTAAAATTTCTTTAAAAGGTTAGGTAATGATGGTGAAAAGGATTCCAATTCCATGATACAATAGAGGCCATCACTAAGTATTTGGCATCTACTAATGTTTTTAAGGTCAAGAGCTTCAATGGGGTAGCATAGTATCTAAGGAAATTCATAGCCTCATTTTCAATAGTAGAAACACCACTCTACACCATAATAATGAGAAGAAAGAGATTCCAATGAGGAAAGGGATTGTAGAGGGCCTTTGATGAGTTAAAGAAGAAGATCAATCAATCAACAGTTTTAGTGCTACGAAACTTGCAACAACCTTCTAGGTGGAGACATATGCAAGTGATATGTTATGGGAGCAATCTTGATGTATCGAGAAAGAAAGGTATGCTACCATTCTAAAGTATTTCATCAACTACCCAACCTATGACAAGGAACTCTATGCCTTAGTGCAAGCTATAAAGAAGTGGAAATGCTATTTAATTTGAAAGGATAGTAATCCATACAAATAACCAACCACTATAGTACCCATGGGCCTAGTGTAATTTACAACAGACCAATAATTATGTAGATGGGGTTTTACAATAATTTCATTTAGTGTTCAAGTATAAGAAGGCCAACACAAATAATTTGACTAACACGCTTTCAAGGCCACCCACATCAAATATCATAGCTTTTGGAACTCGTATGCACATGGATACTTTCACCCATGAGACACATAGAGAAGCATATATAGAGGATGAGGACATGAAAGAGGTGTTTTAGCAGTTTAAAATCATTCTTCGTGTACACAATGGTGACAACACAATTAACTACCATTTCCAGAATAGATTACTCTATAGGTTCAATAAGTTATGTGTTCCTAGAGGTGAGTGACTACATTTGATCAGAGAGGCTCACACCACTAAGGCTACATGGAATTTTGTGGCTGGAAGACACTGTCCAACTTGCAAAGGTATGTGTGTTGGCCCATGTTACAAGAAGAGGTAGCTAGGTTCATAAAGGATGCATGCCTTGTTGTACCATCCAGTAACAAGAAACAAGGTGACTATCATCCGTTTCTTATACCCAATCATCCTTGGGAAATAATTTCCATGGACTTTGTGGGAGGTTCACTAACAACCAACAAGGGGAATGCCTACTTATTTTTGTTATTGGGTTGGTTCAGTGAGGTGTGTGTTCTAATTCTCTATAAAAATACCATCAATGGACAAGAAGAAATAAACTTGTTCTTTGGATAGGTTTGGCTGCACATGGTGATACTGTTATGAAACCAGCTCAAGAAAAGATAGATCAACGCCTTAGAATTCAGCCTCTTCGAGGGGGAAACCTCCTTTACATTACATAAATGAACAATTATTGGATGATACAAATGAAAAGACCTCCTTTCTATATATAGGAGTCTAAGGGGTCATAACATAATCAGAGCCGACATAACAATAATAATGTAAGGGCACAATAATAACAATAGTGGGCTTCTATGGGGCACAATAGTAACAATATGGGCACTACATGGGTACATCAATATAATAAGTGGGTTATACTAATAACAATAAGGGGTTACACTAGTAGTATAGGGGCCTAACAGATACCAAGAATCATAATTTTAGATAGGGACACAATATTTCTCAATTTAGTTTTGACTACATTATGGGAGAATATGGAAACAAAGTTGAATAAGTCGATAACATTCCATCGACAGACGCATGGAAAAATAGAAGTATTCAACAGGAATTTGGTGTAGTTTTTTAGGGGTTACAATTAGAAGCGTCGAAATACTTGGGATGAAAATATGGTATATATACAATGCCTTTATAATAGGTTAGTCCACGCTTTACAAGTACATCCCCATTTGAAACCTATTTTGGATATTTTCCACCTTCACCTTTAAATATTGCTGATGGGTAGCAAGGAGGGTGAGGAAGGATTTCATTAGGGATGCCCTAAGGGTAGAAAATTTTGTTGATAAGATTAGGTAGATCTATATACAAGTACATGAGATAATGCAGAAGTCACAAGGAAAATACAAGGCTAGGCATGATAAAAAAAAAATGATAAGTCATTCAAAGTGGGAGATAGTGTGTCATTACAAATGAAAAAGGATATACTACAGGGTCCTAGTAGGAAAATCAAGACTCTATAATATGGCCCCTTTAAGATATTGGAAAATGTGGGAGATAATTCCTATATACTAAGTCTACCCCCATACATGCACATGTACTCAATAGTGAATCTAGAGAATCTGGAACTCTATGAGCCTTACATATTGGATCGGGAAGAGGATCAGGTACTACCTTCTATAGAGGATTTAGCACCAGATGCCTAGTATAGGATACAATTTTGTAGAATATGTCTACAACTACAAGACAAGGGAAGCATGAACTTTGGAAAATTGGGTTGAAAGGACAACTTATAGGAAAGGTTAAGTGGTACTCCAGGGAGAAGGTACAAGAAATATTTGCTCACCTCATATAGTAAAAGATATTGGGGATCAAAACCCTTCCAAAATGGGGAGGTAGGATTTTTATTAGATAAATATATTATTTTCATTCATCTTAATGCTTTTATAGTGGAAAAATCGGAGGAATCAACTTCCAAGTTTATTTTTACTACTGGTCCAAGTTTGGAAAATTTTATATGAAAAAATTTAGGATCTTTTTTTAGGCCTTAAAAGAAAAAATTTTGCTGTCCCGACCTTTCAAATGGTGCAAGAATCACCTAAAATGGAGCTTTATGAGAATGTTATGTCTCCTTAAAGTTGATCTATTTAAATTTACCACCATAATTCGAGAGGATTCCATGTCAACCCATGTTACTCATGGAAAATGAGATAACCACTTGGGAAATTAAGAAGACTCTAGAAGGGTTGAGTTATAACTCATACTAAGGGTTGAGTGGGTCAAATTGAACCCTTAGTTGCCTATTAGTTTTTTTTTATAGCTAACCACAAGGAGGAAAATAGGTTACATTCTATTTAAGTGCATTTGTTTCCATAGTTGAGAAGAGTAGCTAAGATTTGATAGGGATATATAAAAAATAGAGAAGGTTTGCATATTATAGTAGCTCACATGCCACAACTCTTACTCTTTTTCACTTGCATCCATTTCCATTCAAAGAAAGAGAGAGTAGAGAAACCTAACCTTCTAGACAAGTTTTCTCCCCTAAGGGTTTTTTAGATCATATCTTGTGTTTTTTGTGGTTTGTGAGTTTTATTTTGATGTTATATATATTCCATATTTTATATATTGCATGCAAAAACATAACACAATAATTAACGAATCCAAAAGCCTAAGGATAAATTAACCCTCATAGTTTAGATTTTGGATTAATCATAATTTTATAAATTATGTTGTGACGAACTATGTAGTGGAACATCCATGACAATTTATGGACCATTATTTCTCTATGATTTTATTCCTCACAAATAGTATCATATTTGAAACTTTATTTGGTTGATAAAACTCATAGGAAATGAGGGTTCCTAGTTCGAGTGGGAGCAATGGTGGAAGAAGGTTTTATGGTCCAGAAGTTTAATGACCAAAACTACTAGTTATGCAAGATGAAAAATATCAACAAATTATATTTCTACCATTGGATGGAATAAAAAAGAAGCCAATCACTAGGAAATAGATTCTCAATATAATGATATTGGGAACAATATGATAGTGCCTAGTAGCATCAGTGGATTTCAACCTTTTGAAAGAAAAGGCAACAAAGGGTTTGATGACGACATTGGCTAAAACCTATGATAACCTTCATCTTCCAACAAGGTATTTATTATAAAGTGTTTATTTAATATGAATATGTTAGAAGGTGGCTTTATTGTGTAGGTTTTAACCCTATATAGATATTACCTACAAACAAATTCTTAACACTAACAAAAAATATGTAATAGAAATCACAAAAAATATACATAGAGATTTGTCTCTTGGAACCTAAAACTAGGAAAACCATATTTATTTTTCATTATATTCCTTAACATTGTCACAATACATTAAATACATGTCATAACATTAATAAACCTCCATTCTATTAACCTTGGATTAGGATATAACAACAATTCCTTTGAATGGATCTATAAAACCATAGGAAAAAACAATATGCACCTGAAAATCCCAGATGCAAAAGCCACCCATTTTTTTTTGGGCTCTACCCCAAACCTTGTGTAGGGGGGCTACTTCCCCTATACAAAAACCTAATGGGGGGGCTATTACCGCCCCTATGACCCACCCTCCATACCCCACACATATGTATTGTGCATGGGGAAAATCATGCAAATAATATAACACATACCCAACATTATCTTAATTGTAGTTTTATTTGCATATCGGGGGTTGCAAGAGTACACAACCACCAATATAGGGAAATAACAACCATTGTTTCTCTACACCAAGAGAACCTTTAAGTGCTGACAGACTTTTTCATTGTATCTACAACATTCTTATTGAAGGTGTCCACCTTTACAATTAACACCTTTTTGTCTTCAACCATATCCCTCACAAAGTGATATTGAACATCAATATGCTATGAATTCAAATGATAAGTAGGGTTCTTTGCCAAGAAAATTACACTTGGGTTATCACAATATATTCTTATATCTTGATGTAACAACTTCATACCTGGACATGATCTCTATAACCAAAATGATTCCTTGCTTGAATGAGTGTCTACCATGTTTCCAAATTCTATAGTTGAAAGTGCCCCTACAAACCATCTCTTACTCATCCAACTGATAACTCCTCCAAATAGGTTAAACATACACCCACTTGTAGATCTTTTATGATCCATATCTCCAACCCAGTCTGCATCAACAAATGCAAGTATTCCCTATACTGTCCAATCTTGGTATTCCTTGGTAGCAAAAACTATAATCACTAATACATGCCAATACCTAAAAACCATATTTACTATTGTCCAATCCTCCTTCCCTAGTTTTGACATAAAGCTGCTCAATATCCTAATACATGTCCAATTTTTAGTTTTGTATAGACCATTGCATACATCAAACTTCCAACTACACTCGCATTTGGAACAAAGGACATGTCGTCTTCCTCTTCCTATGCCTTGGGATAATGTTCTACATATAACTTTACACCTATAGCAATAAGGACCTTCACTAGTTTATGTTATCACCCAAAAAGTGATCACGTAGCCATTTTCCACTAGGATGATCAAAATACATCATGTAGTATGGGTTTTACATATTAAAACCCAATTTCACTCTAAGAAATAATGTAGAGAACCATTTTTCCTAAATTGTTTCTTTTTGATTAATTTACCCACTTGAAAATAATCTAGAAATCCATTTAATTAATTTCATGTTATTTTCATATTTGCTCATTTTGTGAAAATAATAAAAATTATTTTCACTCATCCATAAGAATAATTAAATAAATCATTATTTATTAATTATTCCTTAATCATTTCACATTTCTCCCTTCAAGTAATTATTAAATCATTATTTAGTAATTATTTATAGCTCCTTTTGACTAAATCACCTAGGAATAATTAAATAAATCATTATTTATTTACTATTCCTTAATCATTTTACTTTTCTCCCATGAAATAATTAATAAATCATTTTCATTTATTAATTATTTTACCCTTTTTCCTTAATTAACTCAAATAATCATTATATTAGTTAACTAAATAAAGATTATTGACTATTTTTTTAGCCTTTTCCTCTCCCAAAAATAATAAAATACTCATAATAACTAGATTTTGATCTTGTCAATCAAATATTTTATTATTTGACTAGATCTAGTATAATTTGGCAATTTTTTATAAATAGAGAGATTTTTCTCCTCATCGCATACACATGATCATTATCATTGTCATCACTCTCATTACATAACTTTTGAGTTCACGACATTGAGTTCTACCTTTTGTCTTCTTTTTCCCACTTGCCACCAGAATAGAGAGAAAGAGTTATCTAAAGCATAGGGACACAAAAGAACCCTCCCAAAGAGGAGGGAATTAAAGACCCAAGTCACTTATGTTATCCTCCATGACTGATATCTATGATTAATAAATTTTAATTTCTTTCCATTGGGTTATCTTATGTTATTTTTGGCATATATTTTCAAGTTCCATAAGATTTTTGTAAGTTTTATCTAATATTTTCTGCAAATCTGAAGATAATCGTTGAAGATTGCAGGGTCTTTGAGCTATTTTTTCTTTGTTATATTTTATTTTTGTTGTTAGGAAGTTTCATCACTAGTCATAAAGAGTAGATTGTAGAAATTTTGAATATTATCACACTTATTCACAGAGATTATCCTGATTATACACTATTGCGGAATACATGCATAATACATAACCTCCTCTATGTTGATCATCAATTTTGTGGAATTAAAAAACAATGAAACATCAATCGCATGCACACATTAACACAGTATGTAACCCGGGGAAAGCATACAGCTGAAAACCCCAAACTATCTGTATATTATAATGATTGAGAACATGTAACAATACATATTACAATACTCCTCACAAGTACTCAGTACTATCTCCACCTACTACACACAAACTAGCTCAGATCTGAATCAATCACAGGCTCAAATCTCCTCCACTGCTTGCCTACCTCCACTGCGCAATCCTGCATGAGAATAGATGAGAATGGCTGATCCAAACTTGTATTTCCCTTGGCTGAACCACGCAATCCTCATTGGAAATACTCAATCCATTGATTGTGAAAATATCATGCACAACTATAGTCACAACTGACAGCTATCTTGCCCTTTCACTCACCTCTAACACTTGTCTCCACTGAACTATCCATGCATTGAGCTAACTAATGTATTCTTTAGTTGCTTTATGAGTTAATAATTAGTGAATTAATTAATAATTAATTCACATCACTCATCACTAGTGTATTCTGCAGTTAGACTAAATACAACTAGTTCAACTAAGTCAAACTAAACACAACTCCATCAAATCCTCAATCAACTCCACCAAACTCAATCACTTGAGTTCTAACTGAAGTCCATCATGCAATAGCTCAACTGACACATAAGAAAAGCATATTTCCTTCTGGCAACTGCATGTGCCACGTCCGTAGCTCAAACTGAAGTGCTCCAAGAGGATAAGATAATGTTTATAGTCCAAATATTATTAAGAGCTAATAATATTTGACTGTTCTATTTTTAGCCTGGCAATCTAAAAATAGACTCCACCCATATGTCTAAAAATAGAAGTCCATCTATTATTACCAACATGACCAATCATCCACAAATAGCATCTTGCAACTCATAGACCATGATCCATATGTCTAAAAATAGACTTTGCGCCAAAAATAGCTTGTGGACCCACTTAGTGAAGGCGACTCCTTTCCACTAAGCTCCATCATCTTGTTGCATTTTCAACACTCCCTCTCAACAAGATATGGATTATCTGCAACCCCTATCCTGCAACTCTAGAATGTTCTGCATGTAACACATTTGCCTGGTCCACTTGCTCCAACAACACTTGGCACAAAAACACTCCCAACTAACCACTCTGTTGGGCTAGGAACATACTTTGATGCTGAAGCTCTACATGCTGTTGACAAGTGATCCCTCTCTGACATCTACGCTACTGCAACATCTCCATGCATCTCGCACCATCGCACACTTCTCTGTGCCACCTAGCACTGTGCAAAACACATTGTGCCTCTCGCATTGCTGCAGCCTGCTAGCTATGCGCTATCCTGGGATTCCCTGCTGTCGCTCTCTCTGCTGCTCCATTCGCATCTGTCTCTACCCCCTCAGTCAGTTCTTGCTACTCCACATCGAGGCTCCCGTAGCAAGGTCTCATCCAAGAGGTTGGGTACCTCAAGGATCCTACCCCTCCTCCTTGGGACGATCAATCCACATCACCCCACCTCCTACCTGGAGGTATGGCTGCATGCGATCCCTCTGCCCACCTGGCTCGAAGTTTCCCCCTACTGGAGGTCTCTGCATGAGTAGATGTCTCTACTCGATCTTCTCTCAGCTTCCCTTGTTATGGCTGCTCCACAAAATCCTGAAGCTACTGCACCAATTGTGGCTCCTCCACAACCTCCTAAAGCTGCTACACCAATCGTGGCTCCTCCACAATCGACTAAGACTTCTTCTGGCTCTGCATGTTGAGAGGTAATATACACTCCCTCTCAACCACCTCCATCAGTTGCCTCGCTGCTGAAGGCTTTGCATGCATCTTGAACCTCAAGAGCATACAGGTTCTTGACCCGTGAACCAATCTGCTTCACCTTTCTAGTGATGATGTGTCTAAGGAAAACCTTTCCCTTATTGAAGACTACATCATACCCTCTGTCTTCCAGCATCGCGTTCAACACCAAGTTTCTCTTCAGTCCTATTACATACTTGACATCGGTCAAGGTAAGGCGAGCTCCATGCTCTCTCTGAAAAATAACCATGCCTACACCTGAGACACTATACTTCTCATCATTACCCATCGCTATGAGTATCTGGAGATCTTTCTCCTCCAAAGTACTGACAGACTCTTGTCACTGGTCATGTGGAAAGAAGCTCCACTGTTAAGAAACCAACCACTTCCCACCATGGATGAAACCATGCATGCGAAGAGTGTGAAATCCAACTCAAACTGTGAATCAAGTGCCTCACCTTCAGATCCTTCCCCGGATCCCTTTTTGGATTTCCTCCATGGACAATTTGCAGCATAATGGCCCACCTCATGACAACGAAAGCATCGCAATTTCAATTTGTCAACCTTCTTCCCATCATTGGTAGAACTGGATTCGAAAAGAGAAACCTTCTCCTTCCCCTTCTTTTCTTTGACAGCCAAAGCACAATTTTCTTCATCAGACGCCTTTGATGAAGATCCATCCCTGGTATTTCGCCTGATCTCCTCTTGCACAAGATCAGACCAAAGTCTCTCCCATCCTGGCAATTTCTCCCAACCATTGACAGAGTCCTGATAGGAATGCCAACTCTTCGAAAGACCAAGGAGAGCCAAGCTCACCAAGTCCTCATCATCGACAGTTACCCCCACACTTCCCAGCTCATCCCGGCATTTGGTGAACTTCGTGAGATACTTGGGCATACTGTCTCCATTCTCACACTTAATGTTTCTAAGTTTATCCTTCAGTGCCAACTTCCTCTGGTTGCTCTTGCTTTGGAATAAATCTTTCAACGCTTTCCACATCAAGTATGGAGAAGCCTTTCCATGTAGGCTGGATACAATGTGATCCTTCATGCCCTCCAACAGAATCCTTCGACACTTTGTTGTCTTCTTTTTCCAAGCCTCAACTTGAGCAGCATCATTAGGCTTTGGGACCTCAGCCTCTATGAACTCCTTCAACCCATTATCATCTAACACCACCTCCATCCTGTCTTTCCATGCAATATAATTCGAGCTACCCTCAAGAGCATACTCCAATCGCAATCCATTGAAAGACATTTCAACTTTGACACCAAGAAAACACTGCTGCAAATTCGAATTCCACCAGCTCAAACTCAACCGATTCTGATCTAAAATTCGTGAGAACAAAGTATTTATCATACAGAGATTGACTGTATGGGCTTTTACCGAATATCTCACCTTCCAAAAGAAGGATGAATCCAGAGGCTACCTGGCCCGATTACAGACTCTGCCTGAAGAAATAAAATGTAATCACTTTCTCAATAATAGATCTGACGATCAACCTGGCTCTGAAACCATGTAGAAATTTTGAATAATATGACACTTATTCACAGAGATTATCCTGATTATACACTATTGTGGAATACATGCATAATACATAACCTCCTCTACGTTGATCATCAATTTTGCGGAATTAAAAACAATGAAACATCAATCGCACACGCACATTAACACAATATGTAACCCGGGGAAAGCATACAGCTGAAAACCCCACACTATCTGTATATTATAATGATTGAGAACATGTAACAATACATAGTACAATACTCCTCACAAGTACTCAATACTATCTCCACCTGCTACACACAAACTAGCTCAGATCTGAATCAATCACAGGTTCAAATCTCCTCCACTGCTTGCCTGCCTCCACTGTGCAATCCTGCATGAGAATAGATGAGAATGGCTGATCCAAACTTGTATTTACCTTCGCTGAACCACGCAATCCTCATTGGCAATACTCAATCCATTGATTGTACAAATCTCATGCACAACTATAGTCACAACTGACAGCTGTCTTGCCCTTTCACTCACCTCTAACACTTGTCTCCACTGAACTGTCCATGCACTAAGTTAACTGATGTATTCTTTAGTTGCTTTATGAGTTAATAATTAGTGAATTAATTAGTAATTAATTCACATCACTCATCACTAGTGTATTCTTCAGTTAGACTAAATACAACTAGTTCAACTAAGTCAAACTGAACACAACTCCATCAACTCCTCAATCAACTCCACCAAACTCAATCACTTGAGTTCTAACTGAAGTCCGTCATGCAATAGCTCAACTGACCCATAAGAAAAGCGTATTTCCTTTTGGCAGCTGCATGTTCCACATCCGTAGCTCGAACTGAAGTGCTCCAAGAGGATAAGATAATGTTTATAGTCCAAATATTATTAAGAGCTAATAATATTCGACTGTTCTATTTTTAGCCTGGCAATCTAAAAATAGACTCCAGCCATATGTCTAAAAATAGAAGTCCATCTATTTTTACCAACATGACCAATCATCCACAAATAGTATCCTGCAACTCATAGACCATGATCCATATGTCTAAAAATAGACATAGTCTAAAAATAGACTTTGCGCCAAAAATAGCCTGCAGGCCCACTTAGTGAAGGCTACTCCTTTCCACTAAGCTCCATCATCTTGTTACATTTTCAACATAGATTTTTGGAACATTTACTCATAAATTTACCATTACCAAATGGCGAATCCACTAGGTCTTGGTCATCAATAAATAATGACTCCATTGTGCTAAATCTTCAGAGCCCTGGTGAATATGTTACTATTATTGTAATTTATCTCCTTTTCATTCAATATTTTTATCTTGTAGTGGTTTTTTGGCAAAAAAAATTCATTTAAGAGTTTATGTCTCTATTTTTCAAGTCACAGACTCTAGTCACATAGGATACAACATCATCTAACCAAACCCTAGGAGAAAGAGCACAAGAGAACCAACACGCTTTTATGGCATAGGTTGTGATTGACCAACGTAGGAAACAGGCCACAACCTACACTGTAACATAGGAAAAGGTCAATTTTCCACACCACACAATTTTTTGTAGTTTTTTTCGATTTTTGTGGAATTTCAATTTTGGTTGTTTGTTAGGAGGGTTTGTACTCATCTTTTCGATACACTTAGGCCTCGATCTATTTATTTCACCCACTTTTAAGAGGAAGGAAAAAAATCCTCTAGGGTTTGAGGGACACCCACGCCAACTTAAAATGGGTTTCACTAATTTGGTAGTCTATTGTTCAAAGTTGTATACCATTATTTTTCCCTCAACTTAATCCTTTTGTTTCAGCCTCTTTTTGGACTTTGAAGTTTCAATTGAGACCCATTTAGGCCTTTCTTACATCTTCATTCGAAGTCCTTCCTAAGTGCATTTTCATTAGTTTTTTTTTTTTTTTTTTTTGCCGTTTTAGCCTAGATTTCAATCTTTTTTTACTGATTTTACTACATAAAGTAGGCATCTTACCTATAGTTCCCAACCCCATTTTCGTTCTTGATCTCTCTGTCTCCATTTTGTTGCCTTATTTTTTATTTTTTTTGTGTTATTTTCAGCCTCCTTGGGTGGGAAGTAGAGTGTGTTTGGATCTATTTACTTTATGCTCATTTTAGTTAACTTTTTAGTTTTCACGTTTACTTTTCAAAAATACATTGTACATTTCATGCAAACCAATGACATTGCACATCTTTTCATGCACACTTCAAACCTTAAGTGAACGAGAGCTTATTTATCACCACCAAGCCAAGACCATAAAATCAACCACTTAATCTAACCAACATAGATCTAAGTCCAATTGGGCACCAACAAAAACAATCTAATGGTTAGGTTAGGGTTGGTGGGGTAGGCATCCCAATAATTCCCACAGAACACTTCAGTGAGACATAACAGTTGTCTTATTAGGGTGTTCTTGAAATCTTCCATAATCTAATAGTCCAAAGTCGTTCCTAAGGAGAAACTTGCTAGAGGGGGTAAGGCCTAAGCCAAGCATATTGGTGATTCCCCTGGAAGCTCCCACTTCTTGGTCAAGAATCCAAGCCCGTGGTTGACACTTAGAAGATGAGATTTTCTCGCCCTAGTTGGAAAGACATAACCATAGTTTCATTTCTTAGGATTAAAACACCCTATAGGTGGTGGTTGTGGGAAGAAACCATACATTTACCTCACCTTTCACTCAACGCTCTACTTTCAGATATTAGACCCTGCAAGTAATAAATTGTTTGGAAGGCCATCAAAACATACACTAGGATTTGTTTTAGGTGTTGTTAACGTTTAGGCTAGGAGTCATTTTTCCTTTTATAGGATGAGTTTCCTTGAAATAGAGTACTAGTACAGTGTAGTTAGCTTACACTCTACACCATTGAACATAGTGTTTTCTTGCTCTCTGTTTCTCTTTTTATTCATCAATTTCCCTCTAGCCTTTATCATTCTCTTTCTCTTGACATCATTGTTCCCCCTAGGCATTTTTCATAGAGACTGTGTGGTCTCCATCCCCGGTTTCTTTTAGGACATCCATTAACACCTGCTAGACAAGACAGGGTCCCTCTCCCTAGCCCACCTTCAGACTCTAGTACTTATGATTCATCCAGTTCTTTCTCTAAGCCTAAGTCCTCTCCACCCCGAGCCAATACGATGTCTAGTTTCAACATTGGTGATAATACCGCTCTTAATGCAAACACTAATAGCGGAGTAAATATTGGCAGAAATGTTGGTAATACTTAGGGTCCCCCTCCCAGTGGTAACATTGACACCTCACAAGGAATGATTCTCAGTCAACCATTGCTTCACTATATGGATGGTTTAAATCTCTCTTCTTTGAATCAAATTATTAATGATCCCTTCCAACATGACCCCAATTGACCACGCATGCCAACCAATCTCTCGTCTGACATCCCAAAGTTTGAAGGGAACTTTGGGGAAGATCCCACTAACCACACTCAATATTTTCACATTTGGTGTTCCTCCAATTCCATAATTGAGAATTCAGGTCGTCTACACCTCTTTTGATGCACCTTCACTGACACTTCCATGATGTGGTATGTATACCAACCCCATGCCTCCCATAAGGTATTTGCAACCCTTGCCAATGCATTTTTATCCTACTTTCAATTACCAATATGTTGCGATACTAACACCAAAATTTTAACTTCCTTTCATCAAACCTTTGTGACCTGCATATATGACCATGTTCAAGAATGGAGTAGAAGGAAAATCTTGTGCAAAGCTTCGGAATTTGAAGATCGAGTTTTCCTAGATTGGTTTTTGATGTCCCTCATTTCACCAATTGGAAAACATGTTGCATCCACTTTCCCTAAAACTGAAGAATACGTAATTTAGAACGCTTTGTAATTCAATTTGATTATTCCCAATCTAGTTATGTCTACATCGTTCTACCTAACCTTCCTCAACCTACTTCTTCTTGTGCTCTAAGGGCATCTCGTGTTGCAGATGATGGGGTTGGATCAATCTCTTACTAGCATCCTTCCCCATATACACAAGGGTCTAGGGGATATGGCCAACCTTTGGGCGAGGTCCAATACTAAATACACTTATCCCCCACTAGACACTTCACATGATAACCCCTACCAAGGTTGTTGGGAACGGGTCCCCTAGGGTCATTTTTGGGGTTAAAAGCCCAAGTTTTGGGGCAGAAAGCCCAAGTTTTTGTATAAAAAGTGTAAAGTCTCTGTATTTTGTGGCCGTGAAGTGCGAAGATGTAAAGAGTCATCAAGGGCTTCCACCCTTCTTTTATGTAACTTCTGTCAGCTTTAAGAGATCCACCCATGGTCCACGGACCATGGGATTGTATCAAAGGAGCATCTTAGAGGAGTCTAAGACAGTTTAGCTCAATTTAGTCTTGATATGTTTTGAGTCATTAATGAATGTAATGGGTCTATGAGAGCTAAGAGCGAAGAGTCTTAGCATAGGAAAGAGCCTTGTCACTATGTGCATAGAGGCCTAGGGTAGAAGTTCGCAACTGAGTGTTCAAACCCCTACAGTTGTGTGCGCAGGGTAGTTAGAGTCTGTAAAGAAGATATGAAGCATAAATAAAGAGAATTATTCTAGAATTATTTGTGTATAATCGATTTTACTTCTATTATAAATACATATGATTATGTTATGATGAATGCTGGGTTTATGTTTTAATATTGTATTGATGCGTGAGTCCATATGTTTTTCTCTATTATATGAATGCAAGTAAGAATATCTGTTTACGCGAGGATACTCTTAATGCATGTTGAATTTATCAGATACTTAATCTATTCTGGGTAAATATAGAAGTAAGAGTAATTATAGAAGCACGTAAGTGTATGTTCCACCTATCTAGGGTACGCAAAGGACAGTCTTAGATCTTCGCAGAGGCCTAGAGGACAACTAAGATGAGTATATCATTAAGCCCTAAAAGGCTTATCAACCTACACAAAGGAAGTTTTAGGGTATTAAATGACATTACTACCATCTCTAGGTGTGGAAACTTCATTCCTGCATCCCCCCATACTGCTTCGGGTGAGACTTCAATCCGTGCTCTGCGAATTGATGCCGGAAGGGCTAGTAGTGTTGGGATTTTCTTGGCTCATTAACGCTAAACCTAGGTTAGGACCCCTCAAGCCAACAAATGGTTCCTTTTCCGAGACTGGTATCTACATAAAGAGATGTGTGATGTTGCATCACTGGAATCCAACTAAGAAGGAGATCGAAAACTGGTTGGATAGAAGGATCCACGAATTCATGGCGCAAGAGAACAAGAATCCGTGATTGACGAAAGAACAATGGTTGGATAGATATCTGTACACAGACATACATGAAATCTTCTTATGTTCCTTCCCAATCAAATTATACGAGTGGATTGAAAAATTGGCAGATGCCCAACGAAGGTGGAGGCTTGACAGTACAATATCCTAGACCCTAGAGTTAGTGCGGAGATTAGAGGCCTCTGAAGATAAGATCACATGCGCTGGAGATTTGATGCAATCGAAGGAAACTGATTGTCCTCTAGTAATTCCCACGCGACCAGTATGATTGATAATAGAAGCCATGCATAATGGAATGTCTTACTCTAGTCTTGTGCTTCTCTGTATTTCGTGAGGAACCCACTACAGAGGTAGCACACCCAATTGAATTGTACGCCCTCCGCGCACTAGGCCGCTAATGACACAACTAGTGCCGACACTTCATCTGCGCAACACTTCCTCATTATTTTCCCAACTAGGATCTGGGTGGCGACCTTAACCATGGGGTTGGTTATGCTAGAAATTGAGTATCCCCACAGCTTCTTGGCAAGATTAAACTTGTCCTTTATTCTCTCGGCGAGGTTGCACTCGCCCGTCTTTCCACCAAAGGCCTTGGTCAGATTTAGCCCTGAGTACGGTAGCAATGTGATCCTATGGATCATCATATCGGTGATCGATATTGGCTCTCCTAACCATAGGTACCTATTGTGCACCACGCATAATAGTTGTTTGATCACTATCAAAGTTATGGGCGTGCGATTGTAATGTGCACCCATAACAGGTTCAACAGTCTTGCCTTGTCCACCCCTTTAATCAATTGCCTCAACTCTAGCGCAGTCACACCAGAATCCTTATAGAAGATGTGGGTTATAAATGTATCAGTCACCAAGTGGGAAAACTGCTCAATATCTGCCAAGTCCCAATCCTCTAACTTTAGATGTGGCATGCGCGCCATGCGCAGAACTTCGAATGTGATCTTGTTTGGCAGCAATGATGTGTTAAGTAAAAATTTTCTCTCATCTAGCTCCTTTGGGACCTTCACCTTGCCTTGGCATGGAGGAATGTATTCTGGTAATTTGGAAATAGGGTCGACCCCCTCAATATCGATATCCTTTGTGGCCATACTAGTGTATTCCACACCCTCATCAGATTCTAGGTCTACCACCTTTCCTTTCTCCTGTGCGGTAGGCTTCTCTTTCTTCTGGTGCTTTTTCGACGACTCGCACACCAGCTGTGTCACTTTCTGCTTGTCCTTCTTTGTCTTAGGACCCTCTCTAGTTGGCTTGGGTAACCTTGGCGATTTTGGCACTTCTATGGGCACCACTACACTTGCAACCTCAAGGGTAGGTCCCTCAGAGGCCATCGATCCTCCAACACTTACAATTTCCATGGGTGCCGACATGAGGCTAGTAAGAATCTCCTGGGTTGCTTTAGGCAACTTGTCAAATACTGAACTGGCCGCCAAAGCCTTGAAATTCTCAAGGTTCATGCACGCTTGATATCTCAACACCTCAATTCTTAGAATGCAAAGTGTTTTTCATTGGGTGGCCATATGTAATTTATAGGAAAATTCAAATTTGAATCCAACCATTCCCCCCAAAATCCACTCATAAATTCTATATTGGCGGCATATTTTCAAAGCTCTCGCTCTTAAATTCTGACTTAAATTCCCCCACTCCACTTAGCCATTTTCTCACTATCAACTCATGAATAGTGACCATAACTATCACTTTCTAGCTACCATGTGTGGTCTCTCTATTAAAAGTGCAGCCCCCTTCCCACTTCTGTTGATACTGTGACATTCCTCCTTTCCACGCAATCCCCCAATCACGTAGCTCTACAACTCGGGCAGTGTAGTTTATAGTCTCGCGCCTCCTTTTAGCTGCCTAGAGCATTAAGACTATGCTTCCACCATATAGTCATTTGGTCGGATCCCTAGTGTATGGCTTCAATCGATTGCCATTTACCTTCCCTGAAAATGGATCTCCATTCAACTTCACCAGCTAAACTGCTCCACCATTGGTAGCCTCCTTGATTACATAGGGCCCCAGCCAATGCATCTGAAATTTTCCTGGAAATTTATCAAACTTGTTGTCATATAATAACACTAAATCAATTACTTTGAAGGTGCATAGTTTGATGTGCTGATCATGCCATTCCTTTTCGCAATCCTTTTGAACTTGTTGATGGAATCCAACCAAAAATCTATCCTCTTCCAGCTCTATCAGCTATGTGAACCTTTTTTCCAGGGCTCCACGATCCACCATTCCTGTAAATTCCACTATGCACAGACTAGGTACGATGTACTCCATCAGCATCACAACTTCTATGCCATAAACCACCCTGAAAGGCGTTTGTCCAGTCAGATTTTTGCAAGTCATCCTGTAAGCCCATAGCACCGCGGATACACGCACATCCCAGTCATTTCTTTGTGAATGGCAAACCTTCGTCAGTGCATTCTATAATATCTTATTAAATGCTTCAACCGTCCCATTAGCATGTGAGTGATACAGCGTACTCTTTTGGTGATAAACTTGGAATTTCTTCATCAATGTGTTGATCGTCTCATTAAGGAAATGTGTACTGGGATTGCTCATCAAAATCTTCGGGCAGCCAAACCTAATCAGTACATACTCAAAGATGAACTTTGTTGTTGTTTCCCTTATACAGTCCTTCATAGGCTACGCCTCCGCCCATCTGGTCAAATACTCTGTCGCGGTGATGATGTACCGCGCACTTGTCTTCTTTCCTGGAGGGTGCATTGGTCCTACAAAATCAACTGCCCACTTCTCAAATCTCTGTAATGATATCTGCAGACTCAGAGGTAGCTCATCCCTCTATGATGGTCTATCCGTCCTCTGACATGCATCATATGCCTTATAATAAGGCTTGGAACCCTAATGCAGCATCGGCCACCACAAACTAGCATGTAAAATCTTCTGCGTTGTTTCTTTTCCTACATAATGTCCTCCTACAGCTCCTCCATGAGCTTCAATGAGGATGTTGCTTCATTCAAACTCAGCCACATAATGTCACAATATTTCATCTGACCCCATTTTGTATGAGTGATCTAAAATGATAGACAAGTCTGCCACGTGCACCACCAACTCCTTCTTTTGTTGACTAGTATATACCTCCAAAGCCATCCCCGTGATCAGAAAGTGTATGATATCTACAAAGTGATTTTTTGTGACATGCACTACAAAGAGCTAGACGTCAGGTAGTCCTTCCTCCAGATTAGTAGGCTCCTCTCCCGTTTCAATGCCCAACAGATGATCGGATCTGTCATTCAATCGTCCTAGCTTCACAATAACTTCAAAATCATATTCCTGAAATAGCAGCATCCATCTGCATATCTTCCCCCCCAACATAGGCTTGTTAACCAAGTACTTCAATGCAGAATGGGTTGTATACATCTTAAAGTGTCTGCCTAGCAAGTAGTGTCTGAACTTCTGGAGCACTTATACCATGGCCAAACCTTCGCGCTCTGTCGTTTAATAATTCTTCTCATCTTTATACAACTTCCTACTCGCAAACGCTATAGGGTGATCCAACTCTCCCTCACTAGCCTGTGTCAGTAATGCCCCGAGGGCAATACATGATGCATCCACATGCACATAAAATTCCTTCTTCCAATCTGGGAAGACTAGGATTGGTGCAGTGACCATCTTCTCCTTTAACACATCTAAACTTTGTTGACATTATTCATTCAAATAGAATGTAGCATCCTTCTTTAGCAACTTCTCCATTAGCGCAGAATCTGAGCATAACTCTTAATGAACTTTCTATAGTATCCAGTATACCCAGCATTGCACGCAATTATTTCATACTTCTTGGTGCCTCTAAGTTAATTATAACTATTATCTTAGCTGGGTTGACCACTAATCCTTGTCTACACACCACATGGACTAGCAAGATTCCGAAAGGAACACAGAACAAACATTTCTTCAAGTTGAGCATGATCTGATAGCTCCGGCATGTATCCAACATCAATCATAGGCTGGCTACATGGCATTTCACCAGCCCAAACACCATCCAATCATCAAAGTATACCTCCAAAAAGTTGTGAATGAAGTCCTTAAACGCCACGATGACTATGCATGAAAATATTGTCGACGCATTCTTTAGTCCAAAAGACATTATGGTATACTGAAATCACCCCCACTCCATGGTGAAGGTCATCTTACTTCTATCCTCCAGCACGATCTTGATCTGATGGTACCTCGAGAACCCATTCGTGAACGAATATGCTTCCTATTCTCCTACATTATCCATTTGCTTCATCAATGAACAGAGTTAGAAAGGGACCATGTACATAGGCATCATTCAACTTCCTGAGATCTACACATATCCTTATTTCATCCTTATGCTTCTTTTCCTGAACTACTATTGGGCTTACCCAATCAGACTCTTCTATTGGTTCAATAATTCTCGTCGCAAGAATTTTATCCAACTCTAAGTGGACTCTCTCTTTATACTTCGGATTGAGGTGGTAAGGCCTTTTCTTGATCAGCTTTGCGTCTGGTTTCAACATAATTTTCATAACTCTCAGGTCCCATATTATTCCCTTTAGACCTTAGAACTTTGTAGGGAACAAGTCCTGGTATTCGCGGAGAAATTTAGTGACCTTATCTACTGTTGCATCATCCCAGTAGTCCCCAATCTTTGCAAATTTCAGCTCCGCCTCTGTTCCAATGTTCACTTGTCTTGTTTTTAGTGGCGCGGTGATATTTGCATTTTCAATTTGTGGTCCTTCAACTTCGCAATGACCTTCATTCTCTGGGATATTAACATTCCTCGGATCCTCATCCTCTTCTTCGACAGTCACGTTGTAGCACTCCAGTGCGTGGCACAACTAGGTGGTCCAATCTGGTTGAATTAAGTCCAAGGGATCCTATGGTACTCTGAAGATTGCTACCTTGACTTCCTGCAATGCCTCATCAATACTTTCAAACCCATCCTCAAAGCTAAACGTCATCAAGAATCCCTGTTGCAAAACGTCCCATTCTTCAGTGCCATGGCGGAGCTCTGTTTCCAAGTACCAGTTCATCGGTATTACATCCAAAGTATGACAAAACATATGCACCCATTCAGGCTAAGGCTCCGCTCCATAAACCTTAGTCCATTTAGCCAAGTGATCGCTCAGGTCATTCCTTCCATCATATTTCTTTGTTAGCCAAACTTGTGGGTGACCAAACCGCAATCTCATCATCTTTCTATACATGCACCAATCCTCAAAACTATCTTTGTGTGTACCCCACCATCTCTTAGGTGTAGCATGTAGCCCAATCTAAGGCCTAGAAGTGATGCTTCTTTGGCACTTCCCTTTCGAATGCATCCAAAAACTTATCGACATCAGTTAAACCATCATCATGGGGTAGACTTCTTACCTCCAATGATACACAGCGCAATGACTTGGTCATCATATTACAGCATAGCATAGATACTTCATGCAATCGATTCTGCCAGTGCTCCAACTCCTCATTTGAATCTGATGTGTAGGAAATTTTGCAGTCCCAGGAAATGCATCCATTTGCTATCAGATTCACCCAATCTTGATCTCGCATCGTTATCTTATAAATCTGGCCCAAATCATCATCGCTTTCATAATCGCGGACTATTTTAGTATAGCACGGTCCTTCTGCAAGGTCTAGGGGCACTACTACGCAAAGATCTCTCTTCTCAAATATCATCTTCCGCTTCTTCAAATTTATTACGCCATTCATGTTAGTAGCCCAATCGATCCCAAGAAGCACAAGGTAGGGATTTCTATCATCCACAATCTCTATTACTTCAAAATCAGCCAATGCGCTCGTGCCCTCTATATCAACTGTCACTCCTTGCAATCTTCCCATGGGGATGATTTTCTAGTGATTTTCCATTCTTAACTGAATCATAGACCACTGCACTGTAGGTCTCCCCATCCTCTCCCATGTTTGTGTAGGCAAAACATTCGTGTCCGACCCTAGATCTAGAATAACTTGATCCATCTCATATTCTCCTATCTGTGCAATGAGCCTCATCTCGCGCCCTGTTCTTGCCTTATGCTTACCAATCTTCCTAACTACGTGTGTTCCGTCAAGAGCGTTTTATTCTCTTATGCACTTATTTATCATCACCTGTAGTCCTTTCATAGCCTTTCTATTGTGCAACAACTTCATACAGGTCTCCAAGAAAGTAGTAAGCATGGAAGGGTCGACCTCTTTAGCTGGCTTATCCTAACTTCCTGAGGTAAAGGACTTGGCAAAGCTTTTCTTTGCTTCCATAAAAGTTTCCTTTATGTGCTCTAGATCAAAATCGATGTCCCTTTCTGGTGCTTTGCAGACCCATTCACCTTCTTCAGGCTTCTTCCCCTTATCTTTGCCAGTCGTCATTCCACTTCGCAGCACTATATTTACCTTAGGACCCTTTTCATGTATCTTAGCTAATAATATAGGGAAATCCTCTGTCGCATGGTCAAACTGAGTATAATATTGGAATGACAGATGTGTCGGGTTCATGCAATCTCACACATAGTGTCCTAGTCCTCCAAAGCTATAACAAATGACCTGTCCCCGACCTCTACCAGGTCCTCCTCCACCTCGGCCTCATCCGTGCACTTGATATTCGCCTCGCGCTCCCCCAGTGCCTTGGTCTAGAGGCCAAGTTTCTCCTTGCACCCTATATGTGGGCATTCTATCCATCATTATCTCATAACTACGGTAATTACGTTCATAATGACCTACCAATTGACAAAAGTTGCAGAAGAGTTGTTGTTGTGTTTGTACAAATTTCTGAAGCAAATGGCAATTGTATGTTGCATGTTTTCCAGCTACCTGACAGATAGCACACCATAGAGGCAGACCTGTAGTTGGCCCTTCTTGAGCTTCCAACCTTAGAGGCTTTGGTCCTCCTGTTGCAACATAATTCACAAATATTGGACAGTGATCTTTGTCATGCCCTTGACTTTTGCACTTCAGGCACCAAAAGTCTTTGTGTACCTCTGGCCAAACTATTCTATCTTTCTTCAGACTGTGAAATTCTAGGCACAAGTTCTACAACTATGTGTGAATCTATTGAACCCCTAAAATATCATCTTGCATTGGTGTCTCATGCAATCTCATTGCAATCTCCAGGGCTTCCACCTAGGTACCAATCTTTTGTTGTGACAAAGCAACCCTTAGATGAGGCAGAAGCAAAGCCACAAACTATTCGTGATGCCCATCTGTAAGATTCATGTTGGCTTCGCAGATTGTGCACTTAAACCTCTGATCCAGATCCTATGGTGTCTTTCTAGGCTTCATCATGATCTCCTTGAATCCCACAATTAATTGAGCTTCAGATTTAGGCTTGTTGAATTCCTTAATAGTGTGGTTTGAATATCTGCTAATGAAGCCAACAAATTATCAGTGTAGTACTTAATGTACCATGTTAGCACACATTCCTGAAACAGATTAACCAATGTTTCTTTCTTCATCTTATCATCTGTAATACCCTTAGCTTCCCATACAGCCTTCATGACAAACCAAAATTGGTTTGGGTCCTTAGTTCCTGATCCCTTGAACACAGACAATTTCACTGAATTCTGCATATTGGATGGTGGCGGAGGTGGTGGTGGTGCGGGTGAAGGCATATGTGGTGAAGGTGAAGATGGCGGTGGTGTGGGTGAATGGGGTATTCATAGGAACCCTTGTTTTATTAGTTTAACAACGCTCTATGGAGAACCCTGTGCTGCTTCCTCATCATCACTCAGAGGAGGTCCAATCAGCGGGTTATATTCAGGGTTTATTTTCCTTCTATCCTTGAAGATATTTCCAATTCGTGTAGCTCCAAACATCAAGGTAGCTTCATAACCCTATTTTCACACAAGAGCATCTTCATCCAAGTATTTAAAGACCTTAAATACTTACCTTGCGGTCTGTTGAAGAAGCAGTGCTCTACTTCACTATAATTAACCGAAGTATCGACCGCGAACTCTGTCACGAATCCTCCGATGATACGATTGAGCCAATGATCGACAGTGCGTGCGATCTTATCTTTAGAGGCTTCTAAACTCCACACTAACTCCGGGGTCCATACTATTGGACCGTCAAGCCTCCATCTTCCTCGGTCATCTGCCAATTTCGCAGTCCACTAGTATAATTCGAACGAGAAGGAACATAATATGATTTTGTGTATCTCTGTGTACAGATATCTATCCAACCACTACTCTTTAGTCAATCGCAGATTCCTGTTCTCTTGCACTGCGAATTCGTGGATCTTTCTATCCAACCATTCTTCGATCTCCTTCTTAATTGGATTCCAATGATGCGCATCACACATCCCTTTATGTAGATTCCTGTCCTGGAAATAAAACCATTTGCTGGCTTGAGGGGCCCTGACCTAGGTTCAACGTTAATTAGCCAAGAAAATCCCTACACTACTGGCTCTTCGGGCATCAATCCATAGAGCGCAAACTGAAGTCTCACCGGAAGCAGTATAGGGGGGTGCAGGAAACAAGTTTCCACACCCAGAGATGGTAGTGATGTTGTTTAATACCCTAAACCTTCCTTCGCGCAGGTCGATAAGCCTTTTAGGGCTTAACGATATACTCATCTTAGTTGTCCTCTAGACCTTCATGAAGGTCTGTGACCATCCTTCGTGTACCCTAGATAGGCAGAACAGACACTTACGCGCTTCTATAATTACTCTTACTTCTGTATTTACCCATATTAGCTTAACTATCTAATAACTTCAACATGCATTAAGAGGATCTTCACATAAACAAATATTCTTACTTGCGTTAATATAACAAAGAAAATCATATGGACTCACGCATAAATACAATACTAAAACATAAACCCAATATTCATCATAACATAATCATATGCATTTATAACAGAAGTAAAATAGATCATACACAGATAATTCAAGAATAATTCTCTTTATTTATGCTTCAGATCTTCTTTACAAACTCTAACCGCCCTGTGCACATAGCTGCAAGGGTTCGTGCACTCGAACTTCTACCCTAGGCCTCTGCGCACATATCTATAGAGCCTCTTTGCTACGCTAAGACTCTTCTCTCTTAGCTCTCACAAACCCATTACATTCATCAATGACTCAAAACATATCAAGATTGAACTGAACTTAACTGCCTTAGACTCCTCTAAGACTCTCCTTAAAACTGACACAAGTTGCATAAAAGAAGTGCTGAAGCCCTTGATGAATCTTTACATCTTCACACTCCATGGCCACAAAATGCGGAGACTTTACACTTCTTATACAAAAACTTGGGATTTTTTCACCAAAACTTGGGCCTTTAACCCCAAAAATGACCCTAGGGGACCCATTCCCAACAAAGGCACAAGTAATTCTTATGCATTTCCCCATTCACATCAATCGAAACTAGGGCCAACTAGTACTCAGCCCAGTTGCCAAAATGTGACCACGAATACATACTATACTTATGCACCAGCTAGTGCTCCAACCCCAATGGCACAAACACCTCAATCTCCCATGCCTCATCCCCCTTTCTCGTAGGAACCACCATAGGCTTTGTAAGGATAGGTGTACGTTTAAAAAAAAAATTCTCGGCCTGACCCCAAGAAGTGGAATAAAGGAAGGGTGGTCATAACCAACAATCTCAAAGAAACCATGCCAACCAAGGTCATCATCCTAATTCCAACTAGGGTGATAAGTCTAATACTACAACCCAGCAACAGGGCACCCAACTAAAGTAGAATAATTCCCTTCACACAAATAATCCGTTTGCATGTTGCAATACTTATGGTCATTACACTCATGATTGTCCCCTTTTCCCTTAAATGTGTAAAACAAGGGAAGATCAAGACGTTTCTTCTGGAGGGAAGTAGCCTATTTCTTTATTCGCACCTCCCTCTATGTAGCCAATAGTGCTCAAGATTCCTTTCCCCAACCAAGGATATGATGCCACCCAATATAGCCAAAATACCTCTATTCCCACCCCTCATCATACTAAGAATGGATCTTATCAAATTCTCATGATGAATTCCAGGGAAGTCAACCTTCAAACTCAGTCACACCAATATGATCCACATCCTAGGAATTCATCCCTAGAGGCACAACCGAAAGTCTCCACTGAGCCTACTTCATCACCAAATGCAGATCCCTCCACTTAGGGTATATGTTCCTTCTAGGATCACTAAAGTTCCATTACATCAAAACCATTGCCAACTCCCAAGCCACCCATACCTATAGCATAGTATATGATTTGGCATAATCTCCTGTTTCCATGTCAATCTTGGATGTTCTCCAGACATGCCATCATATCGGAAGGCTCTACTATCCAATTTTAGCACTAAGGACCCTTCAAACAATCACATGGTTATCTTTTATATCGACAAATCAGATCATCCTCATCTACCCCTATCCGTTTCCTTCTAGATACGGTCTCCATCAAGAATGTCATTGTTCAATAGTGTAGCATTGATGAAGGCGCATCCGCCTATGTGATGTCTTCCCAATTTTGGAAGAAAATTGGTTCTCCTAAAAATTCACCATCTACTATCACCCTATGTGCATATGATGATTGCCCTTTGTAACCTGTCAATTTGTACCAAAATTGTCCCATCGTTGTCGCAAATAAGTAGGTCATGCTTGATGTTGAGGTCATTGGTGCCCATCTATATTATAACCTCTTGCTTGGATGTAGTTTCATGTATGTCATTTAAGAAATCACTTCTTCTTTTTTTCGTACCATGAGATTCCCTCATAATGGTAAGATTATCTCCATGGATTAGTTGACGTATCATGATCGAGAATCTAAGACATCTACTCATAATGTGATTTTGTTGATGGTGGGTAGTGATACAATAGTCACCTTATTTCATCGAGATTAGTTGAAGAGTCTACAAAGATTCCTCCTTGATTGGGGCATATTATGGTCCACTAACTATTCCTACAAAGCATTGCTCTTCCAATGTTTGTATGCTTCAAGGGTCACAATTTGCTTAGCAGCTAAGTACCTCTTCATAATAGCTAGCTCATCTGCAATTTCTACTACAAACTTAGGTGGTTCCTCAAGAGGATTTCCTCGTAGAAACCATCCATTTGGCCATATACCTTTCATGTTCCCATTGTTGGGAATAGTCACCACATTTGTGATGGATATACTGAGTTTACCAAAGTTCACCTTGTTGATACCAATATGGTACATTGATACTCTTCTCAAAACCCCTCCTCATTAGCTCAAACTTTATGTGGCTTTGACACTGATTCAAATGGTTCCCACTGCCCCTCCCACTCCTTCAGTTCCAATGTAACCTCAACAAGAACCCACTCTTGTTGTGAAAGTAGTTGGTGGGGGGGGGGGGAAGCCCAATAAAATGGGGGAAAAGATAATAAAACCTCAACATTGTTAACACCTAAGCCTACTCCTCCATGCACTTTGTGCAACCTATATGGACATGTCAACAATAATTTCCCTAATCTCCCACGTCTAAAGGGTGTAATTAGAAGTTTATGCAAAATTCACCCTTGTGATTTGTGCGATATATAGTGGATACGTATGGACACTATTCACATCATTTACCTCATCTCCACCATTTTCACGAGACTCTTGTTTTTATTTTCAATATGGATGTCGCTAGTAGTAAAGTCTCAACTTCTCTACCTATGTCCCTTGGCACCTCTTCTTCACAAAGATAGGAGGATAGTCAACCCATTATCACGATTGAAACCCCTGATGTGGAAATGGAAGATAACTCCATACCCATCCTTTTATTGTCATTATCCATGGCATCAACATATTCAGACACCCTGGGAGTGTCTAAGTGTGCGACTTTAGATCCACCTTATGAAGATTCTTTGGTCTCAACATCGTTGGCCTTTAATCCATTGGTCACCAGTATACCTTTGTAGACATTTCATATGTGAACCATGTCTCCCATGATGATGATTGGTTTAATATTCACCCCTTATTTTGAACCTAGAAATTTGAACAACATCGACCTTATGGCCATTACAAGGCCACTCAATGTTTGGGTAAGTGGGAATGCATTTTTAGGGTTCAAAAGAAGCAATTCTCCCTAACCCTCATGCCACATTTAGTAGTGTTGAATCTAGTACCATTATTCTTCCCCATCTTGAAGAAATTCTAGAGACCCATATCACTCTAGATCACCTTGGGGATGGCTCACTTAATCATTCTTGCATATTACATCAACAACCTAGTCCCTTTGAAATTGTTGTTGTTCAACCTCACTTTTGTATAAGTGAGCATCAGTTCATTATATCTAAAGCCACTCATTGGTATGGTGACACCTATTTGTGAACCCAGATGTTTAGTCCATTTGACTCATATATGCAATCCCATTTGAGATCAAATTCCACCATTTCCTTTCTACTGTATTCATCCCCTCTTCCTATAAGAAGAAAATCATAACATTATAATAAATGGTGACAGTAAACATCGTGCATGACAATATTATGTATAAGTATTTGTAATCCATTATTCTAAATACATCTAGCATGTTCATATCATTCTACATACACATTCAATAGGGGGCATGATTCCCACGATTTCATACATGATAAGTTCCCCCCATCACCATATGTTGGGGTGGGTAGTATCTCAAGCTTGAGGGAATTATCGCCCCCCTAGACACCTATGTCACTTGATTATTTTTATTCTTGGCCTATACCCTAATGATCTAGGTATGGTCAATTATCCTCTCATTCCTTTGATTGTTTTTCATACCAATCTCTTTGGTGGGCCATATACACTTTGTATGTAATAGATTATTGATACCATATGTTCAAACATTCTACTCTATGTAATGCCACACTTACCACCCAATCCCCCCTTGTTTGACTGGGTGGGTGGGAATGATCCTAGACCTCCTCTAGTAGTTCATTCCCATATTATTTTCTTACCTTGATTATTCACTAGGAAACATCCTTCCAAGAAGCATTAAGGCATCTCTTGCTGACCCTTCTAGAATTGTGCATATCAGTAACACCACCTTGCTCATTTCATTTTCTTATCATTCAAAGGATATTGACCTAGAGACTCCCACATTTTGGTAAGTGGATCAACCCATCCATCTCTTGCATTTTCCACCTATCGAGTGTTAGAGAATACCTAACATGGGAACTCTAGCACCATTACCCCTTTTCATTTTGGTACACATGTCATTCAATCCCCTTCACTTTGGGAGCATGGTTTGCTTTCATAACTAGAGAAAGCATCAATTGCACTTCTTGTCATTATGATCACAACCCAAGTCCCTCCCCCCCCCCCAAACTCCCCCCTCTTATTAACTCTTGGTTTACCCTAAGAGGGCCTTATACCCCTTGTAATTGGTTCAATTTGTTGCACCATCATTGATTCACCCTTGTTCAAAGCATCATAGATGAGTCATCATTCTATCCCATGGAGTCCGTTCAGAAAGCCTTTAATTCCTATTACAACATTTTTTCTTATTTGTGTGTCATACCCATCCTATATTGCTAAGATTTGACCTATATATGTCATGATATGTCTTTGAAAATCCTTCGTATAAATAATTAATCATCCCCTCTGAAATCATATTAGTTATTTCTAGTTCAACCTTGCATGTTATGCTTTGAAAAGGGGGGTCATAAGCCCACCCATCCACTCATTCCCCATCATACTTCTTGGTGTCATTCTCTATTAGTCACATTACTATATCCCTGGTGGCTTTGCTGAGGACTCATCATTGAATCAACTTTGGCAGGCCCTCCCCTCTTGACTTCAATGCATCTATTCCAAGAGAGTGGCTTAGCGGGTGGTGTATCTTGAATCCAATTTATTCATTATGGGTGCCTCAGCTCAAGCAAAGGGAATCATCATTTCCCTTTTACTTGGTTGTTTCTAGCATGATTTACTCCAACCCATTATCGTACGATAAAGAATCATACACTTGATGATACAGTGCTTAAGTATATTGGCCAAAAATTTACCGAGCACATGTGAGAGGTTCCCAAACCTCATGAGGGGATGTCCCTTTAGGTATCTTCCCACATGTGTGACCATCAACAGTTCTTGATTCAGTCTCAATTGCAGTTCAATAGATTTGACTGGCTTGGTTTCCACCAATCACAGAGCCAACAACATGAGCCCCTCCTTGAGTTGGCTCATTCAGGTTTTCAGAGCCCTTTCCTATGCAATAGGGCTTCTTTGGTTGTGATCTCCACCTCTCATCAATATGGGGTAATTTGGTCCTAAGTACTTAGTCCAAAAATTTTCATTATATTAGATATGGCCTTTGTATTCTTGCCACATGTATATGGAATTCTTTATATCATTGTATTATTTTCTAGCCCATTGATGCCAGCACATCATGTATCATGTATTATTTTACTCAGACCCACATTGTTGGGTGCACCATTATTCATTGTACTGAGTTATCTTAGCGGGTATGGATATGCCTCCCCCACTTCACTGAGATCATACACACACCATATGGATATTTCTCTTTGACAAATAGGTCTCACCTCCTTCACATGTGGTTCTTCCCTTGGCTATAATATCTCTCTCTCTCTCTCTCCATTGAATCCCCCTTTGGTGTCTAGTGAAAGGAGACTACAATTTATTTTTCTTGTATGATGTGCTCCTAACACTCATATATTGGGGGGGAATCCGTGATCACTCAAAAAGTGACCACCTAGCAGTTTCCACTAAAATGATCGAAATTCACCATGCAGTATGGGTTTTACACATTAAAACCCACTTTCACTTTATGAAATCATTTAATGAACCATTTTTCCTAAATTATTTATGTTTAATTAATTTACCCACTTGAAAATAACCCAGAAATCCATTTAATTAATTTCATGTTATACTATATTTAAGCATTTTGTGAAAATAATAAAAAAAAAAGTTCACCCATTGATAGGAACAATTAAATAAATCATTATTTATGTATCACTCCTTAATCATTTCACATTTCTCCAATGAAATCATTATTTAGTAATTATTCTAACATATTTTGACCATATCTCCTATAAATAATTAATAAATCATTTTCATTTATTAATTATTTCAACATTTTTTCTTAATTAACTCAATTAATTATTATTATTTGAGTTAGTTAACTTGACCATTTCTCTACTCTTTTCCTCTCTCAAAAATAATAAAATATTGATAATGGTTAGATCTTGATCTTGTCAACCAAATATTTAATTATTTGACTAAATATAATCTTAAAAAATAAATAAATAAATAAAAATTTAATAAATCCCAATATCTGTTGGCTAAGCATCTCTCTATATATAGTTGGAAAAATGAGACCAATCTTTCAATAATCTTTCACATCCTGAAGATGAACCATCGTTGCTGGTTCGAAACATCGATAAAAAGGAAACCTAATGCGATGTATCTGGAACATAATCTAAATAAATATAGTCTAATATAACATTTAATGATAAATAGAGAGTTTTTTCCTCATAGCATACACATGATCATTATCATCGTCGTAACTCTTATCACATAACTCTTGAGCTCTCCACATTGAGCTCTATCTTTTGTCTTCTTTTTCCTACTTGCAACTATATGAGAGAGAAAATAACTATCTGAAGCATAGGGACACAAAAGAACCCTCCACAGAGGAGGAAATTAAAGACCCAAGGCACTTATGTTTTATTCTACAGTTGATATCTTTTATTAATAAAATTATTCTTTCCATTGGGTTATCTTCTATAATTTTTGGCATATATTTTTAGGTTCCATAACCTTTTTGCGGGTTTTCTCTAATATTTTCCATAGATCTAAAGATAATGGTTGAAGATTGCGGGGTCTTGGAGCTCTTTTTTATTTTTCGATGGTTTCATAACTAGAAGAGTATATTTTTGGCACATTCACTCAGAAATTTATTACTAACAGTTTAATTTCCTACATATTAAACCTTAGCAATATTGTCTCGACATACTTCCTTTGATTAGTTTCCTCTTCACTTAATCTCTTTTAATTTCAATGCCAAAAATAAAAAATGTAGCACCAATATCATTCATGTCAAATTTGGAGGAAAATTATATCGTCACATCCTGGATAATTTCTCATCATTTCCAATTAGAAACATATCATCCACATATAAGACCAAATAAATAACACAATCACCAACTAATTTCAAATACACACAACAATCTTCTTTTCTACTTGTGAAGCAAAGTCCCTATTTATATGTATCAAGATTTTTATACCACGTCCTTGGTGATTGCTTTAATCCATACAAAGACTTTTTTAGCCTACATACTAGCTAAACAAAAATCTAGACAAGATGCTCACAGCAGGCATCATTGAACCTGTGGAAGAATCTAACTGGGTAAGTCCAATGGTGGTACAGGAGAAGAAGCAGAAAGATGAAATAAGGATATGCGTGGATCTCAGAAAGCTGAATAATGCTTGTGTGCATGATCCTTTCCTGACTCCATTCACTGATGAAGTGTTGGACAATGTAGGTGGCCAAGAAGCATATTCCTTCACTGATGGGTTCTCTGGGTACAAATAGATCAAAATTGCACTGGAAGATAAGAGCAAAACAAACTTCGCGACTGAGTGGGGTTGTTTTCAGCGCACTGTAATTCCGTTTGGATCAAATAATGCACCTATGATCTTCTTGCGCATAATTGTTGTTGCATTCAAGGAATTTATTCATAAATTCCTAAAGGGATATTTTTATGACTGGACTATGTTTGGGTTGGTTAAACACCATGTAGCAAGCTTTCGCCTAATGCTAGATACCTGTCGAAGATACCAGATCGCGTTGAATCTCAAGAAGTGTCTATTTTGTGTTCCTTTTGGGAACTTGTTGGGGCATGTGGTTTGTAGACAAGGACTAATGGTAGACCCCGCAAAGATCACGGTGATATTGAACTTGGAAGCACCGAGGAGTGTGAAATAGTTGCGCGCTACCTTGGGCCATACGGGATATTGCAGAAAGTTTATCAAAGGTTATGCCCAAATCACTGTGCCTATGGAAAACTTGTTGAAGAAGGATGTCACATTTTGCTGGAATGATGACTGTAAGAAGATCTTGGATATATTAAAAGAAAAGATGGTCACTACGTCGATTCTTGTCTTCCCAGATTGGGAGAAGGAGTTTCATGTACATGTCGACATGTCATGTATAGTGTTGGGAGTAATATTGACACAGGTTGGCAAAGAAGGCTTGGACCATCCTATCATGTTCGCAAGTTGAAGATTATCCAAAGTTGAGAAGAACTATTCTACCGCTGAGTTTGAAGGGCTAGCTATGGTGCATGCACTCCAGAAGTATAGGCATTACTTGCTACAAGGCGATTTTAAGATGTATACGGATCACTCCACAATGAAGTACCTGGTCAATAAGCCTTTGTTGGGGGGGAAGAATCTATAGGTGGCTCTTATTGTTCCAGGAATATGATTTTGAAGTTGTTTTGAATCCTGGACGATTAAACGCGGGACCAGACCATTTGTTGCGCATCGAAACAGGGGAGGAACCCACTAACTTAGAAGAAGGACTACCTGATGTGTAGATATTTGCAGTGCACATCGCAGATGGTCATTTTGAGGATATAATACAGTTCCTAACGACAGGTACTACACCAGAAGGATACACTGTCTAGCAGAAGAAGGAATTTATGGTGCACGCGGTAGATTTGTTTGTCATTACTGGACATCTGTACAAGATGGGGACTGATGAGATATTGTGATGGTATGTACCAGAGTTCAAAATAAGCAGCATCCTCACGAATTTTCATGGGGGCGCCATGGGAGGACACTATGCAGGGAGAGCAACCACGTAGAAGATTCTACGCATAGGGTTGTGGTGGCCAACCCTCCATCAGGACTCAAAAGCATATTGCGAGGCGTGTGATGTGTGTTAAAGGACTGGCAGGCCATCACGGAGGGATGAGATGCATTTGAATCCTCAGATGACGTTGCAACCCTTTGAGAAACGGGCGATAGACTTTGTGGGACCCATTCAGCCACAAGGAAAGACAAGAGTAAGGTACATTATCACTATGGGAGAGTATTTGACTCGTTGGGCAGAGGCGCAGTCAGTGAAGGATTGCATGAGCATGATTGTCGCGAAGTTCCTATTTGAGAATGTATTGATGTGATTTGGATGTCTGAGGATCTTGATGAGTGATCATGGTACGCACTTCCTAAATGAGACGATCAACGCGCTGACGGAGGAATTTCAGGTATACCACTAGAAGAGCACACCTTATCAGCCGCAAGCTAACAGGACAGTGGGAACATTCAACAAGGTGCTTGAAAATGTGCTAACCAAGGTTTGTAATGCTCAGTGAAGTGATTGGGACATACGCATACCTGTGGTATTATGGGCTCATCAAACGACATGTAAAAAGTTGACTAGCCAAAACCTCCTTTAGGCTCATCTATAGGGTTGAAGCGATAATGCTTATGGAATATATTGTGCCTAGTATGCGCATAGCAACACTCATAGGTATGACGGATCACGGAGCCCTCGAGGAGAGGCTCACACAGCTAGATGAGCATGAAGAAGAGAGATTTTTGGCTGGATTTCACCAGCAGGTCCAAAAGCAGCGCGAAAAGGCATGGCATGATCAACACACTACATTGTGCTTATTTAAGGTAAATGATATGGTTTTGTTATATGATAGTAAGTTTTATAAATTTCCAGGGAAGTTCAGGATGCACTGGTTAGGGCCTTATGTTATTAAGGAGATTAATGATGAAGGAGCGATACAGTTGGTCAAATTGAATGGAGAACCCTTCCCAAGAAAGGTGAATGGCAATCACTTGAAGCCATACACCGACAGTCCAGCCATGTGACTAAATGAAGGTAGCACAGTCTTAGTGCTCCAGGAAGCTAAAAGGAGGTGCATGACTATAAACTACACTTCCCAGGTTGGGGAGCTACGCGAATCGAGAATGGTGCAAAGCAAGAAAGTGTCATTGGGTCTGCAGTAATGTGGAGGGAGTTGCGCTACCCAGGGAGAAATTGTGCAAGTCGGCTGGAAAGTGACCGTTACGGTCACTGTTCATGAAAAGACAATAGAAGTGAGGCCAAATGGAGCGGGCGACAGAAATTTAAGACAAAATTTATGGCTTAGATCCTTGAAAATCTGTTTCTAATCTATCATTAGTGAACTGATTTTGGGGGGAACGGTTGGATTTGAATTCAAAATGCCATATAAATTACAAGTGGCTTCCCAATGAAAAACACTTAGAATTTTGAGAATTGAGTTGTTACGCTCTCAGGTGCACATGAATCGTCAATTCTTTCAAAATATAATTGTGAGTCCGGCGTTTGAAAAATTTTCAAAGGAGACACCTGAAGTAGTGAAGAGCGTCATGTCGACACACGTAGAAGCTATGGACACCGAAGAAGTGGCAACCGAGGAGAATGTGTAGGAAATTGATATGGAGGTTGAAGAAGTTGCCCCAGAGGTTGTCGAAGTATTAGTGGAAGTCCCCAAATCACCACGGACATCGAGATCGAAGCCAACCCCAACTAAGGAGACTATGAAGGACAAGAAGGGCAAGTATCCTGCCATACCAATGCGTGCCTTGCCAAGGCGAAATCCACAAAAACCCACTGCATAGGAGAAGTACAAGGCCATAAACTTAGAGGCAGAGGAGGAGGATATCAAAGACATCCCAATGGACGATAAGGATGTGGGAGTTGAAGTAGAGGAGGTTGAAACCTAGGGTGCGGACCCTATTACGTGGTTGTTAGAGTATGTCCCTCCATGCAAGCCTAAGTCCAAGGTCCCAAAGGACATTGATGAGAGTAAGACTCCCCTGTAAACCCGTTTGCTACTGGATGAAATTGCTTTCGACGGTCCACGCCTGGACCGAGTGCCGATATTGAAGCTTGAAGACCGGGACTTGGCAAACCACGAGAAGGTCTTACACCTGGAAACCAAGCAACCGATGCAACACATCATAGACACAAATATGGGAATGACCACATTGGAGCTGCAGAGGTGGCTCACGGGAGTAGAGAAGGCAAGGTTGCTCAACCTCCTTTGGGTGTTGCACTATAACTGCACCCCAAAGACAGTTTTGGTCATCAGTAACTGTTGTGCTTGGTTCATGATGGGTGTTTGTGGCTGGAGGAGCCGATACCCATCATAGATATGTTGATTCACCGCATGACATGCCTACCGTATATAGGAAAGAATCCAACGATGATCTTCAGTGGCAAGCATGGCGAGCATGCTCTGGCAGAGTCAATGAAGGAGAAATTCAATCTGGTGAAGAAGTCGAATGGATACGTTATCTCCAACATCTGCAACCTCGCTGTAAAGGTAGCAACGCAGATCCTTACAGGGAAGGTGATGCAGAAATGTTGTGCTGACGAGGTGCTGACTCCTGTCGTCGCGCTCGCACAGTAGTGTGCGGAAGGAGTCTAGTTTAACTAGTTGAACTACCTTCGCGGAGAGTTCCTGGCGAACTACCACAAAGCACAAGAGCTAAGAAAGACATTCCACTACGCGTGGCTCTTGCTTTCGATTGTGCTGGTAGCATGGGAGCTACTAGAGGACATCCAGTTCCCTTCGGTCACGCCAGACCTCCCTGAAGCAGTGAAGTATGCTTCACTGTGGAAAACCAAGGATGTGCAACAAGTTCAAGACAGAAAGATCTCCTGGATCTTGATGGAGATGAATATTAGGATGGCCATCAATCACAAGCCGTGATTGTTGCCCACAATGTATGATAACCTGCAGAGCTACACCAATTTCAAAGCTGATTTTCATCGAGTATCTATTAAGGCATGGAAGGACCTTGCTCAAAAGTGGTACGACTTGCCGTACCTGGCCACCGATGACGCCATCGATGCGGTGCTTGATCAATGACTGGCGGAGTGGCACACTACCATGGAATTGGTGGTGGGTGGAAGTAATTTCGTCATGTAGAAGAAGAAGGAGGAGGCCAAGCTAAAGATGGTGCATCTAGTCGAGAAGAGGAAAAAGGAGGCCGTTGAGAAGGCCTAGGCAGAACAGGCAGAAAATCAGGCAGATGGCACAGAGCATGGCTCTGACAAAGGTGCGTGGTCACCTTCGCCTGCGACAAAAGAGGAAGACATAGAATAGCACGACGCAGACCCTCAGTAAATGTCCGCCTGCATTAAGTGCCCAAGAGAGATGGATAATTGAGGGCCCAGAAAGAAATCCAAGGCGACCAAGACCTCGCTAGACCCTATCACATTGACGAAGGGAAACTTACATGATATCGGTGACACATTCAGAGATGTCACCATGGATGCCCTGCAGCAATTTGAACAACAACAATAGATCATCCTAGGGGCCATCCAGACTGGGTTGCAGGAGTTGCAGACCCGCGCATCGTAAGCTGGCACGATGTCTACCAACTTGGCTATCGGCACTTCAAAGGCTGCCAATATGTTGCGCACGAAGGCTTCTAGTGCGATAATTTTGTTGGATGGAGCACTGACCACGGAAAATGAGGTTGACAAGCCCACTTTCAGTGCCTTTAAGGGAGTTGGGATGAACCTAGTAGCGCTTCTTTGTGAAGCATTCCATCTCTTGTCGAATGGATTAATTGCATAAATGAGGGCCCAAGAGCACTGCGCCCTCCAGGTGATTATTGAACAACGGATCAACAACGAACAAATGGCCCTACAGAGAAATGCTACCATCACAGCTAAGACCGAGGTGACCAACTAGAGCAAGAAGATCATGCAGGTCATTCAGGAGGCATGCACAATGGTCCCAGAGTTGGCCATTCCGAAGGAAGAGCCAGTCGAGGTCCGCATCCACAAGTTGGCCACAGGGATGCGCAACACTCGGATTGAGATGGTGCGATTTCAGCTAGAGTTGAACCTGCAAAACACCAAGCTACAGTTGAGGGCCCATCCCTCCACACCGCCAAAAGTAAAGGAACAACTGGCGACCGCTGTCAAAGAGGTAGTTGCGACAGTGGAAAGTGCAGTAGTAAATTGCACACAATTGTTCGAGCAATAGTTTGAGGTCCTGACAAGCTTGCAGGAGGACCCAAATGTATAGAGGCTCAAGACGGAAGTGCATGAGCTACAACAGTGATACGATGAAGTTAAGGGCAAAGTGCAAACTATCGTGCTAACACAAAGGCTAGCCAAGCTGCAGGAGGCCAAGCAGTTGAAGGAACAGGTGGACGCAGCCCTTCACAAGAAAGCAGTGTTGAAGGCATGACTAAAGCCCTATATGGAGGAAGCTTACACAGTGATAGGTTATATTGAAGGCAAGATTGTGACTCTGCAAGCAACGCAACAAAAGCTTCAAGCTAACAGCGCAATATTAGTGACCAAAAAGACAATGGAAGATGCAAAGCAGGTGACATCTCAGTGCACGAACAAGGTAGAGGTCATACGAGTTGAGCTGGATGGGCTTTGCGCAAAAATCTTTGCGCCTACTGGGTGACTCGAGGGCGAGTCACGATGTTTGTGTTGGAGGCTTGTTGGGAGTGGGATCCCCCAAGGGCAGTTTTGGGGCTAAAAGCCCATGTTTGAGTCAAATTTTGTAATAAAAATGTAAAGTCTCCTCATTTTGTGGTTGCGAAGCGCAAAGGTGTTATGTGTCATAAAGGGTATTCCACCCTTATTTTTGTAAAGTAAAGTCAGTTGTAAGAGATCTACCCACGGTCCGCGAACCATGGGATTGTATAAAAAGAGCTAAGATCTAAGTAGTTTTAACGAAAAACATGTAAGAGAATCGTGGCTCTGAAGTAAGAAGTCTAAGTCTTGGGTTGTAGCATAAGTAAAGGCTCTACAGCTGAGTGCATAGAGACCTATGGTAGAAGTTCGTAGCTGAGTGCGTGGACCCCTGCAGCTGTGTGCATAGGGTAGACAAAGTTGTAAACACTTGGAAGATATTAATAAAGAAATATATTCTGAAATTCTTATGTCTTCATTCTATTTTTTATATGCTATGTGTGAATTTCATTTATTACACTTATGTGATGCGCGAATGAATGCAATTACATTGAATAATTGAATGCAATTACGATTATATATTTACGCAGTGTTAACTATAATCAGTCGATAAGATAAGCAAGTCACTTAGAGTAATTGAGGAATCTTCACAACACACTACTATAGCAGTGTGAAAGTACTTAAGCAGCTAGCTAGGGCTGCGCGAAGGTTGATCATACCCTTTCGCAGAGGTATTAAAGAGAGAATAAAGGGCTCGTCTTGCAAGCCCTAGAGTGAAGAGACCGACACGAAGGCAGGGACAGAAGGAAATTAAACGACATCACAACCATCTCAGGGTGTGGAAACTTGGTTCCAACATCCCCCCATACTACTTCGAGTGAGACTTCGGTCTGCTCTCCACAGGTTGATGCCAAAAGGGCCAGTAGTGTAGGGATTTGTTTGACTAATTAACACTGAACCTGGGTCAGGCCCCTTTAAGCCAACACCTGCACTATAAAGCCTTATTGTTTTTTCATGTAGATATATTCTTCCATATCTCCATGTATGAATGTTGTCTTCACATCCATTTGTTCTACCTCAAAGTAAGGTAGCAAGAATAGATAAAAGTAATCTAATAGAAGCTAACTTGAAAAAAGGAGGAAAAATATCACCAAAATCAATTGTTTGCACCTTGGAATAATATTTTTCTACTAACCAAGCTTTATATTTCTCCCCTTTACCTTATGCATTCAACTTTTTCTTAAAAACCCATTTGTTTCCAATGGGTTTTCTTCTAGTTGACAAATACACTAGATCCTAAGCCTCATTCTTGTCAAGCGTTACCATTTCTTCAACCATGGTCAATGATTTTCTAGAGTTTTCCACCCTCTAAATCCACTACATCCCTAATAGTTCTAGGATCATCATCAGTGATGAGTAAATAAAAAATTGAATGGAAATCAATTAGAGTATTCTTCTTTAGCTACCTTTTTTTCTTGAACTGATCTCCTTAGAACCAGAGTGGGTGGTTCTTCCTATTCTTCTTATTGCTATTCTTTTGTGGAGTATGATTCTTCATCCTTTAGTTCAAACTCCATATTCTCTATTTCCTCTTTCCTTGTTAGGACTTCCTATTTCTTGACATCCTTCTCTTCTCTAAATACCACATCTTGACAGTACACAACCTTCTTTGTTTTTTGGTTCCAAATCTTATAACATTTTAAACCATCTTTATACCAAATAAACATGCACCTTTTAAATTTACTATCCAACTTGGTTCTTTTCTCCATCGGAGCATGTACATATGCATCACACCCAAATACCATGAGATGTGAGAGAGAGGGTTTCTTATAGTCCATACCTCATGTTGACTCTTATCCTCCAACACTAATGAAGGTGTTATATTAAATAGGTATCATGCAGTATCCACTGCCTTTACCTAGAAGTCATGTCCTAACCCAACACCATTGAACATACTCCTTGCTTTTTCCATCATCATCTTATTCATCCTTTCTACAACGCCATTTTTTTGAGGTGTGTATGGAGTGGTATTTTGACATGCTATACCAGACTTCTTACAAAAATCTTTGAATTCCTTCCTGCAAAACTTTCCACTGTTATCTGTTCTCAACACCTTAATATTCTTTCTGTTTGATTTTCACTAGAGCCTTAAATTATTTAAACTTGTCAAAGACTTAAAATTTCTTCTTGAGGAAATATATCCATGTATTCTTTGAGAATTCATCTATAAATGAGACATGGTACATAAATTTTCTCAGTAATGTAACTAACATAGGTCCAAACACATCATTGTGCACTAGATATAATACTCATTCTACCCTCTTAGCACTAGAGGAGAACCTCACTCAATTCTACTTCACATATACACAATGTTCACAAAAATCAAAATCAAAAGAGCAATTAGACCTGCCTTCTACCATACCATTACAATGTATAATTTGAAGGCCCTTCTATCCAGTATGTCCCAATATTTGATGTCACAGCATATTATTTTATTTAGAGAGTACAAGATTTTTTTTCTCCATTCTCATGAACAATAGAACCGTTGCACCTATTAATAATAGTACTGCTCAATAGCTTGTACAAAGTTCTGATCTGAGCTCCCCTCATAAATACCAATGCTCCTCAAACCGTCTTGCAGATATATTTCTCAAAAGCTATTTTTATACCTGCATCATCCATCTTACTTACATAAATTTGATTTTTGGCCAATCCTAGAATGCATAGAAAATAGAGTGTTCTAATCCTTCCACATATCAACTTCAACTTGACTTTTCCTCATATTATGATTTTAGTTTTCTTTTCATTACCTAGGAAGACATCACCACCATCATATATCTCATACTCCATTAGGATAATTTTGAAGTAAAAGATGGACATCCTAAAGAAAATAATAAAACAGTAGATAAAATAATAAAATAAGAGCTATGAATTTTTAAAGAAAAAGAAAGGAAACTACTTTTTTATTATATTTTCAACTTATCTCCTTGTAGGTTTACTCAAATCTCAAGTGTAGACACTCATTGGATGTGAGATTAACTTCCACATCTAATGAGTACCCACTCTGCTTAGTTTTGAGTAGACCCACATAAAAGAATAATTGAAAATACATGGAAAAAGTGTGTCCAATGCACGTTTTTCATGTATTTTTGATTTCTTTCAATGTGGATCAACTAAGAAGTGTGAAAATTGCATACTCGTTGGATATAAAAATTAATTTCACATACAATGGGTATCTACACTTGATATTTGAGTAAATCTACAAGGAGATAAGCCAAAAATATATAATTAAAAAAAAATAGTTTTCTTCTTTTCCCTCCATAATATTCTCCCCTAGGGATGGCATCATCATCTTGAATTCTATTGGTTCTTTTAAAGTTAATTTTATTAGGATGTTTTTTCTTTTGAGGCCCATTTTTTACCTCAAATTTCCCCTAATGTGCAGAACCAATCCCTATAGGGAGTCATGTGAAATGACACACCGAAGTCATTAAACCATGCCTTATGATCTTCATGTGTACTTGAAGATGCCAAGTACACATCCCCAACTTCATTTGAGGTGGTTTTCACTTCTACAAAAGGAGCATCATTATATCCCTTTCCTTTCTCAGTAGTTTTGGATCTACAATATTTCCTGTAGTTCCCTTCTTTTCCACATTTCTAGCATACCTTTACAAATTTTCCTAGGGATTTATATATCCCTCTATATTTAGATCTCCCACTTGAGGGATTATTTATATTTCTATTTTGATAGCATCCTCATAGAGACAAGGAATCTCTATTCTAGCTCTCCATGTCTTTCTGTCTCAACTTCTTCGACAACAAGGATGAGAATATTTCATCAAATTTTAAGGTAGTTGCATTACTACCTATGGAAACAACCAAACTATCCCACGAGTCAAACAGATAACATAATAAAATAATGCACTTATCCTCATCTGAAATCCTAATATCAACATATAATATCTGACTTACCACAATATTGAACGAATTCATATGCTCCGTCATTGAGTCTCCATCCTTCATCCTTAGGTTATACAACTTCTTCTATATGAACAATTTATTTAACAGGGACTTAGACTGATACAAAGTCCCTAACTTGTCCCACAAAGCTTTTGTTGTAGCTTCTCCTAAAAAATTTAGTAATACGTAATCTGAGACACACAACTGTGTGCTCTTTTCCTTCTAATCCAACTTGGTCCAGTCTTTTGTCAACATTGTCGTTGGTTTAGTACCTAGATCCATAATGATCTACTTATCTTTATCTGCCAAAATATCCTCTATATTTAGCTTCCAAAACTTGAAACTCAGTCTATTAAATTTATTGATCTCTATATTTGCAATGTTTGCCTCTCCTTTTCACCACAATAATCGATCTTATAGATATTCCATTGTAACAAAGTCTACCATAGGCCTAACCAAAACCCCTTAGTCACAAAGGTGTCCCCTTGAATCCAAAACTACTCTAATACCAAATGTAGGTTTTAAACTTCTACAAATAATACCTGAAAACAAATTCTTAAAACTAATAGAAAATATACAATGACAATCATAGAAAATATACACAAAGATTTTTCTCATACAACCCAAAACTAGGAAAACCAAATCGATTTCTTATTATATTTCTTTGCAATGTTACAATACATTACATACATGTTGTATAATTCATAAACACCCAATCCATTAACCCTAAATTATAATATAATCATAGTTCCTTTGACCATATCTACAAAACCATGGGCAAAACCACCATACACTCAAAAATCATGAATGAAAAAATGATTGATTTTTTTTGGGGTGTTGCCCCAAACCCCATGAAAGTGAGATACCATGACCCTACAACCCGTCATAAAAGGGGGGAATGTTACACTCGATAAATACATATTTCATGTGGGTATATTCTTGCAAATAATATAACACATACCCAACATATTGAAGATCATTTAAATGAATTAACATTATCACCAATTAAATAAGTTTCGTAGGAGAAAATTTTGATGATGAGGTTAGGGATATTTTGATTTTGAGCTCATTTCAAGAAAGATGGAATGGAATGGTCATGAATATGAGTAATTTTGTCTCTAGTTCAAACATTTTAAGTTTTATAATTCCTTTGGTGTTATCCTTAGTGAGGAAATCCAATAGAAAACCATAGGTGATACATTGAGTAATGCTTCGACTATAGAGAACAGAGGAAGAAAAATAGAGAGAGGAAAGAGCCATATGAACGATGGATAATCTAAGAAGGGAAGGTCAAAATCTAAAGAGAGGACGGAATGTTTCCATTGTGGGAAGAAAGGACACAACAAGGAAAATTGTTGGTCTTTATAAACTAAAAATAGAAAAGGGAGATGGACAAAAGGAGAATAACAGGGAACAAAATGTAGCAAGTGATGTGTTAGAAGATGCTTTAATCCTTTCAATAGATTGAATTGTTGATTCTTAGTTTATAGCCTCATGGGATTCATTTCATGCCACACTTGATAGGAAATATTTTCAAGATTATGTTTAAGGTGATTTTGGATAGGTTTATTTGGGTGACAATGAACCATGTAAAATTGTGGGAAAAATTAAGGTATGGATAAAATTATAGAACAGAAAGAAATGATTGTTAAAATAGTTAATGCATGTTACTAATTTAAGAAGAAATATAATTTCAAGAGGGCAGTTGGGAAGTGAAGATTGTACAATTACATTTACAAGAAATTCATGGAAGGCCACTAGAGGATCTATGATAATAGAAAAACGAAAGAAGATAGGTTAGTCATATTTATGTACTAGTTTTGTTGTCCTTTCTATTGCTCTAGATTCTACAAGAGAGGATACAAAATTGTGACGTCACAGGCTCAGACACATGGGTGAAAAAGGGATGCACATTATCCACTGAAGGATATTATTTCCAAATTTTAAGAAGGTTGATTTAGACTTTTGTGAGCATTATGTTTATGGAAAATAGAAAAGAGTAAGATTTCTTAATGTTGGGAAAGAAAATATGAGTGAAAAGTTAGATATTGTGTATATAAATGTATGGGTACTAGCTCAAGTTTCATGTCTTGGTGTATCTTATTATTATATTACTTTTATTGATGATGCAACTAGGAAAACTTGGGTTTATCTCATTAGAAAAAAATCTAATGTCTTTGATACTTTTAATAAATGGAAAGATTTAGTCAAGAATGAGGCATGCAATAAATTAAAGTTTCTCAAATTAGATAATGGATGTGAATATTGCAACAAGGAATTTATAGTTATTATTCATACCATGGGATTCATAGAGATAAGATAGTTCTAGGAACACCACAAGGAAATGGTGTATCAAAAAGGGTGACCAGGAAAATCATGGAGTGTGCAAAGTGTATGCGACTGCAAGTAGGATTTCCATTATATTTTTGCGTAGATGTTATTGATACTATTGTTTACTTAATGAATAGAGATCAACCTTCAGGTTCCTTAGGTATTGGCATTATATAGAAGGCATGGACAGGTAAAAAGTGATTCTACTCATTTATGAAGACTTTTCATTGTAAAGCATTTGTCCATATTGATAGAGAAACTAGAACAAAGATTGTGGAGAAATCCAAGAAATGTAATTTTCTGGATATGGAGTTAATGATTTTAGATATTGCTTATGGGATTATGAAAATCACAAAATCATTAGGAGCAGAGATGTGGTATTCAATGAGGTCATGTAAAAATATCATTTACAGAAAAAGAAACAAGAAAAGGAAATTGATGAAATCACATAAAAAGAAATTCCAAAAGTATCAGAAAATAAAAATGTTCAATGCAACAACAACAGGTACCTTAGACTCCTACAAATGTTGTTATAAGGTCAACTAGGTTAAGCAGACCCCTTGAATGATACTCTCCTTCATTGTACTATTTATTGTTGAATAATTCTCATGAACCAAAATGATATTAAGAAGCAATGCAAGTAGAAACTAGAAAGAAATGGGAGAAATGAATGAACAAATAGATGGAATTTTTGGTACATAACCATTATTGGGATTTGTTCCTATTTCCTACAAGTAAAAAGAGTGTTGTCAAATAAATAGGTTCATAATTTGAAGGAAGAAGATGGAGGGAAAAAGAGGTGCAAGGCCAAACTTGTTGTAAAGGGATTTGAAAAAAATAAAGTTATAAAATTTGATGAAATATTTTCTCTTGTTGTCATAATGACTTCAATTAGAACTATTTTAATTTTAGTGGTAGTAGGAGATTTACATATTGTGTAGTGATGTAAAGACAACTTTTCTCCATGGGGACTTGAAGGAAGATATTTATGTGCAATAGCCACAACAATATAAGATCAAATGCAAGGAAAACTTATTGTGTATACAAAAGAAGAGTTGGTATGGTTTAAAGAAAGCCCCAAGATAGTGGTATTTGAAGTTTGACAGGTTATGAAAAAACAAGGATTTTAACCACTATGATTATTTTAAGAAACTAGATAATGGCAGATACAATATCTTTTTCTTGTATGTAGATGACATGATTGTTGTAGGGTATAACATGTAGGATATAAAGGTGCTCAAAAGAAAATTATCCAGTTAATTTTCTATGAAGGATTTGGGTGTCATAAAGCGAAATCCTTGGTAAGAAAATAAAAAGAAACATGAAAAAACATAAATGAACATTGTCTTGGAGTGAGTAAAAATAAAAGGTGTTGTAAATATTTAAAATGGAACATGAAAAACTAGTTATTACACCTTTGGCTAACCACTTCAAATTAACTATAAGGAGATGTGTCCCAAGACACGAGATGAAATAGATGTCATGTCCAAGGTTCCATATTCATAAGTAATTGGTAGCTTAATGTATGTAATGATGTTCACAAGGACAAATATTACACTTACACTGGGATTTGTGAGCAGGTATATGAATAATCTAGGTAAAGAGCATTGGAAGGAAGAATAGTGGATTATCAAGTATACGAGAGGTACTACTATTCAAGAATTATACTTTGGAGGATCAACAATTTTTCTCCAGTAATATTTTGACTCAGTTATGGAAGGTGATATAGATACTAGGAGCACCATAGCGTATGCTTTTTCTATAGGTTGAACAAAAATAGGCTGGATTTTGAATTGCAAAGGATTGTTGCACTTTCAATAGTAGAAGCAAAGTATTTTTCTACTATAAAGGCTAGTAAAGAGATGATTTGGTTATAGAGGTTCATATAGATTATAGCGATATTGATAGTTCCATTCATCTTGCAAAAAACTCAACCTTGCATTCAAGACTAAGCATATGCGGCTCATGTACCATTTCATATGATAAATTTTGGAAGAGGGATAGTTGAAATTAGAAACGATACATACTAGCCGGAATCATGTAGACATGTTAATGAAGGTAGTGATCGAGGAGAAACTGACTTTCTATTTAGTTTCAATTAGTATTCAAGCATGATGATGAAGGTGAGAAACTAGTTAGCTCTAAAGTTAAAGCTTCGTCCATCAAGTGCAATAGCAGTGGAGTTGTTGTAATTAGTCTTCAAGTAGGAGATTATTGGTTATGGAGTCTAATTATTTTCCTGATTCATAGCTCTTGTTTTCTACCTACGTTTGGACCTTAGTTCCTAATGGGGGGTGTAGGGGGATTTCCTCACTATTACTTTCGCTAAGGGGTTTGGGGAGGGGGGGAATGAAAATTATTTAGATCCCCCTTTTGTGGGGCTTTGGGACAAGTTCCCCTAAAGATTTTTTTTGGAAAAAAAATCCTTGAAAAATATTGTACTTTCATAAGTCAATTTGGATCGTTCATCATTAGATCACAAATTTGATGGTAGATGTCATGTGATGGTTTTTTTTTTCCCTAGAAGGAAACTCTATTTCTTTTATGAGGAATTATTGTATTGCATGTGTGTACTATTAAGATATCATTGTAATTGAGAGAAAGAAGATTGTGAGAAAGAGAGAGAGAGAGGAAGAGGAGGTTGCATGGGATGTGTTGTAGGTTGTAATCCCTTCAATTTTCTAGATGAAAAAAAAGGAAAGACTAGTTATTTCTTTGTGGATGTAGCCCAAATCAGGTGAACCATGTATATTGGTCTCCTTTGTACACAGGGGATTGACTGTGGGAGCAATACCATACCGCGTGGGTTCGTATTGGGGGATATATATTGAGGAAAACATGACATAATATATGAAGCATATAATAAGGGGTAAAGGGTTGTTATATTGGTAGGTCTAAAAAATGGAGCTCAAAGTTCATGAAAAAATATAAAGGGGTATACAAAATGTTAATGTAAAAATAGATCCTACAATATCTAATGAAAATAGGGGTTTTTAAATTGGGAAGGTGTATTGGGTTCTTATCGGTAGGGGGTTAAATAATGTGATTTTTAGAGGTATTTTCCAATATGTAGTCAAATTAAGGGTATTGTTTAGTATGCCATGAATGCACGTAATATATCAAAGGTTCATTGAGTGAAGCCCCCTTGCCTTTGTATTGTTTTATTCTATATTTTATTTTTATTGCTTTGTGATTTTATTCCAAACATCTAAAAGTGCATGTATGTGCTTTTGAAAATGCATGCATGCTTTTAAGAATACACACTTTTAGGAAAAAAATGCACTTTTTAGAACAAACACATTCTTGAAAACTCCAAGATGGAAAACATGTAAAGTGGTGCATGGAACAATAAGACTATAATATTAAGAACATGTGTGTTTCTTAGAATATTCACTCATTCTTATGTGAACATGTCCTTCTTTAAATTATAGAAATAAAATACTAAAAAAATCACAAACTTAACCACCATAATTATTATCAATTTCAAAAAATATTATAATTTCAAAACATAAACTTAAAACATTTATTAAGATTAAATTTGAGTAGAAAATATTCCTACCTCATTTACTAACCAACGTAAATGATTTAGGGTTGAATGATAATTCTTAAAACACGGATTTAAAAACAAATAATCCCTTCTTAATTAATATATTAAGTTAGAACAATCTAATTTGCACTTATACTTAAAATATTAGTTTTATGAAAAAATTAGATTAGAAAAATGATAATTGCATTATAAAAGTTGTATTATGATGAGGTAGAATCAGTTTTAAATGTCATAGTGATTGAGTTTATATTTATTTTAATAACATTTTTTTTATAAAATCTATTTATATTATTAATATACATTAAAAACAAATATTCAAATTAGACCTATTCAGATTACTGATTATGTTAAAATAAGGTATTTATGCAAATTGAACCTACCATCTTTGATAATATAGAAGCAAATTGGATATACAACCTTTCCTGATATAATTTTCAATCATTAAAGCATGAAAATATTCGTGTGATAATGGAGCTTGAGGTTTCAAGTGCACCATTCATTTAAGATAAAGTACTCTGGATGGTGTTTATCCTTATATTGATTGCCTTCGGGAAGCTATGTTCATGTCTCGTATTATATCTCCTTCTAAAACCTATAGAGGCTCAATATCTGGGTAATTTTTAATACCTAGTTAATTTTTAGAAATATGGTAGATGTTTGGGTTCATGTTACACCTCTAGATTCTCAAGTTATTTTGTCAAATTTGAAACGAAATACTATTACAATGTTACACCTTTAGAATCTCTAAATTATTCTGTCAGGTCTGAAATGAAATGTTATTACAGTAAATGACACATACATATGTCTCTTTCTTTCCCAGGCCGGTGTGGCTTTTTCCCATGGAGATATGTTTTATGAATACAACGTCGATGGTATCATTTGTGACCAAGGTTATTTTGAGATTTTTCAAGACATTACAATTTTTTTCTGCCATTTTCAGAACTTCAGCTTTTTCCAAAAATTTTGTACTTTATTGGTTTAAGTCTAAGTTTGTTTTGTTATGTTTTTGTTCTCAGTGTGAGTAATTTTTTTCATAGTCTTATTCTAATGTTTTGATAGTATATCAGTGGTCAGATTTTGTTCATATTCTGGAGTTTACAATCCAACTTGCGCAAGACCTACAATAAACATATACAATAAACATATGTTAATATAAAACAATCTTCCCTTCTAATAAAAACATTTTTTTTGTTTTTCTTTCTTGAAAATGACCCATTAAATAATTACAATGAATAATTTTAGCTATACTCTTTTTTTTTCAGAGAGAAATCCTCGTATGACCGAAGTCTACAGATATTTTTTACAATTAATATGGCCGAAGCCAGCAGAATACGACATAGCCATAACAAATTGCCAAGCTAGAAGCCGCCGCAGGACTCGAACAGAGCTGGGGTGCGAAAGCCAACAGCCCCAGCTATATTCTAATTAACTATAGATAATTACAATGAATAATTTTAGCTATATTCTAATTAACTATAGAAACAAGTCAAAAAAAAATTGTGCAACCATCGATTGATGGACAACGATTCATGCAAAATATTTAAGAGAGTCCAAAAACCAATACGTTTAAAATACTCCGATCAGAATATTGTACGGTACAATGTCACAGGAATTTCATTGATTTTCCTGAAAATCTATGTACCACATTTTCCTGAGCAGAACCACCAGTCCTGCTCATATGATGGGATCCTCAAGATATTCCTATTATTAAATGCCTAGGATCCTTTCAGCTCCATTTGGAACATCTTACAGACAAGCATTCAGAACAAAGTGACAATATTACAGACTGTTGGGCGAGACAAAATAATATTGGATTTTTCACTAGCTGGGTTGGTTGTGCCCCACGGGCACATGTAAAGACTTTGGAAAAGGTATGTTAGATGTGTACCTGCCATTAATAGTAGCGAAGAAAGAAAGCTAGGTTATGAAAATTGCGGAAAGATTCGGCCTCACGCTACTTCCAACGCTCAAGACAATTACTTTCATAATAAAATGTTGGTGGCTAAATGCTAGAAACAAGCCATTTTATTTTATTTTTTTTTCTCGTTAAAACTAATCTATTATTTACAGTGTCAAGAAAAACAGTTACATTTACAGTATCATTTTACCAGAGGCCAATTGTGGCACTTTGGAATAGGAGTGACCAAAAAGAACAGCCCTCGCAGGGGCACCACATCTGAGAGAAACAACCCTCGCAGGGGCGCCATACCAAAAAAGAACAGCCCTCGCAGGGGCGCCAAACCAAAACTAAACAGCCCTCGCAGGGGCGCCGGACCAAAACAGTTCATCCCTCGCAGGGGCACCAGCAGAACTTCAGCATTATCCCTCTCGGGTAGTACAGACATAACATAAACAAACTCTGAGCCAACATAACATAAACAGTAAAACCAAAACAAGACCTGAGCAGCGATGGAGGTCATGATTCCGAACAGATGGGCGACTATTCGTCCGGCTCCTCCTCGACCACCCTACACCATCCATACTTCTCAATTTCCTCTGCAGTGGGAAAGGAGTCCATGTTGACATTGTCCCCTTTGCTAGTCGACACCTCCTGAGCCTGAGGAAGATTAGATGCGTTCTCTGGAGCATCCGCAGGCTTCTCCATGACGTCCTCTGAGCTGCCACCAGGTTGCTTCCCCTTACTGTATTGAACATCGCCACCATCCGGAGAGTCTTCGAGGAAGAGAACCGATACATGGGCACTGATTCGGGGTTTATTCAGAGAGCTGCTAAAGTTGAAAATGGCAGAACCGAAGGCAGGCGTGGGAGCCGGGTCAGAATCAGGGGCGCTTGAGTCCAGAAATTGGCTAGTTTGAAGGGGGTTGGCCTCAGAGATTCGATGACAATGGCAGTGGCAATAGTGGGATTGGGAAGCATCAACTGGAGGACGCGAAGACCCACCCCGGCCAGAACCTCGACGGCTGAGCAATCGTTGTCGAGGCCTTACCATATTTGCAGGAACACCAGGGGTATGGAGCAACGCAGAATAGAAAAACCGTTCAGACTTAAGACTGCCCCCAACAGTCAGGGAAATGGCTTTGACGGCAAGAGCTGTTGCTTGAAGAACCATAAACCAGGCAAGAGCCTGAACACCGAGAACCATGAACTGAGCGTGAACCGGCGCATGGAGAGCCGACCCACCACCTCTTTTAACCTCCCCACTGCCACCTCGAATCCCGTCCGCCATTACTGCTTGCTTCATTCGAACCAGTGAGCCGGACAGAGCATTGAATTGCTTCTGAAGAACTCCCATTCTTTTATTCCTTGAATCAGCTCGCATGCTTGATCCTTGAGGCAGCACATGGCCTGCATGTGTCCCTCCTTAAACACGCGTCCCATCCATCTTGTCACCCTCATCTGGGGAAGCCATTTTATTTTATTAGGGTTCATAATTATTAATAATTAATGATTGGTATTAATAGTAGTTTTTAAGAGGGATTTTTTAGAGTTTGGGGTTGATTTTTTATTAGAATTTCAGGAATTTTGTCAAATTTTGATTTGTATTGTTTAAATTCGTTTTTCACTGTATATATTTATTCAGCATGCTCAAAAATCTTTGGGGCACTTTAATTGTGAAGAGTTCACCAGTTAAACTTGTGATTTTAATGAATCATTTCCTGATTCTAGATAAATTAGGTCAGAAAAAAAACCAAAAAACTTTCCAAAAAAAAGTATTTCAAGACTACTCGGTTCTGGTAAAGCTTCATAGAGATGACTATAACAACAACACTGAACATTAAGGCTAAAATTGGGATAATGTAATATATTGGTGGTTTAATTAACATATCACGTGTATTAGTAGCATATTAAGCAATACCCTTAATTTAACTACATATTAGAAAATACCTCCAAAAATCACATTATTTAATCCCTTACCAAAATGAACCCAATACATTTCTCAATTTAAAAAACCTTACTTTCACTAGATTTTGTTGCTATCTAGTTTTTCATTAACATTTTTATATTTTTCAATTAATTTTGAGCTCTATTTTTTGTACTTACTAATATAAAAAACATTTACCACTTATATATAGGTTAATTTTCTCTCAATATATATATCTTAATATAAACTTTTGTGATATGATATTATTCCCAATCAATTATATGATAATAATAATAAGTAATTAGATTGTGAGGAGATATCTTCTAATATAAATTTTAGTGGTATGGTATTGTTCAACTTTAGTGGTATGGTATTCTTCCCCGTGAATTATATTATAATGATAAATAGGGATCATGATAAGCTTCTGGTTTGATGCAGTGTGCTCAGAGTTTTGAATGTTAACATTTTTCAGAATTTGACTGATTGTAATGTTAGAGCCTGTAAAATGGCTAACTCTGAACTTTTCAGATGATGTGAGGATAAAGTTCTGGCTTGGTGAGGTGGTCAGGCTCAGCTGCTCAGGATGAGCTTCTGGCTTAAGTCAATGTGGTCAGAGTTGACAGATTGCAGTGTCAGAGCCTATAAAATTCTGATTTTTTCAGAACCTGAGCCACTCTGAATTTTTCAGAGCTTGATGCATTGCAGTGTCGGAACATGCAAAATGGCTGGCCCAAAAATTTTTAATAAATCGTTTCCATTAATTTTTATATGGAAAGCAAAATCGCATACACCAATGGAAAATGACACGGGAGGATATTTTTAACCAACCAGAAATTCGAATAGAATGGTGAAATTCAACGTCACAGAATAACGTTCCATTACTTAGGTTTAAATTCGTGAAATTTAAACGAAGAGTGCACGGTTCAGCGGTTTGGGTAGTTGGCTACCTCGCACCTCACCTGCGTTCAAATCTCCATTGTATTGGTGCGCTGCAGCCTATGCTGGTCTATTGCCAGTATTCATATTGATGTGATAGATTTGATGTGACAGTTACCAACTTGCTTGATATGTATATATGTAAAAAAAAAAAGGCCCATATCGCTTTTTCTGCAAATTAGTCCCTCCCATTTTTAAAAAACCAATCAGAAATCCGAATGTTAAAATTTGAAGTCCAGATTGATGTGATAGATTTGATGTGACAGTTACCAGCTTGCTTGATATGTATATATGTAAAAAAAAGGCCATATCACTTCGTCTGGAAACTGGCCCTTCCGAAATCCGAATGTTGAAATTTGAAGTCCGGAGGAATAACGTCAATTCGAATGATGAAATTTGCCCCTCCCATTTTTAAAAAACCAATCAAAAATCCGAATGTTAAAATTTGAAGTCCAGATTGATGTGACAGTTACCAGGTTGATTGATATGTATATATGTAAAAAAAAAAAGCCATGTCACTTCTTCTGGAAACTGGCCCTTCCCATTTTTAAAAATCCAATCAGAAATCCGAATGTTGAAATTTGAAGTCCGGAATAACGTCAATTCTAATGATGAAATTTAGCATCACGGAATCACGTCAGATCGCTTAGTTGGTATCAATCAGAAATTCGAAATAATTCGAATAGGGAAAAATAATTTGAGGAAAATTTTGGACATAGTTGTAAATGTGGAGTAGATTAATATAACCTCAATGAAATATAAATATTTAAAAAAAATAAAAATAAAAAATATTATTACAGAAAATAAAAAATAAAAAAATTTATAATTTCTTAATTAAATGAAAATTTAATATTATTTAATGATTATATTATTTAATAATAATGATGATTAATATGTTAATAGACATTTTTAATTTTGGAATAAAGTTTTTAGAATTTTCATTTATTTATCTATAATATTAGGAATATTTTAAAATATTTTTAATTGAGACAAGGGACTCATTTTATGACCTTTAGGAAGGTAATATGTAATTCCATCAAAGTAGATTTGACACGTGCCCTTTTGAAATAAAAATAAAATATTTTTTAAATTAAAAAATAATTTGAGCTATAATCAAAATTTAAAATAATAGACATATTTGGTTAGTTTTATTTAAAATGATTAGATCCAACATAATCCCTTTTACTCTCGATCTACCAAGCACTGATAGGGATCAAATTTATGGAGATGGAACCTCTTCTTGAGACTTACTGATAGAGATCAAATTTATGGAGATGGAACCTCTTCTTGAGACTTAATGAAAGTTTTGCACGTGGAGAGATTTGATTCCTTTTGGCTCAGGGTAGATTTGGAATTAAATGGATCTATGCTCGTGTTGAACAAAACAATAATAAAATATTTTAACTATAATAGTTTTTGTTTTTTTTTTTATTTTTTCTTGCTTTATATAATATATATAGTTGACATTGAAATATTTTCTTTATGATTAACAATCTCCACATTAAAATGCTAATGCATGTCCCCCATATTTAGAAATATAAATCATATATTCATAGGGTGTAATCTCTCTCTCCGCACACATGAATTATTTTTGTTATTAATGTTTTTTAAACTATTACTTGTCAAATATATTGAAAAAATAATTTTTAATGATATAAGATCTCTCTATATAGGAATATTTGATTTATGATCCAAATTGAACTTATTTTTGTTACTAATATATTTTAGTTCTAAATATTATATGTCAAATAAACCTATAAATTGGGAAAATTTTAAGAATGAAAAATTATTTTAAAGATTAAAAACCATGGCGAATCTTACTAATCCATAACATCCAAAATATAAAATTCTTGGTGATATTTTAGTGAAGATATTCAAACTTCTAATGATTTTATATAGTCTTTATAAAATTTTAGTGTTTTTTAAGGTAAAATATTATTTTCTTATAAAATTTGGGCGAATAAGTTTTAGGAAAAAATGAGAATTGGGGAATCTTTTTTTGGAAAAAGCATGGAAAATTAGCCCATCTGCGGATATTAGCTCCTAAAATTTTCCCTATCTTAATTTTCCCTAATTTTCTTTATTAATGACTTAAACATATATAATATCAACAATATTATTTTTACATAACATCTCCCAACTCTATATTACATATCTCCCTTAGGGGCAATGATTTTTCATTATTACTATTTTCTAATTTGTTAATGTAAATATTATTTTATTATTTTTTAATGTAATGTTAAGTGACAACATTTCCTAGAACACCTCTTGGTGCAAATATAATATCAATAATATTATTTTTACATACTAACTCTCAAATCTATATTACATATCTCCCTCATACAAATTTTTTTTTTTTTTTTTTTACTTTCATATATATATATAGAATTGTTATATAGAGTTTTTTTGATGTAAATAATTTTATTGATATTAGATTTTCATTATAAACTCTATAACTCAAATTTTGCAATTTTAATAGTTTTCTAAATAATTTTATATAAAATTGACTTTATATATATATATATATATATATATATATATATATATATATATATATATATATCTGTGGACTAAACAAATTTTCATACCTAATTGTTAAATAAATTTAAAAATATATATATCATTGACTTGGACTTTCCTGATCAATTTTAAATGATGTCTTCAATTCCACAGTAATAACTCCTACCATCGTTGATCGTCTGAAATGCCAAGGTAGGGAAATTATGCGTTACTTGAGCGGAGAGATAGAATTTGAAGGGAAAATTATTACTAGTGGTGATTTTTTGCACAAATATGGCAGCTATCAACATTTTTTTCAAAATAATTAAAACAAATGCTAAAATGGCACAAACCATCAAATTTAATGAATGTTTCAGATTTGATATTCCTTGTCGACGAGATTTACTCATCTTTTTTCAAGAACAATCAATGAAGAGGGCAATGCCTCTATGCTCGCATTCAAGTTCTCTGAACATTTCTCCAGGAGACCATCATCCAGTGGGGTTTCAATTGAACATAGAACAGGATAATATGAACATAGAACATGAAAATGTTTATATGAGATTATTTGTGAAATCCTTAGAAGGAAATGTTAGGATCTGTTTTAGGCAACTTCGACCTGACTCTATTAGAACATGGAATGAGCTCATAACTATCTTTAAAAATCAATGGGGGGTAAAGAAGGATTGTTATGAAACCAGCTCAAGAAAAGATAGAAAAGATAGATCAACGCCTTAGAATTCAGCCTCTTCGAGGGGGCAACCTCCTTTACATTACATAAATGAACAATTCTTGGATGATACAAATGACAAAACCTCCTTTCTATATATAGGAGTCTAAGAAGTCACAATATAATACAGCCGACCTAACAATAATAATATAAAGCCACAAAAATAACAATAGAGGGATTCTATGGGGCACAGAAAAACAACATGGGGGTAATAGGGGCACAACAATATAAATAAGGGGTATAACTACAATAGTAATGGGGTAATCACTAGTATTATAGGGGCCCAACATGCCCCTCTCCTTCAAAAAAGTGTTGTCCTCAACGCTTGAGTAGTTCTGGATACTTCTGCATAAAATTCTCATCCTCCCATGTGGAATCTTCAGCGGATAAGTTCTTCCACTTGATAAGATACTCTGAAATTGATCGATTTCGTAGCTGTCGAGTTCTTGTTTCTGTGACTGCTTCCGGTTCCAATATAATTTTTCCTTCCTCGTCAAGTTCTGGCAATATTGTTTGAACTGGGAGCTTGTCGCCTATAACCTTCTTTAAACATGAAACATGGAAAACTGGGTGCAATCGAGAAGCTGCAGGAAGCTCCAATTTGTATGCCATAGTACCAATCTTTTGCAACACCTTGTACGGACCATAATACTTTGGTGATAATTTATTATCCTTCTTAGCTTGCTTTAGGGACATTTGCTTATATGGTTGTAGCCGTAGGAATACCCAATCACCTACATCAAAACTTCTTTCACTGCGATGTTGATCTACCTGTTGTTTCATTCTATTTTGTGCCAACACGAGGTTATCCTTTAAGAGTTGGAGGACTTGTTGTTGATGTTCGATGTGATGTTCCACTGCCTGAACCTTAGAATTTTCTCTTAAATATGATGTGATGGATGGTGGTTGATACCCATAAAGTGCCATAAATGGGGTCATTTTTGTTGCTGTATGGAAGGAAGTGTTATACCACCATTCAGCCAGAGGCAACGGTTTGACCCATTGTGTATGTTTATCAGATACAAGGCAACGAAGATATCCTACCAAACATTTGTTTACTATCTCAGTTTTCCCATCAGATTGAGGATGATAAGGAGCTATGAGCTAACTGAGTACCAAGACAAGAAAATAATTGTCCAAAAATTTCCAGTGAAAATGGGATCTCTGTCACTTACAATAATCTTTGGGTTTCCATGTAGCTTTTGAATTGTTTCCATAAATGCAGTAGAAATTGTACTGGCTTTAAATGGATGTGATAATGCACAAAAGTGTGCATACTTGGTAAGTCTGTCAACTACCACCATGATGACACTCTTTCCCTCAGACTTGGGTAAACCTGTGATAAAATCCATTGAAAACTCCTCCCAACGTTGGCTTGGAATGGATAAAGGTTGTAATAGACCCGGTGTCTTAATTGTTTCAACTTTATTTTGTTGGCAAACCAAGCATTCCGCCACAAACTTTTGAATATCTGATTTAAGGCCATCCCAAAAAAATTCCTTCTTAACCCTGTGGTAAGTTTTTAAAAATCCTGAGTGCCCTCCTAAGGGAGAAGTGTGCAATTCCATAAGAATCTTTTGTTTTAGCTGGGAATTCTTACAGAGGTATAAGCGATCTTTGTACCATAATGAATCATTTTTCCAGCTAAATGTATCAGACATACTGGAATCTTGTTGCAACTTTCGAATAAGTGCCCACACTTCTTCATCATTATTCCATTCCTCCCTTGCTTCGTTTATCCAATCTGGTTGGATAATAGAAATGGCGCACAACAATGCTTCCACATCCTCATCCTTTCTTGAGAGTGCATCTGCCACCACATTTTGCTTCCCTTTTTTGTAGATGATTTCAAAGTCATAACCCAACATCTTTGTGACCCACTTTTGTTGCTCTTCAGAGGATAATCTTTGTTCTAAAAAGTATTTAAGGCTATCATGATCTATTTTTACCTTGAAGTGTCTTCCCATTAGGTAGGGTCGCCATTTCTTAAGTGCATGGAGTATTGCCAACATTTCCTTCTCATAAATAGCTTTGCTTAAAAACTTTCCCTTGATTGGACGACTTTCAAAAGCAATGGGTCTTTCATCTTGCATTAGAACAGCACCAATTCCATTTCCTGAAGCATCACATTCCACAATAAAGGTTTTTGTGAAGTCCGGTGTAGCTAAGACTGATGCTTGGCACATTGCCTCTTTAAGATGTTCAAAGGCCTTTGTTGCTTCCGGAGTCCATGAAAATGCATCTTTCTTCAATAATGTTGTTAGAGGTGCTGTTATTCTCCCATAATTCTTAACAAACTTGCGATAATACCCTGTCAACCCAAGAAATCCTCGCAGATGCTTTATGGATGTGGGGATTTTCCATTCCTTAATGGCTTTAATTTTGCTAGGGTCTACCTTAACTCCTTCATGAGATACAATATGACCCAAATATTCCACCTCCTGGACTCCAAAGAAACATTTGGATCTTTTTGCATATAATTGTTTCTCCTCCAATAGTTGTAGCACCCTGTCAACATGTTCAACATGATCCTTCCAAGACTTGCTGTAGATTAGTATATCATCAAAAAATAATAACACAAATTTTCTAAGGAATGGTTTGAAAATTGAATTCATCAAACCTTGAAATGTTGAAGGTGCATTAGTAAGGCCAAAAGGCATGACCAAAAATTCATAATGACCCTCATGAGTTCTAAATGCCGTTTTTGGAATGTCTTCAATCTTCATTCTGATTTGATGATATCCCGAACGAAGATCCAACTTGGTGAAGTAAATTGATCCATGCAATTCATCCAGTAATTCATCAATGACAGGAATGGGGAACTTATCTTTAATAGTGAGCTTGTTGAGCTCCCTATAATCCGGACACATGCACCATGATCCATCCTTCTTGTGCACCAATACTACTAGAGCAGAGAAAGAACTTTGACTTGGTTGAATTATACCAGCCTCTAGCATTTCTGCAACCATACGTTCAATTTCACTTTTTTGGACATAGGGATATCTGTACGGCCTGATGTTTGGAGGAACACTTCCTGGAATCAGATGAATAGCATGATCATGATCACACATATGTGGGAGACCTTTGGGAGTCTCAAATACCTTGGAATGATTGTCCAGGACTTTTTGGAGATCTGGAGAAATAGATGATTCCGATGTGGAAACATCTAGCGAACATAATTGTGCAATTACACCTCTTTGCTCCTTTTTTAGAAGCTTTGTCATACCATTAGAGCTGATTATCTTTCCTGGTTTCCCTGCAATACCCCTTAATTCAACTTCCTTTCCTTCCGTAGAAAATTTGATGAAAAGTTCTTGAAAATTAAAAGCTATTGTACCCAAGGATTGTAGCCATTGGACTCCTAGTACAACATCAGCACCTCCCATTGGAATGGAAAGCATTGGGCTAGTCAATACATATTCTCCCAAGGATAGCTTGATATTATGGCACCTTCCAGAGAAATTTATTGTTCCTCCATTTGCAATCATCACTTGACACTCTGGTGCTGGATATAGGAAGCAATTCAATTCTTTTGCTACCCTACAATGAATAAAATTGTGGGTGCTTCCTGAATCAATCAACACTATTACCTTTTTCTTCTTGATTTGTCCTTCTATCTTGATGGTTTGAGGAGTGGTAATTCCCGCCAATGCATTACAAGATATGGTCGGATTTATTTGTTCTTCATCTAGGCTTTGTTCCTGGAGTATATCTTCTTCTTTTGACCTTTCTTGCTCCTTTTCTTCTTCCTCTTCACAATCTATGTAGAATAATTTCTTCTCAGCACACTTATGACCTTTAGTGTATTTGCTATCACAACTGTAACAAAGCCCTTTTGCTCTTTTTTCTTCCAATTGTTGTGGTGTCAACCTTATAGGTTGTGGAAGACTAGGGGAAACAACACTTCCGTCTTTATAGTTGTGAGTGGTATGCTTCCTGGTTGCCATAATTTTGCTTTCCATTTTTCTTGCTAACCTGAATGCCTTCTCTAATGAATCAGGTTCCCAAAGGCGAACATCATGTTGGATATTATCCTTTAAAGACCCTATGAACACATCAATCCTATGCTCCTCTGGAATATCTTTTACCCTTATGTTCAATTTTTGGAACTCCTCAATGTGCTCCATTACTTAACCCTTTTGTTTGAGACTTATCAATTGGCTAAAAAAAGTGTTGCTTTTTGTATCTTCATAATGTGCTATCAATTCTTCCGTAAAAATTGCCCAAGTGATAAATTGTTTACGAGAGCAAAGCCATTGATACCATACAAACTGATTTGGTTCCAAATATACAGTTGCCATACGTACCTTTTGTGTTTTTTGCACATTATTGAGATCGAAGAACTGCTCCATCTGTAATATCCATGTGGCGGGATCCTTGCCATCAAACTTCCTCATATCGATTTTTGGAATATGGTGGGTCTTCGATCCAACATTAGAGACTATGGAATCATGATTAACATTACTTTTGTTCACATCATGAGTTTCCTTTACTACCTTTTCACCATTAGTAAGTATTTCTTGTAGAAAATTTGTCAAATCTGTCTTCAAATCTGCCATGTCTGTCTTCAAATCTGTCTTCAAATCTTCCATGTCTCTCTTCAAATCTATCTTCGAATCATCCATCTTAGCTTCCATGCCCTTTATCTTAGATTCCACATCATTTATCTTAGATTCCACGCCATTTATCTTAGCTTCTGTTAGCTTTTGTGAGCGTGACATTTGTTGCACTTGTTCTTGTAATTTTGATATATCATGTAGCATTTCTTCCTCTTCTTCATGAGTCATGCTAGAGCTTTCAGGTTCCTTACTAGGTGTTTGCATTTTCTTTCCTCGGGGCATCAATTACCGATAATAATGCTTTACTATGCCCTTTGAATTCCGTTAAACCAAGCTTACACAAAAATTTAAAAAAAAACTACACACCTTTTTTCACTTTATAGAAGCCTGATATTGAATCTGATGTATCTCTGTAATTTCAGATCATCCAGTTCTGAAATTGCGACCTCTAGTAGTCTTCTGCGTCCTCTTTCCAATGCCACAAGTCTGACCCAAATTGGATTCTCCAAGGAAGAGTTATGTGAAATCTCCCACAGTGACTTGCTTTTAGACTAGTTCAGTAGAGCGAACTTGTACGACGTGCCACGATTCACTGTTTCAACCTTTGGATCTGAAACACACATACAAGAAACTAAAGTCCGTCCTCTTTTTGTACCTTCTTACGAAATTTCAATCCAATCCCCAGAGAGAAAGTTATGACGATTTTCCCCAGGTCACCTGTTTTGAAGGTAATTCAGGAGTCTGCAAAAAGACTAACTTCCTCAGATCATATCTCCGCAAATATCGCGCGAAACGTTCTGAAATTCGGACCCAAGGTTCAGCACGATTTCTTCTCAAATGGGTTTTTTTTGCGACTTCTGAAACGTCACAAAAAAAAAGTTATAGCGAAAATGCCACGATGACCTTTTTGGAGCAGCGAAACCCTAGAATCCAAAGCTCTGATACCAAATGTTATGAAACCAGCTCAAGAAAAGATAGAAAAGATAGATCAACGCCTTAGAATTCAGCCTCTTTGAGGGGGAAACCTCCTTTACATTACATAAATGAACAATTCTTGGATGATACAAATGACAAAACCTCCTTTCTATATATAGGAGTCTAAGGAGTCACAATATAATCCAGCCGACCTAACAATAATAATATAAAGCCACAAAAATAACAATAGAGGGATTCTATGGGGCACAGAAATAACGACATGGGGTAATAGGGGCACAACAATATAAATAAGGGGTATAACTACAATAGTAATGGGGTAATCACTAGTATTATAGGGGCCCAACAAGGATCTTATCTACTTTCTCACTGAGTTTGAAGAATTGAAGAGAAAGCCTGGTGAACCAGTTGCTGAATTCATTAGAAGATTTAATAAACTCTATCATAAAATTCCTGATGATTGTAAACCACAAATAGGAGTTGCAAAAGTCATATTTTCCAAAGCGTTTGAAGATGACTTTACAGTCATGCTGAGAGAAAGGGTATCTAATATATTAGAAGACATGTAGACAAATGCTATAGAGGTAGAAGCTAATAGGTCTACTTCCGGAAAGCTTAAAGCTAAAGCAGAGAAAGAAGAAAGAAAATTAAAAGCTAGGATTGATGATTCATCTTCTTCCAAATCTAAACTTGAAGATTAGAAAATTGATGAAATTACATTTTTAATTAGAAACATTTCTAATAGGATTTCTAAAATTGAATCACAACCTAGAACTACTCAACAAACTATTGTCAGAACTCAAGCTCAAACTCCATTTCGAAGAGCTCCTCAAATGCAAATCCTTCAAAGCCCAGGTTCTGATCAAAACATTCAACCACCTTTGTTGATTGATGATCAATAGCCAAAGGATTTTTATACAGCAAATTGACCCCCTCATCAGCTCAGAGGGGAAAGACATGATAGTTGAAGCAAAGACCAAGATCACATGCCTTGTTTCCACACTAATGCTGGCTATGCACTGACAACCTGCTTTATAAAGCTTCTCTACAAGCCTAAGGGTGTGTTAGTGACCCTACTAACTCTAGTTGCTAGTTCGGGAACAACGTTAGTGGATCCTAATGAAGTTCTAAGGGTCAAAGGACCGAATTGACTCATAAATATCTATATATTTGCTCCTAAATCTACTCAAGAAAAGCAAGGAAACATCTCAAGTTCGACCTATTTGGGGGATTTCTAATCCTAATGAAGGAGGCAAATGGGAAAGCGCTGAAAAGCAAAGCAACTTCATTGCTTTTACCCTAAAGAACTCATGGAGGAACTTGGAAACCCTAACTCAATTTCTACATAAACAAAGCTAGGGCTATGGTGATAGAGGTCAGATCATTTGAAAGGATAACTTACTTGATTGATGAGCATAGTCTCAAATCTAAGCATAAGAAGTTGGTAAGAAGGGAGACAGAGAGAGAAGCTGGAGGGGTAAGGGAAGGCTGATGCAACAGATGGTTGTAATCACTCTTCCAACATTAATATAGAACTGCAGTTGTATTGTCTACTCCGTGGTGTTGCTATTATCATTCATTTATTTATTTGTCCAATACCTTTTAACATGCGTAGCTTAGTTATGTGTAACTAGATGTCTTTTATATATTCATGTATTAGTTATCAAGGTTGTATGTTGTGATTATGCTTATCTCTTCTATGTGCAGGACTTGATTTGGAGCCAGCTCAAGGGACTTCCACCTAGCTGCATTGTGCTCTCCAACAAATCTACATGGAGGCTTAAGGTAATCCACCTGTTTTGCTTTGATAGTTAGTTAATGTTTATGGACATGCATGCAACTTTGTGACGGTTGTAGATAATCTTACAGTCTGCCAAAGGTCCCGAGAAGACCTTTGAGGGTATCTCCATTCTCCATACACCGTGCATTTTATCCTACATTAGAATTGGCGACTCCACTAGGCACTATACATCTAATTCCCGGTTTACTCGGACAGTTCTCAGTTTCCTCCTCCTTCTAAGACCTCCCTATACTTCTGCATTCCCTTTCTGACCCACCAAAACCTTGCTACATTCTACGTTCACATATTCAGCCTTGAATCTGATCCAAAAGGCCCTGTTTTGAGTTGTTTTCACACACTAACGCAGGTTAACAGACTATACAGTGCTTTATAAATCTCTGTGTCTACATACACAGTGTGTTAGTGGACCGAGTAACTCTCTGTGGCCACTGCTACAGAGCATTAGTCCCTTAAAATCTTGATATATAGTTGTGTCTGCAAACTCAAGGGGATAGGAAGCCTGCTCATGGACTGAAAGAGGGTATGTAACTACATTTTGTTAGCAAGATCGGTGTCCTGAAAGATTTTTTTTTTAGGAAATAAGATTTTTTTTCTTTCTTAAAACATTTTTTATGAAAGAAAGATCCACATTTTTTATTCATTCTTCTGTTTAGCTAGTTAAAAGCTGCTTTATTTTGGTTTTAAGTAGTTGTTAGGAAAGCATTGGAAAGATTTTTGTTGGTTATGCATGTGTTATAATGACTAGGATGCATTGAAAAAATATGAATATGTGAAAGACTCTCACCTGTAGAATACAACTTGTCTTCATCGAATTGAATATTTTTTTTACAAGCATTGTCTTGTGCATGATTTTTGAATCAGAGTCCCATCACATTTCATATGTCAACTCCCCTACTGAAAACACTAAAAAAGTACACAAAAAATTTACCTAAATTCAATCAATAACTCTTTATTGAGCAAAAAACATTAGTTCAGGCTAGGATCTTGGGATAGGCAGTGTTAGTAAACTACCCAAGATCAGAAACCCAAACTAGTGTCATTAAAAGAGAGAAAATTCTTCTGCACTCATATTACAGGGACCACTCCAGTCAAAGCGAAGCTAAATAAGAGAGAACATTGGACTGTAAGTGAAGGTAGCCCGCCTTCGCTTGCAACTCCTTTGGGTATTTTGTGTATTGGGGATCCCTTCGGGGATTTCGGAGCTAAGTCAGGGACTCAGGTATCCTGCCCACATAGTGTATTGTATGCAACTATGTCCCCCACAATAGTGTCTGTGATTTGAGGTATCCTTAGTGGCCAAGCTTTTAGGGACTTACACAAGGTGACTGGGGCAGGTTGCCCTGGTACCTAACACAGACAGACCTACTCTGTCTTTAGTTTTTGGGAGGGTGCTTGTCTTCACGAGAGTACTTGGCCCCTCAATTTGAGGTTTGGGCGAAGCTCAAGAGTAACCGTAACTATACATTTGGCCAACCCTCTCTGTTATTCATTGTGATATTGGGTTTCATCTCTATTGATCGATGCTTATCAGACAGGGTCATTTCGCTCTGTTTGTTGATTGATCAACTTAGTGTATTTTTTATATTTTTAGGCACCCGGGTGTTATCATTTGAGACTTTAAAAAATATCACGATAAAATTTATTGATAAAAATTAACGGTCACCATGGCTACATCCGGCCCTTGTCGTCAATCTAGACGACTGTTAGGACTTCCTCCACCCTTTGTGGAAGATCTATCGAGCTCCAGTGAACCGGGTTCCCCATCTTCAGGGAATCAGTCTCCTAGATCTCACACGGAATCTATTTGGACAACCAACAATTCAAGTTTGTCGGAGGATTTCTTTACCGAAGGATTTCTTCCTCCCTTTACCCTCCGCTTACGAATCCATTGGACTCACTCTTGGTTCCCGTGGCACCTGTACTCCCTATTTCTTTAGGTGAACATTTCCATCCATCCCATCGATGACTAACGAGTCGTGGAACTTTGTGGACACTTTTGGTCCTCTACCACTTCTCCAGTCGACAGTCACCACCACAACGTTGATGGCAAAGCCCGCTATCCCATTTGTCCCAGGTACAACCACTCACATGACATCCTCCATGAGTGGAACCCAATCGATGCTAGGTTCCACCCCTTTAGTGTCAAACTATATACCTTCGACAAGTGCTATATACAACGCTCAATATAGCACTATTAGCACGGTTCCCGTCCACCAACAATATGGTCGGCAGCCATTGTATAGTTCAAACCCCCAGATTCAAGTATCTAGGGGCATTCCTAATATGCACATACCGATCGGGAACGTAACAATTCCCCCTCCATTCTCAGGCATGCATGGTCAATCATTGATTGACATGAGCGTTCCTTATGTCAATCAAGGACATATGGTTAGTTCTGTGGTGGGCGGGAATCCTCAAGGAGGTCCCAACCAATCCATGGGGGCACCCTACTCACAAATTCAAATGAGTCAAGGGGGCACTGCTTATCCTGGGGGCAATTCTATACCCCAACATCAGATTCCCCATGGAAATCCACACTACAACGCCATACCCCAAGGCAACTACTATACCACGCAACCTATGTATAATATTGGGACTCAAAGGATGGGAGGATCGCAAGATTCCTCAAGTCATATGTCATCGCCTTGGTCCGAGTTGGGGGCACCACACACTTTGCCTTTCTTGGCAACATTGGATATCCCCAACTTGTACAAACTTACAAATAACCCAATCTATCATAACTTATTTTGGCCGTCAATCCCGCATAAAATACCAACAGTAATCTGCAAGTTCGAAGGGAAACAAGGGGAGGATCTAGGCACCCATATCACCACCTATCATATTTAGTGTGTTTCAAACTCCATGGTGGATGATAGTGTCCGGTTACATCTTTTTCCCCATAGCCTCATTGGCAATGCAGCCAAGTGGTACATTGAGTTACCATGCATGTCAGTAAATACCTTCGACACTCTAGCGATGGAATTCTTAAAGCACTTCCAACTACCCATCCGCTATGAGATTGGGACAGAGCTCCTCACTTCATTACGTCAGGATACCACCACCCACATCTCTGATCATATACATGAATGGATATGTAGGCGGAGGTTAGTCAAAGCTCCCCTCCCAGACTATCTCTTAGCAGACTGGTTCTGCAAGTCCCTACTCCCGCAAATCGCTAAAGATGTCGCTTTAGGTGGTGCGGTCATAGAAGACCAATCCATACGTCGTGCCCAACACTTAGATATGATATATTCACAGTCTGGCACTCTTTACGATGTAATCCCCAATGCCCCTCATAACTCCAATGTTTCAGCTACTCAGCACCCCAGAGCGCAAACCGATGGGATTATCAATGCAATCTCTGGGGTTGTTGTAGAACAACTCAGTGGTCACATTGCCCGATGTCAGTGGACCCCTCTACCAAATCGATTTCTCTTCCTACCACCGCGATAAACTCTATGTAGTCTATGCAAAACCCAGTGGTAAGAACAAGAAGAATAAGAAAAAAACCGCTCCTTCTAAGGAGCAGTCAACAAAGCAAAAAAACCCAAAGCAGAAGGCTACTACACCTCCTGACAATGGAAAGGATAAAGCTGCCCGATTCCCTTGCAAAATCTGTGTGCAAGACCACATGACATATATATGTCCGCGTCTTCAAGAATGCATAGATTTCATTGCTAAAAAGGACACCGAAAGGACCCCTGCTATCCTGAATAATCCTTTCCCCACTCAACAGCAGCAACACCTTATTACAAACCAACCCCAACCCTTGCAAGGGGGCAATGGTGGTTCACAACATCCTTCAACTGGTGAAGGATCTTCTTCCATTTACACCTTTGAAACGATAGATCTACAAACCAGAGCCAAATCTTATGGAGCTCCTATCACTCATGCAGAGGAACCTTCCTCAAGTCAAAACCCATCGCTGCCTAACAATTTGCATATCGAAAGGCCAGTTGCTAACCTTTTGATCGCCCCCCTAAAGGGGTACTTCGATGCATAATGCACAATACATCTGCACGTGCCGCCCAAAACTACAGCATTGTAAAAGACTTGGCGCAAGCGTCGTCGGCTATGTCGGTGCTTGAAGTATTACAAACTTGTCCAGCACAAAGGAAAGCTTCGCTTTCAGCTATTGGTGGTATCGACGCACAGGATTCCATACTTACAATTTTTGACATGGAAAAGTGTAAACCTCCCCTTTCCCACCAGCTTGCATTTTAGGTGCAAATCTTTTCAAAATGTAAAGGTATACATAGAACTGTCATCGACGAAGGTGCTTCTACCTGCGTCATGTCAGCTTCATGCTGGCTCGCTTTGGGTTCTCCAACCCTATACCCGTCGTCGAATTCCCTTAAAGCTTTCGACGACCACACTTTCATCCCAAAAGGTTACCTTTATGACTACCCCATCACTATGAGTGGGAAAATGGTAACAGTGGATATCGAAGTCATGGATCATAAACTTGACTCTAATCTACTTTTGGGCCGCACTTGGACTTATGCCACGAATTCCATTATGTCTTCAGTCTTATGTATCATCCTATTTCCCTTAGATGGAAAGATAGTCACAGTAGACCAGATATCCTTTTCCACCCCAAATTACCCCCCATTACCTAGCAGCTCTGTACCCTTAGTGGGTGGTGTACCTAACTCTTACGTCAGTATCACTACCGGTCTATTGAAGGGCTCTTCCCTGATGGGATGTTTCCCTCTTCCGCCACCCGTGGTTCCATAGACAGTATCTATGGTTTCATCCATTCCTCAAGAACTGACCGATCCTTGGATCCTCACAACCCCTTCAGACATTGACACTTACGGAGAACAAATTCTGCTATCACTAGCTCAATTGGCCTACCAAGCCATTCAATCTGCATCCGAATCTCCAGTCACTTTGGTTACAAACAATGGTCCCACTGCCTCTCCCATAACTGCTCCTTCTTTCGATCCACTCAATCAAGTCCTACCTATGGACGAAGCTATTAGAGAAATCATGAGTTTAGAAGAGAGACCTTTGGAGGACTCGCACCATCGTGTTTCGATATCTGATTCAGACATGATGCCTCTTCAAATCTTGTCATCTAACGCATCTGAAATCGTTTCCTCACCTTATACGACCATCCAAACTTTGGACATGGAGGGAAACATGGACCATCTTTCAAAGACATTTCTCATCAATATTTCAGTGAAGACAGGCATCGTGGAAAACAAACAGATTGGAGCCAATCACAATCCTGAGGAAATTGTGAGCTTCACCTGCCCTTTTCAGGATTTCCGCGATGTTTTCCCTTGGTCTTATGAAAAAATGCATAGCATAGACCCTTCTATTATCAAGCATTAGATCAAGAAAGATTGAGCATTCTTTTAATGGTATTTTTCTTGCTCGTTAATCTGAAAAATCCTCGAGTCTCCTTCTTCGGGCTCATCAAAATACCACAAAGAATATCAAGCATTCTTTTTATGTTATTTTTCTTGCTCGTTAATCTGAAAAATCCTTGAGTCTCCTTCTTCAGGCTTGTTAAACTACCACTAAGAAGAGCGAGCATTCTTTTTATGGTATTTTTCTTGCTCGTTAATCCGAAAAACCTCGAGTCTCCTTCTTTGGGCTCGTTAAACTACTACAAAGAAGATATGAGCATGTTCTTTTTTGGACTTTTTCTTGCTCTTGAATTGAACAATCCCCAAGTTTCCATCATTGGGCTCATTAAACACATAAGACGATAGTCCAAGCAACTCTTTTTCACTTTTTTTTCCTAGCTCATTAAACTCAAAAAGATCTTTAGAGCATTATTTTTAGGCTTTTTTTTCTCGCTCATAAAACTGAAAAAAAATCCCAAGTTTTTCTTTAGGCTCATTAAACATTTATAAAGATGACCCGAGCATTCTTTTAGGTACTTTTCTCGCTCGTTAAACTGAAAAATCCTGAGTTTTTTTCACCAAGATCGTTAAAAATCTATGGCAAAAACAAGAGCACTTGCTTTTTTGGGACCATTTCTCGCTCTTAAATAAAAAAATCCCCCAGTTTTTCCCCTTCTTTGGGCTCGTTAAATCTATGAAGAAGGAATGAGCAGTTCTTTTACCTCTTTTTCCTTGCTTAACAAACTGAAAAAGATACCTTCAGTTTTATTCATTTGACTCATTCAAATTTGATGAAGGTATTGAGTTTATCATCGCGTGACTCACTAAAAAATTCACAACAAAAAATGAGTTTATTCCATCTCCTCGTACTCATAACAAAAAGGGGTCAACATCTATTGAACATAGGTTTCTCTTTATTTGGATTCAATAGATTAACTCATGGAAAAATAACCAATCCGGGTATACTATTAACCTTTTGTCGCACCCGGTTAACAACTATGACAAAGGGACCACCATGGAGTCGTTCTTTACGATCTTTTCAGACTCTCTAAATATGAAAAGACCACCAAGTTGTCTAGTCTGGACTCATTAAATTACACAGACAAGATATAGAGTCGCTCTTTTTACGATCCTTTTCAGAATCTCAAAACATGAAAATATCGGCCAGTTTGCCTGTCTGGACTCATTAAACTATTCAGATAGGGCATAGAGTCGCTCTTTTCGCGATCCTTTTCAGACTCTTAAAATATGAAAAGATCGACGAGTTTACCCATTTGGACTCATTAAACTAATTAGATGGGGAAAGTAGACAATACAACTGCATTCAGTATTAGAAAGCGTGGTTTGGCAGCAGTCGTTCCCTTGAACATGGCACTCCCTTAGATAAACCTTCCTTTTGACGGCCTCTCAATATGAATCCTACCATCCTATGAGTTTAGCCTAAATACCCGATGTTCCTGCATCTTTGTATCCTAACACTCTTTGGTGTTCATGAGTCTAGTGTTGCATGGTTAAAACCATTGTCGTGCCTTCTATTGTTCAAGGGTTAACCTTTTGTTTCCTCCATCAACCCATCAAGCATATCCTTTCATCATGCCCTCTGTTATTTAGACCCAATGCTCAAAGATTCCTCAAAAAACAAATCATTCTTGTCCTGTTTCGTGTCGATTGATGTAGGACACATTATTGCCTACCTTTCAACAGGTATCTTCCTATCAACTTCAACACTCTATCTAGAAAGACAACGCAGAAACACATTCAGTGCCTTGGTACTTGCAAACATCAGTGGTAGTTCGCCTTGCGTTTGATCAGGGGTTCTCATTATTGGCTCCTATTTAAGCAATTCTATGGGTGTTCAACGAAAAAAACATCTTTCACACTCGTTAGATTGTATTGTGCATCTTGGATACCATCACCATTATTGGTGGCCTTCCTCACATCTGTTAACAGTCTCCATTATTGACTAGTAATCAGATGATTTCGTGCATGTTCGACGTCAACACATATATTCACATGTATCGATCTATGATGTTTTGTGAAGCAAAAATCAAGACCTTGGGTAGAGGCTTGCATCACTCAGCCTTGATTCCTCTCCCAAGTTGCGTATATTGTTTTTTGGAGACAACTCATCAGAATGATCCTATTATGACACTGAATCCGCATTATGCTTATCGGTAGCCAACATCATCATATCCATTTTATGAGAAAATCACTCTAACATAGCTACTGAGCATGGGAATGCCCTATTCAGGACATGATTTTAGTAGTTTTATATATATGTGTTGTATCAGGTTTCCCATACCACCCGAAGCTCCGATCCTCTCTCTCTTTTGTCGAAGAAGGAAAATTACAATTAAGTAAAGTATTTTGGCCATCATCTCAACCTATGATCTCACACTTTAGGGGGGCATATGTTATACAGAAAATTGACCCCCTCATCAGCTCAGAGGGGAAAGACATGATAGCTGAAGCAAAGACCAAGATCACATGCCTTGTTTCCACACTAATGCTGGCTATGCATTGACAACATGCTTTATAAAGCTTCTCTGAAAGCCTAAGGGTGCGTTAGTGACCCTACTAACTTTAGTTGCTAGTTCGAGAACAACGTTAGTGGATCCTAATGAAGTTCTAAGGGTCAAAGGAGTGAATGACTCATAAATATCTATATATTTGCTCCTAAATCTACTCAAGAAAAGCAAGGAAACATCTCAAGTTCAACCTATTTGGGGGATTTCTAATCCTAATGAAGGAGGCAAATGGGAAAGAGCTAAAAATCATGGCAACTTCATTGCTTTTACCCTAAGGAACTCATGGAAGAACTTGGAAACCCTAACTCAATTGCTACATAAGAAAAGCTAGGGCTATGGTGATAGACGTCAAATCATTTGAAAGGATAGCTTACTTGATTGATGAGCATAGTCTCAAATCTAAGCATAAGAAGTTGGTAAGAAGGGACTGAGAGAGAAGCTGGAGAGGTAAGGGAAGGTTGATGCAACATATGGTTGTAATCACTCTTCCGACATTAATATAGAACTGCAGTTGTACTATCTACTCCGTGCTATTCATACTATCATTCATTTATTTGTTTGTCCAATACCTTTTAGCATGAGTAGCTTATTTATGTGTAACTACATGTCTTTTATATATTCATATATTAGTTATCAAGGTTGTATGTTGTGATTATGCTTGTCTCTTCTTTGTGCAGGAATTGATCTGGAGTCGGCTCAGGGGACTTCCACCTAGCTACATTGTGCTCTCCAGCAAATCTACATGGAGGCTTGAGGTAATCCACCTATTTTGCTTTGATAGTTAGTTAATGTTTATGGACATGCATGTAACTTTGTGACGGCTGTAGATAATCTTACAGTCTGCCAAAGGTCCGGAGAAGACCTTTGAGGGTATCTCTATTCTCCATACATCGTGTATTTTATCCTACAGCAAGGATACAGGTCCTTTAATCACTAAATATATCAATAATGTTGATTCTTTAGCAGTACAAATGGTAATATTTCTTCATCTTCCTCTCAGTGTTTTGAACAAGAACAAGGAGATGCTCAACCTTCAAAATATCAAGCATTTTCTGAATTTCTAACTGCAGAGTTAAATAAGAGATATGATCTAAGACCTAGATCAGGCCCAGGTAGATCTTCAAAATCTACCACTATAATTGAACCTGCAATAAAATCTATTCAAACACAAACTCCAACACCTCAAACTACAGAGTCATCTATTGAAACCTTTTCATCTGATAATACCATTTTGACAACTTTTAATATTGAAAAGGAATTGGAAAGGGTCAAGATTCCTATCCCTTTGGCTAAACTTTCCAAAAACCCTAGTTATAAAAATCAAGTGTCTAAATGGATACAATCCTCTACTCTAGATGCTGAGGGAGATATTATTAGTTTTCAAGATGAAAAACCCTCAGTAGTTTTTGGCCCTAGTTCTGATATGATTGATGAGATTGTTTCACCCTTTTATGTAACTTTAAAAGTCCATGACTTTCTTTTGTATAACTACATGTTGGACTCTAGAGCTTCTCATAACCTTATGCCAAAGGTAATTATGGACCAAATTCAGTTCCAAGTTACTTGTTCTTATCATGACCTCTACACCTTTGATTCAAAGAAAGTACCATAACTAGGATTGATCAAAGACCTAGTTGTGACCTTAGCCCAAATACCTATCAAGAGTATATTTTTAGACATAGTTTTCACTGATATTCTTTCCAAGTTTGGCATTCTCCTATCTAGATCATGTTGTGCTAAACTTGGAGGATCACTTCAAATGGACATGTCTTTTGCTACTATTCTAGTCTATGGAGGTGAACATTTAAGGTTATATAGGGAAGACAGATTCCTCCATACTGTTTGTAGGTCTGATCACGCAAAAATTCACCCCATCTATGAAGTAGATAAGGATTTTGGTTACATTCATTTATCATTGCAAAATTCATCAAATATTCAACTTACCATTGAGAATACAATTTCCAAACCTAAAATTGTAGAATCAGACATCTGGAAACTTTATTTTGATGGCTCTTGCTCAAAAAGGAGCAGGGGCAAGAATTTTTTTAATTTCACCAAAAAAAAGAAACTATAACTCAGTCATGTAAACTTGAATTCGAAGTCACAAATAATGTGGTTGAGTATGAGGCCTTCCTTCTTGGTCTTGAACTAGCTAAGAGTCTAAAGGTTCAAAATTTGTGTCATTTCAGATTCTGAGCTACTAGTGAAGCAGGTTAGAAACCTGTGTCAAACAAGGCACCCAAGACTTAGGTCCTACATAAATGAAGTTTGGGATACAATTGAAAATTTCTTCCAAGGATTTAACATAACTGTTATACGCAGAGATGAGAATATGCATGTTGATTCACTTGATGTTTCAGTGAGCTCTTTCAAAATCCCTGAGCTAGTATTATTGGAATACCAAATTCAAGTCAAGTATAGACCATCCATTCCTGATAACCTTAAACATTGGTAGATTTTTGAGGATGATGAACAATTAAAATCCTTTCTTCAAATCATTGATGAATTTTCAAATATGCAAATTGAATAAGATCAAAAAGATGTTCAAGAATCAAATTAACAAAGCCCAGAAACTTCATTTAGTCCTAAAATTCTTGATCATGATATCATTCAATTATCTAATAATTTTATTCCCAGAGGATTAGTTCCATTGGAAAAAATATTTGATAATAATGATGTTCCAAAAACCCCTTGTTTAACTTAACTGAAGAAGAAATTGAAAAATGAAATATTGGGACTTTAAATGAAGTGAAAAATGTTAAATTGTCATCATCTTTGCCTTTGGATGTTAAAAACAAATACTTGAATCTTCTTAAAAATTACAAAGATGTTTTTGCCTAGTCTTATAATGAATTGAAAACTTATGATACATATTGAATTGAGCATAAGATTCCTTCGAAACCAGAAGCAAAACCCTTCCAACAAAAACTAATAAGAATCAATCCATTACTTCTTCCAACTATTGAGAAAGAACTTAAAAAGCTGCCTAATGCTCATATCATAGTCTCTCTAAGGTATTCTGACTAGGTAGCTAACCTAGTTCCTGTCATAAAGAAAAATGGTGAAATTAGGCTGTGTGTAGACTTCTGAAATCTGAACAAATCATCTTTAAAGGATAACTACCCATTGCCCAAAATGGATCATCTAATTCAAAAAGTTTTAGGTGAAAATAGGATTTCTATGCTAGATGGATTTTCTGGTTACAACAGATTATGGTGAGCCAGGCTACCGAGACAAATCTGCTTTTACTACTCCCTGGGGTACATTCATGTATGCTAGGTTGCCATTTGGACTGACAAATGTTGAAACCACCTTCCAAAGAGCCATGGATCTACAATTTGTAGGTAAAACATCTGAATTCACTATCATTTATTTAGATGATTTAACTGTTTTCTTTGATTCTGATAAAAATAATTTAAAACATTTGAGCAAGGTTTTCGACAGGTGCAGAAAAATTGGCATATCCATAAATCTAAAGAAATATTTATTTGTTGTAAAGGAAGGGAAATTACTAGGGCATATTATTTCCAAGGAGGGAGTTATTATTGATCCAAAGAGAGTTTCAACGATTCAAACTCTATCTCTACCAAGGAACAAGAAATAGATACAAACCTTCCTTGGGAAAATAAATTTTCTCAGAAGGTTTATCCCTAATAATGCAAAGATAGTAAAGGATATAACCAATATGCTAAAGAAGAGAAATGAAGTGAAATGGACAGTTTCTGCTTGATATGCTTTGATCATATAAAAAAAGGCTATATATGAGGCCCCTACATTAGTTAGTCCTGATTATTCTTCACCTTTTAGCATATTTTCTTTTGCATCTTAGACAACCTTAGCAATTGTACTTTTACAAAAGAATACAAATGGTGATGACCAACCCATAACCTTATTTTCCAAAGTCATGAGGGATGTTGAGCTTAGGTATGACATTATTGAAAAACAAGCTTATGCCTTAATCCAAGCCCTCAAAGCCTTTAGAACCTATGTCTTGCATTCACACATTACAACCTATGTCCCTAATCATGCTGTTAAAATTGTTTTGACCCAACCTGATACTGATGGAAGAAGAGGGAGATGCATTGGTAAAATTCTTGAATTTGACATTAAGATTAAGACCACAAAGCTAGTAAAGGGTCAAGGTCTTGCCAGATTGTTATTTGAATCCAATTGAAAAGTATTGGGGATAAATCTGTTTTCTGAAATTTCATCTGGGGAGAATCCACAAGAACCTTCCTCAATTTCATCTGGGGAGAATCCACAAGAACCTTCCTCAATTTCATCTGGGGATAATCCACAAGAACCTATTTCCTTTGCAGAAGGGAAGAATCCACAAGTAACTCTTTCTTCATATCAAGCCATTCTTGTTCATATAGATCAGAAATATCTACTTTCTGATTGGTACTATGATATTGTGAAGTTTCTTAGAAATTTTCAACGTCCAGTTGAACTTTATTTAAAGCAGTGTAAATCCTTGAAACTTAAAGCAATTAAATACTGCATTATCAATGCTAATCTATACTAGAAAGACCATCTTAATATCCTTCTCCTCTATTTGATTGAAAATGAAACAGAGGGAATTATAGATCAGTTCCATGCAGGGTTTTGTGGTGGACATTATGCCTGGAGAGAAACAGCCTACAAAATTTTAAAGGCGGGTTTTTATTGGCCCACACCTTTTAAATAAGTTGGAGCAAGAGTAAGAAGCTACACACAATGTCAAATATTTGCAAGGAAACAGAAACTGTCAACACTTCTTCTTCTTCCAGTATTGGTTCATGCTCCTTTTCTACAATGGGGGTTGGACTTTATAGGGAAAATTCATCCACAATCAAGTAATCAACATAGATGGATTCTAACTACTGGAGACTATTTTATCAAATGGGTAGAGGCTATACCTATTAAAAATGCAACTGATACTGTTGTGATTAAATTCCTTGAGGAGAATATTTTATCAAGTTTTGGATTTCCTCAACAAATTGTTACAGATAGTGCAGCAGCTTTTAGCAGTGTTAAAATGATTGAGTTATGTCAAAAGTGTTCAATTATATTACACCATTCTACACCATATTATCCACAGGGTAATGGGATAGCAGAGTCTCCAACAAGAGATTAGTTAAGGTCATTAAGAAGACTCTTGAAGACCATAAAAAGTGTTGGGACAATGACCTAATCCATGCAATTTAGGCAAACAGAGTTTCTCCTAAGAGGTCCACTTCCAATTAGTCTATGGTAAGGAAGTAGTTTTTCCCAGTCATTTAGCTTTACCTGTTATGAGATTCCTTCAGTAATATTATGAAGAAAAAGATGATTTCTCAAGAAGGAGAAATCAAATCATTGAGTTGAATGAAGATAGGGATGAAATAAAATACAAACTAAGGAAATATCAAAACAAGATGGAGTTGTTTGACAGAAAGGCTAGAGAAATGAATTTCAAGAAAGGTGACCTGGTGCTTAGGTTGGATATAAGAAGAGAGGATAAAGGCAAGCATGCAAAATTTGACAACCTCTGGTTTGGTCCATTTAACATTGCAGAAGTCAAAGGAAATAATACATTCATCCTACAGAATCTGGAAGGAAAGTAATCATCATTGACAGTCAATGGGAAATATCTGAAGCATTATATCCAGTATTGATTTTCATCCATTCATTTATTATATATAAATATTCAGAGAGTTCACTTTATTTTGGAAAATTTTCCAGTGTGTATTTGTTTCAACAAAGACTCCATAGCCTGAGGAGAAGGCACTTGGACCTGCTTGTTCTCTACATCCCATAGGGAGAAGAAGTCCCTAGCTGGAGCCGATGTTGTAACATTATTTTGTTTTGATAAGTTAGTATTAGTCAAAAATAAATTCAAAATGTTAAGTTAGGACATGGATTAAAAAGAAAGAAAAATTAAAATGTTAGGACAATTTTATATTTAATAAGCATCCATATCAATAAAATTATAGGAGCTAGCTACCCTAAAGAAAGAAGGAAAAAGAAAAATTAAATGTTAGGGAAGAAAAAGAAAACAAACGCTGTTATTCTAAATGTGCCACATTAGAAAAATGTTAAATTTTGCTAACTAATGATTAATTTCCTTAATCGGGATTAATTCTTGGTTCCTAAACCTTTGGCATTAGAAATTATATTAGAAAGCGTATATATGATTTCACCAAAGTCACTAAATGACAAAAAGTCTTGTCACTTTCAATAAGAAGAGCGCATGATTCAACGACTAATCTACTCCCCACTTGGATCAACGATGGGGAGAGATTTCACACCCCCCTTGACTGTTTCTAGTTAACATGATGGGGGGGGCTTTGCAAAACGGTTTCCATGGCGGATGCCCCAACCTTACTTGTCACCATTGTTAGCTCTGCTACAATTTTCAGTGTTTGAAGGTCAAATTCGGGTCTGGTGGTGGGTTTATGCCGAAAAGAAAGCTTACAACAGTATTTTCTACCTTCTCCTCCTTCAATTTCCTCATACTCTCCCAGCCCCGCAATTTTTGTTTTTCTCCTAAAACCTCTCTATTATCAGTTTAAACACTCTATTTCACCTCCATTTTACCTTTGGAAACCTTGTTTAATCCCGTATTTCCTTTGAGTCCCGACCGCTAAGCTTTACCCACCATATGATCTGACCATATAGCCTTGGCGCTTTCATCCCCCATTGCAGTCGTTGATCTGCCGCGTCCAGATCTAACGGTTTCCGTTGTTTGTTCCTGCACATTAAACCTCATGCGCTTTCCTCGTCATCCGGCCGTCCATCGCACCATTGTACGGTAGTCATAAGCCTCGCTCCCGCAACCTGCACACTCATTAATCCGTGGGGAAAACGGTTTTCCTCCGCCACGTGTCACACATAGACTGGATTGCGCCCCCACATACGGAAACCACCTACCCCTCTGAGGCGGTGCGGGGAATACCGCCTGCCCCTGAAACTGCCTTTCCCCGCCCGTTATCGTCCGCGTGTTTTTCGTGCCGGATCACCATCTGATCTGTCCACCTGCGATCTGACAACCTACATTGGTTTGACCCTATTTGTTCCCTCTTCTCTCCCGCCAATAGATCTTTGCCGTTCGTGCACTAGATCCGACGGCTCACAGCTTTCTTCTGCCTCGCCTCCCGATATTCCCCATCGAGCGATCTCCACCGTTGATCTGTGCCATCCATTGATCCACCTCGTTTCTCTATTTACTCTATCCACCTGCCATGAAGTCTTTACTCCTTTGACTGTCTTGAGCTCCCGAAGGATGAAGCCATCAACTACCAAGTACTCTGTGTAGTTAATACTTCAACGATTGCATTCAAACAACAGAGTGGTCGAGAAGAAAAGTACAGAGCTCGGTAAAATCAAATCATTTATCAGTTATGGAGCTCCTCTCAGACAACGTTCCACCTACTCAGGAAGGACAACAGAATATCAGAAAAGATCATATCTATCCATTAAAGCCAGTTGATTGTAGTAGAGATCCATATCAAAGAGTGAATATGGTTGGTGGTTCATTATGACCCCTCCAGGCATAGGCTAGCAAAATATCTTTGTAATAAAACTCTATATATACCCACCGAATAGATGTAATCAGGGTTGATGAATGTTATTTTGAAGTAAAGTTCAACTTCTGGAGACTATAACTACTGTGATACTGCAACGTCTTGTCTTCATTTTCAGCTAATGCAAGCTTCTTTTGTTGTTAATTGCTCACTTTCCACTTCTTCTTTGTTCCAGGATGTGCCTGTTATGCATTTTTAATGTGCTCTTGATGTTTAGCATTAGAGGGGTTGTCATCCCACCTCTGTGTTAGAATCTAGTAGGTATTATTGAATATGTATGCAGGTTTCTGTTGTTTTAATGCCAGAGAGCTGTCATCTTGTATGTGCATTAGGAAATAGATTTGTAGACCTATTTACTGGTTGCAGCTGGCCATCACAGGGTCCTATGCATTTGCTGGTGTGGTCAGTATTCTCCATGTTCACCTATTCTTTAAACTGTGAGTAATTGGTGGTCTAAAGCCTTGTAGTCAGGGGGTGTTCACCCATGTCTGGGGTTAATCATAGCAGAAGTGGTTATCTGGCTTGAATATGCATCATTCCTTCCATTCATCCACCATTTTCCAACATTTTTGTTGAGTTTGTAATGTTCCCAAGCATCTCTGATATACAACCTAGGAGAGTTTCTTGGGGTGATAACATTAATTGGCGCCGTTACTAGGGAGAGGAGATTGAAGCTTAACTTCCTTGAGAGAACGACACAGTTCCAGATTTTGATGATCGACAAGGTCTGGGCACATTTCTGGTTGTAATCATCTATCTAGAGACTCCACTGAAGGAAGACCAACATTTGGCGACTCCACATCGCAGTCCTGGTTTAGTTTGTGAGGCATGCTCGGAGAAATCTTCAGAAATCACCAACTGAACCAGTTCCTGATCCTGAGAAGATCGTTAAGCAGAAGAAAGTATCATAGAAAGGAGCATCAAGACCAGGTAAGCCTTAGACTTTCCTTGTATCTCTGCTAGTGAAAAGTCACCTTTAGAGATTCATAAGGCTCCTTAGTCATTCATTTCCCTTTCGGACCTCAGTTCAAAGAAGCTTCCATGTTGTCCATCATATTCCTCTGTTTCTATCATTCTTTTCATTGATTCATACCACTCAATCCACCAGTATCCTTTCATATACCCTAGTCATGGCGGGTCAGCAAGTCCTTACAAAGATAGAAATAATAGTTGATGCTAGGTATGGACCCCTGGTCTTTCTTGTCCCTTTGAATACCATGCCTGCAGGAGATTATCAAGAATTTATGCCAAAGTTTACTGGTGCAGAAGGAGTAACAGCTGAAGAGCATTTAGAGGCCTTTTATAGCTATGCTGATAACTTGGATATCAATGAAGAGGATGTCTAGATGAGGGTTTTTGTCCAAAGCCTAGATGGGGAAGCTAGAAAATGGTTTAGAGAATTACCCCCTAGGTCTATTGCAGACATTGAGGCCCTAGATGATGTGTTCCTAAAGCACTAGGGGAATAATAAAGATCTGCTCTATTATCATACTAAATTTGGGAACTTGCAGAGAGAAGATGGTCAGCTGCTGTCTGATTTCAACATCAGATTCAATCACATGTACAATAGAATGCCAGCTGAAGTAAGACCCACCCCCGCTTCTGCCATGCTTACTTATGCTAATGCCTTCGATTCTCAGTTTTTCTTGCTATTAATAGAAAGAAGATCTACTTCTTTGGCTGATATGCAAGATGCAGCCTTTAAAATAGAAGCAAACATCATTGTTGCAGAAAGACTCGAAGTTGATGCTGAAAGGAGAAGACATGGAGGTGAATCCTCATCGTCCTCTGATCTTGAGATCGATGAATTAGCCAGGATGATAGAGTTATTAACCTCTGAAGTTTCCAAACTGAAAGCTGAGCAGTATTCTGAAGAAGTAGGAGCTCCTTGTTCCTTTACTCTTCCAAAGTCAAATCCATATAGAGGAGCAAATGAGCATTTGCAGATTTTGCAAAGAAATAAAGTTACAAGTGAAGATAAAGGGGTGAAGACCCTTTTACAGAATATAGTCATGGAAGAAGAGCAATATGAAGAAGAGGAGGAGGTTCATGGTTTGGAAGACAAGGGCACTACCCCCTTCTTAACCAGAGTTGCTTATGAAGAAGCATTATCCAAAGGCACTGCTCACCAGTTTGTTGTACCTGTAGAACAACAAGCTGATCAGCAAAGGCAACCAGCAGCTAACCCCTTTATCCTCCAAGAATCTGTGCCTGAAGCCAGATCATCTTCACATGGTTATGCATATCTGCAAATTCACCAACCTACTTTTGTCCCCTGCCAAGTGATCAATAAGGGAGAAGAAAGCTCCCCATCATCTTATGTTTCTCTGTCTGCTCAAATGAGAATCCCTCACAATTGCCCACTAGGCACTGAGGCAGGAAATAGCTCCATTCTCAAGGCTAAGACTGATCAACTTAGTTTTGATTTTCTGAAACTTGCTCAGGTGGCCTCCACACAGCTTGAAAGGGCAGCTTGCTTGATGACAGACGAAGAGGGTGTACAGTTGTGGGACTCCTCCTTGGATGAGGATTGTTCTAAGAAAGATTTAGGTGTAGGTGATGTTTGTGATTCCTCCACACAAGGATACATTGGTTTGCCTTTCATATTAATTGTGCAGGCCACAGATGACACAAACATGTACACAGCAGCCATGATTATTCAGCAGGTGTACAAAGGCTCTCATGAAAAACATCTGAGGAGGAGAGTATACAGAAAGGGGATGAAATTTGATCCATATCTACCTATTAAGCTCAAATGTCCTAAACTATTTGAGGTAGATGATCAAATCAATCCAGTTTTACTGATCTATGATGAACCTGTTGAGAGGAGGAGAAACAGTTTTGATGGCCCAGCAGCTGACCAATTTTTGAAAGATTTATGTTCTCAGGACTTAATGATTGTAAGCAGTTTCTTTTTCAGGTTTTAGAGTAGACTTGGTTTGACTCCATGCCCAATGGATACTAGGAAATGTTTTTGAAGCTGGTTTTGAATGAAGGCATTGGTCTGTAGTTCTTGAGACCTCACAGGGAGGATCTCATCCCCAGAAGGTGCCAGTGTTAGCTCTGCTACAATTTTTAGTGTTAGAAGGTCAAATTCGGGTCTGGTGGTGGGTTTATGCCGAAAAGAAAGCTTGCAGCAGTCTTTTCTACCTTCTCCTCCTTCAATTTCCTCATACACTCCCAGCCCCGCCATTTTTGTTTTTCTCCTGAAACCTCTCTGTTCTCGGTTTAAAAACTCTATTTCACCTCCATTTTACCTTTGGAAACCTTGTTTTATCCCGTATTTCCTTTGAGTCCCGAGCGCTAAGCTTTACCCACCATATGATCTGACCATATAGCCTTGGCGCTTTCGTCCCCCATCGCAGCCATTGATCTGCCATGTCCAGATCTGACGGTTTCCGTTGTTTGTTCCAGCACGTTAAACCTCATGCACTTTCCTTGTCATCCGACTGTCCATCACACCATCTGACGGTAGTCGCAAGCCTCACTCCCGCAACTTGCGCACTCATTAATAAGCGAGGAAAACGGTTTTCCTCCGCCACGTGTCGCGCATAGACTGGATCGCGCCCCCGCATACGGAAACCACCTACCCTCCCGAGGCGATGCGGGGAATACCGCCCGCCCCCAAAACCACCTTTCCCTGCCCGTTATCTTCCGCGTGTTTTTCGTGCCCAATTGCCATCGGATCTATCCGCTCGCAATCTGACGACCTACATTGGTTTGACCCTATTTGTTCCCACTTCTCTCCCGCCGATAGATCTCTGTCGTCCATGCACTGGATCCGACGGCTCACATCTTTCTTCCACCTCACCTCCTGATATTCCTCATCGAGCGATCTTCGCTGTTGTTCTGTGCCATCCAACGATCCGCCTCATTTCACTATTTACTCTGTCCACCTGCCATGAAGTCTTTACTCCTTTGACTGTCTTGAGCTCCCGAAGGACGAAGCCATCAGCTACCAAGTACTCTGCGCAGTTAATACTTCAATGACCTACATTCAAACAACAGAGTGGCCGAGAAGAAAAGTACATAGCTCGGGCAGATCAAAGCACTTATCAGTTATGGAGCTCCTCTCAGACAACGTTCCACCTGCTCAAGAAGGACAACAGAATTTTAGAAAAGATCAGATTTGTCCATTAAAGCTAGATTATTGTAGAAGAGATCCATATCAAAGAGTGAATGTGGTTGGTGGTTCATTATGACCCCTCCACACATAGGCTAGCAAAATATCTTTTTAATAAAACTCTATATATACCCAGCCAATAGATGTAATCAGGGTTGATGAATTTTATTTTGATGTAAAGTTCAACTTCTGGAGACTGTAACTACTGTGATACCTACAGCGTATGGTCTTCATTTACAGCTAATGCAAGCTTCTTTTGCTTTTAATTTCTCACTTTCCACTTCTTCTTTGTTCCAGGTTGTGCTTGTTATGCATTTTAATGTGCTCTTGATGTTTAGCATTAGAGGGGTTGTCATCCAACCTCTGTGTTAGAATATAGTAGGTATTATTGAATATGTATGCAGGTTTCTATTGTTTTAATGCCAGAGAGCTGTCATCCTGTCTATGGATTAGGAAATAGATTTGCAGACCTATTTACTGGTTGCAGCCGGCCATCACAGGGTCTTGTGCATCTCCTGGTGTGGTCAGTATTCTCCATGTTCACCTATTCCTTAAACTGTGAGTAATTGGTGGTCTAAAGCCTTGTAGTCTGGGGGTGTTCATCCATGTCTGGGGTTAAGCATAGTAGAAGTGGTTATCTGGCTTGAATATGCATCATTCCTTCCATTCACCCACCATTTTCCAACATTTTTGTTGAGTTTGTAATGTTCCTGAGCATCTCTGATATACAACCTAGGAGAGTTTCTTGGGGTGATAACAACCACCATATCACTCCACAACCCCCCCCCCCCACTCAAAACCACAAGCCACTCGCTACCCCCCCCCCCCACAAACCGCTCGTGGTTTCCCTCCGCCAACGAATTTTCCATCCCACGCCTTAACCATTATCCCTCAACCAATACCAAGCTTCCACCTCACATACCTGTTGCCTATTCGACATATATGTTGCTGCCTCACATGCTCACTACCCTGTTGTCATACCCATTGTAATCACCCATTATAGCTCTGCTCCTGTGCATTAAAGCAGCTACGGTTATGAATTAAATTGTTACCCCTTCCCGGCATATTATAAATAAACCTATTCTTGTCTCTTTGTTACTTTCCTCTAACTTTATCTCCTATTCATAGGTAAACAATTTCTGCATAACTTTTCTTATTCACTTAGTCTGTTGCCAACATTGAGTTTCCTTCTGTCTACCAGTATGGCCCCAAAAAGGAAATCCAAAAAGCAAAGTGCTGATGAAAGCTTTGCCACTCCAACACAGCTCAACCTGGACCATGTTCCTCTAGTAGACTCAATTTTGAAATTGTAGAAGCCAAGTGTGAGTTTGATTTCTATGAACTGTACTTGTGGCTCAAACAAAATCATCTCGAGAAGCAAGATCTAATTAGGTTTTGGGAATCCCTGATACCTCTCTCTAGTTTCCCAAAGAAACATCAGTTCCCTGACCTTATTACCTTGTGTAAAGCCAAATATGATCCTGTGAAAAGAGCAGTCATGGCTTAGAATGGAGACATTCTGATAACCATTTCTGCTGAAATCATTAATCAAATGCTCTTAATCCCCCAATTTGACTTCTTAATTCATTTTTCACCAGTAACATGTTGGGTGCAGGAATTTCACTTAAGAAAACTCCTCAACACTTAATTGTCGACCTAGGGGTTTTGTAAACTTAGAGACAAAGCACAAGCAATGCCAGAAGTGGTATGAACTTTTCCTATTCCTAATCCTACTTCTTAAAGGAAATTCGCAGAATCAAACAGAAAAAAATTGTAAAGGCAATCGACACCAAAGCAACCCTAGTGTTGGAATGTAAAATAATAATTTGCAAGGAAATCAAGTAAAGGAACTTTCACACAACTAGAAGCAATCTTAAATCATGAAATGAAATACTATGTTTATCTTCAGTATAGATGGCTAATAGCTTGACAAGTGGGCCCTTGCAAAGATCTGTTTCCCAATTGATCTTCCTTCTACACAAACAACTTGTTCTTGTACTATTGCAATCTACTTGCACTAGTGCAGGTACAGTACTTCTATGCAAAAGTATATTTTACCTTATTTACTCAAGATTTATGTTTTTGTGGACTGTTCTTGTGACAAGAGACTAGCTCTTGCACTGAGACAGAGCTTCCTTCACCAAAGTTTCTAATTTACTTTCGAAAGAATTAAAAGACGTGTTCAAAAGAATTGCAATTTCAAACTAAATTCTGAGATAAATTATATATGGAAAAGAAATGCTTTAATTAACTGAACCTTGTAATGAAAGTCAACTTCATAAAGCAAAAACAATTCGGAATAATCAAAGCAACTGTCAAATTAATTTGCATGCATCAGCTGACTTCAATAATTCGCTTGTAATACTTTTGTTCCTTTTCCTTAAGTCATAAAATGAAAGTGTAAGTTTTTGTAATAGCATACTTTCTTAATTCATATAAACATTCTTAGATCCTTAAGAACTGTACTCTTAATTTTAAGAACGATTACTAGAATTAACAATACTTTTTCTTGCAGGAATAACTGAAATGATAAGCAGGAAAAGAAATGTAACATTTGTTGTGAAGTAAATGAATAAACCAGAGTGCAGGAAACTACATGCACTGGTACAGGAAGAATCTTCTTGCATGACCTGAGCAAAATCAAACCAAGACAAGAATTGCGGGAAAGGAATTGCAAGAAAGAAATTAAAAAAAAAAAAGAAATAATCTCAATCAAACTTCTAAACTACAGATCCATTCACACTTAACTACGAAATAAATTTAACTCAGAACTTCTGAAATAAATAAATATAAGAACCATTCAAACCACACAACTGCAATGAATAAATGTTCACACAGACCTTTTAAATGGCAAAAGCACAAGGGTAAACAAGCTAGGTTGGTTGGGCCCTAGCCAACCAGCTCATTTCCTGTTTAGGAAACAAAACGATTCAGCACTTAAGCACACATAAAATGTAAATTAGACACAGTGTGTAGATAACATGGCATGTTCCTTGTATTAACTTGATCAGAAAATATACATGATGGCGCAAGTCCAACCCAGAGCCGAGGGTGATACAAAATTACACAATAAATGAAATTACAACTTAGAGATCGCTCTCCTGGTCCTACCTACAGTCTACATTATATATAATCTTTTGGCCTTAGCCAAATTCTACTAATTACAATCATTTCCTTATTCAAGCCTTTTGGCCAAACGAACTAAAACCAATATTACAAAACCGGCTAATAGTTATAATGGAACACGATCTTCGCTGGCCGTAGACCACCCTTGGCAATTATCCCTGACTATATGCCACCGATATCCAACCTCAGTTAGTCCGCAACCAAATTAGGAGTCATGGATCAAAACGGTCGCATGGAAGGATTCAAACTATCACGGAGATCTTAGAGCAACATCGTTGGCTGTGTAGGAATCTGCCTGCATTGATCATGCTAATTCATAATTAAAATTTAGTTCTTCAGTTACTTTTAGGAAAGTTAAACATAAGTTACAAGAGATACTAACAAGCATGGAATCTATGTAAAGTAATTAATAAAGAACTTAATAAATCTTAATTATGAAATACGAAGCATATGTAGGAATAGATGATTATCTTGGATTATTGCAGGAATGAGAGGGTTAAGTAGAGATGAAACAGAGGTTAAAGTTTATGGAAATGGGGTAACAATAGAATAGATTGGGACATCAACATCCTCCCATCCCTAAGCTATTGTGTGTCCTCACACAACATTCTACCTTCTGCAAAAAAAAATTCAAAAATGGGTGGTTAGCTCTCAATCTTGTACTTCAATACTTATTCTTGCTTTCACTACCTTTGGCCTTTTTACCTTGGGCTCTTTTTAGCTGATTAGTCACCTTCTTGAGGCGTTTATAGCATTTGGAAGCCTGATACTTCCATACTTTTACTTATTATTTTTGCTTCTTGACCTCTGCGAGCAACTCTACCTCGCTTTGCTTTTGCCAATTTTTCTCCTTCATGACCTAGTTCAAAGCCTCCATGTCATGAACTTGCTGCTCCAATTCTACTATTCGTTTATTGAGGTAGAGAGTAGAGGGATCTGTGCTCAGATATTCTAGTGTAGATACCTTCTTTGCAACGGACTCAAAACAATTCCTGTCATTGTTAAGATCAAAGTCGTCCAGCGTCTGCATTATGACATCGCCAAAAGTTCCTGCGCCCGAGGTTTCCTTACCACTGAGGGTTTTAGTGCCCTCCATAGCCTTTGTGCCAGGTTTTTAGTACCTTGCGCACTATTTTTCAGTACCCTATTCATTTAAACTAGCAAGGGTTTCAATACCCTGTTCCTCAAAAGCAGCAGGGGCTTCAGTACCCTGTTCCTCAAGAACATTGAGGGTTTCGATGTCATGTTCATCAAAATTATCAAGGGTCTCCATGTGATGTGCCTCATCATCCTCGTGATCCTCTGCTTAAACTTCACCTGCACTCGGTGGCGTCTTCCTATTTCTTAATTTGCGAACAAAGGTAGACAACAATATGTCATCTTCCACGTTCTCTTCGTTTACCATAGTTTGGGTCGTTGCATCTGCAAGAACTGAAAGGTTATGATCTTTAGGCGAAAATTGGGGTGATTCATCAATCACAATCGGAGAGCTTGACTGATTCGTCCCTAGAGAGATAGTCTTCTTCCTCGTCGAGGTTCTGATTTTTCTTTTCTTTGTTGAGCGCGGAGTGTTTTTGATAGACTTCTTTTCTGCTTGCACCGGCATGATTTTACGTTTTTTCTTAGCAAGGGATGATGTCTTTGCCTTCCTTTTCTTGTTTATACTCGTGCTAACAGACTTCCCTACACTCCTCACTTGAAACTCCTTCAGGAATGATTCCCAGGTCACTCCCTTTTCTTCCATCACTTTCTTGATGAGGATTGTGATAATCCCATGATGATATAACTTATTTGCGACTTGGCTTGCATTCCCACTCTGCACACCCTTCGCTATTTTCTCGAGACTTCTGAGCAGGTAGGAAGGGAAATTAATAATTTTTCCCGAATCAAAGTGCAGCAATAGCTGAAGGTGATACACGAATGCTAATGTATAGCGTCCCTCACAGGTCACAAATTTCTGTGGTATGAACAAGAGGTCTCGCCATTTCCTGATCATGGCACTCCGCAGAAGTCCCTTCTTCCAATCAACCTTAAGCTTTCTATCAAGCACAAGTCGATGTCATCGTTTCTTTCTGAGCCACTCATTTTTGAACCACTTCCCCCCTGTAGTTGGCAAGCCTATAACTTGTGCAATGGACTCCTCTGTAACTTCAAATTCTAATGCACTGACCCTAACTTGTCCTCCTTCAAATGTCTTTGCGAACTCCAGTACCACATCCATGTCGAAACTGTCGAACTTCTGTAAAAATAGAAGGAACCCAGATTCTTGCAATAGTGCAAGACTGTTCTGGTATTCCTCATTCTGCTCAATCCCCTTCAAGGATGATGGTGTTGGTCACTTTAATTGCTTATTGAATTAAACAACAAAGTGCTACATAAATTGTCAACCCGGGGAAGTCTTGTTATTTCAAAGGCAACTGCGTACTATATGTACTCAATCCTAAAAGCAACAAAAGTTGTAGTAAAGACTGGTCATACTTTGCCTTAAGCAAACTGAAGTTCCACTCTTGAGTTACAACAAAACAACCTATTGCAGACAGCTACCAAAGAATGCTTAAAAGAAAGGAATCTAAAGAATCAATCTGCACAGGAGAGTGTTGGCTATGTTGTAACAGAGAACAGGACCCTATTCCCGGAGTGGGAACCTTCAACACCTGTTCCTGATTATCAAGCTGCCACCTTGCTCTGTAAATCTAATTGCAACACACATGAATTAACTGTTGATAAAATAAACGCTGCAGCAATCAATTGAAAAGGAAAACAGAGTTTCAGCAAAATGATACTTAGTAAACAGTTCTGTTAACAAAGCATGAATAAAAGACACACTTAACACACTGCAGAAGTAAAATGGGTGAATCTTGTGATGAAGGTGGGCCCTGTCCTTCTCACAAGATTCCCCAGGAGACAAGAACTAGAAAAAGATGTTCAGAACAAAATTTTATTCATCCATCAATATGTCATATTACAAAAAGGATTCTAGTCCTGTTCCTTCAACTGAGCCTTTTCCATAGTCTGTTCATCCCCCTCTAATGTAGATGTCTCCTCTTTATAAAGAGGATACATATATTACAAAATATTTACATTATAAATTCTATTTCAACCCATTATACAAAAATAGGGAAATCAGTTTCCCATCAACAAAATGTTGTTACAGTAATACTGTCTTTAGATTATGGGCGTTACATCTAGTATAATAGCTTCCTCGGTGATCAATCTGGTTCCTCTGTTGCTGTCAAATTTAGAATGAAAATCTCAATTGTTTCAACTTCGAGATTTACGTGTCGTTCTTACTGTTTCAGCAACTACAAAAATAGCCTTGCAAACTCCAGGCCGTTTCAGCAATGCAAACTGCACATCATTCTTTAAATGTTCAGCAACTTAACAATTTAAATATTAACTATGAAGATATCGTGATTATATGCTAAATAATTAAACGTATAGTGATGAGAAGAATCATTGCATACCTTTGGGATAATTGGGTTAAAACACTAACAAGGACTTTTAAATATAGGTTGAAAAGGATGATATCATGGCAAAATGTATGGTCAAAAAGGGACAATATGAGGTCCTAATAGATGGCTCATTCCTTATGGGTGCAATGTTTGAATTTCACTTCACAATTCCCGATCACAACCTCAAAAGGATTTCAGTGAGTGATACCAACTATTGCTGAGAGATTTCTGCTAGAGGTTCATCCATCCATTGTCTTTTCAGTCCCACCCAACCGATCATGATGAAAACAGCTCCTCGAATCAGATGCAGATACGTATTAGCCTGCTACGGGTGAGCAATAATGATTGGATGTGGCGGAGGCTTATGCGGCAATGGTGCAACAGTCATAATGATCGGGTTACGAGGTAAGTTGATAATGAACAAGTAATGTGAGGTTATTTTAAGGGAGGTGAATACATGTTATCGGACAATCAGTACTATCCCACAGTCTACCTCATAATTTAATCAAGACATATATTAGTACTCATTAAAAAAAATTAGATTTCAGAACCCAATATATCTTGCACTTTAAAAAATTTCCTAAGTTAGTAAATGATAAAACAGAGTATTAATTAAAATATATAATGTTATGATCTATTAGTACTCATGTGCAGGGTAATAAAATTCCATAAACATTCTTCATAAGACACTCTTGAACTGTGTGAAATTTATTTTACACTTGCTTCCACAGTCGGCCATGTTCCTACACTGATCCTGCTTGTACTGCACCGTTCTTACACTAACTGCTTTCATTGCGCATCTTGCACCAAGGATTTTACCAAAACAAAGATTCTGATAGAACAAAATTTGTAACTGGATTTTTATTTTGTAAATTTTCCTCAAGAAAAGTTTTATTCACCATCCTTTGGTGTTTCATGAGCATGCCTTCTGGATTGGCTGCATCAAATTCTGCAATCAATTTATGAGGGAATAAAGAAGTGGGAAAGGGGTAATTTTCAGAATGGGAAGGAACATTACAACAAGGATTCCAGGAATAATATCACCAAGGGGGATAAATGAAACGAGATGTGGAAAAATTCAAGGGAAAAGAGGGATTTTACGAAATTGGGTAGGGTAGTTTTCTTAGAAGAAAGAGGAAGGTAATTCATTGGGGATTTTAGAAAAAGAAAATAGTGGGAATTTTCGAAATGGGAAATAGAAGAAAGGCAAAGTTTTTTTTTTACCTTGAAAATCTGCCTGCACTGGTGCTGGAAAAAGTAATTGCAGTGGGAATTAAGCGTTTACTTGGATAAAAATTTCCCATGCTAGTTACCCCAAACTTGGGTAAGGGCTCAGTTTCTTGAACCTGCTTCTTCTTGGTGGAAACCAGCTTATCTAAAAATCAAGTAGAATTCCTTTTTTATTAAAATTTTGATCTTCTTGCCAGCATGCTGGTTTTTAGGTTGATCCTTTTGCAATCCTGTCAGTCAACTTATTTTCATAATTACAAGATTTTTTTTTTCTTTTTTTATACTTTTTAATTTTTAAATTTTTTTCTTTTTATTTTTCTTTTATTATTTTTTCAATAAGGACAAGAAGGAATCAAGTCTTCAATAGGTTGGTTTTACCACCTACCAAATCCTTTTCAATTTGTTGTTGGACTTGTTGCATAAAATCTCCTTTAGTAAGGGGCTAAAAATATACCTTCAATCTATGCCCATTTACCAAGAACACAAAATTTCGTCCATCAATAGTTTTAATTTTTACCACTCCATTTCAATCACTTTGACCACCTCATATGGTCCCATCCAGCATGTGTGGAATTTCCCTTTAAAATATTTGAATCTAGAATCATAAAGGAGTACCCAATCACCTGGTTGGAATTGCTTTTTCTGAATGGACATTTCATGCCACCTCTTGCGTTGTTGTTGAACCAAGATGTTCTGTCGAACAACATCCCTTCGAAATTCATCTAACTCATTCAACTATAGAAGACATTGTTGCTTCACTTCAGAGAGATCTAGCCCCAATTGGACAATAGTCCTAAAAGTCTTAATCTGGAATTCTATCTGCAAGAGGACTTGTTTCCCATACACTAGCTCATATGTTGTGTGTCCTGTGCTATTTCTCCAAGTGGTTCGGTATGCCCACAATGCTTTCGGTAATTTGTTAACCCAATCCTTTCTATGAACATTTACCATATTTATGAGGATGGACTCAATCACTTTATTTGTGGAATCCACTTGACCATTTTCTTGTGGGTGATATGGTGAAGATTTCCTGTGCCGTATTTTGTATTGCTCCATCACACCCTGTACTAGATTAGAAATAAATTGTGGTCCATTGTTAGAAACAATTTCTCTAGGCACACCAAATCTAGTAAAGATTTCAGTAAAAAGAAAATCAACAACAATTCTTTCAGTAGCAAAAGAAACAACTTTAGTTTCTACCCATTTTGTAACAAAATCTGTACAAACCACAATATGATTTTTATTTAATGATGCTAGATTTATTCATCCTACAAAATCAATGGCCCATTTTTCAAAAGGCTCAATCATAACCTGAGGACATAAAGGAATTTCATTGGTTTGATTAGGCTAGCCAACTCGCTGACAGCTATCACACCACTTGACATATTGTTTGGCATCCTTAAACAAGGAAGGCCAAAAATAGCCAGCTCGTAACACTTTGTATGCAGTTCGCTTATCAGCGAAGTGACCCCCACAAGGTTCATCATGGGCAGATTTTAAAATATCAAACACTTCTTCCTCTCTTACACATCTACGAATAATGAGATCTGCTCCAGTGTAAAAGAGGTCTCCTTGAATCCAGGAATATGCAACACTTTTCTGTATGATATTCCGCTTTTCACGAGCGGATAAGTGAGGTGGTAATTTTCCAGTGACTAAATAGTTAGCTATGTTAGCAAACCATGGGGATTTTGTTGACACAGAAAAAAGATGTTCGTTAGGAAAATCATCATCAATAGGATTTGCTTCACCAAGATTATTTAATCTTGAAAAGTAATATGCTACTACATTCAATTTTCCTACTCTATCAATAATGGTAATATTAAATTCCTATAAAAATAATAACCACCTAGTCACCCTACCGCTATTTAATGGTTTATTGATCAAATATATTATTGCGGAATGGTCATTATGTACAAAGACTTCATATCCTATAATATAATGTCTGAATTTAATAATGGAAAAAATTACAGCTAAAAAATCTTTCTCAGTAACCATATTATTTAGTTCAGCGGATGACAAGTTTTTACTAATGAAATAAATATCATAAGATTGTTTTTCTTCTTCTTGTCCTAAAGTTTCGCCAATAACAGTATCTGAGGCATCAGAGGAAATATGAAATGGTAGGGACCAGTTTGGTCCTCTCAAAACTGGTGCCCGAACAAGTTTTTCCTTCAATCTTTCAAAGGACTGTTGGCAAGCTGTGGACCAAGAAAACTCACTATCCTTAGCCAAAAGTTGGAAAACGGGGTTAGCTATCCTTGAGAAATTCTCAATGAATCTCCTATAGTCGCTTGCATGTCCTAGAAAACCTTTCACTTACCTTTGAGTTTTGGGTATAGGGAGACTCAAAATAATTTCTATTTTTGCAGGGTCAACCTGGATACCTCTATCAGAAATAAGATGGCCAAGAACCACCCCCACCTTGCACATTAATCTGCATTTTTTGTCACTCAAGGCGAGATGATATTCTTGGCAGTGAAGAAGCACATCTTCTATATTATTGAGGGCTTCCTGAAATGAATCACCAAACAGAGAAAAGTCATCCATATGGATTTCTACATGCTCAAGGTCAGCAAAAATAGCCAAGATTGCACTTTGAAAGGCACTTGGGGCATTACATAGCCCAAAGGGAAGCACTCGGTAAGAAAATGTACCCCATGGACATGTAAAAGTGGTTTTGTCTTGATCCTCAGGTGCAATTTGTATCTGATTATACCCGCTAAAGCCGTCTAGAAAAGAAAAGCACCTCTTACTAGCAAGGGTATCAAGTACCTGATCGATGAAAGGAAGGGGGAAGTAATCTTTGAGAGTGGCTTTGTTAAATTCTTTGTGTTCAATACAAATGCGCCATCTCCCATCCTTTTTCGGGACTAATACCAATGGAGAGACTCACTGGCTGTCAGAAAAAGGATAGATAAAATCAGCATCTAAGAGTTTCTGCAATTCTTCCTTTACAACATCTCTTAGAGCTAGGTTCATTCACCTTTGGGGTTGTCGGATAGGTGGGATCCATCCTAAATATAGATATGGTGTGTACAAGTTTCAGGAGGGATGCCTTTCATATCTTCATAGCCCCATGCAAAGGCATCAAGATGGTTTCGCAACAAATTCGCAAGCTGCTCTTGCTGGGAAGGATCCAAGTTTGAACTGATATGGAAGGATTTACATGGACTAATCTCAACAAGATTGGTATCAGGCTCAAGAGTACACAGAGGTGTTGCTAGAGATGGTGGTGAGGGAGGTAGAGAGTCCTATCTTTCCTGAAAATCTCAACTAAAAATCTAACTCAATGACTCAAGATTGGGCATGGTGTCTAGATTGTTCAGGAAGTCTTGAATATCACCCTCCTGTGAGAACTCAGCATTCTAATGTATCAAGGAAACACGCTGAGTCTCCTCATCACTACTATAGTCTAACCATAAAGTGTGTCGGAGCTCCTGAATGGATCTAGCGGGGGGATACAAGGTGATCTTCTTCCTGAAATCTCCATGGTAAATATACATGTCACCAGAACAACATCTGATATAAGCTTGACTATAGCAAGCCATGGTCATCCCAATATCAAGCGATGTCCTCCCATGGGATTCTTTGGCTAAAGAACAATGAAATCTATGGGATATTCCCAAGAGTCTAGGGAAACGATCACATCATCCAACATCCCTTCTGGCTTGATTAGATCTATCTGCCAGTTCAAGCACATTAGGAGTAGGATGAATATGGACCAATCCGAGTTGATCCATGGTTTTCTTGATCATAACATTAATGGCTTCCCCCAGGTATATAAGCACATTGGAGACAAGGACATCACCTATTTGAATAGAGACAACAAGATTTCTGGGATCGACATATTTCTCCATGTGCATACACCCCGTCATTAACTATGATGCTCTACCAACAAATTTAATAGTTTGAGGTTCTAATATTCTCCTTCCTGGCTTCTTGAGATAGAGTTCCCTAATGATTTTTGTGCAGATGGGGATCTATTTAATAGCTTGGAGCAAAGGTACCCTTATGAAAAGGTTCCTAAGCTCAAAAACCAGGTTAGAATTAGGAATGGGGTCTTTCTTCTCCACAACTAACCTCTCTGGATAGGGAGGTCAGTTGGAAGAAGATGACAAGGGCTCAGAAGGTACAAGGATAGGCTGAATGGTGTCATATTTTTCAGAATGGTCAGGAGTTTCCTCCTCTCCTTTCTCATTGATAATCACCATAGGCTTATTTTGATTTTCTAAGGTTACTATCTTCCCTGATCTCAATTGGAGGTCATTGACTCCAACTGGCATAGACTAATATCTGGATGAAGAAAGCGGGTTCATAGAATGGATCATTTGTACCACTTTGTTATTGGGTTTGGGTAAAGGTTGAGCAGGCAATTGAGAAGGGTAAAATGGTGGAGGTAAAGGTAATGGTGGCATTGGCTGACTCGGTCGAGGTAATGATGGTTGTGGCATTGGGTAAGGCGCATATGTAGGAGGGTACAACTGCATAGGTGCAGAATAGGAATGATGTGAATGGTGTGAATGGTTTGGTCCTCTCCATCCTTGTTTCCAAGATTGCGTGGGTTGTCCATACTGATATTGGTTCCCATGCTGCCAATGTTGAGAGTGAATAGTGTTAGGATAGGAATATGAATGTGCATTATAACTAAAAAAACGTTGTGGAGGTTCAGGATCCATACTTGCACTTACCTGAGGCCTGTTTCTTCATGCTCCCATAACATGCAGTGGTTCTCTGCACAAATTGCACATTTATTAGTTTCTTTAATATCGAGAGGACATTCTCTTAAAATATGCTTTCTTCTACATTTTGGACAAAAAATAGACAATGAATCCTATTCCTCTACAAGTTTTTGTTGAAACTTAAAAGAGTCTATTTGTTTACTAATAGTATTCATTATTTCAATTTTCATACTGTCCATTTTGTTTTCTAATCCAATAATCAGAGCATCAGTAGATTCAGTTTTCTTGTTTCTATTCTGAATTCCTTTACTGGATCTATATTGGATCCTTGAGAATTTCCTGCACAAGTCATAGATTTGATCAAAAGATTTTTAAGAAATATCCCCTTGTCCTAACAGATTTAAATTATTCCTAGCATCATTAGTAAGCCCACGTAAGAACAAGGTTGTAATGGTACTTAGATCCAATTTATGGTTTGACCTTTGGAAGATATACAAGAATCTCTCCAAGTAGTCCTCTAGAGTCTCATCATCATTTTCCACAATAGTAAAGATTTCATCTTGAATATCTCTAGTTTTACGATATTCCTGATATTTTGAAAAGAACACTCTCTTCATTTTCTCCCAAGAAGATATAGTGTTTCCTCCTATTCCCATAAACCAACGGAGTGTTGTGTCCTTGAGAGTTGCAGGAAACAACTTTAACTTTTGGGCATCAGATGAATAATCATAACTTCTACACAAAATATCAAACTCAAATAAGAAAGAGTCTGGGTCTTCATGTACCTTACCATAGAAATGAGGAAGAGCTGATGGTGAAATATTTTTCATTTTTACTTGTGTATCAGGATCCACAATTGGGAATCCAAAAGTGGATTGTTCCTTATTTACCTGATTTTCACCTGTTCTTTCTGCATGATCTTCTTGATCTGCCATTGTTATTTTTCCATACGAACCTCTCTCAATAGGCTGAGAAGGATAACTATGGGTTTTAATAGTCCCCTTCTTCCCCTTTGTGGGTTGTGTCACACCCGGACTACTACTACCAGAGCCAAAATGGATTGTTCCTGCATGATAAGTCTAGGTTTGTTTAGACTTTCTACCTGTGAAAGAAGGCCCAATGTGAGATTTGGTTTCAGATTTATCAGTATTTCTTTGGCCCCTAGTGGGCTTCGGACCCCTACCTCTTTTAGGAATTCATCTCAAAAAAATGACAAAACGAAATTCAAATAAAAGATGCGATTTCAAAAATAACTCAGCACCAATAAATTCCTTCAAACAATAGAAGCACACTGCAAGAAAAAATAATAGCAAACTTACCCCTATTGTGAAAAATGAAAAATTCTTACCAATTCAAATTTCCTCCCCAGCAACAACACCAAAATGTTGGGTGCAGGAATTGCACTTAACCAAACTCCTCAATACTTAATTGTCAACACGGGGGTTTCCTAAACTTAGAGACGAAGCATAGGCAATGCTAGAAGTGGTATGAACTTTTCCTATTCCTAATCCTACTTCTTAAATGAAATGTTGCAGAATCAGACATAAAACAATCTTAAAGGCAATCGACACCAAAGCAACCCTAGTGCTAGAACGTAAAAGAATAATTTGCAAGGAAATCAAGTAAAGGAACTTTCACACCACTAGAAGCAATCTTAAATGCTGAAATTAAATACTATGTTTATCTTCAGTATAGATGGCTAATAGCTTGACAAGTGGTCCCTTGCAGATATATGTTTCCCAATTGATTTTCCTTCTACACAAACAACCTATTCTTATACTATTGCAATCTTCTTGCACTAGTGTAGGTACATTACTTCTGTGCAAAAGTATATTGTACCTTCTTTACTGAAGATTAATGTTTTTATGGAGGTGCTCTAAGCCTCGGGGCTTAGGGCACTATGTTCCTGTGACAAGAGACCAACTCTTGCACCGAGATAGAGCTTCCTTCACCAAAGTTTCCAATTTACTTTTGAAAGAATTAAAAGATGTGTTGAAAATAATTGCAATTGCAAACTAAATTCTGAGATAAATTATATATGGAAAAGAAACGCTTTAATTAACTTAACCTTGTAATGAAATTCAACTTCATAAAGCAAAAACAATTTGGAATAATCAAAGCAAAAAACAAAGTAATTTGCATGCATTAGCTAACTTCAACAATTCGCTTGTAATGTTTCTGTTCCTTTTTCTTATGTCATAAAATGCAAGTATAAAGTGTTTGTAATAGCACCCTTTCTTAATTCATATAGACATTCTCAGATCCTTCAGAAGTGTACTCTTAATGTTAAGAACGATTACTAGAATTAACAATAATTTTGCTTGAGGAATAACTAAAATGATAGGTAGGAAAATAAATGTAACATTTTTTGTGAAGTAAATGAATAAACCGGAGTGCAGGAAACTACATGTGCTGGTAAAGGAAGAATCTTCCTGCACGACCTGAGTGGAAGCAAACCAAGACAAGAATTGTAGGAAAGGAATTGTAGGAAAGAAATTGCAAAAAAAGAAATAAGCTCAATCAAACTTCCAAACTACGGATCCATTCACACTTAACTACGAAATAAATTTAACTCAAAACTTCTGAAATAAATAAATATAAGAACCATTCAAACCACGCAACTGCAATGAATAAATGTTCACACAGACCTTTTAAATGGTGAAAGCACAAGGGTAAATGAGCTGGGTTGGCTGGGCCCTAACCAACCAGCTTGTTTCCCGTTTAGGAAATGAAACGATTCAGCACTTAAGCATGCATAAAATGTAAATTAGACACAACATGTAGATAACATGGCGAGTTCCTTGTATTAAATTGATCAACAAATATACATGATGGTGCGAGTCCAGCCCAGAGTCGAGGGCGATACAAAATTACACAATAAATGAAATTACAACTTAGAGATCACTCTCCTAGTCCTACCTACAGTCTACATTATATACAGTCTTTCGGCCTTAGCCAAATTCTACTAATTACAATCATTTCCTTATTCAAGCCCTTAGGCCAAAGAGACTAACAACCAATATTACGAAACCGACTACTAGTTATAATGGAACGCGATCTTCGCGGGTTGTAAACCATCCTTGGAAAGTATCCCTGACTATATACCTCTGATATCCAACCTCAGTTAGTTCACAACTGAACTAGGAGTTGTGGATCAAAACACCCATGTGGAAGGATTCGATCTATCACGAAGATCTCGGAGTAACATCGTTGGCAGTGCAGGAATCTTCCTGCACTGATCATGCTAACTCATAATTAACACTTAATTCTTCAATTACTTTTAGGAAAGTTAAACATAAGTTACAAGAGATACTAATAGGCATGAAATCTATGTAAAGTAATTAATAAAGCACTTAATAAATCTTAATTATGAAATACGAAGTGTATGTAGGAATAGATGATTATGTTGGACTAGTGTAGGAATGAGAGGGTTAAGTAGAGATAAAACAAAGGTTAAAGTTTATGGAAATGGAGTAAAAACAGAACAATTTGGGACACCAACACAACACTTATGGATTTTTACCATAAGTTAACCTTTTCTCAAAGAGCCCAAATTTTTGAAATCTTTCTACTTGAGGATGCAGAATTACCCAAAAGAAATCCACCCTACTCATCCTCTATGTTTCCTGAAGCCTAAAGGCACTGCATTTCCTTGCTTTCCTATTTATTAGGATATCCATATGACCAGTCTATTGATGAGACTATCCTTGGTTTCCTATCCATATTTAATAAATATCAACAACCAACATTCATGTATAATTACAGCCAATTATTGGCCGATAATATACATGAACTTTACTCTACAGGGAGTGTTCAATTACAGCTTTGTAATTGTCCACATGTTTCTTTTTCAGCAGGGTGATTTGTTACCTATCAAGCTCAGAAAGTAGGATGAAAAAGGAATGAATCAACCAATGATTAACTGGATAGAAATAGTGAGAACAACTTCTGGCACCTCCTCATTTGCAGAATTTGTAGATGCATTCATACATCTAGTGGCATAGCTTCTAAATAGCCAGGCAGAGCCCAAGATATGGGATGAAATTAAAAGGATTCTACACTTAAGTGAACAAACAAAAACTGGTGAATGGTATTTATACCATAACCATACTGAGGTAAGAGTATATGGTTGTGAGCTTGAACCATATAAGTTTCCCAAATATGTTCCTATGAGAATATTTTCTTTGGAATATATTAGGCAGATGATTCACATGGATGAGCTACATTTTGTGTCGGGTAAAAGGAAGTCTCAATTCAAGATTAAAGCACAGATTGGATCATTTATTCGCAACACTAGATCAGCTGGTGTTGAGGCAGATACATTGTTGAGGAAGATGATTTTTCAGCCCAAATTCACCTGATCCTATTATCCTTTTGGCATCATCTCTTCCTTGAGAGTTAATTTCAAGATGACTCCTTATAATCATACTCCAAGGCCAGAAATAGAAAAAATTATGAATCAAGAAACATGGGTTGATGGGACTCTTCAAGAGGCAAATGAGCAGGTTGTATCTACCCCCACTGAACAAACTCCAGTTTCTCGAAGCAAGCAACAGAAAAGGCTGAGAGAGGAAACTTCATCTACCAAAGATATTATGAAAGGATTCATTTTTCAACAAAAGAAGCCTAAGGTTAGCTTGGTCACATCAGCAGAAGAAACTCTACTAGTGATCAATGATCTTGGAGATCCATAAGTGTCTACATCAGCAGGGATTAGTGCTTCAACCACTCCTCCCACAACCAGCGTTTCAACTACTCCTCCTACGACTCACCTTATAGAGAACCTCTAGAAATTATTCAATCCTCAGGAACTAGTTCTTTGGATGATCAGAATATATTTTCAAGGTTCCTTGAAATCAAACAAAAAAATGAGACTTTAAAGTCCAATGTGTACAGCTAGTTCTCAAAGAAAACTTTAACCTCCCAGCATGGGCTTCTTTCTACTTTTGACAGTGAGAAAGGCAGAATGGAAATGGAATTCTTACAAGCCCATATTCCATTTCCTAAATCACCATTAGATTACAAAAAGATTGTGTTTTCATTTGATACCAGTCAAATTCATCCAATTGACTAGATGGATATGCACAGACAGACTGGTGAGATCCTATTTTCTACCATGACAACTACAACCATGTCTCTTTCTAAACTTAGACTGCCCTTTCCAATGTTCAGTCCCAACTCAATTTAGAAAAAATTTCTTCTTTATCTAGACACAATAGAATAAAATCATTAGAGGATTTTGTGATTAAAGTGGGATATGATCCCAAAGATGTAAATGTTACAGAGCTACTCCTTAAAAAGAAATACGCATACATTTTTGCATTGAAAAAACAATTAAAGTTACCACCAATAGAAGATCCTCTGACCAAGGATATAACAGAGAATGAATAGAAAAAGGAGGATATTCTCAAGCTTATCATTGAGCAGAATATACAGTTGAAGAAAATGGAAGAGAATATTGAAAAGTTATTAAAATAGAAGGAAATAGCATAGTTTGCCATGGTTCCACTCATAGCAATACCAATAGCAGTTGCAGGTACAGAACCTAGTTCATCATCAACAACCATTAAGTCTACATCAACAATAGCTGATCCAGCCAGATTATCACGAGAATTATCCATACAAAAACAGGAAAAGAAGAAATTACCGCAGAAATTCCAAAATCTAGAGTTGCAGAAAGTACAAAATGATACTTTGTATCTGCAAGAAATGCAAAAGACCCACAAATTGGAACTTAAAATCAAGAATTTAAAGAGTGGGTCCCTGATGGTAGACACTTTGGCTCATGCCAAGGAAAATATTTGGACAAAAATCAGCCAATCCATGACAGAGGTATGGGCATCCATACATATTTTTTTTAGCAACAAGAACTCTTTACTAGATGCAGAACGGTATTGAAAGCAGCCTTGAAGACCAAGCCAGCAGAAGCCATAGATATGATCAAGGTTTTAAATTCAAAGAGAAGAGAAGAATTAGAAGAAATAAAAATCTTTGACATAACAACTACCATCTTAGAGATCAAGAAGGTATTACAAAAAAGGAATTTGATCAATCAATTAGAAACTAAATGTCAAACCCTAGATATTTTTGTCAAAAGATTTCAATCAAAGTTTAATGTCTTAAATCAAAAAGGGTTGCCAGGATTAGTAGGTTTGAATGATAAATTGATTAGATTAGATGATTATTGCAAGGAATTATATGCTATTGCAGTAGACAGAACCAAATTTGTAGGAGTTAAAGGATAGATAACAGAGAGGGATTTTCTAGAAGCTTTGGAGTTTGATTTAACCATCTTGCATGAAATTAAATATTTAATTCTCACCAAGCCTAAATTTGAGAGGTACACAGAGGTGGATGAAACATTTAGAAAGATGGTGAATGTAGAAATCCCAAGTGAATAAAGATGGGATAAATTGTGTGAGATAATTGAATAATTGTTCATTCTAACAACATCAAAGCTCACTAGTGTTTTCAGGCCAGATCATCAACAGATTCCCAAAGGATAGAGACACCTCTTAGGGAATTATTTGGTACATATTATATGGTTCTATTTTTGTATTTTGTGCTATTTTGGTATTCCATTCCAAAATAGATTGTAGATCTTTTGCAAATTTTGTATAAATAACTCCTCCTTTGAGTTATCAGGGGTTGAACCCTTGAACAAGTATCAAGTAGATTTTACTAAGCTAGAGCATTTTTGAAACAATAAAATATTCTCGATTTACCTCATATGGTCTATCTCTCAGTGAGTTGTATTCCATATTGTTTATTCATTATGTTTTCTTCATATAAATTAGGTATTTTTTATTTATCCGATTTAAAATTTTATTGAGTTTCAGTCTCATTTTGAATCCTCTGTGAAGTTGTGGTTTTAAATAAGAGAATAATTTATAGAACTATTTGTTATTATAAGTTCCTCTTTATATATAAATTACACCAAATTTCTGTAATAGTTTGATTATATTTTGTATATTTTTTTTATTAGGAAAGCATTGTTTTCTTAATTTCTTCTTATAAATGGTTGAATATTCAGTTTGAATATCAAATCAATTATACATCTCCATGCTTTACTTCTCCATCCCATTAAAATCAAATTAACCATGTGCAGTTAAAGAACAACTTTTTATTTTACTTAAGAATCTATCTAAGCTTGAAGCACATGTTTATAAAATAGTTCACTGGTCATCCAATCATTTAAAACAATAAAACATTATAGATTATTTGGCATAACTAATTGACCTTAAGATATCTCAAAGAACAACAAGATATTTGAAATCATTATAGCTTATGCATGATGTTTTACGTTAATTTGGGTTTTGGACCATTTTTTGTGCAAAATCTAACGTACTTTACAAAACAAAGTGGATGAGAGACTTCATGAAAGATGATATTATTGGTGCAAAAATATTTTTCTTTCCCGAGTGATTATGATATTTGATTTTTCATTTGCCATTTTCTTTTGTGATGATTTTTATGATAATTGAGTTTTCACTTACATTTTCTTTTGTGTTGTGTTAGCACTCTATAATTCTCTCTACGCTGAAAGGAGAAAACTCAGAGGTAACCACAAACCTAATTGGGTTGAGAGACTGGTCTTCTCCAACCAAGGGGGCTCTCTCAACTTATGAAAAATAAAGATTTCAACTATATGGCACACGTAGATACGATTTGAAGGGTTTTTTGAAATGTCTTGTTGGGAATTGGTGGAAATTCAGAGATATAGAGTAGGTGATCAAATTTTTTTACCTATAACGCCTATGCATATACCCAGTCAGCATAAAGGTCACTCTTGATACACATTTTAGAACAAATAGGAAGTATTTAGTATAGTGGGAAAAACTGACACAACAATCTTTTAACCATGTAGCAAAACAGTGAGAAACTGATTCAACATATACTCATGAGACAAAATTTAATAAAAACATATGATGAATAACGAGGCAACATGCTCCATTTGCAACTGAAACACAAGAACACAGTGAACACTAGAGAAAATTTAATTGAATTCTAGAATTACTAAGTTTTACCTCTAATTTCAAAGAAGAATTTCAACATAAATGACACACAGGAAAACACAAATCCAAAATGTCATACCACGATATCCTTTGCAATTATTATTGAGAAAAAATTGTGCATTTGAGCCTTTATTTCATTAAAATAAAATCACCAATCTACACTAGAGTTTGAAAATCGATGCCAATATTGTCCAACCTCCTTTCATTCCAGTTTACATTCTTAAATAAACCTATGCCATAATACCAAAGTATGTCAGGATGCAATACACCCTTGATCCATGAAGTGGATCAAACCAAACTAAAAAGAGGAAACTTGATGTTGTTTACAATATTTTTTCTTAAATAAATAAAAACATAGTACTCATTATCACCTTATCCTATTAAAAATCATATAAACCTATAACAATTATCCATATCCTCGAATCATGTCTTTTTGGAAAAAAAATACAAACTATTGGATTTGTGTTGCACAGTGACTGGGTAGCAGCTTGATAACACGCTCTGTTGCCATGTTTTCCTCCAAAATGTGACACATGCTTGATGAACGGTTATATGACCTAGATACCAACTCAGTAGCACCTCATTCCACTCAGTCTCTGATAGTTGGCACCCTCCAAAAACTCCTGAAGACCTGTGTGCAGCAGCTGCACAACAACTTCGTAGCGCCTGTACAGTGGTCCAATGTTTTGGGTATATATCCGAAAAAATAATACCTCTGTAAAACATAAATGAGGTTATTGTAAAAGATAATTTTTTTAAGATAAACCTCCCTCGGCTTCTCCAAATTATTCCCTCGCTTCCTAGAAACTGGTTTGCAAAACAATGACTTAAAATAGGAAATTTATGAATTGTGAAAAATGAGCTTTGAAGATGCATTAAAAACTCTCTATCTGTTACACCTGTGAAAAACATGGAAGATTTTATTGTTTTTTTTCCTATCCTTGAGAAATACCTCTTTCCATTTCCAAAAATTATCCTCCATGTGGTGGGAAACTGTTCTGTACAATGGTGACTAAAACAAAGTATTTATGGAGAACCCAGGAAGAGAAAACGGGGCTTGTGCAACAGATTCCCATTGTGAGTGTGACTTGGTTTCTTGCCAACTGCTAACTGGAGATCGACATGTGGTTACATGTGTGGATGGTATGTCTAGTGATTAACATAGTGAATGTATAATGCAAAAGATTAAGGCAACATAACCATTTGAATTACCCCTTGTTCTTTGTCTTGTAGCACAATAATTTGTATTAAGGACTTGGAGCGCTCCACTTGATTTGGGATGAGCATAGGATTATGGGGAAACATTGAAGGATTATTGATATGGTATGTCTTAGGTATGGGGTGTTATGTTTTATGCATAAGGTTCATACATGGTGTGACTATGGGAAAGTAGTAGTGTTATGGGGGGATGGGTTTAAAATGAAATGGGAGTGAAAGAAATGTAAAATGAATGATAGGTGGGAAAGGGAGTAGGATGTAAGTTATATATGAAAGGGTATAAATTTAAGGGAAATGGGGAAAATAGGGTGTGAAATAAAAGGAAGCACGACTTGACTTTACAAACATACATGACCATCACTCCCATTGAATGAGACACTTCAAAATTTGAATGAACCCTTCGTGCAAGAAACTAAAAGATGTCGAACAACGATCTGGAGGCTATGACAGTAGTAGTAGGCATAGGCTCAACTACTCAAAACTGAAAATTAAAGGATAAGGAAAAAACATTTAAAGATAAAACTTATGACCCTAACATTGGCTTCATTGGGGATGGCAGAGTCCTTGTGAGGTGCCAAGAATGACAATGCAAACTAGTAGACTATCCATTGGGAAAATGGAGTGAAACACTCAAAATTGAAAATATGACTGAAAAGACTGAAAATTTAACTATTGACTGACTAAACTTATGGCAGCGTATCACTGAGACCTTATGGCCATCACCTCAGGCTTCAAATCTCATTGGAAACCACCCACACTTGCAATATTGAAAGTAACATGGTATGTACAGTGAAATCTTGCATATGTTGAAAGTATGTACACTAGGTAACCACATATTTCCAATGTAGCCAATCAAGAAGAAGGATACTTGACTGAGTGCCACTCACAGTTGCCTTGAACAGGCAAAAAAAATGTAAGTCTAGCAACCCAAACTGCCACTGAAACTATTGAGTACAATCCACAAACGTAAGAACAACCATTTTCCTTGATGGTTTCAACAGATCAGCCAGAGGATCTTGAAGAACATGAAAAATCACCTCTTTTGATGAATGCAGCAAATCAATAGAAGAATATTCAATAATCCGAAGTATTACCCCATCTTGAAAACTAGCAAAAAGACAAGCACTCTCCTTGTTTTTAGCCCACTAGCTTGTCAACAGAAAAAATATCCACATCCATGAGGTCTTCAACAACATGCTCTTCTTCATATTTTTCTTGCAATACTGGGTGCCTATTACATGGAACAATTTCACTATCTAGAGCCTTTTTGCATGCAAATTCAAAGCTTTGATTTTCATAGGATTCTTCTTGAAATGATAATAATTCAAAAAATGAATGGGTTGAAGAACAACTCAAAACAATATCTTGATCTTCTACTTCATCACTTAACAATTAGCAAGGTTGTTGAATGTACCCATCAAACTCAAGAGAAAAAACATGAGATTCATTATCACGAGTACTATCTGCTTCATTTCCAGCAAAAGGAGAAAACTTTATCTACTGGAAATCTTCCTGAAAACAAAATAAGTTTCCATTACCCCTGTTTTCATACTCATATCTAGCTGAAGGGGTGTTATAGACATTTTTGGGCACTACAACCCCAAGCATAAAATGTCCATAAACCAAGGGCTCCTAAATCCCTAAAAGTGTTGTTCCAACCCCTAAAGGAACAAGGTCAACTGATTACAGCTTCTCCCAGAAGTTCTCCATGAAAAATTGCTCAGAACTGGTCAAAACAGGATCATTTCACCTGCTCCATAGGCAAAGTGTGTTGCATCTCACCTAAGTACACTCTGTGGGTGCGTTGCATTTCAAAAAGCCCTTCTATGGGGTGCGATGGGCGAGAAGTGACAAATGGCAGTGTCAATCCGCGAGGTGGAGAGGCATGGTATCTTCCAGAAACTTCTCCTGTGGCACTTGCCTCTCTGAATTCGACCAAGGATGAGTAAGAGATCATCAATATCCAAGTGGAAGCAAGAAATATCAGAGGGAAGACACTAATCAAATCACAAGCTGACTCACCTCCCTTACAGGTATCTATATATGGATCCCTCATCCCAGAGATCCAGAGGCTGGAATTTTGCATCTTGTAAGGAATTGTTGTTGGTTTCTTGAGGAAACATCATAGTGTTGGGTGATCTAAGCTTTGCATGAGGTGAAGAAGGGCTTACTTACTGAGAGGATGATGCTGGGTCAGAACAACTGGTTGTAACTCTCTTGGCTCTTTCTTGATTATCAATAAAGCTATTCAAGTTTTCCTCCATACTCTTGTGTTGTTTATGTTTTATGCATTTGTATGGTCAATTTACATCTGATCCTAGATTGTTTATGATAATAGATCCATGTTCTTGTATAGTGTTATGCTACTTTGGTTCTACAAGTACTCTGTGAAGTTGGGTGTACAAGGAAGCAAGTAGCAAAGGACTATCAGAAGAGAGAGGAATCGAACTAGGAGCCAAGCGCAAGACAGAGGTTGGTCTCCTTTATTCTTCTCTCATCTATATTTCATAAAGGAAAAACGAAAGTAGCTTTACTTTGTTTATTTCTAAGGTAGCTACCACACCTTAGTGGGATTAGCAATTCTGCATAGACACTTTTCCCTGTAACAAAATGGCGACTCCACTAGGGAGCGACTAGGTTGTTTGTTTATCTACCTTGTTGTTTACTTTATAAACTTACAGACGGAGCCTGAAGTTGATCCAGGTAACTTTCGAACTGCATTTGCTATGAAAATGCAAAGTAGATAAATGCCGCTTCAGTCAATCTCCGGGTTTTGTTTATGAATTAAACAACAGATTTACAAACTCTCTAATTTCCCTTGTGGTGGCTCTTGTAACCTCCTTAGATCTACCCCTGTTTTTGATTTACTGATTACCACTTGCTCGGCCAAAATCCCTGAACTGAACTGCAAACTGTGACCCGGAACCCAAGAAAAGTCTCGTCTCTGGCCCAACGCAGTCTCTGTTCTGTGAATCTGAAATTCAGCGCACTTCCCGAGTGTAGTAGGTGCGCTGCATTTCAAGTTCACTGTGTTACAGGCGCGCTGATCAGACTAGGCATTGTTCCTCAATTTTGGTTTCTGTGTTCATTCTTTTCAGTTATATTCATGAGTTTTGTTGCCTGTAGTCAGTATACCTCTGTTTGAAACCCCTTTCCTTGCTGATATTCCACCTCCATTGTGCAAAGAACTGTAAATGTTTTTGTGTATTTGTTAAGCCATTTTCAGTTCTCCTTTGCGAAAAGTAATGTAATTGTACTGTCGTTTCTTGATTTGAAAGTGTCGCAAGTGTCGTTTTTAGTCATAGGAGAGAGTCTGATTGCTCTTGATAGTCGATTACCCTGTTACTATTGTATTTGATCTAAATTTGTAGTTTTCTGGTGTCGAAAACAAGTATTCATTTCCAAATCGCAAAGTGTTGTCATTATCTTCATTTTTTATTTTGAAAAGAAACTTGTTAGTAATTGTCGCTTGAAAAGTATTTCAGATTTGCACATTAGCTTTCTTTTTATCACTCACATATTAAGAAGATTGAAAACAAATACATGCATGTGCATTTGCATTTAGACTGTTTGATTGGTTTGATTTAGGACAGTGCATATAGTGTGTGCTCTTTGCTCTTTGTTGAAAGAATTCTGTCTTTCTTTCCTTAGTAGCTAGGATTTTCATTGCACAAAGAAGATAAAAGATTGTTTATCATCTTAGATTGCATTTTAGGAATTGTACATCTACATCACGCGGTGAACCTGAAAGGCAAATTTCTTAAGCAAGATCAACTATAAAATAAATTTAATGAATCTAACAACGCTTTGGAACCTAACGCACAACATCTAGAAGTCTAGGCTAGAGATGTATTCCGACGTCGTAAAGCCTGGTAACTGTTGTTCTCACTGTTGGTTGGGTGATTCCTCCACTTTGAGACGATAAGTGCCAATACAGACTTGTGCTCCCACGTACCGTCAAGTATATTTTGGGAGACCACAATAGGCTTAATCCTTTATCCACAGGAAGCCGTGTCTGCCGCCCTATCGATCACAATGCACTGAACACAACATTCGGGAAGATTGACTGCCGTACCATAAAAAGTATTCTGCAGTTTTGCGATTGGTTTGGTAATCCCTCTGCCTAGATTTCCAGAGCAGTCCCTTTCGTTCCTTTTCAGACTCCTTAACGGAAAAGGTCCATCTGAGCACTTGTCACTTCAGGCTCATTAAAAATCGAAGGCGACTAGAGTCATCTTTTGTTTTTTCTCGACTCTTTAAAATTGAAAAAACAAGTTGTGTCAAAGCGTCTAAAATTTATTTTAAACAGAATAATCATCACCTTTCCTACGTTGATCTTAGGTTGAGAAAATGGAATCCACCAACCAAGGAATTCCCCTTGGAGGAAATCCTAGTCCCTTCTCCTCTTGGGGAGATGTTGGTGCACCCCATATGGCCACATTGTCACTTCCAGGATTGACAATCGGCTTGCCCGTATGGCTCTTCTCAACCTCTGTCATTCAGAACACCGCAATTCCTGAACAATCGAATCAGCAACTAGACGAATCCAGAGTTACCCCCCAACCCTCTACTTCCTCCAATTCTTCCTCTCCTACTTCCTCTTCGCTTGATGGGGCTGGTAAAGCCAAAAATCAAGTATTTGAGAAGAAGAAGGAGCCAAAAGCGAAAGGGGGCAACCAAGTGTCGTCTAGCGAAAATCCACACACTGCACCGACCAAGCCTAAATCGCCATGTGTCATTTGCAAAGGAGACCACTATCATAGAGATTGTCCCTGCATCCCTTGGATCTTAAGGGACTGGTCTCCTCGTTTGCACAACCTGGTGTCGTCAACCTCTGATGGTCATGTTGAAAACACACCGTCGACTAGTGAAAGTGAAGCCCCAAGACAAAAAGGAAAATATAGATTTCCTTGTAAACTGTGCGAAGGCGGTCATGTCGTCCACCGTTGTCCCTTCTTAGACGAGGCTAAAAGAGTTTTGGACGATCGTCTGGTTTCACCGTTATGACTTCCTCCTGGATATAAAAAACTCTTGCCGAGTCTGTCACTAGTTGAAAATCCGGCTGACCCACCCAGGTGGTCGGCCGAAGCGTCTATCATTGAAGACAAACCATCTGAACCCATACCAGACGAAAGTCAAAAGGTCGAGGCGGCAGTTGACCCGGTCTTGCCTTTAGAGGTTCCATCTTCAGATGATACAGTCACCGAAGAGAACAAGGATGACACCGTCCAAATTCTTTTCGTAAGCACAACTCCGATGAAAAAGGGGGCAATTTACCCATTCCTTTACTGCAGAAAGGAAGTTCATCAGAGTCATACATGGTCGTCTATTCGGTCCCACCTCCAAGCAACCTAGTTGTTTCCTTTGACTGGAATCAACTAGGCAGACCCCGTTTACCGGCTAGTATACCATTTTGAATCATTGCTCAAATATATAGAATGGTTATGGCCGGTACCATCATAAATGAAGGGGCTTCTGTGAGTATCATTTCCTCGACTGCTTGGGAAGCGCTTGGTTCGCCATCGCTTTTGCCTGAGATGAGAAATCTAACAAGCTTTGACAAAGGAACCAGTCGACCGTTAGGGATCCTTCCCAATGTGCCCATAACATTGAGAGGGAAAATCGTTCATATGAACGTAATGGTAGTCCAAGGACCCCTGGATTATAATCTACTCCTTGGACGAGACTATATTTATTGCATGGGAGCCATTGTCTCATCACTCTTTAGAGTAATGTGTTTTCTACATGAAGGAAGAGTGGTCAAGCTTGTAGACCAGCTTTCATTTCCCGGATCACACATAGCAAATAGTCATATACCATCCCCGAATGGTCTTTTCACACAAGGAATGTCTCATCAATCCCCAATCCGCCCACCTGATGAGTGCGAGTGATTCAGGGGACATGACTGAAACCCAGGGGGCATGCACCCTGGTCTGCTTCGGTAAGAAAACTTCAGGTATAGGGTAGGTTTCCGCGAGAGATATATGACTAGTCTGTACTCCCGTTCGTGATTGGAAAAGGTGGTTAGACTGGAATAAGATTCCCTCGTCAAAGTTATGTGAGTGGAGGCGTCTGAACCGCTCACCTTTGTCTATTTCTGTAGACATCGTCGAAGAAGTGTTTTGTTTGTGATGTGAATAGAACAATATTTGGTAACCTGAAAGAGGTAGACCTTTCCTGATAAAACAAATGTTTTGTCGGTAGAATAAAAGGTGACCTTGAAGCTTTATTTTATACCTGGGGGCATGCAAACCTTTTGGCGTGCAAGCGAAGAGCGACCATTTATTTTTTTAAATTTGTAGGTCCTCTAACCCTTTAAACTCGTAGGACTGGTCGTTTCCTAACTTGCATAAAGAAAGGATGTGGGAAAAACTCTAAAAATTGTTGTTTTCATATATGAGACATTCTGATTATACGACTGGATTAATCGAGCAGTTTTAACGCGGACTTCATGCTCGTTAAAAAATAAACATAAGCAATGAGCAAATGTTTCCCCGAGTGCTTAAGCTCAATAAAAAATGAACCAATTCCTGGTAAATAATCATCGTGAATGTAGTACTTCAGCCTTTAAAGCCTTGGTCGTGTTCCCATCATCACCTCCACTCTATATTGGCCGATCATTCACCTCCATTTGATTGTTTACCTCTTTTGAGGAACATCTGCGAAGAGTGATCCCACTAGCCATCCTTGTAACATCGCCGTGATTGGAAAATTCCAAACCTTACCTGGAATCAGCTGCTACCCAATTTTATCACTCGTTCCTCAAAAGACGAGTCTCCTTTAAGCTCTTTTCAACTGACTCGTAAAATATGAAAATATTTCCGAGCCATTGGCCTCTACAGCTCGTTAAAGGGACCGGAAGTGCTATCCCTCCTTTATATTTTAATCTTTCTGGACCTGAGGGATTATTACACAAAAATATCAAGCGCTTGTTTTGTTCGGCTCGTTAAAAGTATCGAAAATTCATCCCTTCTGTATTGTTTTATACTTTTTCGGACTTAAGGGATTAGATGACGAAAAAGGAATTTTGGAGTTGCCTTTACGTCCCTTTTCAGACTCTCTAAAATTGAAAAGGACCGAGTTATCTTTGTCGTTAAACTCGTTAAAACCTAATAGCGACAAACTTGTCCATAGCAGACAAGAACGAGTTTCACTATCGCTAGGCTCGTTAAAACATAGCGATGGGTTTGCCCGAAGGGCAAATTATAGAACAAGCATATGTTATCCTCCTCAAGCTTGAAAAAAATAAAGAGGTACTGGTTAGCAATGACTGGGAAAAATTGGGAAGAAAACTTGAAGAAACTTTGTTGGTAGCAAGTCGCTCTTGAACATGACACTTTCACTCCGCATCCAATTCGGGTTGGGTTGTTTCATTCACCGGTCACATCACCATGGTCCCATCACACCATCCACATTTGGGGTTAATGCTACAAATCCATCACGTCAGTGTCGCCGATATGTTCAAGAGAAGTCACTCTGAGAATTCACCTGTGTCTCACTCGCTACAATACATTTACACTCCATTCTTTCATGACCGCCACCCTGAACCTTATATCACCAGATCATTTTCACCTCCATTAAAATCATTTGCTCTGTTCCATGTCATTGATGTGGGATTCATTAAGGCCCTCCTATGACGGATCACTTCTTGTCGACATCAACTCATTATCCAAGAAGTTGATCTAGGAACACCCCTTTCAGTACTTTGAAGCTTGCATGCCTCAATGGCAAGTTTCTCACTTCCAGTGACAGGTTTACATCAATGGCCTTTGACCGAAAGATTTTGCGTGGTGTTCGATGCCAAGTCCTTTATTCACACCACGTGAATTGTACTGTAGTACCTTGAGGGTCATTATCATTATCGGTGATTCCTCTCGCGCCTGTTAACAACTTACATCATTCGCTGGTAATTAGGCGATGTCTTTCCATGTTCGACTCCAGAACATCTCTCACATGGATCGAATTGTACTTTGAGTGAAGATCGAACGAGATTGAAGACCTCGGATCTAGTTTCATCTATCCGGGTTGCGATATATATTCAAGAAAATAAATACATCAAATGTACATCGTTGCTGCACAGATAATCATCCAATCAAAGGATGATGGCTCTACCAGAATCATCAGTCTACACTCAGATGATTGTCTGTCCTATGTACATGAAAATGAATTTATAAAGCTGAGCATGGGAATGCCTGCCTTAGCTAGATCATGAAAATATTATGAAGATAATGTATTGTATTGTATCTTATTACAGGTCTCCTCCTAGCTTGAAAGAACTTCGGATCCTCATGATAAAGCATTTCACCCGACATCAAAAAGATTAACGACCTCATGCTTTAGGGGGCAACTGTTATAGACATTTTTGGGCACTACAACCCCAAGCATAAAATTTCCATAAACCAAGGGCTCCTAAGTCCCTAAAAGTGTTGTTCCAACCCCTAAAGGAACAAGGTCAACTGATTACAGCTTCTCCCACAAGTTCTCCATGAAAAACTGCTCAGAACTGGTCAAAACAAGATCATTTCACCTGCTCCATAGGCAAAGTGCATTGCATCTCACCTAAGTACACTCTATGGGTGCGTTGCATTTCAAAAAGCCCTTCTATGGGGTGCGATGGGCGAGAAGTGACAAATGGCAGTGTCAATCCGCGAGGTGGAGAGGCATGGAATCTTCCAGAAACTTCTCCTGTGACACTTGCCTCTCTGAATTCAACCAAGGATGAGTAAGAGATCATCAATCTCCAAGTGGAAGCAAGAACTATCATAGGGAAGACACTAATCAAATCACAAGCTTACTCATCTCCCTTACAGGTATCTATATATGGATTCCTCATCCCAGAGATCCAGAGGCTGGAATTTTGCATCTTGTAAGGAATTTCTATTGGTTTCTTGAGGCAACATCATAGTGTTGGGTGATCTAAGCTTTGCATGAGGTGAAGAAGGGCTTACTTGCTGAGAGGATGATGCTGGGTCAGAACAACTGGTTGTAACTCTCTTGGCTCTTTCTTGATTATCAATAAAGCTATTCAATTTTTCCTCCATACTCTTGTGTTGTTTATGTTTTATGCATTTGTATGGTCAATTTACATCTAATCCTAGATTGTTTATGATAATAGATCCATGTTCTTGTATAGTGTTATGCTACTTTGATTCTACAGGTACTCTGTGAAGTTGGGTGTACAAGGAAGCAAGTAGCAAAGGACTATCAAAAGAGAGAGGAATCGAACTAGGAGCCAAGCACAAGATAGAGGTTGGTCTCCTTTATTCTTCTCTCATCTATATTTCATAAAGGAAAAACAAAAGTAGCTTTACTTTGTTTGTTTGTAAGGTAGCTACCACACCTTAGTGGGATTAGCAGTTTTGCATAGACACTTTTCCCTGTAACAAGGGGGAAAACTTTGATTGTTGAAATCATCCAAGCAACCAACTATCAGATGATCAAAATCTGTAGAAGGTTGCTACAATATTTGGATGGAGGAGTCTTCAATGTAACAAGAAACGAAGTCCTCAACTATATATGAAGGTTGCTACCAAGTTATGCTAACTTTAGCTTGCTCTTTTTCTTTCCTAAGGATCTTATAATTTTCTCTTAGCAATTCAAATGTAGCATAACATATAAGTAGAGAGTTATCATTAGAAAATTCATTATTTTCTATATGTTCAAAACTATAAGACTTCTCACCTAATTCAATACTTTCATCATATTCTTCATTATTGTCATAAGTGACACGTGCTGGCGGATTGCTTTCCTCAAATGGTTGAAATTGAAAATCCTCTTACTGAGAACATGACATTGATTTCTCTTTAGAACTGTCTTCAAATGAATACATAAAACAACCATTTTCTAACTTATGGTGCCATAAATCAACAAACTCTCCTTCTTCTACAAAATCTTCTTTGGGAGGAATTATTCTTTGCTACCCTCTAACAGCAGTTTTGTTTTGCATAATGAATGTGTCCATCAACCTTTCCATGGTTTTTATCACTATGTCTAGCTTATGGTCTGACAATGGAGAAAACTCCTCCTTCATTGCTTCCTTCCTTTCATCTTACATGCTCAGGGCCCTTTTTACCAACAAATTGGTTTCCACATCAACCACAACTTTTTGCATGTCCTCCAAAGTGGAAGAATTCCTCTCTCTGAGAAAATAGGAAATCGCAGCATCAAAACCATCTGGATAATGAAGCATAGCCAATCTTGGGGGAGGCTTTACATCAGTAGGTATGGAATCATATACACTATCGAATCTAGTTTGGAAATCTTGGACTATCTCATCAGGTTGCCTCTTTAGATTCGGATACTCATCCATAATCTAAAAAGGGTTCTTTTTAACCTCCCATCTGTTAAGGAAAATGTGTTCAAACTGTTGGAAATTAGGAATGCTTCCAGTTGTCAAAATTCTATACCAATTCTTAACTTCTCCTAAAATACTTTGAGCAAACAACCTCAATTCGAAATCTTCATGATCTACTTCCTCAAGGTCAATGAAGTCAATGATTTTTTCTACATTCTTCCTTGTTGTGTTCTTACCTGTACCATCAAATTGAGATAGCCTCTCACCATAGTCTAACTCATGCAAAGGGACTAGTAGATTTAATGGGGCATAGCATGCAATATACATAACTAAGGTCTGAGACGTAGTTGTACCAACTAGACTGTGATTATCGTTTGTATATTTTTCATGACAACCAATACAAAAATGAAATGTATTTGTGGCTTCAAGAGAATGATATACACTACCAGAAAGGAATCCATGTGCAGATTTGGAGTCTCCATTCGAATTCAATAGATAGTAGAAAATTCTTTTGACATTTTTAGGAAAGGACATCAAGCAATTGATACAACAAAAAATTATATCCCGCGAAAAATTCAAGTTGAAGTACCTCACTCTCACACATTATTCTTCCATCCTTCTGTTGATAAAGCATGTTCTTCTCTAAACCTGATTTGAAATTTCATAGCAAAGTCACCAAATGAATAGTTGATCTTATAGATCTTCTGAAATCGGAGCCATCGGGTGAATGGTTCAACCTTCCTATGTCTGAATACTATCCACCATCAACAGCCATATAAGAAACATTGAAAATATTTCCCAGGGAAGACGAAACCTTTCACTCCCCAACAATGATGCTAATATGTTAGTACTCCGTAGTTCCCTCCAGGTGATCCAAATTGGATCCATGAAGAATTATTAGAGAACCATGATTGTATTAGATCGGGACAGATAGCAAAGAAGTAAGAGAAGTGATCAAAAGCACCTATGAATAGTGGCAGTTAGTAGCCAGCGGAATGATGAGGACCTCGGTCAAAGTGCGCTGATCGAGGTCCATGGAGACTACGGAGGAGGCGAAACTAGCCCCTGGGAGGCCCGAATTGGGAAAAGGAGGTAGTTTTTGATGCGCGATTAGTGCTAATCGGGCATCGTTGGGCAAAACCCCTCGAGAAGGAGAGGCCCCGAGCTCTCGGTAGCATGAGAGCTAGGAAAACCATGGGGAAAAGGCTAAAGGCTAAGGCGAGACCCGCGCTCCAAAAACCGGCGGTATTTATCGAGGGCACCCTTGGGCGGTAAGCAGTTTTAGCAAAAATGGAACAATTCCACTCAGCAGCTGACGCGTGGCAAGCGAAGGAGAGATAAAACCACCGCTCATCGCTCGGTAATGGTCAAGCAAGTCAACCGTGTGAAATGTGCGAATGGCATCGGATCTGGAGGCCCCAGATCTAACGGCTAAGATCGCGCCTGATGGGGAAAGACGGAATCGACAAGGGATTAAGCTACGATCTATAAGAAGTTGACATCTGATTTGACTACCAAGGTGGCAGATGAATCACTCCATGATGTATCAGAAAAACAGAACCGACGAAGCAAGCTGGCGTAGTTGCAGGAGGACAAGTGGCCACTCCCTGTGAGCCTGATGGTGACGCCGAGATAGGGAACTCCAAACGAAGATGTAGCAGGCGATCCGACGGGAAGTGGAAGGGGAATTGAACAACCATGGGATCGAATGGCTTTAAAGCCATGAACAGACAAAGCAGAAGACATCAAACCCTAAGAGGAAGACGGAGAAGAAAAGGAAGAAGACAGAGAAAACGAAGAAAAGACAGTGAAGCAAAAAACAGAGAGAAGACAAAGGGCCAAGCTGACCAAAGGCAGCGTCGAGCACCAGAGAGCTTGAGAGATTCAAGCCATCCTTGAGAGTATTTGTCTGGACTGAGCACAACACTAGGCTCCTTCCATTAAAGACCCGAGAGGTCGAAGAGCTGGTGAGGAAAAGAGTCTGTGCACTCTAGTGGCTTGGGGAATCCAAGAACCACCCTACCAAGCAAATTCTGTTTCAGGAGACTCACATTGAGCTCCTTCATTGTAATTCTCTACTTCAAGACACAATAAAGGAAGGCCACCACTGAGAGTTGGACCGGAGATGTAGCCCTAGAGGATAGGGTGAACTCCTTATTAATTTCTTGTGTTCTTGTATTTGCTTACTGTATTTCTCTGTTGTTTTCCATTTCAAGTGTCTGTGTATTTGCAATATAATCGATCCGTTGCCTAAATAACATAGACACACACTAGCACATGAGTCTGTAATACCTGCAATTAATAATTCTTAACTGAGATCACTCATAGGGTGATTTTCAAATCAAGTGGTATCAAAGCTCTAGGTTGTAAAGGATTGACAAGCTTGTGTTGGTTTAGCTGTGAATGCTCACTAGATCAAAGCTCAAATTGGGAGAAGGAGAGTTGGTTAAAACTAATCCTAAAATTGAGAGAGTCTTTCCTAGGAAGACAATGTCAGAGGAAGGTTTTGTGGGGCCAGACCCTCAATTGATGGAAAGTTTCCTAGCCATAAAATCCATGGTAGAAGAAATGTATAGGAACTTTAGAAAGCATAAGGATGAAGATTCATCGGGTTCTAAACAAGACAAAGAAGAAGATGAATCTAACTTCCATGATCACTCAAAAGGAAAAAGGAAAGAGGAAAGCTTCCTCACCCCTCCTAATAGCCCTATGCATAACAAGAAAGCATATTTAATCAAGCTAGATGTTAAATTTGATTTGCCTATATATGATGGAGAATTAAATGCGAAAAAGTTGGACAATTGGATTAGACAAATTGATGTTTATTGTAGAGTACAGAACATCGACTCAGACAAGAGCAAGATTCAGCTGGCAAGCCTACACCTAGGAGGCACTACCTTAGTTTGGTGGGAAGGCAGAACCCAAGCTGATATGAAAATACATGGTAAGATTATGTCTGGAACGAATTTGTTTCTGCAATCAAAAAGCAATTCTACCCATTGGCCTACATGCAACAAGCCATAATGAGTTGGCAAACTTTTCGACAGTTGAAAGGGCAAAGTGTGCAAGGGTACACTCAAGAATTAAAAAACAGAGCATTGATTCTAGGAATCTCATTAGACTCACCAGAGGATCTTTTGAAGTACATTGGTGGTCTACACAGCTACATGAGTCATACCATCCTCATGTTTAATCCCACTAGTATATATGAGGTATCTGTATAGGCTACTCATCTAGAAGCTAGAGGAAAGAATGGAAATCCAGAAGTTTGGGGACCATCCCAACCCACTACAAGAAAGAGCAAGGAGAAAAGAAATCAGAAGTGGAAAGCAAGGAAGGCTAACACTGCACAAGAAAGCAAAGCTTCATACACTCACTGTAGAAAGGATGGGCATTATGATGAGCATTGTTGGATTCTGCATCCAGAGCTGAGGCCTAAGAAGTTCGAGGGAAAGAAGAAGAAGAATGTTGTAGCTATTCAGAAAGATTTGGGGTCAGACTCGGGAGATGAAACAACCATTGCAGCCACAGGTATCAAAGGTAAGAATTCTAAAGCATCTACTAGTATTTCTGCTCAATCTGTTATTGATGAAGAGAATGAGAGAAAAAGGCATGAGTTTTTCCATATTCGAGCTGTTTCCAAATATCAAAAGATTGATACTTTATTTGATAGTGGCTCACAAGTAAATTTAATTTCTGAAGCAATTTTAAAGAAATTGGGATTAGAAACTACACCTCACAAGAAACCATACCCATTAGGATGGTTGAATGATAAAGCACAACTACAAGTAACTAGACAGTGCAAACTAAAATCTTCTTTTGGGTCAACATTTGTAGATGAGGTGGAGTTAGACATAATTCCTTTGGATATATGTGGAATTGTTTTAGGAAGTCCTTACTTGTATAATAGAAAGGTTGTTTTCTATAGAGCTGAGAACAAGTATCTACTTGTTAAAGATGGAATCGAATACTTTGTAAGAGCTCATAAGCTCAAGAATAATTGTACTCTCATAAACTCAGGGGAGATGAAAAGAATGATAAATTCATGCAAACAATTCTTACTAATGGTGGTAAAGGAAAAGAAACCTGATAAAACCAATGTATTTGAGGGTTGTAATGCTAAACAGCAAGCTGATATAGAAAAGGTTGTTTCAGAGTATGATATCTTGTTTCAAGAACCTAAAGGCCTGCTACCCAAAAAGGAAATAGTACATGATATTATTTTGTGGCAAGATGTTCCATTGCCTAACATTGGAATGTACAGGTTGTCAGCTTTAGAGAACGCTGAAATCAAGAAGTAGGTGCAGGAGTTGCTCAAGAAGGGGTTCATCAAGCCTAACACATCACCATGTGGGTCACCAAACATTTTGGTGAGAAAGAAAGATGGCTCGTGGAGAATGTGCATTGATTACCAAGCACTGAATAATATAACGACCAAAAATCATTATCCCCTCCCTCGCATAGATGATCTTTTAGATCAATTGAAGGAAGTTGTTTATTTCACCAAGCTAGACTTGCACAATGGATACCATTAGGTCAGAGTTGCAGAACAAGATGCATGGAAGACTGCTTTCAAAACAAAGCAGGGATTGTATGAGTGGCTGGTTATGCCTTTTGGCTTAACTAATGCTCCTGCTACTTTCATGAGATTAATGAATGATGTACTCAGACCTTTTCTTGATGATTTTGTTATTATGTATCTGGATGACATTCTGAATTTTAGTAAAACGTGGGAAGAAAATTTAAAGCATGTTAAGAAGACACTAGATGTTTTGAAAAGAGAAAAACTTTATGTTAAACTCTCAAAATGTGAATTTGGAAAAACATCTCTAAATTACTTGGGTCACATAGTAGGGGGTGGTGAATTGAAGATAGATCCCTCTAAAGTGGTAATCATTGTAAACTGGCCTAAACCCAAGTCTTCTACAGAAGTGAGAAGCTTCTTAGGAGTAGCACAATATTGGAGGAATTTCATTTCCAACTTTTCCTGAATTGCAGCTCCCTTACATGCTTTAACAAGGTTGAACAAGGTATTTCAGTGAGGAGGCAAACATCAGAAAGCCTTTGACACCTTGAAAGAAAATATTAGTACAGCACCTGTACTAGCACTGCCTGATCTGTAAAGACCATTTAAGATCCAAACTAATGCTAGTGACTATGCCATGGGAGCAGTGTTGACACAGCATAGTAAACCCATATGTTATCATTATGAGACTTTTAATCCTGCAGTAGTTAACTATCCTACATATGATAAAGAATTGTATGCATTAGTTCAGAGTGTAAAAAAGTGGAAACATTACTTAATGGGCAAAGAGACAGTAATACATACTAATCATCAACCACTTCAATATCTACACTCCCAAACTATGTTGCAGCAATCAAGGCATTACAGATGGATGGGTTTTCTACAATAGTTTCATTTAGTCATGGAATATAAAAAGGGCATATATAACAAAGTTGCAGACATGTTATCTAGACCCATTATAAATGCATCTACTATACTTAAGCATAATTATGTGCTACATGAAAGCTACATTGAACAATATGCTCAAGATATAGACTTTAAAGATGTATATGCAACTTTGAGTCGAGGAAAAAGAGTAGAAGAACTGGATTATCATGTAAAGGACCGACTCTTATATCATTGTGGGAAACTTTGCATTCCACAAACTGGGAGAGTAAAGATAATTAGAGAAGCACACATTTCTCTGATATCAGGTCACTTTGGGGTAAGTAAAACAGTTGCACAACTGCAAAGATTTTGTTATTGGCCCAAAATGAATGAGACAGTTTCTAGATATGTAAGAGGGTGTGCTATGTGTGCTAAAAGCAAGCCCAGCAACAAAAAACTAGGCTTGTACACTCCATTACCAATACCTTCTCACCCTTGGGAAAGTGTTTCCATGGATTTTTTTGGAGGACTGCTTAAATCTAGGAAAGGTCATGATTATCTATATGTCGTTGTGGATAGGTTCAGCAAAATGTGTATTTTGATATCTTGTAATAAACAGATTACAGCTGAACAGACTGCAAAATTGTTCATTGAACATGTATGGGTTCATTTTGGGTTACCCACTTCTATTATATCTGATCGAGACACCCGATTTGTGGGGAAGTTTTGGTCAAGTCTGTGGGAACTGATGGACACCAAACTAAAGAAAAGCACAACTTTTCATCCACAAACTGATGGCCAGACAGAAGTAGTTAACAAGACAGTGATCCAGTTACTCATAGGATATTGCAGCAAACATCCTAAGCTTTGGGATGAACACTTGTGTTATGTGCAGCATGCTTACAACAGAGCCAAACATTCTTCATTTCCTTTTGAGACTTGTTTTGGTTACACACCAAGGTCTCCTTTGGTTTTGTCTTTGGTAAAGATACCACAGTTGATGGACACAGTGATGTGGACAGGGCAACTAGGTTCATTGAGCAAAACTAGGAGATCCACCAGGCAGTATAGGAACAGCTGGAGAAGAGCCAGGCCAAATATAAGGCTAGGCATGACAAGCATCAGATGGAGAATATTTTTCAAGTTGGTGACTAGGTCTGGTTGTATATCAGCAAGGACAAGATGCAAGGTGAAGGTAAAAAGCTAAAGCCTATCAGGTATGGACCTTTCAAAATACTTGAGAAGATTGGCGAGAATTCTTTTCGCCTTGACCTACCAGCTTACATGCACATATACTCAGTCGTAAATGCAGATTGCTTGAGATTGTTTGGACCTTCAATGATTGAGGACCGTGAAGAGCATAGTCAATTGCCTTCTATTGATGACCTGCTACCTAAATATCTTAATGAATTGTAGGAAGAAACAATGCCGGACAGGAAGGTGAGGACGACACGCAGAGGAGATGTTGAGTACCTCAGAATAGGGCTCAAAGGTACAAAGATGAGCAGTTCAAAGTGGATTGAAATTGGGCAAGTGAGAAAACAATACCCTCACTTAGTTGATGCTTGAAAACCAACTTTTGGTGGTCCAAAAGCTTTTCAGTGGGAAGGCCGTGATCCGAATTGGATCCATGAAGAATTATCAAAGAACCGTAACTGTATCAGATCAGGACAGACATCAAAGAAGTAAGAGTAGCGATCAAAAGCACCTCTAAATAGTGGTAGTTAGCGGCCAGCGAAACGACAAGGACCTCGGTCAAAGCGCGCTGACCGAGGCCCATGGAGACTGCGCAGGAGGCGAAACAAGCCCCTGGGAGGCCTGAATCAGGAAAAGGAGGTAGGTTTTGATGCGCGATTAGCGCTAATTGCGCGTTGCTGGACAAAACCCCTAAAGAAGGAGAGGCCCCAAGTTCTTGGTCGCATGAGAGCCAGGAAAACCGTGGGAAAAAGGCTAAAGGCTAAGGCGGGACCCACACTCCAAAAATCGGCAGTATTTATTAGGGGCACCCTTGGGCGGTAAGCAGTTTTAGTGGAAATGGAGTGATTCCACTCAGCGGTCGACATGTGGCAAGCGGAGGAGAGAGAAAACCACCACTCATCACGTGCTAACGGTCGAGCAAGTCAACCATGCGAAATGTGTGAATGGCGTCGGATCTGGAGGCCCCAGATCTAACGGTTGAGATCACCCCCAATGGGGAAAGACGGAATCGACATGGGATTAAGCCATGATCTATAAGAATTTGACGTCTAATTTGAATGCCAAGGTGGTAGATGACTCACTCCACGATGTAACAGAAAAAACAAACTGACGAAGCAAGCTGCCGCAGTTGTAGGAGGACAAGTGGCCACTCCCTGTGAGCCTGATGATGACACCGAGACAGGGAACTCCAAACGAAGTTATAGTAGGCAATCCGATGGGAAGTGGAAGGGGAATCAAATAGCCATGGGATCGAATGGCTTTAAAGCCATGAAAAGACGGAGCAGAAGACACAAAACCCCAAGAGGAAGATGGAAAAGAAAAGGAAGAAGACAGAGAAAATGAAGAAAAGACAGTGAAGCAAAAAGCAGAGAGAAGACAGAGGGCCAAGTTGACTAAAGGCAGCATCAGGCGCCAGAGAGCTTGAGAGATTCAAGCCATCCCTAAGAGGATCTATCTGGACTGAGCACCACACTGGGCTCCTTCCATTAAAGACCCGAGAGGTCGAAGAGCTGGTGAGGAAAAGAGTCTGTGCACTCTAGTGGCTTAGGGAATCCAAGAACCACCCTGTCAAGCAAATTCTATTTCAGGAGACTCACATTGAGCTCCTTCATTGTAATTCTCTGCTTCAAGATACAATAAAGAAAGGCCACCACTGAGAGCTGGACCGGAGATGTAGCCCTGGAGGATAGGGTGAACTCCTTATTAATTTCTTGTGTTCTTGTATTTGCTTACTGTATTTCTCTGCTGTTTTCCATTTCAAGTGTCTGTGTATTTGCAATCTGATCGATCCGTTGCCTAAATAACATAGATGCACACCAGCACATTAGTCTGTAATACCTTCAATTAATAATTCTTAACTGAGATCACTCATAGGGTGATTTTCAGATCACCAGGCTAAAAGGAGAAAACTCAGAGGTAACCAGAAACCTCTTTGGGTTGAGAGTATGGTCTTCTCCAACCGGAGGGAGCTCCCTCAACTTATGAAAACTAAATATTTCGACTATATGGCATACAAAGACTAGATTTGAAAGGTTTTTTAAAATTTCTTGTTGGGAATTGGTGGAAATTGTGAGATATATTGTAGGCGATCAATTTTTTTTACCTATAATGCCTATGCATATAACTGGTCAGCACAAAATTCTGCTCTTGATACACATTTTGGAACAAATAGAGAGTATGTAGTACAGTGGGAAAAACTGACACAACAGTCTTTTAACCATGTAGGAAAGCAATGAGAAACTGGTTCAACATATACTCATGAGACAATATTTAAGAGAAACATATGATGAATAAGGAAGCAACATGCTCCATTTGCAACTAAAACACAAGAACACAGTGATCACTAGAGAAAATTTAATTGAATTTTAGAATTACTGAGTTCTACCTACAATTTCAAAGAATAAATTCAACATAAAAGACACATAGGAAAACACAGATCCAAAATGTCATACCACAGTATCCTTTGCAATGATTATTGGGAAAAAACTGTGCATTCGAGCCTTTCTTTCATTAAAATAAAATCACCAATCTACACCAGAGTCTAAAAATCAATGCCAATATTGTCCAACCTCCCTTTGTTCAAGTTTACAATCTTAAATAAACATAGGTCAGAATACCAAAATATGTCCGGATGTAGTGCACCCTTGATCCATGAAGTGGATCAAACCAAAATAAAAAGAGGAAACTTGATGTTGTTTACAATATTTTTTCTTAAATAACAAAAACAAAAAACATGGTGCTCATTATCACCTTATCCTATTACAAAGCATCTAAACCTATAACAATTTTCCATGTCCTCTAATCATGTCTTTTTGGAAAAAGAATAAAAACAACGAATTGCTGGATTTGTGCTGCGCAACAGCTGGGTAACAGCTTGGTAGCACGCTTTGCTGCCATGTTTTCCTCCCAAAGGTGACACCTGTCTGATGAATGGTTCTCTGACCTAGATCCCAAATCAGCAGCACATGATTCCACTTGGTCTTTGACAACTGGCACCCTCCAAACATCACAAAGACCTATGTGCAGTAGCAACGCAGCAAGTATGTAGTGCATGTACACCGGGAAAATGTTTTGGGTATACCTCCCAAACAATAATACCTGTGTAAAAATTGAAGGAGTTTATTGTAGATGATATTTTGGTGAAGATAAAGCCCCCTAAGTTTCTCCAAATTCTTCCCCAACTTCCTATAAAATTCTCTACAAAATAATGACGTAAAACATGAAATTTACAAATTGTGAAAAATGAGCTTTGAAGATGCATTCAAAACTCTCGATTTGTTACACCTGTGAAAAAAATGGAAGAGTTTATTATTATCTGTCTTGTTAGAGCCTAGATTTACCTCAGGCTGAAGGGAGGCAATCCTAGGATAACCACAAACCAAGCTTAACCTGGTAGCTAGCCCTACTAGGTCAGGAGAGGGATCTCTCCTTGTCAATCTCAGTCGAGATGACTACAAATAAGTATTTTAGGCTAGGTATAGTAGCTCTAGGGTTTTTTGATTGAGTTTGATCATTTCACTGGATCAAATGGAGCAAGCAGCTTTAGGTCCGGGAAATCAAGTCAAGAACGCAGGGTGTTCTATGGGTCGAGGTAGGTAGGTGTTTTAGCACTTAAAATTGAGTGAGATGGTAGGTCTAATACTGGTGAGGAGCTGAGGAGGGCATGCAAAGCTCACGAGTCCTCTTCAAATAGTAGAAAACATCAAAAACTAAATGGATTCCCAAGGCAGAGCACTGTAACCAATGTATTCTACCTATCTACCTTGATTTCATTTAGTTAGAAGAATGAATAATATTGTGGCACACATAACACAAGAGAAAAACTAATAACAGTAGAAGAAACTATGCATAAACACTTTACCACAAGTATCCCAAAAAAATAGCTACAAATCCTGGTTTATTTCCTTGCCAAACTGCAGTAAAGATGTACAATGTAGCTCAGAGCATCCAAGAGAGTCTAACCTTTGCTAATGACTGAAAAAATACATAATATAGAGAATCAAACCACCTATGCTAGCCATCAGGGGTCGAATCCAAGAGATAAGGAATTTTTACAACCATTTCCAAACAAGGAGCGTGAATATAGGCAGTGGAACAGCTTGCCTCTATAAGCATGGAAACTGATTCATTGACCCCCAAACCACCTCAAAATGATGAATCTACCATCTAAGGTCATTTTACAATTACATTTACATAGCATATCATCATTTACAATCATAAATTCATCCATGAAGAGAGAGAAAGTCAATTTGCAAAGAAACCAGGCGAAAACTGGATTTTTAGGCAAACTGGCTCTATACATAGTGCCACTAGATAGGTGCTTAACAACCACTTTTGGAGGCCTTCCCCTTAGAAAAATTGAGCCCAAGATAGATTATTGGAAAGGGCTTCCTGTCTAGTTTCTGGAACATCTTGAATTTTTGTATTTGGAGGTCATTTTCCCCCTCAAAAGTGGAATCTCCCAAGGCTGCTTCTCTGTGTCCAAAAAGAGGCAGAGAGGTCATTTTTTGATGGTTTTTTGACCTTTTGGTGACCAAGTTTTTCTCCAAAATTGCTGAGATTTTCTGGGTTTGATGCTATCATCATGCTAAATCCAAATATACAAACCATTTCTTCAAAAATTCCTCCAGTGAAAAGCGTAGTGCCGGTGGCGCTATGCACCTAAGGCAAATTTTTGCGTTGCAAAATTTCAAAAATTGAAAATGACCAAAATTTGTCATAACTTGCCAAGATTTGGCACAAGGCACTATCATTAATTGCTTTTATGTGCTAGTGAGGCTTCAGCCAAGATTTTTAACTTGTCTTACTCCTTAAGGCCTTCTTCAACCTATACTTAAGCTTCATCATCCTTATGTTGCATATTTTGTTCCGGGTCATGTAGTGATAGGCCATGTGGCGAAGCATCTTCTTGTCTCCGTTGGCCTTCTCAATCAGCCCCTCAAGGTGTATGTTGACACTCTCAAGCCAAGTTTCTCAGTCATTCTTGATCTCTTGTTCAATGGAAGTCAACTTGACCTTTGCCTTCTTAGCCTTTTGTCTGTTCTCCTTGATCATTTGCAGCTCCATGAGGACTTGCTTGTCACTCAATTGTTTGTTTTCTTGCTCTAGATATTTGATGACCCACTTAGCCCTCTCTAAGTTGTCAGACAAATCTTGTATCTCAGCCTCTTGCTCTTTAATGATCATGTCTTTGACACTTTTTGGATCTTGAGCTTCTAAGTCAATGACATCAACTCCTTGTGTCTCCTCATGATCAACAAGGTCAAAATCTCTCTCTTGCCCATCACTAAGATCCTTCTCATGCATCTTTTTCTTGCCTTTACCTTTGCCCTTGTGTTGCTGCCCAACCTGTACCTGTTTAGCTGAAGAAGAAGGCAAAGTCCCTTCCACTCCTTGTGGAGATAGCATTTCCCTGTGGCCTGAAGATGAAGGCAAGACCCCTTCCACAAATTGTGGAGATAATACTGGTCTGGCAGCTGTAAAAAGTTTCCTAGTGCCCCTCTCATATGTCACAAACACTGGCACTCCAACAGTTTCAGTCTCTTGGACCTTTTCACGTCCTAAAGGTCCACCTTCTTGATAAGGCACTAATGAAAAGACTTGAGGACCTTTGAACAGTTCATAAGAAATGAAAGTCTCCCATGGAATGTTAAGAAGGTTCAACTGATGTAAAACAATGATCTTAATCAAAGAGTAGTGGTAAATGCTAGTTAACTGCTGGGGGTATGATTTCTTCTTTACAATGAGTGTCATTTTCTCAATGTTTCTGAACATGAAGTAGGAGATATTTATCATTCTCACCCTATTGAAATGCATCAACAGTTTAATGTGGTAGGCATACAAGCGGGAGAACCTACCTTCACAAGTACTTGATGATGATCTTCATCAATGGAGCAAACCTGTCCTCCAAGAATTTAAAGGGAAATAATCTCTTGAGTTTGTTATGGTATTTAGCCTTGATCTAAGGCTCATAGTACTCCCTGTCAATGTCCTAACCTTTGTTCCACTTTTCACCCACATTTGGAATACCTGTAGCCTCTGAAATAATAGTTGGTGAAAAAGTGAATGTAACTCCAGCAAGGTTTACTTCATTGTTGTCCAAATGTGTCATAAACAACCTTGCTAATTCATGATGAGATTTAACCCTTTCCACCATTTCACAGAAACTGAAACATGACTGATGTCTAAAACAAGAAATGGCAAAAGGGCAGGCTTGCAGCTCCCTCAAACTGGTAGGATCCTCTCTGATATGTTTTCCTCCTTTATGAGGCTTCCTGCCTTTTGTGTCTCTCTCCCTGGAACTGTCACTAAAGGTTTCTTCTTCTAGCTCATATTCACTGTCCTTCTCCATTGTTTTATAGTTGTTTCTCTTGTGGTGAATGACGTGTGGTGAATGAAGAGATAGGGTGAAGGGATATAAGATGAGTATGAAGAGTTTTTATAGGTAAATAGGTGAGGGTGAACAGGGGTGTGAATGGGATTTAGTGAGTGAGTGGGGGTTGGGAATAGTGTATGAAGTGGGAAACATATATGAGGGAATGATGTTTAGGGAAACATATATGAGGGAATGGGGTTCAGGGAACAACAAATAGATGAGGTAGGACAACAATGAATGAGCGAGCTTCTAAATTATGAGACAGTTTGGTAAAAATTAGGGTTTGATTTTTTGAGAGACAAAATCACCAAAGACTGATTGCAACAACCCTTTTCAACAAGAATGATGGTGTTACTTACTTGCAAAAGGAAATGGAGAGGTTTTGAAGTGATTTGATGCAATTTGGAATGATCTGGAACTTCACTCACAGGTGTGTAGCACACTCACCTACGTGCGTAGCGCCAGTTCAATTTTACACTACAGAAAAAACCCAGGTGCGTAGCGCCGGACTTTGGTGCGTAGCGCCAGGCAGATTTTTCCACAAACACAATGATTTCACCCCCTTTGCTCAATAACACTTCAAAATCGCATTTTTAGCTCAGGTCATGGACTTCAAATCAAAAAATGAAATGACTTAACAGAGGGATGACCTTTATATGGCTTGGAAACTTTTTATTTTTTTATTTTCAAAACCCACTTTATAATGTCTATTTGCTTTTCAAATACTCTGTTTTTTGGATGCTTGATCTTTTGCTTGAATAGGAAAACCGATGCTTTGATTTCTTTGACTTTTGTAATGGCATGTTCTTGAAAATATCAGCAGGTGACCAGGAGCAACATGAAACTATTAATTACATATGAGAAATAATAAAATTACATGAAATTTACAAATAATATACCAATCCTCTGTTTTCACCTCAAACTAGTTTTGAGGTGAAAACTTTATTAAGTTTACAAATTATGAGATTAAAATTTTTCTTATGATTATTGTCATCCTCATGTGTCTGTTGACCATTATTAATCAATAGTTACTGAAAATTTGACCATGGTAAAACCCTAATACCTAATGAAACTGAAACCCTAAGACCTAAGACCAAATTGATGAAATGAATTGAAAATAAACATGAATCATCAACTGAAAAATATGAAAGGAGGTCAGTAGATATATGTCATGAGGGAAAAAACTAAAATGAACCCTACCATCAGTTCCATGACCTAATGGAATCCAACTCATCGGACTGGGACACCTAGTATGAAATGAAAAAGAGTGAATTTTGATCACTGATGGCAGTGTGAAGACACTGACACTAACATGTCTTGTCCTTGAAAAAAACCTCTTCTAGTTTCCCAAAATTCCTCTCCATGTGGTAGGAAACCATTTTGCAAAATGGTGACTAAAACATAGTATTTATGCAGCACTCAAGAAGATAAAATAGGGCTTGCGCAGCAGATTCCCACAGTGAGTGTGACCTAGTTTCTTTCCAACTTCTAACTAGAGATAGACCTGTAGTTTCTTGTGTGGATGGTATGTCTAGTGATTAACACAGTGAATGTACAATCATAAGATTAAGGCAGCATAACAATTTTAATTACCCCCATTCTTTTTCTTGTAGTGCAATAATCTGTATTGAGGACTTGGAGCGCTCAACTTAATATGGCATGAACATATGAGTATGGGGAAACATTGATTATGGATATGGTGTCCATTAGGTATGGAGCTTTGTGTATTATGCATAAGGGTCATACATGGTGTGATTATGGGAAAGTAGTGGTGTTATGGGGGGATTGGTTTAAAATGAAATGGGAGTGAAAGAAATGTAATATGAATGATAGGTGGGGAAGGGAGTAGGATGTAAGTTATAGACGAAAGGGTATAAATGTAAGGGAAATGGGGAAAACAGGGTGTGAAATAAAAGGAAGTACGACTTGATTGTACAAACATACATGACCATGACTCCCATTGACTGAGACCCTTTCAGAATTTGAATGAACCCTTCATGCAAGAAACTCAAATATGTCAGACAACAATCTAGAGGCTATGACAGCAGTAGCATTCATAGGCTCAACTATTCAAAATTGAAAATTAAAGGATAAGGAAAAAATGTTTGATGATAAAACTTATGACCCTAACGTGTTGAAGTTTGAACGCTTTATATATTTATGTAAGAGAAGTTAGTATTTCAACATATTAATGGGCATGTTAGTTCGTATTTTGGTTTCTTGTTAGTTGAAACTTGATATCATGTTTCTTAGTTCACATATTCCTTCAGTGTATCTTTGCACCTTTTAGGGAAAATTGCTAGTTTAGTTATTTTTTATGATTTTTAAAATTTTAGCAACTTGAGATGTATTATGAAGTGTTTTGATGACTATACACATGTTCGAAATATGTCTTCTATAATTTAACTTAATTATCAATAGTTATTAGGTGAAGAGTAGGGATTTAAATTCCACGCAATAGTTTAGAATATTCATAATAGTATAACCAAACCAAATGTTGAGATTTATCCGCAAAATAGTTATACCCTCTTTATCCTTTTAATTACATTTATTAATTAAAAAATAAGAATACATGTGATATGAAGTAAATTATGAGCTTTTGGGCAAGTAGTATTGATAAGTCATGGTTGTTGGCTTGTTGGGGCCTGACCCAGGTTCAAAGATGATTTAGCCAAACAAATCCCAGTACTACTGGCCCTTTCGGAAACAAACTGCGGAACGTGGGCTGAGGTCTCACCCAAAGTAGTATGGGAGGGTGCTAGAACCAGGTTTCCACACCCTGGGGATGTATGATGGTCTTAAATAGGGAATCCATACAGGTGAGGATGGTTTTAGATAGAGGAGGAATAACCTGTTGTAGAGTTTTGTGAACCCAACGTTTCAGACTACCAAGTGATGGTTTCAAGTGGTCCACAGTTCGACCCTGTGCGCACGTCACTACGTGTGCTTACCCATACCTCGCAGCTTGGGATGCTGCCTTCGCACAACCATACTCGAGGGCCAAACAGTGTTATTACCCAAATCCTTACTAGTAACCCGATATTAGTTGATTAACTTAGCTTATCGATATGCTTTCAATTATACTTAATAAAATTCACCATTCATACAAATGCACACAATAAATAAATAGTATAATTGCAAATGATATCAAACAGGTAATAACACAAGAATAGATACACGAAATTCAGATAAAACTCTCTTTATTATTTTTCTTCCTTGGTTATAGACTCGACTCCTCCCTGCACACTCAGTTGCAGAGCCTCTTCCTATTACTACGACCCAAGATACTTAGACTCTTGCTCTATGCTCGCTATCTTATTTTATTCATCAGATTCCATTGATTCCCTTTCTTCTTTACAACTTAGAGCCTCGCTCTATTTATACAATCCCATGGTTCGCGGACCATGGGTAAGCCAACACTACATTCAAAATTTAGGGCGGACATCCCTATGACTCTAACATACAATTCGCGGAGCTTTACAATAATATTACTCAAAACTTGGGCTTTGAGCCCCAAAACATGTTATGGGGGGATTCCATTCCCAACAGACCCCCAACACAAACATCGTGACTAGCCCTCGAGTCAATCTGTCGGCGCGGCGATCCTGGCACGGAGTCCCTCCAACTAGTCCCGAACGGTCTTGATGTCTGTAGCGCACTGAACTTCTTCTTACTAAACCTGTTGTATCCGCTATTCTGAGACCTCCTGTATTGTGTCCTTACACCTCTACCGACATCTGCTACGTATGTTTATATTCCTACGCCCTTGTCTAGATCCTCATGTTGCGAAGACTGTGCTTTGGGCGGTTAGTCAGATATCCTTCCCACCTGTGTATGGCTTCAAGCAACTTCCGTTTACTTTGCTTGGGAAGGGTTCTCCATTTAGTTTGACTAGTTGGATGGCGCCTCCGTCTGTGACCTCCTTAACCATGTATGGTCCCAACCAGTGCATTCTAAATTTTCCTGGAAATTTTTCAAACTTACTGTCATACAATAGCACTAAGTCATTTACCTTGAAGGTGCGCAACTTGATATGGTGGTCGTGCCAGGATTTTTCACGCTTCTTTTGTACCTGCTGATGAAATCCAGCCAAAAACCATTCCTCCTCAAGTTCTTCTAATTGCACGAGCCTTTCCTCCAGAACTTCGCGGTCCATCATACCTGTGAGTGCTACTATTTGCAAACTAGGTACGATATATTCCATCGGCATGATAGCTTCACAACCATAAACTAACTGGAAAGGTGTTTGTCCCATCATTTTCTTGCACGTTGTCCTGTAAACCCATAACATGAGAAGTATGCGTAGGCCCCAATCGTTTCGCTGCATGTTGCACACTTTGGTCAGCGCAGTCTCCATTATTTTGTTGAATGCCTCTACTATCCCATTAGCTTGTGGGTGGTACGGTGTACTTTTATGATGATACACCTGGAACTCTTTTGTGAGCATGTTGATAGCTTCATTCAGGAAATGTGCTCCGCGATCACTCATTAGTATTTTTGACAGCCAAATTGGGTCAACACGTTTTCGAACAAAAACTTCATAGCCGTAGCGGTTGTCTAGTCTTTAACCGGCTGCCCTTCCACCCATCCTGTCAGGTACTCCGTCACTGTCATGATGTAGCATGCTTTCGTCTTTCCTTGAGGTTTGATCGGTCCCACAAAGTCGATTGCCCATTTTTCAAACGGCTACAGTGTCATTTGTGGATTTAATGACATCTCGTCCCTCCACGATGGTTTTCCAGTCCTTTGACATATATCGCAGGCCTTATAGTGCGCTTTCAAATCCTGGTGCAGGGTTAGCCACCATAACCTTGCGCGAAGAATCTTCTGTGCAGTCGTGCGTCCTGCATAGTGTCCTCCTACAGTGCCCCCATGTGCTTCCGCGAGGATCTGACCTTGTTCAAATTCAGGTACGTATCTTCACAATATCTCATCATTTCCCATTTTGTATAGGTGCCCCGCAATGACAAAAAATTCCACTACGCGCACCACCAATTCCTTCTTCTGTTGGATGGAGTATTCCTTCGGCGTAGTCCCTGTTGTTAGAAAAGGGATTATATATTCTAAATGCCCATCCGCGACGCACACCATAAATATTTGTGCATCAGGTAGTCCCTCCTCCAAATTAGTGGGTTCCTCGCCCATCTCAATTCGCGACAAGTGATCTGGTCCTGTGTTCAGGCGTCCCAGTTTTACTATGACCTCAAAATCATATTCCTAGAGTAATAAGAGCCACCTGCGTATGTGCCCCCCCAAGGCAGGCTTATTGACTAAGTATTTCAGTGCGGAATGGTCAGTATACATCTTGAAACGTCCTCCGAGTAAATAGTGTCAGTATTTTTGGAGCGCGTACACCACGCACTCGGTGGTGGAATAGTTATTCTCTGCTTTGGACAACCTCCAACTTGCAAATGTGATAGGGTGATCCAAGCCTTCCCCGCCCTCCTGTGTGAGCACTACTCCCAGCGCAATACACGATGCATCAACATGGACATGAAACTCCATAACCCATTTTGGGAAGACCAGGATTGGAGTGGAGGCAAATTTCCCCTTCAGGATGTCCAAACTTTTCATACAATCGTCATTCCAGGAAAATGTAACATCCTTTTTCAATAATTTTTCCATCGGCGCAGTGATTTGGGCATAGATTTTGATAAATTTTCTGTAGTATCTGGTGTGTCCCAAGGTAGCGTGCAGTTTTTTAACACTTCACTATGCTTCCTAGTTTATAATAACGGAAATCTTCACAAGTTCCACCATCAGTCCTTGTTTGCAAACCACATGTCCCAGCAAGTTTCCAAAGGGAATGAGGAATGTGCACTTCTTAAGGTTCAACGCAATCTAGTGTCATCAGCAAGTATCCAGCATCAAGCGTAAGCTTGCTACATGGTGCTTAACTAATCTGAAGATAGTCAAATCATCCAGATAGACCTCCAAGAACTTGTGGATGTATTCTTTGAACATGGCAACAACGATGCTCGAAAAGATGGCTGACGCATTCTTCAATCCAAACAGCATAACGGTGTATTGAAAGCAGTGACATTCCATTGCGAAGGTCGTTTTGCTCCTGTCTTCCGATGCAATCTTGATCTGATGGTACCCTGAGAACCCATCCATGAACGAGTATGCTTCCTAGCCGCCAACATTTTCCAATACCTCATCTGTGAATGGTGTCGGGAATGGGTCGTGTACACAAGCATCGTTCAACTTCCTGAGGTCCACGCATATTCTTATTTCACCCTTCTGCTTCTTTTCCTATACTACCATAGTACTCACCCAATCAGATTCTTCCACTGCCTCAATAATTCCAGCTGCGAGAATTTTGTCTAATTCTTTGCAGACCTTTTCCTTATACTTCGGATTCAAGCGGTAAGGCCTTTGCTTAACCAGCTTCGCGTCAGGTTTCAGGGTGATCTTCATCATCCCTAAGTCGCCAACAATCCATTTTAAATCCATAATTTTGGTTGGGAACAAGTCTTGGTATTTGCGGAGTAACTCAATGACCTTATCCACCGTGGCATCATCCCAATAGTCTCCAAGCGTTGCATGCTTTGGCTTCTCCTCCGTTCCAATGTTTACCTGCTTCATTTTTAGTGACGCGGTTTTTTCAGGATTCTCAATCAATGGTCCTCGAACCTTGCGACAGCCTTTTGTTTCTGGAATGTTAATATTTCGTGGGTCCTCATCATCCTCCTCAACATTTACATTGTAACACTCCAGTGCACAGCTCAGCTGTGTCGCCCATTCTGGTTGAAGCACTTCCATTGGCTCTTGGGGTATTTTGAAGATAGCTGCTTTTATTGCTTGTAGCGCATCATCAACAGTATCCCACCAATGATCTTCAAACATGAAGGTTAGCAGGAATCCTTCACACAAGATATCCCATTCGCTCATACCATGGCGGAGCTCCGTCTCAGTATACCAATTCATGGGTATGACATCCAGGGTATGATAGAACAAATGCACCCATTCAGGCTGTGGCTCTTCCCTGTAGACCTTGGTCCATTTCGCGAGGTGTGTACGTGGATCATCCCGTACATGATACTTGTTTGCTAACCACATCAGTGGCTTCCCAAATCGTAGGCGCATCATCCTTCTACATCCGCACCAGTCCTCAAAGCTTCTTTGATGCATACCACACCATCTTGCAGGCATAGCATGCGGTGCCCATTTCAGAGCATTGAACCGTTGCTGTTCTGGTACTCCAATTTCAATTTTTTCAGGAATTCATCCACCGCTATCAACTCGTCATACATAGGTAGATCCCTTACCACTATTGTCATGCAGTGCAGTGATCATACCATCTTGTTGCAATTGAGCGTGGTTACCTTGTGTAACCGGTTCTGCCATCATTCTGTTTCCTCATCCAAATTCGATATGCAGGAGCTTTCGCGCTCCCACGAAATTCTGCTATCCACTCTAGGATTTATCCAGTCCTATTCCTAAGTGGTTATCTTGTAGATACAATCTAGCTCGTCTTTGCTCTCATCATCGCGCATTGGTTTTGTGTAGCACGATCCTTCTGCAGGGTCTAAAGGCACCACTACGCATAGTGACTTTTTCTCAAAGATCATTTTACGCTTCTTTAGATTTATCATTTCGTTCATATCAGTGGCCCAATCTATTCCTAGTAGCGCGGGATAGGGATTGTTGTCATCGACAATATCTATCACCTCAAAATCTACAAGTGTGCTCACACCTTCGATGTCTACTGTTATCCCTTGCAATCTTCCCATCGATAGGATCTTCTGCTGGTTCGCCATTCGCAATTAAATGGGAGACCATTGCAACGTGGGCTTACCCATGTGCTCCCATGTTTGCTTTGGCAACACATTCACGCCTGATCCTAGATCTAGAATTAATTAATCCATTTCATACTCCCTGATTTGTGCAGTCAATCGCATTTCCCTTCTTGTTCGCGATGTGTGCTTTCTGAGCTTTCAGACTACGCGAGGTTCTCCTGACCTAGCGCACCTAGTGATAAGTTCCTGCAGTCCTTTCATAGCCTTGTGGTCATGCAGCAGCTTCATACATGTCTCCAGAAAGGTAGTGATCATTGAAGGATCCATCTTCGACTCTAGCTGATCCTTACTACCTGAAGTGGAGGCCTCCATGAGGCTCTTCTTAGCTTCCATGGATGTCTCCTTCGCGTGCTCTAAATCAAATTCAAGTTCCTTTGTAGGAGCCTTGTGAACCCACACACTTTCTTCAAGCTACCTACCTTTGTCATCTCCTGTCGTGATACCGCTTCTAAGCACGATGTTTACATTCAGGTCCTCTTCGTGTGGCTCAGACCTCATCATTTGCAAATTCTGAGTCGGGGGAGGCTAGAGTATCCATTTATCGCGCAGCCTTGCTATCAATGTAGAGTAGTCCTCCATCTCATGATCAAACTGAGTACAATATAAACATGATGCTCTTGTCAAATTCGTACAATCGTTGGCATAGTGCCCTGGCCCTCTACAATTATAACAAATTAGTTTTCCGCGACCCTTTCCTAGTCCCATTCCACCTCGACCTCGTTCGCACCCCTGAAATCCAGCGCGTGCCATTCCTGCATTTTGGTTGAGGGCTCGCGTTTCGATCTGCACTTTGTAGGAAAGATTCTGATCCATCATCAATTCGTAACTTCTGCAAGTGTGCTCATCATGACCTACCGACCTGCAGAAATTACAGAACAATTGTTGGGACGTCTACGTATACTTCTGCAATAGATGACCATTATTTGTAGCATGTTTTCCTCCTATTTGAAAGATAGCGCACCATAATGCAGGTGTCGCGCTCGGTCCTACTTATGCCTCTGGTCTTAATGCCATCAGCCCTCCTCCCACCAATAGTTCATGGAGACTAGACAATGGTCCTTGTCATGCCCCTGGCCTTTGCATTTTATGCACCATACCTCCTCATGCGCTTCTGGGTGAGTTGTCCTGTCCTGTTTCAAACTCTGCATTTCCAAACACAAATTTTGCAGTTGCACATGGATTTGTTGGACTCCCAGGCCAGGATCTTGTATTGGGGTCTCATGCAGTCTCATTGTAATCTCTAAAGCTTCGACTTGGGTGGATAACTTCTGCTGTGACAGCGCCATCCTTAGATGTGGTGTTAGTGATGCTACAAACCATGCGCGGTGTTGCCCATCTGTCAAGGTCATGTTGGCTTCGTGAATCATACTCTTCAATCTCTAATCTAGATCCCACGGGGTCTCCCCTGGAAGCATCACGATCTCCTTAAACCCAATAATCCATTGTGTCTCTGACTTTGGCCTGCTAAATTCCCTGTTCAGTGCGGCTTGGATATCTGCGATCCCCGTGTTTGGATGGTCATTAGAATGCTTAATGTACCATGTCAGTGCATGATCCTGCAATTTTCTCACCAACGTTGCCTTCTTTATATTGTCATCCACGACTCCTTGTGCTTCCCATACAACCCTTACCACGAACCAAAATTGGTTCGGATCTTCGTTCCCTACTCCTCTGAATACCGACAATTTTATTGCGCTTGCCATATTGAACTATGGTGGTGGTGGAGGTGGTGTGGGCAGAGATGGAGGTGAAGAAGGTGAGACTGGTGGTGGCGTAGGTGGGGTGGTAGGCGTGGAATTTGTTGCCTTATCAGACTGACTGTGCTCCTCGGAGAGACTTTCGCGAGCTCTTCCTCACTTTCCTGCCAAGGTGAAATAAAGGGGATATTTTCTATCTATGCACTACCTTCGTTTCTATAGATCCTCCCATTTTGCGTAGCCCTAAACATCAATTTATTCGCATAACCCGCTTTTCACACAATAGCATCTTAATCCAAGTGTTCAAAGATTTAATGTACTTACCTCGCGGTCCTTTGAGGAAGTGTCGTTCCACCTCGCTGTAGCTGACTGTCATGTCTACCGCGAACTCGGTGATAAATCCTCCTATAATTTGATTGATCCAGTGGTCCACAGTGCACGCGATCTTATCTTCCAATGCTACTAGTTTGTGCCCTAATTCTGGAGTCCACACAATTGGTTTGTTGAGCCTACACCTTCCCTGACTGTCTGTTAGCTTCGCAATCCACTCATACAACTCAGAGGGGAAGGATGTAAAGAAAATTTCATGGATTTCTATATATAAGTAGCACTCCAACCACTGTTCCTTTGAAACTCGCGGATTCCTGTTTTCTTGCGCCGCAAACTCATGAATCTTTCCACCAAACCACCATTCAATTTCTTTCTTCATTGGATTCCAATGACATGACATCAAACATCCCTTATGCAAATCCTAGTCCTGGCAATAGAACCATTTGTTGGCTTGTTGCGGCCTGACCCATGTTCGGAGATGATTTGGCCAAACAAATCTTGGTACTACTGGCCCTTTTGGCAATAGTCCCGGAGCACGAGCTGAGGTCTCACCCGAAGTAGTATGGGAGGGTGCTAGAACCAGGTTTTTTGCACCCTGGGGATGTCTGATGGTTTCAAGTGGTCCATGGTTCAACCCTGCATGCACGTCGCTACACGCGCTTACCCATACCTCACAGCCTGGGATGGTGCCTTCGCGTAGCCCTACTCGAGGGCCGAACAATGTTATCACCCAGATCCTTACTAGTCACCCGATATTAGTTGATTAAATTAGATTATCTGTATGATTTTAGTTATACTTAACAATATTCACCATTCATACAAATGCGCGCAGTAAATAAATAGTATAATTGCAAATGATATCAAACAACTAATAACACAAGAATGGATACACGGAATTTAGATAAAAAATCTCTTTATTATTCTTCTTCCTTGGTTACAAACTTGACTCCGCCCTATGCACTCAGTTGTAGGGGTCTGCGCACTCAGTTGTAGGGGTCTGCGCACTCAGCTACGGACTCTACTAGGCCTCTGCGCACTCAGCTGCAGAGCCTCTTCCTACTACTATGACCCAAGATACTTAGACTCTTGCTCTATGCTCGCTATCTTATTCTATTCATCAGATTCCATTGATTCCCTTTCTTCTTTACAATTTAGAACCTCATTCTATTTATACAATCCCTATGCTCGCTATCTTATTCTATTCATCAGATTCTGTTGATTCCCTTTCTTCTTTACAATTTAAAGCCTCATTCTATTTATACAATCCCATGGTCCGTGGACCATGGGTAGGCCGACACTATATTCAAAACTTAGGGCGAACAACCCTATGACTCTAACATACAATCCGTGTCTGCAATTCGCAGAGCTTAACAATAATATTACTCAAAACTTGGGCTTTGAGCGCCAAAACATGTTGTGGGGGATTCCATGCCCAACAATGGTATTGGCTCATAGTATTGTAACTATTTACACATTAAGAATCTCTATGGTATAGTGGGAATAAATCTCCATAGTTAAGAATCTTGTTCCATATATATACTTTTAACTTATACATTAATTAATAATAATAAAGTTATAATTTTGTTATGTTTTAAGATTTTTTAGAATTTAGCAACTTGAAACATTGTGTTTTGATTCTTATTATGGATTGATGCCTATTGAAATTTAACAACCATTTAATTTATATGATTGGGATAGTTTCTATTTAAATGAAAAGTAATCCATCAATTGTTAATCTAGAGTTTATCAACATTTAAACTAAATTTAAAATTTAATATATTTATTTGATGATAATGAATAACTTCCATTTAAATGACAAATTATCTATCATAAAAATAATATTGTTTTTATCATATTTTTATTAAAAATATATATTAAATAATTATGTTAACAAGTTATGGAAATGACATTGTAAAATGTTATGTAACATAATGTTATGTTGACTCGATCAAATTATTAAGATAAGTTTGAGTTAGTCATTTGATGATTTTAGCGATGGTGGTTTACAAGCCTATGGTATTGCATAGCCCATTATATTTATGTTATTTTTTATGATGAAGCCTATTTAAAAGGTTGAAGAAATATGTTATGGAATGCAAGTGTAATATCCCATGCTAAAACTTGTAAATATTTATTTACTGTAGGTAAGAAAGAAATAATTTTGTTTAAGGGCCATGTGAAGGTCAAATAATTATTAAAAGGAAATATTTGTTTAATATATTAAATGCATAGATGCTTTATACAGTTATCTTTAGAGTCACATTGGAAAGTAATTTTGAGAAAGTTCACATTCTAGGTAGTTGGAAATAGTTATGGGAAAGGCGGTTACCTACCCAAACTCCTCCTTGAGAATAAAAACTTCTCAATGGGAAGAGGGAGCCAAGAGGGTAAGAGAGGAACCTGAGGCAACGTGGAGCAGAGAGACTACAAATTTAAAAAGCTTCTGACAAGACACTATCAACATGAGGAATTCTTGAGTTGGTTGGCCAATGGAATTGTGCTCATTTTGAGAACCCTAGACTAAGTATGGTTGGGATCAAATAGTATTTGGGATTGAAAATGCGCTCAGTTTGATACCCTAGAATAATTCTAGTTGGGATTAGATAGCCTTTGGGATTGAATGTGTGCTCAATTTGAGACCCTAGACTAAGTCTGGTTAGGATCAAATAATATTTCGAATTGAATTTGATGTAGGTCACTGTTCCAAACTATGATGGATGTGAAACTAGATTGGGGGGAGATGCACTAATGTGACTGGTCTCCTATGACTTTGTGTTTAGCTTGAACAAGAAAAGAGAGAAAGAAGATAAGTATTTTGGAAATTTATTATTCTACTGGTTAATATTCAAGGATCTGTGGAACACTGTGTTTGAATTGTAAAATGTTTTATTAAATTATACAAACATGTTTGTGAGAATGTTCTCGAAACAACATGGGCTATAGAATGTTATGATTGAAACTATTGTATAGTACTGAGAAATAAACTATAGTACTGAAATTATGTTTTCATTATATGAAATATACATCAGAAAATAAAAGATGATAACAAATAAATTATGTCATAGCCTAGGCAAGGATTGGGTTAAACTGAAATTATGTTTTCATTATATGAAATATACATCAGAAAATAAAAGATGATAACAAATAAATTATGTCATAGCCTAGGCAAGGATTGGGTTAGTTCCCAGGCCAAATTGTTAGAATCAACATACTAACAGGTCTTGTGTAAAGGAATTCTTTAAAAAAAATGTTGTTAATCAAAAATAGCAGATATAATTATGTGTCCCTAAAAGACTCTAAGATAGGGTGTTAACAGTCTTAATAAATAAATAAAGTACTCATAGAACCCAAAAGATAGTAACATGATACAACAACAAAATAATAGACTCGTGAGTGTAGGTCGAAATTACATACATTTATTATTAGTCTAACAATAAGTGTCGAACAACCGAGAGAATTGTATCGTGTGTTTCTTACAACAAGACATAAACCACTACAAATTTTGACAACTAAAAGGAAACTTCAAAAACAACTATCTGAGAAATACTAAATATACATCTATTAGTCGCATTATACGTGCATATAAGTAAGATGTAAATAACAAGAATAATTGTACAGGAAAACCTCATAACTGAGAAGGGTGTGGGTAACCAAACAAAATAAAAACTATCGCTAATTTATCATTTAAAGAGAAACAAGATTTACATTAAAGGACACAATTTTTCTTCAAAGTTCTAGATTAACAAATATATCTTGTTGAAGTTTATGCATAACTAGAAAAAGAAAAATTATAGACATTACAACAATAATATATCAACATTGTCTGAAACCCCATGGGGTCATGGCCACGAGCCTTCTTAATTGAAGAATAAATAAAATATACAGACAACATTTATTGTAACATTGAAAACCTAAGACTTCACCAAATAACAAACGGAAATTGGAGCCTTCTTAATTGAAGAATAAATAAAATATACAGACAACATTTATTGTAACATTGAAAACCTAAGACTCCACCAAATAACAAACGGAAATTGAAACCCTCATTGGAAGGGAAATAGTCATGAAAACCTAGCTCGTTGTTGAGAATTACTCTTTAATTTTCTTAAAATTTAAACGGCCACAAATGCCCTAGTTTAAAATCCTAGTGGGGCTTGCATTCAAACACACCTAGAAAATAGAAAAAGGTAAGATGTTAGCAGAAGAAATTGGAAAATTGGTCAATGAGTTCCATGGAAAATTTTAGGGGCTAATATTCGTAAGTACGCTAATTTTACATGATATTTCAAAAAAACAATTCATCAATTTCTATTTTTTTATAAAAATGATTCACCAAAACTTTGTAATATAAAATTATTTTTCCTTAAATATCACCAAAATTTTATAGACACTATATATAAAATCAAAAGAAATTTGAATATTTTTACAAATATATTTCCAAATATTTTACAGTTTGCATAGTAGGAACTAGTAAGATTCACCAAGGTTTCTAAACTTTAAGATAAATTTCCATATTTAAAATTTTCCCTAATGAACTCCAAAATGAAAACATGCTATACTTATTAAAAACCCAATAAAGAAAATGTCAGTGCAACTAATCCAATCTTAAATTAAAAAATTCGCTAGAGGAGTGAATAATTGATTCTTCTCAACAAATTCTCCTCGCGTTCCTGGAACAAAAGCCCATCTCTCAAGATGGTTAATAAATTAGAATAAAAGGAAAAGGAACCATTTAAGCAATGCTAACTGGAAAGAATTATAATTACAAATAGATTCTTGGTCGAGAAACAGTGCCATGGGAAGGGTTTGAGCAACCCTCATAAATTTCAATGTTAAACCCCAAAATTGTCCCAACTTACAATAAATACATCATAATTTATGTATTTAGAAAAACTAATAAATAAGTCCAATGTTGATGGGGGATATAAATATAGGTATTATGTTACCAAGGTAAACAAAAAAAATTGTTGTAGAGGTATGTTACTCATGGTATCAGAGTTGAAGGGTTAAATATTATGGCTTATTAAGGGAAAACAATAACAAATTGTTTTGTGTCTTACAAAAAATAATAATTTGAAATATGAAAAACCTCGCCTGTAGGACCAAGTTCTACACCTTTAACTAAATCAATCCTAACTTGTGGGTGCAACTAGGTGAAAATCCCCAGTCCATATCCACTATGTTGTTTTAAAATAATGCAAATTTGAGGGAAGAAATCACCAATTAAGAGCTGGAAATAAACAATAAATGAGAAACCAAGTAAATTTTTGTGTTATAAAACAAGGGCAAGGAGAAGTGAAGACTCCAGCCATGAGCACATTGAAATAAATTCCATTACATAAGTTTAGTTATCAAAATACTAATTGAATTATTGTTGGGTTACCCTTACTTACAAGAACTGATATGTTGGGAATCTAGGAGAGAAAACAACAATTTTGACTACTTATGTATTATCACATGTTAATTACCAAATCACATCTCGTGACTGTGGGATAGCAAATAGAGAGAAGTTTATGATTTATAACAATAGGGAAGTATATGTGTAGACAATCAGAAGACATATATGTGTGTAAATGAAGTAAAGTATCAAGTTCCATACTGTTAAAAAATTATAAAATATCATATGGGTATGTTAAAAGAGAAGGCGGGGTGTTGCATATGAAATCACCATGAAAAGTTTAGGATTATCTGCATGATGATTACCTATTTCTAGTGAAAGACCCTTTTGTTAATTTACACAAAAATTATATTTCGGTACATAATTTATAAGATCAATAATCATAAAGATGTCTTAAATTAAACATCTAATATAGATTGTTGAGGAAGGAGATAGGTATAAAAAGGGGTAAAAGATATTATTGGTGCCAAAGTAAGTAATACTTAATTGTTACATTAGATATAGTTGGAAAGATAATCACTTGATTGGTATAAACTACCTCCTTGCACATATATTGGATGTTGACCAAGAACCTAGCTGAGAGAGTGAATGAAGGAAATATTTGGTAGTAAAAATAAACTTCTGAATCCTAATAGAAGAGTAATCTTACCTGTGTATGAAAGCAAGCTAGGAACAAAAAGAGGCTATAGCAATATGGTGAAACACTCACAATAATAAGTGCATTGTATGTGTGTAGTAAACATATAAAAAGAAAGAATATACACAGACTAAAGCATATATAGAATTAGATTAGAGAATGAAGGGGGTTGAGAACCCTGTAGTACATGAAGCCAAATATATGATGTATTAGTATATTCGAGAAGCTATTTGGAAATACTTAATGATAACTTTTATTAAAGTTGAATGGGAATATAATGCTCATGATTATAAAAAAATTAATACGAGTTAATTGGAGTTATCTTGGGTGATTGGTAGGGAGGGTGGGAATCCTTTGCACCAAATCAAGCATTAGAAAATGATATGATAGACATCGATAGTCATGGAAATAAATGATAAAAAAAACACCTATATTTGAACAATGTAACTCAGACATAAATAATTCCAATACAGTCATAATTGACTGGTACCAGTAACTTGAATTTCACGATTAATTAAAACCAAACTGGTAAAAGAATTAATAAACAACCTCATTAAAAAGGTCTATTCATGGAGGGAACCACAGAAATATTGGCTATAACAATGGAATAAATGGCACAAACCACCATCATGGAGGTTTGCAAAGGTCAAGCAATTGAGAATTGTTTCTTGTTTAAAAAACAGTGAAATGGAGGTAAGATGTAATAAACTATCATAATAACTTGTGATGGAAAGGAGATTAGTGTCAAAATAGGGAAGTGAGTAGCATAGTTGAGATTTTAAGTTGAAAGTGACATGATTTGAGTTACTTCAAGGCATTAAATAAACATAGGAACACTTCGAAAACAATGTTGTTGATACTTAGAAGATATCAGCTTCACACTAGATTTAGCAAGTATAAAGTGAGAAAGATTAGAGTCATTTTCAAGAATATGGAATCTACAAGGGAGGAAATGCAATGGCCCCAAATATAGAAAAGGAATATAAATAGATTTTGAATCTCATGTACCTAATGAATGTAGGGGCTCAAAATTGTTGTTATATAATCGTAATATTGGTCCATGGAATGATTTTCTAATTGGTTTCTTTGATAATCACCTCGTGATTGGAAAGGTTAAGTCTGATTGAAATCAAGATGATAAGAAAATTTTGATTAGTTGAGCTGATTGTAAAGAGTAACCTTGATATCTAGATATTTTATCTGAGTTGGTACAATAAGATGAACATGAATAGATGCAAGATAGATATTGTGATAAATCTAGCAAAACTATATATATATTAAGACCAACAGATAGTGAGGATTGAAATCCCTTGCACCAAATCAAGCATTAGAAAATGCTATGGTAGACATTGATAATGATGGCAATAAAAGATTAAAAAAAACCCTATATGTGAATAGTATAACTCAGGTATAAATAAGTCCAATACATTTATAATCGGCTAGTACAAGTAAGTTTAATTTCATGCTTGATAAAAACCAAACTGGTAAGAGAATTAATAAAGATTCTCACCAAAAATGTCTCTTCATGGAGGGAACCATAGAAAGCTTAGTTATAACAATGGAATAAATGGCACAAACTACCAGTGTGGATGTTTGCAAAGGTCAAGTAATTGAGAATTTTTTCTTTTTTAAAAACCAGTGTAATGGAGGTAAGGTGTAATAAAATATCATAATAAGTTGTTATGGAAAGGATATTAGCCTGAGAATAGGGAAGTGAGTAGCATAGTTGTGTTGAGAAGTGTAGCAAGAAAGTCTCAATTTGACTTTGCCTTGGTCAAATTGATAAAATCTGAATTTCCACATCAGCAGGCAACTTGGAGGCATTTAACTAAGGTGACATGGCTCTTATCACTCATATAGCTCATTAAATTCGTGTTAGAGGGCTTGGAGTTCAGTTAAGCATGTGCGAATGATAATTTGTATCAATCAAGCTCAATTATTTCTAGTTGAATTCAGTTAAAATAGTTTTAATTGTTGATAGAACTAGTAGAAGGTCAATTCTGCAGTGGGACAATAGTCTAACTCAGTGATCATCAAGTCATCATCTGTTATCTGTTGTGACTTCCACACAACATCTGCTACAAACCAAAATTATTCAGGGTCTTTTGTCCCCAGACCCTTGAATATGGGCATCTTCATAGCGTTTTCCATATTGAATAGTGTCATTGGAGGTGAAGGCAGAGGTGTAGGTGTAGGTGTGTGATGCGGAGGTGATGGTGGAGGTCGAGTGGATGGATGTGGTATTCTCATGATACCCAGATTTACCGTCTACAGTGCACCTTGAGGCATTTTCAAAATACTACTTTCTTCATCACTATCAGACGCTGCCAACAAAGGACTGTACTGAACACCTAAATCTAGATCTCTTCTGAATGTCTTTCCACTTCGCGTAGTTCCTGTCAAGTCTCTTCTAAACAACAATTCAATGGCATAACCTTTTTCTCGCATAATAGAATTTTAATCCAATTTTTTAGGGACTTCAGATACTTACCTCTTGGTCCTTTGAAAAAACAGTGATCAACTTCGCTATAACTGATAGATGTATCGATCACGAACTCAGTAATGAATTCACCCAAAATGTTATCGATCCAATAATTGAAAACCCTCGTGATCTTGTTTTCTGAAGCTTCCAGGTGCCTCACCAACTCTGGAGTCCACACAATAGGGTTATCCAACTTCCACGTACCTTGACTGTTTACCAATTTAGAGAACCATTCATATAGTTCGCAAGGAAAAGAGCAGAAGAAAATTTTGTGTACTTATGTATACAGGTATTTGTTAAACAACTCTTCCTTTCATAGGAACGGATCTCTTTATTATTCGGTGTCCACTTATTTCTCATCACATAATCCTCAGATAGGTCTTGGTCCCAGCAACAAAACCATTTGTTGGCTTGAGGGAGCTTGGACCCAGGTTCAGAGTTAGTTGTGCTAACCAACAAAACCCTATACTACCGGCCCTTTCGGCAACAACCTGCATAACGCAGGTTATAGTCTCACCCAAGGTAGTATTGGGAGATGCCAGAACCAGGTCTCTGCATCTAGAGGTCTATGTGATGAGTTTATGTTACTTCTAGGGCTTTCTTTCAGCCTCTACGAATGCTAACCCTTAAATCGTGGAAATTATAGTAACTTACAGATAACAAATTCTAACTATGCACTAACTATTATAAAAATTCATAACATCATGTAACTAAGCAAGTCTACCACTTTTGCGCATCTATTAAGAGTTTCGTATAATAAATGCAGTAAATAGAGTGAATACACAGTGATTGCAAAAGTAAATATTAACACGCAAACACACAGATATTTCTCCAAAACAGTCTTTATTATGTTCAGATCTTCTATTACAGGCTCTCTCTACCCTGCACACATAGTTGCAGGAAACCACCCACTTAGCTGCGAACTTACCAAGGTCTACGCACACACAGATACAGGGGCCTTCCCCTTCTCCTAAGTACAGAAAATAGACTCTTCTAACTTAGATCACTTGCTTACAAATTCATTCTTTGATATCTCCTCTGACTCTCTATGACTCCTTTTTATATCATCGTCTTTTACAATACCATGGTCCGCCAACAATGTGTGGGTCATAAAGCAACTTAACTTCTAACAAACTAAGGGGATTTGACCTTCCTAAAATCCCCTTTGACTCCTAACAACCTTCGTGCTCCACTCCTCAAAATGCAGAGACTTTACAATAATGACAAAAACTATTTGCAAAATTGACCCCAGGGGACCCTGTCCCAACAAGGAAGCAGTAGAGCAACCCATTTGGGTTGATTCCATGGTGGAAGAATACAAATCCATCATGAAGAACATAGTTTGGGAAGTGGTCCCAAGGCTGAAAGATAAACTAGTTGTGGGTTCAAGATGGATCTTCAAGGTTAAGCATGCAACAGATGGAAACATAGAGAAGTATAAGGTTATATTTGTGGTCAAAGGATTCTCTCAAGTTGAGGGAATTGACTATGAGGAAACCTTTGCTCATGTAGGAAGGTATTCATCCATTATATCAACTCTTGCACTGGTTTTATGGATGGGGTAGAAGATCCACTAGATGGACGTAAAAAAACTATTTAATCAATGGTTTTATTGAGGAGGAAGTGTACATCAAGAAACCAGAAGGTTTTGAGACATTTTATCCAGATTCTTATGTGTGCAAACTCAAGCAAGCATTGTACGGTCTCAAACAAGCACCCTAAGCTTGGTACACTAGGATCAACAGTTATCTCACTGGATTGGGATTCACCGAAATTGAAGCGAATGCGAACCTATATCATATTTTTGTAGAAGGTAAATTGTTTATCATGGTTTTATATGTTGGTGATTTAATATTGACAGGTGATGAGAAACTGATTAGATCTTGCAAGGAGGACCTTGCAAGGGAATTTGAGATGAAAGACATGGGTCTCATGCACTACTTCCTCTAGTTGTCAGTATGGAAAGGCGATGGGGAATTGTTTATGTCTCAAGGAAATTATGCTACCAAGATACTGTAGATATTCGCATGGAGAGTTGTAAGCCCATCGAGACACCTCTAGCGACCAACTAGAGGAAGGATAATGCCACTTTAGGTGAATAGATTGATGCCACCATTTACTGGTAGCTAGAGGGTTCACTAATGTATCTTGTGAACACATGACCAGATATGTGCTATGAAGTCAACCATCTAATCCAAGCTATGGTTAGGCTGACCAAATTGTATTGGAAGGTAGAAATGCATGTTTTACGGTACCTCAGAGGCACTACCTCGTATGGATTATGGTATAGACACAAAGAAGGAGTGAAGTCATGTGGATTCATAGATACAAATTGGGCATGGAGTCCATGCGACTAGAAGAGTACATTAGGTAGAATTTTCATTGTTGGGTTAGTAGTTGTTTCCTGGTACTGCAAAAAGAAAATATTTGTGTCACTCAAGTCATGTCAAGCAGCATGTGAGGCGGTCTAGATGAGAAAAATATGTGGGACTATTTGGCCAGATGATGATTAACTGTGATCTATTGTGATAATTAGAGTTTCATTAAGCTCTCTGAGAATCCAGTATTTCATTATCGATCTAAGCATATAGATATTTGGTATAATTATTTGCGGGACTCTATGTAGAGGTGTAAAATTTTGCTACAATGCATTCTGATAGAGGAACAAGATTCTGACATCTTGACAAAGGTTTTGTCAAGAGGAAAGTTCAAATTCCACAGGTGCAAGATTGTGGTGGATGATAATACCTTTCTTTCTAAGAGGGAGTGTAAAGTCTTAATTCGACTTTTCCTTGGTCAAGTTGAGAAATTTGAATTTCCACATCAACAAACAACTTGGAGGAATTTAACTGAGGTTACATGGATATTGTCACTCAATTAGCTCAGTAAATTTGAGTTAGAGGGCTTGGGTTTTAGTTAAGCATGTGTGATTGATAATTTCTAGCAATCAAAGTCAGTTATTTCCAGTTGTATTTACTTAAAATAGTTCTAACTATTGATAGAACTAGTGGAAGGTTAGTTATGTAGAAATTCCTTGTAGATTAAAACTGCTAATCATAATTTACTAAAGCAATAGAGTTGAATCTACTCTACTCATCAGCAGAACTAATTAAATGATCATGAAATTAAAAATCATACAAGAGAAATAATTCAATCAACACATTACACAATTATTTTCAGGGGAAATCCATGGCTAAAAACCCTTGTGGTCTGTATATTGCATTTGTCAGAAAATATGAGAAGATTACAATGCTTTTCTCAAGCTTGACCAACCTCTGCACTCTCTCTATTTGTCTCACAGCTTCCTAGACAAGCCTAGCAAATACTTAACCAATTTTATGCTTTCCTAAGTCCATATTTCCTTGCATTGTTTCCATGGGAATTATCCCCCTATTAATTTGGGAAATTCCTCAATATGAATTGTGCAACTAAGTCAAATTAACTTAGTTAACTCGTACAAGTTGTCTTGTGATGTGGAATTACAATTTTATTCTTGATTTAATTCAAGGACAAGATTAAATCAGGATTTTCTTGTTGCATTTTCAACACTCCCTCTCAACAAGAAAGGGATTATTAGATACCCCAATCTTTCCTTTTGATAGTGCCTTAGCCAAGATGTTTGCATCTTGTTACTCTGTAGGAATGTACTCCAACAACATGATTCTCCTCTGCACATAATCTCGTAGATGGTGATACAGGATTTCGATATTCTTGGACCAATCATGAAAAAATGGATTCTTAGAGAGTTTGATACAACTCTAATTATCATAGTAAATCAATGTAGGATCATTTGCTGACCTAATAACCCAACAATTATACTCCTCATCCAAATAGCCTCATAAGCGGCTTGACTAGCAACCATGTACTCTGCTTCTTCTGAACTGAGTCCAACTGATCTCTTCTTCATGTTATACCAAGAAACTGTTATTGACCCAATACTGAAGATTGCCTTTGATATTCTCTTCCTGTCTGAATGACTCCTTAACAAATATGCATCTATGAAGCCTTGAATATTCACTCCCTATGTCCGTTTGTACCAAAGACCAAACTGAGTGGTGCCTCTAAGGTATCTCAACAAATGTTTAGCTACCTTCCAATTGAGTTTGGTTTGCTTAACCATTTCTTGACTAATTTGGTTAACTACAAAACATATCTCTAGTCATGTATTCACCAAATACATAAGTGAACCCACAAGTTTCCTGTAAATAGTAGCCTCCATTGCTTCATCTGAAGTAGCATCTTCCTTCCTCCAATTCCATGCTAGAGGAGTCTCCATGGGTTTGTTTCTATACAATGTAACTTCTTTAGTATCTTATTGGTATACTTTCCTTGAGAGACAAACAATTACTCATCTCCTTTTCATACCTACATACCAAGGAAATAATGCATGAGCCCCAAGTCCTTCATCTTGAATTCTCTTGCAAGATCCTCTTTGCAAGATTTTACCAACTTCTCATCACTTGTTAGAATTAAATCATCGAAATATAATAATATAATCAATAATTTACCTTCAACCAAAATATGGTAAATATTTGCATCTGCTTTACGTTTGGTGAAGCCCAACCTAGTGAAATAGTTGTCAATCTTGGTGTACCAATCACGGGATGCTTGCTTCAATCCATACAATTCTTTCTTAAGTCTGCACACATGTAACTCTCTGTTGAAGGTCTCAAATCCTTTTGACTGCTCAATGTACACCTCTTCCTCAATCACTCTGTTGAGGAATGTTGTCTTCACATCCATCTAATGTATCTTCTATCCCATCTATGCTAAAAGTGCTAGAATATATCTGATTGAAGAGTACCTTGCTACTGGAGCAAAGGTCTCCTCATAATCAATTCCTTCCACCTGAGAGAACCATCTGGCCACAAATATGGCCTTGTGTTTCTTAACACTCCCATATGTTGATTGTTTTACCTTCTAAATCCATTTGCAACTCACCATTGACTTGTCTGATGGCCTTGGGACGACTTCCCAAACATTGTTTCTGATAATGGAGTCATGCACCTTTACCATGGAATCAACCCATACGGGTTGTTGCACTGCTTCCTCGAATGAGGATGGACCAATATTTACACTCTTACTCATCAAATCCATGTAACTAGTGTACCGATATGGTGACCTCCTCTACTAGTATTGTGATGTGGATAATCCTACATTCTCTCTAGCATCATGCATCCATCTGACAACGTCTTTGGTGCTCTTCCTTCCATCTCTAGAAGTCTCTGCATGAGTGGGTACTTCCACTCTCTACTCCTCTGCATGTGGTTGCTACACATCTTCCTGAGGTTCTTCCTTTGGAGCTAAAATCTCCTCATCTACATGCAACTGAAACTCCCTCTAAAGTGAACATATCATGCCCTTCTCTTCATCGATATCCACATCTCTATGAACAACTACCACCCTATGAGATGGTAGGTACACCCCATAGTTGTGAGTTGTATCATTGTACCCCACAAATATGTCCAACACAACTGTTGGCTCTATATTTTTACTTGCATCCTTGGTAACATGATAGTAAAATAATGGACCAAATATCCTAAAGTGTGCCACATTTGGTTTCTTACCTAAAAGGCTTCTTCTGGTGTACTCATCCTGAGAATCTGATGAGGAATTTTGTTTTGCACATATACAGATGTATTGCATGCTTCAGCCCACAAGTGCAACAGTAGGCCCTGATCATGTAACATCGCTCGTACAACTCCCACACTAATTATGTTCTTCCTTTCATCCACCCTATTCTATTTTGGATTATGGGGTATTATTAACTCCCATCAAATGCCTTTTGATGAACAAAATTTCTTGAACTCATTCGCCACATATTCTCCACTGTTATCACTCTTGAGAGACTTCACTTTCCTGCTAGTTTCTTCTCAATAAGTGCTTTAAATTCACAAAATTTATAGAATGTAAGATATTTCTTTTGCATGAAGAAAATCCATCACTTACGTTAGAAATCATCTACAAATATTACATAATACATGTTCTTGGTCGTGGAGGCTATCGAGAATAGTCCACATTCATCTGAGTGAACTCTTTAAAGGACTGCTTGTGCTCGACTGTCCTAATCATGGAAGGTAGCTTTGGTGTACTTCCCCAATGTACTCCCTTTGCATGTGTCTCTCTGCTCTAGTGCACACTTGGGAAGTCTTGTAGAAATCTAGTGCATATATTCAAAAATCCATGGTGAAGATGGCCCAATATTTTATGCCATAATTTGCCAATGTTTCTTCTCTGCACCTTCTCTAATTTTGTGCTCAAAGAAGGACAGTCTTCTACATCCAATTTGTAGAGGTTCTTCACGAGAACTCTAATTCACTTCACTTGTCATGTGGCTATGTGACGAAGGAAAGCCTTTGGTTTGCTAAATATCACATAGTAGCCATGGTCCTCCAACATAGCAATTGAAACTAAATTCTTCTTCAGACCCGAAACATACATGACATATTTTAACATTAGAGGAGAACCACACTCCCTCTGAAAAGAAATAGTATCGATGTCAGTCACGTTATACCTTCCATCGTCTCCCATCTCGATGTGCATTTGGAGGTCCTTCTCCTCCAAGTCACTGAAAAAATCTTTGTTTTTGGTCATATAGAAAAAGGCTCCAGGTTCCAGATACCACACACTACCCATGACCGATGACAACATGCATGAAATGAGGGTGAAATCCAACTTGAATTGTGAAGCAATAACTTCACCTTCCACTCCTCCTAAGGGATTCTTTCCAACCTTCTTGTGTGGACACTTCATGGCATAGTGTCCTTGCTCATGACAGTGAAAACATTTAATCTTCAACAAGTCCTTCTTTGTGTTGCCCTGACTGGAATCTATTTTGGATTGGAATTTCTTTCCTTTCCCTTTCTTCTCCTTTCTAGCTAAGGCACAGTCCTCCTCATCATCATGCTTAGATGAGGTTCCATCTCTAGTATTATGGCTTATCTCTTCTTACACCAAGTCATACCACAAACTCTTCCACTTTGGAATATGCTCCCTCCCATTTACTGAATCCTGGTAGATGTGATAGCTCTTGGGAAGGCCTATGTAACACCCTCCTCTCACATCTACACAAGCAGTCGGCCAGTTGGGGTAAACATGCAATGAGAGGCCACTATGATATGATTCTACCTCCTAAGCCATGTTAAGGAAGTGGAACCGATAGAAACACATGATACAGATGTTCAACATCAGCATTAGGACCCTCAGGAACCAATCCAAACTGTCTGCCAACCATCCCCTGGATGCCACTGAGATTTTGGACCACTTGACCTTTGGATGCTCTCATGCTATGGGCATGCCAACTTCCAGGGACCTCTGGATGCTCTCATAGGGCTACAAGCCAACGTCCAGGGATTATTTTGCATACTTTTGTGCCAGCGTCCTCGAGATTTGAGCCACTTTTTTAAGCCCAGAGCCTAGGTCACTGCCCAGAATTGGATGACATATTCAGAACAATAAAATAACATAGAAATGAAAATACAAATGCAATTACTTTAATAAGACCTTGACTAGACCCTACTAGGCATGATAGGCATTTCGTCAAACATATCATGAATATGTAATCTATAGGTGTAAATAACATATCTGAGCATAGGGGTATCATGCTTAGCTGAGAATCGCTAAGAAGAATTGATACCTCAACACATCCACTGCCATTTTAGGTCATAGATGCATTGTTCATTCATTTACAAGTAAAAACATGATGAGAGGCATACATAGCTATTGTCATAAAACACACACACACACATATATATCTACATATATATATATATATATATATATATATATATATATATATATATATATATATATATATATATATATATATATATATATATATATATATATATATATATATATATCTATATATATATATATATATATATATATATATATATATATATATATATATATATATATATATATATATATATATATATATATATATAACCAACATAATCGCAACATAAATACCAATGGAATCACAACCATATGATCCTTATATAAACTAGTATAATACTCATGGAAATGCAAGGAGAAATAACCTCATATTGATGATGCAAAATCCAAACCCGGGATGGAACTTCCATGTTCCACCTGACCGTAGAATGGTCGAGCCAGATCTCTCTTCAGCCATTCACCCTCGTGCTATATTCTAAGCATGAATGTGGGATCTCATAGAACAAATCAATTGAAAACAATTTAGGGCTTCTAGAGGCCATCCACCTCAACCCATCAAACAGTGATTCCACCTCATGGTCGAATATCATAAAACCCTCAACAAATTTGTCTCTATCCAAGACTTCCAGGGCTTCAAAGCATTTATTCTAACGAAGGCTTCTAGTACTAGTAACTCAACCCATAACTGTTGTCGGGCTTCTAGAGCGTTTGTCCGACCAAGGATTCTAGGACTAGTAAATCAACCCACTAAGGGCTTCTAGAGAGGTTTTCCAACCAAGGCTTCCAGGACTAGTAACTCAACCCAAGTTGTTACAGGGCATCCAAAGCGTTTTGCAACTAGGGTCTCCATTAACTAATAACTCAACCCAATTTAAGGAAACATGAGAGCCAACCAAAACAAAACAAGGAAATAAACCCACAATATCCATGGCTATCTAGGAAATGGTAAGGCTTGGAAATCAACTCTCAATCTAGGAAATCCTCCATGCCAGTGAAAAATCATGACCAAAAATCCACATGCATATGTCATGCATGCCAAAACTAGTGAGGAAAACATGCATGCAACTTGGTACCTGCAAGACAAATCTATTGTAGTTGATGATCCCAATGTCCTCTTGCACTTTACTCCTTTTCCTTTGCCTTCTTGCTCCAAAATCCAAGTGTGCCACACCCTCCAAGAGTGCTCCAAGAAAATTCTAAGTATCCAAGAGTATGAGAGAGAGAAAATAATGAGAGAGCTCCAAAACTGAACTGACAAAATGTTACCGATTGATCCTCAGAAGCCTTTTTATGAATGAAGCCTCTATTTTCTTCATTTTCAATTATTTTCCTTCAAATTCCTCCTCACATGCAACTTGTGACGTTTTACCTCCCTTTTCTCCTAATTTCCATTGTTTTCATAAATAAATGTGCGAAAAATTCCATTTTTCCTTTTCAAGGCCTTAGTCATTGCCTTTGCCAATTTCCTTAGCCATTAATAACTAAATGAACACCCACATTAGGATGTCTTGCCCAAAATTCAGCTTGGAATAATTTTCCCATAAACCATGGTTATTATTTAGCTTTATTAACTTTTATTACATGGAATTTTCACCAGGGCTATTATAGAAACCTCCCCCTTGGGGGAGCACTATCCTCATTGTTCAACAACACCTATAACCACAAGACCATTGTAAGAAAAACATATTGCTAATGGAGCCTTATAACTTATTTTGATGTAGTATTTACAATGATTAACCTACTGAGAAGAAAACTAACATGAAAACATAACAAACATAACATCATAATGACATGACCCCCATACCACTTATTGGAGATTTTTAAAATATCTTATGGTAGTATTTACATCCATATACATATGTACATATACTAAAATCACCAAAACATGTACCAAAACATATACCAAGACATATACCAAAACACCATACCAAAGCTGCTTTGCCTCACTCGACAAACAAGGAAGGATACATAGCTCACATCTAATCCGCCATCTCCCATGTAGCTTCATTGGGCCCAAAGTGCTTCCATTTCACCTTAAATTTCTCGATTTCTTGGTTTTGGAGCATGAGCACTTTTTTCTGCAATATACACTGAGGATCCATCTAGAATTCTCCATCTAGTTCCACCTACAATACATACTAGTCAATCACATGATCAACATCTTTAACATACTTCTTAAGTAATGACACATGGAAAACATCATGGAATTTCATTTTCGGAGGTAGTGCATGTCAATATGCTACTAGCCCAATCCTCTCAATAATACTTAAGGGTCCACAAAACTGTGGTGCCAACTTGGCACATGATCCAATCCGTAAGGAGATCTTCTTCAATTTGATGCACAAGTACACTTGTTCCCTAACCTAGAACTCCTTAAACAACCTGTTCTGATCTGCATAGCTCTTCTACCTATCCTATGTTGCCTTTATATTTTTCTTGCTTACCTGCATTTCCTGTTCCATGTCTACCAACATGTCTGGTCCAATGAACACCCTATTAACTAGATCATGCCAATTGACATGAGTATTGCAACTCCGCCCATGCAATATCTCAAAGAGACTCATCCTCAATGATTCCTAATACCCATTTCTTTAAGCGAACTCTATCAGTGGAAGGTACTCTTCCCACTTTCGATGTTGATGCATCACATACATCCTCAACATGTCCTCCAATATCCTGTTGACCCTCTCTATTTGTCCATTTGTCTGTGGATGATAAGTTGTATTGAAGACTAACTCCATGCCCAAACCTGCAAATAACTCCTTCCAAAACATGGAAGTGAACATTGCACCCATGTCTGACATAATCTTATTTGTAACACCATGCAATCTGACCACATATTTGATTAATACCTATGCTACATCACTAGATGAGAATTTCGACTTAACTGGAATGAAATGTGTAACCTTTTTCAACCTATCTAGAATAACCATGATAAAATCATGTTGTCTCACTATCCTCAGAAAACCTATGATGAATTCGATGGAAATGACTTCCCATTTCCACTATGGAATTGCAATCGGCTATAGCAGTCCACCTGGATGCTTCTAATGTGATTCCACACACTGAAAATCAAAACACCTAGCCACAAACTCTACTACATCCCTCTTTAGGTTCAGCCAATAATAAAATATCTTCGCTGCTGTCAATGTCTTCTGATAACCTAGGTGACCTGAATATGGTTTCACATGAAACTCCCTTAATATCACCTTCCTTAGCTCACTGTTATCTAGCACATATAACCTGTCTCTGAATCTAACCAATCCATCTGCTATAAGGCCATAGTCCACATCCTATGCACCTGCACCTGTACCTATACATGTACCACTACCTGTACTTATACATCCTACTGACCTACCTATTGAGCTTTGAAACTACATCTCTCCTACACATTTTCATAGACTTTTTCCCCTCACCAGTACCCCATAAGCTATCAAAGAAAATTTCATATTGATTCTAAAAGAGCATTTAAGTGGTTTTATAACTATGTTTTTGTGTTTGCTGTTTGACTTAGATTTTGCTCATTAGCTACGGAATGCAGCCACTTTTTACAGCTGATTCAAATTTCCGCAACTGCTTTTGTTAAACTCTAGGTTGCAGGTGTCATCAGGCAAAACAAGGCACGTGGGCAAGATAGAAATGACATGGACATGGATCAGGTCCTATTGGTTTAGCCAGATTCATTAAGGAAAGCCATGGTCAACAGTGGTCAAATGGTGGTCCAACGTAGGAGTCCTACGGAAATCGGACTCTGTTTTCAAACACGTGAAGGATTCGTGACCGTTCTTAGATCCCTAGGGTCATGTTGACACTTGTAGACTGCCCCACGATGTGAATCCAACAACCACTCTTGATAGATTGAATAATCTCGGCAACCAGTATTCTAAGCTTACGGACGCTGTCCTTTTACGTGTCTTCAGTTAAAGATATTTCATAGGAAAAGAGTTATGAATTTTTTTGTTATAAATAATGTGTTTCCAAACACATAGAGTTAGTCTTTGTTGATGTAATTTTGTTGTTAATTTTACTGTGCCGTGACACTAGTTCCATTGTGGTAATGAGAGGATTCTTCCTCTGTTTTGAAATATAAAGAAGACTTTGTTTTATATGATTGCGTGAGCATAATTCTGGACTAATAGTTTGTTGACCCAAGCCGTGCAGAGGGCCCCTGCACACTGAGGTTTTGTTTTCCTTATTGCTGTAAAGTTTTTTATGCATTGTTTCTTTATTTCCATTGCATATATTTCATAGTTATCCACCTGTGTATATTTCATTTGCTATGGTATTAACATTTCATTCCTGTACATGATTTTTCAAGCTCTGTATATTGTTGTTAACACTGATCAGTGTGTGTGTGTTTCAAGATAGAGTAGGCCCAGGCATTTCCATATAATTTTTGCAATAACTAGTGACATGAGATTAACCTCTCTGCTGACTTTTCTTTTCTTAGTTTTTTTTAATTCCAGTTATGCTTTGATTTCAGTCTTATTCACTTGCTTTGTTAGCTAGTTTAGATATCAAATTTCTCATATCATTGACATTATCTCCTAAAGCCATAGCTTAGACTACTTGGCGAGCTATCGGACTATGAATGATGTGATTTGATTTTAGTTTTAATTTTCTGCAATTAGATATCAAACTGCTCATATCATTGACATTATCTCCTAAAGCCATAGCTTAGACTACATGGCGAGCTATCAGACTATGAATGATGTGACTTTATTTTGTTAAAATTGGCAACCAGGAAAAAACTTCATGTGGGTCATATTATTCATGGCTGATAATATTTTTATTAGATTCCTCTCGTCGAGAGGTGTTGGATTGATATAAAGATCATCTGATTCCGATAAGTATTCATGGATATATGAATTTATTTTGATTATGGAATTATTATCAAGCCGACCTACAACTCATGTAGGCTCAGAAGCCCAACAGTCGCATCTATTCACCCACCAACGTTGTGTATAAATATAAGAGGAATTTTCCTCATTTGGACTCACTCATCTCATCACATCTCTCTCTCTACTGCGCAGATATGAGTCTCTTCTCTACTGCGCTGAAATGGGTCTCTCTCTCTCACACATGTGAAGCTGGAAGCTATTGAATTTGAAGCTGCAACTGCAAAAGTAAAGATTGAATTGCGTGGCCTAGAAGATCTCCTCTTTGGAACTACGTTGTAGGTTCATCTGAACCTCCTTTGAAAGCCGCAACTTTTGGTGGTGGAATGAAGTCAATTTGACAAACGGTTTGCAAGATATCGATTGCCCTAGTTTGAAGCCGGAAACTGCTGAAACTGAAGCTGCAACTGCAGAAGTAAAGATTGACTTGCGTGGCCTAGAAGATCTCCTCTTTGGAACTGCGCTATAGGTTCATATGAACCTCCTTTGAAAGCCACAACTTTTGGTGGTGGAATGAAGTCAATCCGACGAACGGTTTGCAAGATATCGACTGCCCTAGTTTGAAGCCGGAAACTGCTGAAACTGAGCTGGAACAGCAGAAGTAAAGATTGACCTGCGTGGCCTATAATATCTCCTCATTTGATCTATGTTTTAGGTTCATCTGAACCTCCTCTGGAAGCCGAAACTTTTGGTGGTGGAATGAAGTCAATCCGACGGTCGGTTTGTGAGATATGGTCTGCCCTAGTTTGATAATGAAGCCGCTAATGCTGATGTTGCTGATCTAGGGTTTGATACTACTGATATGAATCAGATTTATTGTACTATTTCTCTCTGCTGAATTATTGAAGATAAAAGAAGATTTGATCAAAGGGTTTCCCCACACATTGTGGGGTTTGTCCCTGGCTAGCCGCCACATCTTGTGTCTCTTGTCTTGGCTTGTTTTCTGTCGATCGTTTAATGTTCTATCTACACTTTACTTTATGTACATGTGATTGCTAATAGGTGGAATATAATAAGAAAAAGAAGTAAATTGTTATAAGCATAGAACATACCATAACTTAACATGGTATCAGAGCTGAGGTGAAGACAAAGCCCGAGCAAGAGCAAGAGCAATCATTGAAGAGAAGATTGGCAAGGATATCCTAAAAGAACTATGGGGTCCTCAACACTCTTTCCTGCTGAAGACAAGCTCCGTGAGAAAGCTGACTATCACGGATGGAAGATGTCTATCGATCTAACCCTTGAAGGTCAAGGAGTGTTGGACCATGTAAGAGGCAATATTGTTGAGCCTTCATCAAATGCATCTGCTGCTGCTTGGAACAAATGGAAAAATGGAGAAGTCAAAACAAAGAAGATCATCTAGGACTCTATCGACAAGCGCTTGGTGGCCTACATCTCTGATGTAGACACCTCCAAGGAAATCTATGACAGACTGGTGAGTTTATTTAAAGTTAATGATGCAAATCAAGTTTTGTTTCTTAGAAATAAGTTGAGGGAAATCAAGAAGGGTAAAGATGAAAATATGCAAGCATACTTCTTAAGAATCACCGAGATCAAGAACAATCTCCTATCTATTGGGGAAACTATTACTGATAGAGAAATGGCACTCACAACTCTTGGAGGATTACCATCTGAATGGTATGTGTTCAGGACTACTCTTCTGAACAATAATGTAATTCCTAGTTTCGAGGAATTAATGGCTAGATGCATTCAAGAACAAACAAGGGTAGAAGAGCAGGAAATGCCCTTGCCTAAAGGTCCTCCTGCTGCTTTTTCTTCTCCTGCAAAGAAAAGAAATAATTCTAGGACTAAATCAAAAGGAAAGGCTAGACCTAAGGCTAGAAGAAAATGACGATGTTACATTTGCGATAAAGAAAGTCACTATGTATGAGATCATGAGCATCATGACGAATGAGATCATGGACATATAGGATAGCATGATGATGATGCACAATAGTTTGAGCAGCATCATGATGGATAAAATCATGGACATGGGAAGCATGATGATAATCATGATTAGAGAAGCATGGTACAGTATGCAGTGGTGCAACTCGAAATCCCTCTGATGGCAATCAAAGGAATGACAAATTCAACAGCAAAGGTAAGAGGAGAGCTGGGAATCAAGGAAGAGGACAAGCATTCAAGAAGGCTAGAAATTCTAGGATGTATTAAATGCACCTGACCTCAAAAGGAACCTAGTGTCCATCTTGGAAATGGAAGACAGAGGCTACAAGGTAACCTTCAGCAATGGCAAGGTATGTATATGGAAAATGTTAAAGATGCCTTTACTCTTGGGTTTAGTGTTGATTCATTATATCAGGTCGATGGAAGTCCGCTAGGTGTCATGTCTTGTGACACAACTCTTTAGTCCGAACTTTGGCATCGGAGGTTTACCCACCTTCATTACAAAGCTCTACCCGATGTAAGACAGATGGTAACAAGGATGCCCGAATTCCAAGTAGAGAAAGAAGGTGTATGTCCGGAATGTGCCAAAGGAAAGCTCAAAAGGGGACCATTCCCCTCAAGCCTAAGCAAGACCTCCGATATAATACAGTTGGTTCACTCAGGCATATCTGAGGCTGGAATTAAGAGGGAGACTACTACACCACATACTCCTGAGCAGAATGGTGTGGTGGGAAGGAAGAACCACATGATGATGGAAGCTGTCGGGCCATGCCACATGATCAAAGACTTCCAAAGTTTCTATGGGCTGAAACTACAATCACCGCCGTATATGTACAAAATCGATGCCCTCATCAAGCATTGGGTTCCAAGACTCCTGAAGAAAAATTCATCGGTAAGAAACCTGATGTTTCTCATTTTAAAATTTTTGGAAGCCCTGTATACTTTCATGTGCCGAAAGAGAAAAGAAATAAATTGGGAGCATCTGGAAAGAAGGGAATTTTCGTGGGCTATGGTGAAAATACTAAAGGCTATAGAATCTATGTAGCCAGTCAAAGGGAAGTCATAATTAGTCATGATGTCACCTTTGACGAAGATATGGCTCTCAACAAGGTGATCAATCTTTCGACTTTGAGGAGCTCTCAAGAAGCCGACACCAGGGAACCGAAAGAAAAGGATGATGAATCAATGCCTGATGTAGAAGAACCCATGGATCCGATTGATCTTCATCCACATGAGCCTTCCTCTTCTAGGAAGAGGCCTTCATGGCTTAGGGGGATACTTGATGATGCCGAAGGACATGCTGCACCCTGAGGAACCTTCCATCAAAGTAAGAAACTTAACAGGTATCAGGGATACCTAACCATCATGAGCACGATCATACAAAATGAACCTTCATCATTCTCAGATGTCATCAAGCATTAACTATGGAAAGATGTTATGACCATAGAATATGAGTCTATTATGGAGAATGATGTTTGGGAAGTAGTTCCCAGACCCTAGACAAGACAATTGTTACTTCAAAATGGCTTTACAAGATAAATCATGCAGCAAATGGAAGTATGGAAAAGTATAAGGGTCATTTTGTTGCTCGTGGTTTATCCCAGAAGGGAGGTATAGACTATGATATTTGCACCTGTTGCTATATATACGACCATCCGCTTGATCATAGCCCTTGTGGCCTCACAAGGATGGAACCTACATCAGATGGATGTTAAGACCGTGTTCTTGCATGGTTCTATCAAAGAAGAGGTCTATGTGGAGCAACCTGAAGGATTTGAGATTTATGATTGAAAATCTCATGTATGCAGGTTGAAGAAGGCTCTCTATGGGCTGAAGCAAGCACCCCGAGCATGGTATGAGAGGATCGATAGCTACTTGATGAAGCTAGGATTCACTAGGAGTGAAGCTGATCCTAACCTTTACTTTAAGGTTGAAGATGACAAGCCTCTCATACTGGTGTTGTATGTGGATGACCTCTTTCTAATAGGTGCAAACCCTCTCATTCACAAATGTAAGAGGGAGATGGCTTCTGAATTTGAAATGAAGGACCAAGGACTTGAAGTGGGGCAGAAGCCAAGGGAAATTTTCATATCTCAAGGAAAATATGTGGCAAATATATTGGAAAGATTCAATATGATGGACTGCAAGCCTGTGACTACCTCGAGGATCTTAACTTTTAGAAGTTATATGGTAGTGATGTCGGAACAAACTTGGGAAATGCCTCTGAGTTTCAAAAACTCATTCGCATTGATGTTCTTGGTGAACCTCCGTCCGAACATATATTTTGCAGTTAGCATTGTGAGCTCATATTTGGTTGAGCCTCACTGGATTGATGCCAGGAATCTTCTGAGATGTCTTCAAGACACAATCTCTCATGGATTAAGATACACTGCCGGAGATGTGAGACTACTTGGATATACTGATGTTGATTGGGCAGGCAGTGTGGTGGACCGTAAGAGCACTTCCGGGTACTGTTTCAACTTGGGATCTGCTTCGATATCCTGGATGAGCAGGAAGCAGAAGTCGGTGGCTTTGAGCACCGCCGAAGCAGGATATATTGTTGCTAGCATAACCTCGTGTGAGGCAGTCTGGTTGTGAAAGCTCTTCAGTGAGCTGTTTGGATTTACATTGGATACCACTGTGATTCTTTGTAACAACCAGAGGTGGGATTCGATTATTGAGGAATCCCGTATTCGTCAATTGCTCCAGCAGATAGACATCATCTGGGATATGGTAAGTCGATGAGCAAGGAAGCTCCATCACATTAAGATGATGTACAGGTTGATACACCTTGTCAAAGCCCCGAGGAAAGATCTAATCTGTGATTTTCCCAAACGACTTGGAGTCGGCAAGAAACCCTTGTACAAGGGTCTTGCATGTTGCATACATTGAGCTCTGGGAGCTCTGAGGGCTTGCGGTTATTATTGGAGCAACATATGACCACAGGGTGACTCACCCTCCCCTGGTGGTGTGCACTGGAACAAGATGATTTGCTCTCTTGTGGGACAAGAGGATTCGCTCTCTTGTGGAACAGGATGACTCGCTCTCCTATGTAGTAGGATGATTAGTTCTCCTGTGAGGCCTGGATTGATGTGTTCTCCATGGCAGCCTGGATTGATGTGTTCTCCATGGCGATTGTAGCAGGATTGATGTGTTCTCCTGTGAGGACAGGATTGATTAGTTCTCCTGTGGAGGCATCCTACCCATGCAGTCTGGGACTCATGGGAAGTACCTCTCATCTGATCAATGAGCAGGGAAATGAAGTTAGGGACCATAGTAGTACCGATGGACGCATCATTGTAACTACCATACTCCCTACGCTAGGATGACCTCCATTGATCTGGGATCAATGATACTGGTCTGGGACCAGTGGTAGGAGTTGTACCATACTATGACGCTGACTTCGGGTCGGTTGAGACTGGTCTGGGATCAGTGGTATACTCTGAGACTGACTTTGAGTCAGTGGAGGATGATATTGGTTTGGGACCATTGGAGTTGTACTCACTATGACGCTGACTTTGGGTTGGTTGAGGCTGGTCTGGGACCAGTGGTACATACTTTGAGACTGACTTTGAGTCAGTATGATACATCCTCGATCATTTCTTCTTATTCATAATTCGGACAAAAGCAGAGTAGAACAGAACAATGCAAGAGCAGAGCATAACAGAACAAATCAGTACAGATCAGTGCAGGGCAGAACAAGACAAAGCAGAACAGGAAAAATAGAGCAGAGCAGGGCAAGGGTCATGCTGTACAAGGTAGTGCATTTGATGGATGAATAGTAACGACCGATAGATAGATTGCAGATGAAGTTCTCCATGGTTGAGAGGGAGTGTTAAAATTGGAAACCAGGGAAAAACTTCATGTGGGTCATCTTATTCATGGCTGATAATATTTTTATTAAATTCCTCTCGTCGAGAGGTGTAGGATTGATATAAAGATCATCTGATTCCGATAAGTATTCATGGAGATATGAATTTATTTTGATTATGGAATTATTATCAAGCCGACCTACAACTCATGTAGGCTTAGAAGCCCAACAGTCGCATCTATTCACCCACCAACGTTGTGTATAAATATAAGAGGACTTTTCCTCATTTGGACTCACTCATCTCATCACATCTCTCTCTCTCTCTACTGCGCAGATATGAGTCTCTTCTCTACTGCACTGAAATGGGTCTCTCTCTCTCACACATGTGAAGCCGGAAGCTGTTGAATTTGAAGCTGCAACTGCAGAAGTAAAGATTGACTTGTGTGGCCTAGAAGATCTCCTCTTTGGAACTGCGCTGTAGGTTCATCTGAACCTCCTTTGAAAGCCACAACTTTTGGTGGTGGAATGAAGTCAATCCGACGAACGGTTTGCAAGATATCGACTGCCCTAGTTTGAAGCCGGAAACCGCTGAAACTGAAGCTGCAACTGCAGAAGTAAATATTGACTTGTGTGGCCTAGAAGATCTCCTCTTTGGAACTGCGGTATAGGTTCATCTGAACCTCCTTTGAAAGTCGCAACTTTTGGTGGTGGAATGAAGTTAATCCGACGAACGGTTTGCAAGATATCGACTGCCCTAGTTTGAAGCCGGAAACTGCTGAAACTGAAGCTGCAACTGCAGAAGTAAAGATTGACCTGTGTGGCCTAGAATATCTCCTCATTTGATCTGCGTTGTAGGTTCATCTAAACCTCCTCTGGAAGCCGAAATGTTTGGTGGTGGAATGAAGTCAATCCGACGGTCGGTTTGTGAGATATGGTCTGCCCTAGTTTGATAACTAAGCCGCTAATGCTGATGTTGCTGATCTAGGGTTTGCTACTACTGATATGAATCAGATTTATTGTTCTATTTCTCTCTGCTGAATTATTGAAGATAAAAGAAGATTTGATCAAAGGGTTTCCCCACACATTGTGGGGTTTGTCCCTGGCTAGCCGCCACATCTTGTGTCTCTTGTCTTGGCTTGTTTTCTGTCGATCGTTTAATGTTCTATCTGCACTTTACTTTATGTACATGTGATTGCTAATCGGTGGAATATAATAAGAAAAAGAAGTAAATTGTTATAAGCATAGAAAATATCATAACTTAACATATTTCCTGCAATTAGATATCAATTTCCTCATATCATTGACGCTATCTCCTAAAGCCATAGCTTAGACTACATGGCGAGCTATCGGATTATGAATGAAGTGAATTGATTTTACTTTTATTAGTTTGCAGTTTTTGACTTGTTTGAGTGCAGTAGCTTAACTTATTTTTTTGTATTTAGATCAACAACAGAAGTAGTGATTTCATGATCAGTAGTTCATCATTTATTTGATTTTACTAGTAATACACTTCCATTCTTCTTTAAATGACAGTTTCATTACTAGTACGTTTTGAGATCCTCTGAAGTGTTAAGCTCTAAAAATCAACATAGAGGACATAATTGCCTTAAAATCTATATCCATACTTACCTTCTGAAGTATTCTTAAAATTTAGGAATAGGATTTCCATTCACATTAGAAGATAAATGAAGATAAAACCCCCAAAACAAAACAAAAATTGAAAACAATAAAAAGTAAGAAACAGGTTGTCTTGCACATATAGTGCGCCACACTTCATCAATTTACGACCCCGGACGATAATTAATTTAGCAATTTAGGACATACTAAATTGACTAAACATTTTGGCGCCGTTGTAGGGGAAGTGTAACTAGGTAGCCAATCTCTTACATAAAAAAAAAAAAAAAAAAAAAAAAAACAAACAAACAAACAAACAAACAAACAAACAAACAAACAAAAACAAAAAAAAAAACAAAAAACAAAAACAAAAACAAAAACAAAAACAAAAAAAAACAAAAACAAAAAAACAAAAAAAAAACAAAACAAAACAAAAGGAAGGGAAAAATTGATAACTTCTTGAAGTATGCTCTCCTCTTGCACCTAGTGTGATCTGGAGGATCAGAAAAAAGAGTTATTAGCTCAATAATTTCTTGATTATGCTCTCTTCTTGCACCTAGTGTGACCTGGAAGATCAGAAAGAGAATTATTAGCCCGACTTGAAAAAATAAAAATAAAAAATGACATGCATAGACCAAGAGATTCTAGGGGAAGGTTTATAGCTAGGACCAAGAGTTCGATTTTCACAACTCCAGCTACTTCAAGGCATAGACAAGATACACCTCCATCATCTCCGACTCATACTCCCAGCCTTAGGATTTCTGGAATTCAAGGAGCAGCTGAATTAGGAGATTCTTCCAAACTATCTACTAAATCTGATCTAGGAGAAGAACCTTTCTTCACTTCTACAAGGAAACATATTGTAATCACAGAAGTAGAATCACCTGAAGAAGAGGAGGGAGAAACTCTTCCTCATTCACCATTAATATAAGAACCAGAAGACTCTAAGGAAACTATCATGACAGATTAAGTAGTAGATGGATTGGAGGAGGGGGTAGAGGTAGAGGTAGAGGAGGAGGAAATAATGGACGAGGTAGAGGTAACAATGGGGGAAATATGGATGGAGATAACTCATTTGGATTCCCTATAGCTGATGAGGAAACTCATACAACAATGAAAAACATTTCACCATCTGTCCTCCCAAACTTTTATGGGTTGCGAAGTGAGGATCCCGAAACATTTCTATTTGAGTTTGAAGTCTTGTGCCGAACCTATGACTATATGGAAGACTCTCAAAAACTCAAATTGTTTCCTTCAACATTGAAAGGAGCTGTTTTGAAATGGTTCATGGGATTGGTCACTCAATCTATTAGGACTTGGAATGATATGAAACAAACATTTTTGGATAGATACCTGGATTATTGTATGCCCACCAATCATAAGGATGAGGTATTCAAAATGATGCAAAAAGAAGATGAAAACTTGGAGGATTTACTTGAAATATTTCAATACAACTTAAAGAGAGAAAAAATGAGTAATTTAGATGAGGAAACCTTGAAAGCCATTAGAGATGAATGGATAGATATTTTAAACATGATGGGGAAGGGAGATATTTCTCAACTTCCACTTCATGTCATAGCAGAACTATGTGTCCATCTCTCAAGGGGAAAATCTAAAACTGGAAAAGGGCTGAAATATCCTTCTCTTATTAGAGCAAACAAATTTTCAACTGGATCAGTAAGTAGGCCAGAGATTGGCAATATGCTTGATGAGTTCAAAACTGATATTCTAGGGAGCCTTAGTGAACAAATAGACACCCTTAAAATACAAAACAAGCAAAAAGTAGAAGCCGAAGCCTTAGCCATCTTTTGTCCAAAATTTAGAAAGAAACATGCTTTAACGGAATGCCCCATGGATGCAAAATTTGTAGAAACATGTGTGATTTGCTCAGAAAGCCATGAGACCAAGGATTGTCCTTCAATTCCTAGGCTCAAAGTTGTCTTTTGGGAAGATCCAAATTCAGTAGAGTCCCTTTGTTTTGTTTCAAGAAGACCATGGCAAGGGCCACAAAATCAAGGATTTAACAATCCTATGAACTTTCAACTCCCACCAAATTGGAATTCTTGGCAACAACCTTGGCCCCAACCTCAAAATCCATACCAATCATGGGCACAAGGAATGCAAAATCCTTATGGGAGATTTACTCAATTTTATCAATATCCTCCATCTTTTCAAAATCAACAAAATCCACAACTTCCAAATCAAAACCCACAACTTTCATTGCCATTTCCATAACAACAACCTTCTCAACAAAATCCAAATTCTCAACTCTTGCTTCCATTTCAACAAAAGACAAATCAACTACCAGCCCAACCATTGCCAAATCCTAGCAACAAAAATCCTCAGAATGCTTACATGGTAGAAGGACAACAATTTCCTACCTATATGATTGCTCCTCTTAATGATGTACAACTCAGGTCTGGTAGAGTTTTATAAAAACCTTCTATAGATGTTCAAGAGCAAGATACCTCCGAGGAGGATTCTCTTAAAGCCGATAAAGGTTCTGAGGAAGCATCTCTTCAAAACCCAAACATTCAAAAAGAAAAAGAAAAAGAGTCAACCCCCACAACTCCTATAGTTGAGCAACCTGCATCTTCATCCACACCTCCTTTCCCTGAAAGATTACAAATTGACAAAGGGGTGGAAAAACAAATCTTGTTGCTTGACTATGATTTTCTAGATGAATTAAAGGATGTTTGTATCAAGATTCCCTTCCTACAAGCCATTAGAGAGATTCATATTTTAGAAAAAACAATAAAGGAGTTGAGTCTCAAAAGACCAGGAGGGAAACCAAGAGATACAAGAAGAATCCACCTCGTAGGAAAAATTGCAGATATCATGATGGGAAAAATTACCATGCAGAAATATGTAGATCCAGGTAGTCCAATTGTCAAGACACATATAAATGGGACAGAAATTCCAAATACTTTGATTGACTTAGGGGCTACTATCAACATTATGAGTAGACAGACAATGGAACAACTTAAACTTCCTAATCTTCTTTTTACACCCACCTTACTGCAACTTGCAGATAGATCAATAATCAAACCAGATGGTGTATTAGAAGATATTTCAGTCTCCTTAGATTCTTGGGAATATCCAGTAGATTTCATGATTTTGACTCCCAAGAGTAATTTAGGAGGCCACCCACTTATCTTAGGAAGACCTTGGCTAGCCACAGCTGATGCTTTCATTAGTTGTAGATCTGGGGATATGTATATTTCTGATGGTAGTTCGACAAAGAAATTCAATATGTATCCTCCAACAAAAGCAATTGCAGAAGTAGGAGACAATGAATGGGTCGATGATGAGAATAGTATACAACCTATCTTTACCATTTCTGAAATTAGTGAAGATAGTCAAATTCTGAACACATTAGAAAATTTTGAAACATTTTCAGAATATGACCACACACAATTTCAGTTAGATTCTGACATTGAGTATTTATCATCAAGACAAATGTCTCTTTACTCTATGGAAGAGTTTAATAGTTCTACCATTGAGATTTTTCCAGGTAAAACATTGAATATCAACAAAAATTTGGAAAAGTCACAACAGGGAAGGCTAACCAAAATATTGCAAAAACATTCTACTGCATTTGCATGGGAGTATACTGATATGAAAGGTATTGACCCTAAGACTTGCATCCATCATATCTATATCGAGGAAAACAGTAGACCAACCTGACAACCTCATAGAATAATGAATCCAAATCTTAGGGAGATAGTGAAAGAAGAGCTCCAAAAACTACTCAAAGAAAACTTCATTTATCCAATTTCAGATGGCCGATGGGTTTCTCCTTTGGTTATAGTACCTAAAAATAATGGTGAATGGAGGGTATGCATTGATTACAAGGAATTGAATAAAGCAACTTTGAAGGATCACTTTCCTTGGCCCTTTATCAATCAAGTATTAGATACATTAGCAGGCAAAAAGTACTTTTCATTTCTGGATGGTTTTAGTGGTTATAATCAAATTCAGGTAGCACCTGAAGATTAGGATAAGACCACATTTACCTGTCCATGGTGAAATTTTGCTTATCGAGTGCTTCCTTTTGGATTGTGTAATGCACCCGCAACATTCCAAAGAGCAGTACTAGGAAATTTTTCTGATCTAATCCATGATTGTGTAGAGGTTTATATGGATGATTTTACAGTTTATGGTGATTCGTTTGAAGAGGCATTAGAAAATTTCGAAAAAGTCCTTATAAGATGTAAAGAAACAAACCTTTCATTAAGCCATGAAAAATTATTTATGATGTTTACTGAAGGTATTGTTTTAGGACATCATATTTCAGGGGATGGGATTAAAGTTGATAAATCAAAAGTCGAAGTCATCTCCAAGTTGCCTATTCCAAATTGTCAAAAAGATGTTAGAAGTTTTCTAGGATTTACTGGATATTATAGAAGATTTATAGAAAACTTCACTAAAATAGCATCTCCACTCTTCAAACTGCTTACAAAATACTGTGAATTTAAATGGGGTCCTGATTGCCAAATAGCATTTGAAACTTTGAAAACAAGAATATCTGAAGCGCCCATCTTGAGAGGACCAAATTGGAAACTTCCTTTCCATATTTCTACAAATGCTTCAAATACAGATTTAGGAGCTGTGTTGGGTCAAAAGATTTAGTTCCTTATGCCATTTACTATACCAATAAAAATTTAACTCCCATTGAGTTGAACTATTCTGTGACTAAAAAATAGTTCTTAGTTGTTGTTCATGCAATCAATAAGTTCAAACATTAGATAACAGGCTACGAAACTTTTATTCATACTGATCATTCTGCAATTAGATATCTAATGAACAAACCTATTACTAATGGCAGAGTTACAAGGTGGCTCCTACTTTTACAGCAATTCAATATTACTGTGTTGGATAGACCAGGAAAACAAAATACAGTAGCTGATTTCTTGTCTAGGATTCAGAATACTAAAGGAGATTCTCCTGTAGAGGATAAGTTTCCTGATGAATATTTATTTGCAGTAACTACTAAGACTCCTTGGTATGCAGATATAGCTAACTATTTGGTTACATGGAAACTACCTCCACATTTATTTCCTGGTGAAAGAAGAAATATTATTCAGGAGAGTTCAAAATATTCATGGATTTCTAACGAATTGTTTAAAACAGGGCCAGATCTTGTGACTAGAAGATGTGTTAGGGAAGATGAAATGCATGATATCCTCAAAGCATGTCATGATGAACCTATAAAAATCTGGCGGACACTTTGCTGACAAAAGGACAGCCTATAAAATCCTCTCTTTAGGATATTATTGGTCATCCCTCTTCAAAGATGCAAAACAATATGTCAAAAGGTGTGACAGTTGCCAAAGAGTAGGGAAACCTACCATTTCAAATGAAATGCCATTGCAGCCACAGGTACTCATCAAGCCCTTTGAAAAATGGGCTTTAGACTTCATTGGACCTATTAACCCACCATCAAAACAAAGAAAGTATATATTGGTATGTACTGATTATGTCACTAAATGGGTAGAAGCCAAAACATTATTTTCTGCTACTGAGCATTCAGTTATTAGTTTTCTTTATGAGGATATTTTTACTCGCTTTTGTGTTCCAAGAGAAATTGTGACAGATCAGGGAGGTCAATTCACATCCAACCTGGTGGAGAAGTTGATGGAAGAATACAAAGTAAAGCATAGAAAATCTACTCCTTACCATCCGCAAGCAAATGGTTAAGTGGAGTCTACAAACAAAGTTCTTGAAGGCATCATTACCAAGACTGTTCATCTACACAGAAGAGATTGGGCAGAAAGGCTTCCTGAAGCCTTATGGGCCTACAGAACTACATGGAGGAATACAACAAGACATTCTCCCTATGAACTTGTTTATGGGAAAGAAGTCCTGCTCCCCATTGAGTTCCAAGTCAAAACTTTCAAGATGGCAGTTCAGATGGGAATGGATCTATCATAAGCCCAAAAGCATAGAATGGAGCAGTTGAATGAACTAGATGAGATCAGACAAGAAGCAATCCTAAGAACTGATCTAGTTCAATATCAAAGAGCTAAGTGGCATGACAAATACATCAAGGAGAAAAAGTTTCAAGAAGGAGATTGGGCATTGCTATTTGATTACAAATTTAAAGATTTTAAAGAAAAATTTCAGACTCATTGGCTTGGGCCATATGAGATTGAAAAAAGCTTTAGCAATGGAGCGGTAAGAATCAAAACCATTGATGAACATCAAACTCCTCTTATTTTGAATGGCCATAGATTAAAGATATATCATAAGCCACTCTCAAAGGAGGAATTTGTTAAAATCTTTCAAGATAATTCTGCAATAAGGCTAGTGAAGAAGAATCCTTCTTCTCCACCAGCCTAGTCCTTGTTCTATTTCTGTTAAAAAAAACTTTGTATAAGCCTAAAAACCAATCACTGATTGGCAGTCTTATACAAAAAATACAGGGAAAAAATCAGAACCTTCTAACGCCCTATATTTTCCAAAAAAAAAATATATTTTTCTCATTTCATAGTTTCATGTCACTTCACTTCATTTCACTCCACTACATTTCATCCCACTTCATTTCATTTCATTCCGCCAATAAAAGCCCTCTCATGACCAATTTTCATTCACTCAGTCATCATTTATCCATCTCCATTCAATAATATGATCACTGTGTTAGTTTCCGCAGCGAAAAGTTGATTCCGCAGCCATCACTCTGTTATTCAACGCTGACAGTCAGATGTCAGTTAAATGATAATGAAAACCAAATGCAGGTATGGCAAAGGAAGATATTCTGAAGAAATAAAGCACCGAGAAGCATCATCAAGAAGCAACCAATCAAAGGTCATTGGACGGAAGTGGTAAGTTCCAAGGTATAAGCAAAGTTCATTTCAAATAGCATTTTAAAGCACATTTTACATAGTTATGAAACCACCGGCTCCATTATATGTAATGATTCGTCTTGATAGCTTCCATAACCGCTCCATAGCCTTTACATAATTCCACCACGAACCTTGCATTAATTTTTAATGGCCTCATGATCCATCTCCGAACTTAACTCTTGTTTAATCGTACTTTGACACTCCATCTGTTAAACTGGGTAATTATGAGGAAGTAATCGATTTGGCCACGGCTCTTTCCTACCGCACAAATTCCGCAGCCATTTTGTGAGCATGCTAACATCTATTCCACAGCTGTCTAGTTCAAAACTTTGTCAGGCTCACTCTATTTCCATACTGCCCCATCAAAGTTGCATTTGTATTTCTGGTCTGCTCACATAAGCCTTTGTTCTATGAACTCTGTTCTTCCATTTACGACTACTGGATTTTCTCCACAGTCCTTCTACAAACACAACCATCTCACCCCCGTCAGTCTATTAGTCACGCAGACGTATTTTAAAGTAGGGAAAGGAATGGGTCCTCTGTTAAGAGTAGAATCGGAAGGGCCCAAATTCATGGAGGGGTATCCGCAATTGAAAAGTATGCTAAAAAAGGCACGGTGGCTACAGTTCATCCATAAATTCAGAGGTCACGATAAGGAGGTTATGAAGACTTTTGCGAGGTCTTTTGATGGCATGGAAGTTGAGGTTGGAGACCTTAAATTCTCAGTCACAGAGGCATCTATAGCAGCCACAACGGAACTCCCACAGGAGGGAGAACGGTGGTTCAAAAATAAAAGCTTTGACGAGAGGGCCTGGAGGGTTATCCTACGCAATCCAGGTATGGATATAACTATTTTCAAACGTGGAATCCCTATCTCTGCTTTAGAAGAAAAGTGGGCCAGTCTATTATTGATAATCCAGAAGTTTATTACATGTGAAGGACGATTTGGGTCCATGTATATGTACCACACCCGGTTGCTGATGAATTTCTTAGAAAATCAAACCATTAATTTGCCTTACTTTTTATTGAATAGCTTGAAAAAGATGTCCATAATTGTCCAAAAGAATCTGGAGGACATAGAACCCCACCTATACCATCACAACCTTGTGAAAATTTTGATTGAAAAACAGTTGAAGGAAAAGAAGGACACCTGGGAACAGTTCTTGGTTAGAAACTTCTTTCAAGATCCACTTGACACACCCGAGAGCAGCTCAGCAAGGAAAAGTAGGAGAAAAAGTGTGAGAATTTAGGACACTCCTACTAACATAACTAAAGAAACTAATTAGGAAGAGGATCTGTCTGAAAGTAGGAAGGAAAGAACTGAGGTTAGGAAGCCAAGAAAATCAAAAAGGAAAAGAAATATTGAGGTTGTCTATCAAACCCCAGAACCTTCCTCAAAAGAGGACCACCAAATACTTTCTGAAAGACTAGTTTACCTTCAGGAACAGTGAGCTACAACAAGGAGAAAAGGGAAAGAAAAACAGAGTGTGGAGAAAGAAGACACTAGCTCATAAAATTTAAGGAGGAGCTCCAGACTTAAAGGAAAATTGAGGAAAGTACAAACTAAAGGGCCCCACTTCATTGATTTAGGAGGGGAAACACTGGAACAACCTTCAGCAATCCCTCCTGGCCGTGGCCCACACCATACTCCTATTCCTCAGCCAGATTTTGAAAATAGTCCTTCTCGGCCAGATTTTGAGATCAGTCCTTCTCAACCAGATTTTGGGGAGAGCCCAAGGAAGACTACACCTGAGATAGATCCAACCCAGCAAGAAATGTATGATTATATTGAGACGTTGGAGAAAACTGCCACAAACCAAGGCACTTCATCTGCCCAACCTAATACAGCCCAGGAAGCTCAAATCCAATCACTAAAACAAGAAGTCTTTGAGCTGGAGGTCCTAAATAGACACATCAAAAGAGAAAATGAAACATTGAAAGAACAGGGAAGGTTAGATAATATTATTCATGACAACACCATGTTGCATCTTGGGCTATGGCAGAAGAAAAATAGAAAATTGAAGAAAAAGAACAGGAGGTTGAGCATGGCTCTCATCAACCTCAAATTCAAGTGCCTAATGAGGAAGCCGAGGATGATAGTGGTCCCAAGAAAGAAGAAAAGAAGGCTAGATGTATTGGCAGAGGTCTCAGAACACATGAACTGAAAGAAGGATGGTCAAAGTTTTGGTTGCATGGGGACATGCAACACCTTCACAGTGGGGGTATGTTGAGCTTTGAAACTACATCTCTCCTACACATTTTCCTAGACTTTTTCCCCTCACCAGTACCCCATAAGCTATCAAAGAACATTGCATATTGATTCTAAAAGAGCATTTAAGTGGTTTTCTAACTATGTTTTTGTGTTTGCTGTTTGACTTAGATTTTGCTCATTAGCTGCGGAATGCAGCCACTTTCCGCAGTTGTTTTTGTTAAACTCTAGGTTGCAGGTGTCATCAGGCAAAACAAGGCACGTGGGCAAGATAGAAATGACCTAGACATGGATTAGGTCCTATTGGTTTAGCCCGAATCATTAAGGAAATCCATGGTCAACGATGGTCAAATGGTGGTCCAACGTAGGAGTCCTACGGCAACCGAACTCTGTTTTCAAACACATGAAGGATTCATGGCCGTTCCTAGATCCCTGGGGTCATGTTGACACCTGTAGACTACCCCACGATGTGAATCCAACAGCCACTCTTGATAGATTGAATAATCTCGGCAACCAGTATGCTAAGCTTACGGACGTTGTCCTTTTATGTGTCTTCAGTTAAAGATATTTCATAGGAAAACAATTATGAATTTTTTTGTTATAAATAATGCATTTCCAAACACATAGAGTTAGTCTTTGTTGATGTAATTTTGTTGTTAAGTTTATTGTGCCGTGACACTAGTTCCACTGTGGTAACGAGAGGATTCTTCCTCTGTTTTGAAATATAAAGAAGACTCTATTTTATATGACTGTGTGAGCATAATTCTGGACTGATAGTCTGTTGACCAAGGTCGTGCAGAGGGCCCCTGCACATTGAGGTTTCGTTTTCCTTATTGCTGCAAAGTTTTTTATGCATTGTTTCTTTATTTCCATTGCACATATTTCATAGTTATCCACCTGTGTATATTTCATTTGCTATGGTATTAACATTTCATTCCTGTACATGATTTTTCAAGCTCTGTATATTGTTGTTAACACTGATCAGTGTGTGTGTGTTTCAGGATAGAGTAGGCCCGGGCATTTTCATACAATTTTTGCAATAACTAGTGACATGAGATTAACCTCTCTGTTGACTTTGCTTTTCTTAGGTTTTTTTAATTCTAGTTATGCTTTGATTTTAGTCGTATTCACTTGCTTTGTTAGCTAGTTTAGATATCAAATTTCTCATATCATTGACGTTATCTCCTAAAGCCATAGCTTAGACTACTTGGCGAGCTATCGGACTATGAATGATGTGATTTGATTTTAGTTTTATTTTTCTGCAATTAGATATCAAACTGCTCATATCATTGACGTTATCTCCTAAAGCCATAGCTTAGACTACATGGCGAGCTATCGGACTATGAATGATGTGATTTGATTTTAGCTTTATTTTCCTACAATTAGATATCAATTTCCTCATATCATTGACGTTATCTCCTAAAGCCATAGCTTAGACTACATGGCGAGCTATCGGATTATGAATGAAGTGAATTGATTTTACTTTTATTAGTTTGCAGTTTTTGACTTGTTTGAGTGCAGTAGCTTAACTTATTTTTTTTGTATTTAGATGAGAAGCAGAAGTAGTGATTTCATGATCAGTAGTTCATCATATATTTGATTTTAATAGTAGTACATTTCCATTCTTGTTTAAATGACAGTTTCATTACTAGTACGTTTTGAGATCCTCTAAAGTGTTAAGCTCTGTAAATCAGCATAGAGGACATAATTGCCTTAAAATCTATATCCATACTTACCTTCTAAAGTATTCTTAAAATTTAGGAATAGGATTTCCATTCACATTAGGAGATAAACGAAGATAAAACCCCCAAAACGAAACAAAAATTGAAAACAATAAAAATTAAGAAAGAGGTTGTCTTTCACATATAGTGCGCCACACTTCGTCAGTTTACGACTCCCGGTCGATAATTAATATAGCAATTTAGGACATACGAAATTGACTAAACACTACCTACAAGATCCTATCCTGTAAGTTTGTCCCATAGGAGCTCATAGTTGCTAAGTGATTTACCTATATCCACCTACTAAGAGAATCTGCCACTCTGTTCTCTTTGCCTTTGATGTACCTGATCTCAAAATCGAGCTCAGTGATTGTAGCCACCACTGAGCCTGCCTACCATTCAGATTCGGTTGGTCAAATAGATACCGCAAACCACTGTGATCAATCACCAATGTAAACCTCCTACCTAGAAGATCATCAATGCATGTATAATCGCTGCCAACTCAAGGTCATGGGTGGGGAATTTCTACTCGTGCTCATTCAGTTTTTGTGACTCATAACATACCATATGTCCATCTTGAATAAGGACTCCACCAAATCCCTTCTTGCAAGCATCTGTGCATACCAAAAACTTTTTTTTCTGGATCTACAATCTTTAACATCGAGGCATGTGTCAATAACTACTTAAGCTACCCAAAACTATCCTCACACTCTGTCCATTCGAACTTCTTACCTTTCCACTACAATGATGTGATAGGATAAGAAATATATGAGAAGTTCTTGATGAAACTCCTATAATAGCTTGCAAACCCCATGAAATATCTCACATCATCTACATTCTTGGGAGATACCCATTCCATGATGGCCCTTATCCTTTCTGGGTTTACTGCAATTCCCTCCTTGGAGACAACATGTCCCAAGTAGTGTTCCTATATCTGAAAGAAATACACTTTTTGAGCTTAGCATTCCACTGATACTCTCTCAAAAACCTCAACACTACTGCTAAACGCTCGGCATGATCTTCCTCATTTTTAGAATATACCAATATGTCATCAATGAACATAATAACAAACTTATCCAAATACAAACCCAATACACTATTCATCAAGCACATAAATGTAGTTGGAGAATTAGTCAAACCGAATGGAACTACAACAAACTCATAATGCCCATACTTGGTCTGGAAAGTTGTCTTTTAAATGTTGTCATATTTGATGTGTACTTGGTGATATCCGGATCTCAAATCAATCTTGGAGAACACTACTTCTCCCTTCAACTGATCGAGCAAGTCATCAATCCTCGGCAACAGATACATGTTCTTGATGGTCACTTTATTCAACTGCCTGCAATCAATGCATAATCTAAGAGTACCATATTTCTTCTTCACAAATAATACGGGTGTGTCCCAAGGTGATACACTTGGCCTAATGTATCCCTTGCCCAACATTTCCTTCAACTGTAGCTTCAACTCTACCAATTAAGGTGTGTTGATCCTGTAAGGTTCTTTTGATGCCGGAGCTGCCCCTAGCACCAACTCAATAAAAAAGTCTACTTCCTTATGAGGTGGAAACTTCGTAATGTCCTCAGGAAATACATCCTTGAATTCCTGTAAAATTGGGTACCTTCTCAAAACATCTGCATCCTCAAATTCCTTACCCTTGTCACTAGAAATGTGCACTACAAATAACACACACCCTTTTTTGCGCCTACGTTTTTCTTGCATAGTTGTTACCATCCTAACTGATGTCACTTTCTTCTTTCCCTGCAATATTCCTAGTTCCCCATTGTCATCCATTTGTTTATCATAACAATCTACCTTGGTTCTATCAAGGTACAATCAATCCATTCCCAACAATATGTTGTATAATTCCAACGGTAATGCATTCAAATGTGATGTGGTAGGCATACCATTCAAATCAAATGCACAAGCTCTTACCCAATGATGAACTCGCTTCTTTGTACCTTTATCCAACTGCACTAACCAATATTTTTCATGCAATTCCTTACTCAATCACACTTATCCACCAAGTCAGGACTAACATAGCTATAATTAGATCTAGGGGCAATAAAAATATAAATAACTTGATCACAAAGCTTACCATCCATCTCAATGATATATGCCTAATTGTCTGCTTGTTTGTTATCAAATTTTGCATAGATACGAGGAACACTTTGACCAACATCCCAAAATTTGTGCATCTTATGCACTATTTATCTTAGGCATACCACCCTAATTCTTCGATCAATCTCTCCTACGATGATCCTTGCCACATGTCCAACACTCTATAATCTTCCAACCTGCATCCTTATTTTTCTCCTCGGATAGAAATCCATGTCCTCTTTCTGATGCTTTACACTTCTTAGATGGCACTACATTCTCTTTATTACCTATACCCTGAGGTATTTCTCACTTTCTACCCCATTTTCCTTTGTTCTTTGCATTACCTTTCAAGTCTTCCTTAGTCTCATATTTGCACTTCAATTTCTCGTAGAAATGCCTTAGCTTTCAAATGGTTTCCTCCAATGATTTAGGCTCATCTAACTCAATAATATATTTGAATGCAACCACTAATCCACTATTGAACCTCTGAATACTGACCTTCTCCTCTGTGAGGTAAGGCACATACCTTAGTAGATCCAAGAACCTGCTAGTGTAGTCCTCATCTTTCATGGATCCCATCTTTAGCTCATAGAATTATTTTTCCCTGTCATCAAAGTATCTCTCTAAAAAATACTTCTTCTTGAATAACCACTCAAACTCACTCCAAGTCAAGTTTTCCTCATTAATACATCTGACATTCTTCATGTTGGCATATAAGGGCCTGACCCACATTCAAAAATGTTTTAGCCAAACAAATCCCGAAACTACCGGCCCTTTCGACAACGGTTCGTGGGGCGCGGACTGAGGTCTCACCCGAGGTAGTAGGGGAGGGTCCTGGAACCAGGTTTCCACACCCTAGGGATGTCTTGATGAGGTCTAGAAAGCTCGCGAACCAACCCTACGTGATGCGCTATTTCCGCGAAGCCGTCTGTTCAATGCAACTACCTTCACGCGGCTAGGTTGACGAGTGTGAATGTTCTTTACCCTTTCTGTGCTTAGTATTATAGATCTCTATTTAAATTAAGTGGGCCTGATACTTTCAATTACCATTTAACATAAACAGACATGCGCATAATCATAAACCATAAACAGATGCATAAACCAAAATATAGAAATAGACAAGCAATATTCCAAAACCAACTTATTTTTATTAATGCCTTTCCAGTTACAATCCACTTCCTACCCTGCGCACACAGTTGCAGGGGTCCACGCACATAGCTGCAAAATCTACTAGGCCTCTGCACAGACAGTTGCAAAGCCTCTTCTACTACAACCCTTGACTCGGACTTACAGACTTAGAGCGAATACCGCATTCAGAAAACCATATCACTTCTTCACATCACCAAAAGCTACTTTCTACACTTAGAGCCTCGCTCTTATTTATACATTCCCATGGTCCACGAACCATGGGTAGGCTGACACATTCTAGATTAAATTACAATATTTTAGGGTGGACTACCCTTAGACTTGACCCATTACAATTCACGCTTTGCGCACTTCGCAGAGCCTTTACAATACCAATACCCAAAATTGTGGGTTTTAAGCCCCAAAACCATTATGCAGGGGATCCGCTGCCCAATAGGCCCCCAACACAAACATCGTGACTCGTCCCGAGTCACTTGGCTGGTGCGGTGTTCTTCACATGAAGTTCATCCAGCAATCCCTGTGCTTCGCTTACGTCCGTAGCACATTCTTCCACTGTCTTCTGTACCCATTGTGCGCGTATCTCCGATGTTTCGTTGTTAGGTGCAATTCCTTGCCTGAGTGCATATATGCCCTTCATGTGTGCCAACTTTCCCTCGATCTTGGTGGTGACCGAAAATGCTTCCTCGAGCCAAGGCTAAATACGTTCTTTAAGCACTGCTTCTTTTTTACGCGCGATGTCCACCTGGGCCTCTCTCATCTTGGCCAACTGCTGAGTAAGGGTGACTGTTTGCGCGGTCCCCCAGACATTATCGTAAGCCTGCTACAACTTTTGCGCTTCTATCTCTAACTGTTGGAGCGTTGGGTCTTCCTACAGTGAAGTGAGGGTGACGAGTCACTGACCTAGCAAGCCAGTGCAATCTTGTATGGTGCACTCTATTGCTTCCAACCCTGCTTGAATGGCATGGTGCCACTCCTCTCTGACCTCCGGTGAGGTAGCAGGCTGCGCCTTCAGCCTCAGCTCTGCGATCTACAAGTTGAGGTCCAACTGGATCCTCGTTGCTTCCTCCTTTGCCTCACAGAATCCACTGGCCAATTTTTGGATCTATATGCCTACTGGTAAGTCTGCTACAATCTCGAGCTCGGGGACACAGTGATAGGATTCCTCAATGATTTACTCCAACTGTTGAGTCTGTGCTACTGCTTCATCACATTGGAGGCTCAGCTGCTCAATGTTGATTCATTGTTCACTAAGAATATGTACTGTGCGTCCTTCCCTAGCGCGGAGCTCTGTCATCACTCCATCCTGTAGCTAGTATAATATTTCTCATGGGAGGGCAGCCAAGTTTAATCCAAGTCCCTTGGACCAACCTACTGTGGCTCTGTCCTCCACGTTGTCTGCTGTTAGTGCTCCTTCCGGCACCGTGACAGTATTAGCCATTTTGGCCCACAGCAACTGCTCGGTTGCTGATGTACCTGTAGGCGGCTACCATTCCCTACTATGGGGGTCATGCCTAAAGTTCCTGAAGTTGTGTCTTGAGTGCCCCCAACACAATCTGTTTCTCTGTCATTGCCTCCTGAAGCGCCTCCCTAGTGACTTAGCGAACTGTATCACCGATGTCGCATAGGTCACCCTCAGTGAGTGTGATAGGCTCCCCACCCAACTTGGACACCTTGGTCTTCTTCCGCGGCCCTATTCGTTTGGTCATGCGTAGCCGTTTTAAGTGTGTAGAGGTGGTGCTAGGGTCCACACCTTTCGTCGTATCCTCTGTTCTTACTCTTGTGGTCACGTTCGGGCCTCTTTCTTCTTCTTTCGTACCGGTCTCTCCTACTGTGGCCTTTTCTACAGCAGCCTTCGCTGCCTCCTGGGATGCCCGTACTTCCTTAGCTAGCTGTTCATTCCGCTTCTGTTGTGCTAGAAACTTAGCAGCAGCCTTTTGTCTTTGAATCACCGTCTCATCGCACACCACCACATCTGATGTGTGCAATTTCGGAGGCCATGTGTCGAGCACTCCGAAAATAGCGTCATCTATTGCGATAAAGGGGAGCATGGTCCACTTCTGCTTTGGATCCTTCCGCACCCTAATATACACATGGTGCCTATCCACTTTAAAGTCTGCAAAAATCTTCACACTGTCACATACCGAGGTGGATAGGTGTGGTTTCTTGTTGATCCATAGTCGTATGTCCGCCTCCATTAGTATCCAAAGGATCTTGGCTTCTCGAATTCTTGTAGCATCCTTTGTCGCCCATAGTGATGCGTATTTTGCTACCTCTAGCCAATCCTAATCAAGGGGAGGAAACTGACTATCCTCAGGAAATTCACCTATAACCAATAGGATGGATAAGAGAAACCACGCGTAGTGGAAGGTCTTACCCTTCTCTTGGGCCTCCCTACAGTTTGTCAGGAATTTGCCACGGAGGAACTGCACCCAATTGAACCATACCCCTTATATGCATTACTCGGCCAGCGCGATGACCGTTGTTGGTACCTCATTGCCCTGGCATTTTCTCATCACCTTTCTTGCCAACAACTGGGTAGCAACGCGGACCCATTTGTCCTAAATACTAGTAATAACGTACCCTCTCTGCTTTTTCTCCAACTTATATTTCTTTTTCATGGCCTCCGCAATCATCAAGTCTCCACATGTGCCAATTATTTCCGTGGGGTCCCTTCCTGTACAGGGAAGCCGAGAAATCCTATGAATGAGCTCCGTTGTGATGGGAATGGGCTCTTCTAGCCATAAGTACCCATTGTGCACCAAGAAAAGCAGTTGCCTGATGACAAATATTGTGATTAAGGCCCGATGAAAGTGTGGAATTGATAGGAGGTGGAGTAGCTCGGCCTCCTCCACCCCACACAGCCATGTCTGTGGCTGCAGTGTTGTAACGGCCCCTTCCGTGCTTTGTTCCATCAGCTCGCTAGTTTCCAAATGAGGAAACTTCTCGTTATTTGCAAGGTCCTAGTCTTCAAACTTTATAGAGGGAATGTGGCCCACAGTTGTTGCTTCGAACAGAACCCCCTCAAGGAGGGACGGGGTGTTAAGTGTTCTTTTAACGACATCCAAATCTTTAGTTACCTTTACCCTCCCTTTCCGCGGAGGGACATACTTGGGCAGTTTTACTGCAGCACGTACTGGCTGGATGTCTTCGTCCATCTCTTCCTCTGGTTCCATCTCTTTGACAAAGGTCAGATGATCCTCTTCCTCATTGTCACTCTCAATATTAACTGTTTTGCCCTTTTCTTCCATCAACAGTTTGTTGAACCACGGATTTCGCAGAGACATATGGACCGGTCCAACTACCTGTGGGTCCTTCTTGGGCCTCAGCGTCCGGGGTGATTTAGGGATTTCTGGTGCATCCCCTACTGGTGGCGTAGGACTCTATGCAACTCCCTTGGTTGTTGACATGATTCTAATCGGGGACTCCTGTGTATCCTTCGGAAATGCTTCAAACCACGGAATTTCCCTTACAACCTCCTCATTCATCAGGTTCATGCCCACTTGATAACGCAACAACGTTATTCACCAAATGCCAAGGGTTGTTCAGTGGAGGGCCATCTGTGATTTATAGGCCCATTGAAATTCAAATTCGAATGTCCCCCCATATTTTGGCTCATTAATGCTAGATGGTCGGCATATCGTTTCAAATCTAGTTCTGAATTCATGTCTTAAATGCCCACCACCCATTCTTTTTCGCCTTAACTTGAACATCTTGTCACGAACAGTGACGCCGACGGTCACTGTCTTGTCTATCCACGTGGTAGTGTAGCCCCTGCTACACGACCACGACCCTTGTAACGTGTCGATCCTGCGCGCACCCCTGTTGTCGCGCAACTCCCTAATAGATTGTTTTATAATCCCGCACTCTCTTTCAACTGTCTGGGGCACTGAGATTGTCTCCTCTTCGGCTAGTCAGGTGGTTGCACCCCCTTGGTGCACTACTATCGCGTCTTGGCGAGCAACCCGCGACACGGTCTCTATCGTCACTACTACGCGTGTTGCTGGATGCGATGTGCTTTCTTGATTTCCCCTGAGAGTGAGGTGTTGTCGTAACCATGTCATTCGACCAATTACCTTGCAATCATACTCCTCTGATTCATCCTTAGGTTTTCGTGTATTTGTCTACAACTTTCGATGTTTTTCATTTCATAAGTCCTCCTTTAGTCCCTTTTCCAGTTGTTTAATCTAGGTGTCCAGCATCATATTCTTCGTTCAGAGTAGTATCCTGTTTCTTTCTAGTTCGCGAAGTTGCACATTCCCTTGCCGAATAGCTTCCTGAATCCCTTCATACTCCTATTCACACGGTCTTATGAGTTCTTCAGTCCGGACTTCGCACGCTGTTTTTTTCACTGACATTATTACATCCTCGGCCTCCTGCGGAGGTTCTTCAAGGACCTCAGTTCTTATACCATTCTGCAGCCTCGGACTCAACTTCACGGCCAGGTTCTTGCATAGCACCATATATGCCCAGCTAACCACTGGGGTGTGCAATTTCCTTTTTTTATATTGTATCCGCTGACCCTTAGTCATGACTCTGTGTACCTTGGCGAATGCTTCCCCCCTCGCACTTGGTAGTGCGATCCTTTTCTTCCTCCAATGCATCCTGTTTGGGCCTGCTATTGTAATACTGTTGTGCGCTGGAATAGTCCATTCTGTATATGTCTAGTGTACTTGCAAACCGTTCTGCCTTTTTCCACCAATCTGCCTTAGTTGGGGTTTTCCAAATTGTAAGCGCATCCATCTTCTACATTCATGCCAATTTCCGATATTCTTCTGACGTATATGCCCCCCTCGTGTGGGTGTCGCGCGCAACACCCATTTGAGCGAACCGCACTACTGTCATTCCAATACGGTACTTTCAACTCATCTAAGGGTCCATCCATTCTTGTTACCCCATCATCTGTTGGCATTTCCCTTGCTTCAGTCTTCACACTCCGTAGTGATCAAATCATCATGTTGCAATTCAGCGTTGTGACTTCGTGCAACCGATTTTGCCAGCATTCTATTTCTTCATCTAAATCTGAAGTACAGGAACTGTCACGCTCCCATGATATTCTCCCATCTTCAGTTGGGTTCACCCGATCTTAGTCTTGCGCCATTATTTGATAGATGCAATCCAGCTCATCGTCGCTGTCATCCTCACGCATAGGTTCAGTGTAGTGCGCCCCTTCAGCCGGATCGAGCGAAACTACTATGTGTAGGGACTTTTTCTCAAAAATCATTTTCCGCTTCTTCAAGTTGATGACTCCATTCATATCTGTGGCCCAGTCTACTCCTAACAACGCGCAGTAAGGGTTACTATCATCCACAATCTCTATTACCTCAAAGTCTGTCTACGTGCTTGCACCTTCGATATCCACTGTTGCCCCTTGCAATCTCCCCATGGGCAAGATCTTTTGTTGGTTCGCCATCCATAATTGAATAGGAGACCATTGTAATATGGGCCTGCCCATGTGTTCCCATGTCTGTTTTGGTAACACATTCATGACCGATCCCAAATCTAAAATTACCTGATCCATTTCATATTCGCAAATTTGTGTTGTCAACCACATTTCCCTCTCGATGCACAAAGCATGCTTCCCCATATTTCAAACTAAGTGCAGTTCCCCTAACCCTACACACCTAGTGATCAGCTCTTGTAGTCCTTTGACTACCTTATTGTCACGTAGCAACTTCATGCATGTCTCTAAAAAGATAGTTAGCATAGAAGGATCCAATCTTGTCTCTAGGTGATCCTTACTACCTGAAGTAGAGGCCTCCGCGAAGCTCTTCTTAGCTTCCATAAATGTTTCCTTGGCACGTTCCAAGTCAAACTCAGGTTCCTTTGTAGGAGCCTTGCATACCTAGGTATCTTCCTCAGGCTACTTCCCCTTATCTTCCCCTATGGTTGCACCACTTCTGAGCATCATGTTCATGTTGGGGTCTTCTTCGTGTGGTTCAGACCTCATCATTTGGATATTTTGCGTCAGAGTAGGCTGTAGCACCCCTTTTTCGTGCATTTGTGCGATCAACGTCGGACAATCTACCATTTCATGATCAAACTGCTCACACTATGGGAAATATATTCTCGTTGGGTTGGTACAATCACGAGTGTAGTGCCCAGGTCCTCCACAATTGTAACAGATTAGCTGTCCGCGGCCCCTTTCGGGCCCCATTCCTCCTCATCCTCGACCTCGCCCTTGAAATCCACCCTGTGCCATTGCTGCGGCTGGATCAAAGCCTCGCGTTTCTATCTGTATTTAATAAGTTGGGGTCCTATCCATCATTAGCTCATAAGTCCAACATGTCCGCTCATCATGGCCCACTGATCTACAGAAATTACAATATAGTTGCTACGGAGTTTGGGTATACTTTTGCAACAGGTGACAGTTGTCTGTCGCATGCTTTCCTCCCACCTGAAAAATCACACACTAGAGCGCGGGTGTCACACTCAGCCTTGCTTTTGCCTTAGGTCTCAACAGCATCGGTCACCCTCCTTCCAAATAGTTCGCAACTGTTGGAAAATGATCCTTATCATGGCCTTGGCCTTTACATTTTATACACCACACTTCTTCGCGTGCCTCTTGCCGGGGCGCCCTATCCTGCTTCAAACTCTGCAACTCCAAGCATAGGTTTTGTAGCTACACGTGGATTTGTTGGACTCATAACCCCGGATCCTGTATTGTTGTTTCATACAACCTCATCCCCATTTCCAATGCTTCTACCTAGATTGAGAGCTTCTGTTGTGACAGTGCCGTCCTCAAGTGTGGTGTCAAAGACGCCACAAACCACGCATGGTGTTGCGCATCCGTCAATGTCATATTAGCCTCGCGGATTGTACTTTTCAGCTTCTGATCCAGATCCCAGGGGGTTTCACCTGGAAGCATCGCAATCTCCTTAAATCCAATGATCGATTATGTCTCTGATTTCGGCTGGCTAAACTCTTTGTTCAACGCAATTTGGATTTCGGCTATTCCAGCGTTTGAATGATCATTCGATTGCTTGATATACCGTGTCAGCATGCGATCCTGCAGCGCACTTACCAATGTAGCCTTCTTGATGTTATCATCGGTAACCCCCTGTGCTTCCCACACTGCTCTTACTACGAACCAAAACTGATTTGGATCTTCATTTCCTACTCCTCTGAATACAAGCAACTTGATCACGCTCGCCATGCTAAACTGTTGTTTGGTGGAGGTGGTGTGGGCGAAGATTGGGGTGAAGGAGGTGACGCGAGTGGTGGCGTTAGCGGAGATGATAATTGTAGGATGCATTGCCTTATCAAACTGACCGAACTCCTCGAAGAAGCCCAAGCGCGCTCTTCCTTGCCCGCTCACAGAGGTGAAATTAAAGGACTACTTCCTAACCCTTCGATACCTTTGTAAACCTTTCTGCTCCACGTCGTTCCACTCATTAATGTATTCACATCACCCGTTTTTCACACAACAATATCTTAATCCAGGTATTCAACGATTTTATGTACTTACCTCGCAGTCCCTTGAGGAAACATCTTTCTACTTCGCTGTAGGTGACAGTCATGTCTATCGTAAATTCAGTGATAGACCCTCCTATTATCCAATCCAGCCAATGGTCTATGGCCTGCGCGATCTTATCTTCAGATGTCTCTAACCTGCGCACCAACTCTAGAGTCCACACTATTGGTTGATCAAGCTTGTGCCTTCCCTCGTTTTCTGCTAGCCTTGCGATCCAATCATACAGCTCTGAGGAGAAGGTCACGAAGAAGATCTCATGGATTTCCATATATATGAAGCGATCCAACCACCTCTTCTCGGATATTTGCGGGGTTTGGTTTTCCTGCATTACAAACTCGTGAAGCTTCTGATCCAACCAATCTTCAATTTCTTTCTTCGTAGGGTTCCAGTGTTCCAACATCAAACATCCCTTAGGCAAATCTTGGTCCCGGCAACGGAACCATTTGTTGGCATATAGGGGCCTAACCCAGGTTCAGAAATGTTTTAGCCAAACAAATGCCAAAACTACAGGCCCTTTCAACAATAGTCCACGGGGCGCGGACTAAGGTCTCACCTAAGGTAGTAGGGGAGGGTCCTCAAACCAGGTTTCCACACCCTAGGGATGTCTTGATGAGGTCAAGAAAGCTCGTGAACCGATCTTACGCACTGCACTATTTCCGCGTAGCCGTTTGTTCAGTGCAACTACCTTCGCGCGGCTAGATTGACAAGTGCAAATGTTATTTACCCTTTCTATGCTTAGTATTATTATAGATCTCGAATCAAATTAAGTAGGCCCGATACTTTCAGTTACCCTTTAACATAAACAGACATGCACACAATCATAAACCATAAACAGATGCATAAACCAGAATATAGAAACAGATACGCAATATTCCAAAACCAACTTATCTTTATTAATGCCTTTTCCAGTTACAATCCACTTCCTACCCTACGCACACAACTGCAGGGGTCCACGCACACAGCTGCGGACTCTACTAGGCCTCTGCGCACACAAATGCAGAGCCTCTTCTACTACTACAACCCTTGACTCGGACTTACAGACTCAGAGCAAATACCGCATTCAAAAAACCATATCACTTTGTCACAACACTAAAAGCTACTTTCTACACTTAGAGCCTCGCTCTTATTTATACATTCCCATGGTCCGTGGACCATGGGTAGGCCGACACATTCTAGATTAAATTACAATATTTTAGGGTGGACTACCCTTAGGCTTGACCCATTACAATTCGCGCTTTATGCACTTCGTTGAGCATTTACAATACCAATACCCAAAATTATGGGTTTTAAGCCCCAAAACCGTTACGTGGGGGATCCGCTGCCCAACACTTCACATCTTCCCATCGAATATATGCTTTACCTTTGAGACTAAATGTAGCTACTTTGGCTTTCATGTTCTCTAAATAATCATGTAACCTAAAGAACTTCCTCATGTCAAGCAACCATGCCTCTACATCCTGTGGTTTCTTCATCTCTCCATCAAAAGTAGGTGGCTTTTGTTTCTTAAACTCATCTAGAAAGTATGCCCTATCACTCCTCCTGTAAGGATGATAACGATGATGATCATAGCACATATATGAATCAGAACTAGAATAGTACATGTGTTTATCCCTCCCCCTATCCAGAGTGTCCAATAGTCTTCCATTTTTTACCGTGTCATCTCTATATGCCTATGACCACCATGCGACCTACTACCATATACCCCATTAGTTTTGTCCTCCAACTCATAGTTGATCTGACGTGATCCCTATCACTACAAATATGACAAACTCTAAAGTATCACTGCATTTACCTCCTCTTGTTTCTCCTGTGTCTACATGATTCTGTCATTATCTTCCTTACAACTCCTTATTTCTTCCTTTAATCTTCTCAATGTATCTTCCAAATCAGCAGAGTTCCCAACACTATATTGCTCATTTGATTCACAAGGAGAGTCTTTGTAGTCTACCATCTTGATAGCCATTTGATATTTTTCCTTGCAAGGTATATCACATCAGCTAAACCAAATCACAATAAACCAATGTATAACATAATCATGGCAGCATATAGAAACATAACACATAAGTACATAACCATGAAACCGTCATTCTAGCTAGGGTCCAGTCATCAATGCATGACCTTATCAACAACTCATACCACGATGTCATGCATGACAACAACCACTACATCATTGTACACTTTACCACATGCAAACATTAACATGCATAAGCAATGCATAACCAACCATACACACTCATAAACACATGTAATCAAGCTTAAATGAACAACACTTGTAACCAAACCTACAAGAATGATACATGTAACCAAGCATACAAGAATGTAACCAAACATACAAGAATGTAACCAAGCATGCAAAATGATACATGTAAGCGACATATAACAACATGTAACCAATCATACACTTACAACGATGCACTCCACATTGGCAGCATCAACTTCCACATGACAACATCACTACAACCATGATCAACATCATGCAAATGCAAAAAGCACATGGAATGCAAGCATAAGAGACACACATGCAACCGACATGCATGCATGACCAACACACAACCCATCCAGTCTGAGGGGTGAACCATGATCTAATACCACTCTGTAACATCCTCCTCCCACATCTACCCAAGCAACTGGCCATCCGAGGTAAACATGTGATGAGAGGCCACTATGATATGATTCGACCTCCTAAGTCACATTAAGGAAGTGGAACTAATAGAAACACACCATACAAACATTCAACATCAGAATTAGGACCCTCAGGAACCAATCCAACCTGTCTCCCAATTAGCCCCTATGTCCCACTGATATTTTGGACCACTTGACCCCTGGACGCTCTCATCCTATGGGCATGCCAGTGTCTAGGCACCTTTGGATGCTCTCACAGGCCTGCAAGCCAACATCCATGGACTATTTTTCACATTTTTGTGCCAGCATCCCTGGGATTTGAGCCACTTTTTCAGGCCCAAAGCCCAAGTCACTTCCCAGACTTGGATGACATCTTCAGAGCAATCAAATAATAGAGAAATGACAGTACAAATGCAATTACTTGAATAAGAACTTGATTGGACCCCTACTAGCCATGACAAGAATTTCGTCAACGCATATCATGAATATATAATCTATAGGTGTAAATAAAAAATCTAAGCATAGGGGTCTCATACTTAGCTGAGAATCGCTAAGAAGCATTAATGCGTCAACACATCAACAATCGTTTCATCCATTAGGTCATAGATGCATTTTTCATTCATTTACAATTAAAAACATGATGAGAGTCATACATAGCTACTATCATAAAACATATATATATAACCAACGTAATAGAAATAGAAATACCAATTAAATCACAGCCATATGATCCACATATAAACCAATATAATACTCGCGAAAATACAAGGAGAAATAACCTCATGTTGATGATGCAAAATCCAAACTTGGGATGGGACTTCCACATTCCAATCGACCATAGAATGGCTCAGTAATATCTATCTTCAGCCATTCACCCCCTTGCCATATTCCAAGAATGAATGTGGGATATCATAGAAAACGTCAGTCCAAAAGCATTTAGGGCTTCCCGAGGCCATCCACCTCAACTCATCAAACAATGATTCCACCTCACAGTCAGACATCACAAAACAATCATTAGATTGTTCTCTATCCAAGCCTTCCAGGGCTCAAGCGTGTGTGTTCCAACGAAGGCTTCCAGGACTAGTAACTCAACCCAAGTTGTTACAAGGCTTCCATAATGTTTGTCCAACCAGGGCTTCCAGGAACTAATAAATCAACCCAAGCTAAGGAAACATGAGATCCAACAGAAACAAAACAAGTAAATAAACCCACAATATCCATGGCTATCCAAGCAATGGCAAGGCTAGGCAATGCACTTTCAATCTAGCCAATCCTCTATGGCAGTGACAGATCATGACCAAAAATCCACATGCATATGCCATTCATGCCAAAACTAGTGAGGAAAACATACATGCAACTCGGTACCTGCAAGCCAAACCTGTTGTAGCTATTGATCCTAATGTCCTCTTCAGCTTTTCTTCTCTTCCTTTGTCTTCTTGCTCCAAAATCCAAGTGTGCCACACCCTCCTAGAGTGCTCCAAGAAAACTCTAAGTATCCAAGAGTATGAGAGAGAGAAAATAATGACAAATCTCCAAAACTGAACTGACAAAAGGTTACCAACTGATCCTTAGAATCCATTTTATGAAAGAGGCCTCTATTTTCTTCATATTCCTCCTTACATTCAACTTGTGACCTTTAACCTCCCTTATCTCCTAATTTCCATTATTTTCATAAATAAATGTGCCAAAAAGACCATTTTGCCTTTCCAAAGCCTTAGCCATTTCCTTTCCCAATTTATTTAGCCATTAATAACCAAATTAACACCCACATTAGGATTTATTTCCCATCATTCAACTTGGAATAAGTGTCCCATCAAATGTGGTTGTTATTTATCCCTTATTAACTTTTATTACATGGAATTTTCACCAGGGCTGTTACAACCTAGAAGTGCTAGTCTGGCTAGATCATCTTCAACAATTGTAATACTAACACTCCCAAGCTCACATAGAAATTGGGTGAAAATTCTCAAGTAATGTGGTATTGTATCTCCCTTCTCCATCTTGATCTTCTAAATCTTGTCCTTCAATGCCAACTTCCTCTGGTCACTGTAATTATGAAACAAGTTGATCAAGGCTTGCCACATTGTATATGGTGTGTCATGTCAGTGGAGGTTCGATACAATATGATCTTGAACTCCTTCTAGTATGATCCTTCTCGCCTTTGCAACAAATTTCTTCCACTCTTACAAATCTTCAAAATCTGTTGTTGGAGGCTTAGGAATATCTCTGTCTATGAGTTCTTTCATCCCGTTGTCTTCCACACTGCCTCCATCCTGTCCTTCGAAGCAATATAGTTCGAACTACCCTCAAGGGAATAATCGAGTCTTAATTCGTAGAATGAAATCCTACTGACTCTAAATAATGATACTGCAAATTCGATTTCACCTTCAAAATACAAACTTGTATTCTCCTCTTCTAGAGTGATTTCTGCTCCGATACCATGTATAAATTCCTTGTATATTCAAACAGCTAATTGTAATTTACTAAAACAATAGACTTGAATCTACTCTACTCATCAACGGAAACAATTAAATGATCAAAAAATCACAAGGATACAAGAGAAATAATTCAATCAACACATTACACAATTATTTTCTAGGGAAAACCACAGCTAAAAACCCCTTCTATCTATATATTGCATTATTAAGAAAATATGAGAAGATTACAATGCTTTACTCAAGCCCGAGCAACCTTTGCACTATCTCTATCTATCTCACCACGTCCTAGAAAATCCTAGGCCAATACTTAACCAATTTTATGCTTGCCCAAGTCCCTATTTCCTTGCGTTGTTTCCTTGGGAATTAACCCACTATTAATTAGGAAAATTCCTCAATATGAATTGCGCAATCCTCATAGGCCTTTCTCTGACTACATACACCACCTGTACAATTCAGATGATTATACAACTAATAGTACACTATCCTTGAACTCCAATCTCAATTGTGTAATCATTAGTTAACTAGTTGAACACATGAAGCAACGCCCCACTTTCTAACCTCCTACTAGTTCCTCCATCATTTGGAACTAGTTTAATTGACTTTAACTCAGTTATACTGAATTGATTAATTACAACTCAAAATAAAATCAACCAGGGGTCCTATAAAGTAGGAGACACTCTACATGACTAAAGTTAGACCCTCAACTCAAATTAACTGAACCAAATAAGTCAAATTAACTTAGTTAACTCGTACAAGTTATCTTGTGATGTGAAATTACAATTTTATTCATAATTTAATTCAAAGAAAAAATTAAATCAAGATTTTCTTGTTGCATTTTCAACAAGTTGTGTAGCGGGACAACAGTCTAACTCAGGGATCATCCAATTAACTAATCAATTAGCTAAAAATAGTTAGTGCATGCAAGGAATCCAAGTTCCTTGGTTGTGGTGGATATTCCAAGGTAGTGTATGAAGTAGTTGTAAACTAGTTTGAGTGTATAGGGGTTGCATGTGGTCACATGATTAGTCCTTGGTAATTGCAAAATAAATTGGAGGAAAAATCCTAAAACATAGGGGTTAATTCCTCAGGATTTGCGCAACGAAATAGGGTCTCAAGCAGAGGCATGAATTGACTAAGTCTAAGTCATAGCTTCTCATTGATCAGAGAGATGGCTTATTCATTTGCAGGTTGTGATCAGAGTGGGTAAGAAATTGTAATACTTCCTCTATTAATCTAATTAACGCAAAGAGGATTGAGGGGTTTTTCGCAATTTGGTTCCCATAGAAAAATATTGTGCATGTTTGGTTTTTATTATCATATGTTTGTCAATGTTGTTCCATATTGTGAATTAAATTCCACAGATCAGTAGAGTGAAATTGTGTCTCTTGATTTTAGATCAATTTTTTTGAGCAGTTGCAATTCTATCACCATATTTATACAAGTTGATATTTTAAGTTGAAAGCGACATGAGATGAGTTACTTCAAGGAATTAAATAAACATAGGAGGACTTCAAGAACAATGTCTATTGATACTTAGAAGATATGTGCTTCACACCAGATTTAGTAAGTATAAAGTGAGAAAGATTAGAGTCGTTTTCAAGAATATGGAATCTACTAGGAAGGAAATGAATTTACCCCAAATGTAGAAAAGGAATCTAAATAGATTTTGAATATCCTATACCTAATGGATGCAGGGAGCTCAAAATTGTTATTATAGAATCATAATATTGATCCATGGAATGATTCACTAATTGGTTTATTTGATAATCGCCTCACGATTGGAAAGGTTAAGTCTGATCAAAATCAAGATGATAAGAGAATTTTGATTGATTGAGATGATTATTAATAGTAACCCTGATATCTAAAGGTTTAATCCGAGTTGGTAGAATAAGATGAACGTGAATAGATGCAAGGTAGATTATATGAGAAATCTAGCAGAACTATATATGTATATGTATATGTGTGTGTGTGTGTGTGTGTGTGTGTTATCATGCGACGTGTCAACATAGAAAGCGTAACGTGCCACAAGATAATGTTACCCTAGATAAGTACCTTAAAGAACTTCAAATGAATATATGCCTACAAAATCAATATGTTAAGATAACCCCACTAATAAGATGTGTTGAGGCAACTGACAGGCACTAAAAATGCAAGGGGAAAATCCCCCATGTAACCTCCAAACACCTTAATCAATAATTTGCAGAATAAAATGAGATGTAAATCTCAAGAAGAGAGTTGAGAGAAACTCATGAGTGAGGTGTGTCAGAGAAGTACTACTATAAGATTGGTGATATAAATTTCATGTTATCTTTTTCTAATTTTAACTATGCTCATACTATAACAAGTTATGCCTTGAATAGTAATAGTGATTTATTTTAATATTACCCTGTGGTTCTAGCCTCAATGACCTACTAGGGAAAGATAAAATGGAAAGGAATAAAACAAAGAAAACTAATTGAATTAAACAATCAATGGACAATTAATGTAGACAAAACTGGGTCCACATGAACAAAGGACAAACATAATATTTGTATTGAAGGTGGTGAGTTGAAGTAATTGGTAATGTTTGGTTGTGGCTTCTTTGATATCATGAAATGGGTAGATCACTAGTTGTGAGCCATTATGGGGACAAGGTAAGGAAATATTCCTTGAAATTAAAAAAAGGAAAAAAAGAAAGGAGATGATGATAACAAGTATGATTATTGTGTGAATGATAATATAAGATAATTACTTATTCTCATATTGGGATAAAATTGTTGTCCATAGGATATTATAGGTCAAAGTTGAATGAAGTGATTAACATGTTGTGAATCGATATAGCTCCAGGAGGATTTATCCAGGGGGATCCAGGAGGATTGATCTAGATGGATCTTCAGAAAGTACTAGTGGCATGGTAAAAGGCTCAAAACTCAAAGTGGCAGAATCTAGACAAACTTAGTATCAGATCGAAGTGCTCGTCACCCTGATTCCAATGGTGTGAACGCCACTCAAATCTAAGTTCTTCTATCTTAACTAAGCTTGTTGTAGGATAAACAAGTCATGTTTATCATACCACCATTCCTAAATGTTAACCTTGAGAATCCTTGAAACCATGATTTAGACCCCATCATGATTCTGAGGGTCTCAACAACGAAACCATTTATTGGCAAAAACATTTTATCATGAAGAGCCAAGTTTCAGCTGCCAGTAGCCAAAAAAAGATTTCGTTGTAGTCTAGCACAATCCTGAAATTTTCATTCCTCTAGGAAGGAGAAAAGTCTCACCTGAAGCGTGTCAAGACTTCTTAAATGTTAGAAGGGATTTCAGATAGTGTCGAGATTCAGAATATTGCATATGATATTCATTGGTTGTTTAAATATACAAGAAGATCCAAATAACCTTGTGCACCATATATGAAATACATAGCATGTGATTTGATAAAAAATACATTTTTTAAAAAAGGGGATACATAACATGATAATATTCAATCACAAAACACATAATCATAACCTTGCATCCTTCCTTTTATATTATCCCTGAAAATAGGACCATTACAATGGATATCTACTACGATTGTGCAAGATCTATTTCAAAATTCCTTCATAATCAATTAGGACAAGAATGGATTACATCACAACACATGCATAAATATTCTAGATATTGTTAGCTCTGCCACAAGTTCTGACATTTTTAGAAATTAAATACAAGCCTGGTCGTGTTGTTTACGCTCAAAGAGGACTCGCACCGATCATTTTCCTCCTTCTCCTTCATGCCGCTTACATGCTCATAATCTCCACTACCACCGTTTTACCTCTGAAACCCTGTACAAGCTCATGTTCCCTCGGGCCCTCGAGCACGGAGCTCAAAATGTCATGTGATCCCGTTCACGTGACTCTGCGCTCCCGTAACCCTTCCTCACCTTTAAACCGTAACCATTCACTTCCCCTGCTAATCCACTGTTTCTCTGTCACATCAAATGAAACCCGCATAGTTAAATCCCTACCGTTTGATCATCCCCCCTGTGATCAGACGATAGTCGCTTCACTCGCGCCTTCAAACAGCTCGGACGTTAATGTGTGATGAAAAGTGGTTTCGTTTATTCCCGCCGCCACACGTCGCACAATGATTGAGATCGTTGGTCATTGTATGTTTACCGCCCACCCCCCAACAACGGTGCGGGCAATACCGCTTACCGCCCGTCCTCCATCCCCGCTCGTTAACTCCTGTGCATGTCCACCACCCGAGAACTGTTGGATCTGCCCGCTTGAGATCCAACGACTCACGATCGCTTTGCTCCTTATGTCCTTCTGATACTTCCCGCCAAGAACTCCCCGCCATCGATCCGCCCAATCTAACTGCTGATCTTCTTCCTTCATCTGTCCCGACTATCCACATCCATAACCATTAAATACTCCCAAAAGGACGAAGGTGGCAAGCATCCCGTACTCGGCGCAGTAACCACTCAACAACCGCATTTAACAGGAAGGATGGCCGAGAAGGAAAAGGACAAGCCTCGAGCAGTTAAATGCATTTATCAGTTATGGAATTTCATCCATACGACACTCCACCTGCTCGAGAAGTACAACAGAGCACCCGAGAAGATCAAATTGGTTCATTAAAGTAGGCAAATTGCACCAAAGACTCCATCAAGCAGTTAAAGCGATTGGTGGTCAATTATGACCCCTCCACGCCTACAATAGCATAACGTCTTTGTAATGAAACTCTATATATACCCAGAAAAAAGATGTAATCGGGGTTGATGGTTGTTGTTTTGATGTAAGGTTCAACTTCTGGAGATTGTAACTGCTTTGATACTTGCAGCGTCTCGTCTCCATTTTCAGCTAATACAAGCTTCTTTTGTTGTTAATTGCTCACTTTCCATTTCTATTTTGTTCTAGGCTATGCTTGATATGCATTTTTCTTGAACTCTTGATGTTTAGTATTAGAGGAGTTGTCATCCTACCTCTGTGTTAAAGTCTTGCATGTATCAATGAATGTGTTAATCAGGTTTCTTTTCACTTAGTGATAGAGAGCTATCATCCTGTCTGTGCACTAGGGAATTAGATTTGCAGACCTCTTTACTGGTTGCAGCCGGCCATCACAGGGTCCTGTGCATCTGCTGGCATGGTCAGTATTCTCCATATTCACCCAATTCTTAAAATGTGAGTAATTGGTGGTCTAAAGCCTTGTAGTCTGGGGGTGTTCACGCATGTCTGGAGTCAAGAAAAGTAGAAGTGGTTATCTGGCTTGAACAAGCATCATTCCTTCCATTCATCCATTTCCAACATTGAGTTGAGTTTGTAATGTTCCCGAGCATCTCCGAGCTACAACCTAGGAGAGTTTCTTGGGGTGACAACATTGATTGGCACCGTTTTCGGGGAGAGGAGATTGAAGCTCAGCTTCCCTGGGAGAATGACACAGATCCAGCTTTGATGATAGATAAAGTCTGGACACATTTCTGGTTGTAATCATCTATTTGGCGACTCTACTAGAGAACCTGCCTGGTCGTGACTCCACATTTCAGTTTCGGCTCAGTTTGTGAGGCATACCCAGAGAAATCCTCAGAAATCACCAGCTGACCCAGTGTCTGACCCTGAGAAGATTGCTAAGCGAGGGAAAACATCACAGAAAGGAGCATCAAGATCAGGTAAGCCTAAGAAATCTTATGCATCTCTGAAAGAGAAAGTTATAGCTAAGGATATACAGTTTGAAGATTTAGAGCCTAGCATTGTTAGTAAAGAAATACCTTCAGAGATTCATAAAGCTCCTTGTTTAGTCAGTTCCCCTTTGGTTCTCAATCCAAAGAAAGCCTCCCATACAGTCCATCATTCTCCTTCATTTCTGTCATCTATTTCATTACTTCCTACCATTCAATCTGCCAGTATCCTTCCACATATCCCAGTCATGGCAGGCCAACAAGCTCCCACGAAGATGGAAAGAATCATAGCTGCTAGGTATGGACCTCTCGTCTTGCCTGTTCCTTTGAATGCCATGCCTACAGGATAATATCAAAAATATATGCCCAAGTTCACTAGTACAGAGGGAGTAATAGCTGAAGAACACCTTGAGTCTTTCTATAGTTATGCTGATAACTTAGATATCAGTGAAGATGATGTGTGGATGAGAGTATTTGTCCAAAGCCTTGATGGAGAGGCTAGGAAATGATTTAGAGAACTGCCCCATAGGTCCATAGCAGACATTGAAGCATTGGATGATGCATTCTTGAAGCAATGGGGGGATAGAAAAGATCTGCTCTATTACCATATAGAGTTTGGAAACCTAAAGAGGGAGAATGGGGAATCATTGCTTGATTTTAATAAAAGATTTACCAGCTGAAGTAAAGCCTATCCCCACCTCTGCCAAACTCACTTATGCCAATTCTTTTGACTCTAATTTATGCCTATTGTTGAGAGAAAGAAGATGTGCCACTCTAGCTGATATGCAAGATGCAGCACTGGAGGTGGAATCAAATATTATGGCTGCAGAAAAGCTTAAAAGTCATGCTGATAGAAGGAGATAGAGGGGTGAGGCTTATTCTTCCTCTGCTTCATCTTCAGAACCAAAATTATATAAGATGACTAAAATGATAGAGTCATTGGCTGCTGAGATATCTAAGCTGAAAGTTGAGCAGAGTTCTGGAAAAACAAGGCTTCCAAACACATTTGCTCCGAGAGATCCAAATCCATTCAGAAGAGCAAATGTACAATTGAAGATCGTTCAAAGAGGTAAAGAAGCAAGTGAAGAACAAAGAGTGAAGGCTCCTTTCAAAATGTGGTCATGGCGGAGGAATAGTTTGAAGAGGAGGATGAAATTCATTGCATGGAAGACAAAGGCAGTGCTGCCTTTTTGACGTTGACTGAATATGAAGAATCATTATTACAGGACCAAAATAGTCAAGAGTGGGACAGAGAGGCTGTTTTGCAGACTGGTGAACAACAAAGATATAATCTGAGGTCAAAAGCAAACAATGTCAAGGAGAACCCTGCCCAAAAAGTTGTTGTCCAAACAGAGCAACAGAATATCAGACAGAAGAAGCCAGCAACTGATCCAGTCATCCTCAAAGCACCAGCTCAAGAGGTAAGAGGTCCTGATAAGTCCCCTTCCCCTTTCAGCTTTGAATTAGAAGTCCAAAAGTTAAAAATATATGTGCCTGTAATAGAACTGGTAAAGAGTGAAGTTCTTAGAAAGCCTATCGTTGAGGCTCTTGAGCTAAAGGCCTCACAAACCTCCACTAACTATGTCAATTTGCAAGATGACAAGCCTGCAGTTGTGCTTAGCCCCATGACCGAACCCGCTGATAATAATTCTCCATCATTTTATGTCTCCTTGACCATTCATGACAAAACCCTCAAAAATTGCCTGCTAGACACAGGGGCCAGCCACAATTTGATGCCAAAAGCCGTCATGGAAGAGTTAGGCCTTGATATCACTAGACCATATCATGACTTATTCTCATTTGATTCAAGAAAGGTAAAATGCCTAGGATTAATCAAAGACCTGGCCATTACCCTAACTCAGCTGCCCATGAAGAGCATGATGATGGATATTTTGGTAGCAGATGTCCCTCCCAATTTTGGCATGCTGCTGTCCAGAGGGTGGATTAAGAGACTAGGTGGAACATTATAGAATGACTTATCTTATGCCACTGTCCCAGTTTTTGGAGGAGAAAGCAAGAGATTGTACAGAGAAGCACAGCTGGCCTACATCATCAGTGATGAGAAGAATCCTTCTAATCATCCCATATATGCCGTGGACACTAACTTTGGAGCTTGTATTCTCCAAATTGAAGAATCCCATAAGGCCTCAATGCAGATCAAGAAACCAGTAAACCAGGCCAAAGGAAAGAAGGGAAGTCAGATTTGGGAAATGTTCTTTGATGGAGCATGTTCCAGGCAGACTGCAGGAGCAAGGGTGGTGCTGATATCTCCAAAAAACGAAAGCACACATTTGTCTTTCAAGCTGGCTTTTCAAGTCACCAACAATATAACAGAGTATGAGGCTCTAATATTGGGTCTCAATGCAGCCAAAGACAGAGGAATTAGGAACATAAAGGTGTTTGGAGATGCTAATCTGATCATTCAGTAAGTGAATAAAACATTTCAAGCAAAGCACCCAAGGATGAAAGCATACAGAGATGAGGTATGGAGACTTAGAGATTCTTTTGATAATTTTTGTATCTCATATATCCCCAGAGTAAAAAATCAGCTTGCCGATTCCCTTGCTATGTCTGCTAGCATGTTTATCCCTCCCATGCCTCCCAGACTAGTTTATGAAGTCCAAATGAAATATAGACCATCCTTGCCTGATAATGTCCAACATTGGAAAGTCTTTGAAGATGATGATGAAGTGAATAGGTTTCTGCAAGTCATTGATGAATTTTCTGAAATGCAAATTGACTAAGAGAATGAAGCCTTAGAAGAAAGTCCCCACTCCCAGCTTAGAAACAAAATTGGCAAAGATAGCATTGTCCAACTACCCAGCAATCATATCCCTAAGGGTCTGGTTCCATTAGAAAAGTTGTTTGACCAAAATGATGTGGCTTATAAGGCTACCTAAAAAGAAGACCAATCTGCAGTCTGTAAGCATGATATAGGAAGTCCAGATCAGCCTAGATACATAAATCTGTCCACTCATCTGTTTGCTGCCCAGAGTGTTGAATACTACCATTTAATGAAGCAATTTGCTGATGTCTTTTCCTGGGAATATAGTGACCTGAAAACTTATAACAAAAAGATCATCCAGCATAAAATCCCTTTTAAAAAATACACCATCCCTTTCAAGCAAAAGCTGAGACCAATAAATCCTTTGCTCCTTCCTCTAATTGAAAAAGAAATAAAGAAGTTATTGGCTGCCAAAATCATAGTTCCTCTCAGATATTCCAAATGGGTAGCCAATTTAGTAGTGGTAAGGAAGAAAAGTGGAGAAATTAGACTCTGTGTTGATTTCAGAAACTTGAAAAAATTCTCTAAAAAAGACAACTATCCTCTGCCCAAGATGGAGCATTTGCTTCAGAAAGTCTCAAGTGCCAAAGTAATATCTTTCTTGGATAGATTTTCAGGGTACAATCAGGTTGTTGTACATCCAGATGACCAAGAGAATACTGCATTCACCACTCCTTGGGGCACTTTTATGTATTCCAAGATACCTTTCGGGCTGATGAATGCTGGAGACACCTTTTAGATAGCTATGGATATAGCATTTGTGGGGGAGAAGGATAAGTTTTTCCTTGTTTACCTTGATGATATAACAGTGTACTCCAGCAACCATCAAGACCATTTACAGCATTTGAAGAAAGTGTTCCTGAAGTGTAGAAGGTTTGGGATTTGAATCAATCCTAAAAAGTCACAGTTTGCTTTAGAAGAGGGCAAGCTGTTAGGGCATGTCCTTTCTACTGTAGGTGTCCGAATTGACCCAGAAAGAGTAAGAGCAATACAGACCTTGTCTGTTCCAAGATCAAATAAAGATATTTAGTCCTTTCTGGGCAAAATAAATTTTGTGAGGAGGTTTATCCCAAATTTTGCAGAACTTGTAAAGCATATTACCTCCATGTTAAGAAAGGGGTCAGAGATAAAGTGGACTGGTTCAGCAAGAAAGTCCTTTGAGTCCATTAAGAAAGCTATCATGGAAGCTCCTACGTTGAGCAATCTAGATTATAGCAAGGAGTTTCATATATTTTCATTTGCCTCTGAAGACACCGTTGCAGTAGTTTTATTGCAAGCAGATGAAGAAGGCTCAGAGCATCCAGTAGCATTCTTCAGCAAGACCTTAAGGGATGCTGAGCTGAGGTATGATATCATTGAAAAATAGGCATATGCTCTTATAAAGTCTTTGAAAGCTTTCAGAGTTTACATTCTGCATTCCAAGATAATTGCATATGTACCCTCTGCTTCAATAAAAGATGTGCTAACACAGCTTGATGCTGATGGAAGAAGGGCTAAATGGATTGCAAAGTTAATTGAATTTAATATAGAATTGAAGCCCACCAAGCTTGTCAGAGGTCAGGGCCTTGCCAAATTATTGGCTGAAGAGAATTGCAGAACACTGGACATAAATCTCATAAGCACAGATGCAGAAAATGGTCAAATAGAAGAAGAAACAGCTGAACCAGGAAAAAATCAGTCATTGGCAGAAAATCTAGCTTCTTGTGATTGGTACTCTATAATAGCTCAATTTTTGCTAAAGCTAGAAATTCCTCTAGGCCTTAGTTCAAGCCAAGCCAGAACTGTTAAGCTCAGGGCAGCAAAATATTGCATTCATGAAAATCTGCTCTACTGGAGGGACCCCTCTGGAATTCTTTTGAGGTGTCTGGACAAAGAACAATCCATAGAAGTCATGCAGCAGTTCCATTCCAGCATATGTGGAGGACACCACTATTGGAAAACTACAGCCCACAAGATTCTCAGAGCTGGGTACTATTGGCCCACTTTATTTTCTAATGTCTTTTCATTTGTTAAATCTTGTGACAGGTGCCAAAGATTTGAAGGGAAACAGCAATTGAAGTCCCTGCCCTTAAAACCCATATATGATAATGGACCTTTCCAATGGTGGGCTTAGACTTCATTGGAGAAATCAATCCACATTCCAGTGACCAGTATAGATGGATATTAGTAGCCACAAATTACTTCACTAAGTGGATTGAAGAAATCCCTACCAGAAAAGCTGATCATAATGTGGTCATAAGATTCTTGACAGAGAATATCTTCACCAAATTTGGTTGTCCACATAAATTGGTCATAGACAATGCAACAGCCTTCAGGGCAAAAGAATTGGTGGACATGTGTGACTCAATGGGCATTAAGCTGGTTCATTCCACCTCATACTACCCTCAAGGCAATGGTCTAGCAAAATCTTCCAATAAAAGCCCGATAAGGATAATTAAAAAGCTATTGGAAGACAACAAAAAGAATTGGGATTCCAAGTTCAAGTATGCACTGTGGGCTGACAGAGTAACCACCAAGAAATCCACAAGGAATTCTCCTTTCAAGCTGGTATATGGCACTGAGGCTGTATTCCCAATTTAGTTAACCCTCCCTGTGGCAAAGTTCCTACAAGAAGAGCTAAACAAGGAAGAAGGCATGGCAAGAAGGATCACTGGTTTAGCAGAGGTACATCAGATCATAGAACAGTTGGTTGAAAAGTCTGCAGCACATCAGAAGAAGATCAAGGAAACCTTTGACAGAAGGACAAAAATAGATAATTTTCAGGTTTGAGACTTGGTCCTTAAGTGGGATGCACTGAAAGAAAAGAAAGACAACCATGGGAAGTTCCATGCTTTTTGGATAGGGCCTTTTATCATTTCTCAGATCCAAGGGAACAATACCTTCATACTGTAAAGTATGGAAGGGGAGACAGTTTTTGATGGCCCAGTTAATGGGCGTTTTCTGAAAATTTATGTCATTTAAAGTCTTTTGGCCTTAAGGTTGTAAATATGTTATTTTATCAGTTTTTAGTGTAAGCTCAGCTAGACTCCATGCCCAATGGAACACTAGGAAATTTTGCTAATTGGTTTTTACAGGAAAGGCATTGATCTGCAGTTCTTGAGACCTCACAGGGAGGATCTCATCCCCAGAAGGAGCCAGTGTTAGCTCTGCCACAAGTTCTAACATTTTGAGAATTAAATACAGGCCTAGCCGTGTTGTTTACGCTCAAAGAGGACTCGCACCGATCATTTTCCTCCTTCTCCTTCACGCCGCTTACACTCTCATAATCTCCACTACCACCATTTTACCTCTAAAACCCTGTACAAGCTCATGTTCCCTTGGGCCCCTGAGCGCGGAGCTCAAACTGTCATGTGACCCCGTTCATGTGACTCTGCGCTCCCGTAACCCTTCCTCACCTTTAAACCGTAGCCATTCACTTTCCCTGCTAATCCGTCGTTTCCCTGTCACATCAAACAAAACCCGCATAGTTAAATCCCTACCGTCTGATCATCCCCCCTATGATCAGATGGCAGTCACTTCCCCCGCGCCTTCAAACCGCCCGGACATTAATGTGCGATGAAAAGTGGTTTCGTTTATTCCCGCCGCCACGCGTCACACGATGATTGAGATCGTTGGTCGTTGTACGTTTACCGCCCACCCCCCAACAGCGGTGCGGGAAATACCACTTACCACTCGTCCTCCGTCCCCGCTCATTAACTCATGTGCATGTCCACCGCTCGAGATCCAACGGCTCACGATCGCTTTGCTTCCTGTGTCCTCCCGATACTTCCCGCCAAGCACTCCCCATCGTCGATCTGCCCAATCTAACGGCCAATCTTCTTCCTTCATTCGTCCCAACTATCCACATCCATAACCATTACATACTCCCAAAAGGACGAAGGTGGCCAGCATCCAGTACTCGGCGCAGTAACCACTCAACAACCACATTTAACAGGAAGGATGGCCGATAAGGAAAAGGACAAGCCTCAAGCAGTTAAATGCATTTAGCAGTTATGAAATTTCATCCATACGACACTCCACCTGCTCGAGAAGTATAATAGAGCACCCGAGAAGATCAAATTCATTCACTGAAGCAGGCAAATTGCACCAAAGACTCCATCAGGCAGTTAAAGCAGTTGGTGGTCAATTATGACCCCTCCACGCCTAGAATAGTAGAACATCTTTGTAATGAAACTCTATATATACCTAGAAACAAGATGTAATCGGGGTTGATGGTTGTTGTTTTGATGTAAGGTTCAACTTCTGGAGATTGTAACTGCTTTGATACTTGCAGCGTCTCGTCTCCATTTTCAGCTAATACAAGCTTCATTTGCTATCCATTTCTATTCTGTTCTAGGCTGTGCTTGATATGCATTTTTCTTGAACTCTTGATGTTTAGTATTAGAGGAGCTGTCATCCTACCTCTGTGTTAAAGTCTTGCATGTATCAGTGAATGTGTTAATCAAGTTTTTTTTCACTTAGTGATAGAAAGTTGTCATCCTGTTTGTGCACTGGGGAATTAGATTTGCAGACCTCTTTACCGGTTGCAGCTGGCCATCACAGGGTCCTGTGCATCTGCTGGTGTGGTCAGTATTCTCCATATTCACCCAATTCTTAAACTGTGAGTAATTGGTGGTCTAAAGCCTTGTAGTCTAGGGGTGTTCATGCATGTCTAGAGTGAAGCAAAGTAGAAGTGGTTATCTGGCTTGAACAAGCATCATTCCTTCCATTCATCCATTTCCAACATTGAGCTGAGTTTGTAATGTTCCCAAGCATCTCCGAGCTACAACCTAGGAGGGTTTATTGGGGTGACAACATATACCATTCTAATAGCATGTTGACGTAGCTCTCTATCTGTCTTCTCTCCCCACTCAATCCATGTGGGTTTATATATATTTTCACCTCTGTCTTGATTCGAGCTCATTTGATCTTGTCCAACTTGATCCTTTTGATTAAATCTAGGTGCTTTGGTCCACTTGTGCTTGATTATTTCAAAATTGACACCTACATCCTTTTTCCGTGGCTTTAGCAAAATAACCAATTTCTTTCTCCACTTGATGCTTTCTTCATTATTTTCCTGCCTTTAACTTATTTTTCCATCTATTTTTCCTACTTTTGTTAATCATCTCTGCGATGCTTTTCCAACAAAAATTGATCAAAACTATCCAAAAATGAATGACCCAACAATAGTGCACAATTCCTCAGTTCTTCTCTCTCACTATCCACTCTTAGCTACTCTACTCATCTATGAAACAAAATGCACTTGAATGCAATGGAACCACTTTTCCTCGTAGTGGTCTGTTATAACACAACCCAATAACTACTAGTAGTTAAGTTTGACTCCTTCAAATCTTAAAAAGAATTACAATATTGACTCTTCTAGAGCTTTCTTCATCATGCTCACATGGAAAGCCCCTTTTCCATGAATAGTGGGGGCTAAAATGGCATCCTCTCAAACTATGGTGGTTAGAATAGGAAGGTCAACTTTTGAGTGGCATAAATTTTGCACACGAACTCCAATTAAGATGATTATTGCGTTGTTGAAAATGTATCTATGTGTAATAGCATAAAATGGTGTTGTACTTAATGTGAACATTTTTAGCCCCAGAAAATTCCATTTGATGCCTCAAACTTCTCCTAGAAGGTTTTAGACCCCAAATTTCCAAACAAGGCTGCGTCGGTAAAAATGGTCCTATGAGATTATTCCTACACTTTTTCCACTCTAAAAGCTTCAAGAATTTAGGAGTGGGAATCATTTTTTGTTGGGAGTCCTTGACTTGAGGTGGCTTGGTGTGTTATTCCATTTCCCTAAGGGTTTTCCTGTGGGTTTGTTACTTTTACTTCTTTCTCCATGAATGCTTCACTATCATTATTGTGTGCAGTTGTTTTATTAGTAATTCTACTGCTACCACTACCACCTTGTTGGAGGGAGCTCCACTTACCATCCCAACACTAGTGTCACTTTAAGAGTTGATAGAAACCCTAGTGTGTAAAGAGCATACATAGAGCACAATAACCATGTGAACCTATATTTAGAGTGTTATTCCAATTTAGATTGGATAGTTATATTGTTTTTCATTTATGTTGATGCTTTTAGAGTGGAAAAAGTAGAGGATTAAACTCACAAAAGCATTTTTACCAGTAGGACCCAGTTTGGAAAATCAGGGCTTGAAACCTTCTGGGAGTATTTTTAGGCATAAAATGACATTTTTCGGCAACAAAAATTTGTTGCTTTAGTGTTGCACCAATTTTTTCATATTATACACACAGATTACCTTTCCAACGACACAAGAACCACTTTAATTGGAGTATGTATGCAAAAGTTATGCCACTCAGAAGTTGACCTTCCTATTTTCACCACCATAATTCAAGACGATGCCACGTCAACCCCCACTATTCATGGAAAAGGGGCTAGCCACATGATTATGATGAATAAAACTATAGAAGAGTCCATATTATAACTTTGGTTAAGAGTTGAGCCAGTCAAACCTAACCATTATTAGGTTATTGGTCTATTTTATAACCAAACCACTAGGAGGAAAACGAGTTCCATTTTTTTCAAGCACATATGTTCCATAGATGAACAAAATTAGCTAAGAGGGATAGGAGATAGAGCACAAAGAAAGGATTTATGTACTACAATAGCTCACGAGCCACAGGCCATACATATTTGTACTTGCGGCCATTTTGTATTTAGAAAAAGAGAGCCGAGCATGCTCAGCGTCTAGCTAGAGTTTCTCCCCAAAGGATTTCCCAAGTCATATCTTATGTTAAATCATCGTTTGTGAGTTTCTATTTTGTTTTTCTTTTTTTTTCTTGCATAATTTTAATTGGCATGCATAAGGAATTAATTGTAATATACTTACCCAAAAATCTAAAGAGAAATAAAACCCTAATAATGTAAATTTCATATTTTTAAATATAGTTATATCATATTTGTTGTGAAAATTTGTCTAATAAAATATTCACGATAACTTACGAATCATTATCATAGGCTTAAAAAAACTTTATCAATAAATAGTTTTTACCCATAACAAGGGTTTTAAAAATAAAACAAAATACTCCTCAAATATAAATATGTATTCAACTATGCTTAAAAAATCTTTATCAATAAATTGTTTTTACCTATAACAAGAGTTTTAAAAATAAAATAAAATACTCCTCAAATATAAATATGTATTCAACGTCAAAATTTTGAGAGGAAAAACTTAACTATTAAACCCTCTTCCATTTAAATTTTGTTACATTATGGCATAGAAAAATACAAATTCCCTTCACCTTGAATAGAGAAGCTTGAAAAAGCCGACCTAAAATAGAAAAAGTAGAAAAGCTAGGAAGAAGCAATAAAGAACTAATACACCAAAATTTGACTATTATAAAAGTGGGCTACAACAAACTCCAATACAACTTTACTTACACACTGTTGGTGGTTTTTGAAAATGGTCTCCATGGCAAGCTTCATAAGATAAAATATGAACAGTCACGGGGCCTAAATAGTAAGATTCATAAGTTAGAGTACGTAAATTCATGTGGATTTAATGCATTTTCTATGTTTCAAGCCCTCTCCATGAGATATGAGATTTGAAACAAAAACATGAGGGAGACTAAATCTTAAGAAAACTAACAAATTTACATTTCATAAGTGAATAGCCTAACAATATATCTACATCCACATATAGAGCTCAAGTCTGGCTTAAAACCTATGCATAAGAACATGGAAGTGACTATAAGATATTATTATATTCAGTTGAATTATTGAATGATGTTAATTTATAAAATTTAATGTCTTTTTCATATTAATATAATAGAATATTATTATATTTAAGAGTGTAAATAATTGGGTGATAAAGCATATTATTAAGGGTGAAAGTATATTATTAAGGAATTTTTTGTGATGTCATTAGTTCAAATCTTAACTAGTTCTTGCATGTGGGGCAATATAGGTACACCTTAGTGGTAGCGGACAAATCAATCACAGTATTATCTTACCCTAGTTTCCAATTCTACTAGATACAATAAAATAAAATATTATGAATAATTAAATACATATTAAGAATATGTTTTTCATTTTATGAGGTTATTTATATCTTCTTAAATGTAAATATAGAGGAGGTGGAGCATGTACAACTACATAAATTTTAGTAATCAAATCACTATTTACTCTTGGAAGGGGACCCTTATTCCACAAACAAGGCAATGTCTCACATATCAATTTAATATTTAATTTGATTGCAACCTTAAATTTGTCCATAAAGTCTAGGATAGATGGTGATCATATGCGCTATTAAAGCACTCCCAAATATTAAAATCCTTGTTTAGTTCCCCATCCTATTTGAGTGTTACTCTTGAACATGACCACGATGTGACACCACCAATGTCAAACTTAAAAAAAATATAACCTTAAAATTAAATTATTATTTTTATAAAATATTATTAATAATAAAATATATAAAGATGAAGTACACAAATATAATAAAATATTATTAATAATTAAATCCATTATAAATTTAAAAAAGCTATAAAAGAAAATAAATATCATTTTTTAAATTATAAAAATAATATTATAAATTTCAACATTATAAAATATTAATAGTTGAAATATTTTAGAACTATCACAAGTTTATGAAAGGTTTTAGGACCGTAGAAAGTGTATAGTTTCTTTTTACATGTTAATGCTAAAAATAAGATTAAACGAAACTAAAGAAACACTAAAATAACGACTATAAAATTATAAGACTAATTTTAACGTTAGCAATTTTAATATCTAATTAATATAAAAGAATGAGCATAAAGGTTAAAACATATGATACCAAATTAATATAAAGTGGTGGCTTTGGCGTTAAAACATTTAAAATTAAATTGAAAAGATAAAGGTAGGAATATGTAACATCAAATTAAAAAGATAAAAGTAGGAATATGTAATATTAATATTTTATAGTTCTCTTGTGATTGGTATATTAATAGGTTTAAATATAGTTTTACATAATAAAAATAGAAATAAAGATTATATGTGTATATATTAATGTAATTATATAAATTAAATAATTGATAAAGGTTGATAGGTATCAATAACTATAGAAGTATTTAATCATAAATTTCAAATTAAAAAAAAAATAACTAAATTATAATTTTATTTACATATATTTTATTTTAATAAAGTGAATATATTATTATTTTATTAAATATATACATTTTAAAAAAATTTGTAACATTCTTAATCATGGAGATTCATTTTCACTTTATTATCGAGATTCTTAATATACAAAGAGGTTTTGTTATAATACTATGGGTTATCAATATCACATGTCCAAAAAACTATAACTCATTTCATATGACACTTGTTCATAGGACATTTTTTTAATTAATGAATTTAATTAAAAGGATAAACAAAGTATAACTACTTTAGAAATAAATCACAACCTTTGATTTGTGTATAGTACTAAGAATATTCTAGAAGATTTTATAGAGGTTAAAGTTGTACAGTCCACCTAATATTTATTAATAATTAAATTAAAATTATGGAAGCTCTATTCCAAAATAAACATTCTTATCGACAGAATTATAATAACAGTTTAATTTAATAATTTATTATTTTAATATTATGATAAAGTTATATATCAAATTGATGTATGGAATTTTATTTGTAAGATAAATAACTTAAAAATAAAAACAGAGATTACTTATTTTGCAAATTTTAATATATATTTATTATAATAAAATAATAATAACCTAATTAGATTGTTAAATAAAGGTATACATATTCTACTCAATAATGGCTTTCAATCTATGATCTTTTACAAGGAACTACATTTTCTTAATCATTAAGACCACTCAAGTTGCACTCATTAAATTTAAGATCATGGCCTATCTAGACACCAAATTAGTGTATTAGACCCCTTGCTTTTAAGACTAGCATTGAACTTAAAGTTTATAAATATATGCATACTCTCCACCCCTTTGAATTTGAGCATATAACCTATAAAAATAGCACCTACTCTTATTTTATTTTTTTTCAGGACGAAAAAGCATGATTGCATTTATATAAGAAATATAAACAAGCATAAATGTACATTCATTAGGAAAATCATATGGCCCATATAGAGCTCTTCCATCCGCAGAAAACATATAACCCATATAGATCTGACAAACTATAGTCATGGATGAGAAAACTAGAAAAGGCCAGACAATGCCATGAAATCAGCATAATAACCATGCTGTCAACCAGCAGCAAAAAACTTCAAAAGTCATAGGAGAGGCATAGTAGGAGTATCCTGTAGCCACAAAAACTAAGAACAACATCATATGGAAAAGAAACCGACTGATAGGAGACCAAAATGAAAAGCAAGAGAGCAGAGGAACCGAAAAAGAGAGCTAGAAGTCTAGAGGAGAGAAATCCTAAATGGGAAAGATTTTTCCATCATAAGCCACCTGCAAAAACCAGAAACCTGGAACCTCTTGAAGACCCTTTTTAGATAAAACATCTGCTTGCTGATTGAGTACCCTGTTGATATGAAGAATAGAGCCTCCCTCCGATCTATTCCACAAGAATCTTATCCTATCTAACCATCCTACAAGCTGTGGCTTGAGAATGTTGTTTTTCTCAAGAACATAATCCACCATAACTTTTGAGTCTCCAGAGATTGAGACATCCTGTAAATTAAGAAAGAGACAAAAGCTTAGAAGGCCAACTAGGGCCATCGCCTCAACTTTACTGTTGGATCCCCTTCCGCCATTCCAATGAATGAGAAAATGACTATTTTCGTTTACTAATATATGAACTCCATAGCCACATATTCCATTCTGTTCAGCTCCATCAAAGAAAGCTCTTGGCAGAGAAGAAAGCTCCCGAGGGGGCTCGATACAATCCTGATTCATTTGCTTGGGAGGATTCTGCGGGATAGATTCATGGAGAGCAGTAATAATGGAGAAAATTTCCAGAAACGGGGATGATTTTCCATTGAAGATGAAATTGTTTCGCCACTTCCATATGCACCAAAAGGTGATAATGAAAACTGATCTCCAGTACTCCTTTTGCTTACTGCACCATTGAAATGCTTCACTAATTGAAGCATGGGACATATGCTGGATTCCATAGCATTCCTCCAAGGATTTCCAAAGTTGCTGATATTTATTGCAATTTAGAAATAGGTGAAAGTTGTTTTCCTCGACTGACCTGCAAATAGGACAAAGACTAGGACCCTTCCATCCTCGCTTCCTTAAGTTCTCCCAAGAGAGATTTCTATTATGGAAAGACAACCATGAGAAAAAAATAATTTTGGAAGGGCAACCAGATTTCCAAAAAATCAGTGGAAATGAAGGGCTGAGAGGAGCCTGCTTTAGACCACTCAAATTCTGGTAAATGTCTTTTACACGAATAGAGTTCATCCCTTTCGAATTACTCCACATGAGACTGCCATTTTCCGCCGAGCGAAAAAAATCCACAATTTCTGAGACGCGTCCTGATGAGGTCCCATTGCAGGGCAATGTCACCGGACATCCCCAAACAACCTGCTTCCTTCCAGAGAGGGACCGGACCCTGCCAACCTGCAATTAAGCTGTCCCAATAGAAAATACATTTCCTGTGAAGGAAAATCAGTAAAGGTTCAAGTACATCGATCACCTCAGCGCCACTCATAAATTGGTCTTTCCCAATAAGAATCTTTTTTCCAGATTGAAAACGCCAGACTAAGTTCTTCAAGAAATAACTTTCAATCTTACGGAGGCTTAACCATATTGAAGAGCCTAAAGGGGAACCGATCCTTCCTTTCCTGAACCAGAAAGATAGATCTTGCATGTCCAAATATTTCTTTCGAATTATGTTGCTCCAGGGTCCTTCTTCATAAATCCCTCTCCACAAAGTCTTGCATAACAGAGCCTTGCCGAAAGTCCTCAAATCTAAGAGGCCCCATCCTCCCATGCTCTTCGACAAAGAGATATTGGACAATTTTGAGAGGTGATATTTCCTTTTGTCCGCTCGACCACCCCAAATGAAATTTGCAGTAAGCTTATTCATTGACTGTATTATGCTTGCTGGAAGAAAATATAAATGAGACCAATAAACTACTAGTTGGTTTAACACAGATTGCGCCAGGATCACCCTTCCTACCAGCGAAAGGCATCTATACTCCCACATTGAAATCCTCTTGTAATATCTATCTAAAATCCATTCCCAGTCCACCTTTGAATATCCATTTGCTTTTAACTCAAAGCCCAAATATTTAATTCCATGACTGATAGATTGCGCCTCAATTCCAAAGAGAGTCGATAACCATTCAACCTCCTCCTGGTAGATATCATTGTGGTAGATAATTGATTTAACACTATTTATCTGTAATCATGTTGCCTTCTGGAAATTGAAAAGGATTTCATAAAAACATAACCATGTGAATTTGCATAGAATTCCAAAAATTATGATATCATCAACAAACAAATTATGAGAGATCGAGATGTTCTTGCAAATTTTCAGCAGCTGACACCTGTTTTCCCTGACGGCCTTGTTGATATGGAGGCTGAGAGAATTCATAGCTAGAATGAATAAGAGTGGAGAAAGAGGACAACCTTGACGGAGTCCTCTGGAAGCAGAGAAAAAGGGAGATGGGATCCCATTTATGATGATTGCATAATTCACCTTCTCCACGCAGGCCATGATCCAATTTATCATGCTAGCTCTTAAGCCAACCTTTGCAAGTAAGCACCTTATGAATCCCCAGTCAAGGCAGTCATATGCCTTACGAAGGTCAATATTGAGAATGATTGCATCCCTTTTTTTGGAGTGAATGGCAAAAAAGACCTTCCTGTGTATTTGCAACCACGTCCAGGATGTTTCTTCCTTGTAAAAAATTGTGTTGATCTTTTGTTAAGAAAATAGACAGAGTTGCTTTAATTCTTTCTGCAATGATCTTTGAGATAATTTTGTAAGAAATATTACACAGTGAGATCGGTCGAAAGTCCATGAATGACTCTGCATTACCTTTCTTTGGTATGAGCGCTATATTTGTGGAGGAGGTCTTCTGGTTGATACTGCCTGATATCCTGGAACGTTCTACCATTCTTAACAGATCAGCTTTGATGAGATCGAAAAAGTGAATGAAGAACTCCATTGTCCAGCCATCCGGCCCTGGACGTTTGTCTCTCTTAAAGGACTTCATTGTTTTTAGCAACTCCTCCTCAGTTACTGGCTGGAAGATTTGATCGTTTATATCCTCATCAAACATCTGAGGAAAAACTTCAATGCCCCACATAATATCTCGAAACTTGCAGTCTTCAGATCTTTTATACTGCTTTACAAAAAAATTCACTGCCTCATTTGATATTTCCTGTTGAGAATGTAGGAAACCTCCTCTTCCATCACTAATTTTCCATATAGAATTATTTTCGCGCCTGGAATTTGCGAATTTATGGAAAAAATTTGTATTCTTATCCCCTTCTTTAAGCCATATCGCCCTACTTTTCAACCTCCAAAAAGATTCCTCCTGTTCTAAAATTTTAATTTTCTTCTTTTGAAGCTCCTTTATGTGACACCTCATTTTGAAGGATAGGTGATGATCAGCCATGGCTTCCGAAGCTCTGTCCAATTCTTTTTGAATTTTCCTAAGTTCATTTATGTTGGATTGTCTTTTCCTGAATTGCCACTCTTTTACCACCTTTCGCATGTGATCCATTTTATCTCTGAAAGTCGTCAAAAGTGGAAAGGGATTAGAGGACGCCATCTCGCTCCATTCTTTCTTTATAAGGTCATTGAAAGCTGGATCTTCCAGGAATGTTCTATTGAATTTGAAACCGTATCCTTTCCTAAAACCCTTTTCCTTCCAGCTTAATAAAATCGATCTATGATCTGAAATGAAAACACTTTCAATTGATGAGAAAGGCATGCCCAGCTTGTCAATCAAACTAGCATGAAGAATAAATATATCAAGTCTCTTGGCTATGTAAGCTTTCTCAATTTTTCCATTCTCCCACGTCGAATGCATTTGGGCCGGGAGAATGTCAACATAATTCCTCCTCAGCAGTTCATTTTTTATTTTTCCAGCAAGGGGGTCCTTTTTCTTGTTGATGCCCCATATTTCATCCATATTAAGAGTGACATTTAGGTCTCCTGCAATCAATAAATATTCAACATCAAAAATTTCAGAGGCAAAAAGTTTCTCCCAAAATTGCAATATATTCTTGTAGGGAGCATATAGATTCAAGATATTTATTGGGAAATTGTGTCCCCTCATGTGCGTCGAGATCAGAATCCCCGCCAAACAACTATATGTTTTTGCCTTGATCCAGTTCAGATCCCACAAGACCGCTAACCCCCCCGAAAGACCATTAGCTTCCAAAGCAGAAATGTACCAGGAAGGAAACATCTTCCTGAAGTATGAGATTGCTACAGAAGAGGCGTGCATAGTTTCCTGGATTAGAATAATTTTGGGGCTTGCTGAGAGAAAGAAATCTTTTAATGCCAAACATTTTTTGTCTGCCCCCAGACCCCTTATGTTCATGGAAATGATGAAATTAATTTTGGAAGCTTTTCGGCCATGCTTGCTCTAAGAGGCCTTTCTTCTGTCATGTCAATGATAGGAACATCTATAAGGGACAAATTACGGGCTCCTCTGTGTTGGCATTATGATTCTGGTATGGCTCTATGATACAGATGTTGTACTTGATGGCAACACTCTCAAGTGGCAATGCTCTGATCAGACCCTCAAAATGTTGGAAATTAAGAGGTACGTAGGAGTATAGTTCAAAAGGTGCGTACCCGCAGGTACGCCGTGAAGGGACTGCGGTCATACACGCAGGTCACCCGTGCATGAGGTGCGTACGCCCAGTGCACATACTTCAAGGCAGAGAAGCGCACTCACGTGGGGTTTCTTATGTTTGGCCCGTGGTATTTAGCCCGCCATTCTTGATTCTATGGTTTTGGCCCGTGGTATTGTTTTATATTATTATTATTACTGATCCCCATGTTTTTGGGCCCCTTGTATTGGTTATCTATGGTATTGATCCATGATTTTAGGAAGAGATTGCCTATATAAAGCAAAGGAGATCACTTGGCTAAGCATCTTTTGCAAATTGAATATCTTAAGATCTGAAACATTGGGTTATTGTTTTAAAAGCTTGATCTATATAAAAGTGAAGACGAAAGCGAATCTATGAAGGGTGATCTCTCGAGCGCATGATCAGATCTGAGTTCTGACTATCTGTGGCACACTGGGGGGACTGCCAATTCGGCCCTAATCAGAGGTACGCAGGTGATTAACCGTGCAAGTGCGTGGGTACGTAGAGCAGAAGAAGGAGAAGTGCGTGGGTACATAGAGCAGAAGAAGGCGCAGTGCGTGGGTACGCAGCGTGACAGAGGTTCAGGTGCGTAGGCACAGGGAAAGTACGTGGCGCTTCAGAAGCCGCAGGTGCGTAGGTACGCGACGCGATAGCATCTGTGGGTGCGTGGCTATAGTAGCAGTACGCGGCGCGATAGTATCTATGGGTGCGTGCCTACAGTAACAGTACGCAGCGCGATTGAAGAAACAGTGCGTGGGTACGCAGTGCAGCAGAAGGCTCTCTGTGGGTATACGCAGGGTAGCAGAAGGTGAAGTGCGTAGCCACGCAAGCCAGAGAAAGAAAAACTGCGTATCTTTCTTAAGATTTTTTGTTGACTGAATTTTTCTGTTGATAAGGTGTTCTGGGTTTAGTTTACTGTTATTGTGGATCTGGTTACTACAGTTGACTGGGTGATTTACTTGTACTTGTTGATCTCTTGATGTTTATGGATCCAGTTTGAAAATTTATGAAAAGTGGTCCTTGAAAGAAAAAAGTAGGGGGTTGTAGCTCCCTTCCAGGAGAGACTGGAAAACGAGAGAGAGTTGTAGCTCTCTGCGAGTTGCAGCCTGCATACTGGTAAAGGACTGCACCAGTACAAAACCATTGTAAAAGGAGTTTCTAATTTGAAAGAAGATAGAGACATATTGCAGCAGGTGGTTTTCACCCACATTGGGTTTCCACCTTACATCTGGTGTTCTTTGGTGTGACTATCTGTTTTCTTTGTTCATGCTCATTATTTTATGGTACTGACATGCAAAAATAATTCAAAGTATAAATAAGGAAGATTTATTAAAAGAACTTGATAATACTGATTCACCCCCCCTCTCAGTATTATTTCCAACAATTGGTATCAGAGCAGGTCCTTCAGAGAAGCTTGATCGCTTGGAGGAAGATCATTCATCATGAGCAACTACGAGAGGGAAACATCAATCAGGCCACCAATCTTTGATGGGACAAACTTCAATTATTGGAAGGTAAGAGTTACTGCCTATCTTCAATCTCTTGTTACAGAAGTTTGGGATATCATAGATACAGGCTACACTTTTCCTTCAGCTACTCCTACAGATTCGGCCGAGAAGAAGAAATATGAAACAAATGCTAAAGCAGTCAATACTCTGCTAGGATGCTTATCTCAAACAGAATTCGTAAAGGTTATGCAATATAAATCTGCAAAGGAAATATGGGACAAGATTGTCTTGAGCTACGAAGGAGATGAACAGGTAAAGCGTGCTAAACTTCAAACCCTCAGAATTCAGTATGAGAATCTCAGAATGTATAATGATGAAAGTGTGGCTAACTATTTCCTTCGGGTAGATGAGATTGTTAATTGCATGAAAAACTTGGGTGAAGAAATAAAAGAGGCTATTGTGGTTGAAAAAGTTCTAAGATCATTGTCCCCCAAGTTTGAATCTAAAGTGTCTGCAATAGAAGAAAAGGAAAATCTACGAATTCTTACTATGTCTCAGCTACACGGAATTCTAACTGCTTATGAAATGAGAAAGGGAGGTCCATCAGACAGAAGAGAAGCTGCTTTCAAGGCTTCAGGCAAAGGAGACTATTATGAAGCAAGTCACGTGCCAGAAGAAGAAGAAGAAGAATCAAATTTTGTCAGAAATCTTCAAAGGGGTTCTGGAAGGTTCAGAGGTAAGTTACCTTTTAAATGCTTTGCTTGTGGAAGAGTAGGTCATTATGCTGCGAAATGTCCTCATAAGGATAAAGGAAAGGAACCTGCTAGATGGAACAAGAAACAGATTGCAAATAAGAAAAGCTACTACACTCATGAAGATAGTGATGGTCTATCAAATAGTGATGAAGATGAACGAGGTAATGACTATAAACTTTTAATGGAATTTGAAGATGATGATTACATGGATGCTATAGATGTGGATAGCTTTTATGAAGAAATTTCTAGACTCAAGACATGTATAGAAGAAAAGAATAGGATCATTGATACTCTACAACTTCAAATTGATGAAAAAGAAAAATATCTTGAAAAGTTAGAAGGTGAAATTGTTGGTCTTAGAAAAGAGATTGAGAAAACAAAGGCTATTAATCTTAAGTTTGTCAAAGGATCTGAAACTCTGGATGAGATCATCAATGTACATCGTTCTCCTCTAAACAAGACAGGTCTGGGCTATAATGGAGAAACTTCTCAAGCATCCACCTCAAAGAGTTATCTTGATGCAGCAAGAAGGAATGAGCAAAAGCACAATGGAGATCACCAGGTAAAGCAGGGACCAATTACAAACAAAGACTATCAGGCAAACCAGGGGAAATCCGTCTTAAGAATGAACAAAAGCTACAACCAGCCACAGGTAAAATCCTCTCAATTTACTTCAAGAATGAATGACAATAGAAATTACAATCGTTTGGCCGGAAGATTTGATAACCGCAGAAGTTTCTTCAATGGACAATGCTTTTCTTGCCATAACTTTGGTCACAAATGTGTTGCATATAAAACGATCATGACTAGAGAAGCTCAAAAACAAAGAAGTATGACTGGGATTACAAAAAGGACCTATAACAACTTTTCGGTTCTTGAAAATGAAGTTGAATGTTCTATTTGCAATAACTTTGGTCATGAAGATTCTGAATGCAAGAGCAGGTTTCAGCAGAAAAAGGAGCAAGCCTCAAGCACCAAAACATGGAGAATAAAGGAACCACAAACAGAAAGATGTGGGATAGCATTTTATGCAGAGGGACAGGAAAATCTATGGTACATTGACAGTGGATGTTCAAAGCATATGACAGGTGATAAAGAAAAACTTGAATCATATTCTGCTTTATAAAAGGGAAAGAAAGTTTCTTTTGGAAATGATACTCCTGCAGCTATAAAAGGAAAAGACACTGCTCAGTTAAAAGAAAAGGTCAAAGCTGGAAATGTTTTGTATGTTGATGGATTGAAACATAATCTTCTAAGTGTCAGCCAGATGTGTGATCAAGGAACCGAGGTGATATTTAGAACAAATGGATGTTTTGTTCATGATCTTGATACAGGTAAAACAGTGATCAAAGGTAAAAGAACTCCAAATAATCTATACATATTTGAAGAAGGACAACAACAATGCTATCTAAGCAAGGATGATGAACACTGGTTATGGCACCGGAGGTTGGGGCATCTAAGCTTTTCATAAATAAGGAAAGCATGCAAATATCAGGCAGTTCGCGGTCTTCCAGATATCAAAATTCCAGACAACACCATATGCAAATCATGTCAGTTTGGAAAGCAAACCAGAACTAACTTCCCAGAGAAGGAAGGATCAGCTAGCATGCCTCTTGAGCTTGTACATACAGATGTATGTGGACCATTCAGGAAAAGGACACCTCGAGGAGAAGAATACTTGATATTATTCATTGACGATTTCTCCAGGTTTGTCTGGTTAGGACTTATGAAGCACAAAGATGAAGCATTCGAAAAATTCAAATCTTTTAAAGCCTTGGTTGAAAATGAATCAGGATACAAAATTAAGTGCCTCAGATCCGACAGAGGTGGGGAGTTTACCTCAAATGAATTTTTCGATTTCTGTGAAGAACATGGGATAAGAAGAGAATTCTCTACAGCTAGAACTCCTCAGCAAAATGGAGTAGTGGAAAGAATGAACAGAACAGTCCAACAAATGGCTCGTGCTATGCTTGATGAGTCTGGAACGCCCGCAACTTTCTGGGGTGAAGCTGCATATGCTGCGGTTGTTATTCTCAACAAAACAAATGTCCGGGTGAACAGCACTCAAACTCCTCATGAGCTCTGGTATGGTGAGACTCCTTCAGTAAAGCACTTCAAAATCTTTGGGAGCAAATGTTATATTAAGAACATTGATGAGAAACTTGGCAAACTTGAACCTAGAGCAGATGAAGGCATTCTTCTTGGTTATTCTCCACACAGCAAAGCATACAAGTGCTACAATAAAAGACTTGGAAGAATTGTTGATAGCATTGATGTAGTGGTTGATGAGAAGGGATACATTCCTAGGCAAGTAAATCATGAAGATATCGAAGAAGATAAAAACTACCCTCAAAGACAGAATGATGAAGAAGAAGAACCTCAAGAAGAACCAGAGGAACAGATAAGGATAAAAGAGAATACTCCATCCAGATATGTTTAGAAGAATCATCCAGAATCTCAGATTTTGGGGCAGAAAGAAGCAGGTGTACAAACAAGAAGAACAGTCGCAGAAGCTTCAAGCTATTTGGCATTACTCTCTTCCACTGAACCACAAAATGTGAAAGAGGCATGCAAAGATGAATTTTGGGTGAAAGCAATGGATGAAGAACTTGAGCAGATCGAAAAGAACAACACTTGGGAGCTGGTTCCTAGACCAAAGAATAAGAATGTTATAGGGACAAAATGGGTCTTCAAAAATAAATTGAATGAAAATGGAGAAGTAATTAGAAACAAGGCCAGACTTGTTTGTAAAGGGTATGCGCAGCAAGAAGGAATAGATTTTGAAGAAACCTTTGCTCCTATTGCAAGACTTGAGGCCATCCGAATGTTCCTTGCTCTCTCAAGATTTCAAAACTTCAAAGTATTTCAAATGGATGTGAAATCAGCCTTCCTGAATGGAGACTTGGAAGAAGAAGTATACATTGAGCAGCCAGATGGTTTCATTCTTGGAAATGATCCAAATCTTGTATGCAGATTGAAAAAGGCTCTCTATGGTCTCAAACAAGCTCCAAGGGCTTGGTACTATCGTTTGGACAAATATCTTCATCAACAAGGTTTTTCAAAAGGATCAGCAGACAACAATCTTTATATAAAAGTTGAAAATGACAAATTGCTAATACTTGTTGTGCATGTAGATGACATTATCTTTGGCAGCAATGAAGAAGCTATGAGTCAAATCTTTGCCTTGGTGATGCAGAAAGAATTCGAAATGTCCTTGCTAGGAGAACTGACATATTTTCTTGGTTTGCAAATCCAACAAAAAGAAGGAGGGATCTTTTTGTCTCAAACCAAGTATCTCAAGCAGATTTTGAAGAAATATGGCATGGAAGATGCAAAACCAGTATGTACACCCATGGTCACAGGATGTAGCCTCAGTGCAAATGATGAATCAGCAGCAGAGCATCAACCAACCTACAGATCTATGATTGGAAGTCTACTTTATTTGACAGGTACCCGACCAGACATCACGCATGCAGTGGGAATAGTTGGAAGATTTCAAGCAAATCCGAAGGAAACTCATCTTCAGGCAGTGAAGAGAATCTTTAAATATCTTCAAGGGACTCAAAATTATGGCTTATGGTATCCTAGAGATACAGATCTCACACTGCATGCTTATACAGATGCAGATTGGGCAGGAAGCATGGATGACAGGAAGAGCACAAGTGGTGGTGCGTTCTTTATGGGTTCCAGATTAGTATCTTGGTTAAGCAAGAAACAGAGTTCGATTGCCTTGTCTACAGCTGAAGCAGAATATGTTGCTACTGCATCTTGCTGCACTCAACTCCTTTGGATGATGCAGACCTTGCAGGACTTTCAAATCACTTGTACACCACCTATCTCCATCTTATGTGATAACACAAGTGAAATCATCATTTCAAAGAACCCAGTCATGCATTCAAAGACCAAGCACATACCGATCAAGTATCATTTTCTCTAGGAACAAGTACTTGAAAAAAAGGTCAAGTTGGAGTATGTTCCTTCTAAGGAACAAGTTGCTGATATACTCACTAAACCATTGCCCAGGGAGACCTTTGAATACCTCAGGCAAAAGCTGGGGGTTGTTGATGCATCATCTTGTTGAATCTCTTCTGATGGTTGGTTGTACGCAAGGCTCATCTGGGGCATATGCGTACATGTGCTGGGTTGCGGATTGGTTGAAGATCGAATGGCACAGGTTCAGGGGGAGCATATAATGCATTGTTGGCATTATGGAGGACGTATAGAAGAAGATCATGGATGTTGGTCTGAATATTGCTGCAATATGTCTCTATCTCTTTCATGGTCAGTTATGGTGTTTTGGTGGCTTATGGTTCTTATTTGCAGATCTGGTTTATAGTCAGGGGGAGTATGTTCTTAGGGGGAGCATAACCCTTTGCCCTTGATGTCAAAGGGGGAGAATGACGTTGAGGATCTTGAGGTTTCCATCAAGTCCAAAGGGGGAGATTGTTGGCATTATGATTCTAGTATGGCTCTATGATACAGATGTTGTACTTGATGGCAACACTCTCAAGTGGCAATGCTCTGATCAGGCCCTCAAAATGTTGGAAATTAAGAGGTACGCAGGAGTATAGTTCAAAAGGTGCGTACCCACAGGTACGCCGTGAAGGGACTGCGGTCATACACGCAGGTCACCCGTGCATGAGGTGCGTACCCCCAGTGCACTTACTTCAAGGCAGAGAAGCGCGCTCACATGGGGTTTCTTATGTTTGGCCCGTGGTATTTAACCTACCGTTCTTGATTCTATGGTTTTGGCCCGTGGTATTGTTTTATATTATTATTATTATTGAGCCCCATGTTTTTGGGCCCCTTGTATTGGTTATCTATGGTATTGATCCATGATTTTAGGAAGAGCTTGCCTATATAAAGCAAAGGAGATCACTTGGCTAAGCATCTTTTGCAAATTGAATATCTTAAGATCTGAAACATTGGGTTATTGTTTTAAAAACTTGATCTATATAAAAGTGAAGACGAAAGCGAATCTATGAAGGGTGATCTCTCGAGCGCATGATCAGATCTGAGCATCTGACTATCTGTGGCACACTGGGGGGACTGCCAATTCGGCCCTAATCAGAGGTACGCAGGTGATTAACGGTGCAAGTGCGTGGGTACGCAGAGCAGAAGAAGGAGAAGTGCGTGGGTACGCAGAGCAGAAGAAGGCGCAGTGCGTGGGTACGCAACGCGATAGAGGTTCAGGTGCGTAGGCACAGGGAAAGTACGCGGCGCTTCAGAAGCCGCAGGTGCGTAGGTACGTGGCGTGATAGCATCTGTGGGTGCGTGGCTACAGTAGCAGTACGCGGCGCGATAGTATCTGTGGGTGCGTGCCTACAGTAACAGTACGCAGCGCGATTGAAGAAACAGTGCGTGGGTACGCGGTGCAGCAGAAGGCTCTCTGCGGGTATACGCAGGGGAGCAGAAGGTGAAGTGCGTAGCCACGCAGGCCAGAGAAAGAAAAACTGCGTATCTGTCTTAAGATCTTTTGTTGACTGAATTTTTCTGTTGATAAGGTGTTCTGGGTTTAGTTTACTGTTATTGTGGATCTGGTTACTACAGTTGACTGGGTGATTTACTTGTACTTGTTGATCTCTTGATGTTTATGGATCCAGTTTGAAAATTTATGAAAAGTGGTCCTTGAAAGAAAAGAAGTAGGGGGTTGTAGCTCCCTTCCAGGAGAGACTGGAAAACGAGAGAGAGTTGTAGCTCTCTGCAGGTTGCAGCCTGCATACTGGTAAAGGACTGCACCAGTACAAAACCATTGTAAAAGAAGTTTCTAATTTGAAAGAAGATAGAGACATATTGCAGTAGGTGGTTTTCACCCACATTGGGTTTCCACCTTACATCTGGTGTTCTTTGGTGTGACTATCTGTTTTCTTTGTTCATGCTCATTATTTTATGGTACTGACATGCAAAAATAATTCAAAGTATAAATAAGGAAGATTTATTAAAAGAACTTGATAATACTGATTCACCCCCCCTCTCTCTATTATTTCCAACACTCTGCCCGTGCCTTCACCTCTCCCCTTGAAATGCCTACTTCCCCTGTTTTTTTTCCTCCTCACCGTAATATTACTAGTGGAGTTTGGACTTATTTGCGGTGATTTTTGGACTCTAGGTTTATGAATGGTGAGAGCCTTGAGCTCCAAGGATTTCTTGCTTAATAAATAATCCAAGTCACTGCCTATTGAATTTGTAGGCGAGGATGTTGGAGAGTTTACAGGGGTCACTGTTACCATGATCTCTTTTCCTTTATCGAGGGAGGAACTATTCTTTCTTGGGGATGGCGAGGAGGAATGAATGATGTGGATTTCCTTACTGAGATTTTTACAGGGGTGCGGTATCGGGGGTGGATTTGGAACCTCGCGATCAGAGGCAGGCTCCAGAGGGGGCATAGATGGAGATATAGCTGGATTAGGAACCTCGTGGTCAGAGACAGGCTCCAAGGAAGGCATTGAAGGGGATATAGGCTCCACGGGGGTTGGGATTTTACACTGGAGTGGGGGATGTTGTTGGTCATCAGAATAAAACTTTGCCGGATCCTCTGACTCTAATGGAGACTGACTCATTGAGGATGGAAACTTCACCTGATCCGGGTATGAAGATTTTACTTTGAAGGACTTTGCCGCAACCTGATGGGATCCGTGGTGCTTTCAGATATTACTAAGGCGCCGAGAGCAGTTTTTTATTAGATGCCCAGTGCGATGACAAGCTGAGCATCTAAAGGGCACCCCCAAGAAATCCAGTCTTTGCCTAATTTTTAATTCTCTCCAATATATATCGATATGATCCGGAAATCCCACTCTGTAAGCTTTGTCTATCAATATCCACGCCACTCGTTTATCTTTCTCTCCTAAACACCATGGATCAACATAAATGCATCTTCCAATGGCGTTTCCGATTTCAGCTAAAGTTTCCTGTGACCATAGTTCTAGAGGCAGACTGGGTAGCTTTACCCAGATCAAGTTGTTAGATGGGATGTTCTTTAAACAGTTATAGCCCAGATACCATCTGTGCAATGCCAGAAAACTTCTCTTGTACACCCGTTGATGCTTCAAAATGATTTCCAGGTCACTAGAATTAAGGAAATGAAAACAATACCATTCCTTTAGTAATTTGGAAACAATAGGAACATATCCTATTAACGGTTTCCACTACTGCTCAAGCCAACACCTCATCTTTGAGTCGTCCAATTCCGGAAAATGCCACCGACCGACCAGGGCATTACCCTGGAGACTTTCTATGCGTTCTGCTAGATGACTACTATCTATTTTAATAGGTGCGGGAGGGGGAGCAGTCTTTACAGGTTTCTGGTTTTTCTGAGAATATCCTTCCTCCTAGGCCTTTTCTACAAGTTATTTATCGGTTTGGCTGATAGTGCACAGAGGTTTTTCCTTTGACCGGACAAAACCTTCCAAATCATCCTGTGCCTGTGGGTCCGAGGGGTGAATCAGCATTTCCTCTAAGGTGGACTGCCATTCACTTGACAGTTTGGCACTTTCGTGGACAGATTCTGCCTGGATGGCCGCTTGTATCATAGCCTCCATGGCAGATGTGTCAGATTGTAAATCCATTCTTTAAGTTGCCACCTAACTCTTAGCTCATAAGTACCATGAAAATCCAAGAATGATATATGACGGAAACTACGGCCAATGGGAGCATAAGATTTCTGAACACGATGCCTGGAGAAGGAAGTTTTAAAATTCTAATTTTCTGACTGCAGTACTGACAGATGGAGCCTTCGGATAAAAGTTATCCTTTTTCCCAAGAGATAAGGTGTTAAACATGAGGCCATCTATCCATCAAATTTGAAAGGGATGACTATATCGTGAGCTGGACTCTGACATATACGAATAATTTTGAAAAATGACGGCTTTGCTTAATTCGGAAGTTCTGATCCCGTCCCAAAGATAATTTAATATCCAAGACTCACTTTACTTGACTCTACCCGGGAATGTCCTGAATAGGTGTTGGGAATTAAGGCTTGTACTATTGGTCATAAACCGGTTCCAGGGCGAGAAGAATTCGGCCCGGAAAAACCAGTAGGATTCGATGGGTAACAACAGTGAGCCAAGAGCTCCCTAACGTTTCAAAAAGGTTCTCATGACCAAAACTTCATGAAGTTTCTTCAGGACATACTATACAACAACAGAAAACCTCACAAACACACCACCAGGGACCTAACTTAAACCGGAAATCTGAACAAGGCTTGGTAATGACAATGTAGTTCTTAATCTTGAAAACCGATATCCATGACCAGCTCAAAAATGTTTTCCTAGGCATGAGAAATCCACAAGTATTCTACAGTATACTCTAAAGGAAAGCGAAACTTCTATGTTATATCAGTCTAACTTCAAGACTAGACCATCCTTTCTTATTGTTTCTAAACAATATTTGAACTGCATGCTAAATTCATATTTCAATGCTTAATCAGAATTTAATTGCTTCGAGACTACTTGTAAACTTTCCTTTAAGAAACCTCCTTGTAACAAAAACAACATAACATTTTAAACCAAAAATATACTAACCTGGAGACACAGGTGAGCTGAAAGCAGAGTGCAAGCGGAGAAAGAAAATACGAAACACAACCAGAGTAAAAGACGTGACCAAGAACAAAGAAATGAAAAGTCAGAATGACCCCCCTTCGCAGAAGAAAGAGTCACCGAACAGCATAACCGTAGTAGTTCCAGGGAGCAGAATTGCAGGAGGAAAACTCTGCAACAAAAAGAATGAGACCAGGGATAACAGGACTCGGTGTTGAGGCAAACCCTGCCAGAATGCCAACCAGAGGATATGAAGCGAGAATAAGCGAATAGCATGCAAGACTATGATCCAACAGGGGTCATGGCTTTTGTTAAGCGGGAGCCGAGAGTCATGAACATGCTGGTGTTACAAAAAAACGTGGCATGAAATCAGGGAGACGACTTGAATGGTTTAAATGGGGGTTGGGTGGTTCAAGGAAAAGCCAGCGCCACAAAACGTGGCATGGACGACATGCAGCGACTGTTGTAACGCACATGAGTTGAGCTTATTGGTCAATCCTCCATTGCATTCTCTGGTTGGACGCCTTTACCTGCACACCGCCACTCAGCTGCCGCGCTCCAGGCCTTCCGTCATTTCTTTCTCTTTAGCACCTACTCTTATATATACAATATATATATACTCTCCACCTCTTGGAATTTGAACCTATAACTTATAAAAAATAGCACCTACTTATATATATATATATATATATATATATATATATATATATATATATATATATATATATATATATATATATATATATATATAGATATATATACATACATATATATACATACATATATATACATACATATATATACATACATATATATATATATACATATATATACATATATATATATATAGTACATGTCTAACATGAGCTTTGAGGGATCAAATTTCTTCATGTGCAAACTTTTTAGAGTGCAAAACACAATGTTATTTTTCATTGTTTAAATTGTATTTTTGAATGCTAAATAGAGTATATATAGGATCAAATAAACTTTTTAACCATACAAACTTAAAATTTTCATGTTATATACATAATTTTTTTAATACCATATATATACATAATTGACATTAAAATATTTTACATAATATGTACATTGAGACATTTTATCACGCAAATTAAAATGTTTTTTTTATTATTAATGTATTTTTAAGTATATGTTAATATTAATTTGTACTATAATATTTTATTGATAAACAAAGTTGAATATTTTCTTATATACAACATTAAAATATTTTATTATATATATATATATATATATATATATATATATATAGACATAAATTATTTAGCATAGTTCTTCAAATAGTTTATTTAAAGCTCACGTTGAAATATTTTTGAAAAAAATAAGATTTAAACATTGCAGTGACACTTTTTTTAATTTTTAATTACTTTACAAATTACTTGTCTAATTACTTTACAATATATTTATTATTATCATTATTATAACCAACATAGACAAATTTACACATCCCCTCATATAAAATTGTAAAATAAACCTCTCAACTCAAAAATAAAAAATTTAAACATATCATTTATAATTTAAATTTTGTAGAAATTTATTTTCAAATATAAAATATTAGAATTATTCAAACATAAAATAAGATAACAAATCATTTAACTTTATGAAACTATACATCTATTTAATATCGTATAATTCAATTATTAAAAAATATTTTAAAATAAAAATTTTATTTTAATAATAAAAAATTATAATTTTATTATTTTAAAATTATAATTTCTGAAAATTATATAATCAAATTTCAATGAGAACACATTATAATAATTTAAATCCATAAAATAATTAACAAATTTTATTTTATATTTATAATTTCGATTTTTTGATATATGGGTTAATATTAAATTTTAATAATAATCATAATATCTTTCCATTATTCCAAGACTAATTTGAAAGAAATAAAAATAATAATAATTTTGCCTTTTCAATCTTTTAATGAAAAAAAAAACATTTTTTTTTCAGAGAGAAAAAGCATAATGTATTATATTGAGACAATATAATAGATATCAGATAAGTAAAAATGTCAAGCTATAAGAAGCTGAGGAGGTCTTTTAACCCTGAAACATAAACCTGGGATGTGTCCCTCCGTGAAAGAAAAAAAAACGATCTGAACATAAACACATCTCATATAAAAACAGCTGCAAATATTATGATCCATATGCGGATACAAATATGAGACCCTGATACCAAAGATAGATGAAAACTATATACACCATACAAGTACGATGATAGAGGCAGAAAAGGGAGAATACAAAAGGATAAATAAGAGCAAATCTGGAAATGACCAAAAGAGATTAAGCGTCTGGGAATGAGAAATCTTGAATGATAAAGGATTTCTCATCCAAAATTACCTTCATGGACCATGAACCTGATTCTAACTGAATACCTTGCTTTGACAAACTGTCCGCTTGCTGGTTTTGATCTCTGTAGATGTGTTGAATAGAGCATTCCTTCACAAGACCCCAATAAAACATGATCCTGTCCATCCATCCTGTGAGGTGTGAACTCCTGATAAGGCAGTTTCCATTGACATGATCGATCATAACTTTGGAATCCCCAAAAATTGAGATGGATTGAATATCAAGAAAAATGCAAAAAGCAAGAAGACCCGCTAGAGCCCTCACCTCAGCCATGCTATTTGTGCCCCTTCCTCCATTCCATGATATAAGATATTGAAGATTCTCGTCCATAATAATATGGATCCCGCATCCACAAGAATTTTGCTGTGCGGCACCATCAAAAAACGCCCTAGGGGTCCTTGAGAGAAAATCTATCTGTAAATTTCTATTAACATTTTCCAATTTGGGAGGCTTTATCGACATGGAGTCATAGATGGCTATGATTTGTTGAATGATATCCTTGAGAGGCACTTTCATATCTTTGAAAATTATGTTGTTCCTCCATTTCCATGCACACCATAAGACAATGATAATAATAGATCTCCATGACTCTCTCTGCCCGCTCCACCACTCGAAAGCTGCGTGCATAGAAACATGAGAAACTATAGGGAAACCATATAAAGAAGCCAAAACATGCCATATTTTCTGAAAAGAATGGCATTGGAAGAACATATGAAAGTTGGTTTCCTCCGCTGATTCACACATTAAGCATTTGCTTGGCCCATGCCATTTTCTTTTTTTTAGATTTTCCCAGGACATATTTTTATTGTGGAACACCAACCAAGAGAAGAGAATTAATTTGGGAGAGCAACCTGTTTTCCAGAAAACTGATGGAAACATGGGACCAGTGTTTATGGTCTTTTGGCCAATCATATCTTTATAAATGTCCTTTACACACACCTGAGAATTTGCCTTAGGCGTCTTCCATATAAGGTAATCTTACGGCCTGGACTTGTGAAACCCGCAACTTCTCAAAACATCCCTGACAGAATTCCATTGTCTTTCCAGGATCTCTGACATACTTAGATCAATGGCTTCCTTCCAGAGAGGAATTGGTCCTTGCCATGCTTGTATGAGCTTATCCCATGAAAAAAACCTTTAGCATGAAAAAAGATTAAAAGCCTTTCGGGAATGATTATACTTTCTCGCCCGCTCATGATGGGATCTATACCAATAAGGATTCTGCTGCCAGATTGTAAGCTCCAATAAAGATTCTTAAGAAAATAATGCTCTATTTTGCGAAAACTGAGCCATATAGCTGACCCATACTTGGCTCCGATCCTTCCAATTCTGAACCAGTGTTCCATGTCTTTGCCTTTCATGTATTTCTTTTTTATAGTAAAGCTCCAAGGCCCTTCCCCGAAAATTCCTCTCCACAGGGATTTGCACAGGAGTGCTTTCCCGAATGATCTCAAATCCATTAAACCCCATCCTCATGAGGCCTTCGACAGAGAGATCTTCTCCAAACTAGTAAGATGATATTTTCTCTGTTCAAATTTGCCACCCCAAATAAAATTTGCAGTTATCCTGTTCATTTTCTGGATTATACTTGCAGGAAGATAAAAGATGTGTGCCCAGTATATGGCAAGCTACGTTAGAACTGCTTGAGATAGAACTATCCTTCCTACCAACGATAGAGACTTGTATTCCTAGGCAGAAATCCTTTTATAGTACCTATCAATTAGCCATTGCCAATCCATTTTAGAGTAACCTTTAGCCTTTAGCTGAAAACCCAAATATTTGACACCCTCCTTGATTGACCTCATCTCTACCCCAAACAGTCCAGAAATCCATATCATTGTTTCCATATTGACATCATTGTGGAAAAGAATAGATTTAGACTTGTTGATTTGTAATTCAGTAGCGTTTTGGAACCTATATAGAATGTCATTTAGACATGTCCACGAGAGTCTGCAAAGCATTGCAAAAATGAGCACATCATCGACAAACAGATTGTGCGAGATGTAGTTGTTCCTGCAGATTTTCACCGGCTTGCACCTGTTTTTAGAGACTGCCCTATTTATATGAAGGCTTAAAGAATTCATTGCAAGGATAAACAGAAGAGGGGAGAGGGGGCACCCTTGACGCAGCCCCCTTTCAGCTAGAAAAAAAGGAGAAGGAATCCCATTTATGATGACAGCATAGTTCACGTTCTCTACGCATGCCATGATCCAGCTTATGGCATTTGATCTCAGGCCGATCTTGGCTAATAAGCATCTAATAAACCCCCAATCTAAGCAGTCATATGCTTTTTGTAAATCAATTTTCAGAATGGCAGCTTCTGTTTTGTTTGAGAACATAGTAAACAGGCTTTCTTGAGTATTTGCGACCGCATCCAAAATATTTCTTCCCTTTAAAAAAGCATGTTGATCCTTTGTTAGAAAAGAGGCCAAGGACTCCTTAATCCTTTCCGCAATAATTTTTGTGATGATTTTGAACGTTATATTGCATAAGGATATCGGCCTATAATCTTGAAAGGAGACCGCATCCATTTTCTTTGGAATAAGAGCTATCTGAGTGGATGTTGTAATTTGATGTATGCTGCCAGAGATTCTTGCTGCTTCAACCATCCTCAACAAGTCTTGTTTGATGATATCAAAAAAATGGATGAAGAACTCTATTGTCCAGCCGTCCGGGCCAGGACATTTATCCTTCTTAAAAGCCTTCATAACACCTAAAAGTTCTTCCTCTGTTATGGGCTGAAAGAGGCGCTCATTCTTTTTGTCATCAAACATTTGTGGAACCAGATCAATACCCCATAAAATATCCTGAAATCTGCACTCTTCCCTTCTTTTATATTGGTCTTTAAAATGCCTCACAACTTCCTCTGTGATTTCTTGTTGTGAGAAGAGGAATCCCCCCCGACCGTCACTGATTTTCCATATGGTATTTCTTTCATGCCTGGAATTTGCAAACTTGTGGAAAAATTTTGTGTTCCTGTCACCTTCCTTGAGCCAAATCGCCCTGCTCTTGAGCCTCCAAAAAGCCTCTTCCTGCTTCAGCAAGTGTTGTTTTTTCCTTTCAAGCTCTTTTATGCGGCATCTCATGCTAAAAGGAAGTGAATTAGTGTCCAGCGCTTTGGATATACTGTCCAATTCCTTCTGAGTTTCTTTGAGGGCCAATCTGTCCATCTGTCTTTTTTTAATTTGCCATTCTTTTACTACCCTTCTTATAGAGGATAATTTGTCTTTGAAGGTCATAAACGGGGGCAACATATCTTTTGCAGACAATTCCTTCCATGTATCTGATATGACTTCATTGAAATCTGGCTCTTCCAACCATAATCTGTTGAATTTAAATGGATACCCCTTCTTAAAGCCCTTATCCCTCCAGCCAAGATAAATCGGTCTATGGTCGGATATGAACACGTTTTCAATTGATGAATAAGGCATGCCCATTTTATCAATAATGCTACAGTGTACAATAAACCTATCAATCCTCTTTGCGATGTATGCCTTCTCTATTCTTCCATTGTCCCATGTAGGCATCATTTTGGATGGAATTATATCCACTAGATTCCTATGCAAGAGTTCAAATTTTATGCGGTCAGCAAGCGGGTCACGTTTTCTGCAATTTCCCCATCGTTCCTCTGAGCTTAGAGTTACATTGAGGTCTCCTGCAATCATCAATGAGTCAATATCAAAAATTTCTGAGGCAAATTTTTTTTCCCAGAAAGGAATTATGTTCTTATAAGGGGCATAGATGTTCAGAATGTTAATGGGACAGTCTCTTCCTCTGATGGATGCTGAGATTAGAATGCCCGCAAAGCATTTATAAGCTTTGGCTCTGATCCAGACAGGGTCCCATAGAACCGCCAGCCCACCCGAAAGACCCTTAGCTTCCGATGCTACCAGATGCCATGAGGGAAACATTTTCCTAAAGTAGGAGATGGACACATGCTTGCTATGCATAGTTTCCTGAATAAGAATAATTTTTGGCTGAGCTGAGTGGAATAAATTCTTTAACGCCAAAAATTTGAGGTCTGCCCCCAAACCTCTTATATTCATAGAAATGACGAAGGTCATTTGGGAGTTTTTTCAGCCACGCTTGCTCTAAGAGGCTGTATTTCTGACATGTCAAAAATGGGAACGTTTACAAGAGATAGGTTTCTCATACCTCTGTCTGCATCCTTTGATGACCCTCTAAAATGTCTACTACCTCCTTTGACCTTCTTTCTCACCGTTATATTTTTAGCAGAATTTGGGCTTATGAGGGGAGGAGAAGGTTTATTCGGTTTATGGATGGTTAAGGGTTCCAACTCCAGGGACTTCTTACTTAAAAGAAAATCTAAGTCGCTATCATACAAGTTTGCCACCCCAAATAAAATTTGCAGTTATCCTGTTCATTTTCTGGATTATACTTGCAGGAAGATAAAAGATGTGTGCCCAGTATACGGCAAGCTGCGTTAGAACTGCTTGAGATAGAACTATCCTTCCTGCCAACGATAAAGACTTGTATTCCCAGGCATAAATCTTTTTATAGTACCTATCAATTAACCATTGCCAATCCATTTTAGAGTAACCTTTAGCTTTTAACTAAAAACCCAAATATTTGACACCCTCTCTGATTGACCTCATCTCTACCCCTCTACCCCAAACAGTGCAGAAATCCATATCACTGTTTCCACATACTCATGACATAATATACCAAGGTAATATTCGTCATTCCATAATATACTAAAGGGATATTCGCTATAATCAATCTTAGCTGTGACGGATTTTGAAAACAAATCATTAGTAGTCCCATTATTGGTTTTTCAACATGCGAGAGCTAATAATTGCTGCAATTATAAATTATTGTCCTTATCGTGACAACGAATATGCTCCTCCCCATATATATATCTAAACATATATTGGCCGGCCGAGGGATAAATATTTTATGTTGGTTTAGTGGACACGTGGCGAAAAACTGTTGAATAACTCGGGTGGGTACATTTTCAATAGGGGCACTGACGTGGATAAGGTCGGTCACCAGCTGCTCACTGGTCGGTCGGCCTACCTCTGCCAGACCAGCATGACGTGGATGTTGTCATACTTTTAAGGTAGTTTTCTTCGAGCATGTATCGAGCGTGCTTTAAAAAATTCATTGACATGTTTCACTAGAAGTGACGAGCATAAGTGTTTTAAAAAGTATATATATTTTGTCGTTAATTACTTAATTATAAAGATGGCTTCTATGTTTAATTTATGTAATGGGAAAGGGGCCACATCTTTAAACCTTAATAGTGGTTGATATGCAGTTAAAATTTTTTTAGGAAACAAAACAAAGATACAAAATTGTTTGAAAATTTATTTGTGAATATGCACGTGCCCCCCACCACACATAATTTTTATTTTAGATCTTTGTATACTGTTTATTTTAGATTTTATATGTATAATTGTTTATTTTTCTTTGGAATTTGTTTCAGCTAATTTTGTATTATAGAAAAACTGGAAAATTTAGATTTTGTTTGTAAGTGGTATGTTATTGGGAAACCAATTAAGAAATAATGAATTAATATCAAAATATATTTTTGGTTTTGGACCTTGGGTTATAAATTGATAGAGTTTTTTTAATATAAAAAAGAAAATAAACTAGCTAATTTCAAGGAAGGCTTGATAAGTAGGTTTTTCTCTGGCCATTATGTTTAGTTAAACAAATTGAGTAATTAAAATATATAAATTAAGGAGAACTTTAGGCATCCGTCTCAATAAGGTTGATGAGTTCCTTGCTACAACTATTTGGAATAGGGTCTGGAGGTAGCTACTCTTTTATATGCTTGAGACAAAGCCTCATCTCCTTCTTGTTCAACACCACATTCTCTAGCTCAAGTAACATCTCTTCTTTTACTTAATTTTTGTCCATAATGACTTTTCCCAACAACATTTTTATCTTCCATTAGAGGTCAATGGTGAGAAGGTATTGGTTCTATCTTCTCTAGGTGTGCCCTAGGTCAAGAACACAGTTTGAAATATCTTCCATGACCTCTGAATCTAAGTTGCAAGCCTGATCGACTGCCACCGCTACCTCCAACTCCCTTAACCCCTCATGAGCCATTCCATGTATCTTCTTGTAGGTTTTAACCCTATACAAATAATATCTACAAACAAATTCTTAAAGCTAACCTAAAAGATACAATGGCAATAACAAAAAAAATACACCAAGCTTTTTCTCCTGGAACCCAAAATCGGGAAAAACCATATTGATTTTTCATTATATTCATTTATAACAATACATTATATATATGTTGTAGCATTCATAACCCCTCAATCCATTAAACTTGGATTATAATATAACAATAGTTCCTTTGACCAGATCTACGAAAGCACCATGCAGCTGAAGATTGCTTGTTGTAAACCACCAAAAACAGACACACAAAAAATGGCCCCAATTTTATTTTATTTTATTTATTTATTTATTTATTTAATTTTTTTCGGGCCAATGCCCTGAAAACTGTGCAGGGGGCTACCGCCCCTTCAGATAGCCCCCCCGATTCACTCGACGCATACGTATCACGCCAACATGGGGTTAGTCATGCAAAGAATATAAAACATACCCAACATTCTCCCACTTGTTTTTTTCTTTGCACATATGGAGTCGTAGGAGTACACAATCACTAGTTTAGGGCCACAATATCCATTATTTCTCTACACCGAGAGAACTTCTCAGTGCTCACAGAGTTTGTAAATGCATCTTCAACATTATTCAAAGTGTTCATCTTTACCCGCAACACCTTTTTGTTTTCAACCATATACCTCACAAAATGATATTGAACACCAATATGCTTTGTCTTTGAACAATAACACATACCCAACACTTCTTAGCATATACTCGAGCTAAGGCTTCAGCGTGCAAAAAATCACACAAACTCTTCACCCCCGCGACTTCTTTGATGAACACAAACACATTTTCTAACTATAATGGATGACACACAACACCAGAACATAAAATTCCAAAAAAAAAAGAATTCTACAATCACAAGGGAAAGAGGGGAACCAGGGAAAGAGGGGAACAAACGATCAAAGAGAAAGAGAAAGCTCTTTGTCAGTCGATGCGACGCGAGGCAAAGAGATACCGCAACCAACCCTATAAACCAGTGACACAAAGAAGGGAAACAACAATATGGAGGAGGGGAACCACATAGTAGTCATGATCGAGAATAGAAATAAACCATGCTTGCAATCAATTTGGATAGAAATGAGGGTGAGGAAAATGCGGTGCTTCGGAAATGATGGAGGGGGTGTGATGGCCACCACCCTCCACACAAACTAGTGTGCAAATGTCATAAGCCTTTTGTGAGTTGGATAAGACCTAAATCGTGCCCACTTGGTTGTTATAACTTCTGGATCGAGCCACATTGTGCGATAATTTAAATCGAATGGGACACATCACTCGATCTGGGGACTTTTATTTGGAAATACGACATCTTAAGAAAACATATATATATACTGTTGATAATGATTAACACTTATTAGTCCCTGCCGGGGACTATATGCGATCGATAGATCGCTGACCGCGCGTTGACCTAGCTGATTTTCCGAAATATTAAGGCAATTTCCTAAGTCGAACTAAGGTTTTGGGCGAGGAAAGGTTTTGGGGTCTTATTGCTGGCTTCGCATGGTTCGAGGTGGAGGCCACGTGGTCCCGCGGCTCCCACGCGGACGGCATGTGCTGTGGTGGTCTTATGGGCGGACAGCTGTCCCAGGTACGCGGACGGCATGTACTGTCGGCTTGGGTTTTACCCTGTTCGCGGCGTTTGGGTTGTTATTGTTACTTGGTTGTTTATTGTTTAGCTCTGCAGTCTCTGCGATTTTTCCTTTGTGTCTGTTGTATTGTCTGCGGTGAAAACAGAATGCGGTTAACTGTGTAGCAAACGTTTGGTTGCGGTTCTGTTGTTCCAGGTCCGACTTGTATGGCTCGAGTGTCTGGTGTCGCTTTGGTAAGTTCGGCTACTGTATTGTTTAGATGTTTGTTCCTCTGTCGTTTGGCATTTTCCAGTGGCATTGATGTTTGTCACAGTATTGAGGGTTTCTGTTAGCTGCATGGGTTTTATGGAAATTTCCGTAAATGTCCTGCAAAGTTACTCGGCTTGGGTTTTACCCTGTTCGAGGCATTTGGGTTGTTATTGTTACTTGGCTGTTTAGCTCTGCAGTCTGTGCGATTTTTTCTTTGTGTTTGTTGTACTGTCTGCGGTGAAAACAGAATGCGGTTAACTGTATAGCAAACGTTTGGTTGCGGTTTTGTTGTTCCAGGTCTGGCTTGTGTGCCTCAAATGTCTGATGTCGCTTTGGTAAGTTCGGCTACTGTATTGTTTAGATGTTTGTTCCTCTGTCGTTTGGCGTTTTCCAGTAGCGTTGATGTTTGTCACAGTATTGAGGGTTTCTGTTAGCTGCATGGGTTTTATGGAAATTTCCCTGAATGTCGGTTTCGACCACCATGTGACTTCCTTGTCATTTGGGCCGAGACGACCTGGGTGAAGCTGTGATTCTTGGTGCAGATTGAGCGGCACGTGGTCCCGCGACTCCCAAGCGGACGGCATGTACTGTGGTGGTCTGCCTGCTCGAGATCCTGGAAAGCTAGTCAGCTTGGGTTTTACCCGGTTCGCGCCTTTTGGGTTATTATTGTTACTTGGTTGTTTAGCGCTGCAGTCTCTGCGATTTTTCCTTTGTATTTGTTGTATTGTTTGCGGTGAAAACACAATGCGGTTGCTGCCTGCTCGGTTAACTGTATAGCAAACGTTTGGTTGCGGTTCTGTTGTTCCAGGTCCGGGTTGTATGCCTCGACTGTCTGGTGTCGCTTTGGTAAGTTCGGCTACTGTATTGTTTAGATGTTTGTTCCTCTGTCGTTTGGCGTTTTCCAGTGGCGTTGATGTTTGTCACAGTATTGTCTGTTCGTTTCCCTCAAGAGTCCATGGTTATTTGAGCATTATAAGTTAATGGCATTTCTCTTACCTGCATGGGTTTTATGGAAATTTCCGTAAATGTCGGTTTCGAGCACCATGTGACTTCCTTGTCATTTGGGCCGAGACGAGCTGGGTGAAACTGTGGTTCTTGGTACAGATTGGGCGACAGTCTTTTGTAGTTTGAAGGGTTTTTGCACATGAAGATCTAAACAAATTGGGGTTTTTGAACTGTTTGAACTGTTTGTGCGGCATATTGGGTTTTTAATGGAATGTATTGTGGTTTGGAGAAAGAATTAGGTACTCCTCTGTTAAATTCAAGGTTTTGGTGCTGGGTTCTGCATGAATATGATCTAGACGAGAAGGAATTCGAACTCTCGGCTTCGTTGCAGGTACGACGTTGTTCTGCTAATTGGTTTTTGTCAAATTTTCTATTAATTGCTTTTTGTCAATTTGTTAGGCTTTTAATTTTTTCATTGTGTAGGTTTATGGTCCAGTTACTTTAGGTTTATAGTCCAGTTAATGCGTGGTCCCTGCCGGGGACTATATGCGATCGATAATTTTTCGATATATTGACAATGTAACCTAAGTCGAACTAAGGTTTTGGGGATGGAAAGGCTTTGGGGTCTTATTGCGGGCTTCGCATCGTTCGAGGTGATGTGTAACGCTGGTATGAATCGGACAGTATACAATTGATTTGGTAATAAATTCAGATTGATTTACAATCAACTTGGGTTACGACATGTACTGTGGTGGTCTTATGGGGGGACAACTGTCGCTCCTCGAGATCTAGGAAAGTTACTCGGCTTGGGTTTTACCCTGTTCGCGCCCTTTGGGTTATTATTGTTACTTGGCTGTTTAGCTCTGCAGTGTCTGCGATTTTCCCTTTGTATTTGTTGTATTGTCTGCGGTGAAAACACAATCCGGTTCCTGCCTGCTCGGTTAACTGTATAGCAAACATTTGGTTGCGGTTCTGTTGTTCCAGGTCCGGCTTGTATGCCTCGACTGTCTGCTGTCGCTTTGGTAAGTTCGGCTACTGTATTTTTTATATGTTTGTTCCTCTGTCCTTTGGCGTTTTCCAGTGGCGTTGATGTTTGTCACAGTATTGTCTGTTCGTTTCCCTCAAGAGTCCAGGGTTATTTGAGCATTATAAGTTAATGGCATTTTGGTTAACAGGACAGAGATAGGAAGAAGGTTGGCATGTACTGTGGTGGTCTTATGGGCGGACAACTGTCCCTGCTCGAGATCCTGGAAAGTTACTCGGCTTGGGTTTTACCCTGTTTGCGCGCTTTGGGTTATTATTGTTACTTGGTTGTTTAGCTCTGCAGTGTCTGTGATTTTTCCTTTGTACTTGTTGTATTGTCTGCGGTGAAAACACAATGTGGTTCCTGCCTACTCGGTTAACTGTACAGCAAACGTTTGGTTTCGGTTCTGTTGTTCCAGGTCCGGCTTGTATGCGTCGACTGCCTGGTGTGGGTTTGGTAACTTCGGCTACTGTATTGTTTAGATGTTTGTTCCTCTCTCCTTTGGCGTTTTCCAGTGGCATTGATGTTTGTCACAGTATTGTCTCTTCGTTTCCCTCAAGAGTCCATGGTTCTTTGAGCATTATAAGTTAATGGCATTCTGGTTAACAGGGCGGAGATAGGAAGAAGGTTGGCATGGTTTCTGAGAAGGACAGAAAACGAGAGCTTACCAATTGAATTAGCTTAGTTTGTTGTTGTTTATGTATTGGATCAAATGTTTCCTTTGCGAAAATTATAAGCTTTTCCCTGATACTGAGGGTTTCTGTTACCTACATGGGTTTTATGGAAATTTGCGTAAATGTCGGTTTGGACCACGATCTGACTTCCTTATCATTTGGACCGAGACGACCTGGGTGAAGATGTGATTCTTGGTACAGATTGAGCAACAATCTTTTGTACTTTGAACTGTTTTTGCACATGAAGGTCTAAATAAATTGGGGTTTTTGAACTGTTTGTGCCGCATATTGGGTTTTTAATGGAATGTATTGTGGTTTGGAGAAAGAAATAAAGACCTGCAAGTATTTATGTATTTATGTGCCGCATATTGCCTTTTTTTATTGATGGAATGTATTCTTATTAGTGGAATTTGTTACTCTGTTAAATCCGAGGGTCTGGTTTCACGAGTTGTCAGGCTTGAGCAGACTGCTGTTCCTTAGGCGTGTATTCAAAGTTTTTCGCTTGTATAATTTATGTGTATGCTTACTTTGGTGCATAATGTTTTTTTAAGTTTGTAATTCTGTTATGGATGTATGAATATTCGACTCTGACATTACTCCTAGAGCGGAAGATTGCTTTGTTAAGAACTCTGTTAAGTTCATTTAGTTACTGTTAAGTTCATTTCCTTTGTTAAGAACTGCTGAATTGAAGGTTTGCTATACTGGTGCTAGATGTTCTTCGTTTGCTGTTGTTTATATATTGGATGAAATGTTTCCTTTGCGAAAATTATAAGGTTTTCCGTGATACTGAGGGTTTCTCTTAGCTGCATGGGTTTTATGGAAATTTCTGTAAATGTCAGTTTCGACCAGCATGTGACTTCGTTGTCATTTGGGCCGAGATGACCTGGGTGAAGCTATGATTCTTGGTACAGATTGAGCGCCAGTCTTTTGTAGTTTGAAGTGTTTTTGCACATGAAGATCTAAATAAACTGGGGTTTTTGAACTGTTTGTGGCGCATATTGGGTTTTTAATCAAATGTATTGTGGTTTGGAGAAAGAAATAAAGACCTGCAAGTATTTATGTATGTACTGCATATTGCCTTTTGATTAATGGAATGTATTATGGTTTCGAGAGAGGAATAAAGACCTGCAAGTATTTTTCCAGGCACTTCTGGAGACTTCGTTAACCAATTTCGTCATTTGCATATTTTCTCATGTACTCGTATAGGCTATGTTGTGCATGAATATGGTCTAGACGAGAAGCAATTCGAACCCTTCGCTTCGTTGCAGGTACGACGTTATTCTGCTAATTGCTTTTTGTCAATTTTTCTATTAATTGCTTTTTGTCAATTTCTTAGCATCCAACTAGCTCCGTATAGTGATGTATCAAGACATTTTGTCTATTTAAACCTTAGATTAAAATATCATGTTAGCTAGTTATAACCAGATTGGTTCTGATATGATGTTCAACTACCTTATTCTACTCAGAGAGAAAAAATAATTTTATTATGAAAACAAAATTACATTTACTATATATGTTTTTGCATTTCACAGATATCCTTAAGCATAGGAAGTGATAAAAGTATTGCTGGCAACATATCTTGCTTCATAAACAATTTTCAAAAATGTCAATATGACAGCCCTATCATAGTCATTCTAACATATATCAGAGCTTTGAAGCCAGTTTTGTCTCATAAGAAATTAGCTCCTAGATATGTCCATAAACAGTCCCATAAAAAAATATAGATATAGAGATATCCTTAAGCATAGGAACTGATAAAAGTATGGCTGAGAAGATAGCTTGCTTCATAAACAGTTTTCAAAAATGTGAATATGACAGCCCTATCATGGTCATTCTGACATATATTGCAGGTTTGAAACCAGTTTTGTGTCATAAAAAATTAGGTCCTAGATATGTTCATAAACAGTGCCATAAAAAAATATAGATACAGATATTCACATTTAAACAGTCCCATGATTATATCAAAAGTGTGTCAAGACATTCCATGAGCTGCCCTTCCAGTTTCTCTTGAATGATCCAAGGTCGTGCTACCAAGTGTAATCTAGCTTTTGACAGTCCATCAGTTTCCATGTTCCTGTCTTTGTAGACATGTTAAAAGATAATGTGTTAAATACTCTGTTCAAGCAAGTTGAATCTGCTCAAATATAGGGTGAAATTTATAATTATCCAATGAATTTGTTCCATTCATCCAATTCACCACAATTTGTGAATCATCAAAGATCTGTAATTTCTGGGCATCTTTTTTCACGTGCCACAATTGGCAACAATCTTTGGACAATTTGCTCAAGCAAACTGTTGTTGTGTTTGCCAAAGCTGTCCTTTGAACATATTTACATGTTCATCATTTATATGAATCATACCTCCAACATCACATAATAATGGATCTTCTTGACAAGCCTTATGGAACTACGCTTATGCACTACTTGTATCTGGTTCTCAATGGCTTGTTTGGGTTCCTTGACCCTTGAATTCTGTTTAGATCCATATACTATAACCATACTCTGATATCGAATAGCAGGAAACTTTTTACCTTGAAATAGCCTCACAGTTATTTTATTTCACAAATGCAATTGACAATGATGTTAACTTTCAGAAATATTCTTAAACTTATGCTGCATTTTTTCATTTTGTCTTTCCATTGGTTCCTTTTGTTAACTTCATTTTGTCTTTCCATTCCTTGCTTTTGTTAACTTGCAGAAATATTCTTAAAATTATGCTCCTGTTTTTCATTATGTCTTTGCATTGTTTCCATTTCCAACTTCTTTGTTATTTATAAATATGGCTTCTTGGTAGAAATTTGATATTTTTTTAGCAACATAATGCAATAGCCTATTTTTTTAGTATACATACATTTTGTTCAAAACAATCATGTTCAGTTTTTGCTAACTTCATCAATATTTTTTGCAAAGCTGTACAAGACAATTGCAAAAGGCAACTCTGGTAAGCAATTGCAAATGATGGAAGAAATAATAGATGTTGACAATTACAAATTCAAATTGCAATGCATTTTGCCTGAGAACATTGATATTGTATTAAAAAGAAATGGTCTTTTTAGACTAAATGCATTTTCATATACTGTAGGAGATTGTCTATTTGACTCGTTCGAAATGCTTCTACATTTTCGTTATACTTCAAATGAATTGCGAAATGGGTTAATAGACCACTTTCTTTTTTGCTTAAAGAACAATGACGTTGAAGCAATACAGTCATATCAGTATGAACTAGCACTTGATTTCCTATACGAGTTACATGGTGTTAATGATATTGGTACATATCTTCATAAAATGCGTTATTCTGCATCTACAAATATAAAGGATTCTGACAGAGGTTTATGGGGTGATACCTTTTGTATACGTTGGTTAGCTAAATGGCTAGATATATCAATTGCAGTTTGGTCATTGACAAGAAAAACGAGATATTTGCTCTTTAATCAACATGAAAATGCAATTCCATATTGCATTCTCCTTCATGATGCAAATCCTGTTAGTGGTCATTATGAACCATTGGTTTACCAAAAGTTTCCAATTTGCATTTCCAACCAGTCTAATATCTACCGGTCACCTATTTGCAAAGATATTGAAAGCCATTGGATGCAAATTGCAAATAATATGCTTTTAAATGGACTAACAATTGCAAAGCAAGTGACATCTAATTGTGGTGACAGTCTCTTTAATGCAATTTTCTATTTAGTAGCAACAGAATTCAATGCAGAGTCTTTGCGACTTTACATTGTGCAATCTTTTTGCAATGCACTTATGCATAAGAATCAAGAGGCATTGCATTGTTTAGAGCAATACCTAGTAGTTGACGCGGTACACTATACAATGAATAGCAACTGGCAACAGTATTTGATAAATATGGCAATGCCATATGAAAAAGGACAAGTGGAAGGCGGACCATTTTGTCTACAATGGATATCTGTCATATTCAAAGTCAATATCCAAGTATGGTCCTCTGTTGCTAATAACTTTGTCAATTACAGTTCTGCTTATTCGAGATGCAATGATATTGTTAACATCTTGTCGTTGTTGGTCGCTCTAATTGTTTTCACAATTCGAGCTCCACATAAATTGTCAACCCGAGAAGGTCTTTTTATTTCAAAGGTAATGGCGCACTGGATATGCTCAATTTCAAAAGCGGGATCAATGTTGTAGTGAAAGAAAGACACACACCTGTTAATTTCATTAATCTACTAATTCATACTCTACTTAATTAAAGCTGAAGTCAATCAAATTATAGCAGAAACGATTTCTCTGTTACAGTAAAGGAAAATCAATCTACAAGAAAGGAAATCATTCAACCATAGCAGGAACAGGACCCTATTCCCTGGTGAGGAACTTCAGCACCTGCTGCCTGGCACTAATCACACTGTAAGAAAAGTACTTCAAGAGATCAAGACCCTATTCCCAGGAACAGGAACCTTCAGCACTTGTCCTCTTGTTTCTAATCACACTGCAGGCAAAGGAAAGCAATCAATGGGAGCAAGACCCTATCCCTTTATGCAGGGATCTTCAGCACATGCTCTCAACATCATTCACTCGTGCATTCAATACGTGTAGCGCTAAGAAACAGAGTATTGCAAACCATGTAACTAGTGTTTCAACAACAGAATTAAGAGAAGTGCAAACACATAAATAAATAAACAAACTACAGGAACCAAAAGGGGTGAATCTTGTGAGGAAGGCGGGCCCTTTCCTTCTCACAAGATTCCCCTAGAGAAAGAATTAAATTGAAACGCTCAAAAGAAGTTTTTATTCATCTGTTAAAGTAACTGATACATTACAGAAGGAGACTAGCTCCAATCCTCCTCAATACTGTCCTGTAACTTACAATTCAATCCCCCTCTAATGATGATGTCTCCTCTTTTTAAAGAGGAGACATCATTTACAATTTACATGAGAGCGAATATCCCGATTCTGTTTTCTTCTCCAAAACAGGACTATTCTGTTCTTTAAAAAGAGATACTGTTACAACCGAGACAACAGAAGTGCTATCTTCAGGATAATCCAGGTAACCGTATCCTCGGGTTGCTGCTACTATCCACAAAAAGTTCTTCCAGAATCGCAAATTACGCATAGCGGGTTTTGCGTGCTTGACGGCTGTTTCAGCAACTGAGTTAGCTGTTTCAGCAACGAGGCCAGCTGTTTCAGCAACGGAGTCAGCTGTTTCAGCAACGGAGTCAGCTGTTTCAGCAACGGCCGCTCGTTCCCAACAAGGCATATAACTTATCTGCGATCTTTGACTTGTGTTAGCAATAATGCACTTCAATTAATGATAAAATATAAGAGTATTGCGGAATTAAATGTAAGACAGATTAATCATATAATAAAGAAGAGGTTTCTATATACCTTGGGATAAAATGGATGAAAAAGACATTGAAGTTCATAGTTTAAGAGTAGAGTGGTGTCAAAATATATAGCAAAAATGGTACATAGTGGGGTCCTAACAGTCGTTCATGACAAATACATCACATATTCACTACCACGCAATGATACAAGAATATGTTCACAATTCTCAAGAACTGGACATCGAAGCAAATGACGTTTCTAATCAATTGCATCATAAGCATATAGTAGAAAAAGAGCAATGCATATCTCAAGTACATTTTAGCAATAATATTGCATTTGAGATAGCATGCCATTTAGATCAAATGCAACCAACTAAGGATTGTAGGCTGAATTATCACAAGCTAAAGCAATTCATACGTACAAAACGCATGATACAAGAATATGTTCACAATTCTCAAGAACTGGACATCGAAGCAAATGACGTTTCTAATCAATTGCATCATAAGCATATAGTAGAAAAAGAGCAATGCATATCTCAAGTACATTTTAGCAATAATATTGCATTTGAGATAGCATGCCATTTAGATCAAATGCAACCAACTAAGGATTGTACGCTGAATTATCACAAGCTAAAGCAATTCATACGTACAAAACGCAAATGCAAGGACAAATGCAAAAAACGATTTTCTAATAAGAAGTCAAGAACTACAAGCAAGAAAAATGCAATACAAATTTATATGGAAAAAGTCGAAGACACACCTAGGAATACATGTGCAGTTTTCAACAAATTGCATTTTGCAAAAAATACTAGATTCTTCACTATATATTTGCAAGAAAAGCATATGAATTTGACATTGAACAATAGGACCTTTATCAGTGAAAACATATGTGTTTCTTGCAAGAAAGCGCTCGAGAATGGAAAGCTACCACAATTTGCAACACCTGAACAAATAAGACGTAACATTTCATTGCCAACTGTAAATATACTTTCAGACCTAGAAGAAAGACTTGTGTCATTGAGAATTGCATTTGCACAAATCAGACAATGGGGACATAGACGATCACAAATTGGCTTAACAGGATCAATTATCAATGTACCAGTTCATATGGACATTGTGCAAAAAGCATTGCCACAATATCTAAATGATACAATGACAATTGCAGTTGCATTGAAAAGACGATTGCAATACAAAAATTCATACCAAACAGGTAAAGTACGTCCAATTATTGTCATGAAAGCATTGAACGAACTATGTTCTAGAAGTCTTTATAAAGATAGCAACATTTGTATAAATGAGAATTGGGCCCATGTTTTACAAGAGAATAATGAATACATTGTAGAAAATTCAAACAGTGACAATGAAAGTGATACAGATAGTGATGCAAATAATGAGACAGCTACTAAAAACATTGGTGCATGGATTAATAGAATCACAACGCATCTACGATTTGCAAGACAGGATTATTGAATTGGCACCTACTGAAGGACAACGACCATTAGGCATTTTCAAGGACAAATATGCAGAAGAAATGAACTTTCCAACATTATTTTATGGCAATGCACGTGATCATGACATCACAAATAGGTTTAGTTACCAAAAAATTGTGCAATGGGAATTGTTACAAGCAAGTGGTGACTTCCAATATCATACAACAAATTTGTTTTTCAAGACAATGCGAATAATAATTGATAAAGTGCTTTCTTGCATATGGGTGCGAATAAGAAAAGGACAACTAAAAGGCAGGAAAATATTAGCAAAAGATGTCAAGTATCGAGCAAATTTGGAAAAGTTATTGAAGTCTGACATTGGATACATAGATTTCAAAAAAATTCGCATATCTTCTGACCATTTGGAACAAATTAGGAAAAACATATTTGCAATGATACGACAACTAGGGCCTCCAACTTTCTTTGTGACATTCACAAGTGCAGAACATCGATGGAAACCATTAGTAGATACACTCGTCACATTGTTTAGAAATAAAGCAAATAAAAATGGTATTGACATATTAGAGGATGATGACATTGACTACCTTATAAGAAAGTATCCAGTGACATGTAGCCAACACTGTAGACATAGAATTAATGCTATAAAGCAACTGATATCTCAAGATACTACATTCTTTGGGAAAGTATCTGATTACTATTTCGTAACAGAATTCCAAAATAGAGGAACTGAACATGAACATGGACTGTTATGGATAGAGAATGCTCCAATATATGGAAAAGAAAGCAATTCAGAAATTGAGAAGTTTCTTGACAATTACATCACTTGTAATACAGATCATTTGGAGCCAGATGTTGCTAAATTGCATAAACATCACCATACAAGAAGTTGTAAGAAGCGAAAAAATTCAAATTGCAGATACAACTTCCCCATGCCACCAATGAAATCAACAATGATCATTGAACCAACCAATGCAGAAAATAAAAAAATCATAGAGAAATCAATATCGTTCTTTGCATTCTTGGAGGAAACAAACTACAATGATTCAATAACACATGACAGTTTCCTCCTAGAAATAGGGCTACTAGAAAATGAGTACATAGAACTATTACAACATACAATAAAGCAACCAACAATTTTCCTAAGACGAAAACCTTCTCACATTTGGAATAACAGTTTTGCAAAGGCTATGCCTACTTTATGGAATGCAAATACAGATGCACAATTTGTGCTAAATGCATATGCTGCAGCGTCATATTGTAGTTCATATATGACCAAAATTGACAAGTCTATGACAAATGCATTTAGAAGAATACACAAAGAGCATCAGAAACATGAAATTCATGCTATGCAAATGATTCGTAAACTTGGAAATACATTACTCAATCTACAACAAATGTCAGCTCAACAAGCAGTGCATATAGCACTTTCATTGCCATTGAATTCTAGTTCAAGGGAATGTATATTTGTAAACACGTCTCCAGTCGATGAACGCACATTTATGCTTAAACCGCATATTCTTTTGAAACAAGAACCTAATGATTCGGAAGATGTTATGTGTCATTCCATTGTTGACTACTACATTGGACGACCAAGTTCCATTAGCAAAATCTGCCTTGCAGAATTTGTATCAAATTACAAGAAAGATGGCAGACCCATATCTAAAAGGAAAAAACCAAATGTTATACGATTTGCCAAATATAACAAACACAATGATATTGAAAACTTTTGTCGAGAGAAATTATTGTTATATATGCCATTTGAAAATTGTGAAGATACATTGAAACAAGAATTGCCTACATGGCTCTCTACATATACATTACATGAAAAAACAATTCAAGTCAATGAAGCCAAATTTACATATAACATCAATCCAACATGGGGTGATTTAGAGACTGCAACGAATGAGAAAATTAGTTCTTTGAATAGTAATCAAATGAATATGCAAAACCAAGAGAACAATTCCCATTATGAGGAATATGATTTGCAATCGGACTTGCAATTTCCAAAACAATCTGAAATGAAGAAAAAAATCAATCTTGGATTTCAAATTACTGCCCATCCATTTTTAATGGAGAACAATGAATATTACAAACTTAGAAGAATCTTGAACAAAGAGCAACAAGCAATTGTAAAAGACATTGCAATTTAAAAAAAAAAACCCAAAGGAACCAATTTACCTTTTTATTACAGGTGGAGCAGGTGTAGGTAAAACGCTCACAGCAAAAGCGATTTTCCAAATGCTTATACGAATTTATGATTCACAAAACACAACTGATCCTATGAAACCAAAAGGTCTAATATTAGCATACACAGGAAAAGCTGCATATAATGCAGGTGGAACAACAATCCATTCTGCATTGCTAATGCCTTTTAACAAGTCTCAACTGTTTTCACTAAGCAAAGAAGTATTGGACAACTTATCAAAGCTATATCAAGAATTGCAAGTAGCTTTCATAGATGAGGTCTCAATGATTGGAAGTCGGTTCTTATATTCTATTGACAATAGACTCAGAAACATAAAACATGTCCAGACGAAATACTTTGGGAACATTGACATGATATTTTGTGGTGATTTCTATCAAACACAACCTATTCAAGACTCTCTTATTTTTGAACAACCAACAATCAACAATCAAACAATAACACATGATTTCTGGAAGGATAATGTCAAGTGCTTCCAATTGCATATGACGATGCGACAAACAAATAAGAGATTCATATTAGTGTTAAATAGAATGCGAACAAATTGTCAAACATCTAACGATATAACATACATGAATACAAGTTGCATGCGCCATGTACCAAATGATCCAACATTTCCCTATTTATTTTACAAAAACAAAGATGTTGCAATGCATAACAAGAAAATGTTGATGCTGATGCCTGGCAAAGAAATTTTAATTAATGCAATTGACGAAAATGAGAAGAATAACGACAATTTCCCAACTCATCAACATACGACTGTTTTGGCACCGCACCTTTTGATAAAGTTGAACATGTTAGTTGAAATGTATGCTTGCAATTATGATGCACCAGATGGGCTAGTGAATGGTGCAGATGGAATAGTTAAAGCATATGCCCATACAGATAACGTCGATGTTCTATGGATTAAGTTCCATGACCCTAATATTGGTCATCGACAATCTAGAAAACTAGCTCATTTGTATACTTCAGAGATAACACATGATTGGACACCAATATTGCGAATATCAAAAGCAATGCCTATGACATCAAAGATGGCGCCATTGAAAATACGAAAACAATTTCCAATTCAACTTGCATGTGCACGCACAATACATAGATCACAAGGCTTAACCTTGGATAGGGTTGCATTTGACCCTACTGGAGTACAAGTGCATGGCCTAGTATACACAGCACTATCACGTGTCAAAAACATAGAATCATTGTATTTGCTTAATCCTCTTAAACATAATAATTTCAAGGTCAAGCAAAAAGTAAATTGTGAGATGCAACGTTTGGAAACCATTGCAAAATGGCAATTAGAATATGACTCTTCATCAATACAATCATTGCGATCCATCTTTATTCTTTCATTGAACACTCGCAATCTTCATGCGCATCTTGCTGATATATGCAATGACTATGACACAATGCAATTTGATATCTTGTGCTTACAAGAAACACATATGTTGCTGCGTATGGAAAATGAATACTTCAAAAATTTCAATTGCATCTCAAGTTGCATTAAGCATGGAGTAATGATATTGATAAAGAAAAATATCATTATCCTTGAACATACCCATTTTGAAGACTGCTTTGTAGAAGCATTGCTCGCAAAAATAAAAGTTCACACATTACAAATTGCAATACTCAATATATATGCATCGCCACGTGCAAACCTGAACAATATCCTCAATGTCATTGCAAAAGCTTTGTACCACTTAGATCTAAACAATATCATAGTTATATTAGGGGACTTCAATATTGATATGGTACATTGCAATCAAAAAACAAAGCAGCTAGAAACCTACATGCAAAACTACAATCTCCTAGTTGACAAAACTAATAGCATGCACAAATCATTGATTGACCATGTTTGGGCAAATCTAGCTAATATAAAATATACAATTTTCGTATTGGATACATATTGGTCTGACCATGATACAATATCTCTTGTCCTTCAGCTATGATAACCAATTTCGTCATTTGCATATTTTCTCATGGTACTCGTACAGGCTGTGTTGTGCATGAATATGGTCTACACGAGAAGGAATTCTAACCCTTGGCTTCATTGCAGGTACGACGTTATTCTACTAATTTCTTTTTGTCAATTTTTCTATTCATTGCCTTTTGTCACTTTGTTAGGCTTTTAATTTTTGCATTGTCTACGTTTATGGTCCAGTTACTCTAGGTTTATACTAGAGTTACTCCGTGATTGTTTTAAAAATATAGGTATTTAAGCTGTATTGGCTCATTTATATTTTTTCTCTCATTCAATTATATTGCAATTCAAATGTGGAATCGTCATTGTTTATTCTGTGTTTACATTAATATTAATATTAATATTATTAATTATTCCCTGCGACATTTTCCAACATTTGCCAAGAATTCCTCTACTGTCCCTCTGTTACATACTATGCATTCTATTGTACATTTACATATATGGTGTTCTGTGTCGATCAATGCAAGTTATGCCAAAGACAGCCTTGTCAATTAACCAACACAAGTATCCTATCATAAATTTGCAGATATGACCTCATCTATTTATGGATGCAGATTCTGCTAGTAAAACCCTTTTCAATTGAACAGAACGACCAAGAAAAAAGAACAAAAACATGCAACATAAACAAACAGAGTATATTCTTTTTGCCTTTCCTTTCCTATGGATCTTCTGTTCTTGTTCAAGTTTTACTTTTATATGTTCTTTTGACTTGCACTAAATATGTCTTACTATTCTATAACATAGCATAAATCTTGAAAAAGGAAATGAAACAATTGAAGAAATAGAATGCATAAGCCAATTAGAAAGCGCAACCCAACCACTTGTTTTGCAAAGGTATGTCTATGAGAACTACAGAAATATGCTAATTTGTATTTAGAATATTATGTTTACTATATATGCATTCTATTTTTATTTTTTACATATGTATGGTTCTATGGTTTTAATGTTCTTGTTCACTTTTTACTTCTATTTTGCACTAAATATATGTTACTATTCTATAACATAGCCTAAATCTTCAAAGACGAAAACAAACAATTGAAGAAATAGAATGCATAAGCCAATTAGAAACGGCAAGCCAACCACTTGTTTTGCAAAGGTATGTCTATGACAACTATACAAATATGCTAATTTGTATTTAGAATAATAATGTTCACTAGGGTATGTCCATGACAACTATACAAATATGCCAATTTGTATTTAGAATATTAATGTTTACTATATATGCATTCTATCTTTACATATGTATGGTTCTATGGTTTTAATGTTCCTTGTTAACTGTTTACTTCTATATGCTCTTTCAAATTGAACTAAATATATGTTGCTACTCTATAACATAGCATAAATCCTGAAAAAGGAAAACAAACAACTGAAGAAATAGAGCACATAACTCAATTAGAAAAGTCAAACCAACCACTTGCTTTGAAAAGGTATGTATGACAACTATACAAATATGCAATTTTCTATTTAAAATATTAATGTTTACTATATATATCTTCTCTTTTTACGTATCTATATTTAAATGTATATATAACAGATTAATCTTTACTATATATATCTTCTCTTTTTACATATCTATATTTAAATGTATATAAATTAGAAAATTTTGGACGAGTGAAGAAAGCACTAGTAGTAAGTCCCCCCAAACAATGCAGCAAGAAGACATGTACAGGTTACATATCACAATTTCTTTATTGATTGCTTATCACAAAATACACGTGATAATATCCACATCATATTGAACCATGCGTTTGCCTGTGTTAGTCCAACTGAAACAATTGTAGCCAAACTTCATTCAACAAATGTACAAAATGATACATCAAAAAGGTATGCATATGAAACACAAAACTCTAATCTATTTCTACTTATTCAGTTTCTAGGAGAAACATACTATTCTACAAATGTTTATAGCAATTTCTAACTAAGCAATTTTAATAGGCAAAAACAGATACTGCCAATTAAAGTATCAATTGAAGATCTGAATAGTCGTAAAATTGGGCAACTATTTGTTGGAGACATAATGGTTGTCTATACTGCATTCCTTGATAAAGCAAACAAATCACGTCAAGTATTGCGAGCTGATTTGACAGATGCTCAAGGAATGATGACTATAACGTTGAGTGTACCTGCACATTTGGTGGAGCGACATGAACACAAAATTTTGCAAGGCAACAACATCTCAATTACAAATTTCAGAATATTGCCTAAAACTGTATATGATCGCGGTGACTGTGACAAAATAATATTGCTTAATGAATCAAGTATCATAGAAACTGTACCTGAAGTTTGCAAAGAATATTGCTTCATTCCCAATACAACCATTAGGCAATTTGCAAACAAAAAAGAAATGTACCCAATTGGCACAATCGCTGCCGCCGTTACACTTGCCAAACGAGTTGGATTGCATTACATACTTCATATCAAAGATGGAGATTCTGAAAACGACAATGCAACTGTATGTATTCAGATGTTACTTATTCCTAATTTTCAGTAGATAACATGCATCACTTCAATACATAGTTGTTGTAATTTGTCTATAGTTTTTGTAATTTGTCTAGTGCAATTGCAATTTTTCAATGCATACGAACAATGTATTTGCATATTACTTTTTGTATTTTTCAATACATAACAATTTTTGTTTTGTAGTTGCAACTCTTTGACACATATGAACAATTTTTCCTTTCAATGGAAAAACAATTGCAAAAAGGACACTTTCCGCTCATCCTTTTCAAAAATTTAACAAAAAAGGTAAACACAAAAGAAACAATATTCAGAGCATCGAAGTCAACGTTCATGACTGAACTTAACACAGATGCACTCAACAATCTCAGAAAACTAACTACATCTACCTATGCTGTAAGTATAGCAATAATAATGTTTTTGCTGCCTTTGCATTTGCCATGTAATAATGTAAATTAACACTTGAATGTTTTATAAACAGGTCGAAGGTATTCTGATCGCAACAAATCCATATTCAACTCCTTTCGAACCTGTTTGTGCAATTTGTAACTCCCCAGTGAATTCATCCATAGCAATAGCCAATGCAACAATTTTCTGTTCACAATGCAATGATAATTGCCCTTTCCTCTACAAGCATTGTATAAATGCTGTAATAGAATCCATTACAAATAACTTTGTCCAGTGCATTATCAGGGACCGTTATTACATGACTTGCTTCCTGATTTAAAATCAATGTCATATGAAACATATTTGCAACAGAAAGCTACCACTGTTTACATGTTACGTGACTTCAAAATTCAGAGCAAGTTCACACTCAATGAAGATAGTGAGCTATTACATGTCAACTAACAAATGGAAGGTACATGAACATATGCCTTAACATGTTTTCTCTCAAATATGTCCTCTCTTCAATTTACAATGTTATCATTTTGTTCTAACTAACCATTTGTTATACAGATTACAAAATGCAGGAACATGGCAGCCTTCACATCCACAACAAATGCAAAAGTAATATGAATATGTTTCTTCATATTATGCTGTTACTATAATACAAGTATTTGACTTGCAATTTTGACTCATTTACAAAGAATATGTAACGCAACGATTGATGAAAAAAGGCTAGAAAGTCTTTATGCATTTGTGTTTGTAGTGTTTCTGTTTCTGTTCTCTATCTCGAATGGAACGCATTCTGCATCATGCTTTATATCATTGAATACAGCAAATGCAACATCAGATCAGCAATAATTTTGTATCTAGCACTTATTATCTACTCAAGTTAAATGACAAATTGTATATTGAATCAACTAGTCATTTCTGTTCCTTCCTATGTTATAGCTGAATGCTATGTTAGTTTTTGTTTCTTGCATACTGTAGGTAACGACTCAGGAAACAAGGCTAGAAAGTCCTTATACATGTCTCTTCGAATGCATTCTGCAACATGCTTGAAGCTAGACTTTATAAATAGCACCAAACTATATGGACTTTAAAATGAATATATGTTGTTTGAAAATGGAATTATGGCATAATGCATTTGGTATTATTAGTCCTTCCCTGGGACTATATGTAATTGATCAATTGCTGACCGTTGGTTGACCGACATGATTTTTCATTATAATAGCATTATAAACTAAGTCGAATGAAACTTTTGGGCTCGAAAGTTTTGTTTTATTTTACCTATGTTTCTCTTACCTGTACAAGGAATGAAAATCTCATCTAAACATAAGTTTCATAGAGGAAAACAATGCTGGCAATGTTGCTGCAGCACTGATGACTTGGCTCGCTCCAAAGAGCAAGGTCTGTTCACTATCTTTTGTATCAGTGGCAGCCCCAATATTTTCAGTTTTCTATCCTGGTTTTTGAGGGGAGGCATGGAATTGGATGTTCAGAATCCTCTTAACATCATGGCTACTACAGTTTTAAATTCTTTGGTCAATGACTTAAGACTTTGAATGTAACAAGTTTTCAGAGATGGACAATGGAATGAAGAACATGCAGCAATGCTTGTTCTTGGTGACATAATCAACATCAAACTTAGAGATATTGTTCATGCGGATGCACGTTTTCTTGAAGCAGATCCTTTAAAGATTGATCAGGTCTTAATCCAATCCTTTTCTTTACTTCTTATTTCTGATTACAAGTGCTCGAATTTTCGGTATGCTTTTATATCGTTTCTGGGATTAACTTCAACATTTGGTAGTTTTCCTGAACCACGCTTTATGACAATATTTTTGAATGTGTGTAGTCTTCCCTCAGTGGTCAGTCATTACCAGTAACAAAGGGTCCTGGCAATGGGATTTATTCTGGCTCTGCTTGCAAACAGCGTGAACTTGAACATGTTGTCATTGCTACTGGGATCCATACCTTTTTTGGTAAACCAGCACATATTGTCAACAGTACAAACCAAGTTGCCCACTTCCAAAAGGTTGGTATTTATTCTGGACTTCTGATTCTTCTTTTTGTCCTTTCTCTTATTTCATAAATACATAATTTTTGCCGATATTGCAGTTGTACCAAATTGTCTAGTTAGGGTTCGTGGTAATATTCGATGATGCAGTACTGTTAGCTTCCTTCCAACAACTATCAATTAATAATTGTTGTCATGAATAGGTATTCACAAAAGCATATGACAAGGATGCTGTTGTCTTGATGGTTGCAAGAGAATCCAGAACAGAGAATCAAGATGCCATTGATGCAGCAATTGTTGGGATGCTTACAGATCCTAAGGAGGAAAGTATTTTTTTTATGTCATCATACTAAATTTTAGTCAATAAGCAGGGCTATGCTTATTTTACTGATTTGTATCTTTTGTTGTGCCTTTTAACATCCATGCATCTAAAAGACACAACCAACCATTCCAGACCTCCATTTTCTTCCTTTCAATCCAACTGACAAGAGGACAGCTCTCACTTATATTGACAATGAAGGGAAAATGCATCGAGTTAGTAAACATGCTCCAGAGCAGGTATTGTTCTTTGGATCAATTATTTTTATATTTCACACAGAAGCAATGAATAATATAAATTTTCACAGGAATGCTGAATAATATTCTTCTTTTTATAAAAAAAATCAATGAATTAGGGAGATAGATTTAACCCGAAGGTCAGTGTTTGGCTCTGCAGTTGTGGGTGTCTCCCACTAGAGATTTGTAGATAACATTATACATAAAACTACTAAGATTCATAGTACGTAGCTCTCTATTTCAGGTGAACGTGCAATGTTTGCATTACTCAACCATTAGATATCAGTTCCAGTCTTATTTGTGTTTTTGGCCTAAACAACATAAATTCTCAACTGGGACGCATGGAAATCTATTGGAATGCATACATGCTCACCAGGATATCCAAGTCCTATGCAATAAAAACGGGCACTAATTCTTTGTGAATGACCTGGTAGAGTTTATAAGAATAATTTCATTTATGAAAGATGAAGATCTGTAATTTCTAACCCTATGATGCCCAAAGGTGTCAGTGGAGCAGAGTCATTTTGGATACTAGCTTATCCCCACCCTGAACTCCTAACCTTGTATTCTATGGCGATTTATACCTCTGGAGGTACAGAACCCTTTCCTCTATGCTGTCCTTGGCACATCCTAATGAAGCGGTTCCATATTCCTACTCGTGGAAGCTGCATTGTCTGTTACATATCGTCTGATCGATCTCTCTTTCGACATTCCCTAACTGCTGGTTGGTATTTCTTTCCACACCAGCAAGTTTTTTTTTGTCTTTTCCACCAAATTCATTAAACAGACCTTGTCTTCCGCATTTAGGGTCCTATCAAGAAACTACCTTTAGAGTTCTTCGGCAAGGGGACTTAAAGGTTTTTATGAAACCCGTGCCTACAATTTCTAGTTGGCTGTTTGCATTTTCTTGCACCATTTTGCCCATTTGTTCTATACTAAGACAATGGCAATGACATGGTGGTCGAAACCGACATTTACGGAAATTTCCATAAAACCCATGCAGGTAAGAGAAACCCTCAGTATTTAACCAGAATGCCATTAACTTATAATGCTCAAATAACCATGGACTCTTGAGGGAAACGAACAGACAATACTGTGACAAACATCAACGCCACTGGAAAACGCCAATCGACAGAGGAAAAAACATCTAAACAATACAGTAGCCGAACTTAACAAAGCGACACCAGACAGTCGAGGCATACAAGCAGACCTGGAACAACAGAACCGCAACCAAACGTTTGCTATACAGTTAACCCAGCAACAACAGAACCGCAACCAAACGTTTGCTATACAGTTAACCGCATTCTGTTTTCACCACAGACAATACAACAAATACAAAGGAAAAATCGCAGAGACTGCAGAGCTAAACAACCAAGTAACAATAATAACCCAAAGGGCGCAAATAGGGTAAAACCCAAGCCGAGTAACTTTCCAGCATTTCGAGAAGGGACAGTTGTCCGCCAATAAGACCACCACAGTACATGCCGTCCTCAGCACTCTGGAATATTTTGAGCCAATGTTCGTATTAGATATCGTTAAAAAGCATTATCTAGTTAGCGTGAATCTGAAGTTTGATGACACATACAGATCTGTAACCAGTAATAGGATTGCATGTGATAAAGTACCTTTGAACAACTTGATCTTATTTTGAAATTTTGTTATCTAATTAGCAGCGCTGCTGCAGTGACTTCTGAAATCATGCACACAACAGCTGCCAATATTACAATATTACCAGGAGAAGACCTTTCTCGGTCTTCTTTCGAAACTGATCAATTGGTTCGGGTATATACAATACTCAGTTTCTAATAAATTGTTTTTACAAATTAAAAGAGATCTCGTCAAGATTGGAAAACTGCAACAAGTCATGTTACACATCTGTTTTACTCTTATACAGCTTTAGTCAATCAAATACTGTTTTTAATGTTAAACAAGCTTTTGACACATTGTACATGATATAAGGATTGCACAAGAAGCTTTAGTTCACATAACTCCTTAAGATGTTTTGTCTCAAATATGTCCTCTCTTCAATTTACAATGTTATCATTTTATTCTAACTAACTGTTTGTTATGCAAATTACAAAATGCAGGAACATGCTGGCCTTCACGAATGCAAAAGTAATATGAATATGTTTCTTCATATTATGCTCTTACTGCAATACAAGTATTATGACTTTGTAACCTCACAGTTTTGATGTCTCCTTCTGCATTGTCATGTTCAGCTAGTTAGCATGACTCTGAAGTTTGACCACAGGTACAGTTTTGTAACCAGTAATAGAATTGCATATGATAAAGTACCTTTCAACAGCTTGATCTTATTTTGAAATTCTGTTGTCTAATTGGCAGGGCTGCTGCACTGACTTCTGATATGAGGCACACAACAACTGCCAATATTAGAATATTACAAAGAGAAGACCTTCCTCGGTGTGCTTTCGAATTTGATCAGTTGATTCAGGTATATACAATACTCACTTCCTAATAAATTGTTTTTGCAAATCAAAAGAGATCTCGTCAACATTGCAAAGCAATACGAAACCTACAATAAGACCCCAAAACCTTTCCACCCAAAAACTTTGGTTCGACTTAGCTTATAATCACTTGCTTATAACAATGTGTTAAATGGCTAGTGATTGAAGCTCAATTGTTGATACCTTGCTATGAAGATCCTTTATTGATCAATCCCATTCATGATCAAGCTACCCGACTATGCAGTCTTCACCAGCCCCATGGTCATCAAAGGTCAGCTTTGTTTAAACATTTTTATTTAGTTCAAGTGCATCCATTTTGTATGCAGTTCTTGATTTCTCTCCAACATTTTCCAACATTTGCCAACAATTCCTCTACTGTCCCTCTGTTACTACTTTTTCATTTTTATTTCTTAGAATAAAAGCATATTCCTTGGTGCAATTAAATTTCTATTTAAGAAAATTAAGCATAAATCTGTCTGCAAACACCAACCCCTGTAGTACTAACTATATGCTTTGTTTCAAAATTCAGTCAAATCGCGATATAAACAATATTGGCAATTTCTCTGAGTTTGAGGAGCCAATTCTTCGTCAAGGGAGTTCTGCCAGATTTCGAAGGTGCACAAGATTTGCAAAACTTTGTCAATTGCTGCTATCATGGGGGGTTTTGCTGATCACCATTTCTGTACTAATTTCCCTGGCATTGTATATCACCTTTGGCAGTGTCACAGCAGCTCGTCAGCTTATCACAAAAACTATAGTTCAAGTTGTAATATCTGAACGCACAGTCGCAGCCATTCTAGGAAAGTCTCGAAATGTTGTTGTTAAAATTCAGCAGCTAAGCTCGTATAAAGAAGCATAAATTTCTGCAAATTCCATGGGATCCCCTTCAACTGAAACTTTTGAAACATGGAGACTTGGAATGAAGTATTGTCATTGCTGACAAAATGACATTGTACTGACAGAATGACAAAATGTTACAGCACAAAATTTGAGTGCCATTTCTTTGACTTGACATAAATGTATTTTGATAAACATGAATTGCATTATATTTTGAATTTGGATTCTACTGCCACTGCTTATGCTCCAAAACCAATGTTCTCTATGTTAAAAATATATATTTTTATATATATTCAATATATCATTACACAATGTATTAGCTTATCATTTTAAATTTTAAATTATATTTTTTAATTCGATTACTATGATATTGCAGAAAGCAAGAGTATAGAACACCAAAAGATAATGGATTTTTTCTTGGAGATCATGATCAATTTACATTTCAACTCGTAAAGTTTAATTTTTTTTTTAATTTTAATTTGTTTATTTTAATTTTTATTTTATAAAATAAACTTATCAAAATTATTTTATTATTGTACTTAGATGCTATATTTACTAACCCAAAACTATAAAAGAGGCCAAAAGTCATGTCCTTTTGCATCACAACAAATCATTAATTAAATGCAACAAATTACTAATTACAAATTAGATCAATTTACATTTCAAGTCGTAAAGTTTAAATGTTTTTTTAATTTTAATTTGTTTATTTTAATTTTTAATTTATAAAATAAACTTATCAAAATTATTTTATTATTGTACTTAGATGCTATATTTACTAACCCAAAACTATAAAAGAGGCCAAAAGTCATGTCCTTTTGCATCACAACAAATCATTAATTAAATGCAACAAATTACTAATTACAAATTAGATGCATTTCAAGTCGTAAAGTTTAAATGTTTTTTTAATTTTAATTTGTTTATTTTAATTTTAATTTATAAAATAAACTTATCAAAATTATTTTATTATTGTACTTAGATGCTATATTTACTAACCCAAAACTATAAAAAAGGCCAAAAGTCATGTCCTTTTGCATCACAACAAATTATTAATTAAATGCAACAAATTACTAATTACAAATTAGATGCATTTCAACTCATAAACTTTAAATGTTTGTTTAATTTTAATTTGTTTATTTTAATTTTTAATTTATAAAATAAACTTATCAAAATTATTTTATTATTGTACTTAAATGCTATATTTACTAACACAAAACTATAAAAAAAGGCCAAAAGTCATGTCCTTTTGCATCACAACAAATTATTAATTAACTGCAACAAATTACGTCCTTTTCTTTGCTAATTGGTAATTGGACAAATTTAAAGTTCACACTAAAGTTATGATAAACAATATTTTTAAATTAATAAATCTTTTGTTCTTTTGACCATGGAATAATTCCTCAATCATTGAGATTAACCTGAATCGTATCATTTATGTCCAAATATGTTACATGTTTTGTGCACCATGGTTATTAAAATACATAACTTGCTTTAACACCTTCCTATTATTTTATTATATTTTAATTTTATTATATTTTAAAGTCATGGTTATAAAATTTTTATTATTATTTAATTTTATTATATTTTAATTATTAATCTAAGCATTTTTTAAATCATGAGACATTGGAAAATTATATCTAAAACTAATCTTATTTTAATAAATACAAACTCAACATTATAACAAGATATATGGCAAGTGTCTTTTGAAAATTAATTTTAATCATAATAAGAAAATATAGGACCAATGTCTTTTAAAAATTACTTTATAATTGAAAATAATAAAACAAGTGATAAGCTAATTTTACTTTATGCTTTTAAAACATATTTTAAATATATATGTTAATGTATTAAGATACAAATTAAATTATTATTTTAAATAGATGGATAGATTTGTAATATGAAACAAAAAATTTGACATATAATAAAATTGTAACAAGCATTTATCAATTCAATGACATTTCTGACAATTCTTACTTAACAAAGCCAAAGTTCATTATATTTCACTCTTCGCATAAAGTCAAAAAGTTCATTCAACAATTCGCCATCCAATTCATTAAATCTTAATACAAGTACACATGCGTACAACACACTACTAATGGAAACCAGCTCTCATGATAACGCAAATTAAATCTCATAATAATAACTCACCAAACTGTTCTATTAACCGGCAGGGACTAGCGCCACAACAGTGGCTCCTTGTTTTAACTTGAATTGGTTTATTTTTATGCTTGAAAAGTATTGTTAAAATTTTTTAAGATTATTGTTTTGATGATTTAGAATATTGTTATTATGATATATATTTTAAAATTGTGATTTAATTTTGTTATATATAGGGTACTTTAAGAAAAAGCAATTTTCATATTCAATCTTTTTAGTGTTATGAAAATGACATACTCCTTTATCACAAACTGTTTTGGGAATTATCCAATATCGAGCTTCACTATGCACTTAATCAAAATTTGAGTTTATTCTTATTTTAGCAATGTTGATCTTCTTATCTAAGCTTGTCAAAAACAAGAGATATTTTTTATTTTCTAGATTAGAATTGATCATCTCCATGTAAAACTTTAATTTTATTTTATACCCTAATGCTTTATTACCCCATATTTATTTATAAATTTAAATGTAATAATATTTTTAATATCATCACTATTTTACATTTTAAACTAAAAAATCACAATTCAAAAAAAAATCAAAATTTTAATCAAAATTTTTTAATCGAAAAACAAATAGAAAAAATTAAAGCATGGCAAAAATACTAACTCAACCACTATTAACATTCCCTATTCCATAAAAAAGCAAAGGCACACAATAAACCATTAATATAATTTGGGTTTCATACAAACAAACACACACAGGATATTATAATTATTAATTATCTTTTGTTATTTTATGTAGTTATGAGTTTTAGGGTTTATAATTATAAATTATTTTATGTAGTTATGAGTTTTAAGGTTATCATATTTTATAATTTGTAATTTTAAGATTAAAGGTAATATACTTTACTATATATTTTTCAGAAAATAAATTATTTTTTTATGGGGAGAATGGCTATGATTATGTGCTTAATCTACATTTACATGAATAAGATAATAATGTGGAAGATAAGAAACTTTTTAGTGTGGTTTCAAAATCTATTCAAATTTACAAACCATTCAAAAATCTCTAAAGCATCAAGTTAGTTCAAGTGGGGATGTCAATATTAAAATCATTGAGTATAAAGTAAGAGATCATTTCGCTGAATAATGATAATATTAAAAATATCATTACATCTAAATTTGAGGAGAAATTGTTGTTCAATAAATAATTAGAGGATAAGAGTTAAGATACTACAAGGATATGATTGACCCTAATATATATATATATATATATATATATATATATATATTTTAACTGGTGTAAAGAAGAAATTTAGTATTGCTAAAATATGAACAAACTCTAATAAGCGAATAATTTCTAAAACACCATAGATCAAAAGAATTTGTCACCTATGTAACATTATGAGGGTTGAAGATGAAAACACTATCTCTTAAAATAATTTTTCTACACAAGTCATTTCATAAAGATGCATAAATTGTTTTAATGAAGTAAATAATTATGTTGTCTTTATTTATATTAATTAAGTGTTTGTCATTACAAATTCATGTATAGATTAACAAATGACTTTTCACTTACCAACTTGCAATATTCAATATCATATTTTAAAATAAAATATATGAGTACAATCTACACAAAAATAATAGATTCCACTTTTTCCTTTTGAAAATATATCTTTTATTGTTCTTTGAAATCAACCAACTAATATTTGAAATGTATTTTATGTAACTTTGTATTTCCATCCATTTTTTCCAATTCTTTACATAAATTGGAAAACCAAAAACATCCTTCCAAAGAGGAAACACCTGCAAAGATCTTACATATTTTTCATAATGTTTTGGTTATGCAATTTTCATGCTATAGATTATCCTTCAAGCACCTTTAGATCCATTGAAATTCTTTTCAATAAAATTTATAAAGTAAAATAAATTAAAAATATTTTTAGTGAAGTAAAGAATTATGTTGTCTTTATTTATTTTAATTAAGTATTTGTCATTGCAAATTCATATAGAGATTAACAAGTGACCTTTCACTTACCAAATTGTAATGTTCAATATGATATTTTAAAATAAAATATATTAGTACAATCGATACAAATTATAATAGATTCTATTTTTTCTCTAAAAAATATTTTTTTTTATTATTTTTTGAAGTATTTTATGCAATTTTATGTTTCCATCCATTTTTTCCAATTCTTTATATAAATTGGAAAACCAAACACCTACAAATATCTTACATAGTTTTTTATGATGTTTTGTTTATGTAATTTTCATGTTATGGATTATCTTTCAAACGCCTTTAGATCCACGGAGATTCTTTTCAATAAAATTTATAAAATAAAATAAATTAAAAATATAGTATATAATCAAAAGTGTGGGTAGTTGGTTCACAAAAAAATCCATGGAAATCAATTCCATCAACTAAGATGAAATATATGAAGGTGTCTGACCCTTTAGAAGTTGTAGTTGTAGAAATTCTTACAACAATGGAGCTAGTTTTTAGGATGTTAAAATCTTAATCAATTAATATATCTCAATTTGGGAATTTTAAAAAGCTTAACCAAGAGCTTAAGGATTGAAGGTTAATTAAACTCTAAATCGAGCTATTGTTTGAAAGTGCAAGAAACTACCAAAAAGCTAACAATTTGCTGAAAAAGGAGAAACCTAATGGTTTGTCTATGAAGAAAATAGGTAAAAGCCTTATGAATATCAACCAATTCACACATGGTTCTTTTTCGTTGTGAAAAAGACACTTCAATGAATAAATTATTGTTTTTTGATATTAAGCTAATTAATAAATAATCAAAATGGGGAATATAAAAAAGCATAGTAGTAAATATGATTGCTAACAAGTTGAGGAAAATCAAGTACAAGAGAATGCTAGAGAGAGGATGAGACAAAGGCTAGAAGAATTGAGAGAGAAATAGGAAGAAAGTGTAAGTCAACCCATTGCTCAACCCTCTATGCATCTAACTGATCTAGAATCCTTTGGGCATATAGTTTAGGGAAATATCAATAATTCTTTAGCTATCTATTAACAATTAATGCACATCTGTTTTATAATTCTTCATGTATATTCCTTTAAACCTTTACTTGAAACCATTGACCAAGCCAATAAATCAATGTCAAACCTTAATTCAAGTAATGTAACTAACTAACTTAATTCGTCAAATAATTGGCAAAGGAAAAGAGGCAATAAACGACATTTAATTACGAGAAATAAAGAAAATATTAGACCCTCTATGCATCTAACTGATCTAGAATCCTTTAGGCATATAGTTGAGGGAAATATCAATAATTCTTTAGCTATCTATTAACAATTAATGCACATCTATTTTATAATTCTTCATGTATATTCCTTTAAACCTTTACTTGAAACCATTGACCAAGCCAATAAATCAGTGTCAAACCTTAATTCAAGTAATGTAACTAACTAACTTAATTCGTCAAGTAATTGGCAAAGGAAAAGAGGCAATAAATGGAATTTAATTACGAGAAATAAAGAAAATATTAGAAAAGGAAGGTGAAGAGACATAAATATGCATGCAAGGGAAATTAGAGGGAAAATTAAGGAAAATGAAGAAAAATGAGACATCACTAATAAAAATTCATTAGAGAAAGAGTTCACAACGTTTTGTCAGTTTTAGCTTGGATCAACTAAGAGAGATTGAGATATCCAAGGGGAGAGAGCAACCAAGAAAGCAAAGGAAAGCAAAGGAAAGGAAAAGCATAGGAAAGCAAAGGAAAGGAAAAGCATAGGAAAGCAAAGGGAATGAATAGGAATGAAAATGAGCGTAAGGAGAAGGTTGGATTAGCAGCTTCGACGGTAGAATTTTGCAAATAACAGGTTGCATGTGTGATTTCATATCCGAGGTGTGAATGCATGGTACTTGAATTTGTTTATTTGGATTATTTTCTACCATTATCATGGGTTTTGATGGTTTGACAATGGTTTCATCCTTACCTTACCATTTCCTAGATAACCATGATGTGATGGGATTTATTCTTGGTTGAGCTTTGGATTATCAAAAGGTTTTGGAACTAGGTGAGGTGGTCTCAGGAAAACCGCAAGGGATGGGGGTGGAGATGGTTTTCTACAGGAAGCCCTTGATAGGTGGATGGAGACAGGAAAATTCCTCAAGGTACGATGAATGAATTTCAAGGAATCCAAGCTTGGTTTGGTTTTGTGATCTCAGGACCGATTTAGGTGAGATCACGGTAACTTGAGGGTGGAGGTGGTTTAACCTATGGATTCCCTGTTTGATTTTGTCTTGGTTTATCTCATCAATTCCCACATTCATGCTTGGACTATGGCGTATAGGAGATTGATTGAAAGAAATATCTGGTTAACCCAATCTATGGTCGGGTGGTACATGGAAGTCTCTAACTTGGTTGGATTTTGCATATGATAATACAATCTATTTTCATCATTATGATTATGAACACATGTATTGGTTATTAAGTGATCTTATGGCTCTTGTTCATGATTCGATAGTTTATTAAATGGTTGATGAATGTAAGGGATAACACGTGTTATTGCAGCTATCTTGAGAGGGAATTTAGACCTTCTTGGTGATTCTTAGATGAAGTGCAAACTCTTATGATCAAATATGCATTCATGACCTGTAGCTTTTATGTTTGCCATATGTTTGACGAAATGTCGGTCATGGATTAGGAATGGCTAGCTAAATTTCTTGTTCAAGTTCTAAATGGTTATCATTTTTAGCATCTTGTTTATGTTTCTAGAAAGTTATAAGAATTTTGGGCAGTGGTTTGGAGGCTTGCCTGAAATTGGCATAAATCTCGGGACCTCTAGCATAAAACTAGAGATTTTAGGCCATAACTACATGGAAGCATGCTTATGAGTGTGATTATAGCCTCATAACCACATGCACAATGTGTCAAGGGTGCAGTTATAGCATTAGGTCAATGAAAGAGGGTTTCATCTCAGGGTTTGATCACCTAGGGTGGTTATCTAGCTCCTAAGTGATTTGTAGTCCTTGAGGCATGTCAGGAAGTTTTCAATTTGTATGCCCACTTCCATCACTGGAACTTGGAGGTTGGGTCATGTCATATTAGCACTCAATTTATGTTTACCATGGGGAGCTTGTATAAGTGGGTAAATGTGGGAGGGGCGATTGTAGTGTGGTATCAGAGCTTCCAGGTTCAAACACTTGGACTAGATGGGCTAGACATTATTGTTGTGCATGCATGTTAGTCGTATGTGCATCTAATATGCATGCATTATAGTGGCTATAGTTGTCATGTATATATTTGGTGTTACAGTTTGTGTTATCATGCATAATGTGAGATGTTGACATGTTGACATTCTAATATTATTATGTGCATATACATGTATATTGTGCTAATATGAACTAATCTGTGTAGCCAAGATAACATCCCAGGAACTTCATTAAGGTATGTTTGATCATGTTTCTATTTGGTTTATCTAACATGGCATGTTTGCACGAAGAAGAAGACCAGAGGTGATGAGTAGAATGGTGGATTACAATTCACATGTCTTTTCTTACATATCAGCTGAGTAGCAAGGAGATGATTATTCTACTAACATAGTAGATACATTGAGAATTTTAAAGGCAAAAATTAGAAGTTGCAAGGAACATAATAACAGGTTGATTGAGACTCAAGAAAGGCTTTCCATGGTTCTGTTAGAACTTAATTAATAGAGAAATGTAATACATAAAATATTGCGGAAACATAAATACAAAAATGCATAAACAAGAGAGACACAGATATATGTGGTTCACCCAATTTGGGCTAAGTCCACGGAGAAACATCCAGTCCTTCCTTTTATATTATCTAGCAAAATGAAGACATACAACCTATAACAGATCCGCTATAATTTCCTCTTTTCCCTCACACATTCTCCTATATCTTTCTCACTCAAAATAATAATACACAGCCGTAATACAATTCCCTCATATAAACTGAGGGTTTACTTCTAGGGACAAAAAACCCTAAATTAACATAACTTCTGCTTTCATAAATTTCCTAATGAATGCCCCAGATTGACTATGGAAATACAACATTTTACAAGGCAATTTTACATCTATTTTTAGCTTCGGGGGCACTGCCCGTGAACCCCTGCTAGGGGCTCGCTAGCCCCTGGAACCCCAGCTGGGGGGATGGTCCCCTACAGAGGGAAAAAGCCCCCCCACATGGAGGGGTGTACAATCCTCTTGGTGTATACACCCGGCTGAAACAAGACCTCTAAATTAAGAAGATAATCAGGCTCCACACCCAACAACCTCCCACTTGGAGACTAATTATAGCAACTCCATTATTGTTTCATTTGTTAGAAAATGCTTCCAATTTGGACCTAGTTGTTTCTCATCTTCATCATCATACTTGAAGACTAATTAAAACAAATAAGAATCTCAATTTCTCCCTAGTTACAAGTTTTGTTAACATATCTGCAATATTCTGGCTAATGTGTATCTTTCTTAGCTTCAAATGTCTGTCTTCCAACAATGACCATATGAAATAATACTTGAGCTATATGTGTTTAGTCTTGGAATGGAATGTTGAGTTCTTTTAAAGATGAATGGCACTCTGGTTGTCAGTGTACATGTAACACCCTCCTCCCACATCTACCCAAGTAACTGGCCAACCGGAGTGTACATTTGATGAGAGGATGTTATGATTGGATTTGACCTCCTAAGTGACCTTAAGGAAATGGAATCGATGGAAACACATCATACAAACCTTCCACATCAACTAATCCTAAGAACCATCCCAACATTTCTGGTAACCAGCCCCTGGGTCTCACTGAAGTTTTAGACCACTTGACCCCTGAACGCTCCCAATATGGTCTTGATAACATCCAAGAGGTTGTGGAAGCTCTCATGACAAGGCATGCCAACATCCAGGGACTATTTTTCTCAGTGTTGTGCAAGCGTCCCTAGGATTTGAGTAACTTTTTCAAGCCCAAATCCCAAGTCACTGCCCATAATTGAATGACAACTTCATAACAGAAAGATAACAAGGAAACGATGATGCAAATGCAAATACTTGAACAAGCTCTTAACCGAACCCCTACTAGCAATGATAGGCATTTCATCAAACATATAACAAATATTTAATATATAGTGCAAACAACATATTTAAGTATAGGGGTCTCATACTTATCTGAGAATTGACATGAAGCATTGTTCCCTTATATCATTTGTTGCATTATTATCTATTAGGTCATAGATACATTGTTCATTGATTTACAAGTAAAAACATGATGAGAGCCATATATAGCCACTGCCATAAAAAATTATACATAACCAACATAATAGAAACATAAATACCAAGGAAATCACAACCATGTGATCCACATATAAACCAATATAATACTCATATAAATCCAAGGAGAAATAACCTCATATTGATGACGCAAAATCAAAATGGGACTACCACATTCCACTAGACCATAGAATGGTTGAGCCAAATGTCTCTTTAGTACCCATGCCATAGTCCAAGCATGAATGTGGGACTCAAACTAAAAGAACCAACCATGACATCCTGAGGCTAAACCACCTCACCCTCATCAATAGAAACCAGGGTTTAGCGTAATCCATCCTGGATCACTAGGCCAATACAATGAGCATGTAATAATAGGCTTTACCATGATCTCCACCCAATCACTAGTCCAAACAAGCATGGATGCCACCAGATTTCTTCACCTACACCATGAGGAATTTTCCTGTCTCCTAGTCTCTCAGGCTTTACCACAATCCACATCGGATCACTAGGCCCAAAACCGAGACCCAGTCTCCAGGTTTTACTGCATATCCCAACCCGGGATTACTAGGCCCAACAGAGAGCAATCCACCTCTTGGCTTAACCATATATCCTACCAATCACCGACAAGGATTCCTAGGCCCACTGAGGCAACAAAAAATTTGGCTTTACCGCAACCCACTGTCTGGTTTAGGGGTTACTAGGTCACATGTTCTAGCATTTGGAGATCCACCTCACTCAACTTTGAATCCATCCTACAATCCATTTCAACCAAACACATGAGAACCCCATCACACCATGGTTATCCGGAAATGGCAAGGCTAGGTTGAAAACAATGTAACACCTGGCAAAACCCATTCCATAACAGCAAAAGAACCACATGCAATACCATGCATGCCAAATCTAGCAAGTAAAATACACATGCAAATCGATACCTGCAAAGAATATTGTTGTCGCTGCTTGATCTTGCTCTTCCTTGATCACTCCCTCCTTCCTCTTTCCTTCTTTGCCTTTATTGATCCAATGCCAAAGTGCTCCAAGAAAACTCTAAGTGTTCAAGAGTGAAAGAGAGAGATAGAGAATAATGAGAGAGCTCCAAAACTGAACTGGAAAAAGGTTACAAACTGATCCTTAGAAGCCTTTTTATCAATAAGGTCTCTATTTTCTTCATTTTCCTCCTCACATGAAACCTATGACCTTTCACCTTCCTTTTCTCCTAATTTCCATTATTTTCATAATAAATGTGCCAAAAATGCCATTTTGACTTTCCAAAACCTTAGCCATTGCCTTTGCCAATTTCCTTAGCCATAATAAACCAAATGAACACCCATTAGGATGTTTTGCCCAACATTCAGCTTCGAATAAGTGTCCCATTAACCGTGGTTATTATTTTTTCCTTTATTAACTTTTATTACATGGAATTTTCACCAGGGCTGTTACAGTACAACTTGCCCATCTCTTTCTTCTTGCCCAATTCATCCATAAACCTTTGTAACCAAATCATTCCTTTACTAGCCTCTATAGTAGAAACATACTCTAATTCCATTGTTGAAAGTGCAACAATGCTTTGCAATTTTGAAACCCAACCAATAGTTGTTCCACCTACAATAAACACATGCCCTATGGTGCTCCTTCTATTATCTCTATCACCTACCATATCTGCGTCAACATATCCCTGTAGAGCAATGTTTGAACCACCAAAGCATAATGCTTGATTTGTGGTGCCTCACAAATATTTTAGAATCTATTTCACTACCATCTAATGCTCTTTTCCTGGATTGTTCATATACCTGCTTACAACTACCACTGCATGTACAATATGAGGCCTTGTGTGGACCATTGCATACATTAAGCTTCCAAGTGATGATGCATATAGAACTTTACACATATAATCCATCTCTTCCTTGGTCTTGGGACACATTTCCTTACTTAGTTTGAAATGGCTAGCCAAAGGTGTACTAACTAGTTTTGCATTCTTCATATTAAATCTTTCCAACACCTTTTCTATGTACTCACTTTGAGACAATATTAATTTGCAATTTTTTCTGTCTCTAGTTATTCTCATACCAAGGATTTGTTTTGCAGTGCCCAAATCCTTCATTGCAAATTAATTTGTCAATTTTATTTTGAGCACATTTATTCCTTGCATGTTAGACCCTGCAACAAGCATGTCATCTACATACAATAGCAATATAATATAACTTCCATCATTTTTCTTTTTAATATAATCACAATGGTCATAATGACATCTAGTATAACCTTGTTCATACATAAACCTATCAAATTTTAGATACCACTTCCTTGGGTCCTATTTTAAGCCATACAAGCTCTTCTTCAATTTTCACACTGATTTCTCCTTACCTTTTCCCTCACACCCTTGTGGCTGTTGCATATATATTTCTTCCTCCAAGTCCCATGGAGAAAGGATATCTTTACCTTTAACTGCTCAAGATGAAAATATTCTGCTTCCACTAGACTTAAAATAGTTATAATTGAAGTCATTTTAACAACAAGAGAAAAAAAAT